>OX387219.1:0-4858500 GCA_947561695.1 Tyria jacobaeae
CTCGGTACTCCTCTTGCAGGTGGTCCTCTTCTCCTTCTTCGCGGTGACGCCGACGGCTACGGATGTAGGATCTCTTCAAGTGACGCCTTGTGTTTTTACACCGCCGGACTTCCCGTTTTTCCGGGAAATCCAGAAAAACAAAAACCACGTGGTGGCGTGGTCTGCGAAGGAGCAGTCGGAGGAAATCTAAAAATTCTCAGGTAGAAGCTCCCTACTAATATATGACATTTTCTGCAATTAGAAAAATTTTTGCGTAGCGCTCGTCGGAAGACCAAACCTACAGAAGACAAGAAATTTAGATCTTGTAATTTAATAATAGTAATTAATTTTAGAAAAAAATATATTTCTATAAAAAAATTAGGTAAATCTTTAGGTAATATTTTTATTGATATATGCTTGTTATAGTGTACATTTTTATACGTATTTTGAATTTTTTTGTACATTTTTATTTCTTATGGTCCCGGATATATTGAATTTTTTTTTGTAAACTGTAAATAATTAAGAAAATATTAGTTTTAATTGAGTTTTTATAACGGGAAAGTGTTTGTAGTCATATTTGGCATTGGATTAAGTCCAAACACCGACCTTCTAGCATGTTAATTCGAAAAAATTAAACCGAACCGCCATTTTGGTTCAGATGGTTAATATATTTCAAGTATTATATCTCGAGAGCCACGCATCGCAGCAAGTTGCGGTTTTCACTTTTGTATAGCCAGCGACATAAGCTACACGGGCAGACCATTTTGAAGTAGTTTCGTGATAAAAAGTTTTAAGCGCTGGAACTACTCTCAGAAGACGGGGGAACCTAAGCCTTAATACCTATTTGAAGCCCCGACTCTCTGAGATAAGCGGTTGAGGAGTTAAGGGCATTTTAATCCCGTCTTTGAAAGCTCCGCCGCCATTTTGTAAAACTTCAAACGGCTATAACTCTTCGACTGTAGGTCGCGTTGAGACGCGGTTTGGACCTTAGGTTTACTAGTCTGGCCCTCTTAACAGTCAATCAAGTCAGGTCAATCAAGTAACAAGTAAATAAATTCAACAAGATTAAATAATATTTTTAAATTCATCTAAGTAACAAATTAAATCATTAATTTTGATTGCAGGTGCTGCAACCAACAAAAAAGTTAGTGCTATGAATTTCTATTCAAACATAATTATGATCTATCAAGGTGAAGTAAATCATATTTTGATGTGTCAAAGACTTTTTCATCAGTTTGCAGTTGACATGTATGTCAAAATTGAGACTGAACGATTGATATACATCCGTTTAAACCAACGACAGCTACGATCAGAGGAATACATTCATCTACGCGATGCTATAAATGCCGATGGCAGTGTGAATAATGTGGGAAGAATGACTATTTTGCCAGCCACTTATATAGGATGCCCACGTCATATGCACGAATATGCTCAGGATGCTATGTCATATGTTAGGTATTATGGCCGCCCAGACTTATTTGTTACATTCATATGTAACCCAAAATGGTCCGAAATCAAGAGGGAATTGCTACATAGCCAAACACCAGTTGATAGACACGACATAACTGCCAGAGTTTTTAAACAAAAATTAAAATCTCTAATTAATTTCTTAATAAAGCATTGAGTGTATGGCCGAGTCCGTTGTTGGATGTACTCTGTAGAATGGCAAAAGCGTGGATTGCCACATGAGCACATTTTAGTCTGGTTAGTAGACAAAATAAGGACAGATGAGATTGATTCCATAATTTCAGCAGAAATTCCAGATGAAACAGTTGATCCAAAATTGCATGCAGTAGTTACCAAACACATGATACATGGACCTTTCACCTGCAATTCACCCTGTATGGTTGACGGCAAGTGTTCCAAGCGATACCCAAGAGACCTGCTTGCTGAAACCATAACGGGAAATGATGGATACCCATTGTATCGTCGGCGATCAGTTGCGGACAATGGTCGATCGGTATTGTGAAGGTAAGCATACTCGCCAATATTGTAGAAAGCTTTTGAGACTCACTTCAATGTGGAATATTGTAACTCTGTGAAGTCGATAAAGTACATATGTAAATATGTTAACAAAGGTTATGGCTGTCTTCGCTGTAACCAATGCAAATGATGAAATATCCCAGTACCAGATGGGTCGCTATGTAAGTAGCAACGAAGCAATTTGGCGTATCTTTTCATTTGCGATCCATGAAAGACACCCTACAGTAGTCCATTGGGCATTCCATTTAGAAAATGTTCAACGAGTTTATTTTAATGAATCGAACGCGGCAGTCATAACGGCATGTCCACCGTCGACAACATTAACAAGTTTCTTCACAGTCTGTCAAACTGATGGATTTGCTCGCATTTTGCTGTATGCAGACATGCCACGCTATTACACATAGAATGCATCATGGAAATCTTTTCAGCGTCGAAAACAAGGAACACCAGTTGAAGGATATCCAAATGTATTTGCTTCAGACGCTCTGGGTCGCATATACACAGTACATCCAAATAACGATGAATGTTATTATTTGCGGTTGTTGTTGGTGAACGTTTGTGGTCCGACATCGTTTAAACAACTGAGAACAGTTATTGGACAGCTGTGTGCGACTTACCGTGAGGCATGTCAACAATTACATTTACTTGAGAACGATTCGCAATGGGATGACACGCTCAAGGGTTCCGTAATATCTTCATCAAATTCGTACATTGTTTGCGATTATCATATCGACATGTTTCACCTCGAATCCTAAAGATTTGTGGGTTAAGTATAGAGATGACATGTCTGAGGATGTTTTGCATCGTGTGCGCCGTCAAACTTTGAATCCTACACTACAAATGACAGCAGAAATTTACAATGAGACAGTGATCATGATAGAAGATATGTGTTTATTGATGGCAAATAAAGTATTGTCGAGTTTGGGAATGACAGCACCAAATCGTCATATGCACGATGCATTAAACCACGAGTTGCAAAGAGAACTACAGTACGACATTGAAGCATTGGCTGAAACAGTTCGTACAAATGTTCCACAATTAAATCAACAACAAAGAATTGCGTACAACACTTTGATAGAAGCTGTGAACAGTGGATCTGGTGGAATTTATTTCCTTGATGCTCCCGGAGGAACCGGAAAAACGTTCTTAATTTCATTGCTTTTGGTGAGGATCGGATCGCGAAATGATGTTGCTCTAGCGTTGGCTTCATCTGGAATAGCTGCGACTCTGCTAGAAGGTGGGCGAACTGCACATTCTGCCTTGAAATTACCATTAAACATGCAAATCACCGAAACACCAATTTGCAACATCGCCAAAAATAGCGCAATGGTCAAGATTCTACAGGTATGCAAATTGATTGTTTGGGATGAATGCACAATGGCCCATAAAAGGTCACTGGAGGCACTGGACAGAACGTTAAAAGATCTTCGTGATAACCAAAATATTTTTGGTGGGGCCATGATTCTGTTGTCAGGTGATTTTCGTCAGACTCTTCCAGTTATTCCCCGATCAACTGTTGCTGATGAACTAAATGCATGCCTAAAATCATCGCATTTGTGGCAGTATGTAAAGACACTCTAATTACCAAATAACATGCGAGTAGTTTTGCAACAAGATGAAACTGCAAATGTGTTTGCGAAGCGGTTGTTAGACATTGGATATAATAAAGTTGCACTGGACACCTCGACCGGATTGATTCATTACCAACAGATTTCTGTCACGTCACAGACTCCAAAAGAGGAGTTTATTCAGCGTGTTTTCCCAGATATAGCGCAAAAGTTCATTAACCATAATTGACTAGGTGAACGAGCAATATTGGCCGCAAAAAATAAAGACGTCGAGGATCTCAATGTGACCATTCAGAATTTTCTTCCAGTTGGTTTCCTTCTTCAGTCGACACCGTTATGAACCAGGATGACGTAGTCAACTATACCACGGAGTTTTTAAATTCACTGGAATTGTCTGGATTACCACCTCACAATTCGCAGTTAAAAGTAGGATCAGTTGTCATCATGCTGCGTAACATTAATCAACCTCGACTGTGCAATGGAACAAGATTGGCTGTGAAAAAGCTGATGAATAAAGTCATTGAGGCAACAATCATAAAAGGAAAATACGAAGGAGAGGATGTCTTCATCCTGCGGATACCAATGATTCCAACGGATTTACCATTCGATTTCAAACGCTTACAATTTCCAGTACGTCTGGCCTTTGCGATGACCATAAATAAATCGCAAGGACAGTCACGCAGGAGTCAGGTCAGTTTGCGCGTTGGAAAACCGTCTTCTTTGTTTATTTACGCACCACAAAACAAAACAAAAAATATAGTTTATGAGAAAGCTTTAAATTGATTAACAGACTGTATCATAATAGTGTGTGTCTGTTCATATCAAATTTAAACCTTATAAATAGCCAGTATTTCAGGAAAACTGTTTTGTAAGTAAGCAACACGATGTGTCGAAAATAATAATAAAACTTCATGCTTCATTAAAAAAATGCTTTTTTATTAAATACGGGTTTTTTTTTTTATAGAAAAAGTTTAAGTTTTTTATTGATCGATTGAGGCAGTACGAAGTCTGCCGGGTCAGCTAGCAGATAATAAAATGTTCTACTTGGTAATTATAAATCGCATAACTTAAACAGTTTGGTGTACTCATCAAGCACTTTTATACATTCAAACCTCATCATCACTTGCATTCTCCTCTTCATGTTCAGTTGTTAATAAATTACTATAGAACGTATGATACTTTTTCCGCATAATATTAACAGTCTTTTTCCGAAAAAGCAATACAAAGCTTTCTTTGTATTCCTTATCACCTAATCTATACTTACATATATTCCACAATTCCCGTAATCATCATTAGAAACATATTTTTTTAAACTTATTCCATATAATTTTGTCATTACATAATTTTTTTGTAAAAACATAAATTTAACAAATATTTTGTTAAATTTATGTTTTGATTGTCCTCTTTAATACTATAAGGGTCCTATTGACCTTTGCCCATCGCATTAGTGAATACCATTCATCTGGCGAATATACCTCTCTACCTCTTGCAGTCTTTTCTATTAAAGCATGAACTGAATCGCCCTCATTCTGTGTTTTCGCCCTATTCTATAAAATGGTGGCTAATCTTCATTCCACAAATTTTAGCAGCTAATAAGTACATATAGTATACGATACGGTTATGATTTTGTCCTCCACAGTTGTCTGACCATAGATTGACTCCCTCCTTTAGAAGCTAATTTATTAAAAAAAAAACATAAGTAGGCACTTCATTAACCCCCTCTTCGCCGTTTACTCATTTGAATTATTATATGGTTTACTATATGGGATTTAAAGAATGCTTCTTTTGATCCCATATAGTAAATTGTTATATTATATACATTGATCTTATGCCTACAACAATAAACACTTACATTACCACCAGTACCACCTGTTCTGTACTGATGACAGATGTCGCAATGGTCTTTTTTTGGTAATTGAAAGCCTATCATCAAATTAGTGCTAATAATATCTCGTATAGAGATATAATATATAATGTGAGAGTATTCTCTCATTATAATTATTATCGGCAAACCCCTCAACATACAACTTAAACATTTTTGGGAAAGATAAAGAGTTATCTAAATAATTTTTACCAGTAGTTTTCTAACGTAGTGAGACAAGTGTCACGAGACAGACAGACGAGACTCATAGTTGTGAAAGAATGAAGGTCATCTGTGACACTGTTTGATTTCATTTGAAAGTAAATAGTCATGGTTTTTATGCCCATCTCTGTCATCAGTACATAATACACAAGTAGATAACGAAATAATAACAAAAGAACATAGTAAATAAGTATTTTAATAAAAAATACATTAAGAAATAATAACAAAAGTAAATTCTGTTATAAACCCATAACAACATAAGTATATAAATACATGAATTCATAAATAAAGTGCTGCATAGCTGACGTCAACGAGCTCGTTAAATACTAGAGAAGTCAGGTATCTGGTATCTGGGTCCCGAGCTCAAGGTAATTACCAACATAACCGTACATTCTACTTTAAAATTAAATAAATAAAATGTTATAATGATTCAGTACATTTTTTTTATTTGACACCTACACATTCACCTACACCTACACATTCTAAATTTAATATATGACCCTCTGCAAATTGAGCGTGACACCTCTAGTCTAAACTAAACTACGCTGATACTGTTTATGACCCGCGCTTATTATCACACACGAACCGGCTAATCCATAGCGTACAAAATGCCTGTCCACGTTTTTGTTACGTGGTATCTCCTCGCAGCCATATTACCCTCAATAACCAAATCACAGCAATGGTTAATCCCCCACTATAAAACGGCTGCATTTAGGGGTAAAATCTGGAATAACCTTCCCCACCCGCTAAGGTCAATTAAGACAGTGAAAAACTTTAGAATAAAGTTACGGCGGTACTTAATCGATGCACAGAGGGAACTTGATGTGGTAAATACAAGTAAATATCTTATCTGATTACGAATGTTAGCGTTTCATTCGTTTCATTCGCAGGTATTGATGTGGAATGTAATAAGGTACCTATGTATAATGTGTAATATAATAACAGTATTTATATATTTATGGTGGTCGTCGTCGTCGTCTCCAATGTGTGGTTGTGTGAGCTGGTAGGTAGAAGGACAACAAGCACGTGACACACGCGACCTGCGAGTAAGTTTGCTGTGGCAGCAGTGATGTGTAGTTTTTATTTGTGTAAAGTTCTACGGATGTTGGAAAAAAGAACACAGGATTAGGAGTAACGATCTTTGATAATCAAGTAAATCTAAAATAAGTTTAATTTTAATAACTATTTATTATTTCTTCTTAACTAGTATCACAAATTGGTTCATTTGGATTTGTGTCGGTATTACACGGTTTTCTAATATTTACAATGTCAACAGTGTTGTTTATGCGGTGTTTTTGGACCATGAAATGCCTAGAAGCAAGAACAAGTTCTTAAAGACGTAATCATAACAGCTTTCTTATTCAATAATAAGTAAACTGCGAAATCAAACTTAGCCAGTCCGGCTCGCTCACGGTTCAAACTAGCACTGGCAGTCGGTGCAGCTTAGCGCGGCCGTCACCGGCGCGCTATAACGGCAGCTCCGCACCCACGATGGCCACGGCAACGGCTACCGATGGAGGCGCCCGCGTCTCGTTCACTTCTGCGCTAAAGTCAGGCAGACCTGCCCGCAACTCGGTCAAGCGTTGCACATGGAGCCGCAAGTCGTTATCCACCACCTCGCAACGCCCCGATCGGGAAAACATCGCCGACTCCTCCGTCTGCACCTGACGATCTGACGAGCTCGTTCTCTCTGCGAACAAACAGTATCGTAAATATGTCTATGTACCGTAACGAGACTTTCAATCGCGATGTGAACTTCATACCAGTGTCGTTGAGTGTAGAGAGATCAGTGGAGGGCGTGAGGTCGGGAGCCCGCGGTAGCGGCGCAGTGCCGACGAGTGCGGCGCAAACAGCGCCCCCCGCCGCGCCCGCGCCGCCTCCAACGGAGCGCCACCGAGGTGGCATCAGACTCGCTCGGACGTTGCGCTCCGGCCTCACGATGATTATATACAACTAAATAGGAAAAAATATTTTAGCGCCTACTTAGAACGGAAACTGTGTAAAGCAACCTGCATTTTTACTTCGAATCTGACTACGAGTGATACTCTTTGGGAAATGGAAATAATGCTCATTTTATACAAGACCTGCATAACGTATAATTTTTCGTACCTTGGGGGAGAAGAGACAGATTAGCGTGACACTGGCGCTGAGTGAGATAGTGACCGCCATGCTGGTAACGCGAAGCGGAACGTGACTCGCCGTGCCGAAGTACAACGGTACGAACGCGAGCCAGATCACGCACGTCGTGTACATCGTAAATCCTGCGAGTGTTACGAGCATGAGAGCATATCGCTAGGAATTAAGTAGGGGGATTATGTACATATTACATAATGTGTATTTCTTATGAAAGTTAGGTGGTTAATCTCACCGATGTGTTTGCTCTCGTTGAAGGCCTCAGGTATTTTGCGAGTGAGAACGGCGTAAATGGTGCAAACCAAGATCAGCACGATAGGGTAGAAGAAGGCAATAGTGTAGGAGGCGTCCACGTACGAGTCACACACGAGCATGTTGTCCTCTCGCGTCGGGTAGTGGTGGATGGCTCGCGCCGGAGATATGATTTGCCACACCACTACTATCACCACCTGCCACGATGCAATGTGCATTTTTTATTTTTAAACGTACTTCAAAAAAAGAGAAGGTTCTATAATTCATCGAAATATTTTTATTATGCCTGGTATATTTAAATCAATTCATGTTGTAAAATGTAGTCTATGTTTTAAATTAGACCTCTAGAAATACATGCATCTGTGAAAAGTTTTTTTGCGTATTGCGTGCACCAATATACCGACAGAAAGAAAAACAGATGAAAATGATAAAAACTTTTGACTTCTTTTTGGACTTTCGTTACTGTTCATCTCGCAAGCATTTTCAAAATAAATAACAGTAGTTCACCAAAATATCGATATTTTGGTGAACTACTGTTTAGACTTTCGAGAACGGACGCCGATAGATGATGACGCCCCCTTGTTTTCTGGGGCTAATACAGGTGATCCGGTTACTCCTCCCTTATGCGACACAAGCTCTGTTGAAGTTAGGGAAGAGGAAGTGTTTCGATTACTACAACAAGTAGATCTTAATAAGTCCGCAGGTGCCGACAACATTTCCCCAATTATCATTCGCAATTGTGCCAAGTCCCTATTTGTCCCGTTAATGATACTATATAGAAGATCATTTTTACTGGGGGAGGTGCTCACAATTTGGATGTCAGTGTATATAAGGCCAATTCATAAAAAGGGGCCGAAAAACTGGGTTGACAATTACAAACCGATATTCAAACTATATGTATTTGCAAAAATAATGAAAAAAAATAATACATAAACCACTATCTTCTACCCTAAAATTTAGTTTCGCGGATAATCAGCATGTCTTGTATATATAAATATATATATATATAGTCTAGTCTAGTATATACATATATATATATATATATGTATATATATACATATATATATATACAGATAAATAATAGTGTAATAGTGTAATACATGGCGACGCGTTATAAGTAATTTATTATAACTATCTGTGAAAACTTGTTATTGGCCATTTGCTACTATGTTTTTACGTAAATGAATGTTTAGATGTAAGTTTTGCTGAAATAATAAAATAAAATAAAATAAAATATCTACTACACTATCGCATATCATTTAAAGCACCCAGACCAAGGCGAGTAATCACTTAATAGATTACAACAACACACAAAAGCTCCGTAATAGAAAGCCCAGATGCGTCAAATGTGCAGGTTCGCATCACTCTTCAGCTTGTTTAGAGAGATCAAAAGAACCAACAAACAATTCAACAAATAACAAAAAGTCGTATGCCCAAGCCACAAAAGAAGTCCATGAACAACCTACGACACAAGAAATTAACAAACATAGAAAAACTAGTGAACTCAAAACCATTACGGAGACGCTTGTTGCCCTGATGAACCAAATGTTATTTATGACCCAAACGCTATCAGATTGAATTTGCTATCACATTCACAACACTAAAATTGTGTGCATGGAATGCTAATGGCTTGTCAAACCACTCGGAAGACTAAAAAATATTCAGTAAGATACAAGAGTGTGCAAGATGCAGCTTTGTCATCGACCCCACCCCTACCATCTAGAAACTTGGACACTAACGTAACGAAACACATTCTATAAAAAAATAAAAAAAGGAGAATACGGAAACGCATGCAAGTACCCAGAGACCCTGTTGCGAAAAAACAACTCGATTTCATAATTACCTCACCGGCCTGGATGCTACTGCTTCCTCGGATTATTCTTTATGGAAAGCCACCAAAAGACTAAAACGGCTTGTCAATGTCTCTGCTCCTATAAGAAAATCTAATGGTATCTGGGCACGGACAGACCAAGAGAAAGCCGGAACTTGCTCAGAACACCTCTCAAACGTCTTCACTTCTCATCCATATGACGGTTCAATACAGGATGCAGCAAAAATTACTAACCACTTAAATAGTCAAAAAGATTGGAAAAAAAACCGTCTTAAATTAACAAAAACAGAAGTTGCCCGAATCATAAAAAAATCACAGCCAAAAAAGCTCCAAGATACGACCTTATTACAAACCGTATATTACCTAGAGTAAGTAAAGTATAGCTACGCTGCCCTGCAGAACTCGCATGACACTATCGACCAAGTGGCCAATCTAACAAAACATATCATGGAATCACTAGAAGGTAAATCTTTCTTGGGCATATCTCAAGCGTTTGACCACATGTAGCATAAAGGATTTTTGTTAAAATTGAACAATGGGCTACCAGATAACCTTTACGGAATATTAAAATAATTTCTCTAGAAGCGCCATTTTATAGTACAACAAGGAGAAGTACTGTCTGATCTCTGACCTATAAAAGCAGGAGTTCTGCAGGGCAGCGTAGCTATACTTTACTTACTCTTCTGTGTACGCATCTGCCGACATCTGAATCCTTAATTACTGGACCCTTTGCTGACGATACCGCCATACTAGCTACATATAGCAACCTAAATACCCTTCCAAATACTCCAAAGAGGGCTAAATGATATATTCCACTGCCTAAAAAATTGGCGGATAAAAGCAAATGAGACAAATTAGTCAACGTATCATTCATCTTAAGAAGGGATTCTTGTCCTCTTGTCACACTTAATAACATTGCAGTCTAACAGGCAGATCATGTGAGGTACCTTGGATTGCACTTGGACAAAAGACTTACTTGGCAAAATCATATTCTCACTAAGAGAAACTTACTTGGTATTCAAACGCGAAAACTTTACTGGATCATTAGACGAAAGTCTCAATTGTCTCTCGAAAACAAAATACTTCTGTACAAGGTAACACTGAAGCCCGCCTGGACGTACGGTATCCAACTGTGGGGTACTGTATCCCATTCAAACATTGATATCATACAAAGGTTTCAAAATAAAGCACTCCGCATGATAACCAATGCCCCCTGGTTCGTACCCAACGATCTATGTAAATAATATTAGGGGCTATTTTTTTTTGTTTCTTTTTTGCATATACTATTATATAAAACACACACAACAGTATTCATCTTTATATATGCAAATGCAAAAATTCGTAACCTCGCGAATACTTATGTACCCTTATCAGAATAGTTAATAAGAAATAGTTATACTGCTAAGAGCCGCATTAGTATACTTTAACAAGAATGGCACATATGTGCTATTCTTACCTGTATAGATACCAGGACGAAGCAAATAAACAGCTGTGACTTTGGAGATATGAGAGACGGTCTGCGAGCTGAATGTTTGCTCGCGTCGAAAATGCGCGCTATCCTATTAGTTTTCGTAAGGAGTGCGGCATATACGACGGTGAAGCAGAACCCAGTGCCAAAACTGAAATGATTATTATTATTGAATGATTGTGATACTCAGTACAGATATAATCACTGTCAATACTTACCGTTGCAGTGAGCATAGCACATCAGTGGGCCGAAAGACAAGCGCGAAGGTGACTAGGTAACACATCATGATACCGGCCAGCAGCACCAGGGAGAGCTCTCGGCCACTGGCGCGCACCACCGGCGTGTTACCGCGCACCGCCCACACGCCCGCTACCAACCTGCAGGTCGCGGAAATCGTCAGAGGTCAGCCGTGTCAGTGTACCTACTCGCTGTTTTACACTAACATTGTGAGAAGCATGCCCAGCGAGGAGAACGCCATGGCTCCGATCGCGGCGGGTGAGTCTGGTCGCAGGTACAGCTCCGGCACTGGTGCACATTTAGTGCGACTCGTGTCCGGTAGAGTACCCAGTTGACACTCCTCACACGCTGTCTCCTTTTCCGGCGATCGGATCTGGTAAATAACAATAAGTTATACTCCTTTCTTAAACGTAACAGGTAATGCACCGGCCGGCGAACCATACCCACCTCGTACTGTGTACAGTTAAAGCAGTGCCAACAGCAGCTCTCGCCCTCAACGTATTGCTTGGCCTGTCCCAGCTCACATTCCGCGCTGCAAACTGATTCTGGTGGATGTCGTTCGTTCCACTTGAACTGTATATCTATAAAACATCAAAATATTTACGTTTAGTCATTTACTGAGACACCCCAGAGCGTGCCATGTTATTCGTATTTGGTACCATTCATGTCGAGCTCGAGCTCTCCGTCCAGGTAGTGTCCTACAGTCAGCCAGCGGTAAACACCTCGCGACACTTGCTTAAAGTGCAGTATGTTATACCGCGCTGGCCCATCACCATTTGCATCAAAATGGAAATAGTCGCCACTCAAACCTGGAACATAACGAAAAATAAATGATATAAATAAAAATATAACTTCAAAAGAGGTGTAAAAGAATAAGAATATAAGGAAAACGGTTAGTACTACCTTTTAGAATCACAACAGCACTACTGCTACTTTCATGTATTAATTTACTCATTATGAGATATTATTCTCATCAGATTGATAGATATTCCAAGCGAGATACTGTAGACAATAACTAAACCATTGATCGGTGTGCCTGTTGCCAATATTGGGTAAAAAAAAAGCATAGAAGAGAGACCTGTAAAGCGCACTTGTCGCAGGTAACGCAGCAGGGTGGCACCGCTGGCGGGGCGCATCGCCTCGCACAGTCCGGGCTTGCCTCCGCACAACTCTGCGTGCATATCTCTGTAATATGTACACAAAATTCCACATGTAATCTGACGCCAGTTAGACCGCTAACGCATCTTATCGAAGACATGCTGGTTTTACTATTAATCTAATTTTTAACCGACTTTTAAGAAAGGAACAGGTTCTCTATTCTACTGGATGTTGTAGTTTACTTTTTTGTTTAACATAAATTATCTACTTAATTTAATGAATGCTAAGCTGTAACACATAAAAGATAGACCTGATGGCGTAGACGAAGGCAAGAACTGCGTCGGTGACGAACTGAAGTTGCGCTTCGAATTCTGTATTGTCAGCGGAAAGCTTCTCTTCTCCCGAACACGTGTGGTTGTATTGTACATTGTACGGTGTACGGGCACTGCCTTTATAGCGGCATTTGAATTGATCTTCCCAAAATTCTGAAATTTATTTAACGTCATAGATGTGGCATCTCCATTAGGTCGATCATTCGCTAGATGCAAACGCGAGTGAATCAAATAAATCAAATTGACCAAACATTACCGACAAACCAAGGATTTCTTGGGTTATTCTCGACGGTGAGATTGAGAAAGTACTCTCGAAAGCCCCGCACCGGATTGGCCTGAGGTTGCACGCTGATTGTGCCCTCAACGGCAGCTTCATTTCCGTCCGATACAAGCGCGCGTGCACTCCAGCCATCCGAGCCCACCCACCCGAATGCCTCTGTCGCGCGCATTCGGCCCACTGCTGCCATCACGCCTGCCACCTCCTGGTCCGAGCCAAACACGATGACACCTTGGGACGTCATTTATCGGTAAGGAGTGTTCTTTAAGTATCAGTTTGAAAACTGTTTGATCTGATTGTGTTTAAGTGTTACCTCTGGCGCGAGGTCTGGTCAGAAGGCGGGATACAATGGCATCATAGGCACGGTCGTCCGCCTCCCCTGAGTCCTTGACGAGGCGCTCCTTCACAGCGATGCAAATATCGTTACGTGCCAGTAATGTTTCTAGTTCTTCGAAGGCCTGTTCGCAATATTTATTATTGTATAGTCTGTTTGACAAGAGAGTCGTCGTGGTCAAAAATATAACCAACGTTGGTTGAACTTTGCAACTGTGTGACAAATGTCAAGCTGGTCTAACTTGTTAACCTTTGCAGACTAAACAGTTTTGATACTTTGAATATTAAGGTTAGTGTGTATGAAAGATTTTATAGCAAAATTAAAATAAAATGAACATAAACTGACTCTTAGTTCTAAATAAGATTACATCGCCTTTTTAACAGACTTCGTAAAAAGAATCAGGCTTTTATTTTGTTGTGATCTTTTTCATTTTTTTTTAATTTGTCCCATTGTTATCAGATTAACATATAATGCTAATGGCTCAAATTTTACACTCATTAATAGGCACACCCACATATCTTGTATTTTTAAACGTGACTCGTAAATTTGGTCTAGGAAAACATTTTCTTTGAAGTGGAAATGACGCGGAAGACCAAAGATTGTCACCGCAAGTACTCTCTACTCGTAAATATTCCACTGGTTGTTGAAATAAATAATAGTTTAATTTTAATTTTAATAGGTGATTCAGAAGGTGGATTCAGGGATTACACCCTACAAACAAACATGTATTTATGAATATTTATGTATTATAAAGAAGGTTCTCACTTTGATGCCGTAATTAGATTCCTCGTAAATGATTGAAACATAGCGCCAGCCTAGTTTCTTGACTATTTCGACCATCGCACGGACCTGATGTAAGTCGGAAGGTATGGTGCGCGTGAAGTACTCGAATCGCGCCTTGTTTGATAGTTCCGGTGACGTCGAGAAGAAAGATACCTGTCAGTAAACATTTGAATAAGTCGACTTTACGTTAAAGGGAACGATGTAAGTGGACGCAGTGGTATATATAACCTGCGGTATCCTGAAGAGACGCAGCAAGTTAGCGATTTGCACTGAAGTAACGCTGGAGGCAGCCCCGACGACGCCGGATATCACTTTGCGCACGGCGGTGACGTTGCACGCCCACTCTGCGTCGTCAATGTTACTTATAGACCCTATAACATTCATGCAACATTACAGTTACGACTGCACTCGGTATACTACTGGAATGTTTAGGCAAAAGTGTACTTATTTATATGTATATAAAATATTTGTTATTCATGAGAAACGATTTATAAATACTATTGTATAATGTTCTGATATACAATATATACTCCTAGAAGATTAGAGTAATTATTTTGTATGCACGAGTATTATTTTGATCGGCGGGCATAGATCGGGACATACAGAGATGTGTGGTAGGCGGATGGAGAGTGGTGGGAGAGCCATTGTAAGCATTTGCAAAGGGTATAAGCTCCAATATAATTCTAAGATAAACCTCTATGTTAGAGTTCTTTGTTCATTTTTTATGGTATTAAATCTTTCGTGATCAGCTGTTGGGGTAGCTGACCCGATAAGTTGTTAAAATAGTACTTTTCCTACATCGTCTGTGCCAGCTGGCTGATTGAGGTGAGGGTATCTACTTAGCCGGCCAGGCTGTATAAGCCGTCGAACCGTAGCTAAGTAGATAATACTAGGAGCAAGGAAAGGTGTCTATGTTAGCCGGCCAGACTGGTTAGTCTTTGAACCGTAGCTGAAGTTAAACACCAGAGAATGGTTGGAATCGACTTGTATTTGATTAAAAGTATGCTAGTTATATTTACATTTTTGACCATTAAGTAATGGAGTTAATTTACCGCACATTATATGGATTAACCAATCACATTTCTGATTCTATATTTACAATATTTACTGTGTACGCAACCAATCAGCTACGTTCTTGTTGTCGTTGTATGTGTGCGTGAGTATAAATTAATGCATCGTATAAAACCGCGGTGTCGCGCGGGTCGCGTTTATTCGCCGCTTGGTATGCTGTGCGAGTGGATGCGTGCTGTCTTGATGCATTTTCAGAGCTATAGAGTACGTGGCATATGTACGCCACAAATCCTATGATTGTTATTAAATCGAGTATCTACCAATTAATTATTGTAACTATTAATATATATTCTTATTTTGGATTAAACCTAAACCTAAAAGTATTAAACTATTTGACTGTTAATTTGTGTAGCTATCTATATTTAGACCGTGTTTAAACCTTCTAACCAATGCATTTTGAATTAGCATTGACAATTCAACAGCTATTTTAAAGGGAATTTAATACATTACATACATTCGCTCACGACTGTATGCATGATGGGGTAGGCCGAGATGTATTAAGAACCCGCACTTTCCCAATTAGAATCTGTCGTCACCAGAAACGCTGCCACCATCGAGAGCGAAGAGGCAATGAAGTGCTTCTCACTTTCGATCAAGCTACTAGTAACGCTGGTGCTGCGTCCTTTAATAATATATACCAATGTACAAACGTATATTTTACCCAAAAAAGATCTATGTTGATAACTTGGTTTTAAGTTAACGCAGTAACATCTTTTACATCTGTAACGATGTAAGCCGAATTAAATTATAAAATAAACCTATATTTTAGTTTCTTTTTGTAAATTATTTAGAAATGTTATGTCCTGTGATAAAGACCTTGCGTTTATTGGAAGGTTTTGTTGACGGGAGTAAATACAAACAAATTATTGTGATTGTCTAATTATCTTTTCATTATAAAGTATCCTATCCAACTACAGTCTTCATATCTAATCTAAACATATTTGCATTTCGAATTAAAGAGATTTCAACAACTACATATATAGAATAACTTTAATCATTTATGTAGTTACTACGAAAGCTTCTACTCGGAGTGTTAACACGTTTTCGTTAAACTGCAAAAAACTATAGTAGTTTATTAGTTTACGTTTAACTCATAATTAGAGTACACAATCTTATTATTGAATAACTATGAAACTAAAACTAAAATAAATAAAAAAATAAAATAATGCTTACTTTTAAATATTCGGATTTAAATAGAGTTTTCGAATTGTAGTTTGACAAAGCATTATGACCAAGCTACAATAGAGTGCTTTGAGATCGAAACCTTACCAGCGCACTCTCCTGTACATCGATACATGCATATATATGTATCATAAAGTTCAGTCAATTAATATACTTTCCGCGAACTACCCACGTAGAACTTGTGTACACCTGTTCGTGAAACACGACGGAAACAGTGGAAGAGCCATGCTTAGGCACGAATCTCACGGTCACGGCTCGACTGGTGCGACATCACGGCCTCACAGAAAACCGGCTGTGAATAACGCTTGTGTTGCATTTCAACGAAATAAGAGAGGCTTTCGTAAGCCCAACTTCCCCTCTTCTCCGACGTCTCCCCTCATCCCCTATCTCTTCTTTCCATTCTCCTCATCCCGGATAGAGAGGATAGAAAAATAAAGAGTTTTTCAACAAGATTGTTTTTTAAACAAAATAATACAAAGATTTTTTATTGTATCACAACGAGTAAGGTCCGGCAATTATAAATAAAAAGTGATATCTAGCAAATGTCCACCAAGACGACGCTGGCAGATGTCGGTTCTTTCATGAAAAGTTTTAATCACTTTAGGCAGAATGGCACGTCTATTTCGTTAATCGTCATAGATTTTGAGTTTTAAGGCTACAATCGATTCGATTGGCTCCAAATAGACCTTGTCCTCAACATAGCCCCACAAAAAATAATCCAGTGGTGTTAAATCACACGATCTGGCTGGCTACTTAACAGTTGAATTTTGTAAAATTATGTTTGTGTTGAAACTGCCATTTCAACAGGACGGTGCCACATGTCACAATAAAGCCTTTATAATAAGAGGTCAAAAGTAGATGGTTCGGACAAAAGGGATGACAAGACACTATCTCTTTTTCTACTGGTACGTAGTGATTCTGCACGTAAATGAGTTGTAGTTGCGGTGAGACATCGGTACCTTTGATGAAGTCGAGAGCCATCTCAAGCCCGTAGGTATCGTTGTCGCAGTCGTCGAGGACGTGCGCTCCGATGCGCACGCCGGGCGGCGCTATGTGTGCGCGCGAAGCCGCGTCCAGCGCGAACAGCATCGCTTCCAGCGCCTGCACCCCGCCCTGCGCCATCACCGGCCCGCACGTCGCACCCTCGGACCTGCTGTGCACCTGTCGCCACACCACACTACACTACACGTACTGGACTGAACATCTATACTTTATATTATAAATCCGGTACTAACGAGCTACTTGCTTATCGCCGTCAGCCGGGCTCTTTGGGAATTAAATGAGAAATTGGAATAGGAGGCTACATACATATAGTTGTGTCCCTATTCACGAAAGGGCAGGCAGAGGCCCATATAACGATTTTGGCGCTGTTTAAACCGTGTAAATAATATATGACAGATAAGATATTAATTAGTTGATCGCCTTGTACTACACCCACGGGAAGAGATGGGATGGCTATATTATTCTCCTCTTTCGAGAGTCACGCTAGTACTTAGCTATCTTTTACATACACTACACCTACATCTATGAAATTTAAACAAAAATATGTTACATGTCTTTTCAATCTACTATATCTTTTATGTATTAATTTATATAATAAATACAGTAATTTATTATAAATGGCTCATTCATTTATTAATAACATACACACAAATAACATACATACATTTGTTGTTTGCCCGAATAAGATTGGACCTGTGACTGAAGAACTTACACCTATTTAACTTATATAAATTTACATTTTGCGTCGGTAGTCACTTACCATCAGGTGACCCGTCTGTACGTTGGGCCCCTATCCATAAAAAAAAACTTTAGGATGAAAACATAGTATTTTTTTTTTATAACAAACGGGGACAGACGAACAGACGGGTCACCTGATGATAAGTGGTAACCGCCGTCCATGGACTCCTGCAACTTAAGAGTCGTAATTGCGCTGCCTGACTTTGAGGGTAATAATTGGTGGGGGATTCAGGAGGAGGAAAAAGTGAGGAGGGATGAGGGGAGAGGAAAGAGGAGAGAAGGAGTTGGGCCTCCGCAAACCTCACTCATTTCGGAGAAATGCAACGCATGTGTTGCTTCACAACCGGTTTTCTGTGAGGCCGTGGTATCGCATCGATCGAGCCGGCCCATTCGTGCCTAAGCATGGCTCTACCACTGTTGAATGATGTACTGTTGAATATTTGATGGCGTACTAACAACTCAAGATCTACAGTAATCGGTGTAAGTATTTTACGTATATGTACATATTATCTCCTTAATCAGTTATACAAATGGATCTAGAAAACAAATAAATCTATTTGTATAAATAAATTTTGAGCTGATTGTGAGGCACAGACTATATATTTTCGTCTTTTATCAGTAACAACATCGCGATAGATAAGTAATGTGTGTTCTTGTAGTACTGTGTGATCTATTAACATTTTGTAAAGAGTCATCACCTTACCCCCCACTACCACGAATTATGTAACATAGTTGTGGTAAATAGGAAAGGTCGGTAAGTGGCTACTTTTAGAATAAAGTATACACATATTTTTTATAGATAATTATCTGATCTACAATTTTAAGCGAGTCTAATTTTAAGATAAAACTTACCGTTTTCATTCCTTTCATAAATACATCAAATTACTCCTAACAATCTAAAAAGTGATTATCAGACCAAAATATTTAATCTTTAAAAATAATTGTTTTAATGTTTTCAAATAATTGTAATTTCCTGATGACTTGCGGCCATATAGACGTCACTGTTTTGCACGTCTTGGCTGCTTGTCCGTCCCACTGGTCACGGCATCGTGAAAACTCCCACCAGACAGGAGGTCCAGTTAATAAATAAACTGTTTGGGTAATTAGAGCTCTTTTTTTATAATGGCTCATACTTCAATAATGTAATTGCAGATTTTAGCAGTTTTCTTGCCCGATTTGAGGGTAAGTTTAATCGCCGTCATAAATGTATACCTTGTCATCTGAGATGATGTTACGGTTACGTTCCTTTCAAAAATACATTTATAAACCTCACCTATTATTATGATACGAGGCTCGCGCTTGTGTTGTGTGGTTCATCCACTTTAGGCCATGATTCGGTTAGTTGGACGTCTGCTTTCGGTCTGTTCTCGATATATGTACTAATCGCTGACAGATTTTAGTAGTGTTTGAAATAAGGGAAATTAAAAAATATTTGACTATATTGCAACCCGTGAATTTAAATCTGTGGCGTACCTCCACCTATTTATTGTTAAAATAATATGTTATTGTGTTTAATAAGTACTTAGTTAAATATCACTATGTTAATGTATAAAGTTTAGTAGGTTAGTAGGTAATAAACGTACATACACTTAAATAATATTATTAGTAAATCTATTTATAATATGTAATAGGTTAAGATTACCTTAGCGTTAATTAATAAAACATATAGGTACTTAATTAAGAACATAAATATAGTATTGTATAAATAATTATAACAATAAATATATATTAGTATTTTATTGTTTGTATAAAATAGTAAATAAAATATTTGTATAATATATTAGTATTACAATAATAATTTTACATGCATAATTAGTAATATTATATTAAAATTAATTGGTGCGGACGGACGGACAAGCGAACATGATTTTGTATGTAGTGATTTTGACGCGCGCAGCAACGACGAGAGAACCGGTCTCGGTCGCCGGCGCCTCGGGTCGGCCGCTAAGGTAGTCCGCGAAACCAACTCGACGCGATCGCATGTCCGTCGCGTGCGCATCTCGCTTGCTTGCCGTAGTGTTTACGTATGCTAATTGTATGCCATTTCTATTCTGTCGCCTTTCCTTCTAATACACCTTCTACTTTCTGCAGTTCTTCTTTACTTATTTCTACCTATCCACGCCCTGCTTCAAGAACAAATTGTATATCATATTTTTAAGAAATTGATTTGTGACTACGTTACTTTTGTCTGTTATTTCTGTATTAATGGCATACATTATATACTACCATATGTATAGTATGAATAGATAGATACGTACTCTACGTACGCACTCTAATAAAAAGAATTATACATGTATGTGCGTTGGTATGTGTATGTATGTATGAGAATCTATACTAATATAATAAAGTTGAAGAGTTTGTTTGTTTGGGACGCGCTTATCTCAGAAACTACTGATTCGATTTGGAAAAGATCTGTTTATTTTAGCTAGCCCGTTTATTGGAGAGGTTATAACACCTCACGCTGGGACTCTTAGGAGCGCAGCAGTGAACATAATAGCCGCGAACATTAATAGTAACTACGGGGAACAACTAGTAACATATGTATCAATACAATGGGCGGTTTTATCAACACATACAACAGTTGGTGAATATATTGTAGTAGTAGTGTACAAAAAAAGACATGTATACAACTAGTACATTACAATTTGTTTGATAACACAACAATATATGTAAATGTACATTTTTATTAATGTCTAAACTATAGACATACATAGATTTTTTTTTAATTATTTGGAGGAAAAACGAACAGACGGGTCACCTGATGGTAAGTGACAATAGCCGTCCATGGAAACCTGCAACTCAAGAGTCATAAGTGCGCTGCCAGCTTTTGAGGGTCATGAGGGATGGGAAATTTAGGGGAGCGAAAAGAAGAGAGGGGGATGAGAGGAGAGGGAAGTTGGACCTCCGGAAACCTCACTAGTTTCGGCGGATTGCAACGCAAGCGCTGCTTCACAACTGGTTTTCTGTGAGGCCGTGGTGGCACCGGTTGAGCCGGCCCATTCGTGCCTAAGTATGGCTCTACCACTGTAGATATATAAGAATACATATGTGTACACATATGCATCACATAAATACATACCCATATAAGATACATATATCGCGATTATGGAGATATACAGAGTTCTATGACGAGTTAATAAAATACAGTCAGTGCAGTGCAGTCAGAATAGCTACTGGCAATGCATTCCACGTGCCACTTGGGCTGTAATTTTTTCTTAGTAAATGTTGTTATATGTGCTGTTATTTCCAGGGTTACATTTTCTGATGTTCTGAAGTATTTGTTATGTGTGTCGCGAATAAATGAGAAACGCGTTTTGAGATAGGAGAGGCAGTTTAACAAGATATTAAACAGCAAGGAAAGGATATGAGTATTACGCCGAAGGTGAATCGGGAACCACTTGACTTTAGTACGAAATTCGGAGATATGATCATAAGCCAAAAAATTATTATATACAGATCTAAAGTCTCTCAAGGCAATGCAAGAATGGTGAGAAGAATAGATTGCGCCAGTTCAATTTTAGAAGAAGCTGGAAGAATTTATGTATTTTTGTATGTATTTATACTCCTACCTAAAAGGCCGGCAACGTACTTGTGACTCTTGAGTTGCGGGTGTCCACGGGCGCCGTATGTCACTTACCATCAGGGGACCCGTCTGCTCGTTTGCCCCCTATCGCTTAAAAATAACGTGTTTATCTTTATCTATTGTGTGTATTATGCATGTCACATCAGTTAATATCGTTTTTCACAAAATTTTACTACCTTTCTCTCTCCGAGTCAATACGATCGTGTCTGAGGCCGCCCTTTCATCGTTCTGACATGTGTATTGATTATACTTTTACTGTAACAGTAGTGGCCAAATTAGGCGTGATTTTCTTTTTATTTTTCTGGTCTTTTTCTTTTTTTAGTTATATAAAAATATAAATTGTGTCAGTGAGGGTTTTTGCATGGGCCCGGAGGCACATCAAAATATTTTTTTTTTAAAGATACAACTAATGATGCCACACAGACACAGACACATTTACCAAAAAATATTTCTGACAGCAATAACCAACCTGACCATGGGAGGAGTGATGCTACTTTTAGTTGTTGATTTTAGATAGACTACTTATGTTTACGTTTAATTGTATACCGACTTGGAGCACACCAAACATCGCTTTGTTATACATATTTAAAAGAACAGTGTGAATGCCAATGTTCTATGAATGAGTTTACAAATAACGGGGAACGAGTACCCAGTACAACCGTAAGCCAGCAGTGCCACTCGTTAGAACGTATAATATATATATATATATATATATATATCTAATGTGCCCTTATATACATATATATATATATGTATATATATATATATATATATATATATATATATATAAGGGCACATTAGATTAGCTTAAAAGCATTTTATAGGAACTCCTTTAAAGTAACAAAGTTTCAGCACAATGTAATTGAATCTGATACTTTAATAGTTTTAATGATATCTCGTAATTTTATACATTGGATAATTTTATACATTATTGTTTTATACGAGAATCAACGATGAAGTTTATCGGACTACGACAGCTATGTAGGGTTTAATAGAGACACGTATGTTAGTTTTACGTTCACTCACCATCATGAGGCCCCCAAGTATTATGTCTCCTTCGACGACAGCAGCATGCTTCACAGGCCACAATGTTTCGTTCTCAGAATGTTTTTTTTTGGTAACTAGCCTCGTCTCGCGACGCATGGTATTTGGTTCCCCATTCAATGCCTCGGGAGAAGTTTTGGATTTCCTTGATACCTTTGACTTTGACTTGGGCTTAACGGTCTTTGCAGGCACGATGGGAACATTGTAATCACTTTTTGTGGGTGAGACGAGCGCCGAGTTAGTAAACATAATGGGCTCTATGACAGTTACGGCTTCCTCAGTGCCGGTAAGGACGTCTTTTGGAAGACTTATTGTTCTCGACGAGTTTGAGTGCACGCCGGATGCGAGATTCGCTTTTAGCTGGGTTTCAACGTTTGTAGAACGAGGCTCCGGATTTGCGGCTTGCAGAGACGACGCACTAGGTTGGAGCTCCTCCACCGCTTTACTTTTATACTTCTTTTTTTTATACATTTTGGACATGTCAAAAGGGCTGATTAATGAATGGGTTTCCCTTTTGTGTCTGTCTGGTTTCCTGGAGGCCAGATTCTCCGTCAAAACAAGAAAGTCAGAGGAACTAATCACTTTGGGTTCCGTGTTGCAGATAGCAGAAACGTTAATGAGATCGTACTCGTAACCACGGAAATCGATGTCGTGCCCGTGCATTTGAGCAGCTCGTTTTTCCAAGCGCATTGGAGCGAGCGTGCTACGTGCGTCCAGCTGCAAGGCACGGTCTGATACTGTGTGGGAGCTATTGTGCGACTGTGTGGACGCACGTGTCTGCGTCTGTGACGGCGAGTGGAGAAACAACAGCACGAGTACCACGATCCGCCATCGCGGGGAGCGGTCAGCTCCAGCGGGGATCCAGACCGACGGTGACATGTCGCCACTACGTGCACTGACGCCAATGCACACCGTACTTGCTCCGTGCCGCCATTAAAATCACAATTCATATGCTTTCCTATCTATCACGTCACTATGGCCTAACATCGGTCCACTGATATGTTTCATCAAAGGTCCTAAAGAATTACTTTGCCTTCTACGTCTTAAACACTAACGTGATGTGGGCAATTTTTTTATAATATATTTTACCTATTAAAACCATGTTGCTTCTCATGTTGACATGTATTAAAGAGAAGACATTACGCGGTGCTTTAGCACACTAAGGATGTAATCGCGTTGATTCCGATTTCCGTTTACGTGTTGCGAGTCGTGACTCGGGTTGTGACGAGAACCGCGTGGCAGCGGTCGAGAGACGCGCGCTGCGAGCGGCCGCGGAATGCCGCACGTCACGACACTCCGCCTGCCTTTGCCGCGCAACTCCCTCCTCCCTATACTAACTACTTAGAGACATTTTCCTTAATTCCATTATATCTACGAGTTCCCCGAACAAGTAGTTGCTATTAAAAAGTTTGTGTCTCGAAATCAACAATAATACTTTCACAGCCTAAATAACTGCTCTTGTGTATCAGACTAAATATTTATTTTATATCGAATAATATGTTAAAAAAAATATTTACCTATAAAATAATAGTACTCAGAAATTAAATAATTTACTTATCATACATTACAGTTCCACAAATTATAGAACAATTTTAGGTGATGTTAAGTATTGTATATATATTGAAAAGAAAAATATACAAATTTCAACATAATCAAATAATTGAATGCCCTAGTCACATCCAGGGAGACTACAGGTTTAATGTTGTCTGTGGAGTGCTCTGCGTGAAAAAAATAATTAAAAGGTTAAATGTTGTCTAAGCTTTTGTATTGTAATTAATTTGTTTTGCAAGTTGTTTGAAGATTGGGACTTGGTAGAATAAAATATTTAATAAAATATTGCACTAATAATTTATAATTGGTTATAATCTGGTTATTCACTTAATTGAGCTTATACTTGTAGCTGTTGCTAGTATTTGTTTTCATATTATTTATCATCTTTCAGGTAGCTATGGATTTATTACTGCTCTTGTTTCTATGAAATAGCTGTTATGTGCTTTTTTTATTAATTTATTATAATTACATGTCACGGAAGCACTAAATGTATCGAAAAAGGTACAAAAATCCCATTTCAATTTGATAAACATCAGTAAAACTTAGACTTTTTTACATGTCAATGTTTTCTTTATAATCTCTATTCTTTATAAAATAATATTTTAAACGACATGTTACTTGAACCAGACACTGCATTAATTGCGCTATATGGTCACATACACCTAATTAAAGCATTTTGCTTTGACAGTCGCAATAAATATCTGTTTTTGAAAAAATATATTAATATTAGCCTCGGGGCCTCTGTGCATAACCACGTCCCTTCTATTTTTGTCATATATTAAGATAACAGCGCATCATTCAGAAATGTTCAGAATATTGTCAGTTTTGCACTGATTCCATCAGTGACAATTAATCATGGTTGTGTACAATTACCCAGAACCTCCAGCTCTGTTTTGTCTGGTGAACAAAGTAGCTAAATTATAGTTTGTTAGTTTGGTATATTTAAGTAATCGATGTCACTAGAATTCATTTTTTGTTCTGTGAGGCACAGAATCTGTAAATACATATATTCCATCGTTTGAAAGTACATATATCTAAACTTGTTAAAATAATGTCGCTTTTCATCTTAGACTCCAATCCATTAATGTTTTGATAATAAAATATATAACATATGTATGTTTACTGTTATACACGAAAAATATTTTTACTCTGATTGTTACTCTTGGAGGAGCAGAATGATTTTTGTTATACAAAGATACCGGTGCGGTCTTACCGGCAGTCAGATCCAATTCAATTTCATTTATGTATATTTCGGATAGAAGCGGGTATGCAGTGTGCAGTGTAAAGGTGATTTGGTGTTACTATAACGAATAGCCAACTACTATACATTTAAGAAACGTATGTGATTGTGCCTACAGCCTTTAATTGAACACCAAAACGCCATAAAATAACATACACACAAACATTGTGGTTTCTATATCAATCGTATTTGTTTTGCAGAGTCTTTTGAGTACGCCAACAAATTAAATGAGTTGAACTTTCATACGGGAAAAAAATCTTCGAATGTTAGATACCATATTGCCCAAATGTAGACTGTTTATTTATTTTTTTATAAAGGGGAACAAATTAACAGACGTAAATCCAATAATTGTAGGTAACAAAATTAGGATAGTATTAATGTTGAAATCTTTTGATTTAATCGTAATTTAACATTAATACTTTAACTAACTTTAATGAAACTGTAGGTAATAATTTAACTTGTTAATACAATTATTACCTATAGTTCAGTAGTATTCTTCAGTGGTAGAGCCATGCTTAGGCACGAATGGGCCGGCTCGACCGGTGCGATACCACGGCCTCACAGAAAACCGGTTGTGAAGTAACGCTTGCGTTGCATTTCCCCGAATTGAGTGAGGTTTCCGGAGGCCCAATTCCTCCTCCCCCTTTTCTCTCCCATATCTCCTTTCTCCTTTTTTCCATCTCCTCATCCTTCCTCTCTTCTTTCCGCTCTCTGCATCCCCCATCCCTCATCACCCTCAAAGGCGGGCAGCGCACTTGCGACTCTTGAGTTGCAAGTGTCCATGGACGGCGGTGTCACTTACCATCAGGTGACCCGTCTGTTCGTCTGTCCCCCTATAGTATAAAAAAAAAAAAAAAAAAAAGGTTTCATTAAAAACCATGTTTAGATACCTACTGAAGTTAAATTTCAGTGATATGATTAAAGTGCATATGTATTTGTATACATTGTGTTACCTTAATGTGCACGTTTTATACCAAACAAAACATTCTTATATCAAACCAGAATACCAGCAATAAAAATAACATTGTATTTAATACTAATATACACATCACCTAACAAACATTTCGAAATAGTGATGTCCTACAAGCTGGCATTATAAATATGGTCTGTCTCGTATCACCCAGTAAAGTATGTCTCTTGTAGCCAAACATTAGTTAATCATACGACAACTTGGATGGAAGCAGATTTCAAGACTGGGTAGGTCATAAAGTATGGTTTCTGAACAATGATCTGTACCACTACATGATATGAATCATAGTGTGTGATTTTCTAATAGTTGAGGAGACATATATTTAAGTAGAGAAAGGAAGGTGTGTTAACATGTTGTCTTCCTAGATAATATAGTTTGATTGACTCTTTATTGTACAGTGATACAGATATATATAATAAATATATATATATATGCAACAGCTTCCAGTCCACCTGCGCTTTAAGCCAGCCGGTCAGCAAACATCGCCGCAGCCAAGGTTTAGCCAGGGAAGTGTACCTACTAATCCTTTTATTCTAACGTCCCGTTATCTCCGCTTCTATTTGATTGTGTGTTTTTGCCAATTTCTATGCCTTTCCGTGCTTTAAATCTGATCGAATATGCGGCCTTGATTAAACTATTTTTTTTATTCTACACATATAGCTTACATATACCGAATACTTATTAAATTAATAGCTTCCCTTAATTCTACATCAGTGTATAAATTATTTTATAACTTACGAAAACGGCTACGAGTAAAACATATATCATTGCAGTGTAGGTAGGTGACTGTGTGCCGTTATCTATAGTGCGCACGCCGCGCCGTGTGCCACGCGCTGCTTACGACATTACTGTCTTATTTACAAATTTGTGCAATCCTAATTACTTTACTACTTATATAACTTTTTAAATTGTCTAACAATGCCTGACACAATGCCTCCAGCCGCACTTTCTGCGCTTGTGACCACAAGAAGTTCAATTAAGGGTCAAATAACAAAATTTAGAAATTATTTTGATAGATTACTAAAGTTCGAGACTATTTCATCTGAAGGAAAGACAGAACTAGCGTTGAGGTTGGAACGGTTCCGTTTGCTTTTTGATAAGTTTGACGAGTTGCAAACGCAAATCGAAATTTCATCTACAATCTCAATGCAAGGTGAAATAGATATACGAGAGGAGATAGAAAACGATTTTTTTACATTAATAGCAAGTGCTCAAAAAATATTGGATACCTCGAGTGATAAACCGGAATTTGATTTAGGGCAATCCCATTGTAGTCACCACGGCGCGAGCGGTGAGGTAAATTTTAGACTACCTTTAATTAAAATTGCAAACTTCGATGGTACCTACTCCAAATGGCTAGAATTTAGAGATACCTTCCACTCTCTGATTCACGGCAATGACCGTATAAAATCTATTCATAAGTTTCACTATTTAAATTCTTATTTGGAGGGAGAAGCATCTCAAGTAATTAGTAATTTAGAGGTTACAGATTCCAACTATGCGGAGGCTTGGCACCTTCTTTGCGACAGATACGATAACAAAAGGCAATTGATTAATAATCATCTCAATTCCCTTTTTAATATTCAGCAGATAGGTCGCGAATCGACCAAGGGATTGAGGTACTTAGTTGACCACGTATCAAAAAACCTACGAGCTCTAAATACACTGGGTCAGCCCACTGATAAGTGGGACACATTAATTATACACATGGTCTCAGCAAAGCTTGATAGTAATACTAATTTTAAATGGGAGGAACACAGGAACTCGCTTGATGACATGCCCTCGCTTTCTGATTTTCACAAATTTCTGAAATGTCGCGCCGACGTTTCTGGAGTCGGTCCAGCGAAACAGATCTGAGCGAGTCACCCCGCAGCCAAAACGAGACTCATTCAATTCACATAAGCTACCAGTAAAATCTTTGCAAATTTCAGTACCGTCTGGCGCTTCATCTGTGACTTCTGCTTATTGTGTCTTCTGCAATGGCGAGCACCGCATCTACGACTGCTCATCGTTCCTGCTCAAGTCAATTGAAGATAGGATTAAAGAGGCGGTAAAATTAAAACTTTGTCTCAATTGTTTACGGAAGGGACACTCTTCGCACCATTGTAGGTTAGGCCCCTGCTCCAAATGCAGAAAGCGTCATAATTCCTTGCTACATAGGGAGGTCTCTCAGGCTGACAATACTCCTGTAAGCCCACTAGGGCAACCCGATACTCAGGCACACATACCGCAACCAAGATGGTCGGTTTTGTGTGCGACTTCCATTAATTACCGAGAACGATTGCTTAGGTGATTCATATCGTCTAGCTAAGAAACGATTCATCGGATTAGAAAGGCGATTTAAAATTAATCCAAATCTTAAATCATCCTATCAACAATTTATTTCAGAATATGCTAACCTAGGCCATCTTTCTGAGTCCAAAACTAAATTACCTTATACTTCGTTTTTTGTACCGCATCATCCTGTACTCAAACCATCCAGCGAGTCAACGAAAATTCGTGTTGTATTTAACGGCAGTGCCGCCACAACATCAGGGTACTCAATCAACGATCTACAGATAGTTGGGCCCTGTATACAAGACTCACTTTTTAATATTTTACTTCGATTCAGAACATATAAATATGTATTGACAGGTGACATTGAAAAAATGTATCGACAGATTTTAGTTCAAGACTGTGACCGTGACTTACAATTAATACTCTGGCGAAATAATGAGAATGAAAAGTTAAAAACATTAAGACTCAACACGGTCACGTACGGATATTCTAGCGCCAGCTTCTTAAGTACACGTTGCTTGTGGCAGCTGGGTGAAGAATCTGCCGACATTTACATTAAAACTATAATTCAAAACGATTTTCTAGTTGACGATTTATTGACAGGGGCGGACTCGGAGGATGAATTATTACAAATTAAAATTTCAATCGAGCGGACTTTGGCAGCCGGTTGTTTTCCTCTACGCAAATTTCGTTCAAACTCAAAACTAATTTTAAATTCTTGTCAAAGTCTCAATCCTCAAGGCAGTCTTATCCTGAGTTCCTATTCACATACTCTGGGAGTAGGCTGGGAGTCTACTGCTGACGTCATACATTTTCCCACTCAATACACCACAAGAAACGTTTCCCCTACCAAAAGGTCTATTTTATCAGACTCATGCAAAATATTCGATCCTTTAGGTATTTTATCTTGTTTAACTATAGTGCCTAAAATTTTAATACAAAAATTATGGTTAGCTAAACTTAAATGGGACGAGCCCGTGCCTGCCTCTATTGAGGCAACTTGGCGACAATTTGTTAACGGATTGTGTTTGTTACAATCACTCCAGATACCTCGGAACGTGCTATGCGATTCCTCTAACTATATAGAAATGCATTGTTTTTGCGATAGTAGCAAGAGCGCATATGCGGCCTGTATTTATCTGAGATCTATGAATCATCGCGGTGACGTCGCAGTCCGGCTCCTCTGCGGCAAGGCGCGCGTGAGTCCGGTCGCACCCACTACTATTCCTCGCTTAGAGCTATGTGCTGCAGTGCTCGGCGCTCAGCTGACGACAGCGGTTGTGTGTGCGCTGCGTTGTCAGATAAATCGTAAATTCTACTGGACGGACTCATCAATTGTACTAGCGTGGTTAAAAACTAACCATAATAAGTTAAAAACATTTGTTTCAAACAGAGTAGCCACTATTTTGGAATTAACTGACGGCTCCGTGTGGCGTCACGTGCCCACCGCATGCAACCCTGCGGACTATGCATCTCGCGGTGTTGACGCGCATAATTTAGATAGCTTATATATGTGGTGGAACGGACCATCCTTCCTATATGAACCTGAATGTAATTGGCCACAATTACGTACTGATAAATTAAGTTCAAACGATATTCCTGAAATTAAAACAACTGTTATGTTAACAAATGAAACTAAGACTAATAATACATTAATTAATTTCGATAAATATTCTAAACTTAGAACTATTCAACGCTTTTTTGCTTATGTACTTAGGTTCCTGTATAACTGCCGTAATACACGTAACAAACATATAGGAGTATTGCAGCCTGAGGAACTAGAATCTTCTTTTAAACAATTAGTTAAAATGTCGCAATTTAATAGCTTTCCTATTGAATTAAATAATCTTCTGAATAAACAACCATTGAATTGTAAGAATTCCCTTATACCATTAAATCCCTTTTTAGATAATGAAAGCATTTTGCGTGTGGGTGGTCGCCTCAATTCATCCTTTTATTCCTTTGAAAAGCGCCATCCTATGCTTTTGCACGCCAAGCATAGACTTACGAGACTACTCTTTCAACAGGAGCATCTGCGTCTATTTCATGCTGGTCCCCAGCTTCTTCTCAGTTCCACGCGGGAGTACGTGTGGGCTGTGGGCGGGCGCGACCTCGCGCGCACTGTCACTCGGCAGTGTGTGACGTGTAGGCGCGTCGCTGCCAGAACCCTCACTCCTCTCATGGGAGCGTTGCCTTCTGAGCGCGTCACTCCCGACTTTCCGTTTATTAGTGTTGGTGTCGATTTTGCTGGACCTTTTTTAATCACGGATAGGAAGGGGAGGGGTTGCAAAATTACCAAATGTTATTTAGCTATTTTTGTTTGCACTAGGTATAAGTGTATTCATTTAGAGGCCGTGAGTCAGTTGTCGAAGGAAGCTTTTATATTATCTTTGCGTCGTTTTATATCGAGACGTGGTAAGCCACGTGAGATCCTCTGCGATAACGGCAGGAACTTTGTCGCAGCCGCCAGGGAAATTGGTGATTTTTTAAAGGGGAATTCTTGTTCTATCTCCTCCTTCGCGTCAAATGAAGGGATTAAATTTAAGTTTCAACCAGCCTACGCTCCCCATTTTGGAGGGTTGTACGAGTCAGGGGTCAAGTCCGCGAAGTATCACTTAAAAAGAATTTTAGGCAACTGTCACCTAACTTACGAGGAATTGGCAACCCTTTTCACTCAAATAGAAGCGGAGATAACGGGACGTTAGAATAAAAGGATTAGTAGGTACACTTCCCTGGCTAAACCTTGGCTGCGGCGATGTTTGCTGACCGGCTGGCTTAAAGCGCAGGTGGACTGGAAGCTGTTGCACGGGTTCTTTTATTCTCCTCGTTCTTCGATTATCACGTCGGGGTCACCATATGTTGAATACTGGTGTCTTGGGTTGGCCAATTGAAAGTCAGACGTTCCAAGCATTCAATTTGTATTTTTAATTACAATACAATAAAACATATATAGGTAATACATGGGTGCACGTGTGTGCACATTAGAAAAAGATTGTAGAATGTGTTCGCTGCGGTAAGGGTGGGGCGGTCGTATAACCGGCGTGTAACCGGTTTCTCCCCGTCAGCCGCAACATCCTTAAGACACGGCGTGAACACATATATATATATATATACGTCACATAGAAATACAGTGCTCTTTAACAAATTTATTAACATTAGTCTAAGTTTGTGCACGTCTGATGGTCAGTGGAAAAGCTTTCACTGTGAATGACTTGTCCATACATTTTGTGGTTTGTATCGGCATTTTTAACATGAGATTCTCCAATGACCTAGACCTACACCTTGAATGGGAGTCGTGTAGAAATTCAAAACGTTTTTTGAGATACGGTAAATACTTAAATCATATCACTTCTCTGCAATTCGGATTAAGCTCATAGATAACTCATTAGAGCCATATTCAGAGACGTAGTCCTATTTGCTTAGTCCAAAGATGAACCTGATACATCAATTTTGAAGTCGCTTAAGCTTATCAAGTTGGTCCTTGGTGAGATCTGGATAGCTGGCGTCCGCATAATTTAGAATAGGAAAAAGAAGGGATTCTGCTAATTACTAATGCTAATTTTGTGGCACCGTGGCACTGTGGCATTTCCTACTAATTTTCCGCAATTGTGTACCCCAGGATAGGTTTAAGCGTGTCTTGGAATAAAACGAGAATACCATCACAGGAAATTTGGGATTGACTTGACCAATCTATTTTCGATCTCATTCTGGAACTGTCTATACTGATTGCTTATGTTTTAACAGAATTCATTTTTAAACCATGCTGGTTGCTCCAGACGCAGATCTTCTGTAAGTCAATGTTTATAAAACCTATTGCGCTGGGCAGTTCTTCTAGAGTGGCTTGAGTATTAATCTCTTCAAGTCATCTGCATAAAGGTAATAAGAAGAAAGGTTATTGGAAATAGAGTTTATTAAAACTGCGAAGAGCAGGGGAGATAACATGCCACCCTAGGGCACGCCAGCAGATATAGAGCACCATGTAGAGAAGGTATCATCAATGCGGTTGCGCTGTCGGCGACCAAACAGCTAGTTACGAAACCAGTCAATCGCCGTTGGAGTTATGTTAAGAGAGCACATTGTCCCAAGCAAAAGATCAAAATCAACAGTGTTGAAGGCGTTACTGAAAGAGTTTGTGTTGTACCAAACATTACTGACATACAATATGTAAGTTTTGTTTGCTCTCTTGGTATAATAAATGTTTATGTTAACAACTTTTGTTGTGTTTAAACAAAACTATTATAGTCCAGTATATGTATAACATAAAACGATACATGTTACCTAAACAAACATAAACTATACGAATGAACGCGAACCTGTCCACGCGTTCACTTGATACAGAATAATTAATGTTCAAGTTATCCTTTAACGTTTTAAATATTAATTCCAATCCAGTGAATAGAAAATATAAGCGAGCACATCAATTAACGACACTTTAGCTCGATACTCTGTCTTTCTCTGCACTATATATATATATATATATATATATATATATATATGTATATATATATATATATGTACATATATATATATATATGTATATATATATATATATATATCATATTATTCTGTATTAGTTCCATATATGTTTTACTTAATTGCCTTTAGAGTATATTTTACAGAGTTAAGGTTACATATACATATGTCCAGAGTAGGATAACTTTGATGCATAAAACGAATTTTAGCAGAACCTGCAAGTACGAGTGTTATCTTCAAAATATTATTCTCTTCTTATTAATAAATAAAATTGTAAGTAGTAAGTAAGTTTTTGTTGGCAATAACATGTACTTATTATAAGATTATTTTTTTAATTAATAACTCTTGTTGTTATAGGGGATAGTGACTCTGACTACTGAGCTGAAAGTTATGGATTCGATTTCCACGCCGGAAAAGAAACCTAGTGGGATCCACAAATAATTGTCGTGAATCCGGGCTTTCTTTGTGTGTGTGTTACGTTAGAAACATTCAAACATGTTTCTAGTCCGCCGCGATACAGGAATAACTTCTATTGCGGGAATCGTTATTTTTTATTCTCGTCAAACACAAAAATGTAGATAAATGCTGCCAAAAGAATCAGATCTGAATCAAATTTGGCAGATACTTAGATTATGGTCTGGCGTAGATTACTTTTCCATTCGGTTACATATACTCGTATTGTTATTAAGTTTTTTTGCTGTTCCACATTTAATTAACAAAACTGTATTACACACTTCAGTTAGTAGCTAACCCCTTTTTAAATCTTTTAATCTGACAGCTATTTTGATAGATCACTGTTGATTTTAAATTTCTCTTCGAACACTGTTGATTTTAAATATCAAGAAAGTTAATAATATAAATAAAGAACAGTAATTTTACTGTAAGTTTTTACAGCTATTTTCATTTATGAAACATCAAACGAGTGCGACCTTTTTCCTATGGCATCACTCACTGATAACTGTCAATGCCAAATCAGGGAATCAGGGAATATTTTGTTGTTTAGTTTGTTTCGTTCACCGGGTGAGAAAGTTTCGTGTTGAGAATTTTAAGTTTATCTCCAGAACCATTGCTGTTGGAGTTATCATTAATTTGTGCCACATCAACAACGTCGTTATAAATATCAATGTCATCCCCGTTCAATGGCACCAAGTCATCTACCAATAATGCCACATTATGTATAAAATATAACCCCAAACTGGCTCAAACGTAAGTGTCAAAATCGGTCCTTAAAAAGTTAAGTAAAGGTTTTGCTGAACTTAACTTTAATTGTCATTAAGGGACGCTAATGAACCGTTAACTGACTCTGAGGGTGAACTTTTTTAAATTTTTACTAAGGAGCCCCTTAAGTAACCGTTAGCCGTCTCTGAGTGCGGCCGTTAGACACCAACTGAGCTAAGCTAATATTAATTAAGAGACTGCTTAAACTAAGTCGGTTCGATATTTGAGATACATGAGTTTATGCATATTTGTCTTATTCCTGTCGGTGCGTGCTGCTTATGCAATCCTATATAAACAACATAATATTTATTTTCTTTTCATTTGCTGTTTCGCGCGTAATAGATAAGCAGTACTTAAGTTCAACAATTATTTACGTATCTCTCAAAACAAAACAATGTCGAAAGTAAAAAGGAAGAGACGGCAATACTGAGCGGAATATATTAAATTCGGATTTATTGAAAAACCAATAAACCCATCGTCGCCTCTGTTCCTTCTATGTCTTAAAACATTTTCGAAGGAAGGAATGAAGTTTTCCAGACTGCAAGATCCTTTGAATAAAATACATCCAGATGAGAAAGACAAGAAAGAAGCATATTTTCGAAACCTAGACAAGAAGCATACTATTCAGCCAAGTATAGCAAAACTCTATTCGGCGGCTGCTAAGCAAGATGACGACGGACTTTGAGCTTCGTACAATAACTCTTTGTTAATTTCTCAAAAAGGCAAACCACACAGCATCGGAAAAGAGTTAATTTTGCCAGCAATAAAGGAGATAATAATTACTGTGTATCATAAACCGGCTGCAGACATTATCCAAAAAAATCCTTTGAGTAATAATTCCGTGCGTATTTTCCGTGCAAAGATGAATTGATGAAATTGCTGAAAACATTGAAGCATCATTGTGCAATCATCTGAGGACTAGTCAATTCTCAATTCAGCTCGATGAGTCCCCTTTGCCAACAAGTAAAGCATTGTTGCTGTCTTACGTGAGGTTTATTAAAGATGAGAAACTTGTTTGCTAGAAATTTAAAGACCGATACAAAAGGCAAAACCATATTCAATACATTGGAAAAGTTTTGTGATGAGAAAGAGATTCCTTTGAAAAATATTATATCAGTTGCTACGGATGGCGCTCCGGCTATGACAGGGTGCCATATAGGCTACATAGCGTACTTAAAAAAAAAACAGATGTACATTGCGTTGTTCATAGACAACATTTGGTTGCTAGAAATTTAAATGAACTACTATTTTAATCACTGCAATATGTCATCAAAGCAGTCAATAAAGTACGTAACAGCTCTTTGAATGATAGATTATTTCATTGGCTTTGTGTTACTAATGACGAAGATTTTAACCGTTTGTTGTTTCATACTGAAGTTCGTTGGCAATCAAGAGGCAATTGTCTGACTCGATTTTATAACCTGTTTGACCCTGTGATAGAGTTCTTGGAAAAAGATACAGAATTGCGAACAAGCTCATTACATTAAAAAAATATATAGCTTACATAACAGACATCTATAAATTGTTCAAAGACATGAATCTCCAACTGCCAGGCGATGAACTAAATTTAATAAAGAATATGGGCAGACGTGAGAATATGGGTAACGATGACTTGTTGCCTACTGCCGACATTTAGAAAACCTCAATATTGACTTCATCGAACGATACCAGTGTGGCGATCATAATGTTGTGTTGTAAAGCAACGCCCCAAACCTTATCATACTCTTGTAAGCCGAACTTAGGTCAAGTGACAACAGGAATGCGGCGAGCGTTAACAGCAGGAATGCGGCGAGGCGATAACATCAGGAATGCAGCGAGCAATTGACGAACGGCGAACAACACTTGACTTGCCAACGGGACAATCATATCCACATATAGGGACCTGCTATTAACATTAAACTTGGGACTTCGACGTGCATTTACCTGGCGATTCTCTATAGCAGATGTCTCGTAGCCTATCATCGGTGTCGACTTTCTAGGCCCCTTCAACCTTTTAGTCGATTGCCGTAACCAGCGATTTATTGATGGCGTCACAGCCATGACAGTTCACGCACCACATCAGACTTCGGAAGAGGCAATATTATCAGTCCGCACAACCACTGACTCTGCTTACCACCGCCTACTAAGAGAGTACCCGGATATCATTCGTCCAGCTGTAAAATCTGCCGTGGTCAAGCACTCAACGGTACATTACATACGTACTATCCCAGGCCCACCGGTTTTCAGTCGTCCACGTCGGTTAGACCCCGAACGCCTTAAAGCAGCAAAACAAGAATTTGAGGAAATGCTTCAAAATGGCACAGCACGCAGATCAGGCAGCCCGTGGTCTTCACCACTGCACTTAACTCGCAAGAAAGACGATAGTTGGCGTCCATGTGGTGACTATAGATCACTAAACGCAAGGACAATCCCTGACAGATATCCTGTTAAGCACTTGCAGGATTTTACTCACCAACTAACAGGTAGCGCCGTCTACTCCACCATCGACATAATAAAAACTTACAATCAAATACCAGTATTCAAAGACGATATACCGAAAACAGCAATGACTACACCCTTTGGTCTTTACGAATTTCCATTCATGACGTTCGGACTTGGTAATGCATCTCAAACCTTTCAACGCTTTATGGACGAGGTTCTTTGAGGGTTAGATTTCTGCTACGGGTATACGGACGACATACTGGTATTCAGCCCTGACAGTACCACCCACGAGAAGCACCTACAAACACTTTTAGAATTCGGCGTACAAATAAACACTAACAAGTGTGTATTTGGTAAAACAGAGGTCAACTTTCTGGGATTCAAAGTGTCAGCATCTGGCATACAGCCTTTAGATATGAAAATACAGGCCTTTCAAGATTTTCCACCACCTAGGACTATCAAGGAGCTCAGACGTTTTCTCGGCATGCTCAATTTCTACAGAAGATTGATACCAAACGCAGCTACTTGCCAAGCACCACTGAATGACTTACTTGCCATATTTAAAAAAAAAGGCTCGCAGGCTATAATTCTGACTTCTGCACTCTTAGATGCCTTCAACCTCTGCAAAAAAAGGCTCTCAGAAGCCACATCTTAGTACTCGCAAGCAGAATTAACTATACATACCGATGCTTCAGAAACAGCCATTGGAGCAGTTATACAACAAGCCACTTGCTTTCTTCTCAAGAAAACTAAGTCCAAGCCAATGGAAGTACAGCCCTTACGATCGCGAGCTATTGCCTTTACTACTATTTGCCTTTTCTGGACGACGTGAAAACTGCTCACCACATCAGTTTCGTTACCTAGACTTCATCAGCCAGTTCACAACCGACATTAGATACATTGAGGGAGCAGAGAATGTTGTTGCTGATGCCTTGTCACGGGTAGACGAAATCGATATGCCTCTCAATTACCAAGCCCTTGCCCGTGAACAAAAAACTGATAATGAGTCGCAAGACCTGTTGAGAAATGGTTCCACTTTTAAATTAGAAAGCTGCAAAGCACCAGGCTGTGACTTCAGCGTGTACTGCGTCATATCAATCTCAACTCCACGCTCTATATTACACCTTCATTACGCAAGCAAGTATTCAATACGCTGCACAACCTGAGTCGCCCAGGAACGAAAGGCACTGTCAAACTTGTGTCGCATCGATTTGTTTGGCCAGGTATTAGGCGTGATTGTAGGCTGTGGACAAAGGAATGTCAGCAGTGCCAGCGTTCTAAAATATCACTTCAACACCCCTGCAAAGATTCGAGCCACCATCATTCCGATTCCGCCACATTCACCTGTATTTAATTGGACCACTACCACTATGTTCTGGAAACAGATATTGTCTCACGATTGTCGACCGCTTTACTCATTAGCCTGAGGCATATCCACTATAGGACATGACATCTGAATCATGTGCAGTAGCCCTGATTAATGGTTGGATATCACGTTTTGGCTGTCCTGAGCACATCACCACTGACCGAGGAAGGCAGTTCACATCACACACTTTTAAGAAACTTGCCTCTCTAATCAACGCGACCCATCACACCACTACATCATACCACCCGGCCGCCAACGGCCTAGTGGAAAGATTCCACCGTCAACTCAAGTCAGACATCACCTGCCATAACTCATCAAACTGGGTTGAGGTATTACCATGGGTTTTACTCGGAATCCGCTGCGCCTTGAAGGAAGACCTGCAATTGTCTTCAGCGGAACTAGTCTATGGTGAACCACTCCGTTTACCTGGACAGTTCCTATCTTCTATTATAGATGAAGACAATGACCTGACATCACTTACTGGCCGACCTTGTTCTCACTTCAACAAACTAAGGCCACAACCTACATCTTGGCACGGGAGTACAAGCAGAGCCTTCTACATACCAAAGGACCTAGCTACTTCATCCCATGTCTTTGTCCGCCAAGGCCCTGCTCGAAAACCATTACAAGCCCCATACCTAAGCCCTTACAAGGTGTTACTGCGAGACAAGAAAACTTATGACGTAAACATTCAAGGAACATCACAGCGAATCTCAATTGACCGATTGAAGCCTGCGTACGTTACCGATGAAACGCAACAGCCTAACTCTGATCAGCAAAACGCCGTAGCCGTTAAGCAGATAAGGAGTGGGCGAACAGTTAAATTTCCTGATTACTATCGCCCGTAGTTACTGTCTCGGCGGGGGAGTAGTGTAGCGATCATAATGTTGTGTTGTAAAGCAACGCCCCAAACCTTATCATCCTCTTGTAAGCCGAACTTAGGTCAAGTGATAACAGGAATGCGGCGAGCGATAACAGCAGGAATGCGGCGAAGCGATAACATCAGGAATGCAGCGAACAATTGACAAACGGCGAACAACACTTGACTCTAGTATAAAAGAACGGCGCCAATCTATTTTAAGTTAGTTCAATTGAGATCACCTCTGTCTTCGGTCACATAAGTAAGCTACAATAAAATTACGATCTACATTTGTAATTTCCTTTACAACGCCTTTACGTCAGATTAAGCCGTCCGCAGCCACCACGTCAATTCTCTGTAAGTGGTTTAGGAGTAAACTCTTAACCCACTACACCAGGAAATTTTGAACCTGGAAATACCAGACTGGGTGTTGGATCCGTTTTCAAATGACAACACAGTAATATCACCTCAACTGGAAGAAGAACTTATAGAATTGACAACGAGCGAGGAAATAAAAATCAAGTTCAAAAATAGCTACCAAGAATTTTGACTACAACAACCGAAACCGCAATTTTATCCGGGATTGTGGTCAATGATTCAACGATTCGTGATAGCATTTCCATAGTCATATTTGTGTGAAGGTAGATTTAATGCTGTGGCACCGCTGCTTACTAAAAAAAGAAATCGTTTGCATGTTACCGAACGTGGTGACTTGCGGCTGTTCTTGAGTAAATTAAAAGATTTATCCTTCACTTTAGTTTTTATATTAAAATCGATTATGTTTATTACATTTTGAATAAAATATACTCTGTCTGAAAACTACAAAGTTGCGTTACAATAATAATTCTAATTGGCCCGTAAAAGTTAAGTAGAGACCTAAGCGCCGTTGTGTACTAAGTTGTGTAGCTCAGGTAGTAAGTTAACTCTTGCGGGTTATAGCAAAAGTCGTTTAGAATGAATGTTTAACCACTGTTAATATAGCTAACAATAATAATTTAATTTGAAGTTATAGTGGTTTTTAGGTAGGTTAAGAAATGGGGACCTTAAAAAATAATTTATTCTCAAAGTGGGTAGTAGACAAAATAAGTTTGGAAACCTCTGCTATATACATATGTATATATATATATATATTTTTATGTGGAAACCCCCATGGTTCATCACCGGTTAGGTGGTATGTCGGTATGTCGGACTCGAACCGACTAAAACCACACGGTGTTCCGTCTTGAGAGCGTCTATTTCTAGGGACCCGGAATACCCTCAGAAGGAAACATCCGGGAACCCTAGCAGACCTTGGCCACCTGCAAGCTAGCAGGTGACCACACTTTGGAATATGGGTGCTTTACGCCGCCCATCAAATAGGCGGGTGTGGAACACGTACGTCACGCCCCCGTCTCAGGCCTCCTTCTGCTGGGGTAACGGTCAGCCCAGCCCGATACCCCAGCAGTCAGGCCAGCGCTTATGGAGGTCGGAGCTCAGTGTAAGCTCTGCGACGTATAGTGCGTCTTCTGCGGGATGGGAGGCGGCGGAATCAATGCACTCTCACTTTGAACCATGGCCTCTAGCGAGAGGCTTCCCACACCAATAGCCATCAAGAGGTCATGTCGCTGTTGCGCCAATGCTGAACACTCCGCTAGGGTGTGGAGTGCAGTATCCTCGTGACAGCCTCTGCAGTGGTGGACGCTTTGTAAACATGCATATTACAAAGTAGATGATTATTTACCTATGCTTGGCAACTTGCTAAACTTCTAAGTGCCTATGTATTTGTTTTTTTAATTATTTTTATCATTTTACATTTACTTATTTATTGAGGGTTTCAATTATTAATTATTGTACTCTTTATATAATCATACAAACTGGTGGTTAGGGCTTTGCCACACGTATCCTATGATACGTGTGGCAAATAAAAAAAATATTTGGAAGTTTCTTGCCTGTTCTTCCTCATAGGATGTACGTATTTGAACAGGCAACTAGCTTCACGACTGACTTAGTCTGACCGAATTCTTCTCTTGACAATTCTAAAATACCTATGATTGGTTAAATTGAAATGAATAGTTTTAATTTTGATTTTTTATTTAAATCAAATTTATAAGACGGTTCTTAATCTGGTTCCATTTTCGCATGTCATATACAGACAGAGCGCTTACTTTTCATTTCTGTTATTGTATAATCAGGAAACGTGTAAATGTAGTGTATACCATGATGGTATACACGGTAGCGTTACTAACAACTGTTAATGTATCGTGTGGTTTTAGTTTTGAATATCTTTGTACTTAGTAGGTGAACCAATGTTAGTGTCTTAATCAACCATTATAGTTCAACATGACGTAAACTAAATATGTCCTTTTGAGGAACTAAAATAGGAACCTTTTTTCTATAAAATAAGGTGCAGACGAACATTCGGGTCTCCTGATGGTAAGTGACAACCGCAGCCATTGGATACCAGAAACTCTAGAGTTGTACCGTTGTCCGCTTTTGAGGGCGATGAGAAAAGGGGGAAGAGGAGAGAGGGAGTTACGCCTCTGATACCCTTACTCAATTGGCAATATAATGCAAGCATTGTTTATTTTCTGTTAGGCCGTGGTATTACTCCGTCAACATTACTCTTCCAGGTTAAAATGTGTATTTAATGCATGATTGTATGCAGATATAGATTAAAACAGGATTTAAAAATAAAATCGGTTTAACTAAATAAGGGTTAGGGTAGAACTGGCCCACTTCACACACGATTTATGTGCGAAAAACTGCGCCACAGGGAACTTAAGGCTCAGGCTCGGCGGCGACCGAGGGTGCCGGTAACAAGATTTGTCACTTACTGTAGAGTGGCTGTTACAACAATTCACGTATTTAAGTACACTGGTCTGACGATAGAGGTTAAAATATTCGTTCCTGATAACTGAATTCCTACAGCAGTCGAGTATAAACCAATTGCAAGAGTAAATAGTACTATGAACTTACTGCAAAATTATGTTACGGGGAGTCAATAGTATTTGAGATAGTACGCGTAGTAGTAGATAGATAGTATTTAGATAAGCATCACAAGGCTGAAGACTTATATATTGTATTACATACATATTGTTATAAATTAATTTTGGTATCTATTTTGTATCTATATATAGAGTAGATTCGTGTTTGTAACTCAGTTGATGCTGATTATGATAATTTTGGTTCGTTTTTTTCTGCTATTTTTGCTACTTATAATTTAGCTCCATTGCAAATTATCGGATTTTAAATTTATCATACAGTTTCAAATAGTAACCGTACGAGTATAATAACTAATTCTAATAATCGGACTTTAAAAAAGTAAACAACCGACTTCAAGCCGTCTATCATAAATTTTAGACTAATATGGTTTTCTCATGGATGCCATTGTCACACCAGGACCAAACTCATCTCAATACCCTTGAAGGACATCCCTTACAATAAAAAAAGAATTATCAGAATCGGGTGGCGTGATATTGAGGTATTCGTCCATTTTTCGCGAACATGCTTAGTGCAAATTTAAGCCTTATATGGTTTTCTCATAGATGCCACTGTCAGAACTGGACCAAATTAAAATGGGACCACAGGGGGAGCACAGCTTAAAAATAAAAAAAAATGTCGAAGGCGGTTCACGCTCAAAGTTCTGAGGTAACAAACGTAAATAATTTGTTTTTCGTGATAAATCTTATTATAATGACATAGAGTCTTGCATTTAGTAGGCCACTGTTGCAAAAAATTTAAAACTTACCGAACACCTTCAATTATCAGTAATGGAAACAACATGGGATCTTGCATTAATGTATTTTCTCATTTATCATTCTAAATAACTGAAGTTATTCGGACTACCGTAGTTTCATCTTTCTTCCTTTGGTAAGATCTTGTCCAATAATTTACATTTGTTTTATAATAAAAAAAAGCTCTAATACATATTTGTAGATAGATGGATGTGACGGTCAATTATTTTATGAAGAATAAGGAGCAAAATTTTACACGACCGCCAAAAAAAGAGTGTAATATTTTCCGAGTTTTTTTTTATGTGTAAGCCTACCATAGTGACTCCACTTTGCCTGATGGTAAGCAATAAATGGAGTCCAAGAGTGGTGGTCACCATCCTCATTGCATGTCTAGTCAATGTAGTATAGTGACCCACACTATGGCGGCATTATGTATGTTTTTTTATTCAACCACATTTTGTCTTATTTCAAAACTGTATCGTATCCTTCTAAAATATTCATTCTAAGTATACGCTCCATTAACGTGATTAAACTTAGTGGAAATAAACTAGTACGAAACTTATAGACTTTTTTGCATATGAAATTGGATAAAACTACGATGCGGCGCCTTGTAATTGGGAAACTGGTTTTAATGACTACACATGAATTCAATTTGTCTGTATTAGACTCTTGTAATGGAAGAGAATATCATATTATTGAAAGAAGCCAGTGGCACCGGTGAATTAATTATAAAACATACAGGTTCAGCCTTGAACTAATACTGAACTAAACTCTATGGCGTTGTCGTGCATGTATACTCACGTCAAACGCGTTAGCATTTTCTGGATACCAAAGAGGTTAGCCGTAATAAATATAGTTGTTATTCTGTAGTAAACCAAACTGAAATGTCGCGTATTATTGAGAAAGTTCACCCTGTCACACGCATCACAGCTAATCAAAAAAATCTACACAACCTACATTTATATTACTTCTCCAATTCTATTATACTCGTAATGTATAAAAATTCAACAGACGGACAAAGAAATAACATGCTTTGATGACATGTTTTGTCTCTAAAAGTAAAAAAAAAAAGTATTTGAGTATTTAGTATTTCCTTGTACAAACGAATGTTCCCGAACATTCGTTTGTAGAACGAAACTACTCAAATACTTTTTTTTGTTAGGTGTAGAAGCCTTTAATATTCTGTTCCCTTATTGTTATATCTGAACTAACCTTGTCAGTGATTCAAATATTATACGATGTTCTCACCAAACAGCTACGGAATGTATGAATACACTCCATCAATCAGACAGCCTTAGTACTCCATTACTAAGATTAATCAGAGCTACCGTAGGGAGAGAGAGACGTTCAGTGAACGATGAGGGTTGAACCGTGTCGTTGGTGAGATTAACTTCTTGTATTATGTTATATTTATTGAGTTGAACGATGCGATACTTGTCATAGCATCAAAGCACATACATACACTCACGCCTGTGTCCCCGAAGGGGTAGAAGCGTAAATAACGCCCACATTTTGTCGAAAGTATGTTAGTCCTATTTACGTAATGGGGGCAAAGACTACACGTAAGTACGTAAGTTAGAGATAAACTCTTAGGAAAAGGAGGAGGAGAGCGAAGGAAAGGGATATTGCTTATGAAGCAATAGCTCGAGCCAGTCATGGTCGCACACCTATAACTCGAACTGGCTGGTGACGGAAAGTCCGAGTCCTCCAATATCTTAACGCGTCGGTCAGTAACATTATAAATAGGACAAGTGCCAGTAAAATGTTTTCATTTTGGTGTTCGAAAGTATATAAAGATTGATACGACACAAAAGACAAAAGGCATTTAAGGCCCCTAGTGTCTGAAGAGCACACAAGAATACAAGAAACTGTGTTGGTCTATAAAGTAACTGAAACATAATTTCACAACCAATAAAATATGTTTATTTCCACGTCTGGTAATAATAAAAGCGAGCTCTCAGTCTCGACAAAAGGCCGTGTAGTGGTTTCAGGAGAACGGAGACAAGAAACTAAATGCTTAGTGAGTTGCAGCTACGAGATTGCTACGAACCGCCTACGAGAAAACTTTACTTACGCCTAATTGAAAAAAAAGGATTACATATTTCTGAAACTTTCTTTCTGAAAGTCCTATAACGGGTTGCATTCCTTGTGCCTTTTTTATCATTCTTTGTAACAATTAAAACATGACTTCATCGCACGTAGTAAGAAATTATAAAATGACAAACTAGGAATACAAAGCTGTATACGGTAAATACAGACAATTCATTTCTATTGAAGTTTAACAATCTGGTTTTATGATTTCAAATTTAATTACAAGTATCATATATTCTCAATAATAATAGTCATGTTTTGTAGATTCAGGCAGTATTACAGAATAAACGCAAGACAAGGCTGATTTTATTTAGAACAGACAACTTTTACCCAGACACGAAACATAAGCATTATTGGAGATTGGCATTTTATATGGAGAGGTTCCAAAGTTTAGTATCATTTAAATATCTATCACGATATATCACTGGTTAACATATACTGAAAATAAGAGCGCGTTAGTGCACTCGCCCTATCTTACAACCACGTATGTTCATACAAATATACATAGTCTTTCATGAAACAGTGGGTCATCATGCTACATTGACTAGATGTGCAATGAGAATGGTGACCACCACTCTTGGACTCCACTTATTGCTTTCCATCTAACAAAGTGGAGTCACTGTGGTAGTCTTATAAATAATAAAAAAAGAGAATACGTAACTACTACGTACTAATCAGTTTACAAAAAAATAATTTAAGTACAATGAAATTGAATAAACAACATTTTTCAAGTCTTTTAAAATCTGCGTACAATGCTCAATGCCTCTCACAACGTCGTGATATTTGATAATACAGGTAGTGTATTTAATAAACCAGACAGCATAGGGTTTCAGTAGCGCCAAACTTTTGTCAACGAAGTCGTAACATAAACATGATATAGAAGGTTATTAATGACGTATTTAAAACAGCCAAGCACATACGTGTGAATTAGTTATGTTGTATTCACGTCCTGCAAATCCACTTTGCGAAACGTAAGGTAGGATTATGTTACTAGTTACGAAGCGAGATTGTTGTATTCCATAGGAGAGCTCATCTTCGCTTTACATGCATTGTTATAAACGATATCAACACGTACCGTAACGTTTATTGCAAAAAGGTAGGTGTTCCTAAATAAAGCTGTCATAAAGATTACACAGTCTGATACGCTAACTTTATTTTAATCGTATATATTAATTAAGTTCCTTAGAAGCTCTTCCAATAAAATATTGAGTATTGAAGACGCACCCACCCAGAACATCGTGAAATCAGATTATATATAGTTCCGTACTTAGTCAGTTTTAACTACTTTGTGATTATAATTTATTAATTTAAATCATATATTATAAGCCATAGCCACTACTTTGCAATATTTTTATAACATCTAAGATATAATATAAGTATAAAAATTATGCCTTGTATATAACCAAATATGTTAAGGCATCCAAAAGTTATAGTGGAATGAAGAAACTAACGTAAATAAATATATAATATGTACATACGTAATACATAAACACATTAGTGAACCCTAAAACATTACAATCCAACTCATATAATGAAATAATTAGTATTATTGTATCTGTAATTTCCGCAATATTCATATTTAGGTCTAAGATTTATATAAACTTTACGTTGAATAAGAGTGTCAAAGATCCCTCTAGTAATACATATAAAACATTTCAGAACAAGCCACCCAACGACCTGCCCGAGTTTGACTAGAGCAAAAGTAATCGCTCGCGGCACGCAGCCTACATAAACACCAGTAAAGATACCCTTACATACACAAATGCGTACTCAATGCATACACACGGACGGGACACGACTGTAATAGGAAAACTGAAATGGTGTCTGTTATACTTGTCGCTTGACAGATAGTGTAATATAAAAGGCTTTTTATTATTAACATCATTGATAACTGATGATAACTCCAGATGTTAAGTAAAAATGTGTGCTGTACAAAACTACATACATAGGGGTTTTTAATAACTTAGTGACAGTCATTATGATCTGTAAGGTAACTGCGTCGTCGGGGATGCCAAGATTATTGTTTTTACTGTTTCAATACTAATTAACATTAGATTGTTTACAGTTGACGTACTGCATTGTAAGATTATTTTGTTCAGAAATTGACTATTGTATCGTTCACAGCCCTACCAATTGATAATTTACACATAGTACGCCACTGTTGTAGTAGGCTAATTTAAATGAACAAGATGAATGTGAGATAATTTCGGCCTGTGACTAAAAATTTTTTTACTACATACCTTATTGTTAGTAATGGGTGTAGTATTCTAGGCTTTTAACGTATCTACTTGTCACTTTGCCAAACCATTGGCATTGATTTCTACGGACGAAGAAACATGACAGGCTACTAGTATTTATCTTAATTTGTCAAGTACATAAATCTTGTAAGTCTTTGTAGTCTCACGTTTGGCCTGCTCTCTGGTCCCGGTGCTCTCATTATAAATATTTTGTTAACTTTTTCTGTAGAATAACAGTAATAATATGAAATGGATCATGTATTTCTAACTTTTGTTGGGCATAAATTAACAATACCAAACTGAACAGTTCATTATTGGTGTCAGTTTAGCATGCTTTCTTTTTGGGCACAGGGAACGTTTTGTTGCTTGCACACAGTCGACTTAAAAGGACCAGTTCGATCACATGAATGAAAACCCGTTCTAAGTGCACTTTTTTCTTTTCAGCGTAGATCGAAGTTATATTTTCCCTTTTAAATGAATAAGCTAAATCGTTATATCTAAAACCGGTCCGTAAGAAGTTCCATGAAAAGCTCAGACTAACAAACAACGCCTATACTTTTGAGCGGAAGTACATGTGAAACATAAATGGGGCCGAACATTGCACATAAAATACAAGAAACATTTTGTTGGGTTCGTGCGCTATTTGTACGAAGCAAACGATACAAATGTCGTCGTATTGTTGTCCTTAACCGGATCTATCTCATTTATTATGTTGCGTCAGTGGAACTGTGGCTGAGTGTTGCGTGTACATTTTACGTTGCTAGCATATTTGACTTGCACATTGATATTATTATAAATAAAGCATCCAAAGCGTTAGGGTTTTTATATAGGCAACTATCTGAAATTAAGAATATCAAGGCAATGAATATTCTGTACTGTACTTTTGTCCGTAGTTACCTCGAGTATGCACGGCTTCTAGCTACGACACTGGCTGTGTCAGCGACTATGTCCGCGTGGAATAGTGTCTTTGGTTTTTTAATTGTTTAGGCTAATTATTTAACAAAGAAGATACATACATATAAATACTTTAATAAGTTCTTTGCAGTTTTTCACTACAAAGAGCGCATTAAATTATATAAGTACATAAGTACATAAGGTATGAAGTATATATATATATATATTATTATATCAAACGGGTTGAGTGTGCTCTTTATACTCTTGGCTTCTAGCATTTTTTTTAACGCGAGCTCCGCTAGAACTACGCGCTAGGTTAGATTTGTGTTTTTTAGGCATATTCGAATAAAAACAACGTAATTAAATAGAAAAAAAATCTGCTACCTAACGTACACAAAACAAAATGTTAACCTCTTAATTACAAAAGTATTATTATGAATACAAATAAACACTTTTTACTTTTACTAAAGAACTTATTTACATTTTGTCAATTTTATAAGAACCTTAATTATATTTAAGAACCTAAATACATTAGTAGTCAACTAGTTTTACAGATCCAAATAAACAAAATCTCTATACTATAACTTTATACAATTAACTTAAAAATGTAATCAAAGCAAAGTAAACTCACTTATTTTTCTTTTATAAGATATATATGTATATATGTATATATATATATATATAATAAGATTATGAAAACTACGCATTACTAAAATACACATGCAAACCAACTACAAAATCACAAAATAAACAAAAGGAGTTACCGTTCTCAGGTACCCAGCTAATATCCAAATGTGCAACAACTAATTGTGACATCGTAATCTACTTTTAATCAACAAAACAATGAGAAATTCTAGAACCTAACCCAAAAACTTACGTTATTTGTATTTCACGAATAACATTAATTAAATAAACAAAAATCGTGTAAGCAAATCGAATTGTAATCAATTTGCAGTGAATAATAATGAATTGAATGAATCGTCAGCCCTAAAGTGTCTGCCTGTTCGGGTAAGCACACTTAAGGCATTGTGTACGGCGCGGCGCTTGGCAAGTTTCTTACTCGCGTTAACTACAGTGTCACATTTTGTAATGACTCCGTAAATGTTACATCAGAATAGCTCTAATATTTTGTCTCTTGTCGTAAACTTATAAAACATACACATAAACCTAACATATTTAAATACAAACTTTCGTCCCCTTTTTCCTATTGTTATTTTACACATTTATTTTTACGAATCAACAAGCTAAAAAATAAGTTTCAAGCTTCTAGCTCTAAAAACTACGATACTCCCATACAATTTTTCATCCCCCCTTTCAATCCTTTTTTCGCATTAAAAATAGCCTATGTCCTATCTCAGGCTCTAGACTATCTGTGTACCAAATTTCATTTAAAACGGTTAAGTAGTTTTGGCGTGAAAGCGCGACAGAAAGACAGAGTCACTTTCGCATTTCTAATATTAATATATATATAGTACGGATTAGTAATGATACACAACATAATATATGACGTAATAAGGTAATACCGGTCACGTACCTACTTGCCTAACTATGACACAACACTTGCAACTCAAGAGTCACAAGTGCGTTGCCAGCCTTTTAGGCAGGAGCACGCTCTTTTCATGAAAGTTTGAAGGTCATATCGGTCCAGCAATACGCCAGGCAACAATTTGTTCCACAGGTAGGTTGTGTACCGATAATAAAAGCAGTGTTATTGTGAAAATGTGTCATTATTTCAACCACCCTGACTATCCATCTATTATAGTATAGACAAGATTCATGTTTTGTTAGAGCATGTCATACGTTTAACGGGGAATGTCGGAGAGTCCATCTTGACCTGTTTGCATGAAGTATTTAAGCTTATTGCTTAAGAATTACTTTGACACCTAGTTGTTAACTTTTTTTTTATGTATCTTTTCTAAATTATAAATAATATTGTAGCGTTTCTTATGTTATCTTTGTAGGTAATAAATCGCAGTCTACGTGTTTGAAGTAAATTATTATAACACTATTCATGTGTGAAACTTGAAATTGCCCTTTTGCTGCTATATTTTTACTTATATGAATTATTAGTTTTAAATAAGAAAATAAAATATTTTTGAAAATTTTATTTTCATACAGTTATGTATGTTATTAAAGTTATAAATATTTTTATGAATCGAAGATAGTGAAACATGTTTATACTATTGTTATTTATGAGATATGCTTTCATCCTAACTACTCCAATCCTTAAAGAATCTTTATTACTAAGTTTAATGGATTATTCACATATATATTGTAATGTAGAAACTATGGCCTCACATAATTTACCTCTCCGCTATATTTATAAACCGAGTAACTAAAAATAACAATTGACGACATTCCCTCACGGAGCCAATTAAAGAAAAACAAAGAAAGAAAGATTCCCTCACAGGATCAAAGATTAACAACGACCACTGTCAGTACCCAACAATCTGAAAATATTTAATTGGCTGAATTATATATTTGTATTAATCACGTTATTGCAAAGCTGACATTAGTGCCTTGCGGTCCAGTGTTGATCAAAATATTTTGCAGCCCGTAGCCTCTAAGCAAAAACTAATTAAGAATTATCGTTGAGTAGCTTCTTATTTAGGTAAGTTATGAACGATGGTAATATATCATGTCCATTAACACGAACTGCTCTGGAAGCGTTAAAGACCGAAGACAGCTAAGAAACACAACCTTTGTCTAAATACAACCCTTAATTATATCCGGAAATTGCTCTCGAAATAGCAACACATGTTACAAAAACCAAAATTATATGTCTATTCATCTGATATATTTGATTGATGTACTGATTGATATATTTGAGAGGAATAGGGGTTTCGTAACACACTGTACACTAGGCAGTTCCTAAATATTTTTGTAAATAGTCTTAAGGTATTAGCAATATACTATTTATTATTCTCATTTAATTTATTTGTGTGGAATGCTGCGTCTTATACCTGATAATTATAAACATTGTATGGCTAATGATTGTTGTAAACATTATATATATCTCATTCCATAGTTATCAAGAATGTCATTCGGTCATTCAAATACTCTGCAGTAAACAGACAAATTAAAATGAAAATTTGAGAGAGAACAACGCAGCCTTTAGTCTATTCTTGTATTTGTGAATAGTTTGGTCTATAATAGCCTTTATTAGACAATAACAGTGGCCGTTAGTTCTGACAAGGTTGGTTTATTTAGGTGCCTTGCCCACTGATTTTGTTTGAAACATGACTACATACACTTACATAACTTCGTTACACTTTAAGGTATAAAAATACTTACTAAGTATGTGTAATCATAATGGTATATTCCTATGACCTATGACAGGGGTACTGTGAACAAAGGAGAATTGTTCCATTATTATAGAACATTATGTAAGCTTAGTTTAAGAAAAATTGTGATGTTCACTTTCCCCTACAGCCAAAGTTTGCCACAGGAAGAAAACTTAATTAGATATAATATTAACATAGCATTGCACAATTTGACATTCAATAATGATTTATTCCATTTAATTGACATGTGTTACATTGGTAATCGTTTTTATTTGACAAGAGATAGGTATCTTATATACAGATACTATATTTCAAATTATTGTAAGAGACAGATAGCTGTGTCGCTATCATATTCTTTTTGTATAACAGCCAAGAATTTGGCTAAACAAATTGCTCCTATTGAGCAATACCATGACATTCCTTATGATAATTCTGCCAATGACTTGGCATCTAATTGTGACACTATTAATCATTTAAATTAGAAATCAAGACAGCAGAGACAATCTCTAGCAATTATGTAAAGAATGGAGAAAAAAATGTTTTAAAACCAAAAAATAGTATCAACCTGATGCACCAAAACATTCAAGGTTTTATGAATAAGGATTTAGAGGTACAATTATTCCTTAAATTTAATAATATTGATATTCTTTGTATAACTGAACATTGGCTTAAAAGCCATCAGCTTATGTTTAACTATAGTAATCACCAGGTTGGTAGTTCATTCAGCAGAGTAAATGCTATACATGGTGGCTCACTAATTTTAATAAATAATCAACTTAAGTATAAGGACCGCAAGGATATTGTGAACCTCTCTGTTGAACAGACAATTGAAATGGCCTGTATTGAGTTGGAGCAGCTTGTTATATTAAGTGTGTATAGACCACCTTCAGGATTGTATGATTGTTTTGAAAAAGTAATGGATGAAGTATTACACAAAATTTGTAACTCAAGCAAGTCCATCATTGTTTGTGGTGACTTTAATGTTAATTTGTTACACTAAAATTATTAGTTTGTTTCAGTCCTACAATCTTGCAAATTTATTTATGGAGCCTACTAGAATAACCCCCACTAGTGCATCATGTCTTGATAATATTTATACTGATATTTTACCTACCCACAAAAAAAAAATATTAATTTAATAGACTCTGATCACTGTGGACAGTTGATCACTGTACCAAATATAAAGAAAACTAAATTGAAAAAAGATATCACTGTTAACCCAAAGTCTGAATATCGCTTGGAAACATTTAAAACTAAACTTGCAAATAAAATCCAACTTTTGTCAACTAATGATGACCCTAATCAACATTATAATGATTTTTTCAAAATGTATTGCTCGCAATTTGATACTACATTCATTCCTAAGTCAATTTCAGTAAATAACAACACTTCCTTCAGTGACTGGGCCACCATTGGTATTTATAAAAGAAGAAAACGGCTTTATGAACTGTATGAAGAACGGCCTTATATTAACACTGTGGAATATAATTTATATGTAAAGAATTATTCTAAGTTATTTAAAAAAGTTTGTTATTTGGCGAAATCTCGCTACTTAAGTTCAAAAATTAAAAATAGTAGTAATATAATTAAAATGACTTGGAATAATATTAATAGCGAAACGGGAAGGTCTTGCAACCGAACTTGTGATTACAGCCTTGCTGTGGATGACAGTATCATTAAATCATATTCGAAAGTAGCCGCAGCATTTGAAACTTTCTTTGCAGAGATTCCCGTATCGACTACAAAATGTCTAAATTCATCACCAACTGTTGCAGAAACAATACTTAAAGAAAATGTTCCAGTTTGTGAATTCCAGTTTTTTTTCCAATATGTAACTTTTAATAATATAATAAAAACTTTTAAAACTTTAAATATTAAAAAGACTGCAGATCTATGGGGTAATTCTGTTGACGTTGCTAAGTCTATTATAAACATTGTAGCACCAACTTTAACAGTAATATTTAATAATTGTATAGATTGTGGTGAATTTCCTGATCTAATGAAATATAGTAAAATAATACGATTGTTTAAATCGGGTAGTACATCAGACCCTTCTAATTATAGACCTATATCAGTGCTACCTACTTTTAGTAAAATTTTTGAGAAACTTATTTTAGATCAAATGCAAAGATATTTTACTAAACATAAATTATTACATAGCAAACAGTTTGGTTTCACAAAGGGTCGTTCAACAACTGATGCTGGTGTTGAACTTTTAGGGCACATTTATAATGCATGGGACGATAAATGCGATGCGTTAGGCATTTTTTGCGATTTGTCTAAGGCTTTTGATTGCGTTCTCCATGATACATTGATCAGGAAGCTGCGCTACTATGGAATCCGGGGCAACTCTCTGGATCTTCTTACTTCATATTTAAGTAATAGGATTCAGAGAGTTGATGTGAACGGTAAAAGATCTCCCGGATCTGTAGTCAGAATGGGAGTTCCCCAAGGCTCTATTCTAGGTCCCTTTTTATTTCTAATTTATATTAATGACCTGCCGTACCTCATAAAGGATAAACATGATATAGTGTTGTTTGCAGATGACACGTGTGGTTATTGATGATGTAAATAGTGCCCTTTCAACAGTAGTTAACTGGTTTAATATCAATAATCTTCTCCTTAACGAGAAAAAAACGAAATGTATAAAGTTTACATTGCCTAATGTAACACAGGTGAACACTAGTGTGTCAATAAAGGGCGAAGTGTTAAAACCCGAAGATTCCACAGTGTTCTTAGGCTTAACTATGGATGCAAAGCTTCAGTGGAGCCCCCATATAGATAAACTTTCCAAAAAGCTTAGTTCTGCAGCGTACGCCGTTAGGAAAATTCGTGGTTTAACTGATTTAGAGACAGCCCGTTTAGTATACTTTAGCTATTTTCATAGTGTAATGTCGTACGGTATTCTGTTGTGGGGAAATGCCGCCGATATTCAATCTATTATTGTTTTACAAAAAAAAGCTATACGTGCAATTTATAAATTAAGTCCCAGACACTCCCTCAGAGATAAATTTAAAGAGATTAATATTATGACTGTGCCCTCTCAGTATATTTATGAAAATCTCATGTACGCACATAAAAATATTAATCTGTTTAAAAAATACAGCGATATCCATATCCAGTATAAATACCAACCAAAATAAAAACCAGGCTCAAGAAAATAGGTGGTTCGTTTAGATGCCAAAGTATACATTTCTATAATAGGCTTCCTAGCCAAATACAAGAAATAAGCAACAATCAATTTAAATCATTTATCAAAAAAAAAACTAAGTCAGAAAGCTTTTTACACAATTAAAGATTACATTGAGGATAAAAAGGCTTGGGAATGAGCTGCTTCATTAATGTACATGAGCCTTTGTTTTTCGTTTATACTTTTTGCTTTTTTTTAAACACATTGACATTTTATATTTTACTTTTTGACATGAATACTTTGTTAAGTATAATATATTATATATTTGTTTCTTTTTTTTAATTTAAAAAATTAATTATTGTAAATGTGAGGACTATGTAGGTTATTTTTTTTTTTCTTTTCTCCTTTTTTCCTGTAAGTTTGTTTTTTAACGATGTCTGACTGTTTGAGTCCTTTTGCGGCCTACCCAAATGTCCTTGCTTTGGTACTGTTCGTCGGTCCGTTGAGCTCCTTGAAGTTCTAAGTTGAGCTACACGATAACTGACAAATGCTTGCACTGTTTGGACGGGTCCACTCAAATGAGCGTGGTGCTTTCTTCAAAAGCTCATCTCAGACGTTAGCGTGCATGATTCTCATATGTTTTTGACCTGTACATCTTTATGGACTTTAAAACAGACTTTGACCTCTGAGTTTGTTTCGGTGTTTCTTCTCAGGGTAGTCAGCTAGGAAACACCGGCCTCATCTAGCATAAACTAACAGAAAAAAATATATTGTCGTGTAAAAGTGTTGTTATAACCTATTTACAAAATAAAGATCATTTATTATTTATCATTTATCATTTATCATTTTCCATTTATGCTCGCAAACAACGTTCATTGGCCCAATGCGATCGGAAGCATAGAACTGTAATCAGCACTGCAATCCTATCCAAACGTAGCTCGATACAAATCAATACTTGAAGAAATTCTTCTTGTGCGTCGAAAATTGTTTCGAGTCGTTTCACGGACTGCTTCACGTTCTGATTGAGAAGCACTAAGTCTGGCCATACTAACGCGACGCTCTGTTCCATCTGTTTCTGTGTATTTGTTTGGTGTACAATCTTTATTGATATATTATTATTATTTCCTTTATTCTAATTAATATACACATATAAATTACATTTGCAAGTATAGGATACAAATAAAAAATACATTTAAAAATATAAAAAAAATAGTAGACCACCGACATCGGGTACCGGGACCAAGACATCGGTGGTTAGGGCTCCAAAGATAGGAACCTCCTGACAATGCGGGCCGTGTCAAGGAGAACTGCCTTCTGCATCAATCCCTTGATCCAACCATTTAACGAGAGCGTTCTAAGGTGTTGGTCGAGGCTATTAATCAGTGGGGGTGCTGGCTAGAAAACCTCCACGTAGTGCATCCTGGGCAACGTCGGCGACGACGCCGCCACCTCTGTTTTTGAGGAGGGCGTCGTCGCCAACGGCTAATCTTCTGGCTAGAAGAGGTGCCACCTTTCTTCGGCCACTCGGTCGAGGCCTGGCCCAACAGAGCGGGCTTGTATGCCGATCACTCTGTTGGCTCTTCGCTCCTCGGAGCTGTGAGGAAGGAAACCTCAATAAAAAATCACCAAAGTGGGACCCTTTCACGGGTCGGTGTTTCTCCACTGTCTACAATGGAGAAAGAGGACGGGCTCGGCGTGCACTTACACTGCCACCGAGCTGGCATTTGGAGATTTGTCTCGATGCCACCGTCGGCATATCGTAATCCCGAAAGGAGCGTCGTGGTTAAGTCTCGCGGCTCTGATCGGGGGCGAGGGTCTTGGCTTAATCGCCCGGACCGCGAGGAAGAATACCTCTATAAAAAATTACCCCGAATCCTGTGTTCTGGTGCGAGACCATGGGATGCATGGCTGATGGGTGGTTCAGTCGCAAGCGCACTCCCAGCCGGGGTAACTGCGGACCCCTCGGTTGGGCATAAATTTTCGCTTGCCCGGGTATTGGGGGATCTCTGCCCGGGTTGACCTTTATTTCTCCCCCACTCGTGGGTCAATTATGAATTTGTCAAATATAACAAAAAAAAACAACAAAGTAGAGGAAAAAAGACGGAGAAAAAAGTCAGAACGGAAAGGAATACGAGGTTAGCGGCAGAAACCTCGTCGACTGTGGAAGAAGTCGCCCGATTGCAGACTCGATCGAAGGAGCTCCCAGAGGTTAGTCTGGCTCCTGGGAGCAGAAGAATGTCAGAAAGAGTGCGTTCCAGAGCTGCTAGTGCGACAGCTGACTCAGCCGAAGAAATGGAGCTCGAGTACCACGACACGCGCAAGCGAGGACGCTCCAGGGACGGGGATGGTGACATGTCTCAAGACATGTTGCCACCGAAAGTGGCTAGCAAACGCGGGAGGTCGCGCACGCCAATCTCGGCAAAATCTGGTTCCGCCTTCTCCAGAGTCGGAGTTTACTCCAGCACTAGAGCGGAGGGTGAAACTGTAGCGGAGGAAGAGATTGCGGATCTCCTGCTGAAGATCCAGGGTCCGGTCGAAGAGGGTTCTGTCCCTCGGACATCGACAACCATGCATTAGCTGCGCCAAAGAAGTGAAGAGAAAGGAGATGCTGGAGGGTCTCGATCGTGACCCCTGGGGTCGCCCTTATCGTGCGGTGCAACAAAAGCTCCGCGCGTTGGGCCCCCCCTTACCGAGACTCTCCAGCCCAGCTTCCTGCAGGAAGTGGTTGAGGGCCTTTTCCCGCAACGGGTGGAGTACTCACCCCCGTCAATGGCCACCTTGGCCGGAGACGACGGGGAGTTCGAGGAGGAGGATGTTCCACCCGTCACGGAGGCGGAGATAGGGGCGGCTGTTCTACGGATCCGTTCCAAAAATACCGCCCCGGGGCCGGACGGGATCCCTGCCCGAGTCTTGGCCCTGGTCCTTGACCACATGGTAGACCGCCTCAGGGAGGTGTTCGACGCTAGCTTGGTGTCCGGACGCTTTCCTGATTGCTGGAAAAGCGGGAAGCTGGTGCTTTTAAGGAAGCCGGGACGGCCTGCCGATTCGGTCTCGGCCTACAGACCCATTGTGCTGCTGGACGAGGCGGGTAAACTGTTTGAGAGGGTACTCTCTGCCCGCATCGTCCGGCACCTGGACGAGGTCGGCCCCGATTTGTCGGACGCCCAATTCGGTTTCCGAGCGGGTCATTCGACGGTCGGGGCTGTGTTGCGTCTGCGGGCCGTGACTGAAGAAGCGGTGAGCTGTGGCGGCGTGTTGTTGGCGGTGTCGTTGGACATCGCCAACGCATTTAATAGCCTGCCATTCAGTTGCATCAGGGAAGCACTCCGTTATCACGGGGTGCCACAGTACCTGAGGCGACTAGTGGCAGACTATTTAGAGGAGCGTACCGTCATGTACGAGAACCGAGAGGGTCATCTGAGTCGTCGGCCCATGTCGTGCGGTGTTCCGCAGGGATCTGTCCTTGGACCGCTCCTGTGGAACAAGGGGTACGACTGGGCCCTTCGAGGTGACGTCCCCCCCGGGCTGGGCGTAATCTGTTACGCTGATGACACTTTGGTCACGGCTCGGGGGGCGAACTTTCAGGAGGCGGTGCGTTTGGCCACCAGAGGAGCCTCACTGGTGGTCAGGCGCATCGAGGCCCTGGGCCTGCGGGTGGCCCTGGACAAGACGGAGGCCCTTCTATTCCATGGGCCCCGTCGTGGTCCGCCCCCTGGCGCCTCAATCATGGTCAACTCGGTTCTCGTACCGGTTCGGGCCCACATAAAATATCTGGGCCTGATCCTTGACGGGAGGTGGCTCTTCGACGAGCACTTTCGGCAGCTTGCTTCAAAGCTGGTCGGCGCTGCGTCCGCCCTTGGGCGACTTTTACCCAACTTGGGAGGACCCAGCGTCGCAACAAGACGGCTGTACACGGGGGTTGTCCGGTCAATGGCACTATACGGTGCACCGGTGTGGGCGGAGGCTCTGACCGCCCAGAATAGGGCACTCAGAGAGTTATGGCGGTTAGAGCCATACGCGGTTACCGCACCGTATCCACGGAGGCGGCATGACCAACGCGGCATCAACACCCCCGTGGGATTTGGAGGCGGAAGTGCTCGCCGAGGTCTATCGGCGAACGGCTGATTTCCGGGCGGTTGGTGGTAGTCGGCCCCCGCCCGAAGAGGTACGCGAGTGGCGTGAGGCCGCACGCCGAGCCACAATGGTTCGTTGGTCATCCCGGCTGGGGGCTCCACGTGCTGGCTTTGCCGCCGTGGAGGCGCTCCAGCCGGTCATTGTCGAATGGGCAGGGCGGCAGCATGGGACTCTTTCATTCCGACTGACGCAGGTTCTTTCTGGGCACGGCTGCTTCGGGAAGTACCTGCACTCGGTCGCTAGGAGGGAAATGAGCCCCGTCTGTCACCACTGCGACTGTAGTGAGGACTCGGCTCAGCACACGCTTGCGGTTTGTCCCTCTTGGGCGTCGCAGCGTCGGGCCCTCACTGCAGTCATCGGAGAGGATCTGTCGCTACTGGCTGTTATACGCTCCATGGCCAGTAGCGACAGTAATTTTACCGCGGTTGCAACCTTCTGCGAGGACGTCGCGTATCTCGCGGAAGGAGGCGGCGGAGCGGGCCCGGGAGGACGATCTCCATTCGGACCTAATCCGCCGCCGGCGAACCGGGCGGCGGAGGCGCGCCTACCAGCGCCTCATGCCGCCCTGAGTGTGGCCGCGGGTGGTCGGGACGGGTTTTCCCCTCCACCCGCTTTAGTGGCCAGCCGCGAGGGGGTGACGTCCGCGTGTGTCTGGACGCCGCCTTATTGATAGGTTACCCGTAGGTTTTAGTCGGTTCGATTCCGACACACTGTTCCACCGAAAACCCCGGTGGGATGACGGCCCGAGGGGGTTTCCACACGAAAAAAAAAAAAATTCTATTAATCAGTGAGCAGATATGATTATCGGAATAATGATCGCCGAATCGATATTCCACATATTGACAATCTCGTGAGACAAATCCAAATATTTTATTTGTTAATTTTTTTTAACTTTCACGAGATTATCGTCATGAGGAAGAGCAATATCGACAATCATTTCGCGGCACTCTAATCGGCCTATCACGACTATATCAGGCTTATTGGCAATAATAGTCCTGTCAGTGATGATAGATTGATCCCAATACAATGTAGCACGACCATTTTCGAGAACTGGGTCGGGCACCTGTAATATGGCACCTCTAAATTCCCAAGACTGTATTTAAGGGCAAGTTGTTGATGTACTATTCTGGCCACTTGGTTATGTCTATGCAAATACTCACCGTTTGAAAAACGAGAATAATTAGAAATAATATGCCTGATAGATTCACTGGGACGGTGGCATGAACGACATATGTCGACCGTACTGTCTTGAGAAAAAAATTCCTATAGTTATTCGTCATAACAACTTCATCCATAATTGCAAAGACAAAACCTTCAGTTTCTCCAAAAAGATCACCACACTGTAGCCAGAATGTAGAAGCTTTTACGTCTACATCAGGCCCATTTTCGGGTAGGTGTTGAAAAAGTTGACACACTTTTTTAAGAGCTCTGTATAATTTAAATTATTTATTTAATAATTTTACGGATATAAACTTTTAAATAATATTTATATCTACTGTACTTACAGTTAATACACTGTATTTATGAATTAGACCAAGTAGTTAAACCACCTGCCGGTATATTGACATATTTTCATAATTTCTCTACAATACTTTAAATTGTTCATCCGAATCTTCAAGAACTATGTCCCAACTTGCTGAGATTGAAATGGCTCAGACCACCCTAGAGGAGAGTTTTTCCAGAAGAATGGCTGAATTAGAAGCACAGCTACACAGTGGAGCTCACTCCAAGGAAACAGTGGCCCGGGTTGCAGATGAATTCCGGACATTCCGAGAACTGATGTTCAGTATGTTGGGTCTTCTGCGGCAGCAAATAAATGAGTGTACTAGGATGATTGATGTGATGGAGACTCGGCACAGACAAAAGGCACTCATCTTCCTAGGAGTACCTGAGGCTGTCAAGGAAGAGTGTGATAAGACTTTGCTTGATATTATCAACAACAAGATGGGTCTCAAGGATATAAACACGACAAATATCAGGCTTTGTTATCGCATTGGGGCCCCATCAAGGGAACATCGTCGCCCTGGGCTGGTCAGATTTACAACAGCTGATGTTAGGTATGTCGTCTGGAAGGCGAAGACTTCTTTGAAAGGCGAAGACTTATTTTGACTAAAATCTGACAATCAGCTTTTAGTATAGCTCGGCAACATTTTGGCATGCTTTCTTGTTGGACCTAGGATGGGACCATAGTCATCAAAACACCCGACAACTCCCGCACTAAGATAACATCCCCGGACGAACTCAAATCCTTCAGTTTCCTTTTTGGAGAAACTGAAGGTTTTTTTTTTTTTGGATGTGGTAGAGCCATGCTTAGGCACGAATGGGCCGGCTCGACCGGTGCGATACCACGGCCTCACAGAAAACCGGTTGTGAAGTAACGCTTGCGTTGCATTTCCCCGAAATGAGTGAGGTCTCCGGAGGCCCAAAATCCCACACCCCCCCTAATGATAGCGCTGTTAACAAAAAGGATACCCCAGGGGGGTACCAGCGCTAGCGTTGGAGAATCCCCCTCTGGACGTCCACCCTCAGTACGGATTATACCTGAGCATGGACACCCAGGCTGCCCCTCGTACTCTGGGGGGGCTCAACTGCGCTCTCAAAATCTGCTCGGGGCAAGAGAAGGCATACCATGGCACCCCCTGCCACGTTTACCGTGGATTTTTGTAACATCAGGGGCTTACATTCTAACCTCGACACTGTCCATCACCACCTTGAGACAGCAAAGCCGGCCTTGCTCTTTTTAACCGAGACGCAGATATCATCTCCAGCGGACACATCCTACCTCTGCTACCCTGGGTACTGACTGGAACACTCCTTTACTCCTAAGGCTGGTGTATGCGTGTACGTTAGAGATGATATCACTTCTCGCCGCCTCGGCAATCTTGAAGGTATGGACCTCTCCATCTTATGGCTACGTGTGGACTGCGACGACCATCCCCGCATCTACGTATGCCTCTACAGGTCCCATAGCGGTGATGCCGAAACGGACCAACTCATCGACCACGTCCAAATGGCTACAGACTCAGTGCTCCAGCAGGTCCCATCCGCAGAGATCGTGATTCTTGGCGACTTTAACGCCCATCATGCCGAATGGCTTGGTTCGCGCAAAACCGATCATGCGGGAAGATCTGTTCACGATTTCGCCTTGGCATATGGCTTGACGCAGCTGGTAGCAACGCCTACGCGAATCCCGGATGCAGAAAGCCATGTGCCTTCACTGTTGGATCTTCTGCTGACCTCACATCCTGACGGCTACAAAGTATCCGTTGAGGCCCCTCTTGGCTCTTCGGACCATTGCCTCATTAGGAGTATGGTGCCACTCGTTCACTCGCTGCGGCCGCGAGTTACAGGCAGTCGCCGCGTATGGCACTATAGGTCAGCAGACTGGGATGGAATGCGAACATTCTTTGCATCCTACCCATGGAGGCAGGTTTGCTTCTCGCCGGATGATCCCAGTGTCGTTGCCGACTCTGTCGCGGATGTTGTTCTGCAGGGTATGGAACTTTTCATTCCATTCTCCCTGATTCCCACAGGTGGCAAGTCCCAGCCCTGGTTTGGTCGAACCTGCAAAGCGGCGTCCCGCCGAAAGCAGGAATGTTACCAAGCATGGGCTAAAGCAGCGACAGCACGGGATGTAAAGACCAGCACATTAAAGAGGCAATTTAACTTTGCCTCCAGGTCCCTCAAAAGAGTAATTGCTGGGGCGAAGTCGGCTCACATCGGCAGAATTGGCGAGAGACTAGTGAGTCTTCCTTCCGGAACTCGTGCATTCTGGTCTCTTGCCAAAGCTGTCCAGGGGAACTTCTGTAAGCCATCCCTTCCACCTCTGCACATAGGAGATAATTCGTTGGCCCACGACGCTAAAGAAAAAGCCGATTTTCTGGGCAAACTCTTTGCGTCTAACTCGACCCTGGACGACGGAGGAAACGCACCGCCGACCATACCGCAGTGCGAGACCCGCATGCTGGAAGTCCGGTTTACACAAAGGGCAGTGCGCAAAGCGCTTCTTTCCCTCGACGTTCTCAAGTCGAGTGGGCCCGATAGAATCTCTCCTATCGTGCTGAAGACGTGTGCTCCAGAGTTGGCACCGGTTTTAACGCGCCTTTATCGGCTTTCCTATTCTCTTGGCGTAGTACCGAACTCATGGAAGACAGCTCTAGTGCATCCAATCCCTAAAAAGGAGATCACTCGAATCCGTCCAACTACAGACCCATAGCCATCACCTCCTTGTTCTCCAAGATAATGGAATCCATTATTAACTGCCAGCTCCTGCGGTACTTAGATGACCACCAGCTCCTCAATGATCGACAATACGGCTTCCGTCGGGGTCGTTCAGCTGGTGATCTTCTTGTTTACTTGACTCACCGGTGGGCACAGGCGATTGAGACCAAGGGGGAAGAGTTGGCCGTTAGTTTGGACGTGGCGAAGGCCTTCGATCGGGTCTGGCACAAAGCGCTCCTTGCGAAGCTTCCTTCCTATGGGCTTCCCGAGAAACTGTGCAATTGGCTCACCAGTTTTCTTACAGACAGAAGCATCAAGGTCGTTGTTGACGGTGCATGCTCCGACTCCAAGTTTGTTAATTCTGGTGTCCCACAAGGCTGTGTGCTATCACCCACGCTGTTTCTTCTGCATATCAATGACATACTACAGATTAGCAGAATCCATTGCTATGCAGACGATAGCACGAGTGATGCCCTTTACACCGGCCGCGCTAACATTTCTCGGGTAAACGTCATCGAAAGCCGATCCAAACTTGTGTCTGAAATCGAAACTTCTTTATCAAAAGTTTCAGATTGGGATCGACTTAACCTAGTCCAGTTTAACCCTACGAAGACACAGGTTTGCGCGTTCACCGCTAAAAAGATGCCATTGGTCGTATCACCTCAATTTGAGAGCACTTCCCTAACTGCATAAGCAAGTATTGGAATCCTTGGCGTCGATATATCAAGCGAAGTCCAGTTTCGCGGTCACTTAGAGAGTAAGGCCATATTAGCCTCGAAGAAGCTTGGTGTGCTAAACAGATCGAGACAGTATTTTACTCCGGCCCACCGCCTGCAACTTTATAAGGCGCAGGTTCGGCCGCACATGGAATACTGTTCTCATCTCTATGCAGGTGCACCCCAGTACCAACTTCTGCCTCTTGACCGCATTCAACGGAGAGCGACTCGCATCATCGACTGCCAAGATATCTCTGATCGACTTGACACCTTGGCGTTGCGTAGAGATGTAGCTTCACTCTGCATCCTCTATCGCTTGTATCATGGGGAGTGTTCAGAGGAATTGTTCGGACTTATACCGGCTGCTGGTTTCCGCCATCGTCCTACGCGACAAAATATCCATCCCCATTACCTGGACGATTGGCACTCCCTCACTGTGCGCGCTTCTCCAGAAGCTTTTTGCCTCGCACAACCAGCTTATGGAACAAATTGTCGCCTGCCGTATTTCCGAACCGATACGACCTTCAAACCTTCAAGAAAAGAGCGTACTCCTACCTAAAAGGCCGGCAACGCACTTGTGACCCTTGAGTTGCGGGTGTCCATGGGCGGCGGTAGTCATTTACCATCAGGTGACCCGTCTGCTCGTTTGCCCCCTATCGCATAAAAAAAAAAATCCTTGATAACAAAGTTTCCAAAGGTGACCCCCGCTAACAAGAGCAACAATAGTAACGCGAGTTCAATCACAAACACGAAAACTTCAAGAAGAACATAATTATCTTATTTTGAGAGTCAGCTGCCGGCTGCACTATATTTTTATTATTAGATAGATCATAGTATATTGCATATCCAGCTCATCTAGTTATGATTCACTTATGCAACTACTCACAATTACTTTACAAATAATCCTTATGTTATTATGTTAAAATTTAACTTTTCATAGTTTACCTTCATAAGTTAAAAACATAGTGAGTCACTCAATGTTAGTGACAGCTGGGACATCTGTCAATTCTTTTCTTTGATGCGTTCGGAAACTTGTTTAAGTAATATTAACTTATGTGCAGTAATGACTTTTATACGATTTTTTTGGTATAGTCTTCTTTTTGCTTTACATATCCTTTTCTTACAGTATTTATATGTCTGTATAGGCCGGCGGGTGGTGTTGAAATACGACCTACGAGCCAAGGCTTATTTTTATTTGTTATATTAAGTTTTTTTCTTTTTTTGCTTGGTATACTTAGATTATATCTAATTAGAGTATTTATTTTTATGATCTATAGTTTGTTTAATATTTTTTTAGTAGTTTTTAATGATCGCTGATGGTGATGAAGTATATTTTTCTGCTAATGAATTTTCCGATGAGGATAGTTTTAGTTCGTTAACACACTTTGGTTGACCGATTACGGCAAGCTTTTAACAATGGCACTCGGTCGAACCTTCACGTATGCCACATAAACGCTCAGAGTGTTCCCAGTCATTATAGTGATTTGACTGAGACTTTCACTGACAGTGACGTTCATGCTATTTTGATATCTGAAACCTGGTTCAAACCAAACCTCCCTTCGACTTCATATCCTCTCACAGGCTTTGTTCTCATTCGTAATGATCGACTAGACAAAAGAGGTGGAGGAGTCGCTATCTACCTTCGCAGCTTCTTAGCCTATAAAATTCTTGCCTCTTCCTCTTCCAGCTCGTCTGCCACTGCCGAATATTTATTTCTTGAGGTTTATGTTAAGGGAGCCAATATTATATTAGGTGTAGTGTATTGTCCTCCAGGTGTTAACTACTTCTCCAGTCTGGAAATAGTTCTGGAATCTATAGGGCCTGAATACTCACATCACATCATCATGGGAGATTTTAACACCGACCTCCTTGCACTCAACTCTCCACGAACACGTAATCTTCTTCAGATCGTTCAATCTACCAGTCTCCATGTCCTGCCCCTTCAAGCAACGCATCACAACATTGAACATCAGGATACCTGGCTGGACTTGATACTAACCTCTGCTCCTTACCTTATCTCCTCCTATGGCCAATATCCTGCTCCCGGTTTCTCCCATCACGATTTGATCTTCCTTTCCTATGCCCTGAAACCACCTAAACCCCCTCCCAAAATTCTTCATGTCCAAAAAACTATGTGCTGATGCTTCTGAAATAGATTGGAAGAGTGTAGCAGCAGTCACCAACGTAGATGACAAGGTCAGAATTTTTAATGACAATATTGTTAGGTTGTACGACACACACGCTCCTGTTAGGAAGGTAAAATTAAAGCGTCCACCGGCACCATGGATGACGGTGGAGGTGAGAATTGCCATGAGACGAAGGGACCAGACTTTTCTGCGGTTCAAGCGGGATCGTTCTGAAATTAATTGGAACCTTTTTAAGGTGGCTAGGAATAGGTGTAATCAGGTGATACGCAACGCAAAACGCCGACACATCCTTCAACACATAGAGGCTTCATCCCCTACTTGTATCTGGAAGTTTCTAAAAACTCTGGGTATCGGCAAACAACATCATCCAGTAGTTCAAAAGACAATCGGTTTGAATGACATCAATCGACATTTCACATCCACAACTCACCTAGATCATCAAACCAAATATCAGACCTTAAGCTATATAGGTAGTTTAACAAGTACCACTACTGACGCATTTACTTTTTCTCCAGTTCCTCCTGAGGATATTAAAAAGATTATCCTGTCCATTCGCTCCAATGCCGTGGGCTGTGATGGCATCAGTCGACGCATGCTTGTCCCCATCCTAGATCATATTATCCATGTCATTTCCCATATAATCAATAAAATTTTCCCTTGACTCTGGAACCTTTCCCTGCCTCTGGCGTGAAGCTTATATCATACCTTTGACCAAAACAAGTAACCCTTCTCTTCCACACCACTTTCGTCCTATTTCTATTCTCCCCTTCCTGTCTAAAGTTCTAGAGGCTTGTGTAAACAAGCAGCTTTCGCAATTTATATTTCGTCATAATCTCCTGAGTCCGTTACAGTCTGGTTTTAGGCCTGGCCACAGCACCATGTCCGCTCTCCTAAAAGTGACTGGCGATATTAGAGAGGGTATGGATAACACTAAAGTTACCGTCTTAGTCCTGGTTGATTTCTCGAATGCCTTCAATACCGTCAGTCACGAGGTCCTGCTATCCATCCTTTCATATCTTATGATCTCCTCAGAAGCACTGGAATGGTTCTCGTCTTATCTTCAGGGACGCCAGCAGTGCGTTCGGGTTGATGACTCGACATCAAACTGGACTGATCTCTGCAGCGGCGTCCCTCAAAGCAGTATATTATCTCCCTTACTATTTTCTTTATTTATTAATCAGTTAACGCCACACCTTCAGTGTCCGTATCACCTGTATGCTGATGACCTGCAGATATACTCCCAGAGTAGGGTTGAATACTTATCAGAGGCCATTGATAAGGTAAACAAAGATTTGGAAACTATAAGATCCTGGTCGTCGAGATTTGGATTATCAGTAAATCCAACCAAATGTCAAGCGATCATCGTAGGAAGCAAACCAATGATGGGCAGGCTCGACACTGTTACTATCATACCAATAGTCTTTGATGGCTCACCTATATCTGTGAGTTCAGCAGTTAAAGACATAGGTTTGTTTATTGACTCGACCCTGGATTGGCGGGCCCAGGTTACACATGTGAGTCAGAGAGTCACTGGTGCTCTCCGAACGTTATACCGTCTAAAAAACTTCCTCCCTATTAAAACAAAAACTTCCTTAATGCATTCCCTAATTATTCCCATGATTGATTATGGCGATGTGTGTTATTTTGACCTGAATGCAGACCTTCTCAACAAACTAGACCGTCTTCTGAATAACTGCATTCGATTCATTTTCAATCTTCGCAAGTATGACCATGTCTCTGCTTTACGTTCCCAATTGAAGTGGCTTCCTATTCGGCAACGTCGCAGTTAGCGAGCACTAAATTTTCTATACACCTTCTTGAACTCCCCGTCTCACCCTTCTTACTTAAGCCCCTACTTTAAATTTTTGTGCTCCACTCATGACAGGGACCTTCGTTCGTCGAACAATTTGCTCCTCTTATGTTCTCCCCACAGCTCTAACTTTGTCAACTCATCTTTCTTCGTGCAAGCAGTTCTTCTATGGAATGCGCTCCCTCTTGAGCTTAGAATGTCTGAAAGCCGTTTAACGTTTAAGAACAAAGTACGTGAACTTCTCCTCGCTGAATTAGCAGAATAACCACAATGCACTTGACTGTATACCTATTTATAAGTGTATGTTAGTATATATACATATATTCTTCATTATATATTTTTATGTATGTGTATTTTGTTATGTATTTGTATATATACATATATGTAACTATAGTTGTTTTAAAATACATTACAATATTACAGATGTCTGCACCTACCTTATCGCTTTTCTTCACCACCTCAAGGTTGACTGGTAGAGAATGCCCTAGGCATTAAGTCCGCCTTTGTACACGTGTGCATGAAGTTTTTAAATAAATAAATAAATAAATAAAATTTAGGGCCCTATAGAACCGACCATGGAGCTCTTTGCCCTTCCATACATCCGTGCGATCATTAGTACTGAGTACTACAGGTTTGCGCCAGTTCTCTTCAGCCAGACCGAGCGGAGTAAGTCCATTGTCCACTGCTACATTACGATGCATTTCTACATCGGTGTGAATAAAATATTCTCTTGTTGTATATCTCGCGATTTTGTAGGGTCTTAATGTTTAACCAAGACCTCCAAACTTTCGCGAGATATACCGTCTCATTACCGATGACCGTGGATGGTGCATTCGAAATGCAGTCATCAGTGTACGGACTCTCCTATCAATAGCATCTAGTTCAGTTTGAGTCCATCTGAGCATACCAAAGGAATACGTGAGAACTGGTATAACCCAACTATTGCAGGCACGTATCTTGTAACCGCCTGATAAAAGACTTTTAGTACTTTTTTCTGGCTGCAAAAAAATCTGTTCCGCAATGCCTGTTTTACACTAGACTCAGGTATTCCTAATGACTGTGATATACCCAGATACTTGTAGGTTTCAGCAACCGAAAGAGATCTAAGTTTAGTTGAATCTGAAAGTTCAACTCCTTCAGATTCTACTACTAAGCCTTTCTTTACGTGCATGACTGCACACTTGTCTACACCAAATTCCATCTTCATAGAGCTACTAAAGTTTTCAGTCACCTTTAGTAACGCTGTCAGTTGCAATTTACTGCAACTGCAATTTACTGTACAATTTACAATTTACAAACTTGCAAATAGTTTCAAATCATCCATATATAGGAAGTGAGATATAAGTTGATCGTCTTTCCGCAACTTAAAGCCTAGCCCTAGCCCTAGCCTAGCCCTAAAGCCTCTAACACAGTGCTGAGAGGATTCAAAGGTAGACAGAACCACAAGGGACTCAAACTATCCTCTTGAAATATGCCTCGCTCGATCTCTAATGGTACATCATTGGCTATAATCTGCCGACATCCTGGATAACGAAGAACCGTTCTCCAATGCCCCATACATGACTTCAAGAAAGTGCATAGAGTTGCATCAATTTTATACAATTCCAGCACCCTCAACAGCCATGTATGTGGAACAGAGTCATAGGCCTTATAATCTATCCAACATGTCGCCAGATTCTTAGCTAGCTATATCCATGATAAGAAGCTCTTTTGTGCCACGAGTCCCACTCTTACATGCATTCTAAGAAACAGAAATAATAGAATTTTTATTTAAATGAGTTGTAATTTTTACTCTCAGAATAGATGTAAGAAGCTTATAGACAGCTGGTAAACATGTTATATAATTCTTAGGATAGATGGCACTACCAGATTTGTAAAGTGGGTTACGCCAGTGGTCATAAACTTGGGTAATGAAACTAAATCTCGAGCTGCTTGGAACTGAGATGCCAAACGAGCATGTGAGCTACGGAACCACTTAAGCCAAAAGTTGTGCAGTCCGTCTGCACCAAGTGATTTCCAATTTGATAATGAACGAACTGCACAACCCACATCCTCTGTGGTTATGGTTATAGGTTCCATTTGTTGTATTGTTTCACTAGATCGTCCAACATCTTGCATCCAGTCAGCTTCTGTATGGGTGACAGGTGTGGACCAGATGTTACGCCAAAATGTACTTGTAGCATCATCATCTGGCAAACACTCGTCACTCACACATGGATCAGGTTGTTCCTATTTCGGTAAACCCACCTCTCATTTCTTAGAACATACGATTCTGATTAAATCGATCGACTCGCTTTTTGTAACGTTTAATCCTATTTGCCCATGCATAAACTATTTGCTTTAGAAAGTCTATGCGCTCTGTGACACATGACATATATTGTTGAGGACTAATGTCAGTACCCAAGAACGCCTGTTTCACAAAGCGCATCACTCTCGGTCGCATATTGCCTAAACGAAAGCTGATTAGCTTACCAATGAGTGTCCTAGTCTCAGCGATACGTCGTTCAATTCTATACTGTCAGGCTGGCATAGCAGGTTTACATTTAGTAGTAGCGATATTTATTGAAAATTTTACTCCAGCTACTCGACATACTGCAACAGCCGCACAATACAGAATAGAGTGCGTATCACTAACATTTTCACTGTTATCCAAATAGTTAGACAACAGCGAATCCAGGGCACAAATTAGCGCTATATTTTTTTATTCATAGGCAAACGGGATAAACGTGGCCTAATCTGATGATTCATAGATCTATATTCCAGAATCGTATCTTCCAAAGCACTCCTCAGTCTCTCATTGTATTGGGTACTTACAGATATAGCTTCACTCTCCACAACTTCATCAACAGGTAAGACGGACATTAACTGTGGTGTATTGTTGTCACCAAATGCACAGTGTGTGATGAAGACAATATAGCCAAACTATTCCTTACGTCAGAGCGTATCCTCTCAAGTACGGTATCGGCAAGCAGGTGTATAGCTCGCACTTGATCCGATAATCGTTGTGCTAACACGTTGACAGCTGGCTTAAGCCCCTGAAAGAGAGACACCAAACGAACACGGTACGCAGTGAATTTAGTTCCCAACTCCGTAGCCCGATAATATGAATGGACTACTTCTATGAATGAAAATCGAATCGAAAGTCCATTTTATACGGCGCACATCACCACCGGCAGCGGGGACCCTGTTCGAGGGCAGTTGTCTTCGGGGTCCTAAACACGACGGTGGCCGGCCTTTCCCCTGCCGACGTACAGGTATTGGCGACGACGGCGCAGAGAAATACTAGTCGCTGGAGGTGAAGCTCGACGTCTCATTTCTCGCCGATCTCACTGATGTGTGCAAAGGAGGTTGCGGCGAATCCGGAGTTAGAGGGTGTGCATCTCTATATCTTGATTTTGTTCTTGTAATCATTGTTTATTATTATTATTATATTTTAATACTTATTTATCCTATTCCGGACTAAGAGAAATCTGAAAGCGATTGAGTGAAAAAATGGTGTAACTAACACGACTTTGCTTTATATATATATCAATTAGTTTTGATATTTTTTTAGTATTTTTTTATCTATTATTTACCGACAGGCACATTAGTTAGCGTCTGCTTACTAATGTGCGTATCGATAAATAATAACTGATATGTCTTGAAGGTACCGTAAACTTCTTATTAATAGTTGTGTGCCATATCTTACAACTAAACTAGGTTTAAGCGATTATTTTCGATGTGATTTTGGTTGAATAACTTAATTTCAAAAATGCTTGAAGCTTGTAATAATTATTTTGCTACTTAAAAGTTATAATGAATAAACAACTGCACCTATATACACGCGGGTTTCGATACATTTAAGTAGTGTAACAGTAAACAATAATTAGTAAGCTAAAAACTATGTGTTAGAAACAAACGTAACTCCTAAGTGAGCCGAGTTAAACGCGTGACGTCAGAGCCGTCGATAGGTTATTACAAAGCGAGTTTCCCAAATGCAATTATTTCACCGCCACGCTCCAGTATCACACTGGTACACGCTATATTTAACTGGTCGCTATATTTAACTGATTACTATCAGACGTTATTTGCTGTTTGGGTGTTAATTGCAGGCACACTTATAGGTACTTTTCGCGGAGGCCAGGAAGACATCGTACTCATGAGGCCATGCGTGTAACTATATGTTTCATTTTGTATGTAACTATTGTTTTCATGTATTTGTTAGAAGATAGACAAGCCAATAATTTTAAATATTTAAATAATATTATTGAACCATTTCAGGTTTGGTTTACAGCCAATAATTTAGTACTAAATGGAAAAAAAACTAAAATTGTGCGATTCTCTTTTTTGTACTTGCTTACGGTGAATGTGAAATCGTAATGAATAACGTAAAGAGTGAATTTGTAAATGAAACTTTTTCCTTACTCATAATGTTAGATTCTAGACTACAATAGGGCCCTCACTCATCATCAGTTTCAAAGAATCTCAGTTCTATCGCATATAACGTTAGGTAAGTTCGCCAATTAATAGACATCGATAATGCACGATTAGCTCACTTTAGTTATAGGCACAGTATCATGTCCTACTGTATTTTATTATTCAGGCGTGCTTCAGATATTGAATCAATTACCAGTCGCGAATTCCTTAGGGATCTTTTTAAGGAGATTAGCATACTGACTTTGCCTTGTCAGTATATTTATGAAAACATTATGTACGTAAGAAAAAAAATGTCTCTATTTAAAAAAATCTATCTATTTACAAGACAAAACTGTGGTATACAACTCTGCGTTAACCGTTCTACGATCTTGAAGTGCAATAATTGCAACATGGCCGGTTTTTCCAACGAAAGTGGCCACCATCTTCTTTGAAGTGCTTCGAGAACGAACAACTTTAGTCGCCTTTGGCTCGTCTTGAAAGACCCAGATTGTAGATTGTTGTTTGGAATCAGGATCGTAGGCATGGATGTCGTAGACGTGATTTGACTCTTCTCAGTTGAACCTTTGCAGAGTTTTCTTACACAATCTGACGCGGGCTGCCTTGTGATCGTCGGAAAGCAGATGCGGTATCCAACGGCAAACTAGCTTTCTCACACCAAGCGCTTCATGCAAGATCTTCTGAATGGTTGTCCCTGAGATGCCTAATAGAGAATCTATCTCTCGATACGTCACATGACGATCTTCGAGAATTAGTTGTTTCACAGCAATGCTATCTTGTGAAGGCGGATATTATCTTCAGTAAAGGCGGATTTTGGGCGTCCTTCGCGAGATTTGTCACTAACACTAGTATGTCCACGCTGGAATTCTAAATACCAGCGTTCGGCAGTCCGCAGACATGGGGCTTCATTACTGAACACAGATGTTAGCTCTTCAAAACACTGAAGCCTGTTGTCATGTCGGGCCTCTTCTAAAGTTGTAAAAAATTACTTCACGAACATTTTCCTTAGCAAGAATCATTTTCGTACGTAACCTGACAGATTCCAATCGACGCTGTGACTTAACAATAGCATTACTCCTAATACTTTCAGCTGTTTTGAGATTCAAAATTTAAACACATTCGAATATAGAACAGTTCCAAATTTAAAATAGCCGGGAAATATGGAAACTACAGAAATTAAAAGGCATGCCTCGTATTATGCTATTATGTGTATTTTTATTTGTTCTTTATTATTTTGACACCATTTCAAATTATTTTTAAATATTTTTCAACTTTTTATGGTTCCCTGATAAGGCAACATTTATTCAGGTACAGTGTACAGCTAGACTACATTATTTGCCAAGGTAAGTATCAAGGCTCGAATTGGGGCCCTCTTATTGAAGGTATATTTCCATCAAATAAATAATTTTACACTAGATTTTGTAATAAAAATATATTGACCATTGCTTTGGACATAAGAACATGTAATATTTCAAGTATATTAATTCAAAGTGTACAATACAATATAATACAATACTCTTTATTGTACACCACTTAGGATAGTTCACAGTGTTTCAAATAAACAAATCATGGTACAAACGGCAGTCTTATCGCTAGTTGCGATCTCTTACAGACAACCTTTAGATGGACAGATCAATGGATTCGTAGATTGGGCAGTTAATAGGTGTACTTCGAAGTTTAACTTAGAAACAATTTACATAATTTATATATATACAGATATAAATAGACAGATACAAATACCACTACACATACATATATACTTGTATGTACCAATATAATAAATAAATATATTTAAATGTACAGGATTGCAAATAAGTGAAATGTTATTGTGACAGATAGTGATCACTGACCATTTTTTTTAAATTGGAAGTCTAATAGATCCCGGCTTTGCATTCTAGAGGCGAGCTGCCTGTATTATAAAATACTTATGAAGGAAGCTTGTGGAATGCAAAGGCATTTTTAGTTCGATCCGATGTTCTCAGGAACCTCTAATGGGTGTCATTTAGGAAGTCGAAACGTTCTTTGAGGTAAGAGAGAGTAGAGTAATTAAACAAACTATAGTAAAGTAAGGCAAGAATATAAGCATTTCGGCGCAGCCGTCTAGGAAGCCACTTAAGCTTAATACTAAATTCAGAAAACGTTTAGAAGGCGCCAAGTTTATTAAGTTGGTCCTCAGTGAGATCAAGAAGAAATTTAGATTTTGATTTAGGAGGGCGAACTTTGTAGGACAAGAAGATAAGATCATGAGAAGAAAAGGAATCAGCGGGACATTGACCAAACTTAGCTACGTGTTGAGTAGAGGACACGATTATAAGATCTAAGAGAGAAATAGTTAAATTGGGAATGTGATGAGTAGCTGTAAGAGGAAAAATAGACATATCACATGAGCTTACGGTCGTATGAAGGGAAGAAAAGCAGTGATCACTTTTCAGTAAACATGAATGAAGTTGTAAGGAAGGACAGTAGAATACACCTACTAGCACCATCACTTCATTGAGCATTATTTCAATAAATACGTGTTCACCAGAAAAGGTACAAATTATTATTAATTATTGTGTACACATATTGTCAGCATAGACCAGCTCTCATATAACCTCTATGAGAGTCGGAGTTGAGAACCAGATTCGTTACCTGTAATTTTTTACATTAGTCATATCTCTGCTACTAAAAATTAGTTAAGACCCTTTGAGTAAATAGCGACATGTTTGCTGACAAAAATAATAGTACGACTGTGAAGAAACTACTTCACACATTTGCAAATCTCTTGTGCTAGGTACTCTATTTTCTGCATTAACATTATCTATAACCGTGTTTAATATTTACAATTTTGACACTTAGAACCCTTAGAAGCACTTACATACAAACGTAACGAACCTGAAAATTGTGCGAGTGAAAATTTGCGACATTTTTTTTTTATTACGGAGCCCGCCTATTTTTTCATCACGTTCAAATATGTTTTGTTTACGAAGGTCTCAAACTAACTACTCATATAGTTCGATACATTTAGCGAATCGCTTGACCCAGCTGTGAGGCAAAGTGTGTTGTAAAACACACACACAAGTAGGGAAATGATTAAGGAAAATGGTTTCCATAAGACATTCAAATAATACTAACTACTACATGGTAGTGAGTGCCATTTGTAGCGGCTACCTTCTTCATGTGTAGTATTGTTAGTAGCTACCTAGCTATATAATTGACATCACATGCTCAATTATTCACAACATACTTTAACTTTAGCAATGCAAACAATTTGCATTTTACGGTGATTTATGTACTTTATGCAGTGATTGGAGAACACTTACAATCGTATTGTATAAGGTAGACAATTATGTATATACATATCTTAAAACTTTCCCTAAAACTCTCTACATAATGAACTAAAAATTGTTCGACGAAGAGAATCAAAGCTAACGAAGCAGACATGCGTATGATCACTGTAATTTACATGTAACTGTAGATTACATTACGTTACAAAATGTGAACTATCTTCACAAGCCGTAAATTAAATTAAATTTAAACTTTTATCTAGTTCGTACCGTTACAGCTCCGTGCTTGCTACGGTGTTGTTTCTAAATATTATATACACTTATATACACTGTTAATATTGTTATTATGCTAGACTAAGCCAAGTCAAAGCCAAACAAAGCAACCAGAACACTTAACGTAGAAACATGGAACAGTTTTCTATCATCGATTCCTTTAAAACCAACAAGATACTAGCAGACGATAAAATTAACCGTGAAAATCGGTTTGACACTTATAACACAGATGTAACTATCTCACACAACTAATGCAGTATATAAAAACAAACAGCCAGGCGTTTATTAATGTAACTGAGAACTTAGATGTCGCTCTTGATGTTGGAAAAACAAGAATAATCGATGTGATTGTTTCACAAAATTAAAGCACCTTTAATAACGTAACATAAATGAGAGCGTGGCTCATCAATATTGTAATAGTTCAATTCCCACCTAAATTTACTTAATTTCCAATGCAATTTGAACCATTACTAGTATATATTTCCGTACTAGGACAGGTATACTCATACTGTTTTCGTTACTGTCGTTTTTTTTATTTTTAATGTTTCCGTAAAAGAACCATGCTTAGGCACGAAGCGGCCGGCTCGACCGCAATAATAGGGCCTAGGGCCTCACAGAAACCGGTAGACATACAATGCTTGCATTCTATTGCCGAGTGATTGAGGGTGCGGAGTCCTAACTCCCCTTCCCCTCATCTCCCTCTTTCCTCTTTCCTCTTCCCCTCTCCTTATTCCGTCGTTCATCACTCTCAAAGGCAGGCAGCGCACTTACGACTTTTGAGTTGCAGGCGTCCTTGAACGGCGGAACCTTGTAATAACCTTAAGTATTCCAAATTTTGTTACATAACATTTATGTTAAAAGGAATTACTGTCAAGGATTAATCAATCAATCAATCTGTTCTCGCCACTAGCGAGACGTCTGCAAAAACGTAAACGTCAAAGTGTCAAACAAGTGACGTTTGCGTAAGAGACTAGAAAAATTCGATATAACGTGTACCGGCGCGCGCGCTATAAAGTTTAAATATATTCTGCTCAAGAAACGCGAGTGTGATCAAGAAACCCCGAATCAGCTCATTGCTTCCCGTGTCGTGATAAAATAAGAAGTGCCACGAGTGCCGAGAACCCCTGGCGCCTTCCACCAGCTCCTAACCATCACCAACCCGTAAGTACATTATCACCACTTCCCCTTACCTCAGCTTACCTCACCGCTGTATGTATGCGTCGCACCGGGGCGCATATAATACACAATCAAAATTGTAAATTAAAGTAAGGCGCACTTGTGTGAAATGTATTGAAACAAGTAAATGACAATTGGTAGTTCAACTCAATATACAGCTGATCTCATTCGTGTAACTTTTTTTATTACAAAAATAAGAAATAAAACTATGAACGTCAGACGTCAACAGTCGCCAATGATTGTGACAATTTATTGTGTTATTGATTTTGATGATGAAAGTACAATGAAATATTTTTATTATTTTACTTTTCTATTGTAATTTGTACAATAAGGAGTTTAGAAAGGAATATTTGAAGTCATCGCTGGTGCGGTCATGGTTGATAATTTGCCGCTCATTCCTGAGAAAGGGTTAAAATGAATTGCATATAACATATTAGTACATAAGACTGCTTTTTGAAGGATACATTATTTACTTTTATACTAATTATACTCTTGCTACCAATAATATATAGTTAATGGATCTCTGTATGTGTGTCTGCTTCCAAATAAGTTTTCATTAACCAACATGAACAACTCAACTACCTTATTTATTATGTTCGGTATGAAAATATATTGAAATATTTTGTTGTAGCCCGGCATGTACCGATGTCCGTTCTGTGTTACGAACTGTGTTTCGAGAACTGGACTATTTGCCTCCACTCACTGTCCAACCACCACAAGAGAAGACAGAGCTTAGAAGTGGAAATGGAGATCATTCGCTACCTTCTGTAGGCCGTTGGGTAAATATATATGTATATGTCCATTCTTGACCTTGTCATTATGTTGGTTTATGAAATGATCTTGAGATGACACATGAAAGAGACATGAGATGATGATATGACACAAATAATGATGTTTAAATCTTAAAGATAAAATATATACATATTACACAGAAATTAATTTTAAGACTACAAAAGCATATACACATATATGTATGTATGTATATATGTGTATGTTTTGTTCTCATCTCTATGCAGGTGTACCCCAGTACCAACTTCTCCCTCTTGACCGCATTCAACGAAGAGCGAATCGCATCTTCGATTACTAAGAATTTCTGATCAGATATACTCGTAGCTACACACTCCTTTTATTATGGGGAGTGTTCAGAGGAATGGTTCGGGCTTATACCGGGCCGCAGGTTTCCACCATCGTTCTACGTGACAAAATATCCATCCCCATCACCTGCATGATTGGCACTCCACCACTTTGCGCTTATCTTAACATCAGGTGACCCGCCAGCTCGTTTGCATGTGCATGCTGCTGTATCGCATAAAAAATGCGTATGTATATATATATAATATACTTGAGTAACCAAATCATTATGAGAACTCTTGAATAAGTACCCTTTGCGTTATATACTTGTATATTATATCTGTCTCTTTTCTCTCACTCTTACTTGTCTCTGCACCTACCACTCTTTATGTCTGCATTAACCCAAGGTTGACTGTCAGAGAATCAGTTAGGCATTAAGTTCACCCTTTTAAAGTATATATTAATAAATAGATAAAATTGTCAGGTAATTGACACTTATCAATGTCAAAGATCTAATGTGCGCTGTTTAACTATTACAAAGTGAACTATCAGCATCTTCTGAACTTGCTATTTACGGATTCAGAGTACATACATATATATTGAAGACGACGTTTCTCCCAAAAGTAGTCGTGTAGCTTTTTCTAAGTCATGATAAAAGTAATTTCAACAAATGCAAACATACAGGTAGAGAAGTATAAATCGGAATGCAAGAAAATCTCTGATCAGGAGGATGACATCAAAACTCAGCAAGCTAAACGAATAGCTCGAAAACCCTTACCGAATATGTTCAAGCTATACCAGCATGGTGCAAACAAACAGGTGCCCGAGTGGCAGCTGCATAGGCGGCTACTCGGCAGAACAGATCTCAAGCCTGAAGTGGAACAGAACGCTGGACGTTAGTTTTATCTTTTTCCAAAAGAAACCTCGAACTGAATCGTTAGTAATCGCGATATAAATGAAATCGCAGTTGAATTCTCATAAACTTAGAAGTTAATATACTGTAGTCTATGGAATGGTACAAGGGCACGTTAACATTGAATAGTTGACACCGCTTTATCCAGGTGATGGGAGTTTATGGGTAAAGAATATCTTGAACGTGAGTTCTAGTGACGTCAGCGCAGTCGAAGCGGACACGAAGCAGAGAGCAGAGCCGGTGGCACTGGACATGTGCCACGACACCAGTGCGCTAAGCTTCAGGTAATTTGAAGTTGCATTTGTGAAAGGTTATATGTAGCCTAAAAATAGTCGAATTAGCTTGAAAAAAATCTGGGTTATGTTATAACGGATAATTAATTATTATTAAATAATTATAGCCTATCATAATAGTCTCTATAAGAATCAGTTGCGATGTGTGCGCCCTATATTACAGGCACATGTAACGTGTTATATATGTGTTTTACAATTCATTGCATTCTGCCTTTTGGCCCTGTACAACAGTCATGAAGGGTTTTAACAATGTTATTTAACACGGATGGCGCGGATGTTTAACCTCACCACTACTCAGTCATGCCGAGTGTTGTGGTTTCGATCCCAATTTGGGTCAACACTTTGTGTAATTCTCAAATTGTTGTTCTGAGTCTGGATGTACTTTGTATCTGTTATTTAAATGTTTGTAAAGTCCAGCGCGATACAAAAATTAATCCTAGTGCGCGAGTTGTAAAAAAAAACATTACTTGACTCTGAATCAGCTTCAATAACTAAGATTTTTAAGAAGTTTTTTAAGTAGCTATTTAAATATAAAATATACTGCGTTATGTTTCTGTTTTCTATTAACCCCACTTTATATTTCTTTTTATTACCGCAGTATAGAAGGATCACTGTTTGCAGGTACCGTTAACTCTTAATTTTATAGATTTACTGAATATTTGAATATTTGCAATATCAATATACACATCTTCGCATGGGTGTCACAAAGGATAGTACTGTTGCCTTGTATTAGATACGGTAATAGTCCGGTCACCCAGTACCTAAGTGGCGCTATGTTATGGTTGGCTGCTCCGAGACGCCTCTGAGGTGTATGCGTGAGTGTTCGTGTGTAAACAGCAATTAAACAATAAGCTGCCCAACTATGACTCAATAATCTTTCAACTGATAATTTAGGAAAAGGGAGACCGCAGGTAGGAGTTATACTGGCATATTTTTTATAATATTGTAGCAATGATTGAACGGAAATAAGTAATGTTGTTTATTTATTATTGTTAACTTATTTGAAAGGTAAAGTTGAAATTATTATATACATACATATTAATTTATGTCAAAATAGCTTTTGTTGAATAATATACTACTCACAATTATACCATAGCTACGATTTCAAATCATTTTTGATTATTTCTGTAAAATATCGCACTTCTATTTTCACAAATATGTAAACGTATGGAAATAGTTATTTTTCTTATTTAATGAAGGACAAATCCCGCATAAAGAATAATTCCAGTATCGCGGAGGGCTTTACAAACATTTAGGCGTGGGCGACATCGATTTTTTGTGACATCTGTTATACAACTGATATTTATATTATACATCGATATTGACATCCGATTTCAGATGTCGATTTCTACGGACAACGACATCAAAAATCTGCTAATAATAAAGAAAACTAATGAAAGAAATGTACGTTTGTTTAGATGGCACTTTAGATTTCGATATTAAATATACTATTCGTTAAAATAACACTGTGGTAAGCCTTTGGTATTTTTCTTCATGCTTACCTTAGGCTTAGGGCTAGCCCTACTCACCGGACACGGCTGCTTTGGTAAGTATCTTTGTCGTATAGGCCGGGAGCCAACGTCTGCTTGCCATCACTGCGGAGGCTGTCGCGAGGACACTGCACAACACACACTTGTGGAGTTTACAGCGTGGGCGCATCAGCGCCAAAACGCCGCTTCATTCTGCGAGGAAGTCATGTTGGCTAAAGAGGCGGCGGAGAGGATACGGGAGAGGACAAAACCCGTGCCGCAGAAGTCGCATCGAGAGCACACAATGATCTCCGGCCTCCATGAGCGCTGGCCTGGGGGTAACGGGCAGGGCTGCCCGTACCCTAGCAGAAGCAGGCCTGAGACGGTGGCGTAACGTGTTCCACGCACGCCTCTCAAACTGAAGGGGGGGTTAGGCCCCCCATATTCCCATGTTGTGGCCGCCCTTAAAAAGAGGCGGCCAAGGTCTGCAGGGGTTCCTGGAAGCATCCCTTCTTGGGTATACCCAGGTCCCTTGCAATAGACCCACTTGTGAAGGAACGCCGTGTGGTTTTAGTCGGTTCGAGTCAGACATACCACTTCACCGACAGTAACACGTAAACAAAAAAAAATTAGGCTTAGGACTAGCCCAAACATTTTGATCATAAATATTCTCTGTTAACATATTTAAGTTAAAATAAATTAGTTTGTGATATTTGAGTTAAAAAATTTGGGGCGCATTTAAAAAATCATCATATTCATATTGATTTGATGTACAGACTATTAACAGTTATTTACATATTTTACATTGTACATCCTTAAAGCGCTTTAGGCACGGGCGATATCGGAAGGATATAGGGAGCAAACCTGATGGTAAGTTACTATGGCCGTCTATGGACACCCTCAACTTATGAATCACAAGTGTGCGTTGCCGGCCTTTTAGGTAGGAGTACACTCTTCTCTTGAAGGTTTGAAAGCCGTATCTGTGAAGAAATATTTTAAATAAACAGTTAAATTTAAAACTGTCGCTTCATATGATAAAATCTGTTTGCCGTGTCTGCACTCAGCACGAAAATTGTCTTTTTTATTTCAAAGTGGGTCCAAACTGCACTCCGTGGTCACGCTGGTGGATAAATATCTAAGTTTTTAGAAAACAATACAAACTAGCAGACGGGTCACCTGATGGTAAGTGACTACCGCCGCCCATGGACACCCGCAACTCAAGACTAACAAGTGCGTTGCCGGCCTCTGTTTCTCAGACACAGGACGACAGTTTTAACAGTGGTAGAGCCATGCTTAGGCACGACTGGGCCGGCACGACCGCCATACCACAGCCTCACAAAAAACCGGTTGTGAAGTGACGCTTGCGTTGCATTTCCCCGAAATGAGTGAGGTTTCCGGAGGCCCAACTCCCCCTCTCCTCTCTCCTCTCCCCTCATCCCCCCTCTAATCTTTCCCAACTCCTTATCCCAACTCTTTTCTTTCTCCACCCCGCATCCCCCTATCCCTCATTACCCTGAAGGCGGGCAGCGCACTTACGATTCTTGAGTTGATGGTGTCCATGGACTGCGGTTGTCACTTACTATCAGGTGACTCGTCTGTTCGTCTGTCCCCCTATAGTATAAAAAAAAAGTATATTTAGACAGAGAAGGAGTGAATGTCGAACCGATATCCGATGTACAGCTGTGTGCTGTACGTGTAAGTTACAAACGAACGTTTGGTTAACTGTAAACAATCCAAAACGATTTTATTCCTCAAAATGTTTTCTAAGTCTAAGTTAGATTTTTCGACGTCAAAATTATAACTATAATCTACGATAGATATTTTTTTTAGATGTGATGAAAACGGATGTCTCGTAACATCCGATGTTAGGACGACATCAGATTTAAGATGTGGTTTGATACATCTGACGCATGCCTACAAACATTCCATCAACGGACACAAAGAACACCTAGAATCAGGACAGACAGGGTCACTAACCACTAAACCAACACGCCCGTCCAACTATAATTTTCTTTTTTAATTTCCGCAATTAAATTTTACCTGCTTGTGAATTTTCTTCAAGTAATGAATACACTAGTGATAAGAAAGGTTCCTAACTAAATACATTAGCTGTTCTTTATCTAAAATTATTGAAGTTACTTATAACAGAAATGGACAGTATAATCCTTGCTGGTATATTAAAATTTTGATCGTATGTTCTAGTAATCTGAGGTTCACAGTGCGGGCCATTATCTCTAAGGCCTCATTCTCATTTTGTAGACGTTAAGCTATTATGAAATTCTTTGTTGAACTAGAGAGCAGGCATATATGACTTTGTATTTGTTCCCAGTGTTGGTTCGCTTACTACGTGTCCGGCACCGTCTGAACTGACAGTTCCGCAGCGGGCCGTGCACACTCAATACATATTATGCGTGCCTGCGCACCTTGATTTTATTAATTGTTGTGTCGGAAATTTATATGCGGTAGGTAACATATCAATCTATTTTGGTTTGTTTGTTTGACAAGCATTTTGTAATCGCAATGTTTTATTAAAATTTATGGACACATACATCACGTACAATACCGCCTACATATTAAAAACCTCACATAATTCATTGATATGCAGTATACTTTTTACACTACTGCTTAAACAAGGCTTAATTCCGGAACAGACCAAAATGTATGGGGTATCGAATTCTTATATCATCTCAAGTGACACTGGATATCACATATAGTTAAGGAGTCTTCACGGCGCGTAATTAGTTTTCTTGACAAGTTTTGTTTTTTTAATTATTAAAAAAATATTGACCTAAAAAACACCTTAGAAGAGATTTTTATTTAAGTGACAGTATATTCAATGATGTAGTTGTATATAAATTTGGTGCTGGCTGAGGCCATCATGAATGTTCTGATTTATATTATTCATGACTTTCGTATCAAATGTAATTTTTTTATCTAGTTTGGAATCATATCATAAAATATTCCACAAGGTTGGTTTCGGTTTTGCGAAACAGGAACATATATAGCAACAATAGACTCGAATTAAGGGAAGAATACAGCAGAACTTGCAAGATCCACGCATCGTTCCTGTTCCGACGTGTTTCTTAATATTCTTTTGAGAGCTCGAATTCTTATCGCGTTGACACCTCCTTACATTGTATTTTTTGTCTGTTAAATTGACATAAATCCATAATAGGCTTAAAAGCCTTTAAGGGCAATCAATTTTTATAAATACCAAACAGTGTCAGTGGGGGTAAACAATTATATTTGTTCCAGGAAAATCTCCGACTGATCAATATGACGAAATTTGAGTGCCGTCTCTCCATCATTCCTCCGAAGCATCGCGAGTTTGATGTGCAGATTAGCAGTTCTCGGGGTCTCAACATCACCTCTGGGGCGACCGTGGAGCTGACTATTCGCTTCAAACCGTCAGACGTCCGCGTGCTGAAGGACAACCTCGTAGTGAAGGTGTCTCGTGGGCAAATATGCACAATCCCAATCGCGTGTTACATGCAACCGCCACTTTTGGACAGTGAGTCCACAGCGTAGCATACATTCGAGAGAGATGATCAAATTCACTGAAATGTTGCCTAATATATGTGTTATGGGCAGTTGTGGTTCCGACCGTCAACCCCATCCTGGGACACCAGACCGTTAGCGGTTTAACAAAAGACGGCGACGTCGATGTGGTGGAGCTTGGCGCGCGGCTGCTCGGTGACGTGCACTGCTCGCGCGTGCTACTCTTCTGCGAGGCGGAGCACGCTGAGTTCTTCCTTCTTACTGAGGATGCTTGGGTGGACTGGGATCTTGACGTCAGTAACGTTCTTCTCTCAGCATACCTTAGTGCTGTATATTTTCGTTCCAATCGAACTATAAGTATCTCATTATACGTATTTGTTCCTCAAAGAATGAATGTAGTTAGGGTAAAGTCACTTAATCGTCATGATTACTCAGCAGGTTCACCATGACCGGACTCTTTGTGGACATGTTGGAGGTATTGGCATATATATACATAGTAAATATTATTCCTCCAGTGCCTCACAACTCGTAGTTCGGTGATAGCCGATTCCTTTGTGTTCTGGCCGGCATGGTGGCGCGGTGGCGGTTTGGTGAAGGCGTGCGCGTGGTGCTGTGGAGATGTGGCGGGAACATTTGAAACTGCGCTGCGAGTGCTCAGTTCAACAGCCATCAATAGACAGCTCTGTCTGCTTGCTGAAGTGTTGCTTTTCAACCCGCACCATCTTATTATAGAGGTATTTGCTTTTTTAGTCAAAGTTGACAATTGAAGTCATTTCGGTCAGTTGATTTGTTATAAACTTTTGATAGTCTACATTTTGAAGTATTTAGAGAAGAGTTAAATCTAATGACTTCCCTCACGACAACGCTCTAGAAAATCAATAAACGTATAATTTACTAATAATAGACACCACGCCGTTGTTACATATTTTTATATTTATTTTCATTTATCTCAGGCTCACGAGAATGAATTTGACATATGCAGCGAAAATGATCCTGGCTGCGAGTACTTCATGAATGTCGGTACTGCCCTCCAGCATCGCTCACTCTGCGCGACAGTGCAACTCGTCAATCGTAGGTCAGCAGCACTAAAAACATAAGAAATCACAAAAAAAAACTTGTACATTATTTATCTAAAAGCAACGATTTCACGCCTCCCTCAAAGAACCCGGAGTTGTGAGGGAACACTTGGGCTGGTAAAGAGGGCCATATTTTAATGATGCTCCAAAGAAACGAGATCGACAAAGGAACGTAGCTACAGTATAAAAACCCAAAAAAAATGAGATTTTTGTTTATGAGTTTATTGTTGTCCATAAAACTTAAATAAAATATTCTTTCCAGCCCGATTGTGTACAGCTACTGCTGGGATGTTCGACGTTGGGGAGTATGTTTCTGCTGGGAAGGGAATTTAGAATTACAAGGCGAACAAAGTGAAACCCTTTGCAGCAGAGCAAAAGAATCAAAACGCATGGCTAGCGAGGTAACGTGGGGACTAGTCATTGTAATATCTGACTATTACATCTGGGTTTAGTCTTAATATTAGTAAAAAGGTGTGGCTGACAGTATATGACAGATATGTAGTGTCTTTAATTATAAATGATAACGATTATACATTTCGTTCAAGGTTTGGACATGAAAGGATGGAAAACTGGTATACTTACTTACTTGGCCTGTCATGACATGTAATTAAAGACGTGAGTACTGACTGACTAGAGACTGTATGACTGACAATAGTACAGACACTTTTTGTTTTTTTTTTTTTTTTTAAACTATAGGGGGACAGATGAACAGACGGGTCACCTGATGGTAAGTGACACCGCCGTCCATGGACACTTGCAACTCAAGAGTCGCAAGTTCGCTGCCCGCCTTTGAGGGTGATGAGGGATGGGGGATGCAGGGAGCGGAAAGAAGAGAGGAGGGATGAGGAGATGGAAAAAAGGAGAAAGGAGATATGGGAGAGAAAAGGGGGGAAGAGGAATTGGGCCTCCGGAAACCTCACTCAATTCGGGGAAATGCAACGCAAGCGTTACTTCACAACCGGTTTTCTGTGAGGCCGTGGTATCGCACCGGTCGAGCCGGCCCATTCGTGCCTAAGCATGGCTCTACCACTGAAATCAAAAACACGTTCAGAAGGTGACTAGACACCATAGAAAGTATTAATGAATATTGGCTAACCATGACTTAATATGATTTGTTAGGATCCTGAGGCATACTTGCAGAAGAGTAAGGCCCGTCATGTGGTGGTGGTGGAGCCCGGAGAAGACGAGATAATGCCGCGTACCACGCGCACACTGCGAGTGAGCGTGCCTGATGTAGGAGAAGAACTCGGTATACAACGTAGCGTACTCAGGTTCGTTTCTAGCCATGCTTCAGTGCCTTGCTCATGTCCACGGTACCCACTGTAGGGAGTACTAATAAATATACTTACATTAAAAAAATGTTATGTTCTCTTGATAATTGTATTTGTTGTTTTATAAGTAACTTTAAGTAATTTTGGTAAGTGAACTCATATATTACGTATGATTGAACTACTTTACAAACACAGGGGTTGTTTTGTATTGTTTAAATATTTCTTTGTATTTGTATTCTATATAATATACATGTATAGTATTTATATTTGTATTCTTTATAACTGTAATATAAACTGTTCAGGCACATGCTAAAGAATGAATCTGGCAACATTGTTCCTGTCGGGCTGCACCAATTCAATTATCGGAGTATGACTATTGGTCGAACATTGTCGTTACTCCCACTATCCTTACTTTTGTAAAATTTTAAAATTCAAATAAAAAACGCAGACTTGTCTTCAACTTAAAACGTGATACTTATTTTTCATGACGCTTTCCCAGAAAGTATAAAAAGTCTACTTCAGACCACAGACTATTACTACTCGTAAATCACATCAAAATTCAAGTACCGGCGGTCAAATCCGGTACAGAAACAGTCATCATTCTTGACTGGTTTTGACGTTTAATAAAGAAGAACTCTCTTAGACTCCACTTGTTGCTTTCCATCAGGCAAAGTGGAGTCATTATGGCAGGCTAATATATAAAGTTATAATAATAATAATAATACCGTATTGTAGCAGTATTTTTTTTATAGTATACGGGGACAGATGAACAGACGGTTTGACTGATAGTAAGTGACAACCGCCGTCCATGGACACCTGCAACTCGAGAGCCGATGCCTTTGAGGGTGATGAGGGATGAGGGTATGCGGGGAAAGGAAACAGAGGGGGATGAGGATATAGGAAAAGCGGCGGGGGTCAGGGGAGAGGAAAAGGAGAGGGGGAGTTGGGCCTCCAGGAACCTACAAGTTCTTTTTTTTATGTTAGGGACAGGGACATACAAACAGATGGTTCTGTTCATCTATGGTAACTGACACTCCGTCCAGGAGTGATATGTAATGCAAGTGTTGCTTCACAACAGGTTTTTGTGTGAGGCCGTGGTGTAGCACCGGTCGATCCGGCCCTTTCGCGCTACGCATGGCTCTACCATATTATGTCCGTTATTACTACTAGTTATGTTCAATAAACAATAAAATGCATCCCAGTTTCCAAACAGGTTGATATTAAAAGACATTCCAAAGGAGAGTTTTCCAGCTGACTACAAGCCTACGATCCTTAGCACAAGAGAAGTGGAGTCTATTCCTGTTCCAGGATTACAGGTAATAATATATTGATAATAAAACAAGCTAATTGTATGTGTGTCGCAAAACAAAAGCTTTTATGTTAAAAGTATGATGTTTTTGTTGCAATTAGAGTTCGAGGCGGCAAGTGTGTGACGTGGTGTGCGCGGAGATGGAAGTGTGGTGGGAGGTCGTGCCGCTGAGGTTCGTTCTAGACCCGCCCGTGGTGCCCTTGTACCACTCACGGAGGTAACAACATTTAACTTTTTTTTTAAATGCTGCTATATGTTTTGTTCTTACTTTTTCAGTATATAACAATAGTTGTTTGATTGTTAGAGTTAGCTTACAGTTAACAACTTTTCCGTCATCAACTTCTAAAGTTTTTGTTATGCGGCAATTGATAACTCCTTATTACACGAGTAGCAACAAAATGTTATATAGACTTCGTATTTATTTACCTTTAAGTTACCTACAATGTAAAATTCTTTGGAGATAATTCTTTTAATTTTTCTAAAGTAGATAACGCAATAAGTTGAATTGAAGTCAATTCTAAAAAGTAGAGTATCGTCTTATCAGAACAGATTTTCTTCTCTAACAAGGTACGCGAAATCATTCTTCATATCATGTGAGGCATGTAAACTATAGTTTTTGCTCAGTTCGCAAATATTATTATCTGGCTGTTCTGTCAGTTTAAAGCCAGTTGTTGGATGTATTGCAGAGTGGAGTCAGTAAACATAGGTGTGACGGCATGCAAGTTCTTCGGGACGGAAAAGTCCGTCGTGCGGTACGTGACGCCGGCGCGCATGTCCCCGCCGGCGCCGCTGCGGCTCAGCTCCGAGCGCTGCCTCACCACACACTTCACGCTGCCGCTGCCTTCTTTACCGAACAACTATCCGGAGACTGATGTGCTCACGTAAGTCTATCGTACACTGAATGAAACCATACAACTCGGATTTTGACTTCCTGTAATCGGGTTTCATCGAATATATGTTTATCATTTAGAAATCTTGTATTTTTTTAAGTCTAATAAATTTCATTATACTGATTTATCGAAAGATGGAATTTATTCCGAAAAGAATTCGCATATGCTGTCATTTAATCATGTTATAATTCAGAATTGTTTAGATGTCAAATTGAACTATGTTTAATCTACTTATGTCCGACGATAGCAAAACAAGAAACATCGTTTAAATTATTGTTCTACGTTTTATCGATAACGAAAAATAACCATAATTTCTAACTAACCTAAAAAATTATGGTTATTTTGTTGTGCTGATTATGTTGTGCAGCATGGTGGCAGACAACGACGAGTGGAAAGCTGAATGTATAATCACTCGGCAGTGCGAGACGCGACACCCCGCGCTGCAGCCCGACACTCTATGGTTGGGAGTTGTGCCTCCGAAAACGAAATTAAGGGCGACCTTCTGCATCCAAAACGATACTTATCAGCGTGTAAGTTTGATTGTTTACACATTTCTAAATATTCTAACAAAAAATAAATAATAATGTTGTGGTGAAACAGCAATGTATTATAACTTATAATTAAAGCAATACTAAAGTTAGACTTCATTTTTGGATTTTCAGTAACTTTTTTGGTTTGTCTCTCATGTTGCTTAAAATTTATAACTTTTATAATAATGATAGCTTATCCATCACCAATCTTCCTTTAACCTAACAGTAATTGTTGTTCTAGATTTGTTTTTGGTGTGAAGCTTTTCGCTGGATAGGGGAGAACAAACCCCGGCCCGCATGTGTCGGGCAGATTCCATGCAATATTTGCCATGAAATGGCTTGTACCTGCGCTATTGTGAGTCCTGGTCGCGGCGCACTCGATCACGGAGACTCGGCAAACATATACTACAATGTAAACGCTCCCGAGGTTTGTCACTGTTACACGAATATTACATTGCTATTTCATTTAATAATTCCTAATCAACAAACGATCTGTCACAATCAGTAACACTACTAAAGAAACTATAAGGTAGGTATGTGAAGAGAATGTTCAACAATGATGCATTTTTTAGCACGACGGTAGTGTCGCCACTATACTGAGGGCTCGCAGGTGCGAGCCGGACCTGTCGCTGGTGCACGGTGGGCCAGCCACAGAGGCTCGCGCAGTTCTGGTCGCCTACCGCGTACTCGCACCGTGCGTCACTCTGAGGGTACAGCCGTGCGGAGGGAATTCACTTGAATGCGGTAAGTGAAGGCCAGCAGTTTTAAAAATTCAAGCACCCACCTAAATTATTATTATTATTATTATTATTTATGTGATAGGGGCACACGAGCAGACGGGTCACCTGATGGTAAATGACTACCGCCGCCCATGGAGACCACGCTAATTGCAGTAGTAGTTAGACCTCTCTTGTGCGATTTACATTACTGCTTCTGTTGTATTTACTCTGCCTCATATAGGTGAATGTAAGCTGGATGCCGGTGCACTGGAGAGTGAGTTGGGTACATCGACGCTCAGAGCGAGCAAGTCGTTGGTGATAGGGCGGCGCACGTGCTACCGTCTACGGGTCACTAATATCACTCCACTACCCACCAGCGTGCACTTTGACAAACCTATAGGTATGTTATGAATACAGTCGGGGCCTCTTCCGTCGCCTTCAAGCCTCGTCCCTATCACCGCAGTGTAGTGAGCTTTGCATTCAACTCACGCGTCTCTTCCTCGTCGTGTGAGTAGGCTCACTTTCACACATAATTTCACTATAGGAAAGCAACAAAGTAGTCAATCAAACGACATGCAAACAGCTGTCTTGCTAGGACGGAGCATTAAGTTAAGTTACCCTTAGCGCGCACAGGCGGGTCATCTGATGGTAAGTGGCCGCCCATGGACACCTGCAACTCGAGTCGTAAGTGCGCTGCCCGTCTTTGAGGGAGATAAAGGATGAAGCTATGTTGGGTTGAGAGAGGGAAATGAGGGGATGGCAAAGCGGTGGGGGGTCAGGGGAGAGGAAAAAGGAATAGGGGAGTTGGGCCTCCGGAAAGCTCACTAATTTCGGGGAAATGCAAGTGTTGTTTCACAACCGGTTTTCTGTGAGGCCGTGGTATCGCACCGGTCGAGCCGGCCCTTTCGTACCTAAGCATGGCTCTTTCAAGTCTTCTTAAAATTCAGAGAGAGATTACATAAGAAGTCGTACATTCCACCATTATTATGATATACCACAGTACGACATTTTGTGACCCTGTCGTTTATATTTCAGACACAATTTGAGAATATTAAAATATTTAAGTAGTTAATAATAGAAATCATTTGAATACTATTTTCAAGGTAACATTAGCTAGTTGTGTCAATTTAAACACAACTGGCTGATGCCGAATGGTATTATTGTTGCGTAAACATGTAGTGTAATGGGTTTTGTATACGTTTCGTTGAGGCGCGGTTGTATGAAACGACCTGACAGTAGTTTCATACAACCGCGCAAGATACAAGATACAACATTTTTAAAGCTATTTCTATCGTACATTAATAGCTTTAAAAATCTTGTTTTAAAATGAAGCCGGAAAAAGGTAGGTAAACTGTCGGAAGAAGGTAGCTAAAAATAAAAATAAATACTTCAGTACACAGCGTCATGTTTTACATCATGCTCATACATAAAGCAAGATTCCTGAAGTCGATAACTTATAATCTTTTAATTTTTACTTAAATATAATATAATAAATAAAGGAATAAACAATATATGTAGGTTGTGTATCATAGAGAATAGTAAATGTATACCAATGATTAGTATAAGTACCTATATTACCAATTATATTAATAATATGTAATTCACATTATATTTTGCTATCGATTGTTTTATTAAAGTTAAGACTATGTGATGGTATTATTTTTACTTTATAGTTGTTATTTATTCCGTTTGTTTACTTATTTATACATTTAACACTATTATACATTCATTATAATATATTTATACATGTAACATTGTCAACGAATGTTCAACAGAATAAAGAAGTTAAAATTGAGAGAGCATACATGTGTTTCTAAGAAACAGGACAACTTATGAATTGTTAGAATAAAGGTTTATATTAAATTAACTTGCAATAAAATGTTATGTGTTGGTTTTTATTGCAGATGGCACTGATGTACTGAAAGTGACATTCACGCCTAACGACTTCAGCCTGGCGGGCTACGCTAAGATGAACGTAATGGTGAGCTAAAATGTCAAAAACAATTTTTCATCTTCTGACTTCGTTCAAACTTTATTGATGTTACGAGCATATGGAGCTTCGAATGTCTCTAGCATCTTGCTCATAGATTCGAGTGCTGTTTATAATACATTTATGAAGGCTCTTATTCTCTACATTCTAACTCTTTGACTTCTGTCGTTCGTTCTGCTTACAAACATTGTATGTATACAATACAATCGTATTTTTTTTAAATATCTTAAACTTGAAAATATTCTTTTGTTTTCTTAAAACTTTCAATAACATTATAGTAGTAGTATCGTAGCGAGCCAAAGCTACACAAATAAAAGAAATTTATGCTGTGTAATATACCTTTAAGGCACCATCAGCATAGATGTCTCCCCATCGCTATGCACAAAAAAAACTTATTTAGCCCAATATCCAGATGTCTAAGACATAAGCAGTAGTGCACAGCCATTTCTAGAAACGTTTCGTCACACAGCACTACTTTTATTGTATTTTTTTCCCTACTTCAAGCAGGAGTAAGTAAATTGGAATGGTCAATATGTGGGTGATTAACACTGTACTGTAACTGTACGGGTGTGTGTCCTCACTACAGGTGTGAGGGTATGTTGTTCTGACTTATGCCGGGCACAAGTTTCCAGCATCGTCCCACGCGACAATGCTACCATCCCCATCACCTGGATAATTGGAACTCCACCACTGTGCGCTTTTCACGAAGCTTTTTACCACAATCAGCCAGTGGTACAAATTGTCGCCTGCCGTATTTCTGGACCGATCCGACCTTCAAACTTCAAGAGAAGATGGTACTCCCACCTAATAGGCTGGCTACGCACTTGCGACTCTTGAATTGCAGAAGACGCGTCTGCTCGTGGGTCTGGTGTCTCAAAAAAAAAAAGCTAGTAAGATATTTGCTTCTAATGTAGCTGAGCTGATGGTGGAAGGTATATCTCATTAACGGTTAAAATTTAAAGATACATTTTTTTTAATTACGTTACGTTTCGATTTAAAAGAATCGAAAATAAGCATTGTAGGTGGTTTTCTACCTTTTAAAAAGTCAATTATTATTTATTTATTCAATATATATACAAATCTATACGGTTCTAACCTGAATTCTCTCGTTCGCAACTCCTACGTATTACTTTAATCCTGGTGTACTATCAATTCTAGAATATTAATTACTCGTAAATAAGAATTCGGTCTTCGCTCGAGTAATATAAATATATATGTGACCCTGGCTTGCTTGACTTATTGGTTCTACTCTCCCATGCATCTGTGTAAGCAATATATGTTCCCTTCCTTTTTTATTCTCCCTTTCCTGTCAATGCTTGCCACCTATTACGTAAATGGGGCTAACTTATAATCGGCCAATCACGTCTCTGCCTGCCTCTTCGGGGATACGGGCGTGATTTGTTATATACTCATACAAAGGGTGGTAAAACGAAGACAGGCGATAATACTTATATCTTTATACTAAAACTTTCAATTTTGATATTTTAACGATTCTGAAACAACAAGCTAAAGTTGTTATGTACAGTGAATTCGCTCTAGAAATGCGAATCTTTAATGAAAAAATATTAAAATCAAAAGTCGCAACTCAGACGAGTTCTCAGCAACCCACATTTGCTTTCAGACTGCTACACTTTTTTATATTAATCTTGTAACAAACAAAACAAAAAAACATACTACCCCCTTTATTAAACTTGACAAAAGCCATCTCTAGAAAAAAAAAATAAACCTTATTCAAATCAAATAAAAAGCTTTATTGAGATGACACACAAATAGCGGTCAAACTTTTACCACATCTTATTGCTTCGGAGATAAAAAATAATAAATGGAATATGTTAATGTTTCTTTTTAATTGCGTCAATTACACCGAAGCACTTTTGTAAAATGACTTCATTTTTAGAACCACTAGAACTATTTATTTAAATATACGGTTTTACTGTGTGTATTTCGGGGACGCCCAACTACCTTCGGTCTCGACAGGAGATGTTGTCTGGTACCATCGTGGCTGGACGACTTACTCTTTGAGAAAGGTTTCCTGTCCTTCCTGTATATTTAAATAAATATGAATGTAACTCACGCAAGAAACTTTTTATTCCACTAGAAATAGACCAGCGATTCGTTAATAACAAAATAATTGTATTACAATAATCATTGATAGTGCGTATATCGCAGCATAAGTAGAATACTCATAAGGTTTTTAAATGCTTTCGCAATAAATACTTTCTCGTCAAAATATTTAATAAACGTAAAAGCGCTAACAAAAACGTCTGAGGTAGTTTAAAAATTAAAAATACTGAAGGCACAATATTTTCTGGAGCTATTGTAACTGTAATATTTAACCCACCACTTATTTAACCGTTTTTTTGTGTATGTTCTTGCAAAATATATTGTCGGTTCACACTATATGTAATAAATATTTTTGCATAACTCGTACTTCAAGCTACCAATGAGAGGTCATTTGGGACACCTTACCACGTTATAAATTAATTGCAAAAGAGTTTTGGTCAGTCCTTTTAAAATTAAATGTCTAGACGCATACTATGTGTGTATAAATTATCACCACCATCAGCCAGCCTATGGTCGTCAACTGCTGGACAAAGTCCTCCTCTAAAGAGCGCCAAATATCCTGGTTTTTTTATTTATGTTAGGCATAGGGGGACATACGAACAGACGGTTCTGTTTATCTGATTCAACTCAAAATTTGCAAGTGCGCTGCCCGCCTTTAAGGGTAATGAGGGATGAAGGAAGAGGAAAGAGGAGAGGGGATGTTCGGCCTCCGGAAACCTCACGAAATTCAACTCATCTGTTGCTTCACAACCGGTTTTCTATGAGCCCGTGGTATCGAATCGGTCTAGCCGGCCCATTTGTGCCTAAGCATGGCTCTACCACCACACTATCTACGATATTCTACAATGAATGTGACACAGCTTGGTGACAGGTCGTGTTGGCCGCTCGGAAGGTGTGTAAGCGGCGCATCTTCGTTTTTCGCGCGGTGGTGATGCGCGCCCACAAGCCTCTCTACGTCGTCATTGAAGCTGCTATAGCTGTAAGTATTATGAAACCAAGTTATGTAACATTGCTAACACATTTTCATGAAGCCATTCTTGTTTTGTAATAAAATGTGCCTCGCTATCCAGCACTTCCCCCCCCCCCCATATACAGTTTTTATTCTGTGAATTTTGTTCTTTTATTCATTATTATTAAGTAAATTATTTAAAGCAAATATTTGACATAAAGCAAGGAATACAAATTCTTTCAGTTCATTATATAAAATTAACGACATTTCTGAAGATTTTTGTAAAGTACACAAGAATCACTCAACTGCTATCTCTTTTGGATCACTCACCTGAATATTAAATTCCACAAAACTAAGCAACTAAATAACCGAGTCAACGTTGGTCCCACTGACATTCAATTTGTTTATAAGAGGTGAATAAGAGTATTATTTCGGAAGACTAAATAAGCATAAATCCGCACTCTGCTTCACCTGGTTTGTTTAAAGTATAAATAGAGTAAAATTATACGGCCTCACAGAAAACCGATTGTGAAGCAATTGCGTTGTATTTCCCCTTAAATCAATGAGGTTTCCGGGGCCTTACTACAGCTCTCCTCTTTACTCTCCCCTTATCCCCCCCCTCCCTTTTCCTCTCTCCTAATTCCCCCTCTCCTCTCTCCCATCTTCTCGCCCCCTCTTCTATTTCCATTAACGCACACCCCATCCCTAATCATCCTCAAAGTCTGTTCGTCTGTCCCCCTATAGTATAAAAAAAAAGAAAAAAAAAGAAAAATAACAAAAATAAAACTTAGTAAAAATTATAAAAAAAGTTAGTCAAAAACATAACTAATAGGATGCGGATAATATAACTTTAAATCAATCAATCAAGTTCTTAATTACAGTCAACGTTTGTTTTATGTTCGATAAATTTATACTTTTATTAAGCTCTCAGACTAAGCACTTTGAGAATGTAGGAGGAATAACTGTAAAATATTTTATTAAACATCATTTTGTTTTTAAGCTATTTCATTACATCAATTTTGTTAAAGAGAATACACTTGTACATGTCCATTCCTCGCAATCAAAAGAAATGAAACAGGAGAGTGTAATGTGCATGTGACGTGTCAATTATTGTTTCAGGGTGTGGAGGTGTCGCTTCAAGTACCTGTAGGCGGAGGTGTAGAGACGGACGACTTTGTCACAATGCGAAGAACACAGGTTTATCTGTCATTTTGTCTGATGATTATAAAAAACTTCAAGACACTACTCTCAAATGAGAAAATGTATTCATCAAGTATCTGTAAATATTTGGAACTAATAGATGATCCAGGTAGCTCTTATGGATACCTAAAATAGGAAAGCGATATTTTTTTACTGAAAATACTATTCACACATTGACAAACCGAGTGCCGGTAACGCTCACTAAAAAATCCACTTAAGCTCGTTATTAAAACGGGTGTTATTCGAGTGCTGAAGCGTACGTTAGACAGCATAATAAATATATAATTATGCGCATTATATCTAATTTATATTTATTCTGCATTGTAACCTGACTGGTAACAAATTTGCAGGCCGAAATCACTCAGTTTCATTTCAATAATCCCTCCTAAATCAGAAATGTACACTTCTCGCACAATGCTCTACACAACTCACTCACTCACATAAAATGTGCGGTACGTTTTCCTCAGTACACGTATAGCAATTTTGTTGTGTACGCTCAGTTCAATTTGGTTAATAATAAAGTTCCTTGTTAAGTTTACGTCGGCTGCAGTTGACACGCGCACGCTTCAACACTGTTCGTGAATGCTATTTAGTTAATCAAATGTGGTCTTATTATTAATACATTATATTATCATGTTGATGACGTAAGATGTTGACTGCGCCATTTTTTTGTCATGGAATGCAAAAAAGTATCATAAGTATTTATAAGAAAACCTTGTATATTTTTAAAATTTCTATCTCCTAACATTGAAGAGATCTATGAAAGAATACATATAAACATATTAAGCTCTTTAAATCTGGACGTAGTTGGATGTCATAGGAGAAATAGGACCATTATTTAAATAGGTATTTAGAAAAAAGGTTTGCAAGGCAGATTTGTTGCATTTTTTTAAGTATTAACCACTCCGTTCAAAAGATGTATATCGTTTAGTGCAGTCAAAGATCACAATCGACTCTCTTCAAGAATATGGTATGGTATGGTTTACGCGGGCTTATATCCGCAACTCGACGTCTTCTGTGCGCCTGTTTTGCGTGACAGGGTGAATGGCTGCTATTGCAATCCCAACTCTTCAAGATAATTTAGCAAACTTCTGGTGTCACCGATGACTTCGGAGAGAGATCTTGGTGATCCCAGGTGTTTGGCCCTTTAAGAAGCCACTCCTGTGCACTCCAGAAGGATGTGGGCAACCGTCTCTTCCTCCTCCAAGCATTCTTTGTAGAGGGGGCTGTCGGTGTCACCTATATTAAACAGATGTTTGTTAAAAGGGCCATGACCCATTATTATATGGGTTAATATCCGTTGTTTTAAACGTGGGAGTTTTAGCAGCTTGCGAGAAAATTCCGGTCTATGCGAGGGAGAGCCTCCTTTGCCTGTTTGCATCCGCTCACCTCTGTCCAGTATTTGTCATGTGTTACCTTCGTATGACGCCGTATGACTGATGTAGGCCATCCAGAGGGAAGAGAAACGATGGGTTCAGGATCTATCGCAGCCAACTCTGATCTTTCGGATTTTTCTTACCAGCGTCGCTGTAGCCGCTGTGATGATGCCCATACACTCTGCTTAGAATACAGTGTTATGATCACTGACCACAGACCTTTTGTTTGAGCCGTCAGTAATTATCCTCAGATCCTCTACAATTAGACCTTTAGGATCTTCGGGTAGCTGTATTTTGTACTTTTTATCGAACACAAATTGCTTTGGAAGCTTATCATTTACCGCCAATAACATTGGTTCCTTTTCAATCACCTTGTCTAGGACCTGTAAGTGTGGGGATCGCCTACTTCTCCAAAGTTTTAATGTTTTAATTTCCTTACTGCTGCAGAAGCTTTCAAGCTCTTCAAGAATAAAAACCATATGAGTATATTTTAAACCACAGACAAACACACAGTCTTATGTTAGTATTTGCCTGTCTTATGCTAGTGTTGTCTCAGCATAATTTTATTACATTTCACGTTGTGATAGATGCTCCCCGTTTATTTAATCAATTCCATCTCAAGGCGGATTTTAATAAAAAGCAAAATTATTATAAAAGAGTTAGCTTTATATTTTTCGCGGAAACTTTATATTATGCGAGTAAATCCATATGTTGAAGTGCTTTAAAATTTTCTACTTATTTCTAATAGGATTTATATACGCCTTTTTATTTTGTCTTTAAAAAAAAATACTTTTTGGAGGGTTGAGTACCATATGTATAATAATAAACATAAGTTAAACTCACCCAGACTCATAACAGTGAGGATCAGTCTAGTTGACGACCTAAACAATTATACTATGAGATTACCTACCCTACCCTTCCTTATAAAATTACGAGGTAACTTTGATGCAAGCAACAAGCTTCTATTCACAATTTAAATAATTCGAATTATCACAAATAACGTAACGTTGTAACGGTTCCTACTACCTCCGTACTGTTTGGGTAGTGTATTATGTTGTTATATATGTAGGTACACACAAGCAAGTACTACTGATGCCTCAGATTACCACAGTGTAACAGCCGACACACACATTGTACCACATCGCGATATGTTCCACGTGTTCTACTGCATTCAAATCAAAATCAAAACCATTATTTCGATGAAACCAATCATAAGTATTTTTGAATTGTTAAGAGAAGTCAGTCTGACCTAATCAGCTGTGAAGCTAGTCGCCTGTTCCAGTACGTAGATCCCATGGAGAAGAACAAGCAAGACACTACTAGGACACTTTTTTTCGAATAATTGGCAAAATTTTCTTGTTACGAGTATATTAATGTAAATTAAATGTTAGGACAAAGCTTTGTCTGATAATAATTATGTACAAATTTATCTCAATTTATTACTTCTTAATATATTATTGTTATATTAATATATTTTTTCTTTAATCCAAAAAAAAAATTGATTAACAACAAATAACTTTCGCGGCACTAAACTTTTTAGCTTACAGCAAGCTTCAAAGGAGTAAAACAATTTGCACCCAGTCTTAACTATATAATTATCTAACAGAGAAAGGAGGACGGGGAGAAGGGTCAGCCTTCCACACCCGATGAAATGTTCGCAGAAGAAGATCACAAGCGTGCCGTCGTTAAAGGTACCAACAGCTGACCATACTCTTCTAAATAAACCTATTTTTAGGTTTTTGGGCGATTCTTACTTAAAAGTTAAAATCTACAGCGAACTGACGAATTTACACATACAAGCAAGCTAAATATAGATGTAATATAGTACTACGACGAATACTGCCTATTTCATATTTTTTTTACAATAGGCAACTCCCTGACTCGGGAAAACTATTTGTGGATCACACAAATTTTTGTCCCGTATTTGAATCGAAACTACGACCTCCGGTACAGCAGTCATTGTCACTAACCACTAGATCAACAGACCCAGTATTCCAGTTCAAATTCAGTGAATTCAACCTGTTCTAATGAAAATCTTGGTAGATTATGGTATACTTTGATATACTTTGATAGAGATGCTTGTGCGTCAGAAGTTTTTATACAAAACATAATCAGCATTGTGTAGGTTGCCCGAAATAGTTATAATTTCCTGTTGGCTCTTGTCAAATCCAAGTTAACTAGTCAGATATTAATGATTTATTAACTATGTGGATAATGCGTGCCATTAAGGTGGATAACAGCTAAAAGTGATATCTACCAAACAAGCTTTTTATGTCCCTGTCAAAATATTTAACACATTGCAAATGGGTTTTCTAACAAAAACTATAAATCAATTCAATGTTTAAGCTTTGCTGGGCAATATTTGTCTTTACAATCACAAAACCACACTGAGTACACACACATTTTGGGAGACACACAGTACAAATTATACATGTGTACCAAAAGAGACCTATAGTTAAGGTCTAAAAACTCTTATTGTATTGACTATCCAATACAATAAGAGTTTTGGACCTTAACTATAGATTTCTCTTAACAAATGCTACTATCTACTAAGATAGTAGCATTTGTTAAGTCACAATAAATGCTACTATCTACTAAGATAGTAGCATTTATTGTGGTAGGTATCATAAAAAAAAACAGAAATATAAACATAAACATCGACATAACTGCGCGGAACGGCTAGCATACTTATAAAGGCATAAAATATTCTCGTGAAAAGTGACATGACTGTCCTGACTCTCGCCCGCTCGTTGTATACAAATGGTTTCAGTCATTGTTTCATTGCTCTGTACCGGGGTCAATGCCTTATACTTTACTATTTTTCTTGTCCTAGTTTTGGAATTGGATAGTTTCGTTCGCCTTAGTTTCAGACACACATAAACAGCAAGATTTTTGTATGATGCTGACCTTCTTTGTTAATTTCAAATGTTTAAAGTTTTAGATTTAGAAGTCTCAGATATTTTAAGTTACATATAATGTTATGTACAATTTTGCAATTTTCCTCTTAAAGTTAGTGCTAGTGACCATATCTGTGTATGTTCGTATAAATTGTTCTGTTGAAAATTCAAATTTCATTTGTTAGCCAGTAAAGCGCATGTCACTTTTAAGTAACACAGCTTAAATTTCACGAGTCGAATGATAATGATGTAAATCAATCAATTAATAAAACTTTTGTATCAAAACATCAATGATTTGTTCTACCGTTTATGGTATAATGATGTATGATTGATGATTATTAAAATTAATTTCACATTTGACAAATCAACGTATAGTTGCGGTGACGCTATACGTATTGGTCTATAATTTCAAATGTTTTTAAGACATGAATATTTTGGATAATTAACCAGCACTTTTATGAAACAAAAAAGTCAGAGAGTTGAGTTGAGTTTGAAGTTATCTTCTAATTAAGTTGCGCTTAAGAATTCCTCATTATATGCGTAGCTTTTATGTCAACGTTTCAGAGCACCTCAAGGCCTCGAGCCCTCGATTGAGCCAGCCACTTGATTAAAATGTACGGCAAGTTAACAGAACAGACAAAGGAACAGTAATTTGTAACTGAAGTAGACCTTTTACTTAGTTCATATTTAGCTCTGCATTTGTAAACGGTTTTGTTTTGTTTTATATGTTTGTCTGTTTAGTAGCAGTCAAATAACAATATTAAAAAGATTGTCTATAACTAATAAGGCGAAGGAGAAATATTACGAGATAAACTTGTTAGGCAATTTAGTTCGTTCCTATTTGACAGTAATATTTAAACTAGTCGTATGCTTCAGACACTAAATCGACTTTGTGACATAAAAACAGATTAGCGCTCTCCAAATAGACAAAAGGTAAAATCGAGTTACCGAGCGACCGCTGTTCGGTTGCGACGAACAAGCCAACTCGCTGCGAGTAATTTATATACATATGTATATTAATTAAACATTATTCATATTATAATTAACATTGTCATTATTATGAGGGTGCTCCATCAAACATTAGGGAGGAGTTACACGCTACTTAAAAAGTTTACTTGTTATTATATTATAGGGGGACAGACGAACACACGAACAGACAGGTAACCTGGTGGGAAGTGACAACCGCCATCCATGGACACCTGCAGCACAAAAGAGTTCAAAATTAGATTAATTAAATCAAATTTGTTTACTTCATAAAATTTGCAAACAGTTATTTCAAATAGTGTTATTTAAAAAATATTTGAAATGATAAATCAATACACACAGTGTCATTGCAACTATAGGTTGCCTTTCCTCAAATGTCAAATTAATATTAAATGTTGAAATTATTAAATATCTGCCTGTGTTGATCTATAAATAGTTGAGCCTTATGAGAATAAATCGGGCAAACATACTCATGGCCACTCTTTTAAATCACCACATAGGTATTACAAAACTGTGTGTGTGTACACTATGTGCTACTGCAGTGTGTACACTGTGTGTGTATAAGTAAATTAATGAAAATGAGGCTTTAAAATAAGCTTCCTAATAGGAAGGGAAAATAAGTTAAAAAGGAAGAAGAAAGAAATATAATACCTACAAGAAGAATTTCTTAAACTAACTCATTTTCTTCTTGATAATACGTTTCTGTATGTCCATGGACCAATATTACATTATGAATTTATGACAATGAAAGTTAGTGCATCTTCCTTGTCAATGATGTTGATGCTATTGCTATATGATGATATTGCCAGTCAGTTACTTCCGTCATAACATACCACACGAGCATCCATTATTATTATGAAAAAGCTTTAAAATCTAAAATATTTAACTATTAATCCCGATTATTTTTTATTATAAGTCCCGATTATTTATATATTCATCATAAACATTATATTCTTTTATATTGCCCCTAGAACATGCACGGCGTAAACTCATGAACTCAAACACGAAAGAATGAAAAATCCGATACAAAAATGCAAAGTTCGCTTTAATCCGGCACTTAGTTTCAATAGTATGGCAAAAAAAGCATCTAAAATTCTGAAACTAAATTAACAAAAATCCCTTAACGATACGAAGCTGAACAGAGAAGCGAGTTCAGTAGGTATAGTTAGAGTTTGAGTATAATACCTGATCCTGAACTAAAAGACCTGGTTCTTTCATTATAAATTGATTGTATCTGCAACTTGTGAGTTGCATGGGTGGCGATAACAACTTACCAACAGTTTGCTCGTTGGTCCCCTTTAAAAAAATAAATTTAGAATTATCGCCGTTACTGGACAAGGGTTTACAAGGGCTTGTCCATTTGGCACAAGTTTGCTTAATTTAAACTAATATTACTAAAACATAGCCAGTTAATAACGACTCTTATCCAATTCGCAATTAGATCCTATATTAGAAACTGATATGTATCAGATAACGTATATAGGGACTAGATATTGAATGAATGAAACTGAATCTAATTTAAAGTATAAAAATGCGAATGAAAAACATAACATTTAATAACCTTCTGAGACAACTTCTATATCATAATTTCATATACAGTTTATAATTTTAAATACATCGATTATTAGATTATAACAGTACCTTTGCACGTGCGTATTGCCTATGACTTGCACAATAAACACCACTATGATACAGATCACAATATAAACATATGACATTACCGCGATATGTTAAGGCAGTGGAAAATTAAAATTAATAATAAGAATTTTAATTCACATTTTGATCTGATCTTTCTGGTCATATCTTTTATAACTAAAACTAACTTGTTACAGCGAACGTGTGTAAGTGTCAGTACACTTTGCAGTACATCCCGCCGGTAAAGAGGCCGCATCCGCCGCCAGAGAACGAGGACGAGTATCCACCCATTGAAATAGGTAAAACAAGCTTTGTAAAGACAAATGCTCTAATCCTAACTACACTGCTATTTGCTAATGTACAACCCGTTTCTAAGAAGGGGAGCCGTTCAGACCCGGCCAATTATCCACCTATTGTTAGCACCTCCATAATATGCTTGATCATGGAACGCGTATTATACAATCATCTCCTGGCATACCTAGAGACCCTCCTTAGTGACCTACTGATTTATGCCATCCACCTGCGGAGCGGGGCCTTGGAAGGTCATGGACAGGCAATAGCCATATCTCTGGATATTTCTAAAGCTTTAAACGGAGTCTGGCACGAGGCCCATTTAAGTTCGCTTCAAGAGAACGGTGTACCCACTGATCTCTGAGTCTGGATATTTTTTTTTGCGTCGTCTTAAATGGCTGTTCTTTCTATCTAATGGGACTCAATGCCGGGGCACTTCAAGGATCTTTTCCTCTGCAACCTTTTTGCTGCTCTACATCAATGATCTTTTAATACCTGGCATTATTGGCTACGATGCTGATACCACTGTTGTGGAGAAGTAAATTTGCAACGCGCGGGCTAGTTCTCGAGAGGTATAGTCTTCAAGAGAGTCTATGATCGAAGGGATTAATTTGAGATTGAAGTGAGCACCCGCTTGGAGTGACGCCAATCTTGTGACCTTTAACCTTACCAAAACACAAACATGTCTCTTCTCTAGGAAGAGTAATTTAGAACTTATACTGCTCTTTTCGAACTGGTTGAACTCTCGCCATTCCTGTTTTGGCCTACCGAGGGTTTTGGTTCCATCATTTTGTGTTCCTCCTTTTCGGTTCGCGTGGCAAAGGTTTTTGAATGAGCTGCCTACGTCTATTTCTCATGAAGAATACAAGAGTAGAGTGAATAGGTTTCTCATGTAGCGCGCGAAGGCGTGCACCATCTTCATAGTCACTTCCCATAAGTGAGGGGGAAGAAAAATGCCTATTCCAATCACCACAAAAATATTATAAATAACTTCATTACGTATAATGAACTGTTATACTATAATTTACCACAAATATGTATTTATTTTCGTATGTTCGTTATGATATATAATTAAGATTTTACTTTACACATGTCTAAAGTAAAATAAAGAGGGACTTATTAGTTGTAACTAATAAGTTCCTCTTTATGTCTTACTACACTAAAATTCTTCATTCTCTTTTATTTCAGTCCCCTTCTTTGCGTTTCTATTATAGTTTATTCTAATACTTGCCTTAATTGACAGTCACCACAAGACACCAGTATATTATCTAAAGAATGATTTGAACTACGATAGCCAAGTTTAACTAAAAGGTACCGACTAGCAAAGTAAACCAGGTTCACCTACTGCATTATTAAAATGTTTTCTTGTAATATCGGCGCTGTGTATGAAAGATGTTTGGTACATTCGTTAATAGTTAATGCGTAATTCGCGCACGTTCGAGGGCGAGTAGGAGATGGACAGCCATTTCCATACATGCATTTATTTTAGATAGCCACGTCATCATCAACTTGGTCACAGTGTCGTTTCTTGGGTGAATTACCTTATGAATTTAAATAAAAAGATGATTTTACGTTCTCGTAGTGAGTGAACCGCCTGTATTGACTCGCGTGTGTCGCTGTTTTCCCTACTGCAAGCCATTCATGCCAGATGCGCCAGACTCCATCTCACTAAAGTTCATCAACGTACCACTAAGGAAAGGTAAGGAAGCGATATACTTCAATTATGTATATTATAACGAGAACGTGGGTTACAAGAATCTAGGTGTTCTTTGTTTGTGGAGTATATACGCACTGTTTACAAGTTTGTGAATTATTAACAAACTTTGTTGTACGTGGGCTGGGCTGCCAGGGGCTGCAGAAAATAAAAGAATGGGACGACTAATGCGACGGTAGAAATGTATTTATTTATAAATTTATTAAATTAGGTTTTGATCAATGTAATATTCTAATAGCAAAAAAGATATCTTATAATGACGAATATAAACAAATAACATTCTTATCACAACCGCACTCGACTCTGTTTGAAGTTATGCTTATACACATATACAATTTTACTGCAATAAGAAACATGTGGCTACCTCTCGGAGCTGTCAAAAACTTTGTTGGGTTGATATCAACTTTTTTTCCGAGTTTGGTGTTATTAAACCTACTTGACAATTTGTATGTTGTTTTTTAACTTTCATGTACTCAGCAGTGCCAATGAATGAAATTATTCAGGGACTTTTTGTAGGTTTTATGTGTACTACAATATATTATATCTTCTGTGTCTTCCTGAATGTAGTAAAAAAAAAGAGATAAAATTGCAGTATGTAAGCGTCGTTTGTTGCTGCGCAACGAGTCCATAGTGACAACTCGCTGGAGCACCGCCGTTAGAAGATGGCCGCGACGACACAAGAGAACTGTAAATTCTGGTATGTATGTACATAGGATATGACGCTGCTTTAACCAACTATAAGATATCACATAGCGTATGATAGCGTAAATATTAGATACTTGGTACTGAAATTGACTAGAGATTGTTCTAGTAGAGCAATCAAAACTAGTAATCAAATAAAGCATTATGGAAAGTGACTAAGTTTTACGACTGTGCTCCATGCTAGATACCGCAGATATATCGACATCCAAATGGTTGCTATAATGCTCATTATTAAGTGTATTATACATAGCATTTGGTTAGTCATTAGTCACTTTTTTCACACACTCACACACACACACAAACACACTTGGTCATGGCATTTTTCCATTTTCCAATTCGTGAACATTTATTACATCATTTCGTTGTCAACTCGCAGTACAGTAACAGTGTACATAATATATGCAGTGATAGTGGATAAGCATATCGATTAAAACTCACAACTTTTTTTTTTTATTATAGGGGACAGACGAACACCTGATGTTAAGTGACAACCGCCGTTTATGGACACCTGCAACTCTTACAGAGTCTTACGTGCGGTTCCCCCCCTTGAGGGTGTGAGGGATGAGGGTATGCGGGGAGGGGAGATAGAGGGGGATGAGCAGATGGGAAAAGGAGTGGGGGGTCAGGGGAGAGGAAAAGAAGATGGGAGTTTGGCCTCCGGAAACCTCACTGATTTCGAGGAAATGCAAAGCAAGTGCTGCTTCACAACCGGTTTTCGGTGAGGGTGTGGCTCTACTACGTTAAACTTGACTCAAAATTCTAACAAATAAATACATGTATGCTAATATTAGTGATATCTTTATATGATAAGTTTATGAATAATGACATTTTTGTAAGAAGATAAAGAAATATGGCATTTTAGTTCTTGTTACTTCAGCAGAAATGAATTTATATTTGAATTTTATCACTAATACTCTCCGTGGGTTACATTCTTGTGGTACCCTGCACGATAAAAAAAGATCACACTTCTAGAAGAAATTATATAAAAGGAATTATTCCTAATGCGGGAGTTATCTCTTACCAATAATGATAATGAATATATATAGTTCTAGAATTAAATAACACAATTGAAAACATTTTAAAACAAAACGAAGCAGCAATAAGTAAGTAATTTTTATCAATTGGAATTACTATTAACGGAATTTGTCAGAAATATCTTAGATTATGAACTACGTAAACAGTGCATGGTAATTCTAAATATCCTAACTTCCGCTCATACTTATTATACACAGTGAGTTACACTGTAACGACATAATAGCATATCTGAAATCTCTTATTCAAATTAAGAACGAGTGAGGTGCGAAGCAGAATCGCTACCATTATCAAATTTAGGCAATATTTTTAAATGTCTGTTGACAATGTTTTCACTAAGGTGCATTCCATAAATATTTTAGAAAAACAAACACATTACATATGATGTCTCAATACGTCAGTAAGTTTTTTTACTGCTATCGAGCGGAAGCTATTGTTTTGTGTATAAAGTAAACACAAACCTATAATTCTAACTAAATAAATGTCTTATACTAGAAGGATTTTTTTGTGACAGGGTTTTTTCCGATCAAAAATTCATTTCTTTTCTGTATTTTATAAACATGATATAATTATTTACCTATATAAAAGGATGTTTATATGCGTAATATATGTAAATTTAAAATACCGTACCTGCCTGTATGGATCTCTACTCGCGATTTTCAAAAGTTCAGTCTTGCGAGAAGAAATCCGGCAACCGGAGCATATCACAAATGGCCTGAAAAGTTATAGAGAACGTTGCTTCAAGACTTTTACAAATTTTAAGCATCCTATAAAGTATAATTTAAATATTTAAAAGACTGCAGATCTATGGGGTAATTCTTTTGACGTTGCCAAGTCTATTATAAACATTGTAGCACCAACTTTAGTTTTTTTTTTTTTTTTTATGCGATAGGGGGCATACGAGCAGACGGGTCACCTGATGGTAAGTGACTACTGCCGCCCATGGACACCCGCAACTCAAGAGTCACAAGTGCGTTGCCGGCCTTTTAGGTAGAGGTTCGCTCTCTTCTTGAAGGTTTGAAGGTCGTATCGGTTCGGAAATACGGCAGGCGACAATTTGTTCCATAAGCTGGTTGTGCGAGGCAAAAAGCTTCTGGAGAAGCGCACAGTGGTGGAGTGCCAATCGTCCAGGTGATGGGGATGGATATTTTGTCACGTAGGACGATGGCAGAAACCAGCAGCCGGTATAAGTCCGAACAATTCCTCAGAACACTCCCCATGATACAAGCGATAGAGGATGCAGAGTGAAGCTACATCTCTACGCAACGCCAAGGTGTCAAGTCGATCAGAAATATATTGGCAGTCGATAATGCGAGTCGCTTTCCGTTGAATGCGGTCAAGAGGCAGAAGTTGGTACTGGGGTGCACCTGCATAGAGATGAGAACAGTATTCCATGTGCGGCCGAACCTGCGCCTTATAAAGTTGCAGGCGGTGGGCCGGAGTAAAATACTGTCTTGATCTGTTTAGCACACCAAGCTTCTTCGAGGCTAATATGGCCTTACTCTCTAAGTGACCGCGAAACTGGACTTCGCTTGATATATCGACGCCAAGGATTCCGATACTGGCTGATGCAGTTAGGGAAGTGCTCTCAAATTGAGGTGATACGACCAATGGCATCTTTTTAGCGGTGAACGCGCAAACCTGTGTCTTCGTGGGGTTAAATTGGACTAGGTTAAGTCGACCCCAATCTAAAACTTTTGATAAAGAAGTTTCGATTTCAGACACAAGTTTGGATCGGCTTTCGATGACGTTTACCCGAGAAATGTTAGCGCGGCCGGTGTAAAGGGCATCACTCGTGCTATCGTCTGCATAGCAATGGATGCCGCTAATCTGCAATAATTGTATAGATTGTGGTGAGTTTCCTGATCTAATGAAATATAGTAAAATAATACCATTGTTTAAATCGGGTAGTACATCAGACCCTTTTAATTATAGACCTATACCAGTGCTACCTACTTTACGTAAAATTTTGGAGAAATTTGTTTTAGATCAAATGCAAAGATATATTATTAAACATAAATTATTACATAGCAAACAGTTTGTGTTTCACAAAGGGTTGTTCAACAACTGATGCTGGTGTTGAACTTTTAGGGCACATTTATAATGCAAGGGAAGATAAATGCGATGCGTGAGGCATTTTTAGCGATTTGTCTAAGGCTTTTGATTGCGTTCTCCATGATATATTGATCAGGAAGCTGCGCTACTATGGAATCCAGGGCACCTCTCTGGATCTTATTCCTTCATATATAAGTAATAGAATTCAGAGAGTTGATGTGAACTGTAAAAGATCTCCCGGATCTGTAGTCGGAATGGGGGTTCCCCAAGGCTCTATTCTAGGTCCTTTTTTATTTCTAATTTATATTAATGACCTGCCGTACCTCATAAAGGATAAACATAATAAAGTGTTGTTTGCAGATGACACTTCACTTGTATTTAAACTCAAACGTCAGCAGGTGGTTATTGATGATGTAAATAGTCCCTTTCAACAGTAGTTAACTGGTTTAATATCAATAATCTTCTCCTTAACGAGAAAAAAACGAAATGTATAAGGTTTACATTGCCTAATGTAACATAGGTGAACACTAGTGTGTCAATAAAGGGCGAAGTGTTAAAACACGAAGCTTCAGTGGAGCACCACTCCACTCCACATATATAAACTGTCGAAAAAGCTTAGTTCTGCAGCGTACGCCGTTAGGAAAATTCGTGGTTCAACTGATTTAGAGACAGCCCGTTTAGTATACTTTAGCTATTTTCATAGTGTAATGTCGTACGGTATTCTGTTGTGGGGAAATACCGCCGATATTTAATCTATTTTTGTTTTACAAAAAAGAGCTATACGTGCAATTTATAAATTAAGTCCCAGACACTCCCTCAGAGATATATTTAAAGAGATTACAATAATATTATGACTGTGCCCTCTCAGTATATTTATGAAAATCTCATGTACGCACATGAAAATATTAATCTGTTTAAAAAATACAGTGATATCCATAGTATAAATACAAGGAACAAAAACAAATTTGTTGTTCCTAAAACTAGGCTCAAGAAAATAGATTGTTTAGATGCCAAAGTATACATTTCTATAATAAGCTTCCTAGCCAAATACAAGAACTTAGCAATAATAAATTTAAATCATTTATCAAAAAAAAAACTAAGTCAGAAAGCTTTTTACTCAATTAATGATTACATTGAGGATAAAAAGGCTTGGGAATGACTGCTTCATTAATGTACATTAGCTTTGTTTTTTTCTGTCGTTTATGTTTTTCGTTTATACTTTTTGCTTTTTTTTTATACACATTGACATTTTATATTTTACTTCTTGACATGAATACTTACTTTCTTAAGTATTATATTGTTTTTTTTTTATTCATTTAATCTTTGTACTTTTTGACATGAATACTTTAAGTATAATATATTTTTTTTTAATTTAAAATTTAATTATTGATTATTTATTGTAAATGTGAGGACTATGTATAGTAGTGTGTGTATGGACTTTAAAACAGACTTTGACCTCTGAGTTTGTTTCGGTGTTTCTTCTCAGGGTAGTCAGCTAGGAAACACCGGCCTCATTTAGCTTAAACTGACAAAAAAATATATATTGACGTGTAAAAGTGTTGTTATAACCAATTTACAAAATAAAGATCATTTTTCATTTATTAGGTACACATGACCAAACTTATATACAAACCTATATAATTGAATATATTTTTATATGAGAAAAACTTTTTCGTATTAGCTTTCTTATGAAAAACAGTCTCAAAGCTTTTAGAAAACTCTGAAGTTTCTTACACTCAAACTTATGATGTATTCCGGGACCAAAATAGGGAAATTTTGTTGCCTTTTTTTCATATATTTTTCTTCGCCTTTTTCTCTTTCAACTTGAATACCATAAGTTGATGGACATATTTGCTAACACCACCACCATTATTTATATATATATTTTTTTAACTTTTATCACCAAACTCAATATAATGTTAGAGAAAGCGAGTGATATATTCTTAGATCTTCAGTTCCAAGAGCTCTGGAAAGTATAAAAACTGAAAAATGTAAATATTGCTTTGAGAAAGATAAGTCATTATCTTTGTCCAGTTGCTCAATCAAGAATTTATAGTAAAAAAAGTGTTTAGAAAATCTGATACTTTAAGGATGATTTAACACAATGGTGTCAGGAAAATTGTGTGATTTAACACAATGGTGTCAGGAAAATCAGGTATATACCTGAGAAATATCTTACGTTTCTGCACAAAATAAAAATACGAATCAGTTGTAAAGGTTTGCAAAGGTTTCGCAGATGTGTGTCGTGTTTGGGCTTCCAGTACCATTAATCACGAGGTAATTACAACGCAAGTATTGGTTGCCGACTGGTTCTTTATACTACTATTACTCCGTGGTATTACTATCATTATTAATCAAAACTGCATACTTTTTACGTTACGATCAGGTTCAAACCACTGTATTTAATATTTAAGTTTTTACGATTATAATGAGTTTTGTGAATTTAAGTTAAATTATAATAAAATTTGGAGTGGACGTTATCGAATAAGTAAACCTTTGACTTACTTGAACCCGAACTTCCAAGTTGTAGGAAAAGTGCTTTATGTTAATATGGTACGTTCGTACTGGCTACACTCGTACTGGCTACACTCGTACTGGCTACACTCGTACTGGCTACACTCTCACAGATGACAGGGACCTTACTATAACAATTTGACATCACTAATCAATTCGAACAACAATTCCAATCATCATAACAATGTTACGGAATCTTACCGGAAATGTATCTTTTTTATTTAGTTAACTTTGTTAAACTCAATTTTTAGTCAAAGTTCAATCTAAGCTCCAGAGGGGGAACGTCACTAAGCCATTTTATTATTAGTTTAGGTGATGGTGATGGTACGCGTATAGGGCTCTTCTTAACTATAAATTAACCCTTAGGTAGATTGCATTGCAGAAAATCGTCTCTTGTGAAAAGTTTTAAAATAAATAAATAAATACATATATACATATGTACATACTCACGCCTGTATCCCTCAACGGGTAGCCGGAGGTGTAACATAACGCCCACATTTAGAACATTTAGTGGCAAAGGTAATAGGATGCAAGCCTATCGTTGTCAGCCGGCCACTTTGGGGAATTGGATGGGAAAATTTGTAGTATATTGACATGAAAGGGAGGATAACAAGGGAAGGAAAGGGATATTGCTTATACAGATGAACGACCTGGCGGCTAAGAAGATATCTTACCCTCGATCAGCCAGCTGCACAGATCAAATGTTAAAATCACTTTTAACATTTGATCGGGTCCGCTACCCCAACAGCTGATCTCGAAAAGCTCAAGCAATTTAGAGTCGCATAGCTATTGCTAGAACAGGCTGGTGACGGTAATTCCGAGGCCTCTAACTACTAAATCTATTAATAAAACATTTTATATATTATCTGACCAACGAGCCCTAATGGCCTAAGTAACCGTTAGCTCTGAAAATGGACATTCAAAATAACTGTTTCCCAAGATCTGTTTAGTATTTAAGCTATATTATATGCTAAGGGTGTTTATTATTTAAATACTTTTATTATTAGATAGTGATTTGCTAATGTTTTTCACATGCACGTAGCGGTAAATTGCAGACGAGCTCAAAAATTTAGGTACGCCTTGGCCTAAAGGATAAATATAATAATTTGTGGTGGATAAATATAATAATATATTATTGGACTAATCATCTAATCATGTAGTGTTTTTCCATAGATCCTGTAGAATGATCATCACCGCCAACCTATTGCCGTCTATAGGTGGACTAAGGCCTCTCCCGAGGAAAGTCTGTAACTGTAGAATACATGGACTTAATTTTGTATGCAAGTCTTATCAGTGAGCTTTGCCAGAGTTTAATTGATCCCTTCCGCAGACCAATGGGCGGGTGACGTATGTGCGTCAGGCGTGGCACTAGCGTGTTACCCTCAGAGCGGCGTGCTCGCGTCGTGTGCGCATGTTGAGATAGTCGTACAGATGTATGCTGACTGCTGGGGAGTTTACTGGGACCAGATACTCATACAGGTGAACTATCAAATCGAAAATACGTTTTGTACACTCTTGCTATTTTAAACACAGGCATTGTTAAGTAGGTTTATCAATACTTTCGACTATATTCTATTCTTTGCCTGCTGTTTCAAACTTGAAAAGAGCGTTGTCCCGCAGATGTTACGTAATGGTAGGTCAAAAGGCCAGCAATGCACCTACGACTCTTGAATTACCGAATTCTATTTTCTACGGTATTCGCTTGCCATCAAGTGACGCGTCTATTTGTTTGCACCCAATTTAATAAAAAATAGCACGTTTCTCTCTTTAGAAATGATGTAGCTTTAAAATATTTAAAGCATATTAGCATGAGTTTTTGTATTGTTAATGATGAACCAAATCAAGTATTCAACGACTTCATCCAACCCGGTAAAGATATAACTAGCTAGTATCTCATAAACCACAAATATAAATATTATTGTGTTTATTGGTTTGTTCTCTATCTGAAGAAAACTGCTTGCTTATGGGTCCATAATGTAAGCCACCTTAATTATACGTATATATAACCTTAGATCCTTGTATTTTTTACACCTAACTTCAAACCTGGACAAGTCTACTTGCTATGATTTATTTATATGATTTTTGATAAGGTAGCTCCTGCTAGAAAGTATTCTTGTGTTACGGGGGATTTAAAAAAAAAAAAACGTGTACACAACAGACACAAAGAACGTCCAGACCCTGAACTATTATATAACTATTTGTGGATCACATAAATGACTGTCGCGTATTAGGATTCTAACGAACGACCTCGGGCTTTTCACTCAGGATCGCGATCTGCTAGACCAAAGGGTCCTTTTATTATTTTTGTAAACTAAGAAAGCCCTGGTTACATATCTTGTTGGTACTTTAATAAATTTTACAAACGTACTCATTCCAGATTGAGAGTATCTACAATTTGTATAACATAAATATTAAATTCTTTTTACAGAAACGTTTTGACAGAATACCACATATAAATAAGCTAGCTAAAAATGTACAATATATAACATTTCTCTTATAGTCATCTATATCAACACATAATATATTATGGATTTACGTATTAATCTATAAATTAACTAGATACTTGAGAACTCGTACCGGTATTAATACTTACCTGTGAAGTGATTTCGCTTGACTTGGCTCGTTTCTCGTCCAGAATCCTTATATGTACACATATGTATGTACATGATTTAATTATAAAATAATTAAGCAAGATACAACTCACAATATATGTATGTACCTGAGGAAATTTCATTTATTGAGAAGGTTCTTTTATTTGTTACCGTAACGTTTAAGAGAAGTACCTCAGAAGTTATTAAACAAATGTTTGGCTATTACAACAGATATATGTAATTTCTTGTTCAGTTTAGTTCAGCGACCTGCTCCAGTAATATATTTTTTTCGGGTGCTAGCCTATTACCATTAACCAGGCTCTGTATGGCTGTATATATGCTGTTTGGTAGATAACAGTTCGATCCCTGAGTCACCATAAAATATAATTAGTTACTGATTACGCAATATCTAACATTTATTTGTGCAGGTGGAGAACGTGGAGCCCATAGTAGTGGACGTGTGGATAGAGGTGGTTGGACCATCGTTAAAATTCAAGATTCAGCCAACTTACACGCACGACGAATTGCCTATTATGTGGTTAGTTAAGCGTATTCTAATGATATCAAAATAATGTGTATATAGTGCCATTTTTCGGTAGCCCTACTCGATGTATTCAAGTGGGAATTTAGACATTTTAAAAACCCACTCAAATATACACATTTTGTTTTAAATATATCAAATGTATTAGGAGCATTTAAAGATATAGCGAAGATAGATATAATAATCTATCTTCGCTATATCTTTATTATTTTCACATCTAAGTGATAACATTTCCATTCATAAACTCGGGCCTCGTTAAAAAAATAGGTTCAATTTCTTGTTTCCACTTGTTGATTGCTATTAATGACAAAACTTAAGGGTCGTAAAATAGACCGCATAAACTAGGAAATACAAAATAATGTACATTGAGTCGGTGCCGTACAAACATATATATACACAGAACAGATTTGACTAATGCTATATAATATCATAAATGTGAAAATGTTGGTGAGTGTTAGTTATTCAACCGCGCAGAACAGCTGACCGCATCTGGACGTAATTTATACAAAAAAGATTGTGGTTGGAAGTGGTACATAAATAGCATGAAATATTATAGAAAATTTAACGTTGGTATCTTTATCAATAACACAACTTTACAAGAGTTTTGTATGACTTTTTTGCCAAAAATAATTTAAATATTAATCAACCGTGTTATCGCCTCCCATGAATATATAAACGTATTTTGAGATTTTGTGAAACCTTTCATTGATACCCGGTGTTATATTCGTACATTTAAATATCAATCATATATTTAAATACCATTTAGAAGACAAATGAATTTTGGATTTAATTTTCTTTGAACATCGTCTTGGAAACAGTTACCAGGAAGATTGTCGAGCAGAGCCTGGGATTAAGTTACAAAAGTGTTTGAGAAGATGAAAGAGAAGGGAGGCGTGTTTGATTTATATCGAGGTTAGAACTTTTAATGCTGCGACTGATCGTAACATTGAATATGCTAAAGGTGTGCATGTTCTGGAAAAAAGAACCCCAAGAAGACTTTCTAGTCCCCTACAAATCACCAGCGTAGACAATACGATTTTTTATTTCTACTGACTTATTGTTCATGTATTTTCGTACAAAACTTGCTAATATATATATTTTGGGCATGTTGTTATTAATTCTTATATTTTCTAAGATAAGTAGCGTCTTTGCACAGCTTGATCATTTTACTAAAGTAATTAAAATAGTAAAATTGTTTCTAATATTTTTACTACTAGTTTTCTTTATTATTTCCTTTATATTGTTTTCCGACAACATTAAAGCAGTGATGTGTAAAATTTATTCCAAATGTTTTTAAGTTTCCTTATAAAAAGCATAGCATGTCACAGTGCTTTCTTATTACATATGTACATCTGCATACAATAGAATTTAATGTGTATATAACTTTCAAAAAGCTTTCTAAGAATTATTGTTTCTACTACTAAAAACACAAGTTATATTGTAAAATTTCATGAATGGATGTATCTGGTTTTTATTTTAAATTAATCAAAGAATACTTTGTGGTATATACTGTATTAAATAAAATGTCAAATTGCTATATATTTACTGCAGGTTGTCACCGTCAGACGCAACGCGGTCGTTGATCGTGAAAAACACATCGCGCTCTGAGCTCACTGTGCAGGCTTACGTTACACGCGACAATGGTTTGTCTAAGCTTAATTTAATACATATGTATATATTTTGAAATGAATAGGTTAAAGGACATTGCCCATACCCTGTGCCGTATACATTATTCGGCTGAATCTAAGATTTTTAAAATGAGGAAGGAAGGCCAAATTCTTCTTTATTAATTGAATATTAGAATATAATATCGATAGTAAAACGCTGTGAAGCAGGTTAAACGCGCTAAGCAGTATTTGATCAAAGTGGAGCACTTCCTATATTTAACTTGTCTTTATTCGCCTTTGTCATGCAAATGGATCCCGATATAGAACACAAACCAGCCTTCATTACATCGCTCGCTACATCATTAAACATGGTGGGACCTTTGTTCTCTCATATATTTAGATATCGTGTGTTGACAAGTTCCATACATATTTTATGTGTGGGAATATTATTGAGGTTATTTTTTTCAGAGCGAGTACAAGATGCACTACCATTTAGACTGTACTTGCGCATGTACGACATACTTCCTGCTATCTGCCCCTGTGTCACGGCTTTCGATTGTAAGTTATCTATCATTATTAGTCATTCGTGATCCCATTTAGAGCGCTAGCACAAATTCTATAAGGGATAATATACTATCTACAGGAGTATTTTATGCAGAACTTAAGGATGTCAAGTGAAAGAATGGGCAGTACCTGCATTTCAAATGTTCTCAGTGTAGCATTCTGGACTCAGAACTGGAAGGGGATCTAATAATATTATTGATGCCTTTGAGTGCTAGTTCCAGCAACTCGGAGCATTCACAAAAAACTTGACCGAAACGCATTTACAATAACACCCGAAATGAAAATGGCCATATTTGCTGCGCTACTTATAGTCGCATATTTTACTGAAATAACAGGAGTTGGTCTAAGTTATTACACTGCAGCATGAAGAAAACTGGTGACTGGCACTTTCACGAATGTAAGTAATCTCACTGAATATAAGTTTAATTCATTGTTTTTGTTCCAGCTGTGAGTCAAATGTCATCATCAACGTCACTTGCGTGTTCGGACATGGACACCGGAGTGGAGGTGTATCTTGCGCCAGACCACGGGCCTCAGGACGGTGTCTACTTCACTGTATGTCTGTTGTCACCATTATGTCTATATTCAGCTGGCTTATGTGTATTAAAATCTACCTCTAGTAATTGTTAATACTATAAAGTAATTAAAATAATAGACAGATAAATATATAATTTAATGTATTCTTTTCCGAGGCAAGGACTAATGGATATACATTTTTTTATCATATAGTGGGACAGACGAGTCACCTGATGGTAAGTGACCACTTCCGTCCATGGACACCGGCAACTCGAGAGTCTTAAGTGCGCTGCCCACCTTTGAATGGGATGGGATGAGATGAAGAGATGGAATTAGGTGTCCAAAAACTTTAGTGATTTTGGTGAAATGCAAGGCACGCGTTGCTTCACAACCGGTTTTCTGTAAGGTCATGGTATAACACCGGTCGTCTCTACCACTGTCAAATCTCTATAGACCGTTAAATGTTAAGTTATATTCTTAAGTCAGAGGCCAACCTAAATTTATACATTTGCAAAGTTATAGCTTTAATATCTTTCTTTATCCGTATCCTTGCTCACGGGAATGTTATTTTTTACTATTGGGTGCAGGAGGACCTCGCTTAGTGCGAGTTTCATAAAACAAATCGAGTAATTTAACCACCACGCAAATTGAGTTTACGTCAAACGGATCGACAATCTAATTATTTGATTGCCATAATCTCACCGTGACAACATAAACTTTTTGTCAATGTATGTAGTACTATAGCGTCTATGCGATAAACTAACCAAATTAAATAATGATTTTTGAACGCTTTTTATATGGAGACGCTTGGCGTATTTGTACTTGTTAGATTTTGTTTATTGTTATGTAAGTAAACTGTGCGTGTATCAAATTATTATTGTTTATCTCAACCATGAAATAAAATGATAAAACAAGTCGCATTCAATTTAAACTGTAAAACCCCTATAAAGTTATTTACAATATTGAATGTGAGTTGCTGAAGTGAACTTCTGATATATTTCGTAATTTTGTTCTCTTATTGCTAGACACGGAGGTCTTAGTAAGCCCAATTTGACCAATGATGACATACTTTAAATGCTTTCTTCAAAAGGTGATAATTATTTTAAATTTGGTCTCTGTAAGATGTGAAAGCGAATTATCTGCTGAAATGCAAGACTCTCAACGAACACTCGCTAAGTGCTTACGCTGGTCTTGTGCTTGAGCGGTCGAAACCGTGCCGTAAGAGGATTCCCAGCGAAAAAAATACTAGCTCCCATTTTTTTCTCTAATTGTTATATAAAAAACACAAATGTTATATAAAAAACTTTGTAAAAAAACAGTCTTACAATTATCGTTTAACGTTTTTACTTTCACTACCAAAAGCTAAGTGATAAAGTTAATTTGCTCGCAAGTGAAGAAGTTAACAATAGAACTGTCAAAATTGTCAAAATTGACAAAAGCGTCATTCGAGCTCGTTTAAATGCTCACATTTATAGAGTTACTCGATCAAATAGTTAACAAACAATCTCGCACTCAAAAAATATGTCTTACAAACTTTCCACTAGGTGGCGCTGATCCAACTCCATACAAATTGCAGTTTGCTTGCAACGCTATCGACTAGTTAAGAAACTCACCCTAAGCACACTGTACTAAGACATATACGAAAATAATCGAAATTTTTCAATTCGGTCATGTTCTTATTTAGTTAGAGAGACTAACGATTGACATTTTGTTGTTATGTATAAGATTGAAAATGTCAGGTACTACCTGAAGAATGTTCAATAAAGGCAGACGAGTGCATGAAGTGGGAGATAGGTTTGGATCCTCCGCCTTCGCCCGAGACGGCACCCGATGCCACTCTGATATTACGAATGAAGCCTAACAAGAGATCGGGGTAAATATTGTATTGCATTAGTTGGCACCCTCAGTTATAAGGTCGAAGTACAAAGGAATTCCTTCTCATCGTTTTAGTGACAGCTGGTACCGCGACGAGCCACTGCCCCAGTTGGTGCTACTTCGCCAGGTAGCGCGCGTGTCTCAACTCAAACTGTCTTGCGATGACATTGTCGTCAGAATCTGCGCATTAGATCTACCACAAAGAAAGTTCTTAAGGTTAATTAAGTTTCTAATAAATAAGGCAACATGTATATGTTGTACTTATATATGTTGTGATGTGTTTCCATTTCGTGCAGGATCCGCAAGCGATTCCATGCATTAAATGTGGGCAACGGTAAAATTTCCTTGAGGTTGCAAACGTCAGTACCTTGGTGTATTGTGCAAAGTTTTGAGAATATAAATCAGAAGAAACAAAAGCGTCTCGTGGGTATCGATAAGATTTCGCAGAATAGAACTGAAAATGTATCAATAGAATTACCACCCACAAGCTCAACTGAGGTAAATATAAATTAAAGTTATTTTTTAGATTTTGATATTATCATCATTGTAATGAGCATGTTTAAACATCTAATTTGTTTTACTAAGGTTTGCGTTGAAGTTTGTATAACGACATCAGCATGGCCGATAAGCACGGAGTCGGCATCTTCACCGCTCTCGTACGCACCCAACAGACGGGAGACCACTCCGCTGTTTCTACGCGATGACTTCCACCTGCTTCTGGTATATCTCCGTAACAATCTCTTACACTTTTGAGTAAAAGCGTTACTGCTGGCATAATATACCGGCCAGAAAATATGTTGTAGCACAATGTTTTAGCTTACATCATATTAGCGAATGAAGCAATTTTTAAGATGAAAATGTAATATGCTCGTGATGAACATATATTTTGCCCTATGACATATATGAATACATATATACATGTCATAGGACTGATGAATGTGGAAGTGATTCGAGTTTATGGCATGATTTTTGCCTACCCTGGGTAGGTACAAGACGTGATTATGTATCAGTATATATGAGGGCAAGATTGTTTATGCATTAATCATTACTTTAGAATTCTTTGAAGGGACTTCCTTGGTTTACATTACGTATATTTAGACTTTATAATTTTGTCTAACAGACATTACCATTAACCGTGGAGTTCGAATACCCCGTGATCGAACTCGAGCCGTCAGCTCTGGACTTTGGGCTCGTCACCGACGGCGACTCCAAGAAAACTTACATCTCCGTCTGTCACACTAGCCGTAAGAGCCTTTGTAACTTCAATCATAATATATTGTTAACACCAATAATCACAACGATTACTAATGTTTTACCCACGAGTATGTCTCCAAGAAAATCTTTAATCTAGGACTAAATGTATAGACTAGTTATTTTTTTATACCAATTAAAAGTTACTTTTGTTAGCTATATCTGTTTGTTTCTTCAGCTACAGCAACCCTTAGCTTGGAGGTTAACCGGGAGGGTTGTGAAGAGTTTGAGTTTTGGCCATCAAACCTACACGTTGCGCCTGGCTGTAGTGAACGAATTTACGTACAATATACGTCTGTGTAAGTAATTTACTGATCCTTCAATAATATTTTTTCCTTTTTCCTTTATCATCCTTTTTTCATTTTCGCAACAAAACAGTTAGCATTATACGTTTATTAGATTAACATTTTTAGAATTTCCATATTAGCATCTGGATTTGTATCAACCTTAACGGGGCCAAGGCCTCCCGCAATTCACGATGGTCGCTTGCCGATCAGTTTTTGAAAACCTTCTTGCTAGAGTATGTCTAGATCCCCGGATTTATATTAGATATACTCGTGATGTAACATCGTATCGTTTTCGTGGGTTCGAGACCGATATAAAACTTCACTGTTGCCTCCGAAAACGATGCAAATGTGTATAAAAATAGCAGAACCCAAATTTGCGACTCTGATGCCATAATGATCTTTCACCACGACATTTATCGAGTAACTCCACATAGTCAAAGTTTTCTTCGTGTGTTGAGGTGGCGCCACGGTCCTGCAGAATGTTGCATAACGGTGCACGAGTGTTCTGCGGCGGGCTGGTGCCGCGGCACCGTGCCGCTGCGCGCGTCGCCTGCGCTCGACCACAAGTGGCGCGCCGACGTGCACGACCACACCGACGACTCGCACCTGCTGCCCCGGCGAGTACAACACTACCTGCCGCAATGACCACATCACATCGAGCTCAATTTGGAGCTTTGCTTTGCTCAGTTTGTTAATATACGTATCTTTTTTTTGTAACTATATTAATGAATTGCTTTCATCGTATAACATTTCCTTTTTATTTTACCAAGACACCAATCTATCCCATACTTTGACATGGTGGTTAATTAATCTTATTATTCTTGCTTTAACAAGAGAGCTCTAATTTGGCCAAATTGGAAGTCTGTAGTAACTACGTACTTGTAATGTATATTAAAACTTTTGGAGAATACTTACGAATCGTCGAAGTCATTGAAATATCAGATAATATATGTTTAAACACATTTCAGTGACATTTTCAGTAAATCCTAATTTGGTAATTGCAATAGCTACAGTTATAAAACACTCGTGTTTTATTGAATGCAAATTTAGACACAACCTGAAGTTGAAACTTAAGTATTTTTGGAGATAAAAAACTAAAAATATTAGGTTGGCGACTAATAAACCCGCCATCTTTGTACATTTTTTTTTTAAGTATACAAAATAAAATTATTTCTCAACTGTGCCTGCCTCAAACTGCTTTCCTCGTAGAAGTTTATAGGCTTTTGATCAAAAAAGGTGGTAAGGTCACTTTTAAGCTGGTCTTCACTTTTAATTTTTTTATCTGCTAAGTAGTGGGCGAAATAGATGATAATCTGAGAGCATAATGTTTGGAGAGTACGGTGTATGAGGAAGGAAAGCCCAGCCAAACGAAAGTAATTTTTTACGAGTCGCTTTTGCTACATGTGGTCGAGCATTATCGTGCAAAAAGTATACTTTATATTGATTTTTCGGTAATCTCGCTGCTACTTTATCCAGTTGGTCACAATAAATATTGGCCGTGATTGTAGTGTTAGATGGCAACAGCTTCTGGTATATACATACTTAAAAAACTTTTTTACTCGTGTAAGATTATAGCGTCGGTATGGGTCGGCTTCTCCAGGTCCAAGCCACTTACCATAACCAACATATTACATAACACAAAATTTACATAAACAACTCTTCATTCCCCGTAATTACATCCCTCAGCCACTCATTGGTACGATGATAAATAAGTAGTTCCATGTACACGTTAGCTCTCTTCTGAAGTTGAAACGGCGTCAACTCATGTGGCAACCAAACTGAATATTCCCAGGTCTTTTCTAAAGCTTGGAGTCATTTTTCGACTGCAGTATGATAACACTGAAGCTGCTCTGCCAGACGACATAAATTGAACCTGGGATCCATTTCTATGAGTCTTTTTAACTCATCTACATCTATTGTAGGAGGTCATCCTGGAGGAGGTTCATCAGATAGGTCATAATTTTCATCCTTAAATCTTCTGAACCAATGTTTGGTGGTATCATAAGAGAGCACGCCTTCGCCCGTCGTTGCAAATATATTGCGCACTGCTTCAGTCGCTTTTCGACCTAACCGAAATTCGTGGAGTAAAAGCCGAAGTTCTCTACGGGAAATATCCATAATTTATTGTAGTTTTACTATTCGAGATCCAGTTGTCAACTGATCTGACATACAACTCTTACTTTATTTATATACTACTCCAAGAAATTCGAGATAGTTCTATAACGTTTTAGATACTGATCAAAAAAAGTGGCGGGCTTATTAGTTGCCATCCTAATATTTATTTACTTTATATTACCGTTCGTAAGCGGTATTGGTGACGGTAGATAACTATGCTTAGTGGAATATTATACCGCACGTACATGAGGTTCAGATAAAAGTAGAAAGCGTCCATTGAAAATAATAGTATCCAAAAGTGTGACTCCTATAAATGACGAGTACAGCGATGGCGCGCAGCTTTCAAATTAATGTAATCGGCTTGGCGGACGATTGTTTTATTGAATTCGTCTATGTCTGTTTTTCGTATTCGTCGATACCGTAATAAGTTGTTAAGCTTTATCTGATTCATTTTGTTAACACCTCGTGTTAACACACCTCAAAAAGTTTTATCAATCACCTTACAAACATGTGTGTGTGAGAAATCAATATCACACGTTTTACTTGTTTACAGTTTGAAATGCAGACAATTCTATTTTCTATTAGTAGCACAGTTTTTAAAATTGATTGATTTAACAGCTATATCAAATAATTGGGAGTTCGAGGTTTTATTTATAGTAGGTAGTTTTATTTATTTAATTCTTTTCATGTCTTAGACAAATGTTTTACTATTGTATATAAGTAATTTGTCTATATCTCGACTTGTTTAGGGAGACAGAGGAAATGAGGTGTATGCTTTTTATTGTGCTTAGTAGCTGCCAGAGCTAGGATACATGTGATGTGATGTGAACAAAGCGGGGACTCGTACAAGTTTTGTTTAAAAACTAATATATGAATGATCTGTCAACCGCGGTCTTTACTTGGCTATTCCAGATTAAAACAATTACTTTTATCGCGAGTAACTACAGGCATTTAATAAAAATGGTAAGTACAATAATAATAGGGGTATCAAGGTAACCTTGCGATTATTGTAATGCTTACAGATGAGTTTCTCGTGTATATGTATATGTAATGTTAACATTTAAATTAAAAAAAACACCAAATATTACATTGTTTATTTTTTTTTCTGTCCACTTTTGAGTCCATCTTTGGAAGATACAGACATGTATCTAGAGTCTAGAGTACTCTTAAATATTTTAAAACATTGGTATGGAAACCAGGTCAATCAATCACGTGCGCTGGGGTGGTGTACTATCGAGACCATACAAGCTCGAGTGCGGGGTGAGACTAGGGGGATTGAGTTCACCTACGCTCTTTAACCTCTATGTGAACGAACTTATTGAAACACTTTGCGGGGAGCAAGTTGGCTGTTACATAGATAGTGCGGGCGTTAGTAATTGTATTAGTTATGGCGCTGCTGAGTGCCAGAGCGCTAATGGTCACTATGATCTGTTAAGGGTCATGGTGACCATTAGAGTAGATCCGCTAATGAGCTGAACTCAAACAAGAGCGTTGTCAGTTACAGCTAATATGCTGGCTCGCAGATTTGCGTGTTGCTCCATACACTTGAAAACTACTCTTTTTCGTGCTTAGTGTACATCACTTTACACGTGTAGCGGGTGGGCTAATTATACTCAGTAATCGTACGGCGCTCTTTTGTTCAATTTAATAATGCGTTCCGGGTGATAATTGGGCTGCTCCGTTTCTGCAGCGCATCAGAGATTTTCGCTGAAGCTAGGATTGATTGGTGCGCCGCACTATGGGCCCAAACATTATTTGCCATCTCATAAATGGTTTTGACAAAAGTCGTAAATCCATAGATCCTTTTATAGTTTTATACCCTCAAAGGATGCAACTTTCGAATTAATTCCAAAAAAAATTAAATAATTTAGTTTCATGTTTATAAAGTGAACCTCAAACATTGAGCATAAATATTTTCATGCCAATTAAATTACCGTTAAGGAAGTTCAACACAAAATTATTCGGATGTTTTCCATGGAAACATATTAGTGTAATACATCATTAGATAGATCAGAATGTACACTTTGTATCCACGTTCAGTTTTGTAAAAAAAAATAATGATATATATTTTTTTTTATTTTTTTTAGTAAAGTAAAGAAAATTTCGATTTTGTTTATTTCAATTGGACTTTTCTATGTTGCCGAAAGCTGCCGGTGTCAAGTTAATCACTCTATTTGAGACCTTACCTATTCGGTAATACGAGGATTAAAAAAAAAATTGCGCGTTTTTTGCGCGAATGGTGATTTCAAGGCAACATGTCAATCGGGGGCAAAAAAAAATCTCGAAACTTATGTTCGGTTCTTCTTTTTTACTGTGATATATTATATTTGATGTCTAACTTGTCTTTTTTTTTTTTCATTTCTATGATAGAAGCATACATTAACAAATAAATAGACTACAAGAATATTCACTTGGTACTTTCGATAGCGGTAATAAACCACAAGTATGATAAACTGTATTGTTGCGGAAGTTCTATTTATCTGTTGCGGTAATTTATTACAACCAGTATCTACTGATTACACTATTTCGATGACAACTATCACAATCAATTACCCTGCGGTTTTTGCACAAGGCACCAAAATATTGGTCCTTTATATACGCGTGTTTTCAGCATACTATTCATCAAAGTATTCAGATACTTCTTTTCGATAACAATTAACAGAAAAAAACATGAGTGAATTCGTTTGTGTTCGACGCGATCTTTGTGATCAAATAATAAGAGGGAAGAGTACTTCAGACCTTAGACAATATTTGTTGAACAACTTTCAACTGTCGGAAACTGACGTTATCACTGTAATAGAAAGTATTCAAAAAAATTTAACATCAAGTTGCAACCAGAAATGGACGAAAGCTCAAAGAAAGCCAGACAGGTTCGAGAGTCTATACTCAAATTGGTTAAACGGTGAATTTAAAGTACCATTGAATTCTTGCAGTACCTCAACCTCTGAAATATCTGGCTTGAATACTTCTGGTGATCGTGGTAGACCAACAAAACCATACGACGAGTGTTCGGAAAACACAAAAAAACGAAAAAATATGGAACTGCTCCAGGAGTATGGAATGGGACATGTCCGTAACGCTTATGTGCAAGGTTTACGATCTATGGGTGAAAATGACGAAGCGTCAATTGTGTCTATTATCAGAAACAAGGAAAAAGACGAGAAGAAAGCAATTCTACAAACCATAATCAGTCCAGATAGTGCACTTTCTTTTACAAAAGAAGAGGCATTGAGCATGTGTATTGAAACGGATCTAACGAAAGCCCAATATGGGTACCTAAGAAAAAGGCTCGTTGATAAAAATTTAAGTTCTGTTTTACCTTCGTATCAAATACTAGCAAGCCTTACCTACCGCCACTAATCGAAATAAGCGCGATTGTAGAAGAAGATAAAATATGCATTAACGCCGTTTTGAGAGAGTTATAAGCATTTGCATAGGCAAATATACAAATGCATAAAATCCGATGTCTAGAGATAAGTAATTCAGTACTTTCCAAGTCAATAACAGTGGGGTCCAATAAAAGCCATAGCATTGATTTCCCAGTGATTTTCTTTATTCCCTCAAGTAATTAACTTAAATTACTGCTAATTACAGTGCGAGCTTTTCTACCGCCGTCTTATTCTAGTCGTTAATCTTCGAATGGCTACCGGTAACGACTTAATTGAAAATGTTGGCCGTAACGGAGCACCAGCCTCCGAACTAGTAAATCTTGGCAACCATAATATGTGTGTTTTTATTACAAATAAAATTATTTTAAAACTAAATCTGATTTAGTGTTTAATGTAAGGTATGAGCCGATAATTATCGTAATATCCGGTAGCCGTCTATTCCGGAGTGATAGCAGGTCTGCTATCACTCCGTAATAAAAAAATTATATAGTTATAGTGCTAATATCAACATTGATATTGTACTAGACATAATTATGAGCCTTCATTGCACATACATGAACTGAGTTTTGTTGCGACAGGTCGTCTCGTAGTCATAGACCAACTCTGGTCACTGACTTTGTATTCAAAACAAGTAATCGTTGCTGGCCGTTATTCATAAGGTCGTATCGCTATCATGTTACGATAAAGAGTTAGTGATTTCATTATTCATAAAGTGAACTGAATAAATTTGTATTAAAGGTAACCAATTAATTAATAAACTTCCAAGAAAACTTTATTAACAGATTTACTTTACGACCTTTGACTTAATTTAGCGTTTATAAGATTTTTACAGGGATATGGTACTGATTTGGTATTTTTACTGATATTAGGAATGAACGAATTGTTCGAATCCTTAATTAATCAAGTGATCAATATGATTTTTCGAGTTAGTTTAATTTACATAAAGGTTCGTCAAGGATATAAAAAGGACACAGGCTAGGCAAACCTTTAATTTACACTTACTGTTCCCGCTGAACATAGAAATGATTAAATAAAAGAATAAAGGCTTCTAACTTTATTATTTAATATTCACTTGTAACAAGTTTCGATAACCCTGATTTATTTTTAGGCTACTTCACATAAAAGAGTGTTATGTATTTCGAATGTATGTATGATTTTATAATGATTCTCTATAACGCATATAGTCTAGACGGCTTGATTGATTTGGATAAGTGACGTCATTTATTATCATCATCTGATATCGACTCTACGACGCAATATGTTCTTTAACTTGATAAATGCTTGGGAAGACTCAAGTCAACATTAAATAGCATTATGTGCCGCGATGGCGATGGCGCGAGTATATGACTATATACTAGCGTGAGCGCCTGTCTCAGCTAGTAACGGCGATTTAGAACCATTCCTTGGGTTGATCCCTTCTGTGTAACTGCTATTAATAATTCTACGAAAGCAGTTTCTTTACTCATTTTTTGTATTACCAATTGAATAGGTTTTTTTTATTCCATTTCACTAATTGGCTATCGAAATCAGTAAGAAAAATATAAAATTTTCTTCTTTGTAAAAATAGTAATAAAAAAATAAAATAAAATAAAAGTTCTGAATACAGAGTATTTTTCCAGTATAGTATAATAGTTAGGTTTGATAACATCTACAAAATAGGATAAGAATGTAACATTCGGTCTGATGATTAGTGATCCTAACTGTTCAGAAAGAGGTCGCAGGTGCGATTCCCACCTTTTACAAATAATTGTGTGATATGCGCCACACTATTTATTTATTTATTCCGAAAATACATACTGTTTACAGTTAAACCTTGCATAATAGTATGTAAGTAAATTATAATCATTCGAAATAAACAATGTAGAACATAGTCAAATATAAAAATATACAAATAGGTACCTACTGGCTAGGTAATAGTACTCTGAATAGTCAGTCTCGAGGTAAATTGCGCCAATTTGCTTGTGCTAATAGACTCGGGTTATATATAAAACCGCAAAGTAGACGGAAAAAGTATGTAACGAGGGTTACATTACGACGTACTGCTAACATTCTGTAGTCTAGCATTCTTACAATGTAAAGAGTTGGGTATTAATACGGATAATAATATCGACGTTTCTTAAATAAGTGTAGAACGAATGATTTCTGTACTCTTTCTGTGTTTTGTGTATAATAAATTTGGTGCGGACTCCAAACCACTGAATTAGTTTCCATGCTACTACGAATATAACAATTAAATAATATAGTTAATGACAATTTATTATTTAAATACTTGGCTTTCCTTAATACAAATCCTAAACATTTACGTGCTTTGATGCACAATTCATTAATATTTACTGTGAGCGAGTGTATGACATAATAGCGCATTTATTTACATTTAGATGTAAGCTATTTTCAATACCACAATTAAATAAATTATTCAAATCAATCCGTAGTAGTCCGCAGTCAGCAACTGAGTTGAGACGCAGGTTTACGTCATCTGCAAACATTAGACACTTACTACGTTGAACAATAGACGGTAAGTCGTTAATTAATATTAAAAATGACAAAGGTCTTAAACCGCTTCCTTGTTCAATGCCCGAGGTAACGGCATATGTCGCGGATTTAGTTCAAATAGAACAAACTGTTTACGATTCTTTAAATAGTTTAAAAATAAATAAATGAGATTATCGGCAAATCCTATTTTAGCCCTTTTGATAAAGAAAACATCCACTTGACACTATCGCTATCCACTTGAACAAAAGCTATGTTCTATGCGGGGTGCAATTTATTTATAATTTAAATTTGTATACCACGCTAATAAATATATTGACTAGTATTAGCAAGTTGAAGGAAGCGTGGGTTGTAGGAGTTTTTGAGGACTGCCTCCTGATCCTGATAAGTGAAATATGCCACCTGACGATACAAGGGCCAGCTGCATGTTTCAGTAAACCTATGTAGTTTAGTAAACGTATGTATATGTCTTGTACTTCTACGTATTATGTTTAATCTATTCTACATTAAAGTAATGGATTTGTTTGACAAAAGCTATGAATGTTATAATTTATAATAATCCTTCTTGATACGGCCGTTATTGTGAGAAGGTTCTTGTATCTAGAGCCTTAACCACGGGTCCTTGGTCCCTGTACCCAATACCGGAGAGATACTATTTTTATATTTTTAAATATAGTATTTTATTATATTTAAAAATGTTATTTATATGCTGTTTAAGTTGAATAGAGGCAATAGTATTTTTTTTTATTTAGACAACAACACTCACTTTGTGTATCACGATTTATATCTCAAATCACTCTTTTTAATGGGTGAAAATAATTTTACATAATACCATAATTATTGAGGAACAAAACAACATTTGGAAACAGAACTCACATAAATGAAAATAGACACAGAAATCCTTGCTAATGTCGCAATAGTCATTTTTAAAACAAAAACAAATTAAAGAAAAGTTGTGAGTTTACTAAATGAGGTCAAATATAAATTTGAAGTAATATCAGAACGGCAAGCTTCGTCATAAATTGCGGACGTCCGTAGTTTATTGCAAACTTCGATTGAACTATCAGGTACGATAAATCATTCAGTCAATACACTTAATCAGATCACTTTATGGCGCCGCTGCACTTTTCGATCCTGGTAGATAAATCTTTTGTTAGTAAAGGTATGTGCGCAAGTCGATTCATCGAAAGTTCTGAGGTAACAAACATAAAATAAATAAATTAAAAAACAGTCAAATTGAGAACCTCCTCCTTTTTTGAAGTCGTTTAAAAAGTATTTCAAACTTTCTTTGTCAGCACATATACTTGTATCTGTACAAAGTTCTATTTCATTTCTCTTACAAAACAAGCTACTTGTAAGTAATCAAATGCTTGTCGTTGGAAAGTCCTGTACCTTATGTAATCTTTTGACGCTTTAAGTCATGATTGTTTTCTATTAGACTATATGTAAGGCGTGCTTATATTCCACTGCCCAAGTTAAAGTTATTTTAACAAAGTAGCTATCTCTATGTTCTACGGTCAGTATACTAAATGATACGTATTATATATTTATTTTTATTTATTTTATTATTATTATATATCATCAACTTATAGAAGGAGATTTGGTTGAAACTTAACGCAACTTTAATAACGTAAATTCGAGATCCTTACTCCAAATGAAGACTCAGTTTTCTCTCAACAACAAAGGTTATGATTATGAATTCTGTCGACTGTCGAAATAATATTACCTTTTGGCATTTAAATTGTTATGTATTGATATTTATTATTTTGTTGATTTATTGTCATTTAAAAACATATGTTATGCCTGCAATAAACTATTGGAAATAATATTGTCGCAAGTCTTTTTCATTGTAAAAGAAATAAGAAAATATATTTACTCAAAAAGTTTATTTAATTTTTGTACTCGTTATTAATAACAGTAACAGAAATAAGTGCTAACTAATTTGTTCCTAAAAGGATTATTTCTTGAGTCTACCCAGGTCCCTTGCAATAGACCCACTTGTGACGGAACATCGCGCGCTTTTCACATCCGACATACCACTTCACCATCAGCTCCGGTGAGGTAATGAACTGTGGAGGTTTCCACACTGAAAGAAAGGGCCAATCTAACTACCCTGGCCCTACTGCCGGACAGTGTTTGAGACACTATAGAGCTATTACTTTAATTTTCCTTACGTTATATGAATAGACCTCTATATTAATAAATAAACATCGTCCAAACTAAGCGAAAGAGGTAAGTAAGCTATGAATAGAGGATCGATGTCACTAATTTAAAGCATGAACACAATTAATATTGCGAGGACTCTGACGGGCGGCGCATGGTGGTTAAGTATGAAAATCCACATTTCACGTAGATATGAAATGGACTAAATTAATAGTTTATAGTTTTATATCACTCCTCGACACTCACGAATTGTCCACGTGAAACGTCCACAGTAACAAATTTATTGAAACATGAAGACACGGCTCTGTTTAATCAAACGCGCGCTGTGACAAACAGGGCCGACACGTTTGCTGTGAGACGGAATCGACGAACCCGGCGTCATATAAATGTATGCCTACCACCGATTAAAAAAAACCTTATTATTGAACTTAGCAACAATCTTTTAAAAATCTTCAAAATAAATATAGTTGAATGTTTTTTTCTAAACTGTTTCTTATTAAGAAGGAAGGAGTTATACAAAGACTGGTAATTGCCTGTTTATATGTCTTCGGATGTAATGGTTTCTTGGGGATATCCCAAGACGTTATTACGTGAACAATATATTGTATGTGAAAATAGTCCCAACTCATTGCCAACACAACACACAAGCTGAGATAACAGTAACTGTCAACTACAATTATTCAGCACTCCCGTGAGAGTACTTAACTTGTATAATATATGTTTATGGTATGTAATAGAGTAACAGCGGTTTATGAATGAGATTAAGTTATAGTATAAATGGGATGAAATCAATGGAACCTTGGATTTTCAAAGTACTTATAGCGAAAAAGACGCCTCAGCCTGATGGACACACGACCTAAAGAAAGATGTGTTTAGGATAGACTAAATAGATACATAAACCTGTTCGATAAATTGAGTATCAATATTTATTTACATGGAAGCTATAATTTTAATTCGTGTAAAAAATTGCACTTAAATCGTTTTGAATTTAAATCATTTGTTGAATTATTGAAGAATGCTAACACACACACAGCTGTAAGGTTTCCAAATATGATATATACGTAACATAAATATGATATATACGTAACATAAATATGATATATACGTAACATAAATATGATATAAACGTAACATAAAAATATACAAGTTAACTATGTAACTTGTATATTTTTATTTTAGGTATATATTATATTTGGAGACCTTACAGCTAAAGTTCATACAATAAATATGTTACTAACGCGGTGAAGGGCAATTACAAGTTACCACAGTTAATATTATTAATTTTGTAATAATGTTAAGATAAGATATTTGTCATAAATGTAATGCGTTTGCTACTACTAACTAAAAGCTACATTTAATACTCACTAGTAATAAATATATTATTACATATATTTTTTATATAACATAGGGTAACGGACGAGCAGACGTGTCTCCTGATGATAAGTGACAACCGGAGCCAAGGACACCTGCAACTGAATAGTCGTAAGTGTGCTGCCCGCCTATGAGGCTGATCAGGGATGGGGGATGCTGGGAAGGGAAAGAGGAGAGCGAGGAGGTGAGGTCATGGTATCGCACCCGCCGAGCGGGCCCATTCGTGCCTAAGCATGGCTCTACCACTAAAAAATTTGAATGATGGTAGAAATAGAGATACACTCAGCAACAAGGGACTGTTTCTAGTAAAGTTCTCAGTCTGTGGCTATATACGCACAAACGACTTCACTTGGGGACTTGTGATTTGAATTCCCAAGAGAATCTAGTAATATAAAAGAGAAACAGATAAAGCAGTTATTTGCTCAGTTAGTTTAGTAGATAGCTAGCGATAGTGGAAAACACTGCATTGAATGATACTAATCAAAGGTTCTCTCCACTGACCGTCACCATTACTCAAAGAATCTTCAAAATAGTTAGACGTCTACAAGTCTTTTTTACGTGTTTGAGGTTCTTTACTTAATTCCAGAATTGAGTAATTTGTTGACTCGAGTCATCTCACACACGGCCGTCTGATCTTAAACTAAGCAGAGCTTGGTCGCTGTGGTTTTAGCTATTCTTACTACTATCATAAATACGAAGGTTTGAATGAACGTTTTCTTTTTCGTCACACCACAACAGTTGAACAGTCTGTATTGAATTTGGCAAAAACATAGATTATAATCTGTAACTGGCTACTTTTTAACCAAAAATAGATCCACGCGACGGAAGTGATGGAAGTAGCGGGTCTATAATAGTAATTTATATATATAGTAGGCGATAAATGACCACGTTACATATTTTATTTATTTAGAGAGTATTCAAACATAAAGAGGTTAAAAAAAAACAAAATATATTTAAACAAGGCTACTTACAAATGACAGCAAACAACACAAGACAAGTGACCAGTGACAAGTACCGTTGACTCAGTTCACCTACCCAGTTATAATAGGATTCAAGTAAGGCACACTTCTTTTGAGCCTTCATAAGTATCTATATATATCTATATATCTTATATCTTATATCTTATATCTTATATCTTATATCTTATATCTTATATCTTATATCTTATATCTTATATCTTATATCTTATATCTTATATCTTATATCTTATATCTTTTATCTTATATCTTATATCTTATATCTTATATCTTATATCTTATATCTTATATCTTATATCTTATATCTTATATCTTATATCTTATATCTTATATCTTATATCTTATATCTTATATCTTATATCTTATATCTTATATCTTATATCTTATATCTTTGACTTAATAGAGTTCCGTTTTTCAAATGAAAAAAGGACCCTTTGCTGTCCGTCTGTCCGTCTGCTTGTCTGTCTGTCTGTCAAAGTACTTTTTTAACAGATCGTGTCGAGATATCAATTTAAAATTAACATTAAATATGCCTAGTATATCTGCGGTTCCTCGAAGCTAATTAATGCTCATTCTCTTTTGTGCTTATTTCTATGGATATATACATGCATTTTTAAATAAAATACCTATTCAATAAAATATTTCTGAATGTTGAAAGTGAATATAAACAGATAAACATATAGATAAACATACATATTATGATTAACGGTTGAATAACAACTATCGTCTTTCTATGAATTAATTAATTATTCAGAACAATATTTTATTTTTCAATTTAAGAGTAAAACATTGCAATTATATTTATTTATTTCATGAAGAAATGGCCGACTGTTGTCTGGCCTGACTTAATATGTGCTATATGAATGTTGCACATCATAAAGTTTACCCTGAAAGTAATATCTACACAAGGGACGCTACTGGATGTAATGGTCAAAGGTAAATGACTCGTTTATCTCTTTGTTTAACGACATTATTATTGTGTGTGTTATGTTATAAGGTAGATGATTCGACGTTTTACGACACAAAGCCGTAAATTTAAAATAAGGGATTAACATACGCTTCAATTAAGCGAGAATTCTTCGACAGTTTTGTATTTTTGTAAAACATCATTTTAGAGAGGGCTACTCACTACTGGTAAAATAATTATTAAATTATATCGTCTACATAACTATTAATCGTACCGATTATATAACTTCTCGTTGCTATAAGAGACAACATTTTACCTTTGCTCGATATTAGAATAAAGACTCGTGATTTATATTCATATTTATTTTAATGTACGCATTTACTCAGACTGTATTTCGGGGATGCCCGATGTCCCCGGGAACACGTGAGTAAAACCGTTTATTTATTAATATATATTTAAGTAAATATGCTCCAGTTTTCAGGTGCGTAAGTTAGTGATGATAGGGAAATATGCTGACAACAGCGGTGTTGTGTAACTGGTAACTGGCAACGATAATGGCATTGTAGGTATTATGTAAATATGACTGATACATATGACTGAGAATATCCAACAGCCCGCTAAACACTTAAAGGAACTGTCACTTGGCTTGTGACAGAGGGGTGCGGAACTAATCAGGCTTTCCCGTGCAGCGCACGTAAGGGCATCGGTATATCGTTTATAGTTAGGTGAGGGCGTTTTGTACCAGCAGCATATTATTATCACTATCGTCTTTTTAAATTGAGTTATTAATATACCTAAAACAGTTTTTGTAAACAAGTGAAGCTTCTCTTATTAACTAGGGGTACAAAATGTAGATAAAACGTAAAATATTGCTTTCATTTTATCTTTTATATTTGAATTACCAAAAACTTGTATATCATTCTGTTACTCGGACGAAACGACTCTATTGACTGTAAAAATGTCCGTCAGTTATTTATGTGTCCCATAAAATTATATTAAGTACGCTCATAATATACTGAATATAACAGCGACAAATAACAAAAACAAAAGCTATGACTAAAGATATGTCCTGAGATAAAATACAAAAGGATGAAATGTAAGAACATGAAGTTGAGTATATTAAAGATAGCGACCTGATTCAGGAATACTTTTATATGTATAGTACAGTCGTAAAAGTGATCGTACTTTTTGTATATATATGTACATAAATGTGCTTTATCGAGAACGCACGAGAAGCTCTCAAATCTTCATTTTCATTGGGTTTCTAGAAGAGATTCTGGCCTTTGTTTTACTAAATTAGTGTCATTAATAAAAGTAGAATAAGAAGAAAGGCAGGTAATTGACAAACCGCATATAAATAATAAAATACACAAAAATGCGTTTGCACAACACTGTTATACATTTACTAAATAGTCCATTGATATCATCTATTTAAGAACACAACAATTGAAAGCGCAATCTACAAATAGTGATATCACCGTGACCTTAGTGACGACATTTCCTTAGCAGTGCACTGAAACGTTTAGTAGACGTAGAACGCCTCAGTTTTACAAAGAGGTTGGGAAACCTCTTTACGTGTGCAGTACTTTTGTGTCATACGAGCACTTGAGTGCAAGTGTGCCGTAAAGTGCACAGCTTTATAGAAATTTGTCCATAGCTCACATATGAGTTGAATGTACGATTGAATCTTAGTGAAACTGTGTGAACTAAAATAGTAATAGATACAGTATACTTATAGCATGATTATATGCAACGTTGAGTTTGTTTGGCACAATAAACCACATTTACAATTTATATTCCACCTTATTATAAAATGAAAATTATGTTTGAACGAGGTTCAAACAATAAGTTAGGAAGGATTCAATATTCACTGTATTAATAAAATAATTTCATTCACAGGTTCCATCTTTCACAGTCATAACTTAACTTATAAGGCTCTCTCGAGTCTTGAGACAACTCTACGAAAACAATAACATGATGTTATTGAAAGCTTTCTTTCCTTGTAGTCATTTAATGTGATTTCTTTATTCGTTAGGTGAAAAGAAAATATATATAATTAAATATATAATAAATAACACAGAGTGAAGAACAAAACAGATTATACCCTACACATGTATAGAGCGAGGTTTAAAGCTCTGTCATATTCTGTAGTATGTGTCAGATTAAGAATATTTTTGTTAATTAAGAAAAGAACATGTCAATTTAATTAAAGCAATCAATATTACTACGTTCTTGAGTCAGTCGTCAGTCCAAATATGACGTGGCATAAGAACACATTAAAAATAAAGTAAGTTCCAAAAAATATATATATATACGTTCGGACTTTGGCTAAAACGAGTCCTAAATATGTAGTTACATATGTATGCGTTACGAGTGATGTTAAAATCATGTAGATTTATAATGTTTACGTGGTGATTTTGTTTGAATTAGGAATAATGGCTGCCGGTTAGTGAAAAATATATTTATGCAATTGTTTTGCAAATATAGAGAAAGGAATGCTTCGTTGGCTTAGGCAGTTAAGATGTTATATTTTCATTTATAACTTCTACTATCAGTTATAAACGTTCTTAAACAAGAAATATAATATATAATATCTCTGAAGATCTTTAAATTATTTCAGTAAATATGATATAATGTTAACTGTGTATAATCGAATGGTGTGCTTTGAAAATAATAGCAATACATATTGTTACATTGATATCTTTATTAAACAGAGCTTGGCAAATTAATTATTGAGATGTATTAGAGAAATATTATAATGTACCCGCTATTTATAAACTTGCAATGAAATGCATGACGGGCTGGTCTGCCATACATGTTGACCTGATTATATTTTTTTATGTTTCAAACTTCAAGCTAAGCTCGCTCTAAAGAGTACTCCGCAATGTTTAGTATATTTAGGCTGTACCTAAGATTTACAACGATATGAACATGTGAGGAGTTGGCCTAAGTATCGTAATATACCTGGATTCTTTTTGTGGGTTTTATGCACGGTGTATGTAGACTTATTTAAATATATTCCTTTACAAATATATTGAAAAGATCCTCTAAAATTATTTCTACCTCTTTCTATCCGCCTACGTTTCTTTTTGGCTTGCATTCAATTTATCAATATGATTTTTGCTACCGCGTACAGAGCATATTATTCGATTGTTACTAATGCATCGCAGAGTGTTATCATATTTCATTGAAACCATCTGAAATTAATCAATCCATATATCAGCTAATATTATGAAGTTGTTTAATGTAGGTATACTTACTCCGTGTTACTCGTGCAACATGTGCCGATTATGAAACCGTTGAGACTTACTGGTAATGAGCTAGTGCTTAGACTTTGTACTTATTGAATATAAACCTAGACATTATTCTGTGAACATCTCGTGACCGTTGTTTTAAACACTTTATGGCTAGAGCAAGTCATTTGACCTCTATATTTATAGGAGGTTGTTTGTAATCTGTATACTGAATTAACTCAAATTAATGTCATAAAAACGTATATAAAATAACACAGAGTATATATATACATATATATACGTTCCATAATATATATACCTACTTAGAGGTTTCTGACAGGTATTATTCTATTAATAATACCTGTCAGAAACCTCTAAGTCAGGACATTCAAAGGTATGCAATGCCCGATGCGTACTTCCTTGTTATAACTTTCACGCAAATACTTTTTATGAGTACCTACTAGAGAAATCTGAAAGCATTATAATATTTTGTATTAATAACTTCAATCAAGAATTTGCTTGCAGTTATTAATACAAAATTAACGTCATTCAAAACGTATTCACGTTTACAAACAAGCGAAGACGGAGCAACGTTTTAACAAATTGTGTAGGCGTACAATCTTCAATCGAGTACTTTGAATATGTAAAAGCTTCTAAAGTGCCTATTTCTAGGCTGTGCGCCGCAATCAATTGTTTTCCCTCCCACTTTGATCGCGGGCCTTTTAAGCGGGGCATGAAAAGCACCTCACCAGGCCGCCATAGTGTGGGTCACCATGCTGCATTGACTACACTTGCAATGAGAATGGTGACCACAATTTTTCTTTCCATCGGGCAGAAGAAATTAGTGAGATAACCGGGGGCCCAACTCCTCTCCTTTTCTTTTTCCTCTTCCCTGACCCCCCTCCACTTTACCCACCTTCTCATCTTCCACAATTTTTCTTTCCATCGGGCAGAAGAAATTAGTGAGATAACCGGGCCCAACTCCTCTCCTTTTCTTTTTCCTCTTCCCTGACCCCCCTCCACTTTACCCACCTTCTCATCTTCCTCTCTTTCCCCTTCCCGAATACCCTCATCCCTCATCACCCTCAAAGGCGGGCAGCGCACTTCCGACTCTTGAGTTGCAGGTGGACAGTGGTTGTCACTTACCATCAGGTGACCGGTCTGCTGGTCTGTCCCCCTAAAATAAAAAAAATCTATAAAAAAAAAGTCTTGATTCACGCTCTTAACTTGTTATTATGTTATAGTATAACATATTAATTATGTAAAACAATAACAATGATAAATATAAGTATGCATTACATTTTAAGTAACATATTGTATGATTACTGTACGCCTAATCAGGTATGGGTGGTCTGTTGCACTTATGCTAAATTTTAACATTTCTTATATTATCTGATAAAAACATTAAATAATTGATTTTTAATTTCTTAGCATTCGACTATTAATTTCTGTTGTTAGCCAGGGCACAATTAAAACTTACTGTGCTATATATGTATAGACTTGAATAATTTTGGATTAAATTAGTTTTAGTTTTTTTTTAATTTTAAAGAGCATCCTCTGAGTTCCATCCATCCCTTGAGTTTTACTGAAATAAATTATTTAAAATAATATTTTTAAAACAAGCTTCTAAAATCAGATCATGCTTATTACTTAGAGTGAAGTTAGTACGAGTATACTAATGGAATATTATATTTCCACTGTTTTCTTTTATTCATAGTTTCTGCTCCAACCTTATTTAACATGAAATCCACTTCGAGCGACGCAACCTGCTTTGAACAAAGATGGAAGGGATTTTGTTAAAAGGGTGCACGGTTTTCAAGCAACAGATTTTGTATACTTTTTTTAAAGCTGGATTGTAAAAGTACTTATATAAAATAAATTGACTGCACACTTTTTACAATATGTATTTTGTTCCCCGCGAAAGTTTCAATTTATTAATTTCTCTCACAACAATAAATTTGTAGTGAAAAGTAACACATTCAAAGATATTGCTATAAACATTTAAAATTGGGCTTTCTAAAAGGCATGTTAACTAGACTAGCTACGAAATCTAAAACTTAAGGAATTTATAATATTTAGGAACCAAAAATAAAAATGAAAATATTTTAGCACTGACAATTTTATTTTAATTTATTTTCCTTTAATAGACGTAGAAGTTAGGATATGACGGTAATAGGCTTGCCCCCTATTACGTAAATGGGACTAAATTACGCGAATAGGCGTAGATTACGCCTCTGCCTACCCTTCTGGTGCCTTCTATACAGGCGTGAGTGTATGTATGTTAGTGATGATGTATAGAGTTTAAGATAAGAACGCTTGGAAACATGCGAGTCCTGCTCCATAGGACAATTTTGAGTCTAGACAAAATCAAACTGCTTGTTAATTGTATTGTATAATGAATTATATTTTTGTGACATTGATTTACACTCAGTGATTAGTTTAACTCACACACTGACTTATTACTTGATAAAATACTCTATATCTATGTAAATCGTATACTTTTACTATGTTTGTTATTGTGTGAGCACCACGTATCTATCATAAAATTAATTTGTCTGTCTTTGCTTCGCTCTAATTCTTTTTAGCTATATCGGTATAGTGATATTGTTCTGGGTGCATCGTTTTCACACATCATTCTAATTATATGTAATGATTGTATGTAAACAAAACATTTTAAAAGAGTAACGGTGGAGTTTCTTGCCCATTCTTCTTATTACGCAACTACATTTTGGAAGGGGCTACTAGAATCAATTCTACGAGGCATGCCTTTTAAGTTTTGTCGTTTGAAGAAAAACACACAACTAGAACCTTATAGTACTTTTTATTGTTTTTCACCACGTAGCTTAATACACTTTTCCATTCGCTCAAATCAGTTATTATAACATTTATTCCACTCTGAAGTGGGGGTGTTCAAAATGGCTGACTTGAAAGCGTCGACTGCTTCTTCACCGGACTGGAACCTTTGACCACGAAGACTTCTTAATTTTAGGAAATGTAAAGAAATCGTTAGGGCTTAGGTCAGGACTGTATGGAGGATGGTCAAGAATTTCTACTTTTTCCTGCTTCAAATACTCAATCGTTTGATGAGCGCTGCGTGGGCTTGCGTTGTCATGGTGCAAGATGATGCGTCGCTTTGAGTTAGATTTTCGAAGTTCGGCGATGACTTGTAAACAAACTGTGGTATACAACTCTGCGTTTACCGGTTTACGATCTTCAAGTGCAATAATTGCAACATGGCCGGTTTTTCCAATGAACGTGGCCACCATCTTCTTTGAAGTGCTTCGAGAACGAACAACTTTAGTCGCCTTTGGCTCGTCTTGAAAGACCCACATTGTAGATTGTTTACTTCAGAAGAGTCTAAAGTTGTAGAAAATTATTGCACGAACATTTTCCTTAGAAAGAATCATTTTCGTACGTAACCTGAAAGATTCCAATCGCCGCTGTGACTTAACAATAGCATTACTCCTAATAATTTCAACTGTTTTGAGATTCAAAATTTAAACACATTCGAATATAGAACAGCTCCAAATTCAAAATTGCCGGGAAATATGGAAACGACAGAACTTAAAAACATGCCTGGTAATTAAATATAAATGTTGACGTTCAAAAGTGCCTTTTGGGCCTATTGGAAATAAATGCTTTGACTTTGTTAGGATATGATAGGATTTATCAAAATGGAATATGTATCTTTCCACATTGGCGTCTTCTTTATAAAAAATATTTTTTTACGAGTACACATACGAGTTTGGATGTACATACACAACCATCCCCAAAAATATTAATATGTCTACAGAATTAACACCAAATGAACATGAAATGTAACATTAATTTCCAGGTCTAGAGCCCCAGAAATTCTTCAACAGTTGATTCATTTACAGTTTTTTTTTTAATAAACTGGTTTTGACTAGTCTAACTAAAATCCAGTGTTATTGTTTCGTTCCCCGTGAGAGTCTTCGTTTTTGCCATAATAAATATAAATACTAGGCATTTAATAGCTCTTCTTAAATTATGAAATACAAACAATTATGTTCGGTCGGATGCTAAATGGCATCATTCCCCTCGACGACCCCTTGTATTCTTATGACGCCGCAGCTATTCTGAATATTTATTACTAATTTATTACAGTTACGTAAAACGTGGCTGTACTAAATTTATACGTTTATTTTAAAAGTGTACTGTGTATAACATTATTTTTTCAAAAGTTGTACTGTGAAAGTGTCAAAAATCCCATTTTGATTCTGAGTTCTCCAATAGCTACTGAGTTTTAGTCCTTTCCGTTCCCTCATACTCTTTTGCCTCAACGTCCAAGTGGCGAAATTTCATGTAAAATTGGTGCTATTTTACAACGAAGTCCATGATTCTCTCCCAGTTTCCATGGTCTGAGTATGGAGTGGATACAAGCATTTGGTAAGACAATTTGGCTTCACGCCCCAATAGATAAGTAGAGTTTTCCACTACCATTTTCTTATAATATGAATATGTATATTATTTATGAGATATATAGAATAAATACCCTGTAATATGAATATGTATATTATTTATAAACATGTTCAAAACAATTTAAATTTTCAAAAAGCGAGTCCACAAACTTAATTTTACTTTGAGTTGTAGACCTTATAAATAAATTTATATATCATTAAGATAATACAAACAATTATACGTTATAAAAATTAAAAACACTGAATTAAATTGTTAGCTTATCCACAAAAGAAATACAAAATAAGTAAGTAAACACCAATTTTAATACCATGTCTCGGTGTCTTAATTTCATTTCTCAAACAACTGCTCATAAATGTTGAGTGTTAAACATCAGAAACTAGTTGTGACTTCTGCAATCCATGCAATCTGATCAGAACCCAGAGATATAGCTTTTTTAGACATTTTAATGCTTTGTAATGACTACAGTGGTTTTCATATTTATTATAACAACCAAATCAAAGAACTTTCTTAAGTTAACAAAAATGTTAAATAACTATAAATAGCTTTTTTGTATAAATGTATTAAACAGAAAATAAACTGCATAGCTAGTATCAGAAGTAACTGCAAAAAGAGGCGCTAATGTTGATACAATTTGAGTACCCTCACGTATTGCCGGACGTCAGACAGAAGAAGTCACGAAAGAGTATAGCTCGTATTGTTCGCTTGCGGAGAGATGTACTGCAAGGGCCCAGGTGTGTTTACATACACTATATTTTTTGCTCTGGTTGTAAGCTAAACAAAACTAGACACAAATGATCTGATTATGAAAGTAATCATATTTCTTTTAAATATTTTTCTATTGATGACAGTATATAGTAGCTTTTATTCTTGCAAATTTTTGGTAATTGTAAAATATTACAAAACAATAAAATGTTTGATATATTACTTGCGATTGCATTTAAACTAAAATTGATAATAGTATTAATAAATATGATACCAATATGAAACCGGCGATAAGCAAAACCCACAAATTAAAATGGTTTTTGTTACCATAAATGCGATTTGTAAGGCAATAAATCAATAATCTTTCAAATTGTATCATGTTGTGACCCTTAGATTAAGTTATACAAATGTCCATTTTATATTCACCTGACACGAGCTCAGGCTTTGAGGGATTTAGAATGAATAACAAAGGAATAGGGCTGTACCTTAATATGGAGGCGTACATACATATGTACATACGTAATTATATCTTCTTAACAACCTTTTAAAATACAAATGTATTCTGTTATGAAATTATAATATTTTTTACAGAGTCTTGTCTATGGACTGCAAAATTGTAAAAAGCTTTTGTTACTTCGTTACTATTATATTAATTGTAATGGAAACATAAAATATAGCATTCATACTACTAAAACAGTATTGTTTATTAATTAAGAAATAAGGGGCTTCTGTCTAATACTATTTAATACATAGAGCTAATGTTAGCCTGCCTTTGTACAAAACATAATATTTTATTGCAAATTGTCAAAAGTAGTATTTACGAAACTGCTAGACGAAGCAATAGCGATTACAAGCATAAACATATTTGCGTGAATGTGAAACGTACAAGTTTAGACAAAATAACTATTGATATTAAATAACTTTAATGTTCACTAGCTCAGATGTGGTTTCACACACTATTTATGTGTGTGAGTGTGTGTATGTTGAAAATAGTGGAGGAGAAGAAGAAAATGTGCAATAATAATTGTGGAAAAATAAGTACTCTTTATTATGCATAAACATTAAAATAACATTACAAGTATACATAAGTATACAAAAACACAAAATGCACAATCGGCGGCCTTACCGCTAACAGCAATTTCTTTCTGTGGTTGGACAGGTTCTGTGTCTCTGTTCTGTGTCTTGTTGTCTGACTTTCAGTGTCTTGTTTGTGTAACAATTGGGAGTGTATTAGTCAACGTAGTCGCTAATTTTAATGCCAAAAAGAACAATAAGTTCATACAAGTTATATTCGTTACATATTAAGTTACACATACAAACATACATAACATACATACATATCCATAACACATACAAACATACATACATATCCATATTATATATGTTACATTGAAACGTGTATATAGGTCCGTAGATTATAAAGAAAAGAAGATAATTAATCGTTATTGATTTGCAGTTAGTTTATGGTAACCTCAAGATATGATTAACCTATTATTTAGATAGATAGATTGTTGACTCAGAAATATTGTTTCAGCCGTATAATATATGACTAGCAATAGAAAGGCAAAGCGGGTTACGATATAGAAATAATGGCCTATTAACAGGACAAACATCACAAAGTTAACGGGTCCTATGAAGAATTAAGGTTTCAAATTTACTTTCGTAACCTATTATGTTTCAGAATCTTTTGTCCTGTCAGGCTAACCAACGTACAATTAATTGACCTAAAACTGGATTTTAATATAAATATAGCTTTATTAACATTTACTGGTTTAAATGAGTTAAAAAGTACATTATGAATGAAAGAAGTTCAAAACTACATTCAGCTTAGCTCGTCACAGTGGATCTATTGCAGGGGACCCGGAATACCCTAAGAAGTAACCCGTCTGTAACCCCTGCACACCTTAGCTACCAGATTAGCAGGTGACCAGTCCGTGGAATTTGCGCCACTCCAAATAAGCCCGTTTCAAGATTGCTTTTGTAAGGGTAACGGTCAGCCTGACCCGCTATCTCCAGCGCCTCGTACATTATTTGCGGAGCGGGAGAGTGCTTGTCGTCACCCCTTCCCATTCCATCGGCTCTTTGCAATACTTCCTCGCAATACGAAGTCGCAGAATTCCACGCACTCTCGCTTTGGACCATAGGCATAAAATGATTTCTAGCTAGAGGCTACCCACATCGGCAGCCACCCCGAGGTCAGCTTACCATGTTACCTTTCCAAGCAATCCTCCATGACAGGCCTTACCGCCACGATCGTAACTAGTCCTATTATGTATGTATGCTACGATTACCTTATTACAATTTATCATAATACGTATATTAAAAACGGTTATATAATTTTACAGCCGTGTGGTGTTCAGTATAGTAGAATTTGGCAACCCCATCACCTCCCTTAGAAGTCGTGAGGACAGGTAGTGGACTATTATCTAACCGACAGTAGATAAACAACACCGCCTGGTAGAGTGCAATAGGTTTGTCAATATTGAGTAAATGGGTCTAAATTGTGGTTGGCAACACGTTGGCATTATACATACCTACCTACCTACCCCTTGGGGGATATAGACGTGTGTGTATGTATATACTTTTTAAATTTATTTCATAAGATAATTATAGGGTATTCAAATAGATGTGCAATGGTTAAATAAAGTCCGACATGTACCTATACAGTGACTGTAAACAGACCGCAAGTACCCGCCCGCGAACACAGCGTCATCCCGATGCACGTTTATGATAACGTACCTATAAAGTTTAAATAATTGCCTTTTATCGCACTATGACGCCGTTAAACTCGATACTTCGATACTTTTTTTACAGCCTGTAGTAATTTATAGCCTAATAAGAGGAGGTTTAGCGGCGTGTGGAAAAGCCGTTTTATGGAATAACCGGTTTGAGATAAAGCTTTAAATTTGAAATAAAAAGTAATATGTAATATAATGTAATTTATTTAATGTAAGTAGGCAGGATGATAAGTTGCTAAGGGAAAAATACGTTTTGCTTAGTTTTTTTTTTTGGTGTCTTTTAGTCGGTCGTGATAATGTTTGTAAAGTTCACCGTGATACAGGAATTAATGTGAGTGCGAAAGTTGCCATTATAAAAATGAATTTACCCAAAATAAAACTTTAAACTTGTTTTTGAATTTTAGCGTTATACATATTGCGATTATAGTTAGATTCGTCAAACCTGTCAGACAGATATACAATCATACAATGTGTATATATGTACAATGTATGTTGCCTTGTGCCATAGGTACCACGAGAAGCATATATTTCCACTACTTAAAACAGCCGCCGTGAAGTAGGTTACACTGCGTGAAATAATTTCAGAAACGTTACAGCTCAATCAAAACTCAAGACTTTTATCGACCACTAATTATATTTAACTTGTAATTATACTTATAAATGTTATAAACATTTTATTTACTAACACTATGTAATTAATATTTCCATAAAGAAACTTGTTACATGCTGTGAGCCTACAGGAAATTTAATTTATAATGCCTTCAGCCTTTTTAGTGGTGAATAGAATATTGATATTAAATGAGAACTTTTCTTAAATGGAGACGTTGGCCATCATTCTTACGTGGTAGAGCCATGCTTAGGCACGAATGGGCCGGCTCGACCGATGCGATACCACGGCTACAGAAAACCGGTTGTGAAGCAACACATGCGTTGCATTTCCCCGAAATTAGTGAGGTTATCGGTGGCCCAATTCCCCTCTCCTCGTTCCTCTCCCCTGACCTCCCACCCCTTTTCCCATCTCGTCATCCCCGTCTCTTTCCCCTCCCCGCATACCGTCACCCCTCTTCATCCTAAAAGGCGGGCACCGCACTTACGACTCTCCAGTTGCAGGTGTCCATGGACGGCGGTTGTCACTTAAAATCAAGTGACTCGTCTGTCTACAATACAAAAAAAAATATCAAGCTGTTTGTGAATTTGTTCCACTTTGTTTCAGTTGTGACAATGGCATCCATGAGAAAATCATATTAGTCTTAAATTTTATGATAGACGCATTGAAGTCGGTTGTCTACCTTTTTAATTAGAAGAATTAATGATCGTGCACATCGAATTATTCATCAATTATTTGTCCTGGGTGGTATTGAGACCTCTAGACGTGAACTTTTAAAATATCTACCAAAATATGTTAGGATAAATCCACATGGTAGAATCTGACATGTTTTGGTAGATACAAAATTACTGTAAATGATTTCTGGTTTATGAGCTTTAAAGATCATGAACATATCTTAACATATATCGGTTTTGTAATAAGATTTGAATGAGTCGGAGCATTCAAAAACGAAAAGGATAGTGATATACACATAATACATGACATCTGAGTTTGTTGACAATGTGAAGTCACAAAAAGTGTGTCCACAAGTGTTAAGACAATGTCTGTATTTGCTCCATGTCGTGATCCCGATTGTATTATCTTATCTAAGACGAGGGTATTAATAAATAATAGCGTGTTATCCGTTTAGTACATAACATGCCGACCTCGCTGTGCACTCGAGCCACGGTTGTGACACTCATATGTATCTAGGAGCTTTGCTTATTATAAATAATTTACTGTATCGATTTTAAAACTAAATAGTTTAAAGATTAACATAGATAATTAACAAAATAGGTGCCTAATGCAGACATTTTGTTTATTCAGTTGCTCTTCGGTGATATCTAAAGAGCTGACATCTCCAGAATAGGAAGAAGAAAAGATTGTGTGAGTGCAAATTTGGTGTTGGTGGGAAGGAAGTTCCGAAGCCTTATTAGTTATACTTATCCTAACAACTTCGGGTAGCAGTAGCTTATGACCGTATTCGTAATGGAAACACCAAGATAACTTTTTCACAATCTATATTTTCACTTTCTTAATCTACGAGTACAAAACATTGGCTCAACTCCTGGACCTTTTCTTTCGAACGTCCTAAGACAAGTCACCTCTTTCTGACAAAGAGCTTAAAAATTTAAAAATGAATGAATGAGTGAGTGAATTAATGACGATACAAAAGGTCAAATGAATTACTTTTAAAACATTACTTTTTAATCGAACCATTTACTACATATACACATTATTTTGATAGTACATTTTAACAGTATCAAATGATATTGCTAAATTTTCAACCCGACCTTTAAAGTCATATTTAGTACTGAATTCAGATAAATTCATAATTGTATTAATTTTGTCAATATTAAACAAGATTTAATGTAGTAACCTAACAAGCTTAACTGGGTCTTCTACAAAAAGCGTTGATATTGAAAAATCACATAGGTAACCATTATACGTGATACGGATGTTCACACACGTATAGGTTGAATTAGCCAGTTGGGTAACAAAATCTACTTAACTTACAAATGCATGATTTTTAAAGAGGAAGTACAGAATACAACATTACCATTAGCATAAAATAAAGAAGTAGATAAGTAAACATTATTGCATGTGTAGGGACAACATCGAGTTATATTAAAGATCAATACCAATAACAGTGTCAAAGTTATTCCCTTATCTCAAGACACTAATCTTACTTTACCAATAGCAAGAGACATTACACATTCTGACATATAATTTCTCTTTAACATCAAATTATGCAGTATTAGATAATAGTATACTGACTTCAATATACTATATGGGCTTAGTATTTACTGCGTTAAACATATGTAAGTCTTGGTGTCCTCAGCATAAAGTTTGTTAGTATAATGTTCATACCTCATTGGGATTCACGGGAGGACGCAACATCGCTGAAGGACAAGGAATTGTAATTCTTTTGATTATTTAAAATTCTATAATTGAGCAATTATAACTGTCAATAAACTTATGAAAACTTATCAAGATAATCGTCCAAGTTATACCTGCAAATAGTGAATTAAGATGACTTAACTCCTCAATCAACTTATCTGTTCATTTTATCACAACATACATACATACATACATACATGAACGTAAAACTTACGTTACATCGCGGTCTTACATCAACTAGGGTAAGTATTCGTTCATGCCCTGTATATCATTACGAGTAGAATAAAACGAAGCTCCATTACAACTCGTAACAATCGAGTGGTGCTTTCCTCTGTATACCGTAAAGGTAATTTGTTTGTTCTCCTTTTTCTCTGCACCTTTGCTAAGGAGGGAATTTAAGTTGTAACTTGTCTTTCGAAGAGAATCTGTACCCTAAGCGCTGCTTAACTAAAAGGCATCAAAAATAGTCAATCTCAAACTTGTTTTATACAAAGAAAACGTAAAAGTTAGAAAACATGAGACACTAATGGTTCAACTACAGGCCCAACACCATTGCATAATATATTTTACACCACTATACCAAGTTGCAGCAGACCTGTGCCTTCATAATGCTCTAAAACTGTATCTATGGACTTTTCACAAGGATAAATCGCCCTCTATTATTAAATTCAACCCTGTTGAATCATTGAGATGATGATGATGATGATGATTTAGAACATCAACACATTACAAAGTGCCTTAATATTGGACTTTTCACACTAGACGCCGTGCGTGGTCTCTAGAGCTGCTAATTATCATATGCGAAGGTGGATCAAAATATAACATTATTTGTTTAGATTTCAGTATCTAATTACATTTAAAAACATTACAAAATACAATATTATTAAATAATTGAAATAACTTTAACTATAGTAACGGATTAGCGATGATCTGGTGGTGATTTGCTTTTTTGAACTTCGGCTTAAAAGTTTAGAAAGTTCGTTATTGCTTTATGTTTTGATATTTAAAAAATACAAACTTTGGTCATTTCTGTGTCATCTACTTTAAATGATTGACCTTGAAGATCCTTTGGACCCGTGGTATCCGCTATATAATAACAACTCTGTTATTGTTTTAATGGACCTTGTTTACGTGCGAATTTGGATTAACGAAAAAGGCCCAACACGCCATGAACATCTACAATAAAGTGATATTTTTAATGGTTTAGTCACGGAAGGTATTATCTTTGTAAGACATAAAACAGAACATACCTTGGACTTCTTACTTAAATACATAATCAATTAAAAAAATACAAGTCTTCATCCTATTCTTTACTGAAGTAATCATGAGAACTGTTAGGGCTAGTAAAGAAACAAATCTATTAGGTATGCGTGTTTAAGTTCAGTGGTTTTCAAGTTAGTGTATTTGTCTCTAGGTCCTTTTTATTAATTTCCAAAACCATAAATCTAAGCCCTAAAATATTTTAATTCCCATACAAGAAAAACAGATTACATGAAAGTTACATTAACCGTTTTGAGTTTTATTTAATTTATATCCAATCTATTTTATTACTTAAGTGGGCTAAGTTTTGCGATATTATTCAGCAAATAAATCAAAGAATATCTAAATCTTAGAAATTAAAAACTATTTGATTTTTGTTTGGTTTATAACAGGCATTGCATAACTTAGCTCATTTTTAATTAAATAAATAATATATATTGTATCAGCTCTCTATTCAAATTAATACCTACAGAGCCATCTATAGGCCAGAGTACATCGTTTTTTTCAAAACATTATGGGAGTTGCGTATCTATTTCAAGTGATGAGTGTATAATCTATGTTACATTTACTACACAAAACATTTAAAAAGAATAGAATAGAATTTGAAAGATAAATAATATTCCTGGTTTACATTAGTGCTTAGGTACATAAGCATGAGAACAGTTTACATATGTAAAAAGTGGCATCTCTGGTTTTTAATGGGAGGTTTTTTAACTCGAGCAGCATATGGTACAACTCGAATACTTGAAAACTAGAGCTATAATTAAACTAATAAAAAAATTCTAACCTATTGAACACGCAGTGAAATCTAGTGTTTATAACTCTAAGCATGGCAAAATATTAACAAATAATAAATATAAACAACGGCAGTCAGAAAAATATAAAGGACCCTCGGGGACTGTGACGCTGCAGACTTAGACCCAAATAAAAAGTTCACAAGATAAAAGCATGTTCGCGTCCGACGACTCTTCAGGGACACACATAGGTTTATAACACTTTCCCTGTTTTTCGTTTGAGTGTTGTTGCCATTAAACTTGTAGAATTATGCAGGCTTGAGTAATTATAACAGTAATATGTTTTGTAACGTATGAAATGTTTTTTTATTGCGTGAACGCATTGTACTCTACTGCTGTTATTACGATTAGTTTCTGTACTAACTAGTTATTACTACTTGAACCAACGAAAAATGAGTTTCACTAAGTTATTGTATATAGTACCCCGAAGTTTACGTGTAAATTATGAAAGTAATTAATATTGTTCAACAAAAATAATTATAGATTACTTTAATTTTTCCAGACCTAATTTAATACTATAATGTAAAAATAACTTAATAACTATACACATATGCTTGGTTGAATGAAAGGCTAGAACTTAACGATTTGTTTCACAATTTTCAAAGTATAAGTAGTAAAGTTCAATATAAGTAGTAAGTTTTTTAACTTACGGCTCGACAGATGGCGTTGTTAAATTTTGCGAATCGCGTTAACAACCTTTCGCAGCCATTTTATTTATATTTCAGTTAATGAAATAAAGGTTATCCTCGCTTGGGCGTGTGTGTTTCATTTCCGACCCACGTACCTAAAGGCGATATATCTTATAAGAATACCGATACAATTTACTTAGTATTCTTTCTTAGTATTTCTATAGTATTATTTTTACACGTGTGTGAGTCCTGTCCCTTCATACTTCCTCTGGTATCACACACCACGTAACCCAAAAATTAAAGAAATACCGTGAACAAGTACTCACTAGAACTTAACTGTAATAATTAAAAAAATACACACACACAGTCTATTAACCTCTAAGCTTGACTTATTTGTATTTTTTTTGCGAAGTTTGGTGTCTTTTCTAGTAATAGTTATTTATTTATTTCAACTTTTATGAAGCGAACTTTAATGGCTTTGCGTCCACCTTTGGGTGATACAGAGTGGCAGGTGTATTATAAAAATATGTACGCTAGTAAAAATCACATGATTAAATTAAAAATATTAGAACAAATATTACTTAAATAACCTACACAGTTATATACATATATTCATCATATTAATATATTAACATACAAATATACTAAGAAAATATTAGTCAGGTGACTTTGCCTAAAACTTTAACTAAAAAAAATGTCGGTTGAAACCTTTGGAATACACTCAATTAAGAATGAAGTATACTAAAATTATTTTAGGGACAATGAAAAAGACAATTATTAGAAGAGTGAAGATTTCTGAAGTGGTTTGACAACAGGCGTTGCAAATGAGAAAGTAGTAAAAAGGTAATATTAATGTCAAATACTAATAATCTATGACAAAAAGCCGTATATTGAGTGAAAAGAATGTTAAAACAGCTATATAATCATTTACATCTAACTAACTACATTTATAAATATACAAATAAATTTATAAGCATATTCCACAAGAAGCTTGTTTGTTTACATTTACTTGGGCGTTCTGCCTCGTTGATAAGGTTATTTACTTAAGCAACATTGCTTTAAGCTTCGGTTCGGGGCTTACTACGAGTATTCATTGAATGAAAATAATTTCATATATTAAAATAATTCTTTCAAAATATACATGATGACTTAATAGTATTTACTTACTGAAATAAATATGCGACCTTCAAAACTTCAAGAAAAGAGCTTACTCCTACCTAAAGGGCCGGAAACGCACTTGTGTTTCATGAGTTGCGGGTGTCCTTGGGCGGCGGAATTCACTTACCATCAGGTGACCCGTCTGCTCGTTTGCACCCTATCGCATAAAAAAAAAATGAAAAAAGGGTGACCCGTCTGTTCGTCTGTCCCCCTATAATATATAAAAAAAAAAACAACGCCATAAAGAACACCCAGACTCGGAACATTTATTTGTGGATCACACAAATGTTTGTCCCATGTGGGAATTGAACCCGCGACCTCAGGATCAGCATTCAGGTTCACAAACCGCTAGACCGCTCTCTTTTTGAAGGTTTGAAGGTCGTATCGGTTCGGAAATACGGCAGGCGACAATTTGTTCCATAAGCTGGTTGTGCGAGGCAAAAAGCTTCTGGAGAAGCGCACAGTGGTAGAGTGCCAATTGTCCAGGTGATGGGGATGGATATTTTGTCGCGTAGGACGATGGCGGAAACCAGCAGCCGGTATAAGTCCGAACAATTCCTCTGAACACTCCCCATGATACAAGCGATAGAGGATGCAGAGTGAAGCTACATCTCTACGCAACGCCAAGGTGTCAAGTCGATCAGAAATATCTTGGCAGTCGATGATGCGAGTCGCTCTCCGTTGAATGCGGTCAAGAGGCAGAAGTTGGTACTGGGGTGCACCTGCATAGAGATGAGAACAGTATTCCATGTGCGGCCGAACCTGCGCCTTATAAAGTTGCAGGCGGTGGGCCGGAGTAAAATACTGTCTCGTTCTGTTTAGCACACCAAGCTTCTTCGAGGCTAATATGGCCTTACTCTCTAAGTGACCGCGAAACTGGACTTCGCTTGATATATCGACGCCAAGGATTCCGATACTGGCTGATGTAGTTAGGGAAGTGCTCACAAATTGAGGTGATACGACCAATGGCATCTTTTTAGAGGTGAACGCGGAAACCTGTGTCTTCGTGGGGTTAAATTGGACTAGGTTAAGTCGACCCCAATCTGAATCTTTTGATAAAGAAGTTTCGATTTCAGACACAAGTTTGGATCGGCTTTCGATGACGTTTACTCGAGAAATGTGATTTGATATGCAGAAGAAACAGCGTGGGTGATAGCACACAGCCTTGTGGGACACCAGAATTAACAGACTTGGAGTCGGAGCATGCACCGTCAACAACGACCTTGATGCTTCTGTCTGTAAGAAAACTGGTGAGCCAATTGCTCAGTTTCTCGGGAAGCTCATAGGAAGGAAGCTTCGCAAGGAGCGCTTTGTGCCAGACCCGATCGAATGCCTTCGCCTCGTCCAAACTAATGGCCAACGCTTCCCCCTTGGTCTCGATCGCCTGTGCCCACCGGTGAGTCAAGTATACGAGAAGATCACCAGCTGAACGACCCTGACGGAAGCCGTATTGTCGATCATTGAGGAGCTGGTGGTCTTCTAAGTACCGGAGGAGCTGGCAGTTAACAATGGATTCCATTATCTTGGAGAACAAGGAGGTGATGGCAATGGGTCTGTAGTTGGACGGATCCGAGCGATCTCCTTTTTTAGGGATTGGGTGTACTAGAGCTGTCTTCCATGAGTTCGGGACTATGCCAAGAGAGTAGGAAAGCCGATAAAGGCGCGTTAAAACCGGTGCTAACTCTGGAGCACACGTCTTCAGCACGATAGGAGAGATTCTATCGGGCCCACTCGACTTATGAACGTCGAGGGAAAGAAGCGCTTTACGCACTGCCCTTTGTGTAAACCGGACTTCCGGCATGCGGGTCTCGCACTGCGGTATGGTCGGCGGTGCGTTTCCCCGTCGTCCAGGGTCGAGTTGGACGCAAAGAGTTTGCCCAGAAGATCGGCTTTTTCTTTAGCGTCGTGGGCCAACGAATTATCTCCTATGCGCAGAGGTGGAAGGGATGGCTTACAAAAGTTCCCCTGGACAGCTTTGGCAAGAGACCAGAATGCACGAGTTCCGGAGGGGAGACTAACTAGTCTCTCGCCAATTCTGCCGATGTGAGCCGACTTCGCCCCAGTAACTACTCTTTTTCGCCCCAGCAATTACCTGATGGTAAGCGACACCGCCGTCAATGGACACTTGCAACTCAAGAGTCGCAAGTGCGCTGCCCGCCTTTGAGGGTGATGAGGGATGAGGGATGCAGGGAGCGGAAAGAAGAGAGGAGGGATGAGGAGATGGAAAAAGGAGAAAGGAGATGAGGGGAGAGAAAAGGGGGAGGGGGAATTGGGCCTCCGGAAACCTCACTCAATTCGGGGAAATGCAACGCAAGCGTTACTTCACAACCGGTTTTCTGTGAGGCCGTGGTATCGTGGTATTGTTTACGAGTATGTACGGTTCTTCGCGACATTATTCCTAGTACGGGAATTGTCTTTGAAGAAAAAAATACTGATCACATTTACGTACGTTTCTGATTTAATCTCATATAAGAGAGATAAGAGAGAGACAGAGAGAGAGAGAGACAAGTATTTGTAAAATATATACATAAAGCATAAATTTATAGGTATTATTGAAGATGCATAAAAAATTTATAATTATTATAATCATTTATCGTTAATACAAGTACGAGGAAACAAGTTTACTAAACATTGGTAGTACTTACTGCTAAACTCGCATGAATACTTCGGGTATACCCTGCAAGATTTGTTTCCAAGTCGGGCACTTCATCAAGAGGATTAGCGATGTCAATTATGGGCCTTGTCCACTTAAGTGTCTATGTCTTATTTGTATTATATACGAATTATATTTAATTATGCTATGTCATAAACTACTATATACATATATTAGCGATGTCAATTATGGGCCTTGTCCACTTAAGTGTCTATGTCTTATTTGTATTATATACAAATTGTATTTAATTATGCTATGTCATAAACTACTATATACATATGTATATTAGCGATGTCAATTATGGGCCTTGTCCACTTAAGTGTCTATGTCTTATTTGTATTATATACAAATTGTATTTAATTATGCTATGTCATAAACTACTATATACATATATTAGCGATGTCAATTATGGGCCTTGTCCACTTTAGTGTCTATGTCTTATTTGTATTATATACAAATTGTATTTAATTATGCTATGTCATAAACTACTATATACATATGTACATATATTAGCGATGTCAATTATGGGCCTTGTCCACTTAAGTGTCTATGTCTTATTTGTATTATATACAAATTGTATTTAATTATGCTATGTCATAAACTACTATATACATATATTAGCGATGTCAATTATGGGCCTTGTCCGCTTAAGTGTCTATGTCTTATTTGTATTATATACAAATTGTATTTAATTATGCTATGTCATAAACTACTATATACATATATTAGCGATGTCAATTATGGGCCTTGTCCACTTAAGTGTCTATGTCTTATTTGTATTATATACAAATTGTATTTAATTATGCTATGTCATAAACTACTATATACATATATTAGCGATGTCAATTATGGGCCTTGTCCACTTAAGTGTCTATGTCTTATTTGTATTATATACAAATTGTATTTAATTATGCTATGTCATAAACTACTATAGTGAAAACCTAAAAAGTATGTTAGAGACTACAAAAGAGTTAATTATATTACATTAATTTAATGCCTCATATTTATATTTTATTTAAACATACCATATTAAATATATATGTAAGTATAGCAATATTTATAATACAGTAGTCGGGCCTCTCTCAGATATACACAAGTTTAGATATTGCTAAGATTAAGTAAAGCAGTAAAGTAGTGCCGCTGCAGCGTATAACTCCTACACAAAGTATTACAATTGCTTAGCGGTCACGTACGGACTTGGTCCAACCAAGAAAATCCTAACTCGATAAATATGTTCTCCAATAGTGTCTTATACTCTTTCGTTACTTTAAACGCTCACTCGCCGAGCCTTTATACGAGCCCATAGACGGCTAATGGATTTCGACATGTGAGGTGTTATTTGACTCGTCTTGAGAGCGGGACTGACGTAGGACATAATATTTCAACAAATCGATAAAAAGAAAAAAGGAGGAAAATGTTCCAGTAGTTATTGGACCAGTTTACTTGTCTTTTTGAGCTCAGGCTTAGTGATTTCATTTGGAGCTCATCATTTACCGAACAATTGTTTAAAAATAATTATGATTTGGTAAAATGTATAACTAAATTCACATAGACTTCTTAAGTACAGTATCAATATCAATATATATTATACTTAAAACAAACCACAGCTCCAAGAGGATATAATGCTTAAGCTCTCTCTTTGTGTATTTTTATTAAAAAGGCTCCGTTTATGGAAACAATTTACTAAATTGTATCCTTACATCAGTTGCACGACATGTCTCGATAAGTATCAGTGCTGCACAATGGGCTTAATAAATTGTGTTGTCCTCTTTTTTTGTAAATCGTCACTTACAGATATGGTCTCACCTCCAGATATGGTGGTAATGGTAAAGAGCCCTGTATCCGTATTAAGACTCAGGGTCGGTCCATTATGCGATCAGGAGGCTGACTAGTTCAGCCAGTCTAGCCCCTTTTAAAAGTCCTCGCCAAGATTTCTGGCAACTGTTTAGCCACTCTTTTGCAATCTAAGACATCGTCTTTACAGATGGCTGTCGGTCGCGTTTATTACGAATAGCTGCTGCTTTTAGCAAAAAATTTTAGTAAAAATAAGACCTTTTTAGTTTGTTTAAGAAAATAAAAGAAGTTGTGATAAAGTGCACAACAAAAAAGTAGAGAAAGTAGTTGTAAACACTGTTCGTGTAAATTATAGTATCTAGTTGCCATAAATCATTAGGACAAGGGAACATCCTGGAAAAGAGACCATCCGAAAGAAGACGTACGTCATGGCTCGAGGATCATCGAACGTGGTTTAACTTGAGCACAAGATCCCTGTTCCACGCCGCCGTGTCTAAGATAATGTTCACTGACTAGGAGATGGTTCTCGAAGAATAATCTTAAGTTGTTATAGAAGATAATGCAGTTGTATGATATCTGCTTTTAAGAGTAACGCACTTGCTATCTATATCGTTGGTTGACGTATTAATTGTGTTTGTGTTTCCGTGTACAGTTACTGTTATATCAAAAACAAACAAAATTAAGACAATTTTAAAAGAAAGAAATGTACCGTAACTGTAAAGTTATTGAAAAGTATTTTAGCTAAGTGACGATTAATGAACAATGACGAGTTGTAATCCATTTTATCATTATTGAAATATTTTTTTGTTGTCTGTAAGAGATCACTTTGAGTGATAATACCGCCAAATGCCATACCAGTGTAAGTATTACTTTGCCTGTAGTGTTGTACAATGAAGTGATATAAATGGAGTAAATAAATTAAATAAACCGATACGTTTGTAATTTGATATATCAATATAAGTTTAATCAAAATCGCTACGATGATCTCGATACCTACTAATGTAAATAGTTAGGTAATTTGCTCCTTATGTTACTCCACCAATATTGAATCTAACCTTACAATAAAAGGGGAGTTCTGAACACCAAATTAGTAATTGACATCTACTGCAACAAATTCTCATTAAGACATAATTACTTTTAATAGAGAAACTCAACTACAACTTCAAAAAGGTAAAACATTAACACTTAAAAATAAAACAAAAGTCAAATGGTATATTCATGTTTCGTCTTTTAAACGAGTTTTGTTATTTAATCAGTAACTTTGTTCCTCAAGCTCAACAGCATCCGTTTCAAATATTGACATTTGGAGAACACCTTCATTTCTAGTCTCATCTCATTTGGTTATATAAATATTATACAACTAATATTCAGATCACTTTAAAAATGAAATAAATAAAAATATAATGCAGAAGTTTTACTCCTACCTAAAAGGCCGGCAACGCACTTGTGACTTGAGTTGCGGGTGTCCATGGGCGGCGGTAGTCACTTACCATCAGGTGACCCGTCTGCTCGTTTGCCCTCTATTGCATAAAAACCCAGTTTCGTATACACTATTTTTCTGTATCACCTTGTAGAAGTAGGTTATGAACATGGAAAAAGTGTGTCTTTAATATTTTATTGAGAATTATCAATTACTTTGTATAGGCATTATAAACTAAGTATTCTTCTTAGTATCTGTAGTCCCGAGGAAGAGCCATTGTTACATCACTCATAGCATCCTGACGGTGCCTTGTCAGTATATTTATCAAAACACTATGTACGTTAGAAAAAATCTGCACCTATTTGCAAAACGATGCGAAAAACATAACTATATTACGAGAGAACGAAATAAATAACTACGTTTAAATATACATATAATAAAATATGATGTTCTCCAACCTAATGAGAAGAAATTTATGCATAAATGAGTGTATTAGTTTTTTATTTTATACTCTTGGTTTTATTTTATTTATTTGACATGTAATCAGTTGTTGATATTTTTTTTGTTATTATTACTGAACTATATACTATTTATACGATATGGACATACTTAGTAGGTTCTTTATGAATAATATAAATTTCTGAGTTGTATAATATAAATTGAATTGATGTTGTGTCTTTGATATGGTTGAGATGGATGATGGCTGGCGCATGCGCCATGCTCGTGAACGAGTGCCGTTTATCGGGGCTGGTCTTCTCCGGCCTGCTATTACTTAACATATAATAGTTATTACCAAAACCGTTCTTGCATTGTCCTCACATATCTTATTTTATTTTATGTGCATTTATGAACTGTTACACAAAACTTATGTAAAATATTAGAAAAAGAGTGTTCTTGGAGTTTGTTGCTTGTTCTTCTCCATAGGATCTACGTATTGGAGCAGGCCAGCTTCATGACTGACTTAGTCTGACCGAATTCCTTTCTTGACAATTAAAAAATAGCTATGATTGGTTCAGTTGAAATAAACAATTTTAATTTTCATTTAGATTTTTACAAAGTTGAAAAGCAATTGAAGTAACTAGAAAACATACTATCTAATCTACCTAGTTACCAATTTTTCTACGTTACTTAATATTTCTGCGTCTTGAACTCTTTTTAACGAACCCAAGAAACATTTTGTCGGTGAAAACGAAGACAAAATCAACTTGCCAAAGTGTCTCGTAAATTTTGGAGCGCCATTATCAACGTCGTTTGCAGAATCTTAGAAAGGAAATATTAAATTTTCAACAAGTACAAACACCATTTCGTTGCCAAATTTTCATTTTGAATACATATACACAAACGTAGTGTTTGTGTATATGACAAACACTACGTTTGTGTATATGACAAACACTACGTTTGTGTATACTGAAGCCTAAGAATTCCAAACTATACGAGTATTCATCGTATAGTTTAGATTTCCCTCGTAACCTTCGGTCTATCTGTGGATAATGGCATTCATATAATTTGCATTTCTTACAATACATCTGCTGGCATGATTGAAGAAGATGTCATGTTTCTACTTATCTACGATATTAATGGTCGTAAACCTACTGTCGCACATATCAAATTAAACATATATAAGAGGTATTTCTTTAGAGCATTCAGTTAGCCAATAAGTAAAGGGCAAGACAGCATACTCGTACCATAGACACCTACAGTATCAGGAAAAAAAGCAATGACGCTTTGTATACAACAATTTTGTAAATTTACACGCACACACTCACTGATGTCTACATTCCCGCAGGAGTAGGTGGATATCAAACACCAACAAATATGTTTACCGGAGTTGATTTGATTTTGATTCTTGTTGGATTTTGTAAATAAACCATTTGAACGAAAGTTAATATTACAGTATTTTTAAACGCGTACTTGCCGATAACTCTCGAATCGAATTAATTTCAAATGAGGTTAGAGGATAGCAAAAGATTTATGGAAAGGAATTGTAGTCTGAAATAAAGTAGTGGGAAGGTTCATTAACCTCTTTATATAATAAATATGTTGGTTCACAGAAATAGGAAAAGAAACAGTTACATGAACATGCTCATGCTGCCAATCAGTTGTGGGATCTACGTAACTACAATGCTGATCGCTTAGACTCTGTTACAGTGAACTCATTGAGTAGTTTTGTTGAGGATCTATGTATAGTTGATATTCATTGTAATGTAATTTCTCATCTTCCACTTACTAACTAATTACAGGTCAGCGTCTTTTTTCAGGAAACTCATAACATTGCTCATTATAACTAAGTTGTCAATTAATAGTTTAAATAGTACTAGCCGCTATGAGTTATTACTACTTTCTGATAATGTTGTTAAACATTTTGGATAATTATAAACCAACAGCCAGGGATTTTCGACAGTAAATTGTTGTATGCCTGACGCAAAATGCAAACATATAGTTCCTAATTTAGTTCAAGGTTAATAATAATATGATAGATTTACTCATATAACTATTTGTCGGTAGTTGCTTTAATGCTAAAAAAATACCGACAACGATGCTTCATTATTAAGTTTAAATTGTAATAAAATTGTATAGGTTACCCACAATATGCTGGCAAATAGGGTAGTTAGTTTCTAGTAAGCTACACTGGAGAAGTTGAAATAAAACTAACACACGGGGATTGGGGATTTCGTCGTCCGAACAGATACAGGCCCGAGGGCATGCGCAGTGTTCCGTGCGCGCTTCTTGAGGACTGCACCCAAAGGGTGACGGTTGCACCGTGTGACGGGACTCGTCTTGGGTGAGAAGGGTCAATGTCCGTCGGGGGTAGCGGAAGAGTGCAATTGCGATTCTCGCACCCCCGACCATGGGCAAGTTGAGGAACACCGGGGTGGTTTTTAGTCGGTAAGAGTCTGACAGACCCTTTCGCCTACCCCCATAGGCGAAGGACATCCATGAGGATCTTTCACCCCGTCAACAAAAAAACTAACACATGAAATTTGTGTCATGTGTGTATCATTTAGGGACCAGTTGCTTTGTTTATTTTAAGATGTAAATATGTATAATAATTAAAAAAAGTACACATAACTGGGGTAAGAAATTCACATATATTTTATTTGGAATAAGTCGCTATTTCAGCCTCTCAATCAAGTGATCTATCTCGATGAAATCATTCTCAATCCTCATTACGTGTTTGCAATATTTTCGAAAAATAATAAAAAAAAAACACAAAATATAAACATACATACATATACACCAAATAAATATTTATAATTAATAATACCTTTATATATTAGATTCGAACTATATGCGTTTTCAATTTTCTATGAATAATTCTCCGCGACGAAACAAAACGCCGTGAAGCAGACTACGCGAGGACGAGGGGGAGCACTTTCCCGGTTTAACTCATCCTAACTCGCCTTTGTCATGTAAATAGATCCCGATTTAGCACACACACGCCTACTTTAATTAACCCAAATGGAGGAGGGGGTCAAACCCAACACTCACCTCGGATTGCATACCCCAACGATAAGAATCCCTTTACCGTGAGATACCTATACTTAAAAAGCGAAGCAGGCGCTTGGGGTGCTAGAGTCTGCTCCGCTGCCAATCTTCGGCTGTTCTTTTGTTATAATAACATGACACGTGTTTCGCCTCTACACAAATCATGTTCAGAGGAGATAGACACGAAATGACAGACTGCTACAACCATAGTGTGCTTATACTTATGAGTTATGATGATGATTGATTTATTATGATTTCAAAGATGCTCGTTATGAAGTATGAGTACCCAGTTCCAGTAGAACATCATGTGAACAATTTGGAGAATAATTTAATCAAATACGTCACTTTGACAAATTACTGCTGACAAAAACAAGACAGTAAACATATACTACGCACAGAAACTGTCGAGATTAACGTAACCAACAAATATTTCACGATATAAATACAAGTACTGACATAGTGTTTCCATACTCTTTGAACGTAATAATATGTGGCGACCTTCACATACAGAAGACACATGTTATGATGTAGCGAAGACAAGCCGAACCACGAAGCAACGTCACTGATGACGTAGTACGATTCTGAATCACGAAAATAAAGTTCACGCAGCGATTAGTATATATACGACTTGCCACGGTCTGCCAGGCATGATCACCAAACCTGGTTGGAGCCTAGAAAAACAGCACTTTTATCACCATGGACTTGCATGTGATGTTGTGTAAGTGACTCTTTCTGTTATAGTTGTTATATACATATCTGACATTAATATCTCGTACGTTAATGAATGAGATCTTGGTAATCAATAGAAAGTAGTGAATAAAAACGAAACAGAAATAAAATAAGATAGTGACGTCTCTATATCTACATCACGAATGTGGATTTCCGACCGCAATCAAATCCCAATATTTTGTTAAACGTTTCGATATATAAACATAGCTGTCGACTAGGAGAGCAGTTTAATGTACAATATAATATCGCTTTAACCATGAGACGTATTTACATTTAAACATTCATAAGTTACAAAGGACAAAGTTCACTGAAGATCCTTAAATTACTGTAATATATATAACGTGATGTGCGTCACGACTTTTCATTCGGTTTTGTTAACTGTTTTTCATGTCTTTAACTAAAAATGAATGTTTAAATGTTTAAACAGTTTCGCTGAGTCTGCGGTTTTCATAGAGCAGTTATTTAGTTCGGATTTCAGTTTGACCAATATTTATATCTTGATATGTTCAACAACTTAATGAAAAGCGAAATGAAAAGCAGACTGCTCTTCAAACTACCTATCAGATTTTGATTGAAGATTTGCAGGAAGGATTTTCCAGAATGCCTCGCCTGAGGTCCAGCAAGCTATAAATGAAGGATAAAGTATATTGAGTTTAATTTTTAACTTTATAAAGGACGTAGGAACCGCTATAGATGGCTATTACTTCAGATCACGTAAATATTCAACCTCTTGCTGTGTCACAAATGAGTTTGAGTTTCTAGTGACATTTCGTTTGAAATTGTTTATTCTATTAACGTCCGTAAAGTAAGTTATGTCCTATGTCCTATTCAAATACTGTAAGCTTATACGTTTAAATATATAGCGAGATGTTACCTGATTAAGTTTTAATGTTCATGTATTAACAAAATCAAAGGCACTAGAACGGCTGAACAAATATGAATGAATAGCACATAGGGTTAAATTGTCCTAAAATTATGATTCAATATATCCCTCTCAACGAAATCGCCAAAAACCGCAACTCGATAAATATATGTAAAAGTGAAAAACAAGTGTTTTGGAAAGTTTTACGTATAAAATAACGTTATATATGTAAAACTTAGTTTCCTTAACTTTTAGTCGTGATGGCGTCCGGACAAAAAGTCATTTACCGTCTCACCTTCCTCCTCTTTATTCCTCTCAGTATAAGGATGGATGTCATAGGATGTCGGGCAAGTGTGACAATGAAATGACATAAGGTCCAGTACATAGAAAATAAAATTTTGAAGCGTGTTTTAAACATATGTATTATTTTTAAGTAAACGAGACACTGCTGACTTCGACTTCATTTCTTAAAGTTAATGATATGAATATCTATTATATTATTAAGTGATATAATTACACTCTATAAATAAATGAAAAAAGTAAATTAGTTGGAGTTAGCGCCGCCACAATGCTACGGTAATTAGGGTCGTGTTGGAGAGAACTAGAGAAGAGAATGTTTATCCGTCTCTTATCTCTCTCTATGTCGCGATAAATTTTTTGGCAATTTTATATTGATGTATTTACCATAGTAAAGGTATTCCAGCTCATAGGTATTCCAGTTATCTCGTGCGTGAAGTTGAAGTATATTTTCAACAAAGTGTTTTTTGGCATTTCGTCCTATATAACATGTTTCACGGATATATGGCTTCATACTTGTCACACGTAACGAATACTAAGATGGTAATTCTGACTGCTGAGTCAAGGTCAGGGGTCAGGGTATAAGTCTGAACAATTCCTCTGAACACTCGCCATAGTACAAGCGATAGAGAATGCTGAGTGAAGCATCTCCACGCATAGCCAAAGAGTCAAGCCGATCAGAAATATCTGGGCAGTCGAGTCGCTTTTAATCCATGACTTGCTTGAGCTATTGCTTATACTCCCCGACTCGTCTGTATAAGCAACATCCCTTTTCTTCCTTTTCTATCCTCTTTTTCCTCTCAATTTTCCAATCTTAATGCCAAAAGGGCCCAGATGGCAGAAATAGGATTACGTACACGGGATTTTTTTTTATCGGTAAAATGGAGGCGTTAATTACACGTCTGCTATCCCCTTTGGCTGACTCAGACTTAAGTGTATGTATGTATTTTAAACAATGTGCTTTTAAAGTTTATGCATTTTTTTTATTTCAGGGCTATTATTTTTCAAAAAACCGTTACGTATGTCGAATTGATTAAATGTATTTAATACTCATCTGTCATATCTTTCTTTTACTTAATATGAGCTTCAAAACGAGTTGTTTTTGTCAAAGCCTTTCTGTAAAACTTGTAGTTACACTTATAACGCAGACAACCGCAACAGTTTTAAAAACACGAACCTCTTTTACATTTGATGATGATGAGATGGACCCACGCAAAAAGGTTTTGTAAATTTTTTGAATAAGATTATTGTTTTGTAATGATTTTGTAGAATATGTAAGGGCCAGAGAATCAAACGACACGTAATTAAGTTCAAAATATGAGTATCCTAAATACCTTTAGTAGCCACAAAGTTTTTGAACTCAGTATGCATGCGTAAATTTCAATGAAAATTTAATTTCACCTCATAACAGTTTCCTCAAAATTCTTCAACTTTTTTTAATAAAATACTAAAACACTTTGTTAAAATACTTTACTTTCATTATATTGCATTCCAGCAATTCAATGTAAGTAAAGTATTGCATTCAATCATACTCATTTTTTTTCATTCCTTAATTATATGTGTAGGGTATTTGTAATAACTTCTTCCTTAGCTATGTGAACTTCGAATAGTTTCCATCTATTTTTATGAATCGGACCACTTTGTTTATCTAGACGTCCACGATTGTGTTGTGATATGGTCTGATGAAATACACAACAATAAAACGAAATAAATAATACTTATAAAGATAACACAAACGCTACATTATTACATATCTTGAGAGCCAAACAGCCCACCAATACAACGTGAACTATCACAATGCCTTGTCCGTTTACGAAATAGTATTGGGGTGATTGATCGTTGAATGGTATGTCTGTCACGTGTCATCATCATAGATTTATTATTCAACGAAAGTAATATTTGATGCATTTAATAGTTAAAATGATGATTCGAGAAGGCGAAAACCACATTTATGGTACGAAAGGACTGTTAATGACATTAAAATACACAACAATATTATGCACTATTGTTTTTATATTTTTTGGTCTCATAACGAATGGTTTATATTAAAGTAAATTATAACATAATTTAATGAACGGGACCGGCCTGTGTGTTTAGTGGTAAGCGACGCCGACTGCTGCTGAGATTCGATTCCCACATAGGACTAAAATTTGTGTGATCCACAAACAGGTGTTCCGAGTTTAGATGTTCGAGACTGAACTAGCTTGTGGATTATTTAGGGAATTTGAATTATTCAATATTTGCCGTTATGTAACGAGTTATTTGAATAATATAAGTAGTCAACTGATACTATGGACTTCCCGGCGTCAGCCAGACAGAGTAACCTTCTACATTTATTGCATAACTGTGTACACAGTGTCAACAAAGTCACAATTGTATCCACAATGCACTCCTGAGGCGCCCAGGTCACGGCAACAGACTTCCCCCCACCACGTAAGAGAGACTTAATTAATATTGACAAAATGTGTTCGTTATACCCTTTTGGTGATAGGGGAGTTTGTTTATGCATGAAATATGTAAAACAAGTATTGTATGCGTATATAAAGAAGACTGAACTTTCATGGAGTTGGGCGAAGGGGTATGTCGGACTCTTACCGACTTAAAGCCACCCCGGTATTCCTATACTTGTAGATGCCAAGCTTTCTTTTTTTTCATTTTCATTTTTCTTCTTTTTCATATTTTTCCTATTCGAGGCCTACAACTAAAATAAGTGTTTAATATGAAATCTCTTTTTCAAGATGTTTATTTCGTGACGTAACCAAACCAACTCCTAACATACATTTGTAACTTTTATGATTAAATAAAACTACTCCAGGTAAAAGAACTTTGCTAAAGATAGTGGTCCATTAAAGAAAATAGTAAATTATTATCGTTAAAACTGTGCGTGAAAGGAAAGATAAATGAATGCTGAAACTTCTTAGAAAACGCTATTGGAAATGTGTAGCAAATGGTTTTCGATCACCAAAAGGCGCTGGAGCCCGATGAAGGGTTTGAAGATAATATTATGAAACTGCTTTTCTCATGTGAGCAGTATTACACAAGAATCTATGTTTATATACATTAATTTATTGAAGTACAATTTCTTTTAACATACATACGAAATGCTCAATGGTAAGCTGCCATTGTAGTTGCATAGTATAATCAAGGGTTTATTAAAGGATTACATGTTATTTTATTTTATATACTTTTTGTAACGTGTTGTGAAACCCATGTGACATCACCTCACCGGAGTTAACAGATAGGTGGTATGTCGGAACCGAACCGACTCAAACCTCACGGTGTTCCGTCACTAATGGACCTATAATGACGGAAAACATGTTTTACTCGAAACGGTATGGCAAGATTTAACCTTAATACTAATCAGACCTCACTGCATCTTTTGCACCAAGAGCAGAAGAAAACTCATTAATGAATCTTCTTTCAAGCTTGAATACAAACTTAAAAGAGGCGTGTGACGTTGATTAAAAGTATATTTTACAAAAGAGACTAGATATTCTGCTGCTGCGTCGCTGAGAACTTTCTAAGACTAGATTTTCTTTAGCTTTCCTTTAGCTTTTTAAATGTGTTAAATATTTAAGGAAATACTGAAAATGTATAATATATTTAATGTAAAGGTTATTATAAAGTTTATTTACAAGCTTCTACTGAAACACGCTGATCCATGTTTGCATGCTAGAACAAGAAACCTAATACAAAGAATGAAAAATGCATGTGCTCGTTATTGTTTCAAAATACCAAAGAGAGATCATGTAACACCATACATAAATGGGAACAATATATTAAAAATGGAAGGTAGGAGAAAATTACATCTAGACAGCTTACTTTTTGGTTTAATGAAAAATACCTACTTATCTATATAAGATGAACTGGAGGCGGGATCACTGCTCATATTCCATCAGAACCTTAAACAGTGCATTATCTATACCACAGCATTCCGGGGCTCCTTTAGATATTCAGCAACGAAGTGTTGGAATGATTTCACAACTTTCATGACAATTTTAAATCAAAATATAAAACTTTCTTAATATTTATGCAAAAACAACAAACCTTGAAGGCTATGGCCCTTCTGCCTGGTAGATCGTTCCAGTAGCTCCGTTGCTTTGTCCAAAAATGTCATCCCTCCATTCAATAGCTGTTACCAAATGTTATACAAGCTAGCAAACATGCAATACAAGGTCAGGGAGGTGACTGCACTTGAGATGGGGAATTTGAAATAAATTATTAATAGATATAGTATTTGAGTTATTTTATTTATAGTACATAATCACTGGTTAATTGATATTGGCCTAGCACACATGCTCAAGCTCTAAGTTGAAAAAGCATTAATATAATAATAATAAAATATAATATACCATGATGGTTTGCCACACAGGCGAAGTGTATTTTGTAGCTTTGTTGCTTCTTTGTTCGTAGGTTTCGTCAGTGACTTTTACTGTCCTTTTTTTCTTTATTTTAGTTGATAAGTCAATAGGTATTGTTGGGTAATGTCGACGACTCCAAGCGACACAAGGTTGGCACTGAAAATCAGTTCTGGGGTGGTTTATGCCCCTCTCAGTGTATGCTGAGTGTCCATCCAAGTTTCTGAACCACGACGTATATTTTGCTAACGACATTTACTATTTTCTTCTTAGGGTTACTACTAACATTAATAAGTTAGGAGGATGTTCTATAATATTGTATTTTTAATTGTTTTGTGGTGCTCTAAGAAGAAAATATTATTTATATGAATTTATGTGTTTTTTTTTTAACAAATGTATGTAAATTATTTTATATGAATGCCGTCGTGTTTTTGGAAAAATGTTTTTCTTTCTTTCTTTTCTTCTTTCATATTCATTTAGTTATTTGCAGGAATGAAAATTGACAACATTTTTTATTAAATTTAGTTATGAACAGTCTGTAACTGCTCCTAGCTAACTCAACTCATGCTAACTTACTACAAACATCTCTCCTTAAATATTAAACTTAATTAAATGACAAACTCAAAATTTATATCTGCACCTTTTACTTTTTCTTAAATTTTTTCGGGGATTTAGATCACCTTTACACAACTACCTTTTACGTAACTTCTTTATTTTTTATTTATTTTATTTCTTTATTTATTTAAACTTCATGCGCTCTTTGTACAGATGGGCCTACGGGTTCCCTGCCAGTCAATCTTTGAGTGGAATAGAGACAGCATTAAGATAGAAAGATAATAGATAGATAACAATTTTATTTGAACAACATTATTAGAATAACATTATTAGAATAACAATTATACATAGAAGTTTAACGCACATTATGTACAAAGGGCGGCCTTATTGCTAAATGCAATCTCTTCCAGGCAACCTTAGGATGGAACAAAATGATTCGGAGAGACGTTGGTAGTTGGAAGTGCATTTCAAAGGTAATCTAGGGTTACCTAATAAATATAAAAATATACAGATATTCTGTACATTCAGTCCTTTAGTATACTTAGATATATAAGTACAAAGAATATAATAAATTAAATTAAACTTAACTTTATTACTAATATAATAAATTAAATTAAATATATAATTATATACAAACACATATATTTATATATCTATATATACGTATATCTACATAAGGAAACGATCAAACTAATGTAATAAAAGTAATCGTAAACCATTTTCTTAAAATGGGTAACTGGATAGCCCTATATTGAGTAGCAAGGCATTCCACAAGCGTACAGCTTCATAGAATTTAAAACCCGAAGTGTAAGAAGGTCAAAGAAGAAGGGTGTTATTTGTACAGCGCAGGTTTCTATCGTAATTGTTGCTTAGGAGATGAAAGAATACTGAATAGGACTGTGCGGGCTCGCACCTTACGGCGCTGATGAATAGGCAACGACTTAAGTTCAATAAAGATGACACATGATCATATTTACGGTGGTTAAATATTAATGAAGTGCAATCAATATATTGACGGTCTACTTTATCGAGAACATCAGCACTTATCTGTTTTGCTATCCTGGATCCTGACCGAAATTACTTGTATATGTATTTTCAGTTTTAATTAAAGTTTGTCTAATAGCTAGTGGTTCTAACTGTGGACCCAGTGGTCGTCAGTCCCACCCGTTACAATTAACTGTGTGATGATGAGCACCACCATGTGTTCTATGTCGAGGTGTAATATTATAATAATAATAATAATAATAATATAAAAATAAATAACTGGCAACACTCTATGGCAGCTGTATTTTTTTCAGTCCGTAAATAAATAAAATTTTCCAGCTTTTATATTTCAAATTAATATCACATACATATATATATCGGAAGCCATATGCATATAAAGGCAACAAATAACAAGAAGAAAAACAATATGTAAAAACTTAAATATAAAATGTGAGGCATGACATTTCAAATGTCATGTCATCTTTTACAAAAAGGAAAAAATTCAAGCTGTTCAATGATAACAAGATCCAAGGCACGAAATGCACCAAAACCATCTCCGGACTCGTCGCTAAGCTCCGCCTCGCTGCCCCCGGAAACCGCATCAAGCATTCCGGCTGTTGTTGAGGCGTCGAGCTCGACATCAAGCGACGAGTTTTTCTCACCGCCGACGTCACCAACACCAGTACGCCGGCAGGGGAGAGGCCGGCCACCGACTTGCTTGGGACCCCGAGGCCAGCCGGCTTCGAATAGGGCCCCCGCTACCGGTGGTAATGTGCATCGCATGAGATGGACGACATCCATAAACGAGAACGTCATGCGATCATATTTTGTGGCTACAGAGGGAGGAACCAACCTCACTGCGTATCGTAATCGTATGCTGCCTTTGTTTCAGGAACTTGAACCAGCTGTTAATGTTTCGGCACAAAGACTATCGCATCAAGTACGGGCCATTCAGCGATGTCATCTGTTGGATAATTCCGTGCTTGAGAGGCTACGCTTGGACTTACAAAATAGCCTTGTTGCCCCCCCTCCATCACAAATGGAGACTCTTATTGACGCTGGACTACTACCACCTAGTCCTATTGAGGGAGGGGAGGATAATACTGCTTTAACTGTAAGTACCCAATATAATGATAAAGTAAGGAACGCTTTGGAAGGTGCTATTCGAGAGTATCGGCACGTGAGTTTTGATGATAGACCACGTTTACCGCGTTTGCCGATGCATAAACGAAATAAAGCGCTAGTTTGTGCCCTTGACTCTTTATTATCTACTTATTTAGAAAATAGTGAAAACCTCAGGGATACACATTCAATTCTTTATTGTGCGGCGGTTACAGCTTGTCGAGTAGCTGGTGTTAAACTCCCACGTGTTAACACTACTCCTCGACAAAAGATTTATGTTCCGGCGTGGCAGTACAGGATTGAGCGACGTATCGTTGAGGCGAGGGCACTCATTGGCAAGCTTACCTGTTTCAGATCGGGTAATACACGCCCGAGAGTAATGCGTTTTGTGAATCGTGCTTTTTCAGGAACTGATATCAGTTCTTGTGATTATGCAGCACGTGTCACAGAGCGCATTGACTTTCTGAAGCAGAAAGTTTATGCATGGGCAAACCGCATACGTGGATTTAAAATCCGAGTAGACCGATATACTCAGAATCGTACTTTTCAAAGGGACGAGAGGTGGGTTTACAGAAGATGGGATCAGCCTGACTTGCTGAGTGACACACATCTCCCAGATGTTGAACTAACTAATAAATTTTGGCGTAACATCTGGTCGATGCCTGTCGCTCATACTGAGGGTGAACGGATGCGAGATGTTAAACGTTCATGTGAGTCCATTAATACTATGGAGCCAGTAGAAATATCAAGTACAGATATAGCTCGTGCGGTCCGTTCGTTGCCGAACTGGAAATCAGCCGGACCGGACGGACTGCATAACTTTTGGTTAAAGTGGCTCCATAGCTCACATGTGTGTTTGGCATCTCAATTCCAATCATGCTTGGAAGCAGGTTCACTGCCCGCTTTTATGACAACTGGCGTAACTCACCTACTCTATAAGTCTGGTAGTGCCATGGACCCCAAAAACTACACACCCATTACCTGTCTGCCAACACTTTATAAATTATTTACGTCCATTCTGAGAGTGAAGATGATGTGAAGAACAACACATGTCTCTAAGAACAATATAATGACTTTCTCTCAGAATGGATGTAGAAGTGGGGCACGTGGCACTAAAGAGTTCCTTATTATTGACACGGCTATTAACCAACAAGTTCGACGGAACCGAAAGGATTTAGCGACATGTTGGATAGATTATAAAAAAGCTTACGACTCCGTACCGCATACGTGGCTCCTAAGGGTGATGGAGTTGTATAAGATTGATACAACTTTATGCACTTTCTTGGAGGCATGTATGCAGCAATGGAGAACAGTTCTTTGCTATCCAGGATGTCGACAATCTCAGGGTGACGGCGAATTTATAAATATCAAGCGGGGTATATTTCAGGGTGATAGTTTGAGCCCCTTGTGGTTCTGTTTGGCTTTGAATTCTCTTAGCACTGTGTTAGAGGGTTCGGGGCTGGGCTATCGTTTGCGGAGAAATGGTCAAGTTATATCCCACCTCCTTTTCATGGATGATTTGAAACTGTTTGCTTGCAGTAATGTCCAGTTGATAAGATTACTAGAGGTAACTGAAACCTTTAGTAAATGTATCAAGATGGAATTTGGTGTAGATAAATGCAGTCATGCATGTAAGCAAAGGCAGGATTGTGGAATCTGAAGGAATTGAACTTTCAGATTCCACACACCTTAGACGTCTTTCTGCAAATGAAACGTACAAGTATCTCGGTATGTCACAGGCGCTGGGTATAAATGAACTGACTATGAAGCAATCGCTAAAGGAGCGTTTCTTTGGCCGTCTGAAAAAAGTACTGAAAAGTATTTTGTCGGGCGGTAATAAGGTGCGTGCCTATAACGGTTGGGTCATACCAGTCTTAACCTACTCCTTTGGCATACTTAGATGGACTCAGACGGAATTGGACGCCCTAGATAGAAGAGTCCGTACACTGCTAACTGCGTACCGAATGCACCATCCACGTTCATCAGTAATGAGATTGTATATTCCGCGGAAATGTGGGGGTCGTGGTTTCTTAAATGCCAGGACCCTTCATAATCGCGAAATATGCAATCTTAGAGATTACTTTCTTTCTGTTAATGTGGAGGTACACCGGGATGTAGTGGCAGTTGATAACGGACTTACTCCGCTTGGTCTAGGAAAAGAGAACTGGCGCATGCCTGCCATACTTAATGTTAAAGACCGTCAGGAGATATGGAAGAGCAAAGAGCTGCATGGACGTTTTTATCGGGCCTTAAACGGGCCCGATGTAGATTTATTATCATCTGTGTCTTGGCTACGTTTCAGTGACCTCTTTGGAGAAACTGAAGGTTTTATCTGTGCAATTACAGATGAAGTTGTTATGACGAACAATTATAGGAGACATATCCTGAAGGATGGCACAATTGACATTTGTCGGGCATGTCATCGCCCTGGTGAAACCCTCAGGCATATAATTTCCGGTTGCTCTCGTCTTGCAAACGGTGAGTACTTGCACAGACATAACCAAGTGGCCAGGATAGTCCATCAGCAACTTGCTCTTAGATATAATCTTGTGGATGTCGAGTTACCGTATTATAGGTATGTGCCCTACCCAGTTCTTGAAAATAGTCGTGCAACATTATATTGGGATCGATCTATCATCACTGACAGGACTATTGTTGCCAATAAACCTGATATAGTGGTGATAGACCAACTAGAGCGCCGAGCAATGATTGTTGACATTACCATTCCACATGACGACAACCTCATAAAGGCAGAAAAAGATTGTGGCGTACATATGCCACGTACTCTATAGCTCTGAAAATGCACCAAGACAGCACGCATCCACTCGCACAGCATACCAAGCGGCGAATAAACGCGATCCGCGCGACACCGCGGTTTTATACGATGCATTAATTTATACTCACGCACACATACAACGACAACAGGAACGTAAGCTGATTGGTTGCGTGCACAGTAAATATTGTAAATATAGAATAAGAAATGTGATTGGTTAATCCATATAATGTGCGGTAAATTAACTCCATTACTTAATAGTCAAAAATGTAAATATAACTAGCACACTTTTAATCAAATATAAGTCGATTCCAACCATTCTCTGGTGTTTCACTTCAGCTACGGTTCAAGGACTAACCAGTCTGGCCGGCTAACATAGACACCTTTCCTTGCTCCTAGTATTATCTACTTAGCTACGGTTCGACGGCTTATACAGCCTGGCCGGCTAAGTAGATATCCTCACCTCATTCAGCCAGCTGGCACAGACGTAGGAAAAGTACTACTTCCAAAACTTATCGGGTCAGTTACTCCAACAGCTGATCCCGAAATTGGTGACCCCGCAAAAAACTACGAACATTACCGTACCAAAGTACCTACGAGTAGCGCCGTGTCGTAGTACCTACCACCGCACAGCTGACGGCTAGTACCTACGCCGCACCGTTTCAGCCGCCCCGCTCAACTTTTTACGTTAAACAAACACCATGTCCAAGGAAGACACCCAAGAAGTCATAACCGTCAAGAGCGACGTAGCCACCATATCTCTGCCGGCACGCTTATCACCATTTTGGCGACAAAACCCTCAACTATGGTTCGCACAATTCGAAGCCGCCGTCGCTGCTAGCAAGATAGGAGAAGAACAGAAGTTTAACTTAGTCATCCCACTACTCGGCTGCAGCAACCTTGAACAAATAGCGGACATATTTCTCAACCCGCCCGCCACCGGTAAATACAACATCCTCAAGGACAGACTCATAAGCACCTATCAAGAATCAGATCACCGTCAACTTCAAAAACTACTGAGCGGCCTAGAACTCGGCGATTCAAAACCTAGCCAACTATTACGAAAGATGCGTGACCTTAGCGGTAGGTTACTAACTGACGAAGCACTGCGAGTCATGTGGTTATTGCAAGCACGCCGCGAATTTGTGGAGGTAATTGTCCTACTATGTCGACGTGTAGATGCTCGAATCGCGATGACTGTTGAAACTCGCCGAGTGGGCTGATAACGTGTCTTTGAATTTTCGCGCGCTGGCATCCGATGCATGACCTTGACCAAGTTGTTACGTCTTTGTTAATAGAAGGCCAAAAGAATTTGGAAGTTATAATTTTTCTTGTCGTTCGTACGCCGGGGTGACTTAGATCGTGTTGAGCTTTGAAGGCTATAAGACGATAAGTCAGTGGTAGATATGGTCGAATGTTCGATGTTGATATTTCGCACCATATCGGTTGTTGAACTCCGGGTAGATTAATCTGAGTGAATTTGAGATTGGATTGTTTCTTGCAGGCTTGTAACTCTGTGTCGTTTTCTTGGTCTATTGCTAATTGGTTATAGTCGATTGTGCTGTTTAGAATCTCGATATCTGCAATACGTGATAACGCGTCGGCCGCTGCATTTCGTTCGCCGTGAATGTACTTAATGTTTGAACAGAATTGACTTATGTAGTGTAACTGGCGCTCTCTTCTCGGTGTGTCGCTGTTGCTTTGAGTTCTCGTAAGTGCGTAGGTAAGTGGCTTGTGATCGGTACATACGGTGAGTTCGTTGCCCTCGATAAGTCGACGTAAACTTTTGATAGCGGTGTATATAGCCAATAATTCGCGGTCGTACACGCTATATGTTCGTTGTGTGTCGCTCATAGTCTTCGAGTAGAAAGCGAGTGGTTTCCAAATATCGTTAATTTTTTGTTGCAACACGGCGCCTAATGTAGTGTCGGAAGCGTCGGTGAGTAGGCATAGTGGTGCGTTAGGTAACGGGTGCGTGAGCGTAGTGGCTTCGAGTATGCTTTGTCGGCATTGCTCAAAGGATTTTTCTGCCTCGGTTGTCCATTGTATCGGTGACTTGTCGTTCTTCTTAGAATTATGTAAATATTTATTAAGTAGGTATTGATGTTCAGCTTGATGAGGTAAACAACTGCGGTAAAAGTTAATCATGCCTAAAAATCGTCTTAATTCTTGTACTGTAGTTGGTTTGGGATACTTTAGTATGGCTTGGATGCGTTCTTCAGTAGGTTTGATTCCGTCCGGTGTAACTTCGTAGCCGAGAAATTGAATTTTGTTTTTTCCGAACTCGCATTTGTCGATGTTGAGAGTGATACCGTATTGGTTTAAACGTTCGAGGACTGTGTGTAGATGGCGCTTGTGTACTTCTTCGTTATTTTCAGAATATATTAATAAATCATCTACAAAACAGTAGCATATGTCGTCGAGTCCGCGTAGTACTTCGTGCATAAATCGCTGAAATGTTTGACCAGAGTTTCGTAGGCCAAATGTCATGCAGTTGAATTCAAAGAGGCCAAACGGGGTGATAATTGCGGTTTTCGCGGCATCTTCTTTTGCCATAGGTATACTATAATAAGCCATCTTCATATCTAACTTAGAAAAGATTGCCTTGCCGTGTAACTGGTAGGTAAAATCTTGGATTCTCGGTATAGGGTACCTATCGGGTATTGTTGCGGCGTTAAGTCGTCTGTAGTCGCCACAAACACGTAGTGAGCCATCTTTCTTTTTGACGACGTGCAGTGGACTTGCCCAGGGGCTGTTTGATGGTTTGCAGATACCCATGTCCATCATTCTTTCGAATTCTAACTTCGCAGCTTTGTACTTGTCAGGCGGTAGAGGTCGCGGTCGTGAATATATGGGTTGTCCGGTGGTTTCAATATGATGCGTGACGTCATGCTTCGCTGTAGTTTTTAATGACATTGGTCGTAGAACATCGGGGTATTGTTTTAGAATATCGTAGTAAGCGTGATTGTGATTAACTGTATAGATGGATTGTTCGGTACTGCATACTTTGATTGCGTTTACGCTGAGATCTGTCACTCGGTCGATAAGTTTTTTCTGATGTAAGTCTACTAATAACTTGTGTTTAGCTAGGAAGTCTGCACCCAGTATTGACGTCTTCACATCGGCGACCGTGAATGTCCATTTGAAACTTCTACGTAGGCCTAGGTTAAGCTCTAGTGTGCGCTGTCCGTAGGTACGAATTTCTGTTCCGTTGGCTGCGTAAAGCTTGTATGAGCTCTCTATTGGTTTCGAGTATCTATTCTTTGTTGCGGCTAGGACTGATATGTCGGCTCCGGTATCGACGAGAAACTTCTCTCGGTTATTGCTGTCTGTAACGCAAAGGCGGTGGCTACCTTGATTGACATCGACTCCCGCCACGGCCGGTGTCTTTATTAGTTTTCCTGATGCTTGCTGGTTTCAGTTGTATTAAACTTTGCTTTGGAACAAGGTAATTTGCGCGCGTCTTCTCCGAAGCGATAATGATAAAAACATAGCCTATCGTCGTCGCGACTACTTCGAGAGCGCGATCGCATACGGCCTTGAAAGTGCGGCGGGCGGTGTGGCGAGCGGTGCGGCGGGCGGCGGTTATCGTAATGTTTATTACAAAGTTCGGCTATTTCCATTGATAACTTTTCTATTTGTTTAGTTATTAAGTTAATTTGTAAGTTTTCGACTGTTGTATTTTTCGTTTCATTAGGTACTTGAGAGCACGAGGAGCTGGGTATCGGAGTTGTTGTGATTGCGGCGGTTATAGCGTCAAACGAATATAGGTATTTAGTAACAATGATCGATCGCTGCACAAAGTGGCCAGAAGCAATACCTACTCGCGACATCACCGCCGAGACAATCGCTAAAGCCGTGTACGACGGATGGATCTCACGATTTGGTTGTCCGTTACGAATCACTACGGACCAAGGCAGACAGTTCGAGTCATCACTATTTCATGCACTAATGAAAAAACTCGGCGTCACTCGTATACGCACAACTGCATTCCACCCTCAATCAAATGGACAGATAGAACGCTGGCATCGAACTCTCAAGGCAGCATTGATGGCAAGAACAGCGAGTATTAAATGGAGCGAAGAACTACCTACTGTTTTACTCGGACTACGTACAGCATTATGTCAGGACACCTCTGTAAGCCCCTCATTAATGACCTACGGATCTACACTACGCATCCCGTCAGATTTCTTCGTGCCTACAAAGCCGAAGATGGATGACGCGGAATTTGTACGCCATCTGACCGAAACCATGACGTCACTATCACCGAAAAAAAGATCACATTCATCAAATCAGCAGACATTCATTTATAAAGATCTCGAAACATGCACTCACGTGTTCGTACGGAACGACACTGTCCGACCACCACTCACACCACCATATGACGGACCCTACAAAGTGTTTCAACGAAGTGCAAATGGTAAACAATTCACAATCCAACTACCACTCCGTACCACAGTCATATCCATAGACCGATTGAAGCCAGCCCATCTGAATAACGACGAGAAATTACAATCAGGTTCACAAACAAATACTTCGACTACAAACATAACAACGAACGCAAGTACATCACCCGCAAGTGGAACCACCTCAATACCGAGTACAGCAGCAATTCCCGCTACTCACCACGACGCCTACATCACCCGAACCGGCAGAACAGTCAAACCCAATGTACGCTTTGCTTGAGGGGGGGTACTGTGGCGTACATATGCCACGTACTCTATAGCTCTGAAAATGCATCAAGACAGCACGCATCCACTCGCACAGCATACCAAGCGGCGAATAAACGCGATCCGCGCGACACCGCGGTTTTATACGATGCATTAATTTATACTCACGCACACATACAACGACAACAGGAACGTAAGCTGATTGGTTGCGTGCACAGTAAATATTGTAAATATAGAATAAGAAATGTGATTGGTTAATCCATATAATGTGCGGTAAATTAACTCCATTACTTAATAGTCAAAAATGTAAATATAACTAGCACACTTTTAATCAAATATAAGTCGATTCCAACCATTCTCTGGTGTTTCACTTCAGCTACGGTTCAAGGACTAACCAGTCTGGCCGGCTAACATAGACACCTTTCCTTGCTCCTAGTATTATCTACTTAGCTACGGTTCGACGGCTTATACAGCCTGGCCGGCTAAGTAGATATCCTCACCTCATTCAGCCAGCTGGCACAGACGTAGGAAAAGTACTACTTCCAAAACTTATCGGGTCAGTTACCCCAACAGCTGATCCCGAAAAGATAAACAAATAAAATATTTGGATTTAGCCCATGAGGTGGTCGACATGTGGGATGTGAGTTCTGCAATCATTGTGCCGATAGTCATATCAGCTCATGGGTTGATTGCCAAGAGCCTCGACCAACATCTGCAGAGGCTCACGTTACACAGCTGGGTTAAGGGCCTAATGCAGAAGGCAGTCCTTCTTGATGCGGCACGTATTGTGAGGAGGTTCCTGTCTCTGGAGCCCTAACTACCGGTAGCTTGGTCCCTGTACCCGATACCGGTGGGGCACTATTTTTTATATTTTTAAATATATTTTGTTTTTATTTTATATTTAAAAATGTAATTTGTATGTTGAATAATGTGAATAAAGAGAATAATAATAATATATGTCATGTGTCACAGAGCGCATAGACTTTCTAAAGCAAAAAGTTTTTGGATGGGCAAATAGAATTAAACGGTACAAAAAGCGAGTCGATCGATTTAATCAGAGTCGTATGTTCCAAAGGAATGAGAGGTGGGTTTACCGAAAATGGAAACAACCTGATCCACGTGTGAGTGATGGGTATTTACCAGATTCTGATGCTAAAAGTACATTTTGGCGTAACATCTGGTCCATACCTGTCACCCATACAGAAGCCTACTGGATGCAAGATGTCAGACGATCGTGTGAGACAATACAACAAATGGAACCTATAACCATAACCACTGAGAACGTGGGTTGTGCAGTTCTTCATTATCAAATTGGAAATCTGCTGGTGCAGACGGACTGCACAACTTTTGGCTTAAATGGTTTCGTAGCTCACATGCTCGTTTGGCATCTCAGTTCCAAGCGGCTCTAGATTTAGGTTCATTACCCCAATTTATGACCACTGGCGTAACCCACTTACTCTACAAATCTGGTGATGCCATGGATCCTAAGAATTATAGACCAATAACATGTTTACCAACTGTCTATAAGGTTCTTACTTCTATTCTGAGAATAAAAATTACATCTCATTTAAATAAAAATTCGATCATTTCTGTTTTTCAGAATGGATGTAGGACTCGTGGCACCAAAGAGCTCCTTATCATGGATTTGGCCATTAGCCAACAAGTACGTCGTAATCGCAAGACTCTGGAGACATGTTGGATAGATTACAAGAAGGCCTATGACTCGATTCCACATATGTACATGGCTTTTGAGGGTGCTGGACTTGTATAAAATTGATACAACTCTATGCACTTTCTTGAAGTCATGTATGGGGCAATGGAGAACGGTTCTTCGTCATCCAGGATGTCGGCAGATTATAGCTAACGATGTACCATTAGAGATCGAGCGAGGCATATTTCAAGGGGATAGTCTGAGTCCCTTGTGGTTCTGTCTAGCTTTAAATCCTCTCAGCACTCTGTTAGAGGGTTCAGGGCTAGGTTTTAAGTTGCGGAAAGATGATCAAGTTATATCTCACTTTCTATATATGGATGATTTGAAACTATTTGCCCCCAGTAAATTGCAACTGACAGCGTTACTTAAGGTGACTGAAAACTTTAGTAACTCTATCAAGATGGAATTTGGTGTAGACAAGTGTGCAGTCATGCACGTAAAGAAAGGCGTAGTAGTAGAATCTGAAGGAGTTGAACTTTCAGATTCAAGTAATCTTAGATCTCTTTCTACTGCTTAAACCTACAAGTATCTGGGTATATCACAATCATTGGGAATACCTGAGTCTAGTGTGAAACAGGCATTGCGGGACCGATTTTTTGGCCGTCTGAAAAAAGTACTTAAAAGCCTTTTGTCAGGCGGTAACAAAATACGCGCCTGCAATAGTTGGGTTATACCAGTTCTCACGTATTCCTTTGGTATACTCAGATGGACTCAGACTGAACTAGATGCTATTAATAGGAGAGTTCGTACACTGATGACTGCATTTCGAATGCACCATCCGCGGTCATCGGTAATGAGATTGTATATCCCGCGAAAGATTGGAGGTCGTGGTCTTTTAAACATTAAGACTCTACAAAATCGCGAGATATACAACCTCAGAGAATATTTTCTTCATACCGATGTAGAAGTGCATCGTAATGTTGTAGCAATGGACAAAGGACTTACTCCGCTCGGTCTGGCTAAAGAGAACTGGCGCAAACCTGTAGTACTTAGTACTAATGATCGCACGGAGGTATGGAAGGGCAAAGAGCTCCATGGTCGGTTCTATCGGGCCCTAAATGGGCCTGATGTAGACATAAAAGCTTCTACATTGTGGCAACGGTGTGGTGATATTTTTGGAGAAACTGAAGGTTTTGTCATTGCAATTATGGATGAAGTTGTTATGACGAATAACTATCGGAAATTTATTCTGAAAGACGGTACGGTCGACATATGTCGGGCATGCCACCGTCCCGGTGAATCTATCAGGCATATTATTTCTGGTTGTTCTCGTCTTGCAAACGGTGAGTATTTGCATAGACATAACCAAGTGGCCAGAATAGTACATCAACAACTTACCCTTAAATACAATCTTGTGAGTTTAGAGGTGCCATATTACAGGTATGTGTCCGATCCAGTTCTCGAAAATGGTATTGGGATCGATTTATCATCACTGATAGGACTATTATTGCTACATTGTATTAGTGCTACATTGTATTGGGATCGATCTATCATCACTGATAGGACTATTATTGCTATTAAGCCTGATTTAGTCGTGATAGATCGATTAGAGCGCCGCGCAATGATTGTCGATATTACTGTTCCTCATGATGATAATCTCGTGAAAGTTGAAAAAGATAAACAATTAAAATATTTGGATTTGTCTCACGAGATTGTCGATATGATGAATATCGATTCGGCTATCATTGTCCCGATAGTCATATCTGAATAAAGAGAATAATAATAATAATAATCTTTATTTCCAAGAACACGGTCAAAATACATAAGTAGATGTTTTTACAAAAAGGCTAGCACAGCATGTTCTGCCACTTGTGGCGCGCAAATATATTACGTTATACAATACTAAAAATCAGCTATAGATAGCTCAGCAGACGCTAGCAGCACCAAATAACATATAAACCATTCACTGCCGAAAATAAGATAACTACTACTACTATACAATACGTTAATATACAATTTGTTATTTTATCAATATTCAAATCTTCGTATCAATATTTAGGGCTAGAAATTAAATTATTAGGATAACCTGTCTTCCAAGTATTCATTAATTGTATAATATATATTTTTTTGAAGTACTTTATATAACTCTCTTCGAAATTGTGTTAAAGGTAACATTTTCATGGTATCTGGTAGATGGTTATACAATTTTATGACCATACAATATGAGTTCCTTCTGAATAGCTCTAAGTTAATTTTAGGCATTATAAGTCTGTTTTTGTGTCTAGTTCGACTGTTCCCCATATCTCAGTATTTTTTAAATAATTCTGGATATCTTTTAACAAATATATTACATTCAAATATATATAAGCAGGGTAGTGGAAGGATTTTATATTTCCTGAATAAAGGCTTACAACTATCAGTGTAATCGGCTCCAAGCATTGCTCGAATGCATTTCTTTTGTCCTCTGAACAAATTAGTAATTTCCACGGAGTTGCCCCATAGAACGATACCATAACGGAGAATGGAAGCCACATATGCGTGGTATGCAATTATTGCAGTCTGTGTATTTACTGTTTCTCTTAACTTTTTAAGTACGAAGTTTTGTTGATATGTGGCTTCCAGCTACAGAATTTGTCTAGGGTTATGCCTAGAAAAAGACACTATTGACATTATTTATTTGGTGATTATTGTATTTTATAATTAGATTCGGTACATTTGTTTTATTTGTCTGAAATTGGATGATATTTGTTTTTGTGAGATTTATTTGTAGGTTATTCTGTTTCAGCCAAGCTATGGATTTATCAATAGCTATATTAACTTCTGTTTCTAGTGTTTTTATGTCTTTGCTTTTAATTATTAGTGTTGTGTCGTCAGCAAACAGAACGCCCTCCTGATTAACTGCATCTAGAAGGTCGTTAATGTAAAGTAGGAACAGAAGGGGAGCTAGGATAATCCCCTGTGGGACACCGTAATTGTTGTGCTGGTATGATGATCTGAACCGTTTTTGTTGATATTGATCGATTTTTGTAATTTCCACACATTGAGTCCTGCCTTCCAAATAGCTTTTAAGCCAATCGTATGCAGTGCCACGTAGTCCATAGTTGTATAGTTTGGACATTAGCGTATTATGGCATACAAAGTCAAAAGCCTTTGTCATGTCTAAGAATATACATGCCGTCAATGCTGATATTTTAAGATATTGCACGACGTTATGAATATTTCTATTTTTTTTATGCATAACTTTATATATACGAGAAAAGCTAATAAATTTATGAACTAGACGGTGTGTGTGTCTGCTGTGTACTACGTAATGTAAGTTGGAGGCGTGGATTGTAGGCAAGTCTGGGGACTGATATATGGCCACTGACGACAAAAGGGCCGCTGTCTTACTTCTATGTATTATGCATAAGCAATTTCAAAACGGAAACAATCAGGCTTAAGATTTTGTATTACACATTGACCGTTACTGTTACATATAAAATTCTTTTTTTTTTCTATTATGGAGGGACACATTATCAAATGGGTCACCAGATGGTAAGCGACAACATCTGCAATTTGGGAGTCGTAAGTCTTTGAAGGTGATGAAATGTAACGCAAGCTTTGCTTCACAACCGGTTTTCCACGAGGCCCTGATATCGCAACGGTCGAGCCGGCCCATTCGGGCCTAGGTATGGTTCTTCTTCGATAAAAATAAACAAAAGTTTAATTTAAATAGTACCCTAATTAATATTATTAATGCGAATTATTCTTTGTTATTGCTACTCACCCGATCATCAATTTGAAATTTTCTACGAGGTACCCTTCACTTAGAAGTTAAATAATGTTAAGGAAGAAGATAAAATTTAGTTCCAACCTTTATTGAGTGAAAAATGCTACGTTAATACAAGCGAGTTATTTGACAAAAGCCTTGAATGTTTTAAGGTATGTCTATTCTGCTGGTCGATTGACTGATCGATTCCTGTACAATACAAGTAGTTGTACCGAGTCTGAGTATTCTTTATGTCTCTTATTTGTTTGTTAACGCATCCCCCGCGACACAGGAATCATTCCTCATGACGCAGTTGTCGTTTTTAAAACGAAAGTAAGCTTTGTTAGTAAAGCTTTATTTCAAAATCTATATATAATGAATGAAATCGAATCTAAATTTGAAGTAGAAAGTCAAACTTTGGCATAAATCAACATCAACCGCAGTTTACTGAAACACGTCAGTTAACTATCAGGTACCATAAATCATTCAGTTTAGACACTTTATAAGTTCAATTTCACTGCATCGCTGCAACTTTCAATTCTGAATGATAAATCTAAAACTACTTTTGGAAGAGAACGATATTTCAAATTTAGTTAGTTGAGACGATGAGACAATTTATGTGTATACTAACATTTATTTTTCTCACAAAAGCATATTTTTTTTCATTTACTTTTTAGAAGACAACTCCCGCACTGGGATTAATTCATGTACAAACATTCAAAAAACGGACACAAAGAACATCCAGACTCAGGACAACTATTTGAGATTTACATATTACTGCGGAGATTGAACCCACGACACTCGGAGCGGCATCGTGGTAGTGAGGTAACCACTTAAACCACAGCGCAATCCATGCCGTCAAGCATCACAAAAGAATCATCAGCATCAAGCTAGTAGTAAGTAATGAATTGAGAGGATCCTCATCCATCAGGACAGCGCTCCAGCTCACTCCACCAGACGGACTATATATTTATCTATCTGTGTAGGAGTTGAGTTAGTGAGTCATCCTCATTACAGTCCACACCTGGCACCTTGTGACTTTTATTTATTTATCAATACTAAAAGTTAAACTTAAAGAAGAGTGGATTTACTCGATGGTTGCATTGCATGCGACGGTGCTTAAATAGGAACGGAGACTACTTAAAGACTAAAAGCAATAAAAATAATGAAAGGCTTCTATATCATTCATATAATTGTGTGTGTGATGTTTATCGATAGACAAACCAAGTTTGTTAAAGTGGTATTTTTTAGTAACTACGAGTATTGTAGATGTACATAGAGTAGGTACATGCTGCAATTTGTTTAACTTAAAAAGTTAGACATGAATATTGTAAAGATTATCAACTTAAAGGTACATGTTCTCGCCACTAGCGAGACGTCTGCAAAAACGAAACGTAAACGTAAAAGTGTCAAACAAGTGACGTTTGCGTAAGGGACTTGAAAAATTCGAAATAACGTGTACCGGCGCGCGCGCTATAAAGTTTAAATATATTCTGCTCAAGAAACGCGAGTGTGATTAAGAAACCCCGAATCAGCTCATTGCTTCCCGTGTCGTGATAAAACAAGAAGTGCCACGAGTGCCGAGAACCCCTGGCGCCTTCTACCAGCTCCTAACCATCACCAACCCGTGAGTACATTTCCACCACTTCCCCTTACCTTGGCTTACCTCACTGCTGTATGTATGCGTCGCACCAAGGCGCATATTATACATTTTGGTCATTTCGAGCCGGATTTTGATCCATTCTAGCCGGTCATACTACATTTTGGTCATTTCGAGCCGGATTTTGATCCATTCTAGCCGGTCATACTACATTTTGGTCCATCTTGAGCCGGCCTTTGGTCCGGTCATAATACGTTTTACAGTCCACTGTTCAGCTCTCAGCTCCCAGCCCTTAAATAATACTTGCAAATATCTGCCCATATTATAATAAACCATTTATTTTCATTTACCCTATTCCACAAACTACTCATTCCGCTCAATATATCTGATTATATCTTTATCATCATTCATTCATCATTATATCGCTCAATATATCTTTCTCTGGTGTTGTTAAATACATGCAATATACCATCCCTCAGCTCAAAAGGTATCTATTGTCCATATTTCTGCACAAATTTCATATTTTTATAATAATTTAATACTTACCTACATACATTTAATACATTCTTAACTTTAATAAATCCCTATTGTAACAATAAAACCCATATCATTGGTTAATATTAATACTATGCTTAATATTAATTCATTTGCTAATAGTAAGCATTAATCTCAGCTCATTTCATATCCTTACAGTTAAATTTTAATCACTTACAATAAATTGTACCACCTACCCCATAACTAATAATAGTTATAATAATTTTGAAAAACTTGCCCAATTCAGCCCAATATCTAATAACTTTGTTTGTTGAATATATCAGCAATCTTCCCATTTCTTTATATATAATTTGATTCATAAAACACAAAATTATAGAATCTCTTTATTCGCGTCCGCTCAACACTGCCGCCTTGTATTTTTTTTTCCCCTTCAATTCAGCCTATTATTTTTTTCAGCTCATCAAACGCATACAGGTATTGTTTTGTTGACTTTAACAATATATTTTATTTTTAAATAAAATTCAAAGAAAATCCCTCAACGGGTTCACATAATTATAAGGAGTTAAAACCACTTGGGTAATTGCATCATACGTTCACATCTTATAAACAGTCATAAGTTGTAATATCAATTTCTCCTTATTTAACAAATAATTTTCATAACATCTAATAACGGTGGTAAAGAATAAAGGCGCACATACCAACTTGTTGTTTGGTTTAAATTTTATTATAAATTTATGGTTATTTTTTTTTCTTCTTTCAATTAATTTCTTAATACTCATAGAGGGTGTGTCGACGTACAGGTTGATATTTATTTTTAATCACATACAATAAGTTTTTTTTTTTCTCTCTTTAACTTCAATCAGCACTTCCCTTAATTATGCCTACCAAATCACAGGCTGCCATCTTCCGAGAGGCCTTTAAGGCGATAACTGCCTTACTTCAGATCGCAGAAGACCTGATCAGCCCAAAACCCAAGTTCACACCCGATGAGTTTCATGGTCGTTTCGCCAAACTGGATGATTACAAGCATAAGCTAGATGATGTCTTCCATAAGATCCTCGATTCGGCTGACCTCACCAGCGAGCAGGAAGAATATTATACGGAGAATCACTCCAAGGCCACCGAAGGCTATACACGTATCTTGGTCATCCACTATAAGCTTCAGGCTATGCCTTCTACATTAGCCCAATCCTCAGCTCGTTCGTCGGCCCAACCCCCATCCAAGTCTTGTGTACCAGCAACGTTCTTACCAAAGATTGAGTTGCCCAAATTCAGCTCGCTAGTGGAGGATTGGCCGTCCTTCATTACCATTTTCAAAAGTCTGACTGACGACATGGCGACGCTCACAGATGCGGTCAAACTACACTACTTGTTGTCTTCCCTTTCAGGTGAGGCGCTTAGTATGATTTCACACCTAAAGATAACGAACAAGAATTACCCCATAGCCTTAGACATATTGTCTAAGCAGTTTGAAAATCGGAGGGTACTCATCGATAGGTTTGTGGATATCATATTGGGTTTGCCAACCATACATGCCCGCTCTGAGATCCGACGATCCTTTCTCACCTCTCTAGTATCAGCCCTATCAAACCTCAAAAACCTGGACCTACCAATAAACGACAGTAATTACGTATTCGTTTCCATTCTCATTCGCAAGTTGAAAGGCGAGCTCCGTACGCTCTTCGAACGAAGATACGGCTCCTGTCAGGAGCTCCCTACCTTTAATGATTTGGTCTCGTTTTTGGAGGAGCACGCTCGCTGTGTGGAGAACGAAAGGTCAGCACCAGCGCCTGCTCAGCCCTCTCATTCCCAACAAGCTGCCCCCGCTCAGCCCACTCGCCCGCGTCAGCTCGCTTACCAAATATTCCGCCCAGTCTCTCAGCCCATGCGCTCCGGCCATGGTCGTCAGTCAGACCCTCAAGCTCTCCGCCCAACATACACTTCCACGCCAATGTCCAGGTCTCCCGTAGCAGTTACGCCTGTAGCCCCTATGCAGCGCTCCTCCCCAACATCGACTATGTACTGCCCATATTGCAGGAGCCGAGATCACAGATTGATCGCGTGTCCCCAATTCAATAACCAACCGGTTCAGGGTCGTTGGGACTTCATCGAAGCCCGCGACCGCTGCTGTCGCTGTCTGGGTCCGCACTATGAGACCGAGTGCAAAAGCACCGGAGCATGTCGGCACTGTGGTAATCCCCAGCACCACACAGCTCTGCACCGCCATGATGAGGTTCCTCCTGCAATGCATTCAGCCGCACGGCGCCTTCCACCCCATCTTCGGGAACAGCCCAGACAGCGCCCCCCTAATAGACCTCAGCACATCTCCGCCCACGCTGCACAGGCGAACTCCCCTCCACGAACCAGCTCTTCACCCGGTTCTCGGTCGCCTGGCCGGGAATCTCAGGGAAGTCGTCGTCATCCACAATGACTATCCAACGTTCGTCGGTCCAACATTACTCATTCAGCACACACTTCCACACCCAACACACATTCAGCCCATACTTCACAATTGAATTCAGCACACACTTTCACACCCAACACACATTGAGCACATACTTCACAATTGAACTCGGCACCTCCAAGATTGGATAGTATATATAACTTCGCACCTTTAAATGATATACCTATTCTATTACCCACTGTTTCGTTAAGAGTGTCAGACGTGCATGGACACTTTCATAAGGCAAGAGCGTTGTTGGATTGTGGAAGCATGATAACCTTAATAACTCAGCACATGGCGAAATTATTGAAACTCCCCACCCAACCATCAACCCTGAAAATCGCAGGAGTTGGTAATCAGCACGTTCAAGCCTCAAAGGCGTCAGTTATAATTACATGTCAGCCCACACGTAGTGATAGTCCAACTATCACAACAACAGCTCATGTTTTGAAACATGTCACAGGCTGTTTACCCCTAGAGAAGCTCCCGAATACGGCTCACACCTCAGAGCAGTTACAGTTCCCATTAGCAGATCAAAATTATCACACACCAGCTCCGGTTGACCTACTGTTAGGGTCCGACGTTCTCGGCCAAGTATTGGACGGTACTAGGGTGTCTTTGGGCCCCGGGAAGCCCATAGCCTTCGGCACGATTTTTGATTACGCTCTGTTAGGACCCATTAAAGATTTTTATCCCCAACCTGATAACCAGGTCAGTTCACTTCAGGTTATCAGCCCCCAGCTCGATACAGTAGAATCGACTCATGATATACAAAAGAGTCTTGAGAGGTTTTGTGAGTCAGAGGAACCCCACTCTCATGCAGTCACTAGTACACTGAATGATCAGTGTGAGCAGATATTCAGCTCTACTACCACGCGTCAACCATCAGGCCAGTACATGGTGACGCTACCCTTTTTATCAAATGCTCCATCGCTAGGCAATACTCATGCTATTGCTCTACGTAGGTTCCTCAATTTAGAAAGGAAACTACAATCTAACCCTACACTCCGCTCCAAGTATATCGATTTTATGAACGAATACCTTAGATTAGGACACATGTCACCGTGTCACCCAAACACTTTAACTAATAGACCCCATTTTTATATCCCTCACCATGGCATATTCAAGTCATGCTCTGACAAACTTCGTGTCGTGTTCGACGGCAGCTGCAGGAGCTCAAATGCTGTTAGTCTGAACGACTGTTTGCACACAGGCCCAGTTCTTCAACTAGATATAGTCGACATCCTCATATCTTTTAGGACTCACCCTGTAGTGTTCAGCACAGACATTAAAATGATGTTTAGGAATATACTTATACATCCAGATCAGCGACGGTACCAGTTGATATTGTGGCGATCATCTCCTAAGGAGCCTCTACTCACATATTCCCTAAATACTGTGACCTATGGTTTGAGGTCAAGTCCCTACCATGCAATCCGCACAATACTCCAGCTGGTTGACGACGATGGTCACCGCTACCCCGCAGCCGCTCAAGTTTTACGTAGGTCCATGTTCGTTGACGATATCCTCACGGGTCACGACTCCATAGAATCGGCCCAAGAGCTCCAGAATGACTTAATTAGTCTACTCGCCCTCGGTGGCTTTCAGCTCAGCAAATGGACGTCGAATTCACCTCAGCTCCTTGAAAGATTTTCCGATGACCAATGTGACATGCCCAAAGATTTCGATATCAGCTCAGATCCTAGTTCCATCAAAGTGTTAGGTGTGCGATGGATCCCTAAATGTGACATGTTCACTTACCATATCTCTCTGCCCTTAAAACCCAATGTCACAAAACGGTCAATTCTCAGCACAGTTGCGTCACTTTATGACCCCAGTGGGTGGGTCACCCCCGTTATCTTCCGCGCCAAGCTCCTTTTACAGAAGCTGTGGCTCCTCAAACTAGGATGGGATGAGCCCACTCCTCCTGAGATCAGCTCTGAATGGGAATCCATCTCCCAAGATCTTCCCCAGTTATCAGCTCTTCGCCTCCCTCGACACGCCTGCACTAATAAATCATCATCTAATTGCTCCCTCCACGGATTTTCTGATGCGTCCGAAAGTGGGTTTGCTGCGACAGTCTATCTTCGTGAGCTCACTGTCGATGGTCATGTAAATATACACCTGATTCTTACCAAATCAAAGGTCGCCCCAATCAAGAATCGTCTCTCAATTCCCAAGCTGGAACTTTCAGCTGCAGCCCTCTTATCCCAGTTAATGTCTCGTGTATCAGCTCAGTTATCCGCCCATTTCCCCATACACCATAATGTCTGTTGGTCCGATAGCACTATAGTCCTAGCGTGGCTCAATACTCCCCCTCATCGTCTACAGGTATTTGAAGCCAATCGTGTAGCCAAAATAAATTCCAGTTCACCTTAACTTACGTGGAGACACGTACCCACGAACCTCAACCCAGCCGATTGTGCTAGTAGAGGAACATCAGCTTCAGCCCTTTCGACTCATCATCTCTGGTGGTCCCCTTCGTGGCTCAAGGATGCTCCCGAGTCCTGGCCCAAGATGCCTCCTGCTCTAGGCCACCATGCTTTACCAGGTCTCAAACCTAAGCACGTACCATCCCTGATAACGGTACCTGGTATAGATATAGATCTGCTCACTCGTTTCAGCTCTCTCGACAAGCTAGTTGGTGTAACTGCTTGTATAAGACGTTTCATCTACAATTGTAGGCTCAAACCAAATGCACGCCGCTCCGGTGTCTTGTCAGCCCATGAACGAAAGGACGCTCTTTTGTTCTGGATCCGCTCAGTTCAACATAACGAGTTCTCTGAGGACATCCATCGTATTAAAACCAATAAGTTATGTACAACTAGGATTAATCGTCTCACACCCTTCCTAAAGGATAACCTGCTGAGAGTTGGTGGTCGACTCTCTAATGCTTCAATCACGTACAATGCTCAACACCCGCTCATTCTGCCCAGCTCTAGTCCCCTCGTAGACCTCATCATCGACCACTATCACAGGATACACTGCCATCCTGGCGCCGACACATTACACTCTATCCTGCGTCAACAGTTCTGGATATTATCAGCACGTAGGGTTATTAGACACCGCGTATTCAGGTGTATCCGATGTTTTAGATGTCGCGCTCAGCCTCAGGCCCCGATTATGGCTGATCTTCCGCCAGATAGGGTAACACCTCAGCCCGTGTTCAGTCAAGTCACCACAGATTTTGCTGGTCCGTTCCTAGTTAAATCCAGCACACTGCGAAAAGCGAAGCTACTGAAAACGTACTTTTGTATATTCGTATGTCTCTCAACAAAGGCGGTTCACTTAGAACCAGTCTCAGCACTCACCACGGAAGCCTTTTTTGCTGCACTACAACGATTTATCTCACGTCGCGGCGTTCCGTCTCTTATCCGCTCAGATTGTGGTACTAATTATGTAGGCGCTAGGAGCCACCTTATTGAAGTTCAGCACTTTCTTAACGCGAATAACGATGCAATTACCCACAAACTTGCTCGTCAGCACATAACATGGTTACTTAACGTCCCCAAGGGACCCTGGTTCAGCGCATTACACGAAATTAATATAAAGTCAACAAAGCAGCTCCTCTACCGCGTAATTGGTGAGCAGCGCTTCACCTTTGAAGAGTTCTCAACCCTCTTGGCTAGAATTGAGGCTGTACTTAATTCTCGGCCCATCAGCCCAATGTCCTCCGACCCTTTAGATTTTGAACCCTTGACGGCCGGCCTCTTTCTCATAGGTCGGCCTCTCACTGCTCTCCCCGAAGAGCCCCTAACGGACAGACCATTGTCTCCCCTTAGACGCTTTCAGCTCATAAAAGCTCTCTCTCAGCGCTTTTGGACTCTATGGACCAGCTCCTACCTTCATACCCTCCAAACCCGATCCAAATGGCACTCCACATCTTCTGCTCCTCGAGTCCGTGAATTGGTCCTAATCAAGGAGGACAACCTGCCACCCCTTCAGTGGAGACTTGGAAGAATTATCCGCACTATACCAGGGAAGGATGGAGTGGTTCGAGTGGTGGACCTGGTTACGGCCACTGGACATCTGCGGAGACCTGTGTTCAAGATCGCAAGGCTCCCATTGGATTCAGCTCAAGATGATGGATCTGTCCCGGCCCCCCCAGGATGTTCTCGCCACTAGCGAGACGTCTGCAAAAACGAAACGTAAACGTAAAAGTGTCAAACAAGTGACGTTTGCGTAAGGGACTTGAAAAATTCGAAATAACGTGTACCGGCGCGCGCGCTATAAAGTTTAAATATATTCTGCTCAAGAAACGCGAGTGTGATTAAGAAACCCCGAATCAGCTCATTGCTTCCCGTGTCGTGATAAAACAAGAAGTGCCACGAGTGCCGAGAACCCCTGGCGCCTTCCACCAGCTCCTAACCATCACCAACCCATGAGTACATTTCCACCACTTCCCCTTACCTCAGCTTACCTCACCGCTGTATGTATGCGTCGCACCAAGGCCCATATAATACATTTTGGTCATTTCGAGCCGGATTTTGATCCATTCTAGCCGGTCATACTACAGTACATTTTCAACTAGAATTTTCAATTGATAAAAACAATTCGAATTAAAATACCACACAAAAGAAAATCGTAAAAGATTATAGATTAACTGCATTAACTAATAACTAGGTAGTAATAGTAGTCTTCAAAGTAGAACGTAGAGGCGTAACAAAGGCCCACATTTTGCCAACCATTATTTAGTATCATTTACATAATAAGCTGTAAGCCTGTTGCTGTCGACTAGTCGATATCTACAATATTTGAGAGCAATAACAGTACGATACCAGTTCTTGTTTAACAAACTAGATAAAACTGTCGTATGGTCAGTTTATTAAATGGTGAGGTATTATGAGAGCAATTGAAAAAGTAGTAGAATAAAAGTGGTAGAGACACGCTTAGCCACGGATGGGCCGCTCGACCGGTGAGATACATCGGACAGATGTTTATAAAGTATAAATTAAAGAAACCTCTTTAATTTATACTTAACCAAGTAATATAAAAATCTTATACATATGCCAAACTATAAATCATTCCAGCCTCACATGATGAACGCTTAGCTAGAAAGTTGTTAAATATACCTAAGTCTAACTCATTAGTGTTTAACTCCTTCATTATATTAATTCTTTCAATTTCATTCTTGTCACACTGTATTAAAATATGATGCAGATCCTCTACTTTATTACATATTTAAAGCTACTTGGGTGAATATACTTTTTTCATCATGAATAGGAAAGAAGAAGAATGTGCTCTGAACGAATTCTAAATGTGATTATGAATATTGTGTCTTATAATAAAATATTACATCATGTATGAAAACAACGATGCTACTGTACAATATCTTTTAACTAATATTGTTTTATTTTAATTTTTTTTAGTGAAGAACAATAAATTATTATTAACTTTAAAGGGAACTTGTAAACTATAAAACAATTTGCATTTAATTATATAACTTCGACTTAATTCTGAATTGCAATGTGGAGCCCAAAGTGATGGGATCCATACTTGTTTAATCATTACAATCTGTTCTTGAACTTAAACGGTCAAAAGAAAATCTGGTTTTTATTATATCTATTCATTAAATAGTATTAATTTAATATAAATAAATGGGTGTGATAGCTTTATAGTTTCCAGAAAATATCATTAACATATCAAACTGTCTCACCGTTTCGTTGGTTAGTTTATTGCACTACACTTTATTTACAAAAAGTAGTAGTGACTCAGCCAGCATTCCGGTTTTAGGAGTTGTTACATTAAAAGAACAGTTACGTCTAAACCACCATAAAAATATACCGAACAACCAGGTTTAATCTAACTATCTATACGCACGGGCAGAAACCTAATCCAACAAGAATAAAAATGTAGACGTTTCACTAACGGGAATGGAAAGATGGAAAACAGTTACAGTACTCAGTAACGTCCACTCCAATATCTATATGTCACAATTCGTTCACTCCCTTTCGACCTATATATTTGTTATAAATATTCCTTTTCCACGGAAACTTTCTTTCTACCCTAATCTATTTTTGAACTTTGAAGACATGATAAATTTCATTTCCTACAGTGCACACCGCTTAACTTTTCCATTTCGGTCCTGTCTCGTCGGTCACTCTTCGTATCATTGCCAATTTGTCACGATATGTCACGATCTTCCCTGTTACTCGATTATTCAGTTTACTATACAACAATGTCACATATACGTTTTGTTTGCGTGCGTGTTTTTTCATTAGTTTAATTAAAAAGTTATCTTAAGCTGCCTGACCACAATTTTGTAAATAGTGATTTAGAAAGTAGAATAAGAGTTATAAAAATAACAATAGATGACTTTTATTTGTTTTAGAACTTACCGATGGCAAATTCAGCATTTCAAATTAAAAATTAAAAGCAGAAATTTCAAATTGAATGTACAAATAAATTTTGAACTATATTTTTACATTCAATTGATATATTGCGGTTTACTTCATATAACGCAGTAGGATAAAATCATTTGTTCACAAACATTGATGTGAGTCAAGTAGCCTCTTTCTCTTTAAAAGCATGCACCCGTTTGAGATTCCAAAAGCATTCACCATCAACTGTTAAAGATTTATCAAGTTTAATAATGATATTAGAAACTTTTGATACGTGTCACGTAGAAAGCTAAAACGTTCTCGCGGATAGGAGAAAGCAAGGGGGTTCAGAACATATTAGCCCATAAAACAGATAAGGAAGACGAGTATCATGTGTACGGTAAATTGGGGCAAATATACAATATGCATTATTCAGATACGTGACCATGCAAGCCACATACAAATCTTTAAAATAAAATAATTTGAATACTCTGCATTTTGTATTCGATAAAAGGCAATGATAATGAGAGAGTAGTCAGTTAAGACCTCCGTTGCAAACTGTGTGTAGGGGAGAAGGAGGGGTTACCGGGCGGATGCACTCTTTGTATAAATTCGGAAACAAATTCTGGCACTCACATCAGAATAGAAAGCCTATTTATTTACAGAATAATATATTGTGAACCTCCTTATTTCCTACTATTTTTAAGAATGTTTTAGGGACATATGTATGTATATATATCCCTATATATATTTGTATGTAATAAAATTAAAATAATTATAAAACGATTCGGACAATTCTTCTTTAGTTGTGTTCATTATTGACAGGACAAGCTTTTTTCAAAATATGTTTTTTCGAGGGGTGCGCAGCTCGTGACTAATAAATATGTTGAACTTAGAGTTTGGCATCTTAAGAATGCAGACAACACTGATTATTATACACTGATTTGATTAAAAGGACGAATTTAAGTCTAAACACCTACTGAAATTTCTTTACCTCAATTAAAGGTATTTGTATGTTGTCTGATGTAGGGTAATAGTGAAGCTAATTGGAAGTTCAAAGACACTCTCGTGATATGCCTACATAATAATGAACAACATATTGAGACTGACATATAAACACTTAAAAATAACCGTTATATATCTTATCATACTTGCTTAATTATACACAAAGAAATGAATATGCAAAATTACTTATGTCAGGAAACCATTATATATATATAAATACATATAATAGTCAGTCTCACATATATGTATATATTATAAGTAGTTTGTAAAAGCAAAAATTCTCGAAGCATAAGTACGACTTCGAAGTAATGGGATGCATCAACGGGAACAAATTGAGGGCTATTTGTTTAGGGTAAGGCTAGCTTTTGGAGGCAGAATAGTTTGTTCGCTAAATAAACATACTCTTTCTTGATTACAAGAATTAATTGAGGTCTATTTAATCACGGCTTTAGTACTAATAAAAATAAACTTCTGAACATAACATATACATAATGAATAGCTATTATTAGGTGGGCATAGAGAGTCCTAACAAGAAGATTAAAGAAAAAGGTAACATACATATTTAGGAGCAAATGAAATATTAAGTATTGTCACAAAACTATACTTAAATATTAAATACAAAAATAGTTCAATTACAACATAACACAAATCAGAAATATATGCTTTATGTTAGTGAAAATAAGTAAAGTAATACCGCGTATTCATAGTAAATTCCCTGAAACACTTTTATACTCGTCTTACAAACTAAATACACGCAGCTGAAACCTATTCGTTTTCAAGACTTTTTCCGGTTTTAAGAAATTTAACTTTTTTATAACAAAAATTATAAACAATTTCGTTATATAATTCTGTGATATTAAGGAATAATTACAAATATACTGCGGATATAGAACAGAGAGATTTTTATGAGTGTAGTGGTAGAGGTATGCCTAGGCACGAATGGGCCTCTCGACGGGTGCGATACCACGGCCTTACAAAAAACCGGTTGTGAAGTAAAGCTTAAGTTGCATTTCCCCGAAATGAGTGAGGTTTCCGGAGACCCAACTCCTCTCATTCCTCTTCCCTTATAACCCCTCTCCTGTTTCCCATCTCCTCGTTCACCTCTCTTCTTTCCCCTCTTACGACTTGTGCACTTACGACTCTTGAAATTCAGGTGTTGATGGACGGCGGTTCTCACTTAACATCAGGTGACCCGTCTGTTCATCTGTCCCCCTTTAGTATAAAAAAAAATAACAGACTGTTACACATAACAACGGCTTTTTGCTCTTCGTATTCGTGCAAAAGAAGTGCAAAACATTTCATTATATCAAAGTAGAAGACGTTAATCGCATTTTAAATTAAAGTGTGAATCGCTTTAAAGTATAAATACCATGTTTAACAAAGTGAATATTACGAAATAATCACTTAATATCGAACAATTCTACTTTCAAGCGCTGGCATTTTCAAACATTCATTTGAGTTCACGTCACTGCGAGGAATAAAAGCTTGGAACCCGTATTTGATTAAAATAGTCATAGACATTCCCCCAACGCGATTCGCTTGTCCGTGTGCATTGTGTGAATCGGAACGAGGGTTTAGTTCAGTGCTGTCTACTGTTCGACATGCACGGTTGAGGATAGTATTAAGATGATTGTGTTAAATTACACATATATGACCCTAAATTTCATTCATAACCCTGACCGTATTCAACCCTCAACTACTTAAAAGTTTATGTGATTATTTATAATGCTACTTTCATCGAAATCGTTAGAAAAAAAAATATTATAAGTGCTCAATTTTCGTATTAATTTTAGGCACTTATTTACGGGTTAGGCAACAAACAAAAAATACGTATTTCTGAGAGATGTTGCCTCCTCGAGCGACGATGGCAAGGTAATCTTGTAACAATGCGCGCTCTCCTTCTATATAAAAAGTTATTAAAAATTATTAAATTAGTCTGAGATAGATTTATTTATAATTTCTATTATTTAGACAGTTTATTATCAATATCAGTTTGTTAATGTCAATTTCATGTTGTGTAACTGTTAATTTTTTATCGGTACTACTACAGATACATTGTCTGCAAAAATAAATTTTAGGCAACAAAGTCAAATGCCTTAGACATGTCAAGGTCTGTTGTGTAGTGTTTTTCATTTACATATGGTAGCGTATTATTAACTAACTTGAACGCAGCATCCCTAGTCAACTTCCTTTTTTTGAAATCCAAATTGGTGTCTCGTTATGGTTAAATAGTATATTGCGTTATATAAATTGCTCGTGCATGACGTTTTTAAAAATTATAGTTAGGACTTAAAGAAGTGTTATAGGACAGTAATTATTAATATCTGTCGTATCACCATATTAACCATGGTTATGTAGCGGTTTGGCAACAGCGTATTTTAATTTGTTGGGAAAAGAACCAGTTTCTAGAAACAGGTTAACTAAGTGCATTAAGACAGGGGTAAGTTGTTCGACACATGATTTCAATATTATAATCCAATTCTGAATCAATAAAAATAATAGTTATATAATAGATGGTTATCTAAACATACATGAACTACTGAGTACGACCAAAATTCCAACTACATTTAGAAACTCTTAAACTAAATGCGAATAAGGTAAAACAGAAATCAAAATACAATTACAGAGTTGTTTTTACATACAGTTAGAGGTACCCGTCTTGTTTGATTAATTATTCTTATAAAAGATTGGAATATATACAATCGAATAAATTACGTGAACACATAACAAGTGCAGAAAAGTAGGTACCTTTACTAATGGGGCGATGTCAAGTGATCATACGATTAATTGTTTAAAGTTTCTGTAACTACAATCATGTACTATTTCCTCTTTAAAAATAAATTTATATGTATGCCTGCTCCGGCTATTGCTTACACTCCCATCATTGCATAACTCCATCCTTTAAACAACATCTTCCTTCTCTTCTGTCTTTCCTTTCATTTTAATATACTCCGTTACGGAATTAATCGATATTAATACGTACGTTTCTCGAAACATTGCCTAGAAATGATATCGAAATATCTGTGATAATAGCGAATAATTCAGGAAACAAAGTTCCCAGTATGTATAACGATATAGCAAACGACGTAATGAAGACTGGTTTGTGGGCTAAAGATCTATTTACATGACAAAGGCGAGTAAAGACAAATTAAACCGGGAAAATGCACCACTTTGCTTAGATACGGTTTGAACTCGTCTAGTCTGCTTCACAGTGTTTTATTATGTAGAGAATTCTTCATAGATAATTGGATATGCCAATTAAAGATCCAATCTAATAACTAAAGAGTTCTCCAAAGATCTAATCACTATAGTCTATCGGGGTTCAGCAGAGGTTCTCGTAAGAAATGTGTAAAACTCGTTTCGCATATCTTTTTGATACTTTTCTCAATATAGAATACAAATCTTTATTGCATTAGACACCCGATAGAAAACATTATTTTTATGAATAACACAACACAACTTATGCCGAATTATAAAGTTAACGACTTTACCTTTGTCTATTTGGAAAGCGCTAATCTGTTTTTATGTGAGTAAATCTGATTAGATAACCAATTACTATCAAATAGAAATAAACTCAATTGTTAAACCAGTTTAGCTTCTAGTATTCCCCTACGGTTATAATTCAAGCACGATCTTTTTCATATTATTATTAAACTGTTACTAAGAAGACGTGCGGTAAAACAAAACAAAGCCTTTAATAAATATATAGCGAAAAATCAACTACGTAAGTAGTCTACTTCAGTAACAAGGTACTGTTCCTGCGTCAGCTCTAATGACATAACGTACGTTTTCATTACGTGGCTGGCTCGGGGTTTCCAGGAGCTCTTAACACATAAAGAACGCGCATAATGAGTAAATTCTTAGACGGAATTAATTATAAGACAACGTTAAGTACGATTGTGGCTCTTACATTGAGATGATTTTTTTGCGAAACAGCAAAGTTACGAAGCTGTGTAACGTTTATAGTAACTTCTCTCTCTAGTAAGTAGTAACTTTCCACTACATATGAGGCTTGTAAGCAGTTAGTAAACAGGCGTGTAACATTAAGTATTGTACAGGCATGAGACGAGGCGAATCACTGGTACAGACATTTTATTGTGTTTTACTTGCAGTACAAAAGTATAATAATGGTATTATATTGAACAAAGTACAAAAAACAATAACTAAGTGGAATACACTGCGTTATCTTGTAAAATTTCAGTCTTTGAATTTCATTATTCAACTGAAATAAAAACTACAAAATGTTACCTGTATAGTTTTAAAGCGTTGATAATAAATTTCTCTTGGTAACTTAAAAAACCGATATAAGTAGTAATTTTCTTTATTAAGGCAGTAATTAACCGTAATTACAGTGCGAGCTTCGGCACGACCGTTTTTTCTAGCCATTAATGTTTATATCGCCACAACATAAATCAGCACTCAGCTACTAGGTAATCTTGGTAACCAACATATTTTAATGTTTATTACAAACAAAATAAAATATAAAAGAAAAGAATGAACTTCTGAAACACTTTCACAGTATTTTACATTGTTATTAAAAGGTACAGATATTATTAAAAGCTCATTGGTGAATTCAACATTCATAAAGTAAACTGAATAACTTCGTGTGAAATCTTTCTTGAAAAGCAAAAGACGATTCATCAAGAAATTTTAAAATGTTATATCGACAGATTTACATCACATGACTTTTGACTTTATTTTGACTTTATTCGATTAATATATCAGAAATATGCTATTGATTAATGATTTTTACTGATGTTAGGAATTAAAGAATAAAAATAATTTGTTACGTTTTTAGTCCATAATTACACAAATAAATTTTGTATAAACAGTGTCAAGTGTACACTAAAGGAAACAGGCAAGCCGGATTGTTTTTTCTGTGTTAAATATTATACTTAATATTCCCGAGGAACAGCTAATTGATTAAAGGAAACCTAGAGCAAGTTAAACCGCGAGCAATGGCTATTATAACTTCATTATTGAACCAGCTGTGCCCTCGACTTTTTTTTCGTTATTTTAAGTCGCTCAAACAGCTAGGGTCATCAGCAACCTCTGTAGGTTTACAATATTAAATTAAATTATAATGATTATAGAATTTTAGTAATTTAACAGTCTTTTCTATATTGTCTAAACAGGTAGCTTAACTTCTGATCTTTCTGTATTATACACGTGACATTCGATTAATAAGTGCTTTATGGTTAAATCACTATCACATCTTGAACATTTTTTCTTAGCTTCCTTAGTAATGAGATGTATATAAGTTGCATTACAATGTCCTACTCTAAGTCTATTTAAAACTACTTGATCTCTTCTGCTGTTTGTCAGTAAATTGCCTTTTTCAAAAACTGTTTTTCTTATCTCATACAAAGCACTATTATTATCATTTACCCAATAGCTATTCCACAACATTTTTACCTTCAGTTTAAGATACTTTTTAGGTCTTGCATATTAGAAGTAATGTTATTACAATGATCATACTTGGTGGTATCCTTAGCTTCTATATCTACCCTTTCGTTTCCAGGAATAACTTAATGGCTAGGTATCCAGATTAATTCTATAAAAAATCATTATTGATTAGATTAAGTAGGTTCTCTCTGATTAGGTTTATTAAAGGTTCTTTATTTCTAATATTTGTTAAGGCCATGAGAGACGGACATTAATTCTGAAAATATGAGACTTTTACTGATGCTCATTTTGTTCTTTATTATTTCTAAACATTTCAGAATAGCAACTGCTTCACATGTAAAAATAGATGCGTAGTCTGGTAATCTGTACTTGTAGCTTTCACTTCCCGAAACTATAGCACAACCTGATTTTCCTTTAAAAACCAAGCCCTCAGTATAACAATGTATACAGTCCAAATAGTTATCTTTAATTTGGTTAAAAATATTTTTATAAATGTAATCTCGAGGGTGTTCGTTAGCTATATCTAAGTTAACTGCAATATCATTTTTTTCCAACGGCGGTTTTTTAGGATGCTCTCGAGGAATAATATAATGGTAGAGCCATGCTTAGGCACGAGTGCGATACCACGGCCTCACAGAAAACCGGTTGAAAAGCAACGCTTGCGTTGCATGCATACACTTTGATACTTCCAATGTTGGGAAATGTTTCGAATATAAGGAGCTTAATCTATTCTTCATGTAATGGTGATAGGAAAATGGTCACTATTGTATAGATTTTCCAATGCATTCCAGTCAAAATAAGTTGATATATTTCGTGAAGCAAAAGCTAAATCAATACAAATATTATGACCATTACGACTATTGAAATGAGTAGGTTGATGAGAATTAAGGAGAAATAAATTGTCACGTAAATCCGATCATTCAGCTATGATTTTACCTCTCTAATCGCAGTGATTTGAACCCCAATGAAAGTGGTGACTACTAAGGTCCTCAAGTAACACGAATGGAATTGATGAAATCAATTACGACTGCTTGCTCTTTCTTGGGGTGAATAGTTTTAAAGGTAACGTTGGCATAACTTGCTGTGGGGGGGTACTTGTAAAATTTGCTATGGTTGTTTAAGGAGCACCTTTATAATAAAAACTATATTATATTAATAATCCGCACGTTTGAACACTTAGCGAGTCGGCGTGCATAAAAGCACCACGCATGAGGGGGTTAAAAAACCTTTACATAGTAATTGGTTCTCGGTAAACTAAAATAGGGTGACTCCATCTCTCCCCGCGGGTCTCGTAATAGGCGACTAAGAGATTGGCCTGTTATATGCAGTCACATAGCGCCAGGTTGACGGCAACAGGCCTGCCCCCTATTACGTACAATGTACTATTAAATATTTAGTGCTATCCAAGATTAAACTGGTTTGTAAATGTTCAATTACTTTAATTGGGGCCTGCGAGTCTACTAGCTTCGCAGAGCGATGTGCGACAATAGCTGACGAAGGTGCCTTATTTCGTCCGGAATAACGATTGTTAAAGTTTTTTTTCTGTTACCATGTTTAATATTCAAATAAAATATTTTCTATCTCTCTTTATTCTTTTCTTTTCATTTAATGTCAAACTTCTAATGAATATTCTCATTTTGTTTATGGTTCTTTATTGATCGTTCCGCCGCAGAATATTCAAAAGATACAGTGGACAAATAGGCCTCGGTATTTACGTACACGTTTTAAAACATTCAAGGAAAATTAAGACATCTCCAAACATAAAAAATCTACTGCAATTTACTTCGGACGGCTTTAATACGAAGCAAGTCTACTTGCTAACATCTTTACAGAGATTATGTTAATTATTAAATCTTAACAAAGTTTGTCTCATACTGTTATATCAATGGAATTAGTTGTCACCCGAGACATATCGGTTCAAGATTTGTTTTAAAATGCTCGTATTTATAATTTATAGATATAACCAAGCAGGGCAGGAATTAATCTGAGCAATATCCTTACACATATATTTTTCTAACGCTAACGCTATGTCGCACGATCACTAACCTAAATATGCTATCATTTCGTCATCAACTGAAAAATGAAAGAGATTTGAAATAAATTCAACCAAGACTGTGATATAGAATATGTGAGAACCTTACTCCTAATGATCACTCAGTACTCGCTTAGCGAACGACTGATGTTGATATCAAATCAAAATTAAACGTTTTGGTCAAATCTTAATTTACCACCTTAGCGACTTAGGAAGGGATCTTCAAATTCAAACGGGACCGAGTGAGTAAAACTATTTTATTAACAAAAATATATAAGAAATATGTTTACTGAAAGATAACGACAAAAATACTTAACAAATGTACATAGTTACGTATACGTACCTGAAAATATAGCCTTTTTCGGTACGGTTGGAAACAGTAACTGGGTCAAATTTTCAACGACATACAAACTTAAATTTGCATTTCTCACACATACGTTTTTTTTTAAAGACAATGCGGAAATTGGATTAATTCCTGTGTCGTGGGGGCCTTTACAAACATTCAAACAACGGGCACAAAGAACACGCAGACTCAGAACAACAATTTGAATTAAACCGCTACGCCATCTGTGCAGTGCTAACATTGACGCCTTTTTGACCATAAAATAAAAGTTTGTTATCACAAAATATATTTATTATGCTTATATGACAGAACCACAAATACTTATATGATAAAATAACAATTTTTGGATTTCTCGCTTTACCTGTACTGTAAAACCTTATTTTTATCAAAACTTTTTGATTCTAGGTCAACAGGAAGTCCCGAAGCTGACTAGGGGAGCGGTTTTGATTCTATTCAATGATATTTATCTAAATTATCTTGACAGACGGAGGTTCAGTTTTTTGCCGACTAAGGCACGTAACCATAAAAAGGATATAATTATGGATTCCACAGAGTTGTGAAAGATTAACTTCGCATTCTTTTGTCGTTTAATGTTGTATTGATTGATACGAATAGTAACGATATGTAATATTGAATATATTGTATTTAGTGATTGCTCGTCATAGTTCTACTGTAAAATAACATGATTAATGTTATTTAATAATCTGATGTTATACCGTGTATGAAAACTACTACACTAAATATGTTACGATGTCTCTTTACGTTGGTTGTCGAGGGAAATTGTAGAAGGTGTTTATTAATGCCGTGTGGTTCTCGATGAAGTAAAATGGAGCCATCCCATCTCTTCTCGCCGCTGTTATATAAACAGTATGTACAGTGATTAAGTGCCCAATTGACGGCAATAAATAGGCTTACCCACTATTACGTTAGTGAGACTCAATGCTAATTGGCAAAATCTGGTTGTTTAATGCAACTCTGCCTACACCTTAAGGAATATAGGCGTGAGCGTGTATGTATTCATGTTATATTTAATTTAGAAATCAATTAGAAACAATTGAAATTGCCGAAAAACAAAACTGTTCAGGTTTATTAAATAAATATTGTGGAAGTGATTTAACCCAAGATGTGCAGCAAGTTTCACCTATCAACAGTATAAATAGATTGTATTCCATTATAACCGTGGTGAATGTAAACGAACTCATCACTCAACAACTTTAGTATGCGTATCATTTTTACGCCGATGACTTGCAGATTTACTCTCACGCCTGTATAGAAAGCATATCTGAGTATTCGTAAAATAAGCTGCGACCTAGAAGCTATTGGTCGCTGTTCGGACAGGTTTGTTTGGCAGTTTTTTTCTTGTTTTTTCTTTAACGTGTGGACACCCCCTCCGCCCTCATCCCACCGGGTTTTTCGGTGGAACGGTGTGTCGGAATCGGACCGACTAAAACCACACGGTGTGCCATGCTGCGCCTAAAATAGGAGGAATCCGGGAACAGCTTTAGTAAGACATCCAACCCCTCCTAGAGCTTTGCCCGCAAAAGCGCGGGCACCACCTTCTGGTAACTCTCAACTAGGCAACGTCCAGGCACACCAGGACGTCGCCTTCTCGCGGTTGGCCACTATAGCGGGTGGAGGGCCCGCTCCGCCGCCTCCTTCTGCGAGATGACCTCCTCGCGACCGCGGTAAAATTCCTGTAACTACCGGCCATGGAGCGTATGACGGCCGGTAGCGATAGATCTGCGCCGCCCACGCCGGGCAATCCGCGAGCGTATGCTCAGCCGAGTCCTCACTGCATTCGCAGTAGTGGCAGACGGGACTCAATTCCCTCCTAGCGACCGAGTGCAGGTACTTTCCGAAGCAACCGTGCCCGGAAAGAACCTGCGTCAGTGGGAAGGAAAGGGTTCCGTGCTGCCGCCCAGGCCACTCGACGATGACCGGCTGGAGCGCCTCCACAGTGGCATAGCCAGCACGTGGAGCCTCCAGCCGGGACGACCAACGAGCCATAGTAGTTCGGCGAGCGGCCTCACGCCACTTGCGTACCTCTTCGGGCAGGGGCCGATTGCCACTACCCACCCGGAAATCTGTCATCCGCCGATAGTCTTCGGCAAGCACTTCCGCCTCCAAGTCCCACGGGGGAGTTCCGGCCAACGCGCACGCCGCCTCCGTCGACACGGTGCGGTAACCGCGTATTGCTCTAACCACCATGACCCTCTGAGGGCGCCAAAGGCGTGCCCTATTTTGGACGGTCAGAGCTTCTGCCCACACCGGTGCACCGTATAGTACCATTGACCGGACAACCACCGTGTACAGCCGTCTTGTTGCGACGCTGGGTCCACTCAAGTTGAGCAGAAGTCGCCCAAGGGCAGACGCAGTGCCGACCAACCTTGGATCCAGCTGCAGAAAGTGCTCGTCGAAGCGCCATCTTCCGTCGAGGATCAGGCCCAAACATAGTATGTGGACCTGAACCGGTACAAGGATCGATTTGACCATTATAGAGGCGCCAGGGGGTGGACCTCGACGGAGCCCATGGAATAAAAGGGCCTCCGTCTTATCCAAAGCCACGCGCAACCCTAGCGCCTCGAAGCGCCCGACCACTAGTGAGGCTCCTCTGGTGGCCAGGCGTGCAGCCTCTTGAAAGTTCGACCCCCGGGCTGTGACCAGAGTGTCATCGGCGTAACAGATTATGCCCAGCCCAGGGGGGAAGTCACCTCGAAGGGCCCAGTCGTACCCCATGTTCCACAGGAGAGGTCCAAGGACAGACCCCTGCGGAACACCGCACGACATGGGCCGATGAGTACGCTCCTCCAAATAGTCTGCCACCAGCCGCCTCAGGTACTGTGGCACCCTGTGATAATGGAGCGCTTCCCTGATGCAGTTGAATGGCAGACTATTAAAAGCGTTGGCGATGTCCAAAGACACCGCCAACAGCACGCAAATTGGGCGTCCGAAAAATCAGGACCGACCTCGCTCAGGTGCCGGACGATGCGGGCAGAGAGGACCCTCTCAAACAATTTACCCGCCTCATCCAGTGCTCCACCCGTTGCGGGAATAGGCCCTCAACCACTTCCTGCAGGAAGCTGGGCTGGAGAGTCGTCCCGGTCACCCAACCAGTTTTGGACAGGGAGGAACGTAATAGGGGAGCCCTACTACGTTCCTCCCTGTCCAAACAGCAGCTACGGTGACACCAATCGACAACTCTACCATGGTTTGCAGGAAAAGGTCCTGCGCACCGGCACAGTGGTTTAGGTTCGTCTGGACAAGGAGGCTGGAGACTTGGTCCATTACTGAACCGTCTCTACAGCCACCTCCATGGGCGATGGCAACGATACGCGGTTGATATTGGAGGCAGCCTGGGTCGACTGGCCCCGAGTGTTTGCTGAGGAGAGCGGGGTGTCTTACAGACCCCCTGCCCCATCTGGTGATTGGCAGAGAGATTTCCAGCGGCACACGCTGGGCAGTGAGGGGCGGCGGAACATTCCGCAGCCTTGTGCCCCGGTCGACCGCAGCGGAAACAGAGTCCGCTGCTGTCAAAACAACTTCCGCACTTGACGCGGGTGTGTCCCGACACCAGGCACTTAAAACACCTCATCGGTCTCGCGGCCAGGACTGTGACCCTGGCGTTCACGAAACCGACGAGGACCTTGCCGACGTCGCCCAAAATCTTGGCTGACGCTATGGGACAGCTTACCCAAACCGCACCAAGGCCTCCTGGACCGGGGCGGATGGTGCCAACTCTGATACTGTCCGCATTGCATCCTGTCTTCTCCTGAATGGCAATACAGACATCCTCCACCGTCAGGCAGGAGAGGCAGCCTGCAATCCTCAGGGCAATCCGCCTGCACCTGAAATTGGGTGAACTGGGTGTTGAGCTCTGCCACCTGCTCCGTAAGACGATTATTCGCAGCTTGAAGTGGTGCTACATCCCCAATGAGGGTTTCCACGACCCCAGAGATAGGGGAGGAGAAATCCTTCAGGGCTCTGACAAAAGAGCCCTTTAAGTTCGTTGACTTGGTGGCCACTTTGTTAATAATGGCCATTGCCGCGCTTGTTCTTTCCTTCAACGTCAACGGTGTTTGGGAGACAGAACCCCCCGAACGTATTTTTAGTAGGAGATCTGCGATCTCCTCCTTCGCGACTATTTCACCTTCCGCACGAGCCCGAGTGTACACCCCCGCTCTGGAGAAGACAGAACCTGGCAAAGGCGGAACAGGCGTCCGCGACCTCGATCTTCCTCTTTGACTAGTGGTCAACTTTGGAGGAAGCATTTCCGTTGATGTTTCGGTGTCCTCGTCCTTCGAGCGGCCTCGCTTTCGGTTATCGAAGTCGCGGGGCTCAAGCTCCGTGTTCTCGACCGTATCAGTTGCTGCCCTGGTTGCCCTGGAGTGTCCTTGCTCCAAAATTGTACTGCTCCCAGGAGTCAGATTGACATCTGGGAGCTCCACCAAGAGAGGCGAGAGAGAGAGAGAGAGAGAGAGAGAGAGAGAGAGAGGCCTCGTTGAGGCTTCTGCCGCCGACTTTTTACTTTTTCTCCTTCCTTGCTTAGCTTTTAACTACTTCTTTTGTTCTTCAGTTTTTTATAAATTTTAGTGTTGAAATCCATAATACATCCCACGAGTGGGGGAGAACTAAAGGTCCACCCGGGCAGAGATCCCCCAATACCCGGGTAAGCGTAGATTTATGCCCAACCGAGGGGTCCGCAGGTGCCCCGGCTTCGAGTACGTTCGCGACTGAACCACTCATCAGACAAGCATCTCATGGTTACGCACCAGAACACGGGATTCGGGGTAATTTTTTATAGAGGTTTTCTTCCTCGCAGTCCGGGCGGCTAAGCCAAGACCCTCGCCCCCGACCGGAGCCGCGAGACTTAACCACGACACTCCTTTCGGGATTACGATATGCCAACGGCGGCTTGAAAAGTGAATCATCCCATGCCTGCTCGGTGGCAGTGTAAGTGCACGCTGAGCCCGTCCACCTTCTCCACCGTGAACAATGGAGAGGCTCTAACCCATATAAGGGTCCCACCACGGTGATTTTTTACTGAGGTACCCATCCTCACAGCTCTGAGGAGCGAAGAGCTAACAGAGGAATCTGTATACAAATGCCCGCTCTGTTGGGCCAAGCCAACCGAAAGGCCAAAAGATGTCGGCTACCTCTTTTCGCCAGAAGATTAGCCGTTGGCGACGACGCACTCCTCAAAAGCAGAGGGTGAGAAGGCTGCGTCGTCGCCAACGTTGCCCAGGGTTCCACGTGGAGGTTTTCTAGCCCGCACCCCGGTTTGGCAGTTAACCCAACTAAATGCCAGGCTATTATCATGGGAAGCCCACGCTTGATGATTAGATTAGACGTAAATAATTTGCCATCGGTAAAATTCAATAGATCTATTATACCTTACAGTCCATCCGTCAAGGATCTTGGCCTTATAATCGATTCCAACTTCAGCTGGCAAACTTAGGTCACTAGAGTCAGCCAAAAAGTCACAGGAACAATACGAGTGTGGCATTAGCTACTATATAATTAGTTTTGTACTTACCCAAAAATTATGATAATAAGGTAACATATTAAATAAGTATAGTTTAGAAATAGTATAAATATTACATATTTAGTTATACCTATAAATATATTTCATAAAATATTACGTACATACATACAGACAAATCTTAATGTTTTTGTATTAGTTATAAATGTTATAATATGAGGAATGCAGAACCGGTTCGGGCCGCGAGCGGCGACCGAGGGCTTGCGCACGTGCCGCTCGCCAGTCGCTTTAATACTTCGACGCCTATCGTATGTCCGTCGCGCCTTTGTCGGTTGCATTCCGCATATTAGATACCCTTACGCTTATTCTATCCTATCTTTTAATACTAAATTACTATAACTGTACTAGTGCTATTCTCTCGTTCTATTCTCCTTCTAACTTAACCTTGTGTCTACTATCTGTTTGCCTACTACAATAAACTTTTCATTTCTACTACACGGACTTCTTTCTTTCTGAAGAACGCTTCACGAGCATTATACCGTCTAAAGAACTTCCTCCCTCCTAAAACCTAAGCTCTATTACTTCAGGCTTTAATTATAACCATTATCGATTATGGTGATGTTTTCTACTACGACCTGAATGCAGAACACATCAATACGATCGTCTTCTAATTAAATGCATTCGATTTATTTTTAATCTTCGTTTGTATGATCATGTTTTCTCTCTTCGATCCAACCTAAATTGGCTTCCGATTCGTAAGCGTCGTCAACTACGCGCTCTCTCTACTTTGTATTCACATCTCAACTCTCCTACTTCTCCTTCATACCTTACCTGTATCTTTCAGTATCTCTCCTCGAATCATAATAGAGATCTTCACTCATCCAACAAGTTGCTCTTATTGTGTCCAAGTCACTCTTCCGCCTTTGTCAATTCTTCTTTCACCTTTCAGGTTGTCCTTCTCTGGAACGCCCTTCCGCAGGAAATTAGAATGGCACCCTTTTAAGGAAGAGGTCCGAGCTCATCTCTTTTTTAAACTGGCAGAGTCATAGGAGCATTAGAAATATGTGTATCGATTATTTGTTTATCTATTCTATATTTATGTAAGTATATTTGTATATAATTATATGTATGTATATATTTGTGTGTATATGTTGTATCAATACATAACTGTCTTATTCAGGATATATTTTCTTCGTTTTACCGTGTATAGGATCATTTAAATCAAAACATTTCGCACCTACGTCATACATTTCTGCATCACCCAAAGGTAGACTGGCAGAGAATGCCCATGGCATTAAGTCCGACTCTGTACACCTTGTGCATAAAGTGTAAAAATAAATAAATAAATAAAACAACCCTCGAGTTACAACATAAATATAATATGTTTAAAATCCTTTTTAACTATAATGTGTCAAAATGTATATGTATGTACGTATATGTAATGTTAATGCTTCTAATATGAATAAATGTATAAAAAAAGTGTTTGATACACAATTACGTTATTATATTGTGTCGGGCATTAGGTTTTGTATGCGTGTTGAAAAAGTGTTAATGTTTTGAAAATAATTGTCTGTTCAGTCAGTGGAACGTCTCTACTTTAACTAGCCAGGTTATCTTTTGACCGTTTGTACGAGGTAGTTTTCTTACAGCTAGTACTCTCCAAATTTCATTAATGGAACATTTTTATTCCGATACATTATATACTATAATTATGACATGATATGATGAGATTTAGGCGTGACCAGTTATTTATTCGTGGCAATTCCTTTTTAAAACTCTTTTTAAGAGGACTTTCCACTGTGACAATATTAATTGTTTCCTTTTGCTATTATTAAAAATGTTAGTTAATTATGGAAGAGGGGTTTGAAAAAGGGAAAATAAAACAAGGGGTAGTTTAAGATGTTCAACATGTTTTCAGGAATCTATAAATCTGTAACTCCTCACAAATAAATTAAAAAATATTATTTTATTTTGTAACAAAGGAGAATAAAACTATTCTAAGAAATGTAATTCTTTAAAAAGTATGTCTAACTTATTATGTACTGTAATGTTCTAGAAGATTCTATTTAGGATCTGAGAGCAATAACCGTTCTTTACAAAAAATATTGCAAACTGCCACACCTAACGCTTGCATTTTTTTTTGTTTTTTTTTTTTTATTTGTAAGCCTACCATAATGACTCCACTTTGCCTGATGGTAAGCAATAAATGGAGTCCAAGAGTGGTGGTCACCATCCTCATTGCATGTCTAGTCAATGCAGCATGGTGACCCACACTATGGCGGCCTGGTGAGATGCTTTTTCACGCCCCGCTTAAAAGACCCGGGATCAAATTGGGAAGGAAACACGTGCGCTGGTAGGGAATTCCAGGCTTTCACTGATCGGCACAGGAAAGAAGAGCCAAACCGTTTCGTTCGGGATCGCATATCTTCGACTCGCAAACGGTGACTCCTCAGGCCAGCACGTGTAGTCCTGTAGAGGAAGGGAGAAGGTGGGACCATTTGAAAGAGCTCGTCAGAACACTCCCCGTGATGTAGGCGATAGAGAACTGCCATAGAGGCGACATCGCTTCGCAACTGCAGGGGCTCAAGAGACTGGGTGACCTCAGGACAGTCTATAATGCGGACTGCGCGTCGCAGCAACCGATCGAGAGCGTCAAGAAGATACTGCACATAGCCATCTTAAAGATGAGAGCAGTACTCCACGCAGGAGCGAACCTGGGTCTTATATAAAAGACACAGATGCTCGGGCGAGAAGAACCGTCTCACCTTGTTCAATACACCGAGCTTCCGCGAGGCCGCCTTAGTGACGCTCTCGATGTAATCACGCGGATTGAGATCCCGACAGATGTCCATACCCAGTATACTAAGCCTATCCTGTAGTGGCAGTTGAGTGTTCTGAAGAGTAGGAAGGGGAAGGAATGGAGACTTTTTGTTTGAAAACGCGCACGCCTGTGTTTTCTTGGCGCTGAACTCGACCAGATTCTCACAACCCCATTGAGGGATGCGGCTCAAGACCCGGTCGAGCTCAGCGACAAGCTCCTGTCATTTTCCCTCAACGTCTGCTAGCTTGGCAGCAGGATGTTCAAAATATATTCATAACAATGTATGTTGCCAAGAGCCAACATATCATTGATATGCAGAAGGAACAGCGTGGGCGATAGGACGGAGCCCTGAGGTAATGCAGCGCTAACCTCCTGGAAGTCAGAGGCCGCGCCGTCACAGAGAGCCCTAATGCGGCGCTTGTGGAGGAAGGCAGCAACCCAGTTGCATAGCTTAGATGGCAGACCAAATGCAGGAAGTTTGGAGAGAAGCGAGCGATGCCAGACCCTATCGAAGGCCTTGGCAATGTCGAGGCTGATGGCCAAGGACTCCCCATGCCTATCCATAGCCTCACCCCAAAGGTGTGTGACGTACGCTACGAAGATCACCCGTGGATCGGTTCGGCCTAAAACCATATTGCCGATCATTTAACAAGGAGTGATCCTCTAGGTGGCGGATTAATTGGGTGTTGATTATCCGCTAGAGCACCTTACAGAGTATGGAGGTGACGGCTATAGGACGGTAATCAGCTGGATCGGAGCGGTCGCCTTTTTTGGGAACGGGTTGGACGTTCGCCTCTCTCCAGGCCTCCGGAACAATTCCCGAGGAATAGGACAGGCGATACAAGCGCGTCAGTACAGGAGACAACTCTGGTACACAGTTTTTAAGAACCACCGCCGGAATACCGTCGGGTCCACTGGTTTTCCGAACATCGAGTGACCGAAGCTCCGCACGGACATCCCTCTGCCGGATGCGAATATCCCGCATTGCGGAGTCGCAAGATGCAATGGTGGGCGGGTGAGCGCCACGGTCCTCGATTCGGGAGTTAGCCGCAAAGAGGTCAGCAAGTAGTTTCGATTTCTCTTGCGGCTCGTGGGCCAGTGATCCGTCAGGGTACTTCAGCGGTGGCAGCGAAGGCAGGCAGTAGTTGGACTGCACGGCTTTGGCCAATCGCCAAAACTTACGGCTACCCGTAGGGTATGTGACGAGTTCTTGACCAAACTGTGCAATGCGCTGGGCATCAGCTCTGATGTAAGCCCTCTTGCATTCCTTAGTGGCTTTGTTAAACGCTGCTTTTAGGCGATCAACGTCTGGGTCATAATGAGCGCGGGCCATGATCCATGCGCGGTAGGCTGACTGCTTTTCAGCGACAGCACGGTTGCACTCGCGATTGAACCAGGGACGGGTCTTTGTGCTGGCGACTTCACTGTAGGGGATATAGTACTCCATACCGACAGTGATTTCGTCAGCCACGGCAGACGCACTTTGCGACAGATCCCTGTCTTTATAGCAGCGTTGAGCCCACGGGATGGATGCAAAATAATCTGGCATTCCATCTCAGTCTGCTGACGAGTAGTGCCATAACCGTCGCCTTGTTACCACAGGCCGTGGTGGGGCAACAAGAGGCACCGAGGTGGACACCAGGCAGTGGTCGGAGGATCCCAGAGGGGCGTGAACCGTTATACTGTACTGCGCTGGGTGACTCGTCAGCAGAAGGTCTAGCAAAGAGGGCGCTTGACCCGATATGTCTGGTATCCTGGTGCACTGGAGTACCAGTTGGGTAAGGCCATGCGTGAGAGCGAATGCGTGGGCAGTTCGACCAGCGTGGTCCGTTCTGGAAGATCCCAGCCAGAAGTCATGGTGGGCATTAAAATCTCCCAAAAACACCAGTTCGGCGGTCGGGAACTGCTCCTGCGCTTTGTCCGTTGCGTGATTCATGTAGTTAAAGAGTCGAGTTGTCTCGGATTCTCCATAATGGGACCGATAAAGGCAAACGTAGATCCGGCTCATAGAGCCAAAATCCACGTGAAGCCGAAGGATAGAGAAGGATGCGTCTTCTAGGCAGTGCAGACGGCGACAGCAAACATCCGCCCTGACGAAAAGACATACCCCAGCCCTCGCCGAGGAAGCACTCCTCTAGAACGTAGCCGGGATAGTAGAGATATGCCGTGTCGGCAGGGCGGCATATTTGTGTCTCCGTAAGAAAAAGCATGGCCGGCCGAGCCGTCTCAAGGTGCTGGTGTACGGCGCTGAGGTTTGCATGGAGTCCACGTATGTTAGTGAACTCCACCTCAAAAAGTGGGTTGGTGGGAGAGGAGGATGCCGCTGTTGGACCATTTTTCTTTCTTTGTACTGCCATGATAAGAGTTGGGAAAGGGGGCGTAAAAGGCATGACAGTCATCGTGACTGTGTAAACTGAGACTGAAAATACTGTATCATCATGTAGCGGTGAGGCATGGCGGAGACCGAACCGCCGGACGGAAGGGCCCCCGTACCCTCCCGGAAATGGACGCCGGGTCCCACCGTCCGGTCACCAACCGGCACGACGAGCGAGTCCGTGGATTATGCGCGACCTGACGGGGCAGCCTCCCAGGGTGGTTAGCCGTGGTTGGGCCCCTCTCTATGCCGCGGGTGGCCAGCGGCACCACCGTTTCTACGGGTCGATGGTTCGATCCACGCCCTCACAATGATTGTACGAGCACTCCACTGCTCACACACATACCACGATAACTGTCACCCCTGCATCATTGGGCCTCCGGCGCACTCACTCACCAGCGAAAGCACGAATGTTGTCGCTTTAGGCTGGTTTTCTGTGAGAGGGTAGTACTGCCCCGGTCGAGCCGGCCCATTCCTGCTGAAATCAGCGTGGCTATACTACCTATAGTAGTATATTGTATATAAAACTTCTTAACTTATCATTAACCACCGCCGCCCAATATAATACCTACATAACATGTACAATGGAAAATAAGAGTATTCAAGCTTCAGTTTTTGTACGAGTAAAGTCCGATCCTAGAATGGTGAAATAATAAAATTTCTTAAAAAACAAGCCTTAATCTTCCAAAGGAAAGAAATTAAAATGATTAATCTACAATGGAATGTCAAACTTCAAAACTACACCTGGACTGCTACAATACGCTTTTATATAAACGGTTTCATTTCAATGAGTTTAGTTGTAAAACTGGTCGCACTTAAATTCTATAGCCCGTGGTGGCATTTTTTCAAGTGGTTATTTCCATCATATTGCTCATGAATGGCAACTTCATGTTTTTTACTTTCGCAAAAAAATCATTTTCATTGAATAAAGGAAGAGAAAAAACCAACACATTAAAACAAACACCAACATTTTAGTTTTAATCTAATTTTTAATTTGAACTTGGTTTCATTATGGTAGTTAGATGGGGTATTAGAGTAATTAAATATAGTTGCTTGAACACAAGACAGCTGAAGATATAAAATTGGCGTCCTGCAAATACAGTTCTGAAATTATCCATGGAATATAGAACTCTTGCTTTACGGATGGTATGATCTGGTGGTGGGCAAGTTCCTAGAGTGTGAGTGAGCCTAAGAGTGGCTGGAAGCACCAATAGCTGTCTCACATTTAGTAGATCAAAATCTTTATATAATTAAGTAGTCAGAAATCTAAAAAGTCTATTATAGCTCTTTGTGCCCGCTCCACATCAAGGAACTTGGTTTTGGAAGCTCCACCCAAAATTGTAACACAATAATTCATAACAGACTTACAGAGTAACAATTTTCAGAGTGTCACTATCTGCCTATTATGACAGGTAAAGTATAAATGGCACTCATATTGGTCAAAAAGAATCTTCTAAACTACAATACAAATAAAATCACTAGTATTTGAACTGGTAGTTTACAAAAAATAAGGTTAACATTTATCTTTAGGATCAAATGAAATATTAGGTATTGTCACTATGAAAAATCATAAATACAGACTTCGTCACATAAAAAACAAGCGCTTTTTGAGAGCCACAGAAATATTTAAATTGTAATACAACCTGTGCTTAACACGTTAAGTACAAAATCAGGTCCAAAAGATCTGGTCTATATACATATATCCTGCTTTAAAAGCGGCTAAGAAAAGCAAAGACATCTCTGTCGTGCGAAGGGCATAACTTCAATTTATTTGTACTTACATTGTACCTACTTTAGTACCAGATTTTTTACACCTGGTATCACAAGAAAGATACAATTTCATCACAGTGTGAAACCTAGCTTTGAACGGCCAGTGTTGGATGTCATTCGAAAGAAACACACATGTCGATATGTTATCAATACCGAAAAAAACGTGACAATGTGAGAATGCGTGTTGAATGTGCGTTTTTAAATACAGCTACCGTCAAATAACAAACATATGCTTTATGTTAGTCATAGAAATAGTTGTATTGTAATACCACTAACATCAAATAACAAACATGTGCTTTATGTTAGTCACAGAAACAGTTGTAAGTTGCAAGTGACATGACTTGATGGTAAGACACAACCGCCACCCTTTGTTACTTGATGTTAGCGGTATGACAATACAACTATTTCTGTGACTAACATAAAGCCCTGCCTTGTCTGCCCCCTATAGCATAATAAAAACTGAAAAGACTAGATATACAAACTAAATTAAAAACAATTTTGTAAATTGAAAAAAGAAGTTTTGCGATGGTTAATCGTGTCTTAACCTCATGACTGAGACCTTGGTAGGTTTAGGTCATAAGGCTGACAGTATTCATTTCTCAAACACTAGAGAGTATATGTGCTTATCTATCATGCAACTTACATTTTAACTTTCAGCGAAATCATTCGACAATAGAATTTCCCAAGTCCGAAGTAGTCAATTCTCAGTCAGATTTTCTCTACTTATACAATACATCGATGCTATTAAATCTGGTTCTGTACCGATATGTACCTTTCTCCTGACACTCGTTTATGGGATAGAAATTGATATGAATTCTATTACTTTGTTTAAAATGTATATTCATCAAAACGCCTAACGTTGTAAGGATCCCAATAATCTTACATTCATTCTTTAACTACAGTAAAATAGAAAAAAAAACACGTACTAATAAATGTCTAAAAATCCCTTTTTGCTAAGTTGTGTAATGAAAAAAAAAAAAACCCTTACCCGAGATACATATTAAATCAGTGCAAGAAAAGTTGTGACAAAGATACCTGTGACGGGAACCGTAGACGCCTTTACGCGCTTCACTCCACACAGAAATCTTTACACGAGTCAGAAATTCTGAATAAATGCAAAAATATCTTGAAGAATAAAAGCTAGAATAAATTGTCTAAATGACATCTGATATATTTCAAATCAAAACTCGATTTTCTTTCGATTGTACACAAGTGGTCTCAAAACTGTAATGTAATATGTAGTTATAATAAAATGTGTGTGCTTGGTGGCTTGCCGAGACAAGATTTAAATGTCACCAAATATTTTATGGCAGAAAATGTTTGTACTCTATATTTGTAAGAGTAACAGATATAAGATAATAGATAAGCATTCAAAGGCGCTGGACCTACTATCAGTGTGGACCCATGAACTATTCCCATATGAAGCCTATATTAAAGCAGAGATTTAAAGCGTTATTAACTTAATTTAATTTTAGTTTTTAAAAAGGACAAGAAAAAAAAAATCTATGTGACAAAATGGAGCATCAGCTCAATAAATATTTATAGTTACAAGGGGTTGAACAATAATGTGGGGTACACCGTTATGTTATCTTAAGAAGTGTACATTTAATATAATACCAAAATTGTCTACAACATTGTCTATTTCTGAATCTGACGACTGATGACTGAAATACGACTAATGTCCTAAATATATTTAGAAACTTTTAGACTAAACGCGAATTACTTAAAAAAGAACTCGAAACACCATTACAGAGTTATTATTAGATAAAAAATTCGACATTGAGAGGTTTTATTAAGGATCTCATAATTTAAATAGAGGTAACAACATTTTTAAAAGTTTTTAGCATTAAGTTGTATTCGACTTATATTAATACATTTTAAAACATTTTGAGATCGGTCGAAAATAAGAATAATTACTTAAAAACATGTTGAACCCGTCTTGTGCTATACACGATTATCTAGTGTTGGATATACTCGTACATGTTACAACAAAGGATAGTAGCCATTACGCCACAAATTGGAACGAACCGGCAGTAACAAGCTCATGGCGGGTAGAAGTAAAAGTTAAGGGGAGCCAAGTGTATAAGTAGGACTGCGCCCGGTCCTGTAACTATGATAACACACACGTGTCATTCTGAAGTTAACGTGTAATTCAAAATGAATCCCTTCGTCACCTTCACCTAACTTTCCAGCTTAGTTGACTAATGTCACCGTACCTTATATTTCATGTTTGTACAACAAACAAGTACCTTTTAAGTAATCAAATATTTTTCTAATAGATTAGCGGATCCAAAGATTACTCCAATTTATATATCTCATTATAATATATGTAAGTTATAATATGTAAGTATAGACTCTATCTATTTCTAATCATTTAAAGAATGTAATTAAATATGTTATATATGTATAATGCGAGAGTAAGAGGTAGACTATACTCTCTAGATTCCCATAACGAAGGTGCGGTGAGGAGACTAGCTTAATATTGATGGCAGCGAGGCCTGTGGTCTGGGGTCGTCTCACTGTTTCAGGGCTTACTTAGGAAAAAAAGTATAAGACCATGAAATTAAATTTGTTTCCTTGTGCGGACTTGAATGATTGATTTAATAAACGAATGAAAATACAACTTTCGTTTTCAGAAATGCAAAAGTTTACGATTTATTAGTTTGCCCTGGTCTTCACGAACTTTGTTTTGTAGAACATCTTGTCTACAAGTTCTTCAGTTAATTTCAATAGTACAAGTTAGAATGCAAACTCGCTCATCCTCATTATACGATGAATTCAGTTCAGCATAGCATACGTACGTCATACGTGTATTTGGAAATAACACGAGAGGCAGTATTGAATGATTCAGGCTGATCGTATGATGAATAATAATAATATTTATGTGTATATATTAATAATTATTTTCTGTAACAGCGATCATATAATATTTCCTCTTTAAAAGTAAAATGTATAAATGGAAAACCATTAGTGACCGTATATTATAATTTATATCATGATTCTGGAACACCAAAAATGCGAATTGAAAAACGTTTTCAATCGAAGTACGATTGAAAACGTTTTTCAATTCGCAACTTTAACAAATTAAATTGTAATATACTGGTATTATATATATATATATATATATATATATATATATATTGTAATATAATGGTTTTCCATTTATACATTTTAATTTTAAAGAGGAAATATTATATGATCGCTGTTACAGAAAATTATAATAAATTGGGGCCCATAAAACTATTACTGAGGAAATACTCGTAAATTCCGAACCGCGAGAGGAAACTTACTTTAATTTGCTGCAGAAGGCTTGCTTGCTAAATGTGATATATGATTTTAACAAGTATTTAGAGGCAAAGACTTTAAAGGTAGCAGAAATAGGTATTAAAATATGAATGAGGTGTTTTAAACATTCAATTGCAACACATTCAGGAGTTCTAGGTTTCACCAGACGTTTTGAAAATTTGATATAAAATGATAATTAACTTCATCACTTCTAATAGAGAAAGAATGTTCCGTCATTTACTACGAGTAAAGTAAACTCAGTTCACAGGCCTTTCATAAAGACAGAAAGTTAAAAACCAACGTCTTAAAAAATCGCTGTCTTCGAAAAATGAAGATGGCAATTATTATCTAAGAATTTCCATTGCGCTAAACGACGGTGCCACTGATAGGTAACCAGAACGAAGATACTTTACGCTAAAGGATCAAAAGCTAAATTATTGAAACTTATAGCTATTACCCTACTTGTATGCTAATGTTGTATTGTTTTGTTTGGTACATACATAATGTAATTACAAACAAAAGTTAATGTAAAAATATTGAGCCAGAGATTGCGTTGTATTTCACTATTACTTAACTTAGAGGTCTTAGACTTCTCGGCACCAGCCAGTTCGAGTTATAAGTATGCGACCCCGACTTGCTTGAGCTATCGCTTATACTGCTCAATCTATCTGTGTAAGTAACATTGAAGGATACTCCAAACATTTTCATCTGATTTAGAAAAGTGCCCGGATGACGTCAGTAGGCTTGCTGCCTGCCGTTACGTTAGTGGTACTAAATATAATTGACAAAATCTGGGTGTTAATGATGCCCCTCTGCTTACCCCTTAAGGGATACGGGCGTAAGTTGATGTATGTATATGTATATGTATATCTAGTATATTTCAGAATATGAAATCAAAAAATTACATGCCAATAAGGCCGGATATTTTAGTTAAGATTATATTGATTATGGAGCTACCTAAGCGTGTAAAGTGAAAGTGAAAAAACTGTTTTATACAATGTAAAAATATTTAAATAATTTTAAAAGTAACATTTAACCACTTATTTCACGCACGCATTCAAGAAATAATAATTGTTTTCAAATAACCGACGAATAATTAAACCGGCTATAGTAGAGCAATAGCTGAAGTTATGTCTAAACAACTGCCATTCGGGCATCAACCAAAGATCTTCTCTACTGACCGTATTACTCCAGGATACTGTGAAACCCGTAAACACGGTCAGCGCGATTTCATCCAAACGTTCACGTCAGGTTAACGAAAATGTTGCGTACCTTTTAAATATTATCAGGATTTAGTCACCATTTACACATCTAATTCAAAATAATAATGGAATCAATTATGTGAAAATTTATCTATCAAAATATTTTTGTAGTAACAACAAAAATGGATATTTTAGTAATATATTTTGTTTACTTGGAAATAATTATCATAAATACAACGGGGTCAAGATAATTAGACGGCTACTTACAACTTTTTTCAACTTTTTTGAATGTATTTATACATAATTCAAGAATTGAGTTATTTTTTACTTAAGTTTTGTTTTGCCTTGTTTCTAGCATTACATTCACTGACACTAATGTACACAAAATGTCTGTTGTAAATGTAAAGATATTTCTGTTTGAAAGTTAATTACTTTCTGACGATCTGATTAAAATAAAGAACTCGAATGGTCTAAGCTATTCTTATGACTATTGTAAATGCTAAAGTTTATATATGCGTTTGTTACTTTATAACATACCAGTTCAATAGATCTGCAATTACAAGAAGTTACTTGAAAAGTTTGCGAAGGGTATGTAACTTTTTGCCAGCTTCAACTAATGCTGCACTAGCAACGGCACTTATTTTTCGGGTTTGCGTTTTCACCGCTAAAAAGTTGCGATCTTGCTAAGTTTAGTTTTGCGGTCACTTAGACGGTAGGGCTAAATTTGTCTCAAAGAAGCTTGTTGAGCTAAATAGATCGAGACAGTACTTCACTGTACCCATCACCTACAACTATGTAAGGTACAGCTTTGGATATGGAATACTGTTCGCATCTCTGTGCAGGGGCACCACAGTGCCAACTTCGCCCTCTGGAGCGCATTCGAATCAATGATTTATGGGATATTTCAGATTGGTTTGACTCCTTGCCGTTACGTATTGTACCATCGGTTTTGTGTTGTTTGGACTTATACGGGCAGCAGCTTTTAGAATTGAAGAAACTAGTTGTAATTTGTTGCAAAATGTTTTAAACATTGGCTTATTCGTATATATTTTGAGAGATATATTTCGGCATACTCTGATATTTGATTCATGAAATGCCTTATCAATCGCTACGAGTAAAGACGCATAACCAAAGAATGACTAAAACACAACGAAACCGTCATCCTCTAAAGAAGTAAATATGTTAAGAAAGCAAAGACCGGAGCCTGGGCCTGAGATGATAATATCGACCGTTTTTAATAAACAGATACACCCACGCCTGTATTATTGAAGAGGTTAACAGGTAGGTAGTTTTTTCAATCTAATAATATTTTACATAAGTTTGATTTTCTCCAGTCGGATTATTTTACTGCCACGTACCCCTTATTCTCTATGAAAGATTTACACAAGTCACAGACCTTGGAACAAAGCGTAGCATATGCAGTTGTATAGACCAGCTGATAGACACTTGGCTTGTGGTAAAAGGGTGCGAAACTAATCAGACACTCCCTTAACATGCTGAGCTAGGTATATGTTGTACTCTTAGCGGTACAAAACACACATACACGGCAGTGTTAAACTGTAACAGAAGCATCTATTATAAAGTTGGTATATAAAATATGTATAAAACATTTTATCATTAATTGCATTTGTAAGAGCTAAAAACTTGTATATGATTCTATTATGTGGACAAAACGACTCTTTTCGCTGTAAAATTGTCAATTATTTATGTATAGTATATTTATTCCTTTATTTTTATTTAATTATTTACTACACTTACATCTATCTCCCTAGAGTTTGTCGACTAACCGCTAAAAAAAAGAACGATCTTGAACCTAATGCGATAAGCAAGCAAATTATAATATTAATAAGCATTTATATCAAAAAAAAATATAAATAAATATAATTACTGAAATACCTAAAACATATTTATAAAGTAATCCCAGTGAAGTCGTTCAACGAACAGTGAAACAAATCAACATGGTCGGCTTACGCGTTGAACGTGCGCAGCGCCCGCGACAACAGCGCTTGTCGTAAGAGGTTGCACCGGCAGCCTCACACACTCAACCGGCACGCACAAATAAGTTCTCCCGGTGTTGCCGTATCATATTTAATTTTTGCTTAGAAGTTTAAGCAAACTAATAGCCAACTTGACTTCTCGTCTAGCGTCCAGTTTGTGAAATAGCCCACCACGCAAAGCAAAAACAATGTTGAATATTGTAATGGATATCCCGGATACACACCGTATAATTTTTAAATTTAAAAATCTAACCAATTTTGTTCTGAATTATTTCCAGCATTGTTTTGTACTTGTCTTCATTTGGACTCCAAGTAGCTACATTCCTGATGACTTTTCACCATTGAATCATGTAGAGCTTTTTTAGCGCTTATGTTTGTGAAGTTAGTGGTCTGGCGTAGAACAAGAACCAAGATTACGGTACACTTTCTAACAAACCTCCATAACATGTTTCATAAAAGTTAGATGTGTAGTAAAGTGAATACTCAAATCTATGATCTCTGAAACACGCTGTATAGGTTGCCTCTCCGTGTGATATGGGTTGTGACTAGGGATGCGTACTCGAGTAAAGGACAGCTCCGAGTATTTGTTTACGATAAAGTATAACTTGTTGTCCTAATCGCGATACTTAGTTTGAGGTCCCCAGCAAAGAGCATACAAGTGGAAAAATATCTAAAGACGTCATGTGACTTAATGAGACTTCGGAGACATTTTCAAAGCCTAAATAAAGGTTTATATTATGCTTATATTGTTTAATGCTGAGTTTGACACGTTTTCTAAGCCTAAGTAACCATATTACTATTATAGTAGATAGAAAACTGTAGGATATAAGTATGCTGTATAGGGGGTAACACCATCAGACGAGAGTTTACCTAACTAGTATCGCATCATAGCCAGGTCCAACACGGCTCTGACAGCTGAGCTGACTATACAAACTTTCCGACCTGAAATCACAATTCGAAATCAACGTTGCCAGTACTAAGATGATAACAAAGTTTTCTCTAAATAATATTGTTCTCATTTATTTACAAAATGTAAAACAACCAATCAATACTCTCAATTAAATTTTATTTATGGTATCGTCTAAAAATATACTTAACGATTTCTTCTATACTCACATTTTTGATTTGTCATAAAAAACTATAAAAACCCTTGGTTTGTTATTGATGTTATTGTTAAATAACTCTTGTTCGATATATAAGCTGCTGTAAAAAAATTAGTGCAAAAAAGAGCGGAAAAAAGTGAGCGATGTTACTAAACGGTTTGCGAAGTGGAAGTTGCCCGTGAGCAAAGCTCGTGATGCAAAGTAGTTTGAGCATTACATATTGCCGTCCATTTTTACAGGAGTAAACATGTTTTATTCATAATTATATGTATATAAGGGAGATAACGATTTTTAAGACAGCTAGAAAGCTATGAAACTGTTATTAACTGTCTTTGTTCTGGTGATAATGTTAATGTGTGAGCACTATGTATCTATCATAAAATTAATTTATCTGTTCTGCTAACTCTGTTCTGCTTCGCTTTAATTATTTTTACCTATTTCGGTAAAGTAATTTTGTTCTGGGTGCAACGTTTTCACACATAATTATAATCATTTAAAATTATTGTATTTAAACAACACATACGAAACTAAATTTTGGAAGGGGCGACTAAAATCAATTCTATTTCAACATAAATGTTGACGTTCGCAAGTGACTTTTGGGCCTATTTCAAATAAATACTTTGGACTTCGACTTTGACTTTGATACTTCAAGTCATAATAAGACCATAGAGTGTACTTTCTACAATTTAAATTTAGAATAGTTAATAATATTACTATAACTATCACTTAGATCTGAACTAAACTTTTGTTAATTAACATATCAGAGCCAACAGTTTAAAAATGCGCTTTGTCCCACAGATTACTGTATTTACAATAATGTTGAGGCATCTGTTTTCTTATCATAATGCAAAGGTTGCAGGTTTAAAACCATAGACTACTGGAGTGGCACCTCACAATGTATAAAATATTTCTTATTAAAATTTATATAGAACCTATTCAATGCATTTATGCTTATACCTAATATGTCATACAAAATAAGAGCACAATTGAAAAAACCTTGAATATGATAAAGTCACTGGTCCTTGTGATAACGGCCACAAATTATATCGGCGATTAAAATGCAGCTTAAGTGTAAACTACTCAATGACTATTAGGTGAACAAATAACTTTAATATTACATTACAAAAGTAACACGCAAAATTGAAACTATTTTTACTATATTAGTTTTAACTCAAATATGTCTTAAACAAAGCCTTAGAAAAAATTCTCATGCTTACAAACGAAATCGATTACGAAGTACATATGAAATTCCTTAGAAATATTAATGTTTCAGATGTAATATAAAATGTATTACAGAGTTCTCAATTCATAAAACAATAATGACCTTTAATTTAAAATTACTTCCTCAATATCCAGTAACCCTAATAACTCGGGGTCCCATACGAGATGAAAATTTTGTAAATTTAAAGCTGTTGAGGGCATCGTGAAATATTATCAGATGGCTTAACATATAGTGGCTATAACACTAGGATATAACATAAGTGACTGGTCATGTTACGGTGTCTACGGAGAGGCGCTTTTATGTTGACCGTAAAAGTCGTACCTACTTTCGTCATGATTATCTATACAAAACAAGTATACAAGACATCCATACAGAATTTAAACATTAAAACGACTAATTAACGTACGCAATGAGCGGAACAGAAGCTTGTGTCGTAATGAATTTCTAAAGCACTCATTGTGTTACTTTAAAGCTCATTTATTTTACAAATAATTGTCATCATCACAAACACAAACGGGTAAGTAGAGGTGTAATTAACACCCAAATTCTGCCTATTTAAATTGTCCCATAGGGGGCAAACCTATTGCAGTCATCCGGGCACTTTTGAGGATCAGGTATTAAAATTTGTAATATATGTAAAGGCAGGATTAGGGAGTATAAGCAAAAACTCAAGCAAATCAGAGTCGCATACCTACAATTTAAACCGACTGGTGGCGAAAAGTGTGAGACCTCGAACTACAAACAGATTGTTATTGTACAGCTCTGAGTAACATTGCTAGTTATTGAACAAAATTTACTCAGCACTTTAGTAGAGTACCACGATAAGCTTCAGTGGAGGCTGTGACTGCTGAATAGCGCTGCTGTATCCAGTTCAATGAAGTAAGTATTTCAGCCCTTAGCATTGGGAGGTATGCACACTTCTAAATGCTTTTTTTTCCATAAGCTCAACTTTGCTGAGCCTAATAGCTACACCTTCTAATATTTACTGATATATTTACCGAGTCTACTTGATACTTTTTTAGTTATGTTTAAAGCCTCGTGGCTCTCAACAACACTCGGAGCAACAAACTATTATAGGCTTATGGGAACCGATAATGCCGAACACAACGCGACTAAACTTGCTATAATCAAAAGAAGTAAAATTACGAACATAGTTTGTTTCTCCTTATAACTGAAATTAATTGAAAGCATATGATATTCAAACATTTTCTGTATTCTACATTTGTACGAGTAGCTACTCAAAACTCGGAGACAAGTATTTAATGTAATTTAAAGAATGTATGTTTTGCTGATAGTAGCTGTTGTATGTCTACATATCAAACATCTGTCCAAACTTTCTTTAAAATTATTTAGTAAACAAAACAGATAACACTTAACTTAAAACAAATATATGTATGTGAGAACTAACAGACTTCTTGATATGTAATACCTTACAATATGTAAAGTTGTAAAAGTAAATCATGTCACTACTTGTCAATAACTAACTCTGTGTAGTTTGCCTGACAAAATAACAATGATAATATCTTAGCTAGTTTAAAGATGAACTTATTATGAGGGTGAACGCGGCGCGCTGTGCTGCTAGTTTTAGTAATAAATTAATAATTATTTAAACTGAGCGTATTTGGCGGGTTCGGTACGCAATGAATTTTTACACGTAAGATTTGTTATAAAAAAATTCAACTTTCTCCATATATTAGTTTTAGGTATTAGATACATTAAGAATCATTACTTCAGGGTTTTTCAAGCAAAATGCATTTTTTTGTAACTACTGTGACACGCTCAATATCAAGTGCTTCAATTAGTTGATCTTCCACACTATTAGGAGGTACCTGCTAAAAGACATTGCCAAGAGGTGCATATGTATCTTGTTTGTGACGTACTTCTTAAACAGGAAAGAACTGTACTCTCAAGTTCTATTCTTACCGTCCTGTGTGTAATCGTGCGCCCAGACGCCGAAGCTCGTGTGTGTTTCGTATTATCGCAAGTATTGCCTTGCCTATATACTCCCTCACTCGCGACTTTCGTTGCGACTCCTTTCAGCAGGACAAGTCAGGTACGTCTCCGCCAATTTTCCTCTCCATTAGGCCAGTGTGAGAATTACTTACACTTATGTTCCCAGAGTAGACTTGAGTGCGATTGACACTTGAATGGTGAATTCCTAGACAATGTCCCTGTATACTGAAACTTTAATCAAAGTATCGGATTTGCACAAATTGATTTGTTAATGGTAAAATATAAATTTAAACTTTCTTGTACAATTTCATTTTTATTGATAATTACAGAGGAAGGAGCGCGATGTGAGTACACCGCAGGATATATTTATATATGTATTTATTTAATGGTGTAGCAGAGTATAAGCAGCGAGTATTTCATCAAGGTAAAAATATCTATCAGTACATATCTTTCAGTTATAGACTTTTTGTTCGCCTAGTTTTGGCTACAGAATAAACCAGTATGTGACGTAAAGAACTTTTTTTTAAATTCATGTTCAATTGTGCTTGTGTAGTGCAGTGTAGGAATATTTTCACGAATCAAGCATTATTATTCGTAAGATAGTTCCACAATATACATATAAATCACTATATTGCATATAACTGTAGTTGACTGTAGTTACAGGCCACACTATAACATCACAAGATCGTTATGTAGCAGTTTACAAACACAAGTTTGAACATTCCCCCGAAGGTTCCATCGTCAGAAAGTCAGTTAAGTAAAGCCAAACTTATACTTTGTTCGCAAATCACAGATCGTTACTGTGTTTTATTGTAGCAGTTAGTTCGGGATTAATAGAAATCTTTCTGCCTCATTTGAGCGCGGATTCTTGGCGCTGAGAGACCGTGAGTTATAGATAGCTTAGCTTACTTTGCACTGAGTAGGTACAACGTGGGTATGAGCTTTTTTCTTTTGTTATATTGAAAGCCGATACCAAGATAGGTAGACATGTCTTTGTTAGTATTATTTTTGTTGATTTATTTATTTATATCCGCTAATCAGCTTTGGTGCCCATGTAATCTAAAATAACGAACTTGACCTCAAACTTTAATGTGAAGTCATTCAATTTTTTACACAAAATTTCTTCTTGGTGGTAGAGCCATGCTTAGGCACGAATGGGCTGGCAGAATCTCCAGAGGCCCAAAGTCTCCCACCCCCCCCTAATGATAGCGCTGCTAACATGTTAACAAAAAGGATACCATAGGGGGGTACCAGCGTTAGCGATGGAGAATCCCCCCCTGGACGTCTACACTCAGTATGGAATATACCTGAGCATGGACGCCCAGGCTGCCCCTCGTACTTTGGGGGGGGCTCAACTGCGCTCTCAAAATATGCTCGGGGCTAGAGAAGGCATACCATGGCACCCCCTGTCAACATAAGGGGCTTACATTTTAACCTCGACACTGTCCACCACCACCTGGAGACAGCAAAGCCGCCCTTGCTCTTTTTAACCGAGATGCAGATATCGTCTCCAGCGGGCACATCCTACCTCTGCTACCCTGGGTACGGACTGGAACACTCCTTTGTTCTTAAGGCTGGTGTATGCGTGTACGTTAGAGATGATATCACTTCTCGCCGCCTCGGCAATCTTGAAGGTAGGGACCTCTCCATTTTATGGCTACGTGTAGACTGCGATGACCATCCCGCATCTACGTATGCCATTGGTCGTATCACCTCAATTTGAGAGCACTTCCCTAACTGCCTCAGCCAGTATCGGAATATATCAAGCAAAGTCCAGTTTCGCGGTCACTTAGAGAGTAAGGCCATATTAGCCTCGAAGAAGCTTGGTGTGCTAAACAGATCGAGACAGTATTTTACTCCAGCCCACCGCCTGCAACTTAATAAGGTGCAGGTTCGGCCGCACATGGAATACTGTTCTCATCTCTATGCAGGTGCACCCTAGTACCAGCTTCTCCCTATTGACCGCATTCAACATTGACAGCATTGACACATTGGCGTTGCGTAGAGGTGTAGCTTCACTCTGCATCCTCTATCGCTTGTATCATGGGGAGTGTTCAGAGGAATTGTTCGGACTTATACCGGCTGCAACGCACTTGTGACTCTTGAGTTGCGGGTGTCCATGGGCGGCTTTAGTCACTTACTATCAGGTGACCTGTTTTCTCGTTTGATCCTATCGCATAAAAAAAAAAAACTTGGAATTCTTGACATTGTCAATATGTACGTAATAGTCACGTTCAAGATTCACATTTAAAATAATTACATATTTACTTCGGTCAATGCTGTATTTGGATTTCAATTGGAATTCAGTTAAAGCCATTGCCATTATAAAAAATAGGCGAAAGAATAGAATGATAGTTACTCAACAAAGTCCCGTCCAGCATTTTTCTTAATATATACTGCAGACGCTTTATGAGGTCATGAGGTTTCATGAGGTCTTGCATATTTTTTTTACATTTGCTTTTTTGTGTAAAGTGGGACAGAGCATTGTCTCTCTAGAGCTGGACGTTTGATGGCTTGTGTTTTGATCACTGTTCATTTTTGTTCATTCTCAGTACAAAAAAAACGAGAGGTAAATGACCTAGTTAGGAGGTCACTCAAATTATATGATATTTTATAGTTAATTTTATACACTTAGAGAATATATTATGATAGTCTGGACTGGCCTGTTCGTCTGTCAGTGGTTTGTGATCATGCCCCGGATTGTGTCAAACTTGATGTAGTATAAAAAGTGTACAGATTCATTTATCTGTACTCACACATACACACACACATTTATTTGTATACAGTCATGGTTCCCAAGAGTGTATAAGTTATTATGAAAGTTTAATGTTAGTACAAACATGTAAGTGCTCCAACCTACGTTTGTACGTCTCGTGTACTAAACATGTTATGTTCATGTATTAACGAACAAACTGTAAGTACACTGCAACAAAGTAACTACTATACTTTGCTTTAAGTACCGTGCCCCGATATCAATTTGATATTTAAATTTACTTTAAACGTTCCACGAATTGTATTACTATGTAGGAAAAAATAATATTTTAAATAATTTATGTATAATATTGGAGTTTTCAAGTACTTGAGTAATTATGTTTTATTACTCATATACATACCCTCAAGCCTCTATCCCCGAAGGGGAAGTCAGAGCCATCACATCTCTAACGCGCATTATTCGGTCATAAGCCGTCATTCGGTCACTGTTCGGCTAGATTGTAAAACATTTACATTTCATTTACTGTTGACATGAGAAGACATGAGCTTGTGTATGTATGTTTGTATATTTGTATGAACCATAATACATCGTTGGTGACATTTAGTGTGTACAAAATAACAAGTGAGTTTTGAAAATATAAACACTCAAACCTATATCCGTGGTGTCGTACCGGTCGAGGCGGCCCACACGTGCCTAAGCATGGCTCTACCACGATGTACTATGTATACTCGTATAAACTCACATAAACTATTACATAACGTACAAATAAACAAACAGTATGTCGCATCACACTATTGTAAATATAGTGTACATTGCGGTTTGCAATTCATATTTGTAATCGTAAATCATATTTACTCACCAAGTAGGTTCACATAAAAATGCTATAATACTATGTGTGTGTGTTTAGCATTCAACTTGTGAGTGATATATTATTTACATGCACACTCCTAATGGAATAATGCAAGAGTCACAACAGGTTTATGTTTAAATTGCTGCCCTACGCTGTTAATGAATACTTATTCAGGCCTAATTTATTACAGTCCTAAAATAACAACTATGTTGTAAGTTCTGTCAGTTAAAGCATAGGAGTAGCCTTTGGCTAGTCTATCAGAGGTGTATTAAACAATAACAGTGCACAGTCCGATAACTAAGTCACCTTTTACGACACTCATGGGAAGAGAGGGGATGGCTCAACTACTCTACCGAGAAACAAGTGGCACTTATTTAAATATGAGAAACGTAATATAAATTATGAATAATTATTATAATTAATTTAATATATATATGTATTCCTACTTAATTTATGCGCACATTACATTATACCAAAAAATTAAAACTCGTACTCATGATTTTCATTCAATAATTACTAAAGATTTAAAGTTGCAAATATGCTGTTTACAACACGAGCCTTTTTTGAAGTATTGAAGAAAAGTACAGAAATTTTTGAAGTAATATCACTGTATACGTAAAAATACGATCGCATATATAAAAGATATATAAATATATATATACACACATATAAATGTATATATTTAATCAGTAACTTAGTACTTTATCAAAAATTGAACCAATAGTACTCTTTCAGCAACCTCTTAAAAGAAGTGTCTGATAGGTATTTGTTACAAGAAAAAACTATTTCAACTGAAGTTTAAGTAATTCAATACGGGACAAGATTTCTGTGACTAACAGTTTTCATGGAACAGAAACAATTAATGCATGTGACTTTTTTTAGAACAAACATCTTGTATCCAAAACTTGTATCTAAAACGATGTTCAAAGCGTTTCAGAATCTTGCATCATTTAAATGTACATCTCGTAATATCACTGCTTACTGACAAGTCAGTTCACTCATACTGCCTTATGGCGACTTGCTGACTATACCGTCTTCCATGATACAACACACAGGGATCTGTTAGAAATTTAATCAAAACAAAGCAAAGGTTTATGAAAACTTAATTCGTACAATTAGTTTAATAATTTTCATTTATTTCCCAAATAAATGAAATACCGCGGAGTGGAACAGAGAGAAACAAGGAAAATCTAATTTATGTTAATGGACAGACTGATTGTTGGAAATTAAATTATAGAACTAGATTTGTTAAGTCGATTAACGACTAATGAGATCGTACAATGAAATAAATAAATAAATTATCAAGTCAATAAAGTCTCTTAAAAAAATAATGTCAATGTTCACCGCAAGTCACATCATCGTTTTAATGTAACAAATAAGTAACGTATTTGGTAAACTTAACTGCGTATGTACCGCTAGTGGTGCAGAATCTCTTGTCAACGGTGTGCACGTAAGCCGAAACATAAATAGCAGCAGCCAAGCACCTACTAGCGTTTTAGTTGTATTGTATTAACTACCGCAATATTAAATTAGTCACGGTTTGAACTACTTACAGTGTTACGTTACAAGGGGCGACGTGAGAAGAACGGAATCAGTAGTATAGTTAGTTAGATTCAATTTTACTTCAATTTCACTAGTCTTCCCTTTAGTAAATTGACATATTCATATAGATTATATAATCTGATAATATGAGTACATTTTAAACTTATGACGCTAATGCATTTACTTTATAGACAAAATATTAAGTAACAAAGACGTACCCACTCAGTACATCATGAAATCAGATCACAATAGGTTCTATTCTCAGTATATTTAGAAGTTGTAATTAATGTTGTGATTATCATTAACTACTTCATTATGATTATACTTAAACACTTACCGTTTTATCGGTACAATATGTAATGTTAAAGAGTGCATCGCTGATGACACATTTTACTTATGACGGATAAAAATAAACAAATTGTTAATTTATCAAGAAAATGATAAGCCCAAAATTATAATTTGTTTAGGCATTCAGAATTTGTGGAGGAATAAAGAAATTTAATGAACTTTAAAACATCACACTCCGTGGATGGTCCTGGATCGTCGTGTCATTAAATAATAGCTTTTAGTAAATACCCCTGCAATTACCTGCAACGTTCATATTTAGTTCTAAGAATTATGTATGTGTGTAATAAACTTAACTCTGAATGTTGAAGATCCATTTGGTAACATGTGATTATTACAGATTTCAATACAAACCACTCAATCACCTACCTGAGGTTCATTAGACAACGTAGATAATCTTAATAATACTTCAAGGACACTCTGTGGTACATTCAGCAATAGCAAATTGCTAAAATTGTTTCTTGTTACCAAAATCTTTTTATGTAAAAACTTTTTATTGAGGATTGCTAGACGAAAAGGGTTTTTCTGTCACATTTAACAAAACATGTAATTACAATACCTAAATGTAAATGTATATACTCGTATGTATGTACGGGTAACACAAGGGTTGGCAAAAGAAATAACTGTCTTTTACAACAAAATGTTGTTTTAAAAATCGATAGTGACCTATTAAAGTTCTTATTACTTTTAATCGTAGAGATGCTTTTAAGACTAATTGATTTTCTCTAATTTGTAGAACATTCTGCATCAACTTAACATTTATTTTCGTTTAAAAAAAATGTAATGCAAAATTAAAGTTTCTGACAAATTCTTAAGTATCCTGCATGATACATTTTTGTTAGAGGTGGAAAATTTTACTTGATTATTAAAGCTTTCTTTACACAAAATAAAATAACTTAATTTATCAATCAGTGAGGCTACCCAAAGAATATATTCCTAAACTATGTTTATATATATTTGTATAGGCTCCCTTGAAAAGCAAATTTGAAACAATAAAAATTGCAAGTGGCCTTATCGATAAAAGCAATTTCTTACAGAACCGTTGGATGACAAAGATTAGTTTATTTATTGTGTCTTAAATATGTATTTTATTAGATTTCTGTATTGTCTATATATGGACAGTAAATAATGACCCTGCACTGGGACAATATGTATTTGTCAGACATTTGTCTGTCAGTATTCATTATAGGTCTTACATTTATGAAGATTTTCATGCAATCATTTAAATATTTTTATCTTTAGTATACAAACGTTAAAATAAGAACTTGGTCTTAAATACAATATAAAATGTATATTATTATAATTGACTTCCTTTTAAAGTAAGAACCGCCTTCAAAACGCCTTTCCAATTTCTTAAAACAATTTCATAAACACATTTAAATCTAAAAAACTTGCAATTTAAAGACTCATCTGCAACTAAAAATATATGTTGTGATCAAATGGATATTTTTCATGTCTATTTCATGTTCGAATACTACGACTATATGTTATTAAAAAACTAACTTAACTGAAAAGTCTATTGTTTGTAAATAAAAAAATATAAACTTGATGCAATCCAAGGGCAAGGGAAGAGATTGAGGGAATGAGGGATGGGAAAGAGGAAAGGGGGTTGTTCCTCAGGACTACTATAACTTCGTATAAAGTGTAATAGAAATATAACTACGCATAAAGTGTAATAGAAATATAACTACGTACAAAGTGTAATAGAAATATAACTAAGTATAAAGTGTAATAGAAATATAACTATGTATAAAGCAAAACCAGTGAACCGGTGGTGAATATGTGAATATTGTGAATTGCAGATTCTTATAGACCAACCAAAACAAATACCTCAAGCATATAGCATAGATGCTACTGATTGATACACAACGTATAAACAATAGCTTATTACCAATAATTACACTATATATTATGGACATACATATATGTAGAACTAAGGGAAAATGTGTTCAATGTAATATTATTTTATTTTTAAAGACTTTACAAATAACTACGGACTTTTCAAACATAGAAACCACGGACACAAAGAACACGCAGACTCGGGTCAACTATTTGTGTTTCACACAATTTTTTTCTCATATGAAATCGAACCCAAGACCTCTGGCTCAGCAGTACGTATCACAAACCACTAGACCAACATGATTATTTCATTGAAATACGAAACAAAGAAGTTTATAGAATTATTTGTATAACAATAAAGTTTTAACTATTTTCTATTTAATTAATAATTAATTATCAATTATAAAATTTTGCTTCCTTCTTACACCCAAACGAAAGTTTTAATTCTAATAAACGATAGTCTTGCACATTTTGAAGGCTATTTAAAATTAGTTACTGAACACATTGTAAAATTTGTGGGAAGTTTCGCAGAAGCGCTTGTCACCATCGCTTATATTGGTTAGTTAATTAGTTAACAATGGCTGGATCTAATAAACAGTGGACTTCTTGACTCATATGAAATATTATGCAACCTAATAATCGTACGGTATTTGGTTTAGGAAACCGAAATATATCAATTTAATGTAATAAAAATGTCAGATTTCTTTAATAATTCAATAAAAAAAAAAACATTGAAAACGCTATCGGCCATGTTGTGACGTTGTAAAACACGTAAACAAATAGACGTCTTTCTATTTTTTTAAACTCTAATTCCACTTGATAAATCACTGCTTTCGCTTTTGAAAATACAAACCTATACGTGGTAGAGCCATGCTTAGGCGCGAATGGGCCGGCTCGACCGGTGCGATACCACGGTTTTACAGAAACGCCCTTTTTCCCATCTCCTCATCCCCTTCTCTTTCCCCTCCCAGCAAATCCTCTTCCCCCTTTCACCCTCAAAGGCGGGCAGCGCACTTACGACTCGCCAGTTGCAGGTGTCCATGGACGGCGGTTGTCACTTACCATCAGATGACCCGTCTGTTCGTCTATAATACAATATAAAAAACAATAAAAAAATTAATGATGAAGAATATTCAGGATCCCTTCAAACCAGTTTAAGCTATTTGTTGCGAAAGTTGCAATGATGATTTCATTAATGTAACAAAAGCAGAGCCATTGAGTTATCTATGAAGTGTAGGTAATTTTAATCATAGAAACTAAAACAACAGAACTCACTCGATATCACCGATGAAAAGGCTTATTTAATATTTGATTATTTTTGTAAAATGAGTAGAAAAATAGGTTTAGTAATAGGAAAACTAAATCAGAATCAATATATTACAAGTTCACTTAATGTGTGTTCCTGTATAAAATACTATTGGCAATATAAAATTAATATATAATATAAAAATAAATACATTATAAAACAAAGGGTATTTAATCAAAGAAAAAAAAAGTGTCGTATCCTATAAACGATCTCTGTGGAAAAGATACACAGCAAATATGATTCATGCATTGTTCTTAAAGTGGGCTGAATTTACCGTCCCGCGACCTGGAGTTTGTTTTAAATAATACTTTTGCATTGATATACATATTTTCTATTATGGTTAATTATTATATTTTAAGGTAATCGATGAACTAAATAAGGGTTCCATGGGTAATTGTTTTACATTTATGTTCATAAATTGAAAACAATGAAGATATCTTTATTAGTAACAGTAGTTTTGAAAATAACGGGTTATTTAGGTACCCCGCCCACCCGCAGATAACTCCAAGACCTTGTCTGAGACAATTGTATCTAGTGAATGTCTATTCCTAGACATAAAGCGCCATTTTATTGAGTAAAGGGTTTTAGTTTCGTTCAAGGTAAATAATTACTGTTAACTTACTGTAATCATTACTGATTATTATAATTAAAAAAAAGTGTGGCACTCGGGGACTGCCGCGGTAACGCTATTGCATACCATTTTTAATCAACTTATGCAATTATAATTATTTATTTATTTTTTATTTATGCAGTATTTTTTTTCTTTGATATTAATTCAAGTTACACTTTTTGAGCGTGGTAGCCGTAAAGATTTTTTTTTTTATTTATTGAATAACTGAGAAGTTAATATCGTTTAAAATATTTTTATTATCTTAAAATACATGTAGGTTATTCGGAATTTTTTATCATTAAAACTATAGGTTTATGGTAACTGAAATAAGAAACATATATGATAGATACCTATACACCTACATACTTTCTCACAAACAGCTGCTTACGTATTCTTCCGATTTTGAAGCAGCTCGTCTCGATCCGTGCGAGCTTCGTACAGTTACATGTACAAACATATACATGCACGTTAAGAGAACTCTCGGCCGAGCTACATGGTAGGCGGAGGGGGGGTGTTAGGTTTTATTTTCGTTACGGAATTTCTTGATTCGGTCGCGCTCAAAGCCCGCGATAAAAACTATGCAATAGCTTAAAAAAAAAACAAAAGTAAACTAATCGATTCCGTAAAATATGTGAATAAATAACACTATCTACGAATAGGCCGCTTCGACCGGAGTATTACCACGGTCTCACAGAAAACCGGTAGACAAACATTGCTGGCATTTTATTACCGTGTGAATGAGGGCACCGAATGCCCAACTCCCGTCTGCTCTTACCCCTCCCTTTCTCCTCTTACCCTTAACCTCCTCCGTCTTATCCTAATTTTTACACTACCTACCGGTTTCTAAAAAGATAAAGTGCGTGACATAGCCATTTGTTCTTATATAATAATCTTTGCACGTGAATACTGAAGGGAAATAATTTTGTTAACGAATTAATGTTGAATGCATGTTGGTATGCTTTGTTTACCTATTTGTGACGTCAACATTAACACAAAGCTTTAAAATACATTAGATGAAAAGATTGAACAGGGACAGACGAACAGACGGGTCACCTGATGGTAAGTGACACCGCCGTCCATGGACACTTGCAATTCAAGAGTCGCAAGTGCGCTGCCCGCCTTTGAGGGTGATGAGGGATGGGGGATGCAGGGAGCGGAAAGAAGAGAGGAGGGATGAGGAGATGGAAAAAAGGAGAAAGGAGATATGGGAGAGAAAAGGGGGGAGGAGGAATTGGGCCTCCGGAAACCTCACTCAATTCGGGGAAATGCAACGCAAGCGTTACTTCACAACCGGTTTACTGTGAGGCCGTGGTATCGCACCGGTCGAGCCGGCCCATTCGTGCCTAAGCATGGCTCTACCACTGTAATATCACTCGAAAAGGTTTTAATATTATTTATAGAGGGATTATTCCATGAGCAACGTCCAAAATTAATTTTAGGCTAGTTCAATATGACGCGCGGCGAACAAACTGCGTGAGACAATGACAATTCGACGAATTCGAAATGTATACCTACCCACCAATAAATGAGAAAAAATTAAGATTGAAATAATAAAATATGAAACAGAAGTAAAATTAGAGTAAAGTAAAAGAAATAGCAGACAAACACTTGTTTAGAGCACCTAGTTTTATTTGTGTAGTAGCAATAATTGATGATATATTTATTAAGCTTTATTTTTATTATACAACGATCATAATAGATCCTGTTGTTAGCAACATGGACACATAATTAATGTATACGTAATTGTTACTAGTCTGTAAGTCTTAGTATCTGATATATTAATTTTTTTCCATTTTTTTTTCTAAATTTGAAATACAGACTTAAAATTAATTATTTTTCTTCAATCAGCTCTTAGTGTTAGGCATGAAACGTTAAAATAATCTAAATGATTATATATAAATAATAGTAAATGTAGAATTATTTATTTATTTATTAAGTTCATTTAGATTATTTTTATACATAGACATTTGAAAAGTTCAAAAGTCAAAAACATATTTTTAAAGAATCTAGAGAACAGAAAGTTACATTTGAGAAAAAATATTAATGTACGTTAAGTCATTTAGTTGAATTTTATCTAAGAATGTTGAGTTTATTTATATAACACATTTAATTTCTACAACTTTAAAATATGAATTCATTCGTAAAGAGATCAAACATAAAAAGTATAATCAAATGAGTGTGATGAGCACGAGTGTTGCCGTGCACCTTCAAAGTGCTGTATTATTATGTCGAAGTAGTTTGAGAGCAATATTAGAATGGAGAAGATAAAAAATAATCACTATTAGCCCCATGTAAGAAATCTTATAGTTACTATAAAGTGGAAATTAAAAAGCAATTTACATAATTTGTGTTAAGACTAATTTTGTTTTTAAGAAAACACTCCCTCATTAAGAATTATTCGTGCGTCACAAGGACTTCATAATACTCAATAAGTTATATCAACCATATTTATTACTATTATTTTTTAATTATGTTCTTAAGTAGATCAAATCATCGATCGAAATATATGAATACAATAAACAAAGATCTTTAGTATAATTTATATCGTCGCCGGGAGACATTAAACCGACCTCAGTTTGCTAGTAGTATTATATGTTTGTTACGAGCGGAGTAAGCATATCAATATTTTTTGTTTTATCTACATATTTATGAAACTCATTACATTTACATGTACATGAATATATTGGGTAGATGTTCACAAGAGGCGAGAACAGAGTTATTGACCGCAAAGGGATTGCTTAAACATATTCTATTATAACCACATTTATACAATCATGAGTGCATGTACGTAATTCAAAAGTTTTTTTAACACTCTCTAGGGATGGCTCTGTTCAAGAGAAATACACGCATGACTGTTATTTTAAAACACAGCCTTGTATCAGTATTTGCCTTGGAGATGTGACGACATAATTTTAACATATTTCACGCTGTGATAGACGCTGCCCGTTTGTTCTCAAGGCGGATTTTAATAAAATGCAAATATTTTGGATGAGACTTACATTTATATTTTTCACTGCGTTGATATGTTTTTCATCGAGTAAATGTGTTCAAAAAGCTAAGTAATTTCTGTATTTATAAGCAAGAATAATTATATTGTATGACGTTTAAATAATTACATTAAATGTAATTTCAATTTTATATTATATAATATAATAAATGTTAAAGTACTGAATGTTTAATAACTAACTCCCACTGTTTAGCGGTGATGCTATTTATATACAAGTACTTTCTACGACTGAACTATCATTATTCGAATAAATAGTCAAAAAGAGACACATTCGCCGACAAGATCATTCACTCATTTTTTTTTAATTCTTCTAATTAATAATTTAATTATAGCATATATCATCACAAATGGCTAATGGCAGTATTATTGCCTTCACTCAGAATAAATGAAGAAGTTGAGCACATGGCACTGAAGAGTTATTTATTATTGACAGCTATTAACTAACTTGGTTCTGTCCATGGTCCAAAGCGAGAGCGCGTGGGATTCCGCCGCCTTATTTTGCGAAGAGGTCATGTTGGCTAAAGAGGCGGCGGAGAGGATACGGGAGAGGGCAAGTACTCTCTCATCCCGTAGAACACGCAGCAGGCGCCGGAGAGCACAAAACGATCTCCGGCCTCCATGAGCGCTGGCCTGGGGGTAACGGGTAGGGCTGCCCTTACCCCAGCAGAAGCAGGCCTTTGACGGTGGTGTGACGTGTTCCACGCTCGCCTTTCAAACTGGTGGGGGGCTAGGCCCCTCGTACTCAATGGTGGTGGTACCTCTTGCAAAAGAGGTGGCCAAGGTCTGCAGGGTTCCTGGAAGAATCCCTCCTAGGGTATACCCAGGTCCCTTGCAATAGACCCACTTGCCGGAACACCGTGTGGTTTTAGTCGGTTCGAGTCCGACATACCACTTCACCGTCAGCTCCGGTGAGGTGATGACCCGTGGGGGTTTCCACACGAAAAAAAAAAAAAAAAAAAAGCTATTAACTAACAAGTTCGCCATAACTGAATTGGCGATATATGTTGGATCGATTATAAAAAAGCCTGTGACGCTGTGCCGGCTCCTGAGTGTGATGGAGTTGTATAAGATTGACACGGCTCTATGGACTTTTTAGTAGAGGTTTCCAACTAAGAAAATTATGAAATATATCAATATTGAATTACTTCTTGATAAATGTGCTGACAGTTAATGTAATAGATAGTTTAGTTAGTTTTCTCACACTACAACAGTTACGTGGGTCCACCTCTGTTTGAATGAAAATCCCTACATGTCCATAACGGCGAGCGTGGGTTTCGTAATAAAAGTCCAGTTTTTGTACCTTTTTGTACCTTCATTACTTGAATCAGAAAGTCACAGTGGAAGGAACAGTTCTTTGTATTAATATTGCACGTTAGCTAATACGTGAAAGTCACTTGTGACTGCTGAGCAAGAGGTCGGGTATTTGATTCCCACACGTGATAAAAATTTGTGTGTTCCGCATAGAGTTATCTCGAGTCTATCATTTGTGAAGTCCCCAGCTTAACAGGAATCATCGAAATAATGGAGTTATTATTTTTAAAATAGAAAAAAACAATTGTAATGAATTGCCACCCCCGAGCATTGCTTCAATTGATCATATCTATGAAGCACTATCGTGTAGTTTATTTTAAGTATAGGAAACCTCCGTTTTGCTGATATGAGCATACAAGGGTGTAGCACTATCTGTTTATGAGTAGAGCCATTCACATAATGTATATTATTGTCTGGTAGCACCTGAAATGTGTTATTATATTCGTAGGCGAGTTACATGCATAGATAAAGTTCCGCCTGAGTTTCAGAGGCTTTCACGTTACGAAGCAAGTGTGTAATTAGTTAAGGTGATGGTAATGACGATAGTATAGGGCTCGGTATCCGTATTTCAAAATCTAAATAAGTTTACTGTAACGTGTCTGCTGTAGAAAGCTACGGGCATTCTAATTACGAATAAATAAATGTATAAGGCAATATGATGAAATGGAGTTGGATAACAGCCAGCAATGTCAAGTACAGGATAGAAATATATTACGGCCCCGCACTTTTTCATAAAAATAAATTGGATAACATCATGTTCATAAAGGCAGTTGATGTATTCGTATGTCTTACAATAACACAAAGTACTGTTTTGTATAATACAGTCAAATATATGTTGAGATGAAATGTAGTTTTGTGACTGTACATATTTTTGTGACCAAAATATTCGATCCAAAACCACTTTCATATTGACCAAATGAAAATTACTTCCTTTACATGCGTTGAATTCAATCAATATTGATTTAAAATTCAAGAAAAAACATGGTTTTGTTTCTAAGTTATTACGCTTATATGCAACTTTGTACTAGACCAAAAAATACAAAATTTTGTAATACCTATATGGTGTTTTGAAAAAAGTGGCCATGAGTTTGTTTCCCCGATTTCTTTTCATAAGGCTCAACCATTTGGAAATTGGTGATTATGAGCAACACAGGCAGGTATTTAATATTTTTTTCTTTTTAATTTTAGTTTTCACATTTGACAAGGCAACTTATAGTGTGTTTCAATAAATTTAAAATTAATTTTAAAATTTTATAGTAATGAGTCGGGTCGACTGCAATACCTCTTCAGGTATTGTACATTAATAGCGGTACGAATTCTCGAGATCTTGTTAATTTACAAACATTCAAACATCGGATACAACTAGTTCGGAATTACACAAATGTTTGCCCCGTGTAGTAAATAAATATGGTTGAAATAACTTTAGGTATTACAAACTTTAGTATACAACACGAGGCCATTAAAATAGGGAAAAAGAAGGAAATACAATATAAGAAGATATAAAATGAGAAACATATTATCTCACATTACAATGTACTGATTGTTTGAAATATTCTGTGAATCTCGAACAGTTCAATCCCAAGCGCTTCTATCTTCCATGATGTCTACCACTGAATAATAATAATAATTTAAAGCTCAACTTTAGTTTTACAGTGAACTAACTTTGCTCCCACTAACGTAGTAGGGGGCAAGCCTGTTGCCGTCTACCGGGCACTGTATGACTGTATTCAGACTGTCTGATAGGAAACAGTCCGATCCCTTAGTCGCCCATGCGAAGCGGTGGCTACGCGAGGTGGTAGCTCAATTCTACTAGATCGAGAACTGGTACATGGCTAAGTAAAATTATATATTATAATACATTCAAGAGATAAATGACGAATATTATCCTTTAACCATAAGACATGATACCTAAGGCTTAGGACATTTTTTGATGGCATGCAATGAAGGGACAACGAGCAGACGGCTCATCTGATGGTAAGTGACGATCACCGCCCATGGACACCCGAGACCTGGAGTAATGCTTAATGTATATTTTACTGTGTCAGGAATACTGTGTTCTTTCTTAGCTGCATCGTGGGTTAGAACTAGTCAATCATATTACTAAACACGCTGAAACCTGTTCAAATGCTCAGATTTATCTTAACTACTATACGTTTTAAGGACGCTTGTGTTCAAGTATGATTGTCCAGTTCCAACAGAGCATCATGTAGACAATTTGGTGAATCATTAAATCAAACACGTCACTTTGAGAAATGACTGCTGACAGAAACCGAAGAGTACACAAACACAATGTTGAGAATTATTTAACCAAGAAATATAAAACATACAAAATACCTTCTTTTTAAAAGACAACTCCTTGCAAGTAATTTTTCAAAGAGGCTTATTCCGATTTTTGAAAAAATCTAAAAATATAATCTATAGAAGCTATAAAGTTTGAAACAAAACACGCATTTCCTGTGAAATCTGCAAAAAATAAAAACGTTTTACGAGACGCTACAGTAATGAATACGTAAGCTGACACAGCGGGGATTCAATGCGGGTCACCGGCAATGTGAAACCACCGCTTACGTTTTCATTGTTTTGCGATGTACTTGTACAAGTATTCTTTACACAATAATGTATAATTAAGTTGTCAATCGTGGGTCGGAGTCGACTATTCAAAATAAAAACAAACAGTCTGATGGATAACACTTATATATGAATTCGGTTTAATCAAGATATGTATAATATGTATTTACTTCACGACACCATCTCTTTGACTCGGATTTTCGCGATAATCAGTGTTTAATACTTTTTTGATATTAAAATGGGGTGGGTGATAAATATGAATAATTTGCTGTGATAACATTGCACAAAGTAGATATGGAGCCCAATGCAATTTTAGAAATTCTCCATCCGCTTGGTATTTGTCGTTCGATTAATATCAAGCGTTTATTACATTCGTTAGAGTACCGGTATAATGATAGGTACAAGGAAAAAGATATGGCCGTTCATGTAGTATTCGTACGAAATGGGGTATCAAAACAGTCAATCAAACAATACGAAGAAATTCTATCCGAAAGTTAAAGATTTTATCTCGGATAATAAATATACCCTAGAACCATGTCGCTTATTTTAAAAGACTAAGGACTTGCAGCTTATAATAGGCGCACTGGTAATTATTAAGCTGATGATATAAAAATGAATAGGGTGGTAAAATCAAAACTTCATAAGCGATACGCAAAGGGAGGCCACAGTCACTTTTTAACTATCGACCAGAATATTTTTACTATTATAGTAAGCATTATTTTAACGAGCTGAATGACCGATTATACTCAAAACTCTATAGAAGCTTCCCATCTAAGGAAGGTAGTTTCCGGAGGCCCACCTCCTCTCCTCTTTCTCCTGCCCTCATTCCCTTCTCCTCATTCCTTTCAGTTTCAGTTGCAGGTATCCATGGACGAAGGTTGTCACTTACCATCAGGTGACCCGTCTGCTCGCCTGTCCCCCTATTAAAAGAAATTGAGTTTTTTTCTCTCACAACCAGCCTGTGTAACAAACTTTCGCCTGTCATACTTCCAGACCGATACGACCTCCATACGATTATGAAAAGAGCGTACTCCCACCTAAAAGGCCGGCAACGCACTTTCGACTTTTGAGTAGCAGGTATCCAGGGTCGGTGTGGTCGCTTACCATCAGGTAACCCATCTGTTCGTTTGAACCTACTCGATAAAAGAATGTATCTACCACTCTTATATATAGGACACTCTTATACTACTCTTATCCAATTTGTCCATAAGTGAAGCTATGCAGATAGCGGATACAATAAAACACAATTGCATCTTGATGCCTCTTGCAAATCGACAATATTAACATAATTCAATAATATGTTATACATCACATGCAGGCCTGAGTGTTTACATAGATGTAATATGTAAAACTCGTATCGTATTATATATTTTCTGTTTTATTACTTTTTTTAGCGTTTGAACATCCTGCTAACTATAGTTTGTCGTGTTACCTAGTAAGAAATCTATCTAGTTGTTAACTGTCAATAGGTTTAATTAAGGCTCCAGGGGGATCCTGCATTAAGGGGATCTATTGACAACAAGTTTAGCTCCCAATATTCCCTCTTCAGTTATTATTTACTTATCATCTTGTTATTATTGTTACATGTCTGTTATTTGGAGGTATCTGGATCAAATAACACAAAAACATTATAAATACAGGGCCAAGTAATTACTAAGTAAGAAGTCTGCTTCAGTAACAAGATACTGTTCCTTTGTCAGCTGTAATGACTTGACATACGTTTTAATCAAGTGGTTGGTTTGGGACCTTAAAGTACTTAGAAGACGTAAGCTACTCATAATTATTATGATGGAATTCTGAGACGAAACTTAACTTAAGACAAAGTTAAGTACAATTATTGCTGTGACCTTAAGTTATGGCCCCGTATTACAAATATAATAAAATAGCAGCCACAACTTAATGAACAGTTTTAAAATTTTCAGTGGTAGAGCCATGCTTAGGCACGAATGGGCCGGCTCGACCGGTGCGATACCATGGCCTCACAGAAAACCGGTTGTGAAGTAACGCTTGCGTTGCATTTCCCCGAATTGAGTGAGGTTTCCGGAGGCCCAATTCCCCCGCCCCCTTTTCTTTCCCCCCATCTCCTTTCTCCTTTTTTCCATCTCCTCATCCCTCCTCTCTTCTTTCCGCTCGATGCATCCCCTATCCCTTATCTTCTTTATTTTATTCTGATTAATTTTTCTGGCCCGCTATTATTTATGATGTTAGTTGAAATGATTGTAGTACTCAAACTTGTGATTCTTTGTTTTCTTGTGTTGAATTTAAAAAGTCCTACACTGGTGGAGTAAACTCAATAAATAAATTATAATTAAATGTTACGTCATAATAATTTGTATTTATCTCCGTAATACTTTGCACATACAGTAGGGAATGATCATAGAGAATGATAAAGTATCATACAGATCTTATAAATAAAGTATATTTATGACAATTTTAGAAATAGTAATATTTTGGATATTGATAAACGTATTTGAAATTTACTTTTTTTACAAAATAACAGAGAAAAGTACGAAATATGTATATGCTACAGTTAATTGATGCTTTCTCGACTTACGCGTTGTTTACCTGTTTACAACTCTGCTAATGGGCCGTGATCAACTTTCTTTCTTATAGTGCACATCGCAATTTCTTACACTACGTGTTGATAAGTCAGCTGACTTTATTATCCAACAAGTTTTTAACGGTATTTGTTTTAACAATGTTTTATATACAATTTACGTGCGTATAATTGACAAATGTAGAGAATTATTTGTATGGACAACATTTTTTAAATTCCTAAAAGTGGTTTATTGGTAATTATTGTTTGATCGATTTTAATGTTTGGCAATTTTAATGGATGCGCTGTTAACTATAAGGATTTTACAAGTTTACCAATGATATAGAGTAATTGGGATGCGTTATTTAGCTACACAAGCTACATTTAGATCTAAAACAAAGTAAAACAAGCAGGATGATTGACAATGCGGCGGTGATTAACCACACTGAGTTCGCATTGTTGAATTGTGACGGGTTCTCAAAGCGACTAAAAGGCAATTCCTAAACATCGGAATACGTAGCATTGTTACAATAACGGTACAATATCTACTTCTATATGTATCAAAAACACGCGGAACTCATTTTTTCTGTAAAGCATACAGAATATTCAATTTATTAGTGAACAAAAAAGACACTTTCACTAATATCGTTATGTGAGTTAGCTCGTGACCACGGCCAGTGTAACTCGGTCGAAACGACGAGCATGTCGGCGATACGCCAGGATTTCTAGGATTGGGATCCATCGCAATGAACACACGCACTTAAGATAGCTTTGTTTATTTACGAACAACTGCTAACACAATACTGTGTTCATCATTACAGTGCACACGCTTCTATAAACTACCTCACAAAGGATTGATAAACGGTTATAGCAAGCATAAGGTCTTTTACGTAACACAAATAAAATTACTATACAATAATTCTTAAAATATAACTAAATATTTAAATCGAATTTATTAATGAATTTTACACCATGTTTTATTATTTATATTACACAAATTACGTTTGTTTAATATTGTTACGGAAGTGGGTACAGGGATTGGAAGGAAACTAATATATCACTGCCGAGAGTAACGATTTATTTGCGTTTCACAATATTCCGAACGCGTAACACTCACAGCACAGAACGAGTTGTACTGCACGAACCGCGTAGCACTGTTCCACACTGTCCCCGCGGACTACACTTAACTCAGTCCAACGGTAGCACTGCACCACTCACTAATCACTTTCACTTCACTTCACTGTACTACTTACTACTACTGTAACTGTTGACAAAAAGTGGGTTCTTGAGACGTAGTTGCTACCCATTCGGAGGTAGAGACGGTAGTGCATTTATGCCAGCAGTGACGTGAACAGCCATCTTGATATTGAGTTAAAACATTCAGTGCGTAAAGGAGCTTAAATTAGTTTAGTAATCTAATATAGTGCTGGCGGCGAGCAATCATGCAGCACTGCAACACTGTTCACTTACTACTTTTTCACTTCTTCTTCTTATTCTTCACTTGAGAGCACTTTCCACTGAACTGCCCTGTAGGCGCGTCTGGAGCTCTTTATATACCCCTAATTTCGATCGTAATTTGTTGAATTTCGACCGTCATTTCGTTATTCTTTTCGATTGTCTTCTACAACTTAATTTATTTATTCATTTTGCTTGATCTAGTACTTTCCATTATATTCGAATTTTGTAAAGAATCATCTCCATTTACTAGAATTTTCTATAAAACACCGAAATCACAAACAAAAACCCATAGAGTCCGCCGGGGTTTGAACTCACGGCATTCGACTCGCAGCCGTCGCCACATCCGCTCAGCTACCGTGATTTGTCAATCTTCATTTGAAAAACTTCTATGCATTGTTTGTCTGTGCGATGACGTAGGCATGGCGTCACATTATCCCCTCCTTAGACGTGCTCGTCCCGAGCATCGTTAGAGCCGTGGTACCGTGCCAACCTATCCACATGAACGACTTTAGCTGTACTTACTGGCGTTTTCCGAATTCTGTAAGTGACATCATTGATCTTCGTAATTACTTCATAAGGGCCTTCCCAACTTGGTTGTAGTTTTGGAGATTTCCCTTTTCGTCGAACAGGGTTGTGAAGCCAAACCGCAGAACCTTCTTCAAAGGACTTGGAGTTAATGCTTCTGTCGTATCGCGTTTTCATTCGCTCACTAGCTTGCAGATTCTCTTCTCTCATGTGCCCGTAAACCTCCTCCATCTTTCTTCTTAATTCTTCTGCGTATTCCGAAATACAGCTGGGCGTATCCGGAGGACAACCTGCGAGTAGATCGGATGGAAGTCGAAGTTCTCTACCAAAGTTCGCTCGAGCCGAAGTGGTAGAGGTACTTTCGTGAACTGCCGTCCTATATGACAGAAGAAATAGAGGAATGTACTCGTCCCAATTGTCCTGATGGCTATCCACAACTTTCGCCAAATGCCGTTCCAAAGTTTGATTAAACCTTTCTAACATTCCATCAGATTGCGGATGATACGGCGTAGTCCGAGTTTTGTGTATCCCCATAATTTTGCAGGTTTCCTGGAAGACTTGAGACTCGAATTTCCTGCCTTGGTCACTATGGATTTCAAGAGGTAATCCAAATCGGCAGAAAACTTCATTCACAAGTTTATTGGCGACAGTGATAGCTTCTTGATTTGGTAGTGCTAACGCTTCTGGCCACTTCGTAAAGTAGTCCATTACTACTAGAATGTAACGATTTCCACTATTTGTCATTGGAAACGGCCCGGCCACATCCAAAGCTATTCGTTCCCAAGGAGCACCCACGTTGTATAGCTTCAATGCTCCACGACTTCTAGTTTGTGGTCCCTTGACAGAAGAACAGCTCGTACATTTCCTGCACCAGTCTTCAACATCTTCCTTGCAGTGCAACCAGTAATAACGTTGACGAATCTTCACTAAAGTCCGCTTTACACCAAGATGACCGCCTGATGTTCCGTCGTGATACGCTCGTAGTATATCAGAAATCTTTGACTTTGGTACAACTGTCTGAAGATGACTGTCTTGCCCAGATGCACTCTCCCATTTTCGACATAAAAGCCCATTATGTAAGAGCAGACTATTCCATTGCGCCTAATAGCTCTTAGTTGTTGCACTCATTCCAGCAACTTCACTCCATCCTGGCCGTGGAGATAAGTCTTTCATCCAACTAAGTATTGGTTTCAAGTCTTCATCTTCTTCTTGTAATTTACGCAAGGCATCATTGCTCCATTCTCCATCAATTGTATCAGTTCTGATAACACGGACCGTAGCTTTTTCTTTATCTTCTTGTTTCGAACAGTGCTTGCAGTCTTCAACACATGGGCGTCTTGACAAAGCATCGGCATTCCCATGAGACTTCCCACTGCGATGTTCAACCTCAAAGTCGTACTCCTGTAATTGTTCTATCCATCTTGCGACTTGTCCTTCAGGATTCTTGAACTGTAATAGCCACTTCAACGCTGCATGATCTGTTCTGACTAGAAATTTCGGGCCCAACAAGTATTTTTTAAAATGCTGAAGCGTTTTGACCACTGCCAGGAGCTCTCTTCGGGTGACACAATAATTACGTTCTGGTTTCGACAATGATTTACTATAATAGGCTATCACAACTTCTTGATCCTCTTTCTTTTGTGAGAGTGTTCCTCCAATCCCTGTGTTACTTGCATCTGTGTCTACTATAAACTCATTGCTCTGATCCGGATATCCGAGAACGGGCGTTTCACATAACCGACTCTTGAGATCTTCGAAAGCTGTCTTGCATTGTTGATCCCAAATGAAGGGTCGTTTTTCTTCTGTAAGTCCGAAAAATTCCTGACAAAACGACGATAATAAGAGCAAAGTCCCATAAACGCCCGGACTTGTGTTTTGTCGGTGGGCACAGGCCAATCTTTAACAGCTGAAATCTTTGTTGGATCTGTTTCGACGCCTTTTTCCGAAATTACATGTCCCAAATAATTCACCTGTCGTTTGAAGAATGAACATTTCTTATGACTTAGTTTAAGATTTGCACTTCTCAACTTGTTAAATACGGATTCCAACTTCTTTAAATGGTCATCAAAGTCTCGCCCCACTATTATAATGTCATCAAGATATACCAAGCAAGTTTCTCCCAGTAACCCAGTCAGAACACGTTCCATTAATCTCTCAAAAGTAGCCGGGGCATTGCAAAGTCCAAACGGCATCACCTTGAACTGCCAAAGACCTTTTCCTGTGGAAAACGCGGTCTTCTCCTTATCTTTAGGGTCCAGCTCTACTTGCCAATAGCCAGTTTTCAGGTCAAGCGTAGAAAACCATTTCATGCCATTGAGAGTATTCAAAGTGTCATCTATCCTTGGTAATGGATAACTGTCCTTTTTGGTCACGTCGTTCAGTCGGCGATAATCAACGCAAAATCTCGTTGAGCCATCCTTCTTCTTTACCAGGACCACTGGTGAACACCAAGGACTAGACGATGGTTCAATTACTTCATTATTCTTCATGTCTTGAATCATGTCGTCCACCTCTTTTTCTCTGGCAAAAGGAATTCGACGAGGTCGTTGACGAATAGGTTGTTCATTACCAGTATTAATTTTGTGTTGTACCATACTTGTCCTGCCGATATCACCATCGTTCTTTGAAAAGATATCGGAGAACCGACGTAGCAAATTCTTCGCCTTCAATAATTCAATAGTTGTCAAATCTTCCTTACATCCCTCTAGTATACTGTTAACGTCGATTTTACTTCTGTCCGTCTTTTTGACTTCTGGACAATTTCGCAACCAGACGATTTCTTCGCTCCGTCCTATTAGCGTACCTTTCCTCAATACCTGTTCTTCATTACTTAAATTTAATACAGGTACCACTGTTTCTGTAGATGTGTTGACAACTGTACGTGCTGGCAACCACGATGTTTCGTTATTCACTTTTTCCAATAATGTCCACCGTCGTTGTTGCAACTTACTTTGTTTGTTGAAATTTACTGAAACTAGCGTTTGTGATCTCGGCAGTAATTTTGTGTTCTTAATGCAATACACCTTGCCTTTACCACCGCCTCTTATGGGTATTTCATCATCTCCACACTTCAGGATACCGCAGTTAATGTCAAGTTTGCACCGATGGTCCTTCAAGAAGTCAAGGCCAATAATACAATCATCCACAATGTCAGCAATGATTGCTTGTTGCCAGTAAAGTTTATCACCAATCTTAATGGCCACTTTCTGGTTGCCTGTTACTGGTATTCGCTGGCCGGTAGCCGTTGTCAGCTGGTAAGCTCCCTTCCGAACGTTCATCTTCCCGTTTCTTCTTATCAGCTGTGTCCCAATTACCGTACGTGACGCACCAGTATCCAAAGTCAATGGGCATGGAATTCCATTTACTGATCCATTAACGGTTAAGCTGTTTCCATCTGTGCTCTGATGAATCTTAATTTTCGGGGCTTCATGTCTACCGGCCAGTGCCCACCCCTCAGCCCTGGCCTTAATTAGTTTTCCTAGTTCTCCGATGCTTCTACACAAGCATCGGTCCCTCGTCTTCTCTGCAATCCGATTCGGGCAGCCGCTTCTTAGATGTCCCCGCTCCCCGCAGTGGTAGCATCTAAGGACGAAAGCTCTACGTTGGTTTCGCCGCTCCAGTTCTGTTGAATTAATCTCCCTCAGGCGTCCACTCCTCGGGTCTCGTCGGACAGCTTCTACCTCAAGCGCATGCGCGACCGCTTCCTTGATCTGACCGTGATGACCCAGGCGCACGGCAGCCCTCACTTCCGCGTCGAAAATACCATCGACAAACGACTGCAAAAGTATGCTGTCAATGACTGATGGTGGTGACGATTGGTACGCCTTCCGGACCAACTTTTCCACTTCTAGAGCCCACTGTTGTAAGGATTCATTGGCTCGTTGGCATCGATCACGGAGTTGAGCGCGAAAGACATGCTCCAGATGCGAGTCCCCATAGCGCGATTCCAAGGCTTCTAGCAACTGCTCATAGGTAGCTTCACTTTCTAAAGCCTCCAGTACAGTCAGAGCTTTGTCTCGTAGTCCCAAAGTAAGAGCGGTTTTGGCTTGGCTGTTGGTCCACCTATTTAAGTCTCTCACAGCTTCAAATTGTAATTTATAGGCCGCCCAGGAAGAGGTCCCATCAAAGGGTGGCACTTTAAAATTTCCGCCTGAAGAGGATGCACTTACTATGGTCGCTGAAGCCGGAACTCCATTTACTTTTATCCTCTTGACGTCTTCCTCGATGAAGGAGAGGCGGTCTTCATGTTTTTGCACGGTTGTCTCTATAGCCACAACCCTCCGCGTGCTTTCGGTGATAGCCGTCAGAAGATTTTTCTGCATAGCGCACAGCAGTTCCTCCTGTCGGCGGGCTTGGTCCTCGTGCATGGCTGTTTGCTCATCTTGTCGGCGGGCTTGCTCTTCTTGTCGGCGAGCTTGCTCTTCCTGTCGGCGGGCTTGCTCTTCCTGCATAGCGCGCAGCTGTTCGAGTAAGGCGCCGAGATCCGGCACCTGGGATTTCGACGACGACGCTACGTCGGAAGTTGCCACCCCGGACTTGTCTTGACGTCCAGGAATCTCTTCCTCAGAAGCTTCGGCTCCAGAGCCACGTGGTTGCTGTCCGGCTGTTTTAGCGCGAGTACTCACGCCTTCCCTCGGCGTAATAGGCATTTTATCTTCCAATCCCACTTCTGACACCAAATGTTACGGAAGTGGGTACAGGGATTGGAAGGAAACTAATATATCACTGCCGAGAGTAACGATTTATTTGCGTTTCACAATATTCCGAACGCGTAACACTCACAGCACAGAACGAGTTGTACTGCACGAACCGCGTAGCACTGTTCCACACTGTCCCCGCGGACTACACTTAACTCAGTCCAACGGTAGCACTGCACCACTCACTAATCACTTTCACTTCACTTCACTGTACTACTTTTTCACTTCTTCTTCTTATTCTTCACTTGAGAGCACTTTCCACTGAACTGCCCTGTAGGCGCGTCTGGAGCTCTTTATATACCCCTAATTTCGATCGTAATTTGTTGAATTTCGACCGTCATTTCGTTATTCTTTTCGATTGTCTTCTACAACTTAATTTATTTATTCATTTTGCTTGATCTAGTACTTTCCATTATATTCGAATTTTGTAAAGAATCATCTCCATTTACTAGAATTTTCTATAAAACACCGAAATCACAAACAAAAACCCATAGAGTCCGCCGGGGTTTGAACTCACGGGATTCGACTCGCAGCCGTCGCCACTACCGCTCAGCTACCGTGACTTGTCAATCTTCATTTGAAAAACTTCTATGCATTGTTTGTCTGTGCGGTGACGTAGGCATGGCGTCACAATATCTTCAACCGTTGTTCCTGTACAGAGACAATAAATGGCGCTGTTATCAAAACTTGATTCTAAAGTTGATAAAATGTAGTAAATAATAACAGTTTATTACAGAACAATCATAGATTTACACATTTACTTGAATAAAAATTAATTTGTTTTTAAAGTCATTGTTTGAATAATAAGCGTTGTTTGAAAAACAACCAAATTACTTCTAATAGTCTACACAGTGTTATGACTATTCGAGTATTTATACATTTTTTAGATATTTCTGTAATAATACCAATTGTACAAACTCTTTGCACCTGTCCAGAGCGTTTAGGATCAAGAACTGCAGGGATTAATAATAATACCGACTACTGTTCTTACGACTGGTTTATTGGCTAGAACATCAACAATGTGTTTACAGGTCAATATCATAATGCTAATGATGGTCTTAATAGCGTGATTCAGAATTAGGCACACCGCCATCTAGTTACAATTTTCAAACTAAATATTAAACAACATACCGAACATACAGAACTTTAAATCTTATACTTTACACAAACATTCCGCCCACCAAGGCACTATTTGACATAGGCCTTAATACCAGCGTAACAGTGTAGGCACCGCCCACCATACATACACTGCCTTATTACTTAACAAATTTACTTAATTTTAACATGAACACCTTAGTACTAACTTATATAATACATATTTGAACCTGAGACCTTGACAAAATAAAATTAATGACTATTGTGTGACAGGTAAAATGCCCAACTTAGAACTCGGTCTCCTTATGACAGAGTTCTTGGTACGCAGTGTAACTACTCTTGTAATATTGTCTAAACCGGGATGCTTTTCGACAACCTTCGCCAAAAGCCATTTATTAGGTGGTAAGTCGTCCTCTCTTACTACAACTATATCCCCAATATTTGGTTCAGGATTAAGAGTATCCCATTTGTACCTATGAAAATATTTAGTAAGATACTCATGTGACCAGCGACGCCAGAAATTTTGTATCATTTTCTGAGTCAACTGCCATCTACGTAAGGTTGATATCGTAGAATGCTCAAAATTTTGATCGGGTACGGCGACCAAGGGTTCACCAACAAGAAAGTGGCCTGGGGTTAAAACATCAAAAGCGTCCCGTTCAGTGTTTAAAGCGGATAGGGGTCTGGAGTTAAGACACGCTTCTACTTGCGTCAGGACAGTGGACAATTCCTCGTAAGTCAAAGTAGAATCTCCTATTACACGTTTCAAATGAAACTTTACCGATCTCACGCCCGCCTCCCACAAGCCCCCAAAATTTGGAGCACGAGGTGGTATAAAGTGCCATTGCGTGCCGTTGGTGGCTAAGGTTTCCGAAATGTCCTTTATGTATGAGGATTTCTCAAGAAAACAAATTTTGGAGTTCTCTGGAAGCACCCACAAAATTAGTTCCGTTATCACTCCATATATCGGTACACAAACCCTGGCGAGAGACAAACCGTTTGAATGCAGCTAAAAATCCTTGAGTGGTTAAATCACTGACTACCTCTATGTGAACAGCGCGGGTCGCCATACATATGAACAAACAAATGTATCCCTTATAAGCCTTATGACCGCGTCCTTTGGTAGTTCTTATATTAATGGGACCGGCATAATCCACACCACTACATTTAAATGGTCTTGATGGATTTGCTCTGGCTTCTGGTAGCTGACCCATTAATTGCTGGGATGGCTTCATAGAGTTCTTTAGACATGGAATACATTTACGCACAAATGATTTTACAGACAACCTTGCTCCAATTAAATAATAACTGGTGGCTAAATATGTCAACATTAATTGTGGGCCACCATGCAGTGTTTTGGCATGTGTATCTGCCAGTAATAGATCCGTAAGCTTGGAGTTCTTAGGTATTAATATAGGATGTTTGGTATTAATACACAGGTGGGATCTTTCCAACCTTCCTCCTACTCTTAAAATGTCATCCTTGTCAAAATAAGGGTTTAAAGATTTAAGAGGCCCTTTTAGTTTTACTACGTCGGTTTGGTGTCGTATGAGGGGTATTTCATCCTTGAAACTATCTTGCTGACACATTTTGACAACACACTTTAGCGCTTCGCCCAATTCATCTGATGTCAGATACTCACCTTTGTTTTTGGTTCGAAGACGGGTTTTGAAACGCCTGCAGTAAGCCACAACTCGTACTAACTTGGTAAGTGATGAATATCTGTCCATTATATCGACTGTCTGTGGGTTATCATTTACAGCAAAATTAACTATTATTTCTTCTTCTGTATGTAATTCTTTCGTCTTACTGTATTTTATGACTGACTTGTGAAGAAATGCTGGACCGCTAAACCACAACGTAGATCTCGACAGTTCCAAAGGGCTGACACCACGTGATCCCAAATCTGCAGGATTCTGACTTGAAGATACATGAGACCACTGAGCTGGATCAAATGTAGTTAATATCTCAGAGACACGATTGGCAACAAAAGTCTTCCACCTACAAGGATGACTATTGAGCCAAGCGAGGACCACAGTTGAATCCGTCCATGCTCTTACCTTAGCTATATCGATTTCCAGCACCGATGCTACCTCAACTAGAAGTTTAGCTAACATTACCGCACCACAAAGTTCCAACCTAGGAATTGATACCTGTTTAATGGGTGCTACCTTGGTCTTGGCGGTTATCAACGTGACTTGTATGTTACCTAAAGAATCGACTACTCTTGCATAGACTGTAGCCGCATACGCAATCTTCGAAGCATCTGAGAACCCATGCAGTTCTACGAGTGTATCGTCCGGTTTTGTGCCTTGCCATCGAGGTATCTTTATTTGTGATAACAATGATAACTGATTAAAGTCAGTATCCCATTCAACTTGTATGTTATTTGGTACCTTTTCGTCCCAATTAAACCCTGCTATCCATAACCGTTGGATCAATATTTTTGCTGTTATAATGCAGGGTGCTAACCATCCAAGAGGATCATATAACTTGGCAATATGTGAAACAATTTTCCTTTTCGTTACCGGTCCAGCTTCCGGAGAGAGTGTTACTGCGTATTGAAAATCATCTGTGGGGCGATTCCAGGTAAGACCTAATAATTTCACTATTTCATCTTCCTTTATTTGCAATCCTTCTCCTATTTCCCCCTGACCTTTAGACATTTCTTTGATTATCTGTATCAATTCTTCATTATTACACATCCACTTCTGAAGTTCAAACCCTGCTTTAATCAATAGTAAGTTCATTTCTTTATAAATAACTACGGCTTCCTCTACCGTATTACAACCCGTTAGCAAATCATCCATGTAAAAATCATTTATAACTCTTACTGCAGCTGTTGGATAATTTGCTCCGTCATCACGAGCTACTTGTTGGAGAGCCTTTACAGCTAAATAAGGGGCTGAAGCGGTGCCAAACGTGACACGCAGCATACGGTATCTCTCTACTGCGTCGGTAGGTCCTTCGCTCCATAGTATTCTTTGACAGTCAGTGTCCCCTTCTGCCACCTTTACCTGCCGATACATTTTTACTATGTCAGCTGCTAGACAGATAGGATAAATTCTCCAGCGCATTAATAAATGACGAAGTTCTCGCTGCAGTCGGGGTCCAACCATCAATTTATCATTTAACGAATAACCACCCTTGCCCTTACAAGAAGCATCGAACACGACTCTTACCTTCGATGTATCTTTGTCATTTCTTACAACTGCGTGATGAGGTAAGTATACACAATTATCTTTTTCCCTTTCCTTTTCCTTTACCTTTTCCATATGACCTAATTGTACGTATTCGTTAATTACTTCTGTGTATTTTTCCTTCAGGTGTTTATCTTTCTGCAATCTGGTCTTTAATGAGGTTAACCTTCTTTCCGCTATCTCTTCAAAGCCTTCAAAATGGCGAGTATTATGCTGTTGACGAAACGGAAGTCTCACAATGTATCTTCCGTCTGCGTCCCGTTTAGTGGTTGCCTCGAAAAACTCCTCACATTGTTTTTCTTCTTCTGACAATAATTTCTTTTCGTTGCTAGGCTCAGACTCTAACTCCCAAAATCTTTTTAAAGCGGAATTATCATCCCAGTGCGAATGCATAACCATAACATTTGTAATCAGACTACTGGATATATTTATTACTCCCGACAGGATCCACCCAACTTTGGAACACTGAGCTACTATCGCACCGTCCGAATTCTTTTTTATACCTTCTTCAATTATCTGGCTATACACGTCAGCACCTAATAAGATATTTATTTTATTCGGTGTGTGGTATTCAGGATCGGCCAGATTTTCATTATGAAGGTCTACCCATTCTACTTCAGTTACTTTAGTAACTGGGAGAACGGATGTAATTGATGTTAGGACATAAGCCATAATTTGTATGTTAAAATCTGACTTAAACCTAGACTTAAGGTTAATAGTGACGACTGACCTTGACGTTATTTGTTTGCTTCCTCCGACTCCCCTAATAATACAAGAGGAAGGTGATTTCTTTAACCCAAGAAACTGCACAGTAGCTTCTGTGACCAAAGATACCTGCGACCCTTGATCAATAAGCGCCCTTACCACCTGATATGTGCCTGCCCTCGACTCAGCTCTAAGAAGAGCTGTGGCTAATAAAACAGTCTTATTAGACTTTCCTGTCGAAAAACAGGATATTAATGGTTTATCTTCACAATCTGTTTGGGACATATGATTGTTTAACATCATACTAGTTTCTTTCTCTGGCATGTTGTTGCTATCTGCCAAAGATACCATGTTCGATCCTAGCGCTGAACCAGTAGACCCAGTAACACTCTGGGGATGCAGTAGAGAATGATGACGACGTTTGCAAATATGACATTTTACGGTACTTTTACATGCCTTTGCCGAATGATTGTTCCCTAAGCAATTGAAACAGACACCCTTTTCTAAAACGAACTTACGACGAGCGTCACCATCTATTTTCGCAAACTGTTTGCAGTACGACAACTTATGAATCTCTGAACAGTAAAGACATTGAGTGCTAGTGACATGTAAACTATTTACTTTAGGTGTACCTGTATTTTTATAAGACTGACTCTTGAACCCAGAATTACCCTTACTGTCTAGAAATTCTAAAGCTCTATATCTATTTGTTAAAAATTCGGTAAACTGTGAGAATGTAGGCAACTCTTCTGACGAATTTTGTGAAGTTATATTAAACTCCCACTGCTTGCGGGATTCGGGATCCAACTTCAAAGTTATTATATGTATTATTAATATATCCCATGATTCAACATGAATTCCCAGATTAGAAAGTGACTTCAAGCAGTCGTTGGTACCATCAATCAATTCTTTAAGACCTACACCTGATTCGTTTATTAGATTTCTTTGACTAAGTAGTCTTTTTAATATAAAATGCGACAAATACCTTTTATTGTTATACCGCGAATTTAGTATTTCCCAACACCGCTTATAGTTAGCATCAGTAATAGGAATTTGTCTGAGTAACTGTTCTGGTTCAACAGACAAATATCCTTTCAAATATTGCATTCGCTGTACATTATCCAAACTCTGATTATTATGTATAAGTGAAGTGAACAAATCTCTAAAAGTAACCCAATCGGTGTACTGACCAGAAAATACGGGAATTATTATTTTTGGTAGTTTTACCTGACACTGTTTTAGGTTACTACCCGCAGTTTTGGGCCTTTCCTCTTTGTAAGCAATAGACTCTAGGACAGTTTCAAGTTCAAATTTGTATTCGGTGTACACTTCTTCTGCTAACTCATATATATTTTTTTTAACATAATCACTTGCTTTTATTTCTCCTGGCGCATGATCAAACAATTTGCTATGACCGTCCAATAACTGACCCCACATTTGTTCTAATGTCTCTAATCTTACTTTAATATATGGTCGTGTAATTCTATCTTTTGGGGACTTTTTAAAGTTAGAATATGCTTTCTTTATTCTATTTAACGTATCTTCTTGTTTCAAAGCTAACGATTCCATTTTGATATAGGCTATAAATGTTTGAAACTATCAAAAAATGAAATTTAAAAATTTAAAAGAAGATTTTTATAAGTCCCCAAATTTCAAATATTTTACAAGTGCACTATAATTAACACAATCTCTTAACTTAGAATTCACAAGGTAAGGCAAGTGTAACAGCTACAAATGTTACAGTTATTTATATAGGCAAATAGGCATAGCTTCAACGTAACAAGCCAATTTGAAACAACACACACCTTTTAACTAAGATTTTCTAAGTTCAATTGTAGCAAACACAAAATTTTTACAAGTGTTTTACAGATAGTTTAATCGAGGGGAAATTGGGCATAGGTTCCCCGTCTCAACCAAATTTAAGAAATTATTCTAAGTCTAAAACTAATATTAAATTTAAAGTCCACAAATTTCACTTGAATTCACACTTGAAGTTAATGAAGCTATTACGATAAAGTTCACTTTTGTTTGAATCTCTTGACACTTTGCAAAACTTTAATAAAAATATAAATGTGCAACTCACAGTTCAAGTCCCAGTAACTTCAATACCTTTGTCCGTTCACTCGACTACGTCCTGTTCAATTGACTTTATCAGCCACCAGCTGCTGTTGTTCTTCCAGGATATTCAGTTGCTGCTGCTTATCCAAGTTATACAGTTCTGTTCTGACCACCTTCAGCACCCGGATCCTCCCGTGACCGCAACACTCCTCCAGATCCTTCAGTACCTGGTACCTCTCAGCACTCTGCTGAGAAGCTGTTCTGAACAGCGATCCACTGTCCAGTAATGTGCGGAGTTCCACACGGGGTGTGAATCAATGACAAGTTGATCACACAGCTACCAACAATACCGTAAAATGCCGATTCCGACTCTAAGGACCAATGTACAAACTCTTTGCACCTGTCCAGAGCGTTTAGGATCAAGAACTGCAGGGATTAATAATAATACCGACTACTGTTCTTACGACTGGTTTATTGGCTAGAACATCAACAATGTGTTTACAGGTCAATATCATAATGCTAATGATGGTCTTAATAGCGTGATTCAGAATTAGGCACACCGCCATCTAGTTACAATTTTCAAACTAAATATTAAACAACATACCGAACATACAGAACTTTAAATCTTATACTTTACACAAACACCAATATAAAAATCATTATATGATGACTTGCGCCCATAAGCACTGAACATGTATTTATAACTTCAATACGTGATTAAGAAAATTATTTAATACCTGTTAATTGTGTATACAAATCGCGTAACTTTAAATCACATATAATCATAAAAATGTATAAAATTCTGAAGTAACATTCAACATAGTACTGGGAAGTACTTCGAGGTATGAGTAAGTAACCTTACACTTTTATACAAAGTTCTCTTTTACCTGTAGATGGTGGAAATAAGGTTTTTTTTTAAAAAATGTACTATAGAAAATAAAACTTCAAAACAACATCTGAGCTGCTATTATATGCTTTTATATAAACTGCTGTTCAAGAGTTCTGACTTCATAACTTCATGTTGGACTTTTCCCTTTATATGTACAATGATTTAACTGCACGGATCACCTCGCCACTACGCAGCCGAGTGTTGTGGGTTCGATCCCCGCACGGACAACACTTTGTGTAATCTTCAAATTGTTGTTCTGAGTCTGGGTGTTCTTTGTGTCCGTTATTTAAATGTTTGTAAAGTCCCCCGCGACACAGGAATTAATCCTAATTCTAGTGCGGGAGTTGTCTTCTTACATGTAAAAAAAAAAATCTTACTGCTCATGAATGACAACTACACTCATGTCTTTCCCTTAAAGTAACATTATTACTCAATAAATGAAAGAAAAAAAAAAAGCATGACTGCGATATAAACCAAAGGCATCAACGGGAACAAACTGTGTGCTATATGTTAATAGATTAGGGTAAAGCCTTAGGGTAAATATAACCTATTCTTTACATATTTGGAGGCAAAATAATTCGTTAGTTAGTTGGCCCTTCGTATTTCTTGATTACAACAATTATGGAAGGTATATTTCATCACAGCTAAAGATTACATATGTATAGTAGTTCCATTTGTAAATAGTAATATACTTTAAACATTTTATACTAAGACTTAAAAAAAATAGTTGAAACCTACACGTTCTCAAAAACTTTACACCTTGGATCCCGTTTTTTGATTAAAAAAGTCAGAGACATCTCCTAGACGCCATTCGTTAGAATAGGATCAGGATTTAATTCTGTGAACAGTCTGCTTTGTGATGTTGGTACGGTTGAGAACAGTATTACGATGCTGGAAAACTGAATATAAGTGACACGAAATTTCGATCGTGACTCTGACGGTGCTCAATCCTAAACAACTTCAAAGTTTCTTTTTGCCTTTCTTTTATGTAGACATTTTCAACGAAAACTTTAGATAATATAATCTTCCATACTTAATTCTTAGTTAAATTCCAATTCAAATTACGAGTGAATTTCTTTATTTCATAAAATTATTTGAAATCATCTATTTTAAAAATATTTAAAATTATAGATCACAACAAACAGTCACCGCAACTATAGATTGCCTTGTCAAGTGTGACATTAATATTAAAAGATAAAATCATTAAATACCTGCCTGTCTTGATCTATAATCTCCGGTTTCCAAATAGTTGAGCCTTGTAAGAAATCGGACACACAAACTAATGGCCACTCTTTTAAGATAAAGTTGTTTCTTTATTAACTGAGTTTACCAGAGATAGCTAGATACAGCTTTTCTGTTAAGTCTGTATATTGTTTATGTGTATCTCTCACAATTAATTATAAGTATGTTTATTAGCGGTTGTTTAATTGAAGTTTGGGATCACACGGCGGTGTGTGTTGTGTTTTTCAGGATTAAAAAGTAACGATAAAAACTATGTAGTTGGTGATTATATAAACGAAACTTATCTACATCTCTTTTTAGGCAGTTATATAATGCAAGATAAATTGGAACAAAAGAGATATATGACGTGAACCGTAAACACATACCTACCGAAATATTTTCATGAAAGAGCAATACTAAAAAGTGGCAAAAATATTTTAAATAATTAAACATTCGATGGAGAAGCCACCTTCTCCTTAGAAATTTGTCTGTTTTGCCTCTAAGTATTTGTTTGTATATTTTATTCAACCCAAGTTCTATTCTAATTATTAACATTAAGTTCATGAAAATATACAATGGACGTCATAAGAGTAGTCCGCCACACCACAAAAATGAAATAAAGATCATGATTTGTTTAAAACCTTTCTTTTTTAATTAAACACAATTATTTAAACATAACTGGCAAGAATGCAATTATAAACTTATTTATTGGACCGGTGCAATTTGATGGACATTTGATGTAATTTTATCTAAATGTAAACAAAGAAGCTTGGCACCGTTTACATGTTTTCTTTTGAAGTACCGATTTACACATTAATAGAAAATAATAATGTAATCAATTATGCGACAATTTGAATGTCAAAATAATTAAAACTGGAAGGTCTTTATGTAACAGCAAAAATGGATGTACATACATACATATTTATGGCAACAATCTCATAAAGGCTGAAGAGGTAAATAAATAAAATACTTGGATTTTTACGGTGAGGTTGTCGATATGTTGGGGCGTGGATATGCCAATAATTATGCCAATAGTCATATCAGCCCACGGGTTGATTGATAGGACCAACACCTTCAGAGACTCGCATTAAGTAGCTAGGTGAAGGTCCTGATGCAGAAGGCAGTCCTTCTTGATACGGCACGTATTGTGTGCAGGTTTCTGTCTTTGTAGTCCCAACCACCGGTAGCTTGGTCTCTGTACCCGATGTTGGTGGAACATTATTTTTTATATTTTTAAAAATGTAATTTATATGTATTTTATTTAATAAATGCATTCAGATATCTCGTACATTGCTATCTGATACCTCAAATTTTAAACTTATAGTTTTGAGTCCAAAATTCAATTCAAATTGTAGATTGGGTACATTTTTATATCAAATACGTAGGCGTGACATCACTCCTACTTATTGTCGAATCATTCCTTTTCAATATTAAGTCGATGCATAAAAAAAAAACATAAAAGTAAATAGGAGGACAGTTGTGAAGTATTTTCATCAATCTTATCGTCCGACTTAGTGCAATAATTTAATTTAAGCCCACTATGTACCCAATCGTCATTGACGGCTTTCCCGTAACACGTCGATATACCGTTAATCTATACATTATTTTTATGATAAATACACTGTTTATAACAAAATTGTATTAATATTAGATATGTTCCTCATTACTGGATTTAAATTTTAAACGGGGCACGATACGTTTACCTACATTTACCAGTGGACAATGTCATCAAAATAAGATATAAACCGTTCGTTTTATATTTGAATATTCACGGATTAAAAGGAAACCAAGCCTCTGTTTTCATATAAAACATTAAGCAATCTTGAATGTGGGAGCAATAATTAAATTACAAACTATATATAGGTATATTTTAACGGTGTACGAGGAAAGTAATGAACATGGCTGTTTTCATTAATTTACATAATTAACTAAAATAAAGTCCCTAAGTCAGAAACTCTAACCCTAACCTAAACAGCTTCAGTTTCATTATTAAAGAAATAAATTAGTGATACTACATACTATATATACATACATATGGGTATTTAGTCATCATTTCATATGTGTATATAGACCCATCCCCGTCGCTAAATTTATATAAAAAAGAGTACGTAACTGTTGGCAAAAAGTGGGTTCTTGAGACGTAGTTGCTACCCATTCGGGGGTAGAGACGGTAGTGCATTTATGCCAGCAGTGACGTGAACAGTCATCTTGATATTGAGTTAAAACATTCAGTGCGTAGAGGAGCTTAAATTAGTTTAGTAATCTAATATAGTGCTGGCGGCGAGCAATCATAGAACTCTCTCAATCACGATACAATATTATCTATACTTCGATAAAACACAGTGTAATCGGTAAAGACCTATTTAAGACCAGCTATGCCCTTGATTTTGTTCGCGTCTATATCGCATATAATTACTGTTACGGAAGTGGGTACAGGGATTAAAAGGAAATTAATGTCACTGATGAGAGTAACGATTTATTTGCGTTTCTCAGTCTGAACGCGTAACACTCACTGCACAGTACGAGTTGTACTGCACGAACCGCGTAGCACTGTTACACACTGTCCCTGCGGACTACACATAGATGAGTCCAACGGGAGCACTGCACCACTATTCACTTTCACTGTTCGCTTCACTGCACTTCACTACTTTTTCACTTCTTCTTCTTATTCTTCACTTGAGAGCACGTTGAGAAAGTGGCTGACTAACTGCCCAGAAATTCTAAAAGCCATATTGGGTGAGTCATACAATCAGGAATATCCGACTTCATTAGATCTTTCAGACCATAACATGTCTTCGAAAACCCTCGGTCTAAACTGGTTAAGTAGCTCAGACTTCTTGTCGTTTGCTATAAATATTGACCATGTAGACAAGATCACAAAACGACACATCTTGTCAGTAATTAGCCAAATATTTGACCCCCTAGGCTTAGTCGGCCCTTGCATCGTCGAAGCAAAAATAATTATGCAACGACTATGGGTTGAGAAATGTGAGTGGGATGATGGGGTTTCTCAGAAAATTGACGATACGTGGTCATCATTTGTTTCAACGCTTCCTTGTTTAAACCATCTAAAAATACCCCGCTGGGTTTCTTTCGATTCGTCGGGGAAACATGAAATTCACGTTTTTTGTGATGCGTCCGAGAGGGCTTATGGTGCATGTGTTTATGTCCGATCCATAAGCTGCACCGGCACTGTTAGGGTTCGTCTTCTCCTCTCCAAGAACCGTGTAGCACCGATAAAATTAGTTACGATCCCACGGCTTGAACTTTGTGCTGCATTATTAGGGTCAAGACTGTGTATAACCGTTCTCGAGTCACTGACAATGCCAATCTATCAATGCTTCTTTTGGTGCGATTCAACGATAGTACTCGGCTGGTTGAATACACCTTCACATCAACTCAAGCCCTTTGTACGTAATCGAATAAATGAAATTTTCGAAAACTGCACCAGTCATACGTGGAGGTATGTACCGTCGAAAGACAATCCGGCGGACCTTGTTTCGCGCGGGGCGAAGGCCGACTCAATCGGTGATAATGATCTATGGTGGTCGGGCCCTAGCTTTTTACAAAATCATGAACATGACTGGCCTACCATGCCTTCTAATAGCGCGAAGCAGGATCTACCTGAAGTGATTTCTCATTTTATTGACAACAACCAATCATTTCATTCAAAGGGAAGATCACTACCGCGTAAAAATAGATTAATTTAATTATCGCCATTTCTAGATTCCGAAAACATCATACGAGTAGGTGGCAGACTCGATAATTCTCCGTACGACTACAATGCTAAATATCCAATACTGCTATGTAGTAAACACCACTTAACAAAAATATTATTTCATATGCAACATTTAAAACTGCTACATGCAGGTCCTCAACTTTTATTAGCGCATTTGCGTCTTAATTATTGGCCATTAGGTGGCAGGAATCTCGCTAGGTCAATGGTCAGACAATGTGTTAAATGTTTTAGATTCAAATGTCAAAATGTACAACCAATAATGGGCCAACTGCCTAAAACTCGAACTAGCCTCGAATACCCTTTTTTTAATTGCAGTATTGATTATGCTGGTCCAGTACTCATAGCAGACCGTAAAGGTCGGGGCTGTAAGCTCACAAAGTCGTACCTATGCATCTTCGTTTGTCACGCAACCAGAGCAGTGCATCTGGAGCCCGTCACTGACCTCACAAAAGAGGGCTTCATAGCAGCACTGAATCGCTTTATTTCGCGTCGTGGCAAACCGCAAAGCATCTTGTCTGACAATGGCACGAATTTTGTCGGAGCCTACAATGAACTTCAAAAATTTTTGTCGGACTCATGTTCTGATGTTGCATGTGAAATGTCTCGTGAAGGTATCAGGTTCTCATTTTCACCGCCATATTCACCTCATTTTAATTCCATGGCTGAGGCTGCAGTTCGCTCTACCAAGCACCATTTGAGAAGGTTGTTAAGTCTTACACACTTCACCTACGAAGAGTTAGCAACCTGTCTGTGTCAAATCGAGGCCGTTTTAAATTCTCGTCCTTTGACACCTCTGTCTACTGATCCTTCCGATTTCTCTGCTCTCACTCCTTCCCATTTTTTAATTGGACGACCACTCACGTCTGTACCATGTCCGCAGATTCCTGAGAAGAACATCAGCTGCTTCGACAGCTTCAAGAGAATCGAATGCATCCGACAGCACTTCTGGCAAAGATTCTCTCATGAGTACGTTTCCTTACTTCAGCAGAAAACCAAGTGGTCCACATCTTCTGGCCAGCTCACTAAGGGGATGCTCGTGCTTCTTCGGGACAGGGCGCTCCCACCGCTGGTTTGGGCTTTGGGTCGCGTGGTGCGCACCTGTCCTGGACTCGATGGCGTGACTAGAGTGGCGGAGTTGAAGACAAGAAGAGGCAATGTCATGAGAGGGTTCAACAACATTTGCCCTCTTCCCTTTGAAGAGGTCAAAGGGGGGGAGGATGTCCACGCGCCTCATGCGAGGGCACTTAGCGACGGAGTGGAAGGCGCGGCGGTGGGCACCGTGGAGTGATAGTTGCGGCGCTTGTCGCCGCGGGATAGCCCCACCACTTGACGACCGAGCGGCGCGCACGACACTCACGGGCAACCATTATTATAATTACGATTATATAAATTAAACGCATAAAGTACAGTCCACTATCACTTCAACTCCAAACAAGATCCGAAGCTCAAACACTATCGTTACATATATAATGTCATTAATACACCTTCAAGTAATTAAATGATCATAAGAAAGTACTTATACTCATAAATTTCCGCCCATGGACACCCGCAACTCAAGAGTCACAAGTGCGTTGCCGGCCTTTTAGGTAGAGGTACGCTCTCTTCTTGAAGGTTTGAAGGTCGTATCGGTTCGGAAATACGGCAGGCGACAATTTGTTCCATAAGCTGGTTGTGCGAGGCAAAAAGCTTCTGGAGAAGCGCACAGTGGTGGAGTGCCAATCGTCCAGGTGATGGGGATGGATATTTTGTCGCGTAGGACGATGGCGGAAACCAGCAGCCGGTATAAGTCCGAACAATTCCTCTGAACACTCCCCATGATACAAGCGATAGAGGATGCAGAGTGAAGCTACATCTCTACGCAACGCCAAGGTGTCAAGTCGATCAGAAATATCTTGGCAGTCGATGATGCGAGTCGCTCTCCGTTGAATGCGGTCAAGAGGCAGAAGTTGGTATTGGGGTGCACCTGCATAGAGATGAGAACAGTATTCCATGTGCGGCCGAACCTGCGCCTTATAAAGTTGCAGGCGGTGGGCCGGAGTAAAATACTGTCTCGATCTGTTTAGCACACCAAGCTTCTTCGAGCCTAATATGGCCTTACTCTCTAAGTGACCGCGAAACTGGACTTCGCTTGATATATCGACGCCAAGGATTCCGATACTGGCTGATGCAGTTAGGGAAGTGCTCTCAAATTGAGGTGATACGACCAATGGCATCTTTTTAGCGGTGAACGCGCAAACCTGTGTCTTCGTGGGGTTAAATTGGACTAGGTTAAGTGGACCCCAATCTGAAACTTTTGATAAAGAAGTTTCGATTTCAGACACAAGTTTGGATCGGCTTTCGATGACGTTTACCCGAGAAATGTTAGCGCGGCCGGTGTAAAGGGCATCACTCGTGCTATCGTCTGCATAGCAATGGATGCTGCTAATCTGCAGCATGTCGTTGATATGCAGAAGAAACAGCGTGGGTGATAGCACACAGCCTTGTGGGACACCAGAATTAACAGACTTCGAGTCGGAGCATGCACCGTCAACAACGACCTTGATGCTTCTGTCTGTAAGAAAACACGTGAGCCAATTGCACAGTTTCTCGGGAAGCCCATAGGAAGGAAGCTTCGCAAGGAGCGCTTTGTGCCAGACCCGATCGAAGGCCTTCGCCACGTCCAAACTAACGGCCAACGCTTACCCTTGGTCTCGATCGCCTGTGCCCACCGGTGAGTCAAGTATACGAGAAGATCACCAGCTGAACGACCCTGACGGAAGCCGTATTGTCGATCATTGAGAAGCTGGTGGTCTTCTAAGTACCGGAGGAGCTGGTAGTTAACAATGGATTCCATTATCTTGGAGAACAAGGAGGTGATGGCTATGGGTCTGTAGTTGGACGGATCCGAGCGATCTCCTTTTTTAGGGATTGGGTGCACTAGAGCTGTCTTCCATGAGTTCGGGAATACGCCAAGAGAGTAGGAAAGCCGATAAAGGCGCGTTAAAACCGGTGCTAACTCTGGAGCACACGTCTTCAGCACGATAGGAGAGATTCTATCGGGCCCACTCGACTTATGAACGTCGAGGGAAAGAGGCGCTTTACGCACTGCCCTTTGTGTAAACCGGACTTCCGGCATGCGGGTCTCGCACTGCGGTATGGTCGGCGGTGCATTTCCCCCGTCGTCCAGGGTCGAGTTGGACGCAAAGAGTTTGCCCAGAAGATCGGCTTTTTCTTTAGCGTCGTGGGCCAACGAATTATCTCCTATGCGCAGAGGTGGAAGGGATGGCTTACAAAAGTTCCCCTGGACAGCTTTGGCAAGAGACCAGAATGCACGAGTTCCGGAAGGGAGACTAACTAGTCTCTCGCCAATTCTGCCGATGTGAGCCGACATCGCGCCAGCAATTACTCTTTTGAGGACCTGGAGGCAAAGTTAAATTGCTTCTTTAATGTGCTGGTCTTTACATCCCGTGCTGTCGCTGCATTAGCCCATGCTTGGTAACATTCCTGCTTTGCAGGTTCGACCAAACCAAGGCTGGGACTTGCCACCTGTGGCAATCAGGGAGAATGGAATGAAAAGTTCCATACCCTGAAGCACAACATCCGCGACAGAGTCAGGAACGACATTGGGATCATCCGGCGAGAAGCAAACCTGCCTCCATGGGTAGGATGCAAAGAATGTTCTCATTCCATCCCAGTCTGCTGACCTATAGTGCCATACGCGGCGACTACCTGTAACACGCGGCCGCAGCGAGTGGACGAGTGGCACCATACTCCTAATCAGGCAATGGTCCGAAGAGCCAAGAGGGGCCTCAACGGATACTTTGTTGCCGTCAGGATGTGAGGTCAGCAGAAGATCCAACAGTAAAGGCACGTGGCTTTCTGCATCTGGGATTCGCGTAGGCGTTGCTACCAGCTGCGTCAAGCCATATGCCAAGGCGAAATCGTGAACAGATCTTCCCGCATGATCGGTTTTGCGCGAACCAAGCCATTCGGCGTGATGGGCGTTAAAGTCGCCAAGAATCACGATCTCTGCGGATGGGACCTGCTGGAGCACTGAGTCTGTAGCCATTTGGACGTGGTCGATGAGTCGGTCCGTTTCGGCATCACCGCTATGGGACCTGTAGAGGCATAGGTAGATGCGGGGATGGTCGTCGCAGTCTACACGTAGCCATAAGATGGAGAGGTTCCTACCTTCAAGATTGCCGACGCGGCGAGAAGTGATATCATCTCTAACGTACACGCATACACCAGCCTTAGGAACAAAGGAGTGTTCCAGTCCGTACCCAGGGTAGCAGAGGTAGGATGTGTCCGCTGGAGATGATATCTGCGTCTCGGTTAAAAAGAGCAAGGCCGGCTTTGCTGTCTCAAGGTGGTGGTGGACAGTGTCGAGGTTCGAATGTAAGCCCCTAATGTTGCAAAAATCCACGGTAAACTTGACAGGGGGTGCCATGGTATGCCTTCTCTTGCCCCGAGCAGATTTTGAGAGCGCAGTTGAGCCCCCCCCAGAGTACGAGGGGCAGCCTGGGCGTCCACGCTCAGGCATAATCCGTACTGAGGGTGGACGTCCAGAGGGGGATTCTCCAACGCTAGCGCTGGTACCCCCCTGGGGTATCCTTTTCGTTAACAGCGCTATCATTAGGGGACCTCACTCATTTCGGGGAAATGCAACGCAATCGTTACTTCACAACCGGTTTTCTGTGAGGCCGTGGTATCGCACCGGTCGAGCCGGCCCATTCGTGCTTAATGGCTCATGGCATGGCTCTACCACTACATTATAGTAATATAATTAATTTAATTAATAATATATAGGATGTATAATTATAAATATTAAAAAGCAGTCTTAGTGTTTGTATTTTAGTTATAAAAAAACAACACAATGCAACAAGGACACACATGTAACATTGAAGTCGATAAAATAAAGACACGTATAAAATATACATATGTATAAAAACTGTATGCCATTAAGATATGACATGACAATGAATATTATGAGGCATCTTCTCTTTTATGTTTAGGTACGCGTGTTATAAAATTGCTCCCAAACTATTTTGACATAATAATACAGCACTTTGAAGGTGCATATCAACGAGCGTGCTCATCACACTTTTTGATTATACTTTTTACTTTTGATCTCACGAATGAATTAATAATTTACAGTTGTTAAAAGTAAATATGTTATTTGAGTAAATTCAACATCTTTAGATATAATACAATTGAATTTAAGTATCTATATGTATGAGTAAAACTAGGTGTTCTATACAAGCGTTTGTCTGTTATTTTTTTTATGTTACTCTAATTTTACTTTTGTTTTATATTTTTTTATTTCAATAGGGCAAGCAATGTGCATGTTTAATATTTCCTCATTTATTGGTGAGTAGGTATACATTTCTGCGACACCGACATTGCTTGATACCGTCGTATTGTCACTCAGTTTGTCCGCTGCGCGTCACATTGAAGTAGCCTAAAATGAAATCGTTTTTGTTTTTGTGGAGTTTACACGTGCAATAATCGCTCTACAAATCTCATTCAAACCGTTTTGAGTGATATAAGCTTTTAGTTGAAAGTATCAAAGACCTTGTGCGGTACCGAGTAGTGGAATTGTTTAATTTACACGCCGTGTTTGGTCTCCAGAGCTGCTGATCTACTCAAGTGAGCCTGGATGGTTAAGATTAGTCTCTTTTTTAGTTTTAGATATCTTAGTTATTTATTGTTGCACGTCATAAACCGTGAACACAGCGACGTTTATTCCTTCCTTAGAAACTACACAGTAATCTATACAAATAAATAAAATTGGAGTGTCTGATTGTAATATTCAAATAACCGCTTTTTACTAAGTGCATATGGATGTATACACGGTACATATGTACATATACCAAAACATTTTTTTTTTAAACTGTTGTCTGTCTGTCTGTTTGTTTCGGCTAATCTCTGAAATGGCTGGACTGATTTTGACGGGACTTTCACTGGCAGATAGCTGATGTAACAAGGAATAACTTAGGCTACTTTTATTTTAGAAAAAAAAAGGACCTCACGAAAAAAAATTAAACCAATTAAAAATTTTATAATATTCGATTCAAAGAAGAATTTCATTAAAATTGGCATAGGTATTTCTTCACGCGAAATACAAAAATAATATGTTATCGTAAACTGAACAATAACTTTTTTGTTATATACCACTCGGACGAAGTCGCGGGCAACAGCTAGTTGTAAAATATCTTTAGTAATATCGTTGTAAATCTATTACACCTCTGAAAAAAGTAATGTCTGTTAGCGTCGCGTTAATATGTTCTATAGTAATCGGTCAAATGTAGCGAATGTGACGTGTATCAGTGTGATACTGGGGCGTGGCGGTGGAATAATTGGATTTGAGAAACTGTCACTCTGTAATTACCGTTAGACGGTTCTGACGTCACACCTTACCGCTAAGCTCACATAGGCGGTTAGTGTTTCTAGCTAACTAATTATTATACTTTGATACTCGCCTAAAATTTGCAAATAAGTCCTTTATAATTTGCATTTCTTATGTTTGATGCAATTTGATTCAAAAGACAGCAAATGTTTCACTGCATGCATCTATTATTTAAGGTTTAATGAAAACTAGCACTTTTAAGGTGATCTGCGGCGCTCAATTCCTTACATCGCTGTGATTAATTTGTAAGATTTCATGTACTCAGATCATAAAAACTTTACGGTACCTTAACAAAAATATATCCTCCTTAAGTGAAGTCCAAGTGAAGCAGATGCTAACTAATGTGTGAAATGATAAGTAATGGATGAAACATGACGATGCGTCATCGTGAGAGTGAACGGAGGAATCGTTCCATCTGGCTTGAGATTGAGGTTGTGTAACTGTCTCCATCATTATATGTGTTTATACATCCCAATAAAAGGGTATTGATGTATTTTTAATGTAAGAAATTTGTGTTTCTGTTGACGTCACAAATAGATAAACAAAGCATAGAAATGTATTAAATTAATTATTAGTGATTTAATTTCCTTCAGTATTTGCCTACAAAGAATATTATATATAAGAACACATTGCTATGTGACAACAGAAGTGAGCTGCCGGAGTTTAAAAGTGATAAGGGGGGTTGAGTTGAGTGGAAAGAGGATAAGGTGAACGAGGAGAGGGGTAAGAGGAGAGGGGGAAATTTAAATCCAGTTTTAAATTTATTAAAATAAATCTTAAACAATTACTTGCGGAACCCTTATTTAGTAGATAAACCCCAAAAAAAAAATAACGGCTAACCATAATAGAAACAAAACAAAAGTATTATTTAAGACAAACTCCAGGTCGTGGGACGGTAAATTGAGCCCTATTTAATAACAATCATTTTTACTGTACATACTTTCCACAGAGATCGTTTGTGGGATACTACACTAAATACATTTTATTTTATTAGATATGCTTTGTTTTATATTGTATTTATATTTCTTTATTTGTGTGGAAATCCCCACGGGTCATCACCTCACCGGAGCTAAGTGTGAAACGGTAACGAAAGTGGTACTGTATTGATTAAGCAATCGGTTTATAAAAGTAGTTAAAAAAAAACTGATGCGTTTAAATTGAACATTTAAATTGTTGCGGCAGTGAGTAGACGAGGAACTGACACATGTCACGTACTGTGAAGCCCTTAACATGCATCAAGAGAGTACGCATCCAATCGCACTGCATACCAAGCGGCGAATGAACGCGATCCGCACGAAACCGCGTTTTTATACGATGCATAATTTATACTCACGCACACAGTCAACGAAAACAGCAACGTAATCTGATTGGTTGCCTACACATTGATTATTGTAAATATAGAATTAGAAATGTTGTTGGTTAATCCATATATTGTGCGGTAAACTAACTACGTTACTTAATGTTCGAAAATGTAAATATAACTGGCATACTTTTAATGAAATATAAGTCGATTCCAACCATTTCCTATCTTAGCCGGCCAGACATAACCAGTCTGGCCGGCTAACATAGGAACCTTTCCTTGCTCCCAGTATTATCTGCTTAGCTACGGTTCGACGGCTTATACAGCCTGGCCGGGTAAGTAGATATCCTCACCTCGATCAGCTACCTGGCACAAACGTAGGGAAAGTACTTTAACAACTTATCGGGTCAGCTACCCCAACAGCTGATTCCGAAAAGTGCAACCAACTGCTACATTTGTCATGCCCAACAAAAAGGCATGCTATAATTAAACTTTTACGTAATAGTCAACTTCATTGATTTTTACTCTTTGTTTATGCTCCAGAGAACATAGAAATAAATATTCTTTCAAATTATTCTCACTCACTCACGATCTCATATCACATTCATGTTGATTATTCAAACTGTAACAGTTGTGTACTGTGTGTACTATATGTAAATGACCAACTGATAGGGCTGTGAAAGGTACAATAGTACATTTCTGAATAAAATAATTGAATAATGCAGTGCGTGCACTATAAATAACCTAAAGTGAAAGTGAATGGTTTTACTAAAAATATAAACAAAAATCTATTTAGGTCAATATGATCTTGAAGGAGACTGAAACAAGATCATGTAGACCCCGTTCACTCTCCTCCTTGTTTTAAACGCAACGCAAGTATAGCTATACACTCAGGTTTCCTGTGAGATTGTGGCACTGTGGGTCCTATAAAATAACATATATGTACTATGTTGACCTCTAACAAATACTCGCTTCTTATTATCTGCTTCAAAATTAAATACATCCTGCGGGGTACCCACTGCGCGCTCTTCCCTCTGTAATATTCAAAGAAAATTTGTAGATTTTACGAGAAGGTAAATATTGTATTTTACGATTAACTAATCTATATGTACAAATCTTTTACTTTGACTGGAATTTCAATAGACTATAGACAGGGTAATCGCCTAAGAATTGTAGAATTCACCAATCAAGTGTCGATCGCACTCAAATCTACTCTGTGAACTTAGGTGTATGTAATTCTCAAACTGGTTTAATGAAGAGGAAAATGTGCGGAGACGTAGTGTGACCGCTTTACTTATCATGCGCCACGCCTTGTCTCTCGTCCTGCTGAAAGAAGTCCCAGTACACAACGCGATGTAAGTTGCGAGTGAGAGAGTATGTAGCCAAGAAGTTATTACAAGCACAAGCTTCATCGTGTGGGCGCATGATTACAATTAGGAACTACTACTGTACTTTCCTGTTTAAGAAGTAAGTCTCAAACAAGATACATATGTACGTCGTGGCATGCTCTTTTATCAGGTACCAATAGTATAGAAGATTGAATGATTTAAGCACACGATATTGAGCGTGTATATATTAACTTTAGTTATAAGGAAACACAAACTATGCTTCTAAAGTAATTTTACTTCTTTTAAATATAGCCATAACATATTATTTAATATATTAGCATAAGCCTGTGTTATTGTGAGCCATGTGGCATTAAATATGTATAATTAAAGAAGAACAAGGTATACTCGGTAAATATATCGTAAAAGATTAGAAGGTGTAGATATTAAGCGGAGCAAAGTATAGCTTATGGAAGAAAAGCCTTTTAGATGGTTGCAAACCTCCAATGCTAAGGGCAGAAATAATGAATACATTGAACTGAACACAGCAGCGCTATGCAGAGTCATAGCTTCCACTGCATCTTATCGTGGTACTCTTAGACATTGTTTTTGTTTTTCTGTTCTTATGAAAGGCCTGTGAATTGATTTACTTGTAGTAAGTGACAGAATATTCTTTCTCTATTAGACTAGATAAGTGAATTATCACTTATCAGTGACTTGAACCTGACTGTGTTGCCATTGAATTTTTTAACACTTCATGATATTTTAATACCTATTTGTGCTACCTTTAAAGCCCTTGCCTCTAAATACTTGTTAAAACCATATATCACCTTCAGCAAGCAAGCCTTCTGCAGTACATTAAAGTAACTTTCCTCTCGCGGTTCGGAATTTACGAGTATCTGCTCAGTAATAGTTTTTATGGCCCCAATTTATCATAATACTTCGAACGAAACCGTTTTACAATTTGTAACTTTCATGTTCGAGAATCATGATATAAATTGTAAAATACGGTCACTAATGGTTTTCCATTTATACATTTTACTTTTAAAGAGGAAATATTATATTATCGCAATTACAGAAAATTTAAATCTTTAATGATAATTATTAGTATATAAATGTAGATATTATTGTTGTTCCTTCTGTAGTTATCTATAATACGATCAATTGGAATCATTCAATACTGCCTCATGTGTTATTTTTGAATACACGTATGTTGTATATATGCTTTGTGGACTTGAATTCATCGTATATGATGATGCTCGAGTTTGCATTCTAACTTGTACTACTGACATTAACTGCACGGTGACCGATGTTGTAACTGTTTCAGTGGTCACTTTACACAATACGTTAACTAATGCTGGTTGAGTGTTCACCGATATCGAAAAAGAGGAAAAATTGTTTTCATATTAGCGTACCTCATCAATGTAAAAGCGTATCTTTAGTATCTCAGTTTGAACCAACATAAATCCTCAATGAATTACCCAGTAACGCAATAATTACTGTACAATTATATTAATAAGTGATTTTACATAGATGATTCTACAAAACGACATTTGTGAAGATTAGTGATAAAGTTCCTAAAAATATGAACTTCATTGGATTCATAATAACGTACAAGAAGACGAACTTTATTATTAAGGGCAACCTAATAAATCATAGGCATTTTGCATTTCTACTGAATGATGTTGAAACTGTTACCTGAGTACGGCACGGCCGCGGTGAAAGGGACAGTGAGACGATCACAGACCACAGATTAGACTAGAAAAAAATATTGTATTCAGTTGTTCTCTTTAAATTATAGGGCAGTATAAGCTCGTCGAGAAATTCATTATTTTATTCATCTCCCAGTACAAGCTAATATGCTACGAAAATATATGTAGCAGAACTTTCTTAGTTGCGTTAGTAATTTAGTAATATATAAAGTATATTACATGAGACGTAATAGACGGATAGAAATATAGATAACACCTTTATTTGCACATCCTCGCTAGACTAAGTATTATACGTAAAAGTTTAACACACGTTATGTACAAACGGCGACTTTATTGCTAAATGAAAGCTCTTCCAGGCAACCTTAGGATGGACCAAAATGTTTTGTAGATATGTTGGTAGTTGGAAGTGCCTTTTAAAGGAAGTTACCTATTACAGGACAGTATACATATATTCTTTACATTTAGGCTTTTAGTATATTTAAGAATGTACAGAAGTAACGTACACTAATAATATAAAAATATACATAATTTCCTTAAATATATTAAATATAATATACACATACATACAAATAATATAATGTTAAAAAAAATATCATTAAATTTATCCTTAAAATTGATAATTGATTTCACTATCCTGTTGAGTTACATTGTAGGTATTCTATGAATTATATAAATTTTTGAGTTGTACATGTGAGAACTGTGTAGCCAATTATTTAGATTTCATGTTTGTGTATCCTGGCAGTTCTGAATATGTCATGCTTACCTAGAAGTCCTGCCAATGGTAGCGTATGTGTCAGGTCGTTCTACTCCCTTTGGGTTGTTTTTCCCCATGTTGTCCCCCATGGTTGAAATGGATGATGATGTACAGTTATATGTTGTCCTTGTGTACGTATAGATGGCGCTGGGACGTTTTTCTGACTCGCACTATGGTTTGGTTACCTCATGTATTTTTATACCCGAGACTCACTTTTATAATTGAACACTTTTTACAGTACTATTGTTTATTAAATTATAGTCATAGTAACTGCAGTGTAGAGTGTTTCATTTAGAACCACCTAAAACTTATATTCATGGTCCTAACCTAGTTGGATAGCAATTGATATAAGTAGGTGGGTCCTTTTTTAGTGATCTGGCGTAGGAACCAGTGGTGGATCGCCACTGAAGCGCCGCTTACCCTAAACGGGAAGAAAAGTGAAGTACAGTGCTTCAAGAGCGAAGATTGGAGGTAGCTCCTTGTGTGGAGAGCACCAGTGTCAGCGGCGGAGCAGTGTCAGCGTCTTAACGGCGCTGAATACATATAAACAACGAGCAAGTAGTGTACGGTTTGTGAAAAAAGAAAAAAAAAACTGAGTACATTTTGTTGTTCTATACCCAACTGAAGATCCAAAAGTTGTTGAAAAAATGGTGTGAAGGTTTCAATTGTGTATCAATATACAACTAAAGAAGATTATCAGTTATTTCAACTTAATGGACTTGAGACTTGAGCTGTGTCTGTCAAGAATAAATTCAAGTGGTGCATGTTTGTTAATTTAGACTTAGAAAAAGCAAGGAAAGAAAACGTCATACGGGGAACCTATGCCCGATTTTGTATTTTTTAAGAGTTAAATTAACTTAGCAGTTTTAGACAAAGCGAGACTTAAAATATTTAGCATCATGGAGGCGTTCTACAAATTGCAAAATGATAAAAAACTTGTAATAGAAAAGGCTCAAACTAATTTCAAAAAATCACCGAAAGATAGGATTACTAAGTCATATGTAGAAACTAGGTTGGAATCACTTGAAGTTTCTTGGAAAGACTTCTTATCGACTCATAGTAACATAATTCAAAATGCCACCGATGTTCAGTGCACATCTGATAAGTATTTTAAGAATGATGTGTACGAAAATACTGAGAAATTATATATATTTTATAAAACTCAGCTTAAAGAGGTTTTGGATCAATTCAGCAATTGGAAGTCTGAAGAAAAAGTCAAATCGGTATCCAACGTTAACGTAGTTAAGTTACCAAAAATAAACATTTCCAAATTTTCTGGTAGTTATTTCGAATGGCCGACCTTTAAAGATTTATTTATGTCGTTGATACATAATAATTGCAACTTGGAAAATGTGCAAAAAATGCATTATTTACAAGGCTTATTGTCAGGAGAGGCAGAGCAACTGGTTCGACATATTCCTGTGACTTCTGACAACTATAATGAATGTTGGTCGTTGTTGAATAGTAGATTTAATAATAAGCGTTATTTGTCTAATTGTTTACTGAAGAGATTTATGTCTCAATCAAATGTAGTTGAAAGTTCAAGTAGTATAAAATGTCTTTTAGATACTACAATGGAATGTATAAATGGTCTAAAAAATCTCGGAATTGATGTCAGCTCATGGGATATCATAATCATCTACATAGCTAGCTCCAAACTAGATATTGATTCCCGAAAACAATGGGAAAACATTATTTGTGCAAGAGAAGAGTTACCAACATTTATGGAATTCAGAGATTTTTTGAAAACCAGATTTCGAGCTCTCGAATTTTTAGATAATAAGTAATCCAGATCTAAACTAAATGATAATTCTAGTACTAAGCCAAATGTTCATCACGTTATAACGGCTGATAGCAACATCGATAATGATTCTTGCCTTTACTGTGGAGACAATCACAAAATTTGTAACTGTAAGAAGTTCGCTCGAGAAAGTTACGATTCTCGACATGACTTCGTACGCTTATGTTTTAACTGTTTAAATCCTGGTCACCCCATAAAATATTGTCATCAAAAGTCCTCGTATCGTACATGCAAAAGAAGACATCACTCATTGTTACATCCCAACTCATCCGTTACCAATAGCGATTCAAATAAAGCAATCGAAGTCAAAACAGCGGTTGCAAGCGTTCAGGCATCGTTAGCGGCGAGCGAACAACCAAACTTAACAAGTTTCGCGTCACACTTTTCAAAGGGATCAATGCCTGGACCGGTTCTGTTGGCCACTGCGCTTGTCGAAGCACAGACAAGAAATGGCTGTACACAAATGATAAGAGCGCTCTTAGATAAAGGATCTCAGGCGTCATTCATAGCAGAATCAGCAGTGCAGCTACTTGGACTTAAGAAGACGCCTATCAAGTCACTCATATCAGGAATAGGTGGAGAGAAGAGTACAACAGTTTCCAAGTTTGCCGTCATAGTCACTATTCACTCGCGCTTAGACCCGACATTCAGTATCCAAGTTCAGGCGTTTGTACTAGGTACCATCACATCCTTGTTGCCATCGGAGAAATTAAATGTTGACTGGCCCAAATTGACGGCAGTATCTTTAGCTGATCCAGAGTTCCATACACCAAATAAAATAGACGTATTGCTTGGTGCTGAAGTATATGGTAGGGTCATCAGAGAAGGCTTAATACAAGGTGGACCAGGAGCACCGGTCGCTCAGAACACAGCTCTGGGTTGGATTGTTTCTGGATAGGTTGCGTCGCGCGACAAGACACTTTGTTGTTATCATATTGTTAACAGTGACATAGATCAGTCTGCAAATAAAATACTTTCTGTAGCTGAACAGCTTTGTGAAAATATTTAGTAGCAAACTACTTACCGTGATGATGAAGGTAGATACGTGGTCAATCTTCCTTTCCGGACTGAAGATCCGCAATGTCAATACGAAAGTTCCAGGCACCTCGCAAAGAAAAGATTCCAGCTTCTCGAAAATAGATTTAAGAAGAACCCAGACGTCAAAGCTCAATACTTTAATGTTTTTCATGAGTACATCGACCTTGGTCATATGCAGATGGTACACGATGATGATCTGAAAAACCCTACAGCAGTCTACCTACCGCATCACGCCGTTGTACGTGAAGATAAGGTTACTACCAAGGTTCGAATAGTTTTTGACGCATCAATGAAGGGACTAAATGGTGTATCGTTAAATGATGATCTCATGGTTGGACCCCAGATGCAACCACCGTTACGTCACATCATAATGAGATGGAGAATGCACCCCATTAGTCTCTGTTCTGACATTGAAAAGATGTACAGACAAGTGAAAGTTGCTCCTAAACATATTGAATTTCAGCGAGTTTTGTGGCGTGAAAATCCAGAATCTGAAATAAAGGAATACAAGATTAGTAGAGTTACCTTTGGCACAGCATCAGCCCCCTATCTCGCCGTAAAATCTTTACAGCAGCTTGGCATAGACGAATGTGGCAGTTTTCCTGAAATAGCTCAAAAATTAAGGAATGATTTTTACGTTGATGACTTGATGACGGGTTGTCAATCAATGGAGGAAGGCCTAGCCACACATAACAAAATAAAGGAAGTACTTGCCAAAGGTGGATTCCAACTACAAAAATGGGTTAGTAGTTGTGATGAGCTAAACCAGAAGATCCAAGCAGGAATAGACGTCAATGTGAATCCAGAGCTGCAATAAGATCAGAAGGGTAAGGATATCAAGATGGATAGCATTATGAAAATTTTAGGAATTACATGGGATCGCAAGAGTGATACATTTAAATATTCAGTTAACCTTACTTCACAACAGGAGCCGATTACAAAGAGGAAAGTGATTTCTGACATTTCCCGGCTTTTTGACCCGCTTGGTTGGGCAGCTCCATGTATTGTGACATCCAAAATCTTTATACAAAAGCTTTGGCTTGCTGGATTAGACTGGGATGAAGAATTGACACCGGACCTTCTAATAAAATGGGAGACGTATCGCACGAACCTTATACATATAAACAAGTTCACCATTCCGAGATGGGTAAACGCAAAAGCGGATGACTTGTCAGTAGAGTTGCACGGTTTTTGCGACGCCTCAATTTCTGCGTACGCGGCAGTCGTATATATCAGAATAGTCGATGTGAACAAACACATTTATGTTAATTTAGTCACATCTCATACAAGAGTTTCCCCGGTCAAGCAGCAATCAATTCCTCGTTTAGAGTTAATGGCAGCATGTTGCTTTCGGAACTATTAGTGGAAGTAGCCGAAGTAAAAGGAGTTTCTCTCTCACAGCTGCATGCTTGGACAGATTCATCTGTGGTTCTGGCATGGCTTAGTCGACATCCCAGTCATTGGTCTACGTTTGTTGGAAATAGAGTTTCGCCCATTTTATCTCATTTCGACAACACACACTGGGCACATGTACAAACTTCAACTGATCCTGCAGACATTGCATCCAGGGGTATGTCTCCACACGAACTAACAAGCAGTACCTTGTGGAGAAATGGTCCTTCGTGGCTTCATAACAATACGATAGAGTACCCAAGACCGAAATCGATTGCTACCACTACAGAGCAACGATCTGTAAAGGCACATATTGCCTATGAAATTGCTAACGAAGAAGATTCCTTTTGGACAAAATTCTCGTCCTTTCAAAGATCGGTTAGAGTAATCGCTTACTGTAGAAGTATTTTAAAGTGCAAGAAAGGGGGATTTAGTAAGAACAGATATGAAGCTTATCTATCAGATAGGGAGATTCAAGAAGCTACGAAGGTCTGTATAAGACATGTTCAGACGCAAGAGTTTGATGAAGAAATTAAGGACATTAGGAAGACAGGAAATGTAAAGACGAGAAGCAAGTTAAGGTCTCTTTGTCCAATACTTGACAATGAAGGCATACTCAGAGTTAGCGGTTGCATTCAAAATTCGGATTTAGTTGAGGCTATGAAATGTCCTATTATATTACCAAGAAACCATCATTTCACCAATTTACTGATAGACGAAGCTCATAAAAGAACACTACATGGAGGTCCAACATTAATGTTAAGTCACTTGCGTACCAAATATTGGATAATTTCGGACAAAATTTTAGTGAAAGCTCATGTACGCAGTTGTGTTAAATGCCGACGGTATTCTTCAAACACACCAACTCAACTTATGGGTCAATTACCGTCCAGTAGAGTCACTCCGGCGAGACCATTTCTACACAGTGGAGTCGACTTTGCCGGTCCCATCAACATACGGACTAGCAAAGGCCGTGGTCAACACTCTTATAAGGGATATATTTGTTTGTTTGTCTGCATGGCAACCAAGGCAGTACACTTGGAGGCCATAAGTGACCTGACATCTCAAGGTTTTATTGCGGGCTTCAAAAGGTTCACAGCTCGGCGAGGTATTGTAAGTGATATATGGAGTGACAACGCAACTAATTTTGTTGGTGCTTCTAAGGAACTTCAACATTTGGTAGCAGCTGAAGGGTCTGAGGTGGCAGTAGAGATTAGAGAGTGGCTCGGTAGCAATAATACCACTTGGCATTTCATTCCGCCTCATTCTCCAAACTTTGGGGGTCTGTGGGAGGCAGGAGTGAAGTCGACCAAACATCATCTGAGACGTGTCATTGGCGATTCCACTTTGACCTATGAAGAAATGGCTACCTTATTAACACAAATAGAGGCGTGTCTTAATTCAAGGCCGTTATCCATGATGTCGGAGAATTCAAACGATCCCAGCCCCTTAACACCAGGTCATTTTTTAATTGGCGAATCTCTGCTGGCAGTGCCTGAACGTAATTACGAAAACGCGAACATTACTAGTTTAAAACGTTGGCAGGTTACGCAACGTATGGTGCAGATTTGGTCCAACGAATATTTGACGTATTTGCTACAGCGGTACAAATGGGCCAAACATCATACAGAACCAAGTATCGGAGATATCGTACTAGTGAAAGAGGATAATTTACCTCCTGCCCGTTGGCTTCTAGGTAAGGTTATTGATAAGCATCCTGGTTTGGATAAAGTCACAAGAGTAGTAACCCTCAAATGCAACGGAACGGTAATAAAACGTCCAACCTCCAAACTTTGTATTTTGCCAGTCACAAATTAGAGTGTTTATCGTTGTTACAGTCCATTATTATATTCTAAGTATTATTGTTTGTTTTTTTTTGTTGCCCTTGACCTTACGGTGGGCGGTTCTTAATTTGTGAAGAACATCAATTATGTTCTTGGTGGGCGGTGTGTACAATTATATGTTGTCCGAGTGTGCGTATAGATGGCGCTGCGACGTTTTTCTGACTCGCACTATGGTTTGGTTACCTCATGTATTTTTATACCCGAGACTCACTTTGATAATTGAACACTTTTAACAGTACTATTGTTTATTAAATTATAGTCATAGTAACTGCAGTGTAGAGTGTTTCATTTAGGACCACCTAAAACTTATATTCACTGGCGCTCGAGTGCCGTTTCGTCGAATTAAATGATTTTGATTTTTTATTTTGGTAAGGCATTTCACAATCGTACAGCTTCCACCGTAAACAATACTCGTAAAATTTTGTGGAAAGCACAGGCATCTCCAGTCTCAAATCAAAGTGAGAGAGCTTCACTTACACCCATAGAGCTTCACCGTCGAGCTTCACTATTTATACACTATTTATCCTTTAAATAATAGGGTTTATTTAACAGCAGTTTTGAAAAAAAAAACGTGCTATATTCTTTATGTTAAGTACATTCACAACAAAAGCGGCTATACTTATAGCAAAGATTTTAAAACGAAGAAGATGACGACGACGTTACAACACAAAGAATCACTGGATACTTCGAATACAGCTATATTAAAAAAGCGGCAGGGATTACATATAATACGGTCAATGGCCAGTTCTTGTCTTTCGTTTTATTTTTTTAATACTATATCAATACCCGCATACAGCTAAAATAGCCAGCAAGTATAATAAGTACAATATAGTTCTTCGAGGGCGATACAACGATTATAGCGGTCATACAATTTTTCGATACCATAAAAGTCGCTGGGGCCACATCTGGAGAATATGGTGGATGCGGACGCAATTCTTGCAATTTCGCCATTGATTTCATTGATTTGTGACACGGTGCATTGTCTTGATGAAATAGCACTTTTTTCTTCTTCAAATAAGTCGCTGTCGCTGTTTATGGTTTTTTCCTTTTTAAGATAGTCAATGAATATTATACCACGAGTATCCCAGAATACTGATGCCAGAACCTTCCCAACTGACTTTTGCGTTGGAGTCGGTTCACCACGTGCAGTCCATTCGGCTGACTGTCAATTGGACTCCGATGTGAAATGATGGAGCCATCTTTCATCTATCGTCACATTTCATTGAAAATGTTCGTGCAACGTTATACTGGGATTTATCTATCAACACTGAAGGGAATATTGTTGCCAATTAACCTGACATAATGGTAATAGACTGATTAGGGCACCGATCAATGGTTGTTGATATTACCATTCCCGATGACGACAATCTCTTGCAGGCTGAAAAAGAAAAACAACAAAGTTATTTAAATTTGGCCCTTGAGGTTGTCGATATGTGGGATGTGGCTTTAGCAATAATTGTGCCTTAATGTACAATACATATGTCCTTTAACAATCCCCAAAAACATGTTTAATATGTATATATAAAATTAAATTTTAAGTTAACATGAAATGTTGCAAGCCTGGTTGCAGCAAAATACTAGTGTACTATGTTATTAAGTTCTAAATGTACAAATGAATTTCATTAATTCATCAACAGTTTTATTTCATTGAATTATTATGGTCTTCAGCTCTTCAAAGTAAAAGTCATGCATTGATCAATTGCCACTATTAACGTAGCAGGATTTATTGGGCACCGAGAACAGCTGACCTTCAGGAAGTACGTATGTTTATCAAAACACAAAAACTCTAAGTTTTCAACATTCTTGACATGTTTAAACTGTGGCACACTTTATGGCTAGCTCTTTTATGGCAAATGGTACCATTAAGGTCGTGAAGCTCAAAACTCCTTGAGATTGAAAAGGTATCTGCTACAAAGGATAGCCATACTTACCAGTCCATAAGTATCTATACACAGTTGCACCCTATACAAACCATCAGTGTGGTCCGATTTCAATAGCTATATAAACTAACTTAAATTAATTCAAACTGCTCAATTTAAAAAAATTCATGACTACCCCAAAAGGCCAGCAAAATTAGATTAATTCTTACCTAAGATAGTATATACAAATACAAGGCTTTTGATAGGTCGTCGTAAATTATAAAAATAATTTAATTATGGAGGTTGGATGCTAAATATCATCATTCCCCCAGAGGATCCTTTATATTCTTTTATCCCAGGACCGTAATATCTATGTATTTCTTACAAAGTTTACGTCCTTTACCTTGAAAAACCAAGAGGTGGAATTTAGTTTTAACGAGAGGTATCTAGTGTCCATATCTTCTAATCCTTCTTCACCGGTAAATAGCCAACTGTAAAAAAGCTACTTGTAATGCCGCTGATTAACTCGTTACATTATAAAAAAAAAAAAAACAATGCGATCATGAAGTTTAAAATACTTCTTCCCTTCTTCTCTCAGATACTTTAAGATTATATTTATATTGCTGTCTTCATTACTTGCAGTTTTATTTTGGTGACCGTACGATACCGACAGCTAGCACAGTAAACTTTAAATGCTTGAATCATCATCACTGATCTTACCAATGACACAAAATAACTGGTAATTATATATAATAATTAAAATTGTAAATTAATATTTTAATATCGGAGACATATCCTGAAGGATGGCACAATTGACATTTGTCGGGCATGTCATCGCCCCGGTGAAACCCTCAGGCATATAATTTCCGGTTGCTTTCGTCTTGCAAATGATGAGTACTTGCAAAGACATAACCAAGTGGCCAGGATAGTCCATCAGAAACTTGCTCTTTGATATAACCTTGTGAATGTCGAGTTACCGTATTATAGGTATGTGCCTGACCCAGTTCTTGAAAATAGTCGTGCAACATTATATTGGAATCGGTCTATCATCACTGACAGGACTATTGTTGGCAATAAACCTGATATAGTGGTGATAGACTGACTAGAGCGTCGAGCAATGATTGTTGACATTACCATTCCATATGACGACAACCTCATAAAGGCTGAAAAAGATAAACAAATAAAATATTTGGATGGGTTGATTGCCAAGAGCCTCGACCAACATCTGTAGAGGCTCACGTTACACAGCTGGGTTAAGGGCCTAATGCAGAAGACAGTCCTTCTTGATACGGTACGTATTGTGAGGAGGTTCCTGTCTCTGGAGCCCTAACCACCGGTAGCTTGGTCCCTGTACCCGATACCGGTGGGGCACTATTTTTTATATTCTTAAATATATTTTGTTTTTATTTTATATTTAAAAATGTAATTTGTATGTTTATTAATGTGAATAATGAGAATAATAGTAACTCACTCTATGTAAATATTTATTCGTAAATATTTTGTATCACTTGGGGCATTACAAACATAATATATGCCATAAATTTGTCTCTAGCCCTCCCAAATATAAAACTTTTACAAGTACCTTACCTTTGACTAGCACACATCAGACATAAATCAACAAATTTGAGTCAGGTTTGGATGTAAGTTTTTTCATCCACAATGTATGTATGTAGTCCGTACAACTATGACCATTTGTCTTGTAACTACAGAAACACAAGAAGAAAAACGTTAGAAATATTTTTGGATTATTTTAATTGCTAATACGTTGACCAAGATAATATAATATACATAAAATATTAAAACATTTAGATTTCTGCATTACAACAATTAAGGTTCATTTAATGTTGATTAAAATCGAGAAAAATTAACGTCGGTTTATTATACGATATAAAAAAATTACTAAAGGTTTGTCTGTTATATAAATATTTTTCAAAATGTAATTTAGAATATTATAAAAAAATTGTAAGTAAGAAATATTTGAAAATAATTTTTGATTCTGATTTTATTTTGTTTGTACTTAGTCTATTTTTGTACATTGATTTTACAATTAAATATTAAATAGGCTTATTCTGTATTGATCTGAAAACACACGTCGGTTCTGTTATGTTAGTGTCGACTTGCCTTTCCAATTAAAAAGAAATGAATGATTTTGTTTCCCAATTATCGAACCTCTAAGCAATATACAATATCCATACTATATCTTACAGGTAACTTGTACAACTGGATAAAAATTTGCACTGAACTCACCAAGACACCTACTAAACAATCGTATAAGAAGCGCTGACGTCAATGATCACCTTACACTCCTTATTAATTAGGCTGCATATTAATATTTAATATATAAATAAGTAGAGACCGTTTCCTAAAAATACAATTGTTTTCATGGCTTAGTAATTTGAAGGAAAACCGGTACCAGCATGTGTATAAAGAAAATATTCTTAATCTCACCAGTAGTTAAAGGACCCGCGATTTTTTTAAGACAGTTTTTGTTTGGCTGTTTTGTTCTAAACCACCCGTGTTAAACAAAGTTTGGATATTGAAGCGGCGCGGCGTACGGCTTCGGTTACGGAAAAATCAGTATTCAATACTCAACTTTGATCTTTAGTTTAAAGCTCTGTACTGAAATACTTCAGTACACGATATGATATGTTATAATATACATTCACTACATTTTAATTAATTGCGGCTAACTTGATCTTTTAAATATTGTATAGAGATAAATAGCGGTCAAACAAGTGGCGGTCTGATGTCTGGGATAGGCGTGAGCTTACGTATGTGCCTATGTGTGTATAACTGTATCTCTGTACAATATTTCAAAGAACAAAAAATTTAAAATAATGGAACGCCATATAAAGAAAATGTTTTTAATATTTTGTATGTATATATTGCAATAATATCGAAAGAATCCACTATATATATACACTATATTCATACCATTTTTAACCGAATACAAAAAAGTTGAAGGTGCAATGTTCGATTGCAGGTGTATGGATACATGTTTTTTTATGTATGTTAATTGACTGCTCCGGGTCCAAATGTTAAAGAGGTATTCGTGCTCCTGCGGTGGTTTCATTGTAACAAGTCATGATTAGATAATTGGGTTCCAGGGAAATCAAGGCAATAAAATGTACAATCTTAATGTTGCCTATTAGCACTAACAATGTTTGTTTCATATAATTTCTAAAGCTATTAAGATATTTGCGTCTCATATTCCTACGATAATTTTAAGCTGATCCTCCTTAACGGTCAGGAGCTGGGGGATAAATTTTTAAATAACGTTAAGTTACGAATGAGTCTTTAAATGGTAGGTTTTACTATTTATCATGATAAGCGCATTGAAAGCGGCCATCTAATATTTTAAAACTCAATAAGGTAAAGGCAAATTTGATGTTCAAAGCACAAGGGAGAGAGTCCTCGAGTCATCGAGAATCCCAACATATGTACTTCTAGGTGAAACTAACCTACTTTTTACAATACACGTTTTACTTATTTCAGATACGAGGAACATTTGGAATGGCATCTAGTAAAAGTCTTCAAAGAATTATTGTTACTATGTACCAAGAAATGCGATAATCTATGGAACAAATTTTTGTACTGAATTGAAGTTTATTTGTTTTAAATATAGAACAAGTTTTAAGGTAATATTGTGGTTAACAGGTAAATATTTATCCTCTAATACAAGGCTTACTGTCTGTCAAAGTTTGGAACTTTTAGAGCATCCGTAAATATTAGCGTGTGCTACACTTGAAACTTCAAATTAAATATCTGTACAACGCCGCAATATAAAAAGCAGTTTTACAAACCCATAACACTTAAAATTTGTTTCAATACACGAGAATGCAAAAAGAAGAACGATAACCAATTCAGGTAATTTCAATTTTCTTTGCTCGTTAATTCTCTAGACAAACAAACCTGTGTTTGCTGTCTGCTCGCCTCAAACTATTTAAGACTGTAAAGTAAGTAATCATGTCGAGTACAATGTTTCGTAAGAACAGATGTACATTGTTTTTTGTAATTTTTCGTAAGATTGTGTGTACAGATACATAAATACACAGACATATAAACTCTTCATGCACAAAGTGATCCTTTGTTATTTTAACAAGAATAATAGTAATCTGCAAAATCAATTACTTTCACTCTAATTCATATAACTGTGACCATTTAATATATATACAAAAATGGTATATTTTGTATATTACGTGAAAGTGTAATAATAGCAAAACTAAAATGAAACACAAAATTGCATAAAAGACACGTCTTTTGGATAGTGAGTTAGGTTTAAATAAATAAAAAACCAACAAAAAATCTCAATCAATCAAAATGTAGTAAAAACTTTATTTGTAGGCGACGATACAATTTGGTACATGGGTACGTGTACTACAGTTGCCCAATTTGGCTGCTACTTCAGTAATGTGTCGCCATTGACAACTAAATAAGAAATCAATACAAGGAATGAAGACCAGCGCTGCTTCCTAAAAATTCTATAATTTGTTTCTTAACTTGTTTTGTATATGAAACTAGGCTGTCGTTTAATTAAATTAAAACTTTCCTTTTGATGTAATAATTAAACAAATTCTTATAATTGACATTTATTTATGAAATAAGACTTTGAGTTTGAGTATTTCTTTGAAAGCAAATAATTAATTCTTTACGTTTATTTGTAAATAATTAAGACTTTATTGTGATAATAACAATTCCATTAACTTTTTTGGCTCCGTTTTTTAATAACATCAAGAAATTAAGATTAAAATGAACACATTACACTCAGTTTTACAAATATACAGATACTGTAAACATTTCTATATAATAATATATACATTTCTAGATAAATGTCTTAATCTATAAGTTGCAGTTATGCTAGATGTTGTTGCGTCTTTCTTCAATAAGCGAATGTAAGTTGGTTTGAAATAATGTGCAGTGCACAAGATTCACAAGTTCATCACCGGTTCACTGGTTTTGCTCACACTTTATAGCCATATAATTTTTTGTCTGAAATTTAGAATTTATTGAAGTCTTTATCTGACATCCATGTAATTATATTTTAAATGAATACATAAACAACTTTTAATTACTTTTTATAAGTGTAAATGCTTTATTAATCAATTATCAATGGCCATAAAATATTTCAAATTAATAAAAGATGCGACGACGAGATGTGCCGTGAGAAATATTTACAAAAACATTTAAACATAATGCCGCATGTAAGGATTGTGTTTACATACTTAACTAAAATGCTCATATAATCCAAGCGTGTTAATAAATAAATTAATGAAGTATCCAGAATAATGGTTACTCACTGATTTCCTAGACTTATACAAAAAAAAAAAAACAATCCTAATTTTAAGAAGTACGTAGTGTCTATCAAAAATCAAATTTCTCTCAAATCTATTTCAAAGTGCAACACACTAATAACTTGAATTCGTTTTTAATTATATTGTATTCTTGGATTCTAGCTGCCTTGAGAGGATCCGAATATAAATAAGGGTTTTGTTTACACAAATAGTTTTGTTTATTTTTTTTTGGTCTTTTTAAACCTGACTCTTAAAGCTTCAACAACAGCTCTGGTTAATGGATGAGATCCATTGTCGACAACGACATTGACGACATAAGTTACCCAAACAAAAAAGTACTCAAAGATAATTCTTCATTACGGTACTGGTCTTTTTGAGAATATTTCTATTCGCTAAAATCACAAATAAGCACACAACTTTAAACGCTTCTAGAGCAAAATCTAAGCTTCAAAGGAGTCAAGAAGGATTAGCTGAATTGAAGTGCAAGAAAGTTTAAGTTCAGTTGTTGAGTTAATAACAATACTCGTACTGTATATCTCAACAATCAACCACACCTCTAACGCGGTAGAGCCATGCTTAGACACGAATAGGCCGGCTCTACTGGTGCGATATATGGTGCACAACCGGTTTGCAATGCAAGGCAACTTCACAACCGGAAAACCGGTTGTGAAGTTGCATTTCCCCAAACTGAGTGAGATTTCCGGAATCTATTCCTACTCTTTCCTCTACCCTCATCCCTTCTCTCCTCTTTCCCGTTTCCTCATACCCTCAGCCTTCATCTACCTCAAAGACGGGCAGTGCATCTACGATTCTTGAGTTGCCATCAGGGCACCCGTCTGTTAATCTGTCCCCTATGTTTTAAAAATATCACCATTTTGTTTTTAGTGTTCACCTTCACAATTCACTGAGTATAAAACTTAATTATAATCTGATTTCACGATATACTGACTGGGTACGCCTTTGCAATATTTTGTCTGAAGGAGCTTTAAAGGTCATGAGTTAGAATCATAAGTTGAAAATATAGTTTACGTATCAGACTCTATAGTATGTGTAACAATTTCATCTAATAATACTTTTATAATAAACTTTGCGTTACATGTAGAAATTTAGTTCTATGTCAGTCCGTACAATCTACACTTTGGATTCCATTTATCTAATATCGGTCGTAGAAACGTAAGCCTATAAATAGTTAAATACGTCACACAAATTAGTTATCAGGGAGGTTAACACAACTCATACACAAGTATAAGCTTGGCCGCTTAAAACGTCATAAATAACCTTCAATGTTATCTTTTTATTTATATTTTTATTTCGCTTTACATGAACAAGTTTGACGCTTCTAACGGTACATTAGTATGCAATTGAGTTTATTAAATGCAGTACATATTACATTGAATATATTGATGATGTGTTGTATGATGTGTGATGATTTGATTTTCATCACATTTTTAAGTGAATTGGAAAATGGTATTTATTCACTTTTATTGTACCGAATAGAATTTACCGCAGATGAAGTTGTTTTTTTTTAATCTCATTAATCGGAGAACGATTTCATCAAATCCAGTTCTCTAATTCAATATCCTATAATAAGCCTGTCTTATTAGATTTTACTCGTTTCTTTCTGTTGAAATGGTGAAATAAATTCTACGAATTTAACTTAGATAATCCCTGCCTTCATTAGAAAGTTTTGATTAAATTTCCAACAGATCCCCGTGTCTTACTTCATAGAAGACTGCATAGTCAGCAGGTGGCCGCAAGGCAGTGAGAGTGAACTAGAACTATTCTCGGTTTATACAAACTAGTTATTTTGGTCTACAAGTTGTATGATGCTTATCTACACTAGAAACAATTGTTATACAACAGTTTTTAACGAATTCTTAATTATTTTTATATTTCATTCGTACCCACAACCCTTAAAGTTTCTACTCAGTGGAACCAACTTGTTATATACAATATACTCGAAATTATTCATATCAGTTTGTTATTAGTAAGGAAATGGTACCAGTTTTATCACCATTAATAATTAATCTTCATTCAAGTAAAATTTAAAGTACAAGTTTGAGTAGATTTTTCTCCCAAAAAAACAATTAGCAATAAAATAATGTTTCCCACATTCTAGACTATCCGAGCAATTTCTGATTTAGATAATCGTTATTTGTTGCCGCAGAAATTCAAAGAAATATACATAATGACAGTGGCATGTCAAAGTTTACTTACTATATTTAATGTACATTACCAATAGTTCATACATTACTACACACTTGTATATAAGGAGTTGAGTGTATTAGATAGAAACGATATCTTAAAATTAAAGTCTTGTAAATATTCTGAATAATTTTCATACAACACGTAGTGCACAGCGAGGTCATTGTCCCACTACAGAATATGCCGGTATACTTACTTACATATATTATACTGTTTGATTGTGCACATATCTCTGGTGTAGTGCAGTACTTACTGTACTGAAGTACACTACGAACGAAGGGTAGCTCCGTTTGCGTCATGACTCCAGGGAGCCGTGTCATTGTATCACTTGGTCCACCGATCCCTGAAATAAATGGTTTACGCTACAATGATTTATGTAAGTGATCTAGAAAATAAAGAAACAATATAAAAAGATTTAAATTATATATGCAAAAAGTAGATACACTTTTAGCAGCAATGTCTTACACAAAAGCAATAGCATACGAATAACGATGCTTTAGCACTGCTCCTCTGACAGTCTCTTATGTTATATTGCAAATTGATGAGAAGATTTTTTATATCTTATTATAAAATTATTTAGCACATGCTCAATATAGCAAGACAGTTAATAATTACATAACATGATCGAAACAATGTTTTCTATTAGTAATATGTTCACACAGACCGTTGCTTCCCTGGAAAATCACAACTCAACGATTACATATTGTTAGCTGTGTTAGCTGTACTTATCTTCTTTTTTAAGATTATTAAGATATATTCGTGAAGCAATGAGACGAAAACCTTTAGGTACTTTAGAATTCTGAAGCTTACTCCAACAATAACTTGTTTTAATCAAAAGTTGTTTATTTTGAAGTCAGTTGTGTAACATGTTAAAACATACGCTTCACTCACCGAAGCGATTTGATATACGCAATATTGTAAGACTTTAGTTTTACAATTCTGGCGGATAATACAGCGCATAAATCATTGTCAACGCAATCTTGTATTTACTTTGTCCGCTGTTAGTGATACAATCTCAGGTGACAGTGCGCGACCATTGCTCTGTGACTTACTACTAAAAATTATATAACTATGTTACTTAAATGACGTTATTGTTTGTTGATACTAAACAACATATAGTTACATACTGCATAATAAAAAGAAAAAGGAAGCCCAACTCCCCATTACTTCTTCCCTCCTCTCCTTCCTCCTGCCCCCCCCCCCTCTCTCTTCTTTCTTCTCTCTGCATCCCCCATCCCTCATTACCCTCAAAGGTGGGCAGCGCACTTACGATTTTTGAGTTGAGGATGTTCATGGACGGCGATTGTCACTTACTATCAGGTAATCCGTCTGTTGGTCTGTCTCCCCATAATGTATAAAAAAAATACATGAACTTTGAGGAAAGTATGTGTCACGTGTAATGTCATGTCAATTTATAAAAAAAAAAACTTGTTTCGCTACACATATGATAACTATTGTGATTAAGATCAGACGTACAGACGGGTCACCTGATGGAAAGTGATAAACGCGGCCCTTGGACACCTGCAACTCCAAATTCGTAAGTGCGCTGTCCACCTTTGAGGGTGATGAGGGTTGGGGATGGAGGAGGGGGGAGTGATGGGAGGTTTAAGGAGGAGAGGGAGGATGAGGGAAAGGAAAAGAGGAGAGGTCGGTTTGGCACTCGCTATAAAATGCAAGTGCATATCATATTATACCGGCCCATTAGTGCCTAAGCATGGCTCTGCCACGGTGGATTTATAATTCAACTTTGTAATTAAAAACATTTAATGCGTTTTGTTTTACAAAATAAAACTTGATCTTGTTTTAATTGAAGTTCTATTATGACACCTTATAGAACGACCAATCTTGAAAACGTAAAGTTTCCCTTACAACCTAAGCCTACATTGGAAGGAAAAGAGAACTACATCGCAATAACGTCATTGTCAAGTAAGGTGAAAGATTTTCTGATTCCTTAACAATAAATAATATGTTTGTATTTTAATTTAAGTACTCAATTATAAATCATACGTTGTATTAATTACAAATTGATTTATGAGTTGCTTTAACACGACAATGTTAGTGATTACTGAGTGTAACTATAAATATTTTGTTCATGTACTTTCTGTACTTTTAACTTACTTATAAATAAATTTTGTTATATGCTTTGTTTTCTTTTACACTCTAGCGAGACTTATAACGTTTTGTGTTAATCGTTCCGTTTTTATCATAAAGCTAATTTCTTATACATTTAATTGTTATGTTTCCTTCAAAAATGCCTAAACGACGAGGTCACTTCACACACACGCAGCCTCGCCTTGCAAAGCAAATACTTAAATAAGGAGACTGCACGCTTGATATTACTTTTTTTTTCAACTAAAGCGATTTAAAATAATTTCCGAGCAAACATTTTCTACATCAGAAGTAAATTAATTTACTTAGGTAGGTCAATGAACCTGCCCCGATTTATTTAGAAAACAAGACACGTCTCGCGTCTCCCCCTTCAAGTAAAAGACACGTAATACAATAGTAATCTTCTCGTGAGAATAACTACACGGGAAAGTTCGTCGCATTAAATCATGTGTCACACATTTCTGTATCGCGTGAGTGTTATGACTTATCATGTAATGTTAGCGTGGCTATTTGTTAATTTGTTGTTTATTTGACAATACTTTGGATTTCTCATAAATTTCATGTAATTTTGGCAACAACTTCAAGTCCCCGTAAAATTAAACTTAGAACCGCTTCTCATCTTTATATCCTTTATCATATTTTGATTATTTTATAAGCTTTGAGGGTAGTCTAGAACCACTGCAGCTATTTCAAATATTTTAGCACTAAAAAAAAACTAGAAGATGATTGTTGAAGATGATTGTTAAATCAATTTTCATGATGGTTTCCCAACAGTATAGTATCCCAACAGAAGACTATGATTAAGTGAAATGACTACTGTGGTATTGCTACTCATTACAACTCCAGCATGAGATACGCAGTTATATAAAGCCCGAAAGTCATGATGTCCACAGACCACTTCATGTTTAAATAAAGGGTTCGTGATCTCCTGCTCAATGAGTTGGCCTAATTGGCACATCACTAGTGCCCAACTTTCTCATTAACACGCTTTTATTTGTATTTATAGTGAATATATGTATGTATGTAATACTTATATATATGTATGTATGTATATATTCCTACATTTTTTATCAATGATAGTCCTTTTTTTATTCTTTTCTTTTTTAAATAAGTAATAATGTATATATAATAAAGTATAATGTGTATAACATTTATTTTTTCTTGTATATTTGCTATTTTTAAATTAGTTCCCGAGAAACTGTGCAATTGGCTCACCAGTTTTCTTACAGACAGAAGCATCAAGGTCGTTGTTGACGGTGCATGCTCCGACTCCAAGTCTGTTAATTCTGGAGTCCCACAAGGCTGTTTCTTCTGCATATCAATGACATGCTGCAGATTAGCAGCATCTTTCCGCTGCAGGCTGCAGGTTTCCGCCATCGTCCTACGCAAAAAAATATCCATCCCCATCACCTGGACGATTGGCACTCCACCACTGTGCGCTTCTCCAGAAGTTTTTTGCCTCGCACAACCAGCTTATGGAACAAATTGTCGCCTGCCGTATTTCCGAACCGATGCGACCTTCAAACCTTCAAGAAAAGAGCGTGCTCCTACCTAAAAGGCAGGCAACGCACTTGTGACTCTTGAGTTGCGGATGTCCATGGGCGGCGGTAGTCACTTACCATAAGGTGACACGTCTGCTCGTTTGCCCCCTATAGCATAAATAAAAGTTATCTTTTTCTCCCTTATTATATCTTTGCACCTTCAACTTTTATTTTTGTTATACCCCAAGGTTGACCGGCAGAGAATGCCTAAGGCGTACAGTCCGCCTTGTACAAAGTGCATGAAGTTTAATTAATAAAAAAAAATGTTTACTGACACCACTCCGCTGACGTATAAAAATAAGTTTTTATTGTTTAGCCTAACATTGTGTATGACCTACATATGAGCATTTCGATAAAATATAAATACGGTTCCAATTTGCCTTTGAAGTAAATTCCGCATCATTAATGTTTGACGTAAATATTCCATCGGGTAAAGTAAATTCATTACAATAGAGATCAAACGAAATCAAGTTGAACAGTTTGTTTTGGATGTGATGTGATATGATGTGAAATAATAGATCAAATAACAGTGTACTCAGCTCAACTTTCGCTTGTAGTAAAAGGAGATATTATCTCTTGACGTTCGGTACCGGAGTGCCACAAAAAATAACAAGTTCTTCTGTTTTGTGCTACACCTGGACAGAGGTAACTCAAATGATAAAACAGAGTCTTTTACTTTCACGATTGTATTAAATAAACAAATAATGATACTAGTAACATCAGCGGCTACAATGATTGTTGTTCACGTCTACCTCAATTGTAATGATGATTTTCGTAAGATGGTGCGTTAAGTCTCTCAAACTTAGATTATTCCGTCGTCATACAGGTGAGCACACATATATTATATTTATATAAATATATCCTCTTTCATCAGCAGTCATAACTATTTTGAATGTCCCAATATGTCGGATCGACCGCAATCACTTTCTATAAACTCTATATCACCATTTGTCCAGGATATTCTAATGACACAAAATTTATCAAAAAGTGTCTACTAACTTTGTGTTAATTATGACTGAAGTTGATAGTTCTCTTTTCTCAGAGTTTTGCGCTAAACATTCATTCGTTTGTTTCAGAAATTGTTCGACCGAGGTCGCTTATTGTAGTCAAGCTTAATCGAATATAAAATCATCGTGATGACATCAGTGGCTTAACTTATTACTAATGGCAGTAGTTTGATATTAGTAATGTATATAATAAATAAATAAATGTTTATTTCTGTTTATAACGTTAACATGTTATAAACAGAAATTTTATATGGTAGTAACTAAAGTTTAACGCAAATAAATTGTCACTGAAAGTGACTTTACCGAAACGAAAGTTTGTAGGTGATAATATAATTTACAATCGAAAACAAAGGACTAAAGAGCAAAGGGAGAGCAAGCCTTAAGAGGAAGTTCTATAGGGAGGAATAAATTACTAGGGATAATAAATTGTCAATTTATAATCAATTTATTGACCCTAATTCTCATCTTTATTTATTTACCCTCAATGAGCCGGCTCGACCGGTGCGATACCACGGCCTCACAGAAAACCAGGCTGTGAAGTAACGCTTGCGTTGCATTTCCCCGAATCGAGTGAGGTTTCCGGAGGCCTAATTCCCCCTCCCCCCTTTTCTCTACCTTATCTCCTTTCTCCTTTTTTCCATCTCCTCATCCCTCGTCTTTTCTTTCCGCTCCCTGCATCCCCCATCCCTCATCACCCTCAAAGGCGGGCAGCGCACTTGCGAGTCTTGAGTTGCAAGTGTCCATGGACGGCGGTGTCACTTACCATCAGGTGACCCGTCTGTTCGTCTGTCCCCCTATAGTATAGAATAAAAAAATAAAAATAAAGGGCCTTTAAAGCTATTGCGCCTGTTATGGGTAATTACCACAATTTAATCTGTTGAGACTTGGCACAGTGCCAAAGACAATTGCTACCTTGACTGTGGCGACGACAACGGTCACCGGCAATGTTTTTGATGGGCTCCATAAAGCTCAGTCTACCTTTGCAGACAGCCAGAGGAACAGTGACTAGGGATATGTATTTTCTTAACAGTGTAATGATATTATTTATCATTTACCATTTGATAATTAGAAGAGGTTAGCAATAATGGTAGATGAGAATCAATAGAAGCGCAGTGACTCCGACCATGTTCACAAAAACCAAATATCAGTTGCACTGAGTGATCTAAACATATTAAACATCGATATATCGTTAAAGTATTGTTTATGTCTTTCAAAGCGTTGTTCAAAAATTTGTACAACTTTATATTATGATTATTTAGGCCTACTGGTCGAGCGGTTAGTGAACCTGACTGCTGAGGTCGTATGTTCGATTTGCGGACAGAACAAATTATTGTGATCCACAAATAATTGTTTCGAGTCTGAGCTTTCTTCGTGTCTGTTGTTTGAATGTTTATGAAAGCATATTGAACACACAGAAATCATTCTCAATGCGGAAGTTGCCTTTCAGAAGAAATAGAAGGAGATTTCATGTTGTTTATAGGGATATAATCACCTTAAAATGATATGACTCTGTCTAATTATATGGGTACAGTGTTTCTTGTGTACTTAGTGATCATAAATATATGAATGAGTGTATTGGGTTCAATAGTAGTTATATTTCATTATAAAAATAAAGTCGCCCTTATTTATTATTCCTATTGATAATATGGGAGAAATTAATCTACATAAATCAAACACGTCCTTGCACGCAGGCCATTAAGTTACAGCAAACTTTTTCAAACCTCATTTTTCATATAAAAAAAGATCTTATGGAAATATATGTGTATCACTAAAAACTAAGAGAATGGTTTGTAGCGAGCCTGTTCTCAGTTTCTCTTTTATGTACTTGTTATCCTTAACACATTAACTTAAACAAGCTCTAAGACGTCAATATTGACTGTATAAAGTGGCTTATATTGGGCATCAAAGACCTTGGACAAGATCATTGTAGATGAGTGGACATTTTCGGGAAGAGAAATCCGTTTGACTCAACTTGTAAAGACTGGCTTTGCTTTTATAACTTTTGCAACATGTTCGATATAAATCGAGACACAAACGATGTAACGATGAATTCAACGAATTGTAAGATACTTTAAAATCGATTTGCATAGATTGTTGTCACTGGCGGATTGTTGAAAACTGCTTAGTTGCTCCGTATGATACAGTCTCGTTAATTTAATGTTTTTATTGAATCCTTTTTTAAGCGGTTTAAATTTAATGGTACGCTAAAAGTTATTTAGTCTGTCTAAAAGTTTACCTCTCGGGAATCGATGAAAGGCACCTTATTCCTTGTTGTTATTCTCCTGGTAAGTTGTATGTACAATTTCACGATTATAGATAAGTGTTACTAATAAGTGGCTTCTGGATATCCTTACCTGTTACGAGGTAGGTTGTGGCCGCCTTGTCTAGAAAAATTTTCGGCCAGGAAAACTAACCATCGGAGATACATTACAAATACTAGATCACAAAATTGTACAGATTTTAATAAGGAAAGGAAAGCTATTACAGATTGCAAACTGGAGTTAAATGAAAGCGAGAGCTAGGCTCAGCGTAGGGCTTCGAGAGGCTTCTTTGAGGAGACACTTAAGGGGTCTACCCTCTTTAGACGGGCAAAGATAAGGCTATTTTCACGAATTTTTTTGACCGGTATACGTCATAAATATGGACATAAAAAGTGTTAGGCCTAAAAAATACACTATTTGATTACACAAGAAATTTTTTTTTATATTTATTTTAATCAGTTTTTATACATAAAAATGAGGGAGAAGACTGGTCCAAAAAAAAAGATGAGTGTGCGCTGTTGATGAAATATCTGGAATGGATGATCTGAAAAAAAAAAATAATAGTTTTAGATTCAGTAAGTAAATGGCTATAGCGCATATCATACGATTTTTTTTTTCAAAAATGACAAAATGGCAGCCATTTTTCGAAAAAGTACGAAAAATCACGTTTTTTCCGTCGTTCTTTGCCAAAAATAAATAGTTAAACTCAAAATTTCAAAAATCGTATGATATGCGCGATAGCTATAGTCATCAAGAACATGTGGTTAAATTTTGGTAAGGTTCGGTTGAATAGTTTCGGAGATTTTATCAACAAGCCGTCCAAAAACGTCATTCCGAGAAAAACGCGTTTAAAGTTTTCTGTAACGAAAAATCGTGAAAAAATCTTACTTACGTCTAATCAGCGATGCCTGCACCATACATTATGCCTTCATCTTCTTCATAGTGCACATTTTCATCCAAAATAGCCTGCCTTCGTTTCGTTCTGGCTTCCTTAGAGGCATCGGTGCTGCGGCGGTTTGCAACTCGTATGCGCGTTTTGTCACAGTCAGCAGCAAATTGTGCGGCGATCGGGCCGATTTTGACGCCCATTACTTCCAAGATTTTTAATACTGGATGAAATCCCTCGTTAAAAATACAAGCAGCTGTTTGACAAGCTATTTTAACAATTTTTTTTCCGCAAAAGATGTGTTTGGGAGCCATTGACCAGACACAGTTGTTGAAAGATTCGTTATTATTCTGCGTGTTGCCACCGAGGCATCTTTCAAGCAGTTATTGTTTTGTCAAATCGTCGTAGATCGGTTTTAAAACTTCTTGAACATCTTGAGCAAGGGCAGGAGGATGTTTGAATTTATGAACGGAGTTATTTTTTACAGCTATCTTGTATTTACACCAGGATTCAGAACAGTATGAATGCTGTGGATTGCTGTCAGTTGAAATCTTATGATAAAATCCTGCCCAGATCTCTTTGCGCATTTCTTCCACGGAATCGGGATGTCTTCGAATCGCTAAACCATAGTTTCTTGATAGTTCTTTCATCAATTTTATCGTTAAATCCTGAGTTTTTACAGCAGGAATTTTTTTTACGACGATTCTTCTTTTTTTCACGACAACTGTTTTTGCTGCACTTTTTTTCACTGGGCTTTTTTTCTCGTCCTTCTTTGCAGCTTTCCTTGCCTTTGTAAGAATTTTTTTAGCCTCACTAGCGCGCTTGAAGACTCTTTTTGCGACGTGTAAGACGCACTCCAACTTTTTTACTATAAAATCTTCGCCATACGGTTGTGTATTGAGCAGCATTTTGAAAGTCTTCGTGTCGCCATCTCCGATGTAAAATATCTTCTGGTTCTCCGTGCTGAGCATTCAAGAGTTTCTCTTCTCTAAGAGCCTTCAGCATCACTACATCATACACACTTTTCACCGCGATAGAGATCGAATCGATAATTTTATAATAAATAGAGGAGCTTATCCCAGTTCCAAGTTCCATAAGGCCACAAAACTTATTAATACCACTCAATCCAACACCAATCAAACGCATAATATACACTAGACGACGATTAATTTCGTATCCAGTAGAAATCATGTGACACGAATTAATGTACCTTTCGCCACACTCACATGTAACACAAACTTTAAAACCGAGTCCTCGCTGTCCATACTTTGTAAAAGAAATATCTTTATCACAAGTTTTACACTTTAAATATTCTTGCAACGTAGAGAAAACCAGGAAAAACTGTATAATACTGTATCCCGACGTTTGATCCACGTGTACGTCGAAATTGGTATCTTCCGATTGTTGTAACTTCGACGCAGATGCACTAGCATAACTTGTATTTGCGTCGTGGTCATGTGGAAGCACTCCATGAAATTTCCGCTTTTTCGGCTTCGAACCTGGACGTCTCCACTTGGCAGTTTGATTTACACTTTTCTTGTCCATTTCGGTAATCACGAGCATAGATACTGACGGTTGAAAATTTCAAATACGACTAATATAGGGAGAAATTCTAATGGAACGGTATCCTTCGAGAATAACCTATCATAAATGAAAATTTTCAGTCTGGATAGTATATTATAATATTGTACATTTGTCAGTATACCTGAAAAAGGTTGCAGCTGCTAATGAATACAAAAGCAGGTAGGCCGTACCGCTCCGAGCGGTCCGCATATTAGCGCGCTCAGGTAGCTACGTAAACGTCGTCCAAAAGTACAGTTAGACTGCTCGGATCTTTATAAATTTTCAGTATGATACTTTTAAATATGTATACTTTCGAAAAATACAAAAAAAAAATCGATTTTTTCAAAATTCTAAAGAGGGTAGACCCCTTAACTTGTTCACTGCAGCCGGTAGAAAGAGGCCTGCGCTCGGGTTTCGTCTTTTAAGTTAGTATACTAAGTAATAAAATAACTAAATCACGGGTAGCTCCTGAGGAAGAAGAAGGACAGGATTGCAGTTAACATTTATACCTATTGCATTCAAACGAAGAACGTTATATGTATGTATGTACATTAAATAATAATATCTGAGCCAAAAACAGATTTAAGCTTTTGACAAAGGCCCACATTTTGTTTAGCGCTTGTTGAATAAACTTATTGGCTTTCATCCAAGTATACTATTTTACATATACTCGTACAATATTATATATACAGTTCGTATACAACTTACAAGTTATGTGACAGATTGAGAGGGCAATCTGTTTTTTGTTCAAAGGTTTGTCTGTCTGTCACACGAAAACACATAGGTATCAGTAACAGCTGCTATGCTTTCGAACAATTAGTTGCCCTTTTAGGAAAAGTGGTTAATTACAAGGATATTAGAGGAAAATGAGATTATAAATTATGAAATTATATATAATGGTTACGGTTTATATGGAAATTAGAAATGGCCCTTTAAAACGATTATACGATTTGTTTACCTTTCGTTAAGCATCTAACTGAAGGAGATTATGTACTTACCTAAGGTATTTAATATATGCCCGAGTGGTTCATTTGTTTTCAACCGAGTTCAAAAGACAGAAGACAGAACGTTCAGAAGTCCACTGCATGTGTATGAAGTATACAGTCGTGGTCAACTAATTAAGGACATTCAAGATAGTGGACAGCAATAACCGGCTATGTACATATAAATATAAAACCCTGTTGATTTCTCAGTAACTATTATTTGCATAATTTGATCCGATTATTATACTATAAATGGCTGTAAATAAAAGATTAAATAAATATAAAAAAGTGTTTAATATCAAAGGTTAACCATGTATTCAATTTAAGGTACAATTCTGTAGCTGGACATTTAATTAAGAACAGTAAAGTAAAATGAAAAATAGAGTTAAACAGAACTAATAATCTGCAGTATTTTAATTTCTTTAACAACTTCATTTTATTACGGGTAAAATCAGTACCCAGTAGCAAAACCTTTGTTAGTAATTACCGCTTGACACCGATGTGGCATAGACATTATCAGTTTCTGACATATTTCAACAGGAATGTTTGCCCATGCCTCACAAAAAGCTTCATTAAGTTCATCTAAAGTTGTGGTACGATAAATGGCAACTTTTTTCTTAATTTCGTGCCAAAGGTGCTCGATTGGGTTGAGGTCGGGGCTATTTGCTGGCCAATCTAGCACTGATACCGACTGTCTGTTAAGAAACGACTTGACTGAACGGGCTGTATGTTTTGGGTCGTTATCATGCTGAAAAGTCCATATAATAGGAAGATGTTCCTCAGCATAGGGAAGCATAGTTTCTTCTAATATTGCCTTGTATTGATGTTGGTCTAAGTTACCCTGAACTTTCCTCACAGGTCCCACTCCACGTCCAGAAAATGATCCCCACATTTTAATGTTTCCTCCGCCATGTTTCACCTGCTTTTTTGTGAATCTTGGATTCATTTCCGCTTTTACAGGACGCCGTACGTATTGCCTTCCATCTGAAGAAATCAAATTAACCTGGTCTCGTCAGAGAATAATACATGTTGCCATTGGTCGTAGGTCCAATGTCCATATTTACGTGCAAACGCCAAACGTGCATTTCTATGCTCTTTCTTTAACAACGGTACTTTGCGAGCCACTCTTCCGAACAACCCTGCTTCTACCAGACGTCGTCGAACTGTCCTCGCTGATACACTGACTCTTTCGTCTGCCCCAAACACTTCATGTTTAATTAAAATAGAGCCTAGAAACGGATCTTTCTTAGCTAACCTGGTTATCATTCTATCTTCTTGCGGAGTTGTTTGCCTCGATCTTTTTTTTCTGGGCACATTTAAAGTTGTGTTATTGCGCCTGAAATGTTGCACTGCATTGCATACCATAGTTTTTGAACAATTTAAATATCCTGCTATCCTTCGGTATGACCAACCACGCTCGACAAACTTCATGATAATTTTTCGTAGTGTTGCATCGCAACTTTTATTTTTGCCCATTGTTCTTCAAAATAACTCTCAAAACTTGAAATTACAAATCTAGATTGCCGCCAAAACTACCACAAAGAATAGGAGAAGAAAGAAAATAATAATTGAGATTCAGATTTTGAAACTAGAACGCAATATCTCAGTGTCCCTAATTAAATGGCCAGCCAGCATTCTTTGAACAAATAGCACTGTGATCATCTATCAGCTATACTGTAAAGAGGTTTAATGTTTAAGAAGTTGTTATTGTTTGTATAATTAGGCACATAAATGACTAATTATACTTACATGTAAAAGATGTGGAATATTGTTTAGACTCGTTGGAAAATAAAAAATAAATTCACAATTTGGATTAACTAGAGAGTGTCCCTAATTAGTTGACCACGACTGTATATTTTTCCTAATTACTGTAAATATATATTAAAGAATCGCGTAAGGTAGATTCATCTTCGGAGTACGTCCATATAAAATACTTCTTCAACTTCCTTTTATAAAAACATTGACAACGATTTACGAGGAACGGAAAGAAGCATCGATTTGAATGGCTACATTAATAAAGCATGACATGTATTTCGCTTAACTTACTTTCGAGTTTATAGACACTGCTTTGTGTCAATATATAAAATCGCTAAGAAGTAGTAGTAGTATGTCAATTTAATATAAGCTAGGTAGTTCATGAATTTGCGCTACTTTATTAAGAAAAACGAGTTTAGGTCCGTTCACTGCACATCCTCCTGTGACTCATTTACTTATGAAATAGAGCGAAAATGGACATAAAAGGAGTGAAAGTTTCTTAGTATACGTATGCAAAATTCTTACTTAGTACAGGCTTAAGGGACTATTATGATACTTGTCGAATTGGCGCGTGGGTCTCAGTGGAGTAGACTAGAGCCACCACATTTCTTCACGTGGGTGTCGTAAAGGGCGACTGAGAAATCGGACTGTTATCTATCAGACAGTACGTATATAGTCATAAAGTGCCCGGTTGACGGCAATGGGCTTTTATCATAGTGGGTACTTGTTACTGGGACCAAATTCTTATTTTCTAAATGTAGATATTTTATACACCACTGTCTACGCCTTAGACGATACGATACGACGATTATAGAATTAATGTATGTATGTATGTCAAATACAGCATACAAAATTACGTTTTAGCCATTCATCTATGTCTAAACAAGAATGTATTTAGCTTTGTTTTCTAGTATGGCTTCTAGTAAAACCAGATGCCTAAATAATTTCATTGGTAACATAAGCATATACACTATGATCTAAAAAATAAAATGCATAAAAATACGGAAAAATTAAATGTTTCTGTGATTTTGTCTCTGCTGTTGGGTAACATAGCGATATACAATAATAACGCAATTAACACAAGAATTTATGGATCTAACTAAATGTATCCCAGTTTTTTTGAGATTATGCAATCAGAGATATTAGGAAAAGTGGAGATAACTGTGTAGATCTTATTATAGCTACGTTTTCGAGTAAAGAGAAAGTCTAAAAATTTTGGAAGAGTAAAAAATTGCTACATTTAATTTCGTTAGTAATAAACTACAATTTAGAGAGGATAAAAATAAAATGAAGACTACTTTTAAAATAATTAATCACAGTCTCATATTATTGATTTTCCAGATAATGGAAATAAACATCAAATTACTATTATGTTAAGCTTTCAGAAAAATATAACGCTGTAAAAAATTGATTTATTTTGTAACATCTTGACTAAAACAACAAAAAGTTGATTCATCTAACTCTCATTCCAGCACTCTTATTACTAAACTACAGTATACATTTAACTATACAAGTATATAACATACACTACAGGACAAATATAGAAACCAATCAATTAAAAAAAATGCAGTCAGTGTACATATTTAATAAGACACGGAGCCACCTAACTGCATCTACATTAAATACACACATTTTGCCTGCTATAAGGCTGTATATTTACTATCTGATTGATAGCACTCTCATTCCTTAGTCTCTTTTTAAGACACGACACGAGATGGGATGGAGTGACCCTATTCTACTCCACCGAGAAACAGACCTCTTTTCTTTTTTACCCTTATTTTAAATTAAAATAGAAATAGATGAACTGTTGTTACAGCCACTTTACAATAAGGTACAATTCTTGTTACCGGCCCCCGCAATAGCAGCGGAGCCATTTAAGTTACCTGTGGAGCAATTTTTCTCTTTAATATAAAAGATGGCATGTTCTAGAGATAACCATTTTTAATGAAGCTTCTTTAATTTAGATTGCTTTCTAAAGACCCCGGATATATTTGTGCATAAAATACGCATGAGCGTGAATTAACGCGGGAGAGCCACGCTTCAGCACATATGGGCCGGCCTTGTAGAAAACCGGCTATTAAACAAAGTTTGCATTGTGTGACCGAATAAGTAAGATTACCGGAAGCCCAACTCCTTCTCTTTTCGATTCCGACACACCGTTACACCAAAAACATCCACTGTCTCCATTATTGTATAATTTAGTAACTAGCAGTAGTAGTTACTTTTGTGTGCTTTGGTTAAAGTTTGCCACGATTAATGGTAATCGATAATTCCCTTTCCTTTTTTGATAAATATTAAGTAATGTTGTGTTGTGTATGATAGGGTACGATATGTTGGCGTATCCTTGTGGATAAATACCCTTATTAAAATAAAAAGAAAAAAATAATAATAACAATATTTACTGATTTTATATTTTATGTAGTTGAGCCCGTCACAGTACGTACAACATGAAAGCTTCAATAAAATGAGGAACACGTTCGAACGAACAAAGATATGTGTGCGAGACACACAACACACAACCATTTATTATTATTACTGCAACACACTTATCTTTACGATATTTTATAAAGAAAAATGCATATTAAATGCTAAATTTATTACTTTTGTATTTCTTTTACAAAAGACAACATCCGCATTTGGTATAATTCCTGCGTCACAAGGAACTTTATAAATAATCATGCAACAGACAAAAAAACTTCCAGGCCCGGGACAACTGATTGTGGATTACACAATTTTTTGTGTTGTGTAGGAAAAAAGTCAAGCTCATAGTCCACAAACTACAAATATACCTCGAGTAATGAGCACATTGAAACATGCATTTTCTAACAACTGTGTCTAGGGGAAGCTACTTTACTACCATTAGAAAGCTTAGCTTAGCTTTTAAATTGTTTTAATAATTAAATTTGCACGTCGGATAAGGCAGAATATGATGTACCAATACTTATTTAAGGTAAGACCTTTGTAACCATATTCGACCTCGTTCGACCTATTCAGCATATTCTCTTTATTCAAGTTAATATGCACAGATAAATTAGATTTTTAAATGTACCATATAAATAAAAAAATATATTTGAAAATATACAAAATAGTAGACCACCGACATCAGGTACAGGGGCGAAGAGACTGGTGGTTAGGCTCCAAAGATAGGTACCTCCTGACAATGCGGGCCGTGTCAAGGAGAACTGCCCTAGAGGGCAGTTGTAGACATCAGTCCCTTGATCCAACCATCTAACGAGAGCCTCTTAAGGTGTTGGTCGAGGCTCTTAGCTATTAATCCGTGAGCAGATAAGACTATCGGAACGATGATCACAGAATCGATATTCCACGTATCGACAATCTTGTGAGACAAATCCAAATATTTTATTTGTTTATCTTTTTCAACTTTCACGAGATTATTGTCATCAGGAACAGCAATATCGACTATCATTGCTCGGCGTTTTAATCGTCTATCGCGACTTAATCAGGCTTATTGGCAATAATAGTCCTGTCAGTGATGATAGATCGGTCTCAATACAATGTAGCATGAACATTTTCGAGAACTGGGTCGGGCACATGCCTGACTTATGTTGACCGTACCGTCTTTCATAATAAATTTCGGTAGTTATTCGCCACAACAACTTCATCCATAATTGCAAAGACAACACCTTCAGTTTCTCCAAAAAGATCACCATACCGCAGCCAGAATGTAGAAGCTTTTACGTCTACATCAGGTCCATTTATAGAACCGACCATGCAGCTATGCCCTTCCATACCTTCCTGCGATCATTAGTACTGAGTACTACAGGTTTGCGCAAGTTTTCTTTAGCCAGACCGAGCGGAGTAAGTCCATTGTCCACTGCGACTACATTACGATGCACTTCTACATCAGTGTGAAGAAATGAAATATTCTCTGAGGTTGTATGTATATCTCGCGGTTTTGTAGGGTCTTAATGTTTAAAAGACCACGACAAACTTTCGCGGGATATACAATCTCATTACCGATGATCGTGAATGGTGCATTCGAAATGCAGTCATCAGTGTACGGACTTTTCTATTAATAACATAGTACAATAACTAGTTCAGTGTGAGTACATCTGAGCATACTAAAGGAATACGTGAGAACTGGTATGAGCCAACTATTGCAGGCGCGTATCTTGTTACCGCCTGACAAAAGAATTTTAAGTACTTTTTTCAGGCAGCCTAAAAATCGGTCCTGCAATACCTGTTTCACACCAGACTCAGGTATTCCCAATGACTATAATATACTCAGATACTTGTAGGTTTCAGCAGCAGAAAGATATCTAAGTTTAGTTGAATATGAAAGTTCAACTCCTTCAGATTCTACTACTACGCCTTTCTTCACGTGAATGACTGCACACTTGTCTATACCAAATTCCATTTTGATGGAGTTACTAAAGTTTTCAGTTATTATTGTTATTAAAAGTGACGTTCTTCGAAACGTACATAGACTTTAAAGTGTTGTTCGAACGCACAGATGATACACGTTTGTATACGCAATTTGGATTTTAATCAAATTTGCTGAAATGTGTTAAAATGATGAATTAAAATTATATAGACAATTAAGTAAAAACTATCACTCTATCAGCGGTGTTGTAAGCTATTCAAATCAAGAATCAAGAAATTCCGCCGAAACTCCGCCTACCATGTAGCTCGGCCGAGCGTTCGCTTAACGTGTGTGGTACGACTGTACGAAGGTCGAGCTGCTCCGATATCGGACGAAAACGTAAGCAGCTATTTGTGAGAAAGTATATAGGTGTATAGGTATCATGATAAATGATAAATGATAAAAGATCTTTATTTTGTAAATAGGTTATAACAACACTTTTACTTGCTAGATGAGGCCGGTGTTTCCTAGCTGACTACCCTGAGAAAAAACACCGAAACAAACTCAGAGGTCAAAGTCTGTTTTAAAGTCCATACAGATGTACTGGTCAAAAACATATGAGAACCATGCACGCTAACGTCTGAGATGAGCTTTTGAAGAAAGCACCACGCTCATTTGAGTAGACCCGTCCAAACAGTGCAAGCATTTGTCAGTTATCGTGTAGCTCTACTTAGAACTTTAAGGAGCTCAACGAACCGACGAACAGTACCAAAGCAAAGACATTTGGGTAGGCCGCAAAAGCACTCAAACAGTCAGACATCGCTAAAAAACAAAATTACTGGAAAAAAAGAGAAACGAAAAAAAAAAGAAATAACCTACATAGTCCTCACATTTACAATAAATAATCAAAAATTAAATTTTTAAATTAAAGAAAAAGAAATATATAATTTACAAAGTATTCATGTCAAAAAGTACAAACATTAAAACAGTAAAAAAAAAACAATATAATACTTAACAAAGTAAGTATTCATGTCAAGAAGTAAAATATAAAATGTCAATGTGTATGAAAAAAAAGCAAAAAGTAAAAACGAAAGATCTTGTATTTGGTTAGGAAGCTTATTATAAAAATGTATACTTTGGCATCTAAACGAAGCTATTTTCTTGAGCCTGGTTTGGTTGGTTGGTTGGTTGGAGGAACAAAAATTTGTTTTTGTTCCTAGTATTTACACTATGGATATCACTGTATTTTTTAAACAGATTAATATTTTTATGTGCTTACATGAGATTTTCATAAATATACTGAGAGGGCACAGTCATAATATTAATCTCTTTAAAATTATCTCTGAGGGAGTGTCTGGGACTTAATTTATAAATTGCACGTATAGCTCTTTTTTGTAAAACAAAAATAGATTGAATATCGGCGGCATTTCCCCACATCAGAATACCGATAAGCTTTTTGGACAGTTTATCTATATGGGGGCTCCACTGAAGCTTTGCATCCAAAGTTAAGCCTAAGAACACTGTGGAATCTTCGGGTTATAACACTTCGCCCTTTATTGACACACTTGTGGTCACCTGTGTTACATTAGGCTCTATATATCTATCATATACATATGTTTCTTATTTCAGTTACCATAGAGCTATAGTTTCAATGATAAAAATACCTGAATAACCTACATGTATTGTAAGACAATAAAAATATTTTAAACGATATTAACTTCTCCTTTATTCAATAAAAGAAAAATAATTGTTTTTTTATCGGTCACCACGCTCAAAAAGTGTAACTTGAATTAATATCATAGAAAAAAAACTTGAATTAATATCAAAGAAAAAAATAATGCATAAATAAAAAAATAAATAAATAATTGTAATTGCATAAGTTGATAAAAATGACGGCGGGTAGCGAGAGATCCTCTCCAATTACTGCAGTAAGGATCCGGCCCTGCGCCGCCCAAGCGGTGCAATTCGCGAGCATGTGTTGAGCCGAGTCCTCACTGCAGTCGCAGTAGTGGCAGGCGGAACTCAATGCTTCCTTAATTAACCTTTGAGACTCTGAGTTTTCATTTCTAACTGATTTAAATTTTAAGGTGTTGGATTTCTGCGAAAATTCGATAAAGCTAGTCTGCGCTGGGCGACTATTTGTGATAATTGAGGGCTCCAATAAGTTTTCGTTTAAATTTTTCCGAAGATTTTGAGTAAATTTTAAAGTATGGTATATGCTTCACAGCCGCGCCATCAATTATATTTATAAAAAAATCATATACCTGTTGAACGTCTCTACCCTTTTGATCATGGAAAGCATTAACTTTTTTAGAAATTGTTTTGCAGTATTCAACCCAGTTAGCCTTTCTATAGTTTCGTTTTTTAGTAATGAGTACAGTGTTAGATAGATTAACCGACATTTTAATGACTAGATGGTCGCTACCTAGATTCTTACTAAATACTGGCCTTTCAAATTTCATTGCAATGTCAGATGATGCAAACGTTATATCTGGTGAGGTCCGTTGCAAATATCCATTAACAAGTTTAATCCGGGTAATAGAACCATCATTGATACAAGTATAACCGTTACGTAGAGCTGCGTCCGATATTTGCATACCCCTAGTATTTGTTCTAATCGACCAATTTTTATGATGGCCGTTGAAGTCTCCCGCTATTAATGTTAGTTTTCAATGACTGTCAGTTCTCTTTCGCTTTTTTAATTAGTGCTATGTTTACACGTACACGTATATTTAACGTTTTAATAAAAGTTTATAGTTATATTGTTAGCCGACAACACCGAAGGCCGATTCATTTATCAAAAAACCAATTACAATGGAATATATAAAAGTAAATCATATTACATATCTAACAATATTAATTGTATACATATAAGTATTCTCTAAACTATGGAACACTGCCAAGCTTCTTAACATTAATCTATGTATTAATGCCAGCCGTACTATGAATAGTACAGAACTTTAAAGAATACCAAAGTCAAATCCTCCTTTAAAGTAACACATAGTATATACATATGTTACTGTAGAAATCCGAGATTAGATTAGATTAGATTTACAAATTATATTTTGTGTAACTGTGAACAAACGCCAGTATTTGCTACAAGTGTAGAGCCCTCGCTAGGTTAATGTTAGGTTAGAACTTCGATAACAACGATGCCAGAACCGGATTAATCTGATTGTAATCAGCACTTTGTCAGCCGAGTCATAGAGACAGTGTATAAATATCATTCTTGCTATCTACATGTCACTCGGCTATTAATAAACCACACTTCTAACAATGTTCGGTGTAATTAAAAAAATCTTAAGTTGTGTTGTCAACGATGAAACAAATTTAAATTTGTTTAGTTATGCTCATGGGATTATTAATGACAATATCCCTTATGACATAACTGCATACTCAGCATGTCCATGAGGAAATCTTGATAATTTCGCTCATAATAAACATTAACCAAGTCATCGAGGTGAATGACCCGAATCGTCATGAAAAGGATAAATAACAATCAGCTATCATACAAATGTTAACAGGCACCAGAGTATCGCAACATACCCTGCACTTCGGACATGTACAGTGACATTATATAGCTTCCGTTCATGAGGATAACTAGCATTTGAGGAAGTCAAGGGTAGAATTCCTTTCAATAAGTGAATTTCAAACTAGATGTATGTAAAAGTTCGAAATCTACCACGTCATGTCTATTTCACCATATTTTCAATAAATATAAGAAAAATTCTAAAAATAACTGTTAGAGTTTTTATTACAAAGTGGAGACTTGGTCACAAATGTTTGAGACAGTTATTCGTGCCGGATTTCTCCTTTGCATTTCCGAAGACAGTAAGACGATTTCATTTTATCGAAGAAGCGTGCAGTTGACATTAACTTTTTATTAAGGAAACTAAAATTTTACTTCTTCTCTAAAACTATTCCTAATAAACTAAATGGCCTGCTACATTACTGAATAGTTAAGGTGCTCAGCACGTTTGCTGTAAATAAAAATAACTTTCATGACGAAATAATACTTTGTGCCCTTATTTTTATGAATTATATAAATAAAACAATGATTATTTTCCGGGATCGTTTAAAATTATTTTTCTTTTGTTTTCGTTTAGTTATAGCTTGTTACCAAAACGAATTAAAATAGATTTTCATTATGTAAGAATTATTTTAAGGATTATTAACTCTTGTATGAATTTGTTGAACAAAATTTGTGTTACTTTTATCCTCAAAATGAATAATTTAAAATTAATACACCTACAGCAGTAAAAGTCAAAATATTAATTAAAGTCGATGTGTAGAAAGTCTTTTCGCAAAGTTTATTAACTGCTAACAGAGCAAATTGCTCTTTAACTTCTATTGCGCTCATTAGGGCTCATCAAACAGAAATTGGCAACATAATTGCGTTTGTCAGCAAAACTTAGCGACTAATCGACCAATTCATAAATAGAGTAATAAAGGTACAATAATATGCCTGATAGACTATATTGTTGAATCCTTGGTTAAGAAATTTATTATGTTATTTAAACAAGATTAAAAAGAGAATTGGATTTTCGGATATATACATTAGCTTTTCAGTGACTAGAATATTTACACCAAAAGAAAAGTTTTCCTGAGAACATAAACAGAAATCAAGAAAAACAATATCACCTTTGTTCCTAAGCGTATGCGTGTACGTTAGAGATGATATCACTTCTCACCGCCTCGGCAATCTTGCAGGTAGGGACCTCTCCATCTTATGGCTAAGTGTAGACTGCGACGACCATCCCCGCATCTACGTTTGCCTCTACAGGTCCCATAGCGGTGATGCCGAAACGGACCGACTCATCGACTACGTACAAATGGCTACAGACTCAGTGCCGCCGAATGGCTGTGTTCGCGCAAAACCGATCATGCGGGAAGATCTGTTCACGATTTCGCCTTGGCATATGGCTTGACGCAGCTGGTAGAAACGCCTACGCAACTCCCAGATGCAGAAAGCCACTTGGCTTCACTGTTGGATCTTCTGCTGACCTCACATTCTGACGGAGGAGTATAGTGCCACTCGTTAACTCGCTGCGGCCGCGAGTTACAGGCAGCCGCCGCGTATGGCACTATAGGTCAGCAGAATGGGATGGAATGCGAACATTCTTTGTATCCTACCCATGGAGGCAGGTTTGCTTCTCGCCGGATGATCCCAATATCGTTGCCGACTCTGTCGCGGATGCTGTGCTTCAGGGTATGGAACTTTTCATTCCATTCTCCCTGATTCCCACAGGTGGCAAGTCCCAGCCCTGTTTTGGTCGAACCTGCAAAGCAGGAATGTTACCAAGCATGGGCTAATGCAGTGACAGCACGGGATGTAAAGACCAGCACATTAAAGAAACAATTTAACTTTGCTCTAGGTCCCTCAAAAGAGTAATTGCTGGGGCAAAGTCGGCTCACATCGGCAGAATTGGCGAGAGACAAGTGAGTCTCCCTTCCGGAACTCGTGCCTTCTGGTCTCTTGCCAAAGCTGTCCAGGGGAACTTTTGTAAGCCAACCCTTCCACCTCTGCACATAGGAGATAATTCGTTGCCCACGACGCTAAAGAGAAAGCCAATCTTCTGCGCAAACTCTTTCCGTCCGATCTTTGCGTCCAACTCAACCCTGGACGACGGGGGGAACGCACCGCCGACCATACTGCAGTGCAAGAGCCGCATGCCGGGAGTCCGGTTTAGAACTGAACTGAAGACGTGTGCTCCAGAGTTGGCACCGGTTTTCTCACCGGCACAGAAGGCCATATTAGCCTCGAAGAAGCTTGGTGTGCTAAACAGATCGAGACAGTATTTTACCCCGGCCCACCGGAACATGGAATACTGTTCTCATCTCTATGCAGGTGCACCCCAGTACCAACTTCTCCCTCTTGACCGCATTCAACGGAGAGCGACTCGCATCATCGACTGCCAAGATATTTCTGATCGACTTGACACCTTGGCGTTGCGTAGAGATGTAGCTTCACTCTGCATCCTCTATCGCTTGTATCATGGGGAGTGTTCAGAGGAATTGTTCGGACTTATACCGGCTGCTGGTTTCCGCCATCGTCCTACGCGACAAAATATCCATTCCTATCACCTGGACGATTGGCACTAAACTCCACTCTTTTCCAGAAGCTTTTTGCCTCGCACAACCAGCTTATGGAACAAATTGTCGCCTGACGTATTTTCGAACCGATACGACCTTCAAACCTTCAAGAAAAGAGCGTACTCCTACCTAAAAGGCCGGCAACGCACTTGTGACTCTTGAGTTGCGGGTGTCCATGGGCGGCGGTAGTCATTTACCATCAGGTGACCCGTCTGCTCGTTTGCCCCCTATCGCATAAAAAAAAAACAAGGTAATATTTTATTTTCCTCTGCGTTTCATTTTGTTTTCATCGTAAAATATTGTGTTGTACTAACTTGTATACTCGTATGTTTAAATATAAAATGTTTTTGTTCACTGATTTTTTTTTTTTTATGTGTAAGCCTACCATAATGACTCCACTTTGCCTGATGGTAAGCAATAAATGGAGTCCAAGAGTGGTCACCATCCTCATTGCATGTCTAGTCAATGTAGTATGGTGACCCACACTATGGCGGCCTGGTGAGATGCTTTTTCACGCCCCGCTTTAAAGACCCAGGATCAAAGTGGGAAGGAAAAACGTGCGCTGGTAGTGAATTCCAATCTTTCACCGATCGGCACAGGAAAGAAGAGCCACACCGTTTCGTTCGGGATCGCATAGCTTCGACTCGCAAACGGTGACTCCTGAGGTCAGCACGTGTAGTTCTGTAGAGGAAGGGAGAAGGTGGGACCAATTGGAAGAGCTCGTCAGAACACTCTCCGTGATGTAGGCGATAGAGAACTGATTCTTTCGTCTAGTGTGGAAGCCCCCCACCGGGTATCACCTCAACGAGTAAGAAACTCTACTAAATGGTTATCTCGGAATCAAACCGACTAAACCTGCAAGGTGTTCCGTTACGAGTATCAATGGCCAGGGGTTTAGGTATAGCCTAGGAAGGTTCTCCCTTGACTTAAACAGATATGAGTACCTGTCCTCAGAGGAGGTGGTTTCAAAATGGCTGGGAGCTACTTCCCTCTGCAGTCTGGAACGGCGTGGGCGAAACACATCATGCAACCGTCTTATTTAGGCCATAGGTGATTTCTATACTTGACGGAAGAGTGCCAGCCCTCTCCCATTTCCGCCGCCTCTTATATTTCTTTAACATGAAAACGTACCACTTATATTTTGTATAGGGTGCCACTATGTACGAGTACAGATTATTATAGACTGGGTACACGCGTGCAATATTTATTACAACACCTAAGCAATAATAATAGTTTACAATTTTGAAAGTTGCGGCTTTTCTACAAAATTCCAGAATGCTTTGAAGCAAATACTTCTTAAAGACCTGCTTCTAAAGACCTGCGCAAGGACCTTTTCGCTTTACTACCATTTACTCTAACACTTCATTGCGGCATTATGAATATCTACAATGAAATTAATCTCGAGTTTGCCATACAGTGTGCCACATATTAAACCTGTCAGGAATGTTTAATGCTTAGCGTTTATGTTAGCCAGTTACATAATTAAGTTTCACATTACATAGCGACGTCCTGTAGATTAGTGGTTATCGGTGACAAATTAATTCTGAAGTTGGATAATGTTCTGTTCAAAAGTCAATGAAGTCGCAAACAACTTCAATGAAAAAAAAAAACACTGTCAAAGAATTAATGAATTGATGAGACATGGAAAAAGTATATATTTTTGTAGGAATGCATAAAAGGAAACAGCAGAGCTCTTTCCTGAATGCATACTAAAAAAAATAGAGAAAAATAATAATTCGTACACGTGCTGCTAATAATGTTACATTTCATGTTAATGTAATGTTTAGATTCTGTATATTGTAATTTTGTAATTTTTTACACATCAATGTTAACGTAATCTAGATTGCAGTTTAACAAGGTATATGCAGTTGCAATAATATGCAGTTGGAACAACAAAGCTCAATAATCACTTTTACGTTTTAAAATAAAGCACGGTATTCCCTTATACACAGTTAATATAAGATTGTATTTACTGAAATTATTTAAAGATCTATAGAGATATTAGATATTAGATTTCTTGTTTGAGAACGTTAATAACTGGTACAAGTTAAAACGAAAATAAGAATTTCAATTCAACAACATTATATTTATACCTTACAATATTCCTAAGCCCCCGTATCGCTGTATATTAAAAGAGAGATGCTTTGCCTTTAATTTACCTTTGAACAGAATTCATATTTAAAGAAGTCTGTCAATATTAGCTCAGTTAAGATGTATGCGTATCTTGTTTTTTTTTTCAGGTTGTATTAAAATAAAGTGATATTACTTCTTGTTATAGCTTGTAGCAAATTCTTTATCAAGTTACAAAAATACCAGCTGGCTATTTGAGGTGCGTCCGATAGTTTCTTATAAAATAGTAGAAATAATAGAGAAAGAGAAGTGACAGTAGATATTTCTATGTGCTCCTTATCGCTTTTGTAAATATGATAGAAGTACTAAAGGTATCCAGTGATTGTTTGTTTAAACGTTCTTCTTTCAAAAATCTTTATTATACATACATATGTATCTCCGCTTTCGTTATGAATGTGCTTAATATTAAAAATGTAGTTAAAAATCGTGTTAAATATACCCTATTATTTCTAACCTTAATATTTTGGATCACCTTAGACTTGAAGTTTTTTGTTTTGTATACATTACTTCACATACAATATACTTGGTATGGTTCTAAAGTATTTACGTCACTTAGAATATTCCACTGCCTTTGTTTTCTAAGCAAGTAAAGAATAGTTTATATACCAAGTAAGTGTTGCCTTTGTTTGAATTGCAGATACATTTTTAAAAAGGTTTACTCTGTGAAAGTTACTGTAAGACCAGAATTATTAATTATTACTCCAGTAGAGGCCGCTCATTCGTGGCTAAGCATATCTCTCCCATAAACTTTATGACTCAGGGATTTTCTTTCAGTTTGTTTGCTTGGTTCACTACTTCCCTCATACATTGTTCTATTTACTGTACATAGCTCGCAGCTTAATAGTTTCTCCCACATTCAAGATTGCTCAAGGTTTTATATGAAAACAGAGAATTTGTTTTTCTTTGAATCCATGAATAGTATTTCAAACACAACATGACCCAAATAGAAATTCCCTTTCAGAAACTCATTTCATTTCACTCAACTACCTAATAAAAACACGAACGTTTATATATAATAATTATGTTTTTTAATCATTTTGCTCTCATTGTCGTTTGAGATAAATAAACCATGTCCGGCTTATAATTGAACCGATTAGTGACAATAATATAGAAAAAATAATGTTGTTTTGACAGTTTAATTATGTTTTCGATAGTAAGTAAGATAATTTAATCGTTTTTATGTGATAGGGGACAAAGAAGCAGACGGATGACCTAATGGTAGTAGTGTAAAAAAAAATATCCATACAGAGGCAATGCGAGTGGAGTTTATTACAAGACTTCAACATATATTTTGAAAACACTTTAGTATTAAGTTCTGTTTGCAGAACATTGTTTGGCTGGCACGTCTCCAACTCGCCACCAAATCTTTGTATAGTTGTATTAAAGGAACCTCCACTTTAGTTCACTGTACGAAGTTGAAGCAAGAATCAATGGTCCGTAGATCTCGTATGTTTCCTACGGTCAATTTTTTTATAAAGCTCTGAGCTTAACGGCACACTTGCAATCAAGTGAGAGACTGTGAGACGACGGGTGCTATTTATTAACCACTGCATTATGTTATGGGTTGATGCACTTTCAGGTGTTGTATTAGAACATTAATCTCCTTATTTACAAAAAAATAAAAGTTTGTAAAATATTCTTTTTTTGTCTACTGCTTTTACTGCTAAAAAAGTCTGGAACCTTTTCTTTTTCTATTCCAATGAAAATGGGGATTTGAGGATGTGTCTCGGAATCGCTTTACGTGCCTTTTCTTTGGAATAATATTATGAATTATTAAAAATTATAAATTAATTAAATTAAATCTATCTCTAATGAAATATGTACAAATAAATGTGCAGTACTCAATCTAAAGAAAGGCGAGATTGTCGAATCTGAAGGTATTAAACTTTCAGATTCCTCACACTTAGACGTCTTTCCGCAATTGAAACGTACAAGTATAGTAGTAGTATTAGGTATGTATAGCCATCGGTATACATGAATTGTCTATGAAGCAATCGCTACGGTAACGATGGGAAATGTCTTTTATCAGGCTGTAACAAAGTATAACGCTTATAACAATGTGATAGGGTCTACAACGATTAGGTAGTACCAATCCTAACCTTTCGGTATACTTAGATAAAATTGGATGTCCTGGATAGAAGAGTCCTGTACACTGCTAACCACGTATCGAATGCACTATCCACGTTCATCAGAAATGAGACGGACATCATTACGGACATGTGAGGGTCGTAGGTTTCTAAAGGGCAGGACACTCAATAATCGCAAGTTAATTTTATAAATTATTTTCTCTCTGTTTACGTGGAGCTGCATCGGGATGTGATAGATTGATAGCAGTTGATAACGGACTCACTCCACTTAGTCTAAGTATAAAGAACTGGTGAGAACCTGTAGTTCTCAATGTTACAAAACCTAATGAGATATGAAAGAGCAAAGAGCTGCATGGACGATTTTATTGGGTCTTGAATGGGCCCGATGTAGATCTATTATCATCGGTCCTGGCTTCGCTGAGCTCTTTGGGAAAACTGAAGGTTTTATCTGTGCAATCACGTAGACGTATAACTATGAGACATATCCTGAAGTATAAACTTGACATTTGTCAGGCATGTCATCGTCCAGGAGAAATCCTCAGCCAATTAATTTCCGGTTAATCTCGTCTTGCCAACGGTGAGTACTTGCAGACATAACCAAGTGGCAAGTATAGACCATCAGCAACTTGCTCTTAAATATAACCTTATGGCTATCAAATTACCTTATTACAGGTATGTGCCCAACTCAGTTCTTGAAAATGGTCATGCAACAATATACTAGGATCGTTATGTCATCACTGACATGACTATTCTTGTCAATAAAGCTGACATAGTTGTAATAGACCTATTAGAGTGCCGAGCAATGATTGCTGATATTACTATTCAAGACTGACATTGACAACTAAAACATTTCGATTCGGCACATGAGGTTGTCGACATGTGGGAAATTGATTCGGTAATCATTTTTTTTTCCTAAAATCAAATCAGCCCTTAGGTTGAGCACTTAAAGCCTCAACCAATGCTTTCAGAGACTTACTTTATATAGCTGGGGAAAGTTACTGATCCAGAAGGCAGCCGGTAGGCACATATTGTGAAGAGGTTCCTGTCTCTGAAGGCCTAACCGCCAGTATCTTGGTCCTTGTACCTGATACCGGTGGGGCTCTATTTTTTATATTTTTAAATGTGTTTAAGGAGAGCTAACAGTGGGAGAGCAGCTCCTTAATAAGAGAAGCTTCCCTTATCTAGTAAAACTATATTTAAGACATATTAATTACTTAATTGTAAAGAAGAAAATAGTGGTATAATAACAATGTGTATGTGTCATGTATTGCATAACACCCATAAGTCATAATTCGGAAATATTCATAGTGCAAATACACTTAGGGCCTGTTTCACCATCTTCAAGTAAAGTGCCGAGTGAAAGTGCTGAGACTAGAGAGGCTACTTGCCGGTTAAAGTGGCTAGTAACTTAAAATGTCAATTTCACGACCTTCTAGTAGCGTCAATCATAGGAATAACCGACCGTTAACTTACTTGCCACATCATCTGCCAAGTAGTGTCATTACTTGAAGGATTATTATATACCACGTTGTCATTTAGTGGGTGTCTACGAGAATAAAATCCTAAAGAAATAATTAAAAATGGATTTATTTAATTTGATTGATCATCAATTAGATAAACTAGAGAGTTCATCTACGTAACGGATGCCGAGGATTCGTGTATAAATTTCGTGTTGATTATTTAACGGATCTAGATGAAACGGATTTCTTTGCTAGATTTCGTCTGTGGAAGTCTGCAGTAACCCTAGTGTAGATAACTTTATTAAACACACAATATCACCTAAAACGTAATTCACTTATTGCAACTTAAGTTTAAAAAAAAATCACACGCTCAAGCTGTTCCCGGCAAAGGCAAAATTAAATAACACGAAAATGACAACAGATGACGTTGCACGAATGACATTTGACGTAAATTTGAACAATTGAATGTATGCTTTGTTAGATCATTCACTTAACCAGCAAGTTGTTACTCGAAGCTCTATTTTCGTTTGTGAAATTGACAGCAGCTACTTGTTACTTTTACTGGCCAAGTAACGTTAACTGGCAATTAACTAATCAACACTTTACTTGAAGATGGTGAACGAGGCCCTTAATCGCTTATCTATTTTACTTGTCTGATAACCCAACCACTAGAAATAATAAATATCCCACCTCATTTTTCTAATTATAACTTATTTTTTGACATCGGAAGTGAGCACATCGATATTGTTGCGAACGTATCCTTATTTGAGAGTCGTGCGTGTTCATACTCGTACAATATTTCTTTGAATTCCATTGTTTGTGTAGCTCATCATTAGTGAAACGGAATTTCAAGAACAAAGTAAGTTCTCGATTTTTTTTTATATTTGATGCTGCGCAGTATTTTTTTATTTTACTATAATGTTATTTTTAACGTAGAATTTTACAGTAAAGTCGACTTTTGCTGTTACATAGACTATTTTTAAATGAATACAAATAAATGAGCTTTTATGAAATAATATATTAACCAGCGCTTACTTGCGCCCCAGTGATTTAGATAACTGCTACATCGACTTGCTATCTAGCATATCATGGTCTATTTAAAAATAATATAATTATATATATATACATATATATATTTAATTACTAAGCTAACCAAGATTTTATTTTAAATTGTTAATTTCATTTTGACAACCATTTGTAATAATGATTATTTATTTTCATTCTTGTAACCTTGCAGTTTAGGTGGTATAGAAAAATGACATTTCTGAAGATTCTAAAAGTGTGTATCTTTTCTGTCGTCGCCGACTACAGTAAATCACTTTTTGATTTATTTGTTCGCATGTTAGCATTTTATCGCCGCACGTCAGAGTCATCCCAATATTTATTGTGCTGATGCTTCCAATTTGTGACATCGATCCTTTATTGTCTTTGATCCAATTTCGAATGGAGTCGATATAAAACCAAATATATTTTTAGTGTTTAAATACTTATTTCATAATTTAAACATGATTCTTTTGCTTTATTCAAGTTAACTGAGAACTAATACATACGGTTACATGTAATCCTGTCGTACTTGTAGCTCCCCGACTGATGTATAAGTCCTGTAGTATAAGTAATTAAACCTTTAATGGCTTCAGCTGTGGAAAATGAATATTTATTTATATAGAGGTCTATTAATCTAATTAAATATAAGTTGCTGCTACCGTACCGTGCTGTATACCGTTGCAACCTTCTGTTAGGACGATTTAGATGATGGGAATAGTTCAGGGCTACTACTGGAGGTCGCCAGGGAATACTTATTCCTATGATTCTTTTAAATATAGTGTACCAAATTAGATTTTCTTTAGGATTTTAACGTTACCTTTTGAGAATCATTTCTATTAAAATACCTATGCCTTTGAAATTCAGATTCAGAATTCTCAAAACAGTTGTCTTGAGAAAGAAACACAACAAACAGTCAGCAAACTTAGTAGTGAAGCTGTATATAGCTATATCTGGTAAACTAAGTTAATAAATAAAAAATCTGACTAAGAATTGAGTACGCTAAATTCTCCCCTCTAATATTTTCGTTGAAAGTGTCTACATGGAAGATGGAGAAAAATTTGCACTTGCACTTGCATTTGAGGATTGAAATTTTGTGTGACTTATATTCAATTTTCGAGCATCATCGTAATACTCTTCTTAACCGTGCCTGTGTCACACAGTAGACAACTCACAGAGTTAAACCCTCATTCCGATTCATAGAATACTGTGTGCATTGTATGAACCCCGAACAAATGGCGTCTGAGGAATCGCTAAGAATATTTTTTTATCAAATAAGGGTTCCAAGATTTTATTCCTCACAGTGACGTGAACTCAAATGAAATGCTTGAATATTAGAAAGTCTGAATGGTTCGATATTAAGTGATTATTCTGTGATATTCAGTGTTTGCATAATTTATAATACAGCATTTTCATTTTAAAGGGCTTCACACTTCAATTGGAAACGCGATCAACTTTGTCTACTTTAATATTAGGAAATATTTTCGCTCTTCTTGGGCACGAAGGTATATCCTGAGCCTCTCATGTGTAACAATCTATTTTATGCGCATAAATTTGTGATTATTAGTTAATATATGTAGCAAAAATATAGAAAAGAAAATGTTTTTTTTTTCTTACCACAAATAATCAGTATCTTAAGACTGTAGAAAATCGTGAAAACGTCTAGGTTTCAATGATATTTAGTTTTTAAGTCTACTTCTTGTAGTGAAGACACTATTAGTTTATAATTAGATTCGTCTAATTTATTTGGTTTGTCACAATACAATGTGTTATTTGTCAAGAACTTAAAAACATTAAAAGTTAAATTTATATCCCTTTTTCGATAAAACTCTTCATAGAAACCTACTTATGGAAAAAATATTATATTTTTTTATAACTGATTTTGATACCCAGTTATATAAACAGAATGTAAATCTTTTTGAATTTGTTGTACGAAAAAGTGAACAAAAAATTCAATTTTTAGAGTTAGGAAAAGCAGTAATGAATACGATGCAACAACTTAAAATTAATTCGTGGTTCTAATTCTCACTCCATATTGTCATATATTCGGATATATTTGTTTTCTAACAAGCAATCCCTTCGCAATATTTTCATATGTCATCTTCAGAAATATATTTTGAAGAATCTTTGCACCTAAATAAAAAGAATAAAATGTGCACACAATACAGGAAACATACCCCGTCGGCGTCGGCCGCCATCGCGGCACAAGATATGTTATTTATTGTTGCCTCGAGGCTCCCCAAGCGTTTATTCCGCTTGTAGAACATATTGCGTAGAGTCGAATCTTTGTTTCTTGATGTATCCTTATATATCTATCAATTCTCACATTTATAGCAAATTAAAAATACCTGAAGAGCATTGAAAACAACAGTATTAGCAAGAAAAACTTTATTAAACCATAATCCCTATTAAGACGATGATAATAGATCATCTTACATGTACATGAAATCCATCCTGCCGTCTAGGCCATAGGGCGTTTTAAACAAAGACCATACATGTGTATGTAATAGGGAAGGCATAATCACCTTTCTTGCACAATAGGGTAAAAAAATCAGGGTTATCGAAACTTGTTATGAGTGAATATTAAGTAGTAGTAGTAAAGTTAAAATAGCTTTTGCTCGCGGTTTAACTTGCTGTAGCTTCACTACTCCTCGGAAATAAATAAAGTTTGCCTGGCCTGTGTATTTTTATGTACTTCTTTTTTTTGTGTGGAAACCCTGACCGGTCGTCAGCAGAGGACCGGAAAACCCTGTGCCCCGGCAGACTTGACCACCTCTTAACAAGGCGACCCCGCTATGGTGTGATCCTATCTCTGATTTAGAGAGACGGCTTGCTTCGGCTACGGCAACGGATAGCCCCGTCCATGCCCTCAGGCAAGCGCTTATGGAGGCCGGAGATCGTTTTGCTCTCTCCGGCATCTGGTGTGTCTTCTGCGGAGCGGAAGAGTACTAGCTCTCTGCCGTTCCCTTTCTTATGCACTCCTGATAAAGTTTGAGTATTTGATTGTTTGAGTTCAGTAAGAATGATAGATCAATAGCATATTTCTGGTGTAGAAATCTGAAAATCAAAATAAGATCAAAGGTCAAGTGAAGTAAATCTGTTAATATAACATTTTCTAGGCAGTTTCATGGTCAATTAGCCTTAATTAGCTCTTTTAGAAATATTACAAAAGAAATACATATTCAGTTTACTTTATGAATCATGAAATTACTAATTAGCTTCTTATCTTAACATAATAACGGTAGGATGTCATGTCGTGAATAACGGTCAGTAACATTTCTTTGTTTTAAATACAGAAATTAATGAACGGAGTAGGCCTTTGACTACGACATGACCTGGTCGAAACAAAAGCCAGTTCATGTCTGTTCAATTAAAGTTCATAAGTCCAGTAACATCTCAATGTTCGTATTAGCACGATTCAAAGCATACATCGGTATGATAACACGACACAGCTATAAGATATATAAATTATGTTGGCCTTCCTTACATTAAACATTCAATCATTTTTAGTTTTAAAATAAATTATTCGTAATAAATAGCAAAATGTAATTTATGTATACCAAATTTACTAGTTCGTAGGCCGGTGCTCCTTAACGGCAGAGATTTTCAATTAAGTTACCAAGGTCGATACGAAGGTTAACTACTAGAATAAGAGTGTTAAAGAGGTGCTAGAACTGTGAGTAATATTAATTTAGTTAATTACTTACTTGAATAGAGAAAATCACTTGGAACTCAATGCTATCGCTTAAATTGGACCCAACTATTACTGTCTAACTTACGATTCTCTGTTTCTTCTTTGCTATTGACTCCTCGTTTATAAAGATATACTGTTGAATAAATGTATGTTGCTTGGCAAACTCAAAAAGAGGCAGGTTTATTAAGAAAAAAGGCACGTTGACCTTTTTTCTTCTTGGTACGATCACTACTTCAATTTTAATTTAATAAAAATCCAGTGAGAATCAACACATAAAATTAAAGAAGGTATTATATTTAACTCCTACTGTTGTTGTCTATCTTGTTGATCTCATCGGATTACGTTGTGTAAATTAATTGTTACTGGACTTTTTGGTTCAGTTAAATGTCAGTACAAAAATAGCAAATGGCAAAAGATATGCATTATTTTGTGAGATCAAAATATAGATTGTTAAATGTCAGTGTATAATAAACTTTTATTTACGCTTTCGAGGATATGCGAGCGTGAGGTCATATGAGTAGGCTTTTATTACTGGTTTATTTAACTATTTAAACATAAACTCACTGTAGTACAGAATTCGATAATTTCAAGAAAGAATTTATCTACTGTCCGGTTGTACGTAGCTTTCAATGCTTTAATTTTATTCACAATGAAATGCAATGCTACATAAATAAAACCATCATAATTTAATGATTAGGGCACCAAGAACTTGTTTATGAGTATATGGAATCATAACTTATAAAGGTACATATAACGTCTAACGTGGTTGATTCTAACATCGAAAACCCGAAATATAATCAAACCAGTTATTCATGTGTCAGTGAATGGAACCAAGATTATACTTCTAACACAATTAATGACTTGAAATTGTATTATTCATTACAAACTTATTAAACTCTCGTCCGGGATGTTTTATTTAAAAAGTTGTTAAGTTCTTATAAATTGTTACTAAATAATAAAGTTTAGAATGAAGGTACAACATTGCGAATGGATATTAATAATTGTTTTAACTTTTACAGATTTTTAATGAAATAAATGTATGATAATATGAAAGTCAGATAATAAATTTCTCATTCGCGTTTTCGAGGGTACAGGTAAGTACAGTTCCTGAATTTTAGTGAAATAATTTAAAAGAACTACAGTAACGTCGAAAATATTCTTTAAAAAAACTATTTACGTATACATGCAATAATGTATATAATAAATTCATTGCACATTGCATGCATCATTTGAATAAAAAACAATTAACATCGAAGCGGCGGTAGCTTTCGGAGTTACGAGTATTTAACTTACTTTAAAAATAATCCTAGTGATGCGAGTATTGCGCCACGGTGCTCTTATTATTTAAAAATAAAATGTATGTATTTGCGTTGTCCCTGAGTCATAAAGTAATCAGTTTCTCCGACACCGGACAAGAACTTAATGAAAATTTATATTGGATCTTTGTCGATAAAGTTCGATATCTGTTCTTACGTCATTAATTCCTGAACTATCCCCAGGTGCTTTTTGTCATATATTAATTATTATGTTGGTTTACAGTTAGCACTAGAAAGTGCGTTATAGGACCAAGCTAATTTATTATACTTATTATATTCAAGTTCTTGACAACGTCTGCCAATCTCCCTCTAACACATAGGTATCTACTATGTATATGTCCAAAGAAACACGGAGGGAAATACATTCTTAGAATTATGAGATTACTGCAGAGAAGTAAATGTACAAGAATATTGGAAACAAAGATAGATCCAACCAAACCAAATGGCGGTAAATGAGAGATCTAACTGACAACTCTAGTGCGCGGAATTTTAGAATACAACGTATTACCCTCATCATGTTTCTTGTGGCTTAATCAATATTGTCCGTGGACCACCTTTGGTCAGCCTGAACTTTGGCACTGAAACAAACTAATTATAATTTCGGGAATGACGAGGATCCTATTACCATTATTTGAACCCGAAGAGTTTAAACAAACCGCTCCGGTTCAATTAATTAACAGAAAACATAGAAAGGTATATATTTGATTACGTGCTCCTTCGTTTGTAGTGTATACAGGCTTTAACCGATCGGCACAGTAAGAAGGAGCAGAATCGTTTAGTTCCACTCTCAAACTGTGACTGCACAGGCACGTATTGTCTTGTAGAGAAAGAGAGAAGGTGGGACCAATTGGAAGAGCTCGTCAGAACACTATGTTATGTAGGCGATAGAGAACTGCCACAAAGGCGACATCTCTTTGCAACTGCAGAGACTCAAGGGACACGTTAGTATGTAGTAACTAAGTATTTACTACTTAAAAATATCTTATTACAGTGTAGAGATAAAATACTTACCTACAGACAAAGTTTATGCAGGTAGCCTCGTTTATAAAAGCAACGAGAGCTTTACAGTCTACAATACCACAGAGCAGGATGTGAATTAAATTTTGTGTTTAGTATTATGTAGGTGAATATTTGAGACTAAGGATTTGAAAGATATTGCAGTGCATTTAACTGTGTTATAGTTTTTTTATTTATTAAAAAAGGTTATACCAGCGCTATTAAATTGCCACATGTTACAATATTTAATGTTGCATAATATAATTGACTTCTATAAAGTTGATAACCACCTTCAAAATACTTTAAGTCGTAAAACGTTCAATTTCAAAACATTTTTGTAATATCCCCAGTACCCCTTGACCAAATCCTGATTTGACCGAACCCATGCAGACTTACTTACTATATATATAAAAAAAGATACAATTGGACATAAAAACTCCTCTTTTTTGAAGTTGGTTATAATACTTTTTACTCGTGGTTATACGTTTACTAGCCTTATAGTTGAGTTATTTTGTGAGCAGTTTATTAATTTACGAGTCTGGTTACTACGTTATTACATACTTATGTGAGTACAGAGTACCGTATGGATGATGAACCCTACTTGTCAAGATTTAAACAAGTTCTAAATAAAGTCTAAATCGTTATTATTTCATAACCCAAAATGTATCTCAAGGTGTCAGCTACAGTAATACTCGACTTAATGTACCTACTGAATTAACTAATATTTTGAAAATTAATTTCACATATGTGAAATCTCTGTGGTTGTAGTCTATATATTTTTTTTAATACACGATGATTTCGAATAATTTTCGAGCAGTTTTATGCAGTAATTTAACCTGTTTACTTCATAAAACTGCTCGACAATTTGAATTTAAAGTTGTCTTCTGATTAACTTGCGCCTAAGAATTCACTTAATTGCCAGCCAACCACTTAATTAAAATGTACGTCAAGTCATCCGAACCGGCAAAGGAACAGTAACTTGTAAATTAAGTTGATTTCTTACTTAGTTGTTACTTAGCTCTGTATTTAATAAAGGTATTGTTTTGTTTTATTCGTATATCTGCTTAGTAATAGTCCAGTAATAATATAATATTAAAAAGATTGTTACCCGAAGGAGAAATATTACGAGATAAACTTGTTTAGCATTTTAATAAAATTAACTTTGTCACATATAAACAGATTAGCGCTCTCCAAATACACAAAAGGTAAATTCGTGTTACCCAGCGACTGATGTTCGATAATTAAACATTATTTCATATCATTAATAAAGTTAGTAATAAGGTTGCTCCTGGTATCAGTGCTCTTAAAACACCATAGAAAATTTTAAAATTACCCCCACCGCAAATTATGGAAAGATAGTCTCTAAAACTATTCACCCAAAGAAAGATAAAGTAATCGTAATTGTTTACATCGACGTTATTATGCTACGAAATTACTTACTTGTACGAAATAAAATACTTTCGTGTTCCTGGGAGACTTTAATAGTCACTACTTTCATTGCAACTGCTGACTACAACCTATAGACATATGTATATCTCTTACTTGAAATTTATACATTGTTTGAGAAATTCGTAATAAATTGAAATGGTATTTGAAACATATTCATCTAATGTCTCACTAACAATTTAGATTTAGGCAGTTTAGTTTATTTAGATTACTTAGACCATGGTATATTCACATCTTTTGCAAAAAAAAAAAAAAGAAACAGTTGCTATAAAATGATGTAAATACATCATTTTACGATCATTTAATCTATATGAACCAAATTGTTACGTATACAGTATTTAAATGACATAAAAAATCCTTCTGTATACTCCGTTCACCATTTCAACTTGCATGCATCAAATATTAAACCTTATTGAACCTCATTTCAGTAAATACAACGTAGCGTATCACATTATTTTCGTGTAATGATAAATATATATATGTATATATATATATACAGATAAGTATGTCTAGGAACCATTAACTTGTCATAAGCTGGGCGCTGTGCCTGATCACTTGAAAGCTTTATTACTCTGTTAAAACGTTGAGAGTTTTTTTTATAAATCACATCAACACTATTTCAAAACCTTTGCCGATTCCTTCTCCTGCCTGTGCCTGCCAATTTAGCTTATCTCCATAGTTCACGTTGTAGTGGTGGGCTGTACATCTGGTACATTCTTACATATCATGAGAGGCGATCTCAAGACATGTGAAACTGTACCGTCGTCGTATTATTCATTTCGTTTTTTGTTGTGTATTAAGTCAGAGCATTTCACAACACAATCGAGGACCTTTAGATAAACAAAAGTGGTCCAATCCATAAAAACAAATTGAAAATGTTCGAAGTTCACATAGCCAGGGATATCTTCTACGATAAACATGTTTATCTTTTTTATAACTACGACGTTGATGTCTCAGATTCGACTATTATGTACACTTAAGGCAATTGTGAGGAACTTACCCGCACAGTTAAATGGAAATTAAAACGTACTGATAGTCTGTCAATCAATGGTTATTTATTATAACATTAACGTGTAATCTACTATTGATTTTGATGTTCCTAACACTTGATAACTTAATTTATAAGGCTGTTCTGTGATCAACGAATTTAGAGTAAATTCAAAGGGTTAGTGTAGTTTCATCACAGTCATCGTTTCGTCACACTTTTCAAGCTCTATACATTTTGTAAAAATCGTCACACTTAAAAAAATTAAATAACTTGTGGTGTAATTTCGTCATAATTTTTTAATTATGGAATGATAAATGATAATGATAAATGATCTTTACTTTGTAAATAGGCTATAACAACACTTTTACACGTCAATATATTTTTTTTCTGTTGGTTTATGCTAGGTGAGGCCGGTGTTTCCTAGCTGACTACACTGAGAAGAAACACCGAAACAAACTCAGAGGTCAAAGTCTGTTTTAAAGTCCATACAGATGTACTGGTCAAAAACATATGAGAACCATGCACGCTAACGTCTGAGATGAGCTTTTGAAGAAAGCACCACGCTCATTTGAGTGGACCCGTCCAAACAGTGCAAGCATTTGTCAGTTATCGTGTAGCTCAACTTAGAACTTTAAGGAGCTCAACGGACCGACGAACAGTACCAAAGCAAGGACATTTGGGTAGGCCGCAAAAGGACTCAAACAGTCAGACATCGTTAAAAAAAAAACTTACAGGAAAAAAGGAGAAAAGAAAAAAAAAGAAATAACCTACATAGTCGTCACATTTACAATAAATAATTAATAATTATTTTTTTAAATTAAAAAAAAAAAACAAATATATTATACTTAACAAAGTATTCATGTCAAAAAGTACAAAGATTAAAACAATAAAAAAAAACAATATAATACTTAACAAAGTAAGTATTCATGTCAAAAAGTAAAATATAAAATGTCAATGTGTAGTGTGTGTAGTGTGTAAAAAACATAAACGAAAAACAAAGGCTCATGTACATTAATGAAGCAGCTCATTCCCATTTTTTTTCCTTTTTATCTTCAATGTTATCTTTAATTGTGTAAAAAGCTTTTTGACTTAGTTTTTTTTTTATAAATGATTTAAATTTATTATTGCTTAGTTCTTGTATTTGGCTAGGAAGCTTATTATAGAAATGTATACTTTGGCATCTAAACAATCTATTTTCTTGAGCCTAGTTTTAGGAACAACAAATTTGTTTTTGTTTCTAGTATTTACACTATGGATATCACTGTATTTTTTAAACAGATTAATATTTTTATGTTTCGAAGGTATAACTACTTGCATAACAAAATAATTTAAATAGTTACATTACAATTTGAGTCATACAACTAAAAAAAATGCAAAAAATTAAGTATGGAAATTATAGTCAAAAGTCAAAGCATTTATTTCAAATAAGCCCAAAAGGCACTTACATTTAAATAGAATTGATTCTAGTTGCCCATTACTAAATGTAGTTTCGTATGGAGAAGTATGGGCAAGAAACTCCACCATTATAATTCAATAATTTTATATAATTAAAATTATGTTTGAAAACGATGCACTCAGAACAATATCACTATACCGAAATAGGTTAAAATAATTAAGCAACGAATAACGAAGCAACAACAGATAAATTACTTTTATGATAGATATATGGTGGTCACACATTAACAAACATAGCAAAAATAGTATACGATTTACATAGATATAGAGTATATTAACAAGTAATAAGACAGTGTGTGAGTTAAAATAATCGTGTAAAACAATGTTACAAAAATATAAATCCTTATACAATACAATTAGCAACCAGTTTGTTAACAAAGTGTAGTTTTGATATGGGTTTTAATTTTCCTTTCATTTAATTGCAATATATCACAAGGAACTTTGTTATAACATTTAACACAGTACCCCATAAAAGATGTATGTACTTTTGCTAATCTGAAAAATGGTTGATCTAATTTGTCTTTCTTTCTAGATTAAAATTATGTATATCACTTATGTTATTAAGATATAGATTTTTTCTTACATACATCATATTTTCAGAAATGAATTGGCAACGTACCGTCATAATATCAATCCTTTTAAATAGTTCTGACAGCTGCCTTTTGCAAGATAAAGATTTATTCGATGTCAGCAGAACGGCCCCACAGTAAAACGCATTAAGACATAATGCTGTGGAAGTAGCTAAAATAGACCAAACGTGCGGTTTCTACATCTGTTAACTGTCTGATCTTTCTGACAGCATAAACGGCCGCGCTTAACCGGGGCGCTTAAACTTGAGTTCTAAACTAATTTGTTAAATACATAAAAGATTCGTTTTGTATTTGTTTCTTATTGTATGCCTTGTTGTCTGTTGCAACTGTTGAATTACATATATCATATTATAAGTATTACTAAAAGTTGTTGTATAAAGGTGTTATTATATTTCAGGGCCTTAGAGTGCACCTGTGGTAACAAGTTGAGAGGAACAGACGAACAGATGGGTCACCTTATGTTAAGTGACAACTGTCGTCGTGTCCGTACCGTCGTGGAATAGTTTTAGTAAAAAAAACTTCTCTCTCAGTACTTTACATGAATATAAATAACTCCATTTTCGTATACATGAATTTCTAAAATAATTTTGCTATTATAGGATTAGGGTTATCGGTGTATAATTAGTAATTTACATACAGCATACAGAAATCACAAAGTGTGACAGCCAGTACCGTCACGGCTGAACAACTTATTCCTTGAGAAAGGTTTCCTGTCGGGACCGAAACAAGTCGGGCATCCCCGAAATACACACGTGAGTACAATAGTATATTTTAATGAGCATAGGGTTTTACATTAGATGTAACATTATATTTGTCGTTAAAATTATTCGATCTAGTTTTTATGATATGCTGAGCTAAACGTTGGGCGTGTTGATCTCTAAAAATATATAAAATATGCCTCTTCTGACCTTGTTTTAAATCTGTACTAAGTATCTGTACTAATTTATAAATTTTCTGTATATTCCTGAAAATAAACCACTAAGGTCTCTTAATTTAATACATTTATCATATATTATTGCTTTTTTGTTTTAGCACATGCAACGCTACTGGCATTTAACAGATATTAAAACATATAACATTATTTATTATCCATTTTTGTTATTGTACTGTTGTGTTTACTTTCTAAAAGAAATGCCCTCTTATTTATTGTTCTAAGTTAACTATGGTAACTAGCTAAAAGACAATTTCAGAAATAGCTTGTTAGACTTATTCCATACTGATGTTATTATTTTGGAACAGCGTTCGCAAACAACTTGTACACTAAATATTTAACACTGTTTTACACAATTTATGTTACGTTTAGGCAAATGTCGACTCAAACAGTTCAATTTGCGACTACAAATATGTAGCTTTACCTCAAAGAATCTCTCGCGTTAGTGATGAGATCACCAGAGATGTGACAAAAAACGATACCAAATAAAAACTCCGTCAAAGAAGGCAAAACCCTTTTTTGCCAAATTTATTTTATTCCCGGCATACCAAAAGTTGAAGTTAACAAGGTTTTTTGTATCGTTCCTTGTGTAGTTTGATATTCACTTTAGCAATGGAATAAAGATCCATCGAATATTTAGTTAAAGCGTCACGTAGTATTCTTGTTTATATTAGGAATTTATGGATTTCATTTATATGATTTATAGACTGTTATTTTGAAATCAGGTGAACCCTTCAAATAAAATAACTGAAGAAAGCATACTTAGGTTCTCACTGAAATAACAGTTGGAATGAACAATATGTTCCTTAAATGCAGAAACTTTTGCGTTCAGGGGAACAAATGTGCACTTATTTTTATCCAATCCAGAATAGACTACTTCAATGAGAATTTAGCATGCGCTTTATATATATTTATATATATTAAGCCTACTATAGTACTACTACAATATCCCAGTATTGCTAAAGAATAAATAAAAGGGTGATAAAATTCGAGTGCCCTGTGCACTTTTTATTAAACGGATAAGTATTTTCGTCCAATTACCAGGTAATAAACATTTTAGTTAAATGTTTCATGTTACTTTTTTTAACCGATACGTTATATGTACAGCGCATGTGTCTGGTGTGTCCTTTCAAATATCGTTTCATCAATTGCAAAATGGTGTGCTTTATCAACATGTTACACGCTTCATTATACCTATAAAATTTTGTGCAAAATAACAGTAAGTCTGCATAAAATTGGATATTATGCCCTATACCACGACCGCTACTGCTACAGGATAATCGTTTTTTGATGACTCCATAGAGGTGCTTCATCAGTGAATATTGAAGCATGCTTGAACTCACCCTTCCATTAAGCAACTTGGGACCAGAGGTCTTGTGTGTTGTTTAATATATATTTAGATTATATTTATATTTAGGATAGGAATTCGGTGCGTTTTTCGCTAATTATGATGTTGCACTGTATTATAGTTGGGGCATAGAGCAGAAACTTGGCTTGTGACGTGACGTGAAGCGGTGTGGGACGACAGAGACCCGGCGATGAATTCAGTGGCACTAGGTCGAGATCCCAGAAATGTGTAGTTATAGCAACGAGCTTCCTCAAGGAGTTGTGACACAGTTTGCAGAATTCGTCGTAGATTTTCTGGTCGTCGTCGTCAGTTTCTTTTTTGGATGCTCTTTCTCAGGTGAGAGGGAGACAGCAGCACTAGGAGGTAACTAGGGCCCCTAGAATTATTCGCGTCGTATTTTTTTACAAATTGAACTCCTATTCGAATTTTTGTTTAGTCGCCCAATGCCTACTTACTTTAGCGTCACAACCGCTGACTAGTTTCCTTAATTGACTGAGTGCTCTTCAGCTACAATAATTACAAAATTATACTAGTTAACTCGAACACAACAATGACCTTAGAATTATTGACATTACTGACGTTTCATTCGGTGAGTATATACCAACATTTTAGTGACGTTCCAGACTACATGTATTGACGATGTGATTAATTTTATACTTTTTAATTACATACTATGGTATAGTAATTCGGGGTCGTACTTGGAGGTTTTATGAAAGCGATATAAAACGACTAATTATACATTAACTGACACAGCAGGACCAGTAGGGCAGATCAGACTTCACCGGTAGAAGTACTATTATCTTTCCAGGAATGCAGAGAAAAGGACAGAGCTTTAGCCGCCTATTTTTTATACTATAGGGGGACAGACGCACAAACGGGTCACCTGATGGTAAATGACAACCGCCGTCCATGCACACTTGCAACTCTTGTCGTAAGTGCGCTGCCCGCCTTTAAGGGTGATAAAATTTAGGGGATGCGGGGAGGGAAAAGAAGAGAGGGGATGGGGGGGAGAGGAAAGAGGAGAGGGGAAGTTGGGCCTCCGGAAACCTCACTCTCACCTCACTCACCGTTACTTCAAAACCGGTTTTCTGTGAGGCCGTGGTATCGCACCGGTCGAGCCGGCCCATTCGTGCCTAAGGCTCTACCACTGTCTGTTTATAGTCTATCAATGAATTTTTTAGATTTAGCCAAGATATCGCGATATCCAGCAAGTTAGCGGAAAATAGCTGCTTCCCTATCAGTTTTACTAAAGTCAAACGAAATGATATAAAAATTAAATTCCTAATACCTGATTAAAATTACGGGAGTTTTCATTCATATCAGGCTTTTAAGAAGAAGAATTTGTTACATTTTTGTATTTGTTAAATATTTATAATTTTGTTACTCGCATACCGATACGTTCTTACGCTACACTTTCCTAGACTCAACTTAAACGCGAAATATGACAAATGTTTGATTATACTGTGTTCAAAATTAGTTTAAGTTTTTTAATTATGAAATATCAAGTGAATTGTATGTGTATAAAGTTACACATACACAAAGTACACACTGTCTGTGATTCAATAACTTGAATGTTTTTTTCTCAATTTTACGGTGTTACTGTGTGTTTTCGTCGTCTTGTTTATTTCTATGTTACTAACCAACAATCCTTTTTTTTATTATTAATTTAGTAATCAGTAAATGAAACATCTTAATTGTCATATGACATCACATATGCATGGTACTCACCACTGTGTATACGACTCGCTCTAGTTCTATTATTTGCTTGAATATTCAAAACTCATTTTGTGAGATCACTTTTTTTTATATATATACCTACCATAATGACTAATATATAATAATCTGCCTGATGGAAAGCAACAAGTGGAATCTAAGAGTGATGGTCACCATCCTCATTGCAAGTGTAGTCAATGTAGCATGGTGACCCACACTATGGCGGCCTGGTGAAATGCTTTTTCACGCCCCGCTTAAAAGACGCTGGATCAAAGTGGAAGGGAAACGTATTGTTTTTATTTATAAGTGAGGGCCCCATTGTAATCTCGAATCGATCGAAAATCGTTGCATTCACAAATTTATTTTTTTCCTTATTCAGTAAGACGTCACATGCACTGTGTGTGAGAAAGAGAATTTTACAATTTTAGTTTCTTTCTTATTTAGTACTAAATTATTGGTAGTAAAGCAATCATGTACTCTTTAAATAATATATTATTCACACGTTCTAAGTTATTGGCGTGTTTATCTACATTAAAAATTATTGAAAGGCCAAGACAAATGAAATTATTTTAGGTTGGTTGACCATTAAGGGGGGGAGATCATTAATATATACTAGAACGAGAAAAAGGCCCAATATCAATCTCTTCCGCTGATATGTATTGTCGCCCATTTTTATTGTTGGTGAATGAATTTACAAAAGTAATCTGGACTTGCTGTTGTCTATCACTCAGGTATGATTGAAGCAAAGGGAGAACTTGTTTACAAAGTCCATAATGTTCAAGTTTCAGGAGCAAAGTTTCATGACTTACAAAGTACAGTGCATCCTTAGCTCCCTCCCAGGGGGTAAAAATATACTGTAACAAAGTAACACCGGCATCAGTTGTGCAATGCCCTTTATGTTATTTGCGTTGAAATGAAGTTGCATTTGATTGAACATAATCTTTTTAAAAACCTTTCTAACTACATGCAGAATTGACGCAGGTCTGTAGCTATTACAATTTTTAGATTAAAAAGTGGTATGAAAGTACTTTGTTTTATGAGATCGGAGAAAAGCCTTTGATGATCTCTGTCTCTTAGAAAACATTAGCGATGTAAGCAGTTGACTAGGTAACACGAGTCGATTCTATAAAAATATTTTTCTCATTATAACTTTTAAAAAAGCTGAGAAATGTGGACTAAAATATTCGAATTTAAATTCCCTTTCACAATATTGATGTATCTTAAAAATCACCACAGATGATCACCAATAGAGATAAATCCCATAAAGACTTCCATTATAGTATCAAAGTGACGACATGCCTTTCTATCTCAACACAAGATAACTATATCTTTTCTCTTTTTAACTAAGATTGAATATTCTCTACACAAAAGATTTTCGGTTGAAGTAATAAGCTAGATTGTGGTACTTATTATAATTAATTAGCATATTTTCTTCCTTCAACCAATGGTTTTTATTCTAAAATAGTTTCTTTTTCTAATGACTAACAAGAAAATTGTTTATATTATTGCATGTGTACACATAGTTTTAGGACCCTCCTTCGTCCTTTAAATACTTTTATTTCATATTTCACTCAAAAGCAAGTTAATAGAAAAAAGGGAAATTAGCAGACAGGACATAATATAATTTTGTGATATTTTAAAGCAAGTATTTGAGCAAAACTGTCAATTATATCCTTATTTTTTACATTTTAAGTTAAGAATAAATAGTTTGAATGAAACAAAAATTCAAAACTTTCCCTACTTCACTTAGAGCAAAGAAAACCTAATACAAGCTATAATTCACGATCTCTTAGTGCGTAGAATGTGTGCTTAAATAAGGCAGAAATATTTCGAATTCCATTAATCCCGAACTAACTGCTGCTATAAGTAAAAATACAGTTACGATCTGCGATTTGGGTACAAAGAAAGTTTTGCTTTACCCAATTAAGTTTGATGATGAAACAAGGAACTCGGGGAAAATGTCCAAACTTGTGTTTGAAAACTAAGGGATAGAGATTGTTCTTAAACATAAGGAAAGAAGGTATAATAAGGCCTGTAACTACAGTTACTGGCAAAAATTTGAATGATTCATATTTTGTGACAAACTGCCTTACGATTGAAGCTCTATAAGTATTCTTTCTTACTAAACATGTGCGACAGAGTGAGACATAAATTTGTATGAAAGTTTTTTTAACATCACCCTCTAGACTTGTTGTAGCCAAAACTAGACAAGCAAAATAATAGCTAGAAAAAATTTCAGTTCATTTTTTTTATGTAATGAAAGGTAGATACTATTTTTACCGATTTAAGAGGAGGTTCTATGTTTGACTATTTGTATTTTTTTCTGTTTAATACTTTTGCCGGTTGTTCCATTATCATCAAGCCAGGATTTGATAATCTTCAACGGTTAGAAATGAGTCTTTAAATTACACGTTTTTATCTTTGATCATTATAGGCTTATTAAAAGTGACTATAATTATTAATAATAAATGCTTGCTTCTTATTCTCTATTATAATCTATCCGATTTTCCTTCCATAAAACTCAAAGCTAGTTTATAGATTGTAAATATAGGTTTAAATTTATATTTTGAGGTTTACAAATAGTTAGCTGCAAATTTAAATAACCGTTTTTAATATCCATGGGAATGGAAGTTATCATAGGTACTACAAATCGGCCTACCCCTTCTGGGATATAGGATTGAGTATATGTATGCATGTAAGTATGTAAAATAAAACCAATAGAGTTTTCATTTTATTTCTCTCCTGATCAGGTAGACGCTAATCAATATCGCCAATAGGCCTATGTTTCAGCATTCTAGAATGCACCAAACAAGTGCCGATCGCAAACTCAAATAGAATCTGTAAAAAAAAATGTATGTAATTCTTATACATGGGAAGGTGAGAACGGTGGTGTGGTTACTTGACTTTGCACTATATGTACTTGGCTTCTTTACAAATACATCACTTAAGAGCTTAAGAGCTTGATATGGAAATACTACAATTAAGTTACAAAAAAAAGTAATCAAATTAGCAAAGCATAACAAACATTGTTTTGAGTTTTCTTTAAAATATAGTATAAAAAACAATGTTTCAATATTTGAGTTAAACTTCACTTGTATACATAGAGAGTTCGATTTTTTTCAACAAAACTTTTGCGTAAAAAATTCAGCTTACCTCCGCGAACAGAACTCTCCCTAAAGAACTGCGCTCAGGAAATTTTAAGTTTAATCACAAAAACATGACACAGCGCCGCGCTCTCCAAACTCATAATTAGTTCTTCCTTACGCTTAATTAGCTTATATAATATTATCAAAGCATCTCGCAAACTATCTGTAGAATAAGTTCGTTTGGGACAACCAGTTAAATGGCAAAGATGCAACACCAACATGTTTTACTTCTCGCGTTATAAATTTCTACATACATATTAACAAGTTTGTGAGTGCTCAGGCTGCTGACACATACTCGTATTTGTTCGTAGTTAAATATAATCTGTTATGTTATCTTTCTAATTTTATAAATGCGAAAGTTTAAATGAATTATTGTTAATGTTAACAATGGCCACTAACAATATATTATTTACTCATCTAAGAACTCAAATAGTACCTGTATTTGTTGTGGAATCGGACTAACGGTCAACGGACTGTAACCGTACTACTCAAACGTTGAGTAGTTTTTTGGTAAACACTTAAAACGGCTGTGCAATCTATCTCGTTTAGCAAGTACTATAATTACCATACCCGGCGCAATTGGATATAAACGTTACATAAAGACTTTTATGTTTAATATGTATACATATATTGTTTTTTTTTTTAATTTAATTTATATAACCGCAGCAGTATTTGATAGAATACATGCAAACATTTTGTTAAGAGTTTTAATACAATATGCTATACAAGCAATAAAAGCCATTTGAAATTATTGAACACCATTGTAGGCTACAAATATAGTCGAAATCAAAAATCACTCTGAATGCATTGTGCATTCGATAACAGTTATTAAATAAACTGGATTGGTATAAACTAAACTATACCAAATTAAATTAGTTTGTCTCCATCTATAATTATATATTCACTCAAATAATAGAACGGAGAAAGTGTTTGAATTTCATTAGCTATTTACTAACACGAAGTTAAACTTATGTTAAAAAGCATTCTGAAGGCTGTATACCTCCGATGCTTAGGACTGAATTACTTACTACATTAAGACAGATCTTACAGACGGAAAATTTAATGCCTGCCACCGACAATGCATTCAAATTCGCTAAGTTCTTCGCCACAACAATTTGTGAAATTAAATCATTAATACATTGACTTTCATATCACAACATTAATGATAATATAGGCATATCGTAACTGACAGCTGGGTTCTTACCAACTTCTAAACCCTACCAGCGTTACTAAAAAGAAATCATTTTTGTGGTAAAACTCGACATGCGGTGCTATACAAGCTACTTTTCACTTTATTGCATACCATACGTAGTTTCTCATGCCAGATTATCCTAAGGTGTAGGTAGAAGTGTATAAAACACCCACATTTTGGCCAGTTGCCGTCAACTGGGTACTTTATTTACTTATTACATTTAAATTTAGGAATGTATATCTTGTACGCCTTTTTTGTAAAGATAATTGAGACGAGAGTGTGTATTCATAACCAAAAACTTAAGTTCTCTCTATGAAGTCCCAGCTGATATTATTTTACGATGCCTCTCCGCAGCTTTGAATTTCAAACCTTCTGTATCATACCCAGGTATTAGGGTTACTGGATATTGCCAGACTAATATAAAATTTTAGTCCAGGAAGGTTTTATGACGTCATAACTCTGTTATACGTTTTATATTACACATGAAAGCACCAGTCTTGCCTACGAATAATAAATAAGTACCTAGTAATAAATTTCGTTAGTGAACATATTTTTCCAAAATCTTTTTTCAACACATACTTAAGTTAAAAAAAATAATGTACAAATAGTTTCATTCTTGAATGTTTCTTTTGAAATATAATATTACAAGTTTATGATTCACTTACTAGTTCTTGAATAGTTTAGACTAAAAGTGCATTAAAATTGCAAATACAGAACAGTGACTATATTCGCGTTTTTTTTATGACATTATATAAGCATACATACGCTGTATAGGTTTTATATATATTTAAGTAAGTCATATTTTCAGTACTGAGTCCCACTTACTCCAATACGTCAATAAGCGAATTTTGTTTCAAGCCTGCAACTGTCATTTGTTAGTAAAAAATATATATCAAATACATAAATTACAATCTATGTATACGAAACAATGGTATATCGTGGTAGAGCCATCTAAATATGTGTACCATGTGGTATAAAAAAAAGATGAAAAAATATTTTGAGCTCGGTACAACATGATTTACAATTGCAGGATTTAGAAGAGTATAAGTATGTACATATATCAGCCGTCTGGTGCCCATAGTACAAGCTACTAAGCAGAGCTTGTACTTTTTGATCAGACGGCCGTGTATGTGATGTCAGATGATAAACGGAGTTATTTATTATATTTTAGCTGCCTCCGCAGAATTTCGCTGACGTACACTTATTTAAAGAACTTTTTCATTTGAAATTTGTAGTAACAAGAATCTTGCTAGATTGCATTTAGCAATAAGGCCCCCTTTGTACATTTTGTGTGTGACACCTTTAAATACATATATGTATGTATATGAACAAATAATGTTGTTATCTAAGTATCTATCTTGCTACTACTCGTAGTACAAAATTACCTTTACTAAGTCGACAACAAGGAAAATAATGAAAAAAATATAACATTCGGCTGCACTACAGACTTCTTCGTGTCTATTGCTGTTGTTATCTTGAAATCCACAAACTATGTCAAACCCACTATTAAGACGATCCAAATAACATTTCACATGTTCGAACCCATCTAAACTGTCTATTTTGTAGGGCTGTAGACACATTATACATACATACATACATACATACATACATACATACATACTAAAAACGCAATCTTTCTGGCGCAGTCAATAGTATAGGCGTAGTAATAATCAAGCCCAGAGTTTAAATGCTATTTCTATTCTTCCTTTTCTTTCAAAAGTGCTAGAAGGCTGCGTCCACAAACAAAGTTCTCCCACTTCATTTATGACAACAACTTATTCAGTCCCCTTCAGTCTGGGTTTCGGCCTGGCCATAGCACGGTCTCTGCTCTCCTTAAAGTGGCGATATTAAGGTAGCCATGGAGAATACCATGGTCACTACTTTGGTTCTGGTTGATTTTTCCAATGCCTTCAATACCGTCAGTCACCAACTCCTCCTTGCTATCCTACACCATTTCTCAGTCTCTCAAGAGCCACTTGGCTGGTTTTCTTCTTACCGTCGGGATCTTCAGCAGTCGGTTCATATTGAATTTTCTTCTTCTGGTTGGTGTGGTATCGCTGCTGGTGTCCCTCAAGGCGGTATTCTTTCACCTCTTCTATTTTCTATCTTCATTAATGTTATCACACTAAGACTTCAGTGTTCCTACCATCCTTTTGCTGATTACTTGCAGTTATATTATCAAACAGTGTTATGCAATATATCATCCGCGGTTTCGATTGTGAATAATGATCTAGCGGCAATTAAACATTGGTCTGCTATGTTCACCACTTACGATGGTATGATCATTCCATACTGTGAAAGTGTAAAAGACTGCGGATTGTGTATTGACACAACTTTGAGCTGGCGAAAACATATCGCTACTATTTGTCAAAAAGTAACAAGATCAGTGCGCGCCCTTTATAGGCTAAATAACTTTCTGCCCTCTAAAACTAAGGTAATACTTGAACATACTCTAATATTTCCTACAATCGACTATGGTGATGTGTGCTATTTTGACCTGGATGCAGATCTGCTCAAGAAGCTTGACCGTCTTCTCAATAATTGCATTCGATTCGTTTTCAATTTACAGAAATATGATCACGTGTCTCAGCACTGCTTCAACTTGAAGTGGCTGCCAATTCGCCAACGTGGACAGACACGAGCATTAACTACCCTATATTCTTTACTATTCTCTCTAAGTCCTCCTACCTATCTAACTTCACAATTTCAATATTTAGGTATAAACCATACTGTAAATCTTAGATCTTCAAACAACCGGCTTCTCCATTGTCCCGCTCACCGCTCCGACTTCGTACATTCTACTTATTTTGTTCAATCTGTCCTTCTATGGAACGCGCTCCCTCTCGAGATGAGGATGGCCAAAACTCGGATTACTTTTAAATATATATTACGAAAACATGCCTCATCAGATTCTTTTAAATCTTAAACCCTCCTCCGCGAATTTAAAATATATATTATATGTGTATACATTTATTTATGAATATTTATATATTATATGTACACGTGTATGTGAAATACTATATTAGCATGTATATAATAAAGTAATCCTCGTACTAATACAATATTTTATCATAAAAATATATTTACTTTGATTACTTATGCTACGATTACTGATACTTCTTAACCTCTGTGCATTTACCTTGTTTTGTCTCTGCATCGCCCTAAGGTCGGCTGGTAGAAAATGCTTACGACATTAAGTCCCCCTTTCAGACATATTGTGCATAAAGTATAAATAAATAAATAAATAAAATGTTGGTTTAGTGGCCCTTCACTCTCCGGAAGTACGATCGTGGCTTACATCACGACCGATCACGGTTCTAGAATAAAGCGGCCATACTACCACGTTACATTAGAAATATACCTGACCTGTGAATTTCTTATAGTCCCTATAATTTTAAAACCAAATTCTAAGATCATGAATAATTAAGAATTAAGTATTCAAATGCTACAGTAGTATGCATCTGTAAATAATATATTTTTCTGGTGAGAAAGGAAATTATGCGATAGGGGTCAAACGAGCAGACGGGTCACCTGATGGTAAGTGACTACCGCCGCCCATGGACACCCGCAACTCAAGAGTCACAAGTGCGTTGCCGGCCTTTTAGGTAGGAGTACGCTCTTTTCTTGAAGGTTTGAAGGTCGTATCGGTTCGGAAATACGGCAGGCGACAGTTTGTTCTATAAGCTGGTTGTGCGAGGCAAAAAGCTTCTGGAGAAGCGCACAGTGGTGGAGTGCCAATCGTCAAGGTGATGGGGATGGATATTTTGTCGCGTAGGACGATGGCGGAAACCAGCAGCCGGTATAAGTCCGAACAATTCCTCTGAACACTCCCCATGATACAAGCGATAGAGGATGCAGAGTGAAGCTACATCTCTACGCAACGCCAAGGTGTCAAGTCGATCAGAAATATCTTGGCAGTCGATGATGCGAGTCGCTCTCCGTTGAATGCGGTCAAGAGGGAGAAGTTGGTACTGGGGTGCACCTGCATAGAGATGAGAACAGTATTCCATGTGCGGCCGAACCTGCGCCTTATAAAGTTGCAGGCGGTGGGCCGGGGTAAAATACTGTCTCGATCTGTTTAGCACACCAAGCTTCTTCGAGGCTAATATGGCCTTACTCTCTAAGTGACCGTGAAACTGGACTTCACTAGATATATCGACGCCAAGGATTCCGATACTGGCTTATGCAGTTAGGGAAGTGCTCTCAAATTGAGGTGATACGATCAATGGCATCTTTTTAGCAGTGAACGCGCAAACCTGTGTCTTCGTGGGGTTAAACTGGACTAGGTTAAGTCGACCCCAATCTGAAACTTTTGATGAAGAAGTTTCGATTTCAGACACAAGTTTGGATTGGCTTTCGATGATGTTTACCCGAGAAATGTTAGCGCGGCCGGTGTAAAGGGCATCACTCGTGCTATCGTCTGCATAGCAATGGATGCTGCTAATCTGCAGCACGTCCTTGATATGCAGAAGGAACAGCGTAGGTGATAGCACACAGCCTTGCGGGACACCAGAATTAACAGACTTGGAGTCGGAGCATGCACCGTCAACAACGACCTTGATGCTTCTGTCTGTAAGAAAACTGGTGAGCCAATTGCACAGTTTCTCGGGAAGCCCATAGGAAGGAAGCTTCACAAGGAGCGCTTTGTGCCAGACCCGATCGAAGGCCTTCGCCACGTCCAAACTAACGGCCAACGCTTCCCCCTTGGTCTCGATCGCCTGTGCCCACCGGTGAGTCAAGTTAACAAGAAGATCACCAGCTGAACGACCCTGACGGAAGCCGTATTGTCGATCATTGAGGAGCTGGGTGTCTTCTAAGTACCGTATTAGCTGGTAGTTAATAATGGATTCCATTATCTTGGAGAACAAGGAGGTGATAGCTATGGGTCTGTAGTTGGACGGATCCGAGCGATCTCATTTTTTAGGGATTGGGTGCACTAGAGCTGTCTTCCATGAGTTCGGGACTACACCAAGAGAATAGGAAAGCCGATAAAGGCGCGTTAAATCCGGTGCCAACCCAGGAGCACACGTCTTCAGCACGATAAGAGAGATTTTATCGGGCCCACTCGACTTAAGAACGTCGAGGGAAAGAAGCGCTTTACGCACTGCCCTTTGTGTAAACCGGATTCCCGGCATGCGGCTCTCGCATTGCGGTATGGTCAGCGGTGCGTTTCGTCGAGTTAGATGCAAAGAGTTTGCCCAGAAGATCGGCTTTAACTTTAGTGTCGTGGGCCAACGAATTATCTCCTATGTGCAGAGGTGGAAGGGATGGCTTACAAAAGTTCCCCTGGACAGCTTTGGCAAGAGACCAGAATGCACGAGTTCCGGAGGGGAGACTCACTAGTCTCTCGCCAATTCTGCCGATGTGAGCCGACTTCGCCCCAGCAATTACTCTTTTGAGGGACCTGGAGGCAAATTTAAATTGCTTTTTTAATGTGCTGGTCTTTACATCCAGTGCTGTTGCTGCATTAGCCCATGCTTGGTAACATTCCTGCTTTCGGCGGGACGCCGCTTTGCAGGTTCGACCAAACCAAGGCTGGGACTTGCCACCTGTGGGAATCAGGGAGAATGGAATGAAAAGTTCCATACTCTGAAGCACAACATCTGCGACAGTGTCGGCAACGACATTGGGATCAGCGAGTAGCAAACCTGCCTCCATGGGTAGGATGCAAAGAATGTTCGCATTCCATCCCAGTCTGCTAACCTATAGTGCCATACGCGGCGACTGCCTGTAACTCGCGGCCGCAGTGACTTAACGAGTGGCACCATACTCCTAATCAGGCAATGGTCCGAAAAACCAAGAGGGGCCTCAACGGATACTTTGTAGCCGTCAGGATGTGAGGTCAGCAGAAGATCCAACAGTGAAGGCACGTGGCTTTCTGCATCTGGGATTCGCGCAGGCGTTGCTACCAGCTGCGTCAAGCCATATGCCAAGGCGAAATCGTAAACAGATTTTCCCGCATGATCGGTTTTGCGCGAAACAAGCCATTCGGCGTGATGGGTGTCAAAGTCACCAAGAATTACGATCTCTGCGGATGGGACCTGCTGGAGCACTGAGTCTGTAGCCATTTGGACGTGGTAAATGAGTCGGTCCGTTTCGGCATCACCGCTATGGGACCTGTAGAGGCAAACGTAGATGCGGGGATGGTCGTCGGAGTCTACACGTAGCTTTAAGATGGAGAGGTCCCTACCTCCAAGATTGCCGAGGCGGAGGAGGAGAAGTGATATCATCTCTAACGTACACGCATACACCAGCCTTATGAACAAAGGAGTGTTCCAGTCCGTACCCAGGGTAGCAGAGGTAGGATGTGTCCGCTGGAGATATCTGCGTCTTGGTTAAAAAGAGCAAGGCCGGCTTTGCTATCTCAAGGTGGTGGTGGACAGTGTCGAGGTTCGAATGTAAGCTCCTGATGTTACAAAAATCCACGGTAAACGTGACCGGGGGTGCCATGGTATGCCTTCTCTTGCCCCGAGCAGGTATTGAGACGTACAGGGGGGGATTCTCCAACGCTAGCGCTGGTACCCCCCTGGGGTATCCTTTTTGTGAACAGCCCTATCATTAGGGGGGGTTGTGGATTTTGGGCCTCCACAGACCTCACTCATTTCGGGGAAATGCAACGCAAGCGTTACTTCACAATCGGTTTTCTGTGAGGCCGTGGTATCGCACCGGTCGAGCCGGCCCATTCGTGCCTAAGCATGGCTCTACCACGTATATATTATCTGTATTATTATATTATATTCTTGAAAATGTCTGTCCGTTACATTCTATAACATTTACTAAAAAGTCTGTCCGTTAAATTCTATAACATTTACAAAAATGTCTGTCCGTTACATTCTATAACATTTACTAAAATGGACAAGAGAAAGTTAATTGTTTATATCCGAGTCTCCGAAAACACTCACACACAATTTATCTTTGCATTCGTATTGTCGTATTATTTTGGAAGTATTTGTTGAATGATGACGAATTGAGGCAACGACATGTAATTGTTACTATGATTCACAAAGATTAATAAGGCCTATAAACAATTTTTCTCAAAATTTGGCAATGTGAATGTATATGCTATATTTAATATTAAATTCTTATTCGCAAAAAAAAAAAAAGGGTAATTTATGCACCTTTGCCTTCCCTCTAGGGGATGCAGGCATGATCGTATGTATGTACGTATGTATAATTTTGTGTTCTGCAATTAATGTGGAGAAGTTGTGCCAATACTAAATAGCGATGCTATTACTGCTTAAGTTAGTTTAACTTACTTAGCTGACACTTATATGTCCTGAAACCTCAACCTGTTTAAAAGCAAATTAAAAAACTATGTTTCTTAACACTTGAAGATAAGAATGTTTGTAACAAGAGCATTTCAACACACACTCCTAACCCGTAACTAAGTTTTAAGTTTGTAACTTTACACCACTACAAGAGATAAAGCCCTTTGGATAGAAAACCGCATTTATGCTAGTATTTAAAAAGGCTCAATAAAGATGAAAAGTTATTTCAAAAAGACTTTCTCTAAAACTTAATATATATTTCTATGTTTTAAACAACGTCATATAGCTGTGTGTAGTAGGATGAGATAGATAGGATAGAGACACTGCAAAAGACGTAAAATTAAAACCTTTTAGTTTTTCATTTAACGTGAATGTATCCAAAATCCTTTCATCACACTTGAAATTTTGTTCCACTCTCGATATCGAACATCGATAATGTTTAAAACGCATTTAGTGAACTACTTTTAAGTTATATTTGATGAATTGTTATTATTATGACGTGTTTACTTCACGTATATGATATACTATTCTCTATCATTGGCTTGGCTACTCTTTGATTCGAAAGACTTTGCCAATTCACGTTTAAAATTATGTTGTAACGCTAACTTCACTTATCATTTCACCAAATGGTTTATTTACAAGATCTAACACTTTAAAAACTAGTATTTATACTTTATTATATCTTAAATTAACTCCGGTAAACGTAATTATTATTATTTAAACATATTTTTTGTGTAATCTACGGTGTGTTGTCATGCCGTATAATTATTGGAGGCCTGAAAGCTATAAAGATATATCTCACATGTAAGAGTCTCATGTTTAACTTTATTTGTGCGACAATAGGTTTAAAATTGTGCAACCAGATGAATTGATGAATTATCAACTATCAACCTTTAAAAGTCAAAGTCAAAATCAAAGACAAAGCATTAATTTCAAATAGGCCCAAAAGGCACTTTCGAACGTCTACATTTACATAGAATTGATTTTAGTCGCCCATTCCAAAATGTAGTTTTGTATGAAAAAGAATGGGCAAGAAACTCCACCGTTACTCTTTTAAAATATGTTGTATACATACAATCATTATATTTAATTTAAATAATGTGTGAACATGATTCACCCAGAACAATATCACTATACCGAAACAGGTAGAAATAATTAAATCGAAGCAACGACAGATAAATTAATTTTATGATAGATACATGGTGCTCACACATTAACAAACATAGTAAAAGTAGTATACGATTTATGCAGATATAGAGAATATTAACAAGTCATAAGTCAGTGTGTGTGTTAAAGTAATCGTGTAAAACAATGTTACAAAATATAATTCCTTATAAAATACAATTAGAAACCAGTTTGATTTGGTCTAGACTCAAAATTAAATTATCAACATTATGTACCGAGTGCTACAAAGATAACGTATTTGCAAAATATATGAGTATTCAAGAAGTACAAACATTATGAAATAAAATTTTGACATTTAAATGGTGTTTGTACTTCTTTAAAATTTAAGATTTCCTTTTTAAGATTGTGCAAACAAAATTAGTAATGGTGCTGTAATATTTTACGAGACACTTTTGGAAAGTTTATAATTCGTTTGCATCGACAAACTGCTTCTCGGAGACATTTAAAAGGAGTTCAAAATTGCAGAAACTTTAAATGTGAGGAGAATGTATTAAAATCGTCACAGTAGTTTATTCAAATTTTACCTTCCACGGCATAAAGCTAGAATATGTGTTACAGAAAATACTGAGAAGTTAAGTCATCAGTAACTTTGATATTATTTCCAGTAATTTTCGTTTAAAAGTAACGCAAAAGTTGCAACACTTTCATGTTACTTTTAAATGAAAATTACTGGAAACTACAAGACATTTGTAACTTACATAATCGCATAATATTAGACAGTAAATTTTATAATATAGTCTAATTTTCTTTAACCTTTGTAACAATTACTCTTTCTAGAGACTACCAATGAATTATTTTTTTTATGTTAATAACCTACATATACAAGATTATACAGTAAAATAAGACTATGAGAAAGTGCGGTACGGGGATGTTTTACTTTTTTTGGATTTAAAATAAAAAAATAAAGAAAAAATATTCAAAAAAATAATATTCAAAAAATTACTTGAGACTACCTAATAGTTTATTAAAGCATTAAGTGTAAAATGATGTAATATGAACATAGGCAAGACTCAAATAATTCCTATATGATTTATGATTATTTAAGATTATCATAATCAGCAGCAGCATCGCAGTCTACTGTTGGACGTATGCCTCTCCCTTTGCACGCCTATTCGATCGATTTTCGGCTTCTCGCATCTAGCTCCTGCCAACCATCTTGCGCAAATTGTCCCTCCACCTGGCCTGTCCTACGCTATGGTTACCCGGTCTCCACTCTAGAACTCGTTTGCCCCAACGATCGTTGGTTTTGCGGCTAATATGGCCAGCAAACTGCCATTTGAGATATAAATAGATATCTTTCAGGCTTCCCTGATATGAGCTGGATTAATTATCGTGTACGTATAAAACAATAAATAAAGAAATGTACACGTTCATAAACGTAATTAATTGAAACTTACCGGGAAAAGGGGTTTTATTGCGGTCATTTATTTTAAATGTATTTATTTACAGGTCATCTTAAAAAAACAATCAAATCTATTTACTACACTTTAATAGATTTGTATATTTAGATTAGAGGAAAACTTCTGCCTAACATATTTGTTTCTTCTATTTTTACACCGAGCTTATTTCCCTAATGCAAAAAGTTAAACTAAACTGAATAGTAGTTGTTTACTATTTTTATATAACGAGATGGGGTAAGACTAAAGTGAAAGTGTTCCCTAAATGTCAATATTTCAAACGAACACTGTTGAGCTTCAGGAACAAATATACATATGAAATTACAAAACTTTTTAAAAAGGTGACAGATGAATTTATTTATTTGACATCTGTTTTATTTCTAAGATAGAACATTTTAACAGATTGAAGTTGTAGCTGAGTTTGTCCTTTGAAAGTAATTATGTCTTAATGTGAACTGATCTCAGTAGAAGTTAATTGATAATTTGGGAGTTCAGATCTCACCTTCTATTGTAAGGTTAGATCAAAGGTTGGTGGTGAGATGAGGAATTAATTAATTAATTATTTACATTAGTAGGTATCGAGGTCGCTACTGTATTGAAATTCGCTACTGTATTAGCTTAGTGAGGTAATTGCTACATTGTACTGTCACTTATATCAAAAGCATGACAGAGATCAGAGTTAAATAAATATATCCTCTTTGCTTAAAAATTTGTGTCATTACTGTGGTAGGTCAAATACTGGTGAAAATATTCTGATCTAATGTTACCATTAATTAATCAATTATACTTATAACATGGACAAAATGTATTCAGAAATTGTACCATATTGGTTTTCGCTGCATAAAGATCGATTCACTAGTTCAATATTCTTGATTTATAATGTTGGGGACAGACGAACACCTGCAATTTCAATGTGCTTAATTGTTTGTAGCAAAATAACTAGAATATTGGATATTCCCAGAGGTATTGAAGTCAATTATAAATTTCAGTATCAGAAACTCCAAAAACATAACTCATTTTAATGGAGGTCAGACAATAACAATAACAAATGATATGATCGAATACACCTTTTAAATTTCCTGAGAGATCGTCCCTTTTAAACTAGTTAGGGTTTTTAATATTATATTTAAAGTAGCATCTTGTTAAATTAGGGAAAGGCTCACTTTTCAACGCCATTTGAGGAAATTATATGAAGTTATTTAATGTCTCGGCAATCTGTAGGTGACTCAAGATTCAGTATTTTAATTCTCAAAACAATAAGTGATATTGAAAAGCTTTGGACAGCAAAACTCAGTATAAAATATAAACAAAAATTTAGAAGATTATTATAATAGATATACATACATACGTGCCTGACCCATTTATAAAAAGGATCGTGCCATATTGTATTGAGATCGGTCAAACTGACAGGATTATTGGTTCCCTAAGCCTGATAGAGTTATACTAGCATTTTTGTTACAACAATCAGTTTTATACTAACATCACAAAATTAGGAAGATATGTGTGTTTTAAATTTGCTGCTTTGAATGTGTTTGAACGTACCTACTGTGCAATTAGAGGGTTATCTCTCTTTAAAACGAGTCAGAGTTAACATAGAGGTTAATTTAATTGTGGTAATAACGTCTATCAAACGTTGTGCACATAAATTACCCAGAGATCCCTTTTCTCCGATCTAGGGCTGTTATCCCTCTAAATCCTTTTATAGACCAACCGACTCATGAATATAGCTAAGTAGTTCAACCCATATTATTTTCTAAATGGGATTTCATACCGCCATCGTTTGTACCTAATCAAAATTTATTTCTGTAAAGCTTTTCTTGTTACCAAACGTTCTTCACTATCGATCGAAAAACGGTTTTAGAAAGATGCCGTTTAGTCTTTTTTTATAGTTTTCAAAAGTAATACTACTATTTGCTTTAATTTGTGAGTGTGAGTGAGCTGGGGGCCTGTTATCCCCAAACCAAAATTACCAAATTTCGTGAGCAGTGTCAATCCTAAAAGGTAAAAAAAAAAAGTTTGTAATGTAAGGAAAATATATATATATATTTATAGGTATAGCCCGGATAACAAATCAGATTTTCTCGTTCTTGCACAGCGGGGCGGGCTACACCTGTCACTGTCCGATGACACAGAGATATACAGACAATATTTCCTAAAGCTTTGTGTCATCTTTTTATTGCACTGTTTTATATTCCATTCCATGTATACATACATAATATCGCGCCTCTTTCCCATAGGGGTAGGCAGAGACCACTGTATTATATTCATAAATTGACCGACTGAAATACTCCATTAATTGAAGTCATAAACATAAGGTTCTTAACATAATACAATGAGCCCGTTATACAGCACTGATTCTTATGAAGACATGTCATAAAACTGTTTTTTTTTTATTATATAGGGGGACACAGACGGGTCAAACAGACGGGCCATCTGACGATAACGATAAGTGACAATCGCCACTCATGGGCATCTCCAACTCAACACTCGTAAGTGCGCTGACTGCGTTTGATAGTGATGAGGGAGTGGAAGGAGGAGAGGGGGATGAGAGGAATGGAAAAAAGAGGGCGAGAGTGAGTTAATGTTTAAGATGAAAGGGGGGAGTTGGGCCACCGGTACCCTCACTCATTTGGCAATATATTGCAAGTATTGTTGGTCCACCGGTTTTCTGTGCGGCCGTGGTTATACTTCGGTCGAGCCGGTGCATTCATGGGTAAGCATGATTTTTTGTTATACAATACGCATATAATTAAAAAAAATAAAGGCCGAACTCAATTCTACTTGACTTCGTTTTTGATCTTTCATCCGTGCTAAATTATCGGTAAGATATTACTTTATTTAACATTGGTTTTAAGCAAAAACAGCATAACTTCACTTCAATGACACACTTCAAATAAGTCAGATCAGTCAGTCAGGCTTAAATTAAAAGGTTCCCTATCTTTCTTTTTGGTTACAATGCATCCGATATTTTAAGCTGACTGGTGCACATGATCAGAGGAAGTGGAAAAGAACAGTAACACGCTGTAAAAGTTTTATATAGTGTTTATAAATACTATATTTATATAATAATTAAAATATAATAATCTTTGAAGTACATAACTTATAAAGAAATCTTTAGCTGTGTCCTTTTTTGTCTGATGTGTGTTTGTGTGTATGTTTTATTCTACCTTGTAAATTGGTAACGACATATACTTGGCTCAATGTATAATATTTTACTTAGTCTAACGAAATTAAATGTTTAATATAATCAATAATAATTTTCGTTGAACAATATCAATTACTTCTGTCGTACGTAAACTTAGGTACAATAAGTTTAAGAGTAACTCATTTTTAGTTTGTTCATGTATTAATAACTATGTTAGTACTATAGAAACTGATCATAAATTTATATCGTTTATTTGTTAAGACTTGCTGATACAGTACATCGTTATTAATACGAATTTATAGTTAGCTAGCAGCAATAATAATCCTTTTTGGGAGGCGTTGGATTCAGGCGTTTCATATACAGATGATGCATAAGGGTTAGTAGAGAATGTCTGGTTAGCTTGAAGTTCTCAATGCAATTAAAATACTACGAGTTATAGCTAAACTTCGTTTATCTAGCATGTTGGTCTAGTGGTTAGTGATCCTAATTGCTAAGTCAGAGGTAGGTTTTATTCCCGGACAAAAATTTATATAATCTACAAATAGTTTTGATGCACATAGTAACGTACCAGGTTTCGTAAGTTTTAGGTTTATGTAAGTTGTTGTAACAACAATAGATAACTTACTGTATTGGGGAGTGCGATACCCAGAATGAGTGCTCGCAAGTCTTAATGGATGGTTTTTTTGATAAAAAAATATATATTTATAAATGGAATAACTTATTCGCACGGGACACCCGCAAGCTGTGATAAGTTTTTCGATTATATGGTTTTCAAACCTGCCAATAACAATTATTTTTTGAAGAAGTTTATTAACATTTTGTCTAATTTGTTACTTAGTTTTGACAAAAACTTTTGAAAGATTGTTTGAATCGAAACGATTATTTAATAGTAAGCGTACCTAGTGGCGTGTATACAAGCTTTTCGCTGTATCACATACACTTATCATTATTAAAAAAACTTTGAAGAAAAGGTAAACATTTATCCTATCAATATTAAAATGATGTATTTTTAAACGTGAACAAACTTGTTTAAATTTAAGTCTTTGTTTAAAATATTATTTTGTATTTTGAGCTACAGAAATATATAAGAACATGATAATAGTATATGAGTGTGATGTACAAAGCGTTATGATTTATCAAATAATTAACATCAACTCAAAAACCCAAGCTTTATGTAAAGTTGCTGAACATCAACACAACGAGGTATGAACTGGCTCAAAGTTTGAGGTTAGCTCTCCGATTCAAGAAAGGTTAAACTGATAAACCGTAGGCTGAGGTTAACAACACGTATGTGTAACAAAGTAAACATTGGATACATTTAGTACATTTAAGCCACATCCCTAATCCTTCCCACCTGAATCACTTACGACCAATTTCCATTATTCCTTTCCTTTCCAAAGTGCTTGAGGCCTATGTCAACAAACAGCTATCACAATTTATATTACCCTGGTCTAAGCACTACTTCTGCCCTTCTGAAAGTGACTAGTGACATCAGGACAAGCATAGAAGACTCCAAAGTCAAAGTATTGGCTTTCGTGGATTTCTCTAACGCCTTCAACACAGTCATTCACGACATCATTTTATCCATCCTATCCCGTCTTATGATTCCACCTGATGCACTTAAATGGTTCTCATCATATCTCCCAGCGCGCAAACAGGCCGTTCGTTTTAATGAATACTCCTCAAGTTGGCGTGATCTTGGTTCTGGTGTTCCTCAAGGCGGCATTCTATCCCCTCTATTATTCTCTATATTTATCAATTTCATCACAATGACAGACAGACAGACAGGACCAGGCACCCCTTACTGGCACTGTCATGTCTGGTGTCAGTATTTACGTGCATGGGAAGAACATTCGCAGCGCTGTTGATGCTATGACGAAAGGGAAGTCAACGGGATATGACCGACTCAGTATAGAACACTTAAGTGTGCATTCATACCTTTTTGTTGACCTTATGAAAACAGAAGTTGCACCAATTATTAAAAATAAAACTGGGGACGCCTCTGACGGGTCTAAGCAGTCAGTTTTTTTTAAATAAAAAGTTTTTTAAAAAAAAAATACATTTAAGTAACAGTTTTATACAGGGTCTCCAATCGCCAAACTGTTCTAGCAGTTTTTAGGCGTTCCGCTTAATTAATAATAACATTTGCATCCATCAGCTTACAAACTACAAAATTACGTTAGTTAAGTATGGGGTACAGAATTTATTTCTTTGAGAAATGGGTGCTATTTAATATTATAATGGAGATTAACTGGATTACTTATTGGGTATTACATACCTTTGATATACCTGATATTCTATCAGGTTTCATAGGTCAGTGCTAAGCGTCAGAAAATTCAAAGATTGTGTCATATAATTATATGTATCATGGAACGGAGGTTAACAGTTCGTATTTTCTACAAACTACGGACAAAAAGGTAATTTTCTAAAATACACTTTCCGTCCCAAAACCATTAATTTTTGTTGAACACCTCAAACATTACCGTAATTTAATGTTAATTACATAGCCAGTCCCAGCACTGAATCCTTAGTCAAGCAACCCGCATGCTTGATTAAGGATTCAGTCTTCAGAAGGTTATTTTGTTCCGACCATTAATCTTCGTGTCGTTACCGGTAAAGACTTCATCGAAGGCCACGCTCGTTGAAATCAAAATCGAGAGTTGTACGCCAATTGATTACTTTTGACTTCTTTGAAGTAAAATAAATGTGAAATTTAATAAAAAACTTCTTTTTTATTTAATCTGGTTTAACTTTGCAACAAGAAAGACGAACATATACTATAGGTGCGATACCTGATTATTATAAACGGTTTTTGCATATTTCATTAACAACCACAACTTTAATAAGTTTGAGAAAAGTGGTTAGGTGGCGCCTAATCACTTTTCTCAAACTTTTACTTTTACAACTTCCCGCGGGTTATCTATCGTGGCAAGTAGTACACACATAAATAATTTCGTAGGCCGTCAGCTTAAATCATCTGATGGTAAATGATAACTGCCGTCTATAGACACCTGCAACTCAAAGAGTCGTAAGTGCTCTGTGGAGAGAAAATAATAGAGAAAGAATATTGAGATGGGGTAGAGAAGACGGGGAGTTGGGAATCTCGCTAATTTCGGGGAAATGCAACGCAAGCATTGCTTCGCACCAGTAGAACCGGCCCATTCGTGCCTTAGCATGGCTCTACTACTGTTTCCAGAAGAGGTAGAAGACAAAATTACTATTTAATTGAGAGAGCTCGATAGCTAAGATTATAGAGAGCTAAGAGAGACACGGACAGACTTAACTAAAAACATAGCTACATAAACAGGTCATATGATTTTATTCTACACATTCTCCTTAGCGAAAAGAGAAATTTACCGCATAGTTTAAAATCATGCGAATCTTATGGAAATTAACAACAAAAGAACGAACGAATGAAAACGGAACGCTACCTGTAAGCGACGATGCGAAAGAACTTTACGTTGCATGTTTGTGAACAGTCTTCATTTTTATTTTATTATGTTTGTTTTGCTAACAACAGAAGGTAATGTGTTTATAAATCGATTTTTGAACAATTATTAAGTCAGTATACAGTAGAGATCGGATTGCTGGTGGCTGGTGCTTGACGTCAAGGTTAACGTTCGACTAGTTTGTTCATGCATTACTCGACATTACCTTAAACATATTGATCAACATTCGTAACTAATATGAAATGCATATTGTATGAATAGTATTAAATTGTACTTAGATTTAGTAAGGTTTTGATTGATTATATTTTTAGACATTAGAAGCTATGCAGCCAATTTAATAAGTACAGTTAATTTTAATAACTAAGTCGATATGGAGATGTTATCTACATAAAAATGTTGTAGACTCATGAATTCATGGAGATCACTTAACCATTTTAAAGAACTACATCTATTTGAGTCTTATCTTAGTGTCTTAGTGTATGTGTGAAATTAAAAACTTAATAAGACTTATGTAATATACATTATAACGCGATTAATTTGATTGTACATAGTGTACTCAGATTACAAACAACATTCTATACATGAAGAGTTGAAATGACATGCTCTGGTCGTAAGAAATGCTTTTTTTTTATAAATATACTTTATTCCGAACATGTGAGATTAGGGTCACAATAATTTCCATTGCCAAACTGCTGCTTTTTTTACACATACAACATAATAATCTACTTCTAATTTATTACTTTTAAACTTATTTAGATTTTTTTTTTTTATAATTTCCCGCCCTCTCTCAACAAGCCACATTCATTATATAACCTCGGAACTATATACTGTCTACTTCTTTCTCCGTAATAGTTACTTGCTTTCATTTTGACAAATTTCTCTTTTTGAATTAATATAACTATATTTATAGGTGTTTTTTTTTTTTTTTAATACTATAGGGGGACAGACGAACAGACGGGTCATCTGATGGTAAATGACAACCGCCGTCCATGGACACCCGCATCTCAAGAGTCGCAAGTGCGCTGCCCGCCTTTGAGGGTGATGAGGGAGGGGGGATGCAGGGGGCGGAAAGAAGAGAGGGGGGATGAGGAGAAAGGAAATGAGGGGAGAGGGGGAGTTGGGCCTCCGGAAACCTCACTCATTTCGGGGAAATGCAACGCAAGCGTTACTTCACAACCGGTTTTCTGTGAGGCCGTGGTATCGCACCGGTAGAGCCGGCCCATTTGTGCCGAAGCATGGCTCTACCACTTTAAATATAGTATAAGAGTAATACGGAATAGTTATACGTTAGACTATATTATAATATTTGTTGATATATTCGACTACGTTGCAGATGCTTTACATCAAACATGATAGCAATCAATGATTACGATGCCTTAGTAACACAATACTTGCTTCGTGGTAACAAAAATCTTATTAATAAATTGAGTGCAAGCTAAAACGAAACGTAGGTAGATAGAAAGAGATAGAAAAATACTTTATAGAGTTTTTGTTCAATATGTTTGTGATTGCGATATATGTTAGTATTTTGATTTGCTCTGAAAAGCATGTATGTAAATAAATGTTTTTAAAAAGAAAGGTAGTGCCATAGAGGTTATTAAGTGTCATCGCTAATGTTTTTGTCGTTGTGAAGTTACGGTACGAAGATGTGGATGCTCAAGATCGGGCTGTCCTAAAAAAACTAAAAATTGTTCAGTGAAGAATTGAATTGATCTTATTTAAGTCTTAGTTAACTTACAGACTTTTATTTACTAAACTCAATAATGTTCTCTCTTCTTATCATTCTGTTATTCTCTTTAAATTTAAGATCCTCTTTGTTTGTGTATAGCTATTATAAAAGCCCTCATAAATACTCCAAAAACAGTTTGTAGTTTTCGTTTTTGTTAGGATTTCGTAGAGAATCTAGAGTACTTGTAAAAAAAGGTTTCGATACTGTTGTTCTTAATGAAAATAAAACTTTTATTAGTTTAAAACATTACTTAGTATTTATCTTTCAGTTTGTTACATGAATTACTGAAAACAGCGTCGTTCATAACTTCCCTTGTACATTGTTAAACCCTCTATAATACGTAGGTTAATAGTTTCTCGCAAAACTCAATATTGCTCAACGATTGTAATCGAATATACTAGTTGCTTTCTTTTGAATCCGTGTATAATATTTCAAGCGAAATTTGTAGTCGCGAATAGAAACTTTATTTCACTCTTATTTTCATTTCTTCATGTGTGTTCAAATGTATCTTATCTTGAAGTCATTGTTCTCGGAGGTAAACGTATCATGTGCCGATTATAGTTAAGTGAGTGACATATTGAAAAATAATACAATTTTAGTCTTTACAGTTTAAAATTATGTAAATTTTAAGTTATGTCAAGTTCATAGATTTGTTATTAAAAAAATATTTAAATTATTCATGTAAACATTTACTATCATCGTCTTCATGACCTTTTCCCAATTGTAGTCAGTGTCGGACCAATGTCTAATATCGCACACGGATGGTGGTTGTTTTATGGTCGTTTACCGCAACCAAGGAGGTGGGGTAATATAAGTAGGGTTAATTTAAAAGTCGTAGGATACTGGGGTGAGAGATACCGGGTCGCGTACCCGTATGACCGAAATATGATTAAAAATGCTCTAAGAACAGTTGTTAAGAACATTGTATTGAAACCTTCATAAAATAACCAATTACTTCTACTAATACTAAGTAATACAAAGTGTGGTAAGAACTTCAAAATACCTAACAGTTAAACAAATCAGTTGCACTTCATCGCAATTAAAAAGTCGAGCCAATTGATTTGTTAGAAATTCTATAATATATTAACACTACTTATAAATATGACTGTTGCTCTATTAGATCAGATTTCAAATATGCTGCTTAATGGATTTGGAACTTGAATTTCAACCAACAATCATCAAGTACCACTGACATTCGATCATGCTGCACTACTAAATCGTAATAATAAGACACTTACGACGTCTGTATGCTGCGCGAATACATTCGACTGCACGGATGGCGTAGTGGTTTAAATGATCACCACGACACTACCGACCTGAGTGGTGTGGGTTCGATCCTCGCACGGGACAACGCTTTGTGTAATGCTCAAGTTGTTGTTCTCAGTCTGGGTTGTTGAATGTTAAAGTCCCCGGTGAAACAGGAATAAATCCTAGTGCGGGAGATGTTATTTTTTTTTATTAAATGAGATAACGGTGTTAATTATGTGACCGGTATTTAAAAAGTATATTGAAGACTTGAAATCCTATGGCATATTGTAAATTCACTGTTATACAAAATTTATTTATTTATTGAACTTCATGCACATATTGTTCAAAGGGAGTCTTAATGCCTAAGACATTCTCAGTCAATCTCGCACATATCCAAATTAGGTTTCATTAAAAAAACCATGAACACCTTATAGCACATGTTTCAGGCATGTTCCTGCCATTATATTTTCATGTTGTTAATTATACATTTGTTTGTGTAGAGTAGATCCTCCATAGACCGTAGACCTTCATACTTAAACCCTTCATACAAAATCCTCCTTTTTCAGTTACATTTCACCTGGCTTTCCTCGAAATAAACCAATTTGATCAGTATTTGGTCTTCGAGGTCGACTATCGGCCATCCCACTGTCGTTCGCTGTGTATAGATATTTGTTTTGTAAAACCTTGCTCACTCACATTTTCATCGGGCCCAAACCAACTAAGCATACACAATTTTTTCTTTGCGTCCTCCTTAATCCACACTCCATGTTACGGTGTCTTTTAGTTGGATAAGCATTTTACTCCGGCCCACCGCCTGCAACTTTATAAGGCGCAGGTTCGGCTGCACATGGAATACTGTTCTCATCTCTATGCAGATGCACCCCATTACCAGCTTCTCCCTCTTGACCGCATTCAACGGAGAGCGACTCGCATCATCGACTGCCAAGATATTTCTGATCGGCTTGACACCTTGGCGTTGCCTAGAGATGTAGCTTCACTCTGCATCCTCTATCGCTTGTATCATGGGGAGTGTTCAGAGGAATTGTTCGGACTTATACCGGCTACAGGTTTCCGCCATCGTCCTACGCGACAAAATATCCATCCCCACCCCCTGAATGATTGGCACTCCTGAAGCTTTTTGCCACAACCAGCCAATGTAACAAATTGACGACTGCCGTATTTCCGAACCGATACGACCTTCAAACCTTCAAGAAAAGAGCGTACTCCTACCTATAAGGCCGGCAACGCACTTGTGACTCTTGAGTTGCGAGTGTCCATGGGCGATGGTAGTCACTTACCATCAGGTGACGCGTCTGCTGGTTTTCCTAAAAAAAGAAGAAAATAGATAAGAAAAATTTAAGATTAAGTGCCTGTGCTAATTATACGATACTCTCGTATAATTAGCGCAGGCACTGTATTATACATTTGAATTATCATGTATGTTCGTCATATTGCATTAAAGCTAGACTTTGTAAGAAGTAGATCGTTGCATTGATTCCTTAAGTTCCACATTATTACACCAGTTTTGTCTACTGCTCCCTAATATATCATAATGTAGTTGACAAATACTAGTCTTTATCTGCATACTTTAGTGTCGTCTAGTCACATATCACTTTTAATCGCATTTTCAAGTCGAGGTATACCGTTTTTTAAATATTCTTGACTCAAATAAATAAAATACCTACATTACGATATAGAGACCGAGGTCTCTATATCTTCCTTTGTTAGGATCGTGTAACGATGTCTACTATGCTTATATGTATCCTGTTGTTTGTTTCTTCTATGAGTATAACAAAGGTTGACAAACCTGCCAAGGATATCATTTATTACATACTGAAATATATTACTCCATTTATCTGTAAGGTTATTTCATAAATATGCTAATGTAAAACAAAGTGGTTTGGAAAAGGATTTCAAACAACATTTTTGAGTATTTTTTTGAATATTTTAAGTTTTAAAAATCAAATTAAGTTTATATATACTAGTATGTGATATACATACACAGTTATATATATATATTGTAATCTAAAAACTCTTATAGATTTTCTACTTGACTATGGAATCGCACTTAAATAAAAAAATATAAACACCAAAAATCGTGGATCGCAAATTAATTTTGTTTCATAGCTACTCTAGATACCATAGAGAAGCCCTTTAATGTATGGTAGTGAGAGTTGGGGACAGCAAAAAAACAATAATTTTATATTCACCGATCAAATAGGTGACGTTCTGAGGAAAGGACATGTCAGAAGTACCCGATACTGACGGGTATGTGTGAAATGTTTAATTAAAAACTAGTATTTAATGCTCGTAAGTTTCCCCTACCGCTTGCTATCCTTCCATAGATCAAGATGTTTGTAAGGATAGCAAGCAGGTGGTGGTCAGTTGTCTCTGCCTACCCCTATGGGAGAAAAGCGTCAGCATGTATGTACGTTACTGAGCATGAGTTAAAAGTTACCGTTTTACCAGGACCCAAGATATTTTTTTTCTATATATGTATATGTGTTTTATTCTATAAATGTATATTATAAAAATGTTATACAACCTTATTATGATTGTAAATAAGTATCTCCATTGTTTTTCTTAATCAATATAATGTACAAATCAATGTTACAAAGTAAAACATTACAACTTCATCGAATCTTAGCAACGAAAGAAAATTAAAGTAACAATAACTTTGTTGTTTCATAAGAAATGTTAAATTAAATTGTAGAATATCGTCTTACACTTACCACTTCACAGATTGTAATTAATCTGATGCTTACTGCCGCGATACAACACGTTTCGGGCCTACAACCGACCAGAAAACGACACAAGGCTTAAACTTTGATAGATATTCACTACATACATAATTGTACAATTTTCCTTTGTTAGTAACGAATAAGGAAGTCACGTTAAAAGATTACAGAACACAAAGATTTTAAGAACATCACGTCTTCATTTTCGTGAAGCTATTTCAAGACGTGGCTAAATTTAAGGGAAACCATAAATCAGTTGTTTGGTAACTAAGTTAAAAGTTATTAGGAGACGATGAATAAAAGGAACGCAGGAACAATATTGTCATAATAATATAAAATATATAATGTACTTTTAATATTATAATGTTTGAAGTTTTTATTTCAAGCATAACTTTCAAGTTAATAATAACAAAAGTGATGAGAAACGTTACATAAGTACACAATATTTACAAGGACACATAAAATTTCATTCAACGCACTTGAATGAAATTTAATGTGTCCTTGTAAGACCCGTACAAGACTTATGAAGATTCTGGATGTTCTTTAGGATTCTAACGATTACATTGGTGTAGCATGACTGCATGACGTCATAATATCGGATTATGTGTATATAAAATAAAGTTGTGTGGATATAATACGAATGTTGCAACATAAGCTTACAAATAAGCAGTACCATTTTCGGCATAAGTATATAAATGAAGAACGTGGGTTGGAAGATTCAAACAAACTTTATGTTCTATATAAAATTACTATAAGTATAATTATCATGAAACAAGGATCCTCCGCGTTTTAGTTTATTGTACGTAGTTCGAATCAATCGTTCCTTTGCCTCGTCTTGCATTCAATGTATCTCTTGTATGAAGTACAGCCACGTGCTACGATTTATCAACGACTTAATGAAACTGAGTCTTTCAACTTTACTAAACGTTTTAGTATAGTGCCGCTAATGTCACTGTGATATCACTATTTGTCGATTGCGCTTTACGCTTTCATTGGTGATGTGTTATGTAATAGTGGAAATATTACTATTTTATGAAATTCGTGTGAAAGATTTTTTTTTCTGAACGATGCCCTCGTTTGATGAGGGGAATGGTGTTGTGACAAATCCTTATTTACCGAATCTCTTTTTGTCTTCATCTTTATAAAAAAAAATTAACTTATTTTCAACACTTATAGACAAGTTACTTACTATTTATAGACAGTCTAAACTCTACGATCCGTGATGCACTGTGTTCTACTCGTAAAGCCCTTTCATTTGATACCCATTACCCATATATTGAAACAAATATGAAATCTGGCATTTTTTGCGAGCAACCATCTTAGATTTGAAATTTGTCATAGTGTATGTACTCTATTTTACTAGTCAAGCCCTTTCATTTGACAATCATATTGAGGGGAGTCGTGACAAAAATAATTTAATTCTGTATTTTATTAAGGCGGCCATTTTGGATTTACAGTGATACTGGCTATATTAAACTGTATCAGAACGAAAGGTCTGTACCAAATATCAAATCAATCTGTCAACAAAATGGGAGCAAAATTTTAAGTACCAGATTTTATCAAGACAAATAAATAACAAACAGGACAAGCTAAATAAGAAAGTAAAAAAAAAATAGTACAGTTTTAATCAGAATATGTTTATGTAACTATATTATTATTTTCAAAGTATTCCTGAATCATGTTTAATATGAAAAACGTATTGTTACATTTAAGACGTATACTTTTGTTTAGGCAAGATAGATGAAGTTGTGCAATAACTAAAACTCGTTACCAAGGTACCGCGGGTTACTGTATAAGTATTGGCTTGTTCTGTATACACTATAATAGTATAACTTGTTCTTGTTTGGGCATGTTTTATTGCCTACCACATTTCCAAGAGGCGATTTTTTGGGTAGCGGTCCAAAAACGCTTCATGTTGTGTTTTCATTTCACTCATTATTTTTATATCAAGACAGATCTTTAATACAGTTATATGTCACTTTTTACTCTACTACAAATAGGAGCACCTTCTGTGTAGTGATGAGATTCACTCTATTTAATCTAATTTTTCTACAGACTCCTGAATAATCCTATTGACTGCACTCAATTATTATCTTACATAAATTTAAATGTCTCTCGTCAGTATCCTCGAAATCCATTTGAACAGTGGCATAGCACTGCTTAGGCACGAAGGGGCCAGTGTAATATCATGGCCCCACAGAAAAACGGTGAAGTAACGCTTACGTTGCATTTCCCCGAAATGACTGAGGTTTCCAGAGGCCCAACTCCCCCTCTCCTATTTCCCATCTCATCCCCCGGCACTCATCATCCAACATTATATTTTAAATAAAAACTTTATACTTTGTGCAACCGTTAAGGTATACATACATATATTTAATGTTAAGTTCTAACTGCTTTAATTATAAGTGTATACTTAATTGCTTGTTTTTTTCCCTAATAAATGAAAAAAACATACATCATCATCAGCATCATCAGCCCTTCGCAGTCCACTGCTGGACATAGGCCTCTCCCATTGCACGCCACTTCGATCTATTTTTGGCTTGTCGCATCTAGATAAATAAAACAAAATAATTGGAAATATTTTTTTCTAGGAAGGATTTTGCTAGAAGGTCAAGAGGATTGCAGCTCAGAATACTTTGACATACATACATACTTAACTAATGATATTTTATTAGATCGGCCGAAAATAATTAATTGTACAGTGGTGTCACTGAATTTATATTCAAACACAGCAAACGAAGACTCCAGCAAATAAATTAATAAATTCTTGAATGATTTAAATACCTTAATGTAAAAAATGTTTAAAGAAGTTTTAAGCGTTCAATTATTTTGATAGCCCCTTTTTATTCATGATAACTATACACCCGTTTTTGTTTCTACACAGACCTTTGGTTGCTAAATTATTTTGTCAGTCAAATTTATGCATACTTGATTACTTAATTATTTAATTAAGTAATGTATGTGCATGTACAAAAGCCAACGTTTCGATCAAAGTGCACCTGTGGTCTCGGGTCCCTGTAGTAAAATATTTTAGAAATTTTCTTGCTTGTTCGTCTCTATAGAATCTACGTATTGGAACAGGCAACGACTGACTTAGTCTGACCGACTTCCTCTCTTGACAATTCAAAAATACCTAGCGTTGGTTCAGTTGAAATAAGTGATTTTAATTTTTGACCAGCGGAAGGTATTACTACTTTACAAAGCAGGTTGTGCAGCTGCTATATATTATTGGCCTAAAAACAAAAAGACAAAGAAATGTATAAATGTTGGTTAAATGTTTTTGAGTAACTTTTATTTGATGATGTTGTTTAATTTGCTTCACGTACTGTTCTGGCTTAATGTAAGTATGTTCTAGTGATCTAGCTAATATACCTAAAGTTGAAGGAACAGAGACGAAAAGTGGAGTCTTAATTACGACTACAAGTTTTTTTCAGAATATTAGTTCCAAGTTTCGGAACATTAGTTAAATACCACTAAAATTAATTAAGTAAAACAACTATCAAATTTATTTGCTGTTTCTGTTTAAGAAAAAAGAGTGCACGATTATTATTGTTATCTCCTTATCTTTGCTCTTTGCAAGTTAGCTTCCGCGCTTACTTACGTCGTTTAATTTATATACCAGCTTTAGTAATTAGAACTAACAAGGTAGAGGTAAAAAAAGAAAACTCGTAAGTTTTCATACCATTTATTAATTTTGTACAATTATTGGTACTAAAAGTAAACAGAAATCCACCTCAATAATTAAGATAGTTAGCAATCGTAAGCCTCAGTCAGAATACTATTTCCGTTGATGTTGAAAGTTGTCCCTCAATCTGAATCGGTACAGTTTTCATCAGGAACGGAGTTTTCTTTGTCATCGCAAGATTTATCTTCTTTCGGAGAATCAAATTAAATTATGAGCAGTTTTTCCATATTATCTATCTTCAAACGATTTCTTTTTGCACTTAATATCCATTTATAGGTAGAAAGGGACCATTCAACATCAACTGAAGTTATAGTTACATATTTATAGTACGACAATAATTTATTTTCATGGTCAAGTCAGTTTTCTATATTGTTACAACTGTCTGTTAATGCATCTAGATTTATGTTTATGACGTTCTATTATTTTGTTTTAATTGGTTCAGACGAACACCAGTTTAGAACTTTTTAGAAGTTAGACTTTTGTAACTCCTTTAAAAAAAATTGAATCATTTTAAAATATGCGTCAGTATAATCTAAATCAGGTTTTAATAATTTTCTTTTTCCAGTATTGTTTTAGCATGCCTGATAGACAAAGAAGCAAAGAAGCAAGAAGACGAAGCCTTACAATAGTTTTAATTTGTACGTAATATTTAGCATAATACGAAGCTGCTTCTAGCCATGTACCCCACCTTCTTATGACTGGCTCGGGTGGCAATGGCGGGCTCGTAAATTTTTCCTTTAATAATATGACTATTAGAAGCCTTCAAAAATATATTTTTTTTACATTTGAAATTAACATGTCAACGTCCAGATTTTTTCTGCAACGTGGTTAGAGCGTGTGCTAAACAGGTAACATGTATCATATTTGGCAAATAGTTCTTTAAAATTCTTTCTACTTCTAACATACATATACGCTACGCTATCAGAACATACCTAATTTTGGCTTCATAGGAGTCTTTCCAAATATTTTATAAGCAACCAGTCACAAATTGAGCTATTGTCTCTCCATCCACCTTTTCTAACATTTTGCAAGCTATTAAAATGGCTTATTTGTTACCATATTTAAAGATTTAACAAGAAAAAATACAATATAACGACCTAAATAATCAGTAGCTTTATTATTATGTTTTTGATTAACCTATCGATTGATTAGCAATTTTATTAACTTTTGTACAATCACAACACATTTATTTAAGTAAAAATGATTTAAACGCTGGTAGATATACTCGTGACCAGGGTATGTTACACAATGGAATTGTACTAAATCAAGATAAAATGCTTCAGTCACTTTTCTAGCAGCACCTAGGTGTGTCGGTCCGTCAATATGCCTCCTGACATTACTTTTCTTTCATACAAACATCATTTTCAATACTATTCTCACATTTATCATATCTCAAGAGTATATCGTGTTCGTAAAATATGGTTTACCTATAGGATTGCAAGTAGGCACAACATTTGAGCACGGACTGAAATATATACCATGGCACCCCCTGTCACGTTTACCGTGGATTTTTGTAACATCAGGGGCTTACATTCGAACCTCGACACTGTCCACCACCACCTTGAGACAGCAAAGCCGGCCTTGCTCTTTTTAACCGAGACGCAGATATCATCTCCAGCGGACACATCCTACCTCTGCTACCCTGGGTACGGACTGGAACACTCCTTTGTTCCTAAGGCTGGTGTATGCGTGTACGTTAGAGATGATATCACTTCTCGCCGCCTCGGCAATCTTGAAGGTAGGGACCTCTCCATCTTATGGCTACGTGTAGACTGCGACGACCATCCCCGCATCTACCTATGCCTCTACAGGTCCCATAGCGGTGATGCCGAAACGGACCGACTCATCGACCACGTCCAAATGGCTGCAGACTCAGTGCTCCAGCAGGTCCCATCCGCAGAGATCGTGATTCTTGGCGACTTTAACGCCCATCACACCGAATGGCTTGGTTCGCGCAAAACCGATCATGCGGGAAGATCTGTTCACGATTTCACCTTGGCATATGGCTTGACGCAACTGGTAGCAACGCCTACGCGAATCCCAGATGCAGAAAGCCACGTGCCTTCACTGTTGGATCTTCTGCTGACCTCACATCCTGACGGCTACAAAGTATCCGTTGAGGCCCCTCTTGGCTCTTCGGACCATTGCCTGATTAGGAGTATGGTGCCACTCGTTCACTCGCTGCGGCCGCGTGTTACAGGCAGTCGCCGCGTATGGCACTATAGGTCAGCAGACTGGGATGGAATGAGAACATTCTTTGCATCCTACCCATGGAGGCAGGTTTGCTTCTCGCCGGATGATCCCAATGTCGTTGCTGACTCTGTCGCGGATGTTGTGCTTCAGGGTATGGAACTTTTCATTCCATTCTCCCTGATTCCCACAGGTGGCAAGTCCCAGCCTTGGTTTGGTCGAACCTGCAAAGCGGCGTCCCGCCGAAAGCAGGAATGTTACCAAGCATGGGCTAATGCAGCGACAGCACGGGATGTAAAGACCAGCACATTAAAGAAGCAATTTAACTTTGGTCCCTCAAAAGAGTAATTGCTGGGGCGAAGTTGGCTCACATCGGCAGAATTGGCGAGAGACTAGTTAGTCTCCCCTCCGGAACTCGTGCATTCTGGTCTCTTGCCAAAGCTGTCCAGGGGAACTTTTGTAAGCCATCCCTTCCACCTCTGCGCATAGGAGATAATTCGTTGGCCCACGACGCTAAAGAAAAAGCCGATCTTCTGGGCAAACTCGACCGACCCGCATGCCGGAAGTCCGGTTTACACAAAGGGCAGTGCGTAAAGCGCTTCTATCTCTCGACGTTCATAAGTCGAGTGGGCCCGATAGAATCTCTCCTATCGTGCTGAAGACGTGTGCTCCAGAGTTAGCACCGGTTTTAACGCGCCTTTATCGGCTTTCCTACTCTCTTGGCGTAGTCCCGAACTCATGGAAGACAGCTCTAGTGCACCCAATCCCTAAAAAAGGAGATCGCTCGGATCCGTCCAACTACAGACCCATAGCCATCACCTCCTTGTTCTCCAAGATAATGGAATCCATTGTTAACTGCCAGCTCCTCCGGTACTTAGAAGACCACCAGCTCCTCAATGATCGACAATACGGCTTCCGTCAGGGTCGTTCAGCTGGTGATCTTCTCGTATACTTGACTCACCGGTGGGTACAGGCGATCGAGACCAAGGGGGAAGCGTTGGCCGTTAGTTTGCACGTGGCGAAGGCCTTCGATCGGGTCTGGCACAAAGCGCTCCTTGCGAAGCTTCCTTCCTATGGGCTCCCCGAGAAACTGTGTAATTGGCTCACCAGTTTTCTTACAGACAGAAGCATCAAAGTCGTTGTTGACGGTGCATGCTCCGAATCCAAGTCTGTTAATTCTGGTGTCCCACAAAGCTGTGTGCTATCACCCACACTGTTTCTTCTGCATATCAACGACATGCTGCAGATTAGCAGCATCCATTGCTATGCAGACGATAGCACGAGTGATGCCCTTTACACCGGCCGCGCTAACATTTCTCGGGTAAACGTCATCGAAAGCCGATCCAAACTTGTGTCTGAAATCGAAACTTCTTTATCAAAAGTTTCAGATTGGGATCGACTTAACCTAGTCCAATTTAACCCCACGAGGACACAGGTTTGCGCGTTCACCGCTAAAAAGATGCCATTGGTCGTATCACCTCAATTTGAGAGCACTTCCCTAACTGCATCAGCCAGTATCGGAATCCTTGGCGTCGATATATCAAGCGAAGTCCAGTTTCGCGGTCACTTAGAGAGTAAGGCCATATTAGCCTCGAAGAAGCTTGGTGTGCTAAACAGATCGAGACAGTATTTTACTCCGGCCCACCGCCTGCAACTTTATAAGGCGCAGGTTCGGCCGCACATGGAATACTGTTCTCATCTCTATGCAGGTGCACCCCAGTACCAACTTCTGCCTCTTGACCGCATTCAACGGAGAGCGACTCGCATCATCGACTGCCAAGATATTTCTGATCGACTTGACACCTTGGCGTTGCGTAGAGATGTAGCTTCACTCTGCATCCTCTATCGCTTGTATCATGGGGAGTGTTCAGAGGAATTGTTCGGACTTATACCGGCTGCTGGTTTCCGCCATCGTCCTACGCGACAAAATATCCATCCCCATCACCTGGACGATTGGCACTCCACCACTGTGCGCTTCTCAAGAAGCTTTTTGCCTCGCACAACCAGCTTGTGGAACAAATTGTCGCCTGCCGTATTTCCGAACCGATACGACCTTCAAACCTTCAAGAAGAGAGCGTACCTCTACCTAAAAGGCCGGCAACGCACTTGTGACTCTTGAGTTGCGGGTGTCCATGGGCGGCGGTAGACACTTACCATCAGGTGACCCGTCTGCTCGTTTGCCCCCTATCGCATAAAAAAAAAAACTGTTTAAATAAAACTCCATAAATGGTTTAATATTATATAATTTTTGGAATTTCTAAAATTAATTGATAATAGTTTAATATTTAGAATGTCATATAAAATTCATAAACTTACCAAGCAGTTTGACTGGCACATCAAATGTCAGTATTTCAGTTGCGGTAAAACGTAGTCCTTAAAATAAAGTCAATGTGGTCATGTGAAGCAGATCCAATAAACGATAAAACAAGTATAGGTAAAAAAAACAATTTACAACAATTCCGGTGAAGGAAAACATAAGGTTCCACCGCGTTCTTTACCTGAAATAATAACAATAGAAAACGTATCTAATGGCTTTTTGAATTTAATTATCATAATAGATAATTTGTTCAGATTTCTATCCCGAGCAAATGAATGCTTAATCTGTATCTATTTTGATATCAGGTTGTATTAGTAAAAGCGCTTTTGGGATTTCTCTTGAGATTCATTCAAATACATACACATAAAATAGTTGGTGCATGTATAAACTTCAACTCAAAATTCTTTTTAATTTCAAAAGCCAAATTCTGCACCAGGACTGATTCCTGTATCAATGAGGACCTAACAAATATACAACCAACGTACACAATGAACACCCAAACTCAGGTAAAAATATTATGAGAATAAAAAAAAAACCGTGTAGGAATCGAACCCATGACCCATGACCATGACGTGGTTTAGCAGTCAGGATCACTAACCGCTAGACCAACAGGCTAGTCATTTAGGAATCTGACAATCCTGGTAAATGTATCCTCTCCTCATCCTGGGAATGTTATAATTATATTTAACATAATAATCGTAGTCTATTTTCATAGACGTTAAGTTATGCCTCAAAATGGGTATATCACAAGTGATGTAAATTTACAAAGGGAAAATATTTCAAAAAATATACATAATCATTATTTAAACATTCTAAGGGAATCATTTGACCTCCACTAAACCCACAGTTTTACTTTATTACTTTTTTATTATAGCGTTCGCATAAACTACCGCACCTTGGTCAGAACTAAGTACCACCACCAACTATCCATCTTTAAAGAAGATATTGAATTAATTTAAATAAAGTATTAGTATATGATGTCATAACGATGATTAGTTACGAACGAAATAAAGCAATTTTAAACAATTTACAACATTACATGTCACGCTCTATCAAATCTTTAGCTGTTACATAAAAAGCCACAATTAATACCTAATGTGATAAAAATATTTTATTTTCCAGTAATTCCACTAGTTTTAAATAAGTCCACTAACATACATGGTATATATACCATATAATTAAAGATAATATAAAAATATGTAGATAACATAGAATAATAACAATTTTAAATTTGTAATACAACTTTAACTCATTTGTAAATTGTCATTTTTTTTATTACATGCCCTAAACATCTATTATACAACTTACGTAACTAAAGTACGCTCAGGTGAATGTTGAACGATCATAGTTGACAATCCCAAACTCAGTTTGTGTAATTGGTAATGACCTAGGACTGTTCACTCATATGTTGTTTCCTTTATAACGTCTTAGAATAATACTAAGTAAACACCTGCTACGGCCGGCATTAACTCTGCATCATGCAATGTATCTGAGCAAGTGTTAAAAATAAATTAATAAAAATAATACTGCAAGGTAAGTTATTAATATTTGCGTATTGCGTCAGGAACGATACGCCCTACGATTTTGCTTAGCGTCTAATCAATGCCCTAGATTGATGAGGAGAGTGGTGTTATGACTAGTTTCTAGGATCTACCTAATTATGTTTAGCTCTCAGTACATTATCTATTACATCAATTATGTTCTTTTTTTTAATAAAACCGTTTAGCTTTTTTGACTTTTTTTAGTGGCAAATATATCGACAATCACTCACAAATAAATAATAAAATTGCAAATCTCCTCTTTTCTGATGAAGGTTCAAAAGAAACAGTTTATTGCATTGTTCATTTATTAAGACTACTGTTTAACGTTCAGAAATCATAGATTTTTTAGATTCGGTAGGTGGGAACGCACAAATTTATTTGACACTAGTGTAGCTTTAAGTCGTTGCGTAAATTATTTATTTGCGTAAGTCATAAAGCGGACTATGGCTTCGTGTTTCTTTAATTATTTTGGTGATTTTGAACTACCATAAATCTGTGTCAAATATTAGATTTTCTAACCTACTTGCCATGGGTGGTCTACGAAGCTGCCGATCCTCGGATTCGATGGTTAATAGTTAAGGTTGTGTTTTGCGTTTAAGTGAAAGTAAGCATTAATTGTTTATATTACGAACCGAAAGCTCTTACTTAAAACCAAAAAAATTATTACTGAATTGTTGTAGCAGTGGTTTATGTGGCCACCTTGCTACTACACTGCCGCGTCGAATGTTATGGGTTCGATCCCTACACGGGATAATAGTTTGTGTAGCTCTCAATTGTTGTTCTAAGCGTGGTGTTGTTTATGTATGTTATTTAAATGTTTATAAATTCTCTCGTGATACCGGTGTGAGTTGCCTATAAAATATCACATTCAACTATGTTTAGTTACTTTCACATAAGAAAATACAATGCAGCCTATTATTGACCATTGCCGAAAATTAATGAAGTTAATCTCTGGATCATCAAATCTATTGGGAAAATTTTTCACTACGTGAAAGGTATCTTTCCAAAAATTAAAACGTAAGATATAATAAAGATTAGTCACCTAAGTGGAAACGTTAGGTGTCGCAGGGACTTATTTTGAATTACACTTTAACCTTAGAATAACACATTTGTTTTTATTATCTTTATCTCTCTTTATTATTATTATTCAGATAAAAATATAAGCCGTTACCGGACCAGACGCAGTTCTAGGTATATACTTAGCGCCCCTAACTTTTTCCTTCTTCCTGAGATTTTGCTTGCTGCTATATGAATAACAGTATACCTAGCTATCGAATCGTTCATCAAATAACATCTTTGTACTTATTCGCATCGCCAATCAGAGTCCTTCCAGATCCAATTTGCGATACTGATCCTTTATTGTTTTTAGCCTCCCCTCGGGCCATCATTCCACCAGGGCTGTCGGTGGAACGGTATGTCGCAATCTAACCGACTTATAGCACACTATGTGCCATATTGAGCTTAAAATAGGAGGAAATAGTTTTTACTCCTGGATCAACTTTAGTCTTGATATATAAATAATTATAAAAATGACATGTTTAGTGTTTGCACACTCATTTCGTAACTATTCATTATTCTATTGCTTTATTTGAATGAACTCCTAAATTTATTACGCTTTAAATCTCTGTCCTCACACGAGGCTTCATATAATCCTGACGTACTCTTAGCTCTTCGCTACAGAATTGTTAAGCATATTTTTTTATGAGAACGAGTGAACCTGATGATGACCTGATGGTAAGCCTACTACCGCCGCCCATGAACAGCCCGCAACTCATGAGTCACTATTGCGTTGCTAGCCTTTTAGGAAGGAATAAGCATACAGTGGTGAAGTGCCAATAATCCTTCTATGTCTTCTTTCTAGCATGTATTTTTTTTAAATATAATTTTAATGAAATTACGAAGATACTATAAGAATAATTAAAGTAACAGCTGCTGATTGGTGTAACTAAACCTATTATTTCATGGCCCCAAACTATCTTTCCAACAGTGTCTGGCAGTAGTAGTAGTAGTAGTGATTGATTGTTATACATATAGAATACAAAATTTAAATATTTTTTTAGAAGAGTTTTTATTATTTCATTTAAAATAGAAAAAAAGATTTCAAAATCTTTTTTCTTGAAATCATTTATTTCTGGCATAACATATTTCATGGTATTTCTAGCATGTTTAGGCAACCCGAAGTTTACAACGGAATCAAATTTGAACATTTTTAACAATCTACAGTGACGGTTGATTTTTTTAAATATATCTTTTTTTTAATATACTTATATACGTGATTTTTGATACGATTTTCTAAAAGATCTGCTTATGTTACAAACTATTATCTGTGTTATATAGGTATTCCTAAAAATGTATCAGATTTGGATATTTTTATTCTTTAAAATGTTTTTGTCGCTTTATATATTCTCTAATATGTAAATATTATTTCTATGCGTGTAAATCGTCTACGGTTTACGTTTCAATATTTCTTGAGCTGAATATTTTCAAGGTGATCTCAGTCGGATATTAGTGTTTTTTTGTAACAGAACTGCCCAATAGAGAATGTGCCATTTTGAGGATTCATGTTTGATTCATGTTTGAATTTAAAAAAAAACAGGAGGTTGTATTCTGTTCAACTGTATATAATATAAATAGCGGGAAAGTTGCTTCATATGCGTAAAAAAATTACGTATCTCTGCTATTTGTGGACCGTATTTCAAATATTTTTGTTATTCGAAAGAGTATACTCCAGCGGTGGTCCTACTGTAATCAAATTGAGATTTGAACATCGGCTACTAGATAAATTATGAATAAGTTTTTAAGTTGTAAGTTTTTACGATTTAATAGGTAATTGCATATATTCAATCGTGATTAGAATTCGAATTCAAAGAATTCGAGATTTGGAATAGGAGGCCCTTATTTTTTTTTTTTAAACTAGTTATTATTCACTATAATTTCTAAATGCCTGAATAAAAATTTGAATCTTAGCAGAGCCATGCTTTTTTTAATTTTAATTATATTCAGTTGACATTGGAACACACTTACACATGCACACTCACACTAACACATGCTCTCATACACACTCAAATGCACCCACACACCCACGCCCACGCACGCACACACGCATACTCTCACGCACACACAACATAAACATGCACATCCACACTTATTCTGTGCGCCACGCTTGCGGCGTGGCTTGTTTCGCTTCGGCTGTTCTCGGAGTATCGTTCGGCATGATTCGGGTGCTCCTAAGGATCGGGTTCCAAATCTGGTTGAGCCTAAGGGTCTCCTCCTTCCTGTTGAAATTATTTGGATGTTTGTGGATCTCGATTGCCTCCCTGACGAGTCTGCTGTGATAGCCGTTGGTGGACGCTAGCAACCTAGGGCTTTCAAATTGTATCCTGTGGTCCCCGTTCCCCAGTGCGTGTTCAGCTACTGCAGACTTCTCAGTTCGTCCTAACCGGCAGCTTGCTTTATGATCCTTGAGTCTCGTTCCCATTGATCTTTTGGTCGTTCCAATATAAACCTTACCGCATGAACAGGGTATGCGGTAGACTCCAGCCGCTGAAAGCCTCAACCAATTTGTCAGACGCCTCTACGGGGAGGAGACATGTAAGAAGTATCAACGACTGGACAAATTAAGGAAACAAAAGGCACACTTACTCTGCACCTTGACGTTTCTGTGCCGCTGCCGTGACAAAAACATCATACCGGCATTCCTTAGACAGAAACGAATTCTCCAAGCAGCGCAAGCAAACAGAATCTACGCCAGGACTGAGAAAGCTTTTCTCCGTGAACGAATTCATCACACCCGTCGTAGCCAAAGATGGACGAAGAGCTTCTAGGTCTACACCTAACCCTGAGCAACAAGATCGAACGACTGGATTGGATTGGACTGGATTGGGATAGAATGGACGCCATCTCCCATTCCAACATGAGAAACGAACTGAGTCGCACCAGGGATCTGCAAATCGGGAAGTACGAGAAGTTCCAGAAAAAGCAAACTCCCAAGACGATTGACCTTGACCATGGACGGCTAGTGATCCTCTTGAAATCTGGAACTACTACACTATATCTTTACCTGTGATAAAATACACCTTGCTTACTCTTGTTACCAAGATAGACTAACGTTATTCAATGACCAAACTATTCTGTCTCCTAATATATAAAGAATAGATTGTACTAAGTAAGCTTTACCCTAATCTATTAACAAATGGCCTACAATTTGTTACCGTTGATTTCTGAGATTAAATTGCAGTCATGCTCTTTCTTCGAGGATTTGTGCTCTAACAAACTACAAATGAAATATATACGAAACGCCTGACATGAGTTATTTTGGACATTAATTTTCCTCGTGTATAAAGAAATAAGTATAATACGTCTGTATTTTTTATGTCTGTAGTATTAGAATATGTAGTTCATTGTCATGAAAGTATGTCAAGAAAGAGTGTCCCTGTAGTTTGTTCTTTAGATTCGACAGGAAACTTTACTTCAGTTACTCGTGAAGCTATTTTTTTTGTTGATTGCTCCTATACCTAACAATCCCGAAACACCTTTAATTGATTTAATTAAAATAAAGTATTACAATATTTATATCTTTATTCATTAAATCAGATTATGATGTTCACCAAGTTTTCTGCATTTTGATCTAAGTTTAACATATTTTCAGTCATAACTAGCTACGTGTCTCTCGCGCGGTGCTGTCAAAATAATAAAATATATACCTATATCACATATACAAAAATGACAAATGCAAAAAAACATTTGGGTTGTTTGGGCAGTTATGCGCTTAGATACATTTCAGCGATTCATTTTTATTTATATGTGTGTATAAGTAATATATGAGTATAGATAATATCCTTTAGTTGCAGTCCTACCGTCGCTAGGAATGAAGAACGTCGCTTGAAGACGTACTCGAATGTGCCTTTCATCATTTGTACTAGGATTACGGTGCTAGCTTTAATGTGTGGAATATAATAGAATTTACTATATTGTAAACCTTAAAACAAAAAAAAAACAGTATTTATGCAAAATAGAAATGTACAATGGGCGGCCTTATCGCTAAATGCAATTTGTGCCAGGCAACCTTAGGATGAACAGAAAAAGACAAGATGCAAAAGAACATACGTGTAGTTTAGGTGTAGAAAGAAGAGAGAAAAAAAGCGTTTTATTTAAGAAGGATGTGTAGGTAAAATTTGTGTTCTTCTTTTATTTTTTTAATGCTAATTTGCTTCTCCTGCATGCCTATTATTTATTTATTTATTTTAGTATTATTATAACTGAAAAATGACTAAACAAATTTGCAACAACCACTGGAAAACTAAATTATACAACACGTACATACTTGATGAATTACTGTACATACACACTGTTTGTGTGTTGTTGAATAGGTCGTAAGTGATCACACATCGTATCAATAAAAAAAACTAATAAAAGAGAGAATACTATACGAAATATATAAAAGACAAGTGACGATATATGGGAATATTTTAACGAATTCCCCAAATTGAGGTCAAATCGAGATACGACACTACATTTACTTATTTATTAGTCATAAATTACAATTACATAGAAATAGTACAAATGATCATTGCATCTTTAACAATCACTTGTTGATCAGAATTATAACAAGATTACGAGTTGCGCTGCGTGGAAATAGAAATCTGACTTAACGTTTCGAATGTAAGTGATACATATATTTATTTAAGTTTTCCGAAAAATAATTTATACATGTAAGTAAGTAACGTAAATGCACCCATTACCTCCAGGTTGAGCCAAGTTTAGGGACAGTGCCACAGCCAAAGGCCAAAGGGGGTGTCATAGTTGGTAGAGCCATACTTAGGCACGAATGGGCCGGTTCGACCGGTGCGATACAACGTCCTCACAGAAAACCGGTTATGAAGTAACGCTTGCATTGCTTTTCCCCGAAATTAGTAAGGTTTCCGCAGGCCCATCTCCTCCCCTCCTCCTTCCTTTTCCCCCCACCCCCTCTACTTATCCCCCATCCCTCATCACCCTTAAAGGCGGGCAGCGCAATTATGACTCTTAAGTTGCAGGTGTCTATAGACGGCGGTTGTCACTTACCGTCTGTTCGTATGTTTCTCTATAGTATAGAAATATATACATATATATACCTATATTACAAAGAATGTTTGTGATGTCTATGACGAATACAACAAAAGAGTTTTTATTCAATTTGGTACGTATGTATCCTCAACATTCAAGATCACTAACCGCTAAACATGGAGGCATACATACCTCAGAACGTATACTTTTTACCAAGCAATAAATTACATTAATAGCTCCAATTTTATCCCTTTTCATCAGCTACGAAAAAGTTGTCAAAACTAACCACTATGGAAAAATACTCTTCATTGAAAACTAGTTACAAAAACGAAAAAGCAACGCAATCTATTTAATAAGTGGTTTCGATAAAAACCTACGAAAAAGAAAAACCATTTTTATTCGATAACCAAATACAAAAAAATTGATAACAAAACTTCTTTTGTAGCCAGTCATGAAAAGTAGTTATGAAAATGGAGGAACCCAAAGTTACTCTGTGATATTGAAAACCCATACTTATACTTGTAGAGACAAGCACTTTTGTCTTCTTATAAACGTTACCTTTGCACTTTACCGTATTTACTAACCGATACCACCTTCAAACCTTCAAGAAAACAACCATTTCATTTCAAACATCATTTAGCATAATAAATCAATAACATAGCAGCTTGAGAAATCTGATAAAGTCAAAATAGGGTCAAAGGTCATATAAAGTAAATCTGTTGGTATAACATTTTCTTAGAATTTTCTTGATAGATCGGCTTCGTCCTTTTATTCAACAAAATGAAATGACTAATCAGCTTTTTATAGTAATATGATAACAGTCAGTCTACATTTATTATTCGATTTGCATACAAAAATAAATGATCTAGTTGAAACAAAATAAAGTTAAGAGGTAAGAACAGTTACGCTCGTAAGTCCAATAGCATCTCGATATTGGTATACTAGCATGCACGTGCGAACTGTTCAGATACAACACTCATACGAATGATATTTTAATAATACGTCACGGCTACGAGATAACGCGCCTAACTTACATTACAACTCAATCAGTTTTAGTTTCAAAATATTTTTATTTCAGAGGCCGGTGCTCCTTTACGGGTTGAATTTTCAATTAAGTTCGGTTCTGATATGAAGATTAATGACTAGAATATGACGTCCATGGAGAAGCTCTCAATATAATTAGCATTTATTTAAGTAATTATTTGGGGGAATAGAGAAAATTCCTGAGAAACCAAAGCGATGGCCTATATAGGATCCAACTATTATTAACGGCGAGTTCTACTGATTCTTTATTGCTTTTTTGTCGTTAACTCCTTGTTAATAAAGATATTCTGTTATATAAATGTCTTAGAGTAGGCCAATAAAAAAAAACCATTAAAAATATATTAAATTTTGAATAAGGAACTCTTTAGGGATGTCATTTAGTTTTACAAATTAACAGCAACTTACATGAAAGGTTTAAATTTAGCTCATTTGACCGTTTAGGCGTCAGAGAGCTTTGTACTAGATGGATACCTGAAATTAAGATCAAAAAACGCTATCGTTTGGATTCGTGCCCCCCAAGGCTTGATAATTATGACAGAGGTGACTTGAGTGTTGTATATGACATCGTTACAGATGGATGTATTGTTACAAAGTAAAGATGGGCAAAATTTAAAGGAAAAAGAAGATTTCCTCATTTTTTTGAAGTCCCAACATTGTACCTTATGACTTTTATTTATTTCCAAAATAAAAGAAAAACTTAGAGGAATTTATTTGATGGGCCCTAAAGATGCCGAGATCTGTGAGGCCGTGGAATTCTCCAGTCGAGTTAGCCTATTCGTGCTTAATTAAGCTTGGTTCTCAGATTAGTACTTCACAGCAATTTAATAAAATTTTGTCACTCTTTTTCTAAAACAACAAATATAATTTAACAAGTTTTGGAAGACCGTCTTGGATGTAACCATTTAAAAATATCATTTCTAGCGAGAAATTACATCGAGGGTAGATAGCTATCTAAACAACCAACCCTGGAGTGTCGTTTGGTAGATAATGTTCTGTGGTGGTAACTGTGACAAGCCCCTTCGCAGCATTTCATATTATTCGTTGCAGCTTAATACGTTATAGAGAGAGGTCCCTTCGTAGTCCTTTTTAAATAAAGGGAATGTATTTGTGTACATAAAGACGGCAGCAAAGAACAAAAAGATGACTGCATTTTTGCGTAATTCACTTTTTTGCATAATTGAATTTAGAATTCTTTATTTTATCTAGTGATTTTCTTTTTTCGTAAGATATCTCATTTTTTACTTGTATTTTGTCGCGTATATAAAGATAACTACATCAAATTTTACGAATCAACGAAGTACATACACCTATAATTGTCTGTGTGTGCGTCGTACAATACAAGGTAAGTTTGTTAACTTATTTTACTTTAACGTTAAATTATCCAGATTAAAGTATTTCATCCACAATACATTTTTTTCGAATTTTGTAAGGTGAGGTCAACAAATCAAAGTACAAAAAGGTACTTGTTCGTTTCTACTTTGGTTGATTACCAATTATCTCAATACACTCCATGGGTTTATACTTTATTTGAACTCTTAAAGTACATTTAATGCAATTTTTTACGCTTTTTTTATAATTGAATATAGATAAATAAATTATGTCAATATTTTTAACGAATTCGCAAGTAACTATTATTGCCGAATTTGCTACCTGCATTACTATTATTGGAGAATATTATTTGTTTTCATTTTTAATGCCGCACGTTTGTATTATCTTTCAGGGATCACTGATGAGTTCCTGCAGACAAATAGTACTGGCTGAGAGTTATTTGAAAATATGGCAATCTCCGAAGATTCAGATACTCGTAAGTTGGAACTATTCGGAGATGATACTTTCAAAGAGATCCTTGACGATGTGGGTCTTAATATTACCAGCAATATTTTGACACCAAGTCTAAATAGTGATGAAATAGTTCCTGAAGATGATAATTGTAACACACAAGATAACTTTGAACCTCAGATACAGAACCAGTTGCTAGATATTTCTGGAGTTAAAGCATTGTTACAGGCACCAGTATCCAAAACATGACCAGCAACTCCACTTCCTTACAATTTTGATTGAAATGGAAGAAATATAGGAACACTATTGTTACTTAATCAAATTGTTGATCAAATCCAAGAATTAAATACAACTGTCCCATCAGGATCACCGAAAATTAATACATCTCAAGATGAAGCAGGTACTTCAAGTCTCCATTACAACTGAGTACCAGTGGAACAACCTCAACTGTTGAAGCATCTAGTGAATGTTCCACGCCATCACCAGCTACAGTAAGTTTTTATTGATACCACTCAAAAAAAAAACCGGTGTAAGAAAGATAAATGGCTAGATACAAAAAAGAAGTTGTTGGTCAAGGTAAACCCCACTATATCAAGAGGAGGTAAAAAGCAACAAATTAAAGTATTGAAACCAGCTGGCCTAAACTGTAAATTCAAATGCCATACAAACGTTACTGCAGAAAGTCAAAATCGAAATTTTTCGCACACAAAGCAATTGCAATTTATAGGAAAAAATGCAAAGCGTTTCACTCAAAGCTGAATCACAACTGATAGTGATTCAAATCGAAATTATTCTGTTCACTACTTTTTACCCATTGATTCAAATGAAGGTAATGTTATAAGAGCGTGCAAAAATATGTTCAAAAAACCTTTGAACGTAAATAACCAATTCATTCAAATTGGAATTGATACATATTATACTACCACAGGGGTATGCGAAATTGATAAAAGGGGTGTACATTCTAACAAAAAGACGGTTTTAACGGATGCTGTTATTAAATCAGTGTGTAATCATGTTAAATCGTTTCGCCCGGAGGAATCACATCATACTAGAAAAGATTCAAATAACATGTGCCTTGATAATGACTTAAACTTAGTAAAAATGTTTAAAATGTACCAGGAATAGACTGCTGAAAGACTTGTTCATGACGAAGTAATTACACTTAGACAATATCGGGACGTATTGTCGTTTATTGTCGTTCGTTAATTGTATACGACGTAGTCAAATCGCATTTAAATATAGGATTTTTTATTCCTAAAAAGGATGCATGCGATATTTGTACTGCTGATACGTAAAAACCTAATACTAATGTATCGAATATCGATTTTTTAAATCATATAAAAAATAAAAATATTGCTAGATCACTAAAGTCTGAGGATAAGAAGCTCGCACAGTGTATATGTGGGATAAGACGATTGCTAAACGAGGATCCAGTAAAGTGGCCAGCTGTTTGTACAATTATATAACCAAAGTTGCAGAGAAGGGGATCAAAGATATACGTTTATGGTCTTATAATTGTAGAATCGCAACCGCTCACTTTTTTTAATGTACTTGTATGCTGCTGTTTAAGGTGCATATACAGAAGGGACACACTCAGCAGGAGGGTGACAGCGTGCATGCTCTTATCGAACGTTCTTCCAAAGGGAAAACTATATACACGCCTCAAGAATGGTATAATTGCATATGATGGTGCAAAGTAAATGGTGAGCCTTATGAAGTAATTTAAGTGTCTACAGAGGACATTTTAGACTTCAAATCTAACACGAATCAATATACATGGATCAAAAATTTTAATAATAAAAAGGTTAAATGCAATCAAGTTAGAGAGGTTAAAGTAGACCTAAAAGATGCCCTGGATCGGGGTGAGCTGCCAGTGCCCCGAGAAGTAGAGACACACCGGGCTGAGCTCCACCAGATCTTGGTGGAGGAGTGGGAGCAGCGGCTTGCGCAACGCAGTGCAGGGCACGGTGCCATATCGGCGGTAAGACCCATCCTACGAGAGTGGCTGGAGAGGAAACACGGAGTCCTCACCTTTCGGATGACGCAGCTCCTTTCCGGACACGGTTGCTTCGGCAAGTACCTGTGTCGGATCGGCCGGGAGCCGACGTCACGGTGCCATCACTGTGATAATTGCCCTGACGAAACGGCGCTTCACACGCTGGCTGAATGCCCAGCTGCCAGCCAGCGTCGTGATCTTGTAGCGGCAATTGGTTCTGCGGGTAGTCTCTCGCTTCCGACCTTGGTTCTGTCCATGGTTCGGAGCGAGAGCGCCTGGAGCGCCGTCGCTTCCTTCTGTGAGAAGGTGATATCCTCAAAGGAAGTGGTGGAACGGGGCAGAGAATGCATGGCTCATTCAGCTCTGTCTGCCCGCAGAAGGGGCACCGGGCGCCGGAGGGCATTAGGCAAACTCCGGCCACCCTAGATAGTGGCCTTCGGGTGACAATTATGGGGAATTCATCGTCCGATCAGTTACAGGCCTAAGAGGCAACACGCAGTACTCCGTGCGTGCTTCTTGGAAGACTGCGATCGAAGGGTGACGGTTGCGTCGGGTGACGAAATCCGTCTTGGGTGAGACGGGTCAATGCCTCGGGGGTGGCAGAAGAATACAATTGTGATTTTCGCCCCCTCCATCATTGGTAGGAAGAGGAACACCGGGGTGGTTTTTAGTCGTTAAGAGTCCGACAAACCCCTTCGCCCCCCCCCCCTCCCCCCGAATGGGCGAAGGACATCCATGAGGATCTTCCATCCTGTAAACAAAAAAAAGACCTACAAGATCCGTTTGTAATTAGTTACAAGTACAATTTAAGTCAGACTCCGTCAGTAAAAATAGATTGCTGTATAGGAGCAAATACCAGAAACTGGCAAACTAATACTCTAACACTAAAAAATGCTTCCACTAATACCCTGTCCATAACATCAGCAAAATTTGATTTCCCTCTGCGAACAGAATTGAATTCCGTATCACGATTTTTATAAAAAATTAAAGCATTCAACAACAGATAATACAATATCCGATGAAGAAGACCGAAGAAGAATGCTGCTTTTACATATTTTTAACAAAGTCGATAGTTTTGATTACCTAGATTAGATCGTTGATTATTATTAAGACAGTGCCATTGAATTAATAGTTTGTGATGTTATTATGGTAAGATTATTGAATAAGCATTATAGTCAGTCTTATAACTCTATTGGTGATAATAATTTAATAGTGAGATAGTTTTTTTTAAGTTTTTCATTGTTTTAAAAATAAGCTTAGTTAAAATTGTTTAGAATTTGATTATTTCGTTAAGAAAAGATTAAGATATTGTTTTAGAATAAAGTGACTCCTTAGAAATATTATTTTCTATACAAATATTGCATTTTTGTTCCTTTGTAATATGATTACGATGATGAAAATTGAATCACATAACTTAATTATTTTCTTGAACCCCGTAAGCTTATAATATTAATAGTGTATCTGTAATACCTGGACTTTTAGAAATACGAAGATATATATCACAAAAAAGAATATTAATATCTCCTTGTATAAGTAAAATTATTTGGGAATAAGTAATTAAAAAGTCCTACGTAGAAACGAACATATGGAAGTTGAATCGGTTAGTTCTATATTTTGTGTGAAGAAGATAATGATATTAACCCTATTTCAAAAAAAAAATATATGTCAGTTCTCTCTACTATTTTCTTTGAAATGCCGCATTAATTAACTATTGCAAATTTGAAGAAGCTAGCTTTATTCTTTTAAGCGTTAATAACGCTCTCCTGGAAACTAGTGCTTTTGTAGATAGACGTTTGTTCTTTGCTGCCGTCGATAAATAGAATGAAGGTTTTTTTTTAAATTACATTATTTAACAAAAGCCTAAAATACGAGGGATTGCTAGAGAATATTTAAACAATGTAGGTCATCCTTTTGTTTACCATGTTGATCTCGTCGGATTAAGTTGAGTGGTTTCCGGATAATTTACGGGTCGGGCAAATTGTTACTGGGCTTTTTGGTTTAGATAAATATCAGGACAAACATGAAATCTGGAAATGTGAACAGTAAACGGTAAACAGTTTCTGTCACTTTATGAGAGACGAAATATAAATTGCTAAATATGTAAAAAAAATATAATATATAGGCTATCAATTAAGTTCACGAAAGAATTTATCTACTGTGTGCCGTACATCTTACGGCATCGTCGACAGCATTTTAAGAGAGGGAATATTTCATGGCATAGAAAACATACTTTGTGCTAATTTAAAAATAAACTTCGTACATATATGTATGTACATATATAATGCATCGTGAAATCTTCAAAAGTGAAATGCACTTACACAAAAAAAAAAAAAACTGTCTAGTCTATAACTTACAAAGTAAATAATGTGGCATATATCAGTGAAGACGTTAGTGCCTCTGTACTTATGAGCCATTAAAATGTTTGTTTTATTCTTGAATAGTCGACTAAGGTATCGTATGTTTGTTACGCGATTTCTCCATAAATTCAGTGCCAATTTTCCGAATTCTTTTCATAATAGAAAGGGTACAGTCCCGAGGTTGACCCATGGTCACCAAGTCAGGATCTGATGATGAGATCTGATTCCGTCAATAATATAGTCTTCTATTAATCTTTGGTGGTATACTTTTACGTATTTATTAGCTGTTTGTGTCGGGTTACAAAGATACTGTGCATAGAAAAGTAATATTATACATGAAATTACAAAACATTTATACGAATAAAAAAAACTGTTTATATGTTTATTACGTAATAATTTTGTCAATAATAAATTGATTTCCTAATTTTTATTTTTCAAAATAGTATACATTTTTTTCAATTATGAAGTACGTGTATATTCCAAAAGTCACCAGAATTGAATGCCCGCTATATTCTGTATTTTTCTGTAGCGTCTCGTAGTATGTTATGCTTCGTAGTGTTAGCGTAGCTCCTAGCACTGACAGCTATTAAGCTGAATAAAAGGTGGATATCTAATTTCTTCTAATCCTCTACAACAAGTCGAGATGAAGAAAAATTACTAATTTTTCATAATAATAAAAGATAGATACCATTCACTGTGATGGTCATTTATTTGTCCTAAGCCTAAAATTTATGGAAGACACGATTATAAATTTTTTATTCGTAGACATTACCTGCTCACTAATATATTATACAACATAATACATGTTTATCTCGTAAAAGCTAAGTCAGATATTATTTAAATAAATGTTCTTTCATTGATTGTGAACTTACACAACTTACAAACACTAAATTATTTATTATTAATTAATACTTGTAATATATGTAATAATTTGTCAATTTGACGTGTTTGATTAAATCATTATTTTTCTTAAATTCTTTAAAATTTATCAAATTAAGTAAAGCATACCTGATCACGAGCATGAAAATGTAAGTTCGTATTTGATGATCGTTCCTGAGCGTTGATATGTGTTACTTATAGCAGTCGGTCATTTCTTTCTTAACTCTTCTGAACATGCTTCATGTAGAGGTAAAACACGTGTTGTATCCATGTAAAAAAATACTGAAAGATTGCAACTTAAACAAACAGTATATCTCCCTGTAGAGGGATTCGGTACGGATTCCGTGTATATGCCAATTCATTGATATTTATTACCTGATGTTGTTATCGTTGGGGTCAGCAAATTTACCTTAAGTTTACTCATGAAAACACCAAAACTATACTTCACAATATTAACAGCACAACTTTTTTTGCTATAAATATTAACAAAGAATAATTGATTTTAAAATTTTAGTAACAAACAAACTTTAGAGTCGAGATCTATTCATTATTATTTGAGTCTAACCGTGAGCCTGATAAAACTGTTGTTATGGACACGATAGTGCAAACACAAACGAACATCAAGTGTTGTTGATACACGGGAAATTGCTAAAACTTTAAGTTTCTATGTTTTGTGTGTTTGTTTCTGTAAACGGGTTATACTTGAAAATATACAAGATTATTTAATGAGAAGTTATATAGTTCATTAAATGTGACGCTACCACAACTAACATAGGAGCAATGATCATATGCGCAGGTAAAACTGCGCTCAACGGTTAATTACTACACAATACTAAATCAAGAATACTCTTAAAATAGTTTTTTGCTCATATTTCTTATGCTCAACGACTACAACCTAACTTAGAGTTAGAAAGATATGAAAATATTATTATTTATGACACGAGAGCCGCCATTAGGCGCGAGATCACGTCGCGGCCTGTACGCACGCACGCCGTTTGAAGCATTCCTGTTTTTATTGCCAAATATTTTTTTTTTTCTCTTATAAAGACCTGTTTGTACACTGAAATTTATTATTGTCATCTAGACTGACTAGGTTTAGATAAGCAAGAAATAGACATATAAATGTTAAAGAGGTCAAGGCCACGGTTGTCCGACTACATGCACGAAGAAGCCAGGGTCTGCCGGGGTTATCGGGAGTTTCCTTCATTTCTTTGCTTATACCCGAGTGTCTTACAACAGACATGATGACGTGATGTGATATCTGACCGTATGACTTTCTTTGGTTTAATTGCGACTTTTTATGGTATAGAACTCAAACGAGAAGACGGGTCAAATGATTCTATATGACTACTGTCGCCGTTAGACACCTGAAATATACGAGTCGCAAGTACGTTGTCATCATTTGCTCATAGAGTGGAAGGTGGGCTGGATATATAGACAACGATATTAAGGCAACTAACTCGTCAAAACACAACACTATCATTTCTTCACAACCAGTTTTCTGGAAAAGCTGTGGCCGTTGTATTATTCTGGTTGAATTGATACATAACCGAATGATTTTCCTAAGTTCTCTACAGAACAATTTAAAGAATATTTAGAATTCTGAATAATAGACCCCTAATATGCTTATTTCCCTATATTTTTATTCCAGATAGACAAATGTACGATACAATTCGAGAATTGTGCAGTGAAATGCGTTGACAAGCATGTCGGAATTATTCCGAGCATGATGAAGACTATGAAGCAAGTTCAAGCAAGCGGCAAGACTCCCCCTTCGCGGTCAGATTGAGGATGGGTGTACTGTTATGATGAGATAATTAATGTTATATCTATAGTATCTTGTGATGTATTTGTCTGGTAAATCGTTTTTTTTTAAGTGGATACATAAGACATAAGGAAATATATTTATATAACCACTGTCTATTGTCATAGTCAGTGATTATATATACATGTTTGTCATATACAAACATATTATTTTCAAAATGCTGCCTATCACAATTCTTATAATGTTGAATTAAACTTAAGATAAACCTCTATTTTCGTGTAATTAATAAAAAAAAAATACCGTCTACTTACGCAAAACATAGGTATATATTTTAATAAATGTAATGCTAGTATAATTAATCTTAAAGATATCAGAATAACTGACAATTATTTATAAAGTAAGCCTTCACATTCATCATCTACGCAGTTATCATTTTTTCCTTACTCATATTAATGGCGTTTATGCTAGAAACTAACAGAATTATACCTAGATTTCTAAGTTTTGAATAGTACGAAATAATTTCCTGTTGGACAACCTAATCGTAAATAGTTAGCGAAATGCCTATAATATGTTATAGGCATTTCGCTAACTATAATTGAGTCCTACTTACAAGATAATATATGAATCGCACATTGTGTGACACAGTTGTTAGTAAACTACCGTTGAAGAGATTTTTGTGTAAAATTTGTAACAAACTATATATTTTTATCATTTGTTTACGTTTACAAAATAATAAAAAGGGTAAAAAGGGTTAAATTCAAAACGGAGCTCGTATGTGCCACGAGTTGTGTGACGCACTTCATACAAACAGGGAACTGAAAAATAAAAGTATTCAAATAAAAGTATAAATGTAAAATGAGGTGTATAAAGACGCCTACGTGAGAAATATGGAGCCTTTAAATTGAATGGTTGAGAGCGAAATGAGTAAACCAAACCAAAATATTAATAGACAATATAAATATACTATATACATTTCGTCGCGCGGCATATATATGAGTCTCCCTAGACTCAACAACAAACGAAGCGATGGCTACCCGCCAACATGCACTGGACTGAACAGTATAAAGGATTAAAGAAACCTTAACAATCATCTAGTTCAAATAGCTTTAGAGAAACATACATCTTAAGGGGTTTTGAAACAAAGAGTTCGTAGCAGAACTTTTAGATACCATATTACAAACAGGAAATGTTCCAAAAAAATTGTGCCATTCAAACATAGTACTTCTGCATAGAAGGAGGCGATAAAATTCGTCCCAGAAGTGAAATTTCATTGATATGTGTATCCTATTTATGCTAACCTATGGTGTCCAGACGTGGTCACTAACTGATTCGCGGGGTTTGCCGACGGAATACGAAACACCACCCTACTCCTCAAAACGGGGCTAACAGATTTCGGCAAAAAGGCTGCCAGATTAGAATGTGTTTGGGTTGGTCACGTTGGGCAAAGATTACCAGGCAACTGGTGTTGGAACACGAGATACGCCGCTGGCCTTAAATAGATGGAGTGATGGTACGCGTGCAAGGTACCTTGAGTGGCCCTAGAGAAAAGTATATGGAAGGATCTGTGGGAGGCCTTTATCCAGCAATGGGACAGTATATTCTAACCAAAAAAATATTTATATGTACATATATATATGTTCTGTTTGGTATACTGCAGCCTATTAACATGTTTCCAGGGACAGTTGGCAGCGTGTACACATTGAAAACTTGGTGTCTTTTTGGTGTAATATTTCTGCTGGCATACCGCAGGATGGCGTGTTGTCTTCCTTACTATTCGCTGTTTTTATAAAGTCCACCTCTAAAAACTTACGTTCATCCTACCATCTTTATGCAGATTATATACAGATATATACTCAGGCTCCGCTCAACATGTTATTTAAAGCAATACATTTGATCAATGGAGACGTATCCTACATTTGCGATTGGAGTCATATTTATGGACTTAAGAGTTCAAAATTTTTGTGTAAGATTCATATTTGGCCTGCGGAAATATGATCACGTTTCTGGATTATTATATTATTAAACTGGTACCACTCTCACTTATTTGCACCTACTACTATTTATTTTTGCCAAACCCCAAGGTTGACTGGGAGAGAATGCCTGAGGCATTAAGTCCGCTTTTGTACAATATGTGCAATAAGTCTAAATAAATTAATTAATTTCGTCAAAAGCTCAAATGGCTTCCAATTTTTTCTCGACGTAGTACTCAAATTCTCATTTTTTACAACATCTTATTTGACCCTAAAGCCCCTGGTTATCTCAAAGAACGTTGCAAGTTCCTTCATGAACAATGTCTAAGGTCATCAGAACTTTGAGACTGGAGATGCCTTCGCATTCCACAAAATTTTACGATCTATCGTTTACGGTTGAAGCTGATATAGTAACGATATAATAATATAAGGCATTCGCCTTGCCACTCTACATTACACGAGCGAAAACAATTATTAATTTTAAGATAATGTTTGATGATTATTTTTTATCACATTAGTTTGATACTTTCCGTATGCCGAATGTAGATATATGTGTTCAGGGATCTCATGTGTGAAAATATAAAAAGGCCAGGTATTCTTAATAGGTGTTGTAATCTCAGTAAGCAGGCAGTAGTAACCCTTTTTTATAACAATAAGTGACACGTGTATATAGTTGTATGTATGTGAATATATGTATATATTTTATTTAATATATTTGAGTAGGCATATGTATATTTTTGTATGTTTATACTTATATGTTTAAATATACTAAAGGACTGAATGTACAGAATATCTGTATATTTTTATATTTATTAGATAACCCTAGATTTCCTTTGAAATGGACCTCAAACTACCAACGTCTCTCTGAAATATTTTGTTCCATCCTAAGGTTGCCTGGAAGAGATTGCATATAGCAATAAGGCCGCACTTTGTACAATATGTGTGTTAAACTTCTATGTATGATTCTAATGCTACCAATGTTGTACAAATAAAGTTGTTATCTATCTATCTATCTATCTATCTATCTATCTATCTATCTATCTATCTATCTATCTATCAATCTATCTATCTATCTATCTATCTATCTATCTATCTATCTATCTATCTATCTATCGAAAACCTCTTGTCACCAGCTTCTAAATCACTTCTTCACTTCTACATAAAAGCCTTCCGGAAGCCAAAGTACGCGAAATCTACCTTTTCTCCCGCATCAATGAGTGTAAGGTACAAGTGTAAGGTACGCCGTAAAAGATAACAAGTTGCTCCCCGTACTTCACCCAGGCCGGAAACCGTGCTGTCCTCAGTCAGCTGACAACGAATTACGGGATTAAAACACAAGTGTAATGCTGAATCGAATATTTTAGCGAACGCAGACAGCACTGCGACCGGTCTATAACCACTGACGTCATCTTTTTCACTACCCTTTGGAATCGGTATCACATATATATTTTTCTTTATTGTAGCCTTTATTGCCAACAATAACAGTTTTGGTAACAGATCATAAGATTATTTTATTTTATTTTTTGCGTGTCGGCGTGTCTGTGCGACAGATAGGCATCTTCCAGCCTTTTCCACTCTTCCCTTATTCTTACAGTTCGCTACCATAGTGGTAGTGCTATTTTCTTAATTTCTTCAGACCATCGTTTTCTCTGCCTTCCTCTTTTTCTTTGTTTGGAATCTAGGGGTCCATTCTGTTGTCCTTTGTACGTTTATTTTTGTTTTCCCTGAGCATATGTCCTTCCCACCACCCCTTGAGTTTTTTTGTTTTGGTCACATCTTCTATTTTTGTTATGTGTCTTATGTCTGTGGCTCTTTTTATGTAGCCCAGTATGCTTCTTTCCATGGCTCTTTAACATGTTATTAGTTCTTGGTCTTGTTTTTGTGTGTTTACCCAAGTCTGTGCAAGTGCATCCGTAGGTTAGTATGGGTAATATGAGGTTGTTGTATACTTTTCTTTTAATGTGACGTTTGCTTTTCATGACTTCTTTAAGTGTCTAAAATCTTTTCCATGAGTTAGCAATCCTTCTCTCTCATTAAATATGCATATATAATAGATAATATATATAAGACATATTAAATCTGTTACTATCAACTTCAACACATTTACTGGACCACATTAAATGTAAACGAAAATGTTAAAAGAAAGGAAGTAATGCCGACAAGGCTTTACAGTTACAATAAATGAATTGATAGAAGTGCCCTTCTAGTACCTGCCGAATGTTGTGTTGTTATTAAAAAGTGACAATGTGAAGCGAAAAAAAAATTGTAACGGATTAATCGTTTTGATACATGAGTGGAATTAAAATGGTTTTATACGGTACGCAGCAGCTTTGTTTTGTTTTCATTTATGTCGCAGCGGTAGTATGTTGTATTTATATCTAAAGACCTAGAGTTACCGCGTCACCAATTTAGCCGATTTGTGTTTGTTATCGTTATTCAGCAATATTTCAAAAGGCTTATTGTTTTGTTATGTACGCAAACTTCTCGATGTTTAGTAAAATAGGGCACTTTGGGAGTTAGGCAGAAAATTTTAAAGGACATTGAAAGGAAACGGCAAGATAGAAAGCATAGGTAAGGTATATTGTTTATATGAAAGGATTTGGGAGTATGAGCAATAGCTCTAGCAAGTCAGGGTCGCATACTCGTATCTAGAACTGGTTGATGCCGGGTAGTCCCAGCCTAACATTACTTTTATACAAAGTAATTTAAAAAAATATGTAAGCAAATGAAAGTTATTAACTCAAAACTATAGTTTATCCATAAACAGGTCAAATGGTTATTTCTATTAGCTCAAAAAGCATGTTACAAAGTAATAATTGTGCCTTTTACGTACAAGTTTAAATCAGGTCAGATAAACATTAAAACTGTCATATACCTACTGCATTTGACTTATAGAGAAAGAAGTAATATGTACTGGTTTTTGCTGACATTATCTCTAAATGTTATATATGTATACCTTATGTCACTCCCACTATTAAGAAGATTCATAATTATGACCTTCACATGTCAAAATTATTCAAGTCTTACAGGGCGTGAATTACACATCATACAGCATCATCATACACTCATCACATCATCATACACCCACATTTGAAAAACCTAATAGTTGGACGTGGTAGAGTCGGCCATGAAAGCTAATTATTGGAGATAAATTAGAACACTACGTCATGAAATTTAAAAACTACTGAAGTTAAAAGAGGTGAGAGTTAAGCTCAGGGCAGGGCTTCGAGAGGCCTAGATTTCAGTGCTGCATCCGGGAAAGGAGGAGTACGATCGGTCCTTTGTCCCTTACATAGCACCGCGCGGCGCTTTGGTATGCACAGTGGAGAGTGGTGGTGATGTGCACGGTGTCGCGTGACACACCCCCCATGAGGCTATAATTGTCCCATAAGAAAAATTCTCTTCTCCAGCGCCTCGGGGCCCTCCAGGCGACAGCTCATGTGTGATTTTATAGATAGATATATGATAAATGTGTATTTGTATATAACAGTTGTAACCATGCACACATCACACAGTCAAAGACACTCTTATAAAGAGTAGCACTATTATACATCTCATTCATAAAGACTACACACTTATACTAGTAATCCACCTTACATTCACAACATCAATTCTGTTTTTTGCAAAAATCTACCTAGCCTATATATTATAGACACATAGTCAAACAGTCATTAAAATATTTGTAAATGTATTTATTTCCTCGCGCATTCGTGTATTAATATTCTTACTTAAAGTCTTATGGACCGAATAACGGTAAGTCCTAAGGATTATACATTTTTATCTCGGTTTTGCCTTTATCCCATCGATAATATCATGTACACTGTTACACTCCAAAATACCGTTCAATCCGTTTTCTCTACAATATTTCTGTTATAAGCAATTAATATCGTTTATGAGAGCAATTTACTATACTGGATACTGCTTTAGTTTTATGGCATGCTTAATTAAACAATAGAGCATACAACGGTGGTAATGCAATGTTTTTGTATCGTAGGAGCTTAACGTTGTATGTGTGACACGCAGTATACTGATATAAAGTTTAATGAACGCGTAATATAAGTGAAGTGGGATGTGATTATTGTTTGACAAATTTCATTAAAATTACATTTAGATATTGTTTATAGCAACCATTTGGCACATATTTTCAACCTACACTGCGACTTACGACTACGACTACGACTACGACTTGTCATTCCAAATGGACTGAAATAATTTCTTGTTGTGTCGTACCCATTCCCAAACTAGTGTTAGTATAATTGACGTATTGTATCGTAGAGAGTTATTATATACACTTCTATACACTTACGTCTATGGTCTCGAATGGGTAGGTTGAAATGCCTACATTTTGGAAACCATAAATAAGTCCCACTTATACTATAAGGAGGTATCTCTTATTATATATTGCAATAGAAGCCGGCAACATACTCTGCCTTAAGTTGCAGATGCCCATGGGCAACGATAGGCACTTACGGTCAGGTGACGCGGTCGCTCTTTTATACCTTATACCATAAATAAGCGATGACGGTCAAACAAACTCTGCTGAACAACTATGTAAATGTTGTTTGAAATATATATTATCAATTATTATTACAAATACATGTTTTATCTGACGTCACTTTAAAGTTAACATTTGTTTTTTTTTTTACCTTTGGTAATGGTAGCAAAGTTTCATCGTTCACTAAATAATAAATAGATTCAATCACGTCTATTCTGCGGTAGCAGGCCAAATATAGTTAATATAGCAATACCTGCCTTAAATCGAGAAGTTGTTATTAATTTCACGGCGCAATACTTTCACAATCCCTACAGAGACAATTAATCAACATTATATACCACTATAGTATTCTTCACCAACGTTCAGTAATCACATGCCATCCATCAAGCAGCTGATTCCAGTTTATCTCTTGTTTAATTGTACTACATTATATACGCGTATGTTCAAATGGAACGTTCATCGTTTAAGATAAGCTGTCTGTCTATGCTCAAGTGGAGTAAGTTTGGCAGACCAGTTATTAATATTATACTAAGTTTGGTATAATCTACTAAAATAATAATTATGAGAGTAATTCATAATCTTTATGAGGATATTTTGTCTAAAACAGTAATTTTATGAATATATACACATACACATATACCACCAAGGATCAAACGCGTATTAAGCGCCCACATTTTGCTGACTGTACTTTAGTTCTACTTCTGTAACGCTGCAAACTTATTGCCGTATCCGAGCACTGTGAAATTTATAGGAATCTGCAAACTGCGAAAAATGGTACTGCTTATAAAGATGAAATGGTAAGGGTGTGTACATCAAGTCGGCTCTTGCCGATAAGTCTGACATGACTAGCCTTTCTCCGAGCCGCATATGCAACCTAATGTATTATACATTACTAGCTTACCCGGCGAACATATACGTATACGTACCCTGATCTCCTAGTGGTATATATATTATAATTTAGACCTACTAAATATGCACAAAAAAAAATCATAATAATCGGTTAAGCCGTTTCAGAGGAGTTTAGCAACAAACACTGTAATACGAGAATTTTATATATTCGATGTACTTACTGTTCACGCGCACAGCGTTCGAATCGTGCCCCTCTGCCCATCTGCCAAACTGACATTTGGCAAACGAACAAAGACAGTAGTTATTTTGTCGTCTTTACGTAATACGAGTATATATCTAATCTAGTTCTTTCACTCCACGTTATTTGTATCTTAAATAGTTTCGATACTATTTGTCAAACTAGTGGCATTCATTAAATTTTTATCCAGTAATTCCTAGTGTCGGAATTTAATTCAATTATATTTTTCTTTTCATAATTTTAATTATTTTAAAGTTAAATAGAAAAAGGACAATTAAATCCATACCAATATTGGCTACCCACCGTGCGAGAATCCGTGAAGTAAACGAGTATATTAGGAATATTGTCATCATCATCAGCCTATCGCAGTCTACTGCTGGCCATATGGCTCTCCCATTGCACGCCACTTCGATCTATTTTCTGCTTCTCGAATCCAGCTCCTGCCAGCCATCTTGCGCAAATCATCACTCCACCTGGCCTGTGGGCGTCCTACGCTGCTTTTGCCGAGACGCTGTCTCCACTCAAGAACTCGTTTGCCCCAACGGTCATCGGTTCTGCGGCTAATATGACCAGCCCACTGCCACTTTAGCCTGCTGACCCGGTGGGCTCTATCGATTATTTTGGTTTTTTGCCGGATCACCTCATTCAGGAATTGAATATTAAAATAATATAAATTATAAAATATTGATACCCTGTAAAAAATATTGATCATTAGATAAACTAAGCATTCCAACTACTCTTTTAAGCTTAAGAAAAACATTTTTAAGTTGATCAATAATTACCAAAAAATTACGTTAATTAACAAGTCATAAATTAAAAGTTAAAGGAATGATATTACAAAGCGAAACTAAGACAGAGTTCATTTATTTAAATTTCACCATAATAAAATTTTAAAACGTTGTATATCTGAGAATTCTAAAATACCACTACCACTACTAAAGTAGAGAAGATTCTCTATAGAGAAGATCGGAGTACGAATGACTGGTTGCAATATTCAATAGTTCAGTTACCGTCAAGTATTTTATTTATATGTACTCTTTTGTTCATGAGCTGCTTTTGTACAATGTTAATATGCTGTTCACCACAAACGAGTATTCTACTTTAGCTCGAAAGCATAGACGATTTTCATGGTTTGTAAAAATATTATCTGACATCAAACGGCATCAAGCAGGCAAATAATAAAAGTTGTCGTTACAGTTAAGTTCACAAATTAAAAAAAATGGATTCGTTTTATGAATGAAGACGAAGACTGCACTTATGTAAAGTTGGATACAAAATACTACATTAACAAAATGTTTGTAGAGTGCTGCGCTTCTAGAATATACATTCTAAGAAACGATAACTAAAGTACAAATATATGTATATATATGTATTTATATGTACATATATATATATATTATGAAATAAAGATTTGGTTTGGTTAGTAAAAAAAAAAACCTGTTTGCAAACTCACAGAGCATTAAAATATTGTATCGAAAAAGGCTTAACCGTTTATTATGGTCTACATACGTAAACAAAAACGTATAGACATGAATAAATTCAATAAACCAAACTCGCCCGTTAAGCCGATTACATTCCAACAGTTTAATTTGAAAGCTGTGCGTCCTTCATTTACTCAATGTATATTTTTGATCAATTTACTTTAATGGACGCTTTCTACTTTTATCTGTACTTTTTTTTATGGGATAAGAGGCAAACGAGCAGGCGTGTGCATGTGTCTAAGCAGTATCGGCGTCCTTGGTTAATTATGCTTAGTAATGTAAGATAAATATTTTTAGTAGAGCAGTCATCCCCAAAAGTAATTTGGCTTGAACATCAGGTTTCCATTTCAATTCAAAGAAATGTGCGAAACGTGTAACATAAACGTATGTTTATACACCTGTAATAACTCCTTTAATAGAAACAGGCGTGAGTTATGGAGAGAACGGACGGCTATAGATATACAGGCAGGTATTCGATTATTTTATCTTTTTAATATTAATTTAACATTTGACAAGGCAACCTACAGTTGCTATGACGCTGTGTGTATTGATCTATAACTTCAATATTCTTAATAATAAATATCTGGGAGTAAAATTTGAAAAAATAATCGTCCGTCGTACTTTATTTTTATTTTTACGGATTTTAATGTCAGTAAAACTTGCATCACTGAAAGTCCGCAGAGATTTTGATTATAAACTGCTCAACAACTTTTGTAACTTAATCTCGGGCTCCGTTTGACAATCTGCCTAGTAACCATTTGCAAATCGATGTTCAAAGAAAATTAAATCCAGGATTCGTTTTTCTTTTAAATTCTATTTAAATATACTAGTGAAGCATCCCAGAATATAACACTGAGCATCAATTAAAGGGTTCAAAATGGAAACGTGATTCATTATACGAAAGGACACGATTAAATTTTAAATTCAATTTATGGTCACAAAGTCACAAAAAGGCCTTTAAAAGATATTTGTAAAGATTTTCTTTCTTTATATTCATAAAGATAGCAATGCTTTATCTTATTCAAAAATAAAAGTAATGTAAATCTGTAACTTCTGTAACCTTTACTTTATATTAAGCATGAAATATATGTTTTTGTGCAAATTACATCTGTTAAATTCAGCTGTTCGTGATTGAATAACAAATATTCATCAAAATTTTGGCATTGATTTTCAGTTTATTTATTTATTTATAGGCCCACCAACTCTATACACATCATTCCCTAATGCGCCTAAGTCTATGTTACGACATGTAAGTTATTTTTGCCATTAATAGCAATTCAACAGGTGGGGACAATCAAATTAAACTTTTTTTAGGGAGAAAAGGCTGAGTTTATTTATGAATAAATGTCATCAGTTAGACTTGAAAAATATCATGAAAGATCTCTTCCCGCGAACGTCATACAAGGATACTAAAGGATCGGACTGTCATCTATCAGACAGTACAAACAGTACAGTCTGGCCAAAAATACTTTTACAGTTCAACATTAAAAAAAAAACATAATATAACATTTTCATTTGTGATCTGTCATTCTTATGGCGTTTTCTCATATTTGCGGCAATCGGTGTTAAATATTTTTGTAATATTAAGATCGAGTGGGTGATAAAAAGAACCAAATTGCTAGATACCTAGGCATGGGTGATATCGATTTATTGTGACATCTATTGTCCAACCGATATTAACACATCGATATTGACATCCGATTGCAGATACCGATTTCTACGAGCAACGAGCTAATGATTTCCCTTCATGCTTACCTGAGGCTCAGGACTAGCACAAAAATTTTGATCTTGAATATTCTTTATTTACATATTTAATTTAAAATAAAGTAGTTCGTGATTGTTGATTCAACATTTTGGTGGCGTATTTAAAAAACACTTTATTTACATTGATTTGAAGTACAAACTATTTACACTTATTAATATATATTTAATATTGTGCTCCTCAAAGCGCTTTGGGTTTAAGTTGGCGTTTAAAAATGCTTATTGTTCTACTTTTGTGCACTTAAGTCGACACCTTTTCTCATTTATAATTAGTCTTTCATACGGGACAGAGGTTGCGACTAAATTGCTTTGTTGCGATATATCTCTGCAAGGTGAGGATATATAATTTTATGTACTCGCCACCACTGCGAGGGATTTGTCCAGTTGCCAGCAGAATCCATTCTTGGGAGCATTTCATCCTCAATACATCTGTAGCTGTCTTATTGCCCTTGCTTGAGCATTGCCTTCAGGTCTACTTTTTCTAAGCATTTTCTTACATCTGTCCCATGCACTGACGGTAGCCCTTACGTTTGTTTATGGTTCTATATTAATGTTTTTCCCTTGACTTGCGGCTTCTTTATTAATTAGTCCAATTGTCAAGTACTGTGCGTGTTTTGTTATTTCAGAGACCGTATATTCAATTTTAAAACAGTACAGTTTAAACCTGGGGTCCAGTAGGGCATACAAACCAAAGGTGTTACTGTGTTCGATCCCAGTGAATCTTGATTTTAAACAATTTTTAAGGACATTGCGATTTCTTTAACAACACGATGAAAAAAAAAAGGGTGAATTCTTCCTTTTGGAGAAAATCATCACAAATTTCTAAAAGGATATTCGTCATAACAATCACCAATCTCCTGGTCATGTAGTGTATTCCGCTGATGGAAGACGTCACTTTCTCTAATGGTTGTAACACTGTGCATAGTTGGCTGCATACCTCCCATTCCTCGAGGCTAAAAATAAGCCAATCCTTATCAATAAAGGCCACGCAGTGTTTAAGGGCATCTTTTAAATTTAAAAAGCGTTTTAACATAAATAAGGATGAATTCCAGTGATAGGCCCCATTCGTTAATAACCCTCATAGATTTCTTCAGCTAAGTTAGCTCTAGTGTGACAAAAGCCTCTGCATTCCAGGAGAACCTGGCGAGGTTCAAAATTCTCGTCAATAAAATGTGCAGTCACTCCTATGTAACTATCTGCTTGCGATGAAGTCCAACAGTTTGTGGTTATGCACACTGAATGTGCTTCTCGCGTAACAATTTCCTTAACTTCGTCTTATGTCTTTTGGTACAGTGCAGGTATCATGGATGATGAAATCGTTTTTCTGCTAGGCAGATTGTATAAAGGTATGTACTTCACAAACTTTTTAAAACCTTTGTCCTCAATGATGCGGAACGGTTGATAGACGTTGATAACTCCAATAAATCTGGGTTGATTTTGTCTATATCCGCTTTTTATTTTATTTTTTGGTATATAATTAATAATTTGCCATTTCGGGAGACGCAAATCCCGGTGAACTGATGAACAGGACGGCTCGGTTTCAGCCATATTCGAGCTAAAGGCCTGGTGAGGTAGCGGATTCGTTTCCACAGAAATATCTGGACCGGTGTTGTGACTTGATTTTTGGAGAGGCAAGGTAAACGAGTTATTACTTTCAGCCAAATGAATTGCACAGCAAAATGAATGCATGCATTTTTTTCTAATGAGCCTTTAAATTTCCAGTTGTCGCCTTATAAGACGATTTCTGTTTGCAGTATCTACACTCAGCACGAAAATCGTCTTTTTTTTTCAAAGTGGGTCCAAACTGCACCTCGTAGACGCGCTGTTAGTGCCATGACTAGGTACTTTAGTTAAAATTATTTACTCCAAATTATCTGAAAAGTTTTAAACACTTTATTTTAAAGTATTTGCAAAGACGATCACTAAAACTTCATTATTTACAATTTTATTTACACATAAAATATACAAACAGTTCTTAGTCACTTTGTAAGTTTAATTAAGTTGCAATAAGAATGCAAGTAAATTAGAATGCACTAAAATAGCGAAATGAATATTCCGGCGCGATAGGCATAATAACTAACAATATAAACATTAGATAAAATTAAGTGAATCACAAAATCCGATTAATACATATCAGTTTAAATAATAACTTCCCTACTTTCTTATACTAAATGCGATCTTATCTCATTCACTTTACAAGTTGTTTTAGAAAACATTTTGAGGATTAAGATCGATTAAAATTGAAAGACGCTAAGCTGCCAAACAAATGTTCGTTAGTAACTTACACGCACACAGCTGTAACTGTCACGCTAAGACCACACATACAACAGATAGCTGTTTGACATTTGCTTCATCTCTTCCTCACAGATGGGACGACGTAAAGTTAAACAGAGAGGGAGTAAATATCTGATGTTGTATGTTCTCTTAGTAAAATATAAATTTTAGTTTTTATTAAAAATTAATTTAAATCTTAAGAGATGTTATACCCTTTTCAATATAGATCAATTAGTTCCTAGTTTTGTTACACGTGTTTTAGATATGATAAAAATGGATGACTTGTAAAGTTGTAACATCCAATCGATGTCATCTGATGTTCGGACGTCACAGGATTTTAGATGTGGTTTGATACATCGGACAAGTACCTAGACTTTAGTATTTTCCTTCATGCTTACTTTAGGCTTAGGACTAGCCCAAAAGTTTGATCATAAATATTCTCCGTTTACATATATAAGTTCCAATAAATTAGTTGGTGATGTTTGAGTTAAAAACATATGGCGCATTTAAAAAGCACCATATTTATATTCATTTTATGTATAAACTATTAACAATTATTTACAAATTTTACATTGTATATCCTTAAAGCACACACACAGGCAAACGAGGAGACTGATTACCTTATGATAAGTGACACCCGCAACTTAAGAGTAACAAGTGCGTTGCCGGCCTTTTAGGTAGAAGCACACTCTTTTCTTGATGGTTGACCCGTATCAGTTCGGAAATACAGGAGGCGACTGAGTTCTGGCGGGCTGAGAAAAATCTGTACAGGTGTTGTTACTTGATTGTTGGACATTAAGCCAAATAATTGGAAGAATTCCCTTTTTTCAAATAAGCCGTTAAATTTACAACTGTCGCCCTCAGACAATAAAATCTGTTTGCAGTATCTGCACTCAGCACGAAACATTTTTTTTTTATTTCAAAGTGGGTCCAAACTGCACCCAGTGGTCTCGTTGGTGAAGAAAATTATTTACTTAAAATTATTTGTAAAGTTTTAAACACTACCTAATCATTTTAAACCTTTACAAAGACTAAAAGAATTACGTTGTTGTTTACAATGTTATATATTAATATTAGTTACTTTGTAAGCGTAATACGAACGCAATGAATGAATTATTATATACTAAAAATGGCGAAAAAATGTAATTATAATAACAATATAAACATTAGATGAGATCAAGTCAATGAAAAAATCAGATTAATAAATAAGAATTTAAACAATGTTTTCCTTACTTTCTTATACTAAATGCGATCTTATGTCATTCTCATAATGGCTATTTTAGAGAACATTTTGAGGAATAAAATCGTTTAAAATCATAAACTGTTAACCACGTTCGTTCGTAACTTACACGTACAGCACACAGCTGTACATTGGATTTCGGTTGGACATTCGCTTCATCTCTTTCTGAGAGACGGGACGTGAGAGGGAGTGAATCTCGAACCGATATCCGATGTCGGATGTACAGCTGTGTGATGTACGTGTAAGCTGGATATTTCGATAGTCAAATCTATAATTATGAATAGTTTTCTTAGATGTTATGAAAACGGATGTCTCGTGACATCCAATCGATGTCATCTGATGTTCGGACGAAATCAGATTTTAGATGTGGTTCGATATATCTGACACATGCCTATTGATAGCATCACAAACTCTTCATCCGCTTGCTATCAGTCGAATTTTTGTGTACCGGGCTATTGATAGGGATAATTAAATCCCTTTGATTGTGGCACAAAAATATCTAATCGTTGACGAAGTATTCGTACGAAAACAACGATTAAAGCAGTTAATTCAAAGAAATCTTGACCGAAAGTTAAAAATTTTATCTAGGGAAAAGAATATAGCACTTAGAACTATATCGGGTATTTAAAAAGGTAACTTAGGACTTGCAGCCTACAAAAGACGCACTGGTCATTATTGTACTGATCATTTAAAGAGTTATGTGGTGGTAAAATCAAAACATCTTCTTCAGCGGTACGCATAGATGGGGTTACAGAAAAATGCTAATTACTGACTAGAACACTTTTTCTATTATTGAGCAAAATTTTATCAAACACAATGACGGATTTTTTTATCAAAGCTCTATAACAGCTTCTTAATTAGTCTGCAGAGTCCAACGTGGGCATTATCCGACTTTAGTGATGGTTGTGTTTGGAGTTCAGTAGAGCTGAAGGCTGAAGTCCCGAACTTAAACCGCTGGTTTATGATTTATGGTCAGTTTTAGCCATACTCTAAAACCTCGTTTTCGCCATGATAATTAGGAGTCCCTAAAACATTAATATAGATTATTTATAATCAGACTACTATAAAAAAAAACTACATTGATGATTATCCAAAAATCGCAAGTCATCAAAGTACCTAAATTATAAATAAAAATTAAACCAATACTCATATGCTTTATGTATATTTGAAAAATCAGTTCATATTTTTCATAAATCAATCAGCTTTTTTTGAAAATGAATATGAGTATGTTTGAGAAATTAAAAGGTCAAATAAATAATGTTAAAATTAGGTTTTACGATGGAATATCAAATACAACAAAATGTATAAATACTGTGTAAAATGAACTATAACTTGTAGCCATTGAAAGCAAAATTTATCAAATTGAGCACACTTCTCGTGCCACCGCGATTGAGATAAGGAACATCTCTCTACAACCTTCAGAAAACAAAACTACATTGCGTAAAATAGTACAGGGAGTGGGTTAGATGACAGAACAACCAATAATCGATACCATAATTCATGATGTTTATTTCGCATTAAAAGTAAATCTGAATACAAAAATCATATTGTAGTTAACTTTACTACTGCTACATGCAATGGCAGTTTTATTAAACAATGCAGGATCTACAGCAAGACTAGGAAAGAAAACAAATTGAGTACAACCTCTCTTCAGTTGCCTGGTAAATATTGATGAATCGCTCACTAGCCTAGGAAGAAGACTGGCTTACCTGGCCAGGCAGATAATTAAATAGCAGAATCTTCATAGCACTTGGACCTTCTAAGGCAAGATTTTTATTAGAAAGACCCCAGACTCAAAGGCGTTGCGTATAGATTCTGAGCAGGATTTGCAAAAAGACTTGAAAGGTTGTTAGGCTTAAAAGAGGGCTGAATCTCAATTTCACGTGATTGGAGCTTTATCTAACTAGACGACTATCATGTTATGGTATGTTGATTTAATTGCGTATCACATTTTTGCACCATATGTATATTATAGTGATATAACGCATGAGGGATTTTTTACATTCACAAATCGAATGCGAATATTTGTCTCCAATATTGTCTACAATAATTGTTTGGAAACCGCCGAAGTAAGAATGGAACTCAAAAACGAAAATAATGAAAAAGTAAACCTACCTAAACTCTCTCATCTTTATCATTTCTTTTTTCAGTTCTCTTTTTTGTAAAAACGTATAATTTTTTTTTATGAATAAAGTTTAATAAGCTGAGAGAGTTCTCTAAATATCCATCATCAAACCAAACTACGTATGTGTTAACACAGATTTTCAAGCAGAATCTGTTCCCATATGAAAAAATCTGTGGGAGATCAAACAATCATAATCTATTTTTCTACACTTAAAATTACATTTCTTTATATTTTGCATGATACTAAATTTGAAATTTGCCTTGCCCAATAATATAAAATATAAAATTTATATACTCTGCAAAAAGGTTGGTCATATATTCAAATAAATCAATAAAATGAATAGCTTGACTCCTCGAAACGATTATGATTGAAAGAAAGAAAAGAAATAAATAAATTAAAAATATTTATTTAATTCACAAAAGGACACACTAAAATTATTACAAAAAACGAAGAGAGAAAACAAAAAATCAAATTATAAAATAAAATAATAATAATAATTAAAAAAAAACACAATGGACATCGATTAGTACACCTTGCGATTATTAGCCAGCAACACTGATAAAATAGTGTCTATTAATATAAGATATACACTTATATACGAGTAAATATAATGTTATAGAGGAAAGAAGAACAGTGAATTTGTTATAATACTTGTATGGTAAGAAAAATGAAGGTGAATGCAAAAATTATAATAATATTTTGTGGCGGCCCCCCTCAAAAGCACTGAGACTGTTGGACTTACGGAGTTCCTTACTCGTCATTGCCCAGTAGTATTTAAATTGAAGTATACTTAAGTAATACAGATATGTGTGTGTGTGTAACCAAGTTGTAGCTATGCTATTTATAACAGGTAAATCATTGATTAGGCTTGATAAAAAAAAAATGGTTTCTTTTTTATTTATAAACAACGTATTGCTTAATACATTTCAATGATTTTTATGTAATACATTTTTATAGAGGCATTTACCACAAATCAGGACGTTCGATCAACCTCTTTGTTTTTAAACACTACACATAATTTTATTCCTGCCATCTCTAGACCTCTCTCTCTTTCGAAATATTAGCACTATAAATCATTTTCAACTGTAATTAGTCGCTTTATTAAGAATGTTTTTGGTTCACAAATCACGATGTTACTAAATATTTTAAGCGCTTTACGTTACTTACATATCTACTATATTAAAATTTTGTTTCATGTTATGTATTTTTTTAAATTAACTCTATTTAATAAATAGTAGTTATAAACTGTTAAATAAGTATAATGCCAAATAATTCGCAAATATTCAAATCGTTTTTAGTGAATACGAATGGGAACATCAAAATGTATGCGGATATTTATAGAGCTACGATATAGCCAGATACACCATCAAAGTTGCACATCTTTACGCGATGCAGGGCATACCATACTCTATAATTGGTAGTGAAGTTTCCCTAATTTAAACATAAAACAGAAGGAAGATATCACAGAACTGAAAAATGGAATAAGTCAACTAGATACAACTTCTAATAAGTAATGCCAGGTATCTTTTAAGAAATAACATTCCGGAGATGATCAGCCCAAATCAACTGCACTCGTTCAACGCAACGCAACAAACATGACGCACGCGCCAGCCACCCTCCACCTCAACCACATTAAAGGGAGTCGAAGGACCCGACACATTGGCAGGACGTCTAAGCGAGCATGACATACTCAGAACTGCCAGGAAACATAGAAAATAAATCTAAACATGTGATTAGAATGTTTTCATAAATACAACTCAACAATTTCTATATAAAACATATCATACAATCATGAAATACCTACAATCTTCGCTTTTTTATTTTTATTACATTTATTTTTATAAAAGTATGTAAACTTATATACATATATCAGTGTGCCACATGCTGTAGAACTTTTGAAAGTAGGACAGCACCACATAGTTATAGGCGTGGTAATGTTATGGTCTTTACCGGTGCCACCTTTGTACGAGCTGCCATAATGATTATAGGTATTTACCCAGCTGGATTCTCGACTCGGCAATAAACAAACGCTGCGATTGCGTGCATGGATGTGTCAAAAAATTAATGCAACGACAGTTTTTTTCAGCAGTTTGGTAAAAATTAAGCCATCGGTTTATCGTAATTGTCTCTATGTCCTTCAAGTCTTCTCTGATAGATATCCACATGTTTTCTAAGCTTTCATGTATTTTATCACAATTGACTATTAATTGCTGTAATAATCCAATTTAGCTTTTAACGGGACGTATAGGCCGGATCGACTGAAGTCTCAAGTCGCCTAGTGTTAGAATATGACGTATATGTTCAGATTGCATTCCAATTGCAATCTCTATAAGAAACTTAAACTTAAACTTGAACCAAGTGCTTAATACTCGATGTCGTAGATCCCACGGAAGTATTGTTCAGTAATTTCACCGCTCTATTAGTAATTAAACAACCTTGTGATCATGGATCGATCAAGGCTCGAAGTATGGTAGAATACCTTTCTGCATTCTTTACTTTTACTGCTGCGGTAACAAGGCTGTTGTTGCCTGACGTCATCACTGTATTGACTTGAATGTCTTCAGTCATATATTCAATCTCTTTTTATTGGAACACAATATATAGGGCTGTTTTATGTCTTGTGATGAGCTACCTACATTCCTCGATAAACGTAGTTCACGTAGCAGCACTCTGCTATCACACTTGATGTCGTTTTCACAAATCCAGCATGATGATTTAAAAGCGTGTCCAGGAACAAAACAAACGGAATTGTCTTTTACAAAAATACTTAATTTGAGATGGTTCTATTTACGCAAACTCTATGCAATAACAAAGGACATGGTTGTCTTTACACATCGGACAATTTCTTTCAGGTGTGGTGGTGACACCTTGTGAACGAAGGGCAGACCTCGCTTTTGACGAAGTTGGTATAATTAGTTCTAGTGACGGAACGGTTTTTCCAGATTTTTTTATAATGATATAAAAGCGGTAAATCACTACTTATGTACTCTTCAAATTATTTGTGCTCTTCAGCTTATCTTGAGATGGTACTCTTTCTTTATATTGGTATACTATTTCTTTATATTCTTTCGGTATTTGTGACCCTTCGTTTGTCATTAAATCTAAAATACTAACGTTTGTGTCGGTTAATTTGTCCACACAAGTCTCATAAACATGACACTCTTGAGATGCAGGTGTCTGACGTATCGAAAGGACAAAAAGAGGAAACGTAGTCATATTAACGAAGAATAAAAATTAATCGAATGCAGTTAACTTTAGAAGACGATCTTATTTATTAAGAAGATCTGCATTCAGTTTGTAGTGGCACACGTCACCATAATCGATAATTGTGACAAACAAAATCTGGACTAACTTAGCTAACACGGCACCCTCGAGAAAGGTACACTCCAGATGACTAAAAGCTTTCTTATCTAAAGACTATATGAGGTCAATCGATCGCTCGATTTGATAATAATATTATAAAAATAAATATTTGAAAATATAGTAACTATAAAATATGTTAGACTATATACCCTAGGTCTGCTATAGGTCTGCTATACACATACCTATAGGTCTGCTTAATTACTGAACTGTAGATTATGTAGAGGAATGGGGGGCATTTCAATTAAAATTTAAAAACTTGATAAGACCCTGATACAGAAGCATTTATTAAATTACTTTTTCATAAAAATATATTAGATATCATCATTTTCACAAAGTCAGTCTAAGTACGAATGTAACTCTGCCCTAAACAAACAATCATTCAAATATAAATTAATTTATATTGTAAACGTGACAGGACCCTACACGAGCACCACTGGCACCATCACGTAAAGTAATTTTACAACGGTTTAGTAACGTGAATGCCTCTGAAACTGACAGATTAAACTTTGTGTATGCATATATCTGGATATGAATATTATGAGCATATTCAGCTGCTAAATGACGATAACACACATTACGGGAATGGTATATACCTATGTATAAAAAGACCTGTTTGAAGTACCCCTGGTACACTCATATCAGCAGAATGGAGGTGTCCTATACTTAATATAAACAACACGATGATGTTTCAGATTTATGATCAATTTGAGCAGTGCTGATCGTGGGTGGTAACTAGTTAGAATTGTATTTTTCTTTTCAAAATATAACTCCCGCATTATTAAATAATGATCCTGTATCGAAGGTGAATTTAAAAAGGAAACACAATAATGTATATTCCGTACGTAAATCTGATCCATGACCTCTGGCTTAGTAGTCAGGATAACTAAAGTATTGCAGAACCCATAATCCGCGAATGTTTTAAATTATTACCTTGATTAAGTACCAAATTGAACTTAAAATTAAATCTAAAAAATATTTTTTGTCGTACTTTGAGAAAACTGTTGCCTTCAGTGATTACTGTTTGATATTATTAAAAGCAGATACTTATTCTCATAATAATTGACTATGGTGACGTGTGCTGTAATGACCTAAGTGCAGATCTTCTCGATAAACTAGACCGACAATATATTAACTGCACTTGATTTATATTTAACCACCGTAAATATGATCATGTGCCATCTTTCCGTACTGAGCTTAAGTCGTTGCCTATTCATCAGCGCCGTAAGGTGCGAGCCCGCACGGTCCTATTCACTATCCTTTCAACTCCTGAGCAGTAATCACGATAGAAACATGCGCTCTACAAATCAAAACATCCTTCTCTTTAACCTTCTCACATAGCGGGTTTTAAATTCTATCGTTTACGGTTGAAGCTGTACGTTTGTGGAATGCCTTGCTACTCAACTTTATGCTATCGAAACAGTTACCTATTTAAAGAAAATGGTTCATGGTAATTTGTTATCACATTAGTTTGATACTTTCCGATTGCCTTATATACGTAGGATTTTATATAGTTAATGTATGCTTTGTGCGTATATATCTAAGTATACTAAAGGACTGAATGTACAGAATATATTTATGTTTTTATATTTATTAGGTACTTGTGTAAAGGTAATTTCAAACTATTTTCAGTGGTAGAGCCATGCTTGGGCCGGCTCGACCGGTGCGATACCACGGCCTCACAGAAAACCGGTTGTGAAGTAACGATTGCGTTGCATTTCCCCGAATTGAGTGAGGTTTCCGGAGGCCCAATTCCCCCTGCCCCCTTTTCTCTCCCCTCATCTCCTTTCTCCTTTTTTCCATCTCCTCATCCCTCCTCTCTTCTTTCCGCTCCCTGCATCCCCCATCCCTCATCACCCTCAAAGGCGGGCAGCGCACTTGCGACTCTTGAGTTGTAAGTGTCCATGGATGGCGGTGTCACTTACCATCAGGTGACCCGTCTGTTCATCTGTCCCCCTGTAGTATAAAAAAAAAAAAAAAACTAAAAAAAAAAATAAGAAAAAAGTAAAAGATGAAGATATGAATTTTGAGTTTATCATTGAATTAAGTTTAATATTTAAGGAGAGAATCAAAGTTTGTACATTGGATTTGAGTTAGCCACGAGCAGTTACAGACTATTTATAACTAATATTTAATAAAAAAATGTGTTCAATTATCATTCAATATCTAAACGAATATTATTAAGTGTGGTTCAGTAGAGGCTGGTAAATATTGAACTTCATAAAAACCTTTGCATTAAATATATTGTACATTTGCAGTATTTTTTTAATTATTTAACACATTTAAAAAGCTAAAGGAAACTCGTAAAAATCTAGTGTATGAATGTTTGTTCAACTACGCAGCAGCAGAATATTTATTCTTTTTTATAAAATAATCTTTTAAATAACGTCGCTTTACGCCTCTGTAAAGTTTTAATGAGTTTTCTTTTGCTCTTGGTGCAAAATTAGTAAGAAGGTTAAACTTTGTCCTAACGTAACGAGTAAAACATGTTTTTCTCTGACAGATATCATTGTAGGATATGACACATCACTGGAAGGCTTGTGTGACACCTAGCAACATACAATCACTGAGAACAACTTGCGTCTGAACCAATGTAGACTCTTAGCAACACTATCCAATTGATAAACGACTCCACCAAGACATTTACATTTTAGCTCTACGATATCTAAACAGAGCGTGTGCGTTTTAAATTAGTTGTCTGAGCTTTAAAGATATTATATAGACATATACAAGTAAGTCTGTTAACTATTTTTTTATACATAAATGTATACGTTTACCAAGATATATAAAATAAGTAGACAATAGATCCAATTGTGACAGAACACCGTGAGGTTTTAGTCGGTTCGGTTCCGACATACAGCCTTTGTTAGCTCCGGTGAGGTTATGACCCGTGGGAGTCCCAACACGAAATAAAAAGTATATAAAATAAAATAACATGTAATCCTTTAATAAACATTTGATTATACTATGCAACTACAATGGCAGCTTACCATTGAGCATTTCGTACGTATGTGAAAAGAAATTGTACTTCAATAAATTAATGTATATAAACATAGATTCTTGTGTAATACTGCTCACATAGGAAAATCTGTTTAATAATATTAGCATCAAACCTTTCATCGTGCTCCAGCGCCTTTTGGTGATCGAAAACCATTTGCTACACATTTCCAATAGCGTTTTCTAAGAAGTTTCAGCATTCATTTATCTTTCCTTTCACGCACAGTTTTAACGATAATAATTTACTATTTTCTTTAATGTAACACTATCTTCAGCAAAGTTCTTTTTCCTAGAGTAGTTTTATTTAATCATAAAAGTTTGGCTACGTCACTACGAAATATAAATCTTGAAAAAGAGATTTTATATTAAACACTTATTTTAGTTGTAGGCCTCGAATAAGAAAAAAATGATATCTTCTTGTCAATGAGCACTAAAGCTTGGCATCTACAAATAGAGGAATACCGGGGTGTCTTTTAGTCGGTAAGAGTCCGACATACCCCTTTCGCCCTAGTCCATGGGCGACATACATGAGTATCCTCCACCCCATAAAAAAAACTAAAACAATGGTGGTTTGCTGTTTGACAGGTTTAAACAAATGCGAGAACATGAAAGCGATTTGTATACTATCGTAAATGGTGTAACCTTTTAGCATAAAGTAGTAAAAGAAGCACCCTCTCAGTCATTATACGCGAAGTTTGTAAGTTTAGAACATATCAAGCCAGTCACACTTAACTAAAAAGTACGTCATTAGTAAGGTTTTTATCTAGTAGTCAGTTACCAACACACATATTCAAGGTAATGACTGTACGGATGACATAGCGGTTTAAATGGTCACCTCGCCAATACGCTGCCGCGCCGAGTGTTGTGGGTTCGATCCCCACACGCGACAACACTTTGTGTAATCCTCGAATTGTTGTACTGAGTCTGGGTGTTATTGGTGACACAGGAATTAATCCTAGTGAGGGAGTTGTCTTTTAAAAAAAAATGAGAATTTTTCGAAAATTTCGTTTTGAAGAGACCAAAAGTTCCGTTCCACATCTCTGAAGTTCATAGTCTAATCATAAAAATATTTATATTGAACCAAATGGGAAGTTCTCTCAAACATTTTTTTTTTAATTACGGAGTTCTGAGGAATGAAACATATAAAAGTACAACCGAATTGATAACCATCCTCCTTTTTGAAGTCGGTTCAAAGGTTGTGCGTAAATTATAACCAGAGGAAGAATATTAGCAGATAAACTTGTTTAGCAATTTAGTTCATTCCTATTTGATAGTAATAGTTCAATTTATAATGTGCTACATTAATATGTAGCATATTACAAATTGTATTACTATACAGCTTATTACTTCAAACACTAAACTGACTTTGTCACATAAAAACAGATTAGCGCTCTCCACATGTACAAAGGCAAAGTCGTCTGTCTTATATTTTAATTGAGCTTTGAAAGCTGGTCTTCTTTATATACGCATACAATACTTGTTTTACATATTTCATACATAAACAAACTCCCCTATCACCAAAAGGGTATAACGAACACATTTTGTCAATATTAATTTACTCTCTCTTACGTGGTAGGAGAAAGTCTGTTGCCGTGATCTGGGCGCCTCGGGAGTGCAATACAATTGTGACTTTGTTGAGACTGTGTACACAGTTATGCAATAAATGAAAAGGTTACTCTGTCTGGCTGACGCTGGGAAGTCCATAGTATCACTTGACTACATATACTATTCAAAAAACTCATTAACGGCAAATATTGAATAACTCAAATTCACTAAATAATCCACCTAGTTCAGTCTCGAATATCTAGACTCGCAACACCTGTTTGTGGATCATACATATTTTAGTCCTAGTATTCGTTACGTGTGACAAATCGGAAGCCATATTTCTGTGTAACATGTTATATAGGACGAAACGCCAAAAACCACTTTATGTTGAACATGTACTTCAACTTCACGCACGAGATAACTTCATGAGGTGGAATACCTTTACTGTAGTAAATACATCAATATAAGTTTTACTACGTAATCATTAGCTCAAATTTCCTAACATTAAAATAACCATAAAATAGCCAAAGATTTTAATCACGACGTAGAGAGATATGAGAGAGGGATAAACATTCTCTTCTCTAGTTCTCTCCAACGCGACCCTAATGACCGTAGCGTTGTGGCGGCGCTAACTCCAACTAATTTACTTTTTTCATTTATTTATAGAGTGTAATTATATCACTAAATAATATAATATAAATATATATCATTACTTTCAAGAAATGAAATTGAAGGCAGTAGTGACTTTATTACTTAAAACTATTACATATGTTTAAACCACGTTTAAAAATTTTGCTTTCTATGTACTAGACCTTATGTCATTTCATTGTCACACTTGCCTGACATCCTCTTGTACATCCTTTAGTACCAAACTTTATACTAAATATGGAAGTTGAGAAGATAAATAACTTTTTATCCGGACGCCATCATGGCTAAAAGTTAAAGTTTTACGAATCAAATAAAGTAAAATAACTTTATTTGATTCGTAAAACTTTCCAAAACACTTGCTTTTAACTTTTATATATATTTATGGACTTGCGGTTGCTGGTGATTTCGTTTACGGGGAAAATTTGAATCTTGTTCTTTTGGGACAATTTAACCCTTCGTAATCATGACTATGAGTTCGAAATTTCATCCAGATTTGTTCAGCCGTTATAGTGCGATTAATCAACAAACATTAAAACTTTATCAGGTAATATCTCGCTATTTATTTAAACGTTTAAGCTTACGGTATTTGAACTTCTTAGAATATAATCGATAATTTCAGAAGTATATCTAAAAGACATAGGACAAATAAATAATTTCTATAGAATTTCAAACGAAATGTCACCAGAAACTCAAACTCATTTGTAACAAGCAAGACAAGCAATTTGAATATTTACGTGGATTTGAAGTGATAGACATCTGTCTACGACCGTTATAAACTTGAAAGTTAAACTCAATTCATCCTTTATTTATAGCTTGTTGGACTTCAAGCGAGGCATTCTGGAAGAAAAGGTCATTAATCAAAATCCAATATTTAAACCTAAAAGGTAGTTTGAAAAGCAGTCTGCTTTTCAATTCGCTTTTGCTTAAGTTGTTGAACATATCAAGAAATAAATAAATTTGGTCCAATTTGGTCAAACTAAATAACTGCTCTTTGAGAATCACAGACTTAGCGAAACCTGGTTAAACATTTAAACATTCATTTTTAGTTGTTCCTGTTCGTAAACGATTGTTAGTGTTTCCTGATCACATAAGTTAAATTGAGTTAATATGAGTTGCAGTTTCAACCGAAAAGTAAATCCTTTAAATTCAAGTTAATATTAAAAATATAATTTGACATCTTTTTAATGTTTTAAAACCTCAGAATGAAAAGTCGCGACGCACATCACGATATATATATTACAGTAATTTAAAAATCTTCAGTGGACTTTGTCCCTTGTAACTTATGAATTTTTAATATACGTCTCATGGTCAAAGCGATATTATATTGTACATTAAACTGCTCTCCTAGTCGACAGCTCATACGTCTCATTCTAATTAAGAATAAACTTATACATATATGTATATGTATATATGTACATATCGCGAAAAGTTTAACAAAATATTGTGATTTGATTTCGGTTGGAAATCCACATTCGAGAGGTAGATATAGAGACGTTACCATCTTTTTGATTTTTTTTTATTCACTGCTGTCTATTGATTACCAAGATCTCATTGATTAAGGTACGAGATCTTAATGTCAGACATGTATATAACAACTTTAACAGAAAATGTCACTAGCACGACATTACATGCAAGTCCATAATGATACAGGTGCTGTTTTTTTTTTTACTTTGTGAATAAATTCATCCCGTCGATATAGTGTTTCTAAAAAAGGTTGCTTAAGTATGGTACTAAATAATTCTGGAACTTGTTTTAAATAAAATTTAATACTGAAATATCTATCCAAAATATTGAAATATCCAGCCGATATTGAAAATCGATATATTGAAATATCCAGCTGCTCGGCTGAATATTTCAATATTTTGGATAGACTCGTAGCAAGGTTGCAGCTCTCGCTACATTATAAAACAAAAATCTTACACGTTGATGATAAATTATAAATATAAATGTTAACGTTATGTTAATTTTATATGATTATAATTGTAAGCGTTATAGTATTGCAACGTATTAAAAGTTTTTTTTGATCCTTTATTCTACTAAACATTCTCAATATGTTTCTGTACATACTAGTCATCAGTTGTTGTTGTGTGTTTTAATCTTGAATAATCAACTTAGGTCCCCGGCTAACAGCTCCATACATTATCTAGCGAGCTCTATAAATTATTTTCTAATCAAAACAGGACTGAGCATATCCCAACTTAAGTCACCGGCAATGAATCCCCGTCGTGTTCCACATTCATATGTACGTATTCATTTCTGTAGCGTCTCGTAGCACTACGGTTCGTAGCATTGTTGTAGCTTCTAGCCCTGACAGCTATTAAGCTAAATAAAAGGAGGACATCTCATTTCCTCTTGTCTCCCACAACAAGTCGAGATGTAGACAAAACACTCATCTTCTATAATAATAAAACATAAATACTATTAGTTGTGTGGGCCACGTATTTGTGTTAAATACGAAATTTACCAGAAACGATTTATAAGTAATTTCCTTTACCTGCTCACTAATATATTATACTAAAGTTAGCAACATTAAACACACGTTTATATGGTAAAAAGCTATAAGTAAAACTGCCATTATGGACTAATTTGTTTGGTTTTAATATCTGGTTAAATCAGTGTGACACTTTTACATCTCAATTATTTTCTAACATAATTGCAAAGTAACTCGCACCTTAATTAATTTTTATCGAGTGTTAAAAACTCTGAAAATATTTAAATAACACTATATTTAAAGTCAGGGATTTTCACATACACACACACACACATTTTTATAGGAACGGGTGTTATGGCCCTCCAACACAAAGGGAGGATCCTCCAACCAAGCGAGGTAATACTGTCTGGCAGATCGCGCCAGAAAGGTTTATGTTGGGAAGTCGTATATCGCGGTGACCTACCCTCCGGGCTTGACGTTATCTGCTACACTGACGACACCCTTGTCACAGCCCGGGGGTGAACTTTCTAGAGGCGGCACGCTTGGCCACTAGAGGAGTTTATCTGGTGGTCGAGCGCATCGAGGCGCTGGGCCTACGGGTGGCCTTTGGATAAGACGGAGGCTCTGTTATTTCATGGGCCCCGTCGTGATTGAAGTCAGCTCGGTCCTCGTACCGGTTTGGGCCCAGATGAAATATCTGGGTCTAACCCTTTACGGGAGGTGGCGCTTTGACGAGCACTTTTGGCAGCTTGCTCCAAGTCTGGTCGGCGCTGCGTCAGCCCTTGGGCGACTTTTGCCCAATCTGGGTGGACCTAACGTCGCTACCAGGTGGCTATACACGGGGGTTATCCGGTCAATGGCACTGTGCGGTGCAACGGTGTGAGCACAGGCTCTGACTGCCCAGAATAGGGCACGTCTCTGGCGCCCACAGAGAGTCATGGCGGTTAGAGCCATACGCGGATACCGCACCGTGTCAACGGAGGCGGCATGCGCATTGGCTGGTACTCCCCCGTGGGACTTGGAGGCGGAAGTGCTCGCCGAAGTTTCGGACGGGAAGGGGCAGCCGGCCTCCTCCCGAAGATGTGCATGAATGGCGTGAAGCCGCCCGCCGAGCCACGATGGCTCGTTGGTCGTCCCGGCTGGAGGCTCCACGTGCTGGCTTTGCTGCCGTGGAGGCAGCGTTGGCAGGGAGACAGCATGGGGCCTCTCCTTTCGGCTAACGCAGGTGCTTTCCGGGCATGGCTGCTTTGGCAAGTACCTGCACTCGGTTGCCAGAAGGGAATTGAGTCCCGCCTGCCACCACTGCAATTGCAGTGCGGACTCGGCCCGGCATACGCTTGCAGCTTTCCCTGCTTGGGTAACCCAATGCTGGGCCCTTACTGCAGTCATCGGAAAGGAACTGGGGTTTCCGTTTCCGTGGGGGTTTCCACATGTAAAAAAAAAACTTAGGAAGTTGTATATAACATACTAGTCGCTGCGAGAACTTTATTTTCGTGATTCAGGATCGTACTACGTCATCACTGTCGTTGCTACGTAGTTCGGCTTGTCTTCGTTAAATGGAGTTAACATGTGTCTTCTGTATGTGGAGGTTGCCAAATATTATTACGTTCAAAAAGTATAGAAACACTATGTCAGTGCCTGTATTTATATCATGAAATATTTGTTGTTTCCATTAATCTGAACAGATTCTTTACGTAGTATGTGTTCACTCTTTTGTTTCTGTCAGGAGTAATTTTTCAAAGTGACGTATTAGATTATTCTCCAAATTGTTCACCTGATGTTCTAATGTAACTGGGTACTCATACTTCATAAGGAGCATCTTTAAAATCATAAGTAAGTATAACCATACTATGGTTATAGAAGTCTGTCATTTCGTTCCTGTCTCTTCTGAACATGCTTTGTGCAGAGGCGAATCACGTGTCGTATTATTATAACAAAAGAACAGCCGAAGATTGGCAGCGGAACAGACTCTAGCACCCCAAGCGCTTCGCTTTTTAAGTATATGTATCTCACTGTAAAGGGATAGGTATTGGTTCGGATTCCTATCTATGGTAATTCGCTGAGGCTGATTCTGGTGAGTTTTTATTAAAAAATAGTAATAAATCATAGCGGTTTATACTATAATAAAAATAATAGACTACTTAGTTATAATGAGCAATGTTAAAAGTTTCCTGAAAAAAGACGCTGACCTGTAATTAGTTAGTAAGTGGAAGATGAGAAATTACATTACAATGAATATCAACTATGTATGGATCCTCAACAAAACTGCTCAAAGTCTTTACTGTAACAGAGTTTAAGCTACAATGCTGATCATTGTAGTAACATAGATCCCACAAATGAATAGTAGCATGTATATGTTTATCTAACTGTTTCTTTTTCTATTTCTATGAACCAACATATTTATGACATAAAGAGGTTAATGACTCTTTCCACAACTTTATTGCAGACTGATATCTACCTGCTCCTTTGGGACTGTAGACATGAGTAAATGTGTGCGTGTAAATTTACTTAATTGTTGTATACAAAGCGTCGCGGCTTTTCTTCCTGATATGGTAGGTGTCTATGGTATGCTGTCATGCCTTTTACTTATTGGCTGACTAAATGCTCTTAAGAAATAACTCTTATATAAGAGTTTAATTAATATCGTAGATAAGTAGAAACATGACATCTTCTTCAATCGTGCCAGCAGATATATTGAAAGAAATGCAAAAATATATGAATGCTATTATCAACATATAGACTGCAGGTTACGAAGGAAATCTAAACTATACGATGAATACCCGTATAGTTTTCAATTCTTAGGTTTAAGTACAAACAAACACTTCTATTCAAAATGAAAATTTGGCAACGAAGTGGTGTTTTTGACTTCTTGAAAATTTAAGATTTCCTTTCTAAAATTCTGCAAACGACGTTGATAATGGCGCTCCAATATTTTTACGAGATACTTTGGACAGTTGATTTTCTCTTTGTTTTTACTGACAAAATGTTTCTTGGGTTCGTTAAAAAGAGTTCAGAGTTGCAGAAATATTAAGTAACGTAGAGAGATTAGTAACATGATCGATTAGATAGTGGGTTTTCTAGTTTATTTCAATTGCTTTCCAACTTTGTAAATCTTCTGTATATACAAGAGATATATCATTACGATATCTCTAGAACCATAAGGCGTAGAGTCTTGAAGTTGTTTAGGAATATTCCTTTCGCAAAGTAGACGTCAGCTTAGAACGGATTTTGCTAGTATCTAAATAAAAATGAAAATTAAGATATTTATTTTTACTGAACCAATTATAGGTATTTTTGTATTGAGGAGAGAGGAAGCGAGGAAGTCCTTTAAGATAGGGAGTCGGTCAGCCTAAGTCAGCCATAAAGCTTGCCATCTCAGATACATAGATCCTATAGAGAAGAACAAGCAACAAACTCCAAGAACACTCTTTTTCTAATATTTTATAAGTTTTTCGGTTCATAAATGCACATAAAATATAATATGATGTGTGAGGACAATGCAATAACGGTAATGGCAATCACTATTCTATGTTAAGTAACGTAGCCGGACATGACCAGCCCCGATCAACGGTACTCGTTCACGAGCATGGTGCATGCGCCAGCCATCATCCATCTCAACCATATCCAAGGAAGCCGAACAACACGAAATTGGCAGGACTTCTAGGCGAGAATGATATATTCAGAACTGCCGGGAGACACAAAAGATAAACTGAAATAATTGACTACACAGTTCTCACATTTACAACTCAAAAAATTATATTATTCAAAAAATACATACAATATAAATTAGTTATGTCCATAACGTATAAATAGTATATAGGTCAGTAATAATAATTGACAAACTATTTAAACTGATTACATGTCAAAAAATAAAACCAAGAATATAAAATTAAATCGAATACACCAGTGAAATTTCTTATGTACAGTGTGGCTGTGGAACAGGATCAGCAAGTTGCAAAGCATTTTTGTGAGCCAAATAATCATCTACGTTGTAATATGCTTGTTTACAAAGCGTGCGTTTTATGCATAAATTTCTTTTCATTACGTTGAAGAACATCAAAGGGTATTTTATAATATATTTTAACACAATAAAGTAAATGATATTTGTACTCTACCTAATCTAAATTTTGGTAGAACTAATTTATTTCATTTTCTCGTAATATAGTTATGTCTTTCACATGATTTTGTTAATAGGTGCAGAGTTTTTCTTACGTACATAATGTTTTGATAAATATACTGACAAGACACTGTCAGGATGCTATGTATGATGTAACAATGGCTATTCCTCAGGACTACCGATACTTTAAGAAATACTTATTTTATAGAGCTTATACAAATAATTGGTAATTCTCAATAAAATAATAAAGATACACTTTTTCCATCTTCATAACCTACTTCTAAAAGGTGATACAGAAAATTGTGAAAACTTTGTTTTGTGGAAAATTTTACTCAAAATACATAAACTTTTTTTAGGTTGCCCGAAATTGGTGGAATTGATGTTCGTTTACAATTGACATGATCATAAAAAAAAACATTTATATCGGTTGGTAAAAACTATAATAAATAATATATAATAAAACTTGTTACCCAGCAAAAGGATTAGTTGAAGAATCGGTAATAATTATTTCCTTGCAGGTAACCTCAACGAAATATGTCTACATATCTATCAAATCTTCCGACCCAATAAGGTTAACATTCAATTCCACTGACTTTGATAACTCGTACAAAAATTCTGGGACATCTAATTACTGCACGTCGGTAGAGGACTGGAAAGGGGTACCCAAAACCGTTTCCATTTCATTTTATAAATTGCATTTGTAGTAAAACTTCTGGATTATATTTTTATTTATTTTATTTTTACACCAAATTTGTATCCCTAAAGCCAATAGTGATCTGAATATTAGTTGTATAATATTTATATAACCAAATGAGATGAGACTAGAAATGAAGGTGTTCTCCAAATGTCAATATTTGAAACGGATGCTGTTGAGCTTGAGGAACAAAGTTACTGATTAAATAACAAAACTCGTTTAAAAGACGAAACATGAATATACATACCTATTTGACTTTTGTTTTATTTTTAAGTGTTAATGTTTTACCTTTTTGTAGTTGGAGTTTCTCTGTTAAAAGTAATTATGTTTTAATGAAAATTTGTAGCAATAGATGTTAATTACAAATTTGGGTCTTCAAAACTCCCCTTTATTATAAGGTTAGATCCAATATTGGTGGAGTAAGGAGCAAATTACTTAACTATTTACATTAGTAGGTATCGAGGTCGCTGCTATAATTAAACTTTATGTTGATATATCCAATTAAAAACGTACTAGTTTATTTAATTTATTTATTCCGTTTATATCACTTCATTATACAACGCTACAGGCACTTTGGGCTTTACACTGGTATGACAATAGGCGGTATTATCACTCACAGTGATCTCTTTCAGACAACCTTCATACCAATATCTACAAAAGTACATAGATTCGGGTAGTTTGTGATGAACTACTATGTATAGGGTTAACAATAGAGGTAGTAATGTAATGACTATTGTGGGTTTTTACCCCATCCAGTCTACTACCGTCGTGAACCCACACGTGATGGGTTGGTTAACGAGAATACTAGTAACATGTGAACCCAAGTCACTTGTATCCATTATTAAAATAAATAGATATGTATGTATAGATTGCCAATACAAAAACATATTTTCTATAATAACCCTTACTCAAATAGCTGTCGATATTGTCGCTAATAATTACCCGATGGTAATGAACCGTTTTCGTTTTTGATTTTACACAATAGCTGACTGAGGTTATTGATACATTGTACCACAAGAGTAGGTAGGTAAGTAGCATAATGTAGATTAACAGAATGTGTTTAGACAATGTACCAACTGAGTTGTCATCACTGTAATGTACCTACTTGATTTATTTTAAAATATATTTTTATAATTAATGGATTACAACTCGTTATTGTTCATTAATTGTCACTTCGCTAAAATAACTTTTAAGTTACAGTACATTTCTTGCTTTAAAAAATTGGCTTAACTTTTTTGGATATAACAGTAACTGCATACGGAACCACAAGCACAATTAGTACGTCAACCAGCGATGGAAATAGACTAGAAGTGCGTTACTCCTAAAAGCAGATATCAAACAATTGCATTATCTTCTATAACAAGATTCTTCTTCGAGAACCATCTCCCACAGGAGGTCGGCTAACATTAGGGATATCTTTATATTCGTCGTTCGTCTTCTTTTCTTCTTTTGGGTGGTCTCTTTTAAAGGATTTTCCCTTCGCTTAATTTAATTATAGCAACTAGATACTAAAGTTTACACCAACAGTGTTTAAAACTACTTTTCTCAACTTTTTTGTTGTGACACTTTATCATAACTTCTTTTATTTTCTTAAGTAACTAAAGAGGTCTTATTTTTACTAAAAACTTTTGCCAAAATCAACATCTATTCGTAATAAACGCGACCGACAGCCCTCTGTGCAGGGGATGTCTTAGAATGCGAAAGAGTGGCTACACAGTGGCCAGAAATCTTGGCAGGGATGCTCCTAGAAGCCTGTGAACGCCCCAGGAGGCTTCAATGCTTTTAGAAGTGTCTGGGCTGGATCAACTAGTCAGCCTCCTGATCCCATAATGGACCAACCCTGAGTCTAAATGCGGAACAGAGCCCTTTACCATTGCCATCACATGGCGAGGTGAAACTGTATCTGTAACTGACCATTCACAAAAAAATAAAAACAGGTTTAAAACACAATACATTGAGCCCGTTGTGCAGAACTGATACATATCGAGACATGTCATGAAACTGATGTAAGGATACAATTTAGTAAATGGTTTCCATAAAAAATGGAGCCTTTTTATTAAAAATACACAAAGAGAGAGCTTAAACAATATATCCTCTTGGAGATGTGGTTTAAGTATATTGATACTGTAATTAAGAAATCTGTCAAAAAATGGTCTAATAAGTATTGAACACAACTTCATTATCAATTTCTTTTATTTTTATTTAACGATTTGTTGAAATCTTATATCCTGCGTCACTCCCGCTCTCAAGACGAGTCAAATAATTCCTTACGTGTCTAAATCCATCTATGCTCTAGGCTCGGCGAGTGAGCGTTTAAAGTAACGAAAGAATATAAGACACTATTGGAGAACATATTTATCGAGTTAGGATTTTCTTGGTATCTGTTAGCGAAGTCCGTACGTGATCGCTAAGCAATTGTATAACTTTGTGTAGGAGTTATACGCTGCAGCGGCACTACTTTACTGCTTTACTTAATCTTAGCAATATCTCAGCTTGTGTATATCTGAGAGAGGCCCGACTGCAGTATTATAAGTATTACTATACTTACATATATATTTAATATGGTATTTTTATATAAAATAGAAATATTTGACATTAAATAATTATTGTAATATAATTATTTTATTTTGTAGTCTAGCTTATTTTTTTAGGTTTTCACTATAGAAGTTTATGACATAGCATAATTAAATATAATTCGTATATAATACAAATAAGACATAGACACTTAAGTGGACAATCCCCATAATTTACATCGCTAATCCTCTTGATAAAGTGCCGTCTTGGAAACAAATCTAGCAGGGTATACCCGAAATATTCATGCGAGATTAGCAGTAAGTACTATCAATGTTTAGTAAACTTGTATCCTCAGCTTATATCGAAAAACAGGCTAAGACCGTTTTCAGTTACACCAGTGTTTCGGCTATGAGACGTAGACGACCAAGTTAATACTATTAAGTCGTCGTGTATATTTTGAAATAATTATTTTAATATATGAAATTCGTTTCATTCAATGACTACTCGTAATAAGCCCCAAACCGAAGCTTAGAGCTAAATTGCCTAAGCAAATAACCTTATCAACGAGGGAAAACGCCCAAGTAAATGTAAACAAACAAGCTTCTTGTGGATTCTACTTCTAAATGTATTTGTGTATTTATAACTGTTGATAGTTAGTAGTAAATGATTATATAGCGGTTTTAACATCGTTTTTACTCAATATGCGATTTTTTATAGATTAGTATTTGACATTAATATTAGCTTCTCACTAATTCTCATTTACAACACCTGGTTTTAAACCAACCCAGAAATCTTCATTCTTTCAATAATCGTCTTTTTCATTGTTTTTATCATAATTCTGGTATGATTCATTTTTCGTTTAGTGCATTCCAAAGGTTTCAACCGATATTTTTTTATAAGTTAAACTACGACAGCTCTACTAGGTTTTTGGCTAAATCACGTGAGTAATACTTTCTAAGTATATTTTTATGTAAATATATGTATCTGAAGAATGTTTATGTAAATATATATATGACATAACTGTGTAGGTACACCTGCCACTCTGTATCACCCAAAGCGGACGCGAAGGCATTAAGTTCGCTTCATACAACTTGTTTGCAGAAAGTTTAAATAAATGAATAACCATTGAAGCAAATAAAGCTTCAACTTCACTTAAAATACAATATATTTTTAACCACGAGTTAAAAAATAATACTATAGAAATACTAAAAAAGAAGACTAACATCAATAGTAACGGCATTTTTTTAAAAGAAAACGGTACTACTTTAAAAATTGTGAAACGAATCGTTAAGTTTCAAGCCTTTCTTACAACCAGGCATATTATTATAATAATATTATATTGTAACAGTCTAGTTGTATAAAACTTGGTCTGGCAAAACTTAATGTAATCTATAATTATTTTCGTTGAACAATACCAATTAATTTCATAATTTGTACGTAAACTTCGAAGCAGGTTATATAATAACGTAGTGAAACTCATTCTTCGTTTGATCAAGTAATCGTAATCGTTTATTTGAAAGAATATAGAGCACATCGTAACTATTAGTCATTAGTCTTTAAAGCTACGAAATTAAAGAAAATTATTTTTGGGAGGCGTGGGATTGTTTAAGTGGCATAGGGGGGCAAACCCTAATTTTTTTTTTTTTTTTTTTTTTTTATACTATAGGGGGACAGACGAACAGACGGGTCACCTGATGGTAAGTGACACCGCCGTCCATGGACACTTGCAACTCAAAAGTCGCAAGTGCGCTGCCCGCCTTTGAGGGTGATGAGGGATGGGGGATGCAGGGAGCGAAAAGAAGAGAGAATTTAAATATATAATAAAATACCTTCCGATATTCTTTCACTTAATGAGAAAAGTGAAAATTGCATAAAACGCACGCTTTGTAAACAAGCATATCACAAAGTAGATGATTATTTCGCTGACAAAAATGCTTGGCAACTTGCTGGTCCTGCTCTGCAGACACACTGTACATAAGAAATGTCATTGGGTATTCATTTTATACTCTTGGTGTTATTATTTGACATGTAATCATTTGTGGATGTTTTCAATTATTGTTACTGATATACATACATATGTATATACTATTTATACGATGTAGACATAACTAATTTACATTGTAGGTATTTTACAAATAATATTACTTTTTGAGTTGTACATGTGAGAACTGTGTAGTAAATTATTTACGTTTATGTTTTATGTCTCCTGACAGTTATGAGTATGTCATGCTCGCCTAGAAGTCCTGCCAATGGTGGTGTATGTATCGGGTCATTCAGCTCCTTTTCATATGATTAAGATGGATGATGGGTCTCCCATGTTTGGTTATCACATAAATTAAATTTAAAAGGACAGATGGAATTCTCCTTCTGAGCTGCAAGAAATAAATTGCTTTGAGAACCTTGTAGCAGTGGGAATTATAATACGTCTCCCGGTTACCGAATCAAGGACGGCAGCGCAATATTAGGGTGCAATGCGTGCACCCAATAAAAACAATCATACGTTACTACAAACAATTTCACTGTTATAATTACTCAAACCTTAATAAGTGTACAAGTTTAATGGTAACAATACGAAAAACAGGGAACGTGTAGTAAACCTATATGTGTCATCTCTCAAGAGTCGTCGGACGCGAACATGCTTTTATCTTGTGAACTTTTTATTTGATTTTGGTTTTAAGTCTGCAGCGTCACTGCCCTCGAGGGTCCTTCATATTTTTCTGACTGGCGTGGTTTATATTCATTTTATGAGTTTAGGCTATACTTAGAGTTATAAACACTAGATAAGTTTTGAGAAAACGAGAAATTTTAGCCTATAGATGCGTCTGTAGGTATTAATTTGAATTGACATCTGACAGCTGGCTCTCTACAATATGTATTATTAATTAATTTCAAAATGAGCTAAGCTATGCAATGCCACTTATACACCAAACAATAACAAAATAGTTTTTAATTTATAAGATTTAGATATTAATTGATTTATTTGCTGAACATTTTTTTTTCTTTTTTATAGAAGACAGACGAACAGACGGGTCACCTGATCGTAAGTGAAAACCGCCGTCCATGGATACCTGCAACTCGAGAGGGTTTTGGAAATTAATGAAACGGACCTAGAGAAAATAACTTGAAAACCACTGAACGTAAACACTCGTATACCTAATAGATCTGTTGTTTTTACTAGTACCGTAACAGTTCACATGTGCAATTAGTAACAGATATTATGTAAAATATGTTATTTTATAATAATATTCAGTCACTTAACTGCTTTGAAGTCCTTCATCATGATTACTTTACTATAAAATAAGATGAAGACTTTTATTAAATAAGATAAACGAACAATTTATATAATTAAAATATAATTAATTAAATATTAAATGTGAATGTTTATTAATACAATACAGAACTTTTACAAATGAACATAAAAACTTACATTTAAAATTAAATTATAGTAATGCGTCCCTCGACCAAACGTACCCATGAAGCCGTCGGCGTTTCCCCATTAACGAACAATTGATTATATATCTAACTCAGAAATACAAAGTATATTCTATTTGATGTATTAAAAAGATCAACTTCCTTCAGTCACAAAACCATTCACATTCCATATCACTCTATTGTAGATGTCCATCGCGCTTTGGGCTTTTTCCATAACACAAATTTTCACGTAAGCAAAGTCCAGTAAAACAATAAAAAAGTCGTCGTATATAGCGGATACCACAGTCCTAAAGGATCGGCAATGTCCAACCATTTAAAGCAGATAACATAGAAATTACCCAAGCTCATATTTTGTATTTTTAAAAATACCATAACAGATTTATTTTGTTTTTAAATAAAATGTATTATTACTAAACAAATAATTATACATTTTGTTTTCCCTTCCGATATAAACGGAGGCAAAATGTGGCTTCCAGTAGCTTTTACTAACAACTAACATTAAGTTTGGGTACTCTAATGTATAGATGGCAGCAGCATCAACTTTAACGATCCACCTTCGCATGTAATAATCAGGAGCTCTAAAGGCCACGCACGGCGTCTAGTTTAGTTTATATTTTGAGGGCGATTTGTCCTTGTGGAACGTCCATAGATGCAATTTTAGAGCATTATAAAGGCACAGGTCTGCTGTAATTTGGTATAGTGGTGTAAAATATATTATGTTTATGGCTATAAGGAATGGTTGAAACTTCGAATTTGACGTCTCAAGTTCTGGTGGTAACAGTGGGCCTGTAGTTGAACCACCGGTGTCTCATGTTTTCTACTCAAACAAGTTTGAGATTGACTTAATTTTTATACCTTTCCGTAGAGAGTAAGAAAAAATAATCTGTACCGTAAAGAGATTTCTTTTTTTCTGAAATTTTTAGAGTTGTAATTGAGATTCGTTTTATTCTAATAATATACGGTACAATTTCTCAATTATAGAATTTGAAATAATCAACAGAAATACAAATCTTTGTCCTTCAGTGATGTTACTTCCTCCCATGAATAAAGTATAAACATTATAATAACAAACTGTAGGCTAAGATCACAAAGAATTACATATATCTAACAGAGTAAACACTAAGCCCATTTAGAACATTGAAGTCGGTATTATATTATCTAATACGCATAACTACAATAAAGTTCAAATTTCTGTCTAAAAACATTTAAAGTAATTCTACTTAACTTTATGAGTTCTCTTCTTCCTAAAGTACTATCGCACTGCAACCTTTCAAATGCTATTTAAATCGATAAATTTACGAATGCCTCTTTGAGCTGACTGTTTATTTCTACTTTTTGTGCTAGCTGTAATTGCGCTACGGCAGCTAAAGTTTCAAACCGTGTCAGTAGAAAATCTAGAAGCTATGAAAATAGTTAGTTAATACCAGTTTCAATAATTAATGTATAATAACTTGCGATTTAAGGTTAAAGTAATGTCAGAATGTTAAATGTGTCCTGTCCTATTGGTAAATTAAAAATAATGTCTTCAGATAAGTGAGTAACTTTTACGATGTTATTGGTATTATTCTATAATGTTACTCGATGTTGTCCCTACACATACAATCATGTTTACTTATCTACCCTTTCATATTTATTTTTAAAATGCTAGGGATAGAAATGCTATTATTATTTCTATAAAACAAGTCAAATTTTTGAACAGATGGGTAAATATTTTTTTCAAAGCAATTCAATTTTTATCAGTACGCTAATGCTTTGCCGCTGCTGCTAGGACATGTTACACGAATGAACCAGCGAATGAGATATTGCATGCTTTCACTGACAGAACAATGGGGAAACGAATTATCTATCAATACCTTCTGAATGATTGTAGAGCACTTCATATCATGCTAAGATAATAAGTATGCCCTCAAAACGTTTTTTTTTTACATTTTTATCGATAAAGTATATCGATTTCTAGACATGATGATGTATTGTTGGAACATTTTTATAATCCTAAACATATACCATTTTTAGTATTCTTACTCTATAATCTCTAATATCAATATAAAAGATTTATGTGACGACATTCAACAGAAAATTAAAAAAATCTATATAATTATTAAATATATAAAAAAAAATTATATATATAATCTTTAATACAAAATGTTTAAAAAATAATTAAAAGTTACTTTCATTATTCGTTCAGCCTATTGAATTGAAATAAACAATTTAAACAAAATGAATTTGTACTAAGCGGGCCAGTAAAAGGTGTCAGAAATATAAAATATGCCTTCCAACTTATTCTACTAAAGTAACCTTCCATGTGTAACATTCATACCGTTAGCTAAATACAATCCAAATGTCACTTTCATAACAAAATATTGTAGTTTGGTGAGCAACTGAACACATCAATATATTTTGTTCAATGACGCGCTAAAAGAACTTCATGGATGTACTTCGGCTATGGGGATGTCTGTTCAACTCTTATCTTAAAACCTATCTTGTCGATCAAGTAGAGGATCCTTTTCTAACTAACCGGGCACCTACACCGAGAGGCATTGCCCTGTCTCACACAAGACCTATTTACGTACTTAATTTAACAGTGCTGGACTACAAAAAGATACATACATCTATAAAAAAATTAGTTTTACAATTGATGCAGTAGACTAATAACAAGCAAAGCTCCCAGCAATATATTAGTCTCTAACAGTGACTCGAGTACACAACGAGGTTGGCGTCGTTATCTACCAAACGAATAACATGCTATTATTCATTTATACCCTCGTCTTAGATAAGATAATACAATCGGGATCACGACATGGAGCAAATACAGACACTGTTTCAACACTTGATGACATAATTTTTGTGATTTGGCATTGTCCACAAACTTAGATGTATTAAATGTATGTATATACAGAATCCCTATCTCACTGTCCTTTTCGTTTTCTAACGCTCCGTCTGATGCAAATCTTATAACAAAACTTATCTACGTTAAGATATGTTCACGCTCTTTAAAGCTGATAAACCAGAAATCATTTACAGTAATTTTGTATCTACCAAAAAATGACAGATTCTACCATGTAGATTTTCCCTAACATATTTTCGTAGATAATTTAAAAAATCACGTCCTGAGGTCTCGATACCAGCCAGAACAAATAATTGCTTTATGTGCAGTAAAGCTAAGAAAAGTTCTCATTTAAGATTGAAGTAAAACATATTACATAGTATCGTTATCTTGAAATGTGAAAACAAATATCGTGATGCTTACACACACACGGTAAAGTAACAGACACATAAAGATCACACAAATTAAACAATCAAAGTATTTCAAAAAGTTTATGTCTAGTTAAATATTGAAAAATATATAGAGTAAAGTAATATGCTGAATCTAATTTTATTTATGTTTTATTTAAACGTACTTGTTGTAATGAAGACACCGCCGTCCATGGACACTTGCAACTCAAGAGTCGTTGATGAGGGATGGGGTTGCAGGGAGCGGAAAGAAGAGGGGAGGGGTGAGGAGATGAAAAAAAGGAGAAAGGAGATGAGGGGAGAGAAAAGGGGGGAGGGGGAATTGGGCCTCCGGAAACCTCTCTCAATTCGGGGAAATGCAACGCAAGCTTCACAACCGGTTTTCTGTGAGGCCGTGGTATCGCACCGGTCGAGCCGGCCCATTCGTGCCTAAAATTACCATACCATAACACATCTATTTAAATAACCTATAATTAACTTTTGTAAAAATAAAGAAAGGCAAGACAAGAAATTCTGAAACATACTAGGTTACGAAAGTACATTTGGGATTTTCATTCTTCATTGGACGGGACGAACATCACAAAGTTAACGGGTAACTTTGTGATGTTCGTCCCGTTAATAGGCCATTATTTTTGACTCCTTTGCCTATCTGTTGCTAGTCATATATACGGCTGAAACAATCTATCTGATAATCATAAGGTTTATCTTATCTTGAGGTTATAATAAACTATCTGCTAATCAACAACGATTAATTATCTTTTTTTCTTTGTAATTTACGGACATAATTTATGTTTGAATGTAACCTATATAATGTGGATATACCTTGTGGACGTATATGTACGTCCATAACACATACAAACCTAAATAAAGGTATATCCACATTATATAGGTTACTGTAAGTGCTGATAACATTAATATTAATTAACTTAATATTTAACACTCCAAAGTAACGAATAGGACTCGTAATCTTTTTTGTCTTTTTGGCATTAAAACTACCGACTCCGTTGACTAATACATTTTTTTTTTATTGTCAGTACAGGGACACAGGACAGGGACACAGGACAGGGATATAGGACAGGGACATAGGACAGGGACACAGGACAGGGACACAGGACAGGGACACAGGACAGGGACACAGGACAGGGACACAGGACAGGGACACAAGACAGGGATACAGGACAGAGACACAAGACAGGGACATACGGTAGGGAAACAGGACAGGGACACAGGATAGGGACACAGGACAAGGACACAGGACAGGGACACAGGACAGAGACACAAGACAGGGACATGCGGTAGGGAAACAGGACAAGGACATAGAACCTTTCCATCCAAAGGAAGAAATTCCTGTGAGCGATAAGGCCGCTGATTGTGCATTTTGTGTATTTATACTTATTTTGTTCGTTTCATTTTTGTGCATAGTAAAGAGTACTCATTATTATCATAATTGTTATTACACATGTTACTGTCGTGGCTGACTCCTCTATTTTCAACATACATACACTCACACACATAAATAGTGTGTCAAGCCACAGCTGAGCTTGTGTACATAAATCTTATTAAATAAAAAAAAAATGTCTCAAGCGTACGTTTCACTTTAAATGCAACATATACTTGTAATCGCGGCTGCTTCTTTCTATTGCACTTTTGAAAATTTTCATTAAAATATTATATATTGTACAAAGGCAGGCTAACATTACCTCTGTGTGTTAAATAGTAATTAGACAGAACCTTATTTAACCTTAATTCCTAATTAATAAACAATACTGTTTTAGTAGTATGAATGCTATATTTTATGTTTACATTACAATTAATATAATAGTAACGAAGTAACAAAAGCTTTTTACAAATTTTGCAGTCCATAGACAAGACTCTGTAAAAAATATTATAATTTCATAACAGAATACATTTGTATTTTAAAAGGTTGTTAAGAAGATATAATTACGTATGTATGTATGTACGCCTCCATATTAAGGTACGGCCCTATTCCTTTGTTATTCATTCTGAATCCCTCTCAAAGCCTGAGCTCGTGTCAGGTGAATATAAAATGGACAACTTAATATAAGGGTCACAACATTATACAATTTGAAAGTAGGTATCGTGTTTTACAAAGCTATTACAAAAATACTAATTTATTGCTTTATAAATCGCATTTATTGTAACAGAAACTACTTGGTGTAGTATGATATTTATTAATACAATAATACGTATATAACTCTATTATAAATTTATAAAATGCAATAATAAAAGAAATATATATTATTTAAATAAATAGTATTACTTTTCACAATCAAATCATTTGTCTCGAGTATTGTTAAGCCTACAACCATAGAAAAGTAAATAAAAAGATAAACAGTAAACAGATTTAAACAAAGTGCAGTAATACTGTGAAACATTGGCCCTTGCAGTACATCTCTCCGCAAGTGAACAATACGAGCTATACTCATTCGTGACTTCTTCTGTCTGACGTCCGGCACTACGTGAGGTTACTCAAATTGTATCAACATTGGCGCCTCTTTTTGTAGTTACTTCTGATATATAGATGTACATTAAAAAAAAGAAATTTAACATTTTTGTTTACTTAAAAAGTTTGTTTTCTTTAAATTTTCACACATAAGCTTAATGAGGGCAAAAACTTATGAAATGTATGTTTGAAATTATTAAATACATAGTAATAATAAATATGAAAACCACTATGACATTAAAAATTTCTAAAAAACTATATCTCTCGGTTCTGTTCAGATTGCATGGATTGCAGAAGACACAATTAGTTTCTATTGTTTAACACTCAACATTAATGAGAATGCACGAAAAGCTTAAGAAATAAAGTTCAAACACCGAGACTTGGTTTTGAAATTGGTGTTTACTTACTTATTTTGTCTTGCTTATGTGGATAAGCTTACAATTTAATTCAGAGTTGAGTTATACTAATTATTTATAAATTTATTTATAAAGTGGTCAACTCAAAGTAAAATTATCACCTGTATGATAATTTTGACAAAAGGAACGTTGCCTAAAGTAATCACTTATAATTTTGAGATGGATGCAGGGAAAAAAATAATAAATACATAGATTGAATCACTGAAGTAGTGATTTATATTTGAAATATTGTTCAGTTTAAGTGAACATTTTCAACAGACACAATTAAGTGTAAAAAAAAACAAATTACAGAACCTGGCTAGGGAATGAAAAGACTATTATTATTATTTTTTTTTTTTTATTCGTAAGCCTACCATAATGACTCCACTTTGCCTGATGGTAAGCAATAAGTTGAGTCCAAGAGTGGTGGTCACCATCCTCATTGCATGTCTAGTCAATGCAGCATGGTGACCCACACTATGGCGGCCTGGTAAGATGCTTTTTCACGCCCCGCTTAAAAGACCCGGGATCAAATTGGGAAGGAAACACGTGCGCTGGTAGGGAATTCCAGGCTTTCACTGATCGGCACAGGAAAGAAGAGCCAAACCGTTTCGTTCGGGATATTAGACTGGGCGAAAAAAAAACGACGATTCTTCGAATTTTTCAGATTGATAATTGACGAGTTTTGAGTAAAAAACACCCCCGTCGTAACGATACACCCCTTAATAATATTATTAAGGACTCAAACTTTCACAATATTTTTTTTTTCATCATCATAAATAATATTTTCACAGCATCGTTAAAAAAAAATTTTTTTTTTTTTTGGCCCAGTCTAATAGTAATAATAATAATGAATAATAATAATAATAATGACTATGGTAAATACTTTCGATGTGACCCCCTTCTGAACTTGCACAATAATCAAGTCGTTTTTGAAAGCTATGAAATTTTTTTCAATTGTTCAATTGTAGATGAAGAAATATTAGAAATTCCTTTTCTAATAGCTTCTCTCAAATAATTTTTGGTCTTGGGTTTTTCCGCATAACAGTAATCATATTACAAGTAATAACATTCTATACCTGCGTGTGCAAACTTGGGATATCCTAAACCGATGACGCGTTCACCATAAACTTCGTAAATTGCTTCAAATACCTCTTGAGTTCTATGCGGCGTAGCAACATCTTCCATAAAATAATAGTTCCTGATGACTAATCCAGGTTTCTTAGCGAAATGAAAAAAAATTGTTTGTAGCACTTCTCGATATCTATTGCTCGTTATTGTCCCATTGCGGCCCAAACAGTCACCTTAACCTGTTAAGGTGACTGTTTGGGCCTGTAAGGACTTTGCCTACGTTAAATGTGGATTTTCAGTACCCCAAAAACAGTAATTTTGTTTATTGACATATCCGTTCAAATAAAAGTGAGCCTCGTCTGAGACAATTATGTGATTATCATCGATCTCGTTGTTTCCTAATTTATTTGTCATAACTTTACTAAAGTCAGTTCTTTTTTCTTTACAACGTACGGTGAGCAATTGATGAGTTGTGATTTTGTAAGGATGTAACTTAATGACGTTTCTCATTATTAGTCTTAGTGTCTCTCGATTCAGTTTTAAAGCTGCTGCAGCTTTTCTTATTGAATCTGTTGGATTATTCTTGAAATGTTCTTCTACCTCGGCAACCTTATCTTCTGTGGTAACTATGTATAAAGAACCTGGAAGATCAGAGTATTTTTACTGGCTACTCTTTTACTTCCAAACTTGGTACAAAATCCTCTATATTATTATGATGTTGTACACCTCAGCAACCTCTCTCTCTTGACACTAAATCCATCCTAAGGTTGTCTGGTAGAGATCGCTTGAAGCGATAAGACGCCCATTTTCAAATACGTTAATGTTTATTAGATTTATTGTAATTTCTATAGTGTACAATAAAGAATATTCTAATCTAATCTGATCTGAAATAAAGGTTTGACTGAACTCGGACTGAACACACTTAATTAATATTAAAATAGTTTTTAATATGTACATAAATTGTACACATATGAATATTATAGCGTATTCTAGTTAATAAAATGGTAGTGGAAACTGTACTAGTGTGTCTGTGTCTATTAGCGCGTGAAGCTTCTTACTAAATGCCTTTATCCGCTCCATACTCAGACTGTGGAAACTGGGAGAGAATCATGGACTGCGTTGTAAAATACCACCAACTTTACATAAAACTTCGCCACTTGGACTTTGGGAAAAAAGTGTATAAGGGAACGGGAAGGACTAAGACTCAATAGTTATTGAAGAACTCAGAATTGAAATGGAATTTTTTACACTTTTACAGTACAACATTTGTATAAATAATGATAAAATAATGTTATAAACTGTACACTTTTAAAATACACGTATAAATTTACTACAGTCACGTTTTACGTAACTGTAATAAATTAGTAATAAATATTCAGAATAGCAGCGGCGTCATAAGAATACAAAGGGTCGTCGAGGGGAATGATGCCATTTAGCATCCGACCGAACATAATTGCTTGTATTTCATAATTTAAGAAGAGCTATTAAATGCCTAGTATTTATATATATATATATATATATATATATATATATATATATATTCACAGAATTGAAGACTCTCACGGGGGACGAAACAATAACACTGGATTTTGAGGTAGTTATGAAAATACCATATTTTCGGAGATTAAGTTAACTTCACTTATTTTTTATATATTTAAGTATTAAGTTTATTTACTGCCCATGGAAAATTACCACTGATGGTTGGTATAGGATGCCACTACGTATGTATTATAATGAAATGGGTAAACATGTGCAGTATTTATTACATTACCAAATCAGTAAGAATACTTTACAATTGTCAAAATGGTAGTACTGAGTTACACCCGTTAAAAAAGCTTGGAAAAGCTATTGTACTCCAATTTCTGATAAATATTGAAACAGTCCTTTGTAACGAATACCTCTTAAATTGCTCTACCTTAAGAGCTTTCAACTTTACGACCATTAAATAACACTTTATTACGACATTGCGAACAGCCACAATGATATTGAACTCAAGCTTTCTATAAAGTGCCCAGAGACTAACAACGACAAATAATCCTTGCAACGCTAATAGTGGCACTCGTGCAATCAACAGCTGAAGTTGAATAATGTTCACGTGTGACAATGAAGTAAAAAGCAGTTTATTGAAAAAAAAAAACTGTAAATTAATCAACTGCACTGATGGCGTAGCGGTTTAAGTGGTCACCTCGCCACCAAGCTGCCGCGCCGAGTGTTGTGGGTTCGATAACTGCGTTGTTTGAATTTTCGTAAAGTCCCCCGCGGCACAGGAATTAATCCTAGTGGGGGAGTTGTCCTTTAAAAAAATAAATAAACAAAAAACTGTTTAGGAATTTCACGGGCTCTAGACCTGGTAATTAATGTTACATTTCATGTTCATTTTATGCTAATTCTGTACATATACATAAATATATGAATATTAGTACTTGTGTTAGTACAATAAAAGTTATTAATACAAAATATAATAATACTTCACTAGCACTCATAAAAAGCACTTGCGTGCCTTCCTTTTACAGTATCGAAATGAAATTGTTAACTGTATTTGGGGTACCTGATTTCCATCTATAAGAAATACCTACTATTTAATTACCTATTGACATTACCAGGATAACGAGGAAGTACGTATCGGGCAATATACACTTTGAAAGACCTGTCCTTTAGTCAGTGGTAAAGGTGAGAAACCTCTAATTAGGTACGAGTTAATGTATTATTGAACGGAGCTTAACAATAATTTACTTTAAAAGAAAGTAGTTAACGCCCTCGATGCGCGTTTTTAGCTAGTTACCGCAATACTTGTAATCGTAAAAACGTGTAATTTAACTAACATATCAGTAATTTGCTTGGTATCTCATGATTAACTCCTGGGTATCAATGGAACAACCCCAGGAGTGTACTCTTTAAAACAGAAAAAAAATATACAATCGGTTGACAATTTAGCTTAACATATATATTAACTACTACATACAGTTGAACATAGAACCAGCTCCAATTTTGAGTCGGTTAAAAAAACTGAACTGGTTAAACGAATACATAGTATAGATTTGATACCTAATATGTTTTGACTAGATTACACAGTTTTATTAAATTTCAACAAAAACCATAAGAAGATTACCAAAGAATGTGAGAAAAGCAATCATAAATATTATGTAAATTTTGACGAAAAAATAATTTCGTGTGTAGAATTATTACATAGTCGGCTTCATAGAATGTATAATATTTATTAATTTTATTTAAGCACTGCTGAGAAGGACACGGACGGAGATAATGCTTTTTAGTTTAACTGTAAAACAGATTTGTAACTTTAATTTTTGCTATTCAACTTTAAACACAATTTAGAAAGCAGCAACTTTGTATGTGTGTAATTCTACCCATTCTCAAATGTGTATAGCTGCCCCGTAATGGAAATAAATAACTAGAGGTTTTTGTAATCGTTCGGTGAACAATTTGTGTTAATGAATTACTGGACATTACAACAACACAAATTGCTTATTTTATTAAATCATATTACAATTGAGAAAGGTTTTTATTTATCGTATTTTTTTGGGTAGTAAAAGTTCATAGATTCAAAAGATTAAATATGTGCTGGGTGATCGCGAGATATATATTGCAGAATGTGATTCATGGATATCACTTAATCACTTTAGAGAACGACGTCTATTTAAGACTTATACTGTGTTTTAATTTACATACGTTTTTAAGAGATTATTTCGAATTGATTTAGTGTACAGATTACAAACAACCTCCTATAAATATAGAGTTCAAATGACTTGCTCTAGCCATAAAGTGTGTAAAATAACGGTCACGAGATGTTCACAGAATAATGTCTAGGTTTATATTCAATAAGTACAAAGTCTAAGCACTAGCTCATTACCAGTAAGTCTCAACGGTTTCATAATCGGCACATGTTGCACGAGTAACACGGAGTAGGTATATCTACGTTAAACAACTTCATAATATTAGCTGATATATAGATTGATTACGTTTCAGATGGTTTCAATGAAATATGATAACACTCTGCGGTGCTTTACTAATAATCTAATAATAGCAGCGAAAATCATATCGATAAATTGAGTGCAAGCCAAAAAGAAACGTAGGTGGATAGAAAGATGTAGAAAAATATTATTAGAGGATCTTTTCAATATCTTTGCAATTCCGAAACATGTTAGTAATATTTATTTGATAAGCGAGTAAAGATATGTATTTCAATAAGGCTACATTAAAAGAACCCAGATATATTTCGATACTTAGGCCAACTTCTCACATGTTCATATCATTGTAAATGTTCGGTCCGGCCTAGACATTTGACTAGACATTTTCAGTGCGGAGTGCGAGCTTAGCTTGATATTTGAAGCATAAAAACATATAATCAGGTCAACATGAATATGTAAGCTGGCAAACCAGTCCGTTATTCGTTTCATTTCAAGTTTATAAATAGCGGGTACATTAAAATATTTCCCTAATACATCTCAATAATTAATTTGCCAAGCTCTGTTTAATAAAGATATCAATGTAACAATATTTATTGCTATTATTTTCAAAACACACCATTCGATTATACACAGTTAACATAATATCGTATTTACTGAAATAATTTAAAGATCTTTAGAGATATTATATATTACGTTTCTTTATAACTGATAGTAGAGGTTATCAAAAAAAAATATGACATCTCAACTTAATAACATTATATTAAATTTTTCTTAGAATATTCTAAACTCGTCCATCTCTGTATACTAAAAAACATTTGCCTTACCCAAAATTTACCTTTGAATAAAACTAATATGTAAAGAAGTATATATGTAACTGACAATATAAGCTAAGCTATGCTGTAGGTGTATTTTTTTTTTCAGGGAGAATTAAATTACACATATAGTAGGTATTTTTTGTAAATATAGTTGTAGGTGCTTGTAGCAAAATCTTTAGCAAAATAAAGTAATCTGCCTTCCATTTGTGCTGTGGCCAATATTTTCTGATAAAATTGTAGAAAAGATAAAAAAAGACTTGTGACCACTAATTTTTTTAACGTGCTCTCTCTCTCTCACGTTTTATAAGATTGTAGTACTTGAAGTGTTGACTCATTTTTTAAAGTCTTTTGTTGTGACTTACATTACGTACAGTACTTATGTACGTGCTTAAAACTGTTAAATATATCCTGTTATTAGCATAGTACATTAGGCCACCTTAGACTTCGACTTTTACTCATATTTACTACACATGGAAAATATTTTCTATGTTATTAAAGTATTAACGTAACCAAGAATATAATACTGCGTTTATTTTCTTAGTTGAAGAACGTTTTACTCGTACGAACAGTTGATATTGATTACCAAGCATTAAAAGGTTTACGATGCCTTCTATTTGTGAAGAGCTTTATTGCTGTATTTATCTCAGTATAGGGTCACCCCCTCACTTCCTGTGGGTACCCTAAATGGCGATTAAGGGTTTGGCCTAAAATATGTATCGCACAGTACATATGTATTTGTGCGTTTGACGGCAACAAGCTTGCCCCTTATAACGTTAGTTGCACTAAATTATGTTTCAGAAAATATTGTGGGCTGTAATACGCCTCTGTGCACCCGTTCGTTGATATAGGCTCAAGTGTCATGCCTTATTACCGTCCAGGGTTGGCAGAGATGGTAAATCACTCTTTGCCACGATCCTGACACATAACTCGCCTCATTGACAATCATCAGTCCTTTTAACGTGCCTAAGCCAACGAAGCATTCCTTTCTCTATATTTGCAAAACAATTGCATAAATATATTTTTCACTAACCGGCAGCAATTATTCCTAATTCAAACAAAATCACCACGTAAACATTATAAATCTACATGATTTTAACATCACTCGTAACGCATACATAACTACATATTTAGGACTCGTTTTAGCCAAAGTCCGAACGTATATATGTATATTTTTTGGAACTTACTTTATTTTTAATGTGTTCTTATGCCACGTCATATTTGGACTGACGACTGACTCAAGAACGTAGTAATATTGATTGCTTTAATTAAATTGACGTGTTCTTTTCTTAATTAACAAAAATATTCTTAATCTGACACATACTACAGAATATGACAGAGCTTTAAACCTCGCTCTATACATATGTAGGGTATAATCTGTTTTGTTCTTCACTCTGTGTTATTTATTATATATTTAATTATATATATTTTCTTTTCACCTTACGAATAAGGAAATCACATTAAATGACTACAAGGAAAGAAAGCTTTCAATAACATCATGTTATTGTTATCGTAGAGTTGTCTCAAGACTCGAGAGAGTCTTCAAAGTTTAGTTAAGAAGGTGACAGATGGAACTTGGATATGAAATTATTTTAATAATACAATAAATATTGACAAACATAATTTTCATTTTATAATAAGGAGGAATATAAATTGTAAATTTGGTTTATTGTGCCAAACAAACTCAACGTTTCATATAATCATGCTATAAGTATACTGTATCTATTACTATTTTAGTTCACATAGTTTAACTAAGATCCAATGGTACATTCAACTCATATGTGAGCTATGGACAAATTTCTATAAAGCTCTGCACTTTACGGCACACTTGCATTCGAGTGCTCGTATGACACAAAAGTACTGCACACGTAAAGAGGTTTATCAACCTCTTTGTAAAACTGAGGCGTTCTACGTCTACTAAACGTTTCAGTGCACTGCTAAGGAAATGTCGTCACTAAGGTCACGGTGATATCACTATTTGTAGATTGCGCTTTCAATTTTTGTGTTATTGAATAGTTGATATCAATGGACTATTAAGTATATGTATAATAGTATTGTGCAAATGCATTTTTTGTGTATTTTATTATTTATATGCGGTTTGTCAATTACCTCCCTTTCTTCTTATTCTACTTTTATTAACACACTTTTATTTACACTAATTTAGTAAAACAGAAAGTCCAGAATCTCTTCTAGAAACCCAATGAAAATGAAGATTTGATGTATATGTACAAAAAGTATGATCACTTTTACGACTGTACTATACATATAAAAGTATTCCTGAATCAGGTCGCTATCTTTAATATACTCAACTTCATGTTCTTACATTTCATCCTTTTGTATTTTATCTCAGGACATATCTTTAGTCATAGCTTTTGTTTTTGTTATTTGTCGCTGTTATATTCAGTATATTATGAGCGTACTTAATATAATTTTATGGGACACATAAATAACTGACGGACATTTTTACAGTCAATAGAGTCGTTTCGTCCGAGTAACAGAATGATATACAAGTTTTTGCTGATTCAAATATAAAGGATAAAATGAAAGCAATCTTTTACGTTTTATCTACATTTTGTACCCCTAGTTAATAAGAGAAGCTTCACTTGTTTACAAAAATTGTTTTAGGTATATTAATAACTCAATTTTAAAGACGATAGTAGTAATAATATGTTGATGTAACAAAACTCCCTCACCTAAGTATAAATGACTATAACTCTGCTTAGGTTAGCGGGGTTGATTAAAAATTGTATTTAGAAGAGCAAAGGTTAAATGTTGTCTCTTATAGCAACGAGAAGTTATATAATCGGTACGATTGATAGTTATATAGACGATATAATTTAATAATTATTTTACCAGTAGTGAGTAGCCCTCTCTAAAATGATGTTTTACAAAAATACAAAACTGTCGAAGAATTCTCGCTTAATTGAAGCGTATGTTAATCCCTTATTTTAAATTTACGGCTTTGTGTCGTAAAACGTCGAATCATCTACCTTATAACATAACACACACAATAATAATGTCGTTAAACAAAGAGATAAACGAGTCATTTACCTTTGACCATTACATCCAGTAGCGTCCCTTGTGTAGATATTACTTTCAGGGTAAACTTTATGATGTGCAACATTCATATAGCACATATTAAGTCAGGCCAGACAACAGTCGGCCATTTCTCCATAAACTAAATAAATATAATTGCAATGTTTTACTCTTAAATTGAAAAATAAAATATTGTTCTGAATAATTAATTAATTAATAGAAAGACGATAGTTGTTATTCAACCGTTAATCATAATATGTATGTTTAACTGTTTATATTTATTTTCAACATACTTTATTAAATAGTTATTTTATTTAAAATGTATATATTCAAAGAAATAAGCACAAAAGAGAATGAGCATTAATTTGTTAGTTAACCCAGGAGATTTATTTTTTATAGCTTCGAGGAAACGCAGATATATTATATAACTAGGCATAATTAATTTTATTTTTAATTTGATTTCGACGCGATCCGTTAAAAAGCACTTTGACAAACAGACAGACAGGCAGTCGGACAGACGGACAGCAAAGGGATCTTTTTTTTTTAATTTTGAAGAACGGAACCCTAATAAATCAAAGATATACTAATAAAGGCTCAAAAGAAGTATGCCTTACTTGAATCTTATTATAACTTGGTAGGTGAACTGAGTCAACGGTACTTGTCACTTGTGTTCTGTTGTTTGCTGTCATTTGTAAGTAGCCTTGTTAAAATATATTTTGTTTTTTTTTAACCTCTTTATGTTTGAATACTCTCGAAACAAACAAAAATAAGTAACCTGGTCATTTATCGCCTACTATATATATAAATTACTATATATATTATAGACCCGCTACTTCCATCGCGTGGATCTATTTTTGGTAAAAAAGTAGCTACTTCCAGATTATAATCTATGTTTGTGCCAAATACAATACAGATTGTTTAACTGTTCTGGTGTCACGAAGAAGAAAACGTTTATTCAAACTTTCGCATTTATAATAGTAGTAAGATTAGCTAAGACCCACAGCGGCCTTCTCTCTCTTTGACATCAGACGGCCGTGTGTGAGATGACTCGAGTAAACAAATTACTCAAGTCTGGAATTAAGTACTGAACTACAAACACGTAAAAAAGACTTGTAGACGTCTAACTATTACAAGGATCTTTGAGTAATGGTAACGGTCAGTGGAAAGAACCTTTGATTAGTATCATACAATCTAGTGTTTTCAACCTGACTGCAGCAAATGCTCCACTATCGCTATCTATCTACTAAACTAACTGAGCAAATAACTGCTTTATTTGTTTCTATTTTATATTACTAAATTTTCTTGGGAATACAAATCACAAGTCCCCGTCCCCAAGCACGAATGGGCCGGCTCGACGGGCACGATACCATGGCCTCACCTCCTCGCTCTCCTTTTTCCCCTACCAGCATTACCCCATCCCTTATCAGCTTCAAAGGCGGGCAGCACACTTCCCTTAAGTTTCAACCAAATCTACTTCTTTTAGTTTGATCGTGATCAAATATGTATCATTTAGTATACTGACCGTAGAACATAGTGCTAGCTAGTTTGTTAAAATAATAATATGTATAGTCTAATAGATAACAATCCAATTTTTAGTCGCTACATATAAATTATAGATAATAATAATAATAATTGGTATGCTCAGATGGACTCAGACTGAACTAGATGCTATTGATAGGAGAATTCGTACACTGATGACTGCATTTCGAATGCACCATCCGCGGTCATCGGTAATGAGATTGTATATCCCGCGAAAGTTTGGAGGTCTTTTAAACATTAAGACCATACAAAATCACGAGATATACAACTTCAGAGAATATTTTCTTCATACCGATGTAGAAGTGCATCGTAATGTTGCAGTGGACAAAGGACTTACTCCGCTCGGTCTGGCTAAAGAGAACTGACGCAAACCTGTAGTGCTCAGTACTAATGATCGCAGGGAGGTATGGAAAGGCAGAGAGCTCCATGGTCGGTTCTATCGGGCCCTAAATGGGCCTAATGTAGACGTAAAAGATTCTATATTCTGGCTACGGTGTTAGACAAAACCTTCAGTTTTTGGAGAAACTGAAGGTTTTGTCTTGGCAATTATGGATGAAGGACATAACCAAGTGGCCAGAATAGTACATCAACAACTTGCCCTTAAATACAATCTCGTGAATTTAGAGGTGCCATATTACAGGTATGTGCCCGATCCAGTTCTCAAAAGTGGTCGTGCTACATTGTATTGGGATCGATCTATCATCACTGATAGGACTATTATTGCCAAATAAGCCTGATTTGGTCGTGATAGATCGATTAAAGCACCGCGCAATGATTGTCGATATTGCTGTTCCTCATGACGATAATCTCGTGAAAGTTGAAAAAGATAAACAAATAAAATATTTTGATTTGTCTCACGGGATTGTCGATATGTGGAATATCGATTCGGCGATCATTGTTCCGATAGTCATATCTGCTCACGGATTGATAGCTAAGAGCCTCGACCAACACCTTAAGAGGCTCTCGTTAGATGGTTGGATTAAGGGTCTGATGCAGAAGGCAGTTCTCCTTGACACGGCCCGCATTGTGTGGAGGTTCATATCTTTGGAGCCCCAACCACCGGTGTCTTGGTCCCTGTACCCGATGACGGTGGCCTACTACTTTTTATATTTTTAAATGTATTTTATATTTATATTGTATATTTAAAAATGTAATTTATATGTATATAACTAAAATAAAGAGATAATATAATATTAACTTGACACAATACACATACTGCCGTCTGATCCCAAACTAAGCAGAGCTTGTACTATGGTAACCAGACAGCTGATATACTTATATATTTCTAAATACATACAAATTATAGATAAATTACACCCAGACATAGAACAAATGATCATTCACACCACATAAATATTTGTCCTGGGTGGGAATCGAACCCACGACCTCTTGCTTAGCAGTCAGGGTCACTAACCACTAGACCAACAGGCCAGTCAAAAATGAAGTCAGATGATATGGTATAGTAGTGAATGTCTGTTTTTCCATCAAATATTATAGATATCACAAAATAATCAGGTTTGCCCATAATATGTAAATCGGGGTAAATGATGGTTCGCAAACTGTACAGTATCATGGATATAGGCGGTAGAGCATGTGTCTATAATCTTTAACATATTCAGTCTTCTAATGGAATTCATACAAGAGATTCCATAGTAGCCGGGGTACTATGGGAATTTGTATTTTTTTATATCTAATCAACAATGCAACTTGAAATGTTTAAGTTGATAATATTTTTTTTATATGTCTTTTTAAACAAGAAACAAAGTACAACGCAACGTATATCTAAAACATTCGTCGTTAGCCTCAAAATGCTACTGTTACCTGAAGGCCGGTGCTCACGATGGCACTTGACCCGCGTGTTGCACCTCGACGATAAGACTACGTCTTGACAACATAATAACATCCCAAAGAGGCAAACGATCGTTTGGTGCTTATCATTTCTCATGATTACTAATAACAATTCTCTAATTGTGAAAATATCGCAAGAAAAGTTTATACTGCATATTATTTTAATCAATGTACAAAGTTCCATATGTATTTATAATGCACATTCATACATACATGCCTGTATCCCCGAAGGGATATGCTTGCCCCCAGTTTGTCTATAATAATTTAGTCCCAGATTTGTAATATGCACTTTTCGGCATTGAAGTGGTAATTATGAACTGTATTGATAGAAAAAGGGAGAACCGAGTGAGAAGGAAAAGAATTTTGCTTATAGATATGGTTTAGGGGTACAAGCAATAGCTTAAGCAAGCCAGGGTGCCATGCCTATAACTCCAATCGGCATAAGACGAGAACTCTGAGCCCTCTAACTATATTCATTATATAATTTGTATGTATGTACATAGACACATGTATATCAGAATTAGATATTTTATTTGTACTCCCGATGATAGCTGGAGTTCGTATTTAAATATTCTTTAGCTTGTACAAGTACCCATAAAATATTATATGTGACGAACATACGGGGCACTGGTCAGTGAAGAGATAAATAACTTATTTTACTACTCACTAGTAAGATTGACAGAGGCCTGGTACAGATAGCCCAAAAGCCAGCTTTACCAAAGCTACAGTAACAGTAAGTTTAAGTAGACATCAATTGGCGTTAAATCTGTTTTTTTTTATGACTGATTTATAAACCTACCTTCCAGTTTTACAATAATGTATGAAATAAAGTCCGGTGTTTGGCATGATGATAAACGAGCTTTCAAGTGCATAGAAATGTAAAAGAATTTTGCAAATCTGATAAGTAGTTCCTGAGATTAACACGTTCAAGCAAACAAATAAATCTGCCTCTTTATAGTATTATGAGTATATATACGTATATACTTCCCCCTGAAGAGGCAGGTAGAGGAACACCAAACACCTATTTTGACAAACATAATTTGATTTCACTGGACGTGAAACCAAACTTTCTTATTATTTAACTAATCTATTTGATTATGGATATTATAAATCTTTTGGAACAACAAATTATAAGTGAATGTCCCAAATAATAACTTATTTACAATAATGTAATAAGATGAGACAAACTTTAGTTGTTAACTTTGTAAAAATTAACATAATCTCTGTCAAGACGTGTGCAAGCCAAGTCTTCTTGTTAAAGCCGTCAGTAAGTTTAATTAACTTATTCAAATCAATTCTATTATTTTTGACAGTGTTTTCTATCAAAATGAATTAATTTCGGAAGGAAGTACCAACAAAATATTAAATAAAACTTGACTTCACTCATCCCTCTCAATTTTGGGTAACATCTCTGAAAACTGTACGTATATGCCAAGGCCCATTTGTCCAATAATCTTTTGATTATTCTGCGGCAACACGTCAATAAACATATAGAATATTCATTACGTTTTAACATTAAATAATTTAAAATAAAATTTATTCATCGTCAAGTTTGAAGGGAGCAACATCCTCGAAATATAGTGATAAATTGACTGTTTCGAGGGTATGTTTTCATATGACTCGTATTAACATGACACTAATTGGGAACTTATTTTATTAAATACTTGCACTACAATGGTATTTACTGAGAAATCATTTATTCTTAATAAAGAAACGATAATAAAACGTAATGACAATATACCTTAACTAAAAGATGTGTGGTGTCGGGGCACACCAGATAGGAACGAAGTTTCTAGAAGAAAAATGAAATAAACTACTTAATAAAATTACCATAGCACCTTTATTTTATTTTCGATGATTTATAAAATTATAAAATAATAATACACAAAGAAACAACTACTTACAGGAATAATAATAGCAAACTGCAATAATAATAACAATCACCCGTAGACTATACATAAAACACTGCATAGTCCTCATACACATAATCGTCGCGACACCACACTGTTCAATGCGAAATAGAAAGACGCAACGAAAATATCTGGCTTGCTTTCTATAAGAGAGAGAGAGAGAGAGACAGACAGAGAAACATGCGCACGCCGCACGGCTTACAATAGCTTACTATAGCAAAAAGTGTCGTTACAACTTTTTTTTGTTTTTTTTTTTTTTTTGTTTAAAAAAGACAACTCCCGCACTAGGATTAACGCGCGATAAGGAACTTCGTTCCAAAAAGATTTAAAGAAGATTTAAACTTAACTAGAAACGAAATACCTTTAAATTTAATAACTAAAAAAAGTAACTCGCCTTTTATGCTATATTCCTCATATTAATTACTTATACAGCGCCTTTCTAGAAACCTTAGTACTCGTAACTCGTGTGTGAATTAAATCGGACCAGTGCTGTCATTGAAACGAACTTTTAAGGCATTTATCAACTGTTCAGTACCGGTAATAACTTTCATTACTCCCGATCACTTAAGTAATGAACTAAATTTCTTAGTAACATTAAAATACATTGAATGCCATGATACCGAAACAGGCTACTTACACTCAGATAGAGTGTGAACCTATAATACTTCACTGCACTGTTACTCATTAAAGACGCAAGCTTATGACTACATGCAACTGTAATTAATTTTAATATCCTACCTCGGGACCTTAACATAATTTATTTAAACGTGGACCTGGGATGCTAAATATTACATCCTGCTACTAATTACAACCCAAAAGCTTAAGACGACAACTTTAAAGGAAAAATAATATAAATACAGAAAAAGATAATGAGACACAATAATGTTGAGGCTATGCTTTATAACATCAATACCACTATTATTTTAAGTCAAATGTTGAGTCTAAGGGTCTATTAAGTGGTTTAATCAATGAAACGTATTCATTTTGTTTGGGAGATATAATTGTATTTAAGACAAAATGCTTTTAATGTACGCATCCTGTCAAAAAAGCTCTGAAGGACTAATGTTTAGACTGTTATTTAGATTTAAATACCTGTCTTTCAAAGCAATACTTTTATTGATTGATCTACAAAATCAACATGACTTTTAAAGCGCAGGAGAAAAGTGAAGGATTTTCCAACGACAAGCATTTAATTACTTACTAGTAGCTTGTTTTGTAAGAGAAATGAAATGCAACTTTGTACAGATACAGGTATATGTGCTGACAAAGAAAGTTCGAAATACTTTTACTCTAAAATGTTTATACGACTTTAGTTTTAGTTCATCAAAGTTGTAATACTTGGATCGACATATCTTTAGTATCAAAAGATTTATCTCCCAGGACCGAAAGGTATTCGCGCAATAAACTGATCTGATTAAGTGTATAAACTGAATGCTGTATCATACCTGATAGTTTAAACGAAGTTTTGCAATAAACTACGGACATCCTCAATTTTTGACGAAGCTTGCCTTTCTAATATTACATCCAATTGATATTTGACCTTATTTAGTAAATGCAGATCTATGAAATATACCTTAACTCACAGCTTTTAACTTCAGTTTTTGTTTTAAAAACATTTACTGCGAAACAAATAAATTTATAATAAATTGTCGCCTGCTGATATGTTAGGTATTAGTTATCTGTGCACCGTGAAGTCAATCATAAATAAGATTATTTTATTTTAATTTATCGTATTTCTGTCATTTTTGTTTACAAATGTTGTTTTGTTCTTGAATGATTATTACGTTATGTAAAATTATTCACCTGTTAAAAAGAGTAATTTGAGATATATAATTCTTAATGTGCAAAGTGGGTGTTGTTGTGTGAATAAAGTTATCATTATTATTGCCTCTATTCAACTTAAACAACATGTACAGGGACCAGTGGTTAGGGCTCCAGAGATAGGAACCTCCATACAATACTTGTCGTATCAAGAAGGATTATTATAAATAATAACATCTATAGCTTTTGTCAGAAATATAGCTTGTGTTAATATGGAATAGATTAGATTATAATTTATTTTTTGTTTTCTGTGATTACAGTATTTAATCCTTCTAAATAAAAGGTATCTCTAGCCAAATATCTATATAATGATCACTTGAGTAGAATTATCTAAAAAACATTCGTATTTAAAATATTGGTTAAGATAATTATTAAACTGTAACTTATAACAGTATGATTACTTGAGCAATAAAGATAAGCATGTTATGCAAAATCATTAGCGTGAACCCCCACGGTTCCTCACCTCACCGGAGCTGAGACATCGTCTGTTGCTAGGGCTAGGGAAGCTTTTCGGAGCCCCAGCAGACCTTAGCCACTTGCATAACATACTTTGGAGTATTGGGGCTTTACGCCCCCACATCAGATAGGTGCGCATGGAACACGTACGTCACGGGTACGGGTTCTGTTGGGGTAACTGTCAGCCCGGGCCCGTTACCCCCAGGCTAGCGCTCATGGAGGTCGGAGATCAGTGTTTGCTCTCCGACGTCTGGTGCGTCTTCTGCGGGACGGGAGAGTGCTTATCCTCTCCCTTTTCCGGTCCGCCGCCTCTTTGGCCAATATCACCTTCCTCGCAAAACGAGGCGGCAGAATCCCACGCACTATCATTTTGGAACATGAACTTAACCATGGTCTCTAGTGAGAGGGTTCTCACACCAATAGCCATCACAAGGTCATGTCACTGTTGCGACCACACTGAGCACGTGGGTGTGGAGTGCAGTATTCTCGTGACAGCCTCCGCAGTGGCGTGTCAGCCGATAGGAGAGGCTGCCATGTTGCCTCTCCAGCCATTCCTCCATGATGGGTCTTATCGCCACAATTGTGGCGTGTCCTACCCACGACCTTTGGCGAAACAGGATCACTAACCATTAGACTAACTCATATGTAATCTTTTTTAGGAATAAATTAAAAGAAATGTTGCATTTTTATCTTTTCTTAGATCTTTATAAAACTTAACTATAATACTGGAAAAATACTCTTCATTGATAACTTTTTTTTTCTTTTATTTATTGCTACTTTTACAAGGAAGAAAAAAAATATTTTTTATTCTCATTTCGATAGCAAGTAATGGAAAGGGAGTAAAAAATCTTTTCAATTGGTTATACGAAAAAATGGATAACTAAACTTCTTTCGTATAATTAACAACCCAACGTGCCATTGCCATCGCGGCACATGATGCTATTTAATATTGACTTGAGTTTCCCCAAGAGTTTATCTCCTTAAAATAAAATACTGCGTCGTAGAGTCGATATTCTGCTTATTTATGTGTCTGTTTATTATTATATTTATACATACATATATTATTTCTCACAATTGTGACAAATAAAAAATAGTTACATTACTAAGGAAGAGCATTAACCTATTGACTAGTAAAATTATTATAAAATAATTAAAGCCCTACCGCAAGATCAAAATATTATAATATCCTATGACACTCACTATTCAGAAGATGATAATAAATGACGTCACATATCCAAATCTATTAAGCCGTCTAGACTATAAGTTGATTTAGAGAAACATCATACTTACATACATTCGACATAATAACGCTCTCTTTGTGGAGTAGGGTAAAAATAAATCACGGTTATCGAAGCTTGTTACAAGTGCATATTGAATTTTAAATTTATAAGCTTTACTTTTAATATAATTTTATTTGCAATAAAAACAAACATATTATGGTTGCCAAGATTTACTAGTTCGGAGGCTGGTGCTCCGTTACGGCCAACATTTTCAATTAAGTCGTTACCGGTAGCCATGCGGAGATTAACGACTAGAATAAGATGGCCATGGAGAAGCTCGCACTGTAATTAGCATTGATTTAAGTTAATTACTCGAGGGAATAAAGAAAATCACTGGGAAATCAATGCTATGGCTTTTATTGGACCCGACTGTTATTGACTTGGAAAGTGCTGAATTACTTATCTCTAGGCTACGGATTTTATGCATTTGTATATTTGCCTATGCAAGTGCATATAACTATCGTATTATGGCTTTACTGCATATTTTAGCCTTTTTTACAATCGTGCATATTTTGGTCAGTAGCGGGAGGTACTTATCGGGAGCTGGGCGACGATGACGTATAGAATGTACATTACCTGCACGGGTTTCATTGCCTTGCAGAAGACATAAAGCAAAAGTATTGACATGTTAACAAGTTGATATCCGTTACAAAGCAAGTGTTTTTAAGAGCAACGTTGCGTGTACTGTCTTATAAAGAGCGATTGCCAAATCTAGCACTACCAAAACCTATCATAGCTCGATGGGGAACTAGGATAAAGGCGGTTTAATTCTGTGCTGAAAATTTTGAGTCCTCAAAAGAAGCAGTTAGTCAATTTGACAATTGGCCATTTCAATTAAATCAAGCAATCTAGCATCTGAAGACAACTCAAAAAATAGAATATCGCCCTTATATCAACACATATCCAAAAGTATATATTATAAGTATAATATATATCAATGTTTATACAATGGTACAGTTGCTTATTGTGCTTAAACATGTATTTAACGTAGAGGGATCATTTTCGGAGTAGAAATTAACACAAACTTTACAAATTATAAAAATAAATTTGTGCGCATATTTTTGGTGCACGAAGAATTTTAAGTGCATATTTAACCTTCTTTAGTGCATATCCACTTTCATATTTTTGCACTTTGTTAGTGAAATATAATCCGATGTCTATTTATCTTACGACGCTCTCGGTATTTTATAATTCTTAGTTTAGTTTTTGTCATTAACTGCTCGTTAATAAAGATATACTGTTGAATAAATGTATGTTATACGGGAAACTCGAATAAAGGCAGATTTATTCACATAAAGGTGCAGTGGAAAGTATTCTTTTATTTATTTTTTTCAGCAACTGTGACAATACGCTGACGTAATTTCTGAGAGTAAAATTTAACAAAGTTATTAAATTTATCTGGGTCTAACTTTACAAGCTGTAAAATACTAAAATTTGAAAAATTGCATCGTTTTTCTACGGGATAGCGAGATACGGGATAGATATACTGAATGTACATCACATTGCAATTTCAAAGCAAGTGGCATTGCAGTGGTCTTACAGCCATTTTATATGTAGAACATGTAGTGTTTTATGAAATTTGTAATCGAGGTATTTCAACAAAGTGTTGCGTTTGTTCCGAAAAGCAGTATTGTATTAATTTTAATTATAAATCTTTAGTAGTTTATGTTCTTTGGTGCTATCTGTGACAAGCTGGCTATCTAAAAAATTTCTGAAAATATTTTTTAATGTTACAGGTCAAAACTTTACAGAGATAGGTCATTATCACTACGCTAATAAGCATAGAGCTCTTTGGCAAGAGGGGCCTGTATTCGTTTAGTACATTAGGAATTTATGACAACAATTTAAAAATAAACAGAATATTATTTAACTAAAATCCAAATTACGGCAATCCTACGGATTTATTAAATTACGTACTTTATAGCTCTCTATACTATAAAAACTGGGGTTTGGTTTCCGGTCAGGCAAATTGTTACTAACTTTTTGATTTGAATAATCTCAAAACGTAATTACAGGGTAATTATTCGGGAATATACAACCGTAATTATATTTAGATAAAGTACTGTTTTACTGTTACCTTTAGGCTCTTTTACTTACAGATAATTTATTTATTGTATGGTTGTACATGAGTGAGCTTGTAATGACACAATTTTAGACGTCATCTTCATACTTTAACCATTAGAATTATGTGTAAGTTTACTGTGTGTGTAAAGGTACGTACAGATCTTAACGTGATTCATTCTACCATTGAAGGCCCAACATATAAAAAAAAGAGTCAGTCGACAACTTTATGTGTATGTGTTAGTGAATGGAATCAAGCATAAACTTCGAATACAATTATGTATTGAATAAAGTCGTATTATTAGTAACGAATTTATGAAACTCTCATCCGGAACGTTCAGTTATGTAGAGTTCTTCAATTCTATTAACTTCTAACAAATAAATAAAGTTTGTAATTATTTTGACGGTTATATAAATTATCTTTATTCAAGTATCAGTGTCTCTACGAAGTCGCCACCATGTCCATCCAGGTACAGAGCCAGCAAACAAGGCCAATACCATTGCATCGAGGAGTGAGCCAAGGGGATTTTATCTCCCTGAAATTGTTTACAAATGCAATAGAGGACATGTTCAAGACGCTGCACTGGAAAGGGCGTGGCATCAACATCAACGGCGAATACATTTCTCATTTGCAATTTGCAGACGATATCGTCATCATGGCAGAGAGACTGCAGGACCTACAGCAGATGCTGAATGACCTAGCTGACTCTTCTGTACCCATCGGCCTACGGATGAACTTGGATAAAACCACGATCATGTTCAATAAACATGTACTACCGGAACCGATTGTGGTACAGGGGGCCGTTCTGGAAGTTGTTCAAAAATATGTATACCTCGGGCGGACATTGTAGTTAGGTAGAAACAACTTTGAGGACGAGGTGAACAGGAGAATTCAGCTAGGTTGGGCAGCCTTTGGGAAGCTACGCCGAGTCTTCTCATCGTCGATCCCACAGTGCCTTAAGACGAAAGTCTTCAATGAGTGTGTCCTACCCGTCATGACATACGGAGCCGAAACGTGGACACTTACGGTACGGCTGGTCCACAAGCTTAAAGTTGCTCAGCGTGCTATGGAAAGGGCTATGCTCGATGTTTCTTTAAGGGATCGCATCAGGAATGAGGTGATCCGGCAGAAAACCAGAGTAATTGACATAGCCCACCGGATCAGCAGGCTGAAGTGGCAATGGGCTGGCCATATTAGCCGCAGAACCGACAACCGTTGGGGAAAACGAGTTCTTGAGTGGACACCGCGATAGGCTGATGATGATGATGAAAGTTCTTTTCATACAATGACACCTTCAAATGTAAATGACTACGAATTATGTTCCGCAATATATAAATGACTAATGGATTGATACCCCTGGACCGATTTTGGTTACGGTAACAGCTGTCTATTTATTAAGGGTATTTGATGGTTAGTCGAGTTAAGTGTCCTTATATTTTATTTTATTTGTAAGATACATAAACAGACAACAGATTAATAATTTATTAAAGTAACAATGAGACAGTGTAGACAATTTGTAAACCTTAAGTTCAATTACAACTGTACACTACATCTATGAGTTATTTGCTTCATTTATTACTTATTGAAGAAATGATAATAATAAACGTGATTACAGAAAGAATTATTAGAAAAGAAACAACATTTACTATGTAAAACACAAACGTTAACTAAATATAAATATGAATGTCTTTATATGAGGCTTTTTAGAAACTATGAAAGTTTCCCTAGAAGATGTCGACTTGAGAGCATACACAATTATATTGTTTACACATTCTGACCAGTGGACAGCTCTGGAATACATTATTGTTACATGTTGGTAAGGTAAACTATTGTAGAGTACACACAGATCGTGTTTGTATTTCAAAGTGTATCTGTCTTAAAATATTACCTATCCTGGTCTGGACAGGTCACCAACCCATCTTCTTTTCTCCACTGTTCATCTCGAACTTTTGGAGTCGATCTTTGTATTGTGATAATTTAAGCCTCAGTCCTCTCCCTAGTACAGAGTGCCTTAACGAATACTCTTTGTATCTCTCTGTACTCCATTCGACGTATGCGAGCCTAAAGAGATTAACGATACTAAACTGTAATTCGTACTAAGCAATTGTAGAGTGTGATCAGTGAATCTGATAGTAAGAAAGGTTGCGAAGTATGAAGAACGCATACGATGGGTCTTATTACAGGTATGGTCATAGTGCGGTCTAAATGCATAGTAGAGTCAAACATTACCCCAAACACGAATTACACACCAGTACAACAGTATTTATATCTGAGTGCAAGGTCTTGCATCTCGATACTCAGATATATGTCTAAAATCTTAATAATTTCAGCGTATGCCAGACATTCGACAAATAGCAAAAAACAGCTAGGGGCCCCAACTTGTGGCACCGCAGATGTAGTTACAAAATAGAACTGATTCATATCCACTGAGGGCAACTAACTGCGTCCGTTAGCAATAAATATGTAAGCATCCTGTAAAAGTTGCTTGGTATTTATTTAAATATACGGTTTTACTCACGTGTGTATTTTTCGGGGATGCCCGACTAGTTTCGGTCTCGACAAGAGGCCTTTTTCAAGGAGTAAGTCGTTCAGCGGTACCAGACGTTCCTTTTTTTATTCCAATAAGTTGCTTTGTGCTGCTACAACATGTTGGACTTTAGACAGCTATGTAGAATAGTCAATCAAATCAGTATATATTGAGTCTATTTGAGTTTTATAGTTAAATGAAAAAAATAATCACAATCAATCATATGGAATATGGCAAAAAATGTTAGTATTGGTTGATCTGCCTGAAATAAATCCGTGCTGTCGTAAACTTAATATATGTCTAAGATGATTACAGAGATATTTATAAATGAAGCTCTAAAAATATTTTTTTCCAAATCAGTTTTATACACAGATTGGTCTGTAATGAGACACATTACTTTTATCACCAGATTTATTGATAGTGTAACCTGTTCCTATCTTAAAAAAAAACAATAGTTTGCAGCTTTTTAAGAATGTTACATTTTTCTATGTGTAGACTACCAATAGAATAATAAGATGACTGAAAATTACGGGAATATAACTGTTAGTTGAACAGACGAGAAGTATTGAGCTAATGGATTAACAATATTTTCACCTGTGGTACCAACTTTATTCTAATAAAATATTTGACTGGGAATGTTGTTAGGGACACGTTTGCTTTCTGTCTAACGCCAAGGTTAAGGTTATGCTCAGTTTATTCGATTTACGTTACGATAGCCTTGCTTTTCATACCTTCGATATTCTGGTAATAAATTGGCAAACACGCTTTTAATAGTAAGAGTCCTATAACCTATAACATAAAAAAATAGATTATATAAAAAAAACATTATCAAATTAGATCAAGACGAGTTTTACATTTAATATGTATAAACTTCCTATCTGCACTCTTCTCTGACAGAAACGGAAGTTTTTAACGCACACAGATATGTACCTATATCCCTTTGTTCTTTTTCGTGCTGCGGCGTGTAGTGACTGGCTGGGGATAGATGTTCCGAAACATTAGCTGATGTCTTTTCACCTGCTTCTGCTAGTAGTGAGGTATTATATTAAGTTAATCAGTTGAATGTCATTTATTATATCTGTAATATGTTATGGCACATTTCATTTAATTAAAGCATACAACTATTGGAGGTTTGGTTTTGACAGCATCTCTCTTTTCATCTAACTCAAATCTTCTCTGCTCTTAAATTGATACTACTTTTGCATGTTCCATTAAAATTTGTCTCTTTTAACTTACCCATCCTTAGAATTTTGATTAATTCACATTTCTTAAATACAGCTTACAACATCAATCAAAGAGATGAGAGAAGAGATGTAGTATTAAACTAAATATAAACCTGTATTTTCTGGTGATTAATGATTTCTTTTAAATTCTTTACCAAAGCGAAACAAAGGTATACTTTAATAAATGTAAAGAGAGTGTCATTAATCTTAAAGATATCAAAGTAACTCACAGTATTATAAAAGTAAGTCTTAAGATGTCATCTACGTTTTCCTCATCCTGTATAGAGCGTTAAAGCACACTAACAGAACTTCGACCGAGATTCCTAAGTATTAAATTTAGAAGACAATTTCCTGTTAAGAGCCCAATATTATACCAATACCTTAACTTATCATCGGCACCTTATTAAACAGTGGTAGAGCCATGCTTAGGTCCTAATGGCATAAGCACGACTCTACCATGGTGTGATATCACGTCCTCACAAGAAACCGGTTGTGAAGTAACGGTTACATTTTCCCGAAATGAGTGAGGTTTCTGGAGGCCCAACCCCCGCTATACCTTTTCCTCTCCCCTCATCCACCCTCTCTTCTTTCCCACCTCCTCATCCCCCTCTCTTCTTTCCCCTCAAAGCATTCCCCATCCTTCATCACCCTCAAAGGTGGGCAGCTCATTTACGACTCTCGAGTTGTAGGTGTCCATTGACGGCGGTTGTTACTTAACATCAGATTACCCGTCTGTACGTCTGTGCCGCTATAGTAAAAAAAAAAATACTGTAATTTAATCTCACTTACAACACAATATATGAATTGCATATTGTATGACATCTGACTGTATTTGAATTGTCGTCTAATCTGACTTAAATGTGCATAAAGAAAATTTTACACACATTTGATACGTAGTATGTATCAAGTGTTTGTAAAATGAATAGCGTGTTGATATTCAAGAGATTCAAAGTAAAAAGAACAGAAATATATTTGTCAAACCACGCTCTCTTTGATTTATGAGTGGAATTAAAAAAGGGTTTAATACGGTACGTAGCAGAGCATAATCTTGGAATTTTTGTTGACATTTATCTCGAGGCGGTAGCATGTTGTATTTTACATCTAAAGTCCCAGAGCTAACGCATCACCATTTTAGCGGATTAGTGTTAGTTGTTTGTTATCGTTATTCAGCAATATTTCAAAAGCTTTTAAATTATTGTATTAATCGGCAGGCAAATGTGTCTGATAAATAACCCGTTTTCAATATTATTGTGTTGTGAAACTAATATTTATTAGCAGGTTCAAGTTACCATTAATGTTGATCATATTATACAATAAGAGTAAAAGTAGTAGTAAAAGAGTAAAGTTCAAAGTACATCATGAAATGATTTAAATACTTACATCAACATCTATACAGTTAGCAAACACAAAAATAAACACCACCAGAAGATCGAAATTGTGTATCTTAAAATTTCAAATCAGTTAAAAAAGCATGTATTATGAGTTACTGCTTTTTCATTTTTCTATGGCAGAGCCGTCCTTAAATACTAATATAAAAACGGCTCGACCAGAAGAATACCAAATAATTCTTTCATTGTATTTATCGAGTGAGTACCGGAGGCCATGACGGTGCGTCTCCTCTGTCCAAACCACCGCATCATCTTCAAAACAGGGCGGCGCACTCAACTCTCGAGTGCTCTTGCCCGGCGGTTGCAATTAGATGGTGACACGTTAGCTTGTTTGCCCGGAGGCAATACAAAAATTTCAGGCAGTAACATTGAAGAAAGTGCATAAAAACATCACACCGTAACTAAAGTTTTTTTTTTAGTTTCTCCCGTTGCGGTGAGATTGGTAGATCAGGCAATAGTATTATTAGTCTTGCATACATATTTCATATAAATAGAAAATAAAATAAAAAAAAGACTTCAAAATATTAGTTTTCTTTAAAAAACCTAACCTAACAGAAAAACCAAACTTAAACTAAAAAAGGAAAAATTATAACCACAAAGATATTATTACAATATCAAAAAGAGTATTGCATACTGTATTGCATATTGAATTGTCATCAGAACTAAACGTGTATACAAATTTTTTGCCTAATACGATAACAACAAGTGGTCACAAAAATCTTTGTTACATATAAAGTAACTTACTACTTATTTACTGGCAAAAAAATACCCGTGAAAGCTTCTTAACTAGTATGGGCTCACAACTGTAAACCGTAAAGTGACGAAGGTTGAAAAGCCCTCAAAACCGATTTACCACACAAATCAAATTTCTTTGTTATTATGATAGTTCTCATAAAAGCACAAAAATTTAACTTTTTCTTCTTAACCGTATTATTCCCATGTCGATTGCAGTGGGCTTCTAGTCCAACCAGTTATTACCTGCATGTCAGTTTTTCCAATTAGCTACTGGCATCTGACCTCCGCAACCCTAAGGACTAACTAAATTCAATAGGTGACTAGTTTGACTACTTGAAGGCACTGACTTCCCAATATCAATTTTCGTAGGTGTTTACGACAACCGGGACCGACAGCTTAACGTGCTTTTCGTGACAGGGGGGTATAACATTCCAAACTTTAAAAAGAATCCCTATTAGCAAAACACAATAGCACTTTTTGGTCTAACTCGGCCGGCAGTCGCATGCACTAACCCCTAGACCTACGAAGCAGTATAAAAGTAATACTAAATCACACTGTACAACCTGTTCAACAGATATAAAAACTGAATTTGCATCCTCTAAACTGCGAATAAATTTCTTTGTCGTTCCGAAGGGAGTAAAACGATTATTCTTTAAAAATAATGTATCACATTCTATAACGCGTCATTGCTATAAGAATTTAATAGTGTTAGTAATTGAAGTAACGTATCGTGGAAAGATATAATATACACTCAAGCCTATCCCAGAAACGGAAGGCAGTGGCGTGTCAAACGCCAACCATAAGTTAGTAAAATTTCAATTTACGTAACTAGTTCCAAAAGTGCTCCGATAATTGCAATAAGAGAAGACGGTCAAACAGACTTAGCTGCGCAGTTATATATGATGTTTGAAATTTATATTATCCTACACCTTATCATAAACTTGTAGACCCGTAATGAAAGCATCGACATGATAGAATGAAAATTCTTTACTTGTGTAATGGGAGCTTACTTGTACCAAGTTTCATCGTTTAGCAAAACATAAATAGACTAGTTTTTATTTATGTCTCATCGTTGATTCAGCAAAACTAGCCGTACTTCTAATTTATATTCTCACTACGGGAGCAATCTCCGTTTCCACCCCTACAGGAACTGCAATTAATCAACATCATATATTACTGTCGTATTGTATGCCACCGTTCAGTGAGTCCCCCTCAAGTGATGTTGGGCTGACTGTATGAGATTACTGCAGGCTGTTTCCTGTTTATCTCGTGTTTAATTGTACTACCTTATAAAAAAGTATCTTAAAATGAAATGTTCATCCTTTACGATAAGCCGGCAAATCTAAAGTGGAGTACATAGGTTGCCAGAGTAGTTATCCATATAATACTAACATTTTTGCTATATTCCACTAGTAAGAGTCCTTTTATGTATGTACACATACATACATACATAAATACACTCATGCTCACATCCCCGAAGAGCATATTATAGGCAAACACGTATTAAGCGCACACATTTTGTTGACTATAATTTAGTTTCACGTATGTGTTAGACGGTCAGTTTATTGCCGTCATCCTGGCATTTTGATTATTTGAAAATAAACCTAGAAGCTGAAAAAATAATATTTGTTATACGAATAGATTGGAAAGTTTAACATACTAGTAACATCAAGTGGCTCTTGCTGGGAAATCCGAAAAATCCAACCAAATCGAAGTCCGAGCCGTATGTAATCTAATGTGCGTGTAAGTAAGGCTTGTTCAACTATTCATTCATAACACAACTACCCTACGGCAAACACATGGTATACACATATGTCTATGTTTAATAAATATTTCGCAGAACAATGATACAAACGTGTTGCACGTTGTACTATCCACAATATCACCATCATCATCAGCCTATCGCTATCCACTATAAACATGCTGAGAGTCAATTATAAGCCCTCTCCGTAGAGTGATGGTACGAGTTTGTATCTAGTACAGCTGTTCCACTTCCAACTGATAATTGGCACATGCAGTAATAAAGTAGTTCTATATATGTCTTTATATAACATATATCTAATCCTATCCCTTAACTTCACAATTTTATTTCATCCAGGTCGTTATTTCGTTCGTTTTACTTGTAAATCTTAGGTTTTATGATATATGATACTCATTCCAGGATATTTGTGATGTTTATTAAATTTCAATTATCTAGTTCTAGCTAGTTATACTTCTTGCTAGTTATTAAAGTATACAATTTAACTTAATGTGGAATGGAGGATTAAATCGCTTTAAATATTGGCTGTTAGAGAGAGCTGCTACAAATTTAAAGCAGGTGGTAAAAAAAAAATTAGGTTGAGACAATTAAAAAAATTAGGTTGTAACATCCATTTTAAAAGCATTAGATACGTGGTTCATCCGCAATCTTTAAATTGGGCCGCGAGGGGAGTGCCGTGGTAGTGGAAATGAGATGAACGATTAGGAAATGGTACAACGTTGAATACGTAGACACGAATGGAAATGAATGAAAACACATTTTTTTCTTTACATTTAAATGTACATACCTAGAAGGGTACTGGTAGTTACATATGGTAACTGATAGTTTTTACTAAATTGGACAATGTCTAATAAAAAAATATGGTATGGACAGTCTTATTTTTGTGTAATGCATAATTCATATTCATGAAAATAAAGCACTGAATCTTTTAATTTAATAATTTCTTTTTTTTTTATTTTTTATTCTGTCAGGAAAAAGCCATTTCAATGCGCATTTAGAATGACATGGCTAAAGTGTCGTAGTAGATGCCTACTACGACACTTGTACTCATGCGATACTTTATAATGTCTGAAATTCAATGCCCATGTTTAATTATTTTGCATAGTACTTTAAATTGTAAGTACAAGCAATTAAAAACTTGTTCCTCATTTCCTTAGTGTCCCACGATCAAATTCTAATTTACAATGGACCATCGCAAGAGTAAACATGAGTAAAATCCCTCACCATACAAAACAAAAAAGTTACAGAGAAACGAATATTGAACCACCTCTTTTCTTAAAGTCCATTAAAGATGATGATAAATGCAAGTTCCTTGTTTACCTCCCGGCAAATAGATGAGCTTCTTAGTAATATTAAGAGGTAGAAAACATTTGAGTTCGTTGTTAACTGCTCACGCGCTTCCTCTATACTCATTTAACCTTTCATACAGCCCGCCGGCTTCGTGTACTTCTGACCAAAAACAAATGCCTTATCAACATTTTATATGCTTAATTACCCTTATTAATAATAACATATCCGACGCAAAATTGGATCTTATGCCCAAAAGTACCAGCTACTGCTGCCAGGTAATCGTTTTATGATGACTCCATAAAGGCGTTCTATTACAGAATATTGAAGCAATTTTGACCTCCCCTCTGGTTGAGCTGCTGGAAGAACAATATAAGGAACAGTGAGTCTACAGCTTGAAACTAATCTTATAATAAATCTTCATCAGAAATACGGTATATACTAAATGTTGATATAATAAGAAAATCTGACATCGAATCTTAATCTTCACTAATACTATATTTATATAATGTTATATTAATATAATTTATAATATAGTTCATTTACATATAGTAAAAAAGAGTTTTACAGTACTACGACACACAAAATTTTAAATTATCACGTGTACCATTTATATGTATCTATTCATAGTTATAGGTACCTAAAATATACAATGTTTATTTTCTATTCGATAAAAATTCCTGAATAGTGTAAAAACGCCTATTTAGTGGCCATCTATTTTATTGTTTGCGGAACATTCTTTGTGACAGTTCTCGAATTGATTTATAAATAGTGCTAGTTATTATTATGATCATTATATGACTATTTTTTTTTTATAAAAGGCTGTAGAACAATATAAGACTGCAAGTTTTGTTGGGTCTCTAGAAGCTTTAGCATATGCAAATATCTTAAGGTGTAATCTGACAAACATAACTATTTCTAAAATGTGTAATGAGCGTAATGTAACCAACTTTAATGTTTTGAATAGTTCTGAATCAAAAATCTAATCTGAATTCGAATTGGCACGCACCGCCTATTGCTCAAATACATTGTTTTTGTAAAAGGAATGCTGTATAGATATCAGTTGAATTTCCCCATAACAATGACCCATATCGAAGTTCTGATACCACGTTTCTGTGATAGGCTGTGATAATAGCTCTTTGGCCAGTAACTCTTTGCAAATGTCTTAGTGCATAAACAAACTTATTTAATCGACTACAGACACTTTATTTGAAGCGTCCAATTGCAATATTTACTTAATATAATATCTACAAATTTTACGTGTTCTATTTCTTCTATCATTGTTTTTAACCCGTTAATTATTATTTTGTCACGATTACTATTATATTTATTAAATTGTATAATTTTGACCCCTCGGTTGGGCACAAATTTTCGCTTACCCGGGTATTGGGGGATCTCTGCCCGGGTTGACTTTTAGTTCTCCCCTAATCTTGGGTCTATTTATGGAAAAATATTTAAAAACACAAAACCAAATAGAGGAAAAAAAGAAAGAGAATACGAAGAGAAAGGAGAAAAATAAGTCGCAGGTCAGAAGACTACTCTCCAAAACTGACTCCGAGATGGAGATTGGGGACCGCGAGCTCGAAAATCGAAAGCGTGGTCACTCGAGGGATGATAATGCGGAACCGTCCACAGACATGCTTCCTCCCAAATTGGCAAGCAGCCAGAGAGGAAGGTCGAGATCGAGCATGCCTGCTCCGCCTTTGGCAAATTCCGCCTTCTCTAGAGCGGGGGAGTACGCGCGAGCTCGTGCAGAGGGGGAAATCGTCGCGGAGGAGGAGATCATTGATCTCCTACCTAAAATCCGTCCGCCGGTGGAAGGAGGTTCCGTTCCTCAAACACCGGTGACATTGAAAGAAAGAGCCAATGCAGCCGTGGCTATTATTAATAAGGTGGCCACCAAGTCCACAAACTTAAAGGGCTCCTTTGTAAGAGCCTTAAAGGACTCCTCCTCCGCCATCTCTGGGGTCGTTGAAAACTTTATTGGGGACGTGGTGCGTCTCCAAGCAGCCAATAACCGCCTTACGGAGCAGGTGGCTGAACTGAGCGCACAGTTCGCACAGTTTAGAGCACAGGCACATAATGCAGAGTGCCAAATCCCGGTTGTGAGACAACCAGTTCCCTCCCCAGCACCCATCAACGTTCCTGATGTATCGGACTCCCACTTGCGTCATGTCATTGAAGCAGTGTGGCGGATGATGGACGGACGCCTCGCAGGCCTGGAGGCTAGGTTGCCTCCAGCACCCACTGTTCGGCCACCGCTCGCTGCAGATAAAGCAAGAGGTGCAACGGCTCCGACGCCTCTCCCGGTTACGGGTGGCCGTGTCGCAGTATCATACGCGACAGTGGCGTCTGCGCCAGCACCCGCTTCCACATTGAAGACCGGGCGACCGGCTAAGGCTGGGCGACCGGCAAAGGCCGGACTAGCGGCTAAGGCCGGGACAGGGGCTACGACGGCGTTCCCCTCACTCCCCTCTCCAACACCAAGAGGCATTAGCACCAATTCAGCACGAGCGTCTGCTCTTGCTGAATCTGAAGCTGTTCCTGCCCTCTCCACGTCTGTCGCGTCTAATGATGGCTGGCAAAAAGTTGAAGGAGGCAATAAGAAGAGGTCCCGAAAGAAGAACAAGAAGGCCGCCAAAAGTGGAGCCTCTCCACCTCAGACGTCGTCAATGGCAGTGACCGCCACAAACAAGAAGGCCAAGAAACTGCAGGCACCCAAAACGGCGGCTGTTGTGGTCACATTATCGACGGAGGCGGCAAGCGGTGGACTATCCTATGCGACCGTTTTTAAGAAGGTCCGGGATAGCCTCGGCACTCAATTCGGGACCTCAGGAGTGAAGCTGCGCCTTGTCCAGACGGGGGCTCGCGTGTTAGAGTTCCCCGGGGCCGAAGGTGCAAAGACGGCGGATGTTCTAGCGGAGAAGCTGCGGGAAGTATTTTCTGTGACGGATGGAGTGAAGGTCACCAGGCCCACCAAGAGCGCGGAACTGCGCATTTCGGGCCTGGACGACTCCGTTACGGTCAATGATGTCCGGGTTGCAATTCGGGAGAAGTCGGGGTGCAACGCGGACAACATTAGGGTCGGCACCATCCGACCGGGTCCGGGCGGTCTTGGCGCGGTGTGGGCCAGCTGTCCCGTAGCGTCGGCCAAAACTTTGGGTGACGCCGGCAAGATCCTCATCGGTTTTGTTAACGCCATAGTCACAGTCCTGGCGGCAAGACCGATGAGGTGTTTTAAATGCCTAGGGTCGGGACACACCCGCGTCAAGTGAGGAAGCTGTTTTGACTGCAGCGGACTCTGTTTCCGCTGCGGTCGACCGGGGCACAGAGCGGCAGAATGCTCCGCCGCCCTTTACCGGCCACCCTCACCAAGCGTGTGCGGCGGGTAATTTGCCCGCCAATCACCAGATGGGGCAGGGCGGCTGTAAGCCTCCTCGCACTTCTCCGCAAACATCGGAGGCTAGCCAATCGGCCTTGGCTGCCTCCGATGACAATCGCGCGTCGTCGTCGTCGCCCATGGAGGAGGTTGTAGAGACGATCCAGCAATTCGAGCCTCCTTGTCCAGACGAACCTAAACCACTGTGCCGGTGCTCAGGATCTCTTCCTGCAAACCATGGTACAGTGGTCGATCGGTGTGGCCGTAGCCGCGGAACCCTATTACGTTCCCCCCCGTCCAAACTGGCTGGGTGACCGGGACGACTCCGTGGCAATCGTCGGCTCCACGGCGGCCCATTCCCCGCCCTTGTCGCTAAAAGACAAGGGTACTGGATACGTGGCTGCCGAATGGGGGGGAATCATCATATACGGTGTTTATTTCTCCCCCAACCGGAGCTTGAGCGACTTCGAGGTCTTTCTCAACAACTTGGAGACCTCGATACGGCGACTAGCGTCTGGGCACGTCCTAGTGCTGGGGGATTTTAACGCTAAGTCCGTCGCGTGGGGATCCCCCAGGATGGACGCACGGGGCGACGCTGTAGAAGAGTGGGCGACATCGTTGGGCCTCTGTCTCCTAAACAGAGGCTCCATCAACGCGTGTGTGCGACAGCAGGGGGGTCGATAGTGGACCTCTCGTTCGCTACCCCTGCTCTCGCCTCACGAGTAAGGAACTGGCGTGTCCTGGAAGAGGTTGAGACGCTCTCGGATCACCTTTACATCCGATTTGAGCTCTCCCGGACCCAGGACCCCAGAAGGGGTCACATGGCGCAGTGCCCTTCCCGCTTTCCGCGATGGGCTATCTCGAAACTAGACCGGGATCTACTGGAGGAGGCAGCCATCATTTACTCTTGGCTGTCTCCGCAACCTCCGACTGAGGAGGTAGACATGGGGGCAGGCCGCTTTCGTGATGCGATCACGCAGATCTGTGATGCGGCCATGTCCCGCGTTCTAGGTCGGCGGCCTCCAAGGAAGGAGGTCTACTGGTGGTCCCAGGAGTTGGCAGATCTCCGCGCGGCTTGTATTCGTGCCCGGAGATCCTCACGTCATCGTCACCACGAAGAAGGGGAAGAGGACCGGCTTCAAGAGGAGTACCGTGAGGCCCGGAAAACTCTGAAGCTGTCTATTTGCCGCGCCAAAGAGGAGAAAAGAAAGGAGATGCTGGAGGGTCTCAATCGTGACCCCTGGGGTCGCCCTTATCGTGCGGCGCAACAAAAGCTCCGTGCGATGCCCCCCCCCCCCCCCTTACTGAGACTCTCCAACCCAGCTTCCTGCAGGCAGTGGTTGAGGGTCTTTTTCCGCGACGAGTGGAGCACTCACCCCCGTCGATGGCAACTTTGGCTAGACACGATGGGGAGTTCAGAGAGGAGGATGCTCCACCCGTCACGAAGGTGGAGATAGGGGCGGCTGTTCTACGGATCCGCTCCAAGAACACCGCCCCAGGGCCAGACGGGATTCCTGCCCGAGTGTTGGCCTTGGCCCTTGATCACATGGCAGACCGCCTCAGGGAGGTGTTCGACGCTAGTCTAGTGTCCGGACGCTTTCCTGACTGCTGGAAAAACATTTACATTACAGAGCCATTGTGCTACTGGACGAGGCGGGTAAACTGTTTGAGAGGGTACTCTCTGCTCGCATCGTCCGGCACCTGGACGAGGTCGGTCCCGATTTGTCGGACGCCCAATTCGGTTTCCGAGCGGGTCGTTCGACAGTCGGAGCTGTATTGCGTCTGAGAGCCGTGACCGAAGAGGTTGTGAGCTGTGGCGGCGTGCTGTTGGCGGTGTCGTTGGACATCGCCAACGCATTTAATAGTCTGCCATTTAGTTGCATAAGGGAAGCGCTCCAATATCACGGAGTGCCACAGTACCTAGTGCTCCTAGTGGCAGACTATTTAGAAGAGCGTACCGTCATGTACGAGGACCGAGATGGAAATCTGAGTCGTCGGCCCATGTCGTGCAGTGTTCCGCAGGGGTCTGTCCTTGGACCACTCCTGTGGAACATGGGGTACGACTGGGCCCTTCGTGGTGACCTCCCCCCTGGGCTGGGCGTAATATGTTACGCCGATGACACTCTGGTCACAACCCGGGGGTCGAACTTTCATGAGGCTGTGTGCCTGGCCACCAGAGGAGCCTCACTGGTGGTCGGGCGCATCGAGGCGCTAGGCTTGAAGGTGGCCCTGGATAAGACGGAGGCCCTTTTATTTCATGAGCCTCGTCGTGGTCCACCAGCTGGCGCCGGCATCATGGTCAATTCGGTCCTCGTACCGGTTCGGGCCCACATCAAATATCTGGGCCTGACCCTTGACGGGAGGTGGCTTTTCGACGAGCACTTTCGGCAGCTTGCTCCCAAGCTGGTCGGCGCTGCGTCCGCTCTTGGGCGCCTTTTGCCCAATTTGGGTGGACCCAGCGTCGCTACAAGACGGCTGTACACGGGGGTTGTCCGGTCAATGGCACTTTACGGTGCACCGGTGTGGGCGGAGGCTCTAACCGCCCAGAATAGGGCACGCCTTTGGCGCCCTCAGAGGGTTATGGCGGTTAGAGCCATACGTGGTTACCGCACCGTGTCAACGGAGGCGGCGTGCGCGTTGGCCGGAACTCCCCCGTGGGATTTGGAGGCGGAAGTGCTCACCGAAGTTTATCAGCGGTCGGCTGAGTTCCGGGCGGGTAGCGGCAGACGGCCCCCGCCCGAAGAGGTACGCGAGTGGCGTGAAGCCGCTCGTCGAGCCACGTTGGCTCATTGGTCGTCCCGGCTGGGGGCTCCACGTGCTGGCTTTGCCGCTTTGGAGGCGCTCTAGCCGGTCATCGTTGAATGGGCAGAGCGGCAGCACGGGACTCTTTCTTTCCGACTGACGCAGGTTCTTTCCGGGCACGGCTGCTTCGGAAAGTACCTGCACTCGGTCGCTAGGAGAGAATTGAGTCCCGCCTGCCACCACTGCGACTGCAGTGAGGACTCGGCTCAACATACGCTCGCAGACTGCCCCGCTTGGGTCCTCACTGCAGTCATCGGAGAGGATCTCTCGCTACCGGCTGTCATACGCTCCATGGCCGGTAGCGACAGGAATGTCACCGCGGTCGCAACCTTCTGTGAGGGGGTTATCTCGCAGAAGGAGGCGGCGGAGCGGGCCCGGCCTCCATCCACCATATGGCCAGCCGCGAGGAGGCGACGTCCTGGTGTGCCTGGACGTTGCCTAATTGAGAGTTACCCCAAGGTGGTGCCCGCGCTGTTGTGGGCTACAGGCGCTAGGAGGGGTCCGGATGCCTTACCAAAGCTGTTCCCGGATTCCTCCTATTTTAGGCGCAGGAAGGCACACCGTGTAGTTTTAGTCGGTCCGATTCCGACACACCGTTCCACCGAAAACCCCGGTGGGGTGACGGCCCGAGGAGGTTTCCACACGTTATAAAAAAAAAAAAAAAAAAACGCAGGGCAAATATGGTTAAATGATAGAGAAGGTTAAGCAAAATATTGGTTTATCTACTTAACTTACTGTAGGATGGTATGGTTAAATGGTTATGAGCACACCCGGACCGATTGGTGACCGAAAATGTACTAATTTATACTGATCATGAAATAGCATGGATCGGCGTAAACTGCTGAGCGCGCGCAACTTGACTGTACGAGGCTAGATTATTGCCTTGTACAACACCGATGATGGAGTCTCCGAGTGCAGTCAGATTAGAAACCTCTGTTACTGTTTTTATTGCATGCAGCTGTTATTGCAGTATGTGCACATATACATATGTAAAATAACAGAGGTCTCTAATCTGAGTAGAAATTGAATTAGAATTTTAGAACTTGAATAGAATTAAATGCTTCAGTTTCAAACAATATACTTACAATAAACGGAGGTCGCCAAAAGTCTTAATAGTGAACATGAAACATCATAATGGCGATATGACACCGCATATTCACAGTACTCACCTAGATGCCAAGGCCCAGCCGAATGGCCTACTGTGTGCTACATAATAATATTACGACTCATCCTAGTTCTAATGTGGGCTTAAACATTCAAGCTCATCTTGGGACATCAATATACATGGATATACATATGTATCTTAAATCTGAGACCTAACCGCCAACTTTAAGCCTCCAGTTCATACTTCATTGGGTACTTTACATAAAGCTTAGATTTTGGAGTTGATGTATTTTTTTATAAATCATAACGCTTCATACATCATATTTATATCTTATATCATTCCATTATCCTGTTCCTAAATATTTATGTAGCTCAAAATAACAAACAAGATATTAAACAAAACTTAAATTGAAACAACTTTATTCACGTTTAAAGATCATAATTTTAATATTAATAGGACAAATGTTTACCTTTTCTCCAAACTTACTTAATAATGATGAGTGTATGTGATACCTCGAAGGGCTTGTATAAACGCAGCTCGGTACGCTAATTATGAAATAATTATTTCCCTTTAAACAATCCCTCAAAAGCTTTTCATTAAAACTAAGTAACAAATTAGACAAAATGTCTGTAAACTTCTCCGAGAAATTATTATTATTGGCACGATCGAGAATCAAACAATCTAAAAACTTATCTAAGCTTGCAGGTATCCCATGCTAATAGTAATAAATGCTTTTCCATTTATATTATTTTATCAAGATACCCAATCGACTAATACTTGCAAACACTCATTCAGGGTATCTCACTCCTCAATACAGTTAATTATCTAAAACTGTTGTTAGAAAAACTTACATAAACGTAAAACTTACGAAACCTGGTACGTTACTATATGCATCAACTAGAGACTAAATTGCCCATTAACGAAACTATTTGTGACTTAAACAATTTTTTGCCTTGCTTGGAATTCAATCCACGACCTCTGACTCAGCAATTAGGATCACTAACCACTGTACTACCATCCAGAATAAACAAAGTTTAGCTATAACTCGTAGTATTTAAATTGCATTGAGAACCTCAAGCTAACCAGACAATCTCTACCGACCCTTATGCATCATCTGTATATGAAACGCCTGAATCCAAGGCCTCTTAAAAAGGATTCTTATTTCTACTAGCTAAATATAAAAATTCATATTAGTGACGATCTACTGTATTAGCAACTCCTTACAAATAAACGATATCATCAGTTTACAGAATACAATAACAAACTAAAAAAGAATTACTCGTAAACTAATTGTTTCGAAGTTTACGTACAACAGAAGTAATTCATATTGTTCAACGACAATGATTATCGATTATATTTATACAATTAAACATTTATTTTCGCTAGACTAAGTTATATAATCAATCAAGTCTATCAGTAGTAATATATACATATATAAACAATTGTATACGAGCAAGAAACCCACATGAAAGTACAGATATGAAGTTTTATTACCCAGTCATCGATAAATCACGTTAATGATACTCTCACGGTATTGATTTTAAGCTTTGGTCTGGTTATCTAATACAAGTTCCCTTGAGACTGGTATTTGGAGATTGAACGACTTTGCTTTGAATGAAGACGTGAGTTTTTGCGCATTAGAACAGAATATGTTATGGTACTTATTTACAGACACGTACACCTTAGTGGATAAACTCATTTAAAACATTCAAATGATTATAGCATTAATACGGTAAAGCTTTTTCATATTAAATAATATTATCTTATAATAGTTTAATTTGCTCACAATCTGAATTGACATTGTCATTCAAGGTTTTTATGAATAAAAGTAGTAGAAAATGGAGCAGATTCAAACTCTCAAGTAAACTATTTTACGAGTAAACATTTTGAAAGTCAGTTTGCCTTTTAGATGCACTGCAGCGGAGTTGTCAAAATGAATAACAGTGGGAGAGACATGGTTGGCACGAATGGGTCGTCTCGACTGGTGCGATACCTCGGCCTCACAGAGAACCGGTGGTGAAGCAACGCTTGCGTTGCATTTCCCCGAAATGAGTGAGGTTTCGGAGGCCCAACTCCCTCTCTCCTCTTTCCTCTCCCCTCATCCACCATCTCCTCTTACACAACCCCTCATCCCCCCTCGCTTCTTTACTCCCCGTGGGTGGGCAGCGCACTTACGACAAGAGTTGCAAGTGTCCATGGACGGCGGTTGTCACTTACCATCAGGTGACCCGTCTGTTCGTCAGTCCCACTATAGTATAAAAAAAAATTATAACTTGGTAATGATATCTAAAGGCTAATGGAAACCCGATGCGTTTTTAATATTTACTTAGACTACAATTCCCATATATAATATATAGCTCACTCCATTTTTAGCGGGTTTATGAACTGTTAAGTTATTCTAATTTAAAACGTTTCGGAAACATTGTACAAGACAATACATTAATATGGAAGTTAAGAGATATACAGGATAAACTTACCTTATAAGTGGTAATAACAGGCGTTGATTACATTAAAAGAAAATTATAATCGCTTTGAGAGCCAGAATCAATCAAACTTCCCAAGGTGAGAATGCAGTTGTAGTTGTAAAAAACTTGTGTTTTTGCAGTACGAGTAACTTGCGAGATCGAAATGACCAAAATACAGGGATACATTAAAATGTTGAAAATATCTTAATGTAAAAATAATGAAAACCATAAAGAATATCGTTTAATGATCAAATTAAGTCAGTTGAGGCACTGCCATCCAAAACTATACAAAAGCCAGTTGTAGATTTGTCCATACGTATTAAAATCCAAACATCTCCAGGTAGCACCCTGCAGAGAATACCCTGAGAATGTTAATCGCTAAAATAGAACTTGATGAATAAATAAATGGGGCATCACCCGTAATATATCCCAAAGGCAATGGGTGTAGCTGAACGTGTATTGTTACTCGAACAATAAATACAATATTTTAATTTGATGTTTTTAGAAATAATTTTACTCTAATACTTATCAATACCCGGGGCCCGGGGTTGTAAAAGTCTTCATCATCTAATTTAAAACCTTCAATTAATGGTGACAATGCTTTCCTGCATACATCAGCGTCCGGTAGCTTTTACGTAGTGTTATTATCTATCAAGGGTATTTTGATGAACAATCGATTGCTGACTGTTTGCGAAGACCCTCCAAATCCCAGTACCTTCTTAAAATGATGCATCTGATGTGTAAAGATAAGTGCTGACAATATTCTAAAGAAATATATCGCTTTGAAAACCTGGATCAATTGAGCATCTCAAAGTGTGGGTGCAGTTGTGTCTATATAACACTTGTATTTAAGCAGTACCTATTAAAGTAACATTACTAGAACGACTTCTATCACCAACCATCAAATTTTAAACCCCTTTTTATATACACATGATGCAAATTGATTATAACTTAATAATACAATTCCATACGGTCTTTTAACAAGCCTTAACCCTGTTTTATATGAATGTGATTAACGTTATGAATAAAATAAGTCATGTCATGTCTTAAACCGTATTTATCATATTTGAAAGAGTAACTGTAATTGCATTCACAGACTAGATCTCAGAACAGGAGAAATTCACTCGCATAAGCAAATAAGTTTCAAAGTAAAGAAACTTCCTGCGAAGGAAGTTGCAGTCGAATGTAAGCATCGGCGAATACCAACAAAATGAATTGTACCTGTATAAGTGGTGTTCTGTGCTCGAGCCAAGTGTTGGCACACAATTGAAACTGCATTCTGTGATGCAAATATTGAAAGTTACCACAACTTTTTATAATACGAGTTGTTCGGTTGATTTTATGTTTTTCTTATTCCTCTTCGATATTCACGATTTATATAAAGCGATTGCACATTGAGAACAGAATATTGTGTTTCTTTAAGAATATAATTTCATTCAAATGGCCAGGTGGTCTAGTAGTTAGTGATCCTGACTGCTAAGCCAGAAGCTAACTAAGATCCTGATTGCTAAGCCAGAAGTCCTGGGTCCGATTCCTGACCGGGAAAAATAATCGTATGATCAACATAGTAATTTGCTCTGCGTCTGGGTATAATTCACCTTCAATACGTAAATAATACTAGACTTTTATTGAAGTAAAAATATCTTAATCTAAATTTAATAAATAGTAGAAGAAGATCATGAAAAAATACATTCTAATAACAAAATAAGTTATAATATAAATTATAAAATAATTTGAATTTTATACAGGTAAAAATTTTAAATGATTAGTACGTTAAAAGTAAAAGTTATGTATTTAATGTCAAGAGGTAAAAATGTTAGGTTGAATTAATTGTTACAAATGTCAATGAAAGTTATTTTGTAATGCCAATCTCATATAATCGTCAACTGAATAGAAGCACCCATCAATATATCTAAAGTTTAGACTCAAATTCCTTTACAACAGTTTATTTATTTACAAGTATACAATTTTAACTTCTTTGATGAATGAAGGCTCTCTGCATGCAGTAGTCATAGCTACCACCCCAAAATATAATGTTGTACCTCAATTTTGATTCTATCAAGACAAAGTATACAGTCCTAAGTTGTTCCAAGTGTACAACATCACTAAGACTTTTTAATACGTTACAGGCAGAATGGATAGTAGCCTCTATATAAGCCAATTCACATTTCCAGTTCAAGAGAAAGTCTACATGTATCTAAAAATAATGTAGCTACATTATTATCTCTAACCTGTCACCATTAAAAATAAACGCGAGTCTGTCCTCTTTTTATTTGTAGATTTTGAGATATCTTACAGCTCCATACAATTTTTTGTTAAAATTATCTAAGTGATCAAATGATATTAAAATAGCGTTTGTGTTTGTTACCTGTAAAGACGGTCAGCTTTATGTCATCAGGTGACTTTTTAATTCCACTACTTATCATGCCATAAATGAAAATGATGAAGAAGATAGGGCCGAGTATAGAACCTTGGGGCATCCTTACGTGGTAGAGCCATGCTTTGGCACGAATGGGCCGGCTCGACCGGTGCGATACCACGGTCTCACAGAAAACCGGTTGTAAGGTAACGCTTGCGTTGCATTTCCCCGAAATAAGTGAGGTCTCCGGAGGCCCTAAATCCAACACCCCCCCTAATGATAGCGCTGTTAACAAAAAGGATACCCCAGGGGGGTACCGGCGCTAGCGTTGGAGAATCCCCCCCTGGACGTCCACCCTCAGTACGGATTGTACCTGAGCATGGACGCCCAGGCTGCCCCTCGTAATCTGGGGGGGCTCAGCTGCGCTCTCAAAATCTGCTCGGGGCAAGAGAAGGCATACCATGGCACCCCCTATCACGTTTACCGTGGATTTTTTTAACATCAGGGCCTTACATTCTAACCTCGACACTGTCCACCACCACCTTGAGACAGCAAAGCCGGCCTTGCTCTTTTTAAACGAGACGCAGATATCATCTCCAGCGGACACATCCTACCTCTGCTACCCTGGGTACGGACTGGAACACTCCTTTATTCCTAAGGCTGGTGTATGCGTGTACGTTAGAGATGATATCACTTCTCGCCGCCTCGGCAATCTTGAAGGCGACCTCTCCATCTTATGGCTACTTGTAGACTGCGACGACCATCCCCGCATCTACGTATGCCTCTACAGGTCCCATAGCGGTGATGCCGAAACGGACCGACTCATCGAACACGTCCAAATGGCTACAGACTCAGTGCTCCAGCAGACTCAGTGATTCTTGGCGACTTTAACGCCCATCAGACCGAATGGCTTGGTTCGCGCAAAACCGATCATGCGGGAAGATCTGTTCACGATTTCGCCTTGGCATATGGCTTGACGCAGCTGGTAGCAACGCCTACGCGAATTCCAGATGCAGAAAGCCACGTGCCTTCACTGTTGGATCTTCTGCTGACCTCACATCCTGACGGCTTCAAAGTATCCGTTGAGGCCCCTCTTGGCTCTTCGGACCATTGTCACTCGCTGCGGCTGCGAGTTACAGACAGTCGCCGCGTATGGCACTATAGGTCAGCAGACTGAGATGGAATGCGAACCATACCCATGGGGTAGGATGCAAAGAATGAAGTAGGAAGCAGGTTTGCTTCTCGCCGGATGATCCCAATGTCGTTGCCGACTCTGTCTCGGATGTTGTGCTTCAGCGTATGGAACTTTTCATTCCATTCTGATGATCCTGATTCCCACAGGTGGCAAGTCCCAGCCCTGGTTTGGTCGAACCTGCAAAGCGGCGTCCCGCCGAAAGCAGGAATGTTATCAAGCATGGGCTAATGCAGTGACAGCACGGGATGTAAAGACCAGCACATTAAAGAAGCAACTTAACTTTGCCTCCAGATCCCTCAAAAGAGTAATCGCTGGGGCGAAGTCGGCTCACATCGGCAGAATTGGCGAGAGACTAGTGAGTCTCCCTTCCGGAACTCGTGCATTCTGGTCTCTTGCCAAAGCTGTCCAGGGGAACTTATGTAAGCCATCCCTTCCACCTCTGCACATAGGAGATAATTCGTTGGCCCACGATGCTAAAGAAAAAGCCGATCTTCTGGGCAAACTCTTTACGTCCAACTCGACCCTGGACGACGGGGGAAACGCACCGCCCACCATACCACAGTGCGAGAGTCGCATGCCGGAAGTCCGGTTTACACAAAGGGCAGTGCGTAAAGCGCTTCTTTCCCTCGACGTTCTTAAGTCGAGTGGGCCCAATAGAATCTCTCCTATCGTGCTGAAGACGTGTGCTCCAGAAGAAGCACCGGTTTTAACGCGCCATTATCGGCTTTCCTATTCTCTTAGCGTAGTCCCAAACTAATGGAAGACAGCTCTAGTGAACCCAATCCCTAAAAAAGGAGATCACTCGGATCCGTCCAACTACAGACCCATAGCCATCACCTCATTGTTCTCCATGATAATGGAATCCATTATTAACTGCCAGCTCCTCCGGTACTTAGAAGACCACCAGCTCTTCAATGATCGACAATACAGCTTCTGTCGGGGTCGTTCAGCTGGTGATCTTCTTGTTTGACTGACTTGACTCACAGGTGGGCACAGGCGATCGAGACCAAGGGGGAAGTGTTGGCCGTAAGTTTGGACGTGGCGAAGGCCTTCGATCGGGTCTGGCACAAAGCGCTCCTTGCGAAGCTTCCTACCTATGGGCTTCCCGAGAAACTGTGCAATTGGCTCAACAGTTTTCTTACAGACAGACGCATCAAGGTCATCACCCACGCTGTTTCTTCTGCATATCAATGACATGCTGCAGATTAGCAGCATCCATTGCTATGCAGACGATAGCACGAGTGATGCCCTTTACACCGGCCGCGCTAACAATTCTCGGGTAAACGTCATCGTAAGCCGATCCAAACTTGTGTCTGAAATCGAAACTTCTTTATCAAAAGTTTCAGATTGGGGTCGACTTAACCTAGTCCAGTTAAACCCCACGAAGACACAGGTTTGCGCGTTCAGCGCTAAAAAGATGCCATTGGTCGTATCACCTCAATTTGAGAGCACTTCCCTAAATGCATCAGCCAGTATCGGAATCCTTGGCGTCGATATATCAAGCGAAGTCCAGTTTCGCGGTCACTTAGAGAGTAAGGCCATATTAGCCTCGTTTGCCACCTATCGCATAAAAAAAAAATCCTACTTTAAATTTTAATTAGTTGGGATTTAAACATCTTCCACATTTGGTCAGATAGTCAAAGATTTATCATAGCTATCTGTCTTAATATCTATGAACATGTGCCATTACTTAGATAGGAAGTAATCACTTATTCCGCTGTATCTCTCAAGCTATGATGATCCAATTAATATGTCACGCTTGATAGCATCAAATGCGGAGCTCATATCAAGGGTATGCCAGCACTTCTTGAGTGAGTCTTAAGCTAATTTATTTATGTTTCATATCTATAAATTGGTATCATATAATTGTAGAATTAATAAGAAGAGAGGAGGCTCGTTGATTTTTGCTTGACAGACGACGATTTCTATTCCATGGGCCCCGTCGTGGTCTGCCCCCTGCCAATTCTATCATCATCTACTTGTCTCTCGTACCGATTCGGGCCCACATAAAGTATCTGGGCCTGATCCTTGACAGGAGGTGGCTCTTCGACGAGCACTTCCGGCAGCTTGCTCCAAAGCTGGTCGGCACTGCGCATCGTATCCACAGAGGCGGCATGCACGTTGGCCGGAAGTCGGAACACCCCAACTGGGGTTTGTAGACAACTTCTTTTGACTATTATTCCAGTATGAATAACTTTTATTATAACACAGATTTTTAAAAATCTTTAAAGAAAATACAGCTAGAATAGAAAAGGAGATGATCGTTGATTTAGTTGCTCGAAAGAAGAGTAAGTTTTTGATGTAGTAATGAAGATAAAAACGAAACTCAAACGTGGATATGATGAAGTGCCTATGAGTATTATAAAAGAAAACATAGATATATTAGCTGAACCTTTAATTCAATTTTGTAATAAAAATACCATCTTGTATACATACAAGAGGATATTTTTCTAGATTAGTTTTGAATAGCTAAAGTTGTTCCTATACACAAAACAAGATAATAAGATGTATAGAACAGACAGTAGTCTTGTAAACTAACGAAAATGGACATAGTTTTCATTTACTATGCAATAATATTGGGAACAATTTTGTAGTTATATAATGAAATGATCATAAACTAAACAAGTATTTCAAAGTATCTATATTGATTTATGGTGTAAAATTTATTCAATGTGTGAGCGAAAGGCGAGCCCTTTAAGTATTGCATAAAAAACAGTAGAAAAAGTAATCCAAAAACCAACTAATAAATAAAAATCTCACTTTAATTTATAAACATTGCCATTCAACGTGGTATTGGGAATGCTACCAGTAGTCGACAATGCGGAGGAATTTTACGATGCGTATTTGTAAATAGTGCATATTTTTATTTTATAGTTTTTCTGTTTAGTTTCAGTCAAAAGTAAATTTTCCTTTATTCTTTTTATTGTTTATGTATTTTGTATTATAAGGAGATAGTGAGTTTACTGTTTCTTCTCACAACGACGGCAATTCTTTGGATGCTGAACTGAACAGCTGACAGCTGTCATGGCTGGTGGTCGTTTTATAGTGTCAGCTTTTGCGCCGGTACAAAATGCCGGCCCACTGCGATGTCAAGAATCCACATTAGATTCTCGACAAGTATGTTATGTGTCAACTAATGTTTTATCATAGATTTATCATTTAACATAGAGACAACTGAAAATATTTTTAACAAAAGCCTTCCTCTTCATTAATATTATTGGTTTCTACATAGCTTCAGCTACTAAATTGTATTTTTTTTAAGTATAAAAATATCTATGCTGTTTGTACTTTTAGAACGTCATTTTTTAATAGGGATGTTTTTGCAGGAGCTACTGACTTTATTAATGAAGGCTTTAGGGCATCTCAAATTACCATCCGTCTTCGTTTTCTGTTTTTCTTTGCAAAGTTCTTACCTCCTACCGTTTTGCTGTCTAGACACCTTTATGGCTGAAAACTCCACTTAAATGTTTTAACTTTCGCATAATTTCGTTTGTCAATTGTGAGAGCACCTAGATGATGTACGTATGAAATATATTTTGATTTTACTATAGTGTTTGACCTTCTGGATAATTCTAAACTTTTAATTGAATTTTATTCGTCGGATTTAGTGATATTTTTGAAATCTATGTAGGGTTGTTTTAGAGAAACCACAACCACTATGACAACTTAGGGCCCTATATAGTTCACAAAAGTATTACATTCTATACAAATTACAATTAATATGGTAAATAAGACTCTAGTGCTCATTTCCTTATATTAACTGTGGACCGTAGACTATTCCTGACTGTCGCAGACACTAGTAATTATTCAACAATACATTTAGATATTCATTCGGTAAGTACGTCGGGTAGGGCAAAGATATTTAACATTTAAACACTCGAGAATGTAGTCCAAACCAAGAATTATTAGCAATAGGTTATACGAATGGATTAGGGACTATAAACAATAGCTCATGAAACTAAACCATGTAACCAAAAGCTGCTTTAGAGTTATGGCTCTCTTTAAATAATCAAAAAAGCCTAACTGACTAATGCCGGGAACTCTAAATACCTATCATATTCTTAAGACTATCAAAAGACCGCATGAGTGTGCCCTAATTCAAGAGGATCTGAATAGACTTGTTAGTTACTGCTATAATTATAAATTGTACTCGGGTTTCTCTAAGTGTTTCTCGATGTGAGTCACGAAAAATAAAAATCCTATTATTAACAATTATAGCTTATATAAGTCAGCTTTATCCAAGTTTAAGTTAGTTGAAAACATCGGGGTGCTGCTTGACAGTAAATAACATCTTGACCAACACATATTTATATACATATTATATGCTCATAACAAAGAACGAATATCGTTTAAATATATTTTTAATGAGGTCGACAACTGAATTTAAATTGACAAGTACTTAATAAGATAAAAACAGCAATAAACACGAAGCAGTTTATAGTGCAGCCGAATGTTATAATTTTTTCATTATTTTCCTTGTTTTCGACTTTGTAAAGGTAATTTTGTACTAGTAGCAAGATAGATACTTAGATAACAACTTTGTTCATATATGTATATATATTTAAAGATATCACACACATAATATACAGAGAGAGCCTTATTGCCAAATGCAGTCTAGCAAGATTCTTGTTACTATAAATTTCAAATGAAGAAGTTCTTTAAATAAATATAAGACACCGAAATTCTGCGGAGGCAGCTAAAAACAGAGCTTGTACTACACACATATAGATAGCTCTACCACGATATATCATTCTTTCATATATATAAATGTGTATGTAATGTAATTTATATATTTGATACATATTTTATTATTTCCAAACAACAAAATCTAACAGATTATCAATCTAACTCATTACAATGTCAATTAACAGCCTAACCTTGTATGGAATGCGTACGTATTTCTTTATTAACTTATGATATACCTAATTGGTTGTACGTAAAAGTTCTTCAAGGTAACGTCTAATATCTACGTTACCTTGAAGACAATATCAGCCCCACTATTAAGTAAGAATTTTGTAAGTGTGTGCTTAACGTCATTACGCGCGGTGAAAGAACTTGTTACTTATGCTAGTATCCAACTCGATTGGCAACTAAATTTAGTTAGATACGAGGGGCTGACCTTTATTGAGCATTACATATTGCCGCCCGTTCTTACAGAAGCACAAATTTTATTTTTTTACTGTATTTGTGTATGTGGCATATAATGGGATTTTAAGACTGGCAAATAATAAATATTTCTACTCCTTAATATTAACAAGTATTATTGTTATAAAAGCTAGTAAGCCTAAGTCATTAGCTTATTTTCGACGTTATCCTGAAATTTTATACCTTCAGCCCTCTGTTAAAACGATTCAAATGATACATCAACTTTACCCATTAGATCAAACACTTAAAAAGTGAGCTTTTCCAATAGATAACTGTTTTGACAAATTCTGCTTAGCAGGGTGTCGAGATATCTGTTCAAGTTCCCATCGGTGGAGGCATTACAACTGACGACTTTGACACTTTGGCAGTTGCAGGTTTGAAACAAATTCGTTAATTGACGTATTGGAGTTAGTGGTACTCACTACTGAAAATATGACTTACTAAGATATATATAGAACCTATAAAACGTATGTATGCTTATATTAAGTCATAGAAAAAAAAATCGCAAACATACCAATGTCACAGTTTTGAATCAGCAATTTCAATGCACTTTTAGTCTAAACTATTCAATAATTAGTAAGTGAACCATAAACTTGTAATATTATATTTCAAAAGAAACATTTAAGAATTTAACTATTTCGATATGTTATCATGTTTGAAAAAAACTTTTGGAAAAATATGTTTACTAACGAAATTTATTACTAAGTACTTATATGTTATTCGAAGGCAAGACTGATGCTTTCATGGGTAATATAAAACGTATAATAGAGTTATGACTTCATAAAACCTTCTTGGACAAAATTTTATACTACTCTAGCAATATCCAGTAACCTTTAAAGCTGCAGAGAGGTCGTAAAATAATATCCGCTGGGACTATGTAGAGAGGATTTAAGTGGTTGCTCATGTTTCGGTGTCTACAGAGGGGCTCTTTTATATTGTCCGTAAGAGTACGCACTATCGTCATAATTATCTATACAGAAAAGGCGTACAAGACATACATTTGACTGCACGGATGGCGTAGCGGTTTAAGTGGTCACCTTGCCACTAATAATAACTTTGTGTAATACAAATTATTGTTCTGAGTCTGGGTGTTCTTTGTGTCTGTTGCTTGAATGTTTGCAGATTCCCCCGCGACACAAGAATTAATCCTAGTGCGCGAGTCTTTAAAAAAATGCGAGAAAATGCGAGAAATTCCTAAATTTAAATACAATAAGTAAATAAAGTACCCAGTTGACGGCAATAGGCCTACGGCACAAGAAAGTAGAGCCAAACCGTTTAGTTGACCTCAGGACAGTCAATAATGCGGACTGCACGCCGCTGCAACCGATCGAGAGTGTCTAGCAAATACTGCGCATAGCCGTCCCAGAGATGAGAGCAGTACTCCACGCAGGAGCGAACCTGGGTCTTGTATAAAAGACACAGTTGCTCGGGCAAGAAGAACCATCTCACCTTGTTCAATACGCCGAGCTTACGCGAGGCCGTCTTAGTGACGCTCTCGATGTATTCGCGTGGATTGAGATCCCGGCAAATATCTATACCCAGGATACTAAGCCTATCCTGCAGTGGCAGTTGAGTGTTCTGAAGAGTATGAAGGGGAAGGAATCAAGACTTTTTATTTGAAAACGCGCACGCTTGTTTTTTTGGCCCTGAACTCTACTAGATTCTCACAACTCCATTGAGAAATGCGGCTGAAGACCCGGTCGAGCTCAGCGACAAGCTCCTGTCGTTTTTCCTCAACATCTGCCAGCTTGGCAGTAGGATGTCCAAAATATTGCCCGTGTACTGTGCTGTCGTCTGTCTGTGATCCATCAGGGTAGTTCAACGGCGGCAGCGAAGGTTGGCAGTAGTTAGACTGCCACCTTTGGCCAATCGCCAAAACTTACGGCTTCCCGTAGGGTATGTGACGAGTTTTAGACCAAACCGTGCAATGAGCTGGGCATCTGCTCTGATGTAAGCCCTCTTGCATTCCCTAGTGGCTTTGTTAACTGCTGCTTTTAGGCGATCAACGTCTGGATCACAATGAGCGCGGGCCCGGGTCCATTCACGGTAGGCCGGCTTTTGAACAACAGCACGGGTGCACTCGCGATTGAACCAGGGACGGGTCTTCGTACTGGCGACTTCACTGTAGGGGATATAATACTCCATACCGACAGTGATATCGTCAGTCACAGCAGACGCATTTTAAAGCTGCGTTGAGCCCACGGGATGGATGCAAATAATCCCGCATTCCATCCCAGTCTGCTGACGAGTAGTGCCATAACTGCTACCTTGTTATCACAGGTCGTGGAGGGGTAACAAGGTGGACACCAACCGAGGTGGACACCAGGCAGTGGTCGTACGTCGATACGCTGAACTGCGCTGGGTGATTTGTCAGCAGTAGGTCCAGCAATGAGGGCGCTTGACCCGATATGTCTGGTATCCTGGTGGGATACCAGACATATCGGGTCAAGCGCCCCACCAGGATACCAGACATATCGGGTTGGAGTACCAGTTGGGTAAGGTCATGCGTGAGAGCGAATTGGCAGTCCGATCGAGTTTTGGAAGATCCTAGCCAGGACTCATGGTGGGCGTTAAAATCTCCCAAAATCACCAGTTCGGCGGTCGGTAACTGCTCCTGCGCTTTATCCGCTGCTTGACTCAGGTGGTCAAAGAGTCGAGTTGTCTCAGAGTCTCCGGAATGGGACCGATAGAGGCACACGCAAATCCGGCTCGTAGCCAAAATCCACGTGGAGCCAGAGGATGGAGAAGGATGTGTCTTCTAGGCAGTGCAGACGGCGACAACAAACATCCGCCCTAACGAAAAGACATACCCCAGCCCTTGCGAGGAAGCACTCCTCGAGCACGTAGCTGGGATAGTGGAGATATGCCGTGTCGGCAGGGCGGCATATTTGTATCTCCGTAAGAAAGAGCATGGCCGGCCGAGCCGTCTCGAGGTGCTGGTGTACGGCGCTGAGGTTTGCATGGAGTCCACGTATGTTAGTGAACTCCACCTCAAAAGGCGGGTTGGTGGGAGAGGAGGATGCCGCTGTAAGACCACTTTTCTTTTTTTGTGCTGCCATGATAGAAGAGGAAGGGGGCGTAAAAGGCATGACAGTCATCGTGGCAATGTAAACTGAGACTAAAAATGCTGTGTCATCATGTATCGGTTAAGCATGACGGTGACCGAACCGCTGGACGGAAGGGCCCCCGTACCCTCCCGGAAGTGGTCGCCGGGTCCCACCATCCGGTCACCAACCGGCACGACGAGCCACTCCGTGGATTATGCGCGACCTGACGGGGCAGCCTCCCAGGGTGGTTAGCCGTGGTTGGGCCCCTCTCTATGCCGCAGGCGGCCAGCGGCACCACCGTTTCTACGGGTCTCCCTGGCCGACGGTTCGATCCACGCCACCCTCACAATGACTCTACAGCACTCCACTGCTCACACACATACCACGATAACTGTCACCCCTGCATCGATGGGCCTCCGGTCTCTCACTCACCAGCGAAAGGCGACACCACGAATGTTGTCACTTTAGGCTGGTTTTCTGTAAGAGGGTAGTACTGCCCCGGTCGAGCCGGCCCATTCCTGCTGAATAAATCAGCGTGGCTCTACTACCTACCAAATTTACAATTTCTTCTTAGTAACGCTGGCAGGGTTTAGAAGTTGGTAAGAACCCAGCTGTTTGTTTCGATATGTCGGTATTATCATTAAAGCAAAGGAAAGAAAGCATTAATGTTGTGATAGGAAAGTCAATGTATTAATGACTTAATTTCACAAATTGTTGTGGCTCAGAATTTAGCGACTTTAAATGCATTGTCGGTGACAGGCACTAACTTTTCCGTCTGTAAGATTTCATATAACTGCTAAATCACTAAAATTATGAATAAACTTTTTCAGAGATCAACAGCTGCTTAAAACAGTAACTGTTGTAGAGTATTGGCGAGATTGTATTTCAGAACTTCGAAGACAAATGTTTAATGTTTTAGTTAATACTAGCTCTTGACCGCTACTTAATTCTTATAGAAATTTTAAGATATGCATCTTCCGGAATAAAATTAGCCTAAGTGGTATATCTATCTGATTTCTTCAGCTGTTCTGTTGTGATTGACACATAACTTTCAAAACACAAATTTACAATCATTAATTTCAACTTTCGCATTTAAAAAATTAGAAAGATAACATAACAGATTATATTTAACTACAAACAAATATGTGTCAGCAGCCTGAGGATTCACAAACTTTTTGATATGTAGAACTTTACAACGCGAGAAGTAAACCATGTTGGTGTTGCATCTTTGCCATATAACTACTTTTCCCTATTTTTTTTTCTTTTTTTTTATACTATAGGGGGACAGACGAACAGACGGGTCACCTGATGGTAAGTGACACCGCCGTCCATGGACACTTGCAACTCAAGACTCGCAAGTGCGCTGCCCGCCTTTGAGGGTGATGAGGGATGGGGGATGCAGGGAGCGAAAAGAAGAGAGGAGGGATGAGGAGATGGGAAAGAGGAGAAAGGAGATGAGGGGAGAGAAAAGGGGGGAGGGGAAATTGGGCCTCCGGAAACCTCACTCAATTCGGGGAAATGCAACGCAAGCATTACTTCACAACCGGTTTTCTGTGAGGCCGTGGTATCGCACCGGTCGAGCCGGCCCATTCGCAAGCCCTAAGCAAGGCTCTACCACTGAAGGTTACTACACACTACACTAATGAACTTAGTCTAGTTTGCGAGATGTTATGATAATATTATATATTATATAATCTTATTAAGCTTAAGGAAGAACTTATTATGAGTTTGGAGAACGTGGCGCTGTGTCATGTTTTTGTAATTAAACTTAACGTTTCCTGAGCGCAGTTTTTTATGGAAAGTTTTTGTTCGCGGAGGTAAGCGGAATTTTTAAGTTTTTAAATTTTGTTGAAAATATTCGAACTCTAAGTTTAACTCAAATGACGAAACATTGTTTTTTATGCTATGTTTTATAGAAACTCAAAACAATGTTTGTTTTGCTAATTTGATTACTTTTTTTTGTAACTTAATTGAAATGTTTCCATATCAAGCTCTAAAATCAATCGATACTATTGATACCCGCAAATGTTTACCACTTAAGAATTGTTAAAGAAATGTTTATTCACTTAAGAGCTAACTAAAGCCGCTTGGGCTTTAGTTGGCTCTTAAGTGATGTATTTCTAAAGAAGGCAAGTACATATAGTGCAAAGTCCAGGAACCACACCGCCGTTCTCACTTTCCCATGTACATATAAGAATTACATACATTTATTTTTACAGATTCTATTTGAGTTTGTGATCAGCACTTGTTTGGTGCATTCTGGAATGCTGAAACATAGGCCTATGGACGATATTGATTAGCGTCCGTCTAGGAGAGATATAAAATAAAAACTTTATTGGTTTTATTTTACATACTTACATATCCCGACTTTATAGTGCCTATGATAACTTCCACTCTCCATGGATATTAAAAGCGGTTATTTAAAGTATTTGCAGCTACCTATTTGTAAACCTTAAAATATTCCCTTGCTTTCCCTTGGATCGAATCCATCATCATCATATCCTGGCTTGGTGACAACCAGCAAAAGTACTTTACAAATAATACAAATAGTCGAACATAGAACCTCCACCTTTATGAAATCGGTAAAAATAGAACCTACCTATCATTGCATAAAAAAAAATAAACTTCATTTTTTTCTATCTATTATTTTGCTTGTCTAGTTTTGGCTACAACAAGACCAGAGTGAGGTGATGCTAAGAACTTTCATTCAAATTTGTGTGTCTCACTCTGTCGCACATGTTTAGTAACAAAATATACTTATCAAGCTTCAATCGTAAGCAAGTTCGTTCAGAGAATATGAATCATTCACATTGTTGATAGTAACTGTAGTTACAGGCCTTATCATAACTACTTTCCTTAAGTTTGAACATTTTCCTCGAGTGTTTCATCATCAAAGTTAATTGGGTAAAGCCAAGCTTTCTTTACCCAAATCGGACATCGTAACTTTATTTTTACTTTTAGCAGCAGTTAGTTCGGGATTAATGGAATTCAAAATCTTTCTGCCTTATTTAAGCACATATTCTACGCGCTAAGAGAACGTGAATTATAGCTTGTATAAGGGTTTCCTTGCTCTACGTTAAGTAGGGAAAGTTTTGAATTTTTGTCATTCAAACTTTTTATTCTTAACTTAACAATATTTGTAGGTAGTTCGTTAAATGTAAAAAAGCAAGAATATAATTGACAGTGTTGCTGTTGCATTACTTGCTTTAAATTGTCACAAATTATATCATGTCTTGTCTACTAATTTCGTTTTTTTTAACAACTTTCTGTGTAGCTTTGAGTGCAATGTTAGGTTAGATAATAGTATTTATAGGACGAAGGAGGGTCTTAAAGATATGTGTACACTGCTGCTATAATATAAACACGTGCAAAATTTTCGAGGTTTTTCTTGTTAGTTACAAGAGTTTTAGAAAAAAAAAAACATTGGTTGATGGAAGAACATATGCTAATTAAATATAATTAGTACTACAATCTGGCTTATTACTTCAATCATCAAATCTACGTTGCATAGAGGATATTCAATCTTAGTTAAAATGGTATTAAATGTAAACAAAGAAAAGATATAGTTTGACTTTCGGTTCAACACAGTGTGGAGTTATATTGTGTTGATCTAGATAAGCACGTTGTAGTGTGCGTTTAAAGGCCGCTAAATTATCAAAATTACTCTACCTTTGATACAACAATGGAAGACGTTATGGGATATATCTCTATTGGTGATCATCTGTGGTGATTTTTAACATACATCAATATTTTGAAAGGGAATTCAATTTCTAATCTTTTAGTTCTCATTTCTCAGCTTTTTTAAAAAGTGTAATGAGAAAAATATTTTTATAGAATCAACTCGTGTTACCTAGTCAACTGCTTACATCGCTAATGTTTTCTGAGAGAGAGATCATCAAAGAGTTTTCACCGATCAATCAAAGTACTGTCATACCACTTTTTATTCGTAAAAACTAAAAATTCTAAATTCTATAGTTTTTTAATAAGATTATGTTCAATCAAACGCAACTTCATTTCAACGCAAACAACATAAAGGGCATTGGACAACTGATGCCGGTGTTACTTTATTACAGTATATTTTTACAGGCTGGGAGGAAGCTAAGGATGCACATAGTATCTTTTGTGACTTATCGAAAGCATTGGACTTTGTAAGTCATGAAACTTTGCTCCTGAAACTTGAACATTATGGACTTTGTAAACAAGTTCTCCCTTTGCTTCAATCATACCTGAGTGATAAACAACAGCAAGTCCAGAGTAATTATATAAATTCATTAGGATCAAAAATAAAAATGGGTGTTTCGCAGATATTGATATTGGGCCTTTTTCTCTTTCTAGTATATATTAATGATCTCCCCAAGTTACTGGTCAACCAACCTAAACTATTATCATTTCCTAATGTCCTTTTATTCATTTTTAAAGTAGATAGACACGCAAATAACTTAGACGATGTAAATAATATTATTTGACGAGTACATGATTGGTTTACTACCGATAATTTAGTACTAAATAAGAAAAAAACTAAAATTGTCACACATAGTGTATTTGAAGTCTAACTGAATAAGGAAAAATTAATTTGTGAATCAACGATTTTCTTTGACTAGATTCCAGATCACAATGGGGCCCTCACTTATAAATAAAAGCAATACGTACATTACAAAAAATCTGCATCTATTTACAAAACGATGTGAAATACATAATTATATTACGAGAACGAAATTATAAAATACATTTTTTTTTAAGGGGGTGCTGTGTTAAGTTATATAATAAAATACCTTCTGATATTCTTCAACTTAATAGGAAGGAATTAAAAAAATGCATAAAACGCACCTTTGTAAAGGAAGGAGCATATTATTACAAAGTAGATGATTATTTGACCGACATAAATGCTTGGCAACTTGTTGGTTCTGGTCCACGGCAATACTGTTAAAAATAATATAGCTTGCCCTTGCATGTATTTCCTCTCCGCGGCCACCTCCACCATGTCAACTGACGACAGTCCATACCACGGATCTGGCTTCAAGCTAATTTTATCCAACTGCTGACTTACCTCATCTGTTGAACAGGGACTATCAGCACTGGCTCGAATTTCAAGATACGTATAATTATTTCATACTAATGACAGTATTCAAGACATAAACAACAGCGCATCTTCAGTAATATCTTCAGTAAGTGCGTCGACTTTAAAGCTGACAGTCATACAATAGCTCGGCAGTTATTAATTGATCGTTTTAATAATGAACGCTTACTTATCAACAATCATGTAGATACAATAATTATTTAATTTTGATAAAATTGATAAGGAGTTTAACAGATCACTAAGGGACATCATGTAACAAATAACAAGTTAAGATTATTTTCAACTTTCAGTAAACATACTGAGCATTGAGACACACCAATCATCTACATGATGTCCCAAAAGCTAGATTTTGTAAAAAAAACACTAGAGGGGGGAACATAAAAACAGTTTAGGTTCATGTTCTAATTTACCAAATTGACCACAACAACTGCTATACTAGATAGGATTGCGTATATGTATTGGGCCCAGATGGAAAACAGCATCGGGTCTCGTCACTCATAGAGTTAAACGGGGTCGGAGACAGTGGTGAGAAGCCGGCGGAGCGAAAGCAATTACCACAAAATCAAAGCGTATGATTAAATATACTTTACTACTTTGATTGTTTACCGTCCGTACCTTTGTTATTATTTTGACGCACAACATAATAATTAACTACTATAAATTAAAACTAGGTACTTCGTTAATACTGCTTTACTGATGTCAAACTTAAAATATCAAAGGTGTATTTTCTATTGCTATTGTAATGTAAGATAAACGTTCTGATTGTGCTTTCTGAGTTCCGATTCGCTGTTATGATGGTGTCGTCGTTTAAATAATTTAACGTTGTAAAAGTGATGCCACAAAATGAGCTTTCAATATTCAAGCACATGATAGAACTAGAGAAACTCGTATACACAGTGAACAAATACGCTGGTGAGTGCCATGCATATGTGATTTCTTATGGCAATTAAGATGTTTCATTTACTTATTACTAAATTAATAGAAAAAAAAGTTTGTTAGTTAGTAACATAGAAATAAACAAGACGACGAAAACACTCAATAAGACCGTAAAACTGAAAACACGTTATTGTTACAAACTAAAACATTCAAATTTATTGAATCACAGACGGTGTGTACTTTGTGTATTTTTAACTTTCATAATTAAATAACTTAAACTAATTTTAAACACAATATAATCAAACAAATTGACTGACGGAATAATTTGTCATATTTATCGTTTAAGTTTAGTCTAGGAAAGTGTGCGAGATGCGAGAAGAATTAAACTAAATAAACATTAAAAAGCGAACAGTTAAACATTTATAAAAGAATTTGATTAAAATATCAACAAAATTGAAACATAAATTCTTCTTCTTAAAAGTCTGATATGAATCAATGCTTCGGACTGTACTAGAAAATCCCGTAAATTTAATCAGGTATTAGGTACTAAATTTTTATATCATTTTGTTTGACTTTAGTGAAACTGAGAGGGAAGTAGCTATTTTCCTCTAACTTTCTGGAAATCGCTGGAAGTCTTGGATAAATCTAGAAATTTAATTGATAGACTATAAATACTGAGGCGGCTAAAGCTCTGTCCTTTTCTCTGCGTTCTTAGAAAGATAATAGTACTTCCACTGGTGAAGTGTGATTTGTTGAGGCCCTACTGTGTCCTGCTGTGTCAATTAATATATAATTCGTCGTTTTTTACCGCTTTCATGAAACCTCCAAGTACGACCCCGAAGTAGTATAACATACATATATGTAATTAAAAATTATAAAATTAATCACATCGCCAATTTTAACGTTGTTTTTATGATTTATTTGTAGTGTTTGCTATTTTGTAATACGTTTTGTGTTAGAGCTTGCCGTCTACTCTGTAATACATGTAGTCTGGAACGTCACTGAAATGTTGGTATATACTCACTGAATGAAACGTCAGTAATGTCAATAATTCTAAGGTCATTGTTGTGTTCGAGTTAACTAGTGTAATTTTGTAACTGTTGTAGCTGAAGAGCACTCAGCCCTTTAAGGAAACTAGTTAGCGGTTGTGACGCTAAAGTAGGCATTGGGTGACTAAACAAAAATTTACAAAAAAACGCAGCGGAATATTCTAGGGGCCCTACTAACCTCCTAGAGCTGCTGTCTCCCTCTCAACGACCACAAAATCTACGACGAATTCTGTAAACTGTGTCCCAACTCCTTGAGGAAGCTCGTTGCTATAACTAAATATTTCTAGGATCTAGTTCTAGTGCCATTGAATTCACTGGGTCTCTGTCGGCCCGCACCGCTTCACGTCGAGTCACAAGCCAAGTTCCTGCTCTATTTTTATTTTTTATTTTTTTTTTATTCACCATAAAACAGTAATAAGAACATTGTACAAATTATAGTTCAAAAAGAGATTATGGTGGGTTGACACCTGAACTAGGAAGGTTCCTGTATCTCAGGTTGTCAACCCTCCACCCCATAAAGTGGTCTTATATCTAGTAATTTCACAATATTAAATAATAAGCAAACAGTAAACTTAATTCTAAAATTTGGGAGGGTAGATATTAATTTAATGCCAGCGACTACGCACCGAGCAAATGACATTCACCGGGCGACTTCACTTTTAAGTTCAAAGAAATAGCGTATGGTACAAGTTATAGGCAGACGGCTGACCAATATTTTGTATATATCTTTATCAGTAGCTTTAGTTTACAAGTTATTCATAGCAATAAACACTAGCAAGCCTAAGCATTAGTTTTATTCAGTATAGATACCTAATTTTAGTATAACAAAAGTATAAAAAGTGTGTAATTATATTGTATAGGTTGTAATCTCTTGTGTGTACGTGTGTCGTGTAATGTGTGGTGTGAGAAGGTGTATTGAGTAATGTGTGGTAAGCGCTTATATGTATGTAAGGTATGATATAATGTAGGTTTTGTTTTGTAAGAAAGATATGTGTAAAGTATGTTCCTGAATATTTGTGTGACACGTGTTAACCAATTCAAATGTTAATTTTAAGAATGTTTTCTGTTGCAATGTAACTATTCCCTTTCAACTTGTTTTCTAGTGTTTTTTTTTTAAGCTAGTTTTGTTCAAATTATACGTTTTATATACATCGTTAAAATGCCTGTACAGAAAAGGTCTAGAATAGGATAACTGTTGTTGCGCGAATATCGTGTTGAAGGTAGGTACATAGGTACGAATTCTTCTTTTATGTTGTGGTAGTTGGGAAGGCACAATTATTTTGTGGTGGCGAAGGACCGATTGCATAATAAATAATTGTCTGACCGTCAGCAGATTAGCTTCCTTATACAATTGATCCGTGGGGTACCTCCTGGGTTTGCTAAACATAACTTTAATAATAGCCCTTTGCGCTCTCTCCAACTCTAGTAAGTGTGTTGCAGCAGCTCTACCCCACACCGGTAAACAATATGTTATGATAGATTGGGCAAGAGCAAAATAAATCTTTGTAATGAGATTAGAGTCCGCAGTTCCTCTAAGATTTTTAAAAATGTGTAGAAGCCGACGAACTCGTTTACTGACCAATGCAATGTGCGGTCTCCAATTAAGGTTGTCATCAATTAGAATTCCTAAGTATTTGTGGGTTTTTGTTTGGATAAGATTAGGGCAATTGCAAAATGTTTTAAGATTTATATCTTTCGTACAATGAAGAGAATGGGCTTTAATATTAAAATCTGTGGGTGGTTTATTGGCCGTAGAAATTCTAAAGCAGATGTATTTCGTTTTTCGAACATTGATGGTTAGGAGATTGTTGTCAAGCCATTTCGTAACTGTTGTTAGGCCGGCTTCGGCTACTTCATGGACTTGCATCCAGGATTTACCCCGAAAAATGAGAGCCGCATCGTCGGCGAAAGCCAATATACTGCCGCCATAAATTCTAAGTTTACACAGACCATTGACATACGCCAGGAAAAGAGTAGGGCCAAGCGTGCTTCCCTGTGGTATGCCATAGTTGACGGGGAGGCTTGATACTCAGAGCAGATAAGCACATTAGATACTCTAACGACTTGACTTCCATTTGTCAGGTAGTCACGGAACCACTCGAGGGCATTTCCACGTATCCCCAGATCCTCCAACTTTCGTAAGAGTAAAGGAATGGACACGGTATCGAATGCTTTTTTAAGATCTATAAAGATAGCTATGCAACACTCTCCACTGTCCAGAGCTTTTGTGTCTGTCCTGGATAGATTAGCGACAGCATCTTCTGTGTTCCTTCCCGAGCGAAATCCATATTGGTTATCTGCTAACAGTTGCTTTTTTCCAAAAAGCTAGTTAGGCGTATGTTAATAACATTTTCAATAATTTTGCTGATTGCAATTAATAATGAAATTGGCCGGTAGTTTGAGACCACCTCCTTCCCTCCACCTTTGTATATTGGAACAACTACAGCTTTCTTAAAAATTGCTGGAAAAATCCTAGTAGAAATACTGAGGTTGCAAAGTTGTGCTATAATTGCACATAAAACAGCGTGGGAATTTTTAAGAATAGTGCTAGTGATGCAGTCTATTCCTGGTGCACAATGCGTTTTAAGGTTGAGAATGATTTTATCTATTTCAATATAGTCAGTAGGATACAACCACATTGAATCTACATTTTCAGTAGAAGTACTTTTTTTTAACAGCTGAGTCTCATTCGTTTTTAATTTTGTCAGTATATCTACTGCAAGTTCTTTACCAATTGATGTGAAGAAAGAGTTGACGTGGTCAAGGGAATTTTCTTGAGATGGGAACAGTTTTAACAAAGCAGTTGCTTGCGAGTGTTTGCTTTTAATGTTACACAATTCCTTAACTGTCTCCCAAGTACCTTTGTTATTATTATAGTACTGACTGAATTTATTCTTGTAATAGTTAATTTTCAAAGTCTTTGCTGTCTGGTTACAGATATTTCGATACTTTATATAGGTTCCTCTTATTATGGCATCATTCGGATTCTTTTTCACAAGTTGGTGTAAACGGTTTCTCTTTTGGAAGCATTTAACAATACCTATTGTAATCCATGGTTTAATGGGTCTTTTTCTTTTGGTAAAGGTATTAATGGTAGTCGTGTGTGTAGTTATTAATTGTTGAAGTATTTCGATTAGCGATTTTGCGGCTTCTTCAGGATCTTCAGTTGCTAAATATGAGCTCCAATCATATGTTTTTTTGTAAAACTTCGTAGTTGATTTTGGTTCTAGTCAATGAATCAGCAAAAGTGTTTTGTGCAAGGGTGGTGGAAATCGACAGGAACAGAGGATAGTGATCCGTAATATCAGCTGAAAGCACGTAAGTTTTAAATTGCCCGACAAGTTTGCAGCAGGTAAGCCCGTGTGTAGGTATATCTATAGCGTTTTGCAAGCCATGTGAACCCAGCATTTCTAGATAATCTCTTACATAACAATTGTTAGTATTCAGCGTATCAATATTTATGTCACCTGTGAGAACTATATTTCGGGACTTGGTTGTGAGTAAAATTGTATCTAAGGAATTAAGAAAGGTGCTGGGGTTTTTAAATGCATGCGGGCGATAGATACCAAAAATAGTCAGATTACCAATCCTAGCGGCAAGACAATTTGCTTCCTTTAATTCAATTTCCTGGACAGTAGCTGAGATAGCATCGTTAATATACATTATTACACCATCGTTTTGATTATAACTTCTTTTAGTATGGTATAGAGAGTAGCCATTAAGTAAAGGGGGGATAGAGTTTTCATCACACCAGCATTCACATAAGACTATAACGTGAATATTCGTTTTAAAGTTAGTGAGATATACCAGAAGATTATTCAAATTTTTGTAGACACTTCTTATGTTAACAGTAATTATGTTTAGTTTATTTTTACTTGTTGTTGCAAAATTGTCCAAATCAGCAACAAGGTCAGCAGGATTATCTATAGTCGTGCAGGAAGGGGTAATAGCGAAATCTATTTCCTCAAACAATTCTCGGCTATTCATCATTTTATCTGAGTTATTGTAAGAACTGTCTCAACGAGGTAAGGCTCCTGAGAAGTCACACATATTGCGTGTAAGACCTCAATACTAATTGTGCTGAGTATTGAATATTTGAGTATATTAGAATTAAAAATAGCTTTTGTGTAAGTATTAGTGCATGCTGTTGGTGATTGTTGTGTAGTTGTGTAAATAGTATTTAGAGTAGTATTAGTACTTTTGTGGTCACTGTTATGTAAATATATATAATAAATTAAGAGTTTTAAAACTTTAAAATGCCCTAGTATAGCTTGTAGATAGTTATACATTATCAAAACATGTAAAGATTTTACTAGTCATTTGGTTCTTCTTAAAAGTTGAAGTTGAGATTCATTTTTAATTAATATATATGGCTCGCCTTGTCTTTTCCGCAGGTATACTAGTCCATTTGAGGTCCAGCAGTAGTCAAATTCCATGGTTTTACGGAAGTCCCGTGCGAGGAAATGTAGGCGTGCTGCACGCGGTGTAAGGTGTTCACAGATATATACTTCCGGTTTAGGCCCTTCCAGACCCATGTGTGCTGAATTTAGTTGCTCCGTCTTGTATCGGGTTGAAGTAAGTTTGTGGTTTTTGGTTGCAGTAAGAATATTTGTTTTTAAGAGGGTCGAGGAGAACTCAGCGACTATTACTGTGTTGTTTTGTTCGGATTTAGAAGGCATCCGATATACGTCACGAATTTCACTTCCTTCTATCTTTATTCCGAGGGTGATAGATAATTTTTTTACCATATCAAAAGTTTTTCTTTTGTTTCAACCACCTGTTTTGGTACATTTCGTATTAATAGGCTGGTTTTACGAGATACCCTTTCGAGTTTTTTACATTTTTCTTCAATAATTGTCATTTGAGAGACCAGTTGCTTCCGTTGCTCTTCCAAATGGTTTATTGTGAGTTGGACATCGTCCAACTTTGAAGTAACAAATTTAATGGAATTTTCAATGTCCAGGTGCTTCTTGTGCGTGATGTCATTTTGGGTTTTGATATCCGATATATGTTTTTTTAATACATCCATCCGTAAATTCTGTTCAGATTGTAAGGCACATAACATATCGCGCAGTTCTTCTCGTATAATAGTCCGTAGATCATTTGGTTCAGTGTAAGTTGCGGTCGCCTCATCTGCAAGCCGCCGGCGCTTATGATCTCTTTGGGTAACATGCATACTTTCTTCTAAGGGTGCGGAGTAGAGTGCCACTTTGTCCACATCAGATTCTGACATGCTATGGGATTTATTCAAGGGTGGGGAGCGTTGCAGATTAGGCATTGTATGATAAGCCAATAATAATGATAGCGCTTTGTATTTACTTGTATGCACCAGAATGACGCGTATAGCGTATAGTGTTTAACGCAGATCGAGACTTGTGTTGTGATGTCGCTGTCGCAACCGCTCATGGAATGGGCCAAGCACTAATATATGTACGTACTTACTCCCGACTCACTATGACTCACTCGAAGCGGGGTGTTCACAGCGTACCTCGCAGGGATGTAGTTGTCTTTTTCTTTTGTGCAGCGTCCACTTGCTCGGGGGTTATGTTTGCCTGGTACTTTGCCTTGAATTTAGGAGGCGAATTAAAATATCCAAATTTAACTAAAATTGACACAGTTTCACACGTCTAAACACTTTCGCGGTCCGGGGGGGAAATGATATATGCCCCAACTATAACACATTGCAACATCATAATTAGCGAAGAACGCACCTAACTAATTTCTACCTAAATTTAAATATAATCTTAATATATATTAAACAAAGCACAAGACCTCTGTTCTCAAGTAGCTTAATCGTAGGGCGAGTTCAAGAATGCTCCAATATTCAGTGATGAAACAACTCTCTGGAGCCATCAAAAAACGGTTATCCTGTAGGAATAGCGGTAGTAGTATAAGGCATAATATATATAATATAGTATTAATATATATATATATATATATATATTAAGCGCATTCCAAACTCTCATTGAAATGGCCTATTCTGGACTGGATAAAAATAAGAGCACATTTGTTCCCTTGAACGCAAAAGTTTCTGCATTTAAGGAACATATTGCTCATTCCACCTGTTATTTCAATGAGAACCTAAGTATGCTTTGTTTAGTAATTTGATTTGAAGGGTTCGCTTGATTTCAAAATAACAGTCCATAAATCATATAGATCAAATCCATAAATTCCTAATACAAATCAGAATACTACGTGATGCTTTAACTAAATATTCGATTGATTTCTATTCCATTGCTAAAGTGAATATTAAACTACACAAGGAACGATACAAAAAACCTTGTTAACTTCAACTTATGGTGTGCCGGGAATAAAAATAAATTTGCCAAAAAAGGGTTTTGCCTTCTTTGACGGAGTTTTTATTTGGTATCGTTTTTGTCACATCTCTGGTGATCTCATCACTAACGCGAGAGATTCTTTGAGGTAAAGCTACATATTTGTAGTCGCAAATTGAACTGTTTGAGTCAACATTTGCCTAAAGGTTATAGCTATACAATAAATAACTCGTTCCTATCTATTCGACGTTACATAAATTGCGTAAAACAGTATTAAATATTTAGTGGACAAGTTGTTTGCGAGCGCTTTTCCAAAATATTAAAAAAAATAGCAACTGGACTTTATTAGTAACATCAGTTTGGAATAAGTAACTTACTTCTGAAATGATATTTTAGGTAGTTATTATATTTAACTTAGAATAATAAATTAGAGTGCATTTCTTTTAGAAAGTAAACACACAACAGTTCAATAACAAAAATGGATATTAAAACAAAACCTATGCGTTTTTGTTTTACTATCTTTTAAATGCCGGTAGCGTTGCATGTGCTAAAACAAAAAAGCATTAATATACGATAAATGTATTAAATTAAGAGACCTTAGTGGTTTATTTTCAGAAATATAATTATAGGATACATTTTCAAGAATATATAAGTTCAGTTAATTTAGCTGCAAAAATGGAAGGCATAGAAGGCATCAGGAACTTTTCTTCAAAAATTGACAATCTTGAGCAAAGAGTCCAGAGAATTGAAACATCTCAAGTTTAATTCCAGGAACTAAATGATCGTGTCAATCTCTTGGAGAGCGATCTCAATGAGAAGAACCAATTTCTGCGTCTCAACAATGTCGAAGTGAAAGGAGTTCCTTTGAAGGACCGTGAAAATTTATTTGATGTAATTAGCAAGATTGGCAACAAGATTCAGTATTGCGTTACTAAGAGGGACATCAACTTCATTACCAGGATTCCTACAAGTGAAGATCAGACGAAGCCGATCATTGTTTCTTTTCTGAGTCGCTATTTGAAAGAAGACTTTATTGCTTCGGCTAAAGCATATAAGAAGCTTTGTCTCGCTGATCTTAATATGCAAGGAAGCAACCCTATCTACGTCAACGACCACCTTACAGTGAAGAACAAAATACTTCTAAAAAATGCAAAAAGTTTAAAGAAAGAAAATAACTTTCAGTACGTGTGGGTAAAAAACGCAAAAATTTTCGCGCTAAAGGACTCCCAATCAAAAGTAATTTTTATAAAAAACGAGGAAGATTTGCTCAAGATGCGTTAATTGTAGTAATCGCTATCTGTTTTCTTTTTTTATTAACTTATACTTATCCTGTTTATTATTCAGGTTTCAGAAGCACTGTTTTGCTAGCTACCTTTTGTTTGCAACCATGTGGCGCCTTTGTATTGCTCGAGTGGATTTTTTGTGTATCGCTCCCTCTTTTGCTTGTGTCTATTGAGTGCTTACCTGTGATCATATCTGCGCGGTGCGTTTTACTAAGTTATCTTATTACCTCTTATTATTGCCTTGCACCTGACCCTTCCTGTGTTGTCTTTGTGGGATGTGAGGATTGACTTCTATGGTTGGTATTAGTTAAACAGATTTTTAATGGCTAATCTTAGTATATATTACCAAAATTGCCGTGGATTAAAGACGAAGACAGTCAACTTTAAGCGTAATATAGGAATGACTGATTATGATATTATTTTACTGACTGCGACTTGGCTACTGGATAGTATCTTCGACAGCGAACTCTTTGACGATCGCTATATTGTGTACAGAGAGGATCGGAACTACGATCTGACGGGGCAGAAAAAGGGCGGCGGTGTGGCGATTGCAGTACGGAGGCAACTAATTTCAACAGTTAACTATGACTGGCACTCTAGTTCTGAGGATATGTGGGTTGCACTTAAATTACGCAATTCCCCTGCTCGTACCGCCTTAATACTACATATTTGTGTCCTTTATCTATGTAATCAAAATTTAGGCAATTCGTTTGAGATACAATTAAAAAAAAATTTAAACAACTTGACTTACATAATAGACAAACACCCATGTTACAAGTTTTTAATAGTAGGTGATTTTAACATGAGTGACATCCAGTGGTTAAATTCTAATTCAGGCCTTCAGCCGACAAGTGTCACCGAGGGTAGTAGAATAGATTTCATTAATATTTTAAGCGAGTGCAATTTAAGTCAATTTAATTATCACAAAAGTAACTTGGGCAGTATCCTGGACCTCGTCCTATGCAATGATTTCGTCTCTGTATCAGCCTGTTCCGATCCGTTATCTTTACCAGTTGATCCGTTATACCCATGCCTAACTATACGCCCCTTGTTTATCGAATTACACGCTCTTAAGGTTAACAAGCGGACTGCTTTCTCTTACTGTCGTGGAAATTATGATGAAATCTTTAAGCATCTAAGTAAGGTCGACTGGGAGGCAATGCTTAAGATTGGCAGCATTGAGGAGGCTGTAGAATACTTCTATACGACGATATTTAGGCTACGGACAATTTCATTCCAAAACGTCTCGTTACATCTTTGAAATACCCTCCTTGGTACAATTCCTCACTTATAAAAATTATTAAAGATAAATTTAATTATCACTCGCAATTTTATGTTTACGGTAAAAAGTCAGATGAAAATACATTTAAATTGCTTCGTGATAGAGTAAAAGAAATAGAAGAAAATTGCTATAGTAGTTAAATACTTAAAATCGAAAATATCATTTCACACTAACCCTTAAATGTTTTGGTCCTTCTCAAAAGATAAACGGTCTAATTCCTCGTATCCAGCTTCTATGACCTATCAGGGCCAAATCAGTGACACAGGTCCCGAGATCTGTGAGTCATTTTCTTCATATTTAGGTTCAACATTTTTACACTCTGGGGGGGGAGCTATTCCCACCATTAATCAATTTGACTCGAAATTATCCTGTGAGATTTCCTCTATTGATTTATCAAAAAACGAAGTATCTAAATTATTAAAACAGCTTGACCGAAATAAGGTCGCTGGCCCGGACACTATACCGGCTTATTATCTCATTAATTACGCTGAGGAGTTGGCGGTGCGGGTATCTTTAATTTTTCAGCGTTCGCTTAAAGAAGGTATTGTCCCCAACATATGGAAGTCTGCATTCATGGGGGTTATGAATGCAGACTTCCATATGTTGGGGACATATCCATAAAAAAGGTCCTAGGAATGCAGTAAAAAACTACAGACCTATTTCAAAGCTTTGTTTGATTGCTAAGATTTTCGAAAAAAATATATTTAACCAACTGTATACATGCATCAAATCTGTTTTTATCCCGCAGCAGCACGGTTTTCTTAGAGGTAGATCAACGGTATCCAATCTTCTTGTTTTCAATGAGTTTCTCACCTTCAATATGGAGAATAGCAACCAAGTGGACACAATTTACACTGACTTCAGCAAGGCGTTCGATCGAATTGACCATGATATACTTCTATCCAAATTACTTAAGCTTGGCATACGCGGAGACTTGTACCACTGGTTTTGTTCTTACGTCCGAAATAGATGCCAGGCAGTTGTTCTTAATGGCTATACATCTTCCTGGATCAAAGTTCCGTCTGGGGTTCCTCAGGGATCATTGCTGGGACTTCTTTTATTTGTATTTTTTATTAACGATATTGGTTCCTGCTTTTTACATTCCAACTTTCTTTTATTTGCTGACGATGTAAAAATATTCAAAGTTGTTAATAATGGACCAGACGCCTTGATGCTGCAGGATGATTTGAATCGATTGGGGGAGTACTGCCTGCGTAATAAACTTGATCTTAATACTTCAAAATGCTTTTCTATGCATTTCACCCGTAAGCGTACTATTTTCGATTATACTTACCACCTTAAAAGCCAACCCCTAAAATGTGTTGCATCTAGCAAGGACCTGGGAGTTATCCTTGACGTCAAGCTTTTGTTCGATCAACACGTTTTCGCTATTGTCAAAAAAGCTTTTAAAGCACTGGGATTTGTGATTAGAGCATCTAAGAGCTTTGAAAAGATGAAAACAATAATAATACTGTACTGTGCGTATGTTCGTAGTCACCTAGAATACGCGTCTCAGGTATGGAACCCATGTTATAGTGTCTACACGGATTGTATTGAAAAAAATCAAAGGAAATTTACTCGCTTCTTAACATTTAAATATAAATTACCATATTTAGACTACACGGAGCGTTGTAAAAAAATCATTTATTGCCGCTGCATCTTAGACGGGATATTTCCGATGTTAGCTTATTAATGAGGATCGCGCAGGGTATTGTTGACAGTCCGGATCTCCTCGGCAAGATTACTCTTACAACTCCCACACGAATGCTAAGTAAACAGACACTTCTTCACATCCCACACAGCCACACTCAATATAGAAAAAAAATTATGTTTCCGCGCTGTTGCTATAGATTTAATAACCTTAATTTGGACAACCGCTTTGACTTATTCGCAGGTAGTATAAGGGCCACTAAGAGTGCACTCACTAGAGATTTCATGAATAGTTAGCGATTTCAAACTGGGCATATCTATATATACTGTGTATACTTTAGACGAGTAGTTTAAGCATTTTGATTTAAAATGTGGAAGCTTGTAATTGGCATCTACTACTACATATTTCAATGTAATACTGTTTAAGCCGTAGGCTTCCCAAATAAAATTAATAAATAAAATAAATAAATAAATAACAAAATAGCATACACCTATAATAGCATAATTATTTTAGAAATTCATGTATAAAAAATGTAGTTATTAATACTCATGTGAAGTACTGAAAAAATATCAGCATGGATTCTGAAAACAGAACTCTACTTCATTAGCATGCTTTTCATTTGTGAGACAAATTACCCAATGTCTAGACGATAAAAGTATAATAGCTTGCATTTGTATGACAATAGCCTTAGACTTCGTATGTCATACAGCGCCGCTTTCAAAACCGTATAATTACGGAATACAAAGAATTGATCAAAATTGGATAAAAAGTTACCCTGATGAGAGATTGCCATTTGTTGAACTAACGAAAATTGAAAATCGTCAAGAAACAAAATAGAGTTCATTATATGTATATTTATTTATTCTTTCAAAAAGAACTACAAACATTCAAACACTGAATGGACACAGAACACCCAGACTAATATATATACATATATAATAGATGTAACGTCTCGAGTCTGTTTTTATTATATATTAACGATCTCCCCGACGCAATAAATCAATTTGCTGATGATGAAACACTAATACAATAGGAAAGGCTAGAACTATATAATTTAAGCTGAACATTAGTTAAACTAATATAATTAAATTCCAAACATACAACTTACATAACTATTGACAAATTCTGAAATGGGAAGCTCCACATTGAGAAAGTTGGAAAAATCTACTGTTATGTGTGTGTTTTAAAAGAATAGTACAAACCTTAAATATTGAAGCTGCATTTATTGCATATCACACACATGTGGCTTTCATATTTCGCGACGATGGTATTATTATATGCGCAATTCACCAGAAGTAGATAGAGCTTTCAAGGCTCAAAAGAAATGCATCTGTGCTATATGTGGAACTAATATGACTGACAGTTGCAAACCTCTATTTAAGAAATACAAAATTCGCAATTTGCCATGTTTATAAGCAATAAATATTTGTTTTCGTTAGGAAACATCCCACTCTATTTAAAAGTTAGGAGGTTTTGAAAATAGTCAAAAGAGGAACAAGAACATTACAATTACCAAAAGTTAATCTGGAATTTTTTCGCAAGAATTTGAACTGCACTTGCATTCAAATACTTAATCATTTACCGGATAGCCTTAAACATTTACCCGTAATTATGTTCCGCAAGAAATAATTTAAAATAATGAAATATCAAAAAATATTATTCAACGAATATCTTGATGATAAATTTATAAAAAAAAGAAAAAAAACTATGATTATTGACAATCAATAAAACCTACTATTAGAACATTTTACAATATTAAATATATTTAGACATTAAACTTTATGACAATTCCTAGACGTACATATTTATACATATAATACTATTACATTTTGAATAATTGAGAATCAAACTATTACAACTTAATTATTAATTATTCAAAATGTTTAAATTATTTCATATGATATAAACTAAGTGAACAATTAAATTTTGCATGTGAAAAATGCATCTACTTCTTAGTTTTTAAATTAATATTTGCACGCCACAATTGGCAGAATATGCTGAACCTAATTAACTTTGCTATAGAACCTACAACTAAGCATATTATTGGTTATAAAGTAATGATTATATTAGACATTTTTTTTTAATATAATAGATAACTAACAATTTTACAAATTTAATATAATTTGCAAATGCAAAGCAATTACCATTAATAAGCGGGTTTCTGACAGTCGAAAGCTTCTTAATATATACTAGTATATATATTTCTTTACTTTTACTAGAACATATTGTGTTTTCATTCATTTCAATTTCTTTCTACTTATTCATCGTTGTAGCATTTCTCCTTTTGCTCCCTTCGTTAATGGAGTATCGAGAATCGTTAATGCGGACCGAGCCACGTACCTAATCACTGCTATTGAAGACTCCAGTTAATGGAAAAGGACGCCTTTAAAAGGGGATGTAACAAAGTTATTCTGCCTATAAATGTTCGCAAACAGCACCAGGAATACAAGAAATATAAAATAAATAGTAATATAAAAAAAGTAATACAAAGAAATTGTAGGTAATAATTGAACATAACCTCATGTGGACTGTTCTGTGATGAGTGCATATATGTAAACTAAGAACTATATAAAGAATAGTGAGTATCCTTATTTCTAAATCCAATCCATCTAAAAATTAAACCCTACTTATGCCTCATTCTCTTTTATTGCTTACCCACAACCCACAAAACGTCATTAGTCCTAATGCGGGAGTTGTGTATAAAATAGTAAAAAATATATATAATATTGAAGACTGATAAATTTACAAAGACAAAAATACGGATAATGTTTGTCCTGTTGTTGTACACATTTTAAACAATGTGCCATCAAAGTTATGCAATTTTTTTGTGTTTTTTCAAGGGCAAGTTTTAAAAAAGATTGTTTCGTATGTCTTGTGTAGAATTGATCGAACACCTTATCACACGCCGTATTATATAATTATGTCATCTCTTTCTCTTATTAAAGCTATTTGTTTATAATTCATAAGCTTCATAAAAACTCATACTTACAAAGGGAGTTTTTTGTGCTAAAACTATTCCGAATGGGCCGGCTTGACCGGTGCAATTTTCCGGTTTTATGTGAGGCTGTGGTGTGAGGTTGTAAAACAACGCTTGCCTTGTATTTCCCCGAAATTAGTGAGGTTTCTGGATTCCCAACTCCCCTTCTCCTCTTTCCTCTCTATTCTTTCCCATCTCCATATCCTCGTTCTCTTCTTTCCCCTACCTACATCCCACCATCCTTCAAGGCGGGCAGCGCATTTATGAGCCTTGAGTTGCAGGTGTCTTTGGACGACGGTTGTCACTTAACATCAGTTGTCCCATCTGTTCGTCTGTTCCTCTAAACTTGTTACCGCGGGTGCACTCTAAGGCCCTGAAATATTATCACACCTTTATATAACAACTTGTAGTTACACTTATAACATGATAATAATAATAATTGTAATAGACAACGAGGCACAAAATAAGAAACAAATACAAAACGAATCTCTTACGCATTTAACAAATTAGTTTAGAACTCAAGTTACATGGACCCGAGTAAAAGGTTTTGTGAATAACTTTGGGATATTCTGAATTAGGATGTTGTTTCGCAATGTTTTCGTACAGCATGAAAGGGCCAGAGTATCCAACGATGCGCAATTAAGTTCAAAAGAAGAAAACCTTTTTAACCACAATGTTTTTAACGGAGTATGCACGCGTAAATTTTAATGAAAATTCAATTTTACATCCTACTTCATCAATCAAATAGAAAAGATCGTATTTGTTTAACACTTTTATTGAAATTAGATTTCAATATAATAATTTACGGCCTTTGGAAGATTTTAATCAAGTTTCTCTTGCGGGGCGGCTGAGCTCGGCCGCTTATGCTGTCAGAAAGACAGACAGTTAACAGATGTAGAAACCGCACGTTTGGTCTATTTTAGCTACTTCCACAGCATTATGTCTTATATCGTTTTACTGTGGGGACGGGCTGCTGACATCGAATCCATCTTTATCTTGCAAAAGACAGCTGTCAGAGCCATTTATAATCTACGACGTCGCGAATCCCTCAGGGAACTATTTAAAAGATTGATATTATGACGGTACCTTGCCAATTCATTTCTGAAAATATGATGTATGTAAGAAAAAATCTACATCTTTTTAATAAAATAAGTGATAGACATAATTTTAATCTAGAAAGAAAGACAAATTAGATCAACCATTTTTCAGATTAGCTAAAGTACATACATCTTTTACGATGTACTGTGTTAAACGTTATAACAAAGTTCCTTGTGATATATTGCAATTAAATGAAAGGAAATTTAAAACCCATATCAAAAATACACTTTGTAAACAAGCTTATTCAAATTAGAGGATTATATCTAACTCGAAGATAAGAACGTTTGGAAACATGTTTGTCCTGCTCTATAGGACAATTTGGAGACAAAATCAAACTGGTTGTTAATTGTATTGTATAAGGATTTTGTAACTTTGTTTATACTCTATGCCTATGTAAATCGTATACTACTTTTACTATGTTTGTTAATGTGCGAGCACCATGTATCTATCATAAAATTAATTTATCTGTCGTTGCTTCGTTACTCGTTGCTTGATTCTTTTTACCTATTTCGGTATAGTGATATTGTTCTGGGTGCATTTTTTCGTCTTCACACATAATTTTAATGATGTATTATGATTGTATGTAAACAAAACATTTAAAAAGAGTAACGGTGGAGTTTCTTGCCCGTTCTTCTCCCTACGAAACTACATTTTGGAATGGGTGACTAGAATCAATCTTATTTAAATGTAAATGTTGACGTTCAAAAGTGTCTTTTTTACTTCAACATTTATATAAATGCTTTGACTTTTAACTTTTGACTACTATTGTAACACTTTTTTTTTTTTTTTTTTGAGTTATATTACTTCTCAAATTCTAATGTATTTTTTTTTTATATACTATATGGGGTCAGACGGACAGACGCAACTCAAGAGTCGCAAGTGCGCTGCCCGCCTTTGAGGGTGATGAGGGATGGGGGATGCAGGGAGCGGAAAGAAGAGAGGAGGGATGAGGAGATGGAAAAAAGGAGAAAGGAGATGAGGGGAGAGAAAAGGGGGGAGGGGGAATTGGGCCTCCGGAAACCTCACTCAATTCGGGGAAATGCAACGCAAGCGTTACTTCATAACCGGTTTTAAATTGTTTTGTTATGCAAGTTATACCTTAAAAAGTGTGATGAAATTACACAAGTTATTTAATTTTTTAAGTGTGATGAATTTTCACAAAATGTATAAAGCTTAAAAAGTGTGATGAAACTATTACTGTGACGAAACTACACTAACCCTTTGAATTTACTCTAAATCCGTTGATCATCGAATAGTCTACAAATTAAGTTATCAAGTGTTAGGAACATCAAAATCAATAGTAGATTACACGTTAATGTTATAATAGATAACCATTGATTGACAGACTGTGAGTACGTTTTAATTTCCATTTAACTGTGCGGGTAAGTTCCTCACAATTGCCTTAAGTGTACATAATAGTCAAATCTGAGACATTGACGTCGTAGTTATAAAAAAGACAAACATGTTTATCGATGAAGATATCCCTAGCTATGTGAACTTCGAACATTTTCAATTTGTTTTTTGAAGGATTGGACCACTTTGGTATATCTAAAGGTCCTCGATTGTGTTGTGAAATGCTCTAACTTAATACACAACAAAAAACGAAATGAATAATACGACGACGGTACAGTTTCACATGTCGTGAGATCGCCTCTCATGATATGTAAGAATGTACCAGATGTACAGCCCACCACTACAACGAAGATATCTCAGAAAACTTGGAACATCAGAAGTGCTTGTTCTTTTACAAAGGTTTTGAAATAGTATGGTGTGATATATAAAAAAAATCGCTATGCTTTAACGGAATAAAAAGGTATTAAGTAAGGTAGGTAGCTTAGGTATTAAGACTTTCAAGTGATCAGGCACAGCGCCTAGCTTATGGCAAGTTAAGTTGAAATGATGAACGGAGTATACGGAAAGACATTTCATGTCATTTAAACACCGTGTACGTAACAATTTGATTCATACAAATTAAATGATCGTAAAATGATGCAGGTCATATATGTATAATGTAAATAATTTTATAGACTTTTTCCAAATGTAGGGGAACTGTTTCTTTTTTTTTGCAAAGGATGTGAGTATACCATGGTCTAAGTAATCCAAATAAACTAAACTGCCTAAATCTAAATTGTAAGTGGGACATTAGATGATAATGTTTCAAATACCATCTCAATCTATTATGACTTTACAATTTGACAATAACTTTTAATTGACTTTACAATAACAATTTTTAATTTTAAAAGATATACGTCTATAGGTTGTGGTCAACGTAGCGGTCGCAATGAAGTAGTGACTATTAAAGTCTCCCAGTAACACGAAAGGCGTAAGTAATTTCTTAGCATAATAACGTCGATATAATCAATTACGATTACTTTATCTTTCTTTGGGTGAATACTTTTAGAGATTACCTTCCCATAATTTGCGTTAGGTGTAATTGTAAAATTTTCTATGGTGTTTTAAGAGCCCTGATACCAGGAGCAACCTTAATACTAACTTTATTAATGATATGAAATAATGTTTAATTATCGAACATCAGTCGCTGGGTAACTCGATTTCACCTTTTGTGTATTTGGAGAGCGCTAATCTGTTTATATGTGACAAAGTTAATTTGATTAAAATGCTAAACAAGTTTATCTCGTAATATTTCCCCTTCGGGTATTAGTTGCGGACAATCTTTTCAATATTATTACTTAACTAATACTAAACAGACATACAGCTAAAACAAAACCATACCTTTAATAAATACAGAGCTAAATAACAAATAAGTAAGAAATCAACTTCAGTTACAAGTTACCGTTCCTTTGTCGGTTCTGAGGACTTGACGTACATTTTAATTACGTGGTTGGCTCGGGGCCTTGAGGTTAGGTCTCAAATCATCCATACGGTTCTCTGTTCTCACATAAGTATGTAATAACGTAGTAACCAGACTCGTAAATTAATAAACTTCTCATAAAATAACTCAATTATAAGGCTAGTTAATGTATAACCATGAGAAAAAAGTTATTTTAACTGATTTCAAACAAGAGGAGTTTTTATATCCAATTGTATCTTTTTTTATGTATAGTAAGCAAGTCTGTGGGGGTCCGGTCAAATCAGGATTTGTTCAGGGGGTACCGGGGATATTACAAAAATGTTTTGAAATTCCACGTTAATTCACTTCGTGCTCTGTGGTATTGTATAGTGTAAAGCTCTCGTTGCTATTTTTAACCCAGTTTACCTGCATAGACTTTGTCTGCAGGTAGGCATTCTATCTCCATACTAATATAAGATATTTGAAGATATTTTTTAAACACTAACGTGTTCCTTGAGGGGCGTGAAAAGGCATCTCACCAGGCCACCATAGTGTGGATCACCATGCTGCATTGACTGCACTTGCAATGAGGATGGTGATCACCACTCTTGAACTCCATTTACTGGTTTCCATCAGGCAAGGTGGAGTCATTATAGTAGACTTACATATTTAAAATAAATAAAGAAACTAATGCTGATAGCGACAACTTGAATTGGATACAATTGGTAAAAGACGGTTTAGTAGTTGGGTCAACAATGAAAAATTCAGATTGATGTTGTTTTCGTTTTATAATAAGAGGTATGTGTTCATTTGTGAACTTCTTACGACACTGTAACTTTATTTAACACTTGTTAGTTTATTTGTAGCTATAATCCGTTTGTATTGCAAATTAACCGTAACGCTTTGTTTAAAATCTTCAGGTTCAAATAATAATAATAGAATCCTCGTCATTCCTGAAATGATAATTAGTTTGTTTCAGTGCCAAAGTTCAAGCTGATCAAAGCTGGTCCCAGAACAATATTAATTACGCCACAAGAAACATTAGAGTAATTCCTTTTTATTCTAAATTTTCGTGTAGTAATCTGTTAGATATCTTATTTACAACTTTGTAATATAAGATTACAGCATTTGATTTGAGTGGTCAAACTATCTTAAAATAAGAATGTAAAAAACATATTTTTACAGTTACTTCATAGCAACAATCTCATAATTCTAAGTATGTATTTCTCTCCATATCTCTTTGCACATCTTATATGTGAGAGGTAGATTGGTAGACGTTATCGGGAACTTGAATACAATAAGTATAATAAATTAGAAAGGCCCTATAATACACATTCTAGTGCTAACTATTTTTCAGTGACGTAATTGTTAACCAACATAATATATAAAATATGACAAAAAGCAACTGGGGATACTTCAGGAGGTAATGACGTAAGAACAGCTATCAAACTTTATCGAGAAAGATCCAATATAAATTTTCATTAACTTCTTCTCTGGTATCGGGGAAACTGTTTACTTTATGACAAAACAGTACATTTTATTTTGCTATTACTAGCAACGTAGGTCACTCATTACTAGTATTATTAACCTCCCCCAGCTAATCTAAATGCTTGTCCACTGAGTGTTGTTCGAACCCGCAACCACTTGATCGCAAGTCTGACGTCTTAGCTACTTGTTAATAGTTAATTGTTGTTTGTTTAAATCATGCATATTGCATGCATGCAGTTTTTAAAGTTTTTTTTTTACTGTAGTTTTTATAAATAATTTCACTATTATTCAGGAACTGTATTGTGTCTTTGTAATTGTTCGTCCATTTCTGTATCCTCGAAAACGTGTATGAAAAATTTTATGAATATCGGTTAAGTTGTTAAAATTTAAAAACAAACTCACTTTAATATTTATAACAAGCGTCTGCATACCTTGATTACATTCAAAATTTGTAAAATTTAAAACAATTATTTATATCCTTACGAAATGTTCTGCCTTCATTTTAAACTTCAGTATTTAGATAAAATTTATGAGAACTTACGAACTTTTTAAATTTAAATGAAACATCCCGTATGATAGTTTAATAAGTTTGTAATGAATAATACAATTTCAGGTCATTCATTGTGTTAGAAGTATAATCTTGGTTCCATTCAGAGACACATGACTACTTTCTTGATTATATTTCGGGTTTTCGATGTTAGAATCAATCAGCTTAGAATTTCTATGTACCTTTCTAAGTTTTAATTACATATACTCATTAATAAGTTCTCTCGGTACCCTAATGATTATATTCTTATGGTTTAGTTATGTAACATTGCTATTCATTACGTATAAAATTTAAGCATTAAAAGCTACGTAGAATCGGACAGTAGATACATTTTATTTTGTAATTAACAGATACTGTACTACAGCAGAGTTTATATTTAAATAGTTAAATTAACCATTAATAAAAATCCCTACTCATTTAACTCACGCTCATAAACTGTGGAAGCCGTAGACAAAATTGTCTTCTATATTTTTGATCTCACATAAAATAATACACATCTTTAACTGTTTGCTGTTTTAGTATATTTATTCAATGTTAGTACTCACATTTATTTAAACTAAAAAGTCCAGTAAAAAATTGCCCGATTTGGGAATGAAATCCACACAACATAATCTGAGTAGGTAAATATAATAACCTTTTTTAATTCTATTTAATGAACCTCACAGGAATTTTCAGTCGTTAACCTTTGTATTGTCCCTGGTAACACCAAAGGCAAACTCCGGTCATTAATTTCTGTATTCAAAACAAAGAAATGTTATTTACCGTTATTCATGACGTACTATTATGTTATCATATTAATATAAGAAGCTGGCTCGTGATTTAATTATACAAAAAGTAAACTGAATAACTCTATGAAATATTTCTCAAGAAGCTAAATAAAGTTGATCGATCAAGAAACTGCCTAGAGAATGTTATATCAACAGATTTACTTCAGATGACCTTTGAACGTATTTTGAGTTTCAGATTCCTACACTAGACATATGAAATTTATTTATTATTCTTACTGATGTTCGTAATTGAAGAGGTGTTTGTTACGCTTTGAATCCTTAATTTGGTACTCAAAAGATCATCGTGTTTTTTATTTAATTTTGTACAAAATTTATTAGGAGTACATAAAAAGACACTGGCCAGGCAAACCTTTAATGTCATACTTAATACCCAATGAATTGTGAATTGAACCTACAGCAAGTTAAACCGCAGCAAAAGCTATCATAACTTTTCTGTTTAATATTAACTCATAACGAGTTTCGATAACCCTGATTTTTTATCCTATTGTACAAGAAAGAGGATTATGTTTTACACATCACTTCATCACATCATGTATGACTTAGACGGCATGATGGACTTCGACATGTAAGATGATCTATTATCATCCTCTTAATAGTGATTGTCATAGGGTATAAACATTTTGAGATTGCAGTAGAGTTTAATATAGTTTTTCTTATTAATACGGTTTTTTTTAATGCTCTTCCAGTAGTATTACTATTTTTCGTTAGCTGTAAATATGACAATTGAAAGATATATATGTATACATAAATAAACAAAAATTTGATTCTACGAAGCAATATGTTCTACAAGCGGGGAGACTCGAGGCAACAATAAATAACATATCTTGTGCCGTGATAGCGGCCGATACTGGCTGGGTATGTTTCCTGTATTGGGTGCACATTTTTCTCCTTCTTATTTCTGTACGAAGATTCTTCAAAATATATTTCTGTAGATGACATAAGAAAATATTGCGAAGAGATTGCTTGTTAGAAAACAAATATATACGAATATAAAATAACATTCTAGTGTCAGGTCATAGAAGAACGCCTGTCTCAATAGATAAAGATAGGCTTAGAACTAAGAATGAATTTTAGGTTGGTAAATCGATTTCGTTTCTGCTTTTCATGACTTTGCACTCTAAAAATAAAATTATTCGTAATACCCATTGAATAAGATTTTCTTACCATTTCTAGCATCAATTATAAAAAAATATTATATTTTCTTTTTTCCATAAGTAGTTTTCTATGAAAAGTATTTTCCAAAAAGGGATTAAAATATAACTTTTAATGTATTTAAGTTCCAGACAAAAATATATATATTGTAGTAGTATATAGTATATTGTATTCTGTCAAGCCCGATGAATTAGACGAATGTAATGGTTAATGCTCCTGACTATGCAACTAGAGGTCATGGCTGCGGTTCTCACGCGTTACAAATAAATGTGTGATGAGCGCCACCATTTGTTCTATGTCAGGGTAAAATAATTATACTACACATTTAAGTACTGAACTAATAATATCTTTACTACATGATGTATGATTTTATGAAGAACCTTACAGATTTTGCAAGTTGGAGGATGCGTAGGATGTATTGTAAGTTATATAATTAGGCACCTGACGACTAAAGGGCCAGTCGCTTGTTTCAGTACATTTGCATAGGACGTATGCGTATTATATTTGTATTTATTATTTATAAATAATATCAAAAGAGAAACAGTCCAAAAAGAAAAAACAAGTTGTAATCGTTCGTCAATTTAATTTGATTCACAAATTCTAGATTAACACAAGCGTACTTTTAGACAGAAGAAATTTCATTCTTAGTAAAGATTAAGTCTGTATGTCTGTGTATTTTTTCTTTCGTGAGGAAACCCTCACAGGTCATCATCCCCCCGGAGCTAACGGTGGGATGATGATGGGGTGGTATGTCGGAATCGAACCGACTAAAACCACACGGTGTTCCGTCATAATATGGTCTATTGAAAGGGACTTCCAGGAAACCCTGCGGACCTTGGCCCACCTCTTTTGCAAGGGGCGGTCACACCGTAGAGTGCGGTGTGGCTGCCCTCCCTCACCCCACTTCGATTAAATTTCAGGCCACGGTCAGCCCCACTCGTTGCTCCATGCCCAGCGCTCTCCGGATGATGCTCCGGAGATCGTTTCGCTCTCTCCGGCGCCTGGTGCTTCTTCTGCGGGTCAGGAGAGTACTTGTGCTCTCCGCCGCCTCTCTGGACAGCATGACCTCTTCACAAAACGAGGAACGGACGGAGGAGGACGAAAATCAAACGCACGCTTTGGACCATGGACAGTACCACGGTCTCGTCCGATAGCCGTCGCGAGGCGCTGGTGCGCCAACACTGTGCACTCCGTTAAGGTGTGAAGTGCAGTGTCCTCACGACAGCCTCCGTAGTGATGGCACGCAGAAGTTGGCTCTCGGCCTATACGGCACAGGTAATTACCGAAGCAGCCGTGTCCGGTATGTATCTGCGTCACCCGGTAGGAGACATTATGACGTGATACTAGCCATACGAACTTTTCACTAATCGAATTATTATGATAAACGCTTGCCCAGTAAATGATGGTGTAGTCAAAGCATTGAACCAAATAAGCCACAAATTAGTGTCGAGTCATGTTAATACGGGTCATATGAAAACATACACTTGAAACAGTCGAATTAACTTGACCATGGATAAACTTCCTGTTAAATAATTTAATGTAAAAGGTAATGAATACTCTTATCTTATTAGGGTCTGTCATTGATCGTTCCGCCGCATAATTATCAAAAGATACCTTGGATAAGCAGGCGTTGGCATTAACGTACATGTTTTCAAAGATGATATGCAAAATGTAGAGGAGATTTTCATTTACTATTTTGTTTGTCTTTACTCCAAAATTAATTAATTTTAATATAAAACACTGATTTGAATAAGTAAATTAAACATACTGGCGGCTTCAACACAAAACTAGTCCAAGTCTCTGCTTGCTAAAGTCTTAACAGATATTATGTTGATTTTTAGAAAGTCAACAACTAAAATAGAAACTGCCATGAGTTACATTAATTTTTATTTAAATATACGGATTCAATCAAGTGTGTGTTTCAGGGATAACCGACTAGTTTTGGTCTCAACTGTAGACCTTTTTAAACGAGTAAGTCGTCCAGTCTCGACGGTACTGGAAGTCATACTCGTAGTGTCGAAACTAGCCGGGCATCCCCTAAATACACACGTAAGTAAAACCGTATATTTAAATAGATCTTAACAACTAAAGTTTATCTCATCCTATTATATCAGTAGGATCACTATTTTTTTTTATATTTGCCTACCATAATGACTCCACTCTGCCTGATGGAAAGCAACAAGTGGAGTCTAAGAGTGGTGGTCACCATCCTCCTTGCATGTCTCTTTAATGCAGCAGGGTAACCCACACTATGGTGACCTGGTGAGATGCCTTTTCACGTCCCGCTTAAAAGACCCGGGATCAAAGTGGGAGAGAAACACGTGCACTGGTTGTAAATTCCAGGCTTTAACCGATCGGCACAGAAAGGAAGAGCCGATCCGTTTAGTTCGAGAAAGTTCAAATATTATTTAATGAAATAGATTAGTTAAAAAGTAAGAGTTAAAGGGCGATTTCGAGTTGCAGGGATGACCTTGAGCTGTCTGAGCTTTTTTCATTACAATATACTGTCATGACCCTGACTCCTGAATATTTTAAGAAAACACTGGATTCTCAAAATATTCATGCCTGAGTGAAATTAAATAAATAAGTCATATAACATAAAATAAAAAGTAATAATTACAAACTATTTGGATTTTTCTCACGAGACTGTCGATATGAGAAATATCGATTCGGCAATCATTGTTCCGATAGTCATATCTGCTCACGGATTAATAGCTAAGAGCCTGGACCAACACGTTAAGTGATTGGATCAAGTGATTGATGTACAAGGCAGTCCTCGACACGGCCCGCATTGTCAGGAGTTTCCTATCTTAGGAATTACCGGTATTTTGGTCCCTGTACCCGCTGTAGGTGGTCTAGTTTTTATAATATTTTTAAATGTGTTTAGTATTTACATAGTATATTTAAAAATGAAATTTATATATATGTTTTAATGTAAATAAAATGAATAATAAGAATAAATATATTATCAATTTATTTTTTTAATCTTTTCAGTAGTTACATAATCTAGGGTGCTCAATCTTTAAACTCTTATTGTAATTAATTGATGTAATAGTAGACCCGTGCATAGCTAGCGATGTTCTGATTATTAAAACTAGCCGCACATTAAGGACCCCAGCGTTCTTAAAAAGTTGTATAGTAGGGTATCCAAACAGCTTTTTTAACATCACATTTAGGGCCGATCTCTGTGCTCTTTTAGCCTCAGTTATAAAAGTTTTAACAGCGCTACGGCAGCATGTGATGCAGTATGTTATTAACGACTAACATGACGCTTTTACGAATTTGCGTTAACGAACTGAGAGGATCCCAATGTATGTCTTGACTATATGTATGCTGAGATAATTAATTACATTAACACGTATAAGCGCTTCACAAGAGCTGAAAGATTCACTGCAAGGTACATTATGGATTTTTATATTCGTTTCAGTGCTTCGGGCTATGACTGCCCTTCTAAAATGATTGTTATAGGTGAAATGATAATTTGTCCTAATTCTAAGTTATTTATGACTGTAATACATGTCGATGGGATATAAATTTTGGGATCTTGTGAAAACGTTCACTTTTATTGTCGATCGTCTGTATATCATCCGAATTGTGTGAACAAACGAACTATCCTACATCACACAAAAAATAATAACTGTAATGTAATGTATGTTTCATTTCGTTTTCCAGCGTTCTTTATTGGTATAATTTCAAATCTGAAATGAAAGCTGAAATAATGCATATATTGAATGTTGATTTGGTTTAAACTTATTCAAAATAAACTTCTATTAGTACAAATTTACACATTACAATTTATATTGCATAATTTTACAAATATATTGCATAATTGTACAAATTTATTGCATAATTGTACAAATTTATTGCATAATTTTACAAATTTATTGCATAATTTTAGAGAAACAAAGTACTTTGACTTTTTTATGTCAACTTAGCACCAGGAAAAGTAGTTAAAACTTAAACGTTATGTAAAAAGTAACGGTAAATTCATTTAAACGGTGAGATTGGAGAACGGTGGATACTAATAATACTCGTACTGTATACAGAAAAAACTAACTTCATGACTTAAAAATAAAAGTACAAAATAAAACATAATAGACTGTTTGTTAAACAAACAGGATGTGCGTGATAGTGACGTAGAACTGGCTCCAGAGCGACTGCAGCGACAACGTTCCGGTGACGTCAGCAATGTTGTGTTCGCACTGTTAAACAGTGACGGGTTTCCGTCGCGACAAACAACTGAATATATCGTATTGTCCGAACAACGCTACAATATTTATTTCGATTTTGAATCAGGAATTCCAATTATTTTTTAAAACCCTTTTTCTGTTAATGATACCGAGTGCCGAACCAATTTATTAGAAAACAAAACATACAGTTTTACTAATAACAATAATTAAAACGTGACTTTGAGTTTAAAAATAAGATAATAATATTTATTGAACACATAATTCTGGAGAGTATTGTATCACTTTAAACCAAACTTAGGTAGACACTGAAGTGCCTGTTTTACTGCTAACTGGTGGATTAAAAAAAAAACCCAAAAAAACAAGATCTTATCTTAAAAACTACTATAATAAAAAATAAAAAGCAACATCTGGGCTGCTTGTAAAGCTCTTTAGACAACGGCGTTCTTTCTATTTAACTACACTCATATTTTTAATATTGCAAAACTTAATTTTCAATAACATACCTCTACATTCAAATAAGCCCTACACTCCTTGTCCATTAATATGAGTGTTTTAAAGCAGACGCTAAGCTCATTACTAGATAGAACAGTAGGACCGTAACTAACGAATATTATTCCGAATCCAAAAATGTTAAATTTAGGGTTTCTCATCGTAACAATGTAAACAACATTGTAAACATCATACTCTGATTTAACTAACAAGTACTTATGTACCTGTTAATACAGAAATACTTTATTTCAAATAAACTAATTAAAGGTATCTCTGATTTATCAGGTTTAGGAGACGGAGGAATCAGTCAGTCGTGAAACTAGTTGTGTGTGGAACCTAAAGAAAAGGTAATTCAAACCTATAAGGCTACACTTTCGTGACATACCTTCATAACAATAGACAACATAGTGAAACAGACGTCAAATAGGGAAATAATAACTGGTATGTAACTTTACGTACTTTTTAATAATACACAATGTGACTGAATGTAAAAAAAACTTCATGTTAGGCAATTATATTGTATTGCAAGCATTTCATTTGAGTTCAGAATAAAAGTTTGGAACCCTTATTTGATGAAAATATTCTTAGACATTCCTCAGACGCCATTCGTTCGGCCGTGTGCATTGTATGAATTGGAATGAGGGTTTAACTCTGTGATCTGTCTACTGTGTGACAACGGCATGGACAGCTAGATACATAGATTTAAGTCCTTAACGACTGCAAATGTAGAAACATCTTCAATGAGACACTTTCAACGAAAACTTTAGAGAAGACAATTTACCGTACTCAATTCTTAGTCAGATTTTTCCTTTATTAACGTAGTTTACCAGAGATAACTTTATACAGCTTCACTATTAACTGTTTGTTGTAGTGCTCTCTCAAGACAACTGTTAATGGATAGAAACGTTGACTGTTTTATAATTGGAATGCACAGGGATATTTGAGAATAAAAAGGTAACATTAAAAAACTAGTAGTTAGTCAAAAAATGAATTACAAGCCTTAACAGCGGTTATATTATTTGTAATGAAAATGCACCAGCATTTGACTCGAAATGTACTAAGGACTCCATTGATTACACATAATTTTTTTCAGTTACTTAGAAATCATAGCGCAAAAAAAGTATAAGTAGTGCACTGATAGATGAAACGCAATTATGTAAACTTGTCATAACTTGTCATTATGGTGTCTCAACTGATGTCAGATTACACTATGTGCCTACCTATTTAGAACTATCATTGTTTTGAATATGTTCCACCCATCACACATCGATGTAATTTCTACGTATAATAGTTGGATAGTTACGTAATGTACGTGATTTGTTTGGTCGGTGTACCGCAAGAATTAGTCACGAAAAACCACCCTTAATTTTTTAACTTTTTTTTTTTGCTGTTCTATAGCTGGTTGAAAAATTATGGTAAAAGTATGTACTTTACATACTTGTACCATAATCTAGGTGTAGCTTTTGTTTTGCATTGGTTTCATTCAAAAATCTTTTATAGTTTTGTAGAAAAATAACTTTGAAGTTAGGGGTTGCAACCCTTATTTTGCAAAACGAATGATGTGAGGGGCTTTATAATTGGCCCAAAATTATTTTCAACAACTAGCAATATAATAAAGGCACCAATGTCAAAAAATACAGTGCAGATTTCATATGGAAACCCGGTGAGGCCCTTTTATTTTATACATATGTAATATCAAAATAACATACTATACAATACAATACAAATATTTTCCTGATAGCGCAATACTAGAAAAATTTTTAGAAGAATGAAAAAAGCTATCTATACCTGATATATTTTTAGAAAAAAAAAACTCAATATTACACAAAATAATGAAATAACGAGTGAGTTCTAACTTTAATCAACTATGTTATACCTGAAATAAATGCATTTCAGAGTCAGTCATACACATTTTTCTATTTTAAATGAAATATTTTTTTTTTTTAAATAGTTGATTTAAATTTAGTACTCCATATTTATAAGCATCATAGGAATAAATATTCCCTGGCGACCTCCAGTAGTAGCCATGTACTATTCCCATCATCTAAATCATCCTAACAGAAGGTTGCAACGGTATAAATATTAGCAGCAACTTATATTTAATTAGATTATATTAATAGACCTCTATATAAATAAATATTCATTTTCCACAGCTGAAGCCATTAAAGGTTTAATTACTTATACTACAGGACTTATACATCAGTCGGGGAGCTACAAGTACGACAGGATTACATGTAGCCGTATGTATTAGTTCTCAGTTAACTTGAATAAACCAAAAGAATCAAGTTTAAATTATGAAATAAGTATTTAAACACTAAAAATATATTTGGTTTTATATCGACTCGATTGGAAATTGGATCAAGGACAATAAATAATCGATGTCACAAGTTAGAAGCTAGCTATATATTTAAAATCTATATTGTTACACAGATTGTTACACTACAAAAGAAAACATAAGAACTACAATATTTATAACTAATCATAATTAAATATATGTACATATATATGCACATTTACCAATTTATGTATTTGTCCAAAAGTATAAAATCCAAATTAAATGAAAATATTGTTTTAAACATTGTAGCAAATTTACCCATCAGTTTCATAATATTTTTAGAGCCCAAACAAAAATATTTCACAAAGGAAATAATAAAGAACATTTTTATCTAAAGTATAACCATTGAGGCAAGAAATATAATGCTAAAGTTAAAATTTAAAGCTTTATCTACTCAGAGGTTACATCGTAACAGCAGTCTCAGACAGACATACATACGTACGACATTATAGATTTATTATATTTATTAATATTGCCGTTTTTTAAGTTGTTATATAATATCCATTGTATGATTAAAATTATATATATACGCTACACATCTCTTAAATATAATAATATTAAGAAAATGTATATAATTTTATGACAAATCGAAAATATACTCTAATTAAATTAATCCAAAAACAAAACACAAATGAATGTATTCACTTATATTTGGAAGTTAAATAATAATACAGTATTAAAGTCCATTTGACTAAAGAAAGCTATCTCATTCTAGAATAAAATCATATGTATAATAAACTTTTGTAATGAAAATAATACTTATTTAAAATGTACTAACTGCTTGAAGATAAACACTCATAAACGTTTTAAATTACTCATACACAACACTAAACAATATGTTCACTGCAAAATAGATTAAGCCTATAACTTTCTGTAACTTCTTATCTAGTTTTACATAAACTTACTTGCCTTTGTTTGTTCAAGTGAACCACACATAAGTAGACTCTTCTATCCAGGGCATCGAATTCCATCTAAGTATGCTCAAAAGGTAGGTTAGGCCTTTTTTTTTTATTTTTTTAACGTGTGAAAACCCCCTCGGGCCGTCATTCCACCGGGGTTTTTGGTGGAACGGTGTGTCGGAATCGGACCGACTAAAACCACACGGTGTGCCATCCTGCGCTTAAAATAGGAGGAACTCGGGAACAGCTTTGGTAAGACATCCGGACCCCTCCTAGCGCCTGTTGCCCACAACAGCGTGGGCACCACCTTCGGGTAACTCTCAATTAGGCAACGTCCAGGCACACCAGGACGTCACCTCCTCGCGGCTGACCATATGGCGGATGGAGGGGAAAACCCGTCCCGACCACCCGCGGCCACACTCAGGGCGGCATGAGGTGCTGGTAAGCGCCCCTATTCCGCCCGGTTCACCGGCGGCGAGTTGGGTCCGAGTGGAGATCGTCCTCCCGGGCCCGCTAAGCCGCCTCCTTCTGCGAGATAACCTCCTCACAGAAGGTTGCGACCGCGGTGAAATTCCTGTCGCTACCGGCCATGGAGCGTATGACGGCCGGTAGCGAGAGATCCTCTCCGACGACTGCAGTGAGGACCCGACGCTGCGCCGCCCAAGCGGGGCAGTCTGCGAGCGTATGTTGAGCCGAGTCCTCACTGCAGTCGCAGTGGTGGCAGGCGGGAATCAATTCTCTCCTAGCGACCGAGTGCAGGTACTTTCCGAAGCAGCCGTGCCCGGAAAGAACTTGCGTCAGTCGGAAAGAAAGAGTCCCGTGCTGCCGCTCCACCCATTCGACGATGACCGGCTGGAGCGCCTCCACAGCGGCAAAGCCAGCACGTGGAGCCTCCAGCCGGGACGACCAATGAGCCATCGTGGCTCGACGAGCGGCTTCACGCCACTCGCGTACCTCTTCGGGCGGGGGCCGTCTGCCGCTACCCGCCCGGAACTCAGCCGTCCGCTGATAAACTTCGGCGAGCACTTCCGCCTCCAAATCCCACGGGGGAGTTCCGGCCAACGCACACGCCGCCTCCGTCGACACGGTGCGGTAACCACGTATGGCTCTAACCGCCATAACCCTCTGAGGGCGCCAAAGGCGTGCCCTATTCTGGGAGGTTAGAGCCCCCGCCCACACCGGTGCACCGTACAGTGCCATTGACCGGACAACCCCCGTGTATAGCCGTCTTGTAGCGACGCTGGGTCCACCCAAGTTAGGTAAAAGGCGCCCAAGAGTGGACGCAGCGCCGACCAGCCTTGGAGCAAGCTGCCGAAAGTGCTCGTCGAAGAGCCACCTCCCGTCAAGGATCAGGCCCAGATATTTAATGTGGGCCCGAACCGGTACAAGGACCGAGTTGACCATGATTGAGCCGCCAGGGGGTGGACCACGACGGGGCCCATGAAATAAAAGGGCCTCCGTCTTGTCCAGGGCCACCCGTAAGCCCAGCGCCTCTATGCGCCTGACCACCAGTGAGGCTCCTCTGGTGGCAAGGCGCACCGCCTCTTGAAAGTTCACCCCCCGGGCCGTGACCAAGGTGTCATCAGCGTAACAAATTACGCCCAGCCCAGGGGGGAAGTCAGCTCGGAGGGCCCAGTCATATCCCATGTTCCACAGGAGGGGTCCAAGAACAGACCCCTGTGGAACACCGCACGACATGGGCCGACCTCGCAGATTTCTCTCTCGGTCCTCGTACATGACGGTACGCTCCTCTTAATAGTCTGCCACTAGCCGCCTCAGGTCCTGTGGCGTCCAGTCCAGTGTCTCAGCAATCAGGAAAGCGTCCGGACACCAAGCTGGCGTCGAACACCTCCCTGAGGCGGTCTACCAGATGTTCAAGGGCCAGGGCCAAGACTCGGGCAGGGATCCCGTCTGGACCAGGGGCGGTGTTTTTGGAGCGGATCTGTAGAACAGCCGCCCTTATCTCCGCCTCAGTGACGGGTGGAACATTCTCCTCCTCGAACTCCCCGTCGTCTCCGGCCAAGGCGGCCATCGACGGGGGTGAGTACTCCACCCGTTGCGGGAAACGGCCCTCAACCACTTCCTGCAGGAAACTGGACTGGAGGGTCTCAGTAAGGGGGGGGGCCCAACGCGCGGAGCTTTTGTTGCACCGCACGATAAGGGCGACCCCAGGGGTCACGATCTAAACCCTCCAGCATCTCCTTTCTCTTTACTTCTTTGGCGCGGCTAATGGCCAGCTTCAGAGTACTCCGTGCCTCTCGGTACTCTTCATGAAGCCGGTCTTCTTCCCGCTCTTGGCGGTGACGCCGACGACTGTGGGTGTAGGACCTCCGAGCACGAATGTAGGCCGCGCGGAGGTCCGCCAACTCCTGGGACCACCAATAGACCTCCTTCCTTGGAGGCCGACGACTTTCAATGCGGGGCATGGCCGCATCGCATATCTGCGTAATCGCATTGCGAAAGCGACCCGCCCTCATGTCTACCTCCTCGGTCGGAGGCTGCGGAGACAGCCAAGAGTAAACGATGGCTGCCTCCTCTAGTAGATCCCTATCTAATTTAGATACAGCCCATCGTGGCAAGCGGGATGAAAGCCGCGCCGTGTGACCCCTTCTGGGGTCCTGGGTCCGCTGGGTCCGGGAGAGCTCAAATCGGATGTAGAGATGATCCGAGAGCGTCTCAACCTCTACCAGGACACGCCAGTTCCTTGTGTTGTCCCTCCTCGTGTGGCGAGAGCAGGGGTAGCGAATGAAAGGTCCACTATCGACCCCCCCTGCTGTCGCACACACGTGTTGGTGGAACCTCTGTTTAGGAGACAGAGGCCCACCGATGCTGCCCACTCCTCTACAGCGTCGCCCCGTGCGTCCGTCCTGGGGGAACCCCACGCAACGGACTTGGCGTTAAAGTCCCCCAGCACTAGAACGTGCCCAGACGCTAGTCGCCGCATCGAGGTCTCCAGGTTATTGAGAAAAACCTTGAAATCACTCAGACTCCGGTTGGGGGAGAAATAGACACCATAAATGGTAATCCCCCCCCACTCAGCGGCAACATATCCAATGCCCTTGTCTCTTAACGACAGGGGCGGGGAATGAGCCGCCGTAGAGCCGATGACTGCCACGGAGCCGTCCCAGGTAGGTTAGGCCTGGTACGACCCTTTCGCTGATATAATATTCGATCAGTTGCAGCGGCGCGCAGTCCGCATTAACGACTGACCTGAGGTCACCCAGTGTCTTGAGCGTATGCAGTTGCTAAGAGATGTCGCTTCTATGGCACCGTTTGAGAACCGAACAAAACGGTTTGGCTCTTCTTTCCTGTGCCGATTGCTGAAAGCCTAGAATCACTACCAGCGCACCTGTTTCCTTCGCACTTTGATCCCGCGTCTGTTAAGCGGGACGTTAAAAAACATCTCACCAGGCCGCCATACTGTGGGTCACCATGCTGCATTGACTAGACATGCAATGTGGATGGTGACCACCACTCTTGGACTCCACTTATTGCTTTCCATCAGGCAAATTGGAGTCACTATGGTAGGCTAATATAAAAAAAAAATATAGAACCATCGTTATAAGCGTTATACCTTCTTACAGCTTGATAACAGATATTCAATGCTTTTTTTCAGGAGGCCAAAAAAGCGTTCCCTTAGCGATTGCTTCATACACAATTCATTTATACCGGAGGCCATACATACTTAAATACTTGTAAGTTTCAATTGGAAATACGTCTTAGGTGTGTGGCATCTGTCAGTTCAACACCTTCAATCAGACTCAGACAGACTCGACAAACTTGCCTTTCTTTACATTGAGTACTGCACATTTATCTATACCAATTGTAATAGTACTACATTTCATTTAATTAATTTATAATTTAATTAAATTAATTTTATTATTCCAAAGAAAAGGCACGTAAAGCGATTCCGAGACACATTCTCAAATCCTCATTTTTATTGGGATAGAAAAAGAAAAAATTCCATACCTTTTTAGCAGTAAAAGCAGTAACGAAAATTTCTAATACAACACCTGAAAGTGCATCACCCATAACATAATGCACAGCACGAAACCTGAACTCTTAGTGTAAGTTGAACGACTCGGTGTCACAAAGTGGTTGATAAATCGCAGTACGTTTATGCGATAGGGGGCAAACGAGCAGACGGGTCACCTGATGGTAAGTGACTACCGCCGCCCATGTACCCATCGTCTCACAGTCACTCACTTGATTGCAAGTGTGCCGTAAAGCTCAGAGCTTTATAAAAATTTACCGTAGGAAACATACGAGATCTACGGACGATTGAATCTTGCTTCAACTTCGTACAGTGAACTAAAATGTGGAGGTTGGTTTAATACAACTATACAACTGGGCTTGCGAGTGGCCCTGGACAAGACTGAGGCCCTTTTATTTCATCCACCCCAGGTTCCTTAATTGTGGTCTGACATATCCGGGCCTGATAACTGACGGTAGGTGGCGCTTCGACGAGCACTTCCAACAGCTAGCACCGAAGCTGGTCGGCACTGCGTCCGCCCTTGGGTGACTTTTACCCAACTTCCAGTGGACCCAGTGTCGTAACAAGGCGGCTATATACAGGGATTGTCCAGTCAATGGCACTGTATGGTGCGCCGGTGTGGGCGGAGGATCTGACAACCCAGAACAGGCACGCTTCTGGCGTCCCCAATGGGTTATGTTAGTTAGAGCTACACGCAGATACCGCACCATATCAACGAAGGCGGCATGCGCGTTGGCCGGAACTCGCCCGTTACGTTTGGAGGCGGAAGTGCTTGCTGAAGCGGATGGCTGAGTTCCGGGCGGGTAGTGGCAGTCGACCCCCGCTCGACACTTGTAGATTGTCCCGCCTGGGCGCCGCAGCGTCGGGCCCTCACTACAGTCATCGAAGAGGATCTCTCGCTACCGGCCATCATACGCTCCATGGCCGGTAGCGACAGAAGTTTTACCGCGGTCGCAACCTTCTGTGAGGAGGTCATCCCGCAGAGGGAGGCGGTGGAGCGGGCCCGGGAGGATGACTTCCACTCGGACCTAATTCGCCGCCGAAGAGTGTGGCTGCCGTTTGGCCAGCTGCGAGGGGGTGATGACTGCGTGTGTCTGGACGTCGCCTTATTGATAGGTTACCCGTAGGTGGTGCCCGCATAGTGCGGGCAGGCGCTAGGAGGGGTCCGGATGTGTTAATAAAGCTGTCACCGAAAACCCCGGCGGAATGACGGCCCGAGGGGGTTTCCACACGAGCTAAAAAAAAAATACAACTATACATAGATTTATCGGCGAGTTGGAGGCGTGCCAGCCAAACAATGCTCTGCAAACGGAATTTAATGCTAAAATGTTTTCAAAATATATGTATATTGAAGTGTTGTAATAAACTCTACTCCTATTGGCTCTGTATGGATAATGTTTTTTTTTTTTTTGGTACGACATATAAGACACTTCTACCATCAGGTCATCTGTCTGCTTCTTTGCTAGCACATTAAAATTATTATTGTAAATTAAATTACAATCATTTTAATTCTACTTACTTTCACAAACAGAATTAAACTGTCAAAAAAACATATTTTTTTCTACATTATACGCGTCACTTACTACTCGGTTCAATCATAAGCAGGTCACGTCGGTCAACATTAAAATATATTTATCTTAAAGAACAATGCCATCAAAATTATTACAAAACAAAATTATTATACATGAACCGTTCGTTTTTTTATTAAGCTGTGTCTCAGAATAAGTTTCTGAAAGAAAATTTCTATTTGCGTCATGTTGTGTTTGATATACTATTCATGGATGCAAACGAAAACAAATTCTTTGTTTTCATATAAAACCTTGAGTGATCTTGAATGTGGGAGGAACCATTCAGCTACGAGCTATGTACAGTGAATCGAAGAATGTATGAGAGAAGTAATGAACCAGATAAATAAACTGAAAAAAAAAAATCTCTGAGTCATAAAGGTTATGGGAGAGCTATGCTATGCTATGCGAATGAGTGACCTCTACTGGAGTAATAATTAATAATTCTGGCCTTACAGCAACTTTCGCAGAGTAAACCTTTTTAAAAATGTATCTGCAATTCAAACAAAGGCAACACTTACTTGGTATATAAACTATTCTTTACTTGCTTAGAAAACAAAGGCAGTGGAATATTCTAAGTGACGTTAATACTTTAGAACCATACCAAGTATATTGTATGTAAAGTAATGTGTACAAAACAAAGAACTTCAACTATAAGGCGATCCAAAATAATAAGGTCAGAAATAATAGGGTATATTTAACACAATTTTTAACTACATTTTTAATATTAAGCACATTCATAACGAAAGCGGAGATACATATGTATGTATAATAAAGATTTTTGAAAGAAGAACGTTTAAACAAACAATCACTGGATACCTTTAGTACTTCTATCTTAGAAGAGCGACAGCGAGTGCATAGCAACATCTACTGTCACTTCTCAATCTTTGAAGCTTTAAAGAATTTGCTACAAGCTACATTAAAAAGTAATATCACTTTATTTTAATACAACCTGAAAAAAAAAAAACAAGATACGCATACATCTTAACTGAGCTAATATTGACAGACTTCTTTAAATATGAATTCTGTTCAAAGGTAAATTATAGGCAAAGCATCTCTTTTAATATACAGCGATACGGGGCTTAGGAATATTGTAAGGTATAAATATAATGTTGTTGAATTGAAATTCTTATTTTCGTTTTAACTTGTACCAGTTATTAACGTTCTCAAACAAGAAATCTAATATCTAATATCTCTATAGATCTTTAAATAATTTCAGTAAATATAATCTTATATTAACTGTGTATAAGGGAATACCGTGCTTTATTTTAAAACGAGTAGCAACGAAACAGTGATTATTGAGCTTTGTTGTTCCTAGTTAAACTGCAGTCTTGATTACGTTAACATTGATGTTATAAAAGTAAAGATCTGGAAATGAACTCAGACGGAGATCAATTCCACATTCTAAATAGTATATATATATCTTACTTTCTACAAGTTTTGCAATTCCGAAATAAAATTTCGGAATTGAGCTTATCTGTACTTATCCGTATATATGCCTGCTGAGACATTTTTATTGTAAGCGGATCACTTCAACTGCATAAATCAAGGGTAAAAATTTTCAGAAATATAATGTGTGATTTAAGTTGTAAAATTGAAGGTGTAAAATTTAAGTCGCTATTTATTTCACTGTCCCTTGAAAAACTAATTATTTTTCTATCGTTATTTTCATTCTTAGTCATACATAACGCTATCAGTTATTCAATAGCTAATACTTATGTAAAATTACACTAAGAGTTGATATAATATATTCATAGACGTCGTGTTAACGTTATTTGAGGTTTCGAGACAACTCAATTTCAACATAAGAATATATTTATTCTTTTATGAGCAATATTTTAACAACAAAACTATTTGAGGATTTGTACAAATTAAAACTAATAAAATACAAAATCACACTACAAATACAAAAATTAACACAAAACACGTAGTATATTTCAGAAACGATTAAACAAACGTTGTGGGTACTGTGAATTACTTTTATTTGATACTTTTGCTCGAATACAATTTTATAAGTATATGTAAGTATGGTTTTTAAATATAGATAAACAATTATATTTTAAATAAAAGGCTATAAGAAGCGTTAACGGATCATTTATTTTGTAAAATATGAACGTAAGAAGTGCGAAACAAACGTGAAAAGTACTTCTATAGAAAATATTGTAAAATGTTAAATGCAGGAATTTAAATAAAAAAAGGAGGTTTTCTGTATTCGACCTTCGTCTGTCCCCCTATTTCACAACAAAAAAAAAAAACTAAAATACCTTGTTCTGGTTGAGGTTATAAGACAAAACAATATTTTTCTCTATCACACTTTTATTACTCTTATTATAAGCGACATATTGTCCATTTCAGACATAGAGGCGAACGAAGTTGCCGGCACGGTTAATATAAAATAAATGTACCGTACACTTTTTACATTACGAATATCATCCCTCGCGTAGGTATCAATTTATTATTTTCTCTAACAACAACAAATTTGTAATGTAAACTAAATGGCGAAAGTAACATACAAAGATTATTATATGCATTTCTAGTTCTGATTTTTTTTAATATTAAGTTAACTAGATTAACCTTCCAAACTAAAACTCAACATACCAAATACATTATGTATATACATATATACATATTATGTTATGTATGTTATGTAAGGTGGAGGCAAATGGTCTGCATGGGCTAAGGTCCGCGACACTACTCCATTAACGACTTATTAAGAAGGGCGCTCGTTTCCGTCCATATCCCCTGCGTCTTGGAGCCCCCTGGCCTGTCGCGATACGGCGGGAAACGGCCTGCCGGACTCACCCTCGTCCCATGGCGGATCTCTGATATGGGACGCTACTTGCGTCTGTACCTATGCGTCCTGTCACCTCGCTGCTACTCTGAGGGCGGCCGGTTCGGCGGCCGAGTCAGCGGCATTGGGCAAACACAGAAAATAGCCCTGGAGGACGCGGGGTATGACTTCGTCCCGTTCGCCGTGGAGACGGCAGGTCCGTGGGGCTCTGAGGCCAAAAGGTTCGCGGCTGATTTGGGGCGCCGACTGCGGAGTAGGGGACGGGACCTACGCTCTGCTCAATACCTGACCCAAAACATCGCTATATGCGTACAACGGGGAAACGCCGCCAGCGTCATAGGTACGTTTGGTCGAGGGGACGCATTATTATAATTTAATTTTAAATATAAGTTTTTCTGCTACTTGATTGATATATATATAATATAATATAAGATGAATGTCAAAAAAAAAAAATAATACCTTATTTAACGTCTTTTCTAATATTTATATGTATTAAGTTGTTATTATAGTGTAAGCAACCACGGTGTATTGTTAATTTGTATACTTCTAAGATTTCCTTTTATAGTTTCAACTTTACTTTTATTATAAATAATAAGTATTAACCAAATTGTAATTCTAAGTATTATGTATATATGTATATACATATATGTATATGAACCAAAAAATATATTTCTTTGTTACATTTTAGTACTGCCAAATCCTATTTACGAGTAAAATAAATTTACTATTCTTTACAGACCTTCAACACCAGAGCTTAAGCTCGAACAGTGTTTTAAATAAAACGATTAAGACTTTAAACATTAAAATATAATTCGTATCTGTCTACATTATCGGTATCTTTTTTATAAAAAGTTTATTTTCTTAAATTAAGAGTATACATTACGTCCTTTAACAATCCTCAAAAACATACTAATTACAATGTACAGAATCTAAACATTAAATTAACATGAAATGTAACATTAATTAGGAGCACGTGAACGATTTTTTTTTCTCTATTTTTGTTAGTATGCATAGAAGGAAAGAGGAGTCTACAAAAATATATACTTATTCCATGTCTCATGAATTCATTCATTCATAGACAGTTTTTTTTCATTGAAGTTGTTGTTGACTTGATTTACTTGTGAACAAAACATTATCCAACGTCAGAATTTATTTGTCACCGATAACCGCTAATCTTCAGAACGTCGCTATGTTTGTTAGAAGAAACTTAATTATATAACAGGCTAACATAAATTCTAAGCATTTAATATTCCTGACAGGTTGCAACTGTAGCACACTTTATGGCAAGCTCGAGTTTAATTTCATTGTATATATTCGCAATGCCGCAATAAAGTGTTAGAGTAAATGGTCGTAAAGCGCAAAGGTCCTTGTGCAGGGCAACTTAAAAGGTATTCGCTTCAAAGGATTTTGGAAATTGGAGTATAATAACTTTTCCAAGCTTGTGGAAAAGCCGCATCTTTGAAAATTGTAAACTATTGTTATTGCCTAGGTATTGTAATAAGTATTGCACCTATGTACACAGTCTATAATAATCTATACATAGTGGCACCCTGTACAAAGTATTGGTGGTACGTGATCCTGGGTATTACAGAAATATAAGAGGTGGTTGTCCTAAAGAAACGGTGGCGGGACGTGTTCCGCCCACGCCGTTAAAGACTGGAGAGCAAAGAAGCTCTCATCAATTTTGAAATCACCTGCTTTGAGGACAGGTGGTCATATCTGTTGAAGGTTAAGGGAGAACCTTCCTAGGCTACACCTTAACCCCTGGCCATAGACACTCGTAATGGAACACCTTGTAGTTTTAGTTGGTTCGATTCCGACATAACCACTTAGCCGAGTTTCTTACTCGCTGCCCGAGGGGTTTCCACACGTTTAAAAAAAGACGGAAGTAGAGAAACGTATATATATATATACATACACTCATACCTGTGTCGCGGAAGGGGTAGGCAAGAGTGGGAGTATTTTCTGCGACAGTAAATATACATACTAGATATTTAAAAGTCTTCGTACATTATGGAATACGAGCAATTATGTTACATTGGATGCTAAATGACATCATTCTCTTCAAAGACCCTTTGTATTATTTTATGACGGCGCAGCTATCTCGAATAATTATTATACATTTATCGTTTGTTAGGTAGTAGAGCCACGCTGATTTATTCAGCAGGAATGGGCCGGCTCGACCGGGGCAGTACTACCCTCTCACAGAAAACCAGCCTAAAGTGACAACATTCGTGGTGTCGCCTTTCGCTGGTGAGTGAGAGACCGGAGACCCATCGATGCATCGTTATCGTGGTATGTGTGTGAGCAGTGGAGTGCTGTAGAGTCATTGTGAGGGTGGCGTGGATCGAACCGTCGGCCAGGGAGACCCGTAGAAACGGTGGTGCCGCTGGCCGCCCGCGGCATAGAGAGGGGCCCAACCACGGCTAACCACCGTGGGAGGCTGCCCCGTCAGTAATCCACGAAGTGGCTCGTCGTGCCGGTTGGTGACCGGACGGTGGGACCCGGCGTCCATTTCCGGGAGGGTACGGGGGCCCTTCCGTCCGGCGGTTCGGTCTCCGCCATGCCTCACCGTTACATGATGACACAGTATTTTCAGTCTCAGTTTACACAGTCACGATGACTGTCATGCCTTTTACGCCCCCTTTCCCAACTCTTATCATGGCAGTACAAAGAAAACAAAATGGTACAACAGTGGCATCCTCCTCTCCCACCAACCCGCTTTTTGTGGTGGAGTTCACATACGTGGACTCCATGCAAACCTCAGCGCCGTACACCAGCACCTTGAGACGGCTCGGCCGGAAATGCTTTTTCTTACGGAGACACAAATACGCCGCCCTGCCGACACGGCATATCTCTACTATCCCGGCTACGTTCTAGAGGAGTGCTTCCTCGCGAGGGCTGGGGTATGTCATTTCGTCAGGGCAGGGATGTTTGTTGTCGCCGTCTGCACTGCCTAGAAGACGCATCCTTCTCCATCCTTTGGCTTCACGTGGATTTTGGCTCTATGAGCCGGATCTACGTTTGCCTTTATCGGTCCCATGCCGGAGACTCTGAGACAACTCGACTCTTTGACCACATGAGTCACGCAACGGACAAACCGCAGGAGCAGTTCCCGACCGCCGAACTGGTGTTTTTCGGAGACTTTTATGCCCACCATGACTTCTGGCTGGGATCTTCCAGAACGGACCATGCTGGTCGAACTGCCCACGCATTCGCTCTCACGCATGACCTTACCCAACTGGTACTCCAGAACACCAGGATACCAGACATATCGGGTCAAGCGCCCTCTTTGCTAGACCTTCTGCTGACGAGTCACTCAGCGCAGTACAGTGTAACGGTTCACGCCCCTCTGGGATCCTCCGACCACTGCCTGGTGTCCACCTCGGTGCCTCTTGTTGCCCCACCACGGTCTGTGGTAACAAGGCGACGGTTATGGCACTACTCGTCAGCAGACTGGGATGGAATGCGGGATTATTTTGCATCTATTCCGTGGGCTCAACCCTGCTTTAAAGACATCGCAAAGTGCGTCTGCCGTGGCTGACGAAATCACAAAGCCACTAAGGAATGCAAGAGGGCTTACATCAGAGCTGATGCCCAGCGCATTGCACGGTTTGGTCAAGAACTCGTCGCTTACCCTACGGGCAGCCGTAAGTTTTGGCGATTGGCCAAAGCCGTGCAGTCCAACTACTGCCAGCGTTCGCTGCCACCGCTGAAGTACCCTGACGGATCACTGGCCTACGAACAGCAAGAGAAAGTGAAACTACTTGCTGCTTGCCTCTACAAACCTTGAGCTTTAATAAATATATTTTAAATTTTTAATTTGACGGTTTGACATATATAAATTTATACTAACTATAGAACCGAGCTTTATAAGTAACATAATGTTTTCGTCGTTACTTTCGTAGTTTATGAGTCAAAAGCGTTTATATTAACCCACATCTATGACAATTCTTTGAGCTTTAAGCAGGATTATTTTATTATTCTAGGCAGTATTTCATGAGATTTTCAAAGAGCAAATATTATGACATGTACTTTCATAAATAGTAAATATAATAAATTGGTAATGTTAGGTGGAAGATGTGAACCCCATAGTATTAGACGTGTGGATACACGTTGAAAAGCATCCTTTGGAGTTTAAAATTCAGCCAGAGTACATGCCTAACGATTTGCTTAATCCATGCTTGCTATAACTTGAAACTTACATAAAGCCTTCAGCAAGACCTACGATATTTCTACAGGTTGTCACGTCGTGTCAAGAAGTTCTAGTATAGAAATTGAACTTGTTTCAAGATGTTGTACTCTTTCAATAAACATAAACACATCATGATCAAAGCGTTTCAATTTCAGTGAATTTGTTTCTGATTAGATGATATTTTTGGTTTTCTTCAAACATTACCTCAGCTTCTGTTTTGCAATATACATATTTTCTAGAAAGAAAGAGGGCTGCATGAGGTACTCCTAAGTACCTGACCATAGCAGGCGTGATACAAAATATTTACTAAAGCAGGAAATAATAATTTGAAACTACAATAACAAGACTTAGTTTTATAGAAGGTGATATATATGTATATATTGAATGAAGAAAAATAATAAATAATTTAAATAAGTAACACGATGTTGGAATTCCAATGTGAGGGGAAGTCAACGTCAGTTTTTTTATGTTACAGGAGGCAAACGAGTAGACAGGTTATACCTAGATCACATTGGAACACTTAACACACACATTTATGTATATAATATATATAACATTTAGTGTTCCAATGTATATTACATATTTGGTCAAAGTGAAGTACTTTTTTTGCTATTTTAGTTTATATACATTTATAACTATTTCCTTATTTGAGTTAGTCAAATGAGTGATTAAAATACGTAGCTTATTTAAATAGTTTAGTTGCTGCTAAAACCCGAACTTCAGCGATTCGAGGACTTGGTTTTGTGGCTAAATCTTTAAACATTTCCTCAAAGCAGGGCTTGGCTGCAGCCAGCGAGTATACATTTAGTATACCGCCGTGTAACTTCAGCACACAAGCCAGGTGTACACTTCAGTATTTTCTTCACGTGATGGGAAGTGACAAACTAACTTCCATGGACACCTGCAACTCAAGAATCGTAAATGCGCCGCCCACCTTTTTCTGAGGTGTGGAAAGATACCAGAAGAGGAGAGAGGAGAAGCTACGTTGCATCACAAGGCCGTCGTATCGCAACGGTCCTGGAGCCAGTCTATAGGTGTCTAAGCATGGCTCTACCATTAACTCTTAAATTAACATGATGGCAAATATAGGAGTCTTATCCTCTATTTATAATACTTCCAAGAATGAAGATGAGCAGCTATACATAATTATCTCATTTGTAATAGATCGTTGGTCACGTTTTATAAATTTGAGTCCTGCAATGTGATAGTTAGAATTGGTGGTGGAGTAGCTTTTTTGGGGTGAAAGTTACATATTTAGTTTTTATGACATTCAGTGTCTATCGTCTTTTGGAACATTACGGTAATCCTGTAAAACCAATCCTGAAGCACTTAATTCTGGTCATTGCCATTGCAAAATATATTCACTTGAAAAACAATTCTATAATTTTATTTAAGTAGGTACAAGAACTCTAATGAATATCAGAAAAGTGTTCTGCCCAACGTACTTCAGTGAAGAAGCCTCTGCCAAATTTAACAAGAAGACTCAAGCATTCTGTTTACACGCTTATAGCCAACTATAAGCGTGTACGTTATTGTGTCTACCTATATATAAATATAAGTAAACAGAATGCTTGAGTATACGCTAAGATCCTGCAAAGGTTGTATTGTGGTGAACGTATGTTGTAGAGTGGGTGACGTGGCAGCGTAACGTATTTGCCACCGTAGGGATGGTGCCGCACCCACGCCGACCACAAGTGGTACACACACTTACACGACCACACGGGAGACATTCTGCAAAGATTTAGGAACAAGTGCTGACTCGCACTTGTTCCTAAATTTTGCAGAATGTCTACCGTGAACTAATACAAAGAACATGTAGACCCGGATAACTATTCTGGATCACACAGTTTGACTCGAACCCACAACATCTGTCTCAGCCGTAGTCAGGATCGTTAACCACTAGACCAACCAGCCTGAGAGGATGCCAGATGAGGATTCCAATCCAGTCCCTTGCTTGTACGGCCATTTCAGTTCCAGTAGTGTTTTAAAAGGTAGCGGTTTTCTGTTAGGCCGTGGTACCTAATTCTTATCTTACACGCGATATTTAAGCGAATCCCTACACAACTAAGAAGACCTATTCGCCTGATTCCATCTTGTATTTATTTTCTAAGGATAAACTTTTCTTTTGGTGTAAATATTGTGGTCACTGAAAATCTCCAATCAATCATGTATCCGAAAATCAAATTTCTCTTTTTTATCTTGTTTAAACAATATTTACACCTAAGTTTTTTTTTTGCTTAGAATAGGACCTTATAATAAATTTCTTAATCAAGGATTCAACGATATTATTCTTCAAGCATATTTTTATACCTTAATTACCCTACTGATGAATTGGTCTATTAGTTGCTAAAAGCTTTGATGAGGAACGCAATTATGTTGCCAACTTCTCTTTGGTGAGCGCAACACGAGTTAAAGAGCAATTTGCTCTGTGAGCAGTTAATAAACCTTGTGGAAAGACTTTCTACACATCGATTTCAATTATTGTTCGTTTTCACTGATTTAGGTGTAGAAATTTTAAATTAATAATTTTGAGGTTAAAAGTAACACAAATTTAGTTACTAATTCTATTCTAATTAATAATCCTTTAAACAATAGTGACAAACTGTTTGGATTCGCGTGGGTTACAAACTATCAGTAAACGAAAAAAAAGAATGTTTAACGATTCCGGAAAAAACTAATTGTTTTATTTAACTATTTAATTAAAATGAAAGGCACATAGTATTATTACGTCACGAAAGTTATTTTTATTTACAGTATATTTTTAGTTAGATTAGGCAATATTTTGCTTTTTAACTAAAAAAGTTCCTTTCTATACTATAACAAAAAAAAACATTACATATTTATTTTTGCAATAAAATTGAAAATATATAAGTATACTCCTCGAATTCGTTTGGACTCTTTAATTCAATAAGAAATAACATAAGTAACAAACTGAACTGAAATAATAAGAGCAATGAATACTTGAAAACTTGAAAACTTGAAACAGTTAAAGTTGAAAAAGGATAGGATAATATACACCTTAACTATTCAGTAATGCAGTAGGCCATTCAGTTTATTAGAAATTTTATAGATAAAAAACTACATTAGATTCCTTTAGAAAAAGTTTACTGTCAACTGCACGTTTTTTCCATAAAATGAAATCACTGTCTTTGGATATTCACAGTAGGAGTCCGGAAAGAATAACTGTCTCAAACATTAGTGATCAAGTCTCGACTTTGTAATAAAATCCTGAGGGTTATTTTTAGAATTTGTCTTTTATTTATTGCAAATGTGGTGAAGTAGACTTGACGATGTATAATTTCAAAGTTTTACATACGACATCTAAATTGAAATTCAAATGACGTAGGAGGATTTCTACCATTGATTACCTCAAATGCTACGTGCTCTCTTTAACGGAAGGTATATAATGTTACTGTAAATGTCTGAAGCGCAGTGTGTTTTACGATATATGTATATAGCTGGTAAATGACTGTAATTTATGCTTTTCATGACAATTTCGGTTATACACCGGTGACCGTTATCATAGAACTCGATGAAGTGGTTAATGTTCATTATGAGCGAAATTTTCAAGAGTTCCACACAGACCAACTGTGTATGCAGCTGTGTATTAGGTATATTTTTATAACCATTCCCATGGGCACAACTAAAGAATTTTAAATTTGTTTGATCTGTTGACAACACAACATTGATAGAATTGTGGTTTATTGATAATGACGGTGGCTCTTGCTTTCGGTTTTAAAAGATAATTGAGTCATGTCAAATCAGTCTGAATATAAGTCCTTTAGCAGGTGTCCTGTTATAATAACTGATAGTTGAACTTTTTGAAAATATATCAGCTACCGTGTCTACCAAACTAGACTGCTAGAAGTTTTAGATCTACATTGAAATTTGATACTCGCTTTGTACTGTGGAAATAAATACCATTAAAACTAAAAGAGCAGTATAAATAAAATTACATAATGTTGGTGACAGGAGTGTTGATAGTTTTATTCACAGTTGATAAGTCCTAGTCTACCGAGAGGTTTTGAAAGATAAAGTTTTCGTTAATTTTCAAGTTAGGTTGTTGGTGACTCCACTTACCACGCGCTAACAGTTGTCACCAGATTATGTTCTATTCTGTCTATTTGCGATATATTCGCATTTTCACATTACTGGTAAGACTGGTAAGAAGTGAGAGAAAACACTTACCGAGAGAGTATATTGCAATCGAGTCGAGCCGAGTCGAGTCGAGAGTTATCGCACAGGTCGTATGCACAAGTACAAACACAGATGTTTCACTATAATAGTATAATACTCCGTATTTGCTCAGCTTCACTCGGGAGAACCACTAAGATTTTTGATCTGTTAATCACACAACTTAAGAGTATTTTTAATAATACACCGAAGATTGATAGAATTGTGGTTTGTTAATAGGTGAGTGCCATGTAGATAGCATCAATGATATTTATGCACTGTCTGTATGACTCGGCGGCGCAGGTAAAGTGCTGACTAACCTACTACTAAATACTTTACAGTGTTTGCCCTGTACACTGTTAATATTAGTTCCTAGATACACAACTAATTACTATAAGACTAATCCTAATCATTGTGGTCGCAGTTCTAACCTACACCTAGCGAGGGCTCTACATTTGTAACATTTTGAATGGGCCGGCTCGACCGGTGCGATACCACGGCCTCACAGAAAACCGGTTGTGAAGTAACGCTTGCGTTGCATTTCCCCGAATTGAGTGAGGTTTCCGGAGGCCCAATTCCTCCTCCCCCCTTTTCTCTCCCATATCTCCTTTCTCCTTTTTTCCATCTCCTCATCCCTCCTCTCTTCCTTACGCTCCCCATCTCTCATCACCCTCAAAGGCGGGCAGAGCACTTGCGTCTCTTGAGTTGCAAGTGTCCATGGACGGCGGTGTCACTTACCATCAGGTGACCCGTCTGTTCGTCTGTCCCCCTATAGGTTTAAAAAAAAAAAAAAAAAAAAATACTGTTACTATCGTTAAATCTAAGTTTTGATGTGTCTCTTCTGTGTATGTTAACGTTTTTGAGGTACAAGAACAATTTTTGGGCTACACCAACTAAATTGGCGATTGTCGAATACACCGGTTCATTTTAACATTAAATGATATCAGATGTTCACAGTAACATACGTATATACTTTGAGCTAATAAATAGGTTAATCTTAAGAAACTTGGTAGTAATTGAGATTGTTAGACCTGTAATGTGATTTCATTTTATAATATTCCATTAATTACCATGGCGTTGGGTGAGTTTGTTGATATATGAATCGGTTTTCAGTCTTTGTCATTTGTATACTTTTATTTAAATATGAAATATTCATATAAGTTTAAACAAAATCCATATTAAGAAAGCGAAAAAGAACTGGCCGTCATTGACTACTAATATTTAATATAAAATAAAATAAAATGAGTAACACGTTCGAACGAACAAAGATATGTGTGCGAGGCGCGAAACTTATAGACACACAACCATTTATTATTATTACTACAACTTATCTTTAGGATATTTTATGAAGAATAATGCATATGAAATGCAAAATTTATTACTTTTTTATTTCTTATACAAAATACAACTCCCGCATTTGGAATAAATAATTATACAACGGACACACATCTAGACCCATGTATGAAAAAAAAAAAAACTAAATCCCTTTTAAAAAAGCTTACGGTCCACAAACTATAAATATTACTTGAATAATGAGCACATTAAAACAGCCATGTCATAACCACTGCGTCAGCCTGTAGGGGAAGCTACCATACTACCACAAGAAAGTGACATGATAAACACGTTTTATATATAATAAGCAATTTAGATTTGCATCAAATTTGCTGAAATGTGTTATAATTAATCACTAAATAGACACTTAAGTTAAACTATCACTCCATCAGTAAGTGTTTGGTTTTTTTTTTTTTGTAAATGTAAATATGAAATTTGCGGCCTTTGAGGGTGATGGGGGATGATGGATGCAGGGAGGGGAAAGAGAGAGATGAGTGGATAGGAAAGAAGAAAAGGGATTGGGCCCCCGGTAACCACACTTGCTCGGTCACACAATGCAAGCATTGTTTAACAGTCGGTTTTCTGTTAGGCCTTGGAAATACACCGGTTGAGCCGCCCATACGTACCGAAGCATGGCTCTCCCACGTTAATTTTAATTGTCTCATGCGCATTTTATGTAAAACAATCTAAATTTACTAAAAGTAGTTTTCCCTAGAATATGCCTTCTTTTATATTCAGTCAAGTCTACGATAGTACAGACATATGTATGTACTTAATACACGATTTATATGCTAAAACACAAGGAACTTAAATGGCTGTTCTAAGAATTGTACCTTGTTGTACAGTGGCTGTTACAACAATTCATCTATTTTTAATTCCTATTTTAATTTAAAAAGAAGAAAAAAGAAAAAAAAAAGACAAAAATAAATGCTGTGTGGTTCTCAGTGGAATAGAATGGGGCCACGCAATCTCTTCCCGGGTAACAAATTGGTTGAGGCTCTTCCCGGGTGTCGTAACAGGAGACTAAGGGCTATCAATCAGATAGTAAATATACAGTCTTCTAGTACTCGGGACTCTATTCTGCTCCACCGAGCACCTCACGGCAATTCAACAAGTAGTAATATCATAATATTCACTAAACCTGTACCAAGTAAAAGTTTTTCATACGTATACTGGAAAAAAAACTTAAAGTCCGCTTAAAAAGGCTTCAATAAAACATTGAACTAACGAGACTGTAACTTATGAAGTAACTAAACGGTTTAAAACAATCCGCCACTGACTACAATCTATGCAATTCAATTATAATGTATCTTACAAATATTACAACGGCGATTGTTGCAAAAGTTGATGAAAAAGTTTTGAAATGAGTTGATCCAAACGGATTTCTCCACCCGAAAAAATCCACTTATTTTATTTATTTATTTATTTATTTATTTATTTCGACTTATAGCACATTTTGTACAAAGGCGGACTTAATGCCTCAGGCATTCTCTCCCAGTCAACCTTGGGGTGTGGCAAAAATAAATGGTAGTAGGTGCAAATAGATGAGAGAGGTACCAGTTTAATTATTATAAAATATGATTTAATTATATACATATATTACTTTCATACATCATATACTAATATATACATATATACATATGTATATATAAATAAATACAAACTTATATACATATACCTACATACAACGCATATAATAAACACTATAAAAGTCTGGTAAGTCTGATTTCGAGTGGTAGTGCATTCCAGAGTAGGACTGATTGGACATAGAAGGAAGAGTTAACAAAGTCAGAGTTATGAGGGGGACATAAGAGAAGATTGTTGTGATTGGAACGAAGATTTCTATCGCGATTTGACGATAGAAACGGAATGTAGGGAGCCAAATAATGTGGTGGAGACGGAGAGTTAAGAAAAGAGAAGAGCGAAGTTAATGCACGTAGATTTCGGCGTTGGCGAATAGGGAGCCATTTTAACTGGGAGCGTAAAGCAGACACGTGGAGTGGACATACTTGCGAAGATTGAAAATAAATCGAATGCAGTTATTGAGAAGACGGTCTAGTTTGTTGAGAAGGTCTGCATTCAGGTCGAAATAGCACACATCACCATAGTCGATTATAGGAATAATAAGGGATTGCACTAGGATAGTTTTGGTCTTAGTGGGAAGGAAATTTTTGAGACGGTATAAATTTCGGAGACTTCTAGTAACTTTCTGACTTACATGAGTTACTTGGGCTGGCTCGCCAATCAAGCGTTGTGTCAATATGCAACCCCAGATCTTTAACAGCCGAGTTCAAGGGTATGACTGAGCCATTGAGAACAATAGGCGAGATGGAGGTGGTATCAATCCTACACATAATGCGTTTGCTGCCTATAACTATCGCCTGGCATTTGGTAGGGTTTACGGATAAACCGAACCTCTTTGACCAACATTTTATGAATTCTAAGTCATTGTTGATTTTATCAATGGCTTGCGGTATCTCATCAACGCTAGCATGTGTGTAAAGCTGCAAGTCGTCAGCGTACAGGTGATACGCACACTGAAGGTCTAGAGTAATGAGATTAATATATGTACATTGAAAACAATAGTGGAGATAGAATACCGCCTTGAGGGACGCCAGTATAAAGATCACACCAATCTGACGACTTGTCATCAACGCGTATGCACTGTTGACGTCCCTGAAGATAAGTGGAGAACCATTCCAGAGCTTCTGAGGAGATCATATTTAAAAAAAGGGTAGGTGTGGATAAAGTAAAGTTGTGTCTCTATAGAATAAAGCAGTTTAAAATTAGAAAAATCAGTGCACTTACATAATTTCATGGTTTATTAAGTGTTATATACATCAATTCAAGTGAATTATTATTTGTGACACATTTTATGCACTATAAATTTAAATAGTTAATGTACCACCTGCCAGCTTGTCACTGCATACTATATTGTTCTTTACAATACAACACCTCATTTTAGTATTTTACATTACAAAATGTCTCAACTGGCTGATATCGAAGCAACACAAAGGAAACTTGAGGAGAGCTTTACGAAGAGAATGAGTGAACTGGAGTCCCAAATCCAGGGCAGTGTACCCAGCAAGGATACGGTTGCTAAAGTGGCTGAGGAGTTCCGCACATTTAGGGAACTCATATTCACAATGCTCAGTTTGCTCCGGAGACAGATTGCAGAATGTTTCACTATGATGGACACCATGGAAACTAGGCATCGTCGCAAAACTTTAATATTATCAGGCGTTCCCGAGACTAGCAGTGAAGACTGCACTAAGTCTGTTCTCAGCATCATCAACAATAAGTTGGAGATTACTGATGCAACTTCACACTCAATAACGGCTTGTCACAGGCTGGGCAATCCAAATAAGGATCGTGATCGTCCCATTCTCGTTCGTTTCTCGAACCTGAGTACTAGGTCTGTGGTTTGGAAAGCAAAAACCAAACTGAAGGGGTCCTCCTTCACGGTGAAAGAGTTTTTGACTAAGCCGAGGCAGGCGACCTTCGCTAAAGCACGTCTTCACTTTGGTATGCGATCGTGTTGGACACAAGACGGCGTTATCACGATTCGGGCACCGGATGGAAGTCGACACAAGTTATTGTGCATAGATCAGCTGGACGAACTGATAGTGAAGTACCCAAAGGATGTTTCTTCCACTTCCACGGCCAAGTCAGCGGGTGCTGGCAAAGCGTCGTCGCGTCGAAAGTAATGTAAATCTCCATTGACATTAACAGCCTGTGTTTACACACAACGACATGCAGTTAAAGGTTCATTCTGTTATCTTGTAGGATCTATTAAATATACTCCCTCGAGAGTAACAAAACATTGCATTACCCGCAAGTTATTCACTTTCTAAAGTAACTTCAATATTTTGTTTATTACATCTTATAACTTTAATTTTTGTGACGTCTGTACTAATAATCTTGGAATGAACTGTCACCTTTCTAAGTTACGTTCCGAATCAGGATTTTAAGCATGTGTAACTTTACTTCGTTTTACTCTTACCTCTCTTTCTGTTATCTTAATTTGTTTTTGTGTCCAAATTAAGTTTGTTGTATTGCTCGTTTCTTTTTGTTTATGTTATAGTACCAGTGGCAGCTGGCGGATGGTTCAGTGACTGCTACAAGCTGCAACTTGATTTCAAAATAGATTATAGTTTATAGATTTTAATTTTAATTAAACTATTTTTAGTTCCTATAAAGTACATTTATATATATATTTAATTATATTTTTAATAAATATACTGTTATAATTTTGTTATATGGTATTATCTGAGGATTCTTTCCACTCGGCTCATGATGATAGTTTATCGTCGGACGGTAGCAGTTTTTGTTCGCTTACGGATACATTAGGGGAAGTCATTCGGAATACTTTTAGCACACAATCGGACCGGTTACTAAACGTGTGTCACGTGAATGCTCAAAGCGTGCCCAGCCATCATAGTGACCTTCTAGAGGCATTTAGCGACACTAACGTTCACGCTATACTGGTCTCAGAGAGTTGGCTCAAACCTCAACTTTTATCTACTTCTTACTCTCTTCCAGGATTTATACTCATCAGAAACGATCGAATTGCTCGCAGAGGCGGGGGAGTTGCTATCTACTTACGTAGCGATTTTAATTACAAAGTTGTTACTACTTCTTCCCCTAGCTCTAACGTTTCAGCTGAATATTTATTTCTTGAGGTTTGCGTCAGAGGAGCGAAAACTATTTTAGGGGTGGTTTACTGCCCCCCCACTGTCGATTACTTCACTGATTTGGAATTAGTTTTGGAATCTTTAGGGTCTGAGTATGCACATCACATAATTATGGGGGATTTTAATACCGATCTCCTTCAATCCACCAACCCTCGAACCCGTAAATTCCTTAATATAATTGAGTCTACCAATTTACATGTCATACCTCTCCAAGCAACGCACCACAACAATGCTGGACACGATACTTGGTTAGACTTAATTCTCACGTCATGTCCCTCCCTCGTTTCCTCTTATGGCCAACATCCTGCTCCGGGCCTCTCTCACCACGACCTTATCTTCCTATCCTATATCCTAAAAACCCCGAGACCCAAGGCGAAAGTGCTCTTTAGGCGTTGTTTCGCAAATATGAATGTAGCAGAATTGCGTCTTGACGCTACTGTTATTGATTGGGAACCTCTAGAGCTGGCTCTTACAGTCGATGACAAGGTCCAGGTATTCAATGATATTGTTCGCAAATTATACGATAAACATGCACCTCTCAAAAAAGTTAAGGTAAAGCATCCGCCTGCACCTTGGCTAACGAGTAAGATTCGTTTAGCGATGCGCCGTAGGGATCGTACTTTTCACAAATTTAGAAGAAACCGTTGTGAGGACAACTGGACCATCTACAAAACGGCAAGAAATAGATGCAATCAAATGATACGTAACGCTAAACGCCACCACGTTCTTACAAACATTTCTAATTCCTCCCCTGCCGATATTTGGAAATATCTTAGGACCTTGGGTGTTGGTAAGGTTCTGCAGCCTAGTATATCGATGACTTCAGGATTGGACGACATGAACAGTTATTTCATCACATGTCCCACAATGCCGTCAAATACCAAAAGTCAAACACTTACTTATATCTCAGGGCTTCCTCGGCGTAAGATCAAACCTTTCTGTTTTTCTCCAGTTGCCTCGGATGACATTAAAAAGTCCATTATTTCCATAAAAACAAAAGCTGTGGGTTGTGATAACATAAGTCGATTTATGATAGTCACGATTTTAGACCAGCTTTCCGAAGCCATTTCCCATATAGTTAATTTCTCCCTTCACTCCGGACTATTTCCAGCCGAATGGCGCAAGGCTTACATTCGCCCCCTCCCAAAGATTCCCAATCCTTCCCTTCCAAATCATTACCGACCCATATCAATCCTCCCCTTCCTATCCAAAGTACTTGAGGCCTGCGCTCACAAGCAACTTTCCAACTTTACCCATCAAAATAATATCCTTAGTCCTTATCAATCGGGATTCAGACCTGGGCATAGCACCGTGACTGCTATGCTTAAAATGACTAGTGATATAAGGAGTGGCATAGAGGACGCAAAACTAACCGTTTTAGTCCTCATCGATTTCTCAAACGCGTTCAATACTGTCAACCATGATATCCTAGCATCTATCCTCACTCATTATATGGTCTCCCCCGAAGCTCTGGAATGGCTTTCATCTTATCTTCGTGGACGTCAACAGTCAGTACGAATAGAGGAATCATCATCTAGTTGGTGTGATCTGAATACTGGCGTTCCACAAGGTGGCATTCTTTCTCCTCTATTATTTTCGATGTTTATCAATCTCATTACGCTTGATCTTCAGTGTGCGTATCATTTGTATGCAGATGATCTTCAAGTTTATTCTCAGGCTAAAGTAGATAATTTGGCGGAAGCGATTAACAATGTGAATATCGATTTAGAGGCCATTAAAGACTGGTCCGAGCGTTTTGGCGTCAGTGTTAATCCCTCCAAGTGCCAGGCAATAATTATAGGTAGTCAACGAATGGTCAGCAGAATTGACAAGTCAACACTGCCAGCAGTTATTTATAACGGCTCCATTTTGCCTATCAACTCTTCTGTCAAAGACCTCGGCCTGTTTATTGATTCCACTCTAACATGGCAACCTCAAATAGCGAACGTCAGTCAGAAAGTCATTGGGACCTTGAGATCACTCTATCGACTTAAGAACCTCCTCCCTACCAGCATCAAGTTGATGCTTGTACAGGCACTAATCTTTCCAATCATTGATTATGGAGATGTATGCTACCTCGACCTGAATGCAGATCTGCTCAACAAACTCGACCGACTTCTCAATAATTGCATTCGGTTCATTTTCAATCTTCGTAAGTACGATCATGTGTCTACTTATCGTACCCAACTGTCGTGGTTACCTATACGTCAGCGTCGCAGCCTTCGTGCCTTAACTACTCTTTTTTCTCTTCTCCATATCCCCACAGCCCCCAATTATCTTACCTCACAGCTTAGTCTTCTAGGTGCTAACCATGACAGAGATCTCCGCTCCACAAATAATTTGTTACTCCTATGCCCTACTCACACCTCCTCTCTCGTTCATTCTTCTTTTGCTGTCCAATCCATTTTATTTTGGAATGCGCTCCCTCCTGAGATTAGGATGACCACCAACCGCGACACGTTTAAAGTTAAAGTCCGTGAATTCTATTTGAGACAGTTGACTGAGATACCCCCCCCATGACTAAAACTATAACTAAAGTTTGTATCTATGTATTGTATTTATGTGTATGTATATAAATGTATGTATATTGTATTTATATAGAATATTTGTATATATTTGTTCATTTGTATGTGAATATAATGTTTTTTTTTTGTTTCTTAATATTTCATCTTTATACACCTGCCACGTCCCTCACTGAACCACCCAAAGGTTGACTGGTAGATAATGCCATGTGGCATTAAGTCCGCCTCGTGCGTTGTATTATGCAGGAAGAGTTTTAAATAAATAAATAAATAAATAAATCATCAAGTGTTTTAGGATGGACAGCAAGACTTCGTGACTGACGGTATTGAAGGCATTTGAAAAGTCAATCAAGACTAAAACAGTGACCTTGGTGCCTTCCATGCCCTCCCTAATATCGCCAGTCACTTTGAGGAGTGCAGAAGTAGTGCTGTGACCGGGTCTGAAGCCCGACTGTAGAGGACTTAGGAGGTTGTGTTTGAAGACAAACTGTGAGAGCTGTTTTTGTACACAGGCTTCCAAGACTTTGGATAAAAAGGGAAGAATAGAAATAGGTCTGTAATGCTCTGGAAGAGATGGGTTATTTTTTTTAGGTAACGGGATAATGTAAGCTTTACGCCAGACGGAAGGGAAGGTTCCAGAGTCGAGAGAAAAGTTAATGATGTAAGCTATGACTTCAATGACATGATCCAGTATAGTGACTATCATCCTTCGGCTAATGTCATCACAGCCCATGGCATTGGAACGGATGGATAGGATAATTTTTTTGACGTCCTCAGAAGCAACTGGAGAAAAATTGAAGTAGTCAATATTGGGTCTGGCAAGACCAGCAATATGGTCCAGGGTCCGACATTTGGTTTGACGATCAAGTTGAGTTGTAGATGAGAAATGATGATTGATATCATTCAAACCAACTGTCGTCCGAAACTCAGTGCGCTGTGTTCTGCCAATACCCAACGTATTCAGAAACTTCCAGATACTAGAAGGAGATGAAGCCTCTATATTTTGTAGAATGTGTCGGCGTTTTGCATTGCGTATCACCTGGTTACACCGATTCCTGGCAGTCTTATAGATATTCCATTTGTCCTCACAGCGATTCTTTTGAATTTTATGAAAGTCCGGTCCCTGCGTCTCATCGCCATTCGTACTTCCATCGTCATCCACGGAGCTGGCGGACGCTTCAATTTTACCCTCTTAATAGGAGCATGGGTGTCATAAAGGTTAATTATAGTGTTATTAAAAATGCTGATTTTGTCATCCAGATTGGAAGCCTCTACGACGTTCTTCCAGTCTAGCTTAGAAGCATCCGTGCATAGCTTTGTAATATCCATACGTCCATAGCTCCCCATAGTTAAAAATTTGGGAGAGGGTTTGGGACTTTTCAGGACGTAAGAGAGGAAAATCAGGTCATGATGGAAAAAACCAGGAGCAGGAAGCTGGCCATGGGTAGATACAAGATTGGGAGCAGAGGTAAGCATAAGGTCAAGCCAGGTATCTTGATGATCAATGTTATGGTGAGTAGCTTGAATAGGTAGGACATGAAGACAGGCTGAGTGGATGGTATCAAGGAGATGACGTGTTCGAGGAGAGTTAGGTGCTAGGACATCTGTATTAAAATCGCCCATGATGATGTGGTGCGAGTATTCCGACCCTAAAGATTCCAGAACTGTTTCCAGACTGGAGAAGTAGTTAACAACGGGAGGGCAATAGACTACGCCTAGAACGACACTAACACCCCTGACACAAACCTCTAGAAACAGGAATTCCGCAGTAGTAGAAGAGTTGGAGGTGGAGGAATCGAGAATCTTATAAGGTAGGGAGCTTTGAAGGTAGATGGCAACACCACCACCTCTTTTGTCGTATCGATCATTACGAATAAGTGTAAAGCCGGGAAGAGAATATGAGGTAGATGGTAGGTGAGGTTTGAGCCAGGTCTCCGAAATCAGGATAGGTCTCCGAAATCAGGATACTTATCTAAAATTCTAAGGCTTGTTTAAGTTATTGTATTAAGGATTACAAGTACATAAAAGAAAAACTGAGAACAGGTTTGCAACAAAACATTCCCTTAGTTTTAGTGATATACGTATATTTCCATAAGCTCATTTTTATTTACAATGAGCCGTTTACTGACTCTACCAGGTTTGTTCATAGAAGCGTTGACCAACTTAATGGCCTGCGTACAAGGACGTGTGTGATTTATGAAGTTTAATTTCTGCCACATTATCGTAAGGAAAAATAAAATTAGTTAGACTTTTTTTAAATATTAAAATGTTACTAATATTGAACCCACGGCACTCATTTATATTATATGACTACAGAATATACAAAAAGCCCTTAAATTGTATGCTTACAAATACAATTTAACAAACCCATATAATTTGAAGTTGATTATATCCCTATTAACAACATTAGGTCTTTTTCTCTTTCTTCGGAAAAGCAACTCTCGCATTGAGAAGATTCAACAACAGACACGAAAAAGCTCAGACTCGAGACAAGTATTTGGGGATCACACAAATTTGACTCGTCTGGGAATCGAACGTACGATCTCTTATTAAGCAGTAAGGTTTACACAGTACAGTCTATTAACAGTACTTTAACGACATGTGAATGTTGAATAGGATTAAACGATTCAGCGCAACCGATATTTGGTTTATGCGAGTAGGGTCGGTGTCATTGCGATTAGGTACTAAAGAGTAGTTAATTTAAAGATATATCGCTGTTGAATGGGTTTAAAGTACTCAGCGCACCCGATATTTGGTTAATGCGAGCAGGGTCGGAGTCACTGCAGTTCGGTACTAAAGAGTCTGTTATTTCCCATCCACCACCATTTTTGCTCATTTCTTAAAATCATCAAATAGTAAATAAAAAATAAAATCTTTTCACTGTTACAAAAATACAAATTGCTAGTAACTTTTCCTGTCTGTCTGAAAAAAAAAACATTGTTGGTGACCGTCCATTAGCTGAGGTAACAAATATGTTTGGCACAGTGCCAAGGCTCAACATATTAAATCGGGGTAATTACCCATAATAGGAGCAATAGCTTTTAAGGCCTTTTGATCATAAATTTACAATTTATTATCCCTAGTAATTTATTCCTACTCTATATAACCCTGTGCTATTTAGTCCTTTGTTTTCGGCTTTAAGTTATTATATTGTCACCTATAAGCTCTCATTTCGGTAAAGTCACTTTGCGTTAATCAAATACGTTAAACTATGGTTACTACCATATTACATTACTAGTATCAAAATGCTGCAGTAAATAATAAATTAAGTCTCTGACGTCATCGTGACGATTCTATCTTCGATTAAGCTTAATTTCAATGATCGACCTCGGTCGAACAATGTCTAAATAAACAAATGAATGTTAAACGCGAAGCTCGAATCCAAGAGAACTATTACCTCAGTACTCAGACTCCAAGTCTGTTAATTCTGGTGTCCCACAAGGCTGTGTGCTATCACCCACGCTGTTTCTTCTGCATATCAACGACATGCTGCAGATTAGCAGCATCCATTGCTATGCGGACGATAGCACGAGTGATGCCCTTTACACCGGGCGCGCTAACATTTCTCGGGTAAACGTCATCGAAAGCCGATCCAAACTTGTGTCTAAAACCGAAACTTCTTTATCAAAAGTTTCAGATTGGGGTCTACTTAACCTAGTCCAGTTTAACCCCAAGAAGACACAGGTTTGCGCGTTCACCGCTAAAAAGTTGCCATTGGTCGTATCACCTCAATTTGAGAGCACTTCCCTAACTGCATCAGCCAGTATCGGAATCCTTGGCGTCGATATATCAAGCGAAGTCCAGTTTCGCGGTCACTTAGGGAGTAAGGCCATATTAGCCTCGAAGAAGCTTGGTGTGCTAAACAGATCGAGACAGTATTTTACTCCGGCCCACTGCCTGCAACTTTATAAGGCGCAGGTTCGGCCGCACATGGAATACTGTTCTCATCTCTATGCAGGTGCACCCCAGTACCAACTTCTCCCTCTTGACCGCATTCAACGGAGAGCGACTCGCATCATCGACTGCCAAGATATTTCTGATCGACTTGACACCTTGGCGTTGCGTAGAGATGTAGCTTCACTCTGCATCCTCTATCGCTTGTATCATGGGGAGTGTTCAGAGGAATTGTTCAGACTTATACCGGCTGCTGGTTTCCGCCATCGTCCTACGCGTCAAAATATCCATCCCCATCACCTGGACGATTGGCACTCCACCACTATGCGCTTCTCCAGAAGCTTTTTGCCTCGCACAACCAGCTTATGGAACAAATTGTCGCCTGCCGTATTTCCGAACCGATACGACCTTCAAACCTTCAAGAAGAGAGCGTACCTCTACCTAAAAGGCCGGCAACGCACTTGTGACTCTTGAGTTGCCGACCGATCCGGTGACCCGTCTGCTCGTTTGCCCACTATCGCATAAAAAAAATAATAATAATAAAAAGTAACACTTTTTGATATATTGTGTGTCATTAGAATATCCTGGACATATGGTGATATAGAGTGAGTTTATTGAGAGTGATTGCGGTCGATCCGACATATTACACATTTAAAATAGTTATGACTACTGATGTAAGAGGATATTTTTAGACGTATAATATATGTGTGCTCAGTTGTATGACGACGGAATATTTAAGTCAGGCTTAGCGATCCTCCATCTAATGAAAATTACCATTACAATTGTGGTGGACATCAACATCAATCATTGTAGACGCTGATGTTACGAGTACCATCATTTGTTTCTTTAATGCATTTTTGAAAGTGAAGTCTACAGTTTAAGTCTCTGTTTTATCATTCGAGTTACGTCTGTCCAGGTCTAGCAAGACACAGCCGAACTTGTATTTTTCTGTGGCACTCCGGTACCGGACGTCAAGAGATAGAGAGAGTCTCCTTTAGAGGAGGAGGAGTCGCAAAACGTGTCTTGTTTTCAAAATAAATTTGGGCAGGTTCATTTACAAATTTATTTATTTATTTAAAACTGGCGGACTTATTGCCAAAAGCATTCTCTGCCACTCTACCTTAGGATCATGTAGAAATGACTGATTTTCCTACCTAAGTAAATTAATTTATTTCTTATGTGAAAAATGTTTGCTCGGATTATCTTTTAAATCGCTTTTGTTAAAAAAGGCGCTAACAATAATAATGTGGATTACACATGCCACTTACTGTGAAGCCCTAAACATGCATCAAGAGAGCACGCATCCACTTGCATTGCATACCAAGCGGCGAATGAACGCGATCCCCGCGACAATGCGTTTTTATACGAAGCATAATTTATACTCACGTAACGTAATCTGATTGGTTGCCAACACATTGATTATTGTAAATATAGAATTAGAAATGTTATTGGTTAATCCATATATTGTGCGGTAAACTAACTACGTTACCTAATGGACAATAATGTAAATATAACTGGCATACTTTTAATGAAATATAAGTCGATTCCAACCATTCCCTGGTGTTTCTCGGACTAACCACTCTGACCGGCTACCATAGCTACCTTTCCTTGCTCCTAGTATTACTCGTATCTGCTTAGCTACGTTCGACGGCTTATACAGCCTGGCCGGCTAAGTAGATATCCTCACCTCGATCAGCCAGCTGGCACAGACGTAGGGAAAGTACTTTAACAACTTATCGATTCTGCTACCCCCAACAGCTGATCCCGAAAATAATATTAATAATGTATTAATCTCTTAAAAGTAATATTAAGCATGCATTCTCCTTATTTAAGTATCTATTGGGCTCATTATTTGGACATTTTAGAAGAAAATATAACAATTAATAAAATTTATACGAAAGTAGCTTAATGATAACAACGAAACGATTAACTCGAAGTATTATAAGTCTTGCTAACGTGTAATATAAAACAATGCATATAACAACAATGATTTATAAGTAATTGAAAGGTACAGAAAGTACACAAATTAACGAATTTTTCCTTGACCGCAATAGGGACCTGAGAATAATTTATGTGCTTTAACTTTTACAATATTGCGTATAGTAAAATTACCTACACAACTGAAAGGAAATCTTTTTTTTATCGTTTGGAACCATCCACGGGTCATCACCATACTGGAGCTGACAGTGAAGGGGTATGTCGGATGTGAACCGACTAAAACCACACGGTGTTCCGTAACGAGTGGGTCTATTGAACTGAAAGGAAATTTTAAGAATCATTACTATATAAATAAGGCATGTTACAATTTTCTGGAATGGTCAGCTTTCGGTGAATGTAGCACATGTTTTAACATGTTACACAACTGAGTTCCAAATAATCGTTTTTTGTTTAAAACAAGTTTTTGTAAGAGTAAGCTTCAGAATTTTAAAGCACCTAAACTTTTTAATCTCATTGCTTCACGAATATGTTCGAATAATCTTAAAAAAGAAGATAAATACAGCTAACACAGCTAAAAATATGTAAACGTTGAGTTTTGACTTTCCAGGGAAGCAATGTTCTGCGTAACATATTACTAATAGAAAATATTTATGGATTAAGGCATGTGCTAAATAATTTTGTAAGAAGATTTATAATTTGAAATCGCTAATTCAACTTTGTCTCATAAACTGCAATATAACATACAAGACTACAGAGTTATTTGTACGCTATTGCATTTGTGTAAGACATAGCTGCTAAAAGTGTATTTACTTTTTGCATATCTTATTTAAACTTTCTATATAGTCTCTTAATTTTCTAGATCAGTCACATAAATCATGGTAGCGTAAACCACCCATTTCAGGAATCAGTGGACCAAGTGATGCAATGACACGGCTCCCTGGAGTGATGACGCAAACGAACATACCCTTCGTTCGTAGTATACTTCAGTGCAGTAAGTACGCCAATACTACACCAGAGATATGTGCATAATCAAACAATATAGTCCTTTTTGGTGTAAGCGGTTATATTACGGAATAACTAGCCTTTGACTATCCGACAAACCAAAACCTAAAAACAGGTTAAGAACTTAATACGCATCTCGATAATTACGGGTCTATATTATTGTGTTTATATATATGTATGTATGTATATCTATGTATATAAATGTTTATGTATATATATGTGTGTGTATGTATGTATTAGGTTTATGTATTTATTATAAGTAACTTAATTTGTTATTTATAAGTACACCACAGGCTACCACAATACTTTATAACAATATCCGTATCAAGGTTGTGTGTGAGAGATCACCGTGTGTGATTAGACCGCCAATTGTCACACCTCACTATTTGTGACATGTTTTCTGTATATATGTATATGTATCTATTATATCTAATACAATCAACTTGTTACATACAAGTGTGTAGTAATGTATAAACTATTGGTAATGAACATTAAATGTACTAAGTACATTTTGACTTACTCTACGATAGTGAAAGTGACGTGTGCGCGATAATTGGTGTACTGTATACATCACTGTTATGAGACAGGACATGATACTGATATTTTCTCTTTTATGTTGTGTCTGAAATCATTTGAGAGACACAATTGAAGAGTACAAAGGGAAGAGAATGGATACAGTACAAAGAGGTAATACGACACAAAGAAACCTCATTATTTTAATTTGGTGGCGTTGTTATCCTTCTACCGAACGACGGCTGTTATGTGAGAATAAACGTGTACTTTATATCTGTAATCAGTGAGCTTATATTTAATTTATTCATTACTGAACATCAACGTTTGGGTCCTTTTTAAACATTTTTCTTCAGAAAGTAAAAACTCTAACACGGCAATGTCAAAAAAAACTCTATTTTCTGCTCTCAGCAGAAAATTCTTAATAAGAAACAAATGTTTCAAATTTCAAATACAAATGAAATTTCTATATTTCATAACATTGCTCAACTATCATTTAAAATCGTCTTATTTAAAAAATGTTTGAAGTTATAGATGAATACACACAGCGTCGTTGTAAATACGGTTGCCTAGTGAAATGTTAAATGAATATTAAAAAGATAAAATAATGAAATATCTGCCTGTGTTGCTCTATACTACCCGTTTCCAAATGGTTGGGCCTTATGAAAAGAAATTGGGCAAAAAAACTCATGGCTTCTCTTTTAACTTACCTGATAGATATTACAATATTTCGTGTATAACTTATACTATTCCATGAAACACTATTTTAACGTATGCTTTTATGTTGCTAAAAATAAATAAACTAAAATTAGGCTATTAAAGTAATGTCGTTAGCAGGGAAAAGGTCTATGGGCTGCAGAAATTAAAAAGGATGAACAAAGAAATACAATAAAAGAAGACAGAAAATGACAAACATAATAGCTCTCCTTACATTGTACTGATTATTTGAAATAGCCTGTGAATCTCTAAGAGTTCAATCCCAAGCGCTTCTATCTACCATGTAATCTACCACTGAGTAACCTTTAAAGCAGAACATTTGTTTTACAGTGGACCTATATTTATTTAGCCTTAATGTATGTATATATCAGGGATTTTATTATAAAATCGCACGCATTGACCTAGAAATGACTTTTTACTTTTTTAGAACGTGGGTGCAGGTATAATAAATTTATGTTTTTTACGTGTGTTATAAGATTGTATGTCACGTTTTTTAATAAACTGCCTTACTTTTATGAAAGTCATTTTTTTCTTTTTTTTTTTATACTATATGGGGACAGACGAACAGACGGGTCACCTGATGCTATGTGACACCGCCGTCCATGGACACTTGCAACTCAAGAGTCGCAAGTGCGCTGCCCGCCGTTGAGGGTGATGAGGGATGGGGGATGCAGGGAGCGGAAAGAAGAGAGGAGGGATGAGGAGATGGAAAAAAGGAGAAAGGAAATGAGGGGAGAGAAAAGGGGGGAGGGGGAATTGGGCCTCCGGAAACCTCACTCAATTCGGGGAAATGCAACGCAAGCGTTACTTAACGATTATCTAAATTACAAATTGCTCGGATAGCCCCCTCTGCAGCCCATAGACAAACTGAATATCAGAGCCAGTACCACACAGTGAAATACCATACTACCTTATACCATCAAAATGAAAAATGTTACAATATCAGTCAGTTCACGAATTTTTCTAACTGCGTAGGCTGCGGAGCTGAGTCTATTCGACAATTGAAGAGTAAAGCCTCAAAATTGTGTGGTATCCGCTAGTTCTAATTCACTTCCTTTCATATCGTACTTTTTACCTATTTAACGTTTCAAGTAGTAAATCGTACACTTTTTTTATCTCCATTAAGAAGTAAATTGTTAAACCAGTGAACCACTTTCAAAACAGCTCGGTTTACATCGTCAAAGTATGCAGTCATACCTTTCAGTTTAAATTAAATTGAAATTTGTGCTTTGCATGTATGGAAAGTAGATGACTTTTTTGAATTAAAGAGTAGATTTGAAATATCAGCATTCAGATTCACTAACAGAGATCATTAAAATTTTATATTTTATTTTGAGCATATTTATGTTTTGTTATATTTTATATATTAATTAATTTATAACGTAAATATGTATATGTAGATTATACTAATAAATACACATTGCTATGAGCTTGAGTTAGGACACACAATAGAGGACTTCAGGGCAGGCAATATCGGCTCGACGTTTGACATTTGTAAAATGATATCGTCCGCTGTCAGAAGAGCCTAATGAAATATCATACATATAAAATATGGCGAGTTATGAATGGTGGCAACATTATTTTATTGTTATAATAGTTTTCTGGAGAAAAAACTGCTCCAAGTTGTACTTTAAGTTTTGTTAAATGAAGATTAATTATTAATGTTGATAAAACTGGTATCGATTCCTTAGTAATAACAAACTGATATGAAGTCACTTAAGAACGTGATGAAAATTACATCATCACTATATTCAATGAAATATATACTGCATTTAATAACCTCAATTGCATACTCATATACCGTAAGTGGTGTCAAACTCTTGTATACGTAATTCGAAATATTAGTAAAAAGATAACATGGAAGGTTATTTATGATATATTGTAAGCAGCCAAGCATATACTTGTGTATATGTTGTGTTAACTTCCCTGATAACCAATTTGTGTGACGTATTTAACTATTTACAGGTTTACGTAACTGGAAACGATATGGCATCTAACGTTTATTAATAAAATTATTCCTTTATTATACATAAACTATATTTTCTTATGATTCTATCTCATGACCTTTAAAACTCCTTCAGACAAAATACTGAGTAACAAAGGCGTACCCACTCACTGGGTACGCCTTTGTTGTACAGTGTGTAGTATATCGTGAAATCAGATTATAATTAGTTTTATACTCAATGAATAGTGGAGTTGTAAAACACAATGTAATAAAAAAAATGGTATTTTTTTTATAATATAAGGGACAGAGGAACTGATGGGTACCTTGATGGTAAGTGACAACTGCCATTCATAGACACCTGCAACTCATGAGTCATAAGTGCGCTGCCCGCGTTTGAAGGTGATGTAGGATTGTGGTATGATAAAACGGGAAAGGGGAGGGACGGAGAAATGGGAATGCGGGTAGACGAAAGAGGAGAGGGCCTACGAAAACATCACTAATTTAAGTGAAAAGCAACGAAATCGTTGATTCACAACCGTCTTCTGTGAGGCCGTGGTATCGCACTAGTCGAGCTGGCCCATTCGTGTGTACGAGTCTTGTTATTAACTTAAAAACTGAATGTCAACTTTCTTGCACTTCAACTCGGCTAATCCTTCTTTGCTTCTTCTGAAACGTAGAGTTTGGTCTAGAAGTGTTTAAAGTTGTGTGCTTATTAGTCTTTTTAGCGAAAGGAAACACTCTCAGAAAGACTAGTACCATAATCAAGAATTATCTTTGAATAGTTTCTTGTTTGGGTAACTTATTTTCGTCGTCGATAAAAGATCTCATACATTAACCTGAACTATTCTCGAAGGTCAGGTTTAAAAATATTTAATAAAACTGATCAATTAAAAATTATGATATGAAGAAGAATTATGTAGAAATGTTTTTGTAAACATTTCTTGCGGCACGTCTCGAAATTTAAAATGATATATTTTATGGATCATGATTATATATTATGATCCTATGTTGTCCTAGTGAAGGGTAATGACCTGCCTGACTAAAACTGAGAAACTTTTATTTTGACAAATCAATTACAGTTATAAAAAACTAAAAAAAGTCATTTATGTATTCATATAAAATATAATAACATGGATGTTAGATGAGTGCGTGAACTTGGGAATCTTGTGAACGGCACACCCTCTTCAACAAAACGTTTTATCTAGAAATTTATAGACAATTATCTAGAAATGTTAAGAGTATATGTATATTTGTAAAACTAAGTGAAATTGTGTTCAATTCAATAATTAATTTCTTGACGCTGTTAAAATATTTTTTTTTTATAAAATTGTTATAGTCTTAACTATTAGCAAATAAACGTAAATAATATTTTTTTTTGCTTTCAAACAAACAATCAACTAAAAATCCTATTTCATAAATAATTGTCAATTATAAGAAGTCGTTTAATTATTACATCGAAAGGAAAGTTTTAATATTATTAAACGACAGCCTTCCCCATTTAGCTTCATATTCAAAACAAGTTAAAAACAAATTATAAACTTTCAGGAAGCGGCGCTGGTCTTCATTCCTTGTATTAATTTCTTATTTAGTTGCCAATGGCGACACATTACTGAACAATTGTGTCAAACCAAAGGCAGTCAAATTAAGCAACGGTAGTAGTAGTAGTAGTAGTAGACGACATAATTTTGGTACACTACGTACCAAAATTATGTAGTCGCCTACAAATAAAGGTTTTATTCCAAGTCGTGCTAGAATTTTTGTTGCTACTTATCTATCAACGCATAACTCACTATCCAAAAGCCGTGTATTTTATGCAATTTTGTGTTTTATTGACACTTTCACGTAATATACAAAATATACCATTTTTGTATATATATATTAAATGGTCACAGTTATATGAATTAGACTGAAAGTAATTGATTTTGCAGATTACTATTATTCTTGTTAAAATAACAAAGGATCACTTTGTACATGGAGAGTTTATATGTCTGTGTATCTATGTATCTGTACACACAATCATTTGAGATAACAATGGCCTATTTCTTTCGAAACATTGTACTCGACATGATTACTTACTTTACAGTCTTAAATAGTTTGAGGAGAGCAGACAGCAAACACAGGTTTGTTTGTCTAGAGAATTAAAGAGCAAAGAGAATAGAAATGAACTGAATGGTTATCGTTCTTCTTTTTGCATTCTCGTCTATTAAAACAAATGTTAAGTGTTATGAGTTTGTAAAACTGCTTTTTATATTGCGGCGTTGTACAGATATTTAATTTGAAGTTTCAAGTGTAGCACACGCTAATATTTATGGATGCTCTAAAAGTTCCAAACTTAGACAGACAGTAAGCCTTGTATTAGTGGATAAATATTTACCTGTTAACCACAATATTACCTTAAAACTTGTTCTATATTTAAAACAAATAAACTTCAATTCAGTACAAAGATTTGATCAAAAAATATGGTCGCATTTCTTGGTAGCACTATAATAATATGACAATAATTCTCTGAAGACTTCTACTAGATACCATTCTAGATGTTCCTCGTATCTGAGAGATAAGTTAAACGTGTATTGTAAAAAGTAGGTTAGTTTCACCTAGAAGTACATACTCGAGGACTCTCTCAATTGTGCGTTGAACATCTAATTAGCCTTTACCTTATTGAGTTTTAAAATATTAGATGGCCGCTTTCAATGCGCTTATCATGATAAATAGTAAGACCTAATATTTAAAGACTCATTCATAACGTAACGCGATTTAAACCTTTATGCCCCAACTCCTTACCGTTAAGGAGGATTCTACGCTGATAATCATTGTAGGAACATGACACGCAAATATCTCAGTAGCTTTAGAAATTATATGAAACAAACATTCTTAGTGCCAATAGGCAACATTAACATTGTAAATTTTAATCCCCTTGATTCCCTTGGAACCCCATTATCTAATCCTGACTTAGTTACATGAAAACCACCGCAGGAGCACGAACATCTCTTTAACGTTTGGACCCGGAGCAGTCGATTAACATACATAAAAAAATACCGTATCCATACATCTACAGGCGAACATTGAACCTTCAACTTTTTTGAATTCGGTTAAAAATGGTATGAATAGTGGAATCGTTCGATATTATTGCAATGTATACACACAAAATATGCACACAATTTTCTTTATATGGCGTTCTATTATTTTAAACTTGATCTTTGAAATATAGTACAGAGATACAGTTATACACACATAGGCACATACGTAAGCTCACGCCTTTCCCAGACATCAGACCGCCACTTGTTTGACCGCTATTTATCTCTTTACAATATTTGAAAGATCAAGTTGGCCGCAAGTAATTAAAATTGCCGCCTCCTTCTGCGAGATAACCTCCTCCCAGAAGGTTGCGACCGCGGTGAAATTCCTGTCGCTACCGGCCATGATTCTCCGATGACTGCAGTGAGGACCCGACGCTGCGCCGCCCAAGCGGGGCAGTCTGCGAGCGTATGTTGAGCCGAGTCCTCACTGCAATCGCAGTGGTGGCAGGCGGGACATAATTCTCTCCTAGCAACCGAGTGCAGGTACATTCCGAAGCAGCCGTGCCCGGAAAGAACCTGCGTTAGGCGGAAAGAAAGAGTCCCGTGCTGCCGCTCTGCCCATTCGACGATGACCGGCTAGAGCGCATCCACAGCGGCAAAGCCAGCACGTGGAGCCTCCAGCCGGGACGACCAGTGAGCCATCGTGGTTCGACGAGCGGCTTCACGCCACTCGCGTACCTCTTCGGGCGGGGGCCGTCTGCCGCTACCCGCCCGGAACTCAGCCGTCCGCCGATAAACTTCGGCGAGCACTTCCGCCTCCAAATCCCACGGGGGAGTTCCGGCCAACGCGCACGCCGCCTCCGTCAACACGGTGCGATAACCACGTATGGCTCTAACCGCCATAACCCTCTGAGGGCGCCAAAGGCGTGCCCTATTCTGGGCAGTTAGAGCTGCCGAAAGTGCTCGTCGAAGAGCCACCTCCCGTCAAGGATCAGGCCCAGATATTTAATGTGGGCCCGAACCGGTACAAGGACCGAGTTGACCATGATTGAGGCGCCAGGGGGCGGACCACGACTGGGCATATGAAATAAAAGGGCCTCCGTCTTGTCCAGGGCCACCCGTAAGCCCAGCGCCTCGATGCGCCTGACCACCAGTGAGGCTCCTCTGGTGGCCAGGCGCACAGCCTCTTGAAAGTTCACCCCCCGAGCTGTGACCAATGTGTCATCAGCGTAATAAATTACGCCCAGCCTGGGGGGGAAGTCATCTCGGAGGACCCAGTCATATCCCATGTTCCACAGGAGGGGTCCAAGAACAGACCCCTGTGGAACACCGCACGACATGGGCCGACGTCTCAGATTTCCCTTTCGGTCCTCGTACATGACGGTAAGCTCCTCTTAATAGTCTGCCACTAGCCGCCTCAGGTACTGTGGCACCCCGTGATAGCGGAGCGCTTCCCTGATGCAGCTGAATGGCAGGCTATTGAATGCGTTGGCGATGTCCAAAGACACCGCCAACAGCACGCCGCCCCAGCTCACCATCTCTTCAGTCACGGCCCGCAGACGCAACACAGCCCCAACTGTTGAACGACCCGTTCGGAAACCGAATTGGGCGTCCGACAAATCGGGGCCGACCTCGTCCAGGTGCTGGACGATGCGGGCAGAGAGTACTCTCTCAAACAGTTTATCCGCCTCATCCAGCAGCACAATGGGTCTGTAGGACGCTACCAAATCGGCAGGCCGTCCCGGCTTCCTTAACAGTACCAGCTTCCCACTTTTCCAGCAATCAGGAAAGCGTCCGGACACCAAGCTGGCGTCGAACACCTCCCTGAGGCGGTCTACCAGATGGTCAAGGGCCAGGGCCAAGACTCGGGCAGGGATCCCGTCTGGACCAGGGGCGGTGTTTTTGGAGCGGATCCGTAAAACAGCCGCCCCTATCTCCGCCTCAGTGACGGGTGGAACATTCTCCTCCTCGAACTCCCCGTCGTCTCCGGCCAAGGCGGCCATCGACTGGGGTTAGTACTCCACCCGTTGCGGGAAAAGGCCCTCAACCACTTCCTGCAGGAAGCTGGGCTGGGGGGTCTCAGTAAGGGGGGGGGGGCAACGCGCGGAGCATTTGTTGCACCGCACGATAAGGGCGACCCCAGGGGTCACGATCTAAACCCTCCAGCATCTCCTTTCTCTTTACTTCTTTGGCGCGGCTAATGGCCAGCTTCAGAGTACTCCGTGCCTCTCGGTACTCTTCGTGAAGCCGGTCCTCTTCCCGCTCTTGGCGGTGACGCCGACGACTGCGGGTGTAGGACCTCCGGGCACGAATGCAGGCCGCGCAGAGGTCCGCCAACTCCTGGGACCACCAGTAGACCTCCTTCCTTGGAGGCCGACGACCTTTAATGCGGGGCATGGCCGCATCGCATATCTGCGTAATCCCATTGCGAAAACGACCCGCCCCCATGTCTACCTCCTCAGTCGGAGGCTGCGGAGACAGCCAAGAGTAAACGATGGCTGCCTCCTCTAGTAGTTCCCTATCTACTTTAGATACAGCCCACCGCGGGAAGCGGGATGTAAGCCGCGCCGTGTGACCCCTTCTGGGGTCCTGGGTCCGGGAGAGCTCAAATCGGATGTAGAGATGATCCGAGAGCGTCTCAACCTCTACCAGGACACGCCAGTTCCTTACTCGTGTGGCGAGAGCAGGGGTAGCGAACGAAAGGTCCACTATCGACCCCCCCTGCTGTCGCACACACGTGTTGGTGGAACCTCTGTTTAGGAGACAGAGGCCCACCGATGCTGCCCCCTCCTCTACAGCGTCGCCCCGTGCGTCCGTCCTGGGGGAACCCCACGCAACGGACTTGGCGTTAAAGTCCCCCAGCACTAGAACGTGCCCAGACGCTAGTCGCCGCATCGAGGTCTCCAGGTTATTGAGGAAAACCTCGAAATCACTCAGACTCCGGTTGGGGGAGAAGTAGACACCATAAATGGTAATCCCCCCCCACTCAGCGGCAACATATCCAGTACCCTTGTCTCTTAACGACAAGGGCGGGGAATGAGCCGCCGTAGAGCCGATGACTGCCACGGAGCCGTCCCGATCACCTAGCCAGTTTGGACGGGGAGGAACATAATAGGGCTCCGCGGCTACGGCCACACCAATAGACCACTCTGCCATGGTTTGCAGGAAGAGATCCTGCGCACCGGCACAGTGGTTCAGGTTCGTCTGGACAAGGAGGCTGGAGACGTGGTCCATTATTGGATCGTCTCTACAGCCTCCTCCATGGGCGACGGCGATAATGCTTGGTTGGCATCGGAGGCAGCCCGAGCCGACTGGCTAGCCACCGATGTTTGCGGAGAAGTCCGGGGAGGCTTGCAGCCCCCCTGTCCTATTTGGTGATTGGCGGGCAAATTACCCGCCGCACACGCTGGGCAGTGGTCGACCACAGCGGAAACAGAGTCCGCTGCAGTCAAAGCAGCTGCCGCACTTGACGCGGGTGTGCCCCGATCCTAGGCATTTAAAACATCTCATCGGTCTTGCCGCCAGGACTGTGACTCCGGCGTTCACAAAACCGATGAGACAACTTGCCCACACCGCACCAAGACCGCCTGGACCGGGTCGGATGGTGCCAACCCTAATGTTGTCCGCGTTGCACCCCGTCTTTTCGCGAATTACAACCCGGACATCATCGACTGTAACGGAGTCGTCCAGGCAGGCTCCGCGCTCTTTGTGGGCCTGGCAACCTTCACACCATCCGTCCCAGCAAATACTTCCCGCAGCTTCTCGGCTAGGACATCCGCCGTGTTTGCACCTTCGGCCCCGGGGAACTCTAAGACTCGAGCCCCCGTCTGGGCGAGGCGCAGCTTCACGCCTGAGGCCCCGAATTGAGTGCCGAGGCTATCCCGGACCTTCTTAAAAACGGTCGCGTAAGATAGCCCTCCGCTTGCCGCCTCCTTCGATAAGGTGACCACCACAGCCGCGTTTTGGGCGCCTTTCTTGTTCCTGTTTCGGGACCTCTTCTTCTTGCCTCCCTCAACCTTTTGCCACCCATAATTGGAGGGGGAGGATGAGGAGGGAGGGACAGCTTCAGCAGCAGCACAAGGGGCACTCGTATCTCGCAGCGATGGAAAGGGGAGCGGAGGGAACTTCGTTATTGCAATGTTAATGCAATGATTTCGCGCAGGTGGGAATCCGTGACATCAGGCACCCCGGGGGTTGGTGGGATGGGAGCCGGCTGCGCAACTGGGATTTGGCGCTCAGGACCGTCCGACCTCACCCGAAATTGGGCAAACTGTGTGCTGAGTTCGGCCACCTGCTGGGTCAGACGGTCGTTTGCCGCTTGAAGCCGCGCGACGTCTGTAATTAACGACCAACGACCCCAGAGACGACGGAGGAGGAGTCCTTAAGGGCCTTTACAAAAGTACCCTTAAGATTTTTGGGTTTGGTGGCCACTTTGTGAATAATGGCCACCACTGCGTTCGCTCTCTCCTACATAATTAATGGTGTTTGAGGAGCTGAATCCCCCACCTCAGGCTCACGAATTTTTTGCAGGAGATCTGCAATCTCCTCCTCCGCTAAGTTTTCGCCCTCCTCTCTAGCACGGACTTGAGCTCCTCTCCGAGAGAAGGGGGAGCTTGTCTGGGCCGAGATCGGCGTCCGCGACCTGCCTCGCTGGCTGCTGGGAACCTTGGATGGCAACATATCCGCCGACGTGTCGCCATCAGAGTCTTTAGAGCGCCCGCGCTTGCGACTCTCGGTGTCGCGAGGCTCCAACTCCATTTCTTCGCCTGAGTCAGCCGTTGTACTAGTCGCTATGCTCGCGGCCCTGGAGCGCACTCGCTCCGAAATTCTTCTGCTCCCAGAAGACAAAATGACTTCTGGGAGCACCTGCGAGGTAGGCGTTCCTAATAGAACACCCTCGACATTAGACGAAGCGACATCTGCCTCGCTTAACTTTTCCTTTCCTTCCCCTTCTCCTCTTCCTCTACTTTTGTTTATTTGGCTGTAATTCATAATTAGACCCACGAGTAGGGGAGAACTAAAGGTCCACCCGGGCAGAGATCCCCCAATACCCGGGCAAGCGTAGATTTATGCCCAACCGAGGGGTCCGCAGTTACCCCGGCTGGGAGTGCGCTTGCGACTGAACCACCCATCAGCAATGCATCCCATGGTCACGCACCAGAACACGAGATTCGGGGTAATTTTTTATAGAGGTATTCTTCCTCGCGGTCCGGGCGGTTAAGCCAAGACCCTCGCCCCCGATCAGAGCCGCGAGACTTAACCACGACACTCCTTTCGGGATTACGATATGCCGACGGTGGCATCGAGATAAATCTCCAGATGCCTGCTCGGTGGCAGTGCGAGTGCACACCGAGCCCGTCCTCTTTCCCCACTGTAGTCAGTGGAGAAACACCGACCCGTGAAAGGGTCCCACTTTGGTGATTTTTTATTGAGGTTGCCTTCCTCACAGCTCCGAGGAGCGAAGAGCCAATAGCGGGATGTGCATACAAGCCCGCTCTGTTGGGCCAAGCCTCGACCGAGTGGCCGAAGAAAGATGGCCACCTCTTCTAGCCAGAAAATTAGCCGTTGGCGATGACGCCCTCCTCGAAAGCAGAGGAGGTGGCGTCAAGGCCGACGTTGCCCAGGGTGCACCACGTGGAGGTTTTCTAGCCAGCACCCCGAATGTATCACCCCTGTATTATCTTTAGAACCTTTGATTATCTACAGATATCGATTGATTGATTGTGTTACAACATATCATATCGTGTACTGAAGTATTTAAATACAGAGCTTTAAACTATAGATCAAAGTTGAGTATTGAATACTGATTTTTCCGTAATCGAAGCCGTACGCTGCTTCAATTTCGAAACTTTGTTTCACACGGGTGTCTCAAAACAAAACAACAAAACAAAAACTGACATAAATAAATTTCGGGGCCTTTAACGACTGGTGGGACTAAGAATATTTTCTTTTTGTGTGCTTTTCCTTCAAATTACTACGCCATGAAAATAATTGTATTTTGAGGAAATCTTCTCTACTTATTTATGTATTAAATATTAATATGAAGCTTAATTAATTAGGAGTGTAAGGTGTTCATTAAAGTCAGCACTTCTTATACGATTATTTAGAAGGTCCTGGTGAGTTGAGTGCAAAATTTTATTCATTTGTATAGGTTAATTGTTAAATATAGTATGAATATTGTATACTGTTTAGAGGTGCGATGAACTGAAAACAAATCACTCATTTCTTTTTATTTGGAAAGGCAAGTCGACACTAACATAACAGAACCGACTCTGTTTTCAGATCGTTACAGAATAAGCTTATTTAATATTTTATTGTAAAAACAAAGTACGAAAATAAAATCAGAATCAAATAATGTGTTCCAACCATATTTCTTACTTAAAATTTTTATATAATATTCTAAATTAGATCTTGAAACATATTTATATAACAGACAAACTTTTAGTGAAATACATATCGTATATTAAACCGAAGTTAATTTTGCTCGAGTGTTATCGTATGGTATTAACATTAAATGTACCTAAAATGTTGTAATGTATAAATCTAAATGTTATAATCCAAAAATAATTCTTTTTTTTTTCTTGTCTTGCTGTAGTTACAAGACAAATGGTAATAGTCGTACGGACAACATTGAGGATTGAAAAACTTAGATCCAAATCTGACCCAAATTTGTTGATTTATGTCTAGTGTACTAGTTAAAGGTAAGGTACTTGTAAAAGTTTTATGTTTGGGCAGGCTACAGACAAGTTTGACATATTTTATGTTTGTAAAGGGTCAAGTGACACGAGAATTATTCGTAATGCGGGAATTGTCTTTTAAAAAGAAATAGGTAAAGATATTTACATATAGTGAGTTATTATTATTATTATATACAATTAGTAGTTATTTTGTGTCATCGGTAAGCTCAGTGATGATGATTCAAGAATTTTGTGATGTTTACTGTGCTGTCGGTATCGTCCGGTCACTAACATAAAACTGCAATTAATGAAGATATCAATCTAAATATAATCCTAAAGTAGCTAATTGAGGAAGGGAAGAACTATTTTAAAGTAAATGATTGCATTGTTTATTTATTTATTTTTATAATTTTTTACAGTTGTTTTTATAGTTGACTATTTACAGGTGGAGAAAGATTAGAAGATTAGGACACTAGAAGCTATTATCCAGTCCATGCTTAGAGTACTTAGAATAGACAATTGAAAATTAACATGGACTTCAGTGTGAAATACCTCTTCGTTATAACTACATTCAGTCTCTTATTTTTTGAAGGTAAAGGACGAAAACTTTTTAGTTCTTGGAGAACTTAGAATCGGTATGTGATTTCAGAACCTTCAGAGTATAAAATATTGTTAAAATTAATCGGTTATAAAATTTACACTTTATTGTAAATTTAAAACATCACTTTAATGAATTTGTAAGAAATATAAAAAGATTACGGCCCTGTTATAAAAGAATACAAAAGATCCTTTAGAGCAGGGGTCGGCAACCGGCGGCCCGCGGGCTGCACGCGGCCCATGGACTATCTCGGTGCGGCCCGCAAGACGCCCGCGCGGTCCGTAAGAAAAAAATACCAAAGCAAAAGGCCATATAAATTCACTAGAATTTATATGGCTATGCTGCTGGGCCATGAGAGTATTCTTGAAAGCTCTTTCTTGAAGTATCTTTTCCTATTTTCCCACGCGGGGTGATAAAAATGTACCTATTTCATTTCTTAAGAACTGTTTATCAAGACTGTAATGTTATGTATTGTTTCTACCGAAAATAAATATTTGCTGTACTTATTCAGTTCTTGGCAATTTCTTTTGCGTTTATCCGCCGCACATGGCCGTCGGCGGCGGGCGGCTCCTTTGAGACAATAGGCGGAGGCAGTCTTTGATTAGACGCAGGTGTGCGGTGGCGAAAAAATTCAAAACGACCGGCTTTAGTCAAAATCACAGCCGCGCGCAGCTCTCGCCTCATACGGTTGTGGAAATTCCGTCAACACACGTCTCTGGTTGCTAGCTACGCGTTTCGATTCACCTTTCTTCCCTTCGCTGATAGCTTCTCACGCACGACGTATGAGGTAAGTACTTTGTATGTACTCGCGAGCAATTTGTTTTATTTTATTTACTGCTTGTTTATGTGAACCTTCAGATTGATGGGGATAGTACAGTGAAATTAGTCTCGAGAAATTTTTGCATATGTAGTGGTGTGTATATTACTCAGATCTTAGAGCGCGTTTCCACTATATCGTTCTGGCCTATACAAAAATGTTTCGATATCCTAACATTACTATTTAATTTTATACTTATCCCTAGCAACACTCAGATTTTTGTTTTCAATAAAAACAAGTTTTTATTTTAAGGAAAAAGGTTTTGACTTTATGAAAAAAAAAGGTGTGTGTGCGATTCACACACGATAGAAGTGAAAATTCAAAGAGGAAAGACCGATATATAAATTTGTTTTTTTTTTCTTTCATCTAGGTTTTTAAAACTCCAGGGGGTCAAAATTTTTGTTATATTTGGCCTAGGACGCACCGTTTCCGAGATATTTCAATCTAAAGCAAAAAATCGTCACTTGATAGTGGAAAGTGGAAACACGCACAAAACCAGAATAAACCAGTTTACGCTGTCCGCAGGTGCCACGTGCAGTCCGGCGTCAGTCGCTTGGCACTGTTAGAACATAAAGCACACATTTCATTCAAAAATTATAATTATTACGTTAATTGTTAAATTTTGTATTTGTTGATTGTTGTTATTGTTTGTTATTATTGTTATAATATATGTTGAAGTGTTTAATTTGTGTGTAAGTGTTGTAACTTTATGTTGTTAATTCAAAATGGCTCCAGTGTTAAAACATGGTCGAGGCAAGCCTTTGACTTCTCAAACTAAAGAAGTTTTTTACTGTTTGTACAAATATTTCGAAAAGGAGTGTAATAACAACCCGAGCAGTATTATGACCCCCACTCAATTAGTTGCTAAATCAACAGGAATTTCAATAGCATCCGTCAGAAAGGTAGTATCAGAAAGCAAATGTCGTCCTTCAGATCAGGAAGTAACATTTAAATCTCCTAAAAAGAAACCGAATCGTAAACCTACAATAGTAGTAACTTTGATCAGCAAGTTATCAGAAGAACAATTCATGACTTCCACATCACAAATAAAGAAGTTCCCACTTTGAAAACTTTGCACGCAAAATTGAAAGAAGATATCGATTATAAAGGTTGTGTCAGCACGTTACGAAAACACGTCATGTCATTAGGTTTTAATTGGAAGCAAACAGAAGATAACCGGAAACTTCTTATGGAAAAGCACGAAATTAGATACTTGCGAATTAATTATTTGATGAAAATTGCTGAATTTTTTTTTTTTTTTTTTTTTTTTTTTATATTAGCCTACCATAGTGACTCCACTTTGCCTGATGGAAAGCAATAGGTGGAGTCAAAGAGTGGTGGTCACCATCCTCATTGCATGTCTAGTCAATGCAGCATGGTGACCCACACTATGGCGGCCTGGTGAGATGCTTTTTCACGCCCCGCTTAAAAGACCCGGGATCATAGTGGGAAGGAAACACGTGCGCTGGTAGAGAATTCCAGGCTTTTACCGATCGGCACAAGAAAGAAGAGCCAAACCGTTTAGTTCGGGTACGTATATTTTCGACGCACAAACGGTGACTCCTCAGGCCAGCACGTGTAGTCCTGTAGAGGAAGGGAGAAGGTGGGACCAATTGGAAGAGCTCATCAGAACACTCCCCGTGATGTAGGCGATAGAGGACTGCAATAGAGGCGACATCTCTTCGCAACTGCAGAGGCTCAAGAGACTGGGTGATCTCAGGACAGTCGATAATGCGGACTGCGCGCCGCTGCAACCGATCGAGAGCGTCAAGCAAATACTGCGCATAGCCGTCCCAGAGATGAGAGCAGTACTCCACGCAGGAGCGAACCTGGGTCTTGTACAAAAGACACAGTTGCTCGGGCGAGAAGAACCGTCTCACCTTGTTCAAAACGCCGAGCTTACGCGAGGCCGCCTTAGTGACACTCTCGATGTAATCGCGCGGATTGAGATCCCGGCAAATATCCATACCCAGAATACTAAGCCTATCCTGCAGTGGCAGTTGAGTGCTCTGAAGAGTAGGAAGGGGAAGGAATGGAGACTTTTTGTTAGAGAACACACACGCTTGTGTTTTCTTGGCGCCGAACTCGACCAGATTCTCACAGCCCCATTGGGAAATGCGGCTCAAGACCCGGTCGAGCTCAGCGACAAGCTCCTGTCGTTTTTCCTCAACGTCTGCCAGCTTGGCAGTAGGATGCCCGAAATATCGCCCGTGCACTGTACTGTCGTCTGCATAACAATGTATATTGCCAAGGGCCAACATGTCATTGATATGCAGAAGAAACAGCGTAGGCGATAGGATGGAGCCCTGAGGTACACCAGCGCTTACCTCGTGGAAGTCTGAGGCCGCGCCGTCGCAGAGAACCCTAATGCGGTGCTTTTCGAGGAAGGCAGCAACCCAGTTGCAGAGTTTAGGTGGCAGACCAAATGCAGGAAGTTTGGAGAGAAGCGAGCGGTGCCACACCCTATCGAAGGCCTTGGCAATGTCGAGGCTGATGGCCAAGGACTCCCCATGCCTATCCATAGCCTCACCCCAAAGGTGTGTGACGTACGCTAGAAGATCACCCGTGGATCGGTTCGGCCGAAAACCATATTGCCGATCATTTAACAAGGAGTGATCCTCTAGGTGGCGGATTAGTTGGGTGTTGATGATCCGCTCGAACACCTTACAGAGTATGGAAGTGACGGCTATAGGTCGATAATTGGCTGGATCGGAGCGGTCGCCTTTTTTGGGAATGGGTTGAACATTCGCTTCTCTCCAGGCCTCCGGAACAATTCCTGAGGAATAGGACAGGCGATACAAGCGCGTTAGTACGGGAGACAACTCAGGTGCACAGTTCTTAAGAACCACCGCCGGAATACCATCGGGTCCACTGGCTTTCCGGACATCGAGTGACCGAAGCTCCGCACGGACATCCCTCTGCCGGATGCGAATATCCCGCATTGCGGAGTCTCAGGACGCAATGGTGGGCGTGTGCGCGCAACGGTCATCGATTCGGGAGTTAGCCGCAAAGAGGTCAGCTAGTAGATTCGCTTTCTCTTGCGGCTCGTGGGCCAGTGATCCGTCAGGGTAGTTCAACGGCGGCAGCGAAGGTTGGCAATAGTTGGACTGCACGGCTTTGGCCAATCGCCAAAACTTACGGCTACCCGTAGGGTACGCGACGAGTTCTTGACCAAACCGTGCAATGCGCTGGGCATCTGCTCTGATGTAAGCCCTCTTGCATTCCCTAGTGGCTCTGTTTAGTGCTGCTTTTAGGCGATCAATGTCTGGGTCACAATGTGCGCGGGCCCTGATCCATGCGCGGTAGGCCGACTGCTTTTGAGCAACGGCCCGGATGCACTCGCGATTGAACCAGGGACGGGTCTTCGTGCTGGCGACTTCACTGTAGGGGATATAATACTCCATACCGACAGTGATTTCGTCAGTCACGGCAGACACACTTTGCGACAGATCCCTATCTTTAAAGCAGCGTTGAGCCCACGGGATGGATGCAAAATATTCCCGCATTCCATATATCCGCATTGAATATCGCGAACAACGCCGACCAATTGTTTACACCGACGAAACATATATACATAGATCACATACCCTCTCGAAATCTTGGTCAGATGGAAGCACTTCAGGTTTGAAGCAACATATATCGAAAGACAACCGCTTAATCATTGTTCATGCCGCTGGTATGGACGTTTTTATACCAAATGCATTGCTTATGTTTAAATCCAACCAAAAAAGTGGAGATTACCACGACAATATGAACTATGACAACTATTCAAGGTGGATTCAAACTCAATTAATACCCAACTTACAACCAAATAGTGTTGTTGTTGTTGACAACGCACCATATCATAACTCAATACAAAATCCTGCACCGAATAGTAATTCTAGAAAACAGCAAATGATTGACTGGCTGACATTGTGAAACATTGAGCATTCATCCACGTTGCTTAAGCCTCAATTATATCAACTGCTTCTGCAAAACAAGGCGAGATTTGTAGAGTACAAGATAGACGAAATATTACGACAGCACGGTCATACTGTGCTGCGTTTACCACCATACCATCCGGAGTTTAACCCTATAGAAAATATATGGGGGATAGTGAAAACATATGTCGCAAAAAAGAATGTCGCAATGAATATGAAGGTTATAATGTCATTAGCTGAAGAAAAATGAACGCCATAACTGTAGAGGAATGGAGAAAAGTTTGTCTGCATGCTATTGAGGAGGAAAACAAATATCAGGGTAGAGACGCAGCTTTAGACACAATATCAGAACGAATCATAATTAATTTCAATAATTCATCTGATGAAAGCGAGGATGGGGATGATTGTGATATGCCTGGGGTTGATGAATTATTAGAATAAAACATTTATGGCCGGAGAACACCTAATTCATACACGTCTTCACTGAAGTGAAAACCGGCATTCACTGCTTGTAATGTTTGGAACTGGCTTGTCTGCCTCATACAGTTCCATAGATTACAATGCAGTGGATACACATTTTCACGTCCGTATTAGTACGTAGTGCGTATGCGTAGACGTGTACGCATTTGGTGTGCTCCAGCCACAAACGTACCTTTAAAAAAATAAAAAATAAAAATAAAATGTTGTTTTTTTTTTATTTGCTAACCATACACTACTACAAACGCAAAAATTTCTCATAGCTAATTTACCTTGTAGTTACATGACATAAAGTTAGTTACGAGTATGTCATGTTTTACTTATTTTTTGAATGTGGAGTTGAATTTGTAGGTGCTAACTGGAACATATAATTTTACAACGAATTTTTATTTTTTATTATTGTTACAGAATAATTATATAAACATGGCTTCAAGGAAAAGGAAGATAGAAGAAGAAAAAATAGTTTTTAACGAATTATGGACAGAATTATACTTTTTTATCGAGTTTAAAGGAAAACCGTTATGCTTGATTTGTCACAAGAGTATTTCTGTAGTAAAGGAATATAACCTGAAGCGACATTACGACACTGAGCACAAAGCTAAATTTGACTGCCTTGAAGGAGAAATACGAAAAAGGAAAATTTCCACTTTGAAATCGTCATTACAAAATCAACAAAACATATTTAAGGTTGTGGCAGACAACAGCGAATCGAATGTTCGTGCCAGTTACAGGGTAGCAGAGATTCTAGCAAAAAGTGGATGTCCGTTTACCGATAGTGAATTAGTAAAAGAGTGTGTCTTAGCTATTGCAGAAGAAATATGCCCAGAGCAGAAAAAAATGTTTGAAAGTCTTAGTCTCTCTGCGAGAACTAGCACCCGACGTACTGAAGACTTGGGTGCTAATTTGTGTGAACAACTCAGGGATAAGGCGCAGTCTTTTGACTGCTTCTCTTTAGCGATGGATGAAAGTATGGACGTGTCGGATACAGCACAGCTACTCATATTTGTACGCGGCATTGACAAAAACTTTACTGTTCACGAAGAGCTTGTGAAAATGTGCAGTTTGAAAGGTACAACTACGGGAGAAGATTTATTTTTGATGATGATGATTTATCTCTGGATTCATTGCAATTAAGCTGGGAAAAGTTAACAAGTGTCACTACCGATGAAGGCAAGAACATGAGCGGTCAAAACATAGGTGTTCTTGGGAGAATCATCAGCGAAGTGAAAGATTCTGGATCTACTGTGCCATTGATTTTTCACTGTATTGTCTATCAAGAGGCATTGTGCTCCAAGGTTATATCCTGGAAAGAAATAATGGATAATGTAACATCCACTGTTAATTTTATAAGAAGAAATGGGCTCACACACCGTCAGTCCCAAAAGTTTTTGGAAGATCTGGAAGCTGATCATGGTGACGTGGTTTACTACTGTGAAGTCGAGGTGCCGTTTTGGAACGGTTTTTTGATTTGAGGAAAGAAATTGGCAACTTCATGGAGATGAAAGGAAAGCCAGTGGAAGAGCTTACTAACAAACAGTGGATTATCGATCTTGGTTTTTTGACTGATTTGACTAAGGAACTGAATCAGCTCAACAAACGCTTGCAGGGAAACGCTCGCTTGAAGAAGGCTTGTTAACACAACTAAAAACTGAGTTTGTAAATCGATTCACCGACTTTAAAAAGAGCTCCCTTAACATGGAAATATTCCAAAACCCTTTTGCAATTGATATTAGTGAGGTACCAAGCAATTTGCAAATGAACATAGTAGATTTACAAAGTAATAGCACACTTAAAGCTGCATTTAAGGGAAGCACTGACTTGATACAGTTCTACGGAGGTTTGAGTTCTGAAAACTTCAAAAAATTTAAAAACTTTGCTCAGCAGACAATAACTTTGTTTGGTAGTACATATTTGTGTGAGCAGACTTTTTCAACTCTCAACTACCGCAAAAATAAAAATTGTTCGCGGTTAACGGATGAACATTAACACTAAAATGAAAGCAGACGTTAAAAAACATGCAAGTCAAATGCAGCCGCAAAAATCACACTAGTTCTTACTTTTATGTTCGTATAGTAATTCAATTAAAATAGACATGATTGAATGAATATATATGCGTTTATATTTCAACTATTAAAAATATGTACATGCCCGAACATATAAATATAAAAATAAGAGCGGCCCGCACTGATACTCTGGCAACATATGTGGCCCTGCTATAGCAAAATGTTGCCGACCCCTGCTCTAGAGGAATGATTCTATTTAGCAAGCAACCTCCATACTTACTTTTTTTTTATTTACGAAGAGCTATCAAAAACCTTGTATTTATATTTTGTATAGCAGGCAACAATTACTCTAAAGGGCAAACAATTTTGCTGGGCTATTGGGATAGTCATGAAAACTTCTAAATTGAGCAGTTTGCATTAATTTAAGTTATTGTATATAGTCAATTTTTTCAGCCTTTGAAAACTGACCACACCGATGGTTTGTATAGAGTGCCACTGTGTATAGATAGATACTTATGGATTGGGTACACAAGTGCAGTATTTGTTACAACACTGAGGCAAAAACAATAGTTTACAATGAAAGTGGTATAAGAAAAGTAGTGGTATACGACTTTTCTGTAAGCTTAGAAAAGTTATTGTATTCTGTTCCCGCAAGTATTGGTACAATCCTTTGTAGCAAATACCTTTTAAATCTCAAGGAGCTTTGAGTTTAACGAACATTAAAAATTTAATCAATATCGTTTTTTTTTTTTCTTTATATGCACATGTATAAAAGTTATTAGCTCTCATATTGATTTAGTGCCACCAATTTTGGAGTTTGTTTTCATAAATCCTAAACTTGTTGACAAACCGTAGAAATGTATAGAAATATCATCTTCCAGTCCAGCTGATAGTTATAGTATGTTTGTGGTGATTATGGGTGATTCATTCATTATTTGGAGATTGCTCGTTCTTTTGTGCTCCACTGGTTAGTTCTTATATCACAGGAAATATGAATTCTTAGCTTAACTTCTGGTGGTGAAGATCTAAAGTAAATAAAAAAAATAAAATCATTTTAAGTGTATTATTTGACAATGTTGAAATGTTTAACTCATTTTTAGATGTTTCGTTTATTTTGTGGTTATTGGTTTTTGGTTATCAATGTTATAAACTTTACAGTTAGCAGCACAAACTGTAAAAAAATAAGTGTGTTGTTTAAATCAAAAAATTTGAGATTCTTCCCGATGTCCGATTTGAATTAAATTTTGCAACCACTTTCAGTTCCGATGACATAACATCTTTGTGATAAGCACGACCTAATTCCGATCCGAAAAGTTTATTTTAAATTTAACAAGCGAAAATTTTTTAAAATTGATACAAAAGAATTATTACCTTTAGTATAGTAAAATTGGATTGTGTTCACGAATTACATATATTGAACATACAATATAACAGAAATTATTACTCAACCTGATAAACTATCAACATACGTTTCTTGTGCGTAACAAGAAGAGCTTGAGAATAAAGAACGTTTATATTAATGACTATTGTTGCACTTTAAAAAAATATATATTTATGTTCATAATGGACATGATACAAAAGCTTATTAAGTTTAATTCATAAGGGCAAATCTCAGTACTTCATTGGAGTCAAAAAAAATAAAGGTGGATAGAAACAGAACTGACCGCGATTCATAAGAGCTCGTTTAAAAATTATTGCTTACGCCGCGCCGCACAGCCTAGAAAGGGGCACTTTATAAGCTTTTATGTAGTCAAAGTACTCTATTAAAAGTTGCATACCTAAATAATTTGCAAATGTATTTGGTAGCAGTATTGAAATTGAAAATGAAAGTTTTACATCAGTACGTTTAGCACGGTGTGAGGTGTTGCTAAGACCAGAATGGTACAACTCGAAATAACCCAGCGAAATATTTTTAAATTGATGTTCGTAAACCATTCAAGATGTCTTAAAAAATAACATGGTGTATGATCAAATTAAAAATTCTACTGCAATTATTAGCCTTAACAATCTTCGTTTACCTACTTCGCTTCTCACTTCTTACTATGCATACCACTTTCATAAAACACAGACCATTTAATAAAGGCAAAGCATAACATACAATACCGTGTGTATACATACTCAAACAAACGCACTCATGAACACGGCACCACTACATACACACAGACTCACACACACCCACACACACACAAACACACACACAAACACGCACGCACGTACGTTCGCACGCACGCACGCACATAGACACTATGGCTAGATCCTTTTATATTAGTTTTAATTTAATTTGAAGTGTTTATATTATTACGCTGTTGTCAGTTACGAAGTCATAATAAACAATGTACAAACATTTAATATTCTTTTTACAAACATACAAATTACGAAATATATAAAAAAAAAATTAAAAAAATGTTTCTTACCGACATCGGGTAGAGTAATCTCCACAGAATACATGCAGTATCAAGAAGGACTGCCTTTTGCATCAGGCTCTAACGCGAGCTACCTAACGCGAGCTTCGAAGGTGTTGGTCAAGCCTCTTAGCAATCAACCCAAGGTCTGATATGAATAAAGACACAATTATTACTGAATCCACATCCTCACATATCGATAACCACATGGGCCAAATTTAAATATTTAAGTTGTTTTTCTTTATGAGTCTTTAATAGATTGTCTTCATTGGGAATGGAAATTTCAACGATCATTGATCGGTGCTCTCATCGGTCTATCGCCACTATGTCAGTAAAGTATATTTTATATACGCTTGTGAATCCAAAATATTTCACTTGCATTTGATTAGATTTGATTTGAAATTATTGTAAATAATTTGTAAATAATTTGATATCCCGTCTGCATTATTAACTTTTTTTTGCTGACGTAAATCAATTCATTATATTGACGTAGATTAACTAAAAATCATGGTGCTCTTTAGAGCGAGCTCAGTTTGAAGTTTCGTTAAATGATAATTTGTAATTTGCTAATCCAATATGAATGTAAAAGCCAGCATTCTGCTGATTGCAGGTTTCTTTAGCTGGATTATTAAAGTGTCCCTATTACAATAACGATTTATATTTAACGGTAAATAAATCACACTTATATATTTGCCAAGTCTGCGTATAAATTAATCGGCGCTCTAGTACTCATTGAACCATAGAATTGATCTCGTTTAAGTCTGAGGACATTTATAGATCTCTATTTGTATATAATCCAAGTTTACATAATCTCTAGTTAAATTAGATACTTGTTGCATAGAAAACAAATCTCAATAATCACGGTTTTCTTGCTTTCTTAAAGATTATCTGCAGTTACTACACAATCCCTAGTATTTAGTAAAGTAAAAGTTTTACAGATACTAGCAGTTATAAAGAAAATATGAAATCTCTACCAAAATATATATTTGAATTATCTTAAAAAAATGTAATAAAATTTGAGATACGAGGGCTTAAGAATAGTTAAGCCCTCGTATCTCTCTAATAAATGAGATCTGCTTTGCCCAAAAATTTACTTTCAAATAGAATTTATAGGCAAACAATTATAACTCTGACAATGTAAGCTGTGTGTGTATTTTAGTTTTTCAAATTGAAATAAATTATACTTGCGTACGTAGTACGTAGTAGTACGTTCGTAGAAGTTGAGTTTTTCTAAAGGTACTTGTAGCTTGTTACATATTCTTAAAGACAATGAATTATACTAGCTGTTTATTTCAGCCGTATGCGGGTATTGATATAGTATAAGAAACTAAAAAGAAATTAAAAATATGGCCATTGACTGTATGATATGTGATCCCTGCCGCTTTTTTATATAGCTGTATTCGAAGTATCCAGTAATTTTTTTGTGTTGTAACGTCGTCGTCATCTTCTTCGTTTTAAAATCTTTGCTATAAGTATAGCCGCTTTTGTTGTGAACGTACTTAACATTAAGAACATAGTAGGTTTTTTTTTTCAAAACTGCTGTTAAATGAACCCTATTATTTCAAGGATATTACTTTGAGCTGCCGTAGAGCTTCCCTTTGATTTGAGACTGGAGATGCCTGTGCTTTCCACAAAATTTTACGATTATCATTTGCGATGGAAGCTGTACGATTGTGAAATGCCTTGTCAAAATAAAAAATCAAAATCATTTATTTCGACTAAACCAATCATAAGTATTTTCGAATAGTCAAGAGAGGAAGTCGGTCGGTCATAAAGCTGGTTACCTGTTCCAATACGTAGATCCTATAAAAAAAAAAACTTCGAGAACACTAGTTTTCAAAAATTTCACATAAGTTTCTTGCTATAGATCATAAGTGCATATAAAATAAAAAAAATAATATAAGATGTGAGGACAATACAATGTATCATTTTTAAATAAAGTAGCCACAATATAGCTTGACATTAGGCTAGCGAAATCAATTACCAATTCTAAGAAAAAAAATCGAATGATAGTTTTTTAAACATTATTACTAGTATGTATGTAGGTATATGTGTATATTATATTTAATGTTTTTAAGTAAATAATGTATATTTTTATATTATTAGTGTACGTTACTTTAAGCCTAAATTTAAAGAATATCTGTATACTTTTTAAAGTTTATTAGGTAACTTTAGATTTCCTTTAAAATGCACTTCCAACTACCAACATATCTACGAAACATTTTGGTCCATCCTAAGGTTGCCTGGAAGAGATTTCATAAAGCAATAAGTCAGCCGTTTGTGCATAACGTGTGTAAAACTTTTACGTATAATACTTAGTCTATCGAGGATGTACAAATAAAAGTGTTATCTATATATCTGTATATTACGTCTCATGTTATATACTTTATATATTACTAAATTACTAACGCAACTAAGAAAGTTCTGCTGCATTTGTGTTTGTAGCAGAAAATAATGATTTACAAGACCAGCTTATACTGCTTTATAATTGAAACAGAACAACTGAATGCAATATTTTATTTTCTTTCTTAAGCTAGATGATACAAATCTTTGTTTAACCTCTGTTTAAAATTTGTCATTCTAAGGTTACCGTGTAATTTAAAATGAATTCTTTATTCACCTAACTTTATAGCTTATTGACGAATTTAATTGTATCTTATGTATTTCACGTTTGGGCAACAAACGAGTACCTTTTACGTAATCAAATATTTTTCTAATAGATCAGTGGATCCGAAGATTACCGTCAAAAAATAAATAACAGAAAAATTTAGAGATTGCAATTAAATATTTGTAACATTTATAATGCGAGACTAAGAGGTAGACCATGCTCTCAAGAATCTCAACTAAGGTGCGGTGAGGTGACTAGCTTCATTCAATAATTAAGCTAGTAACCTTACCGCACCTTTATATTATTCATCAATATGACAGCGAGGCCTGTGGTCTGTGGTCTGTGGTCGCCTCACTGTCTCTTTCACTGCGGCCGTGCCGTACTCAAGTAACAGTTACAAAATCATTCAGAAATACAAATGTTTACGATTTATTAGTTTGCCCTGAATAATAAAAGTTCGTCTTCTTGTTCGTAATATTATTGTACAATAATTATTACGTTACTGAGTAATTCATTGAGGATTTATGTTGGTACTAACAGAGATACTGACGGTACGCTAATATGAAAACAATTGTCCTATATTGTCGATATCGGTGAACACTCAACCAGTATTAGTTAACGTATTGTGTAAAGTGACCATTCAGTCGGTTGCATTATCGGTCACCGTGCAGTCAATGTCAGTAGTACAAGTTAGAATGCAAACTCGAACATTATACGATGAATTCTAGTTAACACGGCATACATAAATCATACGTGTATTTGGAAATAACACGTGAGGCAATATTGAATGATTCAGGCTGATCGTATTATAGGTATTTTTCCTATAATTAGTCCGTACTCGAAAGTCTAAATAAAACGGCAAATAACACATTAAACATATGTAGGTATATTGCAGTTCTACAAAAGTAAACTTAACTTATGGATTAACTAATTCTAAAAAAAATATTTCACGATTAAATAAAACTAATTACTGCATTTTTTAACACTTCTGTCGCCAAGTGGCACGAGTTACATGTACGAAGATATAAGCCGACCGGTAGCGAAACGAACGTCCGAACCGTAACTAGCGGCGTGATCGACTTAATATAGTGACGCTACAGATGCATTGAACGGTAAGTACACTTTTAGCTATGCTATAAGGATAGTATTATATTATAATTATTTTGAATGAAATCTATTGTTTACTATTTTTATTTATATTCCAATGTTAAGTTAGTTAAGTTTATGTTTTCGTATTATTATTATTATATTCTAGTAGTTGTTTAGTTTAAGTTAATACGAATAATTGTGCATTTATTAATTATTTAAATTTCAATTAAATGTTTACTAATAATGATGTTAACTTGCGCCATAGTATGATAGATAATTACAAAAGGAATAACAATATAATTTATATGTATAAATTAATAAGTATAATTAAAGATTTAAATTTTTTGTAACAGCAATCATATAATATTTCCTCTTTAAAGTAAAATGTATAAATATAAATCATTTTGTGACCGTATTTTACAATTTATATCATGATTCTCGAACATCAAAGTTACAAATTGTAGAACGGTTTCGTTCGAAGTATTATGATAAATTGGGGCCATAAAAACTATTACTGAGCAGATACTCGTAAATTCCGAACCGCGAGAGGAAAGTTACATTTATTTGCTGCAGAAGGCTTGCCTGCTAAATGTGATATATGATTTTAATAAGTATTTAGAGGCAAGGTTTTAAAGGTCGCAAAAATAGGTATTAAAATATGATGAAGTGCACATTCTATTGCAACACATTCAGGTTTAAGTCGATAAAAGCAGAATATACTTCCCTGATAAAGTGATAATTCACTTTTCTAGGCTTATAGAGAAAGAATGTTACGTCACTTACTAAGGGTAAATCAATTCACAGGCCTTTCATAGGAACAGAAAAAACAAAACCAACGTTTTAGAACATTTATTTATTTAAAAACTTCATGCACACTTGTACAAAGGCGGACTTAATGCCTAGGGCATTCTCTACCAGTCAACCTTGAGGTGGTGAAGTAAAGCGATAAGGTAGGTGCAGACATCTGGAACTTACTGTATTGTAATGTATTTTAAAACAACTATAGTTACATATATATATACAAATACATAACAAATATACACATACATATAAATATAAAATGAAGAATATTTATAGATATATATATACATATATATATATATATACTAACATACACTTATAAATAGGTATACAGTCAAGTGCATTGTGGTTATTCTGCTAATTCAGCGAGGAGAAGTTCACGTACTTTGTTCTTAAACGTTAAACGGCTTTCAGACATTCTAAGCTCGAGAGGGAGCGCATTCCATAGAAGAACTGCTTGCACGAAGAAAGATGAGTTGACAAAGTTAGAGCTGTGGGGAGGACATAAGAGGAGCAAATTGTTCGAGAGGTCCCTGTCATGAGTGGAGCACAAAAATTTAAAGTAGGGGCTTAAGTAAGAAGGGGGAGACGGGGAGTTCAAGAAGGTGTATAGAAAATTTAGTGCTCGCAAACTGCGACGTTGCCGAATAGGAAGCCACTTCAATTGGGAACGTAAAGCAGAGACATGGTCATACTTGCGAAGATTGAAAATGAATCGAATGCAGTTATTCAGAAGACGGTCTAGTTTGTTAAGAAGGTCTGCATTCAGGTCAAAATAACACACATCGCCATAATCAATAATGGGAATAATTAGGGAATGCATTAAGGAAGTTTTTGTTTTAATAGGGAGGAAGTTTTTTAGACGGTATAACGTTCGGAGAGCACCAGTGACTCTCTGACTCACATGTGTAACCTGGGCCCGCCAATCCAGGGTCGAGTCAATAAACAAACCTAGGTCTTTAACTGCTGAACTCACAGATATAGGTGAGCCATCAAAGACTATTGGTATGAGAGTCCCAGTGTCGAGTGTTCGACAAATGAAGATGGATCTCTGTGACGTGCTGTATGGTTTACTGCTGAATTTATGCAGTAGATTGCCTATCGTTCTCCCTGCCTATTGCGCTTTCCGCACGCAAGCCTTGCTGTGCAAATAAATGCCCGATAAGTATCTTACGACGCCATTTGACTTAATGAGACTTTTGAGAAAATGCCTAAATAAAGGTTTTTATTTTGCTTATTTTGCTTGATTCCAAGGTTGAAACGTTTCGTTTAGGATATATAAATATGCTGTATAGGGGGTAGCACCATCAGCCGAGAGTTTACATAACTAGTATCGCATCATAGCCAGGTCCAACACGGCTCTGACAGCTGACGCTTTATTGCTAGGTATCTATCTATCGACTACTATCGACTACGCAAAATGTTGAGACCTGAAATCACCATCCGAAAGCAACGTCACCAGTAATAAGATAATTACAAAGTTTTCTCTAAATAGGATTGTCCTAACATATTTGCAAAATGTAAAACCACCAATCAATACTGCCAATTATATTTAATTTGTGATATTCTATAAAAAGATACTTAAAAATTTCTACTACACTCACATTTTTGATTTGCCATAAAAAAAATAAAAAATCTGGGTTTGTTACTGATGTTATTATTAAGTAATTTTCGATCAACATATAAGCTGCTGTAAAGTAATTTTTAAAATAAATTGCAAAATTCTAAAACCGTAGAAACGGTAAAAGAAGTAAGTGGGAAAGAGAACGGAGAAAAGTAAGCAATGTTACTAAACTGGTTGCGTAGTGGGAGTTGTCTGGCCATGTTGCCATGTTGTAAGGTATAAAAATGGCTTTATGACCTACATAATTACTTAATTACTGATATTAAGGAATTCAATATATTTTTTGTTAATTATATATTTTTGTATACAATTTATTCTATAATTCCATGCAAGGTTTTTAAAATTAAATTAATTTAAATACGAATATGTTAGAAATCATGTTCTTAGTTTATTTTCGGATAAGTAGTATATTTTAAATATACACAATTATACATATATACACATAATAATGTCATTTACATAATCTGTAATTTAGTATGCATTGATAAAGTTGGTTATGAATACTCTATGTAGGTACTCTTTCTCTCTCACTCACTCTTACACACATATACATATATATATGTATATACTATATATATATATATATATATGTATATATATACTAATAAGATGGCTCTCTGTCCGTGACATTCACTAGGTGTTGGCATAATACCAGCGCTGCTTCTTACGAGGTAGCACAAAGCTGAGCTAACGGCCATTTTTGTCTCATATAGTGGTACTTGTTGGCACTAACGTCTGATGAAATTGTTATCCTTGCCTTGTGTGAGTACAAAATAAATATATTTTCTTTCTTTCTTTCTTTAAAATGTCATTTATGGCCAGCAACTACTCAACTACACGACAAGCAATGGTCGTTTTATTGTCCATAACATTTTACATTACATTAAGTGGCTTTAAAAATGAAAACAGTTTGTTATTATATTCTATTGACATGTTCGATATGAAGGTTTTCTAACTTCATCATGCTTGTATCTGTTTTCCCGTGTAATGTCTACGAATGGCTTTTAATTACCATCACATATTGCAGATAACTTTTACAGGAGTGCATATGTTTTTTAATAACTATATCTATATGTATGTAAGGGAGATATTTTTTTTAAGACGCGCATAAAACCATTGATTTCTTTTAATTTAAGGAGTGAAACTGTTACAAAAGCTATGTAACTGTTACTAACTGTATTTGTTCTTGTGATAATTGAAGTCAAAATAAGAAGAGTAACCACAGAGTGTACTTTCAATACAATTTGAATTTAGATTAGTAAATAATATTACTATAAGAAGTGTAAGTATGTATTAAACAAAGCTCAAAAAAAAAGGTCTTGTTTACAAACCAATTCGATTAAGAGTTACTTATGAAATATTCCTAAACAAGATTAATGCTTTCAGGTGTAATATAAAACGTATAACAGAGTTATGAACTCATAAAACCTTCCTGAACTACAATTTAATATTAACTTCCTCAATATCAAGTAACCCTAATTCCAAGGTACCATACGAGAGCAGGGGACACATGGAAAGTTTTTTTAAAATTTAAAGCTGCTTAGGAGCATCGTAAAATATTATCATCTGGGACCACATATAACTTAACATGAGTATATAAGTGGGTGGTCATGTTACGGTGTCTACGGAGAGGCGCTTTTAAGTTGTCCGTAATAGTCGTATCTACTCTCGTCATGATTATCTATACAGAATAAGTCTACAAGAAATACACACAGAACTTAAATGTTAAATATATTTAAAAGACTTATGTCGTACGTAATAGGGTAAACAGAAGCTTGTGTAGATACACAAGCTTCTGTTTACCCTTTCTGTCTAAAGCACTTATTGTGTTTCTTCAAAGATCATTTAATTTACAAATGATGACATACCTATACTCACGCCTGTAGCCTCGAAAAGGTAGGCAGAGGCGTTATTAACAGCCACAGCTTGCCGATAAAAATTGAGTCCCATTTATGTAATAGGGGCCCAGCCTATTGGCGTCATTCGGACACTTTTGGGAATCAGATGGGTAAATGTATACATTAAAGGGAGGATCGAAAGAGAAGGGAAGGGATAGCTTGTACACATGGGTTGGAGGTATAGGCTAAGGCTCAAGCAAGTCAGGGTTGCATACCTACAACTTAAATTGACTGGTGGCGAAAAGTCGCGAGTCCTCGAACTACAGATTGTTACTGTACAGCTCTAAGTAACATTTCTAGTTATTGAACAAAATTTACTCAGCACTTTAGTAGAGTACCACGATAAGCTTCATTGGAAGCTATGAACGCTGAATAGCGCTGCTCTGTTTAGTTCAATGTAATAAGTATTTCAGCCCTTAGCATTGGAGGTATGCAGCCTTCTAAATCGCGTTGTGTCCGGCAGCTTACCATAAGCCTGTGTTTTATTATGAGCCATGTGGCGTTAAATATGTATAATTAAAGAAGAACAAGGCATACTCGGGAAATATTTCATAAAAGATTAAAAGGTGTAGCTATTAAGTGGAGCAAAATGTTTCATAATACCAACGTTTCATAAGACCGTAAAATTACTTCACGAACATAATTTATGTTTCCCTATAACTGAAATTAATATATACACGCTCAATATCAAGTGCTCAAACCATTCAATCTTCTATACTATTGGTACCTGATAAAAGAGTATGCCACGAGGTACATATGTATGTAGCTTGTTTGTGACGGACTTCTTAAACAGGAAAGTACAGAACTCGCACGTTTTATTCTTACTTTCTTAATTGTAATAATGTGCCCAGACGAAGAAGCTCGTGCTTGTCATCGTGTTATAGCAAATAATACCTTCTTGGCTACATACTCCCTCACTCGCAACTTTCATCGCGCTTTGTATTGTGTATAATAAGTAAAGCGGTCACACTACGTCTCCGCCCATTTTTCTCTCGATTGGGCCAGTTTGAGAATGACATACACCTATGTTCACAGAGTAGATTTGAGTGCGATCGACACTATTGAAAGTCAAAGTAAAGGATTTGCGCTTGTAGATTTGTTAATCTTAAAATAAAAATTAAAACCTTCTTTTAAAATCGGTTGCAGCGGCGCGCAGTCCGCATTATCGACTGTCCTGAGAACACCCAGTCTCTTGAGCCTCTGCAGTTGCGAAGAGATGTCGCCTCTATGGCAGTCCTCTATCGCCTACATCACGGGGAGTGTTCTGATGAGCTCTTCCAATTGGTCCCACCTTCTCCCTTCCTCTACAGGACTACACGTGCTGGCCTGAGGAGTCACCGTTTGTGCGTCGAAAATATACGTACCCGAACTAAACGGTTTGGCTCTTCTTTCTTGTGCCGATCGGTAAAAGCCTGGAATTCTCTACCAGCGCACGTGTTTCCTTCCCACTATGATCCCGGGTCTTTTAAGCGGGGCGTGAAAAAGCATCTCACCAGGCCGCCATAGTGTGGGTCACCATGCTGCATTGACTAGACATGCAATGAGGATGGTGACCACCACTCTTTGACTCCACCTATTGCTTTCCATCAGGCAAAGTGGAGTCACTATGGTAGGCTAATATATAAAACCGCGGTCTCCAGCGAGAGACTTCCCGTCGTGAGATCGAGGCGCTGGTGCGCCAACACTGTGCACTCCGTTAAGGTGTGGAATGCAGTGTCCTCACGACTAATATAAAAACAAAAAAAAAAAAAACTACAAATTTTCATTAACTATTACAGAGGGAAGAGCGCGCAGTGGGTATTTATATATGATTTTAAAGCAGATAATAAGAAGCGAGTATTTGTTCGAGGTAAACATTTTATACAAGTATTTTGACGGTTATAGCTTTCGTTTGACTAGTTTTGGCCTCAACATATACGTGAAGAACTTTTTTTGAAATTTATGTTTCAAATTAGCTTCTGTTTAGTAATAATTTTCACGAATAACGCATTATTCGTCAAAGCATCATAGTTCCACAAAATATATATAAATCACTATGTTGCATATAACTGTAGTTGACTATAGTTACAGGCCACACATGACATCACAATATCGTTTTATAGCAGTTTACAAACACAAGTTTGAACATTCCCCCGAAGGTTCCATCGTCAGAAAGTCAGTTAAGTTAAGCCAAACTTATACTTTGTTCGCAAATCACAGATCGTTACTGTGTTTTTATTGTAGCAGTTAGTTCGGGATTAATAGAAATACTTCTGCCTCATTTGAGCTCGGTTTCTTGGCGCTGAGCGTACGTGAGTTATGGATAGCCTAGCTTACTTTGAACGGAGTAGGCACAACGTGGATATAAATTTTGTTCTATTGTTTTATTAGAAGTGGATATCAAGATAGGTAGTACATGTCTTGGTTAGTATTCTTTTAAGATTTATTTATTTATATCCACTGATAAGCTCCAGTACTCTGGTAATCTAGAAACAACGCACTTAACCTCCAACTTTAATGTGAATACATTCAACTTATTTGTCATAACATAACCACTTAGTTTATCACGATCAGTGTATTAAATATAATATAATAGTGTAAAGAATTCTTGAAATTGCCAAAATGTAAAAAAAAAACCTGTACATTGTCAAAGCGCCAATATATAGAGTGCTTAGAAACTTTTAAAGATTCACCATCAAAGGAATTCAATTTTCACTTCGGACAGTGCTATATTTGAATTTCAATTGGTATTCAGTAATATCCATGACCATTGTAAAAAATAGATGAAAGAATAACATTATATTATCTCAACAAAGCCCCGTCCGACAATTTTCCTAATATATACTGTAGACGGAGCTTTATGGGGGGTTTTATGCCGCATATTTTTTTTTACATTTGCTTTGTTGTGCAAAGCGAGAAAGACCCTGAGCTGAAGCTGGTCGTTTGATGACTTATGTTTTGATAACTGTTAATTTTTGTTACATTCTCAGTGCAATAAAAGCGGGAGGGAAATGACCTTGTTAGGGGTCACTTACATTATATGATATTATATGGCTATTTTATTCACTTACAACACACATCAAAGTAGTCTGGACTGGCCTGTTCGTCTGTCAATGGTTAGTGATCCTGGCGGCTAAACTAGAGAACGTGGGTTTGATTACCACCCAGGACAAATATTTATGTGAGCACTATCTTTGGTTCTGTGTGTAATTTATACAATATTAGAATACGATACAATACAATATTAGAACTTTAGAGCTACTTAGTTTGGCATCAGAGAACGTGTGACAGATGTCTGAATTTATTATTATTTTAGTAATCCTATCCTATGGAAAGCTTCCTGAAAAGTTGATACAGCTTTTGTGTTAAACAAGACAATCAAATTGTGTCCTGGAGACGAAAATAACGTGTTGGCGCATAATTAAAACTATTTATCTTAGTTTTATATTATTGTAGTAAATGTTTGTCATTGTCACATAGAAATGAAGTATATTCCACCGGTGTAAAAACCGTCACGGCCAGGTGGGGAGGATGAAAACCACCCGATTGAGATAGGTACTGTTTATTATTACGTGTTTATAGAACTGGGACAGAAATTTTTGCACATCAATGGGGTGGGCTGATATTTATGACAAACGTGCGGATAGTAGTGACTTCACATATTTTAATATAGGCTATGTACGTTATTTATATAACCGTTTTTACCTTTCCAACATTGCATTTTCAATTATATTTCATTTATATAAAATAGTACTCTTTTCAACAAAATCTACTTGCCAAATTTCCCAGTTTCTAACATTTAAACTTTCTAAGATTTGGCAATTTACCAATTAGTCATTTTATCATAAAGGTATAAAATAGACGGTTGGAATACATTCGCTCTATAATCTGAATTGTCAATTCGCTCCCAAGGCGATGCACATAAACATTCAGCTAAGCTCAGTAGCCAGAGCAACTGTCTGGGGAACCTGCAAGTCTGGATATACATGTTCTTCGAATTGTTAGTCGGACATCGGGAAATTGCAAAATAACACCAAAGCACAGTTCGCTTCTCTAGTCTTTAATGATTGTAGGATTTACAATTTTATAAAGATTACAATTTTATAGAAGTGACGTTAGTTGTACCGCGATCACGTGCCATGTCCAGTCATGCGCTCCCGTAAGAACGTTTATGTCTTTAAAAACCGCTAACTGTCATGTGTCAACTCCAAACATCAATTGTCACCCGGTTGCGTTTAGTTGACAATCGCGCCCAACTAAACACACTCAAGCAATAATAAAAACGAAACGTTATTATGACAGAAATATCAATAACTTCTACAGTTTGCTTGACATTCCACTCTGTACCAAACTCAGATACTGCATCTGCGACACATTGATATGTCTCCAGGATTATAGCATGTATACTTCTGAGATTATTAACTACATATTTCACTTGGAAGCATTTCATAGAATCCCGAAATCTTAAAAGTCTTAGTAATTTGCATATTTAATTTTATCTTGTAGTTATTTTCCGTATTTAAATTATATGTTAAAGAATGCAGTAAAATATGCTGAAGAAATTCACTTAGCTCCAATATTACAAGTACAATATTTCTAGTAATTCCTACAACTACTCCGCTAAACTTTTTATTTGAGTTATTAATTTAGAAACATACGCTCACTGCTGTTTAGCCACAGGGGTAGGCAGAGGTGATATAAACGTAAAAGGGGGCAAGCCTACTGCCGTCATGAAGGCGAGTGTATGAACAGGAAAATGAGGATAGCAAGGGAATAAAAGAGAGATTGTCTATAGAGATGGGTTTGGGGGTATAATCAAAAGCTTAAGAAAGTCAGGGTCACATTCCTTAAACTCGAACAGGCTGGTGGCTGGAAATCCGAGTCCAATATCGTAATATCACACATTATTTTTTAATACTAATTAGTATTTATAGAATAAAAATGTAATGTAGAAAAGGAAACCCGACATAGTATCTAAATAATTATTTTGTCTAATATATTTGCCTTTTATTGTACTCACAAATTACTAATGTCTAATTTGACAAGTTTTTATTTTACATTTTCAATTTAACTTAGACCACGCTTCGTTTATTGAATACAATTTTAATAATTGTATCGAATATTAACACAAGTGCATAGTTTAGAGTCACATCTGATGTACTTGTTTTCATTTAATAGAAACGGGTATAATCATCAAATGAATCAACCATTTGCTGAAAACTCGTACCATTTATTTAATTCCGTAAGTAAGTGGCACGTTTTTTAATGTTATTTTGGAAAAGCTACTTTGACCTGAATGCAGATCTGCTCAATAAGCTTGACCGTCTTCTCAATAATTGCATTGGATTCGTTTTCAATTTACGGAAATATGATCACGTGTCTCAGCACCGCTCCAACTAGAAGTGGCTGCCAATTCGCCAACGTGGACAGACACGAGCATTAACTACCCTATATCCTTAATTTTCGCTCCAAGTCCTCCTACCTATCTAACTTCACAATTTCAATATTTAGGCAAAAACCATACCCTAAATCTTAGATCTTCAAACAACCGGCTTCTCCATTGTTCCACTCACCGCTCCGACTTCGTACACTCTACTTTTTTCGTTCAGTCTGTCCTTCTATGGAACGCGCTTCCTCTCGAGATCAGGATGGCCAAAACTCGGAGTACTTTTAAATACATGTTACGGAAACATGCCTTATCAGATTCTTTTAAATCTTAAACTCTCCTCTACGAAGTAATAATATATATTATATGTATATACATGTATTTATAAATATTTATGTATTATATGTACACGTGAATGTAAAATATTTTACTATAATAAAGTACTCCTGGTACTTATACAATAATTTATTATAAAAATATATCTACTTACTATAATACTACTACCTATACTTCTTAACCTCTGTGCACCTACCTTGTTTTGTCTCTGCATCGCCCTAAGGTTGGCTGGCAGAAAATGCCTACGGCATTAAGTCCACCTTAGCTAAGTACTTACATACTTTATTTTATTATATAGTGAGAGAGACGAACAGGCGGATGACCTGATGTTAAGTAACTACCACCGTACATAGCCACCTGCAACTCGATAGTAGTAAGTGCATTCGGTATCCCGAAAGCACTTACTGCAATAGCACTATTAGCTCTCCCCTCCCTTAGAGCGGTAGAACGGATGGGAAAGCAGAGGGTTACTTCTTCTGGTACCCTCACACACTCGGCTATACAATACGAACATTATTTGTCTACCGGTTTCCCGAAAAGCCGTGGTATTACTCCGGTCCGGCCAATCATGTTAAAGCATTACAGATATGTTTTCATCCCTCGTCTGTGAATACAGCTGAAAGTCATCGGTATATAAGTGATAGATGTTGATTTACAAGATTAATAAATATAGAAAATAATAAAGGAGAGCATATTCTGCCTCAAGGGACGCCAGTGTAGAGATTCAAACTCGAAGTGTTTTCTTCTTCTGAAGATACATATGTGGAAAACTATTCCAAAGCTTCTGAAGAGATTATACGATCCTATAAAAAGTATGTACAGTGGGATATTGTGAGTGACGGTATTGAAAGCATTATAAAAGTTGAGCACGACCTCAACTGTAACTTTCATGGTCTTCTTAATATCACCAGACACTTAAAGAACAGCGATATCTGTGCTATAACCGGGCCTGGAGCCAGACTGCAATGAGTTTACAACTTTTTATCGATAGAAAAATTGTGAGAGGTGCTTATGTACGTTATAAAATGTATTTTTTTATATGTTTATCCTTTATTTTTATTCTAATTGTTAATCTATAAACACCAAAACTGCCTTAAAATTTTATGTATGAGAAGAAACAAAATTGTTGGTATTTAACAAATCCGAAACACAGTGTCACAAACAAGAAAGAATGTTTATTCCCCCTTCTGGTAATTAATTATGATGGCCGAGCTCTCAGTTAACAATAGTGCTATTGCAGTTTCAGGAAAATGGAGACGAGAAAGTAGACGCTACCCTTTATGTTGACAGCTACGAGATAGCTACGAAATTGCTACGAGATAACTACAGTTAAATGTTAATTAAATTTCTAGTGACTTTTCAAAATATTCTGTTATAAAACAAGATCTAGAATATCTAGATCGTGCATTATACACTCATGGTGCCCAAGAGTGTATAAGTATAAGGTTAGTACAAATACGTAAGTGCTCCAACCTACGTTTGTACGTCTCGTGCACTAAATAATGTTTGCACATCTATTACAAACAAATTGTGAGTACACCGCAACGAAGTAACTATTTTGCTTTGTGTACTGCCATATGTTATTTCAGATATCAATTTGATGTTTAAATTTATTTTAAATTTTAAAGAAAGTTTATTACCAGCTAAGAAGGAAAGTTTATATTTTAAATAATCGATATATAATATAAGACTTTACAAGTGGTTGAGTAGTTATGTTTTATTACTTACATACATACCCTGTCGCCTCTACCCCCGAAGTCAGAGACAGCTCAAACGCCCATTAATTATAATCGTAGAAATCGTAATCGAAGATTATATTTCCTCGTAAATGCCTGACCCAAGTAAGTTCACACAAGTAGTTACAATGCAATGTATTTAGTATTCAACTTGTGAGTGTTATATTATTCAAATGTCATCAATAAATGCGGCCACTGGGGGAGTCAATCGGAGGTGTATAAAGACCCACATTCAGCCAATAAGAATTTGCCGTTACCAGTGCACAGCCCGACAGCTAAGTCACCTTCTGCAACACTCATGGGAAGAGAGGGGATGGCTCATTTCTACGGTACCGAGAACCTAAATTAATTATAATTATGATTAATTAATTTAATATATATATATGTATACCCACTTAATTTATACCAACATTGTATTAAACTAAAATAGTAATACTGTTGCTTTTCATTCAACAATCACTAAAGTTTTAAAGTGGTAAATCTACTGTTTACACGAGCCATCCGAAATACGCGCCGAAAGGATCCATTAGAATAAATATGCCATAAACATAAATTGCACGATATTTTCCTGTTATTGAGACTTGTAGCGCAAAGTACCAATAAAATAGATGCAAACTATTACTTATCGTACGTATGTACTTATACGTACTTTTGTTAGTGTTGTATTCAATAAGCAGAATATTTTTTAGATAGTTTTTAGTGCAGCAGTTTCTCTTAGTCACAAAACTCCCTGCTAATTGCTATCATCCGACGTCAGACTTACTGCCAGTCGGAAGAGCTACGCCTTGATTGAGCCACCAAACCCAGCAGCTCCATGTCTACAATAAACTTGTATATAGATACTTGTCAATAGAAATTGACATACAAATATTGTTCTTTCACGTATTCTGTTAAGGAATGTAACGATTACGGCAGGTGGTTCTTCTGCAAGTATGGAAATAATCAAACATTAAATTATTTAAGCTTTTAAAGTTATATCACTAGGTACATGAATAATACGTGCGAATATATAATAGATTTATAAATATATACACATAGACATGTATATATTTAGTCAGTAACTTAATATTTAATCTTAAATTGGACGGAGTACTCTTCAAGAACTCTCTTAAAAGATCCAAGTGTTTGAGGCGCGACTGATAGGTATCTGTTACACAAAAACTATTTCAACTGAATTGTAAGTAATTCTATAAGCCAGACTAACGGGATTTCTGTAAATGGATTCAACGGGACGTGACGGGAGTTCTGACTAGAGGTTCACTTCAGACGAACTATAGGACTGTAAGCTGTATACTGTAAATCAAAAACATACTCAAAGGGGGAGGGGGGGTGATATATATAACTACAGATTTTGTAGTCAGAATCTTGCATCATTTAAATATACATCTCGTGATATCGCTACTTACTGTCATGTCAGTTCACTCATACTGCCTTGATGCGACTTGCTGACTATACCGTCTTATATGATACAACACACGGGGGTCTTTTCGAAATTTAATCAAAACGCCAAGGTTTATGAAAATGTAATTCATAAAAAAATTTTAATCATTTTCATTATTAAATTCATTTCATTATAAAATTTTCTACTTCATTTCAACTGTACCTTAAAAACTTACCGCTGTTTCAGTACAATTATGTAATATTAAAGAACAAAACGAAAGATGGCTGATGCCACATTTTACTTATAAGGAACAAAAATAAACAACTTGTTAATTTGTAAAGAAAATTAAAATTATAATTTGTTTAGGCATTCAGAAGTTGTGAAGGAATAAAGAAATTTAATGAACTGTTAAACATCACACTCCTTGAGTCGTCGCGTCATGAAATAATTAATTGTAGTAGACATACCTGCAACATTCATATTTAGTTCTAAGATTTATGTATTCGTATGTACTAAACTTAACTCTGAGTGTTAAAGTCCATTTGGTAATATGTAATTATTAGAGATTTCAATCCAAACCACTCAACCACTTTCTTTTTTTTTTGTGTGCTAACCCCCACGGGTCATCACTTCAGCGGGGCCTTACTGTGAGATGGTATGTCGGACTCGAACCGACTAAAGCCACACAGTGTTCCGGCATGGAGTCTTCTGGCCGGGCCTCATGTGTACCCTGGAAAGGAAATCCCTGTGAACCCCGACAGACTTGGCCGCCTGTGGGAGGCGACCCCGCTATGGTTTAATGCTCTGATTTAAAGAGGCGCGCGCGGATCACGTCGCGCCACCATCTCGGGCCTGCTTCTGCTAGGACGACGGATAGCCCTGTCCATCGCCCCCAAGCTAGCGCTCCTCACAGAATTAGGCGGCGGAATCCCATGCACTCTCACGCTGAACCATGTGCATAGCGAGAGGCCATACACACCTATAGCCGCCACGAGGTTGGCACGCTCTTGGTGTGTGTGGCACCCACGCAGAGCACACCAAAGTGCTTTATCCTCACGGCAGCCCCCACAGTGAAACCACTCAACCACCTACCTGAGTTCATTAGACCACGTTGGAAATCTTAATAATGCTTAAAGGACACTCTGTGGTACATTCAGCAATAGCAAATTGCTAAAATTGTTTCTTATTACCAAAAGCTTTTTAATAATTAACGATCGCTAAGCAGAAAAGGTTTTGTTGTCACAGTTAATAATACATGTAAGTACAACAACTAAATGTAAGGTTCGACTGAATGTAAACTAAAACGCATTGCGCGGTGACTTGCGACACCTTCTATGTATGTATGAATGTATGTATGTATGTATGTATATATGTATGTATGTATGTATGTATGTTCATGTATTTACAAAGGATTCGTAGAAGAAACAACGGTTTTTTTAGAATAAAATGACCCTGTTGTTTTAAAAATCGATAGTGACATATTAATCTTAATACTTTTAATAGCAGTTATGTCTAGACGTGCTTTTAAGCGTAATTGATTTTCTCTCATGTCTAAAACATTCTGCATGAACTTAACATTATTTATTCTTTAAAAAAAAATGTATTGCAAAATAGATGTTTCTGTCAAATTCTAAAGTATTCTGTATAATAGGTTTTTTGTTAGGGGTTAAAATTATACTCGATTATTAGAGCTTTTTTGAAAAAACATAAATTAACTTATATTAGCAATCCCTGAGTCTAACTAAAGAGTATATTCCTATACCATTTATACTTGAGCGGCTCCAAAATGTCTGCATTCGATTCATATTTGCATTACTAAAATATGACCATGTCTCTGAGTATCATTTTATTACATTACATACTGTACATTATAATTAATAAATAAATATATATTTGTAATCGCTTCCTTGAAAAACCAATGCAATAGGCGACCTTTTGTTTTATTTATAGAATAGAATAAAAATAGTTAGATATAGTTTAGTTTCAGGTCCTAGTCTCCTCACTGCTGCAACAATTTAAATGTGGACATCGTTTTTAAGAAAAAGGGCTGCGGCCACGCATCAGATGTTTTTAACTACTTTTAAAAACCGATACCAAAAAAATAAACAATTGAAATCATTAAATATCGCATTGTGTTCTTCATAACTGAGAGGGGTATTCCCTCGTGGAGCAAATTTTATCTACTGCGTTATCAATGCCAGTACAAACATTAAGGGTCACAATATAACGACCGCTGTCATTACAGGAGCTAGTTACTTATTATGGAAAATACATCGAGGTCTTAATAAATCTGAAAATGGTTATTGACTGAAATAAAAAAATGCAGTATTAATGTCATTAATATAAAGATAATTAAGACTTTATTATCAAAAGTAAGAACTAGACATATTAGGAACTGATACAATAGCGAAGTGAGAAACTTGTCCTGTCTTAAACAGCCAATTCTGAATATGGTCTCTGAAATGCTTACTTTTGAACTACAAAATATAAGCTTAATAATTAAAAGTAAATAAATTTTATATTGTGATCTGTATGTTTTAGTTTAAGGAGCGTGCGTTATTCAGATTAATTTGTTTATATCAAGGCCCCAAATATTTTCTCTCTAAACCAGATTTTTTCACAGTATTATTTAAACTTTTATATATACATATGTCGAGAATCAAATGTGAGTCCTCGACATCGCGGTAGGCCGGCGTTTTGTACCGGCTAAGCAACTAGCGAGCGGCGCCGAGCAGGTGACCGAGAGGCAAGGAGGGGCGCGAGCGCGGGCGCTGAAGCTCTCACTCCTTATAAAACGACAACCGGTCATGACACGGATACTCACTTTAAAGACTCGATCGGGTACACCGCTTTATACAGTTGTACCTCCTTGCAACAATATATACCAGCGTTAATTACAGTCTGCTTTTTATTTGGTCACCAACATAAGTATAAATTAATTAAGATTAAACTATATCAAAATAACAATCCCCGTGTATTTCTTTACTTTTTTCATTACAGTGTTGTCGTTTAGTTCTGTTTCTTTGAATGTAATTAAGGACGGTGTTACTATAAAACTATGAAAAGAAAACTGTGCAGTGTAGTAATAATACTAAGGTGTCAATCACTGATATTTAAGAGTTCTCGCATACAATAGTTGTACCGTTTATAGAAGCCAACACAGAACATTTTATAAACTGAAAAACGGCATAGTAGTAGAGCCATGCTTAGGCACGAATGGGCCGGCTCGACCGGTGCGATACCACTGCCTCACAGAAAACCGGTTGTGAAGTAACGCTTGCGTTGCATTTCCCCGAATTGTGTGAGGTGTCCGGTGGCAAACTTCCCCCTCCCCCTTTTCTCTCCCTCATCTCCTTTCTCCTCTTTCCCATCTCCTCATCCCTCCTCTCTTCTTTCTGCTCCCTGCATCCCCCATCCCTCATAACCCTCAAAGTTGCAAGTGTCCATGGACGGTGGTGTCACTTACCATCAAGTGACCCGTCTGTTCGTCTGTCCCCCTATCGTATATAAAAAAAAGATAATATATAAAATATAATATAATCTTTAACAGTTTTCGTTAATTATTTACTAATGGTAAGATATTGATGTGAAGATTAAAGAAATACCAAATCAAACTATTGTCAATAAACCTCGAACCTGAGAGGAAGAAATGAAAAATATGTTATGATGCCACAGGCCGTCAGCAATAGTGTTTGTATGCAAGGCCAGGCCCACTGCTACAGGACAATGACAGATAAAGATCCTGTCATATAGCCTTTATTCGTTTAATTCCTACTCTTATTTATGATCTAGATTACCTACTCTCTAAGTTCTGTCAGCTCTGGTTAAGTGTTTTAAGCTCCGTTTTAAGTGTTTTAGGTTCGTATTTTAAATATTTCCTAGACTCTTATAAGATTGAACAACAAATTACCGACACTGATAGACGAGCTTTTCACTGATGAAAAGTACAATTTAAAGGATTTTGTTTGGTTGATTAATTGGGACACACAATACATCTTAACAACTAAATGTCAAGTTTCTAAAATTGCCATTCAACTCCTTCTTTACTGTTTTTGGAGTTTGCAGTTTGTCAACTATTAATAGAAGAAAAAACTTTGAGATCTATGAGCGTTTTGTATTAACTTGGGAGTGTTGTTTTTTTTATCATTTTAGCAAAAAGGAAATATTCCCAAAAAACCAGTGGGTACTTTTCGAGTAACTTCTTATTTAAGTAAGTTATGAGTGTCGCTTATGTATCTCGCCCATTAGCCCAAACTGTTCGGATGGCGTTAAGATTCAGGCTTAGCTTTAGCTATCTATCTAGTAACTACCTAGTAGAAGAACTAAAATGATGTATCTTGTTCTTTTTTAATTTAAATTTTGATTTCATAGCACTAAAAACTTTCTTAGTGTAGTCCTAGATGTTTATGTATACCAACTTTTTGTTATAAGACGCGTAGAAATGCCTTAACAGGATCCTTAAATATAGTCTAATGTAGAAGGTCCTGAAAATATTACTTTAGGTACGTGTTGTAGCGTCTTTTACGTGCTTATAATAAAATATTTGAGTGGTAATTTCTGTATTGTCTATATATGAACAGGAAATAATAACCCTGCACTGGGGCAACAGATATGTGTCAGACCATAGTCTGACAGTCTTCAACATAGGTCTTACCCTTTATCAGGGGTGCTGGCTTGTAAACCTACCCAAGGTGCACCATGGGCAACGTTGGCGTTGGTGCTTTATCTGTATTCTCCATATGGAGAGGGCGCCAGGGCCAACGGCTAATATTCTGGCAAGGAAGGGCCTTCTTCTAAGGCCACTCTACGTTTTTTCCATGTGCTCTCTGATATTGGCAGAGAGTACTGTATGGAGAAACGAAAAAGGGGGAGGGGGTTTCTGAACACTGAAATATTCAGAACTTGTAAACAAAGGTCTAATATAGACCAACGCTTGGCCCAACCGTAACCCTGTCTAGAAATGGAGAGGCACGGAAAGCTTCTTGAAGCTGCGAGGAAGAAAACCTCTATAAAAAATCACCAAAGTAGGGCGGAAGGGTCTGCCGTCATTCGATATCTTCAAAAAACGGTGGACATCGGTCTGGTGCAGGCCACCTCCCGGCCAAGCCGTAATCCTGAATTGACAGGATCGGTGGTTCTTTAAAGCCGCGAGGAAGAAAACCTCTATAAAAAATAACCCCAATCTCACGCTCTAACGCCCGGCAATGGGATGAATGGCTGAGGGGAACTCAGTCCCGAGGGTGTTTCCATCGGAGGACATTAAACTCAAACTGGCAGAGGTAAATACAGAAGTAACTACCCAGGAGGGTACCAGACGCTCTTCGTCTGGGCAATCTTTTACGGAGCCAGTCGGCTCCGGCAGCTCCCAGTCGTATTCTGGGGGGAGCAACCAATGCCCAAACAGCCCGTTGGTCAGCTGTAAATCGACCACCGAAAGTAACGTGAAGGTCGCGAAAGTGGAAGAGGTTTATATGTCTGACTGCCAGTCAGAAATAAGTGAGACGAGCTGCTCAATACCAGCGCCCTCTAAATTTTGGCGAGGTGGAAAAAGGCCTCGTTCGAATGATTCTAAGGCTGGCGGAAGCAGGAGCCGCTCTAGTTTAGAGACAGCCTCATCGAGTGACGCCAAAGACAAGTCCCCGGTCGCCAAGGTACCGAAAGCGAAACGTGCATTGGTGCCGCTACGGCCCGGAAGGATGCAGCAGCGCTCCGATCTGCTGAAAAAACTGAACAGGCAAACGAGGAAGAACAACGCCTCAAGAACCTGTTCGTAAACATAGCCGCCAAAAAAAACGGAGGAGCAGAGGGGGAGACTTCGCAGTTCTGTCAGCAAGAGCCCCTCAAATAATGTAGAAGATGGATATGCTCCTGAACTGGGACAAATAAATGAAGCCTTAAAGCGTATTGGGGAGGTTGCCAGCGTCTCCAGAGGCCTTAAAAGCACCAGCCACCTTGATCAAAGAGGCAACGGAGGCGCTCATTAAGTGTTCCTCCTTTGAGGAGACAGCCAAGCTCCGCCAATACGTGGAGCGTCTCGAAGGACGCCTGGCTGAGTCAGAGAAGGGCAGTAAAGGTCTTCAAGATGAGATGCGAGCCTTAGGGCAGGAAATCCGTAACGGGCCTCACAATGGGAGCTTCGAAAGAAGGGATTGCACCTACCCAGCAGGAGAAGACGGTCCCAGATGCAGCTATCTGTAGACTGATGGCAGAGATGGAGGAGCGCATTATGAGACGTATTTCTGCCATGCAGAGAGCCAAAGATCGCCCCCCTCTAGCGACTCCAAGAGCATTATCTTACGCAGCGGCGGCCACTTCGAGCTCCAAATCTGCTGCAAGTGAAAAAGTGCCTGCTCCTCAGTCAACACCCTCTAACGGGGAGCGTGAACCCAAAAGTAAAAAATCAACCCGCACCGGGGCCCGTCTGCTTGAGATACCCGGACCAGCGGGTGGCCCAAAGGGTGATGCCTTAGCCGCCAAATTGAGAGAATCGCTGGATACAGCTGAGGTGAGCGTGTCCAGGCCAACCAAATGCGCAGATTTGCGCATCGGGGGCTTGGATGACTCTATCATAGTGGATGAGATAGTGTCCGCAGTTGCAGATGTCGGAGGCTGCCCCCCCGCCCAAGTAAGAGCCGGTATAATATATATATAAATATATAAGCTGCCCTGTCGCAGCGGCCCAAAAGGTTGCAGATGGTCGTAGCCTCTTGATTGGGGGCTTCATCAAGTCACAAGTCCGACTCTTGCAGCCACTCCCAACCAGGTGCTTCCGATGCCTGTCTTCCGGGCATGTTGGTGTTAAATGCACGACGGAAATCACCGTGGTAGATCGATGCTTTCACTGTGGTCAGCCTGGACATGGAGCTAGTGTCTGCAATGCCCCACCACATTGCTTTAAGTGTTCAGCGGAAGGGAAGCCGACTGACCACAGGGCTGGCACTAAAGCCTGCGTGACATCGATGATCAAGCCAGGTAGCAAACTATCTGCCCCCACGTCCAAAGAAACAACAGGGGGAGCCTCCAAGGAGAGGCCTAGTTCAAAGCGGAGTGCAGACATGGATGTTCAATAACGGACTCGCATTTCCGCATTCTTCAAGGGAATCTAAATCACTGCGCCAATGCTCAGGATCTTCTGCTCCAGAGCATGGCGCAGTGGTCGATAAATGTTGCCGTCATCGCTGAGCCATATTTTGTCCCTTCCGGTGAAATCTGGGCTGGAGACATTGATGGCTTGGCGCTTAAGTTCGAGGTACCGCCGCTGGCTGCTCCCCGTTTGCAATCATCGCAAGGGGACGCGGATGCGTGGCGGTTTCAGTAGATGAGGTTGCGGTCGTGGCGTTCTTCTCGCCGAACCGTGTTTTGTCTGAGTTTGAGGATTGGCTCACTCAGTTGGCCGTTGTCGTTGAAGGGTGTCGTCCTCGCCCTGTTCTCGTTTTGGGGGACTTCAACGCTAAGTCTACGGCTTGGGGTTCCGTAGCTACGTGCGTGCGTCAGCAGGGCAATTCAATCGTGGACATTTCATTTGCAAGCCAAGCTAGCGCGCCGTGTCCGTAACTGGCGTGTCATGGAGGGGGTGGAGACGTTGTCTGATTATAGATACATTCTATTCGACGTTTCTACCCAGACCTCTGATGCGCCGGTCACGATGGTTCCTGCGGGTCCACGTTGGGCACTCAAGCGTTTGAATCGGGAGCTCCTCCTGGAAGCCTCCATCGTTCAGGTCTGGGTGTCTGCACCAGACAGGCCTGTCGATGTCGATGTTGAGGCGGAATGGTTCCGGAAGGCCATTTCGCACATCTGTGATGTGGCTATGCCTAATGTTTAGCCTAGATCTGCGAGACGCCAGGTGTATTGGTGGACGTCAGAGATAGCGCAGCTGCGAGAAGCGTGTGTAGCCGCGCGCCACCTGTACGTACAGTACTGTACAGAAGACGCCACCGCCCAGATGATGCGACAGCCCGAGAGGCGGAGCTACTTCTAGGTTACAGGGTAACAAAAAGGACCCTTCAAGCAGCGATAAAATGTGTCAAGAGAGAGGCTCGTCAGGAGCTTCTGGAGACTTTGGAACGTGATCCGTGGGGGCGCCCCTATGTTTTGGTGAGGGGCAAACTACGCCCGTGGGCCCCTTCACTGACTCAGAGTCTTCAACCCGAACTGCTTGAAGGAGTTGTACATTCCTTGTTTCCGTCACAGACAGTGGAACATGTTGCGCCACCTATGGCTCCGCCTTAAGCGTCCAACGCTGGTGACGACGACGGCGCTCCCGAAGTTACTCAGATAGAACTGAGGGTGGCGGTGCAACGGCTTAAAGGCAAGTGCACCGCCCCAGGATCCGATGGCATTCCAGGCCGAGCATGGGTCCTTGCCCTCCAGGCTCTTGAGCCTCGACTAAGAAGGCTGTTTAGCGCATGCATCGAAAGGGGCCAGTTTTCAAAAGTATGGAAGACCGGAAAACTGGTTCTCATCCAAAAGGAGGGACGCCCAGCAGACTCACTGTCCGCCTACCGGCCGATCGTGTTGGGGTAAGCTCTTTGAGCGAATCATCGCTGATCGCCTCACCGAGCACCTCTCAAGAATCGGGCCGGACCTGGCGGATAACCAATTTGGTTTCCTCAGGGGGCGCTCCACCGTGGATGCGATCATGCACGTTAAGTCTCTGGCGGAGACAGCAGTGTCCAGGGGCGAGGTGATGTTGGCGGTATCCCTTGATATCGCCAACGCTTTCAATACCTTGCCCTGGAGCTGCATTAGGGAGGCTCTTGTTTATCATAGAATGCCTCCGTACCTCCGTCATATTGTCGGGGCATATCTGTCAGAGAGAGCCGTGTTCTATCCGAGCCGGGCAGGATACGGTAGGCGCGATATGACGTGCGGTGTTCCGCAGGGCTCGGTCTTAGGCCCTCTCCTGTGGAACATCGGTTACGACTGGGTGCTGCGTGGTGTGCTCCTGAACGGTGTCATCGTGACGTGTTGAGCCGATGACACACTCGTGACGGCACGAGGTAAGACACACCGCGAAGCGACCATTAAGGCCACGGCCGGGGTCGCCCAAGCGGTTGCAAAAATCCGGCGGCTGGGTCTTAGAGTGGCTCTAAACAAATCCGAGGCTCTTTGTTTTCATGGGCCTCGCAGGGGACCACCTAGAGGATCCGGCCTTATTGTGAGAGGCGTTCGTATCGGTATCGAAACTTCGATGAGGTACCTAGGCCTCGTACTCGATAGCCGATGGGACTTCGGACCTCACTTCCGGAGTCTGGCCCCAAAATTTACAAGGACGGCGCTTTCGTGGCTGCTTCCTAACTTGGGGGGGGGCACGCTTCCTGTAGGAGACTAAATGTAGAGTCTATGGCTCTTTATGGGGCCCTAATTTGGGCGGAGGCCCTGACGACCCTTAATGCTACAATTTTGAGGCGCCCGCAGCGAGTTATGGCCGTCAGGGTCATAAGAGGATACCGCACGATTTCCTTTGAAGCGGCGAGTCTCCTAGCCGGGACTCCGCCATGGGACCTTGATGCGCAATGCCTTGCGTCTTTGTATCAGTGGCGCAAGGAAGTTCTAGAGGCTGAGTCCTATCGATTATGAGATCGAGGTGCAACGGTCCCAGCTCCGCCAGGTGCTCATGACGGAGTGGAAAGAACGACTTGGGCGACCAAGCGAAAGGGCACGCCACAATTGTGGCGGTAAGGCCCGTTATGGAGGATTGGCTGGAGAGGCGACATGGTAGCCTCTCCTACCGGATGACGCAGGTACTTACCGGACATGGCTGCTTCGGGAAGTACCTGTATCGTATAGGCCGGGAGCCAACGTCTGTGTGTCACCACTGCGGGAGCTGCCGCGAGGATACCGCACTTCACACACTTGTGGAGTGCTCTGCGTGGATGCAGCAGCACGTGAGCTCGCGACGGCTATAGGTGGGGGTGGCCTCTCGTTGGAAACCATGATTGCGTCTATGGTCTGAACGAGAGCGCATGAGATTCCGCCGCCTCGTTTTGCGAGGAGATGATGCTCGCCAAAGAGGCGGCGGAAAGGATAAGGGAGAAAGCTAGTACTCTCCCGACACGCAGAAGACGCACCACGCGGCGCCATGCTCACGCCTATTTAAAACGATGACCGATACACGATAGTGGGGTCGTCTGTTATTCAACAGACGGCTAGGTCCGCCGGGGTGCACAGGGTTTTAATTTTAAGGGTGCACCTGAGGCTTCGGCAATAAGACTCTGTGACGGAACACCGTGTGGTTTTAGTCGGTTCGAGTCCGACCTACCACCTCCCCTTTTAGCCCGGTGAGGTGACGACCCGTGGGGGTTTCCACACGTAAAAAAAAAAAAAGGTCTTACCCTTTATCAAGATTTTCATGCTTATCAAATATATGTATCTTCAGTAGACATACGCTGAAGTAAGAACTTTGCCTTAAATACAATATAAAATGTATATTATTGTAATTGACTTTCTTTTAAAGAAAAAAAACCGCCTTCAAACCGCCTTTCCGATTTCTTTACACAATTTGATTTAAATCGTAAAAACTTACAATGAAAAGGCTCATCTGTAACGTAAAGTTTTAAATGACATGTTCTCTTATTCCTGACCGTTAAGGAGTTGTACAGCTCAGCAACATAAGACGTATAGAAAGTATAGGAAAATGTCATAGTCATCTCCTAATTTAGTAACAATCGGACCACATCAGGAGTATACTCTTGTCTACAATTGACGGAAAAATGGTTTAACAATAACTAAAAATACACGCATATTTTCCATGTCTATTTCATGTTCCACTACTAGGACTATATGTTATTAAAAAACTAAACTTAAGTGGCACAAAGTTCTATCGTTGTAAATAAAAAAAACTTAATTGTAAAAAAATAATGAAAGGAATACTTATGGTGGCCTCGAAAAAACGAGAATTATCTCTCCGTACAACTATAATCTGAAAAAGCAAAACCGGTAAACCGGTGGTAAATATATGAATATTGTGAATTACAGATCCTTATAGACCAACCAAACCAAATGCTTTAATAATAAAGCTTAACTACTGATTGATACACAACGTATAAACAATCGCTTATTTTACATATTAACATTTTTAGTGGTAGAGCCATGCTTAGGCACGAATGGGCCGGCTCGACCGGTGCGATACCACGGCCTCACAGAAAACCGGTTGTGAAGTAACGCTTGCGTTGCATTTCCCCGAATTGAGTGAGGTTTCCGGAGGCCCAATTCCCCCTCCCCCCTTTTCTCTCCCTCATCTCCTTTATCCTTTTTTCCATCTCCTCATCCCTCCTCTCTTCTTTCCGCTCCCTGCATCCCCCATCCCCCATCACCCTCAAAGGCGGGCAGCGCACTTGCGACTCTCGAGTTGCAAGTGTCCATGGACGGCGGTGTCACTTACCATCAGGTGACCCGTCTGTTCGTCTGTCTAGTATAAAATAGTATAAATATAGAACTAAGTGAACATGTGTTCAATGTAATATTATGTTTATTTTTAAAGACCTCTACCGCATTAGGAATGATTAGGGACTTTACAAACAGAAACCAATGACACGAAGAACACGCAGACTCGGGTCAACTATTTATGTTTTACACAAATTTTTGTCAGAAAAATTTGTGAGAAGCTTTGAAGAAGCACTTGTCAGCATTCCTTGGGTCGGTCAGCTATTCAGTTAACAATTGCTGCATTTACTGAGCAGTCGGCTACTTGCAGCGTTATAGTTAATCGTACGGTAATTTGTTTAGACAACCGAAATATATCAATTTAAGTTAGAAAACTTAATGAAAATTTTGTTTTATATTTGTCACTATAAACGAAGCGAACGAAACGAAGCGTTGAAAACGATATCAGCCTAGATGTGACTTTGTATAAATTCGTAAACATATAGACGTCATTCTTGTTTTTTAACTGTTATTCCACATAATAAATCACTGCACTGATGATATTTTTTCAGAATCCCTTCCAACTAGTTTAAACTTTTTGTTACTTATGAATAATTACTTACATATTATATTTCTCCTCCCACTATAATCCACAATCTTCATGAAGTCTTTTTTGCAGTGATGATTTGATAAATCTAACAAAAGCAGAGCCCCTGAAGTTATTTATAAAGTGGAGGCTTGTACGATTGAATAAAAAACTAAAACAACATAACTAACTGGATATCACTCTTGAAAAAGCTTAATTAATATTTGACTATTTTTGTAACGACAACAAAGTAGAAAAATGGCTTAAGTAAAAGCAAAACAAAATCAGAATCAATATACCACCAGTCGACTTAATGTGTGTTTCTGTATAAAATATTATCGGGCATCTAATTAAAACAAAGCGTAGCTAATCGAAAATAAAAAAAAAAACATAATATTTATTTCGTGTAGTATCCTACAAACGATCTCTGTGGAAAGAATACGCCAGAAAAATGATTGAAGCATTGTTTCAAAAGTGGGTTTAATTTACCCGCGATCAGGAGTTTGTCTTAAATAATACTTTTGATTTGTTTCTATTATGGTTATTCGCCATTTTTTTAGGGTAATCGATCTGTAAAATAAGGGTTTCACGGGTAATTTACATTTATGTTAATAAATGTAAAGAAAAATTTGAACACAATACATAAATATTTATTAGGAAGTATCAGTAATTGTACTGACGTGATCGGATTTTATAGGTTCCCCGCCCACTTTTTAAATGATGAATGTAGGTGAATACCTCCTAGACATGACATATTATTAAGTTCAAGTTTCGTTCAAAGTAAATAATTACTATTATGTTAGTGTAATCATTATAGATTAATATTTTTATTTTAAATATTACAAAACGAAATTAATTGATAACGTAAAATAAGTGAACTAATAACACTATGTACATAATTACATGTACTTTAATGGAATATAGTTTTAGAAAGGATAAACGAATTTTACTATAGGAGGCCATGCTTCGACCTAACTGAAAACCGGTAGACAAACAATGCTGACATTGTATTGCCGTGTGAATGAGGGTACCGAAGGCTCTACTCCCCCTCTCCTCTTACCCCTCCCCCACTCCTCTTACCCCATCCCCTCCTACTCTTACCCCTCCCCTCGTACGTCTTATCCTCCTTCTCCTCCCCTTACCCCCTTATCACCATCAAAGTCAGGCAGCGCACTTACGACTCTTGAGTTGCAAGTGTCCATGGACGGCGGTTGTCACTTACCATCAGGTGAACCATCTGTTCGTCTGTCCCGTCCCCTGCATTATAAAAAAAAGATGTAATGTATATTGGTTGAGGCTTTCGCGGCCGATTGATGCTTCCAGGAAGCAATTCCAACATACGACGGCCTTTAGACCCGAATAAAGCCAACGAGTAATGTATATTTCTATAAAAACAATGTAAAGGACTCTTGTTATTTATTAAGTTATCTTTCATTCCAAACGGACCCTTCCAGTTTCATATTTTAAGATACCTACGGATGATACTTACTAGTTTCTACAAAGATCAAGCGCATGACATAGCCATTTGTTCTTATATCTTTGCAGGCGAATACTGAAGGGAATTAGCTCTTGTTAACGTCAACAGGGACACAAAGCTTTAAAATACATTAAAAACACATCAATACCCTTGTATTGGGATGTATAAACACATATAATGATGAAGAGAGTTACACAACCTCAATCTCAAGCCAGATGGAACGATTCCTTCGTTTACTCTCACGATGACGCATCGTCATGTTTCATCCATTACTTATCATTTCACACATTAGTTAGCATCTGCTTCACTTGGACTTCACTTAAGGAGGATATATTTTTGTTAAGGTGCCGTAAAGTTTTTATTACATCTTTCATTACATATCCCACAACTAAACTCGATGTAAGTGATGATTTTCAATTTGGTTTTGGCTGAAGCAAGGAATTGAGTGCTGCAGCTCACCTTAAATGTGCTACTTCTTATTAAACCTTTAATACTAGACGCAGGCAGTAATTGTTACTATTCTGTAAGCCTTAGTATCTGATTGTAACACAAACTTAAAACTAATTAATTTTCTTCAATCAGCTCTGTGTTAGGCTTAAAACGTTAAAACATTCTAAGTGATTTAGATAAGTTATATTTATATACATTTTAAAAGTTCAAAAGCGAAAAATTCGCGAACCTAAATAAAAAATATGCGTAATAAGTAATAATATCCATTGTCATGTCATATATGAATGGCATATAGTTTTTTACTAAAGAATTATTTCATTCGTGTCCTTATTTTATCGACTTCAATAATCTTACATTTAATTTCTTTGAATCTATCCTTGTTATTTTTTTTTTTTTTACCAAAATTACAAACATTAAGATCGCCTTTAAATAACCTACAAGATATTAATTAAATAATTATATTACTATAATAATTCATCTTCGATGGGCAATGTTGTTGTTTTAATTTCAAGCGTTGATAAAAATGCAAAAATCTATTGTCGTATATAAAAATACTAGAAAATTGATGTGTATAAGTACATTTTTATGATCATTGAATTGTTTGAAGGTGTAAAAGGTGTAATGACATCATATGTAATGATAGTTTCCTATAAGTCAGGTATTTTGGAAATGCCAAGCTTACCTACTTGTCCTGGATAACGTGAAGCAAACAAAACAATATTTTTGTTTAAGCTCTAGGTACTTTCATTGTTACTACAATTTAACTAATCTAATTCCTGCTTTTTTTTCGTATTAGGAGTAATTAATGTGTCGCTGAAGTCTTTCCAAACATTCAATTAGCACTAAAAACACTTAGACTAGGGACAATTGTTTGTGAATCACACATTTTTTTGTTCCGTGTGGGAATCGATCTAACGAAGTCCGGTTCAGCAATCAAGGTCACTAGACTAAGAGACCCGATGATCTTGGTTTTCCCTTTTACAACTTTTACCATACTCGTTATATGTGACATAGAAGTCTAGTCTTAAATAAGTTTACTGATTAGTATTAGCAGTATTTTATCGAAGCGTATACAATATTGTATCGTGATTGAGAGAGTTCCTGATTGCTAGCTGCCAGCAATCAGGAACTCTCTCATATATAGCATAGATAAGTGATATTTATTTACATAAATACACTAACGCCTCTAACCCGAAGGGATAGCAAATACGTCTCAAGTATCCACTTGTAGCCAACCGATACATACCTTATTTTTTTATATAGATTCAGGGACTAGGGGATTGGTATATCTATCAGACTAAATACACATATGTATGTACTTACATATATTATTCCGTTGTCACTCATTTTATTTTTTTAATAATGTAACTGAAGCTGTGCTAAACTGACATAGACGTGACTCGAGAGGTCACTTTACTTGATAAAAGTCTATTAATTTTGGACTCAAAACTATAAGTTTTAAATTTGAGGTATCAGATAGCAGTGTATTAGATGTATTAAATAAATTACATTTGAAACATAAAAAATAAAATATAAAAAAAAATAGTGTTCCACCGACATCGGGTACAAAGATCAAGTTACCGGTGGTTTGGACTCAGAGACAGATACCTCCACACAATACATGCCGTATCATTACTTATTACCTCTTCAGTTTGTATGAGATTGTTGTCATGAGGAATGGTAATGTCAACAATCATTGGTCGGCGCTCTTATCGGTGTATCACCACTATGTTAAGTTTATTTGCAACAATAGCCCTGTCAGTAAGGATAAAACGATAGAGGTATAATGTATCATTCGACCATTTTCATAAACTGGGTCGGGCACATACCTGTAGTACGGTAATTCGACAGCCACAATGTTATATTTAAGATCAATTGAACTATCCTGGTCACTATTATTATTATTACTATTGGAGATGTCATGTTATTTAAGTGTCAATAGCCATCAGTTAGAAAGCCAGAATTTATTACATTGTAAGTGCTAAATATTTATATCGTAGAACAGAATATATTTTTAAGTATTCTTTAAAATATCCTCCGTGGAGTTTTTATTACAAGACTTTAACATCAATGCTGAATATGCTTCAGTATTTAAAGCTTAAGTAATTTTGAATGAAAGACATAGTTCGGAGTTGGCGCGCCTCCATCTCACCGCTGAGTCATGGTATCGTTGTCATCCGTCCTGGAAACCGATATCTTACATCACATCTTTGCAAAGAGCTTTGCTTTTTTCTTATTAACGATGTTGGAAGGCAGTGTGATTTACGTTCAAAATTTAAGTTTATAATTCACTTATATTTTTTTATATATGGTCTGTGTATTTTCGTTAAGATTATAAAAAAAAAGACTATTGTCATCTTAATATCTTCTGCCCCATTTTAGTCAATATCGGCGTAATGTGTAATATTGCAAACGGTTTTGCAATATTACACATTACGCCGTGAGGTCGTACCCGTATGAGTGTCCCACGATTAGAAATACCGCTGAGACATGACATCAACTATCATTTTAAAAAACCTATTATCATGTGTCAGTTTAATAATTGCATGAAATACTTACTATGACTGGCCTATTGGTCTAGTGGTTAGTGACCCTGACTGCTAAGCCAGAGGTCTTGGGTTCGATTTCCACTCAGGTCAAATATTTGTGTAATCAGCATGATCATTTGCTCTGTGTCTGGGTGTAATTTATCTATAATATGTATGTATTTAGAAGTACATAAGAATGTTTATCAGCTGCCTGGTTACCTTAGTACAAGTTCTGCTTAGTTTGGAGATGTATCACGTTATTATTATTATTTGACCTCGACCTGGACTTTGACATAAAATAATTTGAATGTAAATTGTATGTTATTCTATTGTAATAACAGCATTGTGTTAGTTTTAAAGCATTAATTAACTGACACAAAAACAATACACTCATACTATATAAGAGTGTAAATGTGTACTTTAAAAACAAAAGGTTTTTATCTAATTAATATAAAATTGATTATTTATAAACAAAGATATTTCTTAGTATTTTCTCTAATATTAAGAAGAGTGAAACCGCACACAGTATGGTTTAAATTATGAAATGACAAAGACAACATACATATATACATATACCAATTTTATAATATTTTTTTATTTTATTTTTTAAATTAAATTCAAATAAAAAAAAAAGATTATTATCAAATTATTCTACTACGTACAATTGAATAAAAATAAATTTAATATATTAAAACAAAAGAACCATGAACACTAATAAAAGTCGTGCAAATTTAAATGATTGTAACATAAAGTTCAATATATAAAAGTTTATGTTATACATGAAAGTAAGATTATGTTATGCTACTAGTAATGTCAACGTTTTAGCGGAACGCCCTGCAACTGTAAAAAAATGTTTTTCAGTGCTTGAGAATAATTGTTGAGTCGAATAGCACTATTTCGTTAATATAGAGGAGTAAGCGAGGGAGGGGCTTCGTGCGCGCGGCCGACACCGCCAGTGGAAGGTATCTGTGTCGGTTTTCTGGACCTGAAAAGCGGTTGCGAAGTAATACTTGTGTTGCATTTCCCCGAAATTTGTAAGGTTTCCCAAGGGCTTTCAGAAGGAGAGGATTCAAAATCAAATTATATGTTTCATAGAATGTTATTGCAATTATTTTCTCAAGACTTAGTATATAAATACATAAATAAATAAACTGAGGCTTTTTGTTTTTCCCTTCGGAGTAGGCAGAGACCTGCCTCTTGCTTATATCCTTACATATGTAGCTTACGAGCTACCTCTACAGTCATTAAACCTTTTATACAATCATGTCGGTTTCTGGTATTTCTAATCTGGCCATTCCTCAAATATAAAAAAATATTTAAAAAATAATATTTTTCTTTGCGCTCGACCCCCACCGGCCATCCCATTAACTTTATATTCATACTTTATTTCGTCATAAGTTCCTCACTTATTCTTTACATATACAAAAACCACCTCAGCGTACTCTTTAAAATTTGCGTCGCTACGTATTATACTTTTGAATCGACACTGCTCCTTTATACAGTAATGTACATACATTTAGATTAGATGTTGTTGATAAATGTCTATGCCCCTTATGTCTACAAACTTAAGTAATCTCGTATATTCAAACTTTTAATGCTATTTTCTTTGCGAAGAATACCGTACTTTAAATATCCCCGACCCCAATAAATAAAGTACACTATTGGCATTACCATACACATACCTCGAACTTCTTCTGTTACGATCGTGTAACGATGTTGATTATGGCTAAATGGACCTTGTTGTTTGTTTATTCTAATACATATCACAGTATTTTGATAATGACGGCCTTTGGAGAATTGTTACATAATGTATTAAAATTAACAAACAACAAGGTTATACGTACTTATAATTAATGAAATAGATATTTTCGTTGACTATGCGATATAGCTTTATAACAGCTATAATTAGTTCTTCTTGAAAGGTAATATGCTGTGAATTCACTTTCTTTCATATGGTTAATGCGCGTGCAATTTAAAAACTTATTTATAATTTATTGGCATCTCTTGATCAAATTCTTGATTTTGTTACAGTGGACTTTGGCAGGAATACAATTTTTCGAACGAAACAAGAATTTAGAAAATTGATTGACCGTTGGCGGAAAAATGATGATCAACTACATAAAACAATAGATAAATACAGTCGAATTTAAAACTCCTTCTTTAAACTTTTCTTTTTTAAAAGCCCTTTTTGAAAAAGAATAACTTGGATTTTTTTATTATAATGCATACTAAAATATAATTTATTTATTTATAATATTTAAATAATGTATTTAATAATTATTATAATATTGTTTATTGTACATCAAACGCCTACACATACACAAATATTATAACAGAAAACAAAAATGCACAATGAGCGGTGCAGATCGCTGAGAAACAATATCTTCCAGGCAACTTTAGGATGGACCTCCTGTCCATCCTATGATGATATATGTACAAGTGTTCTGATGTTAAAAAATAAAATAGGTACATTTTCGTTCAGTTATCTTAAGACGCGGTTTGATTTTAATCGAAATTATAAATGAACGGTTTTGTAACTGAGTATTCTTCCCAGACTTATTCTTCCCATATCTGTTGGGGTTGGCTTCTAGTCCAACCAGTTACTGAATATCAGTTGTCTGTCAGTCAGTCAACATTATTCTTGATTAAATAATAGTGATTTATCAACCAATTTGTGAAACTGAGTCGTTCAACTTGTGTACTGCGTGTAGACGTCGTTTTTCATATCTCGGTGACGTCGTTTTTGGTATAACCATTAGGGCATTGTGCCTTGAACTAAATAATTTACTAGATATTTACTAGATTTTAATGGTTTATTTGATAGAATTTGGTTCTTTTACAAAAGTTGTCCAAATTCCCATTTTTTTTTAGTTGTACGTTTTTATGTAAATTAAATTAAAGACACTTCAGAACACTTTTGAATTGCTGCGTCTGTATTACATACATATTACATTTTATAAATAAATTATTTATTTACTTTACTTTACGTTACTTATTATATATATATATATATATGTCGTTTATTGTACAATAGAAAAATGTTGGCTTTTCAAACGAAATCGAAATATGTCATACCATTGGTGGAACCACTTATCAATTCCTTAAAATACCAAAAAGTACATATGCACGTAATAAAATACAAAGTGTCTACAGTTGAATAGTTACAGAAAGTTGTAATTTAAGACTTTTTTAGCAAACGGTCAGAACACCTGGCTTGTAACATAACACATAAAACAAGGTAACAATTTCGTTAAACAAGTAACACACGAGCCTCATAAATCTTTGTCCATTATATCGAGGAGCACCCCTCGTACATATATTACTTTATATTTCGCAAAGGTATTAAACGTAATTAATCATTTGTTTTAACGAATGGGAACAACATTGTAATCGTATTTTCGCGCAGAAACTTATTATTGTATATCTGACTGCTTGTTATTTAAAAATAAATACAACAAACAAAAGAAACAAATATGTATAGTTTTTTTGGGGGTAGGCAGAGACAACAGACTGCTTCTAACTTCATAAAAAGTATAATTAAATAAATATAATTATTAAGCAATGCTTTTACGCTTAAAGTGATAACAGAAATTGTATTCTGAATAATTTTAGTAATAATAAAGTTATTAAAAATCACTTTTTAAACCTAGTATTTTCATATTACACACCACGTTAATTTACTTCCTAGGAAATCTCTCTAGCACTAATTTGTATTATGTATTATTGAAACCAGTACCTATGCTATAATCAGATACCAAAATATTTCGTTTAAAATACATACAGATTGATGATACAGATTATATCAATGAATACCGTTTAAAACATTTCGTAACTAATTAGAACTCGCTTGAATCGAAGTGTAAAATACGGCTAGACTTAAACTATTAAACTATTGGTAACACAATTATGCGAGTTATGTGTGGAAACTGATCGCTTTAAACTTATGTATCGCATAAGAATAAATCGCAATGTAGTCAAAAATGTTTAAGATATTTTCAAAATAAATTCCTGAAAATTTGTGTAAGTATGCTTTATTGAACCAGTTTATTACAATAAACGGTTATTTGTTTGTTAACGTACGAGCCCTTTACAGCTTCAAGGGCCTGCAGAAATTAATATTTTATGTTATTTTAATACGTCTACCCGTTCTAAAAAGGCCCTAACAGACAGACAAATGGACAACACAGTGGATAAGGGTCCATGTTTTCTATTAAAGAACGGGACTGTAATAAGTTGAAGAAAATATAATAAATATGACTCCAATGACTCCAACAAAGTGTTATTTAATTGAATCCTATTATAGTTAAGTGAATAAAGTCAAGGGTAGCCTTCACTTGACTCATTCTTGTCTTATTTCCTATCACTTGTAAAGCTAAAGCTTTCTTTAAAAAAATTGTTCTTTTTTTAAACCTAATTTTTTAACATTTTATTACAAAACAAAACAATCTCAAGCTTATGTTTTCATAGTTTCAACGTAGTACCCGTCTTTAACCTATTGTATCCAATTCAATTTGAAGCTACCGCAATCAGTAGGTGGAGTATTAGTAGAATATCTAATTTCAGTGTAGAATTAACGGACTCACTAATAAAGTTTACTAAAGTAATTATATAATAGGAGAGGCTTATTATCAATAGTCAATAGAGCAAGCTACAAATAAAATTTGGTGTTTAATGTTTCAGGTAAAGAATTCATAGACTGGATTTATTACATATCGCAACCACCTTACCGGCCCCGGCAAGGTGACGACCCGTAGGGGTTTCCACACAACAACAAAAAAAGGAAAAAGGGCAATAAACTTTGATTTTTTAATGTTTTATTCCATTTAATTGCATGCTCATTATTATGTGTTAAAAGCACTTATAATCCACTGTCAAAATCATACTGGTGCTAGTGAATCGCCTCATGTTACAATTCTTAATGTTGCGTAGTAAAAATTAATTTGAATTTGACATTTACAAGCTTTATAATTGAGAAATATTTTTGTGAGCAGTTTATTAATTTATGGCTGCTACTTTATTAAATTGGTTATACAGGACCATATGGATGGTTTAAACGTTACTTTAAGAATTGCACATGTTCTTAATGTAAAGTCTAGAACCTAATTTTATATGATATCTTCTAGGAATTTTGAAACAAGACGATGGTCGACGAAGTCTCGCTGTATTGCAGTAAATCATCTCAAGGTCACAGCAATAATTGTACTTAACGTTGCCTTATTAAGTTTCGTCTCAGAATTAAGTTATTATAATTATTAGTAGCTTATATATTAAGAGGGTGTTCTTGGTGCTCAAGGCCCCAATCCAACCACTTAAATAAAATATACGTCAAGTCATTATAGCTGACAAAGGAACAGTAACTTGTTACTGAAGCAGACTTCTTACTTAGCTGTTACTTGGCCCTTTATTTATAATAGGTTTTGTGTTATTTGATCCATATGCTATCAAATAACAGATAAGTAATAATAATAACAAGATGATACGTAAATAATAACCGACGAGGGAATATTGCGAGCTAAACTTGTACAGAGACTTTTTATTTCCTGTTTGATAGCAAAACTTAACGTAGTTGTGTGCTACAAGGTCATAATACAAATAATAATAACGAGATGATACGTAAATTATAACCGAACATATTGACTGTTCATTGAAACTATTGACTGTTAATAACTAATTTTATTTCTTACTAGGTAAAACGACAAACAATAGTTAGAAGGATGTTCAAACACTAAAAAAGTTACATCAATGACAACGTTGTACTCTAATGACTATCTGGGAAGCTTCTATAGAGCTTTGAGCATAAATTAGGTAATTCTCCTTATTAAAATAATGCTCATTAGTAATAATACTCTCGTCGGCAGTTAAAAAGTTTCTGTGAGCTCCCTTTGCGTACCGCTTTTGAAGTTGTTTTGATTTTACCGCCCTATCCCGCACTAGGATTAATTCTTGTGTCGCGGGGGACTTTACAAACATTTAAACAAAGAACACCCCGACTCAGAACAACAATTTGAGGATTACACAAAGTGTGGGATCGAACGCACAACACTAGGCGCGGCAGCTTGGTGGCGAGGTGACCACTTAAACCGCTACGCCATCGGTGCAGTCATAAACGCTTAATAAACGCTTGATATTAGCCGAATGACTAAACCAAGCGGATTGAGAGTTTCAAAAATTACATTTTTTGGCTCCGTACCTACTTTGTGTAATGTTATCACAGCAAATCGATCCTCTTTATCACACCACTCCATTTTAATATAACAAAAGTATTTAACACCGACTGTTAAATACTTAGCGAGTCGTAAAAATATTGAATTCGAATTCATATATAAGTGTTATAGTATTGTACTTTTTAAAAGTTTTCTTAATACGGGCCCATTCTTCCACGAAACATTCTTATTCGTTTTCTTTATTTACGAGAAACCAAACTGTTTGTTTTGATCTTCAGTCGTCTCAGGCCCATGGTTGAACGCTCAATTATATTATACATTATTGTGTAAACAAGCCTTGTACGAGTACATCCCAAAGTAATGAAAACGTAAGCTGAACACGACACAGAACGATTCAGAAAAAAATACATTTTCTCACTACTAGAAAGTTTTTACAAATTCCACAAGAAATGCGTGTTTATAGCTTCTAAACATGACTTCAAATTATACTAGAAATGTGTCCTTCTGTACAAAAATGTGATTTTCGATATATGTTCTTTTTGTATTGGATTTCGGACTTCGGACGGTGGCATTCCAGTCATACAGTGCCCGGTTGACGGCAACTAATTTTTTCCTTTTTGTATAGTATATGTTGTACACTACATTTTGTAATATCTATATGGTGATTAAAAAGAGTGGTTATGACTTTGTTTGCCTGATTTCTTCTCATAAGGCTCATCCATTTGATTCATTACAGATATTTACATACGTAAATTCACACAATGTGTCATTAATACTATGTAACCTATTTACGCCTAAGCTGCTGAACATATATATAGCATAGTTTTGTTCATAGACATCATTCCTAAAGAGGGTGAACAGGAGAGTGGGATTTACTATAAAAGTGCAATTATTGATGACGCTTATCTAATACATTTGTAGGTACTCACTATATCGAGACTTCAATATGATTCTTAATTCACTAGGGTAGGATAGGATAAGAGAGGTATTTATCTAAAAAAAATAATAACCTGGTGATTCTATGTAAGACTGCCCCTAAGAGAAAAAGTTTTTGTGAAGCCCCAATAGCGGTCCCGAAGTGTGGGTGTCGTTTGTGTCCGTTGTTTATATATTTAAAAAAATCACTCGAGACTCAGAAATTATTCTTAATGCGAGAAATTCTCTTTTAAAAACAATAAAAAAACATTTACTATTCACCTCCTATTTCTGTTTTGTTTTTGATAAGTGGACAGATTAACAGATGGGTCACCTGATAATCGCCGCCTATGTACCTGCAACTCCAGAGTCGTAAGTGGTTTGAGGGTGATAATTAAGGGGGATATGGTTTTGGAGCATTGTTGGTCTACAGGTTTTCTGTGAAGCCGTGGTATTACTACTATCGAGCTGGCCCATTCGTGCCTAAGCAAGACTCTCCCACGGTTTGTGTTTTAAGTAAGTTCACTGTTAAGGGGCTCACCAGGCAGATGATTTTACATTGTAATCTTTCCAACCTGGTTTATAATTTACTATTGCAGGCGTGTTAAGAAGATTAACAATATGATATGTAATAAAAATAATTATAATTCTTAACATCTCTTAGCGTATAATACAGCTTAAACCCCAAGCGTTTTTCGGAAATAATTAGAAGATAAATTCTTAGAGTTATCGGTTACTTTCTGAAGAAACGTACAGTGTAAGAACGCCTGAAATTCTATTACAAAGCCTTTTTCCTAAATTCATGGCAAACAAAGAATTTCCTATCCAAAACATATTTATTTTAAAATCGAAACATTCGTGACTGTCATTAATATTTACTTGTTATAGGTGTCAGACGCTGCACAGGTCGCTTTACCACTCAATAAGGGTCCCTTTAGCTCCAGAACTTGTCGAGTATCCTCGACACATAATATGCAGTTATATTATGAGGTTTGGGGTGTTGACAAATATTCAAACAACAGATACAGTTGGGAATCACACAATTTTTTTTCCCATGTAGGAATCAACCTCACGATCTCTGGCTCAGCAGTTGAGATTATCAACTTAGACCAACAGTTCAGTTAGTGCTAATAATTGATAGTGATAGTTTAAAAACTATTGGTTATCATAGAGTTTTCGTTTTAATATTTGTGTGCCAGTATATCTGTATTAATCAGTAGGTTCTGTAGAAAACTACGGGCATTCTAATTACGAATAAATAAATGTATAAATATGATGAAATGGAGTTGGATAATAGCCAGCAATGTCAAGTACAGGATGGAAACATATTACGGCCCCGCCCTTTTTCATAAAAATAAATTGGATAACATCATTTTCATAAAGGATGTATTCATATGTCTTACAATAACACAAAGTAGTGTTTTGTATGCTAAAGGCAAATATGTGTTGAGATGAAATGTATTTTTGTGATTGTAAATATTCGACCAGCAATTACTCTTCAATACCAAAACCACCATTTTCATATTGACGAAATGAAAACTGTTTATTTTACATGTGTTGAATTCCATCAATATTGATTCAAAATTCAAGAAAAATCACTGGTTTTGTTGCTAAGTTATTACGCTTATATGCAACTTTGTACTAGACCAAAAAATACTCAAATATAAACTTATGAAGATTGTAAGTACGGATATAGAGCCCTATATTCGTACCATTACCATCACCTTAACTAATTATACACTGGCTTTGTAACGTGAAAGCCTCTGAAACTCTAACCAAACTTTATCTACGCATGTAGCAGGCCAATGAATATAATAATGTGAATGGTTCTACTCATAAACGGATAGTGGTACACCCTTGTATGGTCATATAAGCAAATGTTTCCTATACTTAAAATAAACTACACGAAAGTGGTTCAGGAATATGATCAGTACAAGCATTGCTCGGGGATGGAAATTCGTTACAATTGTTTTTTTTACTATTTTAAAAAGAAAACTCAAATATTTGGATGATTGTTGTGTTTGGGACTTCCCAAATGACTTCAAAGGGACACAAACAACACCCAAACTCGAGACAACTCTTTGTGAAACATAATTTTTTTTATCCCGTGAGGGAATCGAATCTACGACCTCTTGCTCAGCAGTCAGGATTATTAGCTAACGTGCAAAATTATTACAAAGAACTGTTAATTCTACTTGGACGTTCCCTTCCCACTTTGATCCCGGGTCTATTACGCTTGGCATGAAAAAGCATCTCACTAGGCCGCCACAGTGTGGGTCATCATGCTGCATTGACTACACTCGCAATGAGGATGGTGACCACCACTCTTAGACTCTACTTATTGCTTTCCATCTGGCAGAGTGGAATTATTATGGTAGGCTCATTAAAAAAAAACAGAAACAAGTAAGTCATAAAGGAACTTAAAAACAGGACTTATATTGCGGAAACTGCGCTCGCCGATATGTAATAACTTATTCAGGTCACCAAGAGCCGTTTTAGAGATTTTTATTCATAGGTGCACTTACGTAACTGTTGTAGTGTTAGAATACTAACTAATTTAACTATTACATTAACTGACTGCACATTTATCAACAACTAATTCAATATTGACACATTTCATAATTTTATTAATTTGAAACCTCTAGTAATTTTATTAGTGGAAGTTATTGCAGTCATACAGTTTTAAATGATCCATGAAATGGAAGTGGTAAATCACATGACCTCTCCTCCGCGTACGAAAGCCCAGCCCTGAGCCCCCCAAAATGGTGTTAAGAGTGTCCAGGCCTAAACAGAAAGATAAGAAAAAAAACTATCACCCTGAAATAATCCTTGCATTATCTTTATCTACTCGCTGTCTCCCTGAAATTTCCAACAACTTGGATAGCAAAAAAACCATTCTGCGTTGGCATACATGCATCTAAGAAAGTCCATAGAGTCGTGTCAATCTTATACAACTCCATCACCCTCAGGAGCCAACTATGCGGCACGGAGTCACAGGCTTTTTATAATCTATCCAACATATCGCCAAATCTATATTTTCGACGCTCAAACGGTGACTCCTCAGGCCAGCACACACGTGCTGTCCTGTAGAGGAAGGGAGAAGGTGGGACCAATTGGAAGAGCTCATTAGAACACCCCCCGTGATGTAGGCGATAGACTGCCATAGAGGCGACATCTCTACGCAACTGCAGAGGCTCAAGAAACTGGGTGATCTCAGTGATTGAGATCGCGGCAAATATCCATACCCAGGATACTAAGCCTATCCTGCAGTGGCAGTTGAGTGCTCTGAAGAGTGGGAAGGGGAAGGAATAGAGACTTTTTGGTAGAGAACGCACACGCTTGTGTTTTGAGAAATGCGGCTCAAGACCCGGTCGAGCTCAGCGACAAGCTTTTCCCTCAACGTCTGCCAGCTTGGCAGCATGATTTCCAAAATATGTCATTGATATGCAGAAGGAACAGCGTAGGCGATAGCACGGAGCCCTGCGGTACACCAGCGCTAACCTCCTGGAAGTCAGAGGCCGCGCCGTCGCAGAGAACCCTAATGCGGTGCTTATGGAGGAAGGCAGCAACCCAGTTGCAGAGTTTGGGTGGCAGACCAAATGCAGGAAGTTTGGAGAGAAGCGAGCGGTCATTAGCATCGTTACTTGTTATTAGTTAATATTTGTTAATATATGTTATAATTAAATTACTAATTGTGAAAAAATGTGTGAATGATCTTGTCGGCGAATATGTCTCTTTTTGACGATTTATTGGACGAATGACAGTTCAGTCGTAGAAAGTACTTGTATATAAATAGCATCACCGCTAAACAGTGGGAGTTAGTTATTAAACATTCCGTACTTAAACATTTTATAATATGGAATTATATTTAATGTAATTATTTAAACTTCATATAATATAATTATTCTTGCATATATAATAAATATAAAAATGACTTAGCTGGCTACTTAACCTTATGAACACAACTCAATGAAAAATACGAGTATAGCAAGCAGTGAAGAATATAAATCTAAGTCTCATCCAAAATATTTGCATTTTATTAAAATCCACCTTGAGAACAAACGTGAAATATGTTAAAATTATGTCGTGACATCTCCAAGGCAAATACTGATACAAGACTGTGTATTAAAATATCAGTCTTGCGTTTATTTCTCTTGAACAGAGTCATCCCTGGAGATTTTTTTTATCACGAATGATATGACTTATTACGTACACCTATTATCATTTTTCTTATTACTTACAGCAAGATATAAAAAAAGAAACTTTGAATTACGTACATGCATATATAATACTAGTATTTCATGTCACTCATGGTTGTATAAATGTGGTAATGAAAGAATATGTGTAAGCAATCCCTTTGCGGTCAATAACTCTGTTCTCGCCTCTTGTGAACCTCTACCCAATATATTCATGTAAATATAAATGTAATGAGGTACATATGTACATAAAACACAAAAATATTTATATAATTACTGGTTACTCCGCTCGTAAAAAACATATAATGTTGATTACTACTACAAACTACTAGCAAACTAAGGACGGTTGAATGTCTCCCAGCGACGATATAAATTATACTAAAGATCTTTGTTTGTTGTATTCATATGTTTCGATCGATGATTCGATCTACTTAAGAACATAATTAAAAAATTATAATAATAAATATGGTTGAAATAACTTATTGAGTATTATGAAGTCCATTCTTAATGAGGAAGTGGTTAGTCTTAACAAAAAATATGAAAATGCTTTTTAATTTCAACTTTGTATTAACTATAAGATATCTTACATGGCGCTAATAATTATCATTATTTATTTTCTCCATTCTAATATTGCTCCCAAACTTTGACATAACAATACAGCACTTTGAAGGTGCACGTCAACACCCGTCACACAATCACACTTATTTGATTTTTTTATGTTTGATCTCACGAATGAAAATAAACATTTAAATAAACTCAACATTCTTAGATAAAATGCAAATAAATAATGTAACGTACATTAACGAGGTACCTATGGGCTCAGATTCATATTGTTTTCTTAAATTTAACTTTCTGTAGATTCTATAAAAATATGTTTTTCACTTTTTAAAGTTCTATATATAACAATAAATAAATGTAAATAAATAATATCATCATACTATACATCATACTATTATTTATTTAGAATAGTGGCACTAAGAGCTGATTTAACAAAATTAATTAATTTTAAGTTTGTATTTCAATTTTAGAAAAAAAAAATAGTAAAACTAAAAAATATCAAATAGTATTACAGCGTATTATTTAGCTTACAGACTAGAACAACTAAATTATATACCTATCTACTCGTTATAATGAAAGCTTAATAAATATATCATCAATTATTACTACTACACAAATAAAACTAGGTGCTCTAAACAAGTCTCTGCTATTTATTGTACTTTACTCTAATTTTACTTCCGTTTCATATTTGATTATTCTTTAATTATTTTAATATTTTTTTTTATTTATTGGGGGGTCGTATTGTCAGCGCGTCACTACTAGCTATGTAGAACTAGCCTAAAATTATAGCGTTTTTGTTTTTATGAAACACATGCACACTGCACAATGCACATTAAATAATCGCTCTATAAATATCATTAAAACCGTTTTGAGTGATATAAACTTTTAGTTGAAAGTATGAAAGACTTTGTGCAGTGCCGAGTAGTGGATTTCTTCAATATTCAAGGCGTGTGTGGTCTCCGGAACTACTTATTCTCCAATGAGCCTGAGGTTAAGGTGAGTGTCTTTTTGCTTTTTCGATATCTTAGATATTTATTGTTGATATTCCTAATATATTGAACATGATTGCACGCCATAAACCATAAACGCAGCGATATATATCAGTTTTTTAGAAACTGCACAGTAAATGTAACATATCTTTAGTAATATCGTTATAAATAGATTACTCCTCTGAAAAAAAGTCTGGTCGGTCAAATGTAGCGAATGTGACGTGTACCAGTATGATACCGGAGCGTGGCGGTGGAATAATTGGATTTGGGAAACTGTCACTCTGTAATTATACTGTAATGTAAACAAAGCATACCAACGTTAATTCAAAATTAATTCGTTAACAAAAGTTAATTCCCTCAGTATTCGCCGTCACAGCTCAGCTCGCTTAGGCGGTAAGTGTTTTTAGCTGACTAATTATTATATACTGATACACGCCGCCATAGACTGATACACAAATTTTGATATAAATCTTATATTACTTACTTATTACTACATGATATATATACAGTTATTATGTTTTACGCAATTTGGTTGAAAAGACAGCAAATGTTTCGCTACCCGGTTTACTGAGAAGTTCCACCTTAATTTGGTGATCTGCAAATAGATGATGTGAATCGATATTCGATTGTCTCATTTGAGAACTGTAAAGCACGTCAGCGCTCAATTTTTTACTTCGCTTTGATTAATCTGTATGATGTTTTGTCACAGTAACTTTTAAGTAACAGAATCACTATTGCAGTTTCGAATATTTTTTAAAATTATCTTGTTCAGTCAAAATCAAATCGAAAATAATCACTTAAAACGAGTTTAGTTGTGGGAGTTGTAATAGAAACTTTAAGGTACCTTAACAAAAATATTTCCTCTTTTTGGTGAAGTCCAAGTGAAGCAGATGCTAACTAATGTGTGAAACGATAAGTAATGGATGAAACATGACGATGCGTCATCGTGAGAGTAAACGAAGGAATCGTTCCATCTGGCTTGAGATTGAGGTTGTGTAACCTCAACCTTAAGCCAGATGTATTTGCCAGATATTGCTCAACAAAGCAAATGTAAAAAAAAATATATGCGAGAACTCATGAAAGCTATATACTGCACACAAAGCTCCGTCTGCAGTATATATTAGGAAAATGCTGGACGGGACTTTGTTGAGTAAATCTTTCGCCTAGTTTTTATAATGGTAATGGTTATTAGTGAATTCCAATTGAAATTCAAATACAGCATTGACCGAAGTAAATATGGAATTATTTTAAATTTGAATCTTGAACGTGGTTATTACGTACATATTGACAATGTCAATAATATTTGATAAATATTATTGACATTGTCAATGTATATTTAATAATTGACATCGTACATAAATTTGAAATGTAATTAGAAACTTAATTTCACTATTATATTATATTTAATACACGATCATGATCATACATGATCGTGAAAAAGTAACTAGTAATGTTAGAATAAATAAAATGAACGACTTCAAATTAAAGTTGGAGGTTAAGTTCGTTATTTTAGATTACCAGAGCACCGAAGCTTATTAGTTTATAAAATAAATAAATCAACGAAAATAATATTAACCAAGACATGTCTACCTATCTTGATATCGGCTTCCAATAAAACAAAAGAACAAAACTTATACCCACGTTGTACCTACTCAGTGCAAAGTAAGCTAAGCTATCTATAACTCACGGTCTCTCAGCGCCAAGAAACCGAGCTCAAATGAGGCAGAAAGATTTCTATTAATCCCGAACTAACTGCTACAATAAAAACACAGTAATGATCTGTGATTTGCAAACAAAGTATAAGTTTGGCTTTACTTAACTAACTTTCTGACGATGGAACTTTCGGGGAAATGTTTAAACTTGTGTTTGTAAACTGCTACATAACGATCTTGTGATGTTATAGTGTGGTCTGTAACTATAGTCAACTACAGTTATATGCAAAATAGTGATTTATATATATTTTGTGGAACTATCTTACGAATAACTCTTGATCCGTGAAAATATTCCTACACTGCACAAGCACAATTGAAATATGAATTTCAAAGAAAGTTCTTCACGTCACATACTGGTGTTTGCTAAGACCAAAACTAGGCAAACAAAGTCTATAGCCGTAAAAATATTAGTATCAATTCTGTATGTAATGAGAGATATGTACTGATAGATATGTTTACTTTGATCAAATACTCGCTGCTTACGCTCTGCTACACCATTAAATAGATACATATATAAATATATCCTGCGGTGTACTCACATCGCGCTCTTCCCTCTATAATTATCAATAAAAATGAAATTGTAAAAGAAAGTTTAAATTTATATTTTATCATTAACAAATTAATATGTGCAAATGCGATACTTTGATTAGAGTTTCAGTTTCAGAATTCCAGAATTCCGAGCAAATGTCCCTGACATTGGCTCGGAATTCTGGAATTCACCATTCAAGTGTCAGTCGCAGTCAAATCTACTCTGTGAACGTAAGTGTTAGTAATTCTCAAACTGGCCTAATGGAGAGGAAAATGGGCGGAGACGTAGTGTGACCGTTTTACTTATCATGCGCCACGACTCATCTCTCGTCCTGCTGAAAGGAGTCGCAATACATAGCGCTATGAAAGTTGCGAGTCAGGGAGTAGGCTTTGCGATAATACGAAACACACACGAGCTTCATCGTGTGGTCGCACGATTACACACAGGAAGGTAACATTAATAGAACTTGAGAGTACTGTACTTTCCTGTTTACGAAGTACGCCACAAACAAGATACATATGCACCTCTTGGCAATGTCTTTTAGCAGGTACCTACTAATAGTGTGGAAGATCGACTAATTGAAGCACTTGATATTGAGCGTGTCACAGTAGTTACAAAAAAATGCATTTTGCTTGAAAAACCCTGAAATGATTCTTAATTATTTCAGGGTTTATTATAATTAAATAATTTATCTCATACCTAAAACTAATACATATATTTAGAAAGTTCAATTTTTTTTTAGCAAAACTAACGTGTAAAAATTCATTGCGTACTGAACCCGCCAAATACGCTCAGTTTAATTAATTATTAATTTATTACTAAAACTAGCAGCACAGTGCGCTGCACTCACCCTCATAATAAGTTCATCTATAAACGAGCTAAGATATTATCGTAATGTCAGGCAAACTACACAGAGTTAGTTATTGACAAGTAATGACATGATTTACTTTTACAACTTTACACATTGTAAGATATTACATATCAATAAGTCGGTTAGTTCTCACATACATATGTATATTTGATTTTAGTTAACTCACCTATTCTTAAAAATAAAAGTGGATCAATATTCCAAGCGGAGAAAGACGAATGAGTTATAATTTTTTTAAGTAATTTTCAACAGTGTTTAGTCAAAACATTAAAAGAAAATAAATATCTTTATGTAATAATATAAAGATATTTTTGAATTAGATCTATCTTTAATATACCCAACTTCATATTCTTTAATTTTACCCGTTCAGCATTATCTATCAAGAGATGAACTCAGGACAGATATTTAATACATACCTTATACTTTAGTTATGTCACTTTCACATTCAGTATACGTAAGTACTAACGTTATACAGTAATATGTTTGAGATACTTAATATAATTTTTTGGATACATAAATAATGGATTGATAAGGCATTTTATGAATAAATTTGCTCTTCCATTGTTTTAGTTTAGAAGCTGCAAATATTGCACAGCGTCCAAAAATAGGTCAACAATGTGTTCTAAAATAGGACGCTGTTGTTGTTAGGGATATTTGTCGTTTTGTCTTTGTCTGAAATGTTATGCTCGCCATCGAAATATTTCATTCGTTTGTTGTGACAAAGTTTGCCAACTGTTTATTGATTATCCAGAATACTAAATTCATGGACAATTTGTGATAACAATAGTTTGCTTACTTTTTAAAGTTTCTCTTTACCAAAAAATATGCCATAGTCCATACAATGTCATTACCGTTACCTGTCAGCACTTATAACACCATTGTTGTCAGCACATGTTCCTTTCATCAACATCTTACGCAGCGGTTAACTTCAGCATATGAGGCATGCAGGATTGCTTCTAAACGATATTTAGAAGAGCGAAGATAACATTTTAACCCTTATACGAATGAGCAGCTATATATAATAATATGTATCCAGAAGTGAGTAATCCTTACTAAAAGTATGATTTGCAAAAATATGATAACTCCCAATGAATCCTCGCTTAATTTAATTGAGGTGAATTTTAATCTACTACGTGAAATTCACGGAATTGTTACGCATATCATCTAACTTATAACATAACATTCACAATAATAATTTCGTTAAACAAAGAGATAGACGTGCCTCATTTATCCTTGTCCATTATATCCAGTAGCTCCCCTTTGTAAAGATATTACTTTTCAGCTGAAACTTTATGATTTGTAGAATCATTAAGGTATACATAATATTTTGATATTGAATTGTTTTTCTTTTAATTATATGAGCACACTCAACTGCTTGGTTTTTAAACATTAATTAAAAACATACTTAAATAAACTCCCCGCCGTCACTTACCTCATATAATAAATAACTATAATAACTAAGCCAAGATTCAAAGCTAACTGACAATACGCTATGGGTTATTAAAGCTTATCATTCAAATATCTTTTGCACCAAATATGTTATATTACACACACCTCTCTTGCAGACATTGCTATTTTATATTTTTTAGACCATTAATACACACACTTATAAAGTTTACAAAGGTATGCCGAAATACATCTGTCAAAATACGTACGAATATAACAGCTAAGCCAATGTTAACAATATTTCGCAATAAATTACAACTTGCTCGAATAGAAGCGTAGTCTGCTGTTAGACTTAAACAATTCTAACATTTGTGAGAGTTATGTTTCGAGTTAGCTCGCTTAAAACTTGTTTAATGCATATGTACAATTGAATCGTAATGTAGCCAGAAATTATCTCAGAATATTTTTAAATTTATATCTTGATAAGTTCCGAAAATGTAGAACAAAAGAGAATAAGTAATTTGTTTGTAAAGAGCTTGATTTCGTTACAGCTTCAAAGAATCACAGACATAATACTATATATATAATAAATAAATGCTGTTTTCAACTGTCATTCCGTTAAAAGCGACTTCAACAGATATACAGACATACAGACCGACAAGAAAGCAATCCTATAAGGATTCCTTTTAATTTAATTTTGAGGAACGGAACCCTAATAAGTTCAAGAGAGTATAATAAATGTATATGTAATAATGGCTTAAAAGAAGTTTAACTTACTTGATTTCTTATAGTTAGATGAACTAAGTCAACGGTAGAAATCACTTGACTCGTTCTTGTCTTGTTTGCTGTCACTTATAGGACACACGAGGGTCTTGGCTTAGCCGCCCGGACTGTGTAGAACATAACCTCTATAAAAAATTACCCCAAATCTTGGTTCCTGGCGCGTGGTCATGGCTGATGGGTAGGTCAGTCGCAAGCGCACTCCCAGCCGGGGCAATTGTGGACCCCTCAGTTGGGCACAAATCTACGCTTGCCCGGGTATTGGGGGATCTCTGCCGGGTCGACCTTTATTTCTCGCCCACTCGTAAACTTTTCAACTAACTTCTTGCAATTGCAGATCTGTTCAAAAGTTCTGGTGTGATGAAGTAGCAAACGTATATCCAACGTTTCGCATTTACAATAGAAGTAAGAATAGCTTAGACCCACAGCGGGTCAACTTCTACTTCGCTCGAGTTGTTTATTTAAGTTTGATTTCAGATCTTCAAAAAGTAATTAACTTACTGACAGATATACCTTTATATTTACAAAAAATATTTTGTACATTAGTGTCAGTGAATATAATCCAAGAACCCAGTAGAAAACTTAAGTAAACAAATAACTCAATTCTTGAATTATGTAGAAAACCATTCAAAAACTAAAAAAAGTTGTAAGTAGCCGTCTAATTACTTTGAAGGCCTCGTTGTATTTATGATAATTATTATCAAGTAAATAAAATGTATTCATAAAATAACAAATTTTGTATACTTGATTACATTATTATTTTCTTTTAGATGTGTAAGTGCTGACTTAATCGCGATAATATTTAAAAGGTAGGATCAAACGTTTTTGTTTACCTGACGTGACGTTTGGATCGAATCGCGCCGACTGTTTACTTTCTTTTCAACTGATTTAAATGTTTTTACAATATGTAAAACTAAAAGTTCTTTATTTTCAACTTACACGTTTAGTTAACTACATAATCTAAGTAATATTAACTAATAATATCCGGGCCTAATTGTATTTTATTGTATTCATATTTTGAATTCATAGTGTGTATTCTGAAATATACTAGACATACATACACACATCTAATTACGCCCTGAAGGGGTAGACAGAGGGGCGTCATTAACACCCAGATTTTGTCAATTATATTTAGTACCACTAACGTAACGGCAGGCAGCAAGCCTACTGACGTCATCCGGGCACTTTTCTAAATCAGGTGAAATGTTTGGTAGTATCCTTCAATGTTACTTACACAGATAGATTTAGCAGTATAAGCGAGAGCTCAAGCAAGTCGGGGTCGCATACTTATAACTCGAACTGACTGGTGCCGAGAAGTCTGAGACCTCTAAATTAAGTAATAGTGAAATACAAGGCAATCTCTGGTTCAACATTTTATATTAACTTTTGTTTATACGTACATTACACATATGTCACGCGAAATAATACAAACTTGGCATACAAGTAAGGTAATAGCTCTAAGTTTCAATAATTAAGCTTTTAAATAACCTTTAGCTTAAAGTACATTTTAAAATCAGTAGCTTAGTATCAACGTAAATTCTTAGATAGCAATTTCCATCTTCTATTGTCAAAGACAGCGATCTTCTAAGAGTTGATTTTGAATTTTCTGTCTTTATGGCAGCCTAGTGAGTTGAGTTTGTTTTACTCGTAGTTAGTGACGTAACATACTTTCTCTGTTAGACTCGAAAGTTAATTATCACTTTATCAGTGAAGTATATTCTGATCATATCTTCTTAAATTGATCTCGCTATGATAATAGCCTCAGTTAAATTGATGAATGTTTTAAATTTTACCAAATCTCTTGATAAAACCTAGAACTTTTGTGTTGCAATTGAATGTGTAAAACACTTGATCAGATTTAAATACCTACTTTAGCACCTTTAAAGCCCTTGCCTCTAAATACTTTTTAAAGTAATATTTCACATTTAGCAAGCAAGCCTTTTGCAATAAAGTGAGTTTCTCCTTGCGGTTCGGAATTTACGAGTATTTGCTCAGTAATAGTTTTAATGGCCCCAATATATCAAAATACTTCGAATGAAACCATTTTACAATTTTCTACTTTGGTGTTCGAAAATCATGATATAAAATGTAATATACGGTCTCTAATGGTTTTCCATTTTTACATTTAATTTTAAAAAGAAAATACTATACGATAGTAGTTACAGAAAATTTAAAACGTAATCATATTTATTAATATAAACTTATACATATTATTGTATTCTATTTATCTATCATAAGATCACTTGGAATGATAGAATGGGCCGGCTCGACCGGTGCGATACCTCGGCCTTACAGAAAATCAGTTGTGAAGGAACTTTTGCGTTGCATTTCCCCGAAATGAGTGAGGTTTCCGGAGGTCTAACTCCCCCTATCCTTTTTCCTCTCCCCTCTCCTCTTTCCCATCTCTTCACCCCCTCTCTTCTTCCCCTCTCCACATCTCCCTACACTTATCACCTTTAAAGGTGGACAGCGCACTTACAACTCTCGAGTTGCAGGTGTCCATGGACGGCTGTTGTCACTTACAATTAGTTGACCCGTTTCTTTGTTTGTCCCCCTATAGTATAAAAAAAAAATACTGCCTTGCGTATGCTGTGTTGACTTGAATTCATCGTATAATGATGATGGTCGAGTTTGCATTCTAACTTGTACTACTGACATTGACTGCACGTTGACCAATAATGCAACCGTCTGAATGGTCACTTTACACAATACGTTAACTAATACTGGTTGAGTGTTCACCGATATCGATAAAAAAGGACAATTGTTCTCATATTAGCGTAACTTATCAATATAAAAGCGTACCTTTAGTATCTGTGTTAGTACATATATATACATATATAATCAATGAATTACTCAGTACTATAATAACTGTACAATTATATTAAAAAGTAAACTAAACTATAACTGATTCAATTGAATTTGAAATTGTAGACAAGACGTTCTATAAAACAAAATGCGTAAAGACTAGTGATAAAGTTCCTAAAAATATGAACTTCATTTGATTCAGAATAACGTACAAGAACACAAACTTTAGTATTAAGGGCAAATTATTTAATTGTAAAAATTGGCATTTCTGAAAACGAAAGTAGTATTTTCATTTGTTTATTAAATCAATCATTTAAGTCCAGACAAGGGATAATCATGAGGGAAAGCCTATTCGTACCAACATTCGCTTATTACTTAAATGTTATTTCACGGTCTTATTTGAACAGCTAACTTATTCTAAGTTAGCTGTTCAAATGATTTTGTAACTGTTATTAAAGGAACGTGCGGCCGTGGAAAAGAGACAATGGGGGAACCACAGACCATAGATCACAGGCCTCGCTGTCATCAATAATGAAGCTAGTCACCTCACCGGACCTTTGTTGAGAATCTAGAGAGCATGGTCTACCTCTTAGTGTCGCATTATAAATATATCAAATATTTAATTATATTTTTTAAATTATTAGAATTTGATAGAATCTATACTTAAATACTATAAAGAGATGTATATATAAGATTTGCCGGTAATCGTTGGATCCACTAGTCTATTAGAAAAGTATTCGATTACGTAAAAGATACTCGTATGTTGTCCAAACATGAAATACATACATAAGATACGATCACATTTATTTAGTAAGCTGGGAGGTAGTTGACGAAGGGATTTATTTTGAATTATACGTTAACATTAGAATTAAACATTTGTGAGTTATTATTTTCCACCAAAAAAGAACTGTGGATTTTTTTTCTTTTTATGCGATAGGGGGCAAACGAGCAGATGAGTCACCTGATGGTAAATGACTACCGCCGCCCATGGACACCCGCAACTCAAGAGTCACAAGTGTGTTGCCGGCCTTTTAGGTAGGAGTACGCTCTTTTCTTAAAGGTTTGAAGGTCGTATCAAATATAGCTTGAACACGTCACATTGATCAAAGTTTCCGGACCGGGCGCAGCCCTACTTATACACTTGGCGCCCCTTAAGTTTTTCCTGCTGTTTTGTGCCAATTTACGGCGTAATGGCTACTATCTTTTGTTGTAATATATATATCCAAAACTATATGTGTGTGCGTAGCACAAGCCGAATTTAACATGATTTTTTATTTATTACTTATTCTCGAACTCTGACTGATCTGAATAGGTATTAAAATAATCCCATCTTAAAGAAATAGTCTAAGTCGCTTAGTGCTTAAAAACTTTTATAAATGTTGTTACTTCTATTGAAATTATTATATCATTTGTAAGAATAATAAACAAGAATGAATTGAAGATTGAATGAATGAAATTCATTGCGTTAATGTAAAATACTCAATCTGAAAAGAATGAGAAAGATCTGAATGTGGTAGAGCCATGCTTAAGCACGAATGGGCCCGGCTCGACCGGTGCAATATCACGGCCTCACAGAAAACCGGTTGTGAAGTAACGCTTGCATTGCATTTCCCCGAAATGAGTGAGGTCTCCGGAGGTCCAAAATCCCCCACCCCTTCTAATAATAGCGCTGCAAACAAACAGGATACCCCAGGGGGGTACCAGCGCTAGCGTTGGACAATCCCTCCCTGGACGTCCACCCTCAGTACGGATTATGCCTGAGCGTGGACGCCCAGGCTGCCCCTCGTACTCTGGGGGGGGCTCAACTGCGCTCTCAAAATCTGCTCGGGGCAAGAGAAGGCATACCATGGCACCCCCTGTCACGTTTACCGTGGATTTTTGTAACATCAGGGGCTAACATTCGAACCTCGACACTGTCCACCACCACCTTGAGACAGCAAAGCCGGCCTTGCTCTTTTTAACCGAGACGCAGATATCATCTCCACCGGACACATCCTACCTCTGCTACCCTGGGTACGGACTGGAACACTCCTTTGTTCCTAAGGCTGGTGTATGCGTGTACGTTAGAGATGATATCACTTCTCGCCGCCTCGGCAATCTTGAAGGTAGGGACCTCTCCATCTTATGGCTACGTGTAGACTGCGACGACCATCCCCGCATATACCTATGCCTCTACAGGTCCCATAGCGGTGATGCCGAAACGGACCGACTCATCGACCACGTCCAAATGGCTACCGACTCAGTGCTCCAGCAGGTCCCATCCGCAGAGATTGTGATTCTTGGCGACTTTAACGCCCATCACGCCGAATGGCTTGGTTCGCGCAAAACCGATCATGAGGGAAGATCTGTTCACGATTTCGCCTTGGCATATGGCTTGACGCAGCTGGTAGCAACGCCTACGCGAATCCCAGATGCAGAAAGCCACGTGCCTTCACTGTTGGATCTTCTGCTGACCTCACATCCTGACGGCTACAAAGTATCCGTTGAGGCCCCTCTTGGCTCTTCGGACCATTGCCTGATTAGGAGTATGGTGCCACTCGTTCACTCGCTGCGGCCGCGAGTTACAGGCAGTCGCGGCGTATGGCACTATAGGTCAGCAGACTGGAATGGAATGAGAACATTCTTTGCATCCTACCCATGGAGGCAGGTTTGCTTCTCGCCGGATGATCACAATGTCGTTGCTGACTCTGTCGCGGATGTTGTGCTTCAGGGTATGGAACTTTTCATTCCATTCTCCCTGATTCCCACAGGTGGCAAGTCCCAGCCTTGGTTTGGTCGAACCTGCAAAGCGGCGTCCCGCCGAAAGCAGGAATGTTACCAAGCATGGGCTAATGCAGCGACAGCACGGGATGTAAAGACCAGCACATTAAAGAAGCAATTTAACTTTGCCTCCAGGTCCCTCAAAAGAGTGATTGCTGGGGCGAAGTCGGCTCACATCGGCAGAATTGGCGAGAGACTAGTGAGTCTCCCCTCCGGAACTCGTGCATTCTGGTCTCTTGCCAAAGCTGTCCAGGGGAACTTTTGTAAGCCATCCCTTCCACCTCTGCGCATAGGAGATAATTCGTTGGCCCACGACGCTAAAGAAAAAGCCGATCTTCTGGGCAAACTCTTTGCGTCCAACTCGACCCTGGACGACGGGGGAAACGCACCGCTGACCATACCGCAGTGCTAGAGCCACATGCCGGAAGTCCGGTTTACACAAAGGGCAGTGCGTAAAGCGCTTCTTTCCCTCGACGTTCATAAGTCGAGTGGGCCCGATAGAATCTCTCCTATCGTGCTGAAGACGTGTGCTCCAGAGTTAGCACCGGTTTTAACGCACCTTTATCGGCTTTCCTACTCTCTTGGCGTAGTCCCGAACTCATGGAAGACAGCTCTAGTGCACCCAATCCCTAAAAAAGGAGATCACTCGGATCCGTCCAACTCCATATATATACATATATAGCCATCACCTCCTTGTTCTCCAAGATAATGGAATCCATTATTAACTGCCAGCTCCTCAGGTACTTAGAATACCACCAGCTCCTCAATGATCGACAATACGGCTTCCGTCGGGGTCGTTCAGCTGGTGATCTTCTTGTTTAATTGACTCACCGGTTGGCACAGGCGATCGAGACCAAGGGGGAAGCGTTGGCCGTTAATTTGGACGTGGCGAAGGCCTTCGATCGGGTCTTGCACAAAGCGCTCCTTGCGAAACTTCCTTCCTATGGGCTTCCCGAGAAAATGTGCAATTGGCTCACCAGTTTTCTTACAGATAGAAGCATCAAGGTCGTTGTTGACGGTGCATACTCCGACTCAAAGTCTGTTAATTCTGGTGTCCCACAAGGCTGTGTGCTATCACCCACGCTGTTTCTTCTGCATATCAACGACATGCTGCAGATTAGCACCATCCATTGCTATGCGGACTATAGAACGAGTTTTTACACCGGCCGCGCTAACATTTCTCGGGTAAACGTCATCGAAAGCCGATCCAAACTTGTGTCTGAAATCGAAACTTCTTTATCAAAAGTTTCAGATTGGGGTCGACTTAACCTAGTCCAGTTTAACCCCAAGAAGACACAGGTTTGCGCGTTCACCGCTAAAAAGTTGCCATTGGTCGTATCAACTCAATTTGTGAGCACTTCCCTAACTGCATCAGCCAGTATCGGAATCCTTGGCGTCGATATATCAAGCGAAGTCCAGTTTCGGGTGAGTTGCGGGTGTCCATGGGCGGCGTTAGTCATTTACCATCAGGTGACCCGTCTGCCCGTTTGCCCCCTATCGCATAACAAAAAAAAAATGTATGAATTATGTCTTCTTGTAATTTATTCTGCTCACAATTTGCGTTTATAAGTTACCATACAGTTTTTGTTTTATTTTTTTTATTTTTATGTTATTTATATTTAGATTAAAGGTATTAGGAACACGATATATGGAAAAGCCAACAATCCTATAATTCACGAGTTCGGTTCCACAACCATCGAAAACAGGAGAAACTGAAAGATTTACAACTGTTGGCATGTTTCGTCAATAGTGGCCTATTTTAATATAAATACATGACCCCTGTTAGACTTGGGTCTTCCATGGCACGCGCAGATGTGTAGTTGGAGATCATGAAGCAGTTCTCATATCCTGACATCATGAAATTTCCGTCAGACATATTTCATCAACACTGGTTTCCTTGTCCTGTAGCTCATGTACACAGACAGTTAGAATATTTGATTTGGCTATATTAACGTAGTATTAACTTATATTCTGATGAAGTATGGGCAAGTTCTTCTTGCCTAAGCATGGCTCTCCCACAGAAGAAAACTAAAAATGTTAAACGATCTTATCAAAACACGAAACTACTTCCTTGATAGATATTTTGAGCAAAATGAAGCAGCACACGTTAGTTATTTGATGGTCACTGTATTCATAATTTTCCTTTTCCTGTAATCAAATTTTGATTTGATGATAGTTTTGTGACAATCCCTAATGTTTTATTTGCTCCTAACGATACATGTAAACTTTTTTTGGAATCTTTTTGTATAAAAACTTTTGACACCCATTCAATTAGTATTGATTTTATCTGTGTAGTAGTTCAGAAGCTTCTTTTTGACCAATAAAAGTGCGATTTATACTTTACCTATCACAATATGAAGATAGGAACACTCTGAAAATTATTTACTTCACGCTGTGTGAGTATCTTATCCCTCCCTTCCCCTTCATTGATGTGGAGCGAGTACAAAGAGCTGTAATTAAGGTGTTACTTTGTAGACCTCCTATTATATAAGGATTTGGATGTACAAACTGCGAGACAGCTATTTGTGCTTAGAGCCACTCTTAGGCTCACTTACACTCTAGCGACTTTTCCACCACCAGATCATACCATGCGTGGAGCAAGAATTATATGTCTCGTTGATAATTTCAGAACTGCATTTACAAGACACTTATTTTATATCTTCAGCCGTCTTGTTTACAAGAAATTATCATAATTACTGTAACACCCTAAACCATCATGAGACCAAGTTCAAATTAAAAATGTGGTTAAAACGTAATATGTTGATGTTTGGTTTAATGTGTAGGTACTTTTTTTGTTTCTTTATTCATTAAAAAATATTTTTTTGCAAAAGGAAAAAACATGAGTGTAGTTGCCATTCATGAGCAGCAAGATGGAAATAATGACTTAATAAAAAAATTAAAAGGCCACCATGGGCTATAGAATTTACGGAGTCGTAAGTACGACCAGTTTTACATTTAAACTCATTGAAATTAATCCCAGTTTATATAAAAGCGTATTGTATGAGCCCAGAAGTAGTTTTTTAAGTTTAACATTCCATTGTAAATTAATTATTTAATTATTTAAATTTAATTCCTTTGAAATAATTAGGGCTTGTTTAAAAAAAAAATGGAAATTCACTGTAATTCTTGTTTTGGATTTAAATAGGTAGGATGGGTACTTGGGAAGTACTTCCCCGAAGTATTTATGTTACTTTACAATGTTATTTAGGCATTTCATAAAAAGACTTTCTTCGTGTAAAGTCAACTTTATGTTTCTTTGATTGTTCTTAGAAAAACTTTACACACATAAGCTCACGCCTATATTCCTTAAGGTGAAGGCAGAGATGTGTTAAACATTGTTGAGTAGATAAAGTTCTAACTTGCTTGTAAGGATTTATGACAAACTTAAAGAGGTGTTGATTAGTACGGTTTATTCACAATACTAACTAATACAAAATGTTATAAAGATTCTATCACACATATAGATATTGCTACTTACACATGCAAACAGTTAAATAGTTCGAATAAACATCTAGATTTTGTTAATTATAATTTGGTGTTAGCCGTCAATCGGGCACTTTACTACTACTACACTTTACGACTATACAATTATATAAACTGTCTGATAGATAACAGTCCAATCCCTAACTTGCTTTTTACGACTTCAACGAGAACCACACGGTGTAATTTTAAGTGGTAGAGCCATGCTTAGGTGCGAATGGGCCGGCTCGACCGGTGTGATACGACGGCCTCCCAGAAAAACGGTGAGAAAATTGGTGAGATTTCTGGAGGCCCAACTCTTCTTCTCCCCTTTCCTCTCCCCGTATCCCCCATCCCTCATCACCCTCAAAGGCGGGCAGCGCACTTAAACTCTTGAGTTGTAGGTGTCCATGGACGGCAGTTGTCACTTCCCATCAGGTGACCCGTCTGTTCGTCTGTCCCTATAGTATATATAAAAAATGGACAAAAAAATAAAATACAAAAACACCTTTTACAGTTTCCCTTAAAAACCAAGTTAATGTTATTTTACAGTAAAACTATTACGAGCCATCACTAAATACAATAAATTAAATACACATATAGTATTCGAATCAATCAATACAAAGTTAACGATAAAAACTATTCGAAGTTAATCTTTCACAACTCTGCGGAATCCATAATTATATTCTTTTAAGGGTTCCGTACCTCAGTCGCCAAAAACGGAACCTACGTCTGTTCAGACCCTTTATCTCAGGAACCCGTAAAGCTGTCAATCTAAAAGTAATATCAAATACTCAGGTCTACTAACCCTTAAACAGTGTCAAAACCAAACTTCTAAGTCAACCGAATCAAAAGGTAATTCTGCTCCGTTTTTGGTGCATATTTTGACGCTCGCAAGGGTATCAAAACCACTCTTCTATTCCGCTTCGGGACTTCCTGTGGAGCTAGAATAAAAAAAAAATTAAAAAGTAGGTTCTTTAAGAAAATGATTTATCGTATATGTATAATAAATATAATTTGTGATTATAAACTTTAACATAATCTCTGTCAAGATGTTAGCAAGCAGCCTTTGACTTGCTTCGTGTTAAAGCCCTCTGAATTAAATTGCAGTAGATTTTTTATGTTGGAGATGTCTTAATTTTGTTTCGAATCTTTTAAAACTTGTACGTAAATACCGAGGCCTATTTGTCCACCTTCTCTTTTGAATATTCAGCGGCGGCACGATCAATAAAGAACCATCAACAAGATGAGAACAGTCATTAGGAGAAAAATTCATTTGTCATTAAATGAAAAGAACGGAATAAAGAAGTAAAGAAAATATATTATTCGTATCTTAAAAAAGGTAACACAAAAAAAAATACTTTAACAATCGTTATTCCAGTAATAAAGCACCTTCGTCAGCTATTGTCGCACATCGCACTGCGACGCTGGTAGTCTCGCAGGCCCCAATTAAAGTAATTCAACATTTACAAACCAATTTAAACTTGGATAGCACTAAATATTTAAGAGTGCATTTTACGTAATAGGGGAAAGGGTTATTGGCGCCAACATGGTGCTATGTGACTGCATATAACAGTTCAATCCCTTAGTCGCCTTTTACGACACCCGCGGGTAGAGATGGAGTCACCCTATTCTACTTAACCGAGAACCAAATACTATGTGAAGGTTTTTTTACCCCGTCATACGTAGTGCTTCTATGTAACGCCCTTTAGCCTAGATGACTTCATGGATTACGAAATATGGGGTATCACTTGAATCGCTTTGATAGTGAGAATGACATAGGGATAACGATACAGATAATACAGGTAGAGACTTCAGCTTAAAAAGTTGAAGATTATAATGTAGATGCGTTTTATATTTGTTTAATTAGGCTGCTTACTGCGTCAAATGTCAACCATCTGATTGACAAATTGAAACATTTTTCGTTTTTTTTTTAACGAAGATTAATGACGATTAAGAAGGATAACAAGGATGACCTTTCTTTCGTCCTGTGGCTATGGTTTTTATTCATAAAAATTTGATATCAATACTTTAGTGTAAACTCAAGGAAGTTTAATTACTACTACATAATAAAAATCCGATTCCTGAACCATTTTCTGTTATCACTGTTGCCACGCTTATTGTAAACGACACATTGTCATTTTCCGACATAAACGCAAACAATTCGAGGGCATAGTAACACAAAATAGCCATTGCTCGCGGTTTAACTTGCTCTAGCTTACATTTAAATAAGTAACTGTTCCTCGGGAATATTAAGTATAAATATTTAAGGGTTGGCTTGTTGGCTAAAGTAAATCTGTTGATATAACATTTTAAAGTTTCTTGATGAATCGTCTTTGGCTTTTCAAGAAAGATTTCACACGAAGTTATTCAGTTTACTTTATGAATGTTGAATTCACCAATTAGCTTTTAATAATACCTTGCGGTTTTATGTCTATCCTAAAGTTGCTGTCAGAAATTGCATTGTACTACAATGAAATTTCTGACAGCAACTTTAGGATAGATGTACTACAATGCAATACTGCAACTTTAGTTACAGAAGTTTGTCGTGATGAAGGAAATTACATTAATGTATCGTGATTTTATTGTCACTAATGTATGCGACCGAAGACGAAGTTTAACTCTACAGAACTGCCTTAAAATAGATTGGCACCGTTCTTTTATACTAGAGTTAAATGTTGTTCGCCGTTCGTCAATTGCTCGCTGCATTCCTGTTGTTATGACTCGCCACATTCCTGTTGTCACTTGACCTAAGTTCTGCTTACAAGAGGATGATAAGGATTGGATGTTGCTTTACAACACAACATTATGATCGCTACAGCATTAAATTAAAAAAGGCGGCCCTTTGTGCATTATGTCTATTAAGTATACTCATTGTAAAATACTTTCACAAGTTCATTCTATTCTTTTATATTCTGTTCTGTTTGTCATAAACATCAAAATATATAGGTTACCAAGATTACCTAGTTCGGAGCCAAGTGCTCTTTACGGCCGGTATGCTCCCTCGATATATAGATTAATGACTAGAATATACGGTCGTTTAGAAGCACGCACTGTAATTAGCACTGCTTGAGGTTAATTACTTGTCGTAATAAAGAAAATCACTGATCAATGCATGCGATGGCTTACATTTTACATTTTTTCAGTGGTAGAGCCATGCTTAGACACGAATGGGCCGGCTCGACCGGTGCGATACCACGGCCTCACAGAAAACCGGTTGTGAAGTACGCTTGCGTTGCATTTCCCCGAATTGAGTGAGGTTTCCGGTGGCCCAATTCCCCCGCCCCCTTTTCTCTCCCCTCATCTCCTTTCTCCTTTTTTCCCTCTCCTCATCCCTCTCTTCTTTCCGCTCCCTGCGTCCCCTATCCCTCATCACCCTCAATGGCGGGCAGCGCACTTGCGACTCTTGAGTTGCAGGTGTCCATGGACGGCGGTGCCACTTACCATCAGGTGACCAGTCTGTTCGTCTGTCCCCCTATAGTATAAAAAAAAAAACATTGGACCCGACTGTTATTGACTTAGAAAGTGCTGTTTTTTTTATGTTTTGCTAGCTGAAGGTTCTTATGGTTCTATGTCATATATCTTTCTCGCTAACTGTTTATTATTAAAGACATGCTGTAGAATAAATGTATTTTACTCGGGAAACCCGAAAAGGCGTAGCCTCCCTCCGGTAACTTCACTCACTGGGTCACACAATACAGGCATTGTTTAAGAGCCGGTTTTCTGTGAGGCCCTGATAATACTCCGGTCGAGCCGGCCCATACGTGTCGAAGCATGACTCTCCCACATTAATCATTACGAACTTACTTAACTATAGTCCGGGATGTTGAATAAAGAAAAGTTGTTAAATGTTATTTACTTTATAAAAAAAAACAAAAATATTTAAATATTTTATTTATTTAAGGAACAATACTGCGACAGGATATTTCGGACAGCGTAGTACGATATACATAACTGACAGATCTATATTCCAAAATCGCACCCTCCAAAGCACTTCTTAGTTTCTCTTTGTATTGGATACTTACAGATATAGCTCCGCTCTCCACAGCTTCATCAGTTGATGATCAGGTAACAATGGTGTTTAATTTGTCTAGTTGTCAGTCAGAAAACTTACTATGTAATAGAGCTCCGTATCTAATCATCGACCATATTAGATTATTATATATTATATATTATTGTATTATATTATTATCTCTTAATTATTTACAAAATATTATTGAAGAACTAAGAAATTCTAAAAAAAATATTGCAGTACTTGCACTTGCGACTCTTAAGATGCGGGTGTCCATGGATGGATGATCACTTACCATCAGGTGACCCGTCTGTTCGTCTGTCCCCCTTAGTATATAAAAAAAAAGACCATGTGACATTCTACGCAAGAAAGTTGGAGGAATCCGAGAAAGGCTTTATAGTAGTCATTTTCCAATATCAAAGCAAAGTAGCACTCGCCGTTAGCATTGTGTATCCAATTCAGCATGTTACTATTTCAATTAATAACTTACCATATTTAATAGTTAAGAATATCTGATTACAGAATAGACTTAAGAAACATACTGGGAAAGTTTTTTAAGTTATCATCGCAAGAGAGCCTTATTATAAACGCTATAAAACTATACAGGTAACATTCGGTGGTTTTTATTTCAGTTGAATACTTCAAAGATTGAAATTTTACATGAGAAAGCAGTGTATTCAACTTTGTTATTGTTTTATATACGTGGTTCAATATGATAACATTATTTTATTTATGCGCCGCAAGCGCTGTAAAACGTAATAAAATATTTGTACCAGTGATCGCCTCGTTTCATGCCTGTACAATACTTAATGTACCCTAGTACCTGTAGTAGAGAGAGTTATATTTGTCAGTAGTTTATTAAGTTTCTATAATCTTTAACGTTGTCTTATAATTAAGTTCCGTGTAAGAATTTACTTATTATGCACGTTATTTATGTGTTAAGAGCTCCTCGAAACCCCGAGCCAGCCACTTGTTTAAAACGCACGTTAAGTCATTAAAGCTGACAGAGGAACAGTACCTTGTTACTGAAGTAGACTTCTTACTTTGTTGATTTTCGGTCTATATTTATGAAAGGTTTTGTTTTGTTTTAAAGCATATTTGCTTAGTAATAGATAAATAATAATATGAAAAGGTTTGTTCGTAAATTATAATCGTAGGGGAATACTAGGAGCTCAACTGGTTTAGAAATTGTGTTTACTTCTATTTCCTAGTAATTAGTAATAGGCTAATTCACAGGCTTAGTCACATAACATAACAACATATTAGCGTTTTCAAAAGACACAGGTAAAGTCTTTAACTTTATAAATCGTTTTTTTTTGTGTACTTCATAAAAATAATGTTTTATATTCAGTATCTAATGCAATTAAGATCTGTAACCTACATTGAGAAAAGTATCAAATAGATATTAGAAACGAGTTTTCTTACATAAACCCCGCTTATCCCCGATAGACTAGAGTGGTTAGATCTTTGGAAAACTTTTGAGTTATTAGATTGGATCTTTAATTAGCTTACATAATTATCTGTAAAGAATTCTCCACATAAGAAACCGCTGTTCAAACACGAGTTCAAACCGTATCTAAGCAAAGTGGAGCACTTTCCCGGTTTAACTCGTCTTTACTTGCCTTTGTCATGTAAATAGATCCTTAGCACACAGACCAGTCTTCAATACGTCGTTTTCGCCATCGTTATATATTCTGCGATCTCTATTTTCAAGGAAAGACGTAGAAGAAGTGTACGGTTTACTTAGCACATATGTTGATTCAGTGCTAAAGTATGGTCTACTGATGTTGGGAAATGGTAGGTGATAGAAAGATAGCCTTCATAGTGCAGAAAATGTATATACGAGTCATTTGTAATGTTGCCCCTGATCTATCATCCCACTCATATTTTCAAATTTTGAAAGTTCTACTTCCGCCTAACATATATTCGAAATAGGAAATTTGTTAAACTGCACCCAGAAATGTTTAAACTGGTTAATAACGTAACGCAGACGAGTATCTACCAAACAAACTTGTTATGAACATTACTCCAAGCATTTGCAATGTGTGTCACAATATATGTATTTTTAGAAGGAGGAATAAGATTGCGTTAAAAAATAGTATAAAACGAGACCGCGCATCATTGCAAGGTTACTTTGTCGTCGTCGCTCGAAGAGGCAACATCTCTCGGGGACACGTGTTTTTTTCTTCCATCTAGCCCGTTAAGAAAATGCCTACAATTAGTAAGAATTGAGCACTTAAAATTCTCTTCTCTAACGATTCCCTTGAAAATAGCATTGTAAACTTTAAGTAGTTGAAGATTGAATACGGTCAGGGTTTAGACTGATATTTTGGGTCATATATGTGTAATTTATCACAATCACGTTAATACTATCCTCAACTATGCAGTAGACAGCTCACTGAATTAAACCCTCATTCGATTTCATACAATGCACATGGACAAAGGAATCGCGTTTGATGAATGTCTACTACTATTTTAATCAAATACGGGTTCAGCTTTTATTCCTCGCAGTGACGTGAACTCAAATGAAATGTTTGGAAATGTGAGCGTTTGTAAGTTGAATTATTCAATATGAAGTGATTATTCACTTCTTGTTAAATATGGTATTTTCACTTTATAGCCCTTCACGCTTTGACTTAAAATGCGATTAACGTCTTCTACTTTGATATAATGTAATGTTTTCTCCACTTCTTGAGCACGAATATGAAGAGCAAGAAGCCGTTGTTATGTGTAAAAAACGTTCTATCCGCAGTATATTTGTAATTGTTACTTAATATAACAGAATTTTGTAACGTAATTCTTTGTTTTTTTTGTTATAAAAACGTTTAATTTCTTAAGACTGAAGCTGGGTGTATTACTAACCAAATATATATACTAACTAAATATAATTTGTAAGTCTGAGTATGAAAGGGTTTCAAATGAATTAATATTAATACACGGAATTACTTAACTTCTTTTCGTTTAACTATTTCTGTATTTAATATTAACGCATGGTGTTGTGACTGATGTTTTATTGAGCTCCTAAATATATATGTATGTTACCATTTTCTGTAATCTCCTTGTTTGGACTCTCCATGCCAACCCATTAATAGCTATTCATGATAATCATAAGTAGTAGTTCAGAAGATTATATTTGACCAATAAAAGTGTCATGAGTACCAGTGACCATTAGTGCCAGTGATTAGTACCAAAGACAAATTTTATTTAGCAAACAAACTATACTGCCTCTAAATATGTGAAGACTTAATCTATTAAAAAATAGCAGTTTGATCCCCTCGATACCATTACATCGTAGTCTTACTTATTCTTTAAGGATTTGTGCTCTTACAAACTACGTATTATATATATATATATAATACGTAGTTTGTAAGAGCACACACACACAATTACTTATGTCAGGAAACTATTTCATATATACATATATATGAAATAGTTTCCTGACATAAGTAATTTTACACATTCATTTTTTTTATGTGTATAAAACCAGTATGATAAGTTATATAGCGGTTATTTTTAAGTGTTTGATATGTCTATCCCAATATGTTGTTCATTGTTATGTAATCATGTCACGCGAATTGGAACCAAGGACGCGAGTCCTTGAGGTTCCAATTAGCTTCACGACTTACCGATTCTGCGGTCGCCTACATCAGACAACACAGAAATATATTTAAGTGAGGTAAAGGACTTTATTAGGTGTTTAGAAGTTAATAAGTCCGTGTTAATCCAAACAGTGTATAATAAGCAGTGTTGTCTGCATTACTAAGATACCAAACTCTAAGTTCAACATATTTATTCGTAACTATTACCGAGCCATGCACACCTAATTACACGGTTTTACTCACTTGTGTATTTCAGGGATGCCCGACTAGATTCGGTCTCGACAGGAGGCGAATAACTCCTTGACAAAGGCCTCCTGTCGAGACCGAAACAAGTTTAAATATAAATAAAAAAAAAACTTGTCCTGTCAATAACGAACACAACAAAAGAAGAATTGTCCAAACTGTTTTATATTTATTTTATTACATACAAATATATGTATATACCCAAAACGTTGTTAGAGATACTAGGAAGTAAGGCGGTATACTATATATTATTCCATAAATAATAGAGCTTTTTCATTGTTATGTCTGTGCCACAATTTGTTTCCGAAATTATAAAATCAGGTCATCCGACGGATAACCCCTTCTTCCTCTCCTACATACAGTTTTCAACAGAGGTCCTAACTGACTATTCTCTTATTTGCATTGCCTGTTATCGAATATAAAATACAGAATATTCATGTTAATTTATTTTAAACATTCGTATGTGGCTTGCATGGTCACGTATCCGAAAATGCATATTGTATATTTGCCCCAATTTACCGTACACAGGATAGTAATATTCCTAACCTGTTTTATGGAATAATGTATTGTGAACCCCCTGCTCCCCCCTATCTGCAAGAATAGTAAATCTGCAGTATATTATTTAACTTGATTAATATTTAACAGTTAATGGTACATGCCTTTTGAATGCCAAACAGTTTCAAATGAGCCATGTATTGAAATCAATCAGAGAGCAATAGGCTGCTTGACTCACATCAAACTTTGTGGAACAAATGATTAAATCCTACTGCGTTATATGAAGGAAACCGAAACATGTCAATTGAATGTAATAAAAGTTCAAAATATCTTTATAAATTTAATTTGAAATTCTGCTCTTAATGTTTCATTGAAAATGCTGAAATCACTATCGACCAGTTCAAAAACAAATAAACGTCATCCGTTTTTATTTCTAAAACTTTTATTCTACTTTCTAAACTGTTATCAAGATTATGTTCGGGTAGCATAATTAGTTAAATTTCATTTCCTACAGTGCACGGTGTGCACTGTAGGAAATGAAATTTAACACGTCTCCAAAGTTCAAAAGTAGAGCTGGGTTGAAAGTAAGTTTTCGTGGATCGGGAAGAAATATATAAGTCAAAAGAGAATGAACTATTATATTGGAGCGCACGTTACTGAGTTCTGAGACTGTTAATTTCCATTGTTCGATTCCCGTTAGTAAAACGTCTACATGTTCCTTCTAGTTGGATTTGGTTTTGTCTGTCCGTGTACAGGTAGTTCTCCTGATCTCTTGTCCCCATATTTATTACTAGAACCTTATCCGGTGTATTTTTATGGTGGTTTAGACGTGATTTCTATTTTACCTCTACGTGATTTCTATTTTATCCTCTCTCCTCATCCCACCTTTCTTCTTTCCACATCCTTCCATCTCTCATCACCTTCATGGGCGGGCAGTGCACTTACTACTCACACAAACACTGAAAGTTTGTAAAAAATAGAAAACAGAATGATTTAGAAGCCTGTTAATATTTTTATTGCTTTTTGAATTAGTCTCCGTTCCTTTCTAAGCACCGTCGCATGCGATAGAACCATTGAATGAGTCTTCAGGAATCGTAATACAAATTCCCCTAAGTTTATCTTTAGTTTTGGAAATAAAAAAAAAGTCTTGAGGTGCCAGGTCGGGACTGCAAGGAGGATGACTCACTAACTCCACAAATACATAGATAGACAAATATTCGATAGTCCGTCTGGTGGACTGAGATAGAGAGCTGTCGTGATGGAGGAGGATCCTACTTCGTGTCGTACACCGTCAATCCTCTTAATTCATTACTTACTACTAGCTTGATGCTTTTGTGATGCTTGACTGCACGGATTGCACTGTGTTTTAAGTGGCAATTCTAAAACTAGTTGTGCTGAGTCTGCGTGTTCTTTATGTCCGTTGAAATGAAAATAAAGATGCTTTTGTAAGAAAAATGAAATGTTAGTTTACACATACATATCGTCTCATCATCTCAACTGCCTTAGTTGAGATGATGAGACGAAATATCGTTCTTTTTAAACAGTAGTTTATCAAAGTTTTAAAACTTGGATCGACTTGCACATTTATCTTTAGTATTAAAAGATTTATCATTTAGAATTGAAAGTTGCAGCGATGCAGTGAAATTGATCTTATAGAGTGTCTAAACTGAATGATCTATGGTATCTGATAGTTAACTGACGTGTTTCAGGAAACTGCGGACGATGTTGATTTATGATAAAGTTTGACTTTCTGTTACGTCTTCAAATTTATATTCGATTTCATTCAGTAAATGTCAATGTTTAAAATATAGCTTTTCTAACAAACCTTATTTTAATATGATTAAGTAAAAATAAGATCAAATGTGAAAAGGTATTAAAGTAAAGTAAATCTGTTTTTTTTTTTTTAATTAAGTTTTGAAGGTTTAGAAGGAATATATCAACCAAAACATAATATATTAACTATTTACAAACATGCATCGTAAAACTCCTTCGCGTTGTCGCCTACTGGTATCGTTCCCGGGAGGTTGGCAGCTTATTCACTGTGCAAGGAGAACGTTGGACTTTTCATGAGAAGTGTTGCTATATCATTAGCTAGTGCCTGGAACTCTCAGAACATAGGAAACATAGGAGCTTCCTCGCAAAAATGTCTAAAAACATAAATACCAATTAAATGACTGTATTTACGCCTTTTGAGGCCTTCGGCGGATACCACAGAAAAAGATGTGATGGCGCTAGGGTTTCGACGCAAGTTACGTCCCACACCAAAGATCTTCCATGATAGTAATTAACACATATACCGTGTGGTCTCTTCCCATCGTCTCGTACCATTAGAACCATTGGAAACATTACATTTTCTTAGCAGTTTCGGTAAATATATATTCTACCTCGGAACTTCAATTAAATCGTTACCGGTGGCGATACGATGATTAATGAAAGGGAAGCTCGCACTGTAATTAGCATTGATTTGGGTTACTTACTTGGGGGAATAAACAAAATTATTGGGAAATCAATGCGATGGTGTTTGGACCTGACTGTTATTGACTTACTGTGCTGTGTGTTAAATGCTGAATTGCTTATGCTTATCTACCAGATTACCTGCTTACCTACCATACTGTTATGTTTTTTTTTTTTGTTTTTTCTTTGTCATTAACTCCACATTCAAAATCACAATCACTTATTTCAACTGAACCGTTCGAAGCCGTACGGAAGTCTATCAGACAAAGTCAGTCATGAAGCAAGTTGCCTGTTATATAAGATAATATGTGAGATTAATGAAGATATGTTATTTGTGTTACTCGGGAAATTTGAAAAGAGACAGCTTTGTTAACAAAAACGTCATCGTTTCCTTTTACGCTGTGACTATTTCAATTAAGTATAAAAATTACTGTGAGAACCATCACATACAATCAAAGATAATTAAATTTTACTAGATTAAGTAGATGAGAAAAAAATGTAGTATTTAGAAAATTGTACATAAAATGCTATGCTTTTATACATAAGTTATTTTAGTGGCATCGACAATGGGGTTTATTTGTTACAATTGCAGCGTTTATAACTTGTCTGAACAAGTAATAAAAGCTGCAATTGGTTAGCCATTTATTTATAGAACGTATAATGTTTTATGAATTTCTAATCGAAATATGACAACACAGCGTTGCATTTGTACGACAAAGTAGTAATGTGTTAATCGTATGTGTATCTTAATTGTATAAAATTCCATTCTTCTCTTTCCAAATCCAGAGATAAAATTTTAACAAATTTTAAGTCTCTTGAATACGAACAACCATTTAAAAAGCGCCGTCCTATTTTCAGCAGGAAATTATGACTGAGGTACATATCTCAACGACCATCTGGAGTGTTGTTCAAAAGATTATGTTCTTTGGTGGTAACTGCGACAATCTGCCTTCTCAGTATTTTAGCTCATTTCATTCGGCAATTTTCAGTTTACTGAAAAAGTGTTGTAGAGAGAGTTCTTTATAGTCTTCTCTCAATAAGAAGCTGTAGTTGTTTAGTACATCATGAATTTAAAACAAATGATAATAGAACATAACGTTATAGTAGCAACACAAAATGCGTCAAGCTTACGAAGTTTAAACCGTGCAGGTATGTAATCCTATTGTTTTCCTTGTTGATCTCATCAGATGAAGTTGACTGGATTTTATTTCGTTCACTTAACTTGTTACTGGACTTTTGGGTTTAGATAAATTTCATTACGAACATGGATTCAGGATACATAAAACAATAAACTGTAAATGGTTTATGTTATCTTATGTGATATCGAAAAATAGCTTGCTACATGTTAGAGTAAAATAACATTTTGTCAACGCCTTCAAGGATATATGTGTGTACGAGCGTGAGTTTATATCAGTAATTCATCGGACTGTTAAATTTTTCTATTTACGTGTACATTCGGCTGCAGCACAGAATTTTTAATCTAATTTTTAAATTTTATACATAATGAAATACGATGTTACATATTCATACTAAAAATGACTTCAGGCGTCTCAGACACAGCCGTCTAATCCCAAACAAAGCAGATCTTGTACCTACTATAGTAACCAAACATACTTACACATTTGTAAATACATATCCTATCGTGGGTGGGAGTCGAAACCACAACCTTTGGCTTAGCAGTCAGGATTACTAACCACTGCCTATGGAACAAGTTGTCGCCTGCCGTATTTCCGTTCCGTTCCAGACCGATACGACCTTCAAACCTTCAAGAAAAGAGCGTACTCCTACCTAAAAGGCCGGCAACGCACTTGTGACTCTTGAGTTGCGGGTGTCCATGGGCGGCGGTAGTCTCTTACCATCAGGTGACCCGTGTGCTCGTTTGCCCCTATCACATAAAAACAAAAAAAAAACTAGACCAAACGGTCAGCCTTAACTAAACCCATCAGAATTAAATCATAGGGGTATTAAATACTTGTTAACTGACTAACTGTACTTAACAAGGAATTAAAAGTTAACAAAAACTTACTAAACATATAATTTGTGAGGTTTTTTTTTTTTTTTATTGATCCAAAAATCAAAGACTCGAAATATATACTTATAAAATACTTTCTGTCATTGAATGGAACCAAGATTAAACTTCCGATACAATAATCGTATTATTCATCACAAACTTATTGAACTCTCGTCCGGGATGTTCAATTTGAAAAGCTGTTCAACTGTTACTAAATAATAAAGTTTTCTAGTTAAATAAATTTATTGTACAACATAGCGAAAGGATATTTCGAACACATTATATATATACATACATTTGTATATGTGTAATTATAGTATAAGTATTGATAAATAATGGTTTTAATTATTAAAGTTTAATATGTTATATATTCAAACGCTTGATATAAATATAAAATTGAGATTGTGTATTCTTTTTGTATTCACATTTCAACTACTCAACCTACTTTCATAACATTAGTACATACACGTTTTCCGAGCTGTGGCTTACCGATGGCATTGATGGTAGTGAACCGTTTGATAGTAGATCTTTGGTTTGGTGATGTGATCTAAATAACTTACAAGAAGGCCAGTCGATAGGTGGGAGTGGGGGGTCTTATTAGCCGTGCGTCGCGAACTTGTCGTTGATGTTCGCAAGGAATGGTGTTTGTCAGCTGAAGACATATGAGTAACGCTGAAATTGGGTCATTCCTAACGTAATCTGTCATATAAATTGCATTTATGTATTGTTTACATATGTATGTAATCAACAATTTTAATTCCTTGTCCACTCAGCTAAGTAACTTATATGAAAATCTAACCGACATCATATTGAAATACCCACCCCAAACATTTATCATCTTGGGTAATTTTAACCAATCTAATATTGAATGGCATACTGCAGGCGATGGTGACTACTTATATCTTTCAAACTTACATGGTATCAACGACCTTGATGCTACTGTCTGTAAAAAAAAACTGGTGAGCCAATTACACAGTTTCTTGGGAAGCCCATAGGAAAGAAGCTTCGCAAGAAGCGCTCTGTACCAGACCCGATCGAAGGCCTCCAAAGTAACGGCCAACGCTTCCCTTGGGTCTCGATCGCCTGTGCCAACCGGTGAGTCAATTAAACAAGAAGATCACCAGCTGAACGACCCCGACGGAAGCCGTATTGTCGATCATTGAGGAGCTGGTGGTATTCTAAGTACCGGAGGAGCTGGCAGTTAACAATGGACTCTAGTATCTTGGAGAACAAGGAGGTAATAGGCTATGGATCTGGAGTTGGACGGATCCGAGTGATCTCCTTTCTTAGGGATTGGGTGCACTAGAGCTGTCTTCCATGAGTTCGGGAATACGCCAAGAGAGTAGGAAAGCCGATAAAGGCGCGTTAAAACCTGAACCTGAAGACAGGTGCTAACTCTGAAGCACACGGCTTCAGCACGATAGGAGAGATTCTATCGGGCCCACTCGACTTAAGAAGATTAAAAAGATAAAATTTAAAAAATACCGCAATTATTCTGATTACCAATCTTTCATCACATTACCTCAGCGGGCAAAAGAGTTGGAGAGGGACATGTACAATAATTATATTACAAATATAGAATTATCAATCACTAAAAATCATAGAGCATTTTGGCGGTACATGAAATCGAAACAGTGTACTAACTCTTACCCATCAAATCATCTAAAATTAGAGGAAATATCATCAAATAACGGCGAAGAGATATAATACTTATTACCCTTTACCCCGTACCTATAACAATAGATTTAAAGAACTAGGTACATTCTTCTTGTCCAAACCAGTTTCATCGCTTTGGAGCCTTCACTAATGCTAGCATTATTGTATTTTAAATAAATAATAAATAATATTAAAAAGCAGTATAATGTTATTAATACTTTTAACTCAATTGTGCAATATATAATGAGCGATAATATCTGGCTGAATAATATCGCATCTAGAAGTAAGTTACATATGTTAAATTCGTAATTTATTTTCTTCTATTATAAGTACGCCACTAAGAAAATAATGTGAAACTCTTTACTTACGTTTATATAAATGTATTACAAATTAGAAAAATGACTTGTACTGTTCGGTTTCGAATTAAGGCAGTTCCAAAGGTTTATAATGGTTTTGGAAGGTAATGCAGAAGGAATATATTAAATAAGATGTCAGTTATAATATTGATTAGAATGTGGGTACATAAATGCATACATAATGATAATATAAATATATAATATTTATATATAAATTTAAAGATTGCCATGACATGATTAGTTTGTCTGTTGAGCGGACTCCAGAAATAGCCTGCATGGAAGCTGCACGAATGGCGTAGCGGTTTAAGTGGTCACCTCCAGGCTATTAAAAGAACCCTGATAATATACAAACTTTAAGTATAAATAAATTTAAGTCCACTGTACAAAGTTGTGCTTTAAAGATTATTACTTAGTAGTGGATTACATGGAAGATAGAAGCGCTCGGGATTGAACTGTTAAAGATTCACAGGCTATTTCATATAATCAGTACAATGTAATGTGAGCTAATATGTTTCTCATTTTCTGTCTTCTTTTATTATATTTCTTTGTTCTTCTTTTTTAACTTCTTTCTTATTTTAGTTTATTGACTTTTAGCAACACTGCACGCAATAAAATAGTGTTTAATTTAAATAGTAAAAGTTGTACACGAAATATTGCAATATCCATATGATGATTTAAAAGAAGGGCCATGAGTTTGTTTGTCCGATGTCTTCTTATAAGTCTCATTTATTTAGAAACGAGCGGTTATAGATCAACACAGGCAGGTATTTAATTATTTTACATTTTTAATATTAATTTCACATTTGACAAGACAACCTATAGTTGTAATGACGTTGTGCGTATTATCTTTAACTTTAAATAGTTTTTAAATAACACGATTTGGAATCTTTGTTGAGCAATTTATGAAATAAAGATATTTAATTTGAATTTATGATAGAAGTAAGGCACGAGCTTATGTGTATATGTATGTATTTACAGAGAAAGGCATTTAAAAATTAAAAATACCGCAGCCGTCTCTGTTGAGCTATACCTATATTGATTCTGAATAACCGAGTCTTGTGTGTGTGTGTCTCTATATATATAATAAATATATAATAAATATAATTTATATATATATATATAATGGGATAGAAGTTTACAATTTAAAAAAACCTTAAAATAAGGAAACTTTAAATTGTAAAATTCTATATATAATGAAGATAAATTTAAATATAAAAAAAAAAAATTGTAGTCTTAAGACAGAGTCAGAAAATCATTCATTCGACTGACTTTCTAATGGTAGTTATAATAGTGATTTTACTTAAGATATATCTATGTTTATTCACAATGTGTAAGTGTAAAAAACTATTGAGTTTCCTTAAATAAATCAATCATTTTCATCATCTCACCTATAGGTCGTCCACTGCTGGATAAAGCCCTTCCTTCCTCCTCCTCATGTTAAACCAGGAAGATCGGTTAAATCCACTCTTTTCTGTCTTTACGGAATAACGTGAAAAATATACCTACTACACATTGCCTTCATAAGTATCTTCTCTAGGCCGACGACCAGCAGATATATACTCAGAATAAGCTCGAAAATATGTCATCAGATTAACAGAGACCACAAATCTATAAAACTCTGGTCTCAAAGGTTTGACCTTTCAGTAAACCCTATTAAATGTCCGTCCATTACTATTCGTGGCTACAAATTGATGAACAGGGTAGACTGACACTGAGACGATCCCTTCTGTTACCTTTAACTGTAACACCTTACGTTTCTGTAAATTGGTGAAATACCGTGGGTTTACCCCTAGACTCCACTTTGGCAAAATCAGAAACCTCTATCAGAGTGCTACCAGTACCCCCTGTGAGCTTAAAAAGTTTCCTCCATGCAGAAACCATGAAGAAGCTCTTGAGGTCGGTGTGTTTACTTGTTTGATTATTTATACTTCAAACTTTTAAACATACTCTAATAAAATTTTTGCTTCATAACTTCAAAGAACCGCAAGTCTTGCTAGTTGTAAATGAAATGAAATTATATTTTTTAAATAAGATACGTATTGTCACACTAGTTCATCTAGTCTGAGTGTGTTTTATTTTGTACAAAAATAACAGGTATTTAGCAGGTGTTATAACATCCTTTAAGTATTACCTTTCCTAAAAGTTTTTTTTAATATAAATTCTACATTAATCAAGTGGACAAAGATACTCTTATTTTCATCAAAGCAAATAAGAGCAGTATTTTTCTTTCATCTTTTTATTTTCTCGAGCTCTTGGGATCTGACGATTTAAGAATATTTTACTCGCTTCTAAGTTGTTTGTTGAATTATTGCTAATGTGGCTATTCAGCGATGAAATAGAAATCCTTAGTTATTTTGCGATATTCCAGGTGTTATATAAGTAAGTTATATAAGTTATTAGTAAACGAAGTAGAAGCTAATGTATACATATACTTTTGGCATTCAAGTTTACATATAGTTTTCCATAAAAAAGTTTGGTATGAACTCATAAAAAGTTCTCCTAAATAAAATATTATAGTAGTTGATAAGTTTATGCTTTTTTGCTTTTTTATGCTTTTTTATGCGATAGGGGGCAAACGAGCAGATGGGTCACCTGATGGTAAGTGACTACCGCCGCCCATGGACACCCGCAACTCAAGAGTCACAAGTGCGTTGCCGGCCTTTTAGGTAGGAGTACGCTCTTTTCTTGAAGGATTGAAGGTCGTATCGGTTCGGAAATACGGCAGGCGACAATTTGTTCCATAAGCTGGTTGTGGGCAAGGCAAAAAGCTTCTGGAGAAGCGCACAGTGGTGGAGTGCCAATCGTCCAGGTAATGGGGATGGATATTTTGTCGCGTAGGACGATGGCGGAAACCAGCAGCCGGTATAAGTCCGAACAATTCCTCTGAACACTCCCCATGATACAAGTGATAGAGAATGCAGAATGAAGCTACATCTCTACGCAACGCCAAGGTGTCAAGTCGATCAGAAATATCTTGGCAGTCGATGATGCGAGTCGCCCTCCGTTGAATGCGGTCAAGAGGGAGAAGTTGGTACTGGGGTGCACCTGCATAGAGATGAGAACAGTATTCCATGTGCGGCCGAACCTGCGACTTATAAAGTTGCAGGCGGTGGGCCGGAGTAAAATACTGTCTCGATATGTTAAGCACACCAAGCTTCTTCGAGGCTAATATGGCCTTACTCTCTAAGTGACCGCGAAACTGGACTTCACTTGATATATCGGCGCCAAGGATTCCGATACTGGCTGATGCAGTTAGGGAAGTGCTCTCAAATTGAGGTAATACGACCAATGGCGTCTTTTTAGCGGTAAACGCGCAAACCTGTGTCTTCGTTGGGTTAAACTGGACTAGGTTAAGTTGACCCCAATCTGAAACTTTTTATAAAGAAGTTACGATTTCAGACACAAGTTTGGATCGGCTTTCGATGACGTTTACCCGAGTAATGTTAGCGCGGCCGGTGTAAAGGGCATCACTCGTGCTATCGTCTGCATAGCAATGGATACTGTTAATCTGCAGCATGTCATTGATATGCAGAAGAAACAGCGTGGGTGATAGCAGCACAGCCTTGTGGGACAACAGAATTAAAAGACTTGGAGTCGGAGCATGCACCGTCAACAACGACCTTGATGATTCTGTCTGTAAGAAAACTGGTGAGCCAATTGCACAGTTTCTCGGGAAGCCCATAGGAAGGAAGCTTCGCAAGGAGCGCTTTGTGCCAGACCCGATCGAAGGCCTTCGCCACGTCCAAACTAACGGCCAACGCTTCCCCCTTGGTCTCGATCGCCTGTGCCCACCGATGAGTCAAGTAAACAAGAAGATCACCAGCTGAACGATCCCGACGGAAGCCGTATTGTCGTTCATTGAGGAGCTGGTGGTCTTCTAAGTACCGGAGGAGCTGGCAGTTAATAATGGATTCCATTATCTTGGAGAACAAGGAGGTGATGGCTATGGGTCTGTAGTTGGACGGATCAGAGTGATCTCCTTTTTTAGGGATTGGGTGCACTAGAGCTGTCTTCCATGAGTTCGGGACTACACCAAGAGAATAGGAAAGCCTATAAAGGCGCGTTAAAACCGGTGCCAACTCAGGAGCACACGTTTTTAGCACGATAGGAGAGATTTTATCGGGCCCACTCGACTGAAGAACGTCGAGGGAAAGAAGCGCTTTACGCACTGCCCTTTGTGTAAACCGGATTTCCGGCATGCGGCTCTCGCACTGCGGTATGGTCGGCGGTGCGAGAGCCGCATGCCAGGGTCGAGTTGGACGCAAAGAGTTTGCCCAGAAGATCGGCTTTTTCTTTAGCGTCGTGGGCCAACGAATTATCTCCTATGTGCAGAGGTGGAAGGGATGGCTTACAAAAGTTCCCCTGGACAGCTTTGGCAAGAGACCAGAATGCACGAGTTCCGGAAGGGAGACTCACTAGTCTCTCGCCAATTCTGCCGATGTGAGCCGACTTCGCCCCAGCAATTACTCTTTTGAGGGACCTGGAGGCAAAGTTAAATTGCTTCTTTAATGTGCTGGTCTTTACATCCCGTGCTGTCGCTGCATTAGCCCATGCTTGGTAACATTCCTGCCTTCGGTGGGACGCCGCTTTGCATGTTCGACCAAACCAGGGCTGGGATTTGCCACCTGTGGGTGGATGGGTAGGATGCAAAGAATGTTCGCATTCCATCCCAGTCTGCTGACCTATAGTGCCATACGTGGCGACTGCCTGTAACTCGCGGCCGCAACGAGTGGCACCATACTCCTAATCAGGCAATGATCCGAAGAGCCAAGAGGGGCCTCAACGGATACTTTGTAGCCGTCAGGATGTGAGGTCAGCAGAAGATCCAACAGTGAAGGCACGTGGCTTTCTGGGATTCGCGTAGGCGTTGCTACCAGCTGCGTCAAGCCATATGCCAAGGCGAAATCGTGAACAGATCTTCCCGCATGATCGGTTTTTACGCGAACCAAGCCATTCGGCGTGATGGGCGTTAAAGTCGCCAAAAATCACGATCTCTGCGGATGGGACCTGCTGGAGCACTGAATATGTAGCCATATGGACGTGGTCGATGAGTCGGTCCGTTTCGGCATCACCGCTATGGGACCTATAGAGGCATAGGTAGATGCGGGGATGGTCGTCGCAGTCTACACGTAGCCATAAGATAGAGAGGTCTCTACCTTCATGATTGCCGAGGCGGCGAGAAGTGATATCATCTCTAACGTACACGCATACACCAGCCTTAGGACTAAAGGAGTGTTCCAGTCCGTACCCAGGGTAGCAGAGGTAGGATGTGTCCGCTGGAGATGATATCTGCGTCTCGGTTAAAAAAAGCAAGGCCGGCTTTGCTGTCTCAAGGTGGTGGTGGACAGTGTCGAGGTTCAAATGTAAGCCCCTGATGTTACAAAAATCCACGGTAAACGTGACAGGGGGTGCCATGGTATGCCTTCTCTTGCCCCGAGCAGATTTTGAGAGCGCAGTTGAGCCCCCCCAGAGTACGAGGGGCAGCCTGGGCGTCCACGCTCAGGTATAATCCGTACTGAGGGTTCACGTCCAGGGGATTCTCCAACGCTAGCGCTGGTACCCCCCTGGGGTATCCTGTTTGTTAACAGCGCTATCATTAGGGGGGGTGGGGGATTTTGGGCCTCCGGAGACCTCACTCATTTCGGGGAAATGCAACGCAAGCGTTACTTCACAACCGGTTTTCTGTGAGGCCGTGGTATCGCACCGGTCGAGCCGGCACATTCTTGCCTAAGCATGGCTCTACCACTTAAAAAGCTTCAGAGTCCAACCCATGATATGGCTTAATTCCCTCTGGTCATGATATGGCCTAGTTCCATATGACCTTCTTGTACACCAATATATATAAAGCCGAAATAACCCAAATCAAATTACACACACAATATAACCATCATATCGTCATATTATATATATTGGTGTACAAGTAGGTATACAGAATATGTAGGTTCCTTAGCTTTTGTTTGTTCTTTTCTTTCCTTTTTCTTCTTATTCTTTTCACATATCTGCCTTTAGTTATTTATTGTTTATTTTTATAATCCTCTATTTACTAGGTTTGCTGGCAGACAACTCAATTTGGGTTAAGCACGCCTTTGTACATACCATTTCCTTATTTTTATATATTAAAGAATAAGTACAATATAAAAATCTTTTACTGTAATTGTATAACCGTTTGTGAACAACCTCTCGTCAATTATAGACGGTATATAGTACTTATTATGTATTTGAAAGTTATAGTGACGGTACCTTATAACTAGTCATATCAGTGATATATCATGTAACATACCTTCCGACGGTGGTGCGCCAGTGTGTAACTCGCGAAGCTTACACGCTGCAATATTAACACTGTTAAACTTTCCTAACATTTTATATTGCACAAGTAAGTTTTTAAATAAGATTAATTACTGAAAAATCTTATAACAACAAAGCTTAAAATAAGTAAATACAGTGGAACCACAATCGTAACACACTTACCAAGATTAAAGGCTATGATTGCAGCACAATAAACACCTATATATTAGACAAATTTTGTATTCACAAAGGGGGCAGATAGTAGCTTAGAGTTGTTATACAAATAAAAAACATAATCCGTTAGAAATTAATTCCAAGTTGTTGATAATACTGAGTGCACAAACCTTAAACAAACAACAGTTCATAGTTTCTACAAAGTGAGTTTACTTACCCCAGACTTGGGATAAAGTTGATCTTAACTCGACAAGGCTCCGCTCTTTTATTGAGGTTTTGTAAGATTTTAGAAGACTTTAGACGGTGTCGAGTAGTACTGTAATAATATAATGCTGATTATATTAATCCTTCTACTGCCTTTGCTATTTAAATAGTAAATCAAACTGTTGAGTTGATAGATGAACAAAGTATTACCCGTCTAAAGATTTCACTCGTGTATTTGCAAATAGCAATCTAGGCAGGTACACAACGTGTATTAATTAATATATAGTACGGTAGGAGCATTTTCTTTTAATTATGAACAGCTACTACTTGCACTATATACTGTTTCACACGCATGTTTACATTCAAACAAAGTGCACGAAGAACACCCAGACAGACAGAAGGGATTATGACGATAAAATTACATGACGTGGACGTGGGTGAACGTTACAATTAATTGACTAACATTTTGGTCTAGTGGTTAGTGACCCTGACTGCTGATGCAGAAGTAGTGGTTTTTCATGCCGGACAAAAAATTTTATGATCCACTAATAGTTCACCCGAGTATGGGTTTTATTTGACCGTTATTTGTATATTTGACAAGTAAAAAAAAATAAAAAGTAAATGAAAAAAAAATTGATTTCAATGGAATATCTTCTGAACAGACCATTCGTGTTACACACAGGCCAATGTTTAAATTTTAGATTGACATATCGCAGCAGTTCTCTTTCTATATCATATTAGTTTATTATTTTTTCCATATAAATTATAACTTAGCTTCTAGAATATTTGTAGTTACAAAATACGAGTTCGTTTTGACCATGAATTTATTTTGTTTCGCGTCTTGTGCTATGTAATAATCAATCAATGTTATTAAAACTATAAGTTATAAATGCAATTATAACAATAGAACACTTAGGAGGTCATTCAATATTTTGTTGTACGAGGTAATCGGAAATTGATATCTATCCGTTTACTATTATAATTGCAAATTAGATAACGATAGTCGTCAATCGACTGTGTTATAGTTAAACTAATTTAATCTTGGCAAACTTGGGTCGACTCTAAAGGGCTTGGTATAACTAACTGCGATAAAATCTATTTGAAGAAGAACTTGGATGTTATTAAGTAACCAGATCTTATAGTTCTCAACTAATTGTTATATTCAACCTCCAGCTCTACTTACTGGTCTTGCCAGCATTTTATATTAGTAGGTTATTAGTTAAACAAATATACACAATATTGAAGCTAAACTAGGCGATCTCATATACACAATTCGTTGCTAGTAATTGCAGTAATAATTAGGGCCCTGTTGTCAGCATATGATATTATCTATCCATGTTGTAAGGTAAGATCACATAGACTGTTAATATAAATATACCAGAAAAAGCATAGGACGAAGTATACTTCTTTTTAACTTTAGGTTTTTTTCCTATTTTAATACATTGGTACCGATTGCTTAAATAAAAAGTAAAAAGTTTAAGCTGCGTATCCATTATATTATTTATACCTCTGATTTGATTAGCAGTGAAGAAATTGAGGTAGTGTTTTACCTATGTTTACAAAATAATTAGTTACCTTGATAGCTGACAGAGATAGCAAAGTATTAGCATCTAGTAAACTCAAGTTTCTTTAACGGTTTTCAAGTATAAGTGACCTTTTAATGTGTTTCCAAGTTGCACTATGTATCACTGCACTATGTAATATATATTATAGTAAACTGTGCTAAAATCAATGATACATAAAACATTACCAATTTCTGTATATAAATTGATATCCATAAACTAATTTAAACAACGCTAGCACGAGTGGTCTGCATCCAGTATCGGAGATGGAAGGACCTCTGAAGAAACTGGCCACTCGTGCTAGCGAAATGTTAGGAAGCATTTCCAATGGACGACGGCCTTTAGACCCGAATAAAGCCAACGAGTCATCAATCGGACGCGAAAGCCTCAACCAATTTGTTAAATTTTATTATTATTGCGCGTCTGTTCAACAACGACAACGAATCTGATTGAACTTGATAGGTGGTATCCGCTAACCATCCTTCATAACCATTAACATTTTACGACTGTATGTTTCTTTTAAAAAAGAAACATCTCCGAACTAGATTTAAAATGGTCAACTGGCCTCCTGGCATTTGGTCTTTTGCCAATTACGATAAACCAACAACACTACTAGTATATGTAACATGACTAAAATTGCTATGCGATTAAATTCCTTATGTTCTCCGTAAGTTCAAATGGCTAGATGCCACATTCAGTGTGTTTGTTCCCAGTGTTGTTAATGGTGACATATAGTTAAAGCTTTTCTCCTATATTTCGTTTGAATGTTTTTGTCATTAAGCTTGTAGATTTCTTAACCTTACTACTAATAGTTAAAATAGTTATACATACGTGTTGTAATAATGTATGAAATGTTTTTATATCGTGTACGCATTACAAGCTAATAGTTGCCTTGTTTAGTTAAGTAGCCGGGAAAACCGACATTCTCTACCGACTCATATTGAACATCTATATAAAAATATCAGACGCATTATATCAACGCCTACGCCTCCTGAAAATAATTTTGTTTCTACTAGCCTCAACTATGGTCTCGTAATAGTTATGATGTACTGTAACAGGAGGTTCTTTCGAATAAATAACATCAAATAACGACCAATTTCTGTACTGACTTAGTTATTAATACTTGAACAAACTAAGAATGAGTTTCGCTAAGTAATTATATCCTCGCAAACTAACTGCTCTGAAGTTACGTACAAACTATGAAAGTAATTGATATTGTTCAAGGAATAAAAATATGGATTACATAAAGTTTTGCCATATTAGGTAGGTAGGTACATATTTAATGTTGAAGAAATAAATGCCTATACCAATATCAAAAGTTGTAGGGAAGATTTGAAACTAATCGATTCATCTCAGAATTTGCAAAGTGACTACTTCTGTGAGAAGGACACCGCTTCAATTCACTTTATGGTTCTATACTATTTACTTTTCTGTCTTGAGAGAGGCAATGTCCAGCACTGGACTGTGATAAGCTGAATAATGATGACGATAATGACTGTTTTTTTTATGATAATCTTTAAAACTACTTAAAAAGACAAGAATCACTAAGCATTTATGGTGAATTAATAAAAGATACTACTGGAGCAAAATTGCTTTAGACTTCGGTTCGAGACTAATTACGAGTATTCTTTAGTTATTGTAATTTCGTATGTTAAAACATACATAACATACTCTGAGTAACTTTTAGTAAACATTAGATTTACGACTCACTTTTTACTTTTCAGACTTTTAAAGAACTTTTCTTCGTTTTACACGACTGTGCAGAAGGAGGTTCATATCTTAAACTCTATGTATTTTTTTATGATGTTACTTTGTCACGCCCCAGGGCCTTGATGTATTTAGACATTTGATGTATCATAAGTATCATCTTGATAGTGGAATTGACATAGGGTATAACATTTTAATATAATCTTGGTTGATTTTGTTTTTCTGTTTTTCTTTTATTTTATGCTCATAATTGATATAATGAAACAGCTCGACAACAAGTAGTTATACTTGTTGTCGAGCTGTTTCAAAATTATTGAGGCATAATATACGAACAGTATTTACCTAGTAGTTTTTATACCATGGAGATATACATATATGTTTAAAAATGTTACAGAGATTTCTTAAGTATCAATATGTTGGTAAGAAAACCACATTTCCAAGGAGATTTATAGCTTAAGCCATCTCTTTGTGAATATTTTTTAACTAACTAACCAATGTGTACAATGGTGTAATTCGAGACGTTGTTTTTAATTGCATTGCAATCTTTGTTCTTCTTTTCAAAATTAGCATTGCTATCTTTGTTCTCTTTTTTTTTAAATTGGCATTGTAATCATGGTTCTAAAAATTATTTTTTTAACTACTGAATACATTTTGTTCATATTTTATTACCCATCTAAGAAAAGGTGATTCTATTTGTACCACATTGTATAATAACTGATATTTTGACGATTATAATTTTATTGCAAATTTTATACAGTCTTTAGAGAAATACGCAGGACCACAACTTGTAGCCCTGTGAAGTTTCACTTACATGAATATGACTTTCAAATTAACACTACTTATATCATTAGCTTATTGGTATCTTGCTTATGCAATGTTATCACTTATGACTTATCTTTACAATTTCCTCTATACACCAACTCACTGAAATTTTATAACTACTGATGCTACTTTAACGTACCTGTTTACCCAACTCACCTGTGGATGTGTACTGTTTAACCAAACTTTCCCGTTTACTACAACTCACCTGCAAATTTATTTAAACTAACCTGTTTACCAGTATATCTATCCTTGTCTTTGAATTTGCCTTTTTACACCATCTATACATGTAGTTAAACAAAAATCATGGTATGCAACATAACGCACAGCATGTTATGAGATCAACTCCCACATAACGACAAATATTTGTGTGATCCATTAACAATTCTATTGAGTATTGATTCTTGGTAACTAATGGTATGTTTGGTTAACCCGCTGTATATGGCTTTGCCCCTAATTTCAGTTGTTTTTTTTTTAAATATTCACCCTATCCCCATCTTGGATATACTTGTTTAGTTTACGATACCTTTGTGATATTTCCTTATTAATACTTCCCTATGGAATTTGATCTTACCTGTTCACCCCAACTTATCAGTATATTGGAACTTACATGTTTATCCCAACTCATCCGCACAGCACGGTGCTATTTTGTATGACGTATTTTTTATTTAATGCCAACATTTTTTGTTACGAATATTATAAAGAATGCTTTTTTGCATTAAGAAAAAATAATTAGAAAGTGTAACATTTTCATTCTTCTGTATGTACAACGAGATATTGTTGGGTATGTCCTAATGTTACGTAGGCTATACACAGCTTCGGACCAATACCAACTTACGTCAATCAATTTTATGTACACTCTTGCCCCAGTAGTTGGCTATTAAATAAGTAGGTATGGATTTTTTACTGGGGAGTAAAATATCTGTTACGAAGTCATTATGCCACAGATTAATATTTAATCTTGTGGCACTGTTTAAATCAGAAAATAATATCCTCCCTGACAAGCGATGCAGTATAGCACCAGGCTTGTTATGGATAAATAATTTTGATTATCACTATGCAGCCGAGACTTTAAAAAATGCAAGTGAAATATCCGTCAAAAGCAAAGTATTGAATTTCGCGTCTTCTCATAATATCATACTGATTAAATCGTCTTAAATATACATTAAAAACATTTCAAATCTTGTCGCATGCAGTAATCGCCGCAGAGTGGTAGTGAAAATGCAAAAAGTTTTCGTATGTATATATAGATATATTTTATTTGAACATTTCGGTAACTACAATTCTTATTTTCTTTATCTTTTTAAAAGACAACTTACACTAGGAATAATTCCTGTGTCGCGGGGACTTTACAAACATTCAAACAACGGACACAAATAACACTAAGACTCAGAACAACAATTTGAGGATTACATAGTGTTGTCCCGTGCCGGGAGCGAACCCACAACACTCAGCGTGGCAGCGTAGTGGCGAGATGTAAACTTAAACCGCTATGCTATCCATGCAGTTATTTACAATAATATACACATTATGTCAAAAGGGTCTATTAGCGATAATGCGCTAACATACATATATACTTTTTCTGTGATATTTGTGTAACGTAATTGTAATTCGTGTACAATAGAGTTTATTTCTATTAAATTCTATTCTAGTCCTTTTTATAATTTATGAAAGCATAGTTCGTCATAGACGATAGGTTTTTATAGCTTAAGCTGTCATTACACTGAGTGCCTGTTTAAGTGTCAAAGGAATTCAATCCAATGAACGCACATACGGATGGCATTTCAAAAAAACCGTAGTAACCTTTAGTTACTTACTTAAGGACAATGCTTAAATTAGTTTTTATCAGCAGGCCAAAAAAAAAATATAAAATCAATTGTGTAGACTTGTGTTATTCCATAAATAAAAACAATTCATTACCACGTTAACCTTTTTATTATAAACCTTCTTTTTATTCTAAACCTATTTCGCTTCTGGATAAGTATACAAATGTCACGTCATGTCAAGTCTTCTTACTATTTAAGGGAATTAAAGTTTCATTATCCACTAAAGCCTATAATCGGAAGTTTGAGAGTTAAATTAAAACTACCTACTTCAGATTTCTTTTGTAACCGGAGGACACATATATTATAGGCAGTTTGGTGATAAAACAGCTAGAGTGATGGTGGACAACTTGCCCCTGATCCCAGGGAAAAGGTAAATGTTCAATTATTAATTCAACTGACGATAACAATACATATAGAATAGGAAAGGCATCTCCTATTAACATTAAAAACACATTCCTTTTAGATTATAGCTATTTCTTTCAATGATTTCATAACATATTGCCTAAGCTTACATGTCGGTCTCATCATTTACCAACACTAAATATACAGGATTGTAACTAATCCAAGTATTTCATTATTTGGAGTCCATGAATTTGAACCATGGAGCTTTAAAGCAAATTACATCGGTATAACTTGAGGAAGACCCTATTTCGATATTAGATGACAGCCAAAGTTACCTCCTATTATACCTGGAGGTCTTTTAAATATCTTATTTATAGCAGATGCCTGTCTGTTCTACAGAAGTCTGTATCTGGCATCATCAGTGCAACGTCACAAATGATTAATGTATTGTTAAGTAGAAAAATGTAATTTCACAATAATAATAGTGAGCTATTAGTATAGCATTTACTAAAGCAGAAACATTAATATTTTCATGTGTCAGTGCTGCATGTACCGATGTTCGCTCCGTGCTACGGACGGTGTTCCAAGAGATAGACTTTCTACCTCCACTGTCTGTTGACAACAAGCCACTAGACAAAACTGATCTCACGTCTGCATTAAGAGGACATAAGCTTCCTGACGTACACAGTTGGGTACGATAGTATTTAATTTTTAGATATTTTTATCGATGTTTTACTATTTTAAGTAAGTTTCTTTTATGCTTCTGTCATACGATAAAGAAAAATTAGGATTGATGGGGAATAAAGTCATGATTTGCAGATCTAAAGAAGCTGCATTGAACAATATCAGTACAGATGCAGGTGTATCACTTACGTCTAAAATCCAAATCAGTACTTGGTCCAAATCAGTACTTGTCATATTATTGTAGATCTATTATGTTACGTTTTTAAATACAAATACAAAAGATTTCTCAACACATAAATAACTATTTTCATTAAATTTCACCAAAAATACTAAACGAAAAAAATATATATCCTGGGAAAACTGAAAGTTAGTTTGACTTGACCCTGTCTAGTCTGATTTAATAGGAATACATATTATAAATGAATGCCTGTATCACTAAAACTTAAAAAAAAAAGACTTTTTCCAGCCAGAGAAGTATGAAACGGAATGCATCGAAATATGTAATCGAGAGAATGACATTATGGACCAGCATGGGCAGCGAATAGCTCTGGAACCCCTGCCAAATATCTATAAGCTGCATGCGCCGAAGACTGATAAACCGATATATGAGTGGCGACTGGATAATGGTCTTCTTCAAAGAAAAGATCTGGTACCTGGAATAGAACAAAATGCTTCAGGTTAGTAGCAGTTAGAATATTATGTAATTCAGAGAGGTGACGCTGTTTGGTCCTTGCTCTCTGATTAAACAATGAGAAGTCGTCTAGTGGAATACGATGCCATAAATTTGTATCCTAACACTGTAAAATAAAATGACCTTAAAGACTACATAAAAAACTTGCTAACTCACGTATTTAATAATTTATTTAAGCAAGGAGTGTCTGGAAAAACATGAATAATTATACACATATATAGCATATTTTTGTTTTATAAAGGTGATTGTACTTTGTGGATCAAGAATATCTTGAATGTTAGTTCATTGGACGTCAGTAGGGTAGAAATAAACAGTGCTCCGGGAGGTACAATACTAACATCTGACCCATCTAAAGAGAGTACCCTACAAACTTTGAGGTAAGAGCTTAGCATATACAATGTTATGATATTACTTGTGCGCTGCTGACCTTTTTACCAATGAAACTATGGGGTGACAACGTAATATTTCTTGAATTTCACCAACAACGTGACACCAAGTCATTTTAGCTCATAATGGATAAATAGCTATAACTTGTCCTCAGCATTGGGCAGGTAATGAGACGCTCTATGCATCAGGCACCACCCGGCCCTCCGCCAACTGTAAGACTTGAACATGTGATATGTGTGCCATCAGAACTCAGCTTTTTAAACTGTTCTATTGGTCGGTTATATGTGGTATGTTGAAAGGATAACTTTACATTATAGTATTGAATTAGTTTGAAGTTACTTGTCTTGGGAACTACAAGTTGAATAACTTATATAATATACATATATATATTTAATACTTTATGCACGAAATGTTCATAGGTGGACTTAATGCCAAAGGCATTTTCTGCCAGTCTACCTTAGGGTGGTGTGGAATAAGTGAGGTAGGTGCACTAAAAAGCATGAAAATAGGTATGGTAAGAAAAAAAGATGTACAAAAGATAAATAGTAGTATAACCATAATATATATTGACATCAGATACAACCATACATAATAAATAATAAATATATACGATAATATATATAAATAAAATAATATATAATTATATATAAATATATACACAGTCATATGGTACTAATGTTACACGAACCCTAGTTTTGAAAGATAAGCGACGTACCAAGTCCATCCTGATTTCCTGCGGCAGGGCGTTCCAGAGGAGGTCGGACTGTATAATAAAAGAGGAATTGACTCCAGCAGAAGAATGACTGGTGGCATAATAAAAGAAGATTATTTGAAGAACGGAGGTTTCTGCTATGATTAGAGCAAACATACTGGAAAATAGTGGTAAGATATATATGAGGGAGACGTAGGTGAATAAAGAATTGAGAGCGTGCAAGTGCCGGCGATCACGAATCGGAAGCCAATTTAGATCAGAACGGAAGGAGAAAACGTGGTCATACTTACGAAGGTTATAGATGAATCGAATGCAGTTATTAAGAAGATGGTCATATTTGTTGAGATGATCTACATTCAGGTCGTAATAGCACACATCACCATAGTCCATAATGGGGATGATGAACCGACATGGTTTTAGTCTTAGGGGGGAGAAAGTTCTTGAGCCGGTATAACGCCCGCAGTGACCCTGTGACGCGTTGGCTGACACTTGTAACCTGTTTGTGCTAGTTAAGGTTGGTATCGATGAACAGGCCCAGATCCTTGACAGAGCAACTAAACGGGATAATTGATCCGTTTAAAGTCACAGGTGGCAGTCTGTCTGGATTTAGCCTTCGAATCATCCGTTGACTACCTACAATGATGGCTCGGCATTTGGAGGGGTTCACCGTTAAGCCAAATCTGACGGACCAATCACTGATAGCTTCCAAGTCTCGATTTACCATCAAAATTGCCTCAGATATATATTTTGCAGTTGCTTGATAGTACAGCTGTAAGTCATCGGCGTAAAGATGATACGCACACTGAAGATTATTTGTAATGAAATTGATAATGATGAATAATAGAGGGGATAGAATACCGCTTTGTGGAACACCAGAACCAAGATCACGCCAACTCGAGGAGGATTCATTGACGCGAACGGTATGCTGGCGCCCCGAGACATATGATGAGAACCATTCCAGTACATCAGGTGGGATCATAAGATGAAATAGGATGGATAAAAGTATGTCGTGATTGACTGTGTTAAAAGCGTTCGAGAAATCGACCAATGCCAATACTGTGACTTTGGAGTTCTCTATGCCTGTCCTGATGTCACTAGTCACTTTCAGAAGGGCGGAAGTAGTGCTATGACGAGGCCTAAACCCTGATTGAAAGGGCTTAGTAGGTTGTTCAGTAATATACATTGGAATAGCTGTTTATTAACACAGTTTAGTTAGTAGTTAGTTTATTACTTAGGAAAAAGAGAATGTGCATCTTACTCAATTTCAAAAGTTTTAATTCAGAGTAGCTAAATAATCAATAATATTGATTTGTCTCTTCCAGAAACGCATCCGCCTAATTAACGTATCCAAATTCGAGTGGCGTCTGTCCATAACTCCTCCGAAGCGCAATGAATTCAAAGTAATAATAAACAGTTCTCGGGGCCTTACTATAACTTCTGGTGCGAATGTGGACCTAAGCGTCCAATTCATACCGACGGATGTGCGTAGGTTGACTGACACACTCAAAGTGAGAGTATCGTGTGGACAGGTTTTTGTGATCCCCATCACTTGTTACATGCAGCCGCCTGTATTGGACAGTGAGTCTTAAGATTATAACAACAAGTTATATTATTAAATGGTTCTTTTATTATAAGTTGAAATGTTGATCATATCTTCAGTTTTGATTCCAAACGCCAATCCCTCTCTTGCTCCTACATCGGATCGAATAAGTTTCGTCTGTCAGCGCTATAATCCAGATAGCGGTGATGATGTGTTGGAGCTTGGCGCGCGATTACTCGGCGATGTGCATTGCTCGCTTGTGCTACTACGCTGTAGTGCTGACCATGTAAAGTTTTTTATTCTTACTGAGGATGCTTGGATTGATTGGAATATCAATGTTAGTTTTTTCTCTTTCTTGCTTTATTTTGTTTTAATGTACACGGTATTGACAAAATAATGTAATAAAATATCTCTAAAATATAATTAAAATCTAAACTGGCAAACCAAGCAAAAACAAGAGAGTCAGGGGCAATTCGCAACGACGATGTACCATCTGTCATCGTGCCCTAATAACTACACGCATGAGTATTTTATGTGGCCACTGACATTGCGTCAAAGTGGCTAAGTTCTGAACCGCATCAATTAACCATTTTGTTTGTAGTCGAAACGTGAAGAAGAATTTGGTTTATCTGATTGAAGTTTATTATTAATTCTTATATGATTTTCAGACAAAAATATGAGTGACATAGATTTCAATTGCAACTGAATCTCTTCCTTATACTTTGCTCACCAGTTTAGATTTTAATTATGAACTCAAATATATTCTAAAAAACAAAACAGTAAAAGTAGTAGTAGTGCTGAGTAGATAGAAATGTAGTTATTGCGATTCTCATAACACTGTAGCTGACAATTTAGTGTTTTCAACTACACACACACGACTGACGCTATTTTTTTTTTTAAACAAATTAATGTATTTTTTTTTTGCTTTAAAAGGAGTAGCTTCCGTAAATCTCAATTTTTCAGTGCCTAACAACTCACTGCTCAGTGGTAGGTGATTCATTTGTGTTCTGGCCAGCATGGTTTAGTGGTGGCGGCAATGTTGAAGCGTACGTGTGGTGTTGCGGTAATAGTGTTGGAGCACACGAGACCGCCCTGCGGATACTAAGTTCCACTGCTATCAGCAGGCCGCTTAATCTACTCGCTGATGTGCTATGTTTCAGTCCACAACATCTTGTTATAGAGGTAATAAATCAAGGGTATTAATTTATAAAAGAACTAAAAGATTCTTTTGGTATATTTATACAGAACCCTACTAGCTACCTACCCTACTGAATAATGTTATACACATTTTTTTTTAGTAACAATTGTGATTTTATTGAGTAACATTAATTAGACGGGCCTGTTAATCTTGTGGTTAGTGACCCTGACTGCTGAACCGGAGGTCTTGGGATCGATGTTGTTGTGTGTCGTTGTGGATTCCCAAATAGGATGAAAATTTGTGTAATTCACAAATAGTTGTCTGTTGCTGAGTCTAAGTGTTCTTTGTGTCCGTAAATTGAATGTTTGTAAAGCCTCTCGCGAAACAGGGATTATTCTAATTGCGGCAGTTGTCTTTTTAAAAACAACAATTTTAAACTTAAAAGGTGAACGTGACCTTGTTAAAGAAAGAAAAAAAATTGTTGGAGAGAAGGCTTAAATAACTGAAACTAGAGGGATTAAATACCAAAAATGTTTTATATCCACTTTTGCGGCTTAAAAACTAAAACTAACTAAACGTATTGAAATTGAAATTTTAAGAAATCATATTTTATTAGTTATTAAAGAAACGCTCACAAAATATTGACGTCAGATATAAATTACAGAGGTGCGTCCCAAAATTTTTCTTGTTATTTTATACTGTAGGCTCACGAAAAGAACTTTGACATCTGCGATGAAGATGACCCCGCCTGTAAGTACCACGTAAACCTGGGCTCTGCCTTCCCGCATCGCTCCGTGTGCGCTACCATTAAACTTGTCAATCGCAGGTATTTTAAATTGGTTACATATACATTTTATGAAGTTTTTGACTCGCCTATTTAATAATCTGCATCGTCTAAAAGAATATTCATCTACATGTTTTTCGAATGATGTGTGGAATGTTCATTTTATTTTTCAAACTAGTTTAAACAAAAGTCGCAAGTTTCTTCGATACGTCAACAATCTTTTAACTAATACTCTTATTTAATCTGTAGCACGGAAACTAATTATGTGAAGGTATTTTTTTCTTTTTTTAAAGAATTCTAGCAACGTGGGTCACATTACTAGTATTCTTGTTAACTCCCCCCCCCCTCCCCCAGCTAAATGCTTGTGTTAGGGGTGGGTTTGCGACGGTAGTGTACTAGGCGGGGTTTGAACCCGCAACCACTTGATCGCAAGTCGGACGCCTCAGCCATTACGCTACCGCCGCCGGAATTCCTCTATGATATTCGGATTTATGTAAAATATTAATGCTCTAGATTAAAAGCACTTACTGTAACTTGCTTTTTTCCAGTCCAATAACGTACAATTTCTACTGGGACGTACGACAATGGGGAGTATGTTCGTGCTGGGAGGAAGAAATAGAATCAAAAAACTCTATACAATATGATGAGGATAGTGAAAGACTTTGCCCTGGAGCGCTAGAATCCAAGCACATGGCTCATGAGGTAATATTTTACAAATCAAAGCTCACATGTTATTATCAAGGCAGAAGCTGAGCAGATATCATTTAAGTATGAATAAGATAAATCTTGAATTTCGATTTCAACGGTCGTCGACTATATATCTTATCTTAATTCCTTTAAAATAAATTTAAAGTCCTCCTGAATGTTTTGGTCATACATATTACAAAAGTACAAAAGAATTAAATATTGCTCAGGATCCTGAAGCGTATGCCCGAAAAATTAAGCCTAGTCCCATTGTGAAAGTGGAGCCGCCAGAAGGTCAGGTTATAGCAGGCAACGCGTGTTTATTACAAGTGGAGGTTCCTGATGTTGGGGACACGCTCGGCTTGCAACGCAGTGTACTCAGGTTCGTCGTAATCATCTTTCTGTAAAATATTCACATCCCAATTGCGATAAAAGTCTGTTTATTCCTTACATTTTTGATGTAATATTTTATTTATTTATTCAACAACATCACTGCCTTTTCAGGTTTCCCTAACGCAATGGTATGGTAATTATCTGTAATAGGTTTTCTTTAAACAACTGCGTCAGTAAATGACTTGTAATTGATAATTACTTACTTCAATGAAATATACACGTTGTCTTATAAAACCCAATCCCATAGCCATCGTAATATAGCACTATATTTTTTTTTTCAAAATATTCTCAAATTGTAAATTAATTTTTAGTATTAAATATCCATATATAATTAGTGTCAGCCGTCTCCCTCAAACAAAATTTTAAGGCTACGCTATTCCGGGGTCTGCTACCATTAGATATGACCCCACCTTTCTCTATAATTAAAAACAGTTGTATAAAGCTGGTTGATTTATCGTATTTTTTTCGATACCAATAGAATAACAAATTCTTAAACGATTAAAATTTTACAACAAACTAAATACAATAAAAGTGACACATATCGCAACACCATTTTACATATTATTGCATTACATGCTATGTCTCACATAACAATTTTTATTCTTAGATTGATATTGAAAGACATACCCATGGAAAGTTTCCCTGCAGATTATGAGCCAATAATCCTTCAGACGATGGCAGTGACATCGGTTCCAATACCAGGTTTACAGGTACTAAAACATTAATCTGCCATTTAATAATATCGGGGTGTTAAACAGCTTCGATTAGTTTCTTTTTAAATTTAAATTCGATTGATATTTTATTTATGATATACCTATGAGTTCCTGTAAGGTCCACCTCTATTGAATGCTGTCAATCAAGGTTTTCATTTGCATACGTATGTTACAACTTGCACGTTTTGTCTAAATGTATCTATTATATTGTTAGAGCTCGGTTCGGGAAGTTTGCAATGTACTGTTGGCTGAAATGGAGGTTTGGTGGGAAGTCTTGCCAGTGAGATTCGTTCTTGAGACCCCTGTAATACCTCTATTCTACTCACGAAGGTACACTTTAAAATACTATTTCAGATTGTTATAAAATCTACTTTAGTTTTTTTTATTGCTATTTTTATATTGCACCTGTAGCCATTTTCTTTTTGTATGCTTACTACTACTATTATGCTTTCAAGTTCTCTACTTAAAATTCGTAAAAAGTTGTAATAACTGTTTACATATTCAGGTTCTCGGAAGTATTGATTTACTTAAAGTGATATGATTCCAAGTCTTCAAGTCGAATAGTAGAAGACTGGTTTATTCCGCATTTTTCTAGCGTTAGTGTTCATTTTGTCAACCAATTCACGAACCTGCAATAATGAAAGGAACCTTATTTTTATGAGCCGTTTCCATAAAGTTCATTTGACAAATTTTATAACTATGTGTTGAGTAATTAGGGCGTGAAAGCATAAGAAATACATTTATATTCATTGCACATATTGCATGCATTAATACATATAATATTAGTAAGGATTTTAGGTTGAACGCTATGAACGTGTACATAGGAGCGTGGCAGTTGTTCGGTCATGAAAGTTTACGTGCGTCGTGGGTGACTCCAACAACAGTGGCAAAGCCCCCGTCGCTCCACATAAACACAGTTCATTGTGTCAGCACCTGCTTCAAGTTTCCACTGCCTTCTCTACCAAACGAATATCCAGAGACTGACCTTTTCACGTTAGTAGAGTTTAAGGACTAACAAATACGATCACACATAAAATAAAAGGCAAAATATTTATTAAAATGGGCACAGTACTAGTCATTGTGTTATCTACATTTTTTAAACATCTTAATAAACAGTTGGTTCCGTACACGACCAATATGTACATATGTACCTATTTTTCTTTTTTTTTTATACACAATTTTCTCAAAAGCTTTAGATCCAATTTGGATGCGGATTATTATACAAAAGTATATATTCATATTGCTTAGGAAAGTTTTTGTAAAAAAATATACTTTTAGATACTCTTTAATCAATGTAACTCTTCAAAAACTAACAACAAACGACTCGCGATTGTTGCGATCGTATATCTACTATTGTTCCTACAATCCCGGGGTAAGCGAATATACTCGTATGTTTTATATATTCTATATGATTGATTACTGTTGATTACAAAACTGTTGCTTCGACTTGGATGGGGCTTTCGCTATTTACTGCAGACTTTTAGAAAGGTTTTAGTAAACTTAGCCTGACCATAAATACTGATACAATAAAAAAAACAAAGTTTCATTTGAATTTAGAATCTGTCATTCTTATATGAATATTCATTGCATTTTTTCAGTTTTATTAATGTCATATTAAATAGAGTGGGGTGATACAGAGAATCGAATTGCTGTGATAGCATCACACAAAGTACGTATTGAGCCAAATACAATTTTTGAAACTCTCCATCCGCTTGGTTTTAGTCGTGTGTTTGTGTACGTGATTATAAGAACGATTAAAACCTCCTTAGTTTTTTGACAGAAAAAGATCTGGAGATCGTTCACTGCTTCGATCGACTTTATTGTACTCTTACGAAAAAGGCGGTTAAACCAGTGAAGAAAAGCATTCGAAGAAACCCTGTCCGAAATCAAAAGATTAAATGTCGTGAAATATCTTGAATAAAAATATAAAATAAACCTTGCATCCTATAATAGTTGTTCTGTAACTATGCATTATTTAACTGATAATTTCTAAATGAAAAGGGTGGTCAAATTAAACGGTACGCAAAGGGAGGTCACAGAAAAAAATATTTACTGATGAAAAAATGTTTACGTCTAAGAAATATTTTAACAAGCAGGAGGACCGAATCAATGCTCTAAAGAAACTTCCGAACTAGTCATCAGAGTATAAGGTGGCCATTATTTCATGGTTCAGTGATAGTTTGTTGGGGTGTTAGCTTTCAAGGAGTGACTGAACCATAATTTTCTAAAAAAGGTGTCAAAACATCGGCACAAGTGTATCCAGATACTTTTCTTGAGAAAGTGGTTAAGTTTCTTAATAAAACCATGTTTCTTAATCAAGAATGGTTCTTTCATCAAGATTTAACACCGGGTCATAAGGCATAATACACAGCGTGGTTAGAAATGAACGTTTCTGACTTCATCAGAGCTGAAGACTGTTTGTCATCTCATGACTGTTACAGTCCCGATATTAGTCCACTGAATTATGATTTATGATAAGTTTTAGAGAGCATAGCATGCTCTAAACGGATCTACTCTACATGATGATTTGGAGTCCCTAAAACAATCCATAAAATTTGAAGAATTTTCCATTGGAGAGAGTCGGTATTTCTATTGATAAATGACATCAGCGTGTAAAGGACTGTTTTGAAACCAAATCCATTTAGAATGAGCTTCATATATTTTAATGCTATTAATAATTATTATATTAATTTATAAACTAACACATATTGCAGTTTTTTTTATGTATTAGAAAAAAAAATATGGCAAGACTAGGTATCATAAGGTAGATATTCCATATAAAGATCTGATAACGCATTTTGAAGATAAACATTGATGATGTAATATTCAATGTTTTTTTAATGTTTTTTCATAAATAACACTTTTAATAGATTGGTGGCTGATAACAACGAGTGGAAAGCAGATTGTGTAGTCAGTCGCCAGTGTGAATCGCGACATCCATCTCTGCACCCGGCCAGGGCATGGCTTGGCATTGTTACACCAAAAACCCGAATGAGAAGTATATTTTCGCTGAAAAATGATACTTATCAGCGAGTTAGTATGTTTTATGATTTAAACATGTTTAGTTTTTACAGTTTAAAAACAGAAGGAAAAGTTAGCGTTATGTCTTAAAACATTTTGTAATTACTGTTACCATTCAAGTAAAGGACAGGTCAGAATTATCCCAAACCGGCGGGTTTATATGAATTGTGAATGGAGGAAGCTTGCTAGATAGTTAAGCCTAGAAGAAACTGACGGATTGTTGACCCTGCTTATCGCGGTGGTAAAATGGTGTAAGTTTATGTATGTATGAGTTACCACTAGGTTTAAAGAAGCATCCCAAGTAAAAAGCATACAAGTAGAATGCATTTCGAAACAATTTGCCTCTGTAACACGCTAGGAGCGTCCGCCGCTCGCCCTTCTCGCGGTCTCCGTTCTTGTCCTACCTCCGCGCCCTTGTAACCCGTAAACGTGGACGCAATTAGGCGTACTGCCTATAGTTACGAAATTTTATAAATAAAAATGAATGCTGAAATGTATGTAAGCGAATAGCTTCTTGGATTCTTGAGTTTCTTTTTGCTGTTTGTAATAGTCGGAACTTTTTTTAATGGTATAAAAGGACAAACTTGCAGATGGGTTACCCATTGGTAAGTGACAAGTAAAGCCAGCCATGGATACCTGCAACTCAAGAGTAATAAGTGCGCTGTACGTCTTTTAAGGTGATGAGGGGAGGGGATGAGGAAACGGGCAAGAGGAAAGTGAGAGTTGGACCTATGGTAACCTAAGTCACTCTTTAAATACAAACGGTTTTCTTTGAGGCCTTGGTAGTACTCTCACTGTAAGATATATCTAGAATCGACTGGTCATTACTAAAATCCCCCAAAATTACTATGATGGTGTAAACATCAAATACAGTAATAAGGTCAAAAACCTTGGAATTTATATTTCTAAATGCTTGACCTGGAGATCAGCTGCAGATGTGTGTCCTTGAATGTTTGCCACTGCCGAGTCCTTTCACTAATTTTTTTGCCTATTACCGTGAACACTTCGCTTGCTCAAACCCTCCTCTTCCCCGTTCTTGAATTTTTACTTTAGTTTTACGGATCTTTTATAACTAAACAAACTTGAGAGCATTAATGTATAATAGTAAAGAGAATGTTGTATAATAACTTGTGTTTTGACTTTGCAGATATGAGCACGTCTCTAAATTTCCCACAAAGCTCAAGTGGTTATCCAAACGCCTATGCCGGAATGCCCACCTTCTTTTTCTTCTCAATAATACTATGTTTAATCGACATACTCCGTTCTGGACAAACAAACAGATGCTCCAGATTCTGACCCAGATCATCTAACAATTTGAGGCTAAACATGACAATCGACAAACTTTATTAACAGATCCTTTTCTGTTCAAGCTGTGAGACTGTTGAATGCCTTACCGGTTAAAAGTATCAGGTGTGCTCAATCTTTGCTAAATTAAAAAAAAAAACATGATAAAAGCTTACTATCCGGTAGAACACTAACACCTCGTCCATTCTTCTGTTTTTGTTAATGAGCTATCTTTATCCAGCCTTTCAGTATGTTTTTATATGGAGTACTTTTATTAAACTATCAATATGTAGACATTATGTATCTATTATTTCTTTCTTTATTACGTCACTCTCAATACAGCAGAAACCACCGAAGCTTTTTTGTATCAGGTTTTATGTCCATCTCATGGTGGCCGCCAATTTTACTAATCCCTCACAATTTTAAATTATGAATTCTATTATTAACCCGTTTAACAATAAAGAGGCCTTTTTTATATCGCGATATCACGACCTCGCAGAAAACCAGTTGTGATGAAACTCTTGCGTTGCATTTTCCCAAAATTTGTGATGTTTATGGAGTCCTTCCCTCTTTCCTCTCCCCTCATCCCCCTCCTCGTTCGTGTGTCAATATATATTATAAAAAGAAAAATAATCTATTATGATTTTTATAATAAAATATTTTCAATACAGAAAGTTTTGAAAATCATATATATTATTATATATTGTGGGATTATAAATGTCAAAAACCTAAGATCATAAAAGTGAAGACGAAAATACTTATGTAAATATTTGATAATATTTAATAGTTTTATATTATAACCACGACAGCTATTTCAGCTCCTGATATGTATAACATTTATATTTAGATTAGGTTTTGGTGCAAAGCTTTCCGTTGGTTGGGTGAGAACCAACCCAGCCCCGCGTGTGTTGGGCGGAACCCATGTACAAAATGCAAGGAGATCGCTTGCACCTGCGCGCTGCTGAAACCTGGTCGTGGCACGCTGAGCCATGGGGAGTCAACCGACATATTTTACAATGTCAACGCACCTCAGGTTTGTATCTGGTGTTTACTCAACAGATTCCCATAACTAATTAAATATTACTTGGGCGAAGCTTGTCCTAAAAGCCACTTTAAGCCATAAATATGACTATGGATATGTCTTCTCGCCTCGACTTTACGATTTAGATAATACTATAGAAAATTAATTCTGAGCATAACTTTTACAATTATCACGACAACCTTTAGACAAGTTATCTTTAACTATTAATCCTTTTTGTCCTTTTTTTTTTTTTTTTTTTTACGTGTGGGAACCCCCACGGGCTGTCACCCCACCGGGGCTTACAGTGGGGCGGTGTGTCGGAATCGAACCGACTGAACCCACACGGTGTGCCCTCTTGCGGGAACGACTTTAGTAGGACATCCGGCCCCCTCCTAGCGCCTGCCCGCAGAGGTGCGGGCACCACCTTCGGATAAACCTCAGTTAGGCGGCGTCCTGGCACACGCGGACGTTGCCTCCTCTGCGAGATGACATCCTCGCAGGAGAATGCGACCGCGGCAAAACATCTGTCACTGCCGGCCATGGAGCGTAAGCGTATGCTGGGCCGAGTCCTCACTGCAGTCGCAGTGGTGGCAGGCGGGACTCAATTCCCTCCTAGCAACCGAGTGCAGGTACTTGCCAAAGCAGCCATGCCCGGAAAGTACCTGCGTCAGTCGAAAGGAGAGGTCCCATGCTGCCTCCCTGCCCACTCGACGATGACCGGCTGGAGCGCCTCCACGGCGGCAATGCCAGCACGTGGAGCCTCTAGGCGGGACGACCAACGAGCCATCGTGGCTCGGCGGGCGGCTTCACGCCATTCACGCACATCTTCGGGAGGAGGTCGGCTGCCCCTCCCCGTCCGAAACTCAGCCGTCCGCCGATGAACTTCGGCGAGCACTTCCGCCTCCAAGTCCTACGGGGGAGTACCAGCCAATGCACACGCCGCCTCCATTGACACGGTGCGGTATCCGCGTATGGCTCTAACTGCCATGACTCTCTGTGGGCGCCAGAGACGTGCCCTATTCTGGGCAGTCAGAGCCTGCGCCCACACCGGTGCACCGTACAGTGCCATTGACCGGATAACCCCCGTGTATAGCCGCCTGGTAGCGACGCTGGGTCCACCCAGATTTGGCAAAAGTCGCCCAAGGGCTGACGCAGCGCCGACCAGCCTTGGAGCAAGCTGCTGAAAGTGCTCGTCGAAGCGCCACCTCCCGTCAAGGGTTAGACCCAGATATTTCATCTGGGCCCGAACCGGTACGAGGCCCGAGTTGACTTCAATCGAGGCCCCAGGGGGCGGACCACGACGGGGCCCATGAAATAACAGAGCCTACGTCTTATCCAGGGCCACCCGTAGGCCCAGCGCCTCGATGCGCTCGACCACCAGATAAACTCCTCTGGTGGCCAAGCGTGCCGCCTCTAGAAAGTTCACCCCCCAGTCTGTGACAAGGGTGTCGTCAGCGTAGCAGATAACGTCAAGCCCGGAGGGTAGGTCACCGCGAAGGGCCCAGTTGTACCCCATGTTCCACAGGAGAGGGCCAAGAACGGACCCCTGTGGAACACCGCACGACATGAGCCGACGTCTCAGATTCCCGTCTCGGTCCTCGTACATGACAGTACGTTCCTCTAAGTAGTCTGCCACTAGCAGCCTCAGATATCTTGGCACCCCATGGTAGTGGAGGGCCTCTCTGATGCAGCTGAATGGCAGACTACCAAATGCATAGACGATATCTAACGATACCGCCAACACCACGTCGCCGCAACTCACTGCCTCTTCGGTCACAGCCCTCAGGCGCAGCACAGCATCGATTGTTGAGCGACCTGCCCGGAAACCAAACTGTGCGCCCGACAGATCGGGCCTTTTCGTTCTTAGGTGTCGGACGATGCGGGTAGAGAGTACTCTCTCTAATAACTTACCCGCCTCGTCCAGTAATATAATGGGCCTGTAAGCTGAGACCTAATCGGCAGGCCGTCCTGGTTTCGCCAAAAGCACCAGCTTACCGCTCTTCCAGCATTCAGGGAACCGTCCGCTCACCATACTCTTGTTGATCAGTCCCCTGAAGTGTTCCTGCAAATGGCCAAGGGTTAGGGCTAATACTTTGGCAGGTATGCCATCCGGCCCGGGGGCAGTGTTCTTTGAACGAATTCTTAGAATGGCTGCCCCAAGCTCTGCATCCGTGACGGGCGGAATCTCTTCTGCCTCGTCGCCCCCGTTATCAGTGAATGGAGCCATCGACGGGGGCGTGTGCTCAGCCCGGTCTGGGAAAAGACCCTCGACCACTTGCTGCAGGAAGCTGGGCTGGAGGGTTTCGGTAAGGGGGGGGGGGGCCTGCGCGCGGAGCTTTTGCTGCGCCGCGCGATACGGGCGACCCCAGGGATCACGGTCGAGACCCTCCAACATCTCTTTTCTCTTTTCCTCTTTGGCGCGGCTTATGGCCAGCTTCAGAGACGTCCGAGCTTCGCGGTACTCTTTGTAAAGCTGGCCTTCCTCCCCTATGTTGTGGCGACGCCTCCAGTTGCGGGTATAGGACCTCCGGGCACGAACACAGGCCGTTCAGAGGTCCGCTAGTTCTTGGGACCACCAATAAACCCCCTTCCTCGGAGGATTTCCTTACCTTGAATTCGGGGCATGGCTGCATCGCATACCTGCGTAATTGTAGCTCGAAGGCGGCCAGCTCCAGCATCTACCTCCTCAGTCAGAAGTGGAGGAGGATATAGCAAAGACTGAACAATGGCTTCCTCCTCCAGGCAATTCCTATTCAACTTACCCACAGCCCATCGCGGAAATCGGGGAGATCGCCGCGCCATGTGATCCCTTCTGGGGTCCTGGGTCTGGGAGAGCTCAAGTCGGATGTAGCGGTGGTCCGAGAGCGTCTCAACCTGTTCCAGGACACAAAAGTTCCTTACTCGTGCGGCGAGAGCAGGGGTAGCGAACGAGAGGCCCACTATCGACCCCCCCTGCTGTCGCACGCACGTGTGGGCGGAGCCTCTGTTGAGGAGACAGAGGCCCACCGATGCTGCCCATTCTTCTACCGCCTCGCCACGGGCGTCCGTCCTAGGGGACCCCCAAGCAGTAGATTTTGCGTTGAAGTCCCCGAGCGCGAGCACGTGCCCAGGCGCCTGACGCCGCATCGAGGTTTCCAAATTATTGAGGAAGGCCTCGAAATCAGCCAGACTCCGGTTGGGGGAGAAATAGACCCCGTAGAGTGTGATTCCCCCCTTCTTACCAGTAACATATCCAGAGCCCTTGTGTCTTAGCGACAAGGGCGGGGAATGAGGCGCTGAGGAGCTGGTGATCACCACGGAGCTATCCCAATCACCAACCCAGTTTGGAAGGTCAGGGACAAAGTAGGGCTCCGCGGCTACGTCTACGTACGTAACTGACCACTCCGCTATGGTCTGCATAAGAAGATCTTGCGCGCGAGCAGAGTGGTTCAGGTTCACCTGGACTATATATGGAGACTTGATCCATTTATTGAGTCATCTCTACAGCCTCCATTGGCGACGGTAGCGGTCTTGTTGTAACTGAAGGGGTGGCCCGGGTCGAATGGCTTACCCCCTTGTTTGGCACTAAAGTCCGTTTTTGTAGACTACATCCTACACGTCCCGTCAAGTGGTTGGCAGGCAGATTAGCAGCCGAACAAGCCGGACAGTGAGGGGCGGCAGAACAAGATGCCGAAACGTGCCCTGGATGACCACAACGGAAACAAAGTCCGCTGTAGTCAAAAGAACTAGTGCAGACGGTACGGGTGTGCCCAGGCGCTAAGCATTTATAGCACCTCATAAGCCTGCCCTCTAAGGCTGAGACCCGGACAGCACTCAGGCCTACTAGGTGTCTTCCTTCTTCCACGAGTTTTTTGGCAGCGGCGACTGGGCAGCTGGCCCAAACCGCTCCAACTCCACCGGGGCCAGGGCGAATTGCACCGACCCTTACTGTGTCTGAGGCACATCCTGTCGTACTCGTGATAAGACTCCGGATATCCTCCGAAGTAATTGAGTCATCACAGCCGGAAACGCGAATCTCCGCGCATTTAGTCGGCCTGGTAACCTTCACGCCTTGTTCCACCGCAAAAAGAGTTCGAAGTTTTTCAGCAAGTGCGTTGGCTCTCTCCGCTCCTTCTGCTCCAGGAAACTCTAGCACGCGGGCCCCGGTCTGAGCTTTACGGGTTCGTCCACCAACGCCTCCTAGTTCACCGGGCTGGACTATGTCTCGAGCTCTGCGGAACACTTCAGCGTAGGAGCGGCCTCGCTGTTCGGCCTCTGGTGAGACCGTAATAACCACGGCGGCTGTCTTCGGGGGCGAGAGTTTAATGGGCTTCTTGCCGCCGTTAACTGTAACCGGGGCTGCTACTTGCTTTGCAGCCCCCCTTCTTTTTCTTTCCTCCCCGCTTTTGATTTTTCCTCTTTGTTCCCTCGACGGTTTGCCACCCATCGTTGGAGGGGGCAGAAGGAGAAGGGTCATAAGTGACTTCCGGGGCTATGCATGCCCTAGAAGTAGTAGCAGTAGCAGGGAGAGTTCTTGCCGTTGCCTGGGGACTGGGCACCTTCTTTTTATTTCCCTTTTGTCTTGCGTTTACCGTCTTTGCTGCCGCTGCTGCCGCATATGTTGTCCCAGTGGGTGATGGCATTAGAGGTGGAGTTATTTTATGGGCGGCAAGTGTTTTTTTTTTTTTTTTTTTTTTTATACTATAGGGGGACAGACGAACAGACGGGTCACCTGATGGTAAGTGACACCGCCGTCCATGGACACTTGCAACTCAAGAGTCGCAAGTGCGCTGCCCGCCTTTGAGGGTGATGAGGGATCGGGGATGCAGGGAGCGGAAAGAAGAGAGGAGGGATGAGGAGATGGAAAAAAGGAGAAAGGAGACGAGGGGAGAGAAAAGGGGGGAGGTGGAATTGGGCCTCCGGAGACCTCACTCATTTCGGGGAAATGCAACGCAAGCGTTACTTCACAACCGGTTTTCTGTGAGGCCGTGGTATCGCACCGGTCGAGCCGGCCCATTCGTGCCTAAGCATGGCTCTACCACTGTAAAAACCACTGTGTTGGTCGAACAATTGGTGCAGGAGGTAGCCTTGCCTCCAGCCCCGCAAGACGACTATCCATCATGCGCCACACCGCATCGGTAATTTGGCGCAGGTGTGCGTCCGGAAACGAAGAACTTGAGAGAGTGGCATGCGGTGACGATGACGGTGACTGTTGAGGTCGCTCCGACGCATTGGCCCTGAATTGGTTGAACTGACCACGGAGATCAGCCATTTCCTCTGAGAGCCGAGCATTTGCTTCCTTTAGCCGTTCAACATCCGCAATGAGGGTCTCGACGACCCCTACTACAGCTGTAGACGAGTCCCTCAATGCTCGTACAAAGGGACCTTTCAAGTTCCTCGATTTTGGGGCCACCATGTTTATTATGCTCACTGCTGCATCAGCTCTAGTTTGCACGTCTGTGGAACCTCCTTCTACAGGTGAGCGGATGTTAAGTAAGAGGTCCGCAATCTCTTCTTCAGCTATGCGCTCGCCCTCAATGCGTGTCAAAGCTATTTGTTCGGCCCTTGAGAAGGGGTTCCTACCCGCGGGCGTCTGTGAACGCGGTCTAGTGCGCCCCCTCGACGCAGATGTTATTTTAGGGCCTGGCATGTCGTCGGAAGAGCCAGGCCTGGATCGTGATAGGCTCCTTTTGCGACTTTCTGTGCCACAAGGAAAATTTATTGATGATCCGGAGTCAGACTCCGAGTCACCCCTTCCCTCTATTGTTACTGCAGCTCTGCTTCGAGTGCAATCAAACCTTCGACTGCTCTCAGGAGTCAAGACGAACTCCGAAAGCTCCATGCTTTGTGGCGTGAGACTTGGTGTAGAACACTCAGCACGTTCAACGCCGACCTCTTTTTCTACGGTCTTCTTATGATCTCCCTCCTTCTTCTCATTTTGGTTTTGGGTATTATTTAAAGATTTCATGATTGATCCCACGTGTGGGGGCGAAATAAAAGTCGACCCGGGCAGAGATCCCCCAATACCCGGGCAGGCGTAAATTTGTTCCCAACCAAGGGGTCCGCAGGTACCTTGGCTGGGAGTGCGCGACTGATCCACCCATCAGCCATGCATCCCCTGGCCACGCACCAGAGCATGGGATTCGGGGTAATTTTTTAGAGAGGTTTTCTACCTCGCAGTCCGAACGGCTAAGCCAGGACCCTCGCTCCCAATCAGAGGCGTGAAACCACGACACTCCTTTCGGGATTACGATGTGCCGACGGCGGCAGGAAGATCAAATCCCCTTTGCCTGCTCGGTGGCAGTATGAGTGCACACCGAGCCCGTCTTCAGTCCTCCGCTATGGACAGCGGAGATCCTCTGAGTGACCCTTGCAAGAGTCCCACAGAGTACCCTGTTTTGTCTGGAGTCTCACCCTGGGCCAATCCGGTATGTGTAGCTCTGCCGGCACAGCCCCAGGGATCATAGACCCACGCAAGCCCCCCCACGGCGACAACGTAAGGATACTGATGGGGGGGAATCCTTTTTTGTCCTAGCCTAAATTCTGGCAACAGCAGTAGGTTCTAGATACATGCTTAGTATATATTTATTCATCCATATGCGTATGTCATACCATATGACATACGCAGTTCTAACTATTCCTTAACATATTTAAGACATAATATACTCTGACATTGTTTGTAAATCCAGAAACCAAAATCTTGTTTTTTTTTTATAAATAAATAAAGTTGTCGCTTGGTTTCTTCCTCGATAACAAAATTAATTATCATGTTTATTTTCATAGAGCGACGGTTGTGTGGCAACTCTTATTCAAGTGCGTAGATGTGAAGCCGACTTGTCGATAGTGCACGACGCGCCCGCCACAGAAGCGCGCGCGGCGCTGGTCGCATATCGCGTGCTCGCGCCGCGCCTCGTCATACGCCTACTGCCCTGCGAAGGAACTAGTACTACATGCCGTAAGATGGTCCTGGATAGTAGTAGGTTTATGTTATCAGAGGACTCGAACTGCCTGCAAATGGCCAGCTCAAGTTACAAGTATGTTTTATACTTGTAACTTGAACTGGCCATTTGCAATGATCTTCTCGAGCTGTTACTTACACTACCGAATCCTTCCATATGCCCCTCTATGAAGCCTACCTCTTCCTTTTAATATTATATATTAGGTTAGCAACTACTAAACCCGCCATTTTGTACAGAAATTTATTTAATTTTTTAAATACACAAAATTAAATTATTTCTCAACTATATAAGCACCGTCGTTTTCTGTCACCTGACGCCAACGCGCTGGCAGAGACAAAATGCCTTTTTCGTAGAACTTTTTAGGCTTTTGATTAAAAAAAAAGTGTTTAGGTCACTTTTAAATGGTATTCATTTTTAATTTTTTTATCTGCTAAGTAGTGGGCTAGAGAATGAAATAGATGATAATCTGGGGGATTAATGTCTGAAGAGTACGGTGGGTGAGGAAGGACAGCCCAGCCAAGCGACAGTAATTTTTCACGAGTCGCTTTTGCTACATGTGGTCGAGCATTATCATACAAAAAGTATTCTTTGATTTTTCGCTAATCTCGCTGCTACTTTATCCAGTTGTTCACAATAAATATTGGCCGTTATTGTAGTGTTAGATGGCAACAGCTCCCAATATATAATTCCGTTTATTTTCCACCACACAGTTTATGAACTTTTTTACTCCTGTCAGATTTTGGCACTGGCCACTGGCGCTTACGCGAAAAATTTATTTACATAACCCACCTTTCATCCCCCGTAATTAGATTCCTCAGCCACTCATTGGTACGATGATAACTAAGTAGTTCCAGCACACGTCTCTCTCTGCGCTCATGCTCTCTTCTGAAGTTGAAACGGTGTCAACTCATGTGGCAACCAAATTGAATATTTCCAAGTCTTTTCAAAAACGTGGAGTTATTTTTCTACTGCAGTATGAGAACACTGAAGCTGCTCTGACAGACAACGTGTACTGGGAATCTAGGATCCATTTCTATGAGTCTTTTTTACTCATCTACATGTGTTGTAGGAGGTCGTCCTGGATGAGGTTTATCAGATAGGTCATAATTTCCATCCTGGTGGTATCGTGAGAGAGCACGCCTTCTCCCATCGTTGCACAAATATTGCGTACTGCTTCAGTCGCTTTTCGACCTAAGCGAAATTCGTGAAGTAAAAGCAGCCGATGTTCTCTACGAGAAATATCCATAATTTACTGTAGTTCTACTATTCAAGATCCAGTTTTCAACTGATCTGACATGCAACTCTTGCTTAATTTATATACTCCACTCCACTCCACTCCACTCCAAGAAATTCGAGATAGTTCTATAACATTTTAGAAACTGATCGAAAAAAGTGGTGTGTTTATTAGTTAAATTATACTTTTTAAAATATATTTATATAAATAAATTTAGGTGTTTAATACACCTCTGCCACTGACCGATCTTACTAACATTTTTATATAATTTTAAAGTGATCGTACCTAACTTCAACAGTGTTTTCTTAGAGTCAGATTGTGAACTGGATACGGGTGCACTAAATAGCGAGTTGGGTTCATCCATTCTCAGACCGAGCAAGTCATTGGTGTTAGGGCGGCGCACGTGCTACCGTCTGCGTGTCACCAACATAACTCCACTACCCACCAGCGTGCACTTCGACGATCCTATTGGTACGATTGTGATTACATATATGTATATATAAATCTCTGCACCAAGTTTTCAATTCTTATTGTATGCATATTATATAAACCGAGTGTAGGGTACGTTTCCAATGTGCGATGGGTTGCTGCTAAGCTCGATGCTAAAGTAAAGACTTCAATAACTTTTGAAACGTTTAATTCTATCAGAGTGTGACTTCTACTTACTTAGTACGAATGCATCGGTTGCTGTCCGAATTTGCACTGATGTCGCGACCGCGTTAGGTTACTTAGGTTAGTTACGAACACCGAGTTAAATTCAATATAAAACATATGTTTTTTTAAAAACAAGTATATTATTTTAACTTCTAGTTAAAAATACTTTTGATGATTAACTTTAAATCAGTTTTCTACAAAGCAATAGACTTTTCGTAGATACAAACGGAACATAATTAATAGCTTCACAAAATGTTTCACGGTTTTAGTAACGAAACTTAAAAAAAAATTAACATGTGTTTCGTATTTTTATTTTATATATCTTACCGGATGACCCTTAAAAATCAAAAAGGTACAAAAAAAATCGATGAAATAGTTTTAATAAATAATAAACCATGTTCAATGGTAGATTGTGTAAGCAAGCGGACAGTGCTAAAGAAATTGATAATTCATATGAGCACGTTTATATTTAAATAGTATATAAATCTGTTGTTATTAGAGTCACTTGTAAAATTAATTAAATCTTCCAGATACTCTAAAGAATAACAAAATTAGAGAAACAAAATTTCAAAATAAATTTATTAACAGAAAAGTTATAGTTGTATATCAGAAGCTTAAACCTACAATTTATTAGCAACTCAATTAGAGGGGTGAGCTTAATTCGATTGTAACACTAATTGTAATAAATATAAGAATGTATTTTTTAAAATAAAATACAAGGAAAGGTTTAGGGTAGCTAAAATTACGAAAAAAACATGTTAATTCGGAAATGTTAAGTAGCTACTAATTTTAATCTACAATATTTAGTTACAATGGTCTCTGTTATAATTTATATATCATTATGTCAGTATACATATTGAAGAGTTAATGTATGTGACAATTAATGTGGGATGTTATTGCAGATGGCATGGAATTTCTAAAAGCAAAATTCATCCCAAACGTCTTTAGAATGAGAAGTTACGGAGAAGTGGATATAAGGGTGAGTATAAAAGTTTTTAAAGTTCTGTAAACTAAACACAAGTAGTATATTAAAGCATAGATCTCAATAACTGGGGTACATAGTGGTCACATACCTTTAACTCGAACTGGATTTTGTCAGAAACTCTTTAACAAATAACTGTTATACTTTTATTTCTTTATATAATTGGCTTCGTTTGTTAATTAAAACATATGGTTTCCTTAAGCTAAAGCATGAGGGTGTGTGTATGTGCTATAAGGACGAAACATATTTTGATTTTACTATAGCATTCGACGACGTGGATAACAACCTAACCTTAGTTTTTTTTTTGGAGTTTGTTATTCCCTATGTTTATATCTGCTTTTTAAAATGCTTACGTTAAGGTGAAGTAAGGTAAATATTTAATATTAAACATTTAAATACTTAAGGTTGTGCGTCTTAATCCAGAAACCGATCATAAAAGGGGGAAGAAACTGATCAAAGGAAAAAGAAATTGCTTATATGGGTAGATTAGGGAGTCAAAGTAACATTAAAATTTAAAAAATCATGAGTTACATTCAAGTTTATTAAAATAAACTTTTACTCACGTTATTTCCTTAATGAAGGAGTGTTGTCATCTTGCCGTGACGGTGTCAGGCAAAACCAAGCTACGAAGTAATTGGTTCTCCACGGAATAAGTGCTAGCTTTACTTTTACGACTTCCTACAACTAAAATGGAATAAATGTAGCATATTTTATGTAATAAACAAGTTCAGTTCTAATTGCTTTCCTTTGTTCTTTCTATAAACTACCTACGGTTCAAGGGCTACCCCACCTGGCCTGCTAGTAATTAGTACCTCTCCCTGCTCCCACAAGCACCTGCCTAGTCTAGCTACAGTTCGACGGTATACTAATACCATTATCAGTCACCTGACACAGTAGTAGGGCCAGTACATACATTAAAAATCGTGTCAGCAACACCAAGCAAAAATACATATTTCTAACTCGTCGCAGGTTATCCTGAATGCTGTAAAAGTGTGCGAGCGGCGTACTTTCGTGTACCGCGCTGATGTCACTCAAGCCTACAAACCTATCTACGTCGTCATTGATGCTGCTGTTGTTGTAAGTATCAGGTGAAAAATATTAAGTATACACACGTAAGATAACTGAAATCATTCCTGTTGGGTTTGAGTAACGATACTTCTTCCACGCTTGTCAACCATGCTTATATAAAGAATAGTGGAATATATTCTACGTCTTTTTTCCTGCCAATTTAAACGAAACGACGACGGCGACACCCGAATTTTAAGCCGACGAAGACAATTTTAGGCAGATAGTCATCCTTATCCTTTTTTATTTATTTTTTTATTTTGACACTTTTTGTACCAAAGATGATTGTACAATGGTGGACTTAATGCAATAGGCATTTTCCACTAGCCTACTTTAGGGTTATGTAAAGATAAATGTATAGATGCACTAGATTTAAGAAAATAAAAAAAAATAAAAACAACACTGAGAACAAACACATTGGTATATAAAATGTATGTACCACACGCACATACATATAAACATATAAATACATACTTGTTAACGTTCGTACATGTATAAATAAATAATATAAACAATAATTAATTTTATTTCTTAATCTATCTAATGCTCCTCGCACTTCTCCTGCGTACATGGTTGGAACCTAATGTAAGGAATACCTCAGGTCTTGGGTAAAGAAGTAAGACTGAGACTGCTTTAGCTTGAGGAAACTAATGAATAGAAAGAGCCGCTATAACAGGAACACCGTCTGTTTATAAAAACAAGCATAAAAGGTCTGGGTCTGTTTTCAAAAATCATTTTCGATCGCGGTATAAACTGCTATAAAATATCTTTTTAAATAGTCGCAAGACTCTTGTAACTTTAAATTAGTAATAAACAGAAAATGGCTGCGGTGACTGGTAATAATATATTAATATAAAATACTAAGTTCGTGCAAACTTTAAACTTTATTTATAGCACGTGCAATCGTGAATTATGCTGCACTGCAAACTAATTCTTGTACATATTTATCTTGAAAAGGGTTTGTAAGTCGTTAGAGCAATATTACACAGAAATTAGAGGGAAGACCTCAACAGACCTATTTTGGCACCGGAGTGAAGAACAGAAAAAAGGGGGAAAAATGACTACAGAATAATTCATATTTCAATGCAATTTATAAGCATCAAGCTTATAAATTAAAAATCACTATGAATAAAAAAGTCCTCAACGTGATGAATATAATAATGTTTTATAACAAACCAACCAAAACAATGAACTCTTAACAGAAGCTGTTGACCCAAAAACGAAATAAAACCTACGAGAAATATGCTCCAATGATATTACATAAACAAAAATGTTAATATTTTCCTTAAGGCTGAGATTGTTATACACTGACAGAGATGTTATCACGGTCAATTAGGGTACAGTATTATGTAAGACGAGCTTCAAGAGCTACAGATTACATCACATTTAGAAGTAGAGCAATGTCAGACACGAAATAAAAAGCTCTTACATGATTTAAAAAAATATTGTTAAATATCTAATGTTTCATGAGAATGGGCTACAAGGCAAATCAAGACTTTCTCCATCAAATGTCAATGATTTTTCAATTGTTTTTTTTTTTATTTGGAATATGATACTCCTGAAGTAGTCCCATTGTTGTATGATTTAGCCGATACTTTCCAAAGCTATTAAGATATATGCGTCTCATGTTGCACCGTTGATGGCGGAACGTATTACTCTTTAACGGTTAGAACTTTGAGGATAATTGTATAAATTACATTACGTTGCGAATGAGCCTTTAAATAACACGTTTTTGAAATTTATCAAATCACTATAATTTCAGAATTATACTAAACTCTTTGAGATATTAGTTTGAAATTGAGCTTCTTCATTCTTAAATGTTGTAATAATAACATTACTTTTAATCTTTTACTTAATTTGCAGGGTGTCGAAGTATCTGTTCAAGTTCCCATCGGTGGAGGCATTAAAAACGATGAATTTTTCATAATGCGAAGGTCGCAGGTTTGAAACGAATTCGATAATTGACCTATTGTAGTTAGTAGTAGCACTCAGAAATAAAAACATATCTTACTAAAATATATATGGAACCTATGACAATGTATGAATGCTTGTAGTATGTTATGAAAATATAAGCACAATCGATAAAACTGTAAAAATTACAAAGTTCACAGTGCTCACAAATGGAATCGGTAATTACACTGAAGCTATAATCTAAACTACTCGATGACTAGAATAGACTAAATCAACATATCAAAAGAGACATCAAAGAATGAAACAAATATTTGCCATTAACATTTATTACAAGGTACATTAAGTATCCTGAAGCAGGATTGAGGCTTGTAGGTGTGGTATAAAAACGAGTTATGACTTAAATTACTTCTACAATATTCTGTAACCCTAATACCTCGTCGATTATGATACGAGAGTCGTAGTAGACAACCCACTTTAATGCATCTATCATAAAATTCAAGACTTCTAATGATTTTAATTGAATGAACCTAACCAAATTCTCATCTATCTACACTTGAAGTAAATCCTTTCCAATAAAAAAAGAATTATCAAAATCGGTTGGCGTGATATTGAGTTTTTATCAGAACTGGACAAAATTGAAATGGGACCACACGGGAAACACTAGCTTTCAAATGAAAAAAAAAAAACATCAAAATCGGTTCACCCAGTCGAAAGTTTAGAGGTAACAAACATAAAAAAATAAAAATATAGTCGAATCGAGAACCTCCTCCTTTTTTGAAGTCGGTTGAAAATGAAAAATACTCTTGGGGTAATATTTTTTTTTATTTTATATTATAAGGGGACAGAAGAACAGACGGGTCACCTGATGGCAAGTGACACCGCCGTCCATGGACACTTGCAACTCAAGAGTCTCAAGTGCGCTGCACGCCTTTGAGGGTGATGAGGGATGGGGGATGCAGGGAGCGGAAAGAAGAGAGAAGGGACGGAGATGGAAAAAAGGAGAGAGGAGATGAGGGGAGAGAAAAGGGGGGAGGGAGAATTGGGTCTCCGGAAACCTCACTCAATGCGGGGAAATGCAACGCAAGCGTTACTTCACAATCGGTTTTCTGTGAGGCCGTGGTATCGCACCGGTCGAGCCGGCCCATACGTGCCTAAGCATAGCTCTACCACGGAAAAAGGTGAGAAAAATCTTTTAAAAAATCAAATCCAGGTTGTGATAAAAAGTCGATGTAATAGTGACTTAATTTCACAAAATCTACACCAGTTTTTGTAGAGTAAGTATAGAAGCATTAAGTTTCAGTGTAAGCTTGTTCTTATCGGTTCGTTGACAAAAGTAAATTGTCGGGGGCAGACAATAAACCGAAGATGGGCATCGCTTGGATTGTACCGCAGAACTATCTGAATTCGGCAACGTAACTGAATCACAACCTGAAAATTATGTCTACACTGACCGACCAAAGATCAGAATTTGTACAAGTGCAATCTATGACCGCTACATAGCGTTGCTCTGGTTAGTGTAATGTAGTGAATAGTTCAGTCCCAACGCTTTTTTTTGCATAGACTTCGTGGTTAAGCTACACTTTCTAGTATTTGATTTCTATCAAGCATACCTTTTTTATTTCAATTAAGTTTAACGCCTCTTGGTTATAAACAACTTTTGCGGCGACAAACTAATACAGACTTATAATAAGTTGCGTAACACAACGCGATTAAACTCGCGATTTTCATAAGAAGTAAATTTACTTTATGAACATCGTTTGTGTTTCTGTGTAACTGGAATTAATTAAAAGCTGATGACACTCAATAATTATCTCCGTTCTATTTACTGAAGCTTTAACCGAAATAATAAAATAATACAGTTTTACATTAGACTGGTTGTGAAGCGATACGTGTTGTGTTGTGTTACTCTAAGTAAGTGAGGTTACCGGAGGACGAACCTCGACTCATTCCACGGGGCGCAAACTTTTACACTATCCATGTGTGACGGTGGTCACTTATCTTCAGGTGACCAGTCTGTTTGTTAGTCCGTATACCATCAAAAAATAAGTCCCAATGATTCTGCAAACAGCAGACGTCGCAAGAGGTGTTATTTTCACTATACCCAATTTCTTTATATAGCACAGCACAAAGTATCCATTTACTGCAATAGTTCAGAGTGTACAATTCCAGTAGACAGTTATACTGTAGTAATAACTACAGTCTGTATAACTTTGTATAACATATATGATTTGTTAAATTGTGACTTATAATGTCTCTAACGACCTATATTTTGTATCTGACCAAAGCATTAATGAAAACTTTGATATATACATTCATAAAGTTAGCGATCCTACTATATTGTGTCAGTGTGGAATGAGTAATAATATTATTAGAGAAGATAGACATACTATCGCAGATTTTTTGTAGATCTTTTTAAGATATACAATTCCGTACTACATTATTGTAATCAACCTCGTAAGGTTTAACTAGCAGCATTTGCAGTGCGCGCATAAATATGATTTTACGACTTTACATTTAAATATTTGAAATGCTCGGCTTTTCGCCTGCTAAAATATGCACGCAATATAAATATAAACTTTCCGTTTGAATCACTCTGTCTATTGATGAAAACCGCATTAATTTCCGTTGCGTAGTTTGAAAGGTCTAAGCGTACAGACGGTGGGAAGTGACTTTTTTTTCATACTATGTAGAGATTAGTAATATAACAAAACACGTTGCACTTAACCACAAATAAATATATGTGTGTGCAGCAGCCTGAGCACTTACCAACTTGTTGACATGTAAACTTGTAAAAGTTAAACATGTTGTTGTAATATCTCTGCTTATATAACTACTTGTTAATAACTAACTTTGTGTAGTTTGCATCGCAGCTTGTTTAAAGAGGAACTAATTATGAGTTTGGAGAGCTCGGTGCTGTGTCAAGTTTTAGTAATTAAACTTAAACGTTTCTTGAGCGTTCTTGGTATGTTCTTTTCGTTCAAAGGGAAACTTCATTTTTTACACAAAAGTTTTGTTCAAAATAATTCAAAATTTCTCCGTATAAAAAGTTCATAACTTAATAACATATCATTATTTTTGGGTTGTCTTAGAAAAAATCAATGGAAGTATTTTTTTTGTAACTAAAGTGAGACGTAGGTGTTGGGATTAGGTGATATTTTGAAGTAAAACTAAGTAAGATTTCTAAAAACTGAACGATATTTATTTAAACAAAACAGGCATAAGTTTATCTACAACTTTAGTAGCAGAAGTAACAGCGCTACTGTGATCCAAAACAAAACATAAAAAATATGTTTATGAAGACGCCTCTATAATTACAAACATTGTAATACACGTAACACACATAACAAAACACGGCAACAATTGGATTCTAAGGAAGACGAGAGGCAAGCCGTGAGCCTTGAAAAGTAAACCGGCCACAGACGGGTTTAAGAATTTTGAATGTGATCGGCAATTGATTGGTGCATTCTAGAATTAATAAACACTAATCTGTTTAGTAAGTAATTTTGTACAACAGAATCTTTACTACGAACATATACATACATATATGAAATATTCATCACTATCGCCATCGTACAAACGCGTACCTTGCATAGCGTCCATCTTGGATAGATACAAAACATATTTTCTACTGGTTATATTTTTTTAAGCCTATGATTGATTCCCATCCCCAAGGATAACAAATGGTTAATTCAATTTAAGGATTTGCACATATTGAAATGTATACTGTAAAATATAAATTGAAACCTTTATTTACAATTTATAAATTTGAATTGTATATCACAGAGGGAAGAGCACGGTGTTGGAAAACGTAGGCCTTCCGAACAACAGGATATATTTATAGCAGAGGATAAGAAGCGAGCATTCGTTCAAGGTAATACTAGTACTTATCTTATATTATGTAGAAATTTGATATAGGTATCTTGATAGTTGCACAATTTTTTATCCATGCCTCAATGGTGCAAAGGCACTCTATCGCACATATTGTCGTAAGAATGCTTACGAATCAAGCATTAATCGTGACTCTTGGAAAGCATGCATCATTACTACGTACAGTGCACAACATAACCAACATGTAAGTAAACCCTTCATAAAGTCAAACTGCAATAATAAGACAAGAATCAATTTTAATTGATTATAAATTATTCCATATCTTAGACAAAGCAGTGATTTAATTTCAAGCCCTATTAAGTGTGTATATTTATCAGTAGTCTGGTTACTATAACAGAAGATATGCTAAGATTCGGATCAGAAGCCGTGTGTCAGGTGTTTGCACATAATTGACATAGTTTATCTTACTTTTAAATTGTTGCAGCAAACGTGTGTCATTGTCACATAGAAATGAAGTACATTCCACCAGTGAAGAGACCGTCACCGCCGCTGGGGGAGGATGAAGACTACCCGATTGAGATAGGTACTGATTATTTTTACGTGTTTATAGAACAGGGATTGAAATCATTATCAATTGAGTAAAAGGAAATTTATTACAAATCATATAGGCTACGTAATGTATTGCAGTGCCTCTTTTTAACCCCCATTAAAATACAATATTACTTTTAAAAAACCTTTAAATAACGCGATACTAAATACCCAAATAACTAAGTATTATTTTGTTCAAAATATAAAGTTAACTTTCTTATTAATCAAAAAAATGGGCTGTTGTAGTACATTTCCTCAAAAAATTGAATAGTAAATTCGCTCTCAAGCCTCGCACGCACATAAAACATTCAGCTATGTTCAGAAGCAACAGATTATGAAATATCGCAGATATCATATGTATACTTCTGAGATTTATAATCGCCTTTCACGTTTAGGATTTTTTTAATCCCATGTCACTCAAATTTGTTTGCTTATTTTTATTCTGAAGGTATATTCCGTATTTAAATTATATATTAAAGAATGATAAACTAAAACATGTTGAAGTTACGTACTTCAATTTTTTCTTTCTTTCTTTCTTCTCCGTAATTGCTAGGATTCTTCTATTAGTCATCTCACAGTAGCTCTACTATTTTTTACACCCGATAAATGTTTCAAATGTCACGCATATTTAATTTAATATAGCTGAAAGACAAAATTTATTTTTAGGCGTTCAGCGATAATAAAAAAGTTCCTAAGACATATTATCACCTTTTAATCATACAACATTTTTAATGAATGCATCAGTGTGCCAGAAAACAGAATCTCGACATCGTCTCTTGTGCAAAGAGATAGCATGCTCAAATTCATAATCTCAATCAATCAACTTTTTATTTCAGTTTAACAACGATAATAACTTTAAGTAGATACAATCAAAATCAAATCTAAATCTTTTATTTCAACTGAACCAATCATATGTATTTTTGAATTGTCAAGAGAGGAAGTCGGTCAGACTAAGTCAGTCATGAAGCTAGTTGCCTGTTCCTATACGTAGATCTTATGGAAATGAACAAGCAAGAAACTTCAAGGACACTCTTTTTCAAATATTCTACATAAGTTTTTGTAACATAAGTGTACATTCATAAGTGTACATAAAATAAAATAAGATATGTGAAGACAATGCAATATATCATTCTAATAAAGTTGATTACTATTCTAAGTAATAGCAGTTCGAAGATGAGCATCCCCGATCAATGGCACTCGTTCACGAGCATGGCGCATTCGCCAGCCATCATCCATCTCAACCATATCAAAGGGAGCCGACCTAACACATACGCCATACACATTAATATACACTCATAGATTAGCATTGAAATAATTATTAATGTGTATTTGGTACACATCGAAAAAAATGTTATAGGATTGTGTCACGTTAGTAAAACGATATAAGCATCGGTAAATAATAATAAATAATAATAATAATAAATAATTATTTTATCAATTTATTTTTAAATGAGAAATAAAAATTGCTATTAAAAGTTGTAAGTATAAATAAACCTTAATTATTGATCATATGTCAGCTATGGTAAGCTATAGCTGACATATGATCAATTACCAAATCATCATTTTACCAAATGATCAATTACCTAAAGCCAAACTGCTCCACTCACTTCAGTTTAAAGGTTTAATCATTTGTTTTGAATTGCAACAGACTTTAGTTTTTCTGAAAACTTGAAACTTATTGGTATATATGATTAAGTACACTCTGAAATAATGAGTTTTTTTTACATATAAATAATGGCGTTATTTTTCTCTCTCACAGTGACTAAACCACCGTCGTTTACCCGCGTGTGCCGTTGTTTTCCATTCACCAAGCCAAGCATACGAGAAGCCCCAGAGTCCATCTCAATAGAGTTCATCGGCGTACCTCTGAGGACAGGTAAGAGAGAAGCTACCGTGTTAATATTAGCTGTATTACAACATACATTTCTTTATAAATATACATACACATACAGATGTCTATATACCTGTAGGAATAAGCAAACGAAAGGAAATTTAAAACCCATATCAGAAATACACTTTCTAAACAAGCTTATATGTTAACTTAAGATAAGAACGCTGGAAACGTTCTTATCCTGCTCCATATGACAATTTTGACACAAAATCAAACTGGTTGCTAATTGTATTGTATAAGGAATTATATTTTTGTAATATTGTTTTAAACGATTATTTTTACTAGATATATTCTCTATATCTATGTAAATTGTATACTACTTTTACTATGTTTGTTAATGTGCTTAATTCTTATTACCTATTTCGGTATAGTAATATTATTCTGGGTGCATAGTTTTTACATATAATTTTTATTTATATATAATGATTGTATGTAAACAAAATATTTTAAAAGAGTAACGGTGGAGTTTCTTGCCCGTTCTTCTCCCTACGAAACTACATTTTGGAATGGGTGACTAGAATCAATTCTATTTGAATGTGAATGTTGAAATTCAAAAGTGCCTTTTATTATTTTATTTTTTATTTGGGAAAATTGTATTTTTGTATTTATATTGTATATTTGGGAAAATTCAAAATACAATAATACGTATGTGTCTAGACCACAAATAAAGAATTTTTTTTTTTTTATGTTATGCAGTCTGCTTACCATTGAGTTTATTATACTGTAATTAAATAATCCATTAGAAATTCTTCTGGCTAAATGGTAAGTTTTTGAAAAATATGCTCAACTAAACATTTTTATTTTATTAAAAACTTCGACAGCATACAGCTTACTTTCACTTTTACACTTGTAAAGTGTGTTTAAATATGAAGAAAGTAACTATACAATGTAAGATTATACTATTCAAAGAGTTTTAAATACCTCGCAGTGCGTGAACGTCGCGTGACCCTTAGCAACGAGTCGGTGTTGACGGCCTACTGGAGTACCACATTCCGCAGGTGGCCGAAACAACGCAGAAGGACTATTAATACAGGTATCTTGTGAACTACTTCAGTGGAGAGCTTGTTACAAACCTCTATCAACATATCTTCCTTCACTCTGTGTGAAGGAAGATGTGATGATTGAGGTTATATCACAACTTAACCCGTATTAAATAATTCACTTTAAAAAAGTAGACAACCGACTTCAATGCGTCTAGCATAAAATTTAGGACATGGTTTTCTCATGGATACCATTGTCAGAATCTAACAAAACTCTTATCTAACTACCCTTAAAGTACATTCTTTCCAATAAAAAGAATCATAGAAATCAGTGGGCGTCATATTGAGTTATTTGTTTTAGTCGTTAAGACTTATATGGTTTTTTTATTGATACCACAATCAGAACTTGATTAAATTGATATGGGACTACACGTAAAGCATCAGCTTTTAAATAAAATAAACATCAAAATTGGTTCACCCAGTCGAAAGTTCTGAGCTAACAAACACAAAAAAAATACAGTCGAATTAAGAACCTCCTCCTTTTTTGAAGTCCGTTCATAAATACATTTTCTTTTGCTCTTAGAAAATATTTAAGAACTTCACCTTATATATTTATATTATATAGTGTGCTACTGCTCTTTATTTATATTACTCAGTTTTGTTGGAAATATTTTGAGATAAGAAAAAATTGAAATAATTTTGTACGTAATCATCGTTAAAAATCACTATTTGTATAAAAACAGTTAACTAACTTCAACACGCTGAAATCGTTATATTAGATATTCTTGTAATATATTTTGCACTTTAATAAGTTTTTTTTTTTTTTTTTAGAAGTAGTCTTCATAATCATATACATATACGTGCTCATTATTTTTTAAGATATCAAATAAGTTAAGACTATAAAACTAATGAGTTTGCATATAATCTCCTTTTCAAAATGAAATCTTCTGATGTAACCTAAAAACCGCTGTTTTAACCACATTTTCTTTTAGTGAAGTAGATGTAATACACTGGTATTACATCTAAGTCACAAAAATAAAATGTTACCTCTGACTTAAACAGTCTCTTGTATGGTGGAAGTACTTGCACAGTTAAGTAGCAAATCCGAATAGAAATTAGCTATTTAAAGTGAGTAAAATGCAAATATTGTAAGTGTTCACGCCTTATTCATGCGTTCCAGGTAGGCAGAGCCGTTTGCTCTGAAGACATCGTTATTTACGTGGTAGGAAGGTATATCCTAACTGACTTCTACTTCGCTGCATTTTAAAGCGACTGATGGCTTGGGGACCCTCTTTTAAAACTGTTTTATAGAAACTAAATGAAAGTTGTCATTTATAAACGTCATTAGATTGCCTTTTATAACCTGAGGATTTAGTTCAGCAAACAAAACGTCATAGATTAACCGATTAAATGTATATGGCAGTAACTAATCGAAATAATTAGTTGTATTTAAATAATTGCAGTTAAACAAACAGCAACACAACAGGACAGAATTAATCAACACGTGTTAAAAAAAAAATGTTTTTATTGTATAGTGGGACAAACAAACATATGGGTTACGTGATGGTAGGTGACCATCGCTGTCCATGGACACCTGCAACTCAAGAGTCGCAAGTGCGCTGATGGACTTTTAGGGTGATGAAGGATGGGTGGTTGTGGGGAGGGAAAAGAAAGGGAATGGGGATGAGGAAAGAGGAAAGGGGAAGGCCAATTCGTGCTTAAGCAAAGCTCTCCCATTGTTTTTTTTTAATAATTCAGACTGCAACCAAAAAACATTAAGATCTCATTTATAAAGTAATTTCTTGCATATTAAGATAAATGGGCTGACGAAGTGTGCGAGTCGGGCGTAGCGCTGGCTTGCTGCCCACCAAGTGGCGTATTGGCGTCGCGCGCGCGCGTCGATATACTCGTGCAGGTGTATGCTGACACCTGGGGGCTTTACCGAGACCAGTTACTTATACAGGTGAAAAATAATTTTGTGCATATGTTTTTAATTCACTCCAAGACATTACTATACATACATATATATGTATGTATCATAGACATCTTAAGACACAAACATATTCAAATCAATCTCATTATTTATTTATTTTTTACAATTATTGGAAATATTATTTTTTTTAAGATTGTATAGGTCAAAACAGACAGTGTTACTGCAACAGTAGTATGCTTGTCAAAGGCAAAAATTGAAAAAGTGAGGAAACAAGTATACTGTATTTACCCAGGTTGATCTATAACAGCCCGCTCCTAAATTATTGAGCAATGTGTGAAGAACTACGGCAAATAAACTCATGGACTCTATTTTTAATCATCAGATATTTTTACAATACTTATGCTAAAATAACTATAGAACATTTACTACAGTATATAGTACTAATAAGCATTTATATAATAAAATAAAATTTTATTTATCTATAATTGCTTTATCTAAATTCAGATCAAGTTTCACAGAATACAGTTGACCACACAGTGTCCCATTTTTTAAAAGTAGTTCTTCAACATTTAATCCATCTCATACGACCCCCTTACACTAATCATTCTGCCCGTGCCGTCTTCTTTGCTCCATTATTCTGTCAACGTCAACTTTGCTGAGATTACCGCGACGTGTTTTTCTGTTGAGTTCTCTGTTTACTTAGCTTTTTTCACAGAACCCACTTACAACTCTTATATTCTCATGATTATTTCATGAATCTTGTGTGTCCTGGGACACAAGATTCATGAAAGAAAAGTATGCCAACCACTCTACGATAGTAATTTATTAGAGTTTATGTCAGAGGCAACGCTCGTATGATATATGTTAACTAAATGTTAAATTTTAAGTATATAAAGGACCAACATTGGTATTTGTATAGGGAATATATTTTAAGGGAACTTAAGCTTTTAGAATTAAATCAGACATGCCCAGTTAAGTCGAAAAACTAAATAACACTCATACATAAAACAAAAGGTTATACAATTTGCACTATAACTTCAGTCTTTTTATAAAAATCTGCGCAACGTCCACGTAACGTACGTAACGTAATAGCAATTGAAAGATATAGTAGATTGAATAATTGAAAACAAATCTTATTACACTTAACTAAAACAACATATTTTACACCTTCTTTTAGTAAATAATTTTAAATTTATGATTTTACGGTTTGGCCATATTTAACTTACAAATGCAAATAATATTTCTTTCCTTTATAATATTAGAGCCGAGATATAAGAGTAAGTTTATATTTTGTTCGTTAATTTCGTCGCGGTTATTTTCTCTAACTACTATGAAATTTCTACGAGATTTATGTGCTAGGGAATCTTTAGCATTCTAGACACGAGATTCACACACTTAACTTCAACAGACTCAGAGATTAGCCACAAAGGGTTCGATATAACATGTACTTATATAAAGATAAAATATCACCAATGTTATAAGAATCTACGTCCGCAGGTGGAAAACGTAGAACCAATAGTACTAGACGTGTGGATACATGTTGAAGGGCCTTCTTTGGAGTTCAAAATTCAGCCAAAGTACACACCTAACGATTTGCCTACTGTATGGTTAGTATAAGATGCATTCGTAGTTCGAAATTATTATATAAATCGAAGTAATATTGATTCCATTAAAACAAGTTGTACTAGTCTTATAATAGATACTTAATGTGGATATTTGAAGCCTTTAACGAGGTTTACAATGTATTTACAGGTTGTCACCAACAGACTCGACGCGGTCGCTCATTGTCAAGAATGTATCACGCTCTGAGTTACTCGTTAGTGCATATGTCACACTCGAAAATGGTTAGTTGCGTTGCTTCAGTTTTAAAAGTTCTCTAATCTTGTTCTTGAGTTGTTAAAAAGAATTTCAAGCAGCTTCCAAATTTTTCACAACTTCCATAAGCGCGCGCTTTATTTGCAGTAATTTTCTTTCTGACAAGAATATTTTATGTTCACTTTAATCATAAACTCAGCTATGCGATTTCGCTTTTGCAATATTTTTTATAGCGTTCGTTATGTAAAATGGAGTTCAATTAAGCTAACAAACGTATCTTCATTGCATTCACGAAATTATTAATGTCATATTATCCGTTCGTAAAAATCAATGAATTAGGTTTTTGTAGTCGAACTAGTCGAAGCCTGTATTGTGACTGTCAGTGCCAGCTCCCTGGGATGTCATACTATTAGCCTTCTTATTAAACAATAACACTTCTAATCTAGAATAAGGATGTTACAATAATAAAAAAAAAATGAAATATCCACTTAGTATACAATATTAGATATGAATTCGGTGTGTTTGTGTGTGTGTGTAAGCTTGTTTGTAAGTTTTTCCTAAATTGGTAATGGTATGCTTCTTGACGAGGTTTTACTATCTAGAGGTTCATAATATTCACAACAATACCAATAAGTACCTAAGTTAAAGTAACCAAAAAAAGAGTTTAAAGTTAAACCTAAAGTAGTACTTTGTAGTTGAATACTTTTTACAGAACGAGTGCAAGACGTATTGCCATTTAGACTGTACCTACGTATGTACGACATACTCCCTATGACCTGCCCTTGTGTCACCACTTACGAATGTAAGTTGTAATATTTGTATTATATCTGAACTTGTTGCATAGCAGTTGTTTGTAACTCTTGACCTGATAGTCTTCAGTGAGATTAGTATAAAAAATTAAATTTATAAACTATTTTGTTTTTTACATACATGAACAATGACACCGCAATTAAACTTTTCTTATAAAAATTAATTCCAATATAAAAAAAAAAAAAACATTTGAGTGTTAAAAGAGTCGACACAATAAAAGAGAAGAAAAAGCTAAAGTGGTATTATAATTTTTCTAGCTGACTTGGGTGAACAATCTACTTCATCTCCTTCATATACCAACGAAGATATGGATACTGCTGTGGAGCTGTACCTGGCACCTGATCATGGACAGCAAAACGATACCTACTACAACGTACGAAGATTTTTTAACATAAATTTTCCATCGCACACATTAAAATTGTAAAGATTAACACTGCTTCTCTACAACGATACACACCAACGGAAATTTTAGCTTTCAATTTCTATAACTATTTTGTGTTACAGTTTTTGTGGGATCCCGAGTGGTATTCTCCGATTTATGTTTCATAGATGATATTATCGAAAAGTATAGCTGTAGCATCGTGGTTGCTTTATATATAAAATAATGAGGAACAATTGGATTTCAATTTTGGTATACGCGATAGTTATCGACTAGATTTTTTTACCACTTTTATTAGTTACACCGTCGTACTTGCGCAAAACTCATAATTTTTACTAGCGCGTAACGTGTCCGTTGGTTGTCGTGTACGATCCATAGCCAAGTCAACATAAAGAGCGAGATAGCGAGAGTCTCATTTATTCTTGTATTAAAAATTATAATACAAAGCAATAACGTCTGTATTTACTTCTTGTATACATCCTTTTTTAGTCGGTGGCCGGTAGTGCTTTTCTACGCAAAACGAACATAGCCGATGCTACTTATAAAAGTTGTAGATCTGTACGGTTATCGATATTTTAAAATAAGAAAGAACTCAAAGTATATATGTATATGTATGTAGTTTAATTACAGATAGTGTATAAATCTGCCTTCAAGAGGAATGAGATAAGTACATAGACCTAGACAGTACAGACTAAGTACTAAGTCGACGGGGATCTAAAATATAAAGCTTGGCCAAAAGTATTGAGCAACCATATGATATCTTTCAGTTTTTTGCAGAAAGTGCAGTGAATGCTGCACTGCTGCCCGCAAGGCAAACTATTCGCATACAAACTATTCGTTAACTACAATATCAGTCATGCAGTCCCAGAGCATTATGCTGCCACCGCCGTGTTTTACCGTCCGACGACGCATAAATATAGAAATATGTATTGAATACCGAAAATTAAAATAACTTTATCATTAAGACATTTTGTTCAAACGACTTCATTAAATTTTATTAGATATTGAAATTAACTAACTCAGCTCAAAGTTTTATTAGTCTGAACACACAACATTCGACCAATCATCTGTGATAAAAACTTCGGTGTTTAAATGCCCATTCATACCGAGTTTATTTTAATATGATCCGGTTGCAGGGAATCACTTAATAGCATATTGCGCTGCTGTGATCTCCCTTGCTAATTCAGAACTATCTGCATAATTTTTTATAATAAAGTTTGTTTCTTTTTGGCATATTGCAGTAATATCACTTGTATCTAACTAAACGAAACACAAAAAGCGCAGTAAATCACTGGATGTATCCACAACAAGCGATAGTAGCGAACAGATGAATAAATAGTGAAATTACAAAATTTATTGAACTCTGTTTTATTACTAGCTGTATGGTTCATTATTTTTTGAACAGTTTTAGATGACAGCAAAAGAAAATTTAAACAAAAGATATGTTTTTTATGCCATTCTTTGAGTGTACTTGGGAAAAGTTTAGGGTACTCAAAACTCTTGGCCAAGGGTTTACTTAAAAACAAAATGTTACTAAAGTTCATGCATATCAATATATTGTTTCTTACAGAAATTTATAGTGAATATAATGGTGTTTCCACTTTTATTTAATCCTGACATTTGTAAAACCATAGTCTAGTGATTTGTGATGTATGTAAATCTAAAAATTTAACATATACAAATGCTCTTGCCAGGTAACACCAGAAGCGTGCACAATAAAGGCAGGCGAGTCCTTGAAGTGGGAAGTGGCTTTTGAGTCACCATCGTTGCCCGAAACAGCGGCAGATGGTACTCTAATATTACGGCTGAAGCCCCTTCGCAAGTCTGGGTAAATAATATTTATTTATTAAGGCAGTGCGTATCAACGTTCGAGCTATTTGAGCAACTCTTAGGTAATTTGTCAATTTAAAACTTCTCAACTACCTATAGCGTATTTCCAACATCTTGGAATAAAGATCTTTTAGAAGTTATATTTACATATGTCTGTACCAGTTGTACCAGTACCGCCGATTGTACCAGTTGCTCGTATATTATTTGTTTCATATTGTTTTTTTTCTTGTGTGTGTACAATAAAGAATATTGTATTGTATTGTTAGTGGAGCAATTCGTGCGGTCTTAGAGTAAACGCAGATAAAACGCAGATCATTGTTGTTAGAAGCTGTCATCACAACTCAATTTGTCACTTTTACCACAAGTCACTTGCAATGGCATAAATATTCTTTATAGTGACAAAAATATCTGAATACATGTATATAGATATGTGTTTATCCTGGGGCTCACAGCTGCAAGAACTAAGTCATAAAATCCTTGCCACTGCAGGTTCGTTGCAGAAACTTCGCAACTCTTTATTCACCACTACTAAGATTACAAAATCTCACCTTTTCACCATCTTTGATTATGCCAATGTTAGTTGTTTCAATTTCACCAAAGACCAACTTAATAAGCTTGAGAGATATGGTCATATTTAGACTATGCAAATATGATCATATATCTGATAACCGAAAAAGCTCAAGTGGTTGCCTATACGCCTTCGCCGGAATGCACATATCCTATCACTGTTGTTTAATGTTTCATTTAATCCCCTATTTCCACCTTACCCTAAACAACGTTTTTATTTTGAATGATACGCATTTTGGATCTCTGAGATCGTCGGAAAACTTGATACTAAAATGTCTAGCCGTACGTTCTTGGTTCGGTTCAGCTCTTTAATGCCTTACCAGTACCAGCACATAAACATAAAAATATTAATCTGTTTAAAAATACAGTGTTATCCATAGTATAAATACTAGGAACAAAAACAAATTTGTTGTTCCTAAAACCAGGCTCCAGAAATTCAAGAAATGACTTAGCAATAATAAATTTAAATCATTTATCAAAAAAAAAACTAAGTCAGAAAGCTTTTTACACAATTAAAGATTACATTGAGGATAAAAAGGCTTGGGAATGAGCTGCTTCATTAATGTACATGATGCCTTTGTTTTTCGTTTATACTTTTTGTTTTTTTTTTATACACATTGACATTTTATATTTTACTTTTTGACATGAATACTTACTTTGTTAAGTATATTCAACAATGGATCCTCAGGAGCCTTAAATTGAAACTACTGACTGTTAACAACTAGTTTTATTTCTTACTAGGTAACACTATACACAATAGTTCAAAGAAGAATGTTGAAATAAATAAAGATATCAATCAATTTATATTAATAGTGGTGACAAACCATAGCGGGATCTAGCCAGGCGACACAGCGCCATCTACCGAGGAGTTTTAGACTTAAACTAACTTAGACATTCCGCCCACCAAGGACATATTATTTAACTATGACCTTAATAATCCAAAAAAATATTCCGCCAATACTTAAGACTTAAAGTTATAACATTGAAACTTACAACTAGATTATCAAACAGCTATTGGCAAAACACATAATTTATTTGTTGGCCGTTTGACAACAGAATCTTTACATTTCAACGTTACAACTCTAGTGATTCCGTCCGAACCCGGGTGCTTTAACAAAACCCTACCGAGCAACCACCTACCAGGAGGCAGATTGTCCTCTTTGATTAGAACCACATCACCTATCTTGGGTTCAGGTACCTTCGTAGACCACTTATAACGGTGAAACATTTGGGTCAGGTATTCCTGAGACCAACGTCGCCAGAAGTCCTGTGTCATTTTTTGTATCAACTGCCATCTTTTCAATGTGCTAATATTAGAAAGTTCGTAGTTACGATCCGGTGCAAGAATCAACGGCTCCCCTATCAAAAAGTGACCAGGCGTGAGTGGCAGTTGATCTTCTGCGTTTTGCGATATTTGTGAAATTGGTCTAGAATTGAGACAAGCCTCAATTTGGACAAGAAGAGTAGACAGCTCCTCGTAGGTGAGAGTAGAGTCGCCGATGACTCTTTTCATGTGGTATTTGGTTGATTTAATGCCTGCTTCCCAAAGACCGCCAAAATTTGGAGCGTGTGGTGGTATGAAATGCCACTTAACGCTATTAAAACTGAGCCAATCTCTAATTTCAGCAGCGACCGATGATTGTTCGGCGGTAATCAGACAGCGTAACTCCTTGGAAGCACCTACAAAGTTTTTGCCGTTGTCACTCCAAATATCACTGCAGTGACCCCGTCTGGCAATGAGGCGCTTAAACGCTGCAATGAAAGATTGCGACGTGAGATCGCTTACGACCTCCAAGTGTACCGCTCTCGTAACCATACATAAGACTTGTTACCGCGACCTTTGGACACTCTAATATTGATTGGACCTGCAAAGTCCACTCCACTGTGCAGAAATGCTCTGGCTGGTGTAACTCTGCACGTAGGTAATTGTCCCATGAATTGGTTTCTAAAGGTAGCTAAGTGTCGGACACAAGTTACACATCTACGTGCAAATGATTTGATGAGGCTTTTTGCAGAGATTATCCAGTATTTCGAGCGCAGGTAATTCAACATTAGAGTCGGTCCTCCATGAAGCGTTTTTTTATGGGCTTCATCAACAAGCAGGCCAGCTAGGTGACTATGTTGAGGAATAATAATGGGGTGTCTCATGCTTTCAGAAATTTGAGCATGTTCAATTCTTCCTCCTACACGCAGTATATCTCGTGAGTCTAGAATGGGACATAGTGTCTTTAATTTGCTTCTCTTATTAACTCTTCCTGATCTCTTAATATCCTCTATGTCTTCACTGAATGATTGCCGCTGAAATTCTCTTATACAAATTTCTAGGGCCTCCTCTAACTCCTCGTTGTTTAGGTAAGTGAACCCTTTTCTATTTATTTTTAAAAATCTTCTGCAATAGGCTACAACTCGCACTAGCCTTTGAAGTGATGAGAATCTTGTCCACAGTGAATCATCTTGATGCGTTGCAACGTGCGCTTTTACTGTTCTTAGTTCTTCTTCCGTAGTGATTGACTTAGGTTTAGTGTAGTCGATTATTCCGTTTTTTAGCCAAGATGAACCGTGAAACCACAGTGAGCTATTTGAAAGTTCCATTGGTGTCATGCCTCTTGACGCTATGTCTGCGGGGTTAAAAGAAGATCTTACGTGCGCCCATTGAGAACTTTCCACCAAAGACAGGATATCTGACACCCGATTACCAACGAATGTGGTCCAGCGGCTAGGGTGACCACAAAGCCATGCTAAAACTACTGTCGAGTCAGTCCAGCAGTGTATATTCTCTTTGGCAATGTTGAACAATTCAGCTACTTCCGTTATCAGTTTGGCTAGAAGAACGGCACCCATCAACTCCAATCGCGGTATCGAAAGCTGCTTTATAGGGGCCACCTTAGTCTTGGCTGACACTAAGTTAACTCTGATGTCCTGGCTCTCCCCAACTACTCGCATGTAGACCACTGCTGCGTACGCTTTATTAGAGGCATCACAGAAGCCTTGGAGCTCTACAATATCATTGCTATTGGTTTCTAACCACCGTGGGATGACAATGTCGGGTAGGTTCAGTAACTCGGCTTTGTATGTTGTCCACTCGTTATGTAGAACAGTGGGTAAACTGTCGTCCCAATCAATCCCCGCAAGCCACAGTTTTTGGATGATTATTTTTGCGGGTATGACACAAGGTGCTACAAACCCTAAGGGATCGAAAAGGCGAGAAATTTCCGATATGACTTTCCTTTTGGTGATAGGTCCAGATTGTTGAGGAAAAGTTACCGAATAATTGAAACAATCATGTATCTTGTCCCAGGAAATTCCGAGTACCTTCATCACTGCAGGTAACTTCAATTCTACTACCTTGGTTTGACTATTTTTTGCTTCACTAAGTTTTTCGGTCAGTTCTCTACTGTTGGTTGTCCACTTTTGCAATTCAAAACCTCCTCTTTCTAGCAGTTCTGTCAGATCCTTGTATATCCTTATTCCTTGCTCTACGGTCTGACAACCTGACATGAAGTCATCTACATAAAACTCTTCTTTTAATTTTTCAGCAACTAATGGAAACGATGCCCCTTCGTCATCTACCAACTGCTGCAAACACTTAACTGCGAGGTAAGGTGCACATGCAGTTCCAAATGTTACACGTGTTAGCTTATAATCTTTTATTTCAGCTTCCGGATCGCTCCGCCAGAGCAGTCGCTGAAATGTGGTGTGCTGAGGAGTTACTATGACTTGCCTGTACATTTTAATAATGTCGGCACAAAGGACAATTGGATGTAACCGCCATTTCATTACAATGTGACGCAGGTCTGGCTGAATAGTGGGACCGACCATCAGTGTATCATTTAGGGACACACCATTGGACCCCTTCGAAGATGCGTCGAACACAACTCGGACCTTGGTCGTCGTTTTATCCTCCCGAACTACGGCGTGGGGCGGTAAGTACACGGCCTCCGTTTTCTCAGTGTCCGTTTCGGGATTGATTACTTCCATGTGACCAAAGTCCAGGTATTCTTGAATGACCTCCGTATACTTTCGTCTGATCTCTGGATCCTTCTTAAAACGACGTTCAAGAAGGTGAAATCTTCTGAGTGCAACGTCTCTGGTGTGGCCGTATTTGCACTGTGGGTCTGAGTCTCTAAATGGTAAGCTGACAACGTACCGACCAGTTATGTCTCGTTGAGTGGTTTGCTTGAAGAAGTCCTCGCATAACTCCTCTTCCTGGGTAAGTATTTTTTTCTTAGTGAATGCGTCGGATTCGATTTCCCAAAATTTTTTAAGTATTTCATTATCATTTATCTGCGAATGCATACTAACCAATGCCGGGTGACAATTTGCTGACTCTAAATTCGAATCCGAGTGTGTTCGTCCAGACAAAATCCAACCTAGACGTGTATTTTGAGCTATCAGAGGTCCAAGAGAGTGTTTGATTAAACCCCCTTTGAGTACCTGACCATAAACTTCAGCGCCAAGCAAAATATCGATTTTGTTTGGAGTATGGTACTCTGGATCAGCTAAAGCTATTTCTTCTAGTTGATGCCACGTTGGTACTAATACTTTATCACTTGGTAGTAACGATGTAATTGTGCCCAACACATATGCTTGAACTTGAATGTGAAAATTAGGATCGTGACGTGATTTAATGGTTACGAAAACAATAAACTTGGAGATCATAGCTCCACCGTCACCTCCTATGCCTGAAATGACACATGTAGTGGGTATCTTTTTGAGTCCAAGCAACTGAACTGCCGATTCGGTTATGAATGACGTCTGTGATCCTTGATCCAATAACGCCCTCAGCAGTTGTTTGTAACCGTTCCTCGTCTGTGCTTCGACAAGAGCGGTTGCTAATAAGACTTGATTTGGAACAGTCTTCTTACTAAAGTGAGTGGTTATATTGGCAGCATTTGATTCTTGCACCGCACTCTAAGCAATGCTTGACGTACCTACTGCCGATTTGACTACTGACGTCGTCTCTACAGTGCCTCTAGACGACGTTGATCCTGAGGATTCCTTGGGGTGTAACAAAGAGTGGTGTTTGCGATTACAAATCTGACAAGTCGTGGTTACACGGCAAAACTTTATAGAATGATTCGAACCTAAACAATTAAAGCACAAGCCGTTAGTTCGAACGAACTCACTACGTGTTTTATAGTCATCTTTACAAAATAGTTTGCAGTGACTAAGTTTGTGAGGTTGTCTACAGAAGGGACAGCTTACTTTAATAGGGGTACCGTTTTTGGAAGAAACCGCATGAAGAACTTTTGGTTTGTTACTTGACCTATGTCTACTAGTTGGTGTATCTAAGTACTCTAAGGAACGAAATCGGGACTCTAAAAACTTTTTAAATGTATCAAAGGTTGGTAATTCCTCACAGATGCTAACCGATGACTCCCATAATTTTCGTGACTCGCTATCTAATTTTGCGCTAATTACATATATTATTATAGTATCCCAAGAGTCAACCTTAACCCCAATGGACGATAAGCCGTTTATGCAGTCTACAGTTGTGTCCAAGAGCTCTTTAATCGCGCCTGCTGATTCCAAATTATTTGGTTGATTTATTAACCTCTTTAACATAGCGTTGCACAAATACCGCTTATTATCATAACGCTTAGTTAGCAACTGCCAGCTTTCATCGTAATTAGCAGCTGTGACTGGAGTGTGACGCAACAATTGTTCCGCCTCACCCGCCAAATGACCCTTCAAATAATGTAACTTCTGTACATCATCAATTGCATCGTTATTGTGAATTAGCGACAGAAATAAATCACGAAATGATGTCCATTCTGTATATTTCCCCGCAAACGTTGGAATAACGACTTTAGGTAATTTAACATTATTATGAATTTTTATTTCTGGTTGCTTATCAGAACCCTTTGTCGGCTTTGCTAGTTTTGAAATGTGTTCTCTCAACTCTGATTTGTATAAAATATAACTTTCCTCGGTGCTATCGTACGTATCTATTTTAAAATAACTATGTTCATTATCTTTTGCGAGTTCTACTATCTTTCTATGTGTTTCTACAAAAGACTTCCATTGTTGTTCCAGAGTTTCCAATCTGGTCTCCAGGAACGAAGGTGTTAAACGTTCTTTTGGTGATTTTTTATAATTTACTCTGCCCTTCTCAATGGAATTCTTCGCATCATTTTGTAACTTTATTAGTGCTTCCATGTTAACGTTAGACAAACCTTTTTGTTTTCAATATATAACAACAGATCAACCTTGATTTGTAAAAATCAGACAAACGCAGATCAAAACATGCAACTAAATCGTAAAGTTAGTGACAAAAATTCTGAATTTAAATTCTAAGTCCAGAATGAGACTGGTAACTTTTACTTATGCATAACTATTCATTGACACTTAGAAGCTCGGCGAATATGCACTATAAGTAGAACTTTTACAAATTATTTCTAAGTTCTAATGAGTGCTCTAATGTATTACAAGTGTTTTAATGTTATATTAACACTTAGAACAATCGGGTATAGATACAAATTAGGCAAAATTTCTCTAAATCAAAGCAACAAACTAGAAGCCCTTGAAGACTGTCAGATACTAAGAAAAATTCAAGCACGCAGAAATTTCGTAAACTATTCTAAGTCCTAACACAAACGTGAAAATTTTACAAGTTATTGAAAAATGTGACACTTAGAAAAAAATCGGGCATGGATTCCCCGTCGATACAAATGTAGCAAACTTATTCTAAGTCCTAATATTTAAACAAATTTTACAAGTGTTTGAACTATAAATAATTTAAGTTAGTCAAAATCTACTAGTCTCAAACTGTTGAATACGAAACTTGTCACTGGTTAGATAAAATTACACTTTACTCACAGTTTTTGATAGAATACTTCACTCAATCACTCCGAGTTTGCATTACTTCTTGATTTCTCTGATAGGGGGCGCTCGCGTCTCCACCACACCGCCGCTACTATTCGCCTGTATTAAACGCTTCAATAACACTCCGCTGTATAATACGCTTTTAACAAGCTCCTGACAGCCTAGTGTCTCCACACCTGTGGCGCCCTCTGCCGTTGACGAAGTATGTCGCTGAAGCCTTTTGGTGGTGCTAAGCGGCGGCAGCACTTCAGAGCGATCCACTCTGGTTTCTATGCTGGTAAAGCACAAAAAATTGCGCGCGTTGACACTACCGCGCACTGTATCCGGCTCGAAGGACCATGAACAATGGATCCTCAGGAGCCTTAAATTGAAACTACTGACTGTTAACAACTAGTTTTATTTCTTACTAGGTAACACTATACACAATAGTTCAAAGAAGAATGTTGAAATAAATAAAGATATCAATCAATTTATATTAATAGTGGTGACAAACCATAGCAGGATCTAGCCAGGCGACACAGCGCCATCTACCGAGGAGTTTTAGACTTAAACTAACTTAGACATATATTATTATTATTTTTTTTTATTTTAAAATGTAGTTATTGATTATTTATTGTAAATGTGAGGACTATGTAGGTTATTTCTTTTTTTTCTTTCTCCTTTATTCCAGCAATTTTGTTTTTAACGATGTCTGACTGTTTGAGTTTTTTTTTTAAAAAAAAAGAAAAGCTCATCTCAGACGTTAGCGTGCATGGTTCTCATATGTTTTTGACCAGTACATCTGTATGGACTTTAAAACAGACTTTGACCTCTGAATTTGTTTCGGTGTTTCTTCTCAGGGTAGTCAGCTAGGAAACACCGGACTCATCTAGCTTAAACTGACAAAAATATATGTATATATTAACGTGTAGAAGTGTTGTTATAACCAATTTACAAAATAAAGATCATTTAACATTTATCATTCATCAGTAGAAATCAGATGAGAACAAATTACTGCTTGTTTTAAGAAACTAGTCACTGGAATAGATTATTGTATAAGGTCCCTCTGCCCTTTCATAAATCCGCATTATTTTACTTACATTATATATATATATTTGTATACATACGTATTTACGTTTTAATATTGCAGATTTTTATCTCCATCTAATAAGATGAAATAGGCAGACTTATCGCTCTATATACCTTAGAGCGATAAGGCGGCCTATTGTAAAAACAGCTTATGTTATTTATTAAACTCTCTCATTTCAATCTTACTGATGTATAACAAATATATATGTAATTATTATACTCTAGAAAATAAACGTTGAGCGGGCTGCGACCGGACTGTGATATTTAAATACCAATCACGAGATGTAAATTCAGATTTTGTAGATTTTATGTAGATGTAGATTATTGGTATTGGTACTTAGTATGGAGTGTATTTAATACATTATGTTGAATATTGTTGCATACAGATATCACCAAAAAAAGAATATATATATATATATATATATATATATACATATATATATATATATATATATGTATATGTATGTATACGTGCTTCCTATAGAATTCATTTGATCGCTTATTATAAAATAAATTACCACGATTTTACCAATTTTATTCTACTGCTAATAATTTACCGATATTATGTTAATATTTATTAAATCGATAACTTCTCAATTTCACAATGAGCTTTCTACATAGTGACAGCTGGTACCGCGAGGAGCCGGCGCCACAGCTGGTGCAACTCCGTCAAGTAGTGACTGTACCTCAAGTTAAACTTTCGTGCGACGAGGTTGTGGCCAAGATTTGTGTATTGGATCTGCCATATGGAGACTTCCTAAGGTTAATAAAAAAAAAATTTAAATACGCTGTCCGCCTTTAAGGAGGATGAGGGGGGGGGGGTAGGGGAGATGAGATGAGAGTTCAGCGAAATGCAGAACAAGCATTGCTTCACAACCGGTTTTATGGGTTTTCTGTGAGTGATTTCTCTATCACAAAATAATCTTTTCAAATAAACTTTTACAAAATTTCAAAATAATCACACAGTGGTGTGTTCGTAAATAAATACTATCTGTCTATCTTCTTCTTAAATGTCTTAAACCTTTAAAGACTTAATGACAGTAAATACATCGTTGTTTGCCACTTAGTAAAACACGATATGTTTTCTATATTGCAGGATTCGCAAGCGTTTCCAATTGCTTAATGTAGGCAGTGGTCATGTTAACGTGAGCCTCCAAACAGGGTTTCCTTGGTGCGTGGTACAAGGTCGGCCGAGCCACAGCGGCAAGGAGATGAGATGCGATATTGGTTGTGAAACCTTTCCGCGGAATGAGCACAGAGATTCACACGTCAAGATAGATTTACCACCGCGGAGTTCTACAGAGGTGTGTATAAATAGTATATATTCTATCAAAAGCTGGATTGATCAGAGGCCTGTATGTATGGACGTTTACTCTGCTTAAGCCAAAACATATGTATTTGTTTACAACCGCAAGACTTTGTAACGTATAAAATGTTACCTTAGATGTCCAAATCCCACTATTAAAGAATATCTATCCACCTTATATCACATATAAAATTAACGAATTACTAATAAGTTCAACGTGTCGAATACAGGTTTGCGTGGAGGTATGCATATCGACGATGGAAGCGTGGCCGCACGGTTCATCCACGGCGGACAGCGCGTGCGTTCCGCCACAGTACGCCCTGCGCCGACAGGAGAACACTCCGCTCTTTGTGTATGATGATGACCAGATGCTTTTCGTACGTGTTTTAATAAATGCTCTCTTGAATCCAGTAAAGAAAACTCAGTATGTTATTCCTTGATACGCATACTGCATATATAACATATTTTGAAATGTATCAATAATTATAATGACTAACATGATCTGGGGATTCTAATCTGAGGTAAAGTTAGTTCTGCTTACCTATTAACTTAAATTCACCCACGGTCGAAATGGAACTCAAAATAAATCATCTGTTATTTAGTCTCAAGCAAAATCAAAAATAATTTAGACTATGTCTTTAATTTCTTTTCATTATCGACCAACAGACATTACCCTTGATTGTGGACATGGAGTACCCTGAGATTAAAACTGAACCACAAACCATTGACTTTGGATTTGTCACTGACGGTGACTCACGGAAAACCTACGCCTCCGTCTCACACACTTGTTGTAAGAGACTTTATCTTTTAACATCTTTTTAGCATATGTTTTATCATTAAGCTTACGTTTTCGTATAGTTAAACTTAAGTAATATATTGCTGGATATTGTAATCTCCCAAATATTATCGCATACTAAGAGCTAAGCTAATATTGACTTTAAAAAAAAAGAAGATGACCACCTTCAATGTGACTTTCTTATTCGTTTCCCCTCATGAGCAATTTACCAGATGCTCAATTCACCAAATTCGTAACTCAGCAGATTGTTAAGTAACCAGATTATGTATTATTAAACAGAAAATGCATATCACTATGATAACAATAGGCACATATTGAATCTTTAACAGAAAATGTAGCAAGGTTAAAATTAAGTAGATGGCAGTGTACTCAGTTCATTTATTGACACGTAATATTATGACTCTGACATTACATTTGAAATTAATCTATTCGAATTATTGTATTTGAATATGACATTTATTTTATGAAAATAGATTGAGTGTGAAAAACAATGTCATGAATAAAACAGAATTTAAATTTAGTGTAAGAGGAAAGCCGGTATTACTGAGCGCGGGCTATACGTATAATTTTGCTTTAAAAATAAGTCAGGTTCCACCTACCGGAGATACAGCTTTCACAAAAACTGTTACACTCCCATTACATTGAATGCAAAAATTTAATTGTAAGAAAACTAAGGCATTCTAGTAGTCAAGATCAGATCACAACCGTGCAAAATATTTATTTAAAATATTTTTGTAATAATTATTGGAAAATACCAGCACTTCACAGACTACAAAACCACTCCAACTACCTCTGTCTCTCCGAATGATTTTAATCCATTTTAAGGTTGCCTGGAAGAGATTACATATAGCAATAAGGCCGCCATTTGTACATTATATATATTATATAGTTGACACTTGTACTGTATCTATTGTATTTAACTGTAAGAATGGTGTACAAAAAAGAGTATTCTATCTATCTATCACCACACTTTATGACTTCACTTTATGGAGCTCGAAAGAAACAAAAGTAGGCCGAGCTTTTGTGGTCTAGCTGATTTCTATTAATACATATTCAGACATCTGTTATAATACCGTTTATGAAGACCGCAGTTCCAGAGCAGCGCCTAATCAATTCTGCCAGATTTACACACTGCATGCAGACATATTGCAAAAACATTTAAAAACATTTAACATATAAATGCTAACAGATGGCAGGGGAGAGGCCGGCCACCATCGTGTTCTGACCCCGAGGACCACTGCCCTCGAACAGGGTCCCCGCTGCCAGTGGTGTGAAATTGATGTGCGCCGTGTGAAATTGACTTCTTATATAAATGAAAATGTCTGGCATATTATCGGGTTACGAAGTTGGGAACTAACCTTATCGCGTATCGTGTCCATTTGGTGTCTCTGTTTCAGGAGCTTGAGCCAGCTGTTAATGAGTTAGCACAACAACTGTCGGATCGAGTACGGATGATACAGCGCTGTCACCTGCTTGATGATGTCGTACTTGAAAGGATACGGTTTATTTTTTAAATACCGCCACTTCTAAATCTAAACCTGCTGTGCCAGCCTGGCAGTATAGAATTGAGCAACGTGTGAGTGTGACTGATGGATGTTTGCCACATGATGATGCTACAAGTACATTATGGCATAGAAAAATGTTTATTGTTACTATAATCTCAGAATTCCCTGACTCGTTCACTATTAAATATTGTGTTGTAGGAGGCAGAGTCACCCCTATTTTAATGTGAGTATTCATTGGTATTATTGATTTAATGTTTTATTTATTTAATTGAAGATCGATCTATGAATATCTATTTAATTGAAAAAAAATAAAAAAAAATACTAATTTAAAGTCTTGCGCGGTGTGTGATTGCGTGAGTTTATGTGTGTGTGTGCGTACATAACTTATCGACTCTTAGTAGTGCATCGTATTCAATCAGGTACGTACCACTCTTTTAAATAGTAAATTATTAAGCTTTTTAATTTTTTGTACTGCGGTACACTTATTTTATACTTAAGGACCAAGAAAAAGAAAATCTCTTTGTCCACGGGCACTTTTTGTTCCAGGTATCGGGCAGCGTTCCAATCGTTTGTTTCACACAGGTAAGGTTGATACATATTTTGTGTGGTAGCGTCTTAGGATCTCATAACATACATTTTTCTTACAGAGAGGACGCCAGCCTTTTCGCCAGCCTTATCAGTGGTGGGATGTCTAAATGGTACCTTTCTGCATATAAAAGGTAAGTTTTACCTCTGCCCGTGCACAGCTGCAGATGCAATCACATAGTGCTCGATACATTCCTAATAAGATGTCTATATCCCCTACATTACGTAGATTTTTAAATATGTATATAATTTTCCTTATTCTCGATGTTACAGCCGCTATATGTGGGCTTCAGGTAATCCATATCTAGATACTTTATAGATGTTACTCGACACAGGGGTGCACAGTCACATATAGATCGATTTACTCTCCGGTTTCAGAGAGACATGTGTATTTTATGAGTGTGTTTTGTGGGTGGTTGGCTTACAGCTAAGTTACCGAAACAGACAAATTTTGTTCTTTTGCCATTCATCAATAGAAGACTATCTTCAAGCCAAACGGTAGCTTTTGCTAGGCCCTTGTCCACTTCTTGAAAAACCCAGGAATCTTCATGAAAGACCAAAACTGTGTCATCTGCAAACATATTGATGATAAATAAAGTAGGGCCGAGTATGCTGCCCAGCGGAACACCATATCTGCAGACAACACTATCACCTTAGATCCCTACCCCTCTCACACTTTATGCGATTAAATAATCTGTAAACCAATCTAGAGCCCAATCCTTATGCCAACGTTTTTAAGCCGCGTTAACAAAACGGGATAGATACTGTTTCAAAACCTTTTTGGAGATCCAAAAGGTTAGGAGTTCTTTTTTTAGGTTAAGGGATACTGACAAGTATTTTCAGTTAGATTGCCGAGAGTGAAACAGCAGGAAAAGTTAGTATACTCACTTATTTTCTAAACTGACCTTTGTTAGTTTTCGCGTCAGTGTTAACGGACTAATAATGTATTAATCAATGATGAATCATCATTATTAGTCGGTTAACAGGGGTTTGGCGAGTTCCATCACTATTCGGTGGTTTCGTTTTGAACCCACCATGCTACCAGTGACATGGGCGGTGGTACGGTGGGTCCATAATGACAACGTTATTACTTAAATGTATTCGTATATTAAAAAAAGAAGCAGAAGTTCAGGACATCAAAATGATAAAAAAAAAACATTGCGTTATAAAGATATAAGTAAGTTAAAAAACACAACAAACAATAACAAAAGAAATAAAGGTCTTAGGAAAAAATAAATAACTACAACTATTTTCGACTACTTATAAAAATTGTGTGGCTGGAGTATAGAGCTTCATTGAATTACAAAGGCGAATAACCATTTTTTTTTCTCAATAACTTCTTTATATCTGTTGTGGCTTGAAAATAACTAATTTAATTTATTTTTATTTTTAATTGTGCTTCTAGTTAGTTGAGAATATGCTGAGTTAACACTCTGGTGAGTCAAGAATCTGGTAAAATACTCATGAGGGTCCTGATTTGAATACAATGAGACCACTACAGGAGTATACTCCTTGGGAATAAAAAAAAAAAACGGTTGACAATTGTCAGAGAGAATCGGCTTTAACAATAGTTTCCTTATTTATTTTCAGCCACTAAAACCCTGACCTTAGCAGTTCGATGGCTTGGATCTAAAGAGTTCGAAATTTGGCCACACTTCCTCGAAGTAGCACCTGGTTGCAGCCAGCGGGTATATATTCAGTATACCGCCGTGTAAGTGCTTTAGCATACATATCACCTGTTCATTTAGTATAAAGCCAATATAGCCGTTTTCTGCACTATTTATAAAATGGGATAACTCCAAGAGTAAAGATTAGGCATTAGATAAGGTAGAGTAAAGAAAGAGGAATGCTCCTTAACGAGTAACTTTCCATACTTTGACTCTTTTTGGTATCTCCTTTGTTATTTCGTTGATCACGTCTCATTAGTTTTTGCGCCTTTTAAGTGTAAGGGAAGGTATGTACCTTGAGGCATTCCAAATTTAAGGAGAAGACTTTCAAGTTCTCTACAGACTGCTTTCCTTTTTATAATAAAACTAATATCCACCTTAATAGTTGGCGCCACGGTCCTGCCGAAGGTTGTGTGGTGGTGAACGTGTGCTGTGGAGCAGGCGACGCAGGGCAGCGCGACAAGTGTTTGCCTCCCTCGGGCTGGTGCCGCGCGGCGCTGCCCGTGCGCGCTGCGCCTACTCTCGACCACAAGTGGCACACACACTTACACGACCACACCGATGACACACACTTGTTCCCCAAATCTTTGCAAAAGTATCTTCCTTAATCCACTTCGTGAATCAATCTTCAATGTGTACTTATTGTCGACTCTATGATTATGGTGATGATGCACATGACGTATACTTTGTATTGGAATAAACAACAGGTAACTAGAATTAATTACCAATGATTTTAAACACGTTCATTTTGTCCTATAGAGCGATTATATTGGTTTTATTTTATTTGAAATAAAAATGTTTTGTTTACGAGTATTTTTTTGCGTAATAGACAATTTATGTTATATGTATTACGTTTCTTGGTTTTTCTGGTTACTCTAATTTTATTATGTTTTTAATTATTTTTTTGGGATCGGGGCAAATTAGCAGACGGGTCACCTTATGAGAAGTGACTACCGCCACCCATGAACACCCGCAAGTCAAGAGTCACAAGTTATATGTACATAGTCATGTATAGTCCCATTGGCTTATTTTATATTTTTTTTAAGACACTTGCAATATTGACAAATTTTTTTTTTTTTTTATATGATAGGGTCAAACGAGCAGATGGGTCACCTCATGGTAAATGACTACCGCCGCCCATGGACACCCGCAACTCAAGAGTCACAAGTGCGTTGCCGGCCTATTAGGTAGGAGTACGCTCTTTTCTTGAAGGTTTGAAGGTCGTATCGGTTCGGAAATACGGCAGGCGACAATTTGTACCATAACCTGGTTGTGCGAGTCAAAAAGCTTCTGACGAAGCGCACAGTGGTGGAGTGCCAATCGTCCAGGTGATGGGATGGATATTTTGTCGCGTAGGACGATGGCGGAAACCAGCAGCCGGTATAAGTCCGAACAATTCTTCTGAACACTCCCCATGATACAAGCGATAGAGGATGCAGAGTGAAGCTACATCTCTACGCAACGCCAAGGTGTCAAGTCGATCAGAAATATCTTGGCAGTCGATGATGCGAGTCGCTCTCCGTTGAATGCGGTCAAGAGGGAGAAGTTGGTACTGGGGTGTACCTGAATAGAGATGAGAACAGTATTCCATGTGCGGCCGAACCTGCGCCTTATAACGTTGCAGGCGGTGGGCCGGAGTAATATACTGTCTCGATCTGTTTAGCACACCAAGCTTCTTCGAGGCTAATATGGCCTTATTCTCTAAGTGACCGCGAAACTGGACTTCACTTGATATATCGACGCCAAGGATTCCGATACTGGCTGATGCAGTTAGGGAAGTGCTCTCAAATTGAGGTGATACGAACAATGGCATCTCTTTAGCGGTGAACGCGCAAACCTGTGTCTTCGTGGGGTTAAACTGGACTAGGTTAAGTCGACCACAATCTGAAACGTTTGATAAAGAAGTTTCGATTTCAGACACACGTTTGGATCGGCTTTCGATGACGTTTACCCGAGAAATGTTAGCGCGGCCGGTGTAAAGGGCTCGTGCTATCGTCTGCATAGCAATGGATGCTGCTAATCTGCAGCATGTCATTGATATGCAGAAGAAACAGCGTGGGTGGTCGCACACAGCCTTGTGGGACACCAGAATTAACAGACTTGGAGTCGGAGCATGCACCGTCAACAACCGTGTGCGAGACCTTCCTGCCACTGACCTTGATGCTTCTGTCTGTAAGAAAACTGGTGAGCCAATTGCACAGTTTCTCGGGAAGACCATAGGAAGGAAGCTTCGCAAGGAGCGTTTTGTGCCAGACCCGATCGAAGGCCTTCGCCACATCCAAACTAACGGCCAACGCTCCCCCTTGGTCTCGATCGCCTGTGCCCGCCTGTGTGAGTCAAGTAAACAAGAAGATCACCATCTGAACGACCCCGACGGAAGCCGTATTGTCGATAATTGAGGAGCTGGTGGTCTTCTAAGTACCGGAGGAGCTGGCAGTTAATAATGGATCTGTACTATGGGTCTGTAGTCGGACGGATCCGAGTGATCTCCTTTTTTGGGATTGGGTGCACTAGAGCTGTCTTCCATGAGTTCGGGACTACACCAAGAGAATAGGAAAGCCGATAAAGACACGTTAAAACCGGTGCCAACTCAGGAGCACACGTCTTCAGCACGATAGGAGAGATTTTATTGGGCCCACTCGACTTAAGAACGTCGAGGGAAAGAAGAAGAAGAAGAAGGTGGAAGGGATGGCTTACAAAAGTTCCCCTGGACAGCTTTGGCAAGAGACCAGAATGCACGAGTTCCGGAAGGGAGACTCTCTAGTCTCTCGCCAATTCTGCCGATGTGAGCCGACTTCGCCCCAGCAATTACTCTTTTGAGGGACCTGGAGGCAAAGTTATATTGCTTCTTTAATGTGCTGGTCTTTACATCCCGTGCTGTCGCTGCATTAGCCCATGCTTGGTAACATTCCTGCTTTCGGCGGGACGCCACTTTGCAGGTTTGACCAAACCAGGGCTGGGACTTGCCACCTGTGGGAATCAGGGAGAATGGAATGAAAAGTTCCATACCCTGAAGCACAACAGACAGAGTCGGCAACGACATTGGCATCATCCGGCGAGAAGCAAACCTGCCTCCATGGGTAGGATGCAAAGAATGTTCGCATTCCATCCCAGTCTGCTGACCTATAGTGCCATACGCGGCGACTGCCTGTAACACGCGGCCGCAGCGAGTGAACGAGTGGCACCATACTCCTAATCAGGCAATGGTCCGAAGAGCCAAGAGGGGCCTCAACGGATACTTTGTAGCCGTCAGGATGTGAGGTCAGCAGAAGATCCAACAGTGAAGGCACGTGGCTTTCTGCATCTGGGATTCGCGTAGGCGTTGCTACCAGCTGCGTCAAGCCATATGCTAAGGCGAAATCGTGAACAGATCTTCCCGCATGATCGGTTTTGCGCGAACGGACGAATGGGCGTTAAAGTCGCCAAGAATCACAATCTCTGCGGATGGGACCTGCTGGAGCACTGAATCTGTAGCCATTTGGACGTGGTCGATGAGTCGGTCCGTTTCGGCATCACCGCTATGGGACCTGTAGAGGCATAGATGCGGGGATGGTCGTCGCAGTCTACACGTAGCCATAAGATGGAGAGGTCCCTACCTTCAAGATTGCCGAGGCGGTGAGAGGTGATATCATCTCTAACGTACACGCATACACCAGCCTTAGGCATAAAGGAGTGTTCCAGTCCGTACCCAGGGTAGCAGAGGTAGGATGTGTCCGCTGGAGATAATATCTGCGTCAAGCAAGGCCGGCTTTGTTTGTGTGGTGGACAGTGTCGAGGTTAGAATGTAAGTCCCTGATGTTACAAAAATCCACGGTAAACGTGACAGGGGGTGCCATGGTATGCCTTCTCTTGCCCCGAGCAGATTTTGAGAGCGCAGTTGAGCCACCCCCCCAGAGTACGAGGAGCAGCCTGGGCGTCCACGCTCAGGTATAATCCGCACTTGGGGTGGACGTCCAGAGGGGGATTCTCCAACGCTAGTGCTGGTACCCCCCTGGGGTATTCTTTTTGTTAACAGCGCTATCATTAGGGGGTGGGTATTTTGGGCCTCCGGAGACCTCACTCATTTCGGGGAAATACAACGCAAGCGTTACTTCAGAACCGGTTTTCTGTGAGGCCGTGGTATCGCACCGGTCGAGCCGGCCCATTCGTGCCTAAGCATGGCTCTACCACGTATAAAATCCCGGTAGAACGCCATTTGCCACGATCCTGACATACAGCTTTGCACCTTTTCCACATTCATCATAACTTTCATATACCCTCTCCGTTTACAGTATGTTTTACCTAGCCCTTCTGTAATATATGTGCTGTCACTCTAGTCTTCTCACAAGACCCTTATAAATCCTTTTACGTTACGAACACATTTGATGAAACAGCAAACAGCAAGATAATACACGTGCTTTAGTAGAGCGTCGCATACAGTTTCTAAAAGGAATAGTTAAAGACAAAGTTATATTATAAGTTCCAATAAATAAATATATCTGAGTCTCAGTACCTACTACTCTCGTATTTTTTTTAACTTTATGTATCGTGACTTCTTTAATTACTCAAGTCCCCTGGATAGGGAGGAGGACGTCCATATACTCGTACCTTGCCGATGTTCCTCGCATCGTCTTCTACTGTTCGGTTTCAATTCAGTGCCTGGGGAAGTGATCTTAATCCCTCCGGAAAGTGTAACTAATCTAGTTTCAGGAATGTATCGTGGTAGCTATAAAATATAATAGTAAGTACCGATTGTTTTACGATAGCAGATTTATATCCAATTAAAAAAAAAAAACTAGATATGAAATCTCTCATATAAAATTGAAGGTGGACATAGGAGCCACGGCGCATGGGTGATTTGGTTAGTCTAACATAACGCTTTATACCAAATACCAGAACCAGTAGTCCCCATAAACTACTGAACCAACAAATTTTTAGTCACAAACCGACGATAGCTATTGTTTTAAATGTAAATTAAACCTCTTAAGATAAATTTCGTAGAGCACTGTAGCCAAGGTTTGAAAATGTTGTTTCACGCGATATTTGAGCGAGGCACCTTACGATACGTTTGCGGAATGCTAAGTAAAAACTATTCGCCTGATTCCATCTAGAATTTCACAACACTACAATCTTTTTAAAAAGTCTTTTTTACTTAGAATTGTCCAGTATTCAATAATATACATTTCATATTTACCTTCAGTACTCTCCTATTAATGAATTGTTCTCTTAGTAGCTAAGCTTTGCTGACAATCGCGATTTCGACTCTGATTGATGACTTCTTGTGATCGTAGTATAAGTTTCGTAGCAATTGAATTTGTAAGCAGTTAATTAACCTTGTAAAAATATTTTTTTAATAAACCGGTATAAATTCATATAGTTACGGTCAAAGCTTTAAGGGTAGAACTTTTCAATTATTTCTTTTTAGGTTAACAGTATCTCAAATTGTGATCAACAGTGTCATTGCAATTTCAATAAAAAAGTTAATTTGTATATAAGTAGAGGTAGATATAAACAGTCGAAAAATTGCAAATGAAGACAAATAACATACGAACAATGCAAGCTAAATATAGACATGCAGAAGTGGTTTGATAACTAATGAGTTACAGTAAGAGCTTGTCATGTTACGCACACATGTTACGCGCTGGCCCTTGACACAGAGATAGTGTATTGGCCCTCTATAGCTAACATAGTATAAAAGCCTTTACACTATTTCTTTGTCAAGTTGATAATGGCCTATTAGTATTTTATGGCACTTTTGCTCATAAATCTTTTTTATAGTTGAGCGCGTCGACGCACAACAGGAAAAGCTTCCGTGAAATAAGGATCGCGTTCGAACGAACAAAGAAATGTGATCGTCCTGCAAAAACTTTTGACACACAACACTACTATTATTACTATACACTTATCTGCTCGAAATTATACATTATATTATTATCATGAAATGAAAAATAACTTTTATAAACAGATAAGATTACCCATTATTATCTTTTTTTTAACGATTTCTTATAGAAGTATTACAACAAAGACTCAACATGACCACGATATGCAGTAATAACATTAAGAAAATTAATTTAGTTTGACACATATACGTGCGTAAGTATATTAATTTAGTTTGGTACATATACGTGCGTAAGAAAATTAATTTAGTTTGGCACATATACGTGCGTAAGTAAATTAATTTAGTTTGGCACATGTACGTGCGTAAGTAAATTAATTTAGTTTGGCACATATACGTGCGTAAGTAAATTAATTTAGTTTGGCACATGTACTCTCAACTTGATGTCCCTGTCCTAGTCAACTGTTTTTTTTAAATCAAGCATTCTTAAATTTCTTTCTTTCTCCCCTTCTCTAAACTCCGCTTTGTGAATGGCATTCAAACGAACCAGCTACCTAATCAATGGTATAGAAATACCCTTTTGAATTTAAAATATTTATTAGTCATTTATGTAGGCATCCTTCGGCAGACAGTGAGTTACGTGATGAAAATATTGATTAGCTTTTCCTTTTTTGACTTAAATTTACATTCATGTATAGATATTGTTTTTGAAACTATGGTCATATTTTAGGGTCTTATAGTTGACGGAAATCGCCGTATTAAAAAAGTCATGATTTTTAATATAAAAATTTTACTTTGAAACTGACAATTGATTGTTAAAAATGATTTAAAAATCCAGTATTTTTAAGATAGAGCTGTCATGAATGAAACTATAGGTATTTAGTATCAAGGATTTCTATGGACGTGCGGTTTTTCCGAAAATGTCTTCATACAAAAATTTGAATTATTTTTTTTTTAAATGATATCGAACTCATTGTATGTTGTTTAGAAATGTGTACCAACACCAGCAAAAGTAGTTCTCAAGATTTTTTTTTTCTCGCCTTCCAAAAGTGACTCCGGCATTATATACCGTAACCTAGGCTACTTTTATTTTAGAAAAAAAATTAAAACCAATTAAAACCATTTAAAAAAAAAACAATTGAAAATTGTATAATCGATTCAAAGAAGAATTTTTGTGAAATATAGGATTAATAAGTTATCGTAAACTTTGCGAACTGAACAATAACTTTTTTGTTAACTACCACGCGGACAAAGTCGCGTGTAACAGCTAGTCTAAAATAAAAACATCTACAGTTCTAAAATAATTTCTTAATATGTTTGTTTCATTCCAAATTCAATTACAAAATGAATTCATCACAGCAGCGAACAAAAATTGTATTTATTAATTTATTTATTTCTTACTTTCAAGACATAATTATATAAAAAATTAAGACCGTGATGAAAATATATAATTCTGTAGTCATAAATACAACTAGCGCCATCTAAGTGTTGAAGTCTAAAGCTAAAGCGTTTCTACAGTTTTTGAATTGACGAACAATGTTAGTACACTTTCACAAAGAAAAGCTTCCTTCTAGTGCAGGAAAATGTCGGTAGATGTCACTATATTAAAACTATCCTCCATCTATTTTTTTCTGTACATTCCTGAATTGTTTAAGATTTGTATCCCTTGATACTAAACAAAAAATTGCATGTATATTATTATAATATGTTTTGTATTAATATGATCCTTTTGTAAGTTTAGACAGAAGTACAAGAAAATAGCGTGAAATAAAAATAGGAAGTTCGAGTGAAGTCTTTCCTGTTGTCCTTATAAAATATAATAACGTAGCACACAAATACAAGCCCTAAAGATTTTATGGATTTATAAAAAAAATGCTTTGCAGATAGGTCAATATAGAGAGTACTTTTGCTAATATGTACAATCGTTATTATTGCTATCCGACTGTTAAAGAAAAAAGGTTATGTTTTCATATGCGTCATAGGTATGCACAGGTAAATTAGCTTGGAGAAATTTTTGCGTTTGTAGTAGTGTATGGTCAGCAAATATAAAAAAAACAACATTTTATTTTTATTTTTTATTTTTATAAAGGTACGTTTGTGGCTGGAGCACACCAAATGCGTACACGTCTACGCATACGCACTACGTACTAATACGGACGTGAAAATGTGTATCCACTGCATTGTAATCTATGGAACTGTATGAGGCAGACAAGCCAGATCCAAACATTACAAGCAGTGAATGCCGGTTTTCACTTCAGTGAAGACGTGTATGAATTAGGTGTTCTCCGGCCATAAATGTTTTATTCTAATAATTCATCAACCCCAGGCATATCACAATCATCCCCATCCTCGCTTTCATCAGATGAATTATTGAAATTAATTATGATTCGTTCTGATATTGTGTCTAAAGCTGCGTCTCTACCCTGATATTTGTTTTCCTCCTCAATAGCATGCAGACAAACTTTTCTCCATTCCTCTACAGTTATGGCGTTCATTTTTTCTTCAGCTAATGACATTATAACCTTCATATTCATTGCGACATATGTTTTCACTATCCCCCATATATTTTCTATAGGATTAAACTCTGGATGGTATGGTGGTAAACGCAGCACAGTATGACCGTGCTGTCGTAATATTTCGTCTATCTTGTACTCTACAAATCTCGCCTTGTTTTGCAGAATCAGTTCATATAATTGAGGCTTAAGCAACGTGGATGAATGCTCAATGTTTCGCAATGTCAGCCAGTCAATCATTTGCTGTTTTCTAGAATTACTATTCGGTGCAGGATTTTGTATTGAGTTATGATATGGTGCGTTGTCAACAACAACAACACTATTTGGTTGTAAGTATGGTATTAATTGAGTTTGAATCCACCTTGTAGAGTTGTCATAGTTCATATTGTCGTGGTAATCTCCACTGTTTTGGTTGGCTTTAAACATAAGCAATGCATTTGGTATAAAGCCATCCATACCAGCGGCATGAACAATGATTAAGCGGTTGCCTTTCGATATATATTGCTTCAAACCTGAAGTGCTTCCATCTGACCAAGATTTCGAGAGGGTATGTGATGTATGTATATATGCTTCGTCGGTGTAAACAATTGGTCGGCTTTGTTCGCGATATTCAGCAATTTTCATCAAATAATTATTTCGCAAGTATCTAATTTCGTGTTTTTCCATAAGAAGTTTCCGGTTATCTTCTGTTTGCTTCCAATTAAAACCTAATGACATGACGTGTTTTCGTAACGTGCTGACACAACCTTTATAATCGATATCTTCTTTCAATTTTGCGTGCAAAGTTTTCAAAGTGGGAACTTCTTTATTTGTGATGTGGAAGTCATGAATTGTTCTTCTGATAACTTGCTGATCAAAGTTATCGATTACTATTGAAGGTTTACGATTCGGTTTCTTTTTAGGAGATTTAAATGTTACTTCCTGATCTGAAGGACGACATTTGCTTTCTGATACTACCTTTCTGACAGATGCTATTGAAATTCCTTTTGATTTAGCAACTAATTGAGTGGGGGTCATAATACTGCTCGGGTTGTTATTACACTCATTTTCGAAATATTTGTACAAACAGTACAAAACTTCTTTAGTTTGAGAAGTCAAAGGCTTGCCTCGACCATGTTTTAACACTGGAGCCATTTTGAATTAACAATATAAAGTTACAACACTTACACACAAATTAAACACTTCAACAAATATTATAACAATAATAACAAACAATAACAACAATCAACAAATACAAAATTTAACAATTAACGTAATAATTATAATTTTTGAATGAAATGTGTGCTTTATGTTCTAACAGTACCAAGCGACTGACGCCGGACTGCACGTGGCACTAGTAGCACGTGGTTTTGTGCGTGTTACCACTTTCCACTATCAAGTGACGATTTTTTGATTTAGATTGAAATATCTCGGAGTTTTAAAAACCTAGATGAAAGGAAAAAAAAAATTATTATATTTTTTATTTGTTTTTTCGTTTTTTTATATATTATTTTAATGTATGTATGAAATTTCTTGGTCATAGTATAAAGCCTAGATGGATTGATGAATTTCGACATCTGATGTGTCATTTCACAGATCATCAAAAAGAAAAGAGGAAATTTATGGAGTGCAAATACATTTTTTTGTTATCCACTGACGATTGGTTGGTGAGTATTTAACCTGCTTATTATCAATAATACCGAATGTTGTTTTGTCAACTTTCATCATCAAAGTGCTAAAGTTTGAGGATTTGCCCTTGGTACGGCAAGAGTAGCCGTAGGTTTAAGAATGGAATAGTTTTTTGTTGCTTAAACTGTAAACATACTAAGTGGTATTTTCTTTTAGTGTCAGCAATTTGATCTGCAATAGTACTGTTACTAATATTAAGAATTTTAATATAATAACCCCCATAAGTACATCTTAATAATACATTTTAATTTGCGGAAAGAACCTAATAATTAGGTTATTTTGTTTTAGTATAAAATAGTGCCCGTTTGACGGCAATAGGCTTACTACGTTAGTGGGACCATGTTCTAATTGACAAAATGTGGATGTTTAATACACCTCTGCCGACCCCTTTGTGTATGTATGTAAAATACAGTAGAAAATAAATATAGTTAGAAGATAAATAATGATAAAGACTTTCATATTTAGTTTTACACTTTTTTTTTTTTTTTTCGCCCCCACGGGTCATCATCTCACCGGAGCTGACGGTGAAGTGGTATGTCGGACTTGAACCGACTAAAACCACACGGTGTTCCGGCACAAGTGGGTCTATTGCAAGGGATCCGGGTATACCCTAGGAGGGATTCTTCCAGGAAATATTTATTTTAACACATACGATAAGCAGAATTACTAAAAGTGATGATCCAAAAAGAAGTTGGAATAATATAGAACATATATAAAAAGAAAAAAAAAATATCAAACATTAAAAACACCTAATCAAGGTAATGTATCAGGGAGTCGAGGTGACAAATTAGCGCAGTTATTTATCTAGTGCGAAGTTAGTTTAATACGAGCAGAACTTTTACTATCATTACATACACTCACGCCTTCATCCTCGAGGGGATATGCAGAGGTGTATTAATCACTCACTTTTTACAATTTGGTTTTATTAACATAAATGGGAATGAAATAGTAGAAAAAAAATATGATTTCATTTATCTTAGAAGTGTGTTTACAAGAGGAGATAAGAATAATAAAGATATCGAGGGAAGATTCCAATTGATTGAATTGAACGGTACCCTTCACTCCTTTATGAAAACTCAGAACATGTTATTAGAAGCAGTTGTGGCTGTTCATGAGCGAGCGCTGGATTCAACTTCTATGGCAGCGTAAGTCTCTTCCTATGTAAGTATCTCAGAAAAAACATGTGAGTAAAATTAATACTGTGAAAATGCGTTTACTGAGAACTGAGAACTATGTATGATGCGAACTATACTATACTGAGAATAGAAAACTATGTATTATGTTAAATTGATTGAAAGAGTCAGGACTGATGTGATTATAAACCGTGGGTGGAAAGAGGCGAAAACGTTACATGAATAGAGAAAGGAATGATGCGTTATTTGGGCATTTTAAAGGATGAGTGAAGAGCAACTAGGTAAAGCAATTTATAAGGCTTCTGTGAGTAAGCAAGTTGGTGCGGGTTAGGCCAGACAGACGTACACCGACCAGATCGGCAATATACTAAAGAAGGACCAAATTAAAAGCACCTTTCACAGTGGTAGAGCCATGCTTAGGCACGAATGGGCCGGCTCGACCGGTGCGATACCACGGCCTCACAGAAAACCGGTTGTGAAGTAACGCTTGCGTTGCATTTCCCCGAAATGAGTGAGGTTTCCGGAGGCCCAACTCCCCCTCTCCACTTTCCTCTCCCCCCGTCGCCACTCTCCTCTTTCCTAACTCCTCCTCTCTTTCTCTTCCAATCCCCGCATCCTCCATCCCTTATCACCCTCAAAGGCGGGCAGCGCACTTACGACTCTTGAGTTGCAGGTGTCTATGGACGGCGGTTGTCACTTACCATCAGGTGACCCGTCTGTTCGTCTGTCCCCCTATAGTATAAAAAAAAAAAAAAACCCATACGAGCGTGTATGAAAGGAGTGATGAATATCAGGATCATAGCAAATGGCGATCTACCTACCCCGGACGGGAATAAGGCTTGAGCATATGTATACTCCCGAATTTCCTATTTTTAATTTCTGTACCATATTCAGATACAAATATGGTACAGAAATTAAAAATGGGAAATTCCAGTATATTAAATTGGAAAGGTAAGAAAAAGGACAGGCAATGGAATGAAAAAGATATTTTATATGCATTAATGTGTTCGCATAATAACTCGAGCTGCCTGTAGCCGTCTTTAGAGGTCTGAACCAAAAATATCTTACCCATAAAATACATATATACTTAAACCAGCGTAAATTGTATACCTTGCATAGCCTTTAATTTCCCGACTCTTTGACTCCACTTATTGCTTTCCATCAGGCAAAGTGGAGTCACTGTGGTAGTCTAATATATAAAAAAAAACCCAAACAAACGTTACCGAAGTTGACTTCCATGAAATTCGCTGCACAGTGCCTCTCCATTCCTTGTCCGTTCAACTTTTTATTTCTTCTTAAACTTTCACAAGTTTTAATTGAATTGAGAAATTAATTCGACATCTGCCCATAAATTTTATCGTTTTGCCTTGCCGACTAATTTTCTTTCGATCCTTGTTCTCAAATATTAATTTAATTCAAATCGGATTTACCTATACTTCGTTATTGTAACATTTTAATTGGATTGAATATATGTTTCTCTTTGGGTGTTTTATTATTAAAAGTTAACAGTGCAATGAACTTTTGTAGATTGTATAGAATCTGTTGCAATTTGTGATTGATGATTTGAAGAGACTTATATTAAAAAAAGATTTCGCTTGTGGATCACATGGTTTTAACATTTGAAATCTGAAATAACCATAAATGTGTAATATACAAACTGTTTTTCTGTTTACTTAGGTATTAACAATAGTTAATGAGGATACAGATTGTAAAGAAGAAAAGTAACAGATTTTGTAGATATTTTTGCACCCAAATAAATTAACCGCCAGGCAGTAGACACTTTAATATTAGTAGTAAAATATTGTTTATTTGGTATGCTTCAACACTCGTGTAATTAAAAATAATTTTGATTAGATTATATTACATATTAATACTGTTCTTACACACAAATCTACATCGCGGTGGGATAGCGTTTTGTACATGCTAAGCAAGTATCGAGCAGTGCGGAGCAGGTGACTGAGAGGCAAGGAATCCCCCTCCTTTTAAAACGACCACCGGCCATGACACGGAAACTTCTGTTCCGACTCATTCCAACCCTTAATGGTTGCGCCAGTAAATCCCACACCTAGTTTAATATCACGTATCCGTAGGCCCAAACGTGCTCTCGGAGTGCTAGATAATAACATTACACTCGCTCAACGTAGAGCATACATAGTCCGCGTTTCCACCCCCGCCGCCGGGGCCGGAATACGCGCCGCATTAATAAGTGGTCTTGGTTTGCCCTATTTTGTCTGCGATGCCCCAAGGTTTGTACCCCACAGGTGGTATCTTTCGGCAACGTCACTCAATAAGACTGGATGAGAGCCCTCAGCGCTCACCGAAAGTCCGTGCAACGTTGTCGAGGCCGAGACTTCCATACATCACAAAAAAAAAACACAGACACTCACTTTACCGCACGATCGTGGTCACCGATTTATGCAGTTGTACTTTCTTGCAATAATATATACGAGCGTTAATTACAGTCTGCTGTTTGTTTGGTCACCAACATCACGAGCTTAACATTTACACAATGATGTTCACACAGGATGGTTTTAATTTAGTGTTCATACAGGTTTCAAGATAACACGTGTAATAAATGTGAGATGATTAATATCTAAATTTAGTAATTTTTTTTACATTACATGGTTTATGTTTTAATAAAATAGTCATGTATCTATGTGAAATTTAATGATATTTTTAATAATATATGTAGGTAATAACTAAAGGTTTTTCGTTTTACTTCTTACAAGTATTCAATATAATTAATTAGTGTGAAGTTCGCTCTAATGTGATGATTTTATATTTAAATTATTTTCATGGATCTATTAATTAACTATATTACCATTCTTTGTCATTAATGTCAAAGATTTTCATATTCATAGCTATTATGAACTGTTTTCTTTATTATAATTATTTAACAAAAGATATATGTACTTGATATTGTTTAATTGTGGTAGGTATATGTATTTAAAGGTGCACAATAAAGTTTATTCCATTCTATTTTAATAACTGTTTTTATGAAACAGCGAGCAAACAAGCAGTGATGGTGGCTACCGCCGCCCATGAACAACTTCAACACAAGAGTCGGTGTCGCGAGTTTAGTAACCAGTAATATCACTCACTTGGGGACACCACGCGAACATTGCTTGGCGGTTTTGTATGAGGCCGCCGCCGTAATGTTACACCGGTCGGGCCGGACCATGCGTACCTTGGCATGGCATTCCCACGTCTACAATAGAGTACTTGGAGTTGTATCTTATCAGCGTATTCTATTTGGGTGTATGGTTACCACTTTTTTTTTTTAAGAACTTAAACAGGCACAATATAAAGAAAGACCCAGTAAATTTACCTGGAACATGATTCATAGACTTTTAATTGCACGGATCGACTGCACGGATGGCGTAGCGGTTTAATTGGTCTCCTTGCCACTACGCTGCCGCACCGAATGTTGTGGGTTTGATCCCTGCACGGGACTATACTTTGTGTAATCCTCAAATAGTTGTTCTGAGTCTCGGTGTTCTTTATGTAAGTTGCGTGAATTTTTGTAAAGTCTCCGCGACACAGGTATTAACCCTAGTGCTGGGGTTGTCTTTTTTAAAGGAATGAAAAGAACGAATTGTTGGTTCATTGCGAACCAATGATTATGGTACGATATACCTTTGTTGTGTATTTAAAAGGCAATAACTATGTAATAATTGCCTTATGTAGATTAATCCAATAATCGGAGGAATTACGTCACAAGCAGATGAATTATAGCTACCCGATAGAAACGGGTCGCTCGATAATCGTGGTACATTCCGCCGGCCCATTGATTACCAACGCCCGTGAATGATCAGTGGCCATTCTGGATGTGATCGTATGTGTGATACGGGTACGTGTAGGAGAACTGAATGGCCTTTGGTCCACTGGAGCCAGAATAGTTTTATGGCAGGTTGTTCCTTAAGAATGTTGTTGACATAAATTTATACTTAAGTATAGCAATATTTAAGTACAAAAAGTTTTTTGTAATTATTTAAAAAGAGGATAAATAAATAAGTAAAGTCTTTATATCCTCGTGCATATTACTCATCAATATTGTAACCAGACCTAAGTAGAGTTTCTACAATGGTTCTAGAATACTGATAAACATAGTGACTGGTCTGCTGGCCTAATGTAAGTAACCGTTACTACTGAGCCGGAGGTGGTTCGGTCTTCGGCTTCGATTTTTACCGCAATTAAGAAATTGTGATCCATAAACAGTAGTCCCGGCCCTGGTTGTTCTTTGTGTCCTTTGTTTATATGTTTGTAATGTCCCCGAAATAGAGGGACAGTTCCTATTGCAGGTGTTGCTTTTTGTTGACACAACTAATAGACGAATTCATACTTCCAGAAATGCGTTAAAAGGAAATTGTATCAGAGCACCACAGTCGTTTTAAAAAATAATAGGTAGCGGAATATTTCAATACATATTGTAGACAGTTTTCATTGAAAAAAAAATAATACTAAGTGTCTATCTGTAATATGAGTATAACTGAAACCTTATTTGACCCATCGGACAGACTAAGGATAATATATAGAGCATAACAAAGTCATCTCCAAACTGATAGCAGACGCCCCATAAATCAAATCGATCGTATTGTGATTACGTTACAACTCTGGTAATGGCTTCTAAGTGCTCTATTTTATACTGAGACAGGTGCTTACTATGCTAAAGTTACGATAAATTATTTAAATATTCTTATTAATCACTTTTATCTCGAGAGATTCTAAATTGACGATTCGTAATTAGTATTCTACTAGTAGCTATGAATGTCATTTACCGCCATAAAAAGACCTATTACAATTAAAAAAAACATTTCTTCTGAAGATGGTAGTGTACGTAGACGATACTCAGATTTTTTTGTAATTTAAACCCAAATTAACTATGTAGAACAACGGTGGAGAGGATAAACGAAGACCTAGAAAGAGTAGTCGGTCTATAGAACACTCCTTGGTTCTAAATCCAGTGAAATCCAAGTTTATGTTATATATACGAGGCGCGTTCATTGTACTGTTGGTATGGGTATGTTAGAAAAAAGATAAACCCTTGTTTAATCGCAAAATATTTTTTCTATTCCCTTACAAAAAAAAAATGCTTGTTTACAGCGGACTTGAGCTCATTATCGTCAGCAAATCGTTTTTCCCGGAGGTCGTTTTTTAAATTTGGGAATAAAAGTAGTCACTGGAGGCCAGCTCTGGGCTGTAGGGTGGGTGGTTAATTTCCTCGAACCTGCACTCTCGTACAGCAGCCTTGGAGTGCCGCGCAGTCCTAACCGGTGGGTTGTTGTGAAGAAGCAGCACTTTCTTTGCCAGCTTTCCTCTACTTTTTTCGATACTTTCCCTGCCTCTTTTGAATTCACTTGACCACTTCTGTACGGTCGATAATGAAGGAGCAGAGTCTTGATATACGAATAGAATATCTTGATGGATAGTTTTTTGAGATTTTCCTTGTTTAGTGAGGAATTTAATCATCGCACGATGCTCGATTTATTCAACATTGTGGCGTCAGTCATTTTCTTGTCTTTGACTGGAGGTCGCAAACAAACTAATGAAGTTATCAACACAAATTTTATATGAATACCCTCAGATAGCTAATGATATATTTTAATTACCTACAATAATATCAAATCACCCCGATATCGATACGAAATAAACATTATTTTATACTTTGATAACAAAATCGTATACATAGAGTATACTTCTTAATGGTTAACTTAGCAAGTAAACTAGGAGGAACTTTTTCAGTAAACAACTTTGATTATAATAGCGGTATTGTTATATAAACGTTTGGTAATAAGCAGCGTATTGCTATCAAGTTTTTGTTAAGTAAATCACGGCGATTTTTGTTCTATTCGTATTTAGCTCAATTCCTCCTCCTGTTTGATGTCGGTTGAAAACAATATAATACTAATTTGTGAATGCATCGTAAAGATTGTTAAACTTTTCATAGGGCTTTTTATTTTATTTTTGATTATCTGCATAATCTCTGTATACGAGTATTTCTGCGATTGTTCTAGAACCATCTATTCTGGACTCATGTGTACAGCACCTATTTTAACTCGTGTTGTTTGTACTCTTAAAGAATGGAACTCGACCCATTGTATAGAGTTGATTTCGGCTTTCATATCTTTAGTAGTTTTTTAAGTCTTAAGTGTTCGTCATGTTTTCCTCGAAGTTCTTTTAATACTAAACCTTTGGTATCCCTCTTGCTTTTCAAGGTGCAAATTGTCCGATTAGAAGCGTGTGCTATGTGTGGAAGAAAAAAAAAATTGCAAGCTCCTTTTTCTCATTATCTAAAAAAAAGTTAAATTTGTAGTGTATTTTCTTGGATTTTCTGCATGGAATAACGGTATTTTGCAGCAATTTTAGTCATAAGAGAATTTGTAAGTGCTGATAATCGATATCCCTGACTTCTCAAATAAACAAAAAATACCTGTGGTTCTCTTTTATATATTCTAGACATTTCACCCTACACTTCAGAACACGGTGTGTGTAAGCTTGTCAACTATTTCTTGCAATTTTAGCGTTCGTTTGTTTCCATTCTGTAACAATTTTTTCCCTTTATATAAATAATTCGGCAACTCAAGCTGTATATATCGAGATAACCGCACATCGCGGCGTCGCTCGGCTAACAGATTGAAATAATACAGTCTCGGAGTATTTTCTAACAATGAAAATATTGGAATAGAGAGTAGGATACTAAGTTTATATTTACAATAAATTAGTATTAAATATAAGGATCCGTCCCTTCATATTCGTTTCTATCCACCCTTTCCTAAATGTTTTTTTTTTCATCATCGTTATGGAGGATTGCCTCGTGTTCATCACTCATTCTATTGTAATAAAAAGTCACGGCCTGTTCAACTTCTATTAGGTACTGAATTAAGTATATTGCAGCATATATATTAAAACCTATTCGGATACAGGTAATAAACTGAATGGTGTTAAGAGGATAAATCCTCTGTAGTCTTTCAGCTTAGTCTTTTAGATTTAAAATTCTAATAGAACGATTGTAAGATATTTAATGGTTACGTAAATATGTACGTTAATCACTATCTGTTTTGGGTCACTATTCATATACATATATATATATTATTTGGTCATAACCTAAATTATTTATCATGGAACACAATCTATAATAAAGTTGAATTTCACAATCTTTAATTGAAAAAACACGTTTTTTACTTCGAGTGGTCTTGAAGATAAGAATCAAAGTGTTTCACAGTTACCCTCGGGCCAGCGCTCATGGAGGCCGGAGACCTACCTACCCTTTCCTCCACTTCTTTAGCTAACTTCACCTCCTCGCAACATGAAGCGACGGGATACCACGCACTCTCGCTCTGGATCATGGACTGGGTTGCGTTCACGCAGAGCACTCCGTCAGAGTATGGAGTGCGCTATCCTCGCAGTAGCTCCCGCAGTGGTGGCACACAAGCGTTGGCTCCCGGCCCATACGACACAGGTACTTCCCGAAGTACCCGTGGCCGGTCTCACAGCTATAGCTTAATATATGTAAAAGTAATTAAAACTTACATTGTGGGAACTATTTATCTCTGGCAAAATAACCACTTTACTGTAGAAACGTGCAGTTGTTGTGTAACTATTGCAGGAACTCTTTGAAGTTGTTAGCGGAACTAATTCAATTTGTAACCACTCATGTGTGACCCTGTTGTGACTTTAGCATACTTGGTGTATTATCAAGATCTAGTTTAAATTACCTGCCATATTAAAATGATGAAACAATATTTCTTCATGACTAAAGTTAAAAATAATAAAATTGTAAAAATAAAGAATGAATGACAAAGAGTTTAATAATAAATATTCCTTAAACTACATTTTAAGGATTCTTGCATGTCTGTGGATGTTTGTTTACGCATTATATAACCTGTAATAAAACAAGTGTTAGTTTTGTTGCTCAAAGCTGAGAGTTACGTTTCAAATAATAGCAACCCACCATTCAACATTTTTATTATCTATGTAACTAACTGTCTATAACGAGGATGTACAAATCAATTGGGATCTGACATTAATCGATTCGGAATAAATAAATACGTACCCAGTGCCTACATTAGTTCATTTGTACCACTAAAATATAAAACTACATATGGAACGCCTTCACATTAATATGGAAATTGCGAGAGGTAAGAAAATATTCATTTGTCGAGTGATATTATTTATAACATTATTTTGTTAAAGCTGCAATATTAATTAAAATATTTGTGTTTTAGTTGTTTCCATTGCACTTTCACAAGTGTTTCTAGTATTTTTTTATTAGGTAATCAGGCAGACAACTTAGGCTGTAACAGGACAGTGCAGCATAAAAGTGTCTTCAGTTAACAGCAGTATTAATAAATCATTTATTTTTATTTTTTAGGTTTGTAATGTATATGTGGCTAAAGTGAATACCAAAGCTCGCAAGGTGCGTAAATCAGTAAGGGCATTAGGAGTATGACCTAACTAATATAGAAAGAAACCTGCATATGAATAGCTGCTCACTGTACAGGAGCTGCTGAGGTACAGGAGTCACAGCAACCTACATATATCTTGGCAGAACATGGACCAATATGCTAACAAATCTTGCCAAGACACCGCAGCATGCCTAGACCTCATCGGCCTCCTGCTTATAGTAATTTAGTTATTGCTCTTTTAGACATTTTCTGAGAATAGAAGAATATTTTTATGTTAAGAAATTTAAATTATGGTATTGTTGATTATAGTAATGGTAAAACTAATGTTTTAAGTAAATTAAATATGGTTATTATCAATTTAATTAAAGTGTGTTTGTTTTATTTCTTCTTTAATATGCCTGCCTGGCCTCTGTCAGGAAATCATGGTACTCTTCCTTGATGAAATCAGGATTTACATTCTCCTCAGTATACACATTATATTCATCATAATCTGAATATATACAGATACAGTAGATATAATTTAAGATATAAAGTTATAATATGATATTTATGAGAGTTCTTTAAATCCTAATTTCAATAAAACATCATACATATATATTTAAATACACATAAATACTGAACAAAATTAAGATGGTGCTTATTTCACACAAATTTGTGATGGGCAGGAATTGAACCCACACGCAACGTGACAGAAAGTTGGCTGAGTGCAATAAAATTACGTTGGTAGATCAAGGTAATTTTATTCCACTCAGCCAACCTTCTGTAATGCTTAGACCTCCTCGCCCTGCTACTTATAATAATTTATATATTACTCTAGAAGAAAGCAATCGTAGGTTACAAGACACACTTGATCAAAGTGATCAATATATAGCAGCAGTTATCTCAAGCCATAGACATATAAATCTATAACATTCATAATTTTGATTAACATTATTTCTATGTTATTATATATCCTGAAAACTGCTTCTTGTGAGCACTTCCTAAAGCTTATCTGTTATTTTGCACAAACCATTTTGTTTTATTTGACATTTTCAGTTCATTAAATGAATATTATTATGTTGAGAATTTAAATTATGTGATTGGTGATTATAATAATAGTAAAAATAATATTTATATTTAATATATAAACTGCTAATAAATATAATATTTATTATAAATATTATTTATTAGCAGTTTAATTAAAGTGTGTTTGTATTATTTCTTCTCTAATATGCCTGCCTGACCTCTGTCAGAAAATCATGGCACTCTTCCTCGATGAAATCAGGATTTAAATTCCCCTCAGTATACATATTATATTCATCATAATATGGAAAGATACAGTACATATAATTTGAGATATAAACATTATAATTTGGTATTGATGAGTTTTTTAAATCCTTATTTCAATAAAACATCATACACCTAAATATTTCTAAATAGACATACAGACTCGGAACAAAATTATGATGGTGCTCATCTTACACACATTTATGCTAGGATGGAATTGAACCCACACCCGACATGACTGAGGTTGGCTGAGTGCAATAAAATTACCTTGTTCTACAGCAGCCTTTACCTATTTTATGAAGAAAATGCCTATTGCCATGGAAATTCAAGCAAACCTTTGAGTGCTTTGGGATGTAGCCTTAATCCAAGATCATAAGTTTGCGAAAGTTTTCTTCCTTATTTCTGGAATTTTTTCTTTAAGTTTACCAATTTCAATCTATCTTGAAATTTTCTAAAAACAATATATTTATTACTTCAAATAAAAATGCCATGATTATATTTAATTGTAACATAAACAGTAGATACATACCTTTCCCATGAAGCAGTCACAGCTAATATCAAGAATTCGTTGTTCATTATACTAATTTGACGAAGTTATTTGGTATATTTTACCATAAAAAGGGAGTTTAATTATATCACTAAAATTAGTCGCTATGCATTTAAGTGATGTCTTCGAATATTAGAGTGACGTTTTTAATTTTAGACAGTTTTTGACATTTAAAACATGCAAGAGAATAGCGAATGAGTAAATATAGACTAATTTAAGTAACTTAGCCAATTTTAGTTCTGTCAAACTAAAATTAGTTTAATCTTACGTTTTCAGAAAACGAAACGTGTTTGACAGCACTAAAAATTTAGAGATTTTTAGTGTAGTTTAGTGAGTTTTGTAACAGCAGAATCGCCACCAATCTCTTTTATTCCGCCTGCAATACGTGACTTATATGCTAAACCAATACAAAAGTCACATCGCGATCACACACGGGCGGTCACAAATTGAATAAGTTCCGCTAACACCTAAAAAGATTTCCTGAAATAGCTACACGCCGACTGCACGTTTCTACAGTAAAGTGGTTCCTTTAGCAAAGATAAATAGTTCCCACAATGTAAGTTTTAATTACATTTACACGTTTTATTCTAAAGTTGTGAAACACTTTGATTCTTACTCTCAAGACTACTCGGGTTTTTTCAATTATAGATTGTGAAATATCAATAGATTGTGTTTCATTAATAATATAGCTAAGAAATCCGGTCCTGTTTGTTTTCATATTAATTTATCTCTGATATTCATTTTTTTGTTTATATGAATTGTTTTTAAATACTTATGCATAATGTCTCTTAATATAATTGTTTTTTTTTTTTTTATATAAATGGAATTGTTAGTACATGTATTTATGGTGAACAAAACAAATATCTATGATCTCGTTAATCTATGACCGAGTAAAAGTAATATATACGTATGTATGTATAGTGATCCAAAGCAGACAGTGAATGATTAACGAACGAAGTTAATCTTAACCATTAAATATCTTACGATTGTTAACTTACGATGTATAAAAAAATGTCGTTAGCTATTCCACAGTTGGCTCAGAGAGACTTAAAATGTACAAACAGCTAAATACAACACACATATACATACATATGTACAAACCCCGAAGCTGTTTGCAGTGGCATACATTTTGCCGATTAAAGTGTAGTCCCCTTTCTGTAATAGGGGCAAGCCCATTGCCGCCATCCTTGCACTTTTGAGAATTAAATATTAAAAAAAATATAGTATGTTTACAGGAACGGGGGTTAGAAACGGATATAAAGGTATATTCTTTATATTTAATACAAATTTATTGTAAATATAAACTTTTACGCTAATATCGCACTCTTTATTCAGATCTTTTCATTCTAAGAAAACTCCCCGAGGCTTTATTATTTATATCTGTTAGCCGAACGACGGCGCGACGTGCGGTTATCTCGATACATACAGCTTGAGTAGCCGAGTACACTTTCATGTACTCTTAGAAAGGCTATAAATTTCAATGCTCAGCTGGAGGAAACTTTTAAACAGCTTTTGAAACAAGACAAATACCATTATATACACGTTATGTGTAGTCAGTTATTTTTATAAAACTATTTTTATATAAATTTTACTTAATTATAGATTGGGTGTCTATATCAATCATAATTGAACTAAACAATCTAACCATATTCTGTTTAATACATATTATGTTTGGTATTTAATAAATCTAGGATTACTTTCTAAGATTGTTATGTAAGTATCTGTATATGCACATGTATTATATCTAAGAGAGTATACCTATGCGTACGTAAAATGTTAATAATAATTATAAGAGAGGGGAAGGGAATGGGGTTGGGCCTGTGATAACCTGGCTCACTCAGTCACACCAGGCAAAAAATATTTAATAGCCGGTTTCCTGTGGGGCCGTGGTAATATTCTGGTCGAGCCGGCCCATAAGTACTAAAGCGTGGCTTTGTTTGGCCAAATAACTTAAAGGAATCCTTTACACTGAAAATTGAATGGAGAAGTGAAGTGCGTTGAAAAAAAGTTATAATTTCCTCTTCCGATTATCCTCGTATTCTTCCTAAACAAATCTGAACCCCTTAAATGACCAAACTTGTTAGCGGTTTTTTTATGTTTCCGTCCCTTAAAAAGAATAAAAGGACTCCTTATAAGATTACTCGGTTGTCCGTCAGTCTGTCTGTTTTTCTCCGGCACGTGTGGAGGCATCAAGATGAAATTAAGATGAAGTGATGTTGCTCAATAAACAATGCGGTCATTAAAATCTGTAATTTCAACAAATATGAACAATACTAGGGTAAATTAAAATGTATTGCAAGGCGTCACAGTACAAGTAAAGGAAAAAATCCGAAAATTGCTACATAATTTGTTGTTTTATCATAAAAAAAAAAACTTTTTGCGATGACATATTTATATTTTGAAGGTAAAAACAGAAGTAAAATAAGATCAGAGATAAAATGTAAAGTTCAGTTTCTTTTTTGATTTATTTTTTCCAAATATCGGTTAAAAATATTCGAATATCAATTTCCCTAAATAGACGCTCTAATACACAACTGCACAAGACGCAGTGTTATGTTCTTCAGGTTTCTGATAGCATGTGTTATGTTTTCTTGTGGCGATAATAATTAATATATAAAAAAAAAAGAGTTGCCATGAGATTCTTTACGCGATTTCTTCTCATAAGGCTCAACCATTTGGAAACAGGCGGTTTGATACAGGCAGGCAGGTATTTAACTAAACAGGTATTTACTGTTTTTAATATTAAGTTCACAATGTCAAAATAACCTATAGTTGCGGTAACGCTGTATGTGTTGATCTATAATTTTAAATACATATTTTTTTAAATAGGACGATGTTACAATACAATTTAATTCAATATGAAGTTACACTCTAGGAACCTAAAAACTTGATGGATTTCGTCCTGTGAGGGGTCATTTAAATCATTTTAGTGTTAGTGGCATGGGATATAAGAACAAAATAGAGAGACAATTTAATGTATGCATGTGTACATACAATTTTCCGGGATTTATACAATTTTCCGGGTTTTTTACAATTTTCCGGGTTTCATTCAATTTTTATAAGGAGGAGGTTCTCTATTAGAATAATTTACTTGTGGGTATGTTCACCGTTATCTTTACCAAATGTGGACTGATATGTAATATTTTTTAATGAATTTGATCTATTTAAAGTTGGTCCCATTTGAACTTGAAGACAATATTCCAACTCTAAGCCGCTAAGGCAGTAAAGTAAAGAGTTAATAAAACACATTACACAACAACTCTGTCATTTGCGAATCGATATCAATCATTCTTTTTTATTGAGTTTGTTATACTTAAGGTTGTTCAAGTAAAAATTTCAAGAAAATTAAGGAATATGAATTCTTGCTAACAAGAATTCGATCGTTTGAAAATCGATTTAATATTTTTTTTTTTGACAATTAGACCGGTTATTTACAATTTATCATGATAAGTGCGGTGTAGTCGGTTATATAGTCAAATATACATGGTAGTATATGCCTTTTGCGGTTTTTAAATTGAGTTCATTGTACTGAAGACTTATCCGATTAAAATTAGAAGGAAGTATTTCCCCACCAAAATGTAAAAATAAGTAACGAGAAATTTCACAATATATTAAAATAAGCGCGGTAAAGTCGTTACATATATATATATTTCAAATCAAATATACTTGTTATTAGATACATAGACGTTTGTTTGTTTACGGAACCCGTCGGTGCGCGAGTCAGACGACGTGAGAATAAAATAAGAAGTCTTCAATATGATGTCATTTTTATGCAATTGCGTCGTTTTCGTATTAATATAAGCAGAGGTTAACTCAGAAAAGAAAAGTTGTTGTAACATATTTATTTAAGTAATAATAATTTTCTTTAAAAGTGTTCTTAAACCTAATTTAATTTAATAAATAATAATTTAATATAAAATTTTTAATTATTATTACATTAAGTTTAAAGGCACTGGTAACAGTCATTATACAGAATCCGCTTTGGTTTCCGTTACTCTTTTTTTTTTCAAAGCATTCCACACCACAGATTTTTCGCATGGGCCTAACAAATATTGAATCAAGGCATGAAAAACACCCAGACTCGATACAACAGTCAGGGTGACGAACCACTAGACCAACATGCCCGTCAAAACGTTGATACAATAGTGTATGTTTATACATGAAGAGCATTGATATTGTGTTTTTTTACAGCTTACTACGAGTACAACAGGGCACTAGACAGGAAAAATAACGTAGTATGGGACATTAAATTTAAATTGATAGTAAAAATAGGAATTATTTGCAAAAGCGATGTACTAGTACATTCTTATTTTTACTTTCTAATTTAAGTTTAATTTCCCCTCATACGTTAGTGGTACCAAATTCTTATTAACAAAATGTAGGTGTACGCCTCAGAGGTTACGAACGTAAATGCATGTTAGATGTATGTATTTTAAGCAGCTTATACTTAAAACTGTGTTCAGTTTTCATGTTTGCAACCCTTTTTTTTTACTTTTAATTTACATATGTTAGTTGGGGTTAAATCTCGCACGTTAAATTTGCTCCTTGTACCTTTATTCCGATGACAATGCATCTTTGTTATAAATATGACCTGACTGATTAAATTATATAAAAAATGTTTACATTTATCAATACAATAAGAGATAAGAATAGAATACAGTTAAAGATGTTTGTAAAACTTCCTTTATTTTAATTAATAGAATTATCTATATTACAAATCGTTGTTAGTGTAACGAAGTATCACATATTAACATATCAACTATGAACTAGGTCAACTTAAACAATTTCAATTGCATTGAAATAAACTTATCACTTAGGTTTAGTACTACGCTTTCAGAATACTGAAACTGTAGTACTAAACCACACAGTGAATAGTTATGATCCAGATTAGAATTGTTGACAACAGTTTCGATAATAATATGAAAATTGAAATTACTTACGTCAAAGTAAATAGTTATATGACATTTAAACTTGTATTGATACAAATAATTGCTAAAGTTTAACCTAAATTTAGAATGAAAAAGGAATAACAAATAAGATACATTATTAGATCATTGTCCACAAAGATAGACATCATAAATGTTTGTCTACGAACGAACGAAAACGTAACTCCCAAAATATAAAACAACTTTCTAGGGTTTTTTACAGAAAGTATAAGTATATTTCAGAAGTCAAAGTGTCGAAATATTTAGCATATCATTTTAACAAGGCATATGCGACGTGGGACTCAACAGTTAATTAATAAGTTTTAATTAGACATGATACTGGTGTGGAAACTTTTACACTCACATAACAGAACATAAAAACAGGCATGGACTTGGATATACATAAGTACTTCCATAATTATAAGTACTATTGCGAGGCTCGCACATGTTGTGAACGAATATTTTATAATGTTTGATTGTGTAATTTCTAATAACAATAATAGTCCTTAATATAATAGGGGATTACTTAATCCATATAGGCTTGCGAGCGATGTCATTGTTGGAACTAGTTTTAGCTAAATAGCTAGCTTTTCGTAATTGAGGGTAGTCTGAGTAATCGACGCCTAAAAGACACCAAAGCGACTGTGGAGCGCAGTTCGACTTGAGCCGCTGAGCTAAACGTACACTCGTAAATAAAAAAAAGCTATTCCCAAATGATGTGTTTCATTCTAGAATATGAGCTGATGCTAGAAGTAAGACAATACGGTAGTAACTTCGGACTCCTAATTTGATTCAACCATTACACATTGGACTGTAGTAATTACGTAACAGATAACTGAGATACATAAAATTGCTGATCAACAATTATGATGTTCTCCGCATCAATCATTAATTATACTTGCATATATAAGTTTAATTCCACCATAGAATGTCCAAATAATGATATACAACATTATCTTTAAGGAAGATAAAATGATATTACGTTTAAGAAAAAATATTTCATCAGTATATAGGTACCTATCTGTAAGTAAAAGCTGTATCTTTTCATATCTCTCTAATCTCATAGTACATTGATCTGACGGTACGATACGGTAACGATAATATATCCTGAAACAAGTTCGTATTAGATTACCACAAGTTAAGACAAGGGCTTGTCTTACTTACTGAATATGTTTCGTAGGACTCAAGTTTAAACAATACTGAATCTCAGCACTTAGAAGTCGTAATTAACAATAAATACTTTAATTATGTAATTTTCTTATTAATTCACGTCTTTTAAGAATATGTTTAAAATCACTTTTATATCACAATACTTATTAATATTCATGACTAGCTGTAATCAAACTGTACACTATCAAAACTTTTCTTCGCCCGTCACTGAAACAGTCACTGTCTTCTTTCTGCTTTTATCTGTTTTTTCACTTTTCTCCTTCTTAACACCGTCTTCTGCAAAATAAAGAAAATCTTTTAGAAGTCCAATAACATTCATGAACTATATATATATACATATATATATATATATATATATATACATATACATATATCTCTCTTATTCTAATTTGGTTTTTAATCATGATTGTATCTTTTTATATATATTTTTTGGTCTTTAGTTATAAATTTCAACTATCTTCATTTATTGTCAAAGGTAATATAACAGTGGCAGAGCCATGCTTATGCACGAATGGGCCGTCTCGACTGGTGCGATACCACGGCCTCACAGAAAACCGGTTGTGAAGCAACACTTGCGTTGCATTGCTCTCAAATGAGTAAGGTTGCCGAAGGCCCAACTCCTCCTCTCCTCTTTCCCCTCTCCGCAAGCCCCAAGCTCATGGAAGGCGGTTTTCAGTTACCATCAGGTGACCCGTCTGTCTTCCCCCCCAAAGTATAAAAAAAGGTATTGTAACTTAAAAATGACTTACCTATAGCTTTCGATTGTTTTAGTTCATTCCACGGCTGTGTATTTGCTGTTATGAATAGAAGGTAGAAGAGGTTCGTCAAGAAATAAAACGAAGCAGAAATAAAGAACACTTTCCTCCACTCGGATGCTTGTGTCTGAAACATTCAGAAACTTATATTAATGTAACATAAACATGATAGTGCACAAGGTAAAAATATTGTTAGTTAGTTGCCGCTTTAGATCCCAACACGGAACAGACAATCTCTGCCTATTATCATGACCTCATTTTCCTTTCCTACGTCCTCAAACCCCAAAACCTAAACCTAAAATTTTGTATAAGCGTTGCTTTAGGCAAATGGATGTGATCAAACTGAGTGATGATGCGTCGTGTATTGAATGGGGCAATCTATTTAATTTTACTTCTGTTGATGACAAGGTCCACTTATTTACTGAAGCTGTGACCAAGCTATACGACACTCATGCACCGGTTAAGAAGGTAAAGCTTAAACGACCGCCTGCGCCATGGATGAATAAAGGTATACAGATGGCCATGAGCGCCGAAATCGCACTTTCAAAACCTATAAAAGAGACCGGGGGGAAGTCAACTGGCAACTGTATAAGACTACTAGGAATTGGTGTAACCAGATGCTACGGAATGCTAAACACCGCTATATTCTAGATAATATTTCCTCTCCCTCTACTGCCGACATCTGGAAGTTCCTCGGAACTCTAGGTATCGGCAAATTGTGATATGTAGACTTTCCACAATCTATAAGTCTCGATTCCATAAATCAACATTTCACCACCTCTCTCACGTTGGACATTCTATCTGAACAAAATACTCTAAATTACATCAATAGTCTGCCGCACCCTAATTTATGCCATTTTCACTTCGGTCCTGTTACAGAAGGAGAGATCAAGAAATTTATCCTATCTATCAAATCCCAAGCAGTTGGTTGTAATGGCATTAGTCGGAGAATGATCATCACATTGCTAGACCACCTCCTTCCCGTTATCTCCCATATTGTTAACTTCTCCCTTATGTCTGGTACATTTCCTTCTCTATGGCGGAACGCGTATGTACGACCGTTACCTAAAACTTCGAATCCGTCTCTTCCCACTCACTTCCGTCCTATTTCTATTCTTCCTTTTCTATCGAAAGTGCTAGAAGCCTGCGTCCACAAACAGTTCTCCCATTTCATTTATGACAACAACTTACTCAGTCCCCTTCAGTCTGGGTTTCGGCCTGGCCATAGCACGGTCTCTGCTCTTCTCAAAGTGACTGGTGATATTCAGGTAGCCATGGAGAATACCATGGTTACTACGTTGGTTCTGGTTGATTTTCCCAATGCCTTCAATGCAGTTATATTATCAAACAGAGTTGTGCAATATATCATCTGCGCTTTCTGATGTGTTCGGCGTATCAGTGAACCCGAATAAATGTCAGGCTATCATTGTCGGAAGTAGCCGTAATATGAGTCAACTTGACCTTGCTTCACTCCCACCACTTACTTATGATGGTATGGTCATTCCATACTATGAAAGTGTGAAAGACCTCGGATTGTTTATTGACACAACTCTGAGCTGGCGAAACCATGTTGCTACTATTTGTCAAAAAGTAACAGGATCAGTGCGCGCCCTTTATAGGCTAAAGAACTTACTGCCCTCTTAAACTAAGGTAATACTTGTACAGACTCTAATATTCCCTATTCCATTCATTCTATTCCCTTTTTCTGCCCAAGTCCTATCCCCTAGCCCTATCTAACATCACAATTTCAATATTTAGGTACAAACCATATTGTAAATCTTAGATCTTCAAACAACCGGCTTCTCCATTGTCCACTCACCGCTCCGACTTCGAACATTCTACTTTTTTTGTTCAATCTGTCCTTCTATGGAACTAGCTCCTTTTCGAGATCAGGATGGCCAAAACTCGGATTACTTTTAAATAAATGTTACGGAAACATGCCTTATCAGACTCTTTTAAATCTTAAACTCTCCTCCACGAATTTATAATATATATTATATGTGTATACATGTATTTATGAATATTTATGTATTATATGTACACGTGTATGTAAAATATTATATTGGCATGTATATAATAAAGTTCTCCTGCTACTAACACAATATTTTATTATAAAAATATATGTACTTGCGATTACTTATAATTCTTAATCTCTGTGCATCTATCTACCTTGTTTTGTCTCTGCATCGCCCTAAGGTCGGCTGGTAGAAAATGCCTACAGCATTAAGTCCACCTTTGACACATATTGCGCATTGTGCATAAAGTATTTTACAATTGTCTAGAAACACCAATATTTAAGACCCATTATAGGTAAAGCTTAACATATTTGAAGTTTTAAAGTGAAAAAATAAACTACACATATTAGTTATAAAAACAAATTGGTTAAAATGTAAGTACACATACTTAGACAAATTTAAAATTTGAATTTTTTATTTCTTCATTATTTCATGAATTGCTCTATAATTATTTGAAATCGTCTAAATTACAGACCCAAGGCATTCACAACACTTTTTATTTTTCGTAAACAATCTATGTTACTAATTCCAAACGACACTTACTTCATCAGTGACGACCATAGAAACGGTGAAAGGTGCGAGGACAGAGAAGATGGCTCCTGCACCGTTGGTCAGTCCCATCATTGTACTGGCGAAGTTCGGAGACAGGTCGATGTGTGACATCTAAAAAAAAGATATTTAAGTTATTTTTAATTTAAGACTGTAACGTTCACTTAGTAAATTTTGAGAAAATTGGTACTCTCGCTCTTCTTCACAAAATACAATATAAAAATATCAACAGAGAAGATAGGCTTATATATAAGCCCATCTTCGCGAAGGACGTCGTAAGTGTGTTATGCCGAAGTACCGACAGTAAAAAAATATAAGAATAATTAAAATCAAGTGCGGGTAGTTGGAATACGATACATACAAATGGAATACGGTATGACAGGACAATCATATATTTCATATGTACATAACGTTAAATTTTGACACTTTATTTGTTAATTCCTAAGGGAAAGGACCCATTTGCATTGAAAGTAAAACTATGTAAAACAGTACATTAATATATACATATATTTCATAAGTCAAAATTAAATCCTAATTAATAAAAAAAACAGTTAAAATATTCAGGAAACTCACCATAAAACCTGAGTAGTGAGCACCATTTAGACCCACAGTGATAGTTAGTAACACTACTGCTAATGTCAAGTGGCCTGGAGGTAAGTATGATAGACCAATCAGAGCCAGCGCCGGACCCCAAAGAGCTGAAAATATACACATAATTAAGAGTCAAATTTTCTTTGCCTTTATGAGTGGTAAAAACAACAAAATACTCGTCACCATTATTAACTTCCTTATTTTTTGCTAACGTTATCTGTAAATCTTTTGTCACTTACTAAGACGTTTTAATTAGATACCTTACATAGCTTTAAGTACCGTGACGAAGAATTCTTATATTCATGTTTTTTTATTTATTTTTTTATATTATAGGGGGACAGATGAACGGACGGGTCACCTGATGGTAAGTGACAACCGCCGTCCATGGACTCTTGCAACTCAACTCGATAACTCTGAGAGTCGTAAGTGTGCAGCCCGCTTTTGAGGGTGATGAGACATGAGGGTATGCGAGGAGGGGAAAAAGAGGGGAATGAGGAGATTGGAAAAGGGGCGGGAGGTAAGTGGAGAGGAAAAAGGAGAGGGGTAGTTGGGTCTCCGGAAACCTCACTAATTTCGGGGAAATGCAACGCAAGTGTTGCATCGCCATCGCTCCTCTCTACTTCCCCTCCCCGCATCCACCATCCCTCTTTACCCTAGAAGGCAGGCAGCGCACTTATGACTCTTAAGTTGCGGGTGTCCATGGACGGCGGTTGTCACTTACCATCAGGTAACCCGTCTGTTAGTCTGTCCCCCGATAGTATAAAAAAAAAAAAATTGTTAGTGGAAAGTGGGCGTTTGAATTACTTCTGTTTACGCTTTCAGGGAATGAGTGTATGTATGAAAAATAGGGACTTATCACAATCATGCGCTACAAAATTCCTCCGCATAGTGCAGCCTACCGGACCTGCTGGCAACATTTCTTTATGTTGTTCTTTTGTGTAAATAATTTCATAATTTAATGGTGACAGGTTAAAGGTGATGCGACAGCCCTACTTTTATATATATGAAGCATAAATCCATCGGTATCAACAGGCTAATAACAAAGTTTAATCAAATCAAACAAAAATATTGTTTACCTATCGTGTTGAAGATTCTCCTGGATGTGACGAGACTTATTATCTTTCTGTTAACAAGGAAGTCGGCTATCCAACTAAACACGAAACTCAGTATAAGCATGGCAATGTAAGGTAAAGCTGACAAGTTGCCATTCTGAAAACAAAAAAAACACTTAATATAAGTTATGCATTTAAAAACAAATAAACCTGAAAGGTATATACTATAAACAACTTTTTTTTATTTTATTTTAATGACATTCGTTTAGTTAATTAAAAGATTAACTAGTTTTTGCCCGTAACTTCGTTTGCGTCGCAATTACGAATTGTACATGTTTTCAGGATAAAAAGCCTACATACATATAGCCTAAGTGCAATTCCAGACTATCTCCATCTCTGAGATATATTTCATTCAGACCCTTTCAGCCGATTTTGCATGATTGAGTAACGAGCGTACATTACTTTCGCAATTATATATATTTTTCAGTGGTAGAGCCATGCTTAGGCACGAATGGTCCGGCTCGACCGGTGCGATACCACGGCCTCACAGAAAACCGGTTGTGAAGTAACGTTGCATTTCCCCGAAATGGGTGAGGTTTCCGGAGGCCCAACTCCCCCTCTCCCTTTTCCTCTCCCCTCATCTCCTTTCTCCTCATCCCCCCTCTCTTCTTTCCGCTAATTGCATCCCCCATCCCTCATCACCCTCAAAAACGGGCAGCGCACTTGCGACTCTTGAGATGCGGGTGTCCATGGACGGCGGTTGTCACTTGCCATCAGGTGACCCGTCTGTTCTTCTGTCCCCCTATAGTATAAAAAAAAAATATAATGAAAGGAAGATAAGTAGTAGCAGTAATAGACATTTGTATTAAGTCGTTAAAACATAAATCAATGTTTATCCTCTAGTTAGATCAGGTGATTTAAGAAGTTCAAAACCTTAAACTTACCTCCTTAATATTAACATTGAGGACGTGGTTCATGTAAGATGGCATTTCAGAAAGCAATGTCCAGAAGCCCAAGTTTTGTCCACAATGTGCGAGGAGGATCGCCCAGAAGGGAAGTGACGTCAGGATATTTAGCCATGGTGTAGGCGTACTCTGTGAATTATTTTATCTTTTTGATACTTGTTTTATTATAAGTGTTCTGTTACGCTAGATTCTGTATTAAAGATTTTAACAGTTAATAAATAGCGGTGCAACAATTTCCAAATTACTTTATGCCTATCTCTTTTTTGTACATTTTTCTAATCTTACTTGGAATCACTTCTGAATTATTAATTAAGCTACCTAACCTTTGGGTTCGAAAGAGGTTTCTTTTTAAAAGAGACCTACATTAAATTTAAATTTTATAAGACTTACCCCATGGCCTATTTCACCTGATCCAACATTGTTTTCAATGTACTTCCTTTCTTCATCAGTGATCCATCTACTAGTGCTCGGCGTGGAGTCCCCTATGAGCAGCCACAGGATAGCCCACAATAGGCATACTATTCCAGCCACATAAAAAACGGATGGCCAACCCCATGAACTGGCTGACAAGACTCCTGATATAAGTAGCTCAACGATTGTTCCAAATTGTGCACCTTGGGACCAATAAAATTTTACTAGTTTTACTTCATGACTATATAAAAAGAAAAACAATCTAAGTTGGAACAGACAGAAGTAATTAAGAACATTGCAACCAAAATTTGAAGTAACACACCTGCTAAGAGTAAGCAAGTACATACCCGAGTAGACGAAGGTCCCTAGCCGGCTGCGTTCTCCTTCAGGAACCCACTGTCCTAATGCGCCGTGTAAACTTGGATACAGCAAACCTTGTGTGAGACCCATTCCAATACGACACGCCACTACTGCCATGTAGCCTTGCTGTACACCAAGAATGATAAAATTTTGTCATACATTGCTGATCATAAACCTTACGTAGTTATTGTGATACACTTTGGTTTATCGAGATAAATAAGAATATCCATTGAGTTTACCAAATTCGACGAATGTATTTCTAAGAGGTCTGTAATATGTTTCTAAAAATTTCATTATTCGAGCCTGCAAGGCACAGGTTAATAAATGTGTATATTTTTGTTAGGAGAGGAGATTAATGTACGACAATGTTTGATTACCTTTAACTATTTATGTGGAAACAAACTTGAAAACTTTTTAATTAAGGCTCATCAAAAATCAAAGAATTGCTGCCAGGCATTAAGAGAATAACGTACTAAACCATACATATTTTTATCTATAAACATCTACTGAGGAACAAAAGATAAGGCTTATTACGTTACTACTTTTTTTTCTCTTTATTTCGAATAAACTCTGTTACTGGGTTCACATACTTTGTAAAGAATTACATGCTCCAGAATACCAATAAGCTGTCCTACTTAAGTACATATACGATATTTCTCTCAAGTAGGCGTCCCGCTTGCTGCTTTAACTAATAAGGGTCATATCCCCTGACACTTTTGTAATGGAGCTCATCAATAAAAGTAGAGGAACAGAAGCTCGTAAGTTAATAGACGGTATTTCCATTCTGTTGCGCCACTTTTAGTCAGGAATGCTATCGCTTTGACGTGAAAGAATCCCTTTGTTATAAAGGACTTTTTATGGAAAATTTGCTTGTGCAAAGAACAAAATGCTTTTGGGCAATACCTTGAGACAAAAACATATTTGTATATGGTTTTAACATGGTTATTGTTGTTTCAACATTAATTAACATTCTCGTTACTTATTTGTTGGCAATTTTCAGGGGAAGAGATTAATATTCTGTTTATTTTTATACTTAAACATTTACGGCTAATGTATTTTATGTTATGCTGATTGTTATAGCAAGGATTGACAAGGGTTGACTTGAAAATCTTCTCCGTTTTTCGTTGGTTGAAATGAACTGAAGTCGAATCAAGAATCTTTTATTGTTTTTTTTTATATCAATGCTAACACCTAATGAGCTTAAAGATATCTATTGTAATCGGATATTGTAAACATAATTATTTTAATGACTTAAATACCGTATTCGATCACCTGTTTCTCTCGAAACGATAAACTAATACCATTGCCTTTTATTAAAATGTTTTTATTATGATATAGGTGGACAAACGAACAGATGGGTCACATAATGGTAAGTGATAACCTCCACCCATGGACACCTGCAACTCAAGAGCCGTAAGTACGCTGCCCGCCTCTAAGGGTGATTTGAGGGGAAAGCCGAGAAGAGATGGAAAAAAGAAAAGGAAGATCGAGGATGGGGACAGAGGAGAAGTGCAGTCTGGGCCTCCGGTACCCTCACTAACGTGGCAATACAATATAACCATTGTTTTTCTACCGGTTTTCTATGAGCCCGTTAAGTAATAGCTCCGGTCAAGTCGGTCAATTCGGGCCTAAGCATGGTTCTCCCAAGGCAAACAATGAATAAAATTGCAAGTAGCCGAACATAACTGTAGCAGTTTTTGTACAAGTTTATATTTGAGATTCTACTTCCGCTTAGTTAAATGTACGGGAGACTTCATAGTTAATGTGTGTGTGTTATTTTTTTTAATTTGTTAGTAACTATTACTACTTTTTTATCTGTAAGTGATAAAATAAGAAGATAATTTATATACCCGCGATGATTAATACGCCCAATGGATCCAGATGAAAGGTCTACTACTGGTCTAAAACGCTCAAAAGCTTTAATAAAGGACTATGCTAACAAAATACCTAAAGTACTTTTTAGATAAAAAAATACAAAACATGTGCAGCAGCGTGGATCCTTACCGGACACTGCAATCTGAACAAACATATGTATGTTTCATCTAAAGCTAGGTCAAAATCATTTCATGCAGATTCCGTCAGGAGGCAGTGTAAATTGCAATGCATAATTAATGCATATTCTATGCTTTTGTGGCTAATGCGGTACCGTGGAAAGTGGAATCCCGCATGGGTCATCACCCTACTGGACCAAAATGGTATGTCGGATTCGTACCGACTAAAACCACACAGTGTTCCTTCCCATACTCCTATTGCTGGGGTCTCAGGTATTCCTTTGCAAATCCCTGTGCACCCCTGTAGACCTGGCCGCCTATTGAACAAAAGATGACCTCACTCAGGTGTAGCTTCACTATGAACACGGCACCTCCGTCTTGCGCGTGCTTCTGCTAGAGCGACGGATAGAGCAATATCCGTCACCCTCAGGGCAGCGCTTATGGAGACCGGAAATCAGCTTGCGTTCTCCGGCGTCTGGTGCGTCTTCTGCGGGATGGGAGAGTACTAGACCTCTCCCGTTCCCTTTCCGTCACCTCCTTGGCGAGCATCACCCCCTAGCAAAACGAGGCGGCAGTATCCCACGCACTCTCGCTAGAGACTATACTTGGTGTATTTTATGATAATTTGTGTATTTTAGTTTTATTTGTGCATATAGTTACCTAGTTTTAATGTTCTTGTAAAAGTATTACTCATGTAAGTAAATAATTGTATATTTATGAGGAAACAAAGTTTTGTCATTACCAAAATTAAATTGTACTGTAATGTTTTTAGTTATAGTATATGTAGTAACAGATATCGTATAATAATGTGTATTAATTGTATTATTGTGAAATACCGCTGTGTGACCTACGCTGCTAGTTTTCTTAAATCATCATCAAAAAAAAAAAGAAAACTGAATTTCTTGGATTTTTTTTTTAATTTATTTACCGATTAAGATGTCACAATATCCTTACAGTTACTCCGTATTACATACAATATCAGTGAATAAAGAGTTGCCATAAACATGTCGTATTTAGATTTCAACAAAAGTTATTAGTGCCCTCGATATCTCTGCCTATGTGTCCCTCGATTTCTCTGAAATTACAACTTCAAATCCTGTCCTGGTTATAATGGGACACCGTAGGAGTAAACTATAAAAAAATAAAATTGATTGAGAATTGGAGACAATTTTATTAACATACTCAGAAAAAGAAAAGAGTTACATACGTCGCATAAAGAACTTGATCCTTTTTTCAAGTCGGTTAAAAATAGTAGGGAGATTTCATATTTGATTTAACAATTAAGTTGTCTTAATTGTATTGGTAGACAAAACCATAATATCATAATTATACAATTCTAGACCAGCGGCGAAACAAGGGATTTGTATACTAAGTTATATCCATACCACGATTTTAGGGGTCGATCCCAAATTGATCATCTTACGCACCCTGATATTGAACCTATTGCTGTTAGATTGACCACAGTAGGATTTTTTGCGAAAGAATATCAATTTCGTGCAATTTACTCATTCTATAAATTTTGTGAGCCGTAAAAGGCTGTTCAATTATCGGATGGGCCGGAGGTCGACACATTACAACTAAAAAATAATTTACATAGTGTAGCTCCCATTAATGGAATTAAAATTGTGCTTTGTGAACAAAAGTAATTGGCCATTTTGATTATAAGTATGTGATTATGCTTTGAAAAAGCTAGCAGAAAAAAACACCAATGCCATTGTACAGGCAATTTCTTTGTAGCTAAAAGGAGAAAACAACCAGAACTTCGCGTCAAGTTTAAGTTTGGGTCTATTATGAGTTGAACTAGTTGCATACCCAAAAAAAAACCTTCTAAAGACCTTCTAAAGAAGATAATTTTTGAGGAGTTTTATTTAATGAAATAAATTATGAAGGATTCTTAGCAAGTGTTAATTGCCATTTATATTTTCTACTCTCAGTGCGTTAATGATGTCAAAAATGCCTACCCACTTTTAAGCGCTCTGATTATTATCTTTGTATTAAATTTAGAATTGATTTTCCAAATTGGATTTCCCAAAAAAAGTATGTAATAAATTAAATCTTTATTCAATTTACTAACCAAACATTATAACTTCATTTACGCTTTCTGTACTTTAGGTTTTTGGGTGTTTGGTACCGAAATAAAATTAATTGTATTTGTAGAAGGAAGGAATTACAATTTTTAATTTACTTCGCGTTGATTTTCTCTTCAAAAGATTTTATTAAAACATGATCGTTGACTTTGTACTTAAAACAATTATGGAATTACTTTTAAAATTTGGCACACTTTGGTAAAATTAACAGTTCTGTCCAATCACAAGTAGTACAGGACATACAGGTACGCTAACTACTAGGGTCCCTACTCAGTTTCCTCATCCGAGATTTGCTATGTCCCTCACTCAGTACAGGATCCTATCTGTACCCATTTTCCTTCTACAAATCTCTCTATCATTCTTCTCTCTCATCTTGCAACGACTACATTGAAGAAGAGTTGGCATCTGGCTGGTGGCCCGCCACAAAATAAACTAGCCAAAACTCTTTTCTAATGTAAAAATTGTACCGACCCCAAGTAAGCTTAGGATAAGGGTAGAACCCCGTAGGTGGTGCCCGCATAGTGTGGTCAGGCGCTAGGAGAGGTCCGGATGTCTTAGTAAAGCTGTTCCCGGATTCCTCCTATTTTAAGCGCAGCATGGCACACCGTGTGGTTTTAGTCGGTTCGATTCCGACACACCGTTCCACCGAAAACCCCGGTGGGATGACGGCCCGAGGGGGTTTCCACACGAAAAAAAAATGTAGAAAAATAAGGTTGATTTTAAATTAAACTATCTACACCAACATTTATTTACGAAACGATAAGAAGAATTTAACTTAAACAAAATATTAAGCAAACTTCCAAAATATATTGGCAGTAAATCAATAACGAAAGTAGACACTATAGTCAACTATACATACATAATTCCACGTGACTGCAAACTGGCTACAAACAATTTAACTTAGAACGCTACCCATCTTGGTTAGACGTCATTTGCAGATTTATTGCTTGTTTACATAAAGCTCTACGAGATATATAGGAGATATTTTAAACTGCAAGTCTGCTGTCATTATGTCAAAAATGGGACGATGCTAAAATAATATATTTAATGATAAAAAATTTAAACCACTGATTCAAAGTCTGAAATCAGTCATACTTTTTTTGTAGTATCTTATCAAAGAAGTGACAGCACCAGAAATCTCTTTTTTCTGTCACTAGGGATCCATAGCTTTTTTTAAGGAGTGATGTCCTTTTTTGTAGGCCTCACAAAGCTTACGCTAAGAGTTCATGATGATCTTGATTGATGTTTTTTTTTAATTAAATGTTCCTTGTACGTTTGAAGAGGAGAATGTTTAACTTTAGGGTGTATATAAGATACAGATTATTTATGCAAAATGATATGATTGTCTGATGATCCTGCTCGTTCTTATTGTTGTGTTTCTGGCTATGAAAATTTTGGTAGGTAATTCGTTACTCGGGTTTTCATAACCAAAACTAAATTTGATTAGATTAAGTTAAATAACTTTTTTATAGTTCATTTATTTAACTGTTATTATATTTTAAATAAACTTAGTTTGGTACAAAATCCTAAAATGCAACTCATGGGCCTATTGAGATTTGCCGGATTGTGACATGAAAACTCTTCGTACGGATTCTAGAAACGTCTTTACATTTTTAAGCTTAGAAGTAATTAAGTATTAATAAAAGTTTTACACAATACTATATTTTCGGGCAAAGTACATATAAAGTGGTCTTCTGTTACTTAGAAGAGTATTACTTAAGCCAATTGTAGAATTTCAGAACAAACTAAATGAAATTCGAGAAAGTGCAATAACCATAAGTTTGTGGAATCCCAAAGCCACTTCTCCATCTGAGAACTGGTGCCAACTGTACAAGTGGTATAATGAAAACGATATGAGTTCCGTTCCGAAGCTTATAAGGCGGGAATTACGATGCTTTTGGACCGATGCCAAATGTTTCCCGAAAGTGTTTCCACCTGAACGTACAACGTCGTTTATTACATATAACACGTCCCACCATAAATTATTTTTTGTAGATAGATAATTTCGTCAAATGTGTAAGAGCCATTCTATTCAATCGAATAAAGGATGCTTATAGTAACTAGGGTTACCACTTGTTGTATTTTTGGAGTACATTTTGTTTTTAGTTTTATGTGCATTCGTAATTGGTTTTATTTATTACAAAACTCGTACATCTCATACATTAAAAAAATACTGACAAAAATACTGACTGACGTAGCTTGATGTACGAGTATAATAACTTAGTTATTAACAGTTGTAGAGCCATGCTTAGGCACGAATGGGGGCATCCGGATACTATAGGTTTGTATGTGTGATGTATTTTTACGTGGTAGAGCCATGTTTAGGCACGAATGAGCCGGCTCGACCGGTGCGATACCACGGCCACAGAAAACAGGATGTGAAGTAACGCGTGCGCTGCATTTCCCCAAAATGAGTGAAGTTTCTGGAAGCCCAACGTTCCCTCGCCCCTCATCCGCCCTCTCCTCTTTCCCATCTTTTAATCCCCGCTCTCTTGTTTTCCCTCCCCTCATCCCCCATCCCTCATTAACCCCAAAGGCGAGTTGAGTTGCAAAACTCACTTAAAAGTCAAATCATGAAAGTAAATATAAAATGTAAGTAATTACGTTGATCGGAATATTTCATTACCTTCAAATTACTTGTATGTATATAATAGTAATGCAAACAAGTCATTACTTAATAGTGTGTCGTACAGTAGAAATAACGACGATATGAACAACACCGAGTAGAGTAATAGGGCACTCGAAGTCTCGCTGTGAATATTTGGTGTTAAAAAATAATCAAACACACTCACGTTTATAGCAGCCAAAGGCAACAGTAAGTTTATAATCCCAGTGCTGGCCATTGAGAAGAACAGAAGATACTTAGCACCAAAACGGCCTGCGATTATTCCAGCAGGGACTTGTAGCACGATGTAGCCCCAAAAGAAAGAAGACAGTATCATATCTTGGGTGCTGCGATTCCAATCGAATAGCTGAAATATAATAAATACAGGTTATTAAACGACCTTATCGAGGCGAGGGTTGGAAACCTGTATTAATAGAATAAAGTTGTTCCAGTACAATACACAGATATAAATAATCAAAAGTGACAACCCTGGTGTGTAAACATAACACGCTACGGTGATTACACACAGAGGTATATGCTGGTCTGTGTTCCATATACGAGTATTTACGGGCAATCCAATACTTACAGCCAAAATTATTATCCGTAAAAATTGGATGCGTATGGTGAGTAAATACATTTCTTGAATATTTGTAGTCTTTGCTTACTGAGATTAAGTTTTTAATAAGCTACAAATATACACTTTCATAGTTAGCAATTTATTTTATACCTATAACGCAACAAAACTCATCTTTTACAAAGTTTACTAATCATGATATACGGGATCCATTTTTATTTGCCATCGTACCTTTGTCCTTAGCTTCGCTTAACATGTACTCACGAACGATCAGAACCTCTACGAGTAGTATGTATAGCTAAAAATACATCAGAGATCATCATCTTACAAAGATGATCATGTTGATCTTACAAAGGTGATAGTCACTTTGATAATTAAATACAAATAAGTCCTATGCACGGCAGTGTTAGAAGTGTTTTAATAACCTCAGCTCTTCTAACATAGAAATACCTTATCATATTTACTGAAACTTTAAGATATTCATATACATTCAGACTGACAAACTATTTGTGTTGTTGAAATAATTAAACTGTAATGGCAACATACAACACGGTCACAAATTACACTTAGACTCAGATCTAACTGAGGTTTATAAGTAATGTTTTGCTATTTACAAACGAAACATGTCCCATTTAAACTACAAGAAAGTCAGATAACGGATTTATTAAACTTGAAGAACTATGTTCATCTGTTTCCTCCTAACTTTTTGAAGTACATGTCTTAATTTAACAAATGAAGTATCGTTGGAAGCGTCTTAATTATCTGCGTGTCATAAGCTATGTGACGTCGCATATTAGGTTGGCAACTAATAATCTTTGTACACAAATTTATATTTTTTTTTAAGTATACAAATTCAAATTATTTCTCAACTATATAAGCACCGTCGTTTTCTATCACCTGTCGTCATTGCGCTGGCATAGACATAATGCCTTCCTCGTAAAAGTATTTAGGCTTTTGATCAAAAAAGGTGGTAATGTCACTTTTAAGCTGGTCTTCATATTAATTTTTTTTATCTGCTAAGTAGTGGGCTAGAGAACTATTACTAACTAATAATATCTGGAGAGTATGGTGGGTGAGGAAGGACAGCCCAGCCAACTTTTGCTACATGTGGTCGAGTATTATCGTGCAAAAAGTATACTTTATTTTGATTTTTCGGTAATCTTGCTCCTACTTTATCCAGTTGGTCACAATAAATATTGGCCGTGATTGTAGTGTTAGATGGCAACAACTTCCAGTATAATTCCGTTTATTCCCCACACACACTTAAAATAACTTTTTTACTCATGTCAGATTTTAGCGTCGGTACTCCTGCTTCTCCAGGTCCAAGCCATTGGCGCTTACGCAAAAAATGTATGTACATAATCCAACCAATGTTTGGTGGTATCGTAAGAGAGCACGCCTTCGCCCATTCGCTTTTCAACCTAAGGGAAATTCGTGAAGTAAAAGTCCAGTTCCAGTCCATCCATCCAGTTGTCAACTGATCTGACTTACAACTCTTGCTTTATTTATATGCTACTCCAAGAAATTCGAGATAGTTCTATAATATTTTAGAAACTGATCGAAAAAAATGGCGGGTTTATTAGTTGCCAACCTTTTTTTTTTTTACGTGTTTTCCACACGTAAAAAAAAAAATCTCCTCTCAAACTGGAGGGGGGGTTAGGCCCCACATATTCCCATGGTGTGGCCGCCCTGGAACACCATGGGACCTGGGAAGGGATGCTTCCAGGAACCCCTGCAGAACTTGGCCGCCTCTTTTCCAGGGCGGCCACACCATGGGAATATGTGGGGCCTAACCCCCCTCCAGTTTGAGAGGCGTGCGTGGAACACGTCATCGTTGTGTGCTCTCCGGCGCCTGATGCGTCTTCTGCGGGACGGGTGAGTATTTGTCCTCTCCCGTATCCTCTCCGCCGCCTCTTTAGCCAACATGACTTCCTCGCAGAATGAAATGGCGGAATCCCACTCGCTCTCGCTTCGGACCATGGACAGAACCATGGTCTCCAGGGAGAGGCCTCCCACACCTAAAGCCGTCACGAGGTTTTGGCTTTAGTGCGCCTACGCTGTGCACTCCACAAGTGTGTGTTGTGCAGTGTACTCACGACAGCCTCCGCAGTGATGGCACACAGACGTTGGCTCCCGGCCTATACGACACAGATACTTACCGAAGCAGCCGTGTCCGGTGAGTATCTGCGTCAACCGTCAGTAGAGGCTGCCATGTCAACTCTCTAGCCAATCCTTTATGATGGGCCTTATCGCCGCAATTGTGGCGTGGCCTGTGCTCGGTCGCTCAAGTCGTTCTTTCCACTCTACAAATAAGACCTGGCGGAGCTGGGACCGTTTCGCCTCGATTTAACAAGGCATGGGTCGCAACCCCCTTTCCAGCGCCCCCTTGCGCCAATTGTAAAGTGACGCAAGGACTTTCGCTTCCAGGTCCCATGGTACAGATCCGGCTAGGAGACTCGCCGCTTCGAATGATATCGTGCGGTATCCTCTTATAATCCTGACGGCCATCACCCGCTACGGGCGCCGTAAAATCCCGGCATTAAGGGCCGTCAGGTTCTCCGCCCATATTAAAAAAAAGCCATTGACCGCACTATTCCGACATAGAGTTTCCTACAGCAGGTGTCAGGCCACCTTAAGTTAGGGAGCAGCCGCGATAGAGCAGCGGCAGTCCCTATGAGTTTGGGGGCCAGACTCCGAAAGTGATATGAGAAGTCCCATCGACTATCTAGGACAAGCCCTAGAGACTTCATCGAGGGCTTGATGCCGATGCAAACACCTCCCACGGTTATGCTGGATCCCGAAGGTGGTCTTTTTTGGGGCCCATGGAAACAGAGGGCTTCCGATTTATGTAAAGCCACCTCAAGACCCAGCCGCCGAATCCTCCCGACGACTTGAGCAACCCCGGCCGTGGCCTTTATGGTTGCCTCACGGTGTGTCTTGCCTCGCGCCGTCACGAGAGTGTCATCCGCATAGCAGGTCAGTGTGACACCTCCCAAGAGCACACCGCGCAGCACCTAGTCGTAGCCGATGTTCCACAGAAGAGGACCCAGCACCGAACCTTGTGGGACACCACACGACATCTCTTGCCGAGTCTTCTCTCTTGCAGATTACGGCTCTATCCGACAGATAGGCCCCGACAATGTGGCGGAGGTAATGAGGTTCTCTGTGATAAATGAGTGCCTCCCTGATGCTATTCCAGGGTAAGGTGTTGAAGGCGTTGGCGATGTCAAGCGACACCGCCATCAACACCTCACCTCGTGACACTGCTTCCTCCGCCAGGCCCCTTACACACATGATCGCATCCACAGTGGAACGCCCTTGGCGAAAACCGAACTGGTTGTCGGTCAGATCCGGCCCCACTCTTGAAAGATGTTCGACGAGGCGTTCTGCAATGACTCGCTAAAAGAGCTTACAGACCTCGTCGAGTAACACAATGGGCCGGTAGGCAGATGGTGTGTCTTCCGGACGTCCCATCTTCTGGATAAGAACCAGTTTCCCCGTCTACCACAGTTTTGGAAACTGGCCTCGCTCTAAGCATGCGTTAAAGAGCCTTCTTAGTCGAGGCCCGAGAGCCTTGAGGGCCAGAACCCACGCACGGCCTGGAATACCGTCGGGTCCTGAAGCAGTGCTTTTGGCTATGAGCCGTTGCACCGCTGCCCTCAGTTCTACCCAAGTAATTTCGGGCGTGTCGTCGTCTTCGTCGTAGGACGCATAAGGTGTAGCCATCGGTGGAGGTATACGATCCGCTCGCCTTGGAAACGGGGAGCCAACAACTCCTTCAAGCAGTTCAGGTCGGAGACTCTGAGTCAGTGGGGGAGCCCAGGGACGTAGTTTACCCCTTGCCATAAGGTATGGGCGGCCCCATGGATTACTTTCCAGAGTCCCCAATAACTCGCCGCGGGCCTCTGATTTTGCCCGCTTTATCGCTACCTGAAGGGTCCTCTTGGCAACCCTGTATTCTGAAAGCAAATCTGCCTCCTGACCTGCCGCATTCTGTAGGTGGCGACGCCTTCTGCGAAACCTTGAGTACTGGCTGCGCGCGATCATGCAAGTTTCCCGCAGACACGCGATCTCTGGTGTCCACCAGTACACTTGGCGTCTGGGAGTCCTGGCCTGAACCCTAGGCATCGCCGCATCACATATGTGCGACATAACCTCCCGGAACCAATTTGCCTCTACATCAACATCAACAGGCCTGTCCGGTGCAGAGACCCAGGCCTGTACGATGGAGGCTTCCCGATCTAAACGCTTAAGCGCCCAACGCCGACTAAGTGGAACCGTCCCAGTTGACGCATCAGAGGTCAGGGTGGAGACTTTATTAGTTGCCAACCTAATATTATTAAATATGGCGCCCTCTGGAGGATAAAAAGTGATGTACTGAACAATATATTTTTCAGTGATACCGTATTTTTTTATTAAATAAAAGGGCTTAAAGAAGACATTTGGTTGGAAAAATTTATTTATGATAACTTGCTGTGGCTGTTACTATAATTGTGTAGATGTAGTATTTATTAAATAACCATATTGCGCCAAAAACGTGTGAACAGTAGTCGGTCGGTATAACCTAAATATTTTTATGTTCCTCTGACCACAAGGATATGCTAAATTTTAAGGGGAAGCGCTATAAACAAACTTATTCACTTTCACATTTATAATACTCGTAATAGTGAGGATAGTTCACATTATTTGAAATTTTTTAATCCTGAAAAGCCTTTTTAATGCATGTTAGTTTTCTGCCTGTTCCAACCAAGACGCACGTCCATGAACCACCTAACCACAGCCACCTAACCACAGCCTTCCTTCAACCTTGTCTAACTTGTTAGTGAGTGAACAACAACATTAGACATTTGGACTTATTTTAACCATTTCACAAGTTTCATAATTGTTTCATTATAATTCTAATGAAATGTATTCAAAAGTCCGCAATAAAATTAATAAATAAATATAATAATATGTCTAACAAAAACTACCGCATGTTGGTACGTACTGTCGAGAATAATATGTTATTTTCTACTTTAAGTTTGAAGAGAAATTAATAAGAAAGAAGAGTCTTTCTGTGCTATTAGGTAATCATTAATTGTTCATAGCTCATGTAATTGTAAGCTATTCAAGTTCTCTAATTAGACATTCTAATGCTACCTTACTGTTTCTTACATACTCACCGGAAAGTTATTGTGGTCTGTGGAACTGTTTGAAGTCATGGCGACAATGGTAACGCTCATGCTGACCCTGGTTCCGTATGAAACTGTTGTAGCGAAAAATAAAAGAGTGGCTATGATGTGTCGCATGCCGATGAAACGGTCTGTGAACAATATTGGCACAATTATACAACATGTTACGGAAAGCTGGAATAACATTTTGTGTCGTTTAGTAGACCTCCGGAGCGTGAAGCGTTAACGATTGGTAAATAATAGGAACTAAAATTGTGAATGTGATGTTGTTTTTTTAAACTTACAATCCTTAAAGATAATAATGAAATTTCGGAGTACACGTTCCGTGTAAATTTAAAGAAAAAATCGTTCGTTGTACGTCACACCACGCACTACGGTTAGCAAAAGTGTTCAAACTGTCGCCGAAGGACCTCTACGAGCATGTTCATGGCAGAATAACCTTAAATTCCAATTTAATACCGTCTTCACTTCATCTACCTTACTATGCCTACCTATGAGTGAAGAGAGACTTTAAAGATTCACTACTCGCTCGCATACGCGGTACGTTCTAGACATTACCAAAAGTTGTTTCAAATAACATTAAACTGTGTGTTATGTTTACAAAACTACAAAACCCAACACGTAAACTAAACTCTCGTTTTAACACAACGTTAAGTCAAGTCTATATCTTGAAAACTTAAACAAAGGAACATTAGAATGTTTAGAAGACTAGTCTAAAGGAGGAATATGAACAGATTAAATATTCATCTGTTTGTGTAGGATACACTAAGAAACAACAGAACCAATGAATCAACATACGCATTTAGGTTCAAAAAATGTGTGGGACATATATAAAAATATATTTATGCTTCTTTTGTCAAAATTGTAATGTTTATATTTTCATTTTTTTTGTTACAGAGCAACTAGTAAAATATCTCATACCTACGGTCCACACTCTCTCTTTCTCTCTTATGCACTCGGATTACTCGTATATACGAAGCCTGATAATCTATTTGGGAGGAGGTTTCATTGAATGTTGTATTATAATGTACAAAACACATTGCAAAACAGTCAGTCTTACGCGACAAAATATCCATCCCCATCACCTGGACGATTGGCACTCCATCACTGTGCGCTTCTCCAGAAGCTTTTTGCCTCGCACAACCAGCTTATGGAACAAATTGTCGCCTGCCGTATTTCCGAACCGATACGACCTTCAAACCTTCAAGAAAAGAGCGTATTCCTAACTAAAAGGCCGGCAACGCACTTGTTACTCTTGAGTTGCGGGTGTCCATGGGCGGCGGTAGTCACTTACCATCAGGTGACGCGTCTGCTCGTTTGCATAAAATATATATATATGTATATATTTATATTTAAATGTTGCTATATGAATTTTGTAGCTGAATGTAAATAAACATATGTGTATGTGCATAAGTATATGTTGCAGTAAAAGGAGACTGCATAATTTAAAGCAACTTTCTCATTAAACAATCAAGCAGGCAAGCTTAGATTGCAAAACAGTTTAAAAAAAGACACTTCACCCAGAAAAAAAAGTATTTAGATTAATAACTAAATTTTGTTTAAATAATTAAATGTTCAGAATATTCACAAATCTTTAAATAATTCGACGATGTGTTATAATTCATGGTACATAATTATCAAGTTAAATATTTTACCTTGTACCTTCAAAAGTTTTTTAACATTTAATATATGAACTGAGTTAAGCGCTTCCCGTGAGAGTTTTTAAGTTAGTGAGCAACAAGCATAATTTGTTATTATTTAAGGTTATCGCACTGCTGCTATTACAGCCATATGAATAAGGACACAAAAAAATTAAAGGACAGGCCTTGACGCTTAGACACTTAATTTACTCATATGACGGAAACATTGGCGTCGAGACTGAAACAGACTAACAAGAACATCATCGCTGATAGAGTAATCTATCTATCTATTGCTATACAATTACGCTGGAACGGCTTTGTATTGGCACAGAGATAGATTTTAGTCTAAACCCGGACTACTCCAAAACCCGTTTGCTCCAACGGCCATCGATCCTTTGACAGATCTGGCAAAGCTGTCGCCACTTCAGTATGCTTATTTATAATTTATAATTAACTTAAAAGAAACAAGTGAAAACTTTCGGTTAAGTAAGGTTTGCTTTCATTTTTATTTATTTATTTAATTAATCTTAGGAAGACCAACAGCAGATAATAATATTCTAGCGATGTATAATGTGTAACAGATAGCCAATTATAGGTCCCCACGCCCAGCTACTGTATGGAAGACGATGCGTGAACACAGCGAGTTTCATTGACCAGCGTAAGTGTGGAAGAGGCATCAGTGAATAAAATATTGAGAAGTTCTTGGTTATTGCTGGTTGTGTCTTTGAAAGAAATCAAGGCTGAGCATCCGCCTTAAGGAATCGGGTTTAGAATTGAATACGTCAAAGTTATGTATTTTGGTTTGTTCATTTAACGTTTTACCCGCTCGCCTAATAAACGCGTTTTGACGATAATTTGTGGATACAAATAGAAGGTGAATAGGCGTATAATATCTTACACTTTTAGTCGGTACATTAAAATTTATTTTGTTAAGAAGATCAGGGCAATCAATCGAACCAGATATTATACTCAATAGGTAAGTCACATCGGGTATTACGCAGCGATTAGTTAAGGGAAGGATATGGAATCTGTTGCAATGATTTAAATCGTTGTCAAAAATTTCAAGTCATTAAATATATGAGGATACATGAATTAGTAGTCCGCTTAATCTAGACCAAAAAATGAGAGTGAAGTTACATAAAGTCCCAACAAGCTGAAAATCAGTGAAATGATTCAAAACATAATTATAAACAATGTTTAAAAGTTCCCCATCATTCCCGTGTATGGAAAAAAAATATTCAAGGTCAAAGGTTAAAAAAATTAGTTTTTCGCGATTTTCAGCAAAACGGTAAGTTTTATCATAAAAGTACCTCAAAAAAATTGTAGATCATAAAATTATCTATAAAAAATGTATCAATACTTTTTTTCTTACGAGCCACCGTTTCTGAGATATAACGATTCAAAAAGAAATAAAAGACCTTTCACCTTGAATAAAAAAAAATTCCATACACGGGAATGATGGGGAACTTTTGAACATTGTTTATAATTATATTTGAACAATTTTACTGATTTACAGCTTTTTGGGACTTTATGTAACTTCGAATGTCTAAATTGACCGGACTATAGGTAACTAATTTAAAAGCATGCCTTAGCTGGTTATCTCCACGTTTATAAAACTTTTTATTATTTGTCAGATTAAGTTTTCATCCAGGGATACATTGAGTTTTTTATGTTTTGAGACAACAGTCTTTAAAGTTTCTTAGTGATAGTTTAGTCATTAAAAAGGATAGTAGTGGCGTTCCTTATACGTTACCAGTATTATTGACAATTCATTCTACTTAGACAAATGTTTGAGTTACAAATTTCGGTAACACCTAGGTTCAAATTCGCTACCGCTTAATCTTTAGAGTAAAGAATACAACCGGTGAAGATAAGACGAGCTCTCGGTGTTTGCACCTTACGAGAGCATCTGATATGGTTTGATTTATACTGCCCTACTTTTAACTCCTAACCCAGATTAAAAATGGATGGGGAGGACACCTAAATAAATTATAAGGCAATAATGACAGCTCATTGATTATCTGTGGAATCAGAGCACATGGCGAGCAACTGAGTCGCGCTTGTAAAATTAAATGGCAAAACTATTAAACCAGTATCATAAAAGCATTAAAATAAATATATATTTGCCATCATCATTGTTTAATACAACGCATGCTGTCCATTTGTGTACAAATATTATTATGTGCCGTATAAGGGACAAATGAACAGACGGGTCACAAGTTTCAAGTACCTGCTGGCTTTCAAGTTCCCCCTTTTAAGAAGGGGCGGGGGGGGGGTGAAGATGAAAAAGTTAATAGGGAAAAAAAATCAATACAGATACACAGATACACACAGACAAACAGTCTTGAAAACACACACTACTTTCCAATTAACGTTGAAATGGAGGTTTAATATCTGTTTCTTCCGTTCCAATTATATTGCAAAAGTACTCCTTACTCGACCTAGTTCCTTTTGTAACTTTTAATAAAAGAAAACACAATAGATGCAAAGAAAAATGTATAATATTTATATTCTAAACTTAATTAGACTTACCAAACGCCAGTATATAAATTAAAGTTTCGATTAACTAAACTGAGAAAGTAACTTGCTCCAAATACATTTTATGTCATTACATAATTAACTTTTGTTCGCGACTTAACTAATAATAAAGATTTGTTCAATCACTTCAGGTATATACAACTTACCCTTGTCAATACTCTAGTCTTAACCTTAGCTTTAAAACATATACAAACAAATCATAAAACACCTATTTTCAAACGGCTTCACGGATGGCATAGCGGTTTAAATGGTCACCTCGCCACCAAGCTGCCGCGCCTAGTGTTGTGGGTTCGATCCCCGCACGGGACAACAGTTTGTGTAATCCTCAACTTGTTGCTCTGAGTCTGGGTGTTCCCCCCGCGACATTACGACGACGTAATCATAGTGCAGGCGTCTTTAAAAAAAAAATAAAAAAAGTGTGATATAGGGGAACAAAGAACAGACTAGTCACCTGATGGTAAGTGATGAGATCGACGCCCATGTATACCTGTAATTGATGAACCGTAAGTGTACTGTCCACTTTTGGAAGAAGGGAAAAGATGGGAGGCAAAAGAGGAAGGATTGGGGCTTACGGAAACCTTACTCACTCAGTGAAACACAACGCTAACCATGCCGGGCCTATACGTGACTATGCATGGTTTTTCATGTCCACGTCCTTCTTATGTAAAAAAAATAATAAACCAAGCTTTTATTCAGCATTTAAACATGCTTTAAGCTTTCGTGGCTATGGCTCCTAGAAGCATCCCTCCTAGGGTATACTCAGGTCCCTTGCAACAGACCCACTTGTGTGTTAGTCGGTTCGAGTCCGACATATCACTTCACCGTCAGCTCCGGTGAGGTGATGAACGGTGGGGGTTTCCACAAGAAAAAAAAAAAACTTTCGTGGCTATACTGTATAACTCATATGATTATATAATATTTCTGTATCAATAAATTATTATTATTATTATTACATATAATATTTCATTATATTTTTAAAACTATAAAGGATTTTTGTATTTGTTTGTTTGTTTGTCACTCTTATAAGTCTTATTTATTGAACCGGTCATAATTAAATAATGCATAAGGGGTACTTTACATTTACAGAAACCATGTCACACTATGTTAATTAAGAAACGCATAAACCCTAGAGGCACGAAGCAGTTTGGTTCGTCAACCATTCATTGTACAGCTTCATTCGTATAATAGTAATGACGCGTGCTAATACGTGACCCGCTTTTTGACAGTTGCATTATATTCGTTGTTGAACCCACCACGCGTGCAATGTGCACACAATACGCAATTAAAACTAATGATAGGTAGTCGTTTAGGAGTACGGCTTCCAGCTGACAATGATACATCAGCAATTAGTTTTCTCTAAAGAATGCCCAAGATGTTTAATATTATCAATTTTAAGATATTTTTGATCTTTATATGAATATTTCCGATTCAACTACAGAATAGTTAAAATTATATAAAATTAGACTGAATTCTTAACTTCCACTTTTTGCTGACTTTATCACGAAACCTACCTTATGCTACTTCCACTATTAAGATGATTCAAAACAATTTGATGATACCTCAAATGTTGAAATCCATGAAGCCCTCTAGGCTCTACCGCGTGACACAAACTCGAAAACCATAACTCTTTTTTCTTCCACAGTAGGTAAAAAAATCAAACAGTCACAAAGTCACACAAAGTCTAAAAGATACTATCGACTGAACTTCAGCAACTTAAAGTGTTAAAACATAAAAATAAATAATGTTTTTATGTTATCACTTATCATTCACCAGATTATCAGACAAATACATGGTCTGATTATCGTATTTGATATAAGTAAACCACAACTTTACATTAAAATTCATGTAAATTTAAAGTGGAAACATTTTGATAGGTCGGTATGCGTACAAAGCAAGGATCACATATACACACAATTGAACAAGCGATAATTTATTGGCTGCAGCCAGGCGCAGTAATAAATTAATGAGCTATTAATAAGCGTCCAAAAGTTAGAAATAAATTCTAAAATACTATTAACAGCTATTGACGTCCGGGCACCGTATGACTACATATATATATACGTACATATATATACTGTCTGAAAGATAACAGTATTTTATTATAATTAATAAGTTAAGATTCTTTGCGTAACAGATGAAGTCAAACACTGTTTAGACTACCTAATTTCGTATAACATTGTTGAACTAGGCGCGGCTGTCGTAAACTAATCGCATGATGTCGATGTTTTTTTTGTATTGTATTGTATTGCATTGCATTGCTACAGTCAATGTACAATAGTTTTGTACTATTCAATTGATGTAACAACACTTCGACGTCCGCAATCAGTTAAGGGTATCTGATAAATATTTACAAAAGAAATTGGTATCAATGACGTACCAAAACGCTTTTATTCGTCACAGTCTGAAATGTATCTTGTTTACAGTTTAAAAATATAGAATAATTGTATTCTTTTATCACTAGACAACCATAAGACCCGGTGACGGATAGCTGTGTGGTTTTGAATGGTTCGAGTCCGATATACCACCTCATCATAGGCCCCCGTGAAGGATTTTTAACAAATTAATAAAAGAAGGCGGTCCTCAATTCGACTGTATTTGTTGGGCAACCGATTGTAAACCGATTTTCTTTGTACTTGAGCTTGGTCCTGTTTTAATTTGAGTAAAAAAAATATTACATATCTTTAAGTGGAAAATTAAGGGATTAAATAAATGTTATAGCAAACTGTTTACTATTACTTTAACTTAATTTATCATGAAAGGCTTAGTACATATTTTGAAGGAACATTTATTAATTAACAATGTAACTAAAAATTGTGCTCTTTCGTGTATCTGATTTGTCTTTAAAATCCTGACAGTTTAGAAACAAGGTGTTTCACTCCTACGTTATTTAAAATTACAGAATAGGTAGCATTAATGTCTTCTATCTGTCTCAATTAATAAAAAAGCACAAAATATTAAAAAAAAAAAACCTCTCTAATGTGTTTATTGATAGTGATCAATCAAGAGCCCGGCTACCTCAATTCTCGTCTATACACAGGCACTGTAGCGCCTACCAAGGCTATTCAGGTAGGCTAATTGCTAGCCTTTCATAGAGCCTATAGCACAAGTGAGCCTCGGGCTCTTGATAGCGGGAAAGGGTCTCTGGTTGGTTAGCAGTTTCCAATATCGGTTAGGCTTTATGAACGCTCCAAGGGAATACTACTTTTGAATCCATACTTCATTGCAAGTAAAAAAAAATGTGGTCTTTCGTTTGTTGGTCTTGTGTAAATTTGCATCTAGACAATATACTTGGTCATTAATGGTTAATTACTAGTTTTTTTAGTTATTGATAATTTTCCCAAAGTTTCCATCGAGTTTCTCGGTCGATTAGAGAGTGAATTTAAAACGACTATTAAACATAGATTCACATTATTTCAAATTCGAATTCAAATTCTTTATTTCATGAAATTATTCAACATTTATTTTAAATAGTACAATTTAAAAAAAAAATACTTAAAATTACAGATAAATGTCACCTTTAGGTTTCTCTATTAAATGAAAAATTATTATATAAAAAATAATGTATAATTAAGTACCTGTCCGAAGTGATCTAATCGCTAGTATCCGTATCACCATAATTAGGCTATTAAATATAAATATAAATAAATTAAAATAACTTTAATTGTGTAAAACATACATACATATAAGTAGTTGAAGTAGAATATGTTCCCGACGGTGTCGGTCAGGTAATCCATCAGATAGTATATATACAGTCAAGCAGTGCCCGGGTGACGGTAATGGGCTTACTATATATACTATATATATTATATACTATACTATATATTACGTTAGTGGGTTTTTAACACACCTCTGCCTACCTCTTAGGGGGTGCGGACGTGGGTGTATGTATGTATGAATGTAAGTTCTTTAGAATAGCAGCCTTTTTAATTTTCACTTGATCGTTTTATTGGTAGTTCCGACTTTTGATAGAAATAACCCTCACATTTTCCTGGGTCCACCAAAAATGAAATTAACGTAATACAATTCTGTATTATCTTATTATATTAGTATTTATAACGTATGAAGTAACTATATATACCTTCTATAATAGTTAAAAGCTGGACACTTATTTATAAAAATTATTTTATAAAACATTCTGTAAAACAAAAATTATATCGTCAATAAATTTTCAAAATACCTTGAACAAAATCTCTCTCTACAAGTAAGCGAGAAAGGTAAAATAATTACTTTACAAAGACGTCCAAAAAAGTACTTTTGCTATGTATGGGCACAGTACGTACACATTCTGTAACATTTTGGTGACTAATTTAATCTGACTTACATAATTGTGGCAAGACTCTTTGGCAATTAAATTTGAACATTGCAGTAGGAAAAGAGAAATTAAATGGGAATGAAAAGCATGTTGTTAATATGGAAGGATCATGAAGTGTGACTAATAGCTAAGATCAGGATCGCGTAACTCGAACAAGCTATTAGCGGGAAATCCGAACTGTCTAACAGGTCCCCACAGACCCACGAATAATTGCTAGTGCAGAAGCTGTCTATAAAAAAGGTAACTCTTAATATAATACTTGATAATAATTAAAGTTAAAGTTTTCTTTTTTCAGTGGTAGAGCCATGCTTAGGCACGAATGGGCTGGCTCGACCGGTGCGATACCACGGCCTCACATAATACCGCTTGTGAAGTAACGCTTGCGTTGCATTTCCCCGAATTGAGTGAGATTTCCGGAGGCCCAATTCCCCTCCCCCCTTTTCTCTCCCCTCATCTCCTTTCTCCTCTTTCCCATCTCCTACTCCCGCCTCTCTTCTTTCTGGCCTCAAAGGCAGGCAGCGCAGTTGCGACTCTTGAGTTGCAAGTGTCCATGGACGGCGGTGTCACTTACCATCAGGTGACCCGTCTGTTCGTCTGTCTCCCTATAGTATAAAAAGAATAAAAAAATAAATAAACGAACAACATTTAAAGTGTAATTTATATCGTTTATATGTTATATTAAATTAAATGCCAGCTTTTGACAGTAGCCTTTTCATCTGGTTCAAGAGATAACGCTAGTTGTCAGCCCTCTTCAAAAAAAGGCTAATCTTTTGTAATAATATAATGTGCTTTCATGTGCAGTCAGCTGATTTCTATTATTTTAGATTTTATTGGTGAACAATTAAATTCTATAAAGGACTATGCTTTATCTTATCAGGCAAACTACAGTTTTGTAAACTCAAATCCTTTGATAGAAGTTAAGTAAAAGTTACGCCTAAACTTTATGCTGTTTCAGATGAAAGTATTGAAAAGCTTATAGATTTCATTGAACAAAGCTTAACTATCTGTATAGAAAAGCCTAAGTCTTAATATAAACCTGAGAGAGAGTTAGAAATAAACTAGCTTTCATATAGAAAGACCTGCTTAGATACGTATGGACCGTTCGACAACACCTGTGAGGTGAATTTTATTGTTAAGCAATGCTTGCGTTGTATTTTATCAAGTGAATAAGGCTACCTCCTTATCCTCAACACCCTCTTGTTTCAAAGGAAGCCAGTGCTTATGATCCTCTTGAGTTGCTACACGTGAGCCGTCTACTCGTTTGACCCTTCCACCATAAAAACACTTGTGTAATGTTACGTAGTATAATAAATGTGAACGTGAGCTCAGCGTTACCGAAAAATATTCTGTGCTTTTTAATATATTATAAAAAAATCGACCTGTTCACAACAAATATTCAACAAATCATACAGCTTTTAACAAATTAAGCTAAGACACACGCAAGTGGTGTATGTATTTGACTCGTTAAAACAAACTAAAAATCGCCAAACTAGTAACCATTAAAGAGATTGAATTCCCACGACATGTCTCCAATCTTCTTGTCATCTAAACTCTTATTCTAAACATATACATTTAAAGTTTAGTTTTGAGAAGATCATTCGAAGCAAGTTAAATTGACATTTTAGATGCGCAGCAGAAGCTAATATAATACATAATAAGACTGTTATAAAAGGCTACTGTTAAACAAAACTAAAACTAATAATAAAAATGAATATAATCCTTAATATTATGTCTACGTAGAAAATAAATCTCTAAATGTGTATTAAATTCACGATATTATTTGCCAAAAACTTTCCATGTCCTTCTCTTACGGGTAACTGCATAACCTCGTTCTAAGCTAACGTCAAAGCTAAGAGAACTCCCTAGAGTTAGATGATGCAGATATGCTCGGGGCATTGAGGTAGTCTGAACACAATCTTACGACACACACTACACAGGTATCCTGTGACAGATAACCAACAATTTTTTATGTTTTTTTTCTACAAAAGCCTCCTTTGATATAATATTTATATCACGGCGGTAACTGAACGAATACAAACTAATCGTTGAAAGTACATAAAAATAACCAATAAATAGTTACCGACTGTAAGTGTATGCAGGCGGTAAATTATTTATTCAATTGAAATTCAAACTTCAAGAGTTTTACTATAATATAATAGGTTCAAGATAACTTTAAGAAAATGTGTTGATATTATAAAGATTTAATGACTAAAAGGTCATTTATATATACATATATATATATTCTTTTTTCTTTTTTTACTCTTTGTGCACCAATTTTACCTAATTCTTTACAGTATAGTCCATCAGGTTGTCTGGAAAAGATCGCAGATTGTGATAACTTCACTATTTGTACTCACCTATTATTATGTTCTCTGTTTGATACCTAACGTGTATATTAAGGAGCATCTATCTATCTATCTCTCTATAAAATAGTTTGTGTCTATATATCAAAGTAATTTAGAATTTATTTGAATATCAAATACTAATCTTCTAAAGTTAAATTGAAAAGAGAAAAAATGTCAAGGGCCGTGAAGTATGTGTTATAAGGCTTCGAACACGACTCACAGGCGCGCACCACTAGCATTCGATTTACACCTTGCAGTGTAATAAAGCCGGTCCGCGCGCACCTTGCGATGTACCGTTCTGGGTACAACATAACATAATTGGTTCGTTAAATAATATAGGTCGAACTTATTATTACATAAGCCGTACAGCGTGGACCTGGACTCATATCCCCTGGATAAATACATATATATGTACATGCTCTCACGTATATTTCTACGAAATTGTTGGGAGTGATGTCTCAAACGCCCATAGTACTTCTACCAATTATTATTTAGTCCAACTTATGTACTATAAGCAGTATATTATTATATATGTAAAACGTGTTATCATATTAAACCTCCTGCTATTTTTTATTTAATAAATAAAATAACCTGACCTGTGAATCGATCCCAGAAGCTCAATATTGCACTCCAACACCCACAAAACAAACGCGGATATTATACGTTATTTGCTTTTTGATTACTGATTTTCAAAGTTTTACTGGTTCCGAGTCATAAAAAACTTTAAAAATGAGAAAATAACCCTTTTAAACGAGTTGAATTTAAAGAGAAAAGATATTAAAAAGTTGTACTAATGATGAGAAGTGCCTCAAGTTAAAACAAGTGCGGCTTAGTTGAACGTGTAGCTTTCGTTGGAGCAGAATAGGGCCACCCCATGTCCTCCCGTGGGTGTCGTAAAAAGCGAATAAGCTATCGGACTGTTATCTAACAGATAGTTTAAATAAATACAGGCATGTAGTGCTTTGATGACGTCAATGAGCTTGTCCCTGTTACGTAAGTAGAAGTAGATTATTTAGAGATTAGATATTTGGTTCCGTTTCTAAACATTGCGTAATTATTTTTTAATAAACATCTCATCACTTCACTACGCAATTCGTTGTAGTAACCATTTATTCACAATTGCAAATGATTGATGTCATCCTCAGTCAACTAATGATTATTAAGTTATAGGATTACTTGCTCTGACTAAATCCAGTATTAATATGTCACTGACTCACTTTATCAAAACAAAAATTGGTTAGAAATAACAGCATTAATAAATAACATAATAAATTGGTTAAAACAGAAGAACAGATCAGTATCTTTTGAGCGTTTACTGCTCTGTATAGCTTAGTTACCATAAGACAAACCGATCTAAGCTAGTAGTTTCCCCTTTTTCTTCTGGAGAGTTAATAATTACCAGCTTAGTTTTCGTAGTTAAAAAGTTTTTAGCGGGAACAGGAACTTATTACGTGTACTATTGACATACCCGATTCCCTGATTCCCTGAGGATCTCATAGTATTCAAAGCTCTCCCAACACTGAACGAATTAGAGCAATCACGAAATCATGAAAACAATCACGAAAATTCTATTATAAAAGACTTGTTGAACACAACTGAGTTATAAATATTACTGTAGATACGTTTTTTTTTTATACTATAGGGACTAGGGACAGACGAACAGACGGGTCACCGGATGGTAAGTGACACCGCCGTCCATGGACACTTGCAACTCAAGAGTCGCAAGTGCGCTGCCCGCCTTTGAGGCCGGAAAGAAGAGAGGAGGGAGGAGGAGATGGGTAAGAGGAGAAAGGAGATGAGGGGAGAGAAAAGGGGGGAGGGGGAATTGGGCCTCCGGAAACCTCACTCAATTCGGGGAAATGCAACGCAAGCGTTACTTCACAACCGGTTTTCTGGGAGACCGTGGTATCGCACCGGTCGAGCCGGCCCATTCGTGCCTAAGCATGGCTCTACCACTGAAATGTGCGTATTTTTGGCATTTTGTTCTAATTATTTAGGTAAATTGTTTATTTTTCAATACAATAAAATCGTATCGTACAATTTGTAAGAAAAGTATTAGTCTCATTAGATTCGTCTAAATATTTTGATTAGACAAATCTAGCTATCGAAAAACGATCAATAATTTCTTTTAAAACTTTTTTTCTATAGAAGAATTCCCACAGCGTAGTCTAAGTGTACTAGTGACTGGTGTAAGAGTACCACCGGATTTTCTCGTGAGGTCTCTATAGATTAGCTATGTCTCAACAATCAGTATTTCATCTTTTATTTCTAAAGCTGTATCTAGCTACAGAAACAAATAAAAATAGGTCACCTTGAAACCCAAGTGTTTATGAACAGTCAGTCAGTTTTCTACTTCAAATGAAGTGATGTATAGTATATGTATGTAATATTTACTTATCTGTAAGAGGTGATAATGTATTGAAATTTAAGTATTTTTTGCAATTTAGAGAATATGGATAGTGATTGATGAAATACAGGCTTTTGTAGCATTTGTTTTTCTCTCTTAAAAGTTATTGGCTAACCCTCGGGGACAGTACTCATCTTTTGGATAAAACTCACTTTTGCGTTTATTATATTAGTATTATAGATACTACAAATATTTGTGATTATTTCTAGACTCAAACATATGGTATAGTTTAATTCCCAAATTGAAAATTATTAATAAAAACAAATAGAATAGAGTATCAAAGTATCGAATTTTCTACTGACAATTATAAGCAAAATTATCAAATTAAATAACAGATGTTTTAAAAAAAATGCGAATCATTTTACTGCATATTTTTAGGTAAATAATAATTACGGAATAGTCATCTATTTCTTAAATAGTTATCATACATAAAAAAAAGAACAAAATGAAAAGTGAAATTAACGTAGATGATTTATATGGCCATGCTTTAGAAACCCAAGGTGCCCAAAGGAATAAATACATTTAATGAACAATAAAGAAAATAAAATAGCAGGAGATATATCAATTGTACGTGTGTGCTTCACTATTGTTATATATTGTTCACTATTGTTCTCAAAAGACTCCGAATTCAGCATATTGTGACAGGAGTCCAGCACTGACTTTCACGACGTGTTCCGTGCGTCTGTCTTACCTGGGGGCATCCCGACCCTGTTTCATATTGCCGCACCAAGTGTTGTGGGTTCGATCCCGACTCGGGAAAACACTTTGAGTAAACCTTAAATTGTTGTCCTAAGTCTGGGTGATCTTAAACAAATGTCTTAAAAATCATATAATAATATGTATGTATATGCATTAGAAATTAAAATTCATTATAAAGTTAATTTTGTGACTTATGTTTCATTGGCAATCTTGAAATTTTGTCTAAAAATCTTCCAGAAATTTTGATTTTTTGTTTTGGAAAGCCTTAAGTCGTAAACAATAAACTCATAAAAACCAGCAGAAACCGACAAAGCCAGAGTGCGTAACATTCAAGGAGTCCCGCCGTCATTAAAGAATATAAATAAGTTGAAAGGATTAAATGACACAAAAGATTACATTTTTTTTAATTAAAACTTTAATTTAAAACATTGTGACTTTTAATCAAAACGTCAAAAATTATATGACGTAGAATTTTATGTTTTGAGTCCGTTTAAAACCTTTTAATATAAAATTCTACGTTAGTTATTTTGAGACAGCTGTGTCAGGAACACCTTTTCATTTGCTAATTGAAAACTCTCTGTTTGATACTGGATGTCGGGAGAACACTTGAACACTTACAATTTTAAGAAATTCACAAGATTCTACACAGTTAGGTACATGATACTCCTCATTATTTATGATTACTTCTAATTTGTGAACTGGAAATTTACTTTTCAAAGTTACTTTAGTGAAAGTAAAATCAATTTAGTTTTTTTTTATGTTGTTTTTTTTTATAGAACGTCTATGTTGATTTAGATATTTAACAGTAATGTATTGAGCATTGACGACCGAAGTTATCGCAATAAACAGCACAATTTTTATAATGTATTTTTAACGAACTTCAAAAATAGAGGCGATATACGTTTGCCAAATATCAGACTTTTATTTGCCAAATATTTTCTTTGGTTTGAAAGTGTAGTTCAGGATTTGTTTAGGAATCCCATTAAAATCGAGAAAAACCCTCAAATGTTACAGCAATGTTTTTTCATACAATTTCTAGAGCTATTAATATATTAGCGTCTTATGTTGCTGAGCTCTTGGTTGAAGGTGCCGCTTCCCAACGGTTAAGAGTTTGGGCATAATTCTTTCGTGATAATCAAATCTCATTATCTACTTTATTTTTAGGTAAATTATTATTATGTTAATAGATTATGTAATTACAACAAAAACTTATTGCAGTGCCATCTAGAAGAGAAGCAACATCTATCATCGAGATGTTCTTGCAATAAGTTTTTTTATGTGAGGAGACCCCCTCGGTCCGTCATCCCACTGGGGTTTTCGTTAGAATGGTATGTCGGAATCGAACCGACTAAAATCACGATATGCCATAGTGCACTTAAAATGGAGGGAATTTCGGAACAGCTTTAGTTACACATTCGCGCAATCATACATAAACCTATGATTACTCGTATCTAGAGTGGTTTAAAGAACCTGCTTTTGTTTAAGAAATATCACTACACTACTATACTACTATATTATATTATAATTTATACACGTTTTATTCACCCTTTCCTATATCATTTCTTATATACTTTACTTGTATGTATGAGATAATATAACATAAACACAATTTTTAATCAAAATCGCCTCACTAATTGAAACTTAACTTAAATTTAAACAAAGCAAACTTTATGCTATAAGCTACCTAAATGTAGCCACACTTTTAACAACAGGTTGTATAAGATTTTATAAGTTCTACTTTCTATAGTTACAGAGGAATGCTTTGCGAATCAATCAATCGAAGGCTCTGACACATAAATAAATGCTCTATTTTATTTATATTTTTATTTCCTAAATCATAAATTTGCTTTCCGGAAGTCTATCAACGTACGCTCATAGTGTTGTCCCAAATTAACCAAACTCCGGAAGTTTTACTAGTTTAATGCTGACTTATCTGTAGTGTCAAATACTTAATATTTTAAAGCATTGCTGGTAAAGTGCTGTTTTATTTAATAGTGAAGGCATACAATAACTACGAACTTTATTTGAATTTCAAATAATGATGAACCTTCTAATGACGATATTTGACTAAGATATTATGAGTTACTTTTAAGTGTGTAAATACTGGGAGATATGTTTTTCCAAATAAATGAAATTTAGACAGTATTGTCTTTTGTGAATGTAGTAAGTAGAAATATGTTGCTTAAATGTTAGTTCTTAAAACATTTTTCGCGGTGTTTTTAATATTATGAACTTGGCATAAGAGTCGTAGTGTTAGTATAATTTGTTTATTTTGATTTATAATATAGGTGGATTGACGAACCGACTGGTCATCTGATGGTAGATGACAACCGACGTCAATGGATACCTGCAACTCAAGAGGCGTAAGTCGGACAACGACTTTAGAGTGATGAGAGACGAGAGAGGGAGACGCGAAGAGATGGTAAACAGGAGAGGGGTATCAGTGGAGGGGAACGAGGGGGCGTTAGGCCCAACCGATTTTCTGTGAAGCCATGGTATCGCACCGGTCGACGAGCCTGCTCATTTGTGCCTAAGCATGGCTCTTCTACTATAAAACGACGATTTATGACGAAATATATTTAATTTATAATAATTTGTTTTGCTTTGCTGGCCGATATAACTTATACAGACCATTTCAATGTCTTGCCTCGCTGAAAGCAAACGTTGCACAAGTAAATGTTTAGAATATTTTAAAATAGTACATATTGAGCTATATTGGAACCATATTGCAAAGCCTCAATGTTATGTGTTTATCTTTTACATACATATGTTATGTTATATCAAATTCATGGTATTTCAGTCCTTTTTTTGTCTGACTGGACAGACTGCTCCCAGATAGAGAATAGCGAATTCAATGGCTCACATTTCTGAGAAGCCCAATGCTGTCCACTGTTAGATATAGTAAGCCACGTATACTCGTATATATGAAGTGGTATAGTTTTATTTACTTACTTACATACGGTATAAATATACGAATTGTAGGGTGTCTTACTGAGGACTTGTAGAACCAAAATGTAATAAACTAGTAATTGAAGGTTATTATTATTTACGTGCTTCGGTACAAACAACTATTTTTTTTTTATACCTTAGGGGGACAGGCGAACAGACGGGTCACCTGATGGTAAGTGATAACCGCCGTCCATGTACACTTTCAACTCTTGCCGTAAGTGCGCTGCCCGCCTTTAAGGGTAATGCGGGAAGGGGGTTACGAAGAGGGGAAAGAAGAGATGTGAAAGAGGAGAGGGAGGATGAGAGGAGAGGAAAAAGGAGAGGGGGAGTTGGGCCTCCGGAAACCTCACTCATTTCGGCGTGATGCAACTCAAGCGTTACTTCACAATCGGTTTCCTGGCACCGATCGAGCCGGGCCATTCGTGCCTAAGCATAGCTCTACCACTCATAAATATTATACGCTGATATTAATCATAACAGGCGCCATTTTAGTAAAACTGGTACTAGACGACCTTAAGAGGTCGGCGCAGACGCGGTCACATACAGGCCGTTCTAAACATAACAAAAATATTGTTCCTTCACTGACACACAAAATTGTCACTTCTCAATAACACTGCACGATTCTTTTTAAAACAAGTGTGACTTTCAAGTAATATATGAAGCTTTTTTTTAATTTTATAATAAGTTTGTATAATCTTCGACGTTGCAAGGACTACAGAAAATTCCTGAAGGATATACAATATTACTTTTACGCGAGCGAAACTGTACCAAAAAGCTAGTATATCAATAAAACTTTTACAATAAATATATTTCACACTTGCAATTTGAATGATCTTTATAAATAAACTCTCCTCAGAGCGTCTGCAGGTCACGTTCACGAGTGGGATTTAAACCAACAACTTTTTGATTGCAATGCCAAAGCTTCAGGCATTATTTTACCAACATTGTATTTATAATTGTACTACATCTAGTTATTAGATATATTTCTACTGAAGTCCTTTCTAATGCTAAAATATTTAATTAAAGAGAAATATATTTAATAGAAACTAGAGATCTAATTATTTCTATGAGAATTCAATTTCATTTTGATTTATTACCCTGTTTTATCAGTTTTTTATCATTTACTCTAAACAGCACTTACCCTTTATCAATTTAAATTAGCAATTTAATATATAATAAAATTAGCACTCAGGGTATTAAGAACGCGGTCTCATTATTTTTTAATGACAAATTTGTAGTTTCGTACTTTCGTCATATACCTACATATGTTCAGGCAATTTACAATGAAGCAGGTATTTGTTGCTAATGAAGCATCTAAGTTAGTGAAAACACAAACAAATGCCTCCGGCTTGCGGTTAAAGTTGCAATCTAAACTAAATTTCATATAACAGAAAAGTACATCCAACAAAGAAAATTGATGAAGAAAATCCGGTTAGAAATTTACTTACAATATTTTTATTACCAAATAGTCAAGCAGATTATGTAGAATTCTGAGTGAGGTTTTCAAATAATGTAGATTCAGGTTTTTTAAATTATTTGATTCCAAACTAAGTACTTTTTTAATCAGATTGTTGATACACCCAGACACATAACAAATAACCATACTCATCCCACAACATTTATCATAGTATTATAATAGTATCATAACTCAAAAAAATATTTTGAAAATGAGGCGTTTTAATTTTTTTCTTTCATTATAGATGGGGACAGATGAACAGACGTGTCATCTGATGGTAAGTGACAACCGCCTGCCATAGACACCTCCAACTCAAGAGTCGTAAGTGCACTGGCCGCCTTGTAGAGTAATGAGGGAGTGAAAACAGGAAAAGCGGGATGACGGAGGGGAAAGTGGAAAGAGGGAGTTGGGCATTCAGTACGCTCACTCACTCAGCAATACAATGCAAGCAATGTTTGTCTACCGGTTTTCTGTTGGGCCGTGGTAACACGCCAAACCAGCCCATTCGTGTCTAAGCATGGCTTTCCCACCGTAAAAGATTTAGTTATTTTTTTAATTTTTATACTATAGGAGGACAGACGAACAGACGGGTCACCTGATGGTAAGTGACACCGACGTCCATGGACACTTGCAACTCAAGTGCGCTGCCCGCCTTTGAGGGTGATGAGGGACGGGGAATGCAGGGAGCGGAAAGAAGATAGGAGGGATGAGGAGATGGAAAAAAGGAGAAAGGAGATGAGGGGAGAAAAAAGGGGGGAGGGGGCATTGGGCCTCCGGAAATCTCACTCAATCCGGGGAAATGAAACGCAAGCGTTACTTCACAACCGGTTTTCTGTGAGGCCGTGGTATCGCACCGGTCGAGCCGGCCCATTCGTGCCTAAGCATGGCTCTACCACTGGAAGAAAATTTAAAAGAAAGTTAAAAGAAAACTTGTTGTGACACTAAAGCGATTTCAATAAAATAAACAATCGTAATGACTGGCTTATTGGTCTAGTGGTTAGTGACCCTGACTGCTAAGTCAGAGGTCGTGGGTCGGATTCCCACCCATAACAAATATTTGTGTGATGAGCAGGAGTGTACAAGGTAGAGCCATGCTTAGGCACGAATGGGCCGGCTCGACCGGTGCGATACCACGGCCTCACAGAAAACCGGTTGAGAAGCAACACTTGCGTTGTATTTCCCCGAAATTAGTGAGGTTTCCGAAGGACCAACTCCCCTCTCCTTATTCCTCACCCCTGACCTCCCGCCCCTTTTCCAACTCCTCATCCCCGTCTCTTACCCCTCCCCGCATAGCCTCATCCTTCTTCACCCTCAAAGGCGGGCAGTGCACTTACGACTCTCTAGTTGAAGGTGTCCATGAATGGCAGTTGTCACTTACCATCAGGTGACCCGTCTGACCCCCCTATAATATAAAAAAAAAATTGTACTGTGTCTGGGTGTAATTTATCCATAATGTGTATCCATATGCATTTAGAAATATAGAAGTATGTTTATCAGCAGTCTGGTTACCATAGTACAAGCTCTGCTTAGTTTCGAATCGGCCGGTTTTGTGTGGGATGTCTGAGGTTATTGTTATTATTATATTTGCCATGACCGAAGTTCGACGCATTCCCAATCTATTGGTGCCACAACATGATTCGTTACATCTTTTTATAAAATGCACTCTATGAGACAAGATGCGCTGTATACGAGTAGTATGTCAAGTTAAAAAATTTTACTACGTAACTACGCAATAATTAGGGTTTTGTTTGAATGTCTAATGTTTTTTATCACGCCCTACAACCTAGACGGCTTGATCGATTTCGAGACGTGTAGAATCACTTGAATCATTCTAATGAAGTTAGGGGAAGTGATATTGTGAAGTATAATATTGAAAAAGTCAACAAAAAAGTCGCTTCTTACTGGTACGCTATATGGGGAATAAGCCGTAGAAAAATCTAAATAAGTTGTACATTTCTTTCTATAATAAATTTGGTTACCCGTGTTGTTCAAGGTGGAGTGGCATAAGGCCATCACATCTCTTACCGTGGATGACGTAGTATATATACATTCATACAATGCCTGGTTATTGGTTATTATACATACAATATATGTATAATAACCAATAGCTTGCCCCTGTTATGTTATAGGACCAAAATAGTAATTGACCAAATTTGGGTTTTTTAAATATTGCTCTACCTACCCATTAATATGATACCGTGAGCGTATGTATGTTTATATAGTATAAATTTAACATTACGATATTTATAAAGATACATTTTAGCACTAAATATTTTGGTATTGTATGTATGACTCTAACAAAAAAATTCTCCAAGGTGTTTCTCTAACACTCCGTTTATGCCTCGTAAGCATAGTTTCTCAATTGATGATTAAAGCTATAACGTAGTGCATACTGTGTCGGTTTGGCAATAACCAGAACAATGAAAAACCAAGCTATGATTTTAAACATCTTTTTGCTTATGGTAATTAATTACCTATGTAGAAAAAAATAAAACGAATAGTATGAAAAAGTGTACGATTGTTGTTCCTATTCTCGTCAAGATAATAATAGCATAAACTGACATCTGTAGGATAGAAGTTATTAATTTGTTTGGTGCTGTGCGTGCAATGTTTTTATGAAGGTTTACCTTTTAATTATTGTTATATGGTTAGGAATTCTCATGAACTACAGAAACTGAAGCAGAAAGCATTAGCACAGTGAGTTAACAGACAATTAACCATGCCTTTAGATTCATAGAATTGATTCGACTGTGCTAGACAGATATACAGAAAGGTGTGGTTGAATTGAAAACTTAGCGAAGGACAACAGACAGTTTATTTAGCTTGAAGAATGATTTTTTAAATATTAATTTAGAAAAGAAACAGAAAACGCTTTTCCACATGCAGAAACATTACTAAACACCATATATTGATTGTCTTCATGTTAATTTCTAGCATTGTCTGTCAATTTTAGGAGTAGCATTCTGATTTAATAATCACCTTTATAATATTAGCTCTGTGTGTTTCACTTGAGCTACTTTACGTCTTAAAAAATATGACCAGATCTTTCTGTAACATCTTGTACAAGTAAATACATTCAGTTGGAAAAAAGAATGATGATAGTAAGAAAAATAAATTTAGTGTCAGAAAATGCCGACAGTAACATAACGTACATGAACGAACAAATTTTTAATATAATATTATTGGTACTTGGTAATTTTGTACATTCCATACACATAGATTATATTACTTAGTTATAAATACCGTTATACTATTTAAAATAAAAGAAAATCTTTTCATAAATGTCTATGTACATTATCATGAATTACAATTGATTTAACACTATGACACTCAGGATTTCTAATATATAAAACTTATATATATAGACATACCGGCTGAGAAGTTTGAAGCAGCAAATTTCAATACTGACGTTTTAGAATATTAATGAATATCTTTACTTAATTTCTAATAAGTATTATATACATATGTCTAAGTACAATAAGTAACTCACAAGAAATGATCCTCAAGAGTAATAGACCAGCGATCAGCTGAAATAGTCGTTTTAAATCTACGTTTATGGTCACTGCTCCACACCTTAAGGTTTCAACGTAACTTTTAATAGAGCATATTATTCTTCATGATTGATACGCTATTTAACACAACAAGAATCATAAAAATCGGACAGATAGTTGAAAAGATTAACGCGTTTTAACAAAGAAACAAACATAAAAATACCTCTTGGGAATTATTATAATAATATAGATATATGTAGACCATTTTAGAGTACGTGAGGTTGAAAAACACGATGGCCCTCAGTATCAAGCTTTAGGGGAAAGGCCTATGCTGGAAAGCAAGACTTCATTTATTTAGTATTTAAAGACCCAAATCTAGCTTTGGGATGGGTAATGAGATTTATATATAATCGGCAAATATGGGCATAAATTACGCTTCTGCCTACCCTTTCGGGGATACAGGCGTGAGTGTATGTATATAAATAGTTTCATTGTGGGTACACAAAAAGCGTGAAACTCGAAAAGCTAAATGTATATTGTGTATAATCTAGTTTTCATCTTTTTTCTTTTATCGGTTTTCCCCAAAGACTGCCCGTATATTTTGTTTGGCCGAGCCATTGATCCGTCAAACTCTAGGTTCCCTTTATAAAGCCCATCGGCAGACGAAGCGGCGACGCGTACGCTTCAATCCTATAGATAGACAAATCGATTTGGTTCATTAAACTTAAACAGTCAATTTTGTTTCTAAGTTTGGATATCAAACCAAAAGGGTACATAGCTTCACAGATGAGATTCCTGTAACCAATGATTTTGGGACCTGTTATTCGCGGTGTACCCTTTCGCGTGGATGCGTTTCATATTAAGCCTTAGGCTGACTGCAAACCTACGGTTATATTATAAGATTTTTACAGGAAATGTAAAGCCAGTAAGTATAGGCAGCAATGTTCCTGTCCTTGTGACCACTCCAGTCGCAAAAAGTTTTTTTGCATTTGGGCCCGCAACCCCTATTTTATACAGGCCATATAAATAAGCTAGCCAAAATTCCTCTTGCATTGTACACAGGACCGACCCCAAATATATTTGACGGCGCTGAGAATTTTGAATTTGGAATTATTAAAATTAAAGATTTGATATAAAAGACTCGTTTAGAATTGTTGTTTATTTTTTCTCGATTACGTTGTAACAAGTTGTTGGTAAATTTAGAATAAGAGCGGGCAACTTGAATGGGGTAGTAGTTGACATAAAACTTAGCAGTGGGCATTCGTTTGACTGTCCGATAGCTGGACAAGAATGATAAAACTAGGTGCCTGCTCCGGAACCCCTCTTAATGGTTCCACAATTTTTTAAGGGCACAACTGCCAGCACTAGACCTTATGGACTAGTCCTGATCCTGTGACTAACTTTAGAAAAGACAAACAACGAATACCCAGACTCGGGACAACTAACTGTAGATCACAATTTGTTTTTAACCCGTATGGGAATCGAATTCAAGATCTCTGATTTATCAGCCAGGGTCATAAACGACAGACCAGTCAAAATTCAAAACAAGGTTAGAAGGATGATGATGCCTTTTTAGAGGAAATATAAGCAATATGCCCGGATAACTTAAGTTCCGATATCCTTAAATAACGTATGTGAAAGGCATAATTAAATAGTGGTGTGGTGTACTTGCTTATATTGTCGCGGCTGCCTCGAGAAAATGCATTTTGAATATTAATGGTGCAAACTAGATAGTATTATCTTACTAGGTATGTAACGACACATGCATTCCATGGGCCTTCCTGTTTTCCTGTTTTGAAACTGGTAAAGGATTTACACGAATCACAATATACTCATATATGTACTCGTAGATATGTTATACATACAGTTGACATAATACAGTTAAGCTATCTTTATTGGATCATTTGATTTTGAATATAATCTATGACTAGTAATTTTCATATGCAATGACTGCATTTACACGATTGCTTTTTGACAGTGGTGTATGATATTTGTTTGTCACGCCCTATAAGACGCCTTGATGGATAGTGTTAAGGGTTAAATTGCCCTAATAGTGGGATGATACAGAGCAGATTAAAGATTGCAATGGAATGTGTTCAGGTTCTAATATTTCTAGTTAATAATTTTACTTGTTTGAACTATTTACTACAGGTGCTAAGTTAGATATTCTTAAAAACAATAAAAGTTAATAAAATAATAATAGTATTTAAATAATTTAATGTAAGACTGCAACAAGCTTCATATAATGTGCACTCATGTAATAATATAATGTGCACTTCAAATAAGCATCCACAAGTGAATGCTTATTGTACTAAAAATTGATATAAGAATAGTACCACTGCGTATTGAACTTGAAAGATAACAACTATTAGATTGGAATTAAATTCATTATGAAAAATGCAAGCGCGTCGCTACCTAACCTGGCAGCGAACAGTAGCACACAAGGCGAAAAACATCAAACCAAATCAGCCTTTATTTCCCTAGAGTATGGTATTAGTTAGTTTTACATTAATATTAAGTGCAACATATTAAGCCATGTACGGCGTGAAAATATTTCTTAACGATTATACAGATAGGTACATAGATTTATGATGACAGTACACATACTATATATATATAAAAATGTCACTAGATTAATTCTGTCACTTCTGGTTAAGTGTCAATTTATATTAATTATTAAGTGAATATCAGTAATCAAATAGAATAGCTAATAAATCAGAATTGCAGATAATTTCTCATTAAAATGGATTATGATGTAAGATTTCACAAATAAATTTATCATTCAAATACTCATTAATATTCGTTTTATCAAGATTCTTGCGGATCAATGATCCTTCTAGTTCGTTTAAGTAATCGACTCCACACATTGCAAGGATACATTTCTTTTATATGAAAGCCTTATTCGCGTCCACTAAATTGTCCCAAATGATAATTCATTAGCGAAGTATCGATGATACATATGTATGATATATGATAATTGCTGTTTGTATGTTGAGAATTTGTCTGATTCCTCTTAGTACAAAACGATCAACTCCAGTGAGGATCTTATCAATATGAGGCTTTTAGTTGTCAAATTTGTCCACTATGATGCCCAAGAATTCACAGTCGTTGCAGTTTTTGATAAAATTTTTTCAAAAGGTTATTTTAAGATCTGTTAAATTAGTTTTATAGGTTTGAAGTAGGTTGATGTTTGTTTTTGTTGTATTTATTTTTAGGTTGTTTTGCTCTAACCATCCACTAGCATTATTTTTCTTACTGAATTCTGACTTTAATTGTATTATTGTTCTCACTTTTGACAATTAAGGTTGTGTCACCGGCGAAAAGTATGCACTCATCATTTGCCGCTTTCGGAATGTCGTTTATGTAGAGTATCGGCAAGGTATGGAGCGAAATAAAAATAACTTTGCCATATGTCCCATCCAGGGGACATCATATAGGAAGTCAAGTAAGTCATTAAAGAAGACTTGCCATGTAACTAACAACATGACAAACACTTATTATTATATTTACAACTACTATATTTGATAATTGATTTCTTTGTTCTGTGCTATTCACATTTTATTTTGTCACTATTTTGAATGTGTAGATTACTTAATATTTTATTAAATATATACAAACTATGGCATAGATTCAAAAGAATAAAATATGACACCTGATGAAGTATTTACACCATATTTTTCAATTTTGGAGTTACTGTTAGTTTCGTGTAGTATGCCTATGTCATTAGCAGCTGCACACACAGGATTTGTTGAACGCGTACCAATTTTATTACCGCCATTCAGGCTATTGCCCAGTGGTTTGAATTTCGTAAAATGAAAATACAAATTAAATTGTACTTATTTTTATTTTATTTAGAAATATGGGGTAATAAAGAAACAGGACGAAAAGGATTTGCTCTACTTCAGAAAATAGTCAAGTATTTTATTTTGAGAATATCAGCAATGAAATTCAAGTTTTGCTTTAAGTGTAATTGAATACTTTGTTACTCACCTATATCCCCGAAAGGGTAGGCAGAGGCGCATCTGACGCCACATTTTGCCAACAATAATATAATTTAGGCTCACTAACGTAATAGGGGCAAGCCTTTTGACTTCAACCGAACACTGTATAAACTATGTGTTCATTTACTAACACTATTAAATGCAATTTAATCCAAAAATTAAATATAATTATCTCTATACTCGTATACTAATAGTGTTATCGGTATTAATATTTGACTGGCTTGTTGGTCTAGTGGTTAGTGATCCTGGCTGCTAAGCCAGAGCTTCGATTCCCACCCAGGACAAATATTTGTGTGATGAGCATGATCATTTGTTCTGTGTCTGGGTGTAATTTATCTATAATATGTATGTATTTAGAAGTATATAAGTATGTTCATCAGCTGTCTGGTTACCATTTTTTTTTTTTTTTTTTTTTAACGTGTGGAAATCCCCTCGGACCGTCACCCCGCCGGGGTTTGCGGCGGGGCGGTGTGTCGGAATCGAACCGACTAAAACCACACGGTGTGCCACTCTGCGCCTGAGACGGAAGGGATCCGGGAACTGCTGTTATTAAGACATCCGGACCCCTCCCAGCGCTTGCCCGCACTGAAGCGGGCACCGTCTGCTGTTAAACTCTCTAATTAGGCGACGTACGGCACACGCGTACGTCACCCCCTCGCGGGTGGCTACTAGAGCGGATGGAGGGGAAAACCCGTCCCAACCATCCGCGGCCACACTCAGGGCGGCATGAGGCGCTGAAAGGCGCGCCTACGCCGCCCAGTTCGCCGGCGGTGGATTGGGTCCGAGTGGATATCGTCCTCCCGGGCCTTCTCCGCCGCCTCCTTCTGCGAGATGACATCTTCACAGAAGGTTGCGACCGCGGTAAAACTGCTATCGCTACCGGCCATGGAGCGTATGACGGCCGGTAGCGAGAGATCCCCTCCGATGACTGCAGTGAGGGCCCGGCGCTGCGACTCCCAAGCGGGGCAGATCGCCAGCGTGTGCTGGGCCGAGTCTTCACTGCAGTCGCAGTGGTGGCAGGCGGGACTCAGTTCCCTCCTGGCGACCGAGTGCAGGTACTTCCCGAAGCAACCATGCCCGGAAAGCACCTGCGTCAGTCGGAAGGAAAGGGTCCCGTGCTGCCGCCCTGCCCACTTGAGGATGACCGGCTGGAGAGCCTCCACGGCGGCAAAGCCAGCGCGTGGAGTCTCCAGCCGGAACGACCAACTAGCCATCGTGGCTCGACGGGCGGCTTCACGCCACTCGCGTACCTCTTCGGGCGGAGGGCGAAAGCCATACTCCGCCCGATATTCAGCCACCCGTCGATAAACTTCGGCGAGCACTTCCGCCTCCAAATCCCACGGGGGTGTTCCAGCCAAGGCGCACGCCGCCTCGGTGGACACCGTGCGGTATCCGCGTATGGCTCTGACCGCCAATACCCTTTGAGGCCGCCAGAGGCGCGCCTTATTCTGGGCGGTCAGAGCCGCCACCCACACCGGTGCCCCATACAGCGCCATCGACCGGACCACCCCCGTGTAGAGGTGTCGCGTTGCGACGCTGGCTCCACCCAGGTTGGGCAAAAGTCGCCCAAGGGCAGAGGCAGCGTCGACCAGCTTCGGACCAAGCTGTCGGAAGTGCTCGTCGAAGAGCCACCTACCGTCGAGTATCAGGCCCAGATACCTCATCTGGGCCCGAACCGGGACGAGGACCGAGTTGACCTCGATGGAGGCACCGGCGGGTGGACCATGACGGGGCCCATGGAACAAAAGGGCCTCCGTCTTGTCCAGGGCCACCCGTAAGCCCAGTGCCTCGATGCGCCCGACCACCAAAGAAACACCCCCGGTGGCCAGGCGCGCCGCGTCTTGGAAGTTCGCCCCCCGGGCTGTGACCAATGTGTCATCAGCGTAGCAAATTACGCCCAGCCCGGGGGGGAGGCGACCTCGTAGGACCCAGTCGTACCCCACGTTCCACAGGAGTGGTCCAAGGACAGACCCCTGCGGAACGCCGCACGACATGGGTCGCCGTCTCAAGACGCCCTCTCGGTCCTCGTACACGACGGTACGCTCCTTTAAATAGTCTGCCACCAGCCGCCTCAGGTACTCTGGCACCCCGTGGTATTGGAGTGCTTCCCTGATGCAGCTGAATGGCAGACTATTGAATGCGTTGGCGATGTCCAGAGACACCGCCAACAGCACGCCGCCACAGCTCACTGCCTCTCCGGTCACGGCCCTAAGGCGCATCACGGCATCGACCGTCGAACGCCCCTCCCGGAACCCGAATTGGGCGTCCGACAGGTCGGGGCCCACCTCGCTGAGGTGCCGGACGATGCGGGCAGAGAGTATCCTCTCAAAAAGTTTACCCGCCTCGTCCAGCAACACGATGGGCCTATAGGCCGCGACCGAATCGGCAGGCCGTCCCGGCTTCCTCAACAGGACCAGCTTCCCGCATTTCCAGCACTCTGGGAAGCGTCCGGACGCCAGGCTAGCGTCCAACACTTCCCTGAGGCGGTCCGACATATGGTCGAGGGCTCGGGCCATCACTCGGGCTGGTACCCCGTCCGGCCCGGGGGCGGTGTTCTTGGAACGGATCCGTAGAACAGCCGCCCCAACCTCCGATTCCCTAACGGGCGGCACATCGTCCTCTCTACCCCCGTCGTCTCCGACCGCGTAGGCCATCGACGGGGGTGTGTGCTCCGCCCGCTGCGGGAAAAGGCCCTCGACCACTTCCTGCAGGAAGCTGGGCTGGAGAGTCTCGGTAAGGGGGGGCCCGACGTGCGGAGCTTCTGACGCACCGCACGGTATGGGCGACCTCCTTTCTCTTCGCGTCCTTGGCGCGGCAAATGGCCAGCTTCAGAGTTTTCCGCGCTTCACGGTACTCCTCGTGAAGCTGGTCCTCCTCACCGTCTCCGCGGTGACGCCGCCGGCTGTGAGTGTAGGACCTCCGGGCACGAGTACAAGCCGCACGGAGGTCCGCCAACTCCTGGGACCACCAGTAGACCTCCTTCCTTGGAGGCCGACGACCCTGGTTACGGGGCATGGCCGCATCGCAAATCTGCGTAATCGCATCGCGAAAGCGGCCAGCCCCCGCATCGACCTCCTCGGTCGGGGCCTGCGGAGACAGCCAAGAGTGAATAATGGCCGCCTCTTCTAGTAGGTCCCTGTCCAGCTTGGCAACAGCCCACCGCGGAAAACGGGAATTACGCCGCGCCGCGTGACCCCTACTGGAGCCCTGGGACCGGGAGAGCTCAAATCGGATATACAGGTGATCCGAGAGCGTCTCAACCTCTTCCAGGACATGCCAGTTCCTTACTCGTGCGGCAACAGCAGGGGTAGCGAACGAAAGGTCCACTATCGACCCACCCTGCTGTCGCACGCACGTGTTGGTGGAGCCTCTGTTTAGTAAACAGAGGCCCACCGAAGCCGCCCACTCCTCGACGGCCTCGCCCTTGGCGTCCGTCCCGGGGGACCCCCATGCAATGGATTTTGCGTTGAAGTCCCCCAGCACGAGGACGTGCCCAGACGCTAATCGCCGCATCGAGGTCTCCAAGCTGTTAAGGAAGACCTCGAAGTCACTCAAACTCCGGTTGGGGGAGAAGTATACACCGTAAACGGTGATCCCCCCCCACTCGGCGGCAACATATCCAGAGCCCTTGTCTCTAAGCGACAAGGGCGGGGAATGAGCCGCCGCGGAACCGACGACTGCCACGGAGCCGTCCCAGTCACCCATCCAGTTTGGACGGGGAGGAACGAAGTAGGGCTCCGCGACTACGGCAACACCGATCGACCACTGCGCCATGGTTTGCAGGAAGAGATCCTGCGCCGCGGCGCAGTGGTTTAGGTTCGTCTGGACAAGGAGGTTGGAGACGTGGTCCATTACTGGATCGTCTCTACAACCTCCATGGACGTCGACGTGGACAGACGGACAACGTCGGAGGCAGCCTGGGCCGCTAGGCTAGTCCCCGACGTCTGCCGAGAAGCGCGGGAAGGCTTGCAGCCCCCCTGCCCCACCTGGTGATTGGCGGGCTTATTGCCCGCCGCACACATAGGGCAGTGAGGGGCGGCAGAGCACTCTGCCGCCTTGTGCCCCGGTCGACCGCAGCGGAAACATAATCCGCTGCAGTCGAAGCAGCTGTCACATTTGATGCGTGTGTGTCCCGCAACCAGGCATTTGTAACACCTCATCGGTCTCGCCGCCAGAACTGTAACTCTGGCGCTAACGAAACCGATGAGGATCCTGCCGGCGTCGCCCAAAATTTTGGCCGACGCTACGGGACAGCTGATCCACACCGCACCAAGGCCTCCCGGACCGGGGCGGATGGTGCCGACTTTGATGTTTTCCGCGTTGCACTGCGTCCTTTCCTGGACTGCAACGCGGACATCATCAGTAGTGACGGAGTCGTCCAGGCCCGAAATGCGCAGCTCCGCGCACTTCGTAGGCCTGGAGATCTTCACACCATCCGTGGCTGCGAAGACTCCCCTCAGCTTCTCGGCGAAGGTGTCCGCCCTCTTTGCGCCATCGGCCCCAGGGAACTCGAGGACCCGAGATCCCGTCTGGGCTAGGCGCAAGCGGACCCCTGCCGTCCCGAAATTGCCGGCGAGACAGTCCCGTGCCGTCTTAAAGACGGCCGCATAGGACAGCCCGCCGGTAGACGCCTCTGGCGACACGGTGACTACAACAGCCGCGGTTTTAGGCGGCTGTAGCTTCCGCGGCTTTTTTCTGGCCACCGCCACCGACGACGACTGCGGGCCAGAGGCCGCCTTTTCGGCAGCCTTCTTGGCCCGCTGTCGGGACTTTTTCGACTTTGGCCCCCCTACTACCTGCCAACCCTCATTGGAGGGGGCAGATGTTGAGGGGCCAGGCAGAGGTGTTGGAGTGGGGGGCGGAGGCAGCTCCGCTCCAGCCGTAGCCACCGTCTTGGATCCCGTCTTCGGCGCAGCAGTCCCGGCTGGAGCTTTCGCCCCCCGCCGCGTCTTGCGAGCGGCGGCAGAACCCGGGACCGACGTCGCCGCCGCGTAGGACACTCGACCCTCCACCACGGGAAATGTGGTCGGTGCCGAAGCGGCCTGCGGCCTCGGCGCCGCAAGCGGCGGCCGAACAACAGGGGCCGGAGGCAGCCTCGCCTCCAGACCCGCAATCCTCCCGTCCACCAGATTTCCCATCGCCTGCAGCATGTACTGCAGCATCTGCTGCAGGACGTCTTCGGAAACTCCGGTGACAGTAGGGGCCGGCTGAGACGTAAACGGGGCCAGCTGGGACGCAGACGGGGCAGGCCGGGACGCAGACGGGGCCGGCCGGGACGCAGACGGGGCCGGCCGGGACGCAGACGGGGGGGCCGGCCGCGACGTAGACGGGGCCGGCTGGGATGCAGACGGGGCCGGCCGGGACGCAGACGGGGCCGGCCGCGACGTAGACGGGGCCGGCTGGGACGCAGACAGGGCCGGCTGGGACGCTGACGAGGCCGGCTGGGACGCAGACGGGGCCGGTCGGGACGCAGACGGGGCCGGCCGGGACGCAGACGGGGCCGGCTGGGACGTAGACGGAGCCGGGTTTTCTCGCTCCGCCCGGAATTGGGCGAACTGGGCGCTCAGCTCCGCCACCTGCCCCGTCAGGTGATCGTTGGCCGACTGGAGGCGAGACACGTCCCCGATTAGGGTCTCTATGACCCCCGCCACTGCGGAAGAGGAGTCCTTAAGGGCCCTGACAAAGGGACCCTTAAGGTTTACGGACTTGGTGGCCACCTTGTTTATGATGGCCACTGCCGCGTGCGCCCTCTCCTGTAAAGAGGCCGGTGATTGGGGCACTGAATCCCCCTCCACCGGCTCCCCGATTGTTAGCAGGAGACCAGCGATCTCCTCTTCCGCCTGCAGTTCGCCGTCGGCTCTGGCCCGCCTATAGGATTCCGCCTTGCTAAAGACGGAACCTGATGGGACTGAGACTGGCGTACGCGACCTCGACCTCCCTCTAAGGCTGCTAGTCACTTTAGGAGGGAGCATTTCTTTGGACGTATCAGTATCATCGTCCGTCGATCGACCTCGCTTTCGAGTCTCGAGGTCAAGCTCCATCTCGGCAAACGTACGGGAGTCGGCTTTGTGAAGAAGTCGTTCCGACCTGCGAATGCTGGAGCTTCTCTTGTTCCCAGAAGTCATATCGACTTTTGGGAGCTCCACCGAGGTAGAAGCAGATAAAGCATCTTCCTCATCGTTAGACGAGGGTTCATCCGCCTTCTTCCTATTCATTATCTCCTTTTTTTTTTTTCATCGTTTTTGTTTTTATTTAATAATTGGTATTCCATTTTTAGACCCACGAGAGGGGGAGAATTAAGAGTCGACCTGAGCAGAGATCCCCCAATACCCAGGCAAGCGTAAGTTTATGCCCAACCGAGGGGTCCGCAGGTCCCTGGCTGGGAGTGCGCTTGCGACTGAACCACCCATCAGCCATGCATCCCATGGTCACGCACCAGAACACAGGATTCGGGGTAATTTTTTATAGAGGTATTCTTCCTCGCGGTCCGGGCGATTAAGCCAAGACCCTCGCCCCCGATCAGAGCCGCGAAACTTAACCACGACGCTCCTTTCGGGATTACGATATGCCGACGGTGGCATCGAGACAAATCTCCAAATGCCAGCTCGGTGGCAGTGCAAGTGCACGCCGAGCACGTCCTCTTTCTCCACTGTAGACAGTGGAGAAACACCGACCCGTGAAAGGGTCCCACTTTGGTGATTTTTTATTGAGGTTTCCTTCCTCACAGCTCCGAGGAGCGAAGAGCCAACAGAGTGATCGGCATACAAGCCCGCTCTGTTGGGCCAGGCCTCGACCGAGTGGCCGAAGAAAGGTGGCACCTCTTCTAGCCAGAAGATTAGCCGCTGGCGACGACGCCCTCCTCAAAAACAGAGGTGGCGGCGTCGTCGCCGACGTTGCCCAGGATGCACCACGTGGAGGTTTTCTAGCCAGCACCCCTAGAGGAGCTGTCTGGTTACCATAGTACAAGCTCTGCTTAGTTAGGGAAAGGACGGCCGTGAGATGTGTCAAGTTATTATTATTATTATTTAGAAAATGATTTTAGTTACTACATTATGTTTATATGCAAGGTTCTATCGATAATTCAATAATCTAATATCGATTATGCAAATTATCCTTCCTGCATTACAAAGATTTGCATTTTACGATACAACCTCTAAAGGCTAGCGAGTAGACACTTTCCAAAGTCATTGTCACAAGAATGTTGGAGAGTTATTGTTACTATATTATGTTATGTAGTTTTAAAATGTACTGACGGTCTGGAACTCTTGTACGCAGAAATAGGAGTTGCAAGCACAGGAACTTCATGATGTTTCTTTTGCATAGTCTTACATTACTTACAGACAAAATAAAAACAAATGCAATGATTTGATTTATTTAGAACGGCAGAAGTTATTAGTAAGATTCTTGTAAGGCTTGGCGTTGCGTAGATATGTAGCTTCACTCTGCATTCTCTATCGCTTGTATCAAGGGGAGTGTTCAGAGGAATTGTTCGACTTATACCGGCCGTAGGTTTCCGCCATCGTCCTACGCGACAAAATATCTATCGCTATCACCTGGATGATTGGCACACTTTTTGCCTCGCACAACTAGCCTGTGTAACAAATTATCGCCAGCCGTTTTTCCGTACCTACTTTCACCCTTCAAGAAAACTTTCAAACCTTCAAGAAAAGAGCGTACTCCTACCTAAAAGGCCGGCAACGCACTTGTGACTCTTGAGTTGCGGGTGTCAATGGGCGGCGGTAGTCACTTACCATCAGGTGACCCGTCTGCTCATTTGCCCCCACCGCAAAAAAAAAAACAGGCTCCCACCCCTAAAGAATCAGATTTTCTCTTTATTTGTCAGCTCAATTTGAATTATCTTATCTTAAAATCTTATCTTATCTTAAAAAGACAACTCCCGCACTAGGACTAATTCCTGTGTCCCGGGGTACTTTACAAACATTCATGCAACGCACACATCACCAGACCCAGACTCAGAACAACAATTTGAGGATTACACAAAGTGTTGTCCCGTGCGGGATCGAACCCACCACGGCGCGGCAGCGTATTGGCGAGGTGACCATTTAAACTGTGTATGTAAGTGATATCGCGAGAAATAGCTGGTGTAGGCTACAGATAAGATCGCTTACATTTTATTTCTGCCCCAAGGAGATTTAGTAGAAACTTAACCGAATGCAATTGAAATTGTTTTAAATTATTGTACAAAGAGCTATCTCCATTTGTGTAGTGAAAATGTGTGAAATAAGCAAACGGATATATATGTACATACATATATTCAGTACGATTTGCTTCGTAGAAGCGCTTCGGTTTTAAAAATAAGAAGTACAATTTTAAATATGAGAGAGAGAGATTAAATATATATATATTACTGCTTAGTCCATTAAAACTTATGTAACGACATCCACTTATCCATTCTTATAAAAGCATCGATGTATAGAAATGTTTAACACAAAAGTGTTCAACAGAAGCAATACAATACCATTATCCCAACAATAGCACACCTGTTCTCATTGTTATGTAAAACGGAGCGTTTTTCAACTAATAATCACCGCCGTGGATTGAATCGTAAATGACTTTTTTATTTTTTATGATCACACATCTGCAATTATAGTTTAGACTTCAACCTTGATAACGAATGACCTTTCGTAACGCTGCTGCTGATAACACGAGTGTAATAAACTAGTTCGATGTTGAACACAGTTGACACTTTCACTAGAATACTGTTGAAGTTACATCATTGGGATAACATTGAAATTTTAGGTTATCGAATACGGTTATACATAAGTAGTGTTAATTTTAGAAGGAAGAGATGTTGAGGAACTCATCAAACAAAAATATACCAATAAAAAAATTCATGAATCCAGCTAAAAAAAATGGTTATTTCATCAATTTCTGGTCTCCTGTCGATTTATAAAAATATATGCCGTTTTTCTTGTAATGATAAGAGCATTCTAACGATATTCAAGTACTTTTATATTTAATAAATAAACTCACACAAATATAAACTTAAATATATACTGACATGAATCCTAAAAGCATTAGTATCCTTTTTGGACAGTCGTGTAAATATTTACATACATCGGACGAGAGTTTGATTCACTAGTTTTGGCCTACGAGCCAACGTTATGACGTTGGACTAGAACGCACTGCCGTCTCGAAACATATTTATGTCGTCATTTGTGATGAAAACTTTCTATGCATACCTCACCACTGTATCTCTTATGGAATAGGCAGAGTTGTATTAAAAATTCACAGCTTACCAATTGGAATTTAGTCGTTCTAATGTAATAAGGACAAGCCCATGGCCGTCAATCGGGCACACAATTCATATTTCATAACTGCATATTGTTGACCCCGATTGCAGCACTCATCTTTTCAATAGACAAACACTTATTTCAAGTGTTTTGAATAATTTTTACATTACAGGGTTACGAAATTATGTTTTACTTTCACAGTTTTACCTCACAATTGTTTGCAGTTACGTAAATATGTATGACAAAGTTACTCGTAAAACTTTTACTTTTTGAAAATTTCCTTATTTTGTAAGTATTTACAGCGCCTGATTTTTAATGTAAAAGTACCATATACCATATAAGTAATAATAATTGACTGGGCTATTGGTGTAGTGGCTAGTGACACTAACTACTGAGCCAAAAGTCGTTGATTCGATTCCCACACGGGACGAAAATTTGTGGGATCCACAATTAGTTCTCCCAGGTGTGAGTTTCTTTTTTTTTGTGTATTTGTATCTATGTTTGTAAAGCCCCCGAGACATAGGAACCATTACTAATGCGGGAGTTGCCTTAAAAATAATTCACTTTAAAAAGAAGACAACCGACTTCAATGCGTCTGTTATAAAATTTAAGACTTATATGGTTTTTTCATAGATGCCATTGTCAGAACTTAACCAAACTCTCATCTAATTACCCTGGAAGCACATTCTTTCCAATAAAAAAGGAGTCATCGAAATCGGAATCCGTGACATTAAGTTATTCGTCCATTTATCACAAACTTAATGCAAATTTAAGACTTATATGGTTTTACCATGAACGCCATTGTCAACTGAACAAAATTGAAATAGGATCACACAGGAAGCACCAGCACCACTTTCAATTAAAAAAAAAACATGAAAATCGGTTCAGCCAGTCGAAAGTTCTCAGGTAACAAACATAGAAAAATACTGTCGAATTGAAAACCTCCTCCTTTTTTGAAGTCGGTTGGAAAACAAGAACATCTTGTTTTAGATTTAATCGATCAAGTAAAATATGTACTTTTTTTACAACTATTTATTAGACAAAGAGTATATACTCGTATGTATTGGTGAAGATTTGTACGGATTCTGGTACTCAGGACTACCGCCCACTGAGAATTATTTGATCGGCAACGTTCAGTAATTCGATAGTTTGATCAGCCGATTATAGATCGGTTTGCACTCTCATACAGCTTCATACTAAATACAGAACGAGCAAACTATATGGCTTTATTCTAACAACGTTATTGTTCGTAATTGTTTCACTCCATTTAAGGTCACTACCCCGTTATTATGTATATAAAGAGTTTTTAAATTCAGGAGTTGAACCACAAAAAAATAAATACTTATTTATTTATATTTATTTGAAGCACAGTAAAAGTCAACTGTCTGTTACGGACCATAATATACATCCCTCTGACAGCGGGTGCGTGATAACAAAATCCCTTTGGCACCCTTTGGGTACGAAACCCTAATTATCTATATGATGTTCACAGTAAAAATATGAAAATATTGCGGATTTTTAAGACCAAAACGGCTCTCGCATTTACTCTTAGTGAACCTTTTTCTGGAAACGGAGCTTAATAATAAGCTTCTTTGTACCAAAGAACTGTTGATTCGGAACATTTATGTACAGAAGCGAAATATTTAAACAGTTGCTCGTCAAGGTTTGTGTTATATTTTATTCATAGTAGTCAACAATTTATTTCAATTGAAATCAGTAATAGCCGTAGGAATAAAACCATGTAATATTTATATATAAGCTTATGTATAGTGTAACTATGTTGATAGAATATCTTCACATTTCCTTTTACCGAAGTAATACTTTTCTTTCATACCGCACCGCTTATTAAATCCCACTTACGTAAAAGGAGGAATGTCTGTTGCCGCCATGCGGGCACTGTATAGCTGTGTATATATATACTGTACATTATATAACAGTCAAATTTGTCTTAGTCCCATTTTAAAACACCCACGGGCAGCGATCCGGTGGCCCTATTTGATTCCAACAAAAACCACACGCCGTTTGACATGTAATCTTCAATTCATTAATTTGTGATGACGTATCACATCACCCTAAGTTATACTGAAGTAAGATACATTTAGTGTTAAGTTAGACTTTGTATATCTTGTGATAAAAATATGATCACTTCCTTATTTTAACTGACTTTAAACAGGACGAGAATCTGATTCGCATCGCCTATTTCCTTCGGATGTAATAATATGAATGTATCTAATAATAATATTATTCCACATCTAAGATCGACATCGGCTTTCACCATTTTTTTTTATGCGATAGTGGGCAAACGAGCAGTCGGGTCACCTGATGGTAAGTGACTACCGCCGCCCATGGACACCCGCAACTCAAGAGTCACAAGTGCGTTGCCGGCCTTTTAGGTAGGAGTACGCTCTTTTCTTGAAGGTTTGAAGGTCGTATCGGTTCGGAAATACGGCAGGCGACAATTTGTTCCATATGCTGGTTGTGCAAGGCAAAAAGCTTCTGGAGAAGCGCACAGTGGAGGAGTACCAATCGTCCAGGTGATGGGGATGGATATTTTGTCGCGTAGGACGATGGCGGACACCTGCAGCCGGTATAAGTCCGAACAATTCCTCTGAACACTCTCCATGATACAAGCGATAGAGGATTCAGAGTGAAGCTACATCTCTACGCAACGCCAAGGTATCAAGCCGGTATAATAGAAAATTATTCATAAATACTTATATTTTATCAAAACATTACTGCTATGTTATATTAATAATCACATACTTCTGTGTTAAAACCTCATAATATTTTTATAAATGAATGATATTATTAATATCCGATAAAAGTTATAAAATTCAACTACATTTTCGTGATAAGGTGTAAGCTGTAGTTTAATAAATATTCTTCATGTAGAACAAAGAGGAAAGTTGGGCATTTATTTTGTCTATCAATAAGGTTAAGTAAAGTATTAAAATACATATGTATATATAATGTTAGTAAATTGTGTACTTAGCGGTACCAAAACAGCTAGGGTTAATGACTTCCGATGAAGCAGTTGCGAGATTGTAACACACCTGATACCGACTTCAATATATTTATTACACAATCATTACATTTGATAACATACTATCTTCTTTCTTCAATCATTTATAAGCTTATGATAAAAGACGTCATAGAGAAGCAACGACCATAAATACGAGTGAATTCCGTATTTGTTTTCTTTGTCGAATTCAGTCTTTAGTGTAAAATAAATGGAATATGAAGGGCGGGATGCTAGTTATCTATACATTTGTCGGAATTAAAACTGTGTTCTGTATATGATTATATAAAAAACTATTATTCATATATCATATTTTTGTATTTATCGTGTGACAACTAATACAAACAGCAAGTAAATATATTGAGCAGTAATAAATAACCGTAACAAAGTATCAGAGATTATAAACCGATAACGGGTAAAAGGTATTTTATGTACTAAAGTACGTCATAAACAAATATTGATAGCATTTTGTTTACATATATTATACACTTTAAAGAATACTTACAATTACACATATACATATATTTATACTAATTCGCAAAACGGCCATGTCTACAACGGTAGCAGGTTTAAACTTATATATATTTATAAATATATTTTTATGTGGTATAGGGCTATAGACAAACAAATGAGTCATCTGATGGTACATGACCAATTAAATATATACGTATATATATTAAAATACCAACTTCAAGTTCCCCACAGATTAAAAATGAGCGAAAAACACATCAAAATCCAGTCATATGTTTAGGAGCTATGATGCCACGAGCTAACACAAGCTATGGGTTCTATTTTTCTATATTGAGGTGTTCTCTGAGTCCGTTGTTTAAATATTATTGTTATTTTTAGGCTTCCTGTATATAAGATATGAATGAGTGTTTTTCGTCTGTTACCCTAACACACTTTAACTACTTCATCATTCTAAATTTGCACGAACGTCCCCAACAGACTAGAAAACGACATAGGTTACATTATAAACAGTAAAAAAATCCTAATGTTAAAAAAAAAATTAAACATACATTAATGCTCACTAACGCGTATATCAGTGAAGGGGTGAGCAGACGCGTCACAAACTCCCCCTATTTGCCAATCATAAAAATTATTATTTTATAATTAATTGCCAACAATCGCGCAATGTATGACTGTATATATACGGTCTGTTCAATAACAGTCCGATAACTTAGGCGTCTTATACGACACAACCGGGAAGAAATGGGGTGACCCTATTTTGCTTCACCGTGAACCACACCGCTAAATTAGGAACTAAATGGCAATAAAACATCACTCACCTGGTTTTTGAACCACATCCGGTAATGAAGTATCAATCATTTTGTCACACTTACACTCACAACACTCTTACTGCGAAAGAAGATTGTATGTTGTATGTATCAATAATACAAAAGGTATTCTATTTGTGACACATATAAATAACTTAGTTTGTCCGTGTGTGAGTACAAGGCGACGTGGAGCAGGAAGTGTGCGTAGCACGCACGCCGAGCCTGTGCGCTTGCGCCAACGAGCGCACCGGTTATATTGTGTGTAGCTTAGTGTTCACAGCTGATTTTGCTTCTCTTATTTGTTTTATTAACAAGGTGTTAGTGAGTGTAGCCGTGTGGTTCACGCTGGAGTAGACTAGGGTCACCCTATATCTTCCCGGTGGTGTCGTAAAGGCGACTACAGGATTGTACTGTTATCATCAGACAGTACGTATACAGTCATACTGTGCCCGGTTGACGGCAATGGACTTGCCTTCTATTACTTTAGTGGGTTTAATACACCTCTGACTACTCCTTAGGGGATACAGTTGTGAGTGTATGTATGTACATATACATGTTGTAATGAGTTTACGTTTATAATAACATAATGGTATTTTGTATTTTTTATTGACTACCCAGTTTTGTGAGAGCGAAATATAAATTTAACAACTTTGTTAATTACTTAAATGTTGTAGAGTAAACAAAAGGTTATGTTTATTAAAAATAGGCTATGTTTATTAGTAATAGTAATAAATTATAAATAGGTAGGTACGTTTAGGTTTTGAAACAATTACCACATTGACATTTTTATAAATTTGTCCGAAATATATTTGAGTTAGTTCAATTTGTACGTTACGAGAGACTGTTTGCTGTTTTTTAAGGCCATACGTTTTCATAACCAGAAATCCTGTCATAAAAGAGTGTCCATGGAGATTCCTGCCTGTTCCTCTCCATAGGATCTACGTACTGGAGTTTGAAAGTAGCTTCACGACTTAGTTTAACTGACTAATACGTCTGACTTCCCAAAAGTATTTTTATTTGGTTCAGTTTAAATAGCTCGATCTCTTGATCAGTAAGTTTTCCTAAGAAATGAAGATTTGATAACTGTTTTTTAAATATCATACACTCATATATATTCACTTCATTTAAACAAATGTTATTCAACACTAAATGTTTATCATTTTCATGTATAATAACAACATACCATTTGTTCAACAAACGTAGACACAAACGTAGTTATTAGTAGCGGATAATATACTTCTATTACGTCAGATCAATTGGAGTGCATTATCAGTGATTGTGGTTTTTATACTATTATCTAAAGAGTACTGGTGCGAGGTACCTTTATGAATTATAAAGTTTAGTATTTAATGATTTTCAGACTGAAATGAGTGAAATTTTTACTATAGCATCATTTTTCAAACTATTAGTTAAGTTTTTTTTTTTTTTTTATATTAGCCACTATGGTAAACTCCACTTTGCCTGATGGAAAGCAATAGGTGGAGTCAAAGAGTGGTGGTCACCATCCTCATTGCATGTCTAGTCAATGCAGCATGGTGACCCACACTATGGCGGCCTGGTGAGATGCTTTTTCACGCCCCGCTTAAAAGACCCGGGATCATAGTGGGAAGGAAACACGTTCGCTGGTAGAGAATTCCAGGCTTTTACCGATCGGCACAAGAAAGAAGAGCCAAACCGTTTAGTTCGGGTACGTATATTTTCGACGCACAAACGGTGACTCCTCAGGCCAGCACGTGTAGTCCTGTAGAGGAAGGGAGAAGGTGGGACCAATTGGAAGAGCTCATCAGAACACTCCCCGTGATGTAGGCGATAGAGGACTGCCATAGAGGCGACATCTCTTCGCAACTGCAGAGGCTCAAGAGACTGGGTGATCTCAGGACAGTCGATAATGCGGACTGCGCGCCGCTGCAACCGATCGAGAGCGTCAAGCAGACACTGAGCATAGCCGTCCCAGAGATGAGAGCAGTACTCCACGCAGGAGCGAACCTGGGTCTGTACAAAAGACACAGTTGCTCGGGCGAGAAGAACCGTCTCACCTTGTTCAAAACGCCGAGCTTACGCGAAGCCGCCTTAGTGACACTCTCGATGTAATCGCGCGGATTGAGATCCCGGCAAATATCCATACCCAGAATACTAAGCCTATCCTGCAGTGGCAGTTGAGTGCTCTGAAGAGTAGGAAGGGGAAGGAATGGAGACTTTTTGTTAGAGAACACACACGCTTGTGTTTTCTTGGCGCTGAACTCGACCAGATTCTCACAGCCCCATTGGGAAATGCGGCTCAAGACCCGGTCGAGCTCAGCGACAAGCTCCTGTCGTTTTTCCTCAACGTCTGCCAGCTTGGCAGTAGGATGCCCGAAATATCGCCCGTGCACTGTACTGTCGTCTGCATAACAATGTATATTGCCAAGGGTTAACATGTCATTGATATGCAGAAGAAACAGCGTAGGCGATAGGACGGAGCCCTGAGGTACACCAGCGCTTACCTCGTGGAAGTCTGAGGCCGCGTCGTCGCAGAGAACCCTAATGCGGCGCTTTTCGAGGAAGGCAGCAACCCAGTTGCAGAGTTTAGGTGGCAGACCAAATGCAGGAAGTTTGGAGAGAAGCGAGCGGTGCCACACCCTATCGAAGGCCTTGGCAATGTCGAGGCTGATGGCCAAGGACTCCCCATGCCTATCCATAGCCTCACCCCAAAGGTGTGTGACGTACGCTAGAAGATCACCCGTGGATCGGTTCGGCCGAAAACCATATTGCCGATCATTTAACAAGGAGTGATCCTCTAGGTGGCGGATTAGTTGGGTGTTGATGATCCGCTCGAACACCTTACAGAGTATGGAAGTGACGGCTATAGGTCGGTAATTGGCTGGATCGGAGCGGTCGCCTTTTTTGGGAATGGGTTGAACATTCGCTTCTTTCCAGGCCTCCGGAACAATTCCTGAGGAATAGGACAGGCGATACAAGCGCGTTAGTACGGGAGACAACTCAGGTGCACAGTTCTTAAGAACCACCGCCGGAATACCATCGGGTCCACTGGCTTTCCGGACATCGAGTGACAGAAGCTCCGCACGGACATCCCTCTGCCGGATGCGAATATCCCGCATTGCGGAGTCGCAGGACGCAATGGTGGGCGTGTGCGCGCAACGATTCGGGAGTTAGCCGCAAAGAGGTCAGCTAGTAGATTCGCTTTCTCTTGCGGCTCGTGGGCCAGTGATCCGTCAGGGTAGTTCAACGGCGGCAGCGAAGGTTGGCAATAGTTGGACTGCACGGCTTTGGCCAATCGCCAAAACTTACGGCTACCCGTAGGGTACGCGACGAGTTCTTGACCAAACCGTGCAATGCGCTGGGCATCAGCTCTGATGTAAGCCCTCTTGCATTCCCTAGTGGCTCTGTTTAGTGCTGCTTTTAGGCGATCAATGTCTGGGTCACAATGTGCGCGGGCCCTGATCCATGCGCGGTAGGCCGACTGCTTTTGAGCAACGGCCCGGATGCACTCGCGATTGAACCAGGGACGGGTCTTCGTGCTGGCGACTTCACTGTAGGGAATATAATACTCCATACCGACAGTGATTTCGTCAGTCACGGCAGACACACTTTGCGACAGATCCCTATCTTTAAAGCAGCGTTGAGCCCACGGGATGGATGCAAAATATTCCCGCATTCCATCCCAGTCTGCTGACGAGTAGTGCCATAACCGCCGCCTTGTTACCACAGGTCGTGGAGGCGTAACAAGAGGCACTGAGGTCGACACGAGGCAGTGGTCGGAGGATCCCAGAGGGGCGAGAACCGATACGCTGTACTGCGCTGGGTGATTCGTCAGCAGTAGGTCCAGCAAAGAGGGCGCTTGACCCGTTATGTCTGGTATCCTGGTGGGCTGGAGTACCAGTTGGGTAAGGTCATGCGTGAGAGCAAATGCGTGGGCAGTTCGACCAGCGTGGTCAGTTTTGGAAGGTACCAGCCAGGACTCATGGTGGGCGTTAAAATCTCCCAAAAACACCAGTTCGGCGGTCGGAAACTGCTCCTGCGCTTTATCCGCTGCTTGACTCAGGTGGTCAAAGAGTCGAGTTGTCTCGGAGTCTTCGGAATGGGAGCGATAGAGGCACACGTAAATCCGGCTCGTAGAGCCAAAATCCACGTGGAGCCAAATGATGGAGAAGGATGTGTCTTCTAGGCAGTGCAGACGGCGACAACAAACATCCGCCCTGATGAAAAGGCACACTCCAGCCCTTGCGAGGAAGCACTCCTCGAGCATGTAGCCGGGATAGTGGAGATATGCCGTGTCGGCAGGGCGGCGTATTTGTGTCTCCGTAAGAAAGAGCATGGCCGGCCGAGCCGTCTCGAGGTGTTGGTGTACGGCGCTGAGGTTTGCATGGAGTCCACGTATGTTAGTGAACTCCACCTCAAAAAGCGGGTTGGTGGGAGAGGAGGATGCCGCTGTAAGACCACTTTTCTTTTTTTGTGCTGCCATGATAGAAGAGGAAGGGGGCGTAAAAGGCATGACAGTCATCGTGGCAATATAAACTGAGACTAAAAATGCTGTGTCATCATGTATCGGTGAAGCATGACGGTGACCGAACCGCCGGACGGAAGGGCCCCGTACCCTCCCGGAAGTGGTCGCCGGGTCCCACCATCCGGTCACCAACCGGCACGACGAGCCACTCCGTGGATTATGCGCGACCTGACGGGGCAGCCTCCCAGGGTGGTTAGCCGTGGTTGGGCCCCTCTCTATGCCGCGGGCGGCCAGTGGCACCACCGTTTCTACGGGTCTCCCTGGCCGACGGTTCGATCCACGCCACCCTCACAATGACTCTACAGCACTCCACTGCTCACACACATACCCCGATAACTGTCACCCCTGCATCGATGGGCCTCCGGTCTCTCACTCACCAGCGAAAGGCGACACCACGAATGTTGTCACTTTAGGCTGGTTTTCTGTGAGAGGGTAGTACTGCCCCGGTCGAGCCGGCCCATTCCTGCTGAATAAATCAGCGTGGCTCTACTACTCTGACTTAACATTGAAGTCACTTTTATACTTTTTCTCGCGAGTGACTATAGCTGTGTTGGAAACTAGTAGTAGGTATATTTCAGAGGTATTTCTTAGACAAAAATTTTTAGAAATTCAATACCATCCAAATGAGAACACGAACCTAGGTTCTTAGCTAGTCCTCTTCACCTAGATTAATAGCTTAAGCTTAATAAGCTATGTAGAATTATATATGTGTTGAGTATTGATCGACGTCTTATGTCCTAATTAGAACAATTATCACAATTAATTATTTGGGATATATAACTTTCTGTTAATTATATACATATGTTGTAATTGCTGTTTCTAGTGTCTTTTCAATTAATATAATCTTAAGAAACGAAATCAGACGTCGTCTGTAAACGCTTCAGCCTACCTCGTCACGAATATAGGCGTGAGTATGTAAGAAAACCTTTGTCATAACTAGTTTGTTAACCGTCTTATTTCTAACTTTTTACTAGCGCTTGTTTGCTTGTTGCCCGCGACTTCGTCCGCGTAGTAAAACAAAAAAGTTATTGTTCAGATCACAGTTTTAAATTTGGTTTTAATTGGTTGGTTGTTTTTTTTTTTTTTGTGAGGTCCTATTTTTTTTTCAAAAATAAAAGTAGCCTAAGTTACTCCTTGTTACATCAGCTATCTGCCAGTGAAAGTCCCGTCAAAATCGGTACAGCCATTTCAGAGATTAACCTGAACAAGCAGACAGACAGACAGACAGACAAAAAATAAAAAAAAATGTTTTGGTATATGTACCGTGTATAAGTCCATATGCACTTAGTATAAAGCGGTTATTTTAATATTACAAACAGACACTCCAATTTAATTTATATGTATATATATAATTTAATTACTTTAGTACACAGTACTTTCTAGACCCAAACTACGTTTCATTTGTACAATTATTAGTATAATTATATAAATTGTAAAAAGTTGAATTTTAATGCACTAATTCTCGTTCTTCGAGGTGGAATATTTTCTTCACATTTCTTTTTGAAAAACCATGAGTAGAACCAATGTAATAAAAAAACAATCTGTTCAGAAGTAGTGAGCGCACTGAATAACATAGATGTGAAAAAGAAAATCGAACAGAAAACCTCGTCCTTTTGGAAGTTACAAACATATTGTTGTGTTGTGTTGTGTTGTGTGTGGTTAGTGACCCTGACTGCTAAGCCAGAGGTCGTGGGTTCAATTCCCACCCAGGACAAATATTTGTGTGATGTGCATGATCATTTGTTCATTTGTTGTATGTATTTAGAAGTATATAAGTATGTTTATCAGCTGTCTGGTTACCTTTTTTTTTTTTCTTTTTTTTTTCGTGTGGAAACCCCCTCGGGCCGTCATCCCACCGGGGTTTTCGGTGGAACAGTGTGTCGGAATCGAATTGACTAAAACCACACGGTGTGCCATACTGCGCTTAAAATAGGAGGAATCCGGGAACAGCTTTATTAAGACATCCGGACCCCTCCTAGCGCCTGCCCGCTCTATGCGGGCACCACCTACGGGTAACCTATCAATAAGGCGGCTTCCAGACACACGCGGACGTCACCCCCTCGCAGCTGGCCACTAAAGCGGGTGGAGGGGAAAACCCGTCCCGACCACCCGCGGCCACACTCAGGGCATCATGAGGCGCTGGTAGGCTCGCCTCCGCCGCCCGGTTCGCCGGCGGCGGATTAGGTCCGAATGGAGATCGTCCTCCCTGGCCCGCTCCGCCGCCTCCTTCCGCGAGATAACGTCCTCGCAGAAGGTTGCAACCGCGGTAAAATTACTGTCGCTACTGGCCATGGAGCGTATAACAGCCAGTAGCGACAGATCCTCTCCGATGACTGCAGTGAGGGCCCGACGCTGCGACACCCAAGAGGGGCAAACCGCAAGCGTGTGCTGAGCCGAGTCCTCACTACAGTCGCAGTGGTGACAGACGGGGCTCATTTCCCTCCTAGCGACCGAGTGCAGGTACTTTCCGAAGCAGCCGTGCCCGGAAAGAACCTGCGTCAGTCGGAATGAAAGAGTTCCGTGCTGCCGCCCTGCCCATTCGACAATGACCGGCTTGAGCGCCTCCACGGCGGCAAAGCCAGCACGTGGAGCCTCCAGCCGGGGCGACCAACGAACCATTGTGGCTCGGCGACGCCACTTGCGTACCTCTTCGGGCGGGGGCCGACTGCCACCAACCGCCCGGAAATCGGCCGTTCGCCGATAGACCTCGGCGAGCACTTTCGCCTCCAAATCCCACGGGGGTGTTCCGGCCAACGCGCATGCCGCCTCCGTGGATACGGTGCGGTAACCGCGTATGGCTCTAACCGCCATAACTCTCTGAGGACCCCAGAGGCGTGCCCTATTCTGGGCGGTCAGAGCCTCCGCCCACACCGGTGCACCGTATAGTGCCATTGACCGGACAACCCCCGTGTACAGCCGTCTTGTTGCGACGCTGGGTCCTCCCAAGTTGGGTAAAAGTCGCCCAAGGGCGGACGCAGCGCCTGCGAGCTTTGGAGCACCTCCCGTCAAGGATCAGGCCCAGATATTTTATGAGGGCCCGAACCGGTATGAGAACCGAGTTGACCATGATTGAGGCACCAGGGGGCGGACCACGACGGGGCCCATGGAACAGAAGGGCCTCCGTCTTGTCCAGGGCCACCCGCAAGCCCAGCGCCTCGATGCGCCTGACTACCAGTGAGCTGTCTGGTTACCTTAGTACAAGCTCTGCTTAAAATCAGACGGCCGTGTGTGAGGTATGTCAAATTATTATTATTATTTTATTTATTTAAATGAATACAAACATATAAATTACATTTTTAAATATACCATATAAATACAAAATACATTTAAAAATATAAAAAATAGTGTCCCGCCGGTATCGGGTACAGGGACCAAGCTACCGGTGGTTAGGACTCCAGAGACAGGAACCTCCTCACAGTACGTGCCATATCAAGAAGGACTGCCTTCTGCATCAGGCCCTTAACCCAGCTACCTAACGTGAGCCTCTGAAGGTGTTGGTCGAGGCTCTTAGCAATCAACCCATGTGCTGATATGACTATCGGTACAATGATTGCTGAATCCACACCCCACATGTCGACAACCTCATGGGCTAGATCCAAATATTTTAATTGTTTTTCTTTTTCAGCCTTTATGAGACTGTCGTCATGGGGAACGGTAATATCAACAATCATTGCTCGGCGCTCTAAACGATCTATCACCGCTATGTCAGGTTTATTGGCAACAATAGTCCTGTCAGTGATCATAGATCGATCCCAGTATAATGTTGCACTACTATTTTCAAGAACTGGATCGGGCACATATCTGTAGTACGGTAACTCGACAGCAACAAGGTTATATCTAAGAGAAATTTGCTGATGGACTATCCTGGCTACTTGATTATGTCTATGCAAGTACTCACCGTAGGCAAGACGAGAACAACCGGAAATTATATGCCTGAGGGATTCTCCGGGACGATGACATGCCCGACAAATGTCAATTGTGCCATCCTTCAGGATATGTTTCCGATAGTTGTTCGTCATAACAACTTCATCTGTAATTGCACAGATAAAACCTTCAGTTTCTCCGAAGAGAGCACCGAAACGTAGCCACAACACAGGTGATAAGATATCTACATCAAGCCCATTTAAGGCCTGATAAAAAGGTCCATAGAGCTCTTTGCTCTTCCATACATCCCTATGATCTGCAACATTAAGTATTGCAGGTTTACACCAGTTCTCTTTACCTAGACCAAGCGGAGTAAATCTGTTATCAACTGCCACGACATCCCGGTGCACCTCCTCATTAACAGAGGCAAAGTAATCTCTAAGATTGCATATTTCCCAATTATGGAGGGTCCTGGCATTTAAAAACCACGACCCCCAACTTTTCCGCGGGATATACAATCTCATAACTGATGAACGTGGATGGTGCATTCGATATGCGCTTAAAAGTGTACGGACTCTTCTATCCAGGGCATCCAATTCAGTCTGTGTCCATCTAAGTACACCAAAGTAGTCGGTTAGGACTGGTATGACCCAATCGTTATAGGCCTTATTACGGCCTGACAAAAGACTAATACTTTTTTCAGGCGGCCAAAGAAACGTTACTTTAGTGATTGCTTCATAGTCAATTAATTTATACTCTAGGTCTTTTAAAGTCTTAGGTCTGTGGAATCTGAAAGTTCAATACCTTCCGATTCCACAATCCTGCCTTTCTTTACATACATGACTGCACATTTATCTACACCAAATTCCATGTTGATATATTTACTAAAGGTTTCAGTTACCTCTAGTTATCTTATCCATGAAAAAGAGGTGGGATATAACTTGACCAGAACTCCGCAAATGATAGCCTAGCCCCGAACCTTCTAACATAGTGCTAAGAGGATTCAGAGCCAAGCAGAACTACAAGGGGCTCAAACTGTCACCCTGATATTATCCAAGATAGCAAAGAAACGTTCTCCTTTGTTGCATACATGCCTCCAAGAAAGTGCATAGAGTTGTGTCAATTTTATACAACTCCATCCATCATTACAACACATCCATATTGTTGTTCGTTATACATATGTGTTGTTATTTTAACTCTCAGTGTGGACGTAAATAACTTGTACACTGTTGGCAAACAGGTAATGGGTCTATAGTTTTTGGGATCCATGGCACTACCAGACTTGTAAAGTAGGTGAGTTACACCTGTCTACTCTACTGTCACTAAATCAGGTTGTTCCCATCTTCTATAAACCCACCTCTCATCCCTTTGAAAAGTACGATTTTGAATGTATCGGTCTACTCGAATTTTATACCTGCGTATACGGTTTGCCCATGCATAAACTTTCTCCTTCAGAAAGTCAATACGCTCTGTGACTAACGCTACCTAATCACATGAACTCATACCAGTTCCTGCATAAGCGCGATTCATAAAACGCATTACTCTCGGGCGTGTGTTGCCCGATCTGAAACAGATAAGCTTGCCAATGAATGCCCTCGCCTTAGCGACACGTCGCACAATAAAGAATTGAATGCGTATCACTGAGGTTTTCATTTTTTTTCTAAATAAATAGGCAATAAAGCGTCAAGGGCACACACTAGCGCTTTATTGTGTTTATGCATCGGCAAACGTGGTATACGTGGTTTATCCTCAACATTTATGTACCGATAATCCAGAATAGCACCTTTCAAAGTGTTCCTTCATGATACAGATAAAATAGTGTTATCCTCCTCTCCCACAACAGGACTAGATCTTGCAGAGCATTGATTGTGAGTAAACAAGATATTAGAGTAATTGAATGGTATAAGAAACTGGTAAATTATGAGTATTATAACAAAAAATATGAATATCAGAATCACGTTATTATTAAAACAAGTCCAATGCATATTAAATACACAAATTAATATATAAGGTATTTTTCTTGAACATCACAAAACAAAAGAATACTCTGATCTTTCAGTTAAGAATCATTTATTTATACCTCTAAGATTATTACGTAGGCATTATGCTGGACCTTAATTAGCGCTAAGCGGATAAGACGATGTAAGAAATAATAATGGATTATTCCAAAAAGTTACTCGGATATAAATCTAATATGTATTAAGGTAACTTGTACTCGAACTGCTTAAATTGATTCACATTGTATTTTAGGGTTCCTTTCCTCAAATTAAAAAAGGAACCCTTATAGGATTTCTCGGTTGTCGGTCTGTCTGTCCCTTGACTACGGAGCGTGTACAAACATCAAGTTTCATTAAACATTAAACAAACACGTCAACTGCCTCTTAAAACAGAGAAAGAACTAGCTTTCCGAATCAAGGCAAGCTTTAAATTTCAACAAATTCACGTTTTTGAGATCACATATATATTTTTGCTGTCGAAACCACGTCAATGTAAAGGAGAGAACTGCAAAGTTAAGTATGTCTTTAAAAAAAATGCTCAAATTGCGGGAAAATTGCTGCGAGGTTCGATTCCCAAGACAGACCAAGTGTTGCAACCGACTGCGCAAAAAGGAAGGCTATATTTTTCAGATATACTTTCATATATGTATCTGTATATATGTATGTATGTACTTAGCTAAATGTGTATGTATATATTTGTATTTATGATGTTTCTTTCTCTAAATATAATAGTTTTATGTGTGATGAATTTCAACATGTGAGGTGTCATTGAATCGTTTTATAATGATAATGAATATAATGGAAGGTCATAAGGTATGCCTGAGACGGTATCGCGTAGTGTTCTGCGAGCGCCTCTCTAAGTTGGAGGGGGGCTAGGCCTCCCGCTTTCCAAGGTGTGGTCGCCTGAGCATCAGGCTACTTAGGTCTGCAGGGGTTCTCGGAAGCTTCCTTCTTAGGGTATACCCGGGTCCTCTGCAATAGACTCGTGACGGAGCACCGTGTGGTTTTAGTCGGTTAGAGTCCGACATACCACTTCACTGTTGGCCTCAGTGAGGTGATGACCCGTGGGGGTTTCAACACGAACGTTAAGTAGTAAGAACGTTAAGTCACTTACCGTCAGGTGACCTGTCTGCTCGTTTGCCCCCTATCGCATAAAAAAAAAGTAGTCACCTCGCTACCGCGCCTAGTGTTGTGGGTTCGATCCCAGCACGGAAAAACACTTTGTGTAATCCTTAAAATTGTTGTTCTGAGTCTGTATGTTCCGTTGTTTGAATGTTTGTAAAGTCCCCCGCGACACAGGAATTAATCCTAGCGCAGGATTATCGCTGGTTCTTTAAAAAATATATATATGTATATAATAGACATTTTGATGATCGTAAAAAGCCCCATACAGTTTTTAACTGACTGTAGAATAATATTATGAAACCGGATTGAACTACTACATTCCTTTCTATTTATGTTAAGTCGAAACGTCATATGAGCAGAGGAAAAAAAGAGCGTTACAGTTCCATAGTGCCACATCCAAGAATCTTTATTGTACACCTTTTATACATATATATATACATATATATAGATGCAGAAAACATGTTACAAATAGACAGGTATGACAATGTTGATTCTCTCTCATCTCTCTCTCTCTCTCTTCCAGACAAGGTTGATACGGATATTGTTAAAAAGTATTGGGGTAGCCTGTGCTGTACTAATAAAAGGTTTACTACAAAAAACTTAAGTTACTTGTAATGAATACATATACATATACTTAATACATATATACACACACACGTATATACTTAAATATATATATGTATATACATACATATATATATAAACACAATAATGTAGATCAGTATTTATAAATGTTTTTTGAATGCTAGCGAAGTTTCGGCTTGTCGGATAGTCACGGGCAAGTTGTTCCATAATCGAACCGCTTGCACGGTAAAGGATTTATCTGGAAACTGAGTGGAGTGCTGCTGGATTTTTAGCTGTAAATTCTCTGATGATCTCAGGTCCCTGCAATGTGAGTTGTTGAGGAGTTCCTGAAGATAAATGTGTGGATGAAACAGAATACTGTATAAAAGAGAAAGAATATGAACATTTTTATTCACCAACAAAAAATCTAAGCGTGTTAAAAAAAAATACCTATTAGAAACGTCCTGTCCGTTGGTGTCTCGTCCTGACACTCGAGGCGCGAGCCCTTGTAGAACATAATTAACAATGAAACAACAAAACGTTTATTTGAATTGTTTTTTCTTTCTTTTATTTTAAGGCAAACAGTTTTACATGACTTTAATTTTAGATTTTTTGGTTTGGGATACATAAAATTTTATTTTAGACATGAATCCAAAAACGGATCATTATAAGAAAATCTAAATAATAAAGGAAAATTAAAAACCCGTTTAGTGTATTTTATTAGTAGGTTTTAATGTTTAGGTTTATAAACACATTCATCACTTGAAAATAAACACTGGAGAAACAGACAAAGGTATACTTATTTTGACTGTTATCAAGTTTAAGAACAATCAATATAATATTGCAATATTGGAATGATCATAATTTCGGTATTATTCTATTTTTATTGAGAAAATGTACAGACTGACAAGTCAGAGGAATTAGCGCGCAGGAAACAGAAGCTACCCTAAACAGTGTTTGTCTTACTGCACTAAGCTTCTAATTAAATGTTCCTCTCCTTTTTATTTGTCGACCATGACTGTGACAAACGCGTGTCTTTGTGAGGGAAAACCTTACTTAGTTTGGAGAAATAATCCGACCATCTCTCTGTAATCTGTAATCTCTGTTATCGTAGACTACTTCATTTAAGACCTTAAAATAAAGGAAATAAATTTATAAAATATCTTACAAATTTCTGGTTGCAAGTTAAACTGTTGGCAAGCCTTTACCGGCATAAAAGTTTTTGTTTTATCAGCTAATGTCTGACAGAACGGTTATTTCAATGTTTCGAAGTGAGTAGACTTTCAGAGTATTTTTTCGTTTATTTTTATTTGAAAAGGCTCTGTGTAGTGTTTAAAGGATATCCTTGAACATTTTGGAGACGTCAGTGACAAAATTATACTGATGTTAGTGCAATAATTTATTCATACAGCGTATTCCTAAACCGCATTACATCTCATTCATACAGATTTGTGAGACCTTAGTATATACTTACCGACACATAAAAAGTACAGTTTTCTCTTTTTTATTAAAAAGAGACAACTCCCGCATTAGGATTAATTCCTGTGTCGCGGGGGACTTTACTAACATTCAAACAACGGACAGAAAGAACACCAAGACTCTGAACAACAATTTGAGGATTACACAAAGTGTTGTTCCGTGCGGGGATCGAACCCACAACACTAGGCGCGGCAGTTTGGTGGCGAGTTGACCACTTAAACCGCTACGCCATCGGTGCAGTTTAGATTCCGCTGTTTGCGGTTTTGGAATTATATCTGGTTTTTTGGTCTGTTGGGGTTATGTCGCCGAGTTTATGTTTATATGTGATTTCTATACTATATAGCGATGGTATTTTTACAGTCAGAAATGCATTCACTATGATAATATTTAAGCACGCGGCTTTATTTATAATTATTCCAAATATTAATATATAAAATTGAAACTGAGTTTGTTTGTTACGCTTTAGGTACTAAACCGAACATCATAAAACTTTGCAAAGAAATGAGTTGTTTAAATCAGAACTTAATTGAGAATGTATTTTAAATTTACTATAATTAAATTTACCTGACCTTTCGATCGAATTTCGCCAACGTTCAACACTGAACTGATGAGATTTTAGCGACTTTTAAATATTTTTTTCACACCCGATATGTATGGAAGTCGCCAAATTTTAAAAATATTTTTTTGCATTGCAATACATTTTGTGTGGTGGACGACGAATAATTTATCCTGAAAAAATATACGGTCTCCGAGTATATGATATATAATTAACTTTTATTCAAGAAAACCTATTTCTCAACACATTTGTATCATACATATCTGGCATGTAATACAAAACACTCAAGATTTAATCTCACTATTATATGTCAGCGTAGCGATGACATGTTTCTCAATACTCATCAATTGACACTCCAAGCACAACCTACTTACGTACTTGTGAAGCTTTAGTTATATTTATAGGTTTTCCTCAAACATTTTCGATTCTAATAGTTAAGGAAAAACTAACTAAAATGTATTAGCTATAGGAAAATGTCGACCAAAAATCTTGAACATGTCCTTTGGCTTAAGAATTTATAGAATTAGATATTGATTATATTCTAACCTTAAGAATGTTTCCTTTAGTTTCGATGTTTGGGATAGTTGTTGTTATCTATAAACTGTCATAATTTTCAGGATTCTTTGTTATGTGTGGTTCTGTAGAATATTCTGATTATGACTACACCGATGAGTGTTCTAATGTATAGCTTTAATCCCTTCTCCTGTGGTTCTGAGAATGTATATTCTTTGTGTTCGTTATTGGATTTTTGGGAAGTGGTAGAGCCATGTTTAGGCTTGAATGAGCCACCTCGACCGATACAATACCAAGGCCTCTCAGAAAACCGGTTGTAAAGTAACGCTTGCACTGCATTTCCCCAAAATGAGTGAGGTTTCCGGAGGCCCAGCTCCTCCTTTCCTCATCATTCATCCAATTTGTCATCGTTGTCACTTAACATCAGGTTACCCATCATCATCATATTCCCCACACATCATCTCTATATCATAAAATTATTTTCAGATATTGTTTGTGATCTACTCGTACTATGAAAATGATACAATGATATTTATCTGTGGTAATGATACCAGGAGACCTACGTATGTATATCAAAAGTTTTCTGACTATGAGCTCATGTCTCCCATCAAATATACATATGTACTTTAGTTTTATTTTATTTTATTTAAATTTTTTTGCACTACAAAATTGTACAACGCGGACTTAATGCCACAGGCATCACATCATCATCATCTCTACCAGTCTACCTTTGGGTTGTGTAGAGATAAGTCACTAGGTGCATTAGAAATAATTAAACAGAAATAGAAAAAAAAAAAAGAAGATTAACAGTGAGTGATTGTTCACATAATACACATAAATATATAATATAATATAAGTATAATATATATAAAAATAATATAAACACGATGTATGTATATAATAATAAACACACATACAAACATACATTTTACCATACACACATACATATAAAATAACATACATATCATTAATTTTTACTGTTGTGTATCAATATATATTGTGAAGAGATTTAAATTAATAAATAAAGAACATAAATAAAAAACAGTCTAAACGCTGTAGTGATCCATGATGTCTTATATTATGTAGCTAAGGACAGACCTTGTACGTCTGTGTCTGGAGCTACGTGCCTCATAAGAATTAGTTAATGAATTGATTCTAGTAAAACTGTCATCACGGGGAAATCAGCTTGCATTAATTGTTGAGAATTAGTCATCAATATAGATTTGGAGGCCGCAATTGGGCCATTCCCTCGTTGTAACCATTAAACAGAAATCTAATTGTTAAGGGATAGACATCAACACAAACAAAACAACAACAAAAAATTTCGTTTTTTTTTTGTTTTTCGTAAAAACTTATAGTTACACTGGATTAATCTCGTTCCATGTCATACAATGCTAAAGATCAGACAGTCTCTTGCTACTATTTTTTTTTTATGAAACGAATAAAAACGTTTAGCTGGACCTTTCCATTCTTCTGTTATTATTACTATTTTGAATATTATCAAATATTTCACAAGTTTATTCGTGATATTAGTGTCGTTTTTAATATAACTCAAATTGTTTGCATGTTTTATTAATACTAACAACAAATTGTTCATAAAACCGATGAAATGCATCAGTGCGTTTATCGTTTATCAAACTACTAGTGCATAGTAATTTGAGTACACCAGGTGAAAAGTATATAATATTCAAAAAATATGCGTAAAGTTTCAAAATGTTGGCAAAGATTAATCTTAAATTTATACGATATTTTACAAAGAGTAAGAATAAACATTAAGTTACAGATAATACAGAATTACATTTATATTTACGATAGTGTGTGAGAGAAACCAGAGATCTTACCCTAAAGAAGGTTGCAACACGAATGGCCATAGAATCTTATTTAAATTATCCGATATTTTTTTGTAAGAAAACCTTATTTTATTTTCTATCTATTTATAAAGCGGTTAAATACTTTAGCCATAAAGGCTAACTCATTTTTGGAAAGCAAGTTTTGTGTTGTGTTACCATATTTGTGTACCTAATTAATAAACCTTTAACATCGCGTTTTTTTTTTCTTTTCTTTTTATTTAACATATAAAAATAGGTACATACAAAACTTATCATTTCAATAGCAACAAAAAACCACAGAGGTTTAGTCCCGTGCTGTAAGGAGTCCGTCTTCTGTATATGGTTTACATTATAACTGCAAACATTTACAATATAATACAATAAATGCGTAGAGAAATGCTTCAAAATACATATATATACATACATATATGTTTTAACAAAGGAATTTACTTGAAGAATATATCTACTTGCGGATCATCAATGATGACATTGAAAGCAATTATGATGATATGTGCACACACTCAAAACATTAATGATACGTCTTACACGTAAAGTATCGGGTCACGAGGCATTTGAAGCCAGTTTTAATAAATGTATGTATCAATTTTAATGGTACCAATCAAATGTAGCTTCGACAGTATCATATTTTAAACATGGGAGAGCCATGCTTCGGCACGGCTCGGTCAGAGTATTAGAACGGCCTCACAGAAAACCGGCAGTCAAACAATGCTTACAAAGTGTGTCCGCTCTCCCCTCATATTTAGTCAGGCGTGCCTGGAACACGTCGTGCCGCCGTCTTCAGCCTACTTCTCCAGTGTTCATGAAGGCCGGAGGTCATTTTGCACTCTTCGGCGCCTGGTGAGTTTTCTGCGGAACGGAAGAGTACTAGCTCTCTCCCGTTCCCTTTCCGACGCTTCTTTTGCAAGCATCACTGCCTCACAGTACGGTCTCACCCTAAACGAATGTACGAACTAAGATTGTTGATTGATATTTCACTATATAACTTTCATTGAACCGGAAACTATTTTACATTAATAATTTTTCATGCACATATGTAAAACTTAAAACACACGTAGCTTGCAAACTCAAAAAAAAAAACAGTTAAATGTAAATGATGAAATATTTCAATTCACTTTGAAAATATGATAAACTAACTTATATTCATGTGACATGTTATAATAGTAGGTCGGCAACAGGATAAAAGCGGTGTGCGTGATAAAGGCACTAAAGTAATTCCGGGATGCGAACGTGACGCGACGGCCGAGGTCTGACGACCGCAAGCCAGCTACATGTTTTCTTACTACTATCCAAATACTAGCTATCATTAATAATTCAGAAAATTCATATAGATATAAACAAAATAATATTTTAAACAATGAGAAACCAGCTCAATTGCAAAAAAAAAAAAATACCCTACTGCATTTAAAACTTAGAGTAAGTTTTAATGGTTTTGATAATTCAAAGGATACATTGAAAGTCCGAATCCATAGGGGGCAATTCTAATAGCGTCAACGGGGCACTGTAGATTAGATTAGATTAGATTAGAATATTCTTTATTGTACACTTTTAGGAATTACAATAGATCTTAGTTACAAACATTAACGTACAATGGGCGGTCTTATCGCTATAAGCGATCTCTACCAGACAACCTTAGGATGGATTTAGTGTCAAGAGAGAGTGGGTAGCTGAGGTGTACAATATTGTCGATTTTATATAACTAAATAAATATACATATTTGAATGAATGCAAATACACATATAGTATATACAATAATACATACGCACATATATATATATGAATAATAATAATATAATACTAATTACATGATGTGATACAAATAGAATTTACCAAGTATACACTAAAATAAAATGAAAACAGTGTGACAGCTAGTTTACTACATTATTCACATTATTCTGAATTTAAAAAGTGTCTCTTAACCATTGTCCTAAAGGTTTTTATGGTTTGGGCTTTTCTTATGTCAAGAGGCAGGGCATTCCATAGTCGTGTTGCAACGACGGTAAAAGATTTATCAACAAATGTTGTGGAATGCAAGGGCATTTTTAAGTCTAGGTTTTCTGACGATCTTAAGAATCTAGTATGTGAATCATGAAGGAACTCAAAGCGTCCCTTAAGATAGGAAGGTGCTGAAGGGTTAAACAATATATTATACAATAAAGAAAGGACGTGAGCATTCCGGCGAAGACGTATTGGTAGCCACTCGAGTTTTTTGCGAAATTCTGAAACGTGATCATACTTGCGCAAACCAAATATGAATCTTATGCAAACATTTTGAAGACGCTCGAGTTTGTCTAGTTGGGCCTCGGTGAGATCTGGATAGCTGACGTCGGCGTAATCAAGGATAGGGAGTAGTAACGACTTTGCAAGTGCGATTTTGGTAGCAGTAGGAAGAAAGTTTCGTAACCGTCTCAATGATCCCGCAGATGTAAACAATTTGCGGCTTACTTCCTGCAATTGTGAGCTCCAAGATAATTCTGAGTCGATATATATTCCCAGATTTCTAACTTTTTTACTAATTGCAATCAATGTGCCTTCGAAAATAATAGGTGGAAGCTGTGACCAGTTGATCTTTGAAATCTTCCTGGGACTGCCGACAATAATCATCTGGGTCTTAGCTGGATTCACCGATAGCCCATGTGACAAACTCCAATCGCTGATTCTAGTCAGGTCCTTGTTAATATTGTCAAAAGCCTCCGATAATCTTTCTAGGGGTGCTTGGGAGTATATTTGTAGGTCATCTGCATAAAGGTGGTAATGAGAGAGAAGTTGATGTGAGATTGAATTTATAAAAATTGCGAAAAGAAGAGGAGATAGAACGCCACCCTGGGGAACGCCAGCAGATATGTTGCACCAAGTTGAATGAGTATTTTCAATGCGTATACGCTGTCGGCGACCACACAGGTAACTACGAAGCCAATCAATTACCCTTGGAGATATGTTAAGGGAGCTGACGATACCGATCAGAATATCGAAATCTACCGTGTTGAAAGCATTGGAATAGTCAAGGAGAGCAAGTAAAGAAAGATTTCCATTTTCCATTCCAATTCTTATGTCATCCGTAACATTTACCAGGGCTGTAACAGTACTGGGAACGGAAACCAGATTGATGGGGATTAAGAAGGTTATTTTTAGTAAGGAATGAACTAAGTTGATTATGGACGAGGCGCTCAAGGACTTTGGAAAGGAAAGGTAATATAGAGATTGGACGGTAATCAGAAAAGGATGATGGATTTGGTTTCTTTGGTATAGGAGTTACTTGGGCATCTTTCCAAGTACATGGGAAAATTCCGGTTGATACCGAATGGTTCAAGATATGGGTGATGATGGGTAGAATTTCATCAAGGATAGGGAGGATCATGTTACGGCTGACACAATCGCTTCCAACTGCGTCAGAAGTGATACCCAAAATGCTCATCTTAACATCACAAGCCGAGAATTGATTAAAACTGAAAGGAGTACATTTAGACGTTGGAATGAGTGAAAGATTATTTAGTGTATTAGCCTTAATGGTCCTATCAAAATTGGACAGGGCAGTGAAGTGTTGATTAAGCAAATCAGTGTTCAATGTTTTTTGAATGACATAATCCTTTGATTTTCCAACTCCAAGTTTCCTGAGGAATTTCCAGACTTTACCTGGGTCGTTATTTTGTACACTGTGATGAATGTGTTGGCGTTGAGCATCTCTACACACCTTATTGCAGCGATTCCGCACAGATATATACTTTTCCCTATTAACTTCGCTAGGCCTTATCCTTAATTTATACTTCGCTGCAGCTTTCTTTGACAGAAGATCTTTGATCTCGCTTGTTAGCCATGGAGATGGCGCGTGTTTTAATTTGACAGGCCGTACGGGAGCATGTTTGTCATAAAGTTGTAGAATGGACGTGGTGAAAATGTCGACTTTATCATTTACCGAAACTGCTGCTAACAGTGGTGTCCAGTCAATACTACTGACATCCTCAAGCAAGTTATTCAAATCCATACCACCAAAATTGCGAAGCATAAGTATTTTAGGTTTTGGTTTAGGAGGGCGGGATTTATAGGAAAGGAATAGGAGATCATGATAGGAGAACGCTTCGGCGGGGTACTGACCGTACTTTTCGACGTGATCTTCAGAGGAGATTAGGATAAGATCGAGCAGAGAGGGAATAGAGTTAGGAAAATGATGAGTAGCGTTTAGTTGGAGTGAGAACATGTTAGTAGATTGTAGTATCGAGATAAGAGAGGAGGATCGAGAGTCATTTTTTAGAAGACAGGTGTTAAAATCACCCATGATTATTGTATGGTTATAGGATGGGATTAGGTTCTCCAGCAGATTTTCAAAGGAAGAGAAAAAATTTATTCTCAGGGAAGGACAGTAGTATGCACCGAGAAGGATTTTAGTATGATTGAGTTCGACCTCTATAAAAAGATGCTCACCCGCCTGCAATGGAGGGGGTTGTGGCGATATGTTTACAATATTGAAAGGAATATGATTCCGAAGATATATAGCCACTCCTCCGCCACTACCGGCCGCGCGATCATTTCTTATGAGCTCAAACCCAGGGAGGGAGTATAAAGAGGAGGGCAGACATGGTTTTAGCCAAGATTCAGAAACGAGAATGGCGTGTAAATTTTTGCAACTAAAGCTAGCCAGCATATCTGAAAAGTGTGCCGGAATACTCTGAGCATTGATATGAATCACATTAAAATTCCTGGGAACATCAGAAAACTGTACTTCTAGGTATTCAGACAACGATGGTATGCTAACAAAACTACTATCACTGCTTTTCGCTGAATTATAACTTTCACAGTCACTGTAATCAGACATATTGCTATATAATAATATTGATAAATAGACCTATTATAAATATAATTTAACTAAAACAAATATTATAATTAACCTACGAAAACTATTTCGTATCCATCTGCCAGTTGTGTTAATTAAGAAAATATTTTATCGTTATATAATTAAGATATATATATAGCTTGAAAGCTAGTATTAGTAGACAAGAGTCCTTCTGACACTCTGTAAGAAATTATATAAGGCGAAAATAAGATGTAAAGAAAAAAAAAGAAAAAAAAAACACAAAAAAATAGAAAACAAGAATAAAATAAAATAAACCAAATAACCTTACATGCATACTCAAACCATTTACTCTACCTAATTATTACTATATCTAATATAATATCTCTAAATATCATTAAACATTTGCATCTTAAGAGATGAGGGCGAAACCGACGACATAAAGTAAACGATTACACAAGTTGAAGTAATGCAAACATGTTCATGAAGGAAGCAAAATTATCGATATCCAAACAAGTGAGGATACATCAAATTCGGATTTCTGAACTAATATGAAGTGTCAAGTCAGTGTTGTTATGTTAGTATATCACAGGGTATATTAATTTTATAATTTTATACAGTTACAGTGGGTAAACAATACATGATAAATAGGTAAATAAATCTGTTATATAAGAGTGCTTAATGCAGGTAGTGTAAAAAGAAGTTGTATGACTATAATGCAATACGATGATAAGAAGGACTTTAGAAACCGCACATAAACAAAAATCACTTTTTGCTGATTCCGCGCTTTGGTTTGTTACCTGCTTTTACGACTACACTCGGCTTTGTAACTTCTTTGTCATGTTTCATCTCCGGAAGCTTGTTCAAGTCATCCAATGTGATCACGCGATTCTTAGCTCCATCAGGCCCATTGACGTAAATGATTCCTTGGCGAGTCCAGCACTGATCGATACCAAAACGCTCTCGGGCTGCCATAAACGTTTCATACCGTTGTTTTGTTAGAAATTCGGACACTGTTATACCGGAGCCTTTAAGTTTGGTCTTAGCGAACCAGATTTGATCCCTAACAACAACACTCTCAAGTTTAATAGCAATAGCCCTGGATTTTTCACCTGTGGACCGACCCATCCTGTGGCATCGCCTGATGTCTTTGGTAGTGAAGTCTGATAACTTGAGGCGCTCCTTGACCACTCTAGCCACTACATCTACAAGCTGTTCCTGTGTCTTCTCCTGAACTCCATGAAGTAACAACATTTTCCTACGGCTGCGCATTTCCATCGCCTCAATTTGGCGTGCAAGGACATCGATTTGGCACTGCAGGGTGGTCAGCGTTTCTTTAATAAATGTTTTAAAGTTGTTGAACTCCTTGGCTAGTGCTGCATTTGTGTCTGGAGAATTAGTAGTCTTCGGCAGCTCTGCTTCAAAGTTGGCCATCCTATTGTTAAATGCTGTAGAAAGCTGTGCAAGTGATTTTTGCAGAAGGTCAACCTCCATTGCTGTGACAAAAGTTATAGTGTTGTGTTGTAGTGATTAAGGTCGAGTATTGCTTGATTAGGAACTTGTCAATAAAATGCGTGTGGTTCGTGCAAAAATATATTGGACACTGACTTACAGCGGCACATTAACAAACATACTTAGCTACGTGAGTATACCTATGCATAAACATTGTTTGTGAAATTGTGAACTAAACATAACCGCCCACCAAAAGGGCTTAAGACCTTTTTACAAATACAAATCTAAGCTAAATACAACATGTAATAACAATTATAATACCTATTATCTTTACTAGGGTTTAGTTGATTAAGGTAACTTAATTTTGTGTCGAAATTGGTAGTGCACACAAAGATGGGGTTGATCTTTTAGTTAATTTGCCTTTATATCGCGGTATATACGCGCGTTAAACGGTCTCTTCCAGGGTGCTTCTCAACCACCCGTGCTAACGCCCAGTTACTAGGGGGTGTGTTTTCGTCTCTTAACAGGACTATATCCCCGACTTCAAACTCTAGGGTTGATCTTAACCATTTAGGTCGTTGCTGTAGTCGTGATAAATATTCCGTTTGCCAGCGTTTCCAGAAGGTTTGCACCAATCTCTGGGTATGCTGCCATCGAGATAATAGATTGACGTTAACAGTCGTATAGTCGCGGTCTGGTATCGTTATTAAGGTTTCTCCGACGAGAAAATGTCCTGGTGTGAGAATTTGTATGTCTTCAAGCACGTCAACGTCTGTAGATATTGGCATTAAAGGTCGTGAATTAAGGCAAGCTTCAATTTGTGTTAAAACTGTTGTGTACTCTTCAAATGTTAAATTTGTAGTCAGTATTTTCCGTAGATGTTGTTTAACAGATTTAACCCCCGCCTCCCAGATCCCCCCATGGTTCGGGCTATAGGTAGGTGTAAAATGCCATTGTGTACCATCGTTTACTAATTTGTCTCTTATTTTCTCTGGTATCTCAAGACCTGCTTCTCTCCATAGTGCCGCTAATTCTTTGTTGGCGGCAACGAAGGTGGTTCCGTTATCGCTCCAGATTTCAATACATCTCCCTCTTCTGGCGACGAAACGTTTGAATGCAGCGATGAATGCTTCAGTTGTTAGGTCGCTTACTAATTCCAGATGTATCGCCTTTACTGCCATACATATGAAAATGCAAATGTAGGCTTTACTTCTCTTAGCACCCTTTCCTTAAGAGTGCACTATATATACTGGGCCAGCGAAGTCAACTCCACTTTTAGAGAATGGGCGTGAAGGAGTCACACGAGGTTTCGGTAAGTCACCCATCATTTGTTGTCTACAAGTAGCTTGCTGGCGTGCACAGGTAAGACATTTATGAATATATTGCTTCACCAAACTCTTGCAGCCAAAAATCCAGTATTTGCTCATTAGGTACGTAATCATCATGTTTATTCCACCATGCATTGTTTTCTCGTGTGCGTCCGCTAGTACAAGTGGAAAAAAATCGCTTTCCTTACTCAATATTACAGGATGTTTTAGATCATCATCGATACTTGCATTTCTCAGTCTGCCGCCCACCCTGAGAATATTATGCTCATCAATAAATGGGTTAAGAGTCTTTAACCTGCTAGTAGTTCTAACTGGTTTATTTTCCTTCAATCTATTTATTTCATCGAAAAATGCAACTTCTTGTACCATTCGTATACAAAGTTCTAATGCCTTTTGCATCTCTTGTGTTGTTATTATTTCTAATTTCAGTTGATGTGGATCCTTCTTCATGTTTAGAAATCTACAACAATGTATAATGATTCGTAATAATTCGGTAAGTGAATCATATTCCTCAAACTTAATGAAATACTTTCTTTCAGGTTCTGTAATATTAATGTAAGACTGTATGGTTTTCTTCTTTTCTTCATCCGTTGACAATGCTGAGGGTCTGCTGTAATTAATTTGCTCATTTTTAAGCCAGATGGGTCCTTCCCACCACATTCTTTTCTGTAGTAGCTCTGCCACGCATGAACCTCTTGAAGCGACATCTGCTGGATTGTACGATGACTGCACATGAAACCATTGAGCGTTACTTGTATGATCCAGTATTTCCACCACGCGATTAGCAACAAACGGCTTCCATCGATTTGGTTCTCCAAGAAGCCAAGCCAAAACAATTGTGGAATCAGTCCACGCAAAAACATTATTTGTTGTGATTCTCATAGCTTGGCTCACTTTGTATAATAATTTCGCTAATAGCACTCTGTGATAATCTGAGTCTTTCTTATCTAATAAAACCATTCTATACATTTTCATGACGTCACTAACAAAGCATATTCTGTGCATGCGCCATCTCATTATTATGCTTCGCATATCTTCCTGTAGTACTGGTCCGGTCAATAATTCATCGTTAAGGGATGTACCATTGCTGCCCTTACATGAAGCATCGAATACCACTCTAACTTTAGTGGTTTCCTTATCAGTCCGAATGACGCCGTGATGTGGAAGGTATACGGAACGGTTGTCTAGTTCATCTTTTGGCACTTCCTCCATGTGTCCCATTTCTAAATATTCTTCTAATACTCTGTGGTATTCATCTCTTAACTCAGGGGTATTATGTATTCTTTTTTCTTGATGAATAAGACGTTTCATAGCAATTTCTCTTGTGTTCCCGTCTGGTGTCACAGGGTACTCGGTACGAAATGGAAGTTTCACTACATACCTGCCGGTGCTATCTCTTTTATAATTTTTTTCATAGTGTTCATCGCATTGCTCTTCTTCTTTTGTGTAATTTCTTTTTGTGTCTGGTTCTATCTCCCAAAGTGTTTTCAAAAAATCTTCTGCTATGATCTGATGATGCATAACAAGAACTGACTCTGTTTGTTGTACGTCACATTCTACTTGGCCGAACAGAATCCATCCCAGGTTTGTTTTATGAGCGCATGCAGACCCTGGTGGACCCTTGATCAACTCGTTTTGCACTATTTGTGCATACACATCGACACCCAGGAGTAGGTCAATAGAGCCTGGCCTACAGTAGCTTGGATCAGCTAGCATTAACCCGTTTAGATGAGGCCAATTGTTTGTGTTAATTGTACGGGATGGTAATTTAGTAGTCAGCTGCTTAGACATAACATATGTTCTTACTTCCAGGCTGAAAGTTTCACATCTTGACTCAATTTTAATCTGAACTACTTGTTTGATATCTTCTTTCGTAGATCCCACACCAATGACTGTACCTCTGACAGGATAACGTTTGGCCTTGAGTTGCTGTACTGCTCGTTCGCTTATAAAACTTGCTTGTGATCCTTGATCAATTAAAGCTTCTCTTGCTGTGGTTTCTCGATTTTGTTTGTTGTCTCTGACTTGCTTTTGTTGTTGTCTTTATTTTCGTGAAGAAGGGAATGATGGCGTTTTTTGCATAATTGACAGCATATTGGATTGCGGCATTGCCTTACCGAGTGTCCAGGAGCAAGGCAATTGAAACATAGATTTTTTGTTTTAATAAATTCACTTCGTTGAACTATTGGTTGTTTACTAAATTCCTTGCAATGACTAAGAGTGTGATTATCACTACACATTTGACATATTTTCTTGCAGTCAACGTTGGTAGTAATGTGAAATGATTTCTCTCGCAGATGACCTACATTAGACTTCTGCTTTGATGGTTCTGTGAGTTCCAACGTTCGGAAGCGGCTTTCCAAAAATTTACGAAACAGTTCTAATGAGGGAAGGCTATCTGTATTCTCATAAACACTACTCACATATTCTTCCCAGTCCTTATGTGTTTCAGGGTCCAGTTTTTGTACTATTACAAAGATTATTATAGGATCCCAGTTTTCCGTATTCACATTCATGTTATTGAGGTCATATAAACATTGAAATGTCGTATCTAATAATCCCTTGATTGAAATAGAGTTGTTAACAGTAAGCTTCTTTTGTGAAAAGAATCGCCTCATTACGGCATTAATATTAATCCGTTTGTTACCGTACCTTTCTTTCAATATGTTCCACGCCTGAAGGTAATTGCATTCCGCCACTTTTATATGCTTTAAAACCATTGCAGCTTCTCCTATAAGGCTTGTCTTCAAATAATGCAGTTTTTGCACATTATTCAAGCTTTTATTATTATGCACAAGTGTTGTAAATAAGTCGTGAAACGATAACCACTCATCATATTGTCCACTATAGGTAGGTAGCTGTATTTTCGGTAATACAACGCATGTTTGTTGTTGTTGACGCTCACTAGATGCAGGCAACGAACTACAGGCAACTTCTGGCGAAGGTAATAAATCCATCAAATCAGTTTTCAAAGTAATAAATAGCTCTTCATGTTCGTAGAATTTATCTTGTACAAAAAAGGGTACCTTTTCTCTCGCTTCCTTCGATGTGTTACGAATTATTTGATCATAAGCTATTTTATACTCATTCCAATATGTTTCTATACATTTTAACCTTGCTTCGATGTAACTTCGTGTTAATCTAGCCTTTGGGCACTTTTTCAGGTTCACATGAGTCTTCCGTATGTGTTCAGCTATGTTTTCTATAACATTTAATGTTTTTTGCACATCTATGGGCGTAATATTCACTGAAGTTTGCTCTTCTGTTGGCATTGTAAACACGGGAATATTCACTCGTAATTGTAAAAGTATTGAAAACTATTCTAATAAAGAATGTGTGTAAACAACTAGCACTCTCGACCGGCTTATCTAATTCTTTTGTTCTCGGACGGCCACCCGTCGACACCCGACTCAGGTAGCTGTTACTGGTATGCGGCTCGAATTTGGACCATTTGTTGTAGTGATTAAGGTCGAGTATTGCTTGATTAGGAACTTGTCAATAAAATGCGTGTGGTTCGTGCAAAAATATATTGGACACTGACTTACAGCGGCACATTAACAAACATACTTAGCTACGTGAGTATACCTATGCATAAACATTATTTGTGAAATTGTGAACTAAACATGTTGTTTGTATTGAAGTGAAAGGATTTATATAACACTATCCTGGCAGGTAATCTTTATATACTGTGGATTTCACCCATAAAAGTGCTTATAATAATAAAACAATATTAAAATTAATTGTTTTGAGTCAGAGCAAAACTTTTACACCTTTTCTCAACTACCTCCTGTTGTTGTCTGTACATCTAAAAATAAATCGAAATTGCCAAAATATTAACACTAATAAATTTTGTATGGCAGACTATATATTTGTTAAGTTTATTTTGTTATTTCGTGCCAACAACGCAAAAGAGATGCACAAACTGCGCGGTTGAGCGTAATTATATGAGACCAGAATGTACATTCGTTCTTTATTTTCTCGTAAATAATAAATAAATTGCAATGGTTTAAATAAATACACCTGATTTAAGATATTACTTACTTGAATTAATTAACTTACTTAACTTGGGAGAGCCATGAAAAAATCACAGAAAACCGGCTGTTAAACAATACTAGCATTGTGTGACCGACGTTGAAGTAATGTTACCGGAGGTCCAACACTCATTCCCTGTCCCTCTTCTCGCTCCCCATTTTCCCATCCACTCTTTCCTCTCCTCCCTTTTCCCTACCCGAAAAAGGCGGATAGCACTCCTGGGACTATTGAGCTGCAACTGTTTATGGGCGACCGAAGTCTCTTACCATCAGGTGACGCATGTGTTCATCTGTCCCTGATATCTTAAAAAAAATTTGGGTGATTGATGGTGATTTCAGAAAATAAAATATTAATTTAGTGGCCGATATAAAACTTTGAGACTCAGATTTGAAAATAAAGTGTGTATTGATTCAAAATAACATGTTATGGACTCAGTGTAGCATTATAACAAAATTATATAAGAAGCTTCTGGCAAATGTTAGTAAAACAAGAAATTATTTGTGTACATAAATATTTATCACGGAGCCAAAACAAGTGTTTGCTTTAGTCATTACATATATTTTTGTAGTATGTAGAAGGAGGAGAAACACCAACAATTAAATTAAAGAAACTTCTTACGATCATTCCTACCCTAAAAAAGAAAACCTAATAGTCCTTCTAATTGAATAAACGAAATATGAAAGCATCTATTAAAATAAATAATTTGCTCTTTACAACGTATTTTAAAAGAAATACTTTCTCCATTCTTTCGATTTAATTTTATGTGAATGTGTTTTTATTTTAGAGAACTCCTGCATTTGGAATTATTGATGATGAACTACGTATTGATACTTTAAATAGTAACTATTGATCCTGCATCACACAAACAACAAATTGACTACACTAACGGTCTAGTGGTTAGTGAACCTGATTGCTGAGTAGAAGATCGTTTGTTCGATCCCCTAATTGGACAATGATTTGCATGATCCACAAATAGCTGTCTAGAGTCTGAGTGGTTTTTATGTACGTTGTTTGTATGTTTGTAAAGTCACCGCCAGAAATGAATACTTCCTAGTACAGTTGTGTTTGAAAAAAAGAAAAATATATCTCATCACTATGTTTCTTATTTTTAAACGACTTCAAAAAATATCTTTGTAGGTAGTTTTAATTACTCAATCCGACCGATACTCGCTTGTACGGATTTGGACAAATATTTCTTGGAGATATGGAGGGAACTTAAATTTTATAGGAACACCTGAAGTGACGTGGATTTTATGTTTTATTGTGACTTGCTTATTTAACTTTCCGGAGATCCCTATGGCTCAAATAAAAAAACTCTCTTCTTTATTTTAAAGTCAATAATTTCTAATTAGAAATCAGAAAGTATGGATAATTACTCAATCACGACAGACTTCAGGCAGGAGCAACAGTTATTACTAGTACATTAGTATCGGAATTAAACCCAAGAGTTTAGACTCAGTATGACTGCTGTTCGCTAACCACTTAAACAATAGGGCAGTCAATTGTTTTTTTCAAACTATAAAATTTAGTTTTACATTATATAAATGATTTTTCACATTTAGAGTAGTGCTACATACGATACGTTGTTACGTCTTCATATTTATGGAAAAGGACATAAAATATCTCCATATTAAGTATTTTATTTAAAATGAAGCTGTAGCTGAAAAAATAAATAAATAATTCTTAGGAGCAACTTGGATCAGCATTAACCTGCAACTCCGCATTTCATTCTAAATCTGACTCTCCATCAAGTAATTACCTGGACGAGGAGGACTAGTCTTCCAAATCGAAAAAGTGTTTATAAGATACGATAAAATAATATGCAAATAATCTTTGCTGCACATCAAAATACATATTGCTTAAAACTAAATGTACTTATTGGATATGCACAATGGGCAGGCTTATCGCTAAGATTGGTCACTTATAGGCAACCTTTGGATGTAAAAAAATGCAGTTTTGATGAATTATCCAGTAGTAAAGAGGAAGAAAAAAGCTAAACTTTAACTTTAGTTTGTGAAAATTATGTAGTTGTATACAAACCATATTAATATTGTTTATTAAACAGTTATATAATCGAATCTAACTTATATTACTAAAGGTTTACGAACACTACAGTAACTTTAGGTATACAAAAACGCTGGTATGAATTACACGGCTACTTATTCGAATATCATACAGAGATGGAAATGTTTTCAAACAACCAAATATGAATTCAAATATTAGTTTAAAATTGTGTAATAGTGTTGGTTCCTTGCTAAAACAGTCGAGCTCAAACATTGTTTTGTTGGTTGAATCAAAAGTCCCCAAATGACGACATGTACATATTGAAAATATATTGAAAATCTTGTAATTGATAGGATGTAAGCCTCGTTATATTTTTTTTTTTATCTATGAGTCCAGCCGGCTTTTACAACTTGTGCAGAATGAATATTTAAAAGTACGGTTAAGCCGACTACTACCTGGATTATTTCCAAAATTAAAATTTGAATATATGAAGCATGGTGTTGGTGGTTGTAAAGGTTTAGCGACTTACATTTTTTTAATTCATTAATAACTGACATTGTATTTGAATTTTACATGCACCAAAAATAATACAAGGAAAATAAAAAATATAAAAAAAATAAAAAATATATTATGAAAATAATATAAGTTAATAAATTAATTAATAGCCATGCCACTAATTTCACTAACTAAATACAATAAACAACGAAAATGTCAGACAGAAATTAGGCTAATTAAGTGTAAAAAATGTATTTTTTTTTTAATCTTCCTTACTATTCTTAATCTTATTTACTGTTACGAATGAGGAAAACAATGTTTATACTACTATTTGTTACTCAAACATGCCCAGAACATCTAAACGAGTCTAGATAGTCTGAAATAACCTATCTGTTTCATAGAAGTACATAAAATAAGGTCTCCAGCGAGGATTGTTAAGCAAAATATTATCTAAACAGTGTAGACGTAATTGTTTAACTCTAACTTTAAGTGTACCTCATTACAATTAAAATAGTTTGTTATGAAATTAGAAACAAATAGAGAAATTCCACGATGAAACCGGTAATCCGCTCGGGAAATTCCCCTAGAGCTTTTGGTGAAAATGACATTTTTATAATTTAAAATGTTATTAAAGTGATGACCTGAAGTTAAGTCATTAATATTCTGGGTTCTATTTATTTATATTGATTTCGACGTTCCTTCGACATTTGTTTCAAGGAGTGATAGTTAAAGGGTTAAATTCAATAAGTTGATATTTGAATAATACAAAGAGCTATCGGGAGCAGCAGCTAACCGTTTTAATTTTTATAATCAATATTACTAATTCTGCTAGACAAATAACTTAACGGATAAAGAATAAAAAGTTACTACACTTTTTTTTTTACGTAATTATATTAATTTCATGTTTGATTTAAATTTGTAACCCCACGCCCCCGCGCACGTTCAACTTCTATATTCTACATTTATGAAATATAGAAGGTGAACCTCTACCAGTGGAGACTACCTTATCGATCGCTTCGGCTTCAAGTTTCAGCTTCAGGCTCTCACTTCGGTAATTTTCTTTTTTTTTATATATATTATCGGGGGACAGACGAACAGACGGGTCACCTGATGGTAAGTGACAACAGCCGTCCTTGGACACCTGCAAGTCCTAAGTGCGCTGCCCGCCTTTGAGGGTGATGAGGGATGAGGGGAGGGGAAATAAGCGAGGGGGATGAAGAGATGGGAAAAGGGAGGGGAAACTTGGGTTAGGAAAAAAGAGAGAGGGAGTTGGGCCTCCGGAAACCTCGCTGATATCGGGGAAATGCAAAATGAATTGCTTCACAACCAGTTTTCTGTGAGCCCGTGATATCGCACTGGTCAAACCGGCCCATTCGTACCTAAGCATGGCTCTACCACTGTTTGATGTTTCATTTTAGAGAATCTCTCGCTACTGGCCGTCGCAACCTCCTAGGCTGGTAATAACGCAAGTTACACAACAGTTGCAATTTTCTGTAATGGATATCATCTTGGAGAAAGAGGCGGCCGAGCAGACCCAGCAAAAAGATCCTCACTCTCACCCAATAATTAACTTCAACAGCATTTATATAACTGAATTCAATCAAAACCTTCTTAAAATATATCATAATATGTGTATATAAGGAAGTTGTGTTTCTATTGCCTTCCTTAACTTTTCATTCTTAGAGGTGGAATATTGTAATAATATTGTGACGCTTTTCAAACGAAGATTGACAAGTCACGGTAGCTGAGCGGTAGTGGCTACGGCTGCGAGCCGAATGCCGTGAGTTCAAGCCCCGGCGCACTCTATGGGTTTGTGATTTCGGTGTTTTATAGAAAATTCTAGTAAATGGAGATGATTCTTTACAAAATTTTGAATATAATGGAAAGTACTAGATCAAGCAAAATGAATAAATAAATTAAGTTGTAGAAGACAATCGAAAAGAATAACGAAATGACGGTCGAAATTCAACAAATTACGATCGAAATTAGGGGTATATAAAGAGCTCCAGACGCGCCTACAGGGCAGTTCAGTGGAAAGTGCTCTCAAGTGAAGAATAAGAAGAAGAAGTGAAAAAGTAGTGAAGTGAACAGTGAAAGTGAATAATAGTGAGTACTGCAGTGCTACCGTTGGACTGAGTTAAGTGTAGTCCGCGGGGACAGTGTGGAACAGTGCTACGCGGTTCGTGCAGTACAACTCGTTCTGTGCTGTGAGTGTTACGCGTTCGGAATATTGTGAAACGCAAATAAATCATTACTCTCGGCAGTGACATTAGTTTCCTTTCAATCCCTGTACCCACTTCCGTAACAATATATAATATAGGAAAAGTAATAATCAAACACATATTATTCAAACATTATCTACGCGTTTTGATCGTGTAGTGTGTAAAGGACCCTGCAGCCGCTAACAAGTTCTTATTCCCTGATGTACGCTAAACTGTTAAACAAGCTACGATATTACTTTAACTAATTAGAAACACCATAGCAACTTCCCTTAACGGTGCACGGTTAGTTTAGTCGAACTTATGAACACAGAACAGGTAACCACGATACCAGATTTGAAATAATTAAAGGTAGACCCTTTTTAATTAATTTATTTAAAAAATCAAACGAAAATGTGTATACATATGTATTGGCAAATTATTTTTTTATTGACAACACCCGCACTAGTAATAATTCTTGTGTCGCGGGGGACTTTACAAACATTCAAGCAAAGAACATCCAGACTCAGAACAACAATTTGAGAATTACACAAAGTGTTGTCCCGTGCGGGGATCGAACCCACAACATGTTAGGCAACTTTAGTACATTTCTCTTTTGGCAATATGTTATATATTGTAAAAAAAAGAGGGTGATGATTGGTGTGTGGATGCGAAGATGAAAAAGAGAAGAGGGGGGATGTAGAGATGGGAAAGAAGAGAGGGGGTCATGAGGGTAGGGTGAAATAGAAGAATGGGAGATGGGACTTCCGGAAACCTAACTAATTTCGCCTAAATTCTAATTGTCATTGTTTATTTTTACTCCAAAATGATACAATAATCGTACGTTAATGACTGCAGTAATATAAACTGAGACGCAGCTATTAGCGCTCACATCGGTGAAGGGCAATAATAATATATATATGTATATATATATAATAAAAATGTATCGATAGTGTTTCACTGATCAAGCTGGCCCATTTTTGCCTATGCATGGTTCTCGAACGATAAAATATCAGTAGTAGAACCTCCGTGAGTTCTAGTTGATACATGAAAACTAAACAACAAAATACGTACATCTATTCTTACAAAAAATTATCGCAGACAGACGCAGATATTAATACAGCTAACAACACAATTCAAAAGCTAACGTATCTCATGAGGTGACATAAAATTGTTATGTCACAATCTCGGTCATGAACACCCTCCCTAGAGCTTCAGTTCAGAAAATTTATGTTGAAGTTTTTAATATCGCAAAGATACTTTTAATAAAAAGAAGATTGAAAATAGGTTTGAGGTAGGCCATTTTTTTTTTAAATAGTAGGTCTTATACCTAGCAACCGAGTAGACTGGTCACCTGATAGTAAGCGAATACCACCGCCCATTGATACAACCTGAAATTCAGGAGGCACAAGTGAGCTGCCGGCCTTTTATACTCTACACTTTCTCTACTACTACGCCATTTTCTTGAAGGTGTGGCATGCGCTTACTCGTACCACATCGCTATCCCCAGAATTGTATCAAATCATAAAAAAAAGTCAACATGAGTTGAATGTTGACGCTCGACGCTGCCAACATTCAACTCATGCTGACTTCTTTTTTCGTATGATGTATGGCTGTTGGCCGCAGACGGCCTCGACAACCTTGCACGGACTTTCGGTGAGTGCTGAAGGCTCTCAACCGGTAGGGCTCTTAACCGGTATGAGCTAACTAGTGGCGCGCCATGTTTTATACTTGGCATATTTTATACTCACGCACATATATGAAGGTTAGAACAACACTAAACCAAGCTACGCTGTGATTGGTTCTCCACGAAAAAAGTGCTAACAACTTCTTTCTGTGAAATAGAATAAAAGTAGCGTATTTTGTTGCAATAACAAGATCGGTTCTAATCGTCTTCAATTGTTCTTATTATATACTAGCTACGATTCAAAGGCTATCCCATCTGGTTGGCTATTAAATTGTACCTCTCTCTGCTCCTGCCTACTCTAGCTACAATTTCACGGCTTACGGCCTGGCTGGTCTAGAGTAGGTACTCTAGTACCATCGTCATACAACTGTCTTGAAATAGGCTTCAAGGAATGTTGCATTAGTTTAAAAAGCTGGCTGTGAAATTAAAAAAGCTTTTAGAAAAGCGAACAGTTGTGGAGTGTCAGTGATGGTTATGGAAGTATTGTCTCTTTGATGATGAAGAAGAAGAATGGCCAAAACTGGCTGCTAAAAAGTGGCGATATAAATCCGAACAACGTCTGTCCATTCTCCGTGATACTTTCTTCAGAGCTTTTTATGTTTTATTCTTTTCAGCGTAGTTATCCATTTGTATTTCTGCATCTTTAAATTTAATACAACTAGCCCTTTTCCTTAGTAGTAAAATCTGGAAACATACATAAATTACTCCTTATGCAAGAGTGCGTTCGCTTGTAATGACGTCGTGTACAGAGTTGACACATTTTTTTTTTATTTAACTAGCTGAATCTTTGTACAAGTGATTTATGAACGAGCACATTTATAAAAGGCCGATTAAAATGACGGTTTTATTGCCAACCTGAAATTTTTGTACTGATTTTAAACAAAAATGTTTAACATACATATATCTTTATTCTTACAATAAAGCATAAGTATAAAATTTAAGGTATTTGTTTACCAAACCAAAATTATAATGTAAGATAATTTGCAAATTGACCGAAGAAAGTACTTTAATATTAATTCCATCCAATTTAAGAAAAAAAAATGTTACTCATTATATTAATGGTATCTACAGCTGTAATTAATTACAGTTTAAAAGATAAAAACAAATATTTCAATTTTCAATTGTATTATACACAACAGAGAAGAGTGTTCCAGACTTCTAAATAGCAAAACCTAATTTACAGTTATTTCAGGGTATATTGTGTGCACTAGAATTTTATTTATTCTAATTTATTCCATTCCTGGAGAGTAGACTCCTTCTTCAATATTCCATTATCACAAATAACAAATATCAGTTTCGTTTTCTATTTATAATAATGTGAAAACAGTGAAGTACATACATACATACATACGCTCACACCTGTATCCCTTAAGGAGTAGGCAGAGGTGAATTAAACACCCACAGGACAAGCTTATTGGTTTCAACAGGTATGACACTGTATGACTGTATACATACTGTTTGATAGATAACAGATCAACCCATAGTCATCTTTTTTTTTTATAACATATGTAGGTGGAGAGACGAACAGACGGGTCACCTGATGGTTAGTGACAACCGCCGTCCTGCAACGACACCACCTGCAACGCAAGAGTCGTAAGAGCTCTACGCCCGCCTTTGAGGCTGATGAGGGATGGGGTGATGCGGGGAGGTAAAAGAAGAGAGGGTGGATAATGAGATGGCAAAGAGAGGGATGAGGGGAATTTTGTATCCAGAAACCTCACTAATTGTGTGGTTTCAGGAGCGTTGCTTTACAAACGGTTTCCTGTAAGGCCTTGGTATCGCACCAGTCGAGCCGGCCTATTAGTGCCTAAGCTTGGCTCTCCAAGCCTTCCAGCAACGACATCATTGGGAAGAGATAGATTAGCTCTATTCTAATTCTGTCACGTGACACCATTTAAGTAGTAGTACTATAGTACTAGTACTGTAGTAAACAATAATAAGAAGATAATCGCCTTCAATGGCGCCTATCAAGGGAAATTTTAAAACGTGGAATTGAAATACTCATTCGCAACTTAATTTAAAAAATGTCTCCTAGCTCGTAACCGTTAAGGAGTTGTACATTTTAGTATCAACTCAGCAACATGAGACACAATTATCTTCAATAATATATTTTATTGACTGACCTTTTGTTGTTATGGTTAGAGACCCGACTAGTAAGCTGAAGGTCGTTGGTTCGATTCCCACTCGGTACAAAAATTTGTGAGATTTGTCAAGTCAAAGAATTATTCCTAGTAGTAGTCTTTTTTAAAAAATAGCTTACTTTTTTTGTCTATCTTAGTGGCTTTAGAAAGTATATTAAAAATACTGTTAGTGTTAAAATAATAAATAAATATAAATACATTTTTAGAGTTTCTCTCCATTCTTGGGATCCTTCTCCTCCTGGATTCCTTGACTTGGTTATAATGGGACCAGGAGTATACTCGTACTCATTCGAACTAAAATCATTTTAAAAGTTCGACTACAATTGGCAAAGCAGTCGATGAATTATCATAAAAAAAGTTAAAATTAGTAAAAAGACACATACATTACATACATAGTATAAATACTTACAGTCGTGGTCAACTAATTAGGGACACTCTCTAGTTAATCCAAATTGTGAATTTATTTTTTATTTTCCAACGAGTCTAAACAATATTCCACATCTTTTACATGTAAGTATAATTAGTCATTTATGTGCCTAATTATACAAACAATAACAACTTCTTAAACATTAAACCTCTTTACAGTATAGCTGATAGATGATCACAGTGCTATTTGTTCAAAGAATGCTGGCTGGCCATTTAATTAGGGACACTGAGATATTGCGTTCTAGTTTCAAAATCTGAATCTCAATTATTATTTTCTTTCTTCTCCTATTCTTTGTGGTAGTTTTGGCGGCAATCTAGATTTGTAATTTCAAGTTTTGAGAGTTATTTCGAAGAACAATGGGCAAAAATAAAAGTTGCGATGCAACACTACGAAAAATTATCATGAAGTTTGTCGAGCGTGGTTGGTCATACCGAAGGATAGCAGGATATTTAAATTGTTCAAAAACTATGGTATGCAATGCAGTGCAACATTTCAGGCGCAATAACACAACTTTAAATGTGCCCAGAAAAAAAAGATCGAGAAAAACAACTCCGCAAGAAGATAGAATGATAACCAGGTTAGCTAAGAAAGATCCGTTTCTAGGCTCTATTTTAATTAAACATGAAGTGTTTGGGGCAGACGAAAGAGTCAGTGTATCAGCGAGGACAGTTCGACGACGTCTGGTAGAAGCAGGGTTGTTCGGAAGAGTGGCTCGCAAAGTACCGTTGTTAAAGAAAGAGCATAGAAATGCACGTTTGGCGTTTGCACGTAAATATGGACATTGGACCTACGACCAATGGCAACATGTATTATTTTCTGACGAGACCAAGGTTAATTTGATTTCTTCAGATGGAAGGCAATACGTACGGCGTCCTGTAAAAACGGAAATGAATCCAAGATTCACAAAAAAGCAGGTGAAACATGGCGGAGGAAACATTAAAATGTGGGGATCATTTTCTGGACGTGGAGTGGGACCTGTGAGGAAAGTTCAGGGTAACTTAGACCAACATCAATACAAGGCAATATTAGAAGAAACTATGCTTCCCTATGCTGAGGAACATCTTCCTATTATATGGACTTTTCAGCATGATAACGACCCAAAACATACAGCCCGTTCAGTCAAGTCGTTTCTTAACAGACAGTCGTATCAGTGCTAGATTGGCCAGCAAATAGCCCCGACCTCAACCCAATCGAGCACCTTTGGCACGAAATTAAGAAAAAAGTTGCCATTTATCGTACCACAACTTTAGATGAACTTAATGAAGCTTTTTGTGAGGCATGGGCAAACATTCCTGTTGAAATATGTCAGAAACTGATAATGTCTATGCCACATCGGTGTCAAGCGGTAATTACTAACAAAGGTTTTGCTACTGGGTACTGATTTTACCCGTAATAAAATGAAGTTATTAAAGAAATTAAAATACTGCAGATTATTAGTTCTGTTTAACTCTATTTTTCATTTTACTTTACTGTTCTTAATTAAATGTCCAGCTACAGAATTGTATCTTAAATTGAATACATGGTTAACCTTTGATATTAAACACTTTTTTATATTTATTTAATCTTTTATTTACAGCCATTTATAGTATAATAATCGGATCAAATTATGCAAATAATAGTTACTGAGAAATCAACAGGGTTTTATATTTATATGTACATAGGCGGTTATTGCTGTCCACTATCTTGAATGTCCTTAATTAGTTGACCACGACTGTATGTAGTCTATACTACATAGACCGGGTTCTATGGCGCACATTGGGAGAGTCTATGTCCAACAGTGGACTACAGCAGGGTAAGTTAAATTATGGTATGAAGTTAAATCTAACATCAACCTCAAACATTCATACACATTTAATAATATTATTCCACATCTAAGATCGACATCAGCTTTCATCATTTTTTTTTATGCGATAGTGGGCAAACGAGCAGACGGGTCACCTGATGGTAAGTGACTACCGCCGCCCATGGACACCCGCAACTCACGAGTCACAAGTGCGTTGCCGGCATTTAAGGTAGGAGTACGCTCTTTTCTTGAAGGTTTGAAGGTCGTATCGGTTCGGAAATACGGCAAAAAAAAAAAGCAAAAAGCTTCTGGAGAAGCGCACAGTGGAGGAGTGCCAATCGTCCAGGTGATGGGGCTGGATATTTTGTCGCGTAGGACGATGGCGGAAACCTGCAGCCGGTATAAGTCCGAACAATTCCTCTGAACACTCCCCATGATACAAGCGATAGAGGATTCAGAGTGAAGCTACATCTATCTATATAGCTACAAGCTACAGCTATATATATCTACGCAACGCCAAGGTATCAAGCCGGTATAATAGAAAATTATTCATAAATACTTATATTTTATCAAAACATTACTGCTATGTTATATTAATAATCACATACTTCTGTGTTAAAACCTCATAATATTTTTATAAATGAATGATATTATTAATATCCGATAAAAGTTATAAAATTCAACTACATTTTCGTGATAAGGTGTAAGCTGTAGTTTAATAAATATTCTTCATGTAGAACAAAGAGGAAGGTTGGGCATTTATTTTGTCTATCAATAAGGTTAAGTAAAGTATTAAAATACATATATATAATGTTAGTAAATTGTGTACTTAGCGGTACCAAAACAGCTAGGGTTAATGACTTCCGATGAAGCAGTTGCGAGATTGTAACACACCTGATACCGACTTCAATATATTTATTACACAATCATTACATTTGATAACATACTATCTTCTTTCTTCAATAATTTATAAGCTTATGATAAAAGACGTCATAGAGAAGCAACGACCATAAATACGAGTGAATTCCGTATTTGTTTTCTTTGTCGAATTCAGTCTTTAGTGTAAAATAAATGGAATATGAAGGGCGGGATGCTAGTTATCTATACATTTGTCGGAATTAAAACTGTGTTCTGTATATGATTATATAAAAAACTATTATTCATATATCATATTTTTGTATTTATCGTGTGACAACTAATACAAACAGCAAGTAAATATATTGAGCAGTAATAAATAACCGTAACAAAGTATCAGAGATTATAAACCGATAACGGGTAAAAGGTATTTTATGTACTAAAGTACGTCATAAACAAATATTGATAGCATCTTGTTTACATATATTATACACTTTAAAGAATACTTACAATTACACATATACATATATTTATACTAATTCGCAAAACGGCCATGTCTACAACGGTAGCAGGTTTAAACTTATAACATATTTATAAATATATTTTTATGTGGTATAGGGCTATAGACAAACAAACGAGTCATCTGATGGTACATGACCAATTAAATATATACGTATATATATTAAAATACCAACTTCAAGTTCCCCACAGATTAAAAATGAGCGAAAAACACATCAAAATCCAGTCATATGTTTAGGAGCTATGATGCCACGAGCTAACACAAGCTATGGGTTCTATTTTTCTATATTGAGGTGTTCTCTGAGTCCGTTGTTTAAATATTATTGTTGTTTTTAGGCTTCCTGTATATAAGATATGAATGAGTGTTTTTGGTCTGTTACCCTAACACACTTTAACTACTTCATCATTCTAAATTTGCACGAACGTCCCCAACAGACTAGAAAACGACATAGGTTACATTATAAACAGAAAGAAAATTAATTTTCCCTAATGTTAAAAAAAAATTAAACATACATTAATGCTCACTAACGCGTATATCAGTGAAGGGGTGAGCAGACGCGTCACAAACTCCCCCTATTTGCCAATCATAAAAATTATTATTTTATAATTAATTGCCAACAACCGCGCAATGTATGACTGTATATATACGGTCTGTTCAATAACAGTCCGATAACTTAGGCGTCTTATACGACACAACCGGGAAGAAATGGGGTGACCCTATTTTGCTTCACCGTGAACCACACCGCTAAATTAGGAACTAAATGGCAATAAAACATCACTCACCTGGTTTTTGAACCACATCCGGTAATGAAGTATCAATCATTTTGTCACACTTACACTCACAACACTCTTACTGCGAAAGAAGATTGTATGTTGTATGTATCAATAATACAAAAGGTATTCTATTTGTGACACATATAAATAACTTAGTTTGTCCGTGTGTGAGTACAAGGCGACGTGGAGCAGGAAGTGTGCGTAGCACGCACGCCGAGCCTGTGCGCTTGCGCCAACGAGCGCACCGGTTATATTGTGTGTAGCTTAGTGTTCACAGCTGATTTTGCTTCTCTTATTTGTTTTATTAACTAGGTGTTAGTGAGTGTAGCCGTGTGGTTCACGCTGGAGTAGACTAGGGTCACCCTATATCTTCCCGGTGGTGTCGTAAAGGCGACTACAGGATTGTACTGTTATCATCAGACAGTACGTATACAGTCATACTGTGCCCGGTTGACGGCAATGGACTTGCCTTCTATTACTTTAGTGGGTTTAATACACCTCTGACTACTCCTTAGGGGATACAGTTGTGAGTGGATGTATGTACATATACATGTTGTAATGAGTTTACGTTTATAATAACATAATGGTATTTTGTATTTTTTATTGACTACCCAGTTTTGTGAGAGCGAAATATAAATTTAACAACTTTGTTAATTACTTAAATGTTGTAGAGTAAACAAAAGGTTATGTTTATTAGTAATAGTAATAAATTATAAATAGGTAGGTACGTTTAGGTTTTGAAACAGTTACCACATTGACATTTTTATAAATTTGTCCGAAATATATTTGGGTTAGTTCAATTTGTACGTTACGAGAGACTGTTTGCTGTTTGTTAAGGCCATACGTTTTCATAACCAGAAATCCTGTCCTAAAAGAGTGTCCATGGAGATTCCTGCCTGTTCCTCTCCATAGGATCTACGTACTGGAGTTTGAAAGTAGCTTCACGACTTAGTTTAACTGACTAATACGTCTGACTTCCCAAAAGTATTTTTATTTGGTTCAGTTTCAATAGCTCGATCCCTTGATCAGTAAGTTTTCCTAAGAAATGAAGATTTGATAACTGTTTTTTAAATATCATACACTTCAAAAATATACACTCATATATATTCACTTCATTTAAACAAATGTTATTCAACACTAAATGTTTATCATTTTCATGTATAACAACAACATACTAATTGTTCAACAAACGTACACGCAAACGTAGTTATTAGTAGCGGATAATACAGTTCTATCAGATCAATTGGAGTGCATTATCAGTGATTGTGGTTTTTATACTATTATCTAAAGAGTACTGGTGAGAGGTTCCTTTATGAATTATAAAGTTTAGTATTTAATGATTTTCAGACTGAAATGAGTGAAATTTTTATAATAGCATCATTTTTAAGACTATTAGTTAAGTGACAACCGCCGTCCATAGATACCTACAACTTACGAGTCGTAAGCGTACGTCCTATGGTACGCGATATTTATTGTAATTTGTTAAAAGATAAAAAAAAGGATTGTATAGACTCGCTGAAATAAAAAAAAATATTAAAAATATTAAAAAATAATAAAAATATTAAAAAAATATTATTATTATTTTTCTCGCGAGTGCCTATAGCTGTGTTGGAAACTAGTCGTAGGTATATTTCAGAGGTATTTCTTAAATAAAAGAGAGATTAGAAATTCAATACCATCCAAATGATAACACGAACCTAGGTTCTTCGCGAGTCCTCTTCACCTAGATTAATAGCTTAAGCTTAATAAGCTATGTAGAATTATATATGTGTTGAGTATTGATCGACGTCTTATGTCCTAATTAGAACAATTATCACAATTAATTATTTGGGATATATAACTTTCTGTTAATTATATACATATGTTGTAATTACTGTTTCTAGTGACTTTTTAATTAATATAATCTTAAGAAACGAAATTAGATGTCGTTTGTAAACGCTTCAGCCTACCTCGTCACGAATATAGGCGTGAGTATGTAAGAAAACCTTTGTCATAACTATTTTGTTAATTGTCTTATTTCTAACTTTTTACTAGCGCTTGTTTGCTTGTTGCCCGCGACTTCGTCCGCGTGGTATTTAACAAAAAAGTTATTATTCAGATCACAGTTTTAAATTTGGTTTTAATTGGTTGGTTGGTTTTTTTTTTTTGTGAGGTCCTATTTTTTTTTTTTCAAAAATAAAAGTAGCCTAAGTTACTCCTAGTTACATCAGCTATCTGCCAGTGAAAGTCCCGTCAAAATCGGTACAGCCATTTCAGAGATTAACCTGAACAAGCAGACAGACAGACAGACAGACAAAAAATAAAAAAAATCGTTTTGGTATATGTACCGTGTATAAGTCCATATGCACTTAGTATAAAGCGGTTATTTTAATTTTACAAACAGACACTCCAATTTAATTTATATGTATATATATAATTTAATTACTTTAGTACACAGTACTTTCTAGACCCAAACTACGTTTCATTTGTACAATTATTAGTATAATTATCTAAATTGTAAAAAGTTGAATTTTAATGCACTAATTCTCGTTCTTCGAGGTGGAATATTTTCTTCACATTTCTTTTTGAAAAACCATGAGTAGAATCAATGTAATAAAAAAATAATCTGTTCAGAAGTAGTGAGCGCACTGAATAACATAGATGTGAAAAAGAAAATCGAACAGAAAACCTCGTCCTTTTGGAAGTTACAAACATATTGTTGTGTTGTGTTGTGTTGTGTGTGGTTAGTGACCCTGACTGCTAAGGCAGAGGTCGTGGGTTCAATTCCCACCCAGGACAAATATTTGTGTGATGTGCATGATCATTTGTTCCGTGTCTGGGTGTAATTTATCTATAATATGTATGTATTTAGAAGTATATAAGTATGTTTATCAGCTGTCTGGTTACCTTTTTTTTTTCTTTTTTTTTTCGTGTGGAAACCCCCTCGGGCCGTCATCCCACCGGAATTCTCGGTGGAACAGTGTGTCGGAATCGAACCGACTAAAACCACACGGTGTGCCATACTGCGCTTAAAATAGGAGGAATCCGGGAACAGCGTTATTAAGACATCTGGACCCCTCCTAGCGCCTGCCCGCACTATGCGGGCACCACCTACGGGTAACCTATCAATAAGGCGGCTTCCAGACACACGCGGACGTCACCCCCTCGCGGCTGGCCACTAAAGCGGGTGGAGGGGAAAACCCGTCCCGACCACCCGCGGCCACACTCAGGGCATCATGAGGCGCTGGTAGGCTCGCCTCCGCCGCCCGGTTCGCCGGTAGCGGATTAGGTCCGAATGGAGATCGTCCTCCCTGGCCCGCTCCGCCGCCTCCTTCCGCGAGATAACGTCCTCGCAGAAGGTTGCAACCGCGGTAAAATTACTGTCGCTACTGGCCATGGAGTGTATAACAGCCAGTAGCGAAAGATCCTCTCCGATGACTGCAGTGAGGGCCCGACGCTGCGACACCCAAGAGGGGCAAACCGCAAGCGTGTGCTGAGCCGAGTCCTCACTACAGTCGCAGTGGTGACAGACGGGGCTCATTTCCCTCCTAGCGACCGAGTGCAGGTACTTTCCGAAGCAGCCGTGCCCGGAAAGAACCTGCGTCAGTCGGAATGAAAGAGTTCCGTGCTGCCGCCCTGCCCATTCGACAATGACCGGCTTGAGCGCCTCCACGGCGGCAAAGCCAGCACGTGGAGCCTCCAGCCGGGACGACCAACGAACCATTGTGGCTCGGCGACGCCACTTGCGTACCTCTTCGGGCGGGGGCCGACTGCCACCAACCGCCCGGAAATCGGCCGTTCGCCGATAGACCTCGGCGAGCACTTTCGCCTCCAAATCCCACGGGGGTGTTCCGGCCAACGCGCATGCCGCCTCCGTGGATACGGTGCGGTAACCGCGTATGGCTCTAACCGCCATAACTCTCTGAGGACCCCAGAGGCGTGCCCTATTCTGGGCGGTCAGAGCCTCCGCCCACATCGGTGCACCGTATAGTGCATTGACCGGACAACCCCCGTGTACAGCCGTCTTGTTGCGACGCTGGGTCCTCCCAAGTTGGGTAAAAGTCGCCCAAGGGCGGACGCAGCGCCTACGAGCTTTGGAGCAAGCTGCCGAAAGTGCTCGTCGAAGAGCCACCTCCCGTTAAGGATCAGGCCCAGATATTTTATGTGGGCCCGAACCGGTATGAGAACCGAGTTGACCATGATTGAGGCACCAGGGGGCGGACCACGACGGGGCCCATGGAACAGAAGGGCTTCCGTCTTGTCCAGGGCCACCCGCAAGCCCAGCGCCTCGATGCGCCTGACCACCAGTGAGCTGTCTGGTTACCTTAGTACAAGCTCTGCTTATAATCAGACGGCCGTGTGTGAGGTATGTCAAATTATTATTATTATTTTATTTATTTAAATGAATACAAACATATAAATTACATTTTTAAATATACCATATAAATACAAAATACATTTAAAAATATAAAAAATAGTGTCCCGCCGGTATCGGGTACAGGGACCAAGCTACCGGTGGTTAGGACTCCAGAGACAGGAACCTCCTCACAATACGTGCCGTATCAAGAAGGACTGCCTGCTGCATCAGGCCCTTAACCCAGCTACCTAACGTGAGCCTCTGAAGGTGTTGGTCGAGGCTCTTAGCAATCAACCCATGTGCTGATATGACTATCGGTACAATGATTGCTGAATCCACACCCCACATATCGACAACCTCATGGGCTAGATCCAAATATTTTAATTGTTTTTCTTTTTCAGCCTTTATGAGACTGTCGTCATGGGGAACGGTAATATCAACAATCATTGCTCGGCGCTCTAAACGATCTATCACCGCTATGTCAGGTTTATTGGCAACAATAGTCCTGTCAGTGATGATAGATCGATCCCAGTATAATGTTGCACTACTATTTTCAAGAACTGGATCGGGCACATATCTGTAGTACGGTAACTCGACAGCAACAAGGTTATATCTAAGAGAAATTTGCTGATGGACTATCCTGGCTACTTGATTATATCTATGCAAGTACTCACCGTAGGCAAGACGAGAACAACCGGAACAAACCAACAATTATATGCCTGAGGGATTCTCCGGGACGATGACATGCCCGAAAAATGTCAATTGTGCCATCCTTCAGGATATGTTTCCGATAGTTGTTCGTCATAACAACTTCATCTGTAATTGCACAGATAAAACCTTCAGTTTCTCCGAAGAGAGCACCGAAACGTAGCCAAAACACAGGTGATAAGATATCTACATCGAGCCCATTTAAGGCCTGATAAAAAGGTCCATAGAGCTCTTTGCTCTTCCATACATCCCTATGATCTGTAACATTAAGTATTGCAGGTTTACACCAGTTCTCTTTACCTAGACCAAGCGGAGTAAATCTGTTATCAACTGCCACGACATCCCGGTGCACCTCCTCATTAACAGAGGCAAAGTAATCTCTAAGATTGCATATTTCTCAATTATGGAGGGTCCGGGCATTTAAAATCTGCATCAATCAAAGTGCATTCCAATTCAGTCTGTATCCATCTAAGTACACCAAAGTAGTCGGTTAGGACTGGTATGCCTTATTACGGCCTGACAAAAGACTTTAATACTTTTTTCAGGCGGCCAAAGAAACGTTACTTTAGTGATTGCTTCATAGTCAATTAATTTATACTCTAGGTCTTTTAAAGTCTTAGGTCTGTGGAATCTGAAAGTTCAATCCCTTCCGATTCCATAATCCTGCCTTTCTTTACATACATGACTGCACATTTATCTACACCAAATTCCATGTTGATATATTTACTAAAGGTTTCAGTTACCTCTAGTTATCTTATCCATAAAAAAGAGGTGGGATATAACTTGACCATTGCTCCGCAAATGATAGCCTAGCCCCGAACCTTCTAACATAGTGCTAAGAGGATTCAGAGCCAAGCAGAACTACAAGGGGCTCAAACTGTCACCCTGATATTATCCAAGATAGCAAAGAAACGTTCTCCTTTGTTGCATACATGCCTCCAAGAAAGTGCATAGAGTTGTGTCAATTTTATACAACTCCATCCATCATTACAACACATCCATATTGTTGTTAGTTATATCATGTCTTGTTATTTTAACTCTCAGTGTGGACGTAAATAACTTGTACACTGTTGGCAAACAGGTAATGGGTCTATAGTTTTTGGGATCCATGGCACTACCAGACTTGTAGAGTAGGTGAGTTACACCTGTCTACTCTACTGTCACTAAATCAGGTTGTTCCCATCTTCTATAAACCCACCTCTCATCCCTTTGAAAAGTACGATTTTTAATGTATCGGTCTACTCGAATTTTATACCTGCGTATACGGTTCAGAAAATCAATGCGCTCTGTGACTAACGCTACCTAATCACAGGAACTGATACCAGTTCCTGCATAAGCGCGATTCATAAAACGCATTACTCTCGGGCGTGTGTTGCCCGATCTGAAACAGATAAGCTTGCCAATGAATGCCCTCGCCTTAGCGACACGTCGCACAATAAAGAATTGAATGCGTATCACTGAGGTTTTCATTTTTTTTCTAAATAAATAGGCAATAAAGCGTCAAGGGCACACACTAGCGCTTTATTGTGTTTATGCATCGGCAAACGTGGTATACGTGGTTTATCCTCAACATTTATGTACCGATAATCCAGAATAGCACCTTTCAAAGTGTTCCTTCATGATACAGATAAAATAGTGTTATCCTCCTCTCCCACAACAGGACTAGATCTTGCAGAGCATTGATTGTGAGTAAACAAGATATTAGAGTAATTGAATGGTATAAGAAACTGGTAAATTATAAGTATTATAACAAAAAATATGAATATCAGAATCACGTTATTATTAAAACAAGTCCAATGCATATTAAATACACAAATTAATATATAAGGTATTTTTCTTGAACATCACAAAACAAAAGAATACTCTGATCTTTCAGTTAAGAATCATTTATTTATACCTCTAAGATTATTACGTAGGCATTATGCTGGACCTTAATTAGCGCTAAGCGGATAAGACGATGTAAGAAATAATAATGGATTATTCCAAAAAGTTACTCGGATATAAATCTAATATGTATTAAGATAACTTGTACTCGAACTGCTTAAATTGATTCACATTGTATTTTAGGGTTCCTTTCCTCAAATAAAAAAAGGAACCCTTATAGGATTTCTCGGTTGTCGGTCTGTCTGTCCCTTGACTACGGAGCGTGTACAAACATCAAGTTTCATTAAACATTAAACAAACACGTCAACTGCCTCTTAAAACAGAGAAAGAAATAGCTTTCCGAATCAAGGCAAGCTATAAATTTCAACAAATTCACGTTTTTTGAGATCACATATATATTTTTGCGGTCGAAACCACGTCAATGTAAAGGAGAGAACTGCAAAGTTAAGTATGTCTTTAAAAAAAATGCTCAAATTGCGGGAAAATTGCTGCGAGGTTTGATTCCCAAGACAGACCAAGTGTTGCAACCGACTGCGCAAAAAGGAAGGCTATATTTTTCAGATATACTTTCATATACATATGTATCTGTATATATGTATGTACTTAGCTAAATGTGTATGTATATATTTGTATTTATGATGTTTCTTTCTCTAAATATAATAGTTTTATGTGTGATGAATTTCAACATGTGAGGTGTCATTGAATCGTTTTATAATGATAATGAATATAATGGAAGGTCATAAGGTATGCCTGAGACGGTATCGCGTAGTGTTCTGCGCGCGCCTCTCTAAGTTGGAAGGGGGCTAGGCCTCCCGCTTTCCAAGGTGTGGTCGCCTGAGCATCAGGCTACCAAGGTCTGCAGGGGTTCTCGGAAGCTTCCTTCTTAGGGTATACCCGGGTCCTCTGCAATAGACTCGTGACGGAGCACCGTGTGGTTTTAGTCGGTTAGAGTCCGACATACCACTTCACTGTTGGCCTCAGTGAGGTGATGACCCGTGGGGGTTTCTACACGAACGTTAAGTAGTAAGAACGTTAAGTCACTTACCGTCAGGTGACCTGTCTGCTCGTTTGCCCCCTATCGCATAAAAAAAAAGTAGTCACCTCGCTACCGCGCCTAGTGTTGTGGGTTCGATCCCAGCACGGAAAAACACTTTGTGTAATCCTTAAAATTGTTGTTCTGAGTCTGTATGTTCCGTTGTTTGAATGTTTGTAAAGTCCCCCGCGACACAGGAATTAATCCTAGCGCAGGATTATCGCTGGTTCTTTAAAAAAAATATATATATAATAGACATTTTGATGATCGTAAAAAGCCGCATACAGTTTTTAACTGACTGTAGAATAATATTATGAAACCGGATTGAACTACTACATTCCTTTCTATTTATGTTAAGTCGAAATGTTATATGAGCAGAGGAAAAAAAGAGCGTTACAGTTCCATAGTGCCACATCCAAGAATGTTTATTGTACACCTTTTATACATATGTATATATATATATGTATATATATATATATATATATATATATATATATATATACATATATATATATATATATACATATGTATATATAGATGCAGAAAACATGTTACAAATAGACAGGTATGACAATGTTGATTCTCTCTCATCTCTCTCTCTCTCTCTCTCTCTCTCTCTTCCAGACAAGGTTGATACGGATATTGTTAAAAAGTATTGGGGTAGCCTGTGCTGTACTAATAAAAGGTTTACTACAAAAAACTTAAGTTACTTGTAATAAATACATACATATATGTACATATACCTAATACATATATACACACACACACACGTATTTACTTAAATGTATACATATATATATATACATATATATATATATATATATACATATATATATAAACACAATAATGTAGATCAGTATTTATAAATGTTTTTTGAATGCTAGCGAAGTTTCGGCTTGTCGGATAGTCACGGGCAAGTGGTTCCATAATCGAACCGCTTGCACTGTAAAGGATTTATCTGTAAGCTGAGTGGAGTGCTGCTGGATTTTTAGCTGTAAATTCTCTGATGATCTCAGGTCCCCGCAATGTAAGTTTTTGAGGAGTTCCTGAAGATAAATGTGAGGATGAAACAGAATACTGTATAAAAGAGAAAGAATATGAACATTTTTATTCACCAACAAAAAATCTAAGCGTGTTAAAAAAAAATACCTATTAGAAACGTCCTGTCCGTTGGTGTCTCGTCCTGACACTCGAGGCGCGAGCCCTTCTAGAACATAATTAACAATGAAACAACAAAACGTTTATTTGAATTGTTTTTTCTTTCTTTTATTTTAAGGCAAACAGTTTTACATGACTTTTATTTTGGATTTTTTGGTTTGGGATACATAAAATTTTATTTTAGACATGAATCCAAAAACAGATCATTATAAGAAAATCTAAATAATAAAGTAAAATAAGAAACCCGTTTATTGTATTTTATTAGTAGGTTTAATATTTAGGTTTATAAACACATTCATCACTTGAAAATAAACACTGGAGAAACAGCCAAAGATATACTTATTTTCACTGTTATCAAGTTTAAGAACAATCAATATAATATTGCAATATTGGAATGATCATAATTTCGGTATTATTCTATTTTTATTGAGAAAATGTACAGACTGACAAGTCAGAGGAATTAGCGCGCAGAAAACAGAAGCTACCCTAAACAGTGTTTGTCTTACTGCACTAAGCTTCTAATTAAATGTTCCTCTCATTTTTATTTGTCGACCATGACTGTGACAAACGCGTGTCTTTGTGAGGGAAAACCTTACTTAGTTTGGAGAAATAATCCGACCATCTCTCTGTAATCTGTAATCTCTGTTATCGTAGACTACTTCATTTAAGACCTTAAAATAAAGGAAATAAATTTATAAAATATCTTACAAATTTCTGGTTGCAAGTTAAACTGTTGGCAAGCCTTTACCGGCATAAAAGTTTTTGTTTTATCAGCTAATGTCTGACAGAACGGTTATTTCAATGTTTCGAAGTGAGTAGACTTTCAGAGTATTTTTTCGTTTATTTTTATTTGAAAAGGCTCTGTGTAGTGTTTAAAGGATATCCTTGAACATTTTGGAGACGTCAGTGACAAAATTATACTGATGTTAGTGCAATAATTTATTCATACAGCGTATTCCTAAACCGCATTACATCTCATTCATACAGATTTGTGAGACCTTAGTATATACTTACCGACACATAAAAAGTACAGTTTTCTCTTTTTTATTAAAAAGAGACAACTCCCGCATTAGGATTAATTCCTGTGTCGCGGGGGACTTTACTAACATTCAAACAACGGACAGAAAGAACACCAAGACTCTGAACAACAATTTGAGGATTACACAAAGTGTTGTTCCGTGCGGGGATCGAACCCACAACACTAGGCGCGGCAGTTTGGTGGCGAGTTGACCACTTAAACCGCTACGCCATCGGTGCAGTTTAGATTCCGCTGTTTGCGGTTTTGGAATTATATCTGGTTTTTTGGTCTGTTGGGGTTATGTCGCCGAGTTTATGTTTATATGTGATTTCTATACTATATAGCGATGGTATTTTTACAGTCAGAAATGCATTCACTATGATAATATTTAAGCACGCGGCTTTATTTATAATTATTCCAAATATTAATATATAAAATTGAAACTGAGTTTGTTTGTTACGCTTTAGGTACTAAACCGAACATCATAAAACTTTGCAAAGAAATGAGTTGTTTAAATCAGAACTTAATTGAGAATGTATTTTAAATTTACTATAATTAAATTTACCTGACCTTTCGATCGAATTTCGCCAACGTTCAACACTGAACTGATGAGATTTTAGCGACTTTTAAATATTTTTTTCACACCCGATATGTATGGAAGTCGCCAAATTTTAAAAATATTTTTTTGCATTATAATACATATTGTGTGGTGGACGACGAATAATTTATCCTGAAAAAATATACGGTCTCCGAGTATAAGATATATAATTAACTTTTATTCAAGAAAACCTATTTCTCAACACATTTGTATCATACATATCTGGCATGTAATACAAAACACTCAAGATTTAATCTCACTATTATATGTCAGCGTAGCGATGACATGTTTCTCAATACTCATCAATTGACACTCCAAGCACAACCTACTTACGAACTTGTGAAGCTTTAGTTATATTTATAGGTTTTCCTCAAACATTTTCGATTCTAATAGTTAAGGAAAAACTAACTAAAATGTATTAGCTATAGGAAAATGTCGACCAAAAATCTTGAACATGTCCTTTGGCTTAAGAATTTATAGAATTAGATATTGATTATATTCTAACCTTAAGAATGTTTCCTTTAGTTTCGATGTTTGGGATAGTTGTTGTTATCTATAAACTGTCATAATTTTCAGGATTCTTTGTTATGTGTGGTTCTGTAGAATATTCTGATTATGACTACACCGATGAGTGTTCTAATGTATAGCTTTAATCCCTTCTCCTGTGGTTCTGAGAATGTATATTCTTTGTGTTCGTTATTGGATTTTTGGGAAGTGGTAGAGCCACGTTTAGGCTTGAATGAGCCACCTCGACCGATACAATACCAAGGCCTCTCAGAAAACCGGTTGTAAAGTAACGCTTGCACTGCATTTCCCCAAAATGAGTGAGGTTTCCGGAGGCCCAGCTCCTCCTTTCCTCATCATTCATCCAATTTGTCATCGTTGTCACTTAACATCAGGTTACCCATCATCATCATATTCCCCACACATCATCTCTATATCATAAAATTATTTTCAGATATTGTTTGTGATCTACTCGTACTATGAAAATGATACAATGATATTTATCTGTGGTAATGATACCAGGAGACCTACGTATGTATATCAAAAGTTTTCTGACTATGAGCTCATGTCTCCCATCAAATATACATATGTACTTTAGTTTTATTTTATTTTATTTAAATTTTTTTGCACTACAAAATTGTGCAACGCGGACTTAATGCCACAGGCATCACATCATCATCATCTCTACCAGTCTACCTTTGGGTTGTGTAGAGATAAGTCACTAGGTGCATTAGAAATAATTAAACAGAAATAGAAAAAAAAAAAAGAAGATTAACAGTGAGTGATTGTTCACATAATACACATAAATATATAATATAATATAAGTATAATATATATAAAAATAATATAAACACGATGTATGTATATAATAATATACACACATACAAACATACATTTTACCATACACACATACATATAAAATAACATATATATCATTAATTTTTACTGTTGTGTATCAATATATATTGTGAAGAGATTTAAATTAATAAATAAAGAACATAAATAAAAAACAGTCTAAACGCTGTAGTGATCCATGATGTCTATATTATGTAGCTAAGGACAGACCTTGTACGTCTATGTCTGGAGCTACGTGCCTCTCAAGAATTAGTTCCTGAATTGATTCTAGTAAAACTGTCATCACGGGGAAATCAGCTTGCATTAATTGTTGAGAATTAGTCATCAATATAGATTTGGAGGCCGCAATTGGGCCATTCCCTCGTTGTAACCATTAAACAGAAATCTAATTGTTAAGGGATAGACATCAACACAAACAAAACAACAACAAAAAAAATCGGTTTTTTTTTGTTTTTCGTAAAAACTTATAGTTACACTGGATTAATCTCGTTCCATGTCATACAATGCTAAAGATCAGACAGTCTCTTGCTACTATTTTTTTTTTATGAAACGAATAAAAACGTTTAGCTGGACCTTTCCATTCTTCTGTTATTATTACTATTTTGAATATTATCAAATATTTCACAAGTTTATTCGTGATATTAGTGTCGTTTTTAATATAACTCAAATTGTTTGCATGTTTTACTAATACTGACAACAAATTGTTCATAAAACCGATGAAATGCATCAGTGCGTTTATCGTTTATCAAACTACTAGTGCATAGTAATTTGAGTACACCAGGTGAAAAGTATATAATATTCAAAAAATAAAAAAAATATAAAATACTCCCAATCCCCTTTCCCTGCCCCTCTTTTTCTAAAAAGCGGACAGCTCTCTTGTGACTCCTGAGTTGTAAGTTTTCATGGACGGCGGAAGTTACTTACCTTACTGTAACCCTTTTTTTGTGTGGAAACCCACGGGAGACCTGGCCACCTTTTGAGCAAGGCGACCCCAATATGGTATGTCCGCTCTCCCCTCATATTTAGTCAGGCGTGCCTGGAACACGTCGTGCCGCCGTCTCCAGCCTACTTCTCCAGCGTTCATGAAGGCCGGAGGTCATTTTGCACTCTTCGGCGCCTGGTGAGCTTCTGCGGAACGGAAGAGTACTAGCTCTCTCCCGTTCCCTTTCCGCCGCTTCTTTTGCAAGCATCACTGCCTCACAGTACGGTCTCACCCTAAACGAATGAACGAACAAAGATTGTTGGAAACTATTTTACATTAATAATTTTTCATGCACATATGTAAAACTTAAAACACACGTAGCTTGCAAACTCAAAAAGAAACAGTTAAATGTAAATGATGAAAAATTTCAATTCACTTTGAAAATATGATAAACTAACTTATATTCATGTGACATGTTATAATTAGTAGGTCGGCAACAGGATAAAAGCGGAGTGCGTGATAAAGGCACTAAAGTAATTCCGGAATGTGAACGTGACGCGACGGCCGAGGTCTGACGACCGCAAGAAAATTCATATCGATATAAACAAAATATTATTTTAAACAATGAGAAACCAGCTCAATTGCAAAAAAAAAAATTACCCTACTGCATTTAAAACTTAGAGTAAGTTTTAATGGTTTTGATAATTCAAAGGATACATTGAAAGTCCGAATCGATAGGGGGCAATTCTAATAGCGTCAACGGGGCACTGTATATCTAAAAATAAATCGAAATTGCCAAAATATTAAAACTAATAAATTTTGTATGGCAGACTATATATTTGTTAAGTTTATTTTGTTATTTTGTGCCAACAACGCAACAAGAGATGCGCAAACTGCGCGGTTGAGCGTAATTATATGAGACCAGAATGTACATTCGTTCTTTATTTTCTCGTAAATAATAAATAAATTGCAAGATTTTAAATAAATACAGCTGATTTAAGATATTACTTACTTGAATTAGTTAACTTACTTAAAGTGGGAGAGCCATGCTTTGGGACGAAAATCCACAGAAAACCGGCTGTTAAACAATGCTAGCATTGTGTGACCGACATTGAAGTGATGTTACCGGAGGTCCTCATTCCCTGTCCCTCTTCTCGCTCCATATTTTCCCATCCCCTTTTTCCTCTCCTCCCTTTTCCCTACCCGAAAAGGCGGATAGCACTCTTGGGACTATTGTGTTGCAAGTGTTTATGAGCGACCGAAGTCTCTTACCAACAGGCCTTGACCCATGTGTTCATCTGTCCCTGATATCTTAAAAAAAGGTTATTAATGGTGATTTCAGAAAATACAATATTAATTTAATGGCAGATATAAAACTTTGAGAATCAAAATTTGAAAAGAAAGTGTGTATTGATTTAAAATAACATGGTTTGGACTCAGTGTAGCATTATAACAAAATTATATAAGAAGCTTATGGCAAATGTTAGCAAAATAAGAAATTATTTGTGTACATGAATATTTATTACGGAGCCAAAACAAGTGTTTGCTTCAGTCATTACATATATTTATAGAATGTAGACGGAGGAGAAACACCCAATTAAATTAAAGAAACTTCTTACGATCTTTCCTACCCTAAAAAGAGAACCTAATAGTCCTTCTAATGAAACATTGACATTATTTATTGAATAAGGCTATAAAATATATGTACATATAATTTATAATATTAGTTTCAAGTGGAAAATTATTTATTATAAATCATGTCACTTAAATATTGTATAATAATAGTGTGACGCCATGCCTACGTCACCGCACAGACAAACAATGCATTGAAGATTTTCGAAGGAAAATTGACAATTCGGAATATTGTGAAACGCAAATAAATCGTTACTCTCGGCAGTGACATTAGTTTCCTGCCAATCCCTGTACCCACTTCCGTAACAATAGTATAGCAATTTTGAAGCATTCGAAAAAAAAAGATCATAATAAAAATATATATGATATATAAATTAAACATAAAACTTAACTTTAAAATTAAATTATAATAATGCGTCTCCTCGACCAAACGTACCCATGAGGCTGGCGGCGTTTCCCCGCCTAATTGAATAAACGAAATATGAAAGCATCTACTAAAATAAATAATTTTCTATTTACAACGTATTTTAAAGGAAATACTTTTTCCAATAAATCACAGAATGAATATTTCAATCAACGTTCATTTATTTGGTTTAAAAAAAATTAACATTTTCGATTTCATTTTATGTGAATGTGTTTTTATTTTGGAGAACTCCTGCATTTGGAATTATTGATTGATGAACTACGTATTGATGCTTTAAATAGTAACTATTGATCCTGCATCACACAAACAACAAATTGACTACACTAACGGTCTAGTGGTTAATGAACCTGATTGCTGAGTAGAAGATCGTTTGTTCGATCCCCTAATTGTACAATGATTTGCATGATCCACAAATAGCTGTCTAGAGTCTGAGTGGTTTTTTATGTACGTTGTTTGTATGTTTGTAAAGTCACCGCCACACATGAATACTTCCTAGTACAGTTGTGTTTGAAAAAAAGAAAAATATATCTCATCACTATGTTTCTTATTTTTAAACGACTTCAAAAAATATCTTTGTAGGTAGTTTTAATTACTCAATCCGACCGATACTCGCTTGTACGGATTTGGACAAATATTTCTTGGAGATATGGAGGGAACTTAAATTTTATAGGAACACCTGAAGTGACGTGGATTTTATGTTTTATTGTGACTTGCTTATTTAACTTTCCGGAGATCCCTATGGCTCAAATAAAAAAACTCTCTTCTTTATTTTAAAGTCAATAATTTCTAATTAGAAATCAGAAAGTATGGATAATTACTCAATCACGACAGACTTCAGGCAGGAGCAACAGTTATTACTAGTACATTAGTATCGGAATTAAACCCAAGAGTTTAGACTCAGTATGACTGCTGTTCGCTAACCACTTAAACAATAGGGCAGTCAATTGTTTTTTTCAAACTATAAAATTTAGTTTTACATTATATAAATGATTTTTCACATTTAGAGTAGTGCTACATACGATACGTTGTTACGTCTTCATATTTATGGAAAAGGACATAAAATATCTCCATATTAAGTATTTTATTTAAAATGAAGCTGTAGCTGAAAAAATAAATAAATAATTCTTAGGAGCAACTTGGATCAGCATTAACCTGCAACTCCGCATTTCATTCTAAATCTGCCTCTCCATCAAGTAATTACCTGGACGAGGAGGACTAGTCTTCCAAATCGAAAAAGTGTTTATAAGATACGATAAAATAATATGCAAATAATCTTTGCTGCACATCAAAATACATATTGCTTAAAACTAAATGTACTTATTGGATATGCACAATGGGCAGGCTTATCGCTAAGATTGGTCACTTATAGGCAACCTTTGGATGTAAAAAAATGCAGTTTTGATAAATTATCCAGTAGTAAAGAGGACGAAAAAAGCTAAACTTTAACTTTAGTTTGTGAAAATTATGTAGTTGTATACAAACCATATTAATATTGTTTATTAAACAGTTATATAATCGAATCTAACTTATATTACTAAAGGTTTACGAACACTACAGTAACTTTAGGTATACAAAAACGCTGGTATGAATTACACGGCTACTTATTCGAATATCATACAGAGATGGAAATGTTTTCAAACAACCAAATATGAATTCAAATATTAGTTTAAAATTGTGTAATAGTGTTGGTTCCTTGCTAAAACAGTCGAGCTCAAACATTGTTTTGTTGGTTGAATCCAAAGTCCCCAAATGACGACATGTACATATTGAAAATATATTGAAAATCTTGTAATTGATAGGATGTAAGCCTCGTTATATTTTTTTTTTTTTTATCTATGAGTCCAGCCGGCTTTTACAACTTGTGCAGAATGAATATTTAAAAGTACGGTTAAGCCGACTACTACCTGGATTATTTCCAAAATTAAAATTTGAATATATGAAGCATGGTGTTGGTGGTTGTAAAGGTTTAGCGACTTACATTTTTTTAATTCATTAATAACTGACATTGTATTTGAATTTTACATGCACCAAAAATAATACAAGGAAAATAAAAAATATAAAAAAAATAAAAAATATATTATTAAAATAATATAAGTTAGTAAATTAATTAATAGCCATGCCACTAATTTCACTAACTAAATACAATAAACAACGAAAATGTCAGACAGAAATTAGGCTAATTAAGTTTAAAAAATGTATTTTTTTTTTAATCTTCCTTACTATTCTTAATCTTATTTACTGTTACGAATGAGGAAAACAATGTTTATACTACTATTTGTTACTCAAACATGCCCAGAACATCTAAACGAGTCTAGATAGTCTGAAATAACCTATCTGTTTCATAGAAGTACATAAAATAAGGTCTCCAGCGAGGATTATTAAGCAAAATATTATCTAAACAGTGTAGACGTAATTGTTTAACTTTTAAGTGTACCTCATTACAATTAAAATAGTTTGTTATGAAATTAGAAACAAATAGAGAAATTCCATGATGAAACCGGTAATCCGCTCGTGAAATTCCCCTAGAGCTTTTGGTGAAAATGACATTTTTATAATTTAAAATATTATTAAAGTGATGACCTGAAGTTAAATCATTAATATTCTGGGTTCTATTTATTTATATTGATTTCGACGTTCCTTCGACATTTGTTTCAAGGAGTGATAGTTAAAGGGTTAAATTCAATAAGTTAATAATTGAATAATACAAAGAGCTATCGGGAGCAGCAGCTAACCGTTTTAATTTTTATAATCAATATTACTAATTCTGCTAGACAAATAACTTAACGGATAAAGAATAAAAAGTTACTACACTTTTTTCTTTACGTAATTATATTAATTTCATGTTTGATTTAAATTTGTAACCCCACGCCCCCGCGCACGTTCAACTTCTATATTCTACATTTATGAAATATAGAAGGTGAACCTCTACCAGTGGAGACTACCTTATCGATCGCTTCGGCTTCAAGTTTCAGCTTCAGGCTCTCACTGCGGTAATTTTCTTTTTTTTTATATATATTATCGGGTGACAGACGAACAGACGGGTCACTTGATGGTAAGTGACAACCGCCGTCCTTGGACACCTGCAAGTCGTAAGTGCGCTGCCCGCCTTTGAGGGTGATGAGGGATGAGGGGAGGGGAAATAAGCGAGGGGGATGAAGAGATGGGAAAAGGGAGGGGAAACATGGGTTAGGAAAAAGGAGAGAGGGAGTTGGGCCGTTGGAAACCTTACTGATTTCGGGGAAATGCATTTTTCTGTGAGTCCGATGTATCGCACCGGTCAAGCTGGCCCATTCATACCTGAGCATGGCTCTACCACAGTTTGATGTTTCATTTTAGAGAATCTCTCGCTACTGGCCGTCGTAACCTCATTGGCTGGTAGTAACGGAACAGTTGCAATTTTCTCTAATGGATATAATCTCGCAGAAAGAGGCGGCGGAGCAGACCCAGCAAAAAGATCCTCACTCTCAACCAATAATTAACTTCAACAGAATGTATATAACTGAATTCAATCAAAACCTTCTTAAAATATATCATAATATGTGTATATAAAGAAGCTGTGTTCCTAATGCCTTAACTTTTCATTCTTAGAGGTGGAATATTGTAATAATATATAATATAGGAAAAGTAGAAAATACCTTTTTTGAAGTCTGTTGAAAATAATCAAACACATATTATTCAAACATTATCTACGCGTTTTGCTCGTGTAGTGTGTAAAGGACCCTGCAGCCGCTAGCAAGTTCTTATTCCCTGATGTACGCTAAACTGTTAAACAAGCTACGATATTACTTTAACTAATTAGAAACACCCTAGCAACTTCCCTTAACGGTGCACGGTTAGTTTAGTCGAACTTATGAACACAGAACAGGTATCCACGATACCAGATTTAAAATAATTAAAGGTAGACCCTTTTTAATTAATTTATTTAAAAAATCAAACGAAAATGTGTATACATACATATGTATGTATTGGCAAATTATTTTTTTATTGACAACACCCGCACTAGTAATAATTCTTGTGTCGCGGGGGACTTTACAAACATTCAAGCAAAGAACATCCAGACTCAGAACAACAATTTGAGAATTACACAGTGTTGTCCCGTGCGGGGATCGAACCCACAACATGTTAGGCAACTTTAGTACATTTCTTTTTTGGCAATATGTTATATATTGTAAAAAAAGAGGGTGATGATTGGTGTGTGGATGCGAAGATGAATAAGAGAATGATGTAGAGATGGGAAAGAAGAGAGGGGGTCATGAGGGTAGGCTAAAATATAAGAATGGGAGATGGGACTTCCGGAAACCTAACTAATTTCGACTAAATTCTAATTGTCATTGTTTATTTTTACTCCAAAATCGTACGTTAATATCATACAATAATCGTACGTTAATGACTGCAGTAATATAAACTGACATATATACATATATATATACATATATATATATAATATATATAATAAAAATGTATCGATAGTGTTTCACTGATCAAGCTGGCCCATTTTTGCCTATGGATGGCTCTTGAACGATAAAATATCGGTAGTAGAACCTCCGTGAGTTCTAGTTGATACATGAAAACTAAACAACAAAATACGTACATCTATTCTTACAAAAAATTATCGCAGACATTAATACAGCTAACAACACAATTCAAAAGCTAATGTATCTCATGAGGTGACATAAAAATTGTTCTGTCACAATCTCGGTCTTGAACACCCTCCCTAGAGCTTCAGTTCAGAAAATTTATGTTGAAGTTTTTAATATCGCAAAGATACTTTTAATAAAAAGAAGATTGAAAATAGGTTTGAGGTAGGCCATTTTTTTTTTAAATAGTAGGTCTTATACCTAGCAAACGAGTAGACTGGTCACCTGATAGTAAGCGAATACCACCGCCCATTGATACAACCTGAAATTCAGGAGGCACAAGTGAGCTGCCGGCCTTTTATACTCTACACTTTCTCTACTACTACGCCATTTTCTTGAAGGTGTGGCATGCGCTTACTCGTACCACATCGCTATCCCCAGAATTGTATCAAATCATAAAAAAAAGTCAACATGAGTTGAATGTTGACGCTCGACGCTGCCAACATTCAACTCATGCTGACTTCTTTTTTCGTATGATGTATGGCTGTTGGCCGCAGACGGCCTCGACAACTTTGCACGGACTTTCGGTGAGTGCTGAAGGCTCTCAACTGGTAGGGCTCTTAACCGGTATGAGCTAACTAGTGGCGCGCCATGTTTTATACTTGGCATATTTTATACTCACGCACATATATGAAGGTTAGAACAACACTAAACCAAGCTACGCTGTGATTGGTTCTCCACGAAAAAAGTGCTAACAACTTCTTTCTGTGAAATAGAATAAAAGTAGCGTATTTTGTTGCAATAACAAGATCGGTTCTAATCGTCTTCAATTGTTCTTATTATATACTAGCTACGATTCAAAGGCTATCCCATCTGGTTGGCTATTAAATTGTACCTCTCTCTGCTCCTGCCTACTCTAGCTACAATTTCACGGCTTACGGCCTGGCTGGTCTAGAGTAGGTACTCTAGTACCATCGTCATACAACTGTCTTGAAATAGGCTTCAAGGAATGTTGCATTAGTTTAAAAAGCTGGCTGTGAAATTAAAAAAGCTTTTAGAAAAGCGAACAGTTGTGGAGTGTCAGTGATGGTTATGGAAGTATTGTCTCTTTGATGATGAAGAAGAAAAATGGCCAAAACCGGCTGCTAAAAAGTGACACCGAACAACGTCTGACCATTCTCCGTGATACTTTCTTCAGAGCTTTTTATGTTTTATTCTTTTCAGCGTAGTTATCCATTTGTATTTCTGCATCTTTAAATTTAATACAACTAGCCCTTTTCCTTAGTAGTAAAATCTGGAAACATAAATAAATTACTCCTTATGCTAGAGTGCGTTCGCTTGTAATGACGTCGTGTACAGAGTTGACACATTTTTTTTTTATTTAACTAGCTGAATCTTTGTACAAGTGATTTATGAACGAGCACATTTATAAAAGGCCGATTAAAATGACGGTTTCATTGCCAACCGAAATTTTTGTACTGATTTTTAAACAAAAAATGTTTAACATATATCTTTATTCTTACAATAAAGCATAAGTATAAAATTTAAGGTATTTGTTTACCAAACCAAAATTATAATGTAAGATAATTTGCAAATTGACCGAGGAAAGTACTTTAATATTAATTCCATCCAATTTAAGAAAAAAAAATGTTACTCATTATATTAATGGTATCTACAGCTGTAATTAATTATAGTTTAAAAAGATAAAAACAAATATTTCAATTTTTAATTGTATTATACACAACAGAGAAGAGTGTTCCAGACTTCTAAATAGCAAAACCTAATTTACAGTTATTTCAGGGTATATTGTGTGCACTAGAATTTTATTTATTCTTTAAACACAATCTGAAAGGCGTTGCATCCGTGCGACCGACTTGTGGAATTCTAATTTATTCCATTCCTGGAGAGTAGACTCCATCTCAATATTCCATTATCACAAATAACAAATATCAGTTTCGTTTTCTATTTATAATAATAACAGTGAAGTACATACATACATACATACGCTCACACCTGTATCCCTTAAGGAGTAGGCAGAGGTGAATTAAACACCCACAGGATAAGCTTATTGGCGTCAACAGGTATGACACTGTATGACTGTATACATACTGTTTGATAGATAACAGATCAACCTATAGTCATCTTTTTTTTTTATAAAATAGGTGGAGAGACGAACAGACGGGTCACCTAATGGTTAGTGACAATCGCCGTCCTGCAACGACACCACCTGCAACGCAAGAGTCGTAAGAGCACTACGCCCGCCTTTGAGGCTGATGAGGGATGGGGTGATGCGGGGAGGTAAAAGAAGAGAGGGTGGATAATGAGATGGCAAAGAGAGGGATGAGGGGAATTTTGTATCCAGAAACCTCACTAATTGTGTGGTTTCAGGAGCGTTGCTTTACAAACGGTTTCCTGTAAGGCCTTGGTATCGCACCAGTCGAGCCGGCCTATTAGTGCCTATGCTTGGCTCTCCAAGCCTTCCAGCAACGACATCATTGGGAAGAGATAGATTAGCTCTATTCTAATTCTGTCACGCGACACCATTTAAGTAGTAGTACTTGTTAAATAAAACTTCTAAACAATAATAAGAAGATAATCGCCTTCAATGGCGCCTATCAAGGGAAATTTTAAAACGTGGAATTGAAATACTCATTCGCAACTTAATTTAAAAAATGTCTCCTAGCTCGTAACCGTTAAGGAGTTGTACATTTTAGTATCAACTCAGCATTATGAGACACAATTATCTTCAATAATATATTTTATTGACTGACCTTTTGTTGTTATGGTTAGAGACCCGACTAGTAAGCTGAAGGTCGTTGGTTCGATTCCCACTCGGTACAAAAAATTGTGAGATTTGTCAAGTCAAAGAATTATTCCTAGTAGTAGTCTTTTTTAAAAAATACCTTACTTTTTTTGTCTATCTTAGTGGCTTTAGAAAGTATATTAAAAATACTGTTATTGTTAAAATAATAAATAATTATAAATACATTTTTAGAGTTTCTCTCCATTCTTGGGATCCTTTTCCTCCTGGATTCCTTGACTTGGTTATAATGGGACCAGGAGTATACTCGTACTCATTCGAACTAAAATCATTTTAAAAGTTCGACTACAATTGGCAAAGCAGTCGATGAATTATCATAAAAAAAGTTAAAATTAGTAAAAAGACACATACATTACATACATAGTATAAATACTTATACATACATACATAGTATAAAGACTTAGTAAAAAGTCTTTTTACTAAGTCTTTACTTTATTAAGTCTATTGAAAACTGTTTGTTTTTAAACATTTGTAGAATGCCAGTTTGCTGCTATTGTTAATATACAATTTGACCTCATTGTTTTTTCTATACACCTGACGAACGTATAGTATTACGCCTAAACTACTCAACTGATTATATGATAATCAGTTGAGTAGTTTAGGCGAAATTAAAAAAACAGACACACAAAATAGAAACATGTACACTTTCAGATATATAAAGTTAAGTTGTTAATTACATCGAAACTAAATTTTTGATTCGATTCAAAACGAATTAAATTGAATATTAAAAATATTTGTGTACATTTTTTAAATGTGTATTTGACTTCTATTTAGTTTGTACCTACTAAATAGAATTCAATTTCATTTAATACCTATCATGTGCTGGCTCACATCGCTGTTCACATAGCTGCTATGTTTGTCTTATCAATGTTTTCAAGCAAACATAATAAGGAGACATAACATTCAAAGCAATACAATGCCGTGTATAAGATAGGGCAATTAATGTTTGAGGTTGATGTTAGATTTAACTTCATACCATAATTTAACTTACCCTGCTGTAGTCCACTGTTGGACATAGACTCTCCCAATGTGCGCCATAGAACCCGGTCTATGTAGTATAGACTACATACAGTCGTGGTCAACTAATTAAGGACATTCAAGATAGTGGACAGCAATAACCGGCTATGTACATATAAATATAAAACCCTGTTGATTTCTCAGTAACTATTATTTGCATAATTTGATCCGATTATTATACTATAAATGGCTGTAAATAAAAGATTAAATAAATATAAAAAAGTGTTTAATATCAAAGGTTAACCATGTATTCAATTTAAGGTACAATTCTGTAGCTGGACATTTAATTAAGAACAGTAAAGTAAAATGAAAAATAGAGTTAAACAGAACTAATAATCTGCAGTATTTTAATTTCTTTTACAACTTCATTTTATTACGGGTAAAATCAGTACCCAGTAGCAAAACCTTTGTTAGTAATTACCGCTTGACACCGATGTGGCATAGACATTATCAGTTTCTGACATATTTCAACAGGAATGTTTGCCCATGCCTCACAAAAAGCTTCATTAAGTTCATCTAAAGTTGTGGTACGATAAATGGCAACTTTTTTCTTAATTTCGTGCCAAAGGTGCTCGATTGGGTTGAGGTCGGGGCTATTTGCTGGCCAATCTAGCACTGATACCGACTGTCTGTTAAGAAACGACTTGACTGAACGGGCTGTATGTTTTGGGTCGTTATCATGCTGAAAAGTCCATATAATAGGAAGATGTTCCTCAGCATAGGGAAGCATAGTTTCTTCTAATATTGCCTTGTATTGATGTTGGTCTAAGTTACCCTGAACTTTCCTCACAGGTCCCACTCCACGTCCAGAAAATGATCCCCACATTTTAATGTTTCCTCCGCCATGTTTCACCTGCTTTTTTGTGAATCTTGGATTCATTTCCGCTTTTACAGGACGCCGTACGTATTGCCTTCCATCTGAAGAAATCAAATTAACCTTGGTCTCGTCAGAGAATAATACATGTTGCCATTGGTCGTAGGTCCAATGTCCATATTTACGTGCAAACGCCAAACGTGCATTTCTATGCTCTTTCTTTAACAACGGTACTTTGCGAGCCACTCTTCCGAACAACCCTGCTTCTACCAGACGTCGTCGAACTGTCCTCGCTGATACACTGACTCTTTCGTCTGCCCCAAACACTTCATGTTTAATTAAAATAGAGCCTAGAAACGGATCTTTCTTAGCTAACCTGGTTATCATTCTATCTTCTTGCGGAGTTGTTTTTCTCGATCTTTTTTTTCTGGGCACATTTAAAGTTGTGTTATTGCGCCTGAAATGTTGCACTGCATTGCATACCATAGTTTTTGAACAATTTAAATATCCTGCTATCCTTCGGTATGACCAACCACGCTCGACAAACTTCATGATAATTTTTCGTAGTGTTGCATCGCAACTTTTATTTTTGCCCATTGTTCTTCAAAATAACTCTCAAAACTTGAAATTACAAATCTAGATTGCCGCCAAAACTACCACAAAGAATAGGAGAAGAAAGAAAATAATAATTGAGATTCAGATTTTGAAACTAGAACGCAATATCTCAGTGTCCCTAATTAAATGGCCAGCCAGCATTCTTTGAACAAATAGCACTGTGATCATCTATCAGCTATACTGTAAAGAGGTTTAATGTTTAAGAAGTTGTTATTGTTTGTATAATTAGGCACATAAATGACTAATTATACTTACATGTAAAAGATGTGGAATATTGTTTAGACTCGTTGGAAAATAAAAAATAAATTCACAATTTGGATTAACTAGAGAGTGTCCCTAATTAGTTGACCACGACTGTATAATATAAAACCAGAAAAACTGTGAATTTTAAGCAGATATCAAGCCTCTTTGCACTCTCTCAATACTTTTACTAAAACCACGTTCAATATAGGACCGCGGTGAGATCATGAATAGACTCGAGAACTTCTCGCATTCATAACACGTAATGTATTAGGTCGTGAGGTGTTGTCCCTCCCGACATGTGGCAGATCGTCCCATGGTAATAGTCATGTGAATTTTGAAACATCCCGGTCTTACCGCACGTACAACGTGTATTTGAAATACTTACCGTAGTTTTTAGGGTTCCGTACCCAAAGGGTAACCGGGACCCTATTACTAAGACTCCGCCGTCTGCCCGCCTGTCACCAGGCGGCATGAACCATGATAGTTAGACAGTTGAAATTTTGCCGCTATAACAACAAATACAAAAAACAGAATAAAATAAATATTTAAGGGGGCTCCCATAAAACAAATATGATTTTTTTGCTCGATATTGATAACGGCAAGAGGTAGACGTGAATATATAACTAAATATTTACAGAATATTTGGTTATATATTCACTTTAAAAATAAATAATTAAATTAAAATAAAACAAATATTTAAAGGAGCGCCCATACAACAAACGTGATTTTGTCGTTTTCATGGATAATATTACGGAACCCTTCGTGGGCAAGACCGACTCGCACTTGGCCGGTTTTTTCTATCCGTTATTGTCTCATTTAGGTATGTACAAGTACATACAGGAATTTAACTGTCTCATATTTTGTTTTGTTGTTTTTTCTTGTATTCTATTTTTACCTTTGCTTGTCCATCTGTTTATTTACATGTATCTCTCCAGTCATTTTCTTTTTAAATTGAAAACTTTCATTATTAAATAATGCCGTTACTACGATATATGTTAATGTATTATTTTTTAAGGTACAGAAGAGTCGCTGACACGTTTTTAGAGAAACCCTTACATCATAGAACGTAGGGTACCAATTTAAAGAAGGCATCTACTGTACTACCATTTTAAATATCCCTATTAGCCATTGGTCTGTGTTATTTTATACATGACTTTACAAAAGTAGAATTTCGTAATGCAGTCGAGTTTTTTTTTTTTACTTTTTTTTTAAATAATAACTTGTGTAACATTTTACTAAATGAGCATTCAAATTAATCTTCTTAAATTATTTATATTTCTACTTTTAATATTTTTTTTTCTTATTGCAAAGCCAATTCTACACAATTTTCTTGAATTAAGTTTTAATAATTCAGTTAGTACATACACTCTAAGAAATCTCTTCAATATGAATACATCAAAACTGTATGCTCAACTCTATACACGAAGGAAAATTGCATTCAGAAATTGGTTTATGATTTTAATCCTTTGAAAATCTCTTTCCTTGCTGACTTTTTCTTTTCTCTAAAAACAAATTATATATACGTCTTGCTTTATTTATTTATATAAAAATACGGCTCTACCCACCCCCTTTGAAATATGTTTATATAGATATATTCCCAAGGGGGTGGGCAGAGCCGTTTTAAACGCTCACATTTTGCAAACCATCATTTATATCATCTTACGTAACAGTGAGCAAGCCTATTGACGTCAACCTGGCACTGAGTGTATTTCAACAGCCTCTCGCCGTTCTCTGCTGAATGAAGGACTCACCTAAGGAGCGCCCACTATCTCGGTCTTCTTTAATTAATCAGTCCAACGAGCTGCAGGGTACCCTACACTATGTTTGCCTAATCGCGGTCTCCACACTTACATACGTCGGCTCCAACGATCATCAGTCCACTTGGAGGCATAACTGCGAAATTTCCACTTTAGCTTACTTATAGATACAATGGTATCCACCAGTACCAGTATTACTACATACTGATAGATACCAGTCCGGAAAACCTAGATAAATTTGGTTTTAAAAAGCATATTTCTACATCACTTTTAACTTAGTGGAATATTTAGCTAGGAAACTCTTTTTATAAAAGTTGTACAACAGTTCCTTTCAACGGCAGCGTCGCTATAAATATTTAACCGCATTTCCAATCAGCACTTTTCTTTCTTTCTTCAATAAGCAATTCATATTCGTACTGGAGGCGGCCCTAGCATCTCGTTTTATGTAAATTATATATAGTCGAGTGCGAGGTACGGGAATGTGTGTCCAGAGACGTTTTACCAGAGAAAGGTGAACAGCGATGCTAGAATGTTTGTGTCAGTATTTTTGGTATCTATTTAATTTTGTAGGATCTCTAAACATAGAAAGTCACACCTTTAATTTTTTTTACCATTAATCTTGCGATTTCAAATTTTACATTTGACATAAAACAAATAAAAAACCTTAACTTGAAAAAAAAATATATATCTCAATCTATCAAATAATTTGTAAACATTTATTATATGTAAATATTTTTTTAATATACGATACGACTTTTAATATGGACTTTATACTTTATATTCTACTGGGCATCATATTCAATTTGATGTTACGTCACTTAAATTATGACAAGCGAACGATCAAGGCGCTACCAACTATACCACATCGCTTTTTCAAATCATGATTAATAGTATACAATTTATTTGAACATACCTGCCCATCTACATATAGACCGGTCAATATCATAACCCAGTTTTGCTGCGTTGTCGGTTAGTAGTAGTCTATTACAAATGTGATTAAATAGAAGTTATGCATGGCGGTTATAAGTGTTATAAAGTTATTTAACAATCAGGTACAAGAGAAAACTCCATAAAATGAAATCCTATACTCCATAAAATGATATTCTTATATGTAAGAAATGAAAAACGGTCATTACAAAAATATTTTATCATACAAATCAGGTACATAAATAAGTAAATTCTTATAGCATTTACACCTATTTTGATTCTACGGCAGACTTTTCAGGTGCTTTCATTTCTGGAATTATTAAAAAGTATATTAATTTTAGCATTCAATGAAAAATCAACCCTATAACTTAACACGAGAGTAATATTTGCCTTACCAACGTCATCGTCTACAGGTTCATTCCATGTTTGCCTCTCAGATGTACAAAATAGTACGAAGAACAAGTTGGTAAAGAAGTACACTCCAGATGCTACAAAGAATACTTTCCGCCACTCGTGCGGTTCCGTCTGTAGTAACAAATATTTAGATTAATATGATATACAACATACTTTACAAGACATCTTCTGTTTCTCTATATTACGTTAGTAAAAGATAATTATTGACGATACGCCTTCGGGGCTACAGGCGTGGGTGTATGTCTGTATGTTATATCTAATATTTCTTAACTCAATTCATTTTTTAAATTTATTTTTAAATAAAATATTTAAAAACTATTTTGTTTTGTGTTCAATTAAAATTATGATATCATTTAAATAAAAAAATATGATATTATTCGCTCTGGTGAAAAATAGATAGGTTGGTAAAAATAGATTATAAGTTTTAACAATACCTCATCCTTAACAATAAATCCGCAGACCAGGGGGGCAATGAGTGATATTATATTGGCCAGGAAGTTTGTGATACCCATCAAGTTTGCACTAAAGTTCGGTGCCAAGTCGATGTGAACTAACTGGAAAACAACAACAAAATTAAGAAACCCTTCAAAAAACTTATCGAACATAAATACATTATATAATTATGAATTACACAAGGATCCAGAACAAAATGATCGTGCTCACCACACAATTATTTGTCCTATGTTTGAAATGAACCCTAGACTTCTGGTTTGGTTATTAGGATCCCTTACCACTAGATCGAGAGGCCAGTTGAAATGTTGTATCTTATGTATTTAAATAGGTAAGGCATAACAGTCAGGGAGAAGAAAATTCTTATTTATTATTTTATTTGTAAACTGTTGTAGCTATTGACGCCTTATTAGAATCATTTTTCATTTCAAAAAAGGAAGAGGTTAAATTATACGACTTCAAAAAGTTTGTAGGTTCTAACTGTATTTATCTTCTTTTTTATGTATGTAAAGCGAGGTACGCATTACAACTACATCAGGATTTAATGATAGGATACCAAGAACATTATGAATAAGTTTTAAAGTTACACATTTTTACTATTCAATGTACTGCGGAAAGGAATTCGAAAGGTACATTGAACACCGTCATCAACTTTTTTTAAAAGTCAATTATGCTCTTAATTTTTCGTAAGGATTCAAAAAACAAAAATACCTAAATTAAAAAAAAAAACACCTTTAAAATATTAAATGATAGAAAAAGCTCTAAACGATATTCAAAGACGTAAATTTAAAATACCACAATTCCGTCTCCGTGAGTTGACTACATTATTATGCACTTAAAACTACGAAGTACTTTAATATTTAGTTTCGATTAACTTAGTATTCCTTTTTCAAGGAACAACGAGCGTCAAGTGTCCCCTTTACCGTATTGAAAGATTAAATTTAACTTTGAATGTCGTCCATCAACAACACAACTATTTGTTGGTCACCAAACCTTTGTTCTGTATAGGCATCGAAACTACACCCAATGGATCTGCAGTCATATAAACAGGGCAGTGCAATAACTTGTTACCATACAGCTTGTTATAATAAACGGGAAACCTTTGAACAAGAGAACCCTTGTGAATAAACTTCCTTGAAAGAAAAGTTTTAAATAAAACTAAAGAGAACTTTGCTAACGTTGAACAAGTTGTGACGTTGACACGAGTTATTATAATATTTATATAAATTCTCGTGATATAATGTACCGACTCGAATGCTTCATGAAATTTCTTTCGAAATAAATGTTGTGTGTATTCTTATAATGCAATGTAGATGTTTCGTTTGCAAGCACTTTCATGTGTTATTAAAGCTGGCTTTTTTTTCTTTTTTTTTTATACTGTAGCGGGATAGACGAACAGACGGGCCACCTGATGGTAAGTGACAACCGCCGTCCATGGACACTTGCAACTCAAAAATCGTAAGTGCGCTGCCCAATTTTCGATGGCTGTTCCAAATCATGGATTTTTTTATTTTTACACAAAACTTCAAGCACTTTAGACGCAAAGAAAGAATAGGTGTACTCTTATTGCGGAGCATACACCATCATCAACACCATCTAGCGAAATCCTAATAAACTACGTAAAATCTACATCTAGCTACGTCCTCAAACACGATATGATGTTCTAGCGCCTATTAGTATATGTACATGTGTGCAAATTTGCAACATCATCCACTGAGCTGCGTTCCACCTGGTCGCCTGGTCGGTAGATCCTCGATTGTGGGTGGAATGGGAATGGATTACCGTTGTGGAAATTTCAAGTTAAAAAAAAAAGACAATCGAAACTCGTTTAGTTCCATGTAAGGTCATCCATATTCATGTTACTGGCACAAAAATATTGATATATTTACTAAAGCTTACAAATAGCTTAATAACTACCTACCTACTGGCAAGTTGCCATAAACGGGTTTTAATAGAAATATCAAATCGTATATCATTTTTGGTAAATAACTTCTTATTCTCATTTGTCAGAGCACATTTTATAAATTTTCATTTCCACTTTAGTAAGTCTGATATGTTTACAGTATCGTCAGACTAATATGTCACCGGAGTGTGGAAAATATGAACTTTCCGTAAACTTTACACTCTGACTGAACACAAACAAAGTCGGTGCGAGAAACTTTAATAAATTCCTAAACGATTTCATATTTCTATACATAACTATATTTAGGTGATTATTCTCTATTTTTGACGTTTGTTAATTAGTATTAGAAAATGAATAATAATAATACAACTCCCGCACTAGGATTAATTCCTGTGTCGCGAGGACTTTACAAACATTCAATCAACGGACACAAGGAATACCCAGACTCAGAACAACAATTTGAGAATTACACAAAGTGATGTCTCGTGCGGGGATTGAACTCACAACGCTCGGTGCGGCAGCGCAGCGGCGAGGTGACCACTTAAACCGCTACGCCCTAATAACGAAATTTTTACGAATTGGGTATATGGTAAATTTTAATGATAAGTGTTCAGGGTCTTTTGTAAATTGTGGTTATAAAGTAGTACTGTTATTGTCATATATTAGAACATTTATGTCATTATATTTACCAGGTATCCAGCAAACTGGCCAGAATTGATTCCAACAGCTAAAGTAAGCATGACCACAGCATATGTCTTGTTACCTTCGGGTGTGTACGATAGCCCTATTAAAGCTATTGCAGGTCCCCAAAGACCTGCCAGGAAAATAAAGTAGTATTAAATATTAATAAAAATATCTGCCAAATATTCCAAATTCCAGTTCCTTGAGACGTACGGATTCTTTTAACAAATCTGACGAGGAAGATAATTAAGCTCTTATATTCACAATCTGATTTTCATTTTTCAGCAGAGCTGTAATAATAAAATAATATGATAATAATTTTTATTTGCAAGAACATTTCATATAAATTTGTCTTACGTCTGCCTAAATTGGATCTCCAAACCTTTTAATAATGTTTATAGTAGTAGAGTTTATATTTACCAATAGAATTAAATAGTTTTCTAGTATTCGTTATTGAAAGCCATTTTTTGCGGATAATCACGTCTGTCATGGCTCCCATCACAAAACTGAGCAAATACATGGCAAGATACGGCAGCGATGAAAATATTCCATTCTGGAAAAAGAAATATATATAACCTTCGATAATCGAAATCGATTCGAAAGTACATTACAACAGTTCTTGTCGTTAATAAAACAATGAAAGATTATACAAAGTGGTGTAGAAAGGTGTTGAAATAATGTAGGTCGTAATTCATAATAATCATATTGAATGCAACTTGATTTTAAAATATGGAACGTGTTACTTAAAAATTGTTGTTTTTTATGCACTCAATATAATTTTTATTGACCCCTATAGTTTTTATTTGTTTCTGAATAACATCAAATAAACAATAAAACGAAATCCAGTGTTATTGCTTCACACGATTTTAGTTTCCAAGTGGGGTTACCAAAAAAATGTAAAACAAAAGACATGGTGGTCAATTCGAATCTTGTTCAAATTTTGGAAACTAAACTGAATCAGTACTTACGTTTTGGAGATTAACATTCAGGACTTTATCCATGTAGGTGGGCATTTCAGTCATAAGTGTGTAGAATCCCCAATTTTGTCCGCAATGTGCTACGATGACAGCCCAGAATGGCAATGAGGTAAGAATCTTCAACCAAGGTGTTGGGTATTTCTAGAAACAGGTAATATTCGCCAATGTAACTTATAAATTCTATTTAATACTAATTGAAATATAATATTCATCTGTAAAGAGATATTTTTTAATGTTCACATTTCAGAGATGCCTAATGGAAGCTACATAAATAAATAAGTGATAATTACAGAGGAAAGTCTAATAAGACATTAAATTCTTTTGATGGATATAAAAAGGACCTTTCGTATGAAAGTTTTTTGATCTTTTGAAATCACTTAACAAAACTGTAGAAATGGAAAATGTTATTTTACGTCACAATACCTGTTTTATTTAAACTTAAAACACATTTTGATAAAAAGTTACGGAATAAATATAATTTACAAACATATTCATATAAATTCATATAAACGTATCAGAATAAAAAATCTTGTATTTTATTTAAACATCTAAGACACCTTCATAGAAAATTCCATCAGAGCCCTTCATTACTATTTGAAACAATCCCTTTAGGGACCCCTTTACAGGGTTAAAAAATAACCCACGTGACTCTCGAGAATTATTCCTATGCAACAATTATGAGAAGTTGTTGCTTTATGTCTTAAAAAAACTTTTACTGAAAATGTTTTCGTATAAATGACTTTAGACAGTAAGAGTTATTATAAGCTTTTCTGTTGCTCGTACAATTAAAGTTTTTTTGTAACTGTACATTGATATGATGATAAAAAGTATGTATTATTAAGTTTAAACTTTAACTGTATTTTCATTTTGTTTTTGTTTTAATTTTATTTTTAGAAGTATTCCTCGTTTGCCTGTTTTTTTTTTTCTTTCTATGTTCTTTCCCAAGGTTTTGAAAGTCATAGTACTATATTATATTATTGTTATTATTATATTTTATTTAAAAAAATGGTATATGAAGAAAGAGTGCCCAAATTTTTTTTATGGACGTTAACATGCGTAGCGTTAGACATGCAAAATCTGTACAATAAAGCAAATATATGTCATGAGTAGAAGCACCTTTTGCTCTCCGACTCTTCCCAAGGACTTTTGAATATACAAAACTTCCTCAGGCTTAATAAATCTTGATGTTTCAGGACTATCTGCTCCGTATATGACGTATACAATAGTCCATACAACGCCAAGAGTTCCGTTCGTGTAGAATATCGCTTGCCAGCCCCATGAGGTAGCTATGAAACCAGATGCGATTAGCTGCAGGGCTATACCGATTTGACCACCTGAAACAAGTTGAATTAGTGTTATGACGGTTCCATATTTATTTTTTCTATTCCTGTTTGAATAATGATGGAATTTAATGTTGATCCAACACAATTTCTGCCTATATAATTCAAAGTTGAACAAAATAACTATTTAAAAACAGTGTATAATACAAGTAACTTCAAGTGTAGCGATTTTTAATTGAAATAGCTTTTAACTAAAAGGTAAGCAACGAGTTGCGGTTTTACAAGAGATTAATTTGTAAAGCAACGAATGTAACTAAGTGGTAGGTAATGTGTAAATGAAAAATCTTTACATATTTACATACATTGAGAAAATATAATTACGGTAATGACGTATTCTTATATTTCTTTATTTATGTGTATTATACATTCAAAGTGTTGGCCGCTTCCTTATGCTGGTGAAGCGCCAGGTAGTGTATTGAAAAGACAATTTTCACACTAGGATTAATTGCTGTATAACCCAGGAGTTCACAAACAAATCACAGACACAAATGACACCCCAGACTCAGAACAGCAATTTGAGGATAACACAAAGTGCTGTCGCGTGTGGGGATCGAACCCACAACACTCGACGTTGCACCGTAGTGCCGAGACGACCATTTTATAATAAGGTTCATTTATAAGCTACGCAATAGAATTTCAATGAAAATAAATAAATATTGAAATAATAATACCCAATTCTTGGAATTATGATGACGTAATGGCAATTTATAAAAACTAATAACATAATCACACAGTTTATTACACTAAAATATTTCATATTTTTTATGAATAAAACAGAACTACTCAACTTGTATAAAATAACACAACTAGTCCTGGAATAGGTTACCTGCGTAAACAATCGTAGCAAGTAATCCTTTCTCTTCAGCCGGCAACCATTGACTAACAAGATGATGTGTCCCAGGGTATATGAACGCTTGTGTTAGACCTTGGACTACCCGACACGCACACACTAACTTATAACCACCCTGTAAAAAATTACATTACCCTTCATAAAAAAAAACAGTCTTAATTGCTTTACCAGTCATGCCAGCCATAGAGAGTCATGCTAAGGCACATATGGGTCGGCTCGAGCTAAGTAATACCACGACCTCACAGAAAACTGGTTAACTAACTAACTTTCCTCTTTCCCTATTCCCCCAGGGGGTTCCCTATATCTCCCTCAAAGGCGTTGAGTTGCAACTATCCATGAGGTGACTCATCTCTTCGTTTGCTAAAATGTCTTAAATCAGTTAATTAAATAATCGATTTTATATGTAGACCTAATAAACAACATTAATTACAATCAGTATCTCAATGAAACAGTAGCCACGAAACTCGCTGATTTTTTTTTTTTTTTTTTAGTAAGTGACACCGCCGTCCATGGACACTTGCAACTCAAGAGTCGCAAATGCACAGCGGAAATAAGAGAGGAGGTATGAGGAGATGGAAAAAAGGAGAAAGGAGATGAGGGGAGAGAAAAGGGGGGAGGGGTAATTGGGCCTCCGGAAAACTCACTCAATTCGGAGAAATGCAACGCAAGCGTTACTTCACAACCGGTTTTCTGTAAGGCCGTGGTATCGCACCGGTCGAGCCGGCCTATTCGTGCCTAAGCATGGCTCTACCACTGAAAAGTTTACTTACATAAGTAGCAGCTGTAGGAATTATGATCGACAACAGTGAGTTAACGATTACAGAGATGGTGAACAGCACTTTGCCTCCAAACCGGGTGGCGAGCTCTCCAGCTGGCACCTGCAGCACAATGTAGCCCCAGAAGAAAGATGACAGTATAACAGCCTGGACACTATGAGGCCAATGGAAATGCTGGGGAGAAATATCAAGGTCAGAAGATATTTTATATCGAAGATTACTTACATTTATACTTCACAAACATAGTACTTTTGCAGCTGTCATCGTTTCCGTTTTTCTTTACTTTTGTGTTTGTTTTTAGTTCCAAATAGACGTGATTATTATTATTACTTTTAAGATATTTTTGGTTTTATTATGGTCACTTTATTATCTATGTTTTTGAGAATTTAGGCAGTTTATATGAAAGACTTAATTGTTTTAAAAAATTAAGTCATTTTTGTTAGTAAACAAAATATTTTTTTTTTTTTTTTATACTATAGGGGGACAGACAAACAAACGGGTCACCCGATGGCAAGTGACACCGCCGTCCATGGACACCCGAAACCCAAGAGTCGCAAGTGCGCTGCCCGCCTTTGAGGGTGATGAGGGATGGGGGTTGCAGGGAGTGGAAAAAAGGAGAAAGGAGATGAGGGGAGAGAAAAGGGGGGAGGGGTAATTGGGCCTCCGGAAACCTCACTCAATTCGGGGAAATGCAACGCAAGCGTTACTTCACAACCGGTTTTCTGTGAGGCCGTGGTATCGCACCGGGTCGAGCCGGCCCATTCGTGCCTAAACATGGCTCTACCACTTTAACGCGTCAATTATGCGTCAAAATATTTTTTTTCGGTTTACATTTTCATCCAAATTCGTTCAAAATAATATCAACACTGAGGTTACAAAGTCAACATTATTATGATTGTTATTTAAAAACCTTATATCTGATGAAAAATTCTGTATTAACAGTAAATGTGGTTTAATTGCCATTGATTTTATTAACATTTGATGCATTTTTTTATTTTAAATGAAACTTTAAATACAACCAAATTGTTTATTGGTATTTAATTTATAGTTGTTGTACCAAATACAAATATAAAATTATGATAAAATATTCATTTCGCCAAATGAAACCTTGCTGCGGCAATTTATACATGTACGAGTATGTAAAAAATATTAATTCGGTTAAGTAGTTAAGATATGATTTCTAATATTTATTTTATATATATATACTAATTATTAAAAAAAATATCAGTTTTTAGTAAGTTTGATATTATGTATGTATCATGTAAAGCCGTTGATGGTATTCTACATGTGACGTGTCATTTGAATTGAATCTTCAGAGTGTTCCTCTATGCATCTGCATTTTTTTAAATTTTATATGCTGAGAGTGTGCCTCTCACATCATATAACATTTCAAAAAATGCAGTTAGGTTTCGTATTTATTTAACGATTTTAATTATTAATAATTACATCGGATGTTTAATTATCTATGTGAAAATAGTATCACAGAAATCTACTACACGACTACTTCATCTAAATAGTGAAATACTTTGTTCAAAAAGATAAATCTTACCTTTGAGATTTTACACTGGATCTGCTCGTACTAAAGACCGTTAAAAACAAATGGTACATTTACAAACTAATTGATTGTAATTTATTACAATACTTATACTATATGTTATTTATTTATATTGCTTGTACAATGATAACATGTGACGTGGAAGGTCCGTCAGCCGTATCAAGTGGGTGGGTCTCGACAGCGTCAGACGATAAAATTTCCATTCACAACTTGTTTATTTATGACTGGAATCGACCCATGATCTAAATTATGAGTTATTATTGTTGGGATTTATAAAAACATTATCTTTTAGTAATAATGGGATGATTGTGTTACTTTTCAGTCAAATAAGATAGACTACAGACCAATTAAGATTTTTAAACATACATACATACACAAGCTAACGCCTCTCTCCAGACAAGGCAACAACCCATCACTTACTTCATACATCACGCGCTTCCTCTACTGTATTTATACTTGTGAAGTTTGGGGGTTGGCCCCTGCCGGCATTCCGATTCACTGTTGCCTTATATACTTGATTCGTCATTCGTTCTTCATTCATTCTTTCTACTTACAAAAAACCACCTCAGCGGGCCCCTAATTTTTGTCACTACGACTTTCTTTAAGCCACACTGTCTCCAAATATTTTCATACCTATTTCTATGAACCAGTCTTACTCAGCACATACTTCGCAATGATCTCACCTCAACAGCATTTATTCTACTTTCATCATGGATCCATACCCAACTCTCACTACCATACATTAAGTGGTCACCAGCACGCCACTATGAACTGCCAGGCGTGCCGTCATCGGTACCGATTTAACATTCTTAAAAACATGTAGTGCTCCATGATCAACGACTCTAAAAATGGAGGAGGGTATACTTCTGCGGTGATACCATTATAACTAAGTCAGGATTTGATAATGGCATCCCAGGCATATTAAAGGAAACCCTATTTTTTTTTTTCGTGTGAAAACCCCAACGGGTCATCACCTCACCAGAGCTGACGGTGAGGTGGTATGTCGTGAACCGACTAAAACCACACGGTGTTCCGTCATGAGAGCGCCTATTGCTAGGGACCCGGGATACCCTCAGAAGAAAACATCCGGGAACCCCAGCAGACTTTGGCCACCTGCAAGCTAGCAGGCGACCACACTTTTTAATATGGGGGCCTTACGACCCCCACATCAAAAAGGCGCGCGTGGAACACGTACGTCACGCCACCGTCTCAGGCCTGCTTCTGCTGGGGTAACGGTTAGCCCAGCCCGATACCCCCAGGCCAGCGCTTATTCAGGTCGGAGATCAGTTGTGTTTGCTCTCCGACGTCTGGTGCGTCTTCTGCGGGATGGGAGAGTACTTGTCCTCTCCCTTTCCCGTTCCGCCGCCTCTTTGGCCAACATCACCTCCTCGCAAAACGAGACGGCAGAATCCCATGCACTCTCACTTTGGACCATGGACAGAACCATGGCCTCTATCAAAGGAAACCCTAAAATTTTAGCTATATAGTTCATTTTACTGACCTTACGGAAAAAGCAACTTATCAACTGTAAGGAGTTTGGGGATAATTAGTTGAATAATGTTATTGTACGAATAAGTCTTTACGTACGCACGCAACCGCATTTTTATGATTTATCACTATAGCATTAAAGGTGGTGATAAAATTTTTAAAAGTCAATTGTAGCAGCAATGAGCCTGCGTTTTTATAACTCACTTTTTTATCCTAGCTTTTATTATAATTGTTAAGTGCACAACACACTGTTAAGTGTTCGATTTTTCTTTTAAGTGTTTGATTTTGTATCACATTAAATATTTAATTTAGAAAACAGTTTTCATAGAGATTTCGGTTTGACATGCGGCTACAAAAGCAATAACCCAGCTTCACATCAGCTTCGGCATGGATACCGCTAAATACAAGGATATGGGTTGTTGGTTGTAATAAGCTTTGCCTCTGATTCGTATTCAATCCGGGACTGATATCCAAAATAATCTTAACATTTTAAATATGTATTAATTTATTTGTCTTTAACGCTCAAGTATTTATATATAGAGAAAAATTTTTTGCTTTGTTTTAAAAATGATAATAAACTTTATTTTTGTGACGGTTAATTATAGTTATCTCGTTACTAATTTTACGATCCAATTAATTAATGCTGTCTGATAAAAGATAATAGTTTTCTGCGCATTAAATGCTTGTGACTTTGTTTTTTTTTTAATGATTATTGTCATAATATTATTAGAGAGTGACTTATGGAAGATATTGTTATTATCTTACAGATATATGATATAAGTGAAATGACAAAGACATAAAAATCTACATATAATTAATTTAGACTTTTCAATACTTTCATTACTTTCATCGTTTATAAAATAATTATAATATAATTGTCATGTTTTAAAGATAATTGTATACAGACGGAAAATTTATCATATATTACGAAAGAATTGATATATTTATATGTACTATTTATAGGGTTCAAAACATGATATAAAGTCTGCAAGCAGAATCACTACATAGCTGTATATAGCTGTACTTTTTTTGCTTGACTGTAAAACTAGTAAATTCCATTTTTTTATTACAATTTCTATACGAAAATTATAAACTCTTTCTATTTAAACTCTAGCAGTTTTATAGTTATTTTAAACTAGTTTCACGTTGGATTTCTTTTACTAACGATATAGTGACATTATATTTGTTTATTTAAATATTGTGCAGATGTCTTTGCACCTACCTTATCGCTTTTCTTCACCACCCCAAGGTTGGCTGGTAGAGAATGTCCTAGGCATTAAGCCCGCCTATGTACACGTGTGCATGAAGTTTATAAATAAATAAATAAAATATTTCTCAGGTAAAATTAATTAGATTATTTCCTACTCATAAATATTTTAGTTAGTTTAGTACACTTAGGTTTTATTTAATACCTTAATGTTTTCACCGAAACTAGACCAAAACATTCGTTTAAGGAGACAGTGTGGTCTTGTGAGTCTTTCATAGTATGTATATTATAAACCTTACATTCGGGTATAAAAAGTAGGTTATATGTTATTTCAGACTATAAATCTGCAAGAGGCGTGAATAAGTTACCAAGTCGAAGAGAAGAGCATACTTTTCAAAGCGGCCATTTTTAGGTTTACGTTTTATCTTTAAACTCTATCTATTCTATTTTTAAGTTATTTTGGAAATAAAGGAAAGACCCTTCGACTTACTCATTTATACACCCTATAAATTAAGCTATCCTGATGCCTATTATGATGCAAAAAAACATGCTAGTCGACTTAGCCACATATTCACGCCTGGCACAGAAATTCATGTGTGACTGAGTAACAAACATACACTAATATTCTAAGCTGGAAGGTTTTCAGTATTTTTCCAGTCTGCATTTAAGTAATTTATAATAGTAGAAAGTTTATAACAAAAAATTGTTTTGGTTCCTAAATATGGCAAAACACATACAAAATAAAGTATAGTGTCATCGGGATCCTCAACAAAGATATTCTTACCGTGTTATTGTTGTGACTGTTAGTCATGTCAACGATGGCCACGCTCATGTTTACTCTCATACTGAATGCGAACAGCATCCCCAAAAATAGCAGCGCTACTTGGGCGTGACGCACTCCTAGGCCCGCTGTGAATTGAAAGATTATTCTTATTATCATCGTATTCACGGGGTTACAACGGTGGTACGGTATAATAGAGACAAGTCTCTGTTATACTGTCAGAGACAAGTCTCTGTTATACCGTACCACCTTTGTTATACTTTTTATATAAGTAAATAACTAAACAAAAAACCATTCGGGTACTGGCTCAAACAAACGAGAAATTAGAGAAGAATTACATGTACTTATATAAATATTGGCTCAGCTAGAACCATTGCCATCAGGTAGTAAAAAGAACCAATTTTTCGAAGAATAACAGCACTTACTGCATTAAAATATATCAGAATATAACAGAAACTAAACTAAACCATTTGCTTCATTCTTCAGTTAAACGTATGGGCTTTTACACATTTCCAACGACACGATACACGAAATTAAGAAAGCCATAGAAAGAATCATGATTGAGACCGAGTGGATTACACTTGGCAGGAGAGGTAACGTGATCACGACCACTCTATCAAAGAGTGCCCGTCTAAGAATAAGAAAGTAATGGCTTACTGAGGCGAGTGACGCCGATTCGAAGTTAGAAGTAAACCTTAGTTACTTTCGTAATATATATATGGCTGTTGTCAAGATAGATGATAGTTATTCATTACTTTAGACGGTGTCAGACACTTACCACTGAATACTTTACTTATCTTTTACACAACTAAAATAAACATCTTATATATATCATCAAACATCAAACGTACAAAAATGAGAACAAACTTGTAAGCCAACACTTACTAGGTCTTGTATTTTCTTTCTTGGTAAGAACCCCCATTTTCCAGCAACGTGCACTGTGTTACACTATGAAAACAGCAATGAAAGATGACACTATTCGGGTCTGAGACTTGCAACACTTGTGATTGTGAATTAGACGCTATGGAGTGGTGATTGGTTTAAAAATGTTTATTTTTTTTTGAGGAGGTTTTTGGCTCGGATATTCCAACCAGCCAGCCAGCCAGTTCGAGTAACAGTGCTTACACTTCCCAATCTAAAAAGCCCGGTTGACTAAATATTGATTAGCAAAATGTGTGTGTCCGCTTAACCTTTCTGGGATAAAAGGATGCGCGTATGTATTTATGTATGTAGTTTACGCTCACTTACTTCATAATGAGAAAGCCTACTGCCGTACACACGGGGGAATTTGAGAATGAAAAGGGACAATTGGAAGAATATTGAAAAAGATAGTATAAAAGGGAAGGGAAAGGGTATTACTAATACTGATGGAGGGTTTGTAAGCGATAGCTGAAGCCGGTCAGGGCTGCATAACAAGAAACTCGAATTAGAACAATATAGTTTTTTTTTTTTTTTTGTTATTGTCTTATCTTGTAATGACATTTAAACTATATAAATGTAAGCTAAACAAGATGTAGTAAGTACTGGTATTCATATGGAGGATGTTTGTAAACAAACAATAAAATGGGTGTTTTAAAGGTCACGATTAAAATGTGTAGTGTGGTAAAACCGGTGTTGTCGTAAAAGGTGGCTAAGGGATCAGACAGTCAAAGAGTATGTGTACAGTATTATAGTGCCCGGTTGACGGCAATAGGCCCTTAGTACGTTGGTGGGACCAAATTCTAATTTGGAAAAATTTGGGTATTTAATAGGTTATAATATATGTAGGTAATTACTGGCACTAAAGCAGAAATCATCGCTTTATGTTCAATACTTTTAATAGTTGACTGTCTACTAATTATTCTCTCACGTATTCAAAAATGTCAAATTGATTATAAAACTTTGAAGAATTGGCACTTACGTCATGCGCTTGTCGTTGGAGTAGTTAGTAGTCTAAAGGCCTTAGACTACTGTTATGTATCAGACAGTATATATCTAGTTCAAACAGTTTACAGTATATAATGTAATTTGGACCAACATATGATTGACAAAATGTAGGCGTTTGATATAACTCTCTCTACTCAGTATGAAATGTTACGTAATACATTTAAAATTAAAAACTTTGTCAAAATTAAGTATTTTAAGAAGTTACTGTAAGTACTACAAAATAAAGTAGTATTGAATCATAAATTTCTAGAAACTAATACAGTCAGATAATATACGCATCTATAGTTTTCTCTGTAATTAAATTTGTTAAATTATACAACAACAAACATCAGTTTAAAGGGTTATCTCAGAAGGGTGAGAGATTTATCAGTAATTTTAAATACATATTTATACACTTACATATTGGCTACGGGAAAATGACTCTTACGTTACAGAAATAAAGCTAACTGGAAAGTGACTGATGTTTTATCGAAAATTTTAAAGACATGATTAGTGATAATTTCAAATTAAATGTCAAAACCCTCGATGCACACGGCAGCGTTTATTTTTGATTGTTCATTCTATTTTTGAACACCTTGTTATCTTTACCTTATTTTGTTAGATTTATATTAGATCGGCATTAAATAGCGATAAAGTACTATTCTTGCTTTTTCTGGAACCTAGTTTCGATTGAATTGCATGAATCTAGGTATTGCAGACTGATGATAGACTCACACTGGTGTTGTCTAATATGCCATATTGAATTTACCTCCGGACACCGCACAAAATTAGTGAAATGCAACGAAAGCCTTGCTTTACAATCGGTTTTGTGTGAGGCCGAACGGATTACTGATATTTATTCTTATCTACGTTGTTACTAAAATAAATAAAATATATCAACTAAATACCTATTTAATGAAAAAGAGAGACTAATCAAGCTTATATATCCTAGAAAGGCAATAACAACTTAAAATTCTTCATTGTGTGCCTGTTCAATACAAAGAATGTGCTGCTACAAAATCCTTAGCATTCCTGCTTGAATTTATTCTTTCATTTCACTGTACCTCGGCTAATAACAACTTCCTTAAAAGAGTATCTTAATAACATTAATCCCAGCACTGGGATTAAGAACGTAATTAAACATTGTTTGATTGTCACTGGATCCAATGATTGAGGCGCTATTGTGCAAGATACCTCATTTCACGTAAAGCTTTGAGCTGTGGTCATATTGAAGGAAAGAGAAAAGTAAAAAGAAATTGTCAAAGTTGTGTAAACTGAGTCTATGACAATGTCAATCAATTTTATTTCGGAAACAAAGTCAAGTTAAAGTCACGGTGACGTGAATTTTAGTTGAAATTTATAAAATTTGTGATAAAAGTTTTTTTTTTAAAAAACGCACTTTATTGAGTAGGATTTTTATTAGCTTTTAGTGTGGGAAAATTCAGAGTATATTGTCATTAAAGAAAGGACAGAAAGGAAAAGGATATTGTGTATATAGATGGATTATAGAGTATGAGCAATAAACACCGATTACTATTATTAATAAATAATCGATTACACAAAACGAAAATGAACGTGATGGTTTGTGTTTGCACCTGAGCTTTCTGACATTTCAACGAGATTAGATAGGTCACGCTGACTTGTTAATTCCTGTTCATGGTATATCCCTGGCATTTCTAGGAATGGGAAAGTTTATATTGTTATTTAGCAATTCAAATTTAGTATTGAAGTTTTGATTTAGAATCTGTTCTAAGTAATTAACGCAAAGTTACCTATGTAATCTGATTCTCGTGATTTTGCCAGTTAAATGTATAAGTGTGTGTGTTAATTATGTGAAACAAAATGTTAACTAGAATTTTCAATAAATTAGAACAGCAATTTAACGTACTTAGGCACGAATGGGCCAGCTCGATCGGAATAACACTAGGTCTCAAAGAAAATTGTCAAACAAAGCTTGCGTTTTATTTAGCGAGTGAGTGAGTGTATTGGAGACCCACACCCCCCTCTCCTCTGCCCCCTCCATGTAATACCCTCAAAGATTCAGCTTTTCAGTGCACGTGGTGGCGGTGCGGTGATTGTCAGGTTGTCACTCATCAGGAGACCCGTTTGCTCGTTTCCTCTCTGTGATCCTATGAAGTAATATTTTAATTTAAATATCTTTACATAGAGAAAAATACCTTTATGAACTACGAACAAACTAAGTCGCGAACTTAATTATGTATGTATGTAATCTTGAGATGAAAAGTTTACTGCTTTGCAATAAATACACTTTGCTTTACACAGTGGTAGAGCCATGCTTAGGCACGAATGGGTCGGCTCGACCGGTGCGATACCACGTTTTTTGTATGTTTTTTTTTATGGCAACTCCCGAACTAGAGTAGAGTAATCGACATAGCCCACCGGATCAGCAGGCTGAAGTGGCAATGGGCTGGCCATATTAGCCGCAGAACCGACGACCGTTGGGGAAAACGAGTTCTTGAGTTGAGACCGCGTCTCGGCAAACGTAGCGTAGGACGCCCACAGGCCAGGTGGAGTGACGATTTGAGCAAGATGGCTGGCAGGAGCTGGATGCGAGAAGCCGAAAATAGATCGAAGTGGCGTGCAATGGGAGAGGCCTATGTCCAGCAGTGGACTGCGATAGGCTGATGATGATGAACTCCCGAACACAATATGGATTAAAGTATGTGTCGTCCGGGACTTTACAAATATCCAAACAACGGGTAGAAAGAACACCCAGACTCAGAACAGCAATTTGAGGATTACACAAAGTATTGTCCTGTGCGGGGATCGAACCCAGAATACTCGGCGAGGTGACCACTTAAACTGCTGCGCCAATCCTGCTAAATATAATATGTATAATATCCTGCAAAAGTATATACTGAATTTAACTGCCAACATGTGCTTTAAATAAATTTAAAGACAATTTTAATTTATCGGGATAGAAAATATATATAAATTAAGGCTATGCCTATTCATACAATATTTGACTGAATCATGTCATCTTCTTTAACAGATAAATATTATCGACTCTGTACCTTAAAGGAATTTTACCCTCTATTTGAACAGATTCATTACTTGACATGTTTGCTCGATAAATGATGGCAAGCTCATCTCTTTGAATACGATTAAGCTTCTGCCAAGATCGACTTTCTATATAATATGTAGGTATGAAGAGTCTAATATGTGTAGATGTTTACTGCGAGAATTAACCATGTTTTTGTTTCTTTTTTTACCATGTTTACTCTTTTTGACTTATTTTTAAAATACATATATAGTTACGCCTATTTCCCCGAAGGCGCAGCATACCACTGAAGCATCTCAGACACCTACTTACACGTAATAGGGGGCAAACCTATTGCTTTAATGCGGAACAGATCCCTGAGTCACCTTTTAAGACACTCACGGAAATCTACCCTATTTTACTCCATTACAGAATCCCATTTATTACAAAGTAAGGACTAATATTTACTTTAAACCGAAGAGCGCAATTAGTCTCCAATGCATTTTTTTTTCTTTAAATACAACTCCCGCATTAGGAATAATTCCTGAGTAACGGGTGGCTTTACAAACATTCAAACGGATCCAAAAAACACCCAGACTCGGGACAACTGTTTCTAGATAACACAAATTATTCCTGTGTTTGAATCGAAGTCAGGAGCTTCAGTAACAAATTGAGAAATGTATGCTGCTAAATGCTATATTTGAACATAAATAAATTATTACTACATCGTAAACTAATAAGTTAGTGACGCTAGCTCGATCGACGTACATACTATTGACAACATAAAATATAAAGACTTGCAACTGGTAATTATTGTTTAAATTTATGAATATTGAATATTTTTTAACACCAAAAGCGAAGTATCAACATATTATTATACCTTCACAGAACATTCAAACTCACTTGTGATATCATTTCTCTCTTCAAGTGTACAAAATAGATACCTATATTTAAAAAAAAAACGAAATAACTGTTGTCTTGTCCCCATTAAATCCTCCGCTCTTTTCTATCAATATACTCCAAAGTTTTACATCTAATTTGCTAAAGTATCCGGATTTGCGGAGTTTACGGTAATAGGAATAAACGTTAATTACGCCCCAGACTCTCTATGTATGATTCTATTAACCCAACATTACCTTTATATCTCTTCATTATATAATCGTCTATTTAAGATATTCAGGCCTTGGAACGGCGTCTCTTGTCTGTACTTTGTTACCCTGTAGACTATAAAACGGTATGTAAATTGTACTAATGGGCTCTTCAATGAGCTGATAAGACTTCTTGAGAGACTGATATTGAGTTAAGTTTTATGTGAATACCTTCGTTGAATCGGATTTCAATATAAGTTCTCAATTGTTTCTCAACGTGAAGACCATTGTTTTGTAAAGCGAAGCTGCCTATTTTAGTTTAGGAGAGTAAATGAAACCTATTTTTACTTGACTGAAAATTAGTTAGGGTTATGCTTTCAGAGTGTATGAGTATGTATGTGTTTAAGTTTGATATTTAATTGTAGAACCCTAGAGGCTAGTCAGGTGGCTGGATTTAACATGTGCGATGTTTTTTGAATCCCTTTAATAGAAGAGAGAGAAATGGTTTAGGATCCATCGTTGATATTTCAAATATATGTATAAAATACAAACTAAATTCAAATCATCTCTTATATCAGTTACTTATACAGTATGGTTTTAAATAATCGTTATTGTTGTTCAATAAAGGTAACATACAAAATGCAACAAAAAATATTAAGTTTCTAAAATATTATTTTGTTCATTAGTAGTAGTAGTTCTAGATATAGTTTTGTACCTTGCCCCAGAATATTAAAGGTATTCAATTTAGTATCTGTTATTTCCTTAATAAAAAATGCGTTTATAATTTATCGTCGCATAAATTGCCAAAATCCCCGGCACAAAGTAAGTCCAGCTAAATCACAAAATCAGTGATATAAAATAAGTTAGTTTGAAAGTTGTGTGACATCAAGGCAGATGTTATTTAACAGTAATTAAGTGGTGGTTAGGTCACCACACGTCGTCATGCGGGCAGTTAGCAAATTACATAAGGGTGGCGATAACAACTGAAAACTTTGTAGATTTGTTCAAATATTTTTGGGTACACACCGTAATAGATACGCATATTTTACTGTCTTCTTACTATATTTTAATTATTACATTTCCTTATTGAAATGGAGACTGGATTTTCATTCAACAAGCGCACGATGTGATGTGACATGATAAGACATGGCCATGTACTTACTATGAAAATACAGTAACGTCGGACACATACAGTTATCAAAGATTTATGGTATATTTTTTTTTGCTTATCTATTTTCATTCTCATTATATTATTATTATTAATATTTTTTACATGGACATTATATTTTCATTACATTATAAATATCTTACAATATCAAAATGCAATTTAATGTTTATATACAAAAACACACGGTCATTAGTAGTGCTATTATAACAATAAAACAAAAGAATTCGAAGACAAAGAACAACACAGCCAGCGCCACGGTATTACCTTAACAAAGAACTTCTGTTTTAAATGAGTGTGTTTAGTTCCTGAGGCTATTTTTTTGTGTAGGATTAATATATCTCTGATATAAATTGTAAATCTGAAGATTATAAAGTCGGGTCAAACGATAAATTGGATGGTGCATTTTCTGCGGGAGACTACGGGAGACTGCGGGGAGACTACAAATTTAATTCTTTCAAGGAGGGACCACAATGTTGTCTCTCAGGTCGATATACCACTATCGGAGTGGGGTAATCCCACAACTGCCACAGCTTTGGCACCCCCTAAGCATATAATATGATGGGATTTTTATTGCTTAATTGACTGCTAATAAAATAATAATATTTTACTATCACCGTAATTAACAATGTATGTGCATTTTTTTTATATATACTGATATTAAAAAAAAAAGCAAAATAAAAAATGCCTCTACAGCAATGGATAACATAAGTTTCTATATTATGAATACAAAAATCACTTTCTCAAGAATAACATCGTTCAAACATCACTAAGACTCACTCTTTTCTATAAACGTATTAACAGTGGTAGAGTCATTAGGTGCGAGTCACGAGAATCACGAGCGGTGCGATATCACGGCCTCATAGAAAACGTTGCATTACTCTCCTCTTTCCTCTCCCCTCGCCCCCCCTCCCCTTTTTCCATCTCCTCATCTACTTCTCTTTTTTTAACCTCGACTCATCCCTTATCACCCTCAAACAAAGGTGGACAGCGCACTCACGACTCTCGAGTTGCAAGTGTCCCTAGACGGCGGTTGTCATTTACCATCAGGTGAGGTGATGAGGTGGTCTGTTCGTATGTCCCCCTATAGTATAAAGATTCTTTTTTATAAAACGATGCAGTTAATACAGTTCAAAAATATTAAAGAGCTTTTACAACAGTTAAAATTTATTCAAAACCTTATTTATCACACTATGAATATTCTAAGAAATCGCTGTTAAGTTGTAGCACAAATATTTCAACAGTCATATATATTTACACCGAAAAGTTGTTAAAATCGATATTTGTTCCCCAATATTATAAAGATGTTCATAAATGACCCTAAATTTAAATAAAATAGGAAAATATTTAGTGTTTATGGTATGGTAATACACAATATCATTAAATGTTTATGGTATGGTAATACCATAAACATTTAATGATATTGTGTTACAGTGTATAGATTATATTATCTATGAGTTACGTTTAATCGATTTGTAAACAAGCATATGCTTACATAGTTACCTGCGATTAAGTCCTCAAAATTAATTTATATAGGTAAATGTTTAATTTTTTCTAGACAATTTGATTGTTACTACAAATTAACTCGAACAAAACGCAAAAACTATTTTTAAACAAAATTACATTTTTATTACTACAATCAAATAGTATATTAAAATTATAAATATTGGATATACTTCAAACTCTTAATCAATTTCATTATTACAATGAAATTGATTAAGAGTTCACAGGTTTTATCGATTCATTGTGAGAATCACATATGAATAATTTTGTCAATTCCAATGTCACTGTAATCTCATGCGTGAATATAATCAGTTTTCAATGATATTACACTCAAAGTACTACACAGTACAGTACTTCTACTTGTGAGATGATTTGACAAACCTTTAGCTAGGAGTAACTAAACAAAAATGTTACCATACCTGTAATTTAAAATTTGGCGTGTTTTTTTATTCATAAATGTATTACGTATTATAATTGATAACATGATTATACTATATAATAGTGCTACGACATTGAGCATGGCGTAGTTACACTTAGTAACTCACCTATTCTGTTGTGCGCTACTTACAGTTGGAGGAAAGAGTTTGTGCAATACGTATATCATATTGAGTTAGCTTTTACATCACACATCTGAAACAAAAACATAACAATCAAATAATTAAAATCAGAACCACCTATATCAATTAAACCAATCACAGGTATTACTGATTTTTCCCATTGCCAAAAAATTTGGTCGAGCATAACATACAGAGGGTGTCTCATAAGTAATGTCGGGTTTCATAACTCAAAATTTACTACGCCTCATTTTATACATGTCGCAACTTGTTAAGATATTCTCTAGTCCTGTGGAGAGTGCAATTGATTCACTTTAATTTAATCGTACTGTCTTTGTTTATTGACGTCGTAGGTCGTTTTGATACTAAAAAGTATGGAGTGTGATAAATATGAAATTCGTGTACTGTTAAGACATTATTGGAAACAAAAGTTCAAAGCAGCCGCGGCAGCAAGGAAAATATGTGAAATTGAAGGGGAAGACATGGTTAATGAGCGAACGGCACAGCGTTGGTTTAATCGTTTTAACAGTGGAGATTTGACACTTGAAGATCGATCGCGTTCTGGTCGTCCACCTGTGTGGGATGTTGAGGCTACAAAGGAAGCAGTAGAAAACCAACCCAGTACCAGCACTCGTCGATTATTGGACTCGTTGGGACCTTCTAAAGACACTATACATCACCACTTAAAATCATTAGGTAAGACTTATAAAAGTTGTCGTATAGTGCCCCATGAATTAAACGAAACGTCGGGTAGAGGTGTGTAAACAGCTCCTTGCTCTGCCGAAAGGTGATCGTTTTATTAAACGCATTGTTACTTGCGACGAAAAATGGATTTATCTAAACAACCCAGACATGACAAAACAGTGGTTAGACATAAGACAATTACCTGAACCTGTCGTGAAAAGAGGTCGTTTCGAGTCGAAAGTCTTGTTATGTGTCTGGTGGAATTATGAAGGTTTAGTGTACTTTGAGATAGTTCCAGATGGTCGAACTACATATTAATGCTGAGTTATATTGTGGACAGCTGACCCGAATGTATGAGGTTTTATCACAAAAATATCCAGGGTTAGTCAATCGAAAACGAGTGCTCTTACAACAGGATAATGCTAGACCGCATACGGCGAAAGTTACACGGGATAAGATTAAAGAACTTGATGGAATTGAACTCCTACCACATCCAGCATTTAGTCCAGACCTTGCACCATCTGATTACTATTTATTCAGATCCATGGCGAAGTTCTTGTGTGGAAAAAAATTCGAGTCAAGAGAAGATGTTGAAAATGCAGTGCGGCAATTCTTTGCATCTAAGCCCAAGGAATGGTTTTACCAAGAACTCAAAGAGCTGGCTGAACGTTGGGTTAGGACTGTAGAATACTGGGGCGGCTGGTCTACGGATCCGTTCCAAGAACACCGCCCCCGGGCCGGACGGGGTACCAGCCCGAGTGATGGCCCGAGCCCTCGACCATATGTCGGACCGCCTCAGGGAAGTATTAGACGCTAGCCTGGCGTCCGGACGCTTCCCAGAGTGCTGGAAATGCGGGAAGCTGGTCCTGTTGAGGAAGCCGGGACGGCCTGCCGATTCGGCCGCGGCCCTTAGGCCCATCGTGTTGCTGGACGAGGCGGGTAAACTTTTTGAGAGGATACTCTCTGCCCGCATCGTCCGGCACCTCAGCGAGGTGGGCCCCGACCTGTCGGACGCCCAATTCGGGTTCCGGGAGGGGCGTTCGACGGTCGATGCCGTGATGCGCCTTAGGGCCGTGACCGGAGAGGCAGTGAGCTGTGGCAGCGTGCTGTTGGCGGTGTCTTTGGACATCGCCAACGCATTCAATAGTCTGCCATTCAGCTGCATCAGGGAAGCACTCCAATACCACGGGGTGCCAGAGTACCTGAGGCGGCTGGTGGCAGACTATTTAGAGGAGCGTACCGTCGTGTACGAGGACCGAGAGGGCGTCTTGAGACGGCGACCCATGTCGTGCGGCGTTCCGCAGGGGTCTGTCCTTGGACCACTCCTGTGGAACGTGGGGTACGACTGGGTCCTACGAGGTCGCCTCCCCCCCGGGCTGGGCATAATTTGCTACGCTGATGACACATTGGTCACAGCCCGGGGGGCGAACTTCCAAGAGGCGGCGCGCCTGGCCACCAGGGGTGTTTCTTTGGTGGTCGGGCGCATCGAGGCACTGGGCTTACGGGTGGCCCTGGACAAGACGGAGGCCCTTTTGTTCCATGGGCCCCGTCATGGTCCACCCGCCGGTGCCTCCATCGAGGTCAACTCGGTCCTCGTCCCGGTTCGGGCCCAGATGAGGTATCTGGGCCTGATACTCGACGGTAGGTGGCTCTTCGACGAGCACTTCCGACAGCTTGGTCCGAAGCTGGTCGACGCTGCCTCTGCCCTTGGGCGACTTTTGCCCAACTTGGGTGGAGCCAGCGTCGCAACGCGACACCTCTACACGGGGGTGGTCCGGTCGATGGCGCTGTATGGGGCACCGGTGTGGGTGGCGGCTCTGACCGCCCAGAATAAGGCGCGCCTCTGGCGGCCTCAAAGGGTATTGGCGGTCAGAGCCATACGCGGATACCGCACGGTGTCCACCGAGGCGGCGTGCGCCTTGGCTGGAACACCCCCGTGGGATTTGGAGGCGGAAGTGCTCGCCGAAGTTTATCGACGGGTGGCTGAATATCGAGCGGAGTATGGCTTTCGCCCTCCGCCCGAAGAGGTACGCGAGTGGCGTGAAGCCGCCCGTCGAGCCACGATGGCTAGTTGGTCGTTCCGGCTGGAGACTCCGCGCGCTGGCTTTGCCGCCGTGGAGACTCTCCAGCCGGTCATCCTCGAGTGGGCAGGGCGGCAGCACGGGACCCTTTCCTTCCGGCTGACGCAGGTGCTTTCCGGGCATGGTTGCTTCGGGAAGTACCTGCACTCGGTCGCCAGGAGGGAACTGAGTCCCGCCTGCCACCACTGCGACTGCAGTGAAGACTCGGCCCAGCACACGCTGGCGATCTGCCCCGCTTGGGAGTCGCAGCGCCGGGCCCTCACTGCAGTCATCGGAGGAGATCTCTCGCTACCGGCCGTCATACGCTCCATGGCCGGTAGCGATAGCAGTTTTACCGCGGTCGCAACCTTCTGTGAAGATGTCATCTCGCAGAAGGAGGCGGCGGAGAACAGTACCCCATAAAATATATTTCTGGTTTTGCTAATCTAAATATACTGATTAGGCACCGTCAGTGTGTAAATCTCATTAAATTGTTTCATAAAGGATTCGGGATTATGTAGATTATAAACTCTAGGCTCTAATAGCTCTCTATTGCAAAACGGAATTTGATTCTATATCTTGCAGCACGCTCCCACTTTAAAATACCGTATGACATGTTACTAATAAATTAACTAAAGTGAACTAATCGCAGCATCGATGACTGTTATTTTATTTTTATTAATTTTGACTTCACATACACTATGTCTGACGTTAGGCAAAGAAAACCTCTTTATTTTCATTTATCAATCCTCAATTCGTTGAATAATAATATTTACACCAACGATCCTCGTCTTGAGCGACAAAAATATTTATTGTAATCTATACTAGTAACGAACTACCAAAATAATTCTGCCTGTACCTATAACTGTTTGTTACCTTATGATGAATCGATTAAGATGAAATGAGGTACAGTTAATTTAATTCTGGGAAGCAACATAGACTTTTTACAACGCAGGCAAAGCCAGTTACAATATAGCAATATATTTTAATTATCTCAAAAGAACATCAATAAAGGCGTCGTGATAAAACTGTGTAAAGGTATTTTGTACTGCTCTTAGAGACTTTTTTCCGCATTAAATTATCTGAATTGCGGAAAAATGGTAATCCTTTGGTGCTAAATCCAGTGAGTACGGAGGATGACGTATGGTCTTCTAGAGCTGGTTATGTGGGCTTAAAATAGTTTATCGAATATCGATTTAGGAATTGGGGTTTGCTTTTTGAAGCTCCATAGTAGATATAATGTGGAAAGTTACAAACATACAGAGAAATATACAGGCATACAAGGCAATCTATAGTAGCGGTGACACTTTGTGTATTGATAATTTATAATTTTAATTTTTTTTTTTTTTATAACTAAATATCTAAGAAACTACCATGAATGGATTGGATTGGATTGTTTTGTATTGACATATAAAATCTTTCATGGTTTGCAATCTCGTCCAGGCAACCGTTAGAAGAAAAGAGAGATTGTGGTTGAGTTGCAGTCTAGAAACATTTGAACGATTAATATAAATATAATATACACACACATTTATACACTCATACAGCATAGGCAAATACACGTATATAAATACACATAAATAGAAACGTGGTTTTAGACGGCATCAAGAGCCAATTTTAATTAGAAATATACGTATACATGCGCCAGTCTAGCAGTAAGCGTTTTTCACAGAGAAGTTATTACTTAGATTAATTTTGTTGAAATGTAAAGTCGTCTGCGTCACAAAAAGGGAAATATTCTACAACTCCCTGAAAGTAAAAAAGTGGAGTACAAAATAAAATGTAAGAATAAAAATGTGTAACTCGTCTGCGAAATTCAAAAGCCAGGCTAAATTTAAAAATACTACAGACTATAACTATACGGACACTTATCCTCCAGACTACAGGAGTACAAGACTTAAGTCCGACGGAGGCACTTCAAACTTTTTTAATTTCCAGTTAACTTAGTGGCTTCCGGAAACCTTATTAAAGTCGAAATACTGGCGAAAAAACGAGTAGTTTTTACTGAAATATTTTAATTCTGATGATCTGAGTGTGTTAAAAACGCCATCATCATCATCTTTTCCCGTTTTTATCGTATTAGGAAACTAATGGATTTGACGGTTCGCTAGATAGTATAAACATATATTTTTTTTATTTAATTATTCAAAATAATTACATTATTATGCTTATGAACTAAAAGCGCTTTAAACATGTTAAAGGTTTATAGCAGCGCTAGTGAATCGCCCAATGCTACAATTCTTAGTTTTGAACAATATAATACAATTTAATTGCACGTTTACAAGCTTTTTAGTTCTTATAATTTGATGTTATTTTTGTGTGCAGTTCATCCCCAATAGTGTTAAGTATATTAGGATGCATGTATTCCCACGTCCTCCTACCATATTAATTGTCCCATTTAGGTAGTGCATATGTATTTACGTAACATAATTTATTTCGATATTATGGTATTCGTCCAATATTACTTGCATTTTAACTTTATTTTTTTCCGATATGATTTGACAGTATTTAAGTAAACCGTTTCTTATGTGTTTTGGTACAATAGTTTTAATTATGCTGATTTGTAATTTGTATATAGCATCTAGGATGGTTTTATATGTACGACCATGACTACTTAAACCATAGCTTTTTATTGATTCTCCTGGTGATACATACAACATCTTAAGGATTTTTTATGGTAGCTTGTACCTAATAATAGCAAATTTGGCACGAAGCGGTCTTAGTTCATTACATACGTGTTCTACATGTGGCTTCCAATTAAAATGTCTGTCTATCATAAGTCCTTACACTTTCCAGTGGGAGACATGCACATGTGATTGATCGACTATGCATGCATTATTGATTATGAGCGACTATTATAGGATTGAAACTGAGTTTAATGTATGGGGATTTAATATGTAGTAATTTTGTTTTATTAGTATTGATTATCAGCCCCATATAGTGCGCCCATTTGCACATTATATCGAAGTTACTTTGCATCATTGTTTGTGCCTCTTGTATGTCCCTACCATATGTCACTAGGCATGTGTCATCGACAAATTGGTATACGGAGGCATCTTTGAATATATTGCACATTTCATTAATATGAATTCAATATTCTATAGGTGCTAGAATTGACCCCTGGGCCGTACCTTGTTCAGTTAGTATAAGATCACTGGTACACCTATCTACTTTGACCATAGTTTTCCTATTTTTATGGCAGTTACGGAACCACTCCACCATAGGACCTTGTATTCCAATTTGTTCCAACTTGGTATTTAGTGTGTCAATATTCAAAACGTCAAAGGCTTTAGTAAAATCAATGAATACTACCAGCACCTGTTCTTTGGTTGACCTCATTGACAAATCTGGCTAGTAGTTGAGAAGTATTTCGTCCCTTTTGAAAACCGTATTGGTTGTTATGCAATAGATTATTTTGGGTCAAAAAGTTATTTATTTCATTTCCAAAGTACCTCTCAATAATCTTATCCGTGCTACACAAAATTGTTATAGGTCTATAATTATCAACCTCCGTGTAACAGCCTTTTTTATGTATGGGTCTAAAAATGCCTATCTTTAGTTGGTTCGGGTGATGAATGCCCGGTTGATGGCAATCGGCTCGTTTCCTGTTACGTAAGTTTGGTGGGACTAAGTAATAATTAAAAAAAATAAGAAAATTTGTGGACAGTTGGATAGGCCACACGGCTTTCTCTATTTTCAGCTGACTCAGATGCTTTCGGGTCATGGATGTTTCGGCAAGTACCTGTGTCGTATAGGTTGAGAGCGAACGCGTTTTCTAATTAACGCCTGGACCTCGTGGCAGCTATCGGTGCTGGTAACCTCTCGCTAGAGACCATGGTACTGTCCATGGTCCAAAGCGAGAGTGCGTGGAATTCCGGCAAAGTCTGTCGGGAATTGTGTGGTAAGCCTTCTAGGACATACCTTGACTCCCAACTGTAGGCCATATTAAGTAAGCCGTGTGGTTTAAGTCGGTTCGAGTCCGACACGTTCCACAAGCTAAAAAAAAGGTATAGTACAGTAGATATTATTGATGACAGCTCATGGAACGAAGTATATACAAATAAAAACTTATTTACATAATATTATCCATTATCTCTTCAATCAAATTCTAATTCTAAAAAATGATAATATTTAATACACCTCTGCATAGTGTTTAAGGGATACAGGTGTGAGCATATGTATGTATTAATTCTAAGAAAGAATATATATATTTTATATTCTGCTTACCGCTGCTTCATTCTAGATAAATTTCAACTATCAATAAAGTGTCCTTTGGCTTTATGCCAAATATATTCTGAAACTACTTACTCACTCGGGTAAGTTACCTAAGATTTGATCTACTACTCGTTTAGACATTCTATCGGTGAAGACGATTTGATAAATGTGTCTTAATGTTATAGAAGAAGATTTGAATTGAAATAATTTTCCTTGCGACAGTTATGTCCCCTGTTATATTTTTTGCGAGCAGTCATAATGATAAAATGTCTAACTACATCAACAGTCAGGGTCATTAACTTACCAAATAATCAACACTTAGAACCGCTGTTAAGTAACAGAATGTGTTGTGATACAAAAAAATATTGATTATCAATTTTGTATTAGCAGTAGGTAACTATAAAAATCTGAGCGGTCAATATTAACTAATAGAGCCAAACGAGTCTAAATCAACTAAATACTTTTATATGTGTATGTGTGTTTAAATACTTTTATAATAAGTAAGTTTACCATTTTCCGACAAATAACTTTTCTTTTTATATATTTTATATATTATATAATTTTTTTAAATAAAACTTTTTATCGCCAAAGCCCCCGGCTTTGCTAGTGTAGTATATCGAAATAGCTCATGCCTAGCAACATTGATCAATATCGGTTGATTCACGGAGGTGCACGGGATCAATAGCCGTGAGAAGGAAATGGACATAGATGACGTTACTTTCGCACTAATATGAATAGATATATCCCTCACTACTGTGACAACATAATGTCATTGAACTCAATACGAACGGATAAGAACAACTGATTGACACTACTGTTAATAATTCTAGATGTTTACATTTTTATATAAAACCCACGTATTCCCATCGCACGAATGACATTGGCAGAATTGTCGACATCTGCATAGTATGCCATTCAATAATAATCAAAAAATAATTGATATGCAGAACGAAACTTAAGCCAGTAATGGAATATTCTTGTTTTTGGGCTAAATGAGTAAATAAAAGTAAATAAATTCTCTTGGAATTTTCAAAGAACATAATTATGATCATGGTAACTAACGTATTTTTACTTTAAATTGAAATATTTAATTGACCCAATGAAGTTGAACTCCAAGTGTTAACTCTGACTTTTTAAAGATGAATTGATTTTGTATTAAAATTTAGGACACTTAAATATTAAATTCATGGAGGTGGCCAAGGTCTGCAGGGTTCCTTAAAGCATCCCTCCTAGGGTATACCCAGGTCCCTTGCAATAGACCCACTTGTAACGGAACACCCTGTGCTTTTAGTCGGTGAGATGATGACCCGTGGGGGTTCCACAGGAAAAAATTTAATAGGATTTCAGGAAATAAAAGGATTTAATATTCCATGATTAAAAATTAAATTGTTTTAAAAACCCTTCTATACATAACTGTACATTAAAAGGGGTTAGTCGATGATGTTCATGGAACACCCACCCCCAAAAAAAGGATAGGTAAGCTTTTTAGAATTACAAACAAATCTCTGTGCAATTTTCTCTTCCACGAATTATTAAGAACAGCCTACGTATTTAAATGTTATTATTTGTAGTTTTTATTATTTCAAAGGTAAAGATAATTTTGTACTGACAACATTTATAAATTCCATTTCGCTTTTTTAAATTAAAGGGTGTTTACAAAGCCAAACTCCGTGAACTATTGGCAGCCATTCTTCATATGTGAGGGTTAACTTTTGGCAAAGTTCCTTTTTATCCCTTACCTAAGGCAAACACAGCTTTTGGACAATATTTTCAAGATCCAATTTTTGCAATTCTATTGTTTCTGGTGATTTGCTTTATGAATACTTGTAAGCAAAAGGGTTTACAAGTACAAGTACAAAAGGATTATCTTGGGATGTTGTTTGTTGTTGTTTCTTGTTAAATACAGACTTATATTTGATTATAGAAGTGGTGTTTGATTAGGATTATTTTACGACGTTAAAACTTTTATTGTTGTAAGGTTATAATAACTTTCATGTATGTATAGAAATATATAGTATCAATAAGAATAAGCCAGTAAGCAGTGAACAAAACACTTCTCTGTATGAATACATTTCAAAAATAATTTTAACATTAGCAGTCTCAAAGTGTTGTAGATTTTTTGTTGCTTAACAGTGGCAGTCATGTTTAGGCTTACAGAAAACCGGTTATGAAGTAACGCTTACGTTGCATTTCCTCGAAACTAGTGAGCTTTCCGGAGGCTCAACTCCCCCTCCCCTCTTTCCTCTCCCGTCTCCTCTTTCCCATCTCATCATCCTTAAAGGCGGGCAGCACACTTACGACTTTTGAGTTGCAGGTGTCCATGGAAGGTGACCCGTCTGTTCGTCTGTCCCACAATAGTATAAAAAATATATACCTAGAAAAATGTGCTATCTAAATGATTGGCACTGAAAAATGTAATTATGCTTAATAAAAAGGGGCTGTGGAAATAATGAATGTAGTATAAAGTCAGTGTGGCGAAGCGATGACACGAAGCCTGGATAAAGCGGACGTTGTAAATTGAGACAAAACACAATGGCCCCCCGAGGCGTCTTCTTTATACCAACGAACTGATACTGTTCAAACTACGCGTAGTCTTCTGTTTTCACCGAGATCGTAGTAAAATAATGGCATATTTCACTTTTAAGTTTTTAACAAAACCACTGGCTAATTTATTATGGATCAATCAAGCATCCTCATTTTTTTAGAATATCATTTTGTTTTGGTTTCTTTGTATTTGAAAAGCTGTAGTATGGTCTACTTAAGGCTATATAATGTCGAACAATAATTAAAGTAAAACGAACTCTTGGACTTCTGACTTGCCTTAAATGATGAACTTATGAATAAACTATGTTATTTAAACTTTATAATGTTAATTTAATTAAATTCTCAGTTCATTCAAACACTCAAAAAATACATCGATTACTTTCAATTCTGGGGTCAAATACCAGATTCCCCATACAAATTAAGAAACATTTTTAAAGCATACGAGTATTTTGGCTTCTTCGAAAGAGTTGAGATTAAAATTCCTTAGCAGAAGAGATTCTTGATACAAAGTTAGATAGCTGTTCCTCACAGGAAATATATGGTTGGTGTTGTCTTCTCTAAAACGATATAAGCAGACGACACTCTCTGTTACGACACTCTCGGGAAATTATCGAGCTCAATCCGATATTACTCACACTGCATGTAATGTCTTGGTTCTGAAATAGTGACAAATTTACGAATATTGATAGCATTTCTGAGATCAATATGAGACTGAAGAGAGACACCTCAGAAAGTTCAAGATAAATGAAAGTATTATAATATCTGAATTAGATTTTAGCTCAATTGTTTATCTCATATGTGGCCCTAAAACGTATTTACTATATAAGAGAAACAGTGTTAACATTAAAGCCACTTGTTTAGGCTAGGTTCATGTTCATTTACATCACCTTAAATGTGGCCAGTGTCTCTGATAGTTTTAGTTATAATAACAGAATATATTTTAGTACTGTTTTAAACCCACAACCTCAAGTGAAGTTAGAAGTTCATGATTAATGCAACCGAATTATTAACTTATTATGATTAAGTATAGAAATTAAAACAAAAATAATCATTTAGTTTTAAATATAGACTTTCAATTGATCGATAAATTTATAACAAGGTAAGGGTAACACAACAGAGGCGACAACTAACAAAATTACTATTTTTAAAAGTAACAATTACAAACCTTGTTTTTTTTTTAATTAGTTTTAATACTAATAAATTACTTTGAACTAACTCGTTACGTTTCAGCCACAGTGGGTTATCGTCTTCGTTGCGTGACGCACGCTATTTGAAGAGGTCAAGACGGTATTAGTGTGTATTAGACAGCAACTTTATAAATCAACTTATAACGTAACAGCAATGACTTTATAAATCGTACTTAATAACTATGTAATATAAAACGTTTGTTTTTAAGAGAAACAAAGAAATCAAAGAAACCTGCTTTTTGGGCGCTGCTTTCTATATTTTCCAAGACAACTGGTAAACAATGACTGACATACCAATCTACAGTAATAGTAATTTTATCTTCTAGAGTGATTGTTGTAAAATGACTCGTCCGTCGTTTACTTTTGTCGTCATCTTTTAAATTATGAAGTATCAATCTCTAAACGCCTAAATGTTGATGTAAGTCTTTTGGTACGTTATTCATACCCATGTCTTAATCTGCCCGAATCTGTTGATATCGCGCAGAACACTCACTGAACAAATCATCATTCAAGCGAACATTTTCTCTAGTCAAACCCATTTCAATACACTTTAACAACATACTCGAACAGGCTGATAACAAAATGACGGCTCTCGCGCTCTTATATCTTTAGTATTGAGTAAATTTGTAAATATGTTTTGTTTGTGTATTGCATTATATTTATTTATATATTTGTTGATTTTATAATTACAAACATAGAAGAGCCCGACAATAAACTAATATTATTATTTTTCAAGCAGTCATCAGCGAGTCTTCAAGTCATTCACCTTCAATCGATTAAATTATGATAAATCATCATGATCATCATCAGCCTATCGCCAGCCACTGCTGCCTGTGTGTATGTGTGTGTAATTTCTCCGTAATATTCTCTAAGGTTTTTAAAGTGCCAATGATACTGAAGTTAAGTAGACTACGGCTACAAATATTTAATTATTAAAAAGAACCTTAATCAGATTCATAGTTTGTTTGTAAACAGAGTTCATGTTTTAAGGTACGACAGTTACAGTCAACAAATTAATACCCTTTAAATCTGCCAAAAAACGTAGCAAAAAAACATCAGTGTTAGCTTTGTGGCCATAAAATAGTAAAGTCAAAGTGGTTAGCAGCACGCCAGTTATATTTACTAGCTGAGTTCGTGTAGACGTGCACTTACCATTATGTTCCGAAGTGATTGCTATTATATTAATTAATTAATACTCTTCAAATTAATGATAAAACATGTAGAGTGCTAAATTTAAGATCTAATTGTACACCTTTTTTTTGCCAAAAATGACTTGGTTCGTGTTTAAAGTCGATGGCTACTTTGTCGTCCCGGCTGGAGGCTCCACGTGCTGGCTTTGCCAGTGTGGAGGTACTCCAGCCGGTCATCATCGAGGGGGCGGGGAGACACCACGGGACCCTTTCCTTCCGACTGACACAGGTGCTTTCTCGGCATGGTTGCTTTAGCAAGTATCTGCACTCAGTGATCACACTACTCTGGTTGCCAGGAGGGAATTGAGTTCTGCCTGCCACCACTGTGACTGCAGTGAGGATTCGGCGAAGTGCTTGGGTAATGCAGCTTCGGGCCCTTACTGCAGTCATCGGAGAGGACGGTGCAGGTGCGTTTTTTATGTCATACGCCTGAGCGTGGCTGCAAGTGGTTGGGACGGGTTTTTCCTGCCGTAAGGAAGCGATGGCCCGAACGCTGCCCAATTGAGGATTACCTGAAGGTGGTACCTGCGTCTTTGCGGGCAGGCGCTAGGAGAGGTCCGGATATCTTACTAAAGTTGTTCCTGGACTCTTCCTATATTAGATGCAGTATAGCACATCGTATGGTTTTAGTCGGTTCAATTCCGGCACCACCCCAATGAAAGTCCTGGTGGGGTGACAGCCTGTGGAGGTTTCCACTCGTAAAAAATAAAGAAGAAAAACGGTGCGTGTTTAAAGTAGATCTTTGAAACATTTTAATTAAAACAAATATCTGGCATATTTTATACTGGGACATTTCACAGAGATCCGATTACCTGTAGTCACAAGGCAAGTTCTTATGAACCGAATAATCATCTTTAACTCGCTTTATATCTGATGCTTTTCATTTAAAATGTAAAATTTCAATTTGCTTTGACAGTGTAAAAGCACACATGTTTCAAAATGACTGTAATGTTAAAATTCCTAAATGAAACTGTTAATTTTAAATGCGCGTGTTGTGTACTTCTCGGTAGAGTAGAATAGAGCTACCCCATCTCTTCCCATGGGTGTCGTAATAGGCGAGTAAGGGATTGGACTGTTTTTTAATAGAAAGTATGTAAATAGTTATACAGTGCCCGGTTGACGGCCATAGGCTTGCCCCCCATAGGCTACCGGAGGTGGAGGAGCAGGAGAAAAAGTGTTGGTGCTCCACTTTCATCCAAAGGCGGAGAGCGCATCTGAGACTCTTGAATAGGTGGTATGCTTGAATGCCCCCTATTTAATAACAATTTACTAAACAAAGTTCTGTATAATTAACTAAAATTAAACACTAAAACATTGTTTTCTTTTACTTTTGGCAAATCTGAGTTTACGTCATGGAATAAAATTTCAATAACTTCATCAATAAATTATTAATTTTAAACCTTCTTTTAACACTTTTATGTATTTTTTTTTGACCTATGATGATTAAAAAGTATTATTAGTAGTAGTAGGCACTACACTATAATAAACTTATAGCTAAATTAAATCTGAGAACCAGTGGAGATGTCCTGAAGCGTGCACCAACCTGTATACCCAAGAATCAGTGTACATGTCTACAACATTGTAATGTTAACGCAATGATTTACAAATAATATCATAAGATATATTCCTAAAGCTGTCTGTTATTTTTGTTCTACACTTTCATTCTATAAATGTAATGAGAAAAAACGAGAGAATGAAACTCTATGTCGAGTAGCACAAGAAAGTGTTTTATTTAATATTACTTCTTCTTTTGTAACTTTCATAATAAAATATTATAGATAAATTATAACCAGATACAGAAAAATAATTGATGAGAACAGGATAGGTGGAAATCAAACCTATGGCCGTAGGTAGTCAGGAACACTAACTATTAGATCAACACGCAAGTCAATGTTGATTCAAATCTCCCTCCAAAATGTAAATTCGCAAATGAACTCCTATCGCAAGAGTTCATAAAACTCCTGTTGCAGAATTCAATTAAAGTACATTTCAGTTGAAGTATTCTCAGCTTTTACACTAAGCTACATTATAAACTACTTTCAAGTTGAGTTGAGGTGTAAAACCGCCATTGTGGAGGGAAATGCTCACTAGTGATGTTCGTGAATTTCTTTATTTTACTCTATTTTAATGTTTTACAATTATTGTTAGTTCATTGAGTATTTGTGCTGTTCTGTAATAACGCGTATTTGGACAATCATTTTGAAACTTTTGTTACTTTCAAGTTATCGAGTGAAGTAGTAGTAGGGTAATGTAGGTGTCACATTCGTCAGTCTTTAGTAGAATGACATTTCTTCAAAATTCGACAACGTAGCATTGTAACAGAGAACATATAATGTTTTTTTTTTTTCAAAGTAATTGCTTAACCTTCTTTTCTGTGTGCTAAAACTCTTATTCATACCACATATAGTCATCCGACGGCTCTTCTTAAAACGCAGACCATGTGTATCTAATAGCTATACATGTATGTATGTATAATTATCAGATACAATAAATTTAGATGGAATATTGTATATATATATATATAGTTATAATAGTTCACGAACTTGCCGAGAAGTCCTACATTGCACGCTATACAAAATGACCAAGTTCCCCGTCTCTAGCGGTTCGCCAACGAACGCTTGTTAATCTATAGTTTAATTGCTTACACTATTTAAAGTTTCCTATTTAATTTAAATTGTTCCCTCACTTTTCAACTTCCAAATAAATAAGGTGAGAGATTTTTTTTTTCTATTAAAAAAACAACTCCTCATTAGGATTAATTCCTGTCAGGACTTTACAAACATTCAGACAACGGACACAAAGAACACTCAGACTCAGAACAACAATTTGAGGATTACATAAAATGTTGTCCCGTGTGGGGATCGAACCCACAACACTCGGTGCGGCAGCTTAGTGGCAAGGTGACGACTTAAACCGCTATTCCATCTATACAGTCAACGCATGGCTGGGGACTGGGGAGTTGAAAGACTGATTAATTAAAAATAATTCGGCTAATGTTGCTCGGGCATGTGGAGATACGTTTATTTAAAGACTGAGCATTCTGACTGTCAGACAAATGTTTAAAGTGTATCTTTAGTACAAGAGTTGTGTTTGTTGGAAAGGATAGATGATTAAATAAGCGAAATTGTTTAAACAATAGAAACCCAACTGCATTATTAGCTCGACTCGACGACATTTCAAAATCTTATACCTTGTGACATTCTTACTATTAAGACGATTAAATTGAAACTGTCAACCTCTTCTGACAATACTACTTTCAAAACTACACATTTTAAAATTTGTTCCAATAATTCTTTATGTTTAAATGTTTTTAAAGGAGGTTAAGTCTTTACTTACTTGTGGTTGTTATGGTTTGTATGTAATTAGAATAAGATCAATTGTAAACAGTTATTGCATGTTATTAATAACGACTTTGAAATTTCAGTCAATGAAATCTATCTACACTCTAGAGAGTGACAAACAAACCTCATACATACTTACATGTTTCCTTACGTTCGGTCAAAACATTTTATTTTTCGAAACATTTGTTTATCGTAGATGTGTAACTTTCCAACGACACTGCTATAACACATACATACGTACATACATACACTCGAAAAACATAACCCCCGGTAGAGCAATCAGGGACAATGTCAAAACTGTACTAAACTCTTTATGTATTGTTTTTAAAACTTCGCGACTAAAAAATGTTTTGTTAAATGTATACATTAAGCCTTAATCAAAAAACCTAATGAAATTAGTCTGAAATATTATTATATCTTAGATTTGCGTAGGTAGTTAATCACAAAAAGAAAGAAAGTCTACAACGCTACTTTAACACTAACATATAATAATCTGTTTAAATCGTGTACGAAACATGTGAAGTTCTTAAAAGTGAATGACATTGTTATTGACAAGCTTTATGGTAAAAGTATCCTAAAATCTAACATTAGTTTGTTTGATAAAGAATTATCACGGTATTGAAAATGATTCTCTCGCTAGCAGACATTCTTCATCACCGTTAGCGTGGAACTGAAAAAATTAAAGATTGTCGCCTCAGTACGAAAGCCTGTTGGATTCTTACTCGTACAACGATGTCTCTACTATAAATATTCAGAATTTTCAAATACTTTCACATACTCGCTTGCTTCTAGTAGAATTATTTCTATCTGTAGTTTTTATATTTATTGGAAGTACGTACGTACATACATATGCTCATGCCTTATTCTCGTAAAGTGTAGGCAGAGACGGTAGGACTCATTTTGCCACGATCCTGACACACAAATTTTGCCTCTTCGACATTCATCAGTCCTATTATAAAACCTTGTCGGTAACGGGTGCTTTTAATATGCCCCTTCTGTTGTATAACGCGGATCTTGTCAGTATACTATCTAGTCTAACTCTCCCACTCACCAGCCGAAGCCAAACAACGCAGCATTACTTTCTCTGTTCGTGTCACTAGATCCTCTTTAAACCTACACAGTTTTCTTATATCAATCATAACCATATCATCCCTCACTCTCTCAATCAATCTAACATTACACATGCTTCTCAGTGAACACCTTTCCACTGCATTCAGTTTACTCTCATGTTTCTTTTGCCATAACCAACCCTCGCTGCCGCACATGAAAGTTGGTGCCAGCTCTCCTTCATAAACAGCCAGCCGAGCTTTCAATGACACGTTCTCTTTTTCACAAAGGAGTGTAGGGCACCATTCATTGAATTTCCTTTTTGAACTCCTTTCTCGATTTCATGTGTAAGTTCGCCTAGATACTTTAAACATGAACAGAAAAAAGAAAGTATGAGTAAGTTGCTATTTCGATGAAAAGAGCCCTAAGACGTTAAACCATTTCCAACTTTTATTGCATCAGCCAAGAATTAACGTCTGACACACCTTACAGTAAAGTATAAACTTTGGCCGAAAGGGGGATAATTGGTTAACTTCTACGGAACACTGTTTTACTTGTAAACTCGCCCGAGGATTAATAATCTCGTTTATCTTTGATTCAATTTTGGTATATTTGTTGACTAGAATTTACTTTGGTTTTGGTTTTGGTTTACTTTGTCATATAAAGGATTAATAGTGATTGAATTACTTAGTTTAGATCTGCAAAAAATTATTACAATATAACTCACTTAAAGCTTACTCTCACCCCTCCTCATTATTCATCACCCTTAAAGGCGTACAGCGTAGTTACGTCTCTTGAGTTTCTTGCAAGTTTCCATGAATGATGGTTGTCACGAACCATAAGGTGACCCGTCTGTTCCTTGTTCCTCTTATATAATAAAAAAAATGTTGCATTTTGCAGGCTTTTTCTCATTTAATAGCTAAAGAAATGATTATTTTCCTGATGCTCATCGTGGTTGGTTCTCATCTGTCGTGGATGTTTGAAGTTTACTGAAATATATGATAAATTATATTTAAAAACAGTCGCAGTTAAATTTATTTATTACCACTAAAGATTATAGTAACGGGATGTGAAAGTAAGCGTTACATATATTATTATATTAAGTATATATACTCGCAATAATTATGTAGGTGCAATGTACTTAACGTAAGTTAATATAATATTAATGTCAAGTAAACTCGTACATACATCTACTACTTTTTTACTTGTAAAATGTTGTTAGGAAATGTATAAAGCCCTTGAAATTGTAACGTAATAAATAAATATGTCAACAGAAAAAATAGGCGATACAAACAACTTTCAAAAATTGTGTCTTATTTAGAAGAGAGAGAATAAAACAAATGGTCTCATAAACGTATGTGTACGTCTATGTGAGTAGTTGGATGAGGCATTTAAGTCTCGTTTGGCCCGAAGAGCAGATTAACACTGTAGGTAATTACATCGTTAGGTTCCCTTACATAGCTGAATAGCAAATCTTTTGTTCTAGTACATACAGCGTTTTCGCCTTACATTACACCAAAATACGTCTAAATTTTTGGACAACCGTCTCTGACAACATATTTGCCAAACCGAGATTATGCAAAGCAGTTTTTCGAAAGATTTTGTTTACCATGTAGTATGTTCAAAGTAAAATAAAAGCTAGTTCTTTTATCTTACAGCTCTCAAAGTTCTTACTGTTTTCTAGTCTAGCAGGTGTGCTGTCAGTGAGCTACACGTATTTGTCATGACATTCATTGTAATCGTATGTACTGTCTTGACCTGTACTTTTAACGTTAAGCGATTATTAGACAGCTATTTTAAATCTTTCAGTTTATTCATAACCGCACTGCACCGCTCCTAAGGGTCGCAGCGTAATGTTATACAGCCTGTATTGTTTTTCATTAAATACTCAATGCATGCATTCAGCGGGTACCTATAGTAATTAGCCTATTTAAACACGAATGATCAAAAAAATGTTGTCGTAAAAAAACAAATTCTATATAATTAAGTATCCCCTTCAGTTGAACACTCTTGCCAGAGTAGTCGTGGTTGAATAATGATTCCGTTATTACCCTTACGCAAAAAGAGGGGTTACTGTCAGTGGCAACGTAGCTCGAAAACGGCTGCACCGATTATGATGCGGGTTTTTATATTAGAAATGTATGAAATCCATAGTCTTAGCTATATTTTATCGAAATCTGTTCAGCCGTTTACAAAATTTGGGAGAAGAATGGGATTAACCGTCGAATGTTTTTAAATATACCCAAGTTATAAATATATTACATAAATGAATATGATACATTATTAAACAGTCAAATCGGTTAAACTGACTGAATGGATTTTTTTATTTCATATGGGGAACATGAGCAGATAGGCCACCTTCCGGTAAGTGGCTACCGCCGCCCATGGACACCTACAACCCAATTGTTACAAGTGCGTTGCCAGCCTTTAAGGTAGGAGTCCCCTCTTGCAGGTTTGAAGGTCGTATCGGTCCGGAAATACGTCAGTTGAAAATTTGTTTCATAGGCTGGTTGTGCGAGGCAAAAAGCTTCTGGAGGAGCGCACAGTGTTGGAGTGCCAATCGTCCAGGTGAAGGCGATGGAATTCATCATTTGAGCGATTCTCAAGTTATTATAGACATTAACATATGTTTGAGATATTACTAAACATTTGAATATGTCTAGTTATTTGAATAATATATCTTTAGACGCATATAAGACGCATTCGTCTCTCTCTTCATTCCGCAACTCATTGCGGTCCTCAGCGACACGGGAACACTATTCAATAAACATCTTGCAAAAATTAAACAAACTATTTTAGATTTTTCCCTTTTTTCATAGAAGTAGCAACTCTGTGACAAACGTCTGAACGGGTTTAATTAAAATTTGGTTTTAATTTGTATTCGTAGTTTGAATAACATACTAACTATTATTATATATAGCGATATTTTAATATTTAGTACAGCATTTATCATAAAAATAATTTTACTGCCTCTATCATATACGTTTGGGAAAGTATTTTTTACCTAAAAATAATCTAGGTAAGTTACGGTCTAAAGAATAACCATATTTTTTATTTTTAAGCAGATTATTCTAAATAATTTAAAATATGACCTCACGTCCCAGTAATATGTTGTAAATATACGCCCGAGCTATGATAACAAAAGTTTGCTTTCATTATAATATGAACTGTTTGTTCAATCTCATTTGGGTTTTATATCATTGGCAAATTGGTTGAGGCTTTCGCGGCCGATTGATGACTCGTTTGCTTTATTCGGGTCTAAAGGCCGTCGTCCGTTGGAATTGCTTTGCACGAGTGGCCAGCTTCTTCAGAGGTACTTCCATCTCCGATACTGGATGCAGTCTGCATCCAGTATCGGAGATGGAAGTACCTCTGAAGAAGCTGGCCACTCGTGCTAGCGAAACTTTAGGAAGCAATTCCAACATACGACGGCCTTTAGACCCGAATAAAGCCAACGAGTTATATCATTGGGTTTTATAATAAATTAACAAAATTAACAAAATTAACCAAGAGGTTGTGCACTCCATATCTTTATATATGTATATAATTCTTCTGTGAGTGTGTATGTCACTGAACACTCTCAAACGACTGGACGGATTTTGATGAAATTTTTTGTGTGTGTTCAAGGGGATCTGGAAATGGTTTAGATTCACAAATCAGCCCGGCAGATGGCGCTGCAGTCGGTATCTAGGTTATTTATCTATACTGCAACTTCAGGACAACGTCTGTCGGGCGCAGCTAGTTGAAATATAAAGTAGGTACAATTTTATCTTCATATCATATTTGAGTTTTAAGACCTACTTACCGCAAAATATTTTTATTTCCAACAGTGAACCTTTGGGTGATGCCGGTCGAGCTGGCCCATTTGTGCCTAAGCTTCCTTTGTTAAGCTAACTTTATTCACCTTATACTATGTATGATAGTTTTATTGTGTATAATAGTTTTATCGTGGCAGAGCCATACTTAGACTTTTCCGATCCCCTCGTAGCCCTCTCCTCTTTGCCATCTCATCTTTTCTATCACCTCATCCCCCCTTCCTCTTTAACGCATGCATGTATGTGTGTTTGCCGTCCAATTTTTCAAAGAAATATGTTCAAATGACAAAACTTTCTTCCTTTGATATTTTTTTGAACATTGTAAAGTTGCGTTCAATGATAGTTAACACATTTTCAAGCTGTTTATGCATCTACATCACGTTGAAATTTACTATATAGTGCCATTTATGTAGTCGAAATAAACCATTCGATTTCGTTCCAAAAACCACGGCTTCATACTAGTACTTTGATTTATCTTTCAAATATTTGTAAGAAGCTCGTTGCATTATTCATAAAGAGTCCGATCACGTTCTGGTGCAGTAACATTTAAGCTTTAAACGAACTCGGACACATGGGACCTAGAATATGCTGCTGAAACTACTAGCTACCTTATTTAGAAACAAAACAAAGAAACACAGAAATTACTGAAAACAGTGGTAAAAAGAGATATATTACACATAAAATGATAACTAACTTTTTAAAAGGCATTATGTTTGCATAAATTAATAAAAAAATAAATTGTCATACCACCACAGCAACATAATGTTTGTTACATTTAAATATGTACTTAGCAGGCAACCTACATTATTTATACTGTACTGTACTGTACATATTTTCTTCTTTATAATAAAATTAGATAAAAACAATACGCGACGTGGAACCACTAAAATAGTAGCTAATCCATATGACTTATTCAAAGCCAAATTGAAATCCCTCTGTTAAATAAGATATAAACAATTCTAATATCGTAATTATACTAAGAGTAAATCTCGTTTTCTAAAACAACTATTTAATTGAGTTTTGTCCCTTAAAGTGAAGTATTTGTGTAGTATTTACCTAAGTACTAGTTTTAATAATGTGACAATTTGACAACCAAAATAACATTTTCAGATATATGACTGCTTTTGAATGAATACTACTCGATAACAAAAAAAAACTATTTCCACTGGTTCCTTAGTAGTTTATTTAATAAAAATATTTTCATAATTCTAAAATCAAAGCTTGAAAATATTATATTCTGGTTATTGAAAGAAATATGATATATTTTTTATCTTTAAGACAATAGATATTTTTCATGATAACGTACCTATCACTACTGAAGAATTAAACCAGATACTGTTTTATACATATTGCTATCTTATTTACCAATAACTCTAAAACGTATTTATAGGAGGTAAAAAAAAATATTGATATAGGAATAGAACCAAACAGTATTCAATAGGGAATTCACTAAACATATTGATATAAATACTAGGCATTAGTATTGCGAGATCTTTCCTGCGTACCGAGACTTCGAATTCAATTTTCGAGCGATCGTCTGACCAAAGATATTTTGAAGGAAATAATTTTAACGGTAATATTATAAGTAGGTGTACTTATAATATTACCTTAAGAATATAATATCTCCATTTACCTCTCTTACTTACGCGTTTTGCACCTGCCACTGTTATCTCTGCAACACCCCAAGGTTGAGTGGCAGAGAATGCCTTAGGCATTAAGTCCGATTATGTACGATATGTGCATGAAGATTTGAATAAAAAAAAAATGCACTCCGGGAGTGTAGACAGAAGTGAAAACTTATTTTGGCGCGTTAGACATTTTTTAGATGGCTACTAGGGTTATTGGGTTATTGGGTAATGAATTACATTTTATTTATGAATTGTATTCTATTAATTATTAGAAACTTTAAAATACATTTAATATTCTTATATGAATTATCGTTAACAATTTCGACAACTCTTGTATCATCATCATTATCATTAAAATTATGACAATCTAAAATAGAAACTATAGGTCCATGGTAACTAAAATAGGAAATAAACAATTTTGATTCGAAGTTATTTAAATATTTCGTGAATACTGCATCATTTGTGCTTTTATATCTCGTAGTGCTAATATTGCGTTGATTGGACATATGCGTCTCGTAACGGTGTCGCGAGTCCATAGATTTTATTTCATCTAAAAATATGCGTACCGCGCTAAAAGAAGTTTTCACTTCAAAAAAATACTTCTGCATGCAGCCTTCAAGCCTATTTGTAACCGAGATAAGAGCTGTAAATATAACTTAATATGTAGTAAACATAATTCTTGTTATCTACCCTTACACGACCTAACGGTACCTTCGTACACGATATTAAACGTAACACAGTATTAATTTCTTTAAGTAGATAATATTAAATAAAGCAATTTCAAGGCTTATATTAATTGTTAAATTACTTTGCATTCCTCTTTGAAATCTTAACTTTGATGATGGTTCCAAAAAATATTATATAATTTGTAGTACGTAAAGGAAGCTAATTGAAACTTCGGTAAAAGCTACGTTAATATTTCCAAGGCCTTCGTGAAATATTAAAAAAGTCTAAAAATATCTAATACACTGCGGTGACGGAACACTGCGGTGTTTTAGTCGGTTCGAGTCCGACATACCTTACCATAAAGCCCCGGTAAGGCCATGATCCGTGGAACAAAAAAAGTATTCGAATATGAAGCTCATTCAAAATGATCCCTATTGGCTCTAATACCTTTGAATTTTGAGGCCAGTTATCTCACCTCCATGAGAAAACTCTTCACTGCCAATCTTATGAATTGGTTTAGGTACTCCAGATTATAGTGGCGTTTAGCCATGCATACTCTCTAAAACTGATCGTAATCATTAAGAGGCTTAATCAGTTTCTCAAGAATCGTACCTTGATACTCTAGCCTAATGTTTTGACACCTTTTTCACAAAAATATGCTCCGAAGCAGCCGTGCCCGGAAAGAACCTGCGTCACTCGACGATGAAAGGATGGAGTGCCTCCACAGGGGCCAAGCCAGCACGTGGAGCCTCCAGCCGGGACGACCAACCAGCCATAGTAGCTCAGCGAGTACCACTCGCGTACCTCTTCGGGCGGGGGCCGATTGCCACTACACGCCCGTAAATCTGTCGTCCGCTGACAGACTTCCTAGTCCAGTTCCTCCGCCTCCAAGTCCCATGGGTTATATAGGGTTCTCTGCGAAGGTGCAGCCTCATACTTCCAGAAGGTAAGCGCTTATGTACCTCAGGGCTCCGTCCTATATCCTACGCTGTTTCTTCTGCATATCAATGACATGTTGGCTTTTGGCAATATACATTGTTATGCAGACGACAGCACCGTTCATGGGCGACATTTTGGACATCATGCAGCCAAGCTGGCAGACGTTGAGGGAAAACGAAAGCTCGGCGTTTTGAACAAGATGAGACGGTTCTTCTCGCCCGAGCAACTGTGTCTTTTATACAAGACCCAGGTTCGCTCCTGCGTTGAGTACTGCTCTCATCTCTGGGACGGCTATGCGCAGTATTTGCTTTACGCTCTAGATCGGTTGCAACGGCGCGCAGTCCGCATTATCGACTGTCCTGAGATCACCCAGTCTCTTGAGCCTCTGCAGTTGCGAAGAGATGTCGCCTCTAGGGCAGTTCTCTATCGCCTACATCACGGGGAGTGTTCTGATGAGCTCTTCCAATTGGTCCCACCTTCTCCCCTCCCTCTACAGGACTACACGTGCTGGCCTGAGAAGCCCGAACTAAACGGTTTGGCTCTTCTTTCCTGTGCCGATCGGTAAAAGCCTGGAATTCTCTACCAGCGCACGTGTTTCCTTCCTACTTTGATCCCGGGTCTTTTAAGCGGGGCGTGAAAAAGCATCTCACCAGGCCGCCATAGTGTGGGTCACCATGCTGCATTGACTAGACATGCAATGAGGATGGTGACCACAACTCTTTGACTCCACCTATTGCTTTCCATCAGGCAAAGTGGTGTCACTACGGTACGCTAATATAAAAAGAAAAAAAAAATGGGGGAGTTACGGCCAACGCGCACACTGCCTCCGTCGACACGGTGCGGTAACCGCGTATGGCTCTAACCGCCATGACCCTTTAAAATACGCACATGGTTTTAGGTCTGAGTGGTAGAGCCGACCGGTGCGATACCACGGCCTCACGGAAAACCGGTTGTAAAGTAAAGCTAGCGTTGCATTTCCCCCTCTCCCCTTTTCACTCCCCTCATCCCCCCTCTACTCTTTCCCATCTCCTCAATCTCCCACTCTTCTTTCCCATCCCCCATCCCTCATCACCCTCAAAGGCGGGCAGCGCACCTACGACTCTTGAGTTGCAGGTGTCCACGGACGGCGGTTGTCACTAACCATCAGGTGACCCTTCGTCTGTCCGCCTATAGTATTAAAAAAAAGGTGCTTTAATCATTTCCCGAGATTTTTTTTTTGATAAATTTATTTGCTTTTGATGAATTGATAAATCTATATTTAAATTTTTCGATTTGCTTATCTGCTCTTTTTTTTTAGAAGAAGAAGAAAGAAAGAAAACATTTTATTTCCTAAAACACGACGGCTTTTTTATAAACAATAATTTACATATATTCACACATCACATCTTTCCCATTTCAAAAATTTGAGAAAAAAAGTCTTATTCCGTACCTAATATCGAATTGAAAACTTCATGGGACAAATTTTGTTCAATGACTGATACCACAATGACGGATTATTCTTTGAGAATAGGCCTAAAATCGTATATAATCATTTTAAATGCCACTTACATAATTTATATTACTCCTTAATACCTTAAAACCTTTCAGTTTCTTTTCTGCATTCTATTCAATTAATTTGTCTCAGGAAAGTGCGACAAAGTTACATGGCTAAATAAAGCTCTATACAGATTTTATAAAGAATTATCTGCCTAATTATTTTAAATGTATTTGTATGTAAATAGAATATTTTATGAATATGTAGGTTATGTTATATATTATATACATATTTTATAATTTTATGCTATTTTATCGATAACTCAATAATGTGATTGATACACCAGCCACACACGTCTCCGTATCACCCAAACGTTGACTGCTAGAGAATGCCTACAGCGTTAAGTTCGCCGCATGCTGTAAATCTGCAGGATGATATAATATGTAAATAAATAAATACATATTTTGCAGTAAGTGGGTCCTCAAACTCAGATATGATATGAAGATAACATTGTACCTACTCTATATTCCAATGTGGAGCACACAACCTCGTGGTTGATATCACATATTTTTCAATATCTCGTTTACAAACCCCGAATGAGATTGAACTAACAGTTTACATAATAATGAAAGCAAAATTTTATTATCATAGCTCGGGCGTATATTTACAATATATTACTGGGACGTGAGGTCATATTTTAAATCGTTTAGAATAGTCTGCGCAAAAATAAACGTTATGGTTATTGTGTCTACAGTAATATACATAGTTATCAATTGTGATATGTCAGACGTATATATACGATAGAGATAGTAAATAATTTTATGACAAATGCTGTTTTAAATATAAGAATATCTCTAACTATAATAATAATTAGTAGGTATGTTACAACAAGTTCGAACACAAATAGAAACCAAATATTAAATAAACCCGTTCAGCCGTTTTTCACACAGTTGCTATTTCTATTATCAAATGTTAAAACCAAAAATACAGTTTTGCTTTATAACGCAAGGAAACATATCTATTGCTGTGTTCCAGTGTCGCTAAGGACCGCAATGAGATGAGGTGCTTTCTAAAGATATTCAAATAACTAGGCATATATTTATATATATATATATATATATATATATATATATATATATATTATGCTATACAAATGTACATATCCATGATAACTTGAAAATCTTTCAAACAATAAAATCACTTCCTAACAGTTTAACAGATTTTGATGTAAATAACTGTTTAGTAATGTATCATATCCTTTTATTTAATACCCCTGTATTTAAAAACATTCGTCTGCTAATCCCATTCTTCTCCCACACAAATCTTGTAAATGGCTGAACTGATTTCAATCAAATATAGCTAACTACATGCAATAACACTATCGATTTAATTATCTTTCATACAAAAAACTAAATAAAAATATTTAAATAAAGTAAATAAATATTTGTATACATGGAATTTGTTGTTACACTGCAGACTTTTTTGATCATTCGTCTGCTCGTGTTTATAAATCAATTTCATGCCACAAATTTTGTTCAATGACTGATACAAAACTGACTGATAACTCTTTGAGAATAGGCTCCTCTGATATTTACGTACCTTTAAGTAAAACCGTATCTAATCGTTTTAAATGCCACTTACATAAATCATATTACTCGCTTTTACCTTATACAGGGTGTCCCGAAATTCAACGTCCAACGGCAAGTGGGGGGTAGGTTTCAAAACATTTTTTTTTTTTAGATTAGAACGATTTTTATATATTTTTTTGAGTTGTGTCTGGTGGTAATTATACTTTTGCAGAGAGATTATACTTTTGAGCAGTTAACTGCGCTATGAATAAAAAAAACCCGTGACCGAAACTTGCAGATTTGTCGTTAAGGCGCATAAAAATGTCAAGTTCGGAGTTTTTCACAATTTTAAGCAAAATACTCGTATCTAAAAAAAATTGAAATGGATTTTTTTAAATATTTTATTTAAATCTGTCATAGTCACCTGCCGTTGGAAGTTGAATTTCGGGACACCCTGTATACACAAAAAATATTGGAACCGATTTTTTATGTTTGTTTAAATAGGCTTATCACTAATGCATTGAGTATTTACTGCAAAATAAAACAGGCTATAAAACCTTATGCTGCGACCGTTAGGAGTAGTGCAGGGAAACTACGAGGAATGACTAGTACAGAACAAACTACAAAAAGGCAAACATTAATAAACTATTAATTAATTGAATGATATGAATTAGCTGTCTAATAATCGCTTAGCATTAAAATTATAGATTACACAAATACGAATGTCTCACTGATAGCTGCTCTGTGGAAATTGACTGCATCGTATATTTGTTTAGAGACGAGAAAACAGTAAGAACTATGATATATGAATAGCTGTAAGATAAAAGTGGATTTATTGAACTTATTACGGATTGCTTGAATTTATTTTACTTTTGAACATACTACACGGCAAAGAAAATCTTTCGAAGGACTGCTTTGCATAATCTCGATTGGGCAAATATTTCCTCAGGCTCGTTTGCCCATAAATATAGATGTACTTTAGTGTAATGCTAGGGAAAAATGTTATATATACTAGAACAAAATACGTGCTTTTGAGCTATGTACGGGAACCTAACGATGTAATTACCTACAGTGTTAATCTCCTCTGCGAATGCTGGCTAAAAGAGACGTTAATTACTCATCCCATATATGTATATATGTATATGTATATATATATATATATACATACATATGTATATGCACTTATTATATTTTAACAAACAAGAAACTAATGATTATTTTATTTATAAGTTTATTTTATCATTTTGTGATAATAACTTTTTTTTTTTTTTATTTTTTTTATGCGATAGGGGGCAAACGAGCAGACGGGTCACCTGATGGTAAGTGACTACCGCCGCCCATGGACACCTGCAACTCAAGAGTCACAAGTGCGTTGCCGGCCTTTTAGGTTGAGGTACGCTCTCTTCTTGAAGGTTTGAAGGTCGTATCGGTTCGGAAATACGGCAGGCGACAATTTGTTCCATAAGCTGGTTGTGCGAGGCAAAAAGCTTCTGGAGAAGCGCACAGTGGTGGAGTGCCAATCGTCCAGGTGATGGGGATGGATATTTTGTCGCGTAGGACGATGGCGGAAACCAGCAGCCGGTATAAGTCCGAACAATTCCTCTGAACACTCCCCATGATACAAGCGATAGAGGATGCAGAGTGAAGCTACATCTCTACGCAACGCCAAGGTGTCAAGTCGATCAGAGATATCTTGGCAGTCGATGATGCGAGTCGCTCTCCGTTGAATGCGGTCAAGAGGCAGAAGTTGGTATTGGGGTGCACCTGCGTAGAGATGAGAACAGTATTCCATGTGCGGCCGAACCTGCGCTTTATAAAGTTGCAGGCGGTGCGCCGGAGTGAAATACTGTCTCAATCTGTTTAGCATACCCAGCTTCTTCGAGGCTAATATGGCCTTACTCTCTAAGTGACCGCGAAACTGGACTTCGCTTGATACATTGACGCCAAGGATTCCGATAGTGGCTGATGCAGTTAGGGAAGTGCTCTCAAATTGAGGTGATACGATCAATGGCAACTTTTTAGCGGTGAACGCGCAAACCTGTGTCTTCTTGGGGTTAAACTGGACTAGGTTAAGTCGACCCCAATCTGAAACTTTTGATAAAGAAGTTTCGATTTCAGACACAAGTTTGGATCGGCTTTCGATGACGTTTACCCGAGAAATGTTAGCGCGGCCGGTGTAAAGGGCATCACTCGTGCTATCGTCTGCATAGCAATGGATGCTGCTAATCTGCAGCATGTCGTTGATATGCAGAAGAAACAGCGTGGGTGATAGCACACAGCCTTGTGGGACACCAGAATTAACAGACTTCGAGTCGGAGCATGCACCGTCAACAACGACCTTGATGCTTCTGTCTGTAAGAAAACTGGTGAGCCAATTGCACAGTTTCTCGGGAAGCCCATAGGAAGGAATCTTCGCAAGGAGCGCTTTGTGCCAGACCCGATCGAAGGCCTTCGCCACGTCCAAACTAACGGCCAACGCTTCCCCCTTGGTCTCGATCGCCTGTGCCCACCGGTGAGTCAAGTATACGAGAAGATCACCAGCTGAACGACCCTGACGGAAGCCGTATTGTCGATCATTGAGGAGCTGGTGGTCTTCTAAGTTCCGGAGGAGCTGGCAGTTAACAATGGATTCCATTATCTTGGAGAACAAGGAGGTGATGGCTATGGGTCTGTAGTTGGACGGATCCGAGCGATCTCCTTTTTTAGGGATTGGGTGCACTAGAGCTGTCTTCCATGAGTTCGGGACTACGCCAAGAGAGTAGGAAAGCCGATAAAGGCGCGTTAAAACCGGTGCTAACTCTGGAGCACACGTCTTCAGCACGATAGGAGAGATTCTATCGGGCCCACTCGACTTATGAAAGTCGAGGGAAAGAAGCGCTTTACGCACTGCCCTTTGTGTAAACCGGACTTCCGGCATGCGGGTCTCGCACTGCGGTATGGTCGGCGGTGCGTTTCCCCCGTCGTCCAGGGTCGAGTTGGACGCAAAGAGTTTGCCCAGAAGATCGGCTTTTTCTTTAGCGTCGTGGGCCAACGAATTATCTCCTATGCGCAGAGGTGGAAGGGATGGCTTACAAAAGTTCCCCTGGACAGCTTTGGCAAGAGACCAGAATGCACGAGTTCCGGAGGGGAGACTCACTAGTCTCTCGCCAATTCTGCCGATGTGAGCCGACTTCGCCCCAGCAATTACTCTTTTGAGGGACCTGGAGGCAAAGTTAAATTGCTTCTTTAATGTGCTGGTCTTTACATCCCGTGCTGTCGCTGCATTAGCCCATGCTCGGTAACATTCCTGCTTTCGGCGGGACGCCGCTTTGCAGGTTCGACCAAACCAAGGCTGGGACTTGCCACCTGTGGGAATCAGGGAGAATGGAATGAAAAGTTCCATACCCTGAAGCACAACATCCGCGACAGAGTCAGCAACGACATTGGGATCATCCGGCGAGAAGCAAACCTGCCTCCATGGGTAGGATGCAAAGAATGTTCTCATTCCATCCCAGTCTGCTGACCTATAGTGCCATACGCGGCGACTGCCTGTAACACGCGGCCGCAGCGAGTGAACGAGTGGCACCATACTCTTAATCAGGCAATGGTCCGAAGAGCCAAGAGGGGCCTCAACGGATACTTTGTAGCCGTCAGGATGTGAGGTCAGCAGAAGATCCAACAGTGAAGCCACGTGGCTTTCTGCATCTGGGATTCGCGTAGGCGTTGCTACCAGCTGCGTCAAGCCATATGCCAAGGCGAAATCGTGAACAGATCTTCCCGCATGATCGGTTTTGCGCGAACCAAGCCATTCGGCGTGATGGGCGTTAAAGTCGCCAAGAATCACGATCTCTGCGGATGGGACCTGCTGGAGCACTGAGTCTGTAGCCATTTGGACGTGGTCGATGAGTCGCTCCGTTTCGGCATCACCGCTATGGGACCTGTAGAGGCATAGGTAGATGCGGGGATGGTCGTCGCAGTCTACACGTAGCCATAAGATGGAGAGGTCCCTACCTTCAAGATTGCCGAGGCGGCGAGAAGTGATATCATCTCTAACGTACACGCATACACCAGCCTTAGGAACAAAGGAGTGTTCCAGTTCGTACCCAGGGTAGCAGAGGTAGGATGTGTCCGCTGGAGATGATATCTGTGTCTCGGTTAAAAAGAGCAAGGCCGGCTTTGCTGTCTCAAGGTGGTGGTGGACAGTGTCGAGGTTCGAATGTAAGCCCCTAATGTTGCAAAAATCCACGGTAAACGTGACAGGGGGTGCCATGGTATGCCTTCTCTTGCCCCGAGCAGATTTTGAGAGCGCAGTTGAGCCCCCCCCAGAGTACGAGGGGCAGCCTGGGCGTCCACGCTCAGGCATAATCCGTACTGAGGGTGGACGTCCAGGGGGGGATTCTCCAACGGTAGCGCTGGTACCCCCCTGGGGTATCCTTTTCGTTAACAGCGCTATCATTAGGGGGGTGGGGGATTTTGGGCCTCCGGAGACCTCACTCATTTCGGGGAAATGCAACGCAAGCGTTACTTCACAACCGTTTTTCTGTGAGGCCGTGGTATCGCACCGGTCGAGCCGGCCTATTCGTGCTTAAGCAAGCATGGCTCTACCACTATGATTATATACAATTATATTATTATTATATTAATTATTAATATATGTATATTATATACAATTATCTAGTGGAAGGATGCTGTCCCTACAATGCAGGTATTTTTTTTAAATATTATTATCAAATATTTCTGTAAACTTCAAATATCAACAGAGACCTAGCCGTAATGAGCATGTTAGGATAATAATAATTTCTATAGGTACATCGATAGATTTTAGTAAGATATACAGTAACAAATTTGTGCCGATCTGAACTAAGTAATTCAATCTCTATGAATCCTCTATATGACACGGTTAACCCAAAATGTAAATCAAATTCCAGTCAACTAATATTCCAAGAAATTTAATCAAAGATAAGTCGGCATGTTATTAATCCCCAGGCGAGACCATTTCGTCCAGGCGAGTGTACAAATAGAAACAAGGTTCAGTATAAAGTAGCATCATAATTATATTTTTTTAGGCCAATTATTATATGGTATGTGAGGAAAACACAAACTATTATAAAACAAACAATCATCAAAATGTAAACACTTTAAATATATTTTGCTATAATTTTGTTATACCTCATCCTACAGTATGTTTACAAGAGACAGCAAGCATGATTGAGATATCGAGAGAAGAAGCAAAAGGAATACTTAATGAAGGGTGCCCTACACTCCTTTGTGACAAGTCATTAAAAGCTCATCTGGCTGTTCATGCATGAATGCTGGAACATGAGAGTACAATGAATGCGGTTTAAATGCGTTCACTGAAGAGTATGTGTAATGTTAGATTGAGGAATGATATGGTTTGAAAACTGTGGGAAGAAAGAGGATGTAGTGACGCGAATAGAAAAAGTAATGCTGTGTTGCTAGGCTTTGTCAGATACTGACCAGGCAAGTTGGAGCAGGTAGACCTAGAAAGACGTATGCTGAATAAGTCGGCGATATACTACATAAGCACCCGTAACCGAGGAGTGTTTATGAAAAGACTGATGAATGTCGAAATGCCGAAAGTTTAGTACCAGGATCGTGCCAAAAGCAGAGCTACCGTATTTGTCTACACTTTATGGGAATAGCCGTAGCTAATGTATGTATGTACTTACCTACTTACCTCCAATAAATATAAAATACTACACAAAGAAATATTTCTATTAGTAGCAAGCGACTATATGACATCGTTGAATGAATGAGAATCTAACAGGCCTTTATACTGAGGCGACAATCTTTATAGTTCCACGCTAACGGCATTGGAAAATGTATGTGAGTGAGGTAGTGATTCATTTTCAACTACCGTGATAATTCTTTATTAAACAAACGTTTTAGATTGTTTACTACATAAATTTATTATATGCGATCCCGAACGAAAAGGTTTGGCTCTTCTTTCCTGTGCCGATCAGTAAAAGCCTGGAATTCCCTACCAGCGCACGTATTTCCTTCCCAATTTGATCCCGGGTCTTTTAAGCGGGGCGTGAAAAAGCATCTCACCAGGCCGCCATAGTGTGGGTCACTATGCTGCATTGACTAGACATGCAATGAGGATGGTGACGACCACTCTTGGACTCCATTAATTGCTTACCATCAGGCAAAGTGGAGTCATTATGGTAGGCTTACGAATAAAAAAAAAAAAAAAAAAAAAAAAAAAAAAAAAAAAAAAAAAAAAAATTACATATCAAAAACAACTTCTTTAAATTTTAAGGCCTTTACATGTTTTGATGAAAAGTTTTGAGAAATTAGCATTCTACACTTTCTTTCTTTCAGTTTAAATACAATACAGTCAAAGTTTAGTAAAGGTGTGCCATTTTCACTGATTGCACTAGAAGGAGGGTTATGTATTTCAAATGTATATATATATGTAGGTACGTAAGTATGTGTTATAATGTTGCCGTTGGAAATTTACACATCTATGATAAAAAAATATTCGGACAATTGAAATGATTTTTCTGAACTTGAGGAACATGTAGGTATGTATGAGGATTGTTTGTCACGCTTTAGAGCGTAGACGGCTATTATAGCTTTAATTGATTGATTTTTCATTATTGATCCTATCTTTTCCTAATAGCATACAAACCATAAGTAAACAAGTAAGTTAAGACTTAATAGCCTTTAGAAACATTTAAACATAAATCATTATTGGGTCTCGTATACTAAACTTTAATTTTAAAATGTGTCTCCTCTTTAAAAGCCTCAACTCTTGTACTAAATATATATTTAAATCATTTGCCTGACAGTCGAAAAGCTCTGTCTTTAAATAAATGTATCTCCACGTGCCCGAGGAACATGAGCCCAATTATTTTTAATTAATCAGTCTTTCAACTCCCCAGTCCTCAGCTACTGCGTTAACAATAAACTATTTTCTCTCACCTTATTTATATGGAAGTGGAAAAGTGAGGGAACAATTTAAATTAAACAGGAAACTTTAAATAGTGTAAACAATTAAACTGTGGGTTAACAAGCGTTCGTTGGCGAACCGCTAGAGACGGGGAACTTGGTTATATTGTATGCAATACGTGCAATGTAGGACTTCCCGGCAAGTTTCTAAATTAAAAATACATATTTATAAATTCTTAAATATCTTGTATAAAAGTACAATAATAATGTTTCTTATCTTCTATAGATAAGTATAGAATATTACATTTGATTTTATTGTATCTAATATAAAATCTGGTTTTAACCCCTGACTGAGGTTCAATATTTTTCTGCATACAGATATGTGGTATGACTAGGAGTTTTACCACACAAATGATACCAGTTGAGACACGAGTAGTAGTATCAAGTAGGTCGTATGTTTGTTAAGCAACTTAGGTATGTCTTTTATAGTGCATACATTATATTATAATTAAAAATATGGCTAATTTAATAGATCTCATTTGACATTTGACATTTTGTAATGATTACGATAAATACGTATTTTTTTGAAAAACAATTAACATTATATGCTCTCTGTTGCAATGCTTTTTTTACGGGATAGGGGTCACCTGATAGGTAAGTGACTACCGCCACCCATGGACAAGAGTTACAAACGCGTTTCCGGCATTTTGAAGAAATGTCATTCTACTAAAGACTGACAGATGTCAAATGTGACACTTACATTACCCTACTTTACTATTACTTTACTCGATAACTTAAAAGGCTGTCACAATACATCTACCTGGTACTGTTGGTTTCAAAATAATTTACCGAATACACGTCATTATACAAAAGCACTAAAATATTGTAATAATAATAGTTGTAAAACATTAAAATAGGGAAAAATAGAAATGTTCATAAGCATCACTAGTGAGCATTTCCATCCACAATGGCGGTTCTACACCTCAACTCAACTTGAAAGTAGTTTATAATGTAGCTTAGTGTAAAAGCTGAGAATACTTCAACTGAAATGTACTTTAACTAAATGCTAGAACGGTAGGTTTATGAACTCTCGCAATAGGAGTTTATTAGCGAATTTAAATTTTGGAGGGAGATTTGAATCTATGTGGTATATTGACCTGCCTGTCTAGGGTTTAGTGTTCCTGACTGCCTAGGGTCATACGTTTGATTCCTACCTATCCTGTCCTGATCAATTATTTTTGATGATGATCAATTCTGTGTCGGGTTATAATTTATCTATAATATGTTATTATGAAAGTTACTAAAGAAGAAGAAATATTAAATAAATCACTTTCTTGTGCTACTCGACAGATTTTCATAGTCTCTTATTTCATTACACTTAAAGAATGGAAGTGGTGAACAAAACTGGCAGCTTTAGAAATATTTTTTATAATATTATTTTTGGTAAGTACTTGCGTTGCGTTGGGCAGTTAAAGTATTTCAAACTTTCAATACTTTACATAAATAAGAACAGCGATAAAGTTAAAAAAATTACTAAAAGTTTCAAACTAACATAATTAAGTTTAGCAAAAAGAATCAACTCCGTTTACAAATTTTACTATCGTATGGGAAAGAATACAACAATGGTTTCGCAGCTGTTACCTCTAAATTTATCTCAGGAGAGGCATAGACAGTTTTAAGATACTTAAACTTTATCGCGAATGCCAAATCATTTACGATTATCGCTTAACACACCCTGTCGGCCGTTAAAGAACCTTAAGGCCATATAATCTTAAAAAAAAATTAGAACCTAACTCTCATCAAGACGCACTCAAAGCAATAACCGACATATGCAAATAATTATGGAATTCATAGTAATTAAAATACTATGTGTATATGAATTCGATAATTTCTATACTTTTGTTTTTTTTTTTTCGATTGAACTAAACGTGATAATACTTTGATTATAAATTGGTAATTGTTGGAGTAACATCCTCAGATGACTCACTTAAGATGCCTGCGGTAAATGATTAAAAAAACTTTCTTATACTATCTATAAGTATATACTATAATATATACATATTGCAACAACTCAATGTTGTTTCACTTCACTGTTGTTAAACATATGGAACGTGTGCCAATTGTCTATGCTCTAAATTATGTGATTGGTCATTGCTTATGAAAAATGGGAATTAACCCGCCCCCCCCCCCCACAGTGACAGTGATAGTAACAATTACGTATGACAGCTTGGACCGCTACGACACGCGCTGCGGTGTTCTGCTAAAGCGGTATCCTCTAAACTATGGAAACATAAATCGTTCCCCTGTTTAACTACACTAAAATTGGCATAAATATAAATTAATAAAATTGTATATTACGTGATTTGGCTGTAAAAATATGAGACCAAATATTGGTAACATAAGCCAGGCGGAATCCAGGTGAGTGATTACGTTAACGTTAATAGATATTAACGTGCCCGCAAGGATAACTCGCCGCAGAGTGCCTCAGATGAAATGAGCTCGCATGTTGGATCTAAAAGATACTCTTGTTAATTGGAAAAGGGTGCAAAACAGTTAGCGGAATAAACAGCTTTAATAACCAAGCTGTCATTAGATGCAGGAGTTTAAAGTTTAAGGTTATGATTAATCATAACCTTAACCTTAAGCTACTTGAACAACAGCTTCCCGACCATTTCCCCATTCTACTCTACATTACAGGTGCATCAATAAATAAAGTACAGAAATAGAAGAAAACAAATACGAACTACTCAAACATGTTCTAATTGTATCATGTCTTTCGCAGCGTGTTTCTTAAGTGTAACTAGCAACACTATTATATATATACAGTAATTACTACCAATACTCAAACTAGAAAAAAAATAAAACAATAAAATCCTCTAAAACCATGCACAGTCAAAGGAGTAGTAGTAGAGTAGGAACAGTTAATCACGCTACGCTACGCTACACGCACAATACAAAAAACACACATTACACAGGAACATTTGAACTATAGCAGTACATTCCATTGGCGAACCTGTGTAATCTGAGTCCGCCGCTGGTAGTTTTCCCAGTGGTCACCTTTTGCGAAACTATTATGTCACAGAAGAAGGCTGCGGAAATGGGGCGAAAAACTACCTACAGGGACTACCCTCTACAGGTAGTGCTGGTGGGGTGTAGGCGACGCGATTAAATAGTGATGGGGTAGTTACTTTAATTAAAATTATGTCAACATTATTATATTACTCTGCGGTGTTAGCAGAGAGTGAGCGGAATGCGAGGGAACGAGGGGGGAAGGGAATGCGACCGTGCCCTTTCTATTTTTCTAATGTGGTCAGCTGTTGGCACTGAGACGCCATAATAACGATACATGCGAGGCCCGCGCACCCCGCACACATTTTAGCCGCCATCTTTTTTTGAACGTATATTGCTGCACACAAACTCGTCAGCAATATACGGTATATACAATATACATAGACAGGGAACATCTTTTCCGGCCTCAAAACGAGACCGGGTCCGCTCCAGTGGACGGTCACCTGCTGGTCGCAGAAGAATGTCGTATTCCTACACCACCACTAAATTAAAGTAGGAACTATCAGGCTTAAACATTACAGCGATATAATCGAAGAGGTGATTTCTAACGGACGTTTTTAAAATATATAAATTGTTACAATACCAAAGATCGACACCAATCACTTCACACACCACTTGTGCAAGTAAAACTTGTGCACAATACATCCTAATTTATGCACGACACAGACACACAACCTACAATTGTTTGATAATGATAAAATATTTTCTGTTATTCTCGACATAGCTACATATGAAACATGTAATAAGGTGAAGCTAATGGATTCCTATAGTAAAGTTAACACAAGTTTAGGAGTCAGGGACATATTATACTATTTTTAACACTTTTGTGTCAGTTAATATTCACTTCATTTTATATAATTACTCTGTAAGCTTTATTATATGTAAGAATGACTGTTTGTAAATTTTCCTATGTTTAGCAAAGCCAGGAAGGTAGACGGTGATAAAATGGAATCCATGAAGAAAGAAACAAGCTAAATTCACTCTCAAAGATATATTCTGACCGCGCCTTCCTTCCGTTAACCTAATTCCTAATGACCGGATAGTCAACTTCCGTTCTGATAATGGCAACACTTTCACCCGTAAGCACTAGTAGGCCGAGACACACCGTTTGTTCACATAAACACATTACATTCAGGAGCGTTATGTTCATCGCTTGTTGTTACAAAGAGCTTCCTTAATGTGTTCGGGGGCTAATCATGTTGCGACTTGGACAGTATCCGGTGTACATTCTATGTGATTGTTAAGAATTGAAGTAATTTTGTGTGACGAAAAATCTTACAAATTTGCTGTATAACTTGGGAAATAAACTATGTTTAGATTTTAATTTCCGCAATTATGTAGGAATAATGGGAAGCTTGTTAAGTTAATTTATGATATAATTTATTATAAATAATTTGAAGCATTATAAAAAACCTCTGGAACAGTATTATTTCCAGTATCGCAGACAACTTCACAAGAGTGTCACGCCATAATTATGGCGGTAAGACCCATCATGGAGGATTGGCTGGAGAGGCGACATGGAGCTCTCTCCTACCGGCTAGTGCAGGTACTCACCGGACACGAATGCATCGGTAAGTACCTGTATCGCATAGGCTGGGAGCCAACGCCTGTGTGCCACCGCTGCGGGAGCTGTAACGAGGATACCGCACTCCACACATTAGTGGACTACTATGCGTGGGTGCAGCAGCATGCTGACCTCGTGGCAGCTATTGGTGTGGGTAGCCCCTCGCTAGAGACCATGGTTATTGCTATGGTCCAGAGCGAGAGTGCATGGGATTCCGCCGCTTCGTACTGCGAGGCAGTGAGGCTTGCAAAAGAAGCGACGGATAGGGAACGGGAGAGAGTTAGTACTCTTCCGTAACGCAGAAGACGGACAAGGCGCCGGAGAGTGCAAAATGACCTCCGGCCTCCATGAGCGCTGACCTGAGAGCCACAGACTGGACTATCTATCGCCCTAGCAGAAGTAGGCCCGAGACACCGGCACGACGTGTTCCACGCGCGCCTGACTAAATGTGAGGGGGACGGAACCCCCACCCCCACACATAATATTGGGGTTGCCTTGCTCAAAAGGCGTTGTCGCCTGCCATATTTCCGGACCGATACGACCTTCAAACCTTCAAGAATAGAGTGTACTCCTAAGTAAAATGCCGGCAACGCACTTGTGTAGTTACGTTTAAAGATCTTAGATATATTAGCTGTTAGAGGTATGGGTTCATAGTTACACAAATTTGACTTAAGAGATACCAGTTTTTGTATAGAGGTTTAAGCATAAAAAACTCGAGTAATTTAGAAAAACTACCATCACTAAATGATAAATGAATGAAATATGTCAGTACTGGTGTAAACTGTATCGAACAGGTTTTAATATTTTTTGTTGCTATTTCATCATATCCCTTGGCATTTGTGTTCATTCATTCCACGGAATGGCCATGAATGTCAATGTTTTTGTATTTACTTTTACACTTTCATTTCATCACTTCTCTTATATGTCTCCATGTGATGACCAGTTCGGCTCGTTACCATGGCCTCACATAAAACTGGTTATGAAGCAAAGCTTCCGTTGCATTTCTCCGAAATAAGTGAATTTTCCGGAGGTCTAACTCCTCCTCTCTTCTTTCCTCTCCCCTCATACCCCTCTCCTCATACCCCCTATCTTCTTTCCCCTCCCCGCATCCCCCTATCCGTCATCACCCTGAAAGACGGGTAGCGCACTTACGACTCTTGAGTTGCAGTCGTGTCCATAGACGGCGGTTGTCACTTATAAACAGGTCTGTTCGTCTGTCAACCTTTAAGTTTATGAAAAAAAAAAAAAAATTAGTCTACAAGTGGCGAAGAAATCATTTTGTTAATATACAAAAAAAAGGAATAGTACCACATAGAACCTCCTCATTTTTTTAAGTCAGTTAAAAAATAGCCCTCTGTATACTTTGTATAATTGACCTGCATATTGTTGTGTCTAATTGACCTGCGTAATAACAAGCTCTGTCTGTTTTTACTAATTGATCCATTTTATTTTTATCTGGGTCACCAACCACTCACAGACGTTGCAAATAAAGAAGGTCACTCACACTGCACTGTATTCAATACAGCCTATGCCTTCCTTGTAAGTGTACAAGAAACTTGTAAGTTACCAAGTTTCATAATACTTGGAAAGTTTTGAGAAGTCCCTTACATTTATCGATATGATAATTACTAATTGCTGCCAGAAATAGCATATGCCTTATTTCAGACTTTGATCTATGTGATATCACAAATCTAAATTTTCGTAATAGTACTGTTGAAACTTTACTGCCAATGATATTAAAAAAAACGGAATGTAGAATTCTTGAAAATGTATTTTTATTCTAGTGTTTTGTGTTTTTTGTCTATTTCATATTTTATAACACTTGACATAAAATAAGTTCGTACATAAAACAATCTCAAACAACACACGGTTTCGCCATAAATTGTCAAACGAATGTATTGGTTATACTGTTGCGTCCATTTTTCATGTATCTGACTAGCTTAAGTATAGCGAATTCAAATGCTGTAACATGATTTTTATTTTGGTCTCCAGTATTTTAGTGTGTTTTCTAACAAAAAACTTCAAAGAAATAAAAAAAAATTTTATCATCATCTTTTTACCATTATCCCAATTTTATTTGAGGTCGGTGCAGTATATTCTTCTTACATGGCAATCAATCGCCATATCCTCTTTCACGCAGTCCATCCACTTTTTCCTTATGCGTCCCCTACTTCTGTATCCGTCAACTTCCATACATAACTTTATTCACAAAATTTTTTCATCCCTTCCTGGCACATATCCATAACATGATAATAAATTGCTCCTCAACTTTTCATCCACTGGCTTTCAGGCTCACCTTGACAATCCTAGACACACCACAGATTTTTCACTGTTTTCCATTCATTGTGTATATGTTTCCTTATAAATCCTAAATCCTAAATCCCTTAATATTTTAATGTTTAGTTCAGAGTATGTTGTGGGCGTTCCCAGAACCCTAGCCAGTTCTTTTAGTTATCTTTCAAATATTTGTTAGAAACTCGTTGCATTATTCATGAAGTGTGCGCTCACTTTCTGGTACTGCCAATGTTTGAGCTTTAACGGAACGGTGGCACATGGGACCTAGAATATACTGCTACTCCTAGATATCTTAGAATCAAGAGAATACTAGAATTCTAAAATTTTTAATAAATACTAATTTCTTCATAAGTTTTATAAAAAAAACTCAGTATAACTAGTAAAATTGACAAAAAATATAAATTCCAACTGCATTATTAACTCAATTGAAGCCTTTCTTCTTTCAGTGCAGTATTTACCTGATATCTAATAGTCGAACTGAAAAAGTGAACTGAAACATTTTTACGTGGTAGAGCCATGCTTTGGCACGAAAGGGCCCGCTCGACCGGTGCTATACCATGGCCTTTATTTCCACCTCGAGGTTTAAGGAGGCCCAACTCCCCTCTCCTTATTCCTCTCCCCTTTTCCCATTTCCTCATCCTCGTCTCTTTCCCCTCCATGGACGGTGATGTTATTTACCAACAGGTGACCCGTCTGTTCGTCTGCCCCCCATTAATTAAAAAAAAAAACTCTCATGGCTTGTAGATGTAATATATATATGTCATATATATGTCTCTCTGTCAACTGTATATACATATTTGTCATTTTACCCTTGTTAATTGACATAATTAATATACTTTAAATTCTTAATAGGGGCAAACGAGCAGACGGGTCACCTGATGGTAAGTGACTATTTATGTAGTTATTCCGTCAAAATAAAATAAATATATATTAAGATACATTTTCTGTTTTCAAAAAAAAGCTTAAGCTGCTGTATTTTTGTTTAACAGTATTTGCAACTCAAACATTGATTTGTTAAGTGAACATTAAAATGGGCTAATTTGTTTCGGAAATATATATATAATTAAATATACATATATAGTCAGTGGAGTAAAATATTCCATCTCTTCCTGTGGGTGCTGGAAAAGGCGACTACTTTTATCAATCTGACTCTATACATAGTGATAGTGTTCATATGACTATAAATGCAACTAAATTGTGGATGGCAAATGATGTATGAGATATAGGCGTGAAATTGTGTATTAAAAAAATATGCTCCTCCACTTGCAATGCAGAAGTAGTGGCAGTAAGATCACAAGGTTATGTACATAAACTTCAAGTGTCTCCTTTTGTGAAGAAAGATAAATCTTTTCCGAAATTTGTATAGCTTAATGTACATAGTTCCATTACACTATACCACGACTGATTAGAGATATTTCTGGGCAAGCAATTCTACTTCTACATGCATTTCTATTGATAGGATTTTTTCTAAACCTAAGGTTTCCAAGCCTTTTTGTGATCGAGACAGGCACAGGAGCCTATTAATATCGTCTTTAGCAAAGTGCCTATAACTAAATTTGACGATAAATCATGAACATTGGTCTTGTGATCTACCATAGTACACGATATTAAACATTTCACCGTATTACGTTCTTGAAGTAGATAATATTAAATAAAACAAGTTGAAAGCTTATATATAGCTTATAAATTGAACCAATATTGACTATAAATTTCCTTAAAAAGCTACGTGTTTTGATATTACGTTATAATTTCCACGACCTTCGTGATATATTAGAGCAGTCTCGACATACCTCTTTGAGATAGCTTTCTTTAATTCTAAAATCCTAAGATACTTTGATGAGTATTATCCTTCAACAAAACTAAAAGGAGATTCTTTAAAAATAAAGTTAATTTAAAAAAGTCTTCATACTCGAATAAAATATATTTATTGACTAGTCTATAGCGTCCGAATAGTTTGATTTAACTTTGATTATTAAAAAATCTTTTGAAGCCCAATGGTGAAAAAATATGAGGTACATTGCTGTACTAAAGTAATTTTAAAAAATATTGATAAACTATATGTTCAAAGTAGTAGTTAATAAGTTAAAGTACAAAAAGATAACTTCGCAGAAATGTGAAAAGAATTCTTTTCATAAGTAAAGTTTCGAGCGTAGATACAACACAACGTAACAGAAGTGTAATAAAAGGCAAATTTAAACAAACAATAGATTTTTGGGTAGAGAGATGTTTGTTAAAATAAACAACAAAATATTGCTTTCATGAAAGTATCTTGATGTAGTGTATTTTGATGCTGTGTGGTTATCGATGGAGTAGAATAGGGCGAACTCATCCCATTTCTTCTCGTGTGTGTCCGGTGACTAAGAAATTGAACTGTTATCTATTAGATAATTATACAGTACCCGCCTGACAGCAATAGACTTGCCTCTTATTAGTGATTGATTTAATTAGTTTTTGCAAAATGTGGCAATTTGACACGCTTCTGCCTTTTTTTTGTAGGGGTTTCCCACACGGGTCATCATCTCACGGGGCCTTACGGTAAGATGGTAAGTCGGTCGTAAGTGTTCCGGCATGGAGTCTTCAGGCCGAGGCCTCAAGTGTGCCCTCGAAAGGATATCCCTTTGGACCCCCACAGACTTGGCTCATGTTGGAGGAGACCCCGTTTTTAAATATATGTTGGAATAGTTTTTGCAATAGCTAGTTGGATTATTGCACTCACGGATATTTTGAGATTTTCGAGTGAGATAATATAATTATCAATAGTAAATGATGTGACCTAAAACATAAAATCAATAAAAAAATTATTTACTTCATTACTTTTTTATGTACAGCTCGAAAGAAATAACGTTTTATTTCAACATATGTACTTAATAAAAATTGGTGCTCTTTTTAAGAATAAGTACCTGGATAACCGAGCTTTTTCGCTCGGTATTTTTTGGTAAATCGTGTAAATAATATAATCATCAGGACTCGAACCGGGGTAATCTGGTTACGGGACCGCCTTATTTCCTACCTGACCTATTACAACCTTATAGATGGTGGCGAAATTTACCTTCGTATACTAATGATATTTTAGCATTTTTTAGAAACCTAGCTAGATCGATTTATCGCCCCCGAAACCCCCTATATACTAAATTTCATGAAAATCGTTGGAGCCGATTCCGAGATTCCAATTATATATATACAAGAATTGCTCATTTAAAGATATAAGATTTTAAGTTTGGTGCCCGTAGTGAGCTATGAATTAACTTATGTACTTAGTGAAAGTAAATTTTCGAGAAAAAACTATTTACGTAAGTGCTCGGGGACATTCTTGGAAGATATTTATGAGAATTTGAAAATATCCGGACAATACAGTATTGTCATTTTTGAAAAATAACACTTTTGAGTGTATATACACTTGGTATGAAAGTAACCGCACAAATAAATATATGAAATGACTATAAATTTTGGGATTTATATTGAATTGGATTTCATATAGTAAATAATTAAAAACAGCAGCAATAAATCAAATAACAATCATAAAACAAGCAGCTTTAATAAAATTCTTTAAAGATGTGTTCACAACAAATGATAAATTTTTGACATATTAATTACGGTTAGCTAAATGTGTGTGCTTAACATGCTTCTGGCCATCCCTTCGATTATACAGCATAGTAGTTTGTATGTATAACTTTCTAATTACATACCTACCTATTATAGTTAATCGAAACCACCATGTTACTAAACCTGCCATTGATGTTATCTGTTTATTCCATTTCCTACTGGAGATCAGCTATCATTAGGGCTATCTTTATCTTATAGACTGCGGCGTGGACCAAGGACCAAGGATGCTAAGATTGAAATATTTCCGGGCATTCTAGAGCGATGACGTCTTGTATTGAGCAGAGTAGCAGATCAAACTTGTCATAATGTATTACGTGTTCAAGAAACTGAAGTTTACGTTTCTTCTGTTCACTAACTTCTAATATCTCAGATTCCCAGACTTATAACTACAAGTGGCTGGTGCCACTTCAAGTTATAAATGACCCTAATATGCTTTTGTTATTGCTAATACTTCTCAATCCATCTGTATAAGCAATAACAATTTCCGTCCCTTTCTAAACTCCAAATTTTCTTATTTAATTCCGGTAAAAAAAAATGCCGAGATGAAGGCAATAGGCTTGCTCCTATTACATAATGAGACTAAATCATAATCGGCAATATATGGGCGTTAATTCCGCTTATTCTTACCCCTTTGGGAATACAGGTGTGTGTGAATGTATAATACTACTCGTCCATTGACAACCAATTCATGGCATTTAAGTTCATATGGACTGTATCTTAATTATGGTCTCGTTCTCTGCCTCTGCTTCAAATCTCCTATGTTTACGAACGATTTCCACAGTGTTTGAATGCTTGTTCTGTGTGTTTTGTTGCAGACTTACTTCCTCTCCTTTTCTTTTTAGCTATTTAAATTTGTTGACAGTAATTAAATAATTTTCCATTTGTGAGTAATCATTTAAGTTTTTGCTTTCTAATAATAACTCGGCATCACTTCAGCAAAAGAAAGGATTAAATATGTATTAAATATTATATTACATTGTCCTAGGTGTGTTGTGTGTTTGTTGTGCCAATATTTGTTAACCAAAAGTTACAATTTCCATTCTAAAACATCAAACAGTTAACCTATTATGATTAACAATAATGTAATAAATTTAGTACTAGACTTGACTTTGAGCACAAAACTAAAATATTTTATTAACTATTATGCTATTTCATTTTTATTTCTTTAGTTCTTTAAAATTATCTATGTTCTGAGAAATTTTCAGTTGACAAAATTCTGCAATATTTCCTTAACGAGAATATTTTCTCGACCTATCACTAGATGTAGCGTTAACGAGATGCAAAGATAATCAGCCCGTTGTTCCTAAGAGGAGCGATGTCAAAGAGGTGCAATCATATCTAAGTAAGTACATAAGAACGCCAAGAGTCTTTGAAAAATTTGAGACCAGAAAATGTTTACCATTAAGCACAAGTGCTGATCACAAAATTACATCCTAGTCTCTATGTCAATAAAACCATATATATTAAATATGCATATAGACGTTGACATCTTCTGTCATGGTGCAAAAAGCATATATTATTAAATGCAGTCATTGTATAGACAATGACAATTCAACCCACACCTATGAACGAATCAATGAAATAAAACATTCAGGATACAAAACTGAAAGTGAAATATGTGCAAATTTTAGAGTTTGAATATGAAACCAAAGCACAGTACTTTCTAAGCTGTATAGTGGATCTTTAGAACAGACAGTCATGAATTAAAGCGCATTGAAACTTTCTTACTGTACTGTTGAGCAATGAGAAGTTCCCTAGACTGTAGCTAAACCTGGTTGCAGAATAAGGTCACGCTTATCAAAAAATTTAATTGTCATTGGAACTGAACCGGCATGTGGAAGTGGTATCAATGCATGTACGTCTGATAACAATGCAATCTTGATAGATTTCAACAAAACTAACAGACATTGCTACTTAAATAAAAGCTTGTAAAAATATAAATCAGCCTACATATCCGCCTCACTTTATTGTGATCAATCTTGGGAGTTCATGAGATAAATGTTGATTATTAGTTTGTTGAGAACTATTGAATGATGGCAATCTCTCCAAAATGTCGATAATCGCATTAAGCAAATAATTATTGAAAGAATATGTATTGCCTTAGATAGACAGATAAATAGATACATAAGAACTTGTAATACATAAAATTAAGGAAATGGTTCATGACTATTTTTCATCACTTTAGTTTAATACTTTTCATATGCTGTATTTAGCCTTACATATATACAAGTTAAGAGAATGTTTATGATTAAAAATGTAACTAATAACGCTTTATTAATGTGCATTCAGTTGCCTACTAGAATGACTTCACTCTACCTGATGGAAAGCAATAAGTGGAGTCCAAGAGTGGTGGTCATCATCCTCTTTGCAAGTGTAGTCAATGTATAAAGACTGAAGAAGAAAGATCTATAAAGACCCGGGATCAAAGTGGGGTGAAAACACGTGCGCTGGTAGTGAATTCTAGGCTTTAACCGATCGGCATAGAAAGGAAGAATTTAACCGTTTAGTTCGGGATCGTATGTTTTCCGCTCTCAAACGGGGACGCCTCAGGCCAGCACGTGTTGGTGCACGTGCAGCAATTTGTATACATTTTGCAATATCTTTGAATTATAATGTCTGTACTAGTTTTGTGAGTATCTATAGGTATAAAATATAATTATGATGATTCTTCGACACGCCCGCCCCAGAGTCTAGACGGTTTGATAGATTTAGACATGTAAGGTTTCATTTCGTACAAGATTTTGATTATAACGCCACCGTAAAAAAGACGAAGTAACAGTACAGTCTTTCTACAATTGTCCCATATTGGACGCCCATGCAGTCCTACCTAACATGCTGGCAACGCACATGTGAATCTTGAGTTGCGGGTGTCCTTGGGCGGTGGTAGTAACTTACCATTAGGTTACCCGTCTGCTCATTTGTTTAAAATATTATCGATTAAAAAAAATACTTACAAGTTGCTGGCCTTTTGGGGCGGGAGTACTTTTTCTTGAAGGTTATATTGCATACGAACATTACATTACGTTTACATTTTGCTGATTATAATATTTCCTCCTTAATGATTTAGGGGCATAGCCTGGTTTAGTATTCCGGGCACTTTAGGGAATATGATATAAAAATTTGGAGTAAATTGACAGGGAAGAGAGCATAGAAATTGTATGGCAGGAATATTGCTTATACAGAATGATTGCGGAGTATAAGCAATAGCTGAAGTAAGTTTAGGTCGCATAGCTATAACTCGACCTGGCTGGTACCGGGAAGTCTGAGCTTTCTAATTTAACTATAGTAAACCAACTAATAATCTTAAAAAAAACGGAATTCATTTTAATATAAGTTGTTTATCAGATAGTTGATATTTTATTCTATATTAGTACACATTTTACACCAAAGAAACTTTCACTACTGTGCCAGCCTCTGTTGTGTTAACTAAGCAAGTTTTTACTGTGCACATAAAAAGAAAGTTTGATAAGCAAATATAAATTAATGAACTGCCAACTGGTTTTTTAAGGTTTAATCATTTTCTACTAAGTAGATGAATACCCTGTAGTGGCTAGCCAGTCGGCCCAGGATGCCTCCAATGCTAATCGTGCGTCTTCACGGTCGCCCAGGGAGGAGGCTGTAGAGATGATCCAGTAATGGACCAAGTCTACAGCCTCCTTGTTCAGAAGAAATTAAACCACTGCGCCAGTGCGCAGGACCTCTATCTGCAATCCATGGGGGAGTGGTCCATCATTGTGGCCGTAGCCGTGGAGCCTTATTACGTTCCTCCCGTCCAAACTGGTTGGGTGACCGGGATGGCTACGTGGCATTCGTCATCTCCAGGGCGGCTCATTCCCCGCCCTTGTCGCTAAGAGACAAGAGTACTGGATATGTTGCTGCCGAATGGGGGGGTATCACCATACATGGTGTCTACTTCTCCCCTCCCGGAGTCTGAGTGACTTCGAGGTCTTCCTCAACAACCTAGAGACCTTGATACGGCGTCTAGCGTTTGGGCACGTCCTAGTGCTGGGGTCTTCAATACCAAGTCCGTTGCTTAGGGTTCCCCCAGGACGGACGCCCAGGGCGATGCGGTAGAGGAGTGGGCGACATCGGTGGGCCTCGATAGTGGACCTTTGGTAGTGGACCATAGTGGTTTTGGAGAGAGTAAGGAACTGGTGTGTCTTGGAAGAGGTTGAGACGCTCTCGGATCATCGCTTTATCCGATTTGAGCTCTCCCGGACCCATAACCCCAGTAGGAGTCACACGGCGCGGCTTTCATCCCGCTTCCCGCGGTGGGCTGTATCTAAGTCAGATAGGGATCTACTGGAGGAGGCCGCTATCATCTACTATTGGCTGTCTCCGCAGCCTCCGTCTGAGGAGGTAGACGTGGGGGCGGGCCGGTTTCGGGATCAAGTTACGCAGATTTGGGATGTGGCCATGCCCCGCAGTCTAGGTCGTCGGCCTCCGAGGAAGGAGGTCTACTGGTGGTCCCAGGAGTTTGCGGACCTCTGCGCGGCCTACACACGTGCCCGGAGGTTCTATATCAGCAGCTGTCAGCGTCACCACGGAGAGGGGAAGGAAGAGTACCGAGAGGCGAGGTAAACTGAAGCTGGCCATTAGCCGCGCCAAAGAACAAAAAAGAAAGGAGATGCTGGAGAGTCTCGCGCGTGACCCTTGGGGTCGCCCTAATCGTACGGCGCTCCAAATGTCCGCGCCCTGGGCCTGGATCCTTACTGCAGTCATCGGAGAGGATCTCTCGCTACCGGCCGTCATACGCTCCATGTCATAGTACTCTCCAACCGTGGGAAGTAGAGGAGATATTTTCTGTGTATCAAATCAAATCGCAAACATAGACTAGTAATTTACGAAAGAGAAATTTAATTTTATAATCAGATATTTATTAAGTTGAAGAAAAAATAACTCTTATATTGCTTATATGAATAATTAGATTGGAACTTGCTTTGAAACTTTGCAGGTAATATTTACAATTTAAAGGAGACTTACCGTAGTTGGGGAAGTGATAAATAGCAGTTTAGAAAACAAATTAAAATAGTAGGTGTTTTATTTAATTTTGGAAAAACTATGGCTTAAGATTTTCGGCATTTTTTTTGTTGATACAATTTACTTAATATGCAACTGAATTGTAACTGTGCTGTAAGTCACTAGAAGATAAAGTAAAAAAAAAACCTTGTAATAAAAAATAAGTACAAACAATTCAATTTGATATAAATATCTTTAGAAAATATTTCATAATGTTTTAAAATACTTAAATATTTTCTTGTTCACTTTTACTTGTTGTTATTGAGGTAAAGTAAAACACAACATACATAAATACATATTATCACGGCTTATTCCTATCCACCAATACACACAAAGCAGAGACAGTGGAACGCCATTTGCCACGATTTTGTGACGGAACTTTAGAAATTTATACATTCATCAGCCCTTTCAAACACGCTCGTTGGACAAATTAGAAGCACACGAAAAATATAAATATGACTTAATTGTTTTCAGATACACTAAAACTTTTTTTTTTTTTTTTTTTTTTTTTTTATGCGATAGGGGGCAAACGAGCAGACGGGTCACCTGATGGTAAGTGACTACCGCCGCCCATGGACACCCGCAACTCAAGAGTCACAAGTGCGTTGCCGGCCTTTTAGGTAGAGGTACGCTCTCTTCTTGAAGGTTTGAAGGTCGTATCGGTTCGGAAATACGGCAGGCGACAATTTGTTCCATAAGCTGGTTGTGCGAGGCAAAAAGCTTCTGGAGAAGCGCACAGTGGTGGAGTGCCAATCGTCCAGGTGATGGGGATCGATATTTTGTCGCGTAGGACGATGGCGGAAACCAGCAGCCGGTATAAGTCCGAACAATTCCTCTGAACACTCCCCATGATACAAGCGATAGAGGATGCAGAGTGAAGCTACATCTCTACGCAACGCCAAGGTGTCAAGTCGATCAGAAATATCTTGGCAGTCGATGATGCGAATTTCGATTCGACTCTCAGAAATGTCATATATTCTTAGTATATCACTGTAAATATTTTACTTTTCTCAGAGTATCATGTCAGTCAGTAAGGCTGCTATGTAAATAAACGTATATTGTTTTATTGGATATTTATAATTAACTAAAACGGATTTCGATTATGAATCATAACTTTTATGACTTTTACTAAATACTTCAAATAAAACTCTTGGAGACGCCGGGAACAAATGTACTGAGATTTAAAGACACTTTAAGTGAGAATTTAAGAAATGGAAAATTTGAGCTTTGGGAACGACCCCTTTTGGCCTTTCAAACAACAAGTTGTCTATAAGGCTGCCCATTGTACATATACTTTTTATTATTTAAGTGTAAAGAAACTCTAATTGGTGTGCAATAAAGTTATATTCGTCTAATACTATAGATTTTAACATACATTCAGATACTGCATTATACATTATTATCGCTACTATAAAAGAATTGTCATGTCTTGGCTGAAGTCCCAAATAAAGCTGTCAGCGCGGCCTTTACTTACCAATACTCATTTACCAATTCCGTTTGGATGATTTCCATATCTGTTAGCGTTAAATAACTTTAGACATGCAATTCCACCATAAAATATACTTTATTTAATGTACCAGAAAAGTCCAATTTAAGTTGGACTTTTCTGGTACATTAAATAAAGTTGTTTTTTTATACTTTTATACCAGTATTGTTTGTTAGTGATTTATTATAAATCCATTACTGAACCAAAACGTATTTATTTAATAGCCCTGTCAGTGACACGACCGCGCAATGCATCATTCAGTTTTTGCAGACCGACCGTTGCGTCTCGGCCACAATGGAGTCGAGGAGACTAGGCATTATTTAATTGGTTCTATTGCTTGTAATAAATTTATATTTAAGTTACTAAGATTGTGTATTGCCAGGACCATTTAAATGAATTAAATTGACTGCAATGCATCTGATTCACGAATATTTGTATATGAGAGATGTGAGAGAAATTTCAAGAAGATTATTTATCCGGGATAAACAACCTTCTTTATTTTGCCAATCTTCTCATCAAAACGATTTTTTAATACTTATCCTTATACGTTTATACCTGTGTCCCTGGAATAGCATTTAAAAGTGGAATAAATGCCCACATTTTGTCAATAACAATTTAGTTCCATACACACAAATACTACAGGGGGCAAGCTATGCTATGCTAGGCTATTGCCGTATTCATTTTAGGACTGTGGCTCGGGCATGTTCGGAATTAAAGATGGAAAAATTAGGGGGATATTGATAGGCGAATAAAACATCGGAAGAAAATGGAAAGAAATGGATATTTCTTGTATGGATGAATTGGAAAGTGTTAGGAATAGTTTGAAGACGCGGAGTCGCACACCACCTGTAAGCTCGGAATGGGTATAAGCGGTAGATGTCAGTCCTCTATCAGATAATAGTTAATTAACTTCTCCTCTTTAGCATATAAGCAGCAGGAGTGTGACATTGCGGTCACGAGTCTTTCCAGTATACCAACAATACAAAAGTACAAACAACACAAATTGTGTAAAATTATAATAAATGTTAAACTATAGCAAATTTGTAGCGTAGCAATTTTGAGTACAAAAGGTTTAATGTTATATTTCTTATTGCATCTGCGTTTGTGATCACTTCTCCGTTCACAGAGCTCGTAGCCTTATGTTTTATAGCCAACATATTTATTTTGAGGACAACTCACATACTACGATTAATAACTGTATCGCAGGAGACTTTACAAAGATTCAAATAACAGACGCAAAGAATATCCAAATTCAGAACAACAATTTGAGGATTACTCAAAGTGCCACCCGTGACGTTAGTGGAAGTCAAAATATTATCACTCAATAAATACTTATAACATTCAAATCTAACTGTTAATTCATGAGATTAGTGAGCTTTAAAAAACAAACAAAATCTATGTAGGTTTACTATATTAGTATAGATTCCTATTATTTCTATTACTTACATCTTGCTTTCATATTCGTATCATACCATGAACACGAGATAATATTGTATCAATAAAGTTTATCTAATACACAAATAAAAAAAGTAATAATAGAAATGGAATGCTCATGTTAATAATACGTAGGTATTATTAACATGAGCATTCCATTTCGTAGGAACCGCTTATATATATAATTGAAGTAACGTTGCGTGTTGTGGTGAACTATTTAGTTAATTTACTGTTAATTATAAAAGTAAAGAAATAGGTACATTCTGTAAATATTTTTCAATAAAAAGATGTTCTTAAAAGGACGGTTTAACAGTGGTAGAGCCACGCTTAGGCACGAATGTGCCGGCTCGACCGGTGCGATACCACGGCTTTACAGAAAACCGGTTGTGAAGCAACACACTATCGTAAAGCCAAAGATTCCTCATCATCATCATAATTGAGCCTATGGCAGTCCCCTGCTAGACAGAGGCCTCTCCAAACGCGTGCCATAGCACTCTATTCACGGCCTATTAATTCTTAATGATTGCAGGGACTTAATTTAGAAAGTTCTTATATTGGTAATTAGAGTATTTATTGTACTATTTGTATCTTATAAATGTAAATAAATTTATTTCACAAAGAATCTTCCAAGTCCATAACTTCATTTTCTAGTTAAAAAGAAGTTAGAAATTTAAATTTGTTAAGCTGAGTTTCAATAATTGAAATACGTATTATTGAGATGAAGCCGTCGAAAAAAAATTAAGAAATTTTCTTGAATAATACTTAAAATAAAATTTAAAATGTACTTAATTTACCAAACCATTAAATAAAAATTATAAAGAAAGAGTCGCAAAATCGTTAAATCACTGATGAAAGGCGACGGTTTGTTTGAGGGTAAGTCCTGTAACGTTTTATTTTTCGATTCAAGTTTCAAATTTTAAATTAACTTTTACGTTCTCTCATACCTACTATACTACCATATAATAGTATTTTGTATTTTTACTTACATAAATACTTACTTATAAACTCTAGTTCTTTAGTTCTTGATGCTAGACACATTATCCAATACAGATATGGTAAATCGCTACACCGAAACGTGCATATGCAATAGCGCCATCGATATCAAGTAGAAAAACTGTTTTTTTTTTTCGCCTTTTTTTTCGCCTTTGAGGTTGATGAGAGATGGGGAGATGCTGGAAGGGGAAATAGGAGAGGTGATGTTGAGGAGATGGAAAAGAGGAAAGGGGGATGGGGGTAGAGGGAAAGGATAGGGGGGTTGTGAGTTCGGCAACTTCACTAATTTCAGGGAAGCACTTTAGCAATAAGCTAGCTTATATTGTTACGGATACTTGGAGACGCAGATCTCATCTCTATTTGCGAACATACGTACATAGGTCTACTAAGCAGGAAATATATATAAAACCTCACTAAAACGTAATGCAGTTACTACTGTTTTTGTTAACATTATTTACCATACACACATACATGCGTGCGCATATGTATGTGTGCATGGTATATAATCTTTAATATCACTTACCTTAAGGAGCGTACTGAGTTCCTTGACAACTCACATTGCAATCCCGCAGCACTCCACACACATATACTTATCTTTAAACTGACAAGTCATTTACTATGAAACAACTTGCCTGTTACTATCCAACAAGCCAAAACCTTGCACGTATTTAAAAAATGAGTTAAGTACTATTTGTTATCTCTATAATTACTGATCTATATTATTGTGTTTAATTTTACATATGTATGTATGTATATATGTATTTATTTATGTGTAAATATGTATTAGGTATATATGTATTTATTATAAGTAACCTAATTTGTTATTTATTAGTACACCACAGGCTACCCCAATACTCTAAATTAATATCCGTACCAAGGTTGTCTGGAAGAGATCGCCGTGTGTGATACTCGTAAGACCGCCTATTGTTATAGCTAACTATTTGTGACATGTTTTCTGTATATATGTATAAAAGGTGTAGAAAAAAGAATAAAATAAATAATTTTCTTTGTTTGATACCTAACGTGTACAATAATGAGTCTATCTATCTATCATTATCTGCAAAGTATTATTATGTACACATACCCATATACATGTATGTATGTGCTTGTGCTTTAATTTCTAGAAATTAAAGCACAAGAACTAAGGAATAGCGTCTGTACTAAGAGAGTGAGTGTTTCAAGAAAATCTTCTCAGCCGCTTGAAGATCATCAGATCTTTTCTAATCAGAAATGGATATTCAAATCCGGGGTATTATTTTTTAATTTGCTACCGCATAAACATCTAAAATATCGGCAACTGAAAATTAAATAAAAGAAATCAAACTAACATAAAAAGAAAACAATAGGACACATATTTTTGACAAAGGGAGCGATGTCTTTGAGCCATTCTTTCTTAAAACTCTGTACATCCCGAGAGCTAAATAGAAGGTGAAGATACATTTCAAAGGATCAACAAAGTTCAGTGGACCTGAAATTGACATACTTAAGTTTTATTATTATTTAATTAAATCTTTATTTTAAGATTGTAATGTTTGATATTTACATGTGTCTTTTGCTTAATATTAATTTGTCATACCATGTACCGCATTTAAGGTAAATAAAGATATTATCATTATTCTTATTTCATGGTTTTTGTTGTATAGGGGGGCAATAAAGCAGACGGGTCACAGGATTGTAACTGACAAACATTTAAGGCATCGTGTTAAATGAATAAGTTACAATTTTAGGTAGTCGGTAACTTGTTAATAAATAAGTTAGTCTATATATTTCCTTCGCCTCTGCTCACCCCTTTGGGAATATCGGCTTGTTTGTATAAAAACGAATTATTAATATAATATTCAATGAAATTTTGATGTCGTTTTAGTATAGAGGCGGACTCGTAGAGTAATTTCTGAAAGTAAAATGAGATTGTTCTGATGCTGAAATATAATTATTGAAATTTTTACTTGTTTTGATGTCATCATGTAGTTCATACAACATAGCAAGTGTTAAAGTTTAGAAGTTTTAGTTTGTACAGGTATATTAATTCCTTAATAATTACATATACGTATGTATATTCTTTCTCTACTTTATAACATATTGTACAATCTTACCTTACTCCACCATATCTCAAGCAATGTTTTAATTTCCTATGTGATACACATTCAAGGTTTTTTTTTTTATATACAGTACCTACCATAGTGACTCCATTTTGCCTGATAGAAAACAATAAGTGGAGTCAAAGAGTGTTGGTCACCATCCTCATTGCAGGTCTAGTCAATGCAGCATGGTGACCTTCACTATGGCGGGATCGATATCGATCGATCGACTTTCCTCCCCTTTCCTTCCCACTTTCACCGGGATCAAAGTGGGAAGGAAAGGTTGTTGCGATCATCCGAAATTTGAAAACTGCAAATACCAGTGCATTCAACAAACTTTGCTGACAAATCATACACAGTTGAAGCAGCATGGCTCTGGAATGCCCTACCTTTATCTATTAGACGAGCTCAATCATTAGGATCCTACAAAAAAAATGGTAAGACTACTATTTGCAAGGTAATGTCTTAGATAACTATAGGTATATATTTACTTGTAAATGTAGCTATATGTATATATATATATATATATATATATATATATATCTTCATATCTATGTATTTAAGTTGGGTATTTATCTATATTTGCGTTTAAACTAGCACGCATTACATAACTACACCACAGCTACCCATACGAGATCATTAAAATCCTGTCCATTCAAAGGTTGCCTGTAAGATATTGCTTATTGTGATAAGGCCGCCCACTGTACATTTTATGTGAAAATATCAGATGTATTTTATATGTATATTTGGTTTACAATAAAGAGTACTTACTTACTTACTTACTATATTTAAACTAAATTCTGAATTTTTGTAATCTGACAGGTGCATTCTTAGAAGCATTGGTTTGGACGAACAACGAGCTAATACTAATAAAAACTTGCATACTTTATCATATAAGTAACAACTCTTGCGAGTGCAGCCATGTGGAAAACTCCTTACCTTAATATACTTTTTTTCTAACGTGTGGAAACCCTCTCGCGACATCCCACCAGGGTTTTCAGTGGAACGGTGTGTCGGAATCAGACCGATTAAAACCACACGGTGTGCTACCCTGCGCTTATAATAGGAGGTATCCGGAAACAGCATAAGTAAGACATTCGAACTCCTCCTAGCGCCTGTTGCCTGCAAAAGCGCGGGCACTACTTCCTTTCCAATGACTGTAACTAAAGTTTATAGGCGGAAGACTGATTTCCAGGCGGGTTATTTCCGGCTAATTTGCACGCTTAACCGCCACGATCCTCTGAGGGTCCCAGAGACGTGCCCTATTCTAGGCGTGCAGAGCCTCCACCCATACCGGTAGACCTTACTTTTTTTTTTCGTTTGGAATCCCCCTCGGGCCGTCATTCCACCGGGGTTTTTGGGAGAACGGTGTTTCTTAATCGAACTTAAAAACGGTACGCCATGCTGCATTTAAAATAGAAGGAAACCGGAAAAAAGAGTCCAAGCTTTATTAAGACATTCGGATATTACAATTCTTAGGCTAACAACTTTATACTGCATTGGTTAGCGAAAGTTTCTAAGGCGATATATCTAACGGAGACCATTTTGGAACAATTTGCTACATAAACGTAGCCTCTTCTACCTATGATTGTATGTTTACATTTGCGATATATGTACATTTCGTGCAAAAAGTATTCAATAAAATAAAATAGTAATAAATATATAGGGCTTGGACAACCACTTTCCGGTAACAACCAGTTCAAGTTACAGGGATGGAGAAGCGGATGACATGTCCCTCCAACACAAATTATCGATTCTCCGACCAGCCGCAGGGGTCTCGGTGGACTGAGTCCTGACGATTGTTGTTATATGTATACTAAAAGACGCTGAGAACTATCAAAACATATTTTATGATGTAACTACGCAGTTTAATTAGTTTCTACGATGTTCAGTTCGTCTTTAATAGATAGTGTTTATGTATGTCCATAGTATTAATTTCTTGATCACCTTTCTCTTTCAATACACTCTAAATTCACATATCTATTGTTCTTTCTTTGCAGCTACATGTGTCCATAGGCGGGTAGTCTCTTATCATCAGATGACATTTATGCAAGCTTGCAACCATAACCATAAAAAAATCTATTGACAATCTTTTCGGTATGTATTTAAAACATTTAATTTTGTTTATTTATTAATTTTTGTTGCTTATTGGATACATATGGTGTGAGTTAACGCTTACAGTTTAAATATCACAACGTGTGACCGCTTCGAATGTCTAGAAGATCTCTTTATTCCTTATACAAAATCAAAAATTGCTATCCGATATGGCAATCTTGTCAATCTTTTGAGAACGTTTTCGATTGATAATAGAATTATTCCTAATGCGGGAGTTGTCTTTCATAAAATACATCTACCCGGTTTTAGATGTAGATCTGTCTGAAGCTCAGCAACTGTTGTCACAAAATTAAATGATCACAGCACAAGTGATGGCAATGGTATACGAGGAACTTCATTTCATATACGAGGAGCTCTTAATAATAATCATTATCAGGAGCACAAGGTTGCTATAACACCGATCACATTTTTTACATTGTCAAATTACTTAAATACTGCATTTAGATTTGAAAAGGAAATACGTTTGCAGACTCATATCAAATTAAAAAAAAAAACGAACTAAGCTATAAATCTTATATCCTAAAATATAGTAGAATATTAATACATCTGTACCCTAAAACATAACAACTGAAAAACTCATCTTAAATTGCAGCCTCGTATTTGGTACCTCGGGAAGAAGTCAGAAAAAATTATGGAGAGCCAATAAGAATTCTCGAGACAACTTCTTGCTGTCTCTTATTATGTAAATGAGATCATTATAATAATCTGGATATTTGCATCATAAAGTGATCGTGACAAGCGGTTTCATGGCGATAAGTAAAGTTGTTTCATCGGACTGAATCGAATCTAATATTTTGACGATAGAAGCTTGTACTAACGTCTTGAATTTTAATTGTTGATATTTTGATTAGTTTAAAGGTATGATTTTGTTTTGTGCCGCACATATTTTTTCATCAAAATTATGCACTAGCGGAATGCTTTTACAAATTTAGCGAGCGCTTCGTGTGTTATATCTAAATTAAGCTAAATATCAGTCATCAGCTGACAGTGCTGAAGAGCAGAACGCGATTGGGTAACTGTAGTATAGGGTGCCTCTGGAACGACGCACCTATAACTTGAACTTGACTTGATCTGGTTCAAAGCGGATGGATACGGACTGCCCAAGACTGGAATAGGTGGCGCTATTTGTGGGAGGCCTTCGTCCTCCATCAGTATATCGCCATCCGAAATGGATGGGGATAGACTGATTAATTTTAATTATATATAATGATTGTATGTAAACAAAACGTTTAAAAACAGTAACTGTGGAGTTTTTTGCCCATTCTTCTCCATACGAAACTACATTTTGAACTAGAATCAACTCTATTTTAATGTAAATGTAGACGTTCGAAAGTGCCTTTTGGGCCTATTTGAAATAAATGCTTTGACTTTGACTTTGATTAATTTTTAACTTGATAATTAATTAAATAAATGTTTTCTATAAAAACCGCTTCACCTCCCTTACTTATTAAGTAACATTCATTCTAGATGTTGGTTTAAATTATATGTAATCTTAATATTCGTATAAATCTAAAGCGTTAGATGAACGTGGGAGAGCTATTATTACGTACGCATTGGTAATACCTAGGCCTCGCAGAAAACTGGTTGTTAAGTAAAAATTGTATTGTGTTTCAAAGAGTGAGTGAGGTAACTGGAGGTCCAAGCTTCTCCTGTTTCCTCTCCTCTCAAAGGCAGACAGCGCATTTGTGAATCGTAAGTTGCAGTTGACCAAGGACGGCAGCAGTCACTAACGATCAGGTGACCTTTATTCTCGGTTGACCTCTAGGATACCATAAAAAAATTAGCTTTCATTCTCCTTGATTATGTGAATAAAAATGGCTAAACAACAAAGCAGGTATACAAGAAGGTATATATAATATAAGCAGGTATATATGTTATGAGAGTTCCTGCTGCAGACGCAGAACAATTGATCTAGCTCATCATACAATAATTTGTCTTGGGTGGTCGACCCCACTACTACTGGTTTAGCAACCAGGGTCATTAACTACACAAATTTCAACAACAACAAAATTTCATTATCACACATAAAAGTCTAGTATTCCAGTAATATGCAAATTTTACTTTATAAATAAGAAAATGTCAGCTACGTTACTTGTGAGATAACTTGTTTATTTAATTTAAAAGACAACTCTCGCTCCAGGATTCATTCCTGTGTCATGACTTTACAAATATTATATCTATACTTGTTGACTGACCCAGGTTGTGGGTTCGATTCCATCCAGGACAAATATTTGTGGGATGAGCACGATCATTTGTTCTGTGTCTGGGTGTAATTTATCTATAATATGTAACTATTTAGAAATATATAAGTATGTATATCAGCAGTCTGGTTACCATAGTACAAGCTCTGCTTAGTTTGGGAACAGACGGCCGTGTGTGAGATTGTGGAGAATTTATTTATTTATTATTCGAATAACGGACACGCAGACTCAGAAGAATAGAAGAAAGTGTTATCCCGCGTTTGGATCGAACCCATTACACTCGCAAGGCAGCGTAGCTGTGAGGTAAACACAGCAATTGAATTTTCAATCAATACACCGAAGGAAACAGACGATTCGTCTAATGAAACTTTTATCTTGCTAGGGGCAAAATTTGCCAATTACCGGGAATACATTTTAATTTCAGAAATAAAGCTATGATCATTAAAAGTTTCCGATTGCCAACGACTGATTTTTACAAGTGATACCATTTATTAAAGAGATAAGTTAAATAATGAAACGACTTATTCTATTTTCAACCTAAAAAGGAACGCAAGGGCTTATTAAATACACAGAAATTTGAAATCTGTAAAGAAAACAAAGTCCTATAGACAACTCACAAAAATTTAGTGAAAATGAAATAAAAATGTTTTAACAGTTGTGTAAAAGCACATGGAATAAAATTACAATTAAAGCTATACGAGTACTATCGAAATTTAATTTTGCAATCTTATCAAGTGACTTAAAAAGTGTTATATATTCAAAACTTGCAGAGCAATTTAACGGAAGAAAAAACGTTGAATATCACTACTCGTTAGTTATATTTCGATCTTAAATATATTAATGATTTAATAAAATTATAGATATTGTTCCTATAGTCATCTGCTCACGGATTGTTAGTCGATCAACACCTGAACAGGCTTTCGTTAGATGGCCGTACAACACGGCCTGTATTATGAGGATGATCTGTCTTTGGAGCTCTAACCACGTGTGTCTTGCTCCTTGTACCCGAAGTCGGTCGTCTGCAGTTTTTATATTATATATTTTGTTTTTATGCTGCATATTTAAAAATGTAATTCATATGTATCAAATAATTTAAATAAAGGGAACATTAAGAATTAACATACTAATGTTTTTCTAAAAACATACATATATACAAAAAACATATCAATTTGAAATCAAGGTCTTCTCATATTTAGTAATAGAATAAATAAACTTTATTTTCTTTCAATATTCCTTTACCTTCAGTAACTAATATTATATTATTTTTATATTACCAATATAATTTCATACATTCTACAACTGGCACGTTTCTTGCCAATTCATCGAGATAGTGTTCCACTGGCGTACTGCACTCACAAATTTCATAAGAGCAACGGCCAAATTTATTAGCCTATAAATCATACTACGTATTCTAAGAGCAGTTTTTAGAAGTTAGATATTTGACATTCTATATTGAAACTGAAATTCGTTTATTTGCTGATGTAAATGAAGTAACAGCTATTTCTGAATACATAGTTTCTAGATTTCTTCAGTAACAATTTTATTTATTTGGTATTGTAAGAAATTCAATAAAAACGTTTCATTCAATTGGGTGCTAAACATTTGTTGTTAAGGTAATCTAAATTGATTTTTTACATCAATGCTCTTTGTTAAGTCATAAAAAATGTAATACTCGTATATACATATATGTTAGTTCGTAGTTAAATATATGTATGTTTAAGAAACGTATTCCGAATAAAAAAAAAACAATTTATCAATCATCAGAACCTTATTTCTATGAAATTGCGATGTAAAAAACGAAATAAAAAAGGTCTGATAAATTGATGTTAAGATGAATTGCAAGCCGGTTAATAAAATTAATATTTTTGTTAAGAATCAACTCAATGAAATTCGCTTTACGAGACATTATGTAACGTTGAATTCGCGATTTTATATTATCGGTAATGAGTTCAGCGCCTTCAGCGCGTTCAATCGTGGACATAATGCCAATCACGTCAAAGGTCACTAATGTTATGGCTGGTATATCTATGTATCAGCTGTGCTGTGTATCAGCCTGCCATTCTTGACTTTAGGTATGACAGTAACAAGCCAGAAAGGCTATTTACAAAATATTTCTTCCTCAGTTTACACAACTACACAACTAATATTACAAAGAAATATACAACTTCAAGCTTGATAGTGTCTTAAATAATACTGTAGCATTTGGAAGAAAACCCTATAGGATATGGTAAAGGGCGACTACATAGGGTGGATTGTAGTATGTACACAGTACCCGGTTAACACGTAAGTATGGTCATCGAGACTGCCAGCTACCTAAAAAGCGTCTAATATACTGTTGGGTAGTGAATTATAGTTACAAAGTATCTCTTTGCAAAGTTTTGTTTTTCCGAATGTCATAAATATTTGCCCAAACTCATCACCTGTCAGTTTTATCAAACAAAATAAATGATAGCAGTGATGCTATGCTGATGACAAAGCGTCAATGTCAGATGACTAGTCAATGATAAATTACAGATTGAACTAAAATATAAATATAACGTTATTTGTATGTAAAGAAATGATGTAAGTTTATTTAGTATGACTATGAATTTGTTTTGTTTCTATGATAAAACATGCGATCGATAACGGCACATGATAGTGTACATTATGTAGTGTAGTACATTATGGAAAGTACCATGTCATACCGCATACAACAAATCTATACATAAATATAATTATGCTGGGAATGATAACGAGTTAAAATTAGCTCAGTGTTTAGTTTATACAATTTCTTTTGAAAGTACACATTAATATAAAGAATTGTCGGTTTGTCGGTTTGTCAAGTATAAATATTTTTTATTTTATTTTATATACATAGAAATATCAAATGGATATAGTAAGCAGTCATATCAAAGTCGAGTAAAAATTGGTATTTTAGAGATAGATACAATTTTCTGTTTATCTAGAAATATATCTCATTCTAATGTGGCTTAAAAAAACGCATCAAGAGTAAATAGAGTACAGGGAACCAGTGGAGCTTTTGGGATTGCTAAATTCAAGGCTACTATTATTGATTTCAAGAATGAAATATCCAACTTGATCAAAAGTTTACAATTTATAAGCGAAAGAAATCAAAGACCAACTAAAAACCATTTAAGTGATAAGGACAGCAAAATCAAGAATATAAAACATGAGCTCGGTATAAAATACCAGTGGGCTAAATGATCTAATATATATATATATATATATATATATATATATACCAGTGGGCTAAATGATCTAATATATATATATATATATATATATATATATATATATATATATATATATATATGTTTCTGGCTTAACCCTCAAATGATGATGATTTTATTACTAAGGTGACACCAGTGGACAAAAATACGATAAAATTGAAGCCTATTATTGTTAGATTCATATTAAGATGCTGAAAAGGTAAGTTCTTGGTTAAATTAACTGAGATCAAGGACTTCAAAGCCTAAGGACTTACCTCGGATCTACTTTAACGATCATCTCACCAAACCCAACAGGTTATTGTTACTAAACCCCAAGAAACCGACCAAAGATTGTGTATCTTTGGTCGGTTTCTTAGACATTTATATGGCATAAATATGTTTGAATGCGTAATTGTACTATTATGGTTCGAAAACCTAGCTCTAGCCCTATAATCAATATTGGATGTCAGAGGATTTAAAAAAATATTGTACGAGTAAAAGTGAAAAAAGTGGTTGTCATTTTTCTACTCTAATTAAATTATATTGTTTACCAGTTTCGAAGTGATAAGAAGCGCATTTTTATATATAAATCGCATTAGATTATATATAAATCAATATATAATTTTTATGGGTACTCCTGAAGCTTCTTCTTGATGTGTAGCCATTTATTTCCTTCTTTTGCACTTGCTTTAGGACTAGTCAAGTAACAAGGACATATGCCAAAATATCAAACTAGTAAATATAATAAAAACACGAATTTAAAACCTAAAATGGAGGTGGACCTTACATATGATAAGAGGGTAAGAAAAATGGATCAAAATTTGTACAAGAAAGGGGTAGTCAGTAAAAAGGATTGGATGACAATCTTACAAAAGTAGCTGCCAAACTTTGAACCAGAGCCCTACATTATAGACTAGACTAGAAGATCTTGAAAGAGACCCATGTCAAAAGACAAACATACAGTGAACAAGATAAATAAGTATCATATTTTGTATACATGTTTGGATAAAGTAGCTTCGTTATTATTATTGTGACAATGCATTTCATTGTATGTCATATGTCAGTATCATGCAAAATTAAGGGAAGCATTCGACATGTAAGTACGTTTGTAATCTTCAAATCAACTTTGACAGTTAAATTGAAACGCAATAAACGTACCGAACTTGTTTTAATAAGCTAACTTAATGAGTTCCAAAGTTTCAATAACAAAATGAAAACCTAATATAATTTTTGACACACAGTGAATATATACATATATGTACATCAGAGATATACCAACAGAATCATTGGGAGTTAGGAAATAAACATTCTTATTATTAGTAGTAATTTGCAGAAAATGTAAGTCTATATACTTAAAACATTTTATAAAGTGAACCTCCGAATACAATACTAGCTTAAATCAAACAAAAGTCACTTGTCACTAAGTTAATTCAAACCTAATGCCTGCATTGTGGACTTTTTGATACCAATATTGTATACAAGTCATTCGCAATTTATCACAAATGAACACAATCTAAAATGATTTCTAGTGTTTACGAATTAAAGATATTTTTTCTTTGTATGAAGACATATATATTTATATATTAGTAACAGTAACACGGTTCTCAAGCATCATTCCTTGCCGGGGAGTGATGGAAAGGGATTATTTTTAACAAACTGTGAAAATTAAGAAAAAATCGCCATGAAGTATTCCCAAGAACCACCAACAAAATGTAAATATTTCAATTTTTTTTTATGTGTCAAATTATATTCAGTATCGAAATCTTCCCTCCATACCTAGTGATTCCTAGTGAGAATTTGCTGTATTATGCATCTGTGTACCAGAATGAGGGTTATTTTAGAAAAATATATACATATATTTCTATACATTACATCATACATTCTTTTTTATGCGATAGAGGGCAAACGAGCAGACGGGTCACCTGATGGTAAGTGACTACCGCCGCCCATGGACACCCGCAACTCAAGAGTCACAAGTACGTTGCCGGCCTTTTAGGTAGGAGTACGCTCTTTTCTTGAAGGTTTGAAGATCGTATCGGTTCGAAAATACGGCAGCCGACAATTTATTCCATAAGCTCGTTGTGCGAGGCAAAAAGCTTCTGGAGAAGCGCACACTGGAGGAGTGCCAATCATCCAGGTGATGGGGATGGATATTTTGTCGCGTAGGACGATGGCAGAAACCTGCAGGCGGTATAAGTCCGAACAATTCCTCTGAACACTCCCCATGATACAAGCGATAGAGGATGCAGAGTGAAGTTCATCTCTACTCATAATGTATGATGTTTCTTTGTCATGGCCTACAGCTTAAGAAGCCACGAAGATTTCGACATATAAAGTATCATTTCAATAGTCTTAATAGTGCTAGTAATATGCAGTAATTTCTAGATAACGTCCTTCCTGTGCTGATTAGTTAAGCCTGGAATTCACAACCAGCACAAAGTGTTTTCCTTTTAAGCGGAACGTGTGAAAAAGCATCTGTCCAGGTGTATGGTGTGGGTCATGCTGCATCCACGATACTTGCAATGAGCATGATGACAACTACTTCTTGACTCCACAGTAGCTTTCCATCAGGTAGAGTGGAGTCATTGTGGTAGGCTTATAAATAAAAAGTCAGCAAAAACAGGGACAAAGTTCAAAAAGCAGTCGGGTTATACATTTTTTTAAAGTCCGGGCGGCGGTTGTTACTTACTTTCAGGTGATCCATCTGCTTTCCCGCTATGCCATAAATAGAAAATATATATGTGTGATGTTTCTTCAATCAATCTTACACTACACTTCTCAGTGAACACACACTCATTTTATTCTCAGATTTCTTATCAAAGTTGGTGCCAGTACTCCCTAATGAAAAGCCAGACGTGCTTTAAATGACATTTTCTGACTTTTCACGAAGAAGTGTAGGATACATACTTTTTATCTGAACGAACTTATTTACTTGTTATTTCCTTTCATGCGAAAATGCAAGCAGACTTGATTGTCGGCGTAAAACAGACACTTGAAATGTAACCCGCCCATACAGTAAACCGGACTCGTGTTTTTAAATATTTTTTTTAAAGGACTTCTACGCATTTCGCCTGAATATAATAGTAAAATAAATAAATTAACGGGCACGAATGTGCTGGCTTGACCGGTGCTATACCACGGACATTTCCATTTCCCCGAAATTTCTGGGGTTTTTGGAGGCCCACTCTCGACTCGAGAAGGCCTATTCGTGTCTAAGCATGGCTCTACCATGAGATGTTTTTCATCTCATTCAATATCTAGTAACTACATTAGTACTAAATATGTACTTACATTATTCAAATTAAATAAAAATATGTAATACTTACATTACCCAATACCGCTTTGACAGTTACAAAAACAACCTTTACATAATAACGTGACCCTACACTTTTAAGCATAATACTCCATTATCATATTCATGATATGTTCAGATAACCACGAATCGTTTACAAAGTCCCGAACAAACGAAGAAAAACGATTACAGCTTTTATCCTAAGCAAATAATGGTGGCACGTCAAATTATTCCTCAAAAATATGAAACGTCGTCCCGTTTGTGGATAGTATCGACATTTAGAGAGGAAAAAAATTTTGTTATCCACTAATACTTGTCCCAATTCTGGGTTTTCTTTGTATCCGTCATATTTAAATATATTCGACACAGAAATAATGAATAGCGCGGGGTTCGTTTTAATTAAGGACAGAAAACAACTAAATAAAAATCACATGAAATTCTTTTGTGTTAGTCATAGTGAAAGTATCATAATTATCTGTCTATGTTTAAATCTTAATTATGTCTTAACAGCCAGTGCCCTCGGCATCCGTCATGTCCAAATGATTTGCATGTCCTTCTGCATGATAGCGTTATTGATGGCGCGCAGCAGTTTAGGAGTTGCTATCTTAGCCATGACTGACACCAATAATGTTAACGTGGAGGTGAGTGTTTTGATTATAATTTGCACCAGATAATTCTACCATGTCTTAGAATTGCCCACTATCTCTAAAACTCTTATTAAAGAAAACATTTTTGTTTGTAATATATGGTCATAGTTTATTTTGCTTTTTTCACGCGACTACCCAAAGAGTCTAATCTATGTTTGCTGGGGTCATCTATTTAAGATTTTTTTATTATTATTCCACCATTACATTTAAATGCCGTAATAAATATTAATGATAGTGTTCAAGTAGATCACGGGAAGATATTGAAAGGGAAAAAGTAGCTTTTAAGAATACCATATAGAGATAGATATCGTTAGTTCCATTTTCACTCAGAACAAATAAGTGTGATGAGCACGATCGTGTGTTCTGTGTGTAGATGTAATGTAGCTATAATTGATATATAATATATATAATTAAGTATCAATTTGATATTATTATCAGTGTATAATTTTTATATTTAACACATCCTGTTACAATACGGATCTGAACTATGACAGCACCTTTTTGAAACATGTGTATACACGAATAAACTGTATCTGTCTCTTTTTCTTTATCATGGAATTTTACTACAGTTAAGATAAACGTTGATGTAAGTCTTTATGTTTATAATTTATCTAATTTAAATGTACTTTGTGAAACTTCTGTAGACTTGATAATAGATGACTGATAACTGATTTTTAAATATATATGATGTTTTTTTGTCACATACTAGAATATGCTATGAATGTAGATGTGTGAGCTGTGATTTTAATCATCATAGTCATTAGATTAGATTAGAGTAACATCGTGTATAATATTTGGATACAACGCGAACGTCAGCAACAAAAATTTATAAGTGTTGTACATATTTAAAAAAATATATCTTGTTGACGTTAAATATTGAATTTGTTGATTCTCGTAAAAAACAAAGTAAATATATAACTGGCTTGATAGATTTTTACCTTTTGCAGACGTACGACTGGGATAAAAAGACCCAAGGGTTAATCTTGTCGTCGTTTTTCTGGGGTTATATGTTTATGCAGATTCCTGCTGGATTATTGGCGAAAAGGTTCGGAGGGAAACCCATTTTATTAGTAGCATTGCTAGTTAATGGGTGTCTCACTGCTTTATTTCCAACACTGGCTAGCTTGGTGAGTTATCTACAATTTTTAAATGGATTAATATTTTTTATATATTTATCGCTTTCACAAGTTTGCTGCTATAATTATTTATATCTCGTTGTTTAATTATTGGTTGTGTCACTAGACGGCTTTGATTGCATCTTTTTTATGTCAGTTTTAAGACCTCTGATACATTTTGTATTGAAGTTGCTTCTGATACCGTTCTTCGAAAGTACTATAAATGATCAGTGCTATATCAATCCAATATAGTTCAGATATATTCTGTCAGTTGTTTTATTTAGTTACCTGCAGTAAAATATCACACCCAGTTCTTTCCGATCTCGTTTATAAAAAACGTCGTCTGTAGTGAATTTATTAGGATGTGTGTGCTGCGCACGTCTGTGTGTACCTTTAATTATATGTATATCATTAAATATTTGGTATGATCTTGTTTAATTTTTAAGTATATACAGTAATATGTGGGTACTTTAATGTGATTTATTCCTTTCAGACGCTTTATAAACTCACTACATATATGTATGTCCTTCAACATGGAAAACTAGAAACAAAATGTATTTAAAAAAGAAACATTTAATTCGAATTCACAATGATTAAATAACAGATAGACAATAATATTTTTTTTATATACGGTTTTTACTCACGTGTGTATTTCGGGGATACCCGGCATGTTTGACGTCCGGAACCGTCGGGCTGGACGACTTACTCCTTAAGAAAGGTCTCTTGTCCGAAACTAGTCGGGCATCCCTTAAATACAAGTGAGTAAAAACAGTATATTAAAATGAATATGAATGTAGCTCACGAAAGTTTTCATTCTAATATTTTGGAATTTGTAATAAACGTATATTATCAAAAAGATTTAAATTTCACTGTACATTTTCAGGGAGGATGGGCATTAGTGTGTGTTGTACGCATTGCCATGGGTCTATCACAGGCTTGTCTATACCCAGCCAGTCACACACTCCTCGGCAGATGGTTACCAACTAGCGAGAGAACGACTTTCACTGGTGTGGTTTATTCAGGTAAAATGACACTCATGTTTACTAAGATATTTTTAAAATTATTGTTAGGTCCTAACTACAAAAGTTGACATTATTACAAGGAATACAATTATTTATTTAATAGTTCATTATACATACATATACAATTCAATATGAATCATAAAAAGTCCATATTGAGTTGGGTACCGGAGGCCTAAACCCTTAATCTCCTATTTTCCCTCCCCTCTAGCATACTTACATACCGTAGAGTTTTCCATGGACGGGGGTTGTCACTCACCATATTTTGTACATTAGAAGATGTAATTCACCGGGTCTTAAGGGGCACAGTGGGAAAGGTCTATGTCCAACAGTGGACTTTAGTGAGCTAATTGATTGAAACATGCACAATTAGTTGTTCAAGATCACACACGAAAGTTACAGACGTTACTGGTATAAATGACATGTTTATGATTTACGTAACTTATGATTTAATATCAGTAGTAGCAATAACAACTCTGTTTAAATACATTTAATTAATATATTGTGTAGTGTCGTCATAAAATATATTTATTTAATGTACTTCTTGCCCATACCACTTAAGACATCATGAAAGATTTCCAGTACGTACTTACATATGTATAAGCTATAAGCTTTCAATGTCGTCGCATTGAATAGAAATTCTAACTCTCGAAATAGCATACAAAAATTCAATAGGTAAGCCTCTGATGTGGTATCTCATGTATACTGCATTGAAATCAAGTTAATAGCAAAACAAAAGTATTTGTAGTTCTTATCAAATAAATATAACAAATATATGTATATGTATGAATTTTTTTTTTACATTTCAGGAGCACAAATAGGCACAATAATAGCTATGCCTTTATCTGGATACTTAGCATTAACAGCTGCAGGCTGGAAAATGATCTTCTATGTCATATCTACAATAATGTTTTTAACTGCTGCAATGTGGTACTTTTTCTCCGCTAATTCTCCTTATGAACATCCTATGATAAGCGAATCAGAAAGAGACTATATTGAAATGGGAATTAATAGCGTGGAACCACAGGTAAGGATCTAAAATGACTTTTAAAAACCAACACTGATCTTCCATAAACGAAAGTGGTATATTTAAGTACAAGCAGTCTATAGCACAGCATAAGCAGTATTCCTGATATTTCTAATAATAATCACAAATGTTAACCATTTTGTTTATGGAATAGGGGTAAACGTGTAGACAGGTCACCTGATGGAAAGCGAGTACCACCGTACATGGACACCTGAATTCAAGAGTCGCAAGTGCGTTGCCAGTCTTTTAAGAAGAAGGAAGCCCGTTTCTTGAAAGTTTTAAGGTCGTCTCGGTCTTAAAATACAATACAATTTGTTCCACAGGCTGGTTGTGCTAGGCAAAAAACTTCTGAAGAAGTGCTCAGGGGTGGACTGCCAATCATCCAGATGGGGGGATGACAGTTTTGTCATGCTGGATTTCACATAATACTATATTATAATACAATTTAATCAAGGTCTTCTGCAATTAATTATGCTGATAACTCAAAGTTTTTGAATACAACCAATAAATAAAATACTTATAATTTCATATGCCTCTTACCCTGCCGAAAAACTAGTTGTGCGTCATAAAACGCCTATATTGTTCATAGTGTCATTAAGGATGATGTAAGGTTCCAAACTATATATTTTATACATATCGTCGGTCGAATAATCAATTTCACATGCTTGAAGACTTACACGACTTTTTGAACAGTCAATGTGTAAAAGAACAATGTTTTCCTTACCCATTGATGATATAGAGTTTACTTTTAACTTAATTACAGATAAACTACCCTACACCTTGGAGGGAAATGTTTTCCAGCCCACCTGTATGGGCAATGGTGGCGGCTCATCTCGGTGGGTCTATGACTTACATGCTGTTCTTTGTTGACCTTCCTACATACCTTGAAAGGGCTATGCATATAACTCTGACAGACGTAAGTATAATCTTTGTATACTTACAGTTTACAATAAGAGAATAATAAAAATTAGAATAAGAATAAAAAATCAAAATCGAATCAAATACGAACAGTCCTTGATTTTAAGAATATTATTTTACATTTCAGAGTGCTGCATTATCAGCTTTGCCTTACGTAGGCATGGGTGTAGGAAGCATAGGATCAGGGATGTTGTGTGAATACCTCAATAATCGAGGCCTACTTTCAGTGGGAGCCAGTAGAAAAATGTTTAATTCTGTAGGTAAGTCAGCAGTCAGCAATAGTGTAGTTAATTTACAGTTTCACCTCTACTTGGCTGCAATGAATATTTAAATCTATTAGACATTATTGCACATAACTTTTATCATATACTTCTTCTATATATTTAGAGGAAATTCCAAGATTTAAATGATGATAACTGAGAAAGATAACCTCAGGTGCCAAAAATGTTAGAGTGGTACACATATTACGTGTAATCATGGGCGACCGCCACTAGACCAGAAAAAAACAAGAAAGCAACTCCATCGGTTGAGGAAACGCGCCTGGGTGAGCTAATGCAGTATTAGCTCGCAAAATCCATGGTAGCGTATTCCGTATTTTCTGTACTTCTTGTGACTGGAAATTTCAAGATACCAGGAAACTTCAAGAATACCGTCATGAAAGAAATAAATATGAAATGTAGTGTAGTGGTGAGTTGGAAAGAAATATCACAGCACCTTTTATTTTGCAGCCATGTTTGGTGCGGCACTTGGTATAATAGTGCTAGCGTTCCTCGGTCCGGACAACAAAGTCATAGCCATTATGACGGTGATTTTGGTCTTAACTGTTTACGGAGGCACTTCAGCAGGATTTATGGTAAGGGTAAAGAAAACATTACAAAATCCATTCCGAATACTATCAAAGAACTCACTTAAAATAATAGTTTTATATTATTTTCTTCAAAATTTATTATATTTGGGCTACAGATAGTAAGTCCAGTTTGCTTCATTAGAGAAGGACGATATAAGTTCTAGCAATTGGTAAATGTAATAATCAGGATCTTGCAAAACAGGTTTAGTATAAAATTGCAAATTGATAACACACAGGGTCTAAGAATTGCTTTTAGACCTAAATATCTTGTTGTAGGTCAACTTTTTGGATTTGTCTCCACAATTTGCCGGTGTGATGCTCTCTATGACCAACTTCATCGGATCGCTTGGCAGCCTCTTTACACCTGTCATTACCAGCTTTATATTAAAAAATGATCCGGTAAGTTCTATTGTTTCAAAATTGTCCAGAAAAAGAGTCCATTTGTCGTTTTACGTACATATTTTTTATAGTATTCTTATATAATCGTATCTCTATAATATAAAAATTTCTTGAGAAGATGATGATATATCATAATACATATATATGTACCTATTATAAATGGTTCGTTATATTAAAAAAATAAACAAAACAGTGGCGTTTGTTGAGCAACTCAACTTGGTTTTTGTTTTTTTTTAATAAATGACTTTTTCGTTTTAAGTTCTTATGTTTTGATTTCTATTTCTCATGTCATATATTTTCTTTACAGTCAGATGTCAGCAGTTGGCGGATAGTATTTTTGATGACAGCAGCCATTGCAGTTGTCTCGAACCTTATCTACATTACATTAGGCAGCTCAACTCGACAGTCGTGGGACAACCCTCACTATAAGGAAAGGAGAAAAACCAATTCAGGTTTGTTAATTTCCGATATATCTATGAAATTTAGTATTAAGAAGACAAAAATAAACATTTCTAAAAATAATAAATGCACTGACTGAATAATGAATATTCAATCAGAATTAAAAGTAAATCGTAACTTAAAAACGAGGACAAAATCCTTATTTCACAACTAAAATAAAAAAAAAATATATGTGCCTAAGCATGGCTCTACCACTGTAAAACGCCTGAACTGGTTCCCTAGTAATCATCGAAAATTAGAACCATTTTTCTTATTGGATAATATTACCTTATATTGTTACAGAAGAATTAAAGCCATTAGACAATCAAAAAATTAAGGAGTTGGAAGCATTGAACCAAAGTTAATATCTGAAGAAGACTAACATGATGAACCTGAAAGTGACTCTTGATAGGATTGTGGTCCATTTATGTACATAGACGTTTATGTACTGACCTGATTAGCAATAAATTAGTAGTCAGTAGATCAGACTGTTACAGGAATGGTAACGCAAATAATAATTAAACTTTAATATAATATAACGGCATATAATTAAAACATAATTTATTAGACAACCTTTTATATTTGATTTTATTATTACCTCCTGAACTTGATTATTGCACCTACAGACTATTCTGATGACTAAAGAAGGTGCAATCTTCAGAAGACCGCAGCTCTAAAACACTTTACTACTAATTTACATAAATACATACATACGCTCAGCCTGTATCCCGTAAGGGGTAGGCAAAGGTGTATATGCCAATTAGAATAGATCTTGAAAGAGATATTTACTTTTTAAATATCAAGCTCTTTGAAATTCATTGTTTATGGCCTTTGTCCAAAATTTTTAACTAAGACATCTTTTAGCTAAATAAAGTTTCGACTATTCAAAAATTAACTCATATGACAAATATTCTTTCTTTTTCTGATACTTTCAAATAATTTAGAGCCATTTATCTGAACATCAAAACGTTGTACAGAAAAGTAATCTCACACGGAATTAATGTTAGATTAACAAATGGCTTCCATTGCTTTTGGAAAAAGAAAAAGCAACTAACTATGTTCAGTCGTAAATAAAGAAATATAACATTGTTTGGTTTTATTTTAAACTTAATAACTAATACGACACTACGTACCGCTGGTAAGTTGAAATTTAATTTTAATTTTAATTAATACAAGCAAGTCAAAACAGCGGCAATGTAATTGTTTTAGATCAAGCGACCAAGTCAAGGGTGTAATAATTTATATAACACTGTAGTAATAATTTTTTGTTTAAGTAACATCTACACGAAAGATTTCATCACAGTTACTTGCGGTATAACAAAGTTCGACTGGCCTGTAGGTCTCTCAGTCAGTGATCCTGACTGCTGAACTCGAAGGTTTCTGATCCACAAATAATAGACTGCACAGATGGCGTAACAGTTTAATTTGTCACCTCGCCCCCACACTGCCATGTCGAGTGTTGTGGGTTCAATCCCCGCACGGGACCATACATTATATAATCCTCAAATAATTTTTCTGGGTGTTCTTTGTGGTCGTTGTTTGAATGTTTGTAAAGTCCCCCGCGACTCAGGAAATAATCCTAATGCGGGAGTTGCCTTTTTATAAGAATGAATGAATGAATGAAGAATTATGACAAATCTAGGTATTTGTGTCTATTATTTCAATGTTTATAATGTTCCCTGAGCCACGACAATCAGTGCTACCATGAGTGTTGAGATATATACATATATTTGTTACAGAATCACACCCGAGCAACTGAATGAACATGATTATTGCCATAGAAATAGATTTTAGTGTGGTATAGTGGCCTATAGAGTACTTATCGCTGAAAATGTACGTTTCTAAATTTCCACGTCGATTAATTGTTTCATAATTTAATTTTATAATCTGAAAGAAAGAGAAAGAAAAAACATGATTATTTGGCAACACCTAAAACATATAGATACATAAACAATTTTGCAATTAATGTCAGTTCTAAACACGGACCCAAATCAGCATTGTGTCAGACGAACTTCTGACGCTGGTTTTCAAATTGGGCCCAAGTGGCGATGTACGTAAAACTAGAGGCAGACCATAATTATTATAAGTTACAAGGTTTGCAACCAGAGTGAGCTGCATCCTTGAAATCAAAATTCCCAGACTGAAAACGCTTGAACCAACTCCGTGCTACTCTTACTGACACAGCATTAGGCCCATAATCATCAACTTTTTTTTTAGCAGCTTGAGTCGTGTTTTTCCTTTTTTTGTAATAAAACTTCAGAATGTATCGCATTTCTTCATTAGATTCACTCATATTGAGGGACAATTTTTCTTTTCTGAATATTTTCTTGATATTCTACCTGCCTTTCTACTTGCCATTCTGTATGCCATAATATTACTGATGCGATTACTTTAGAAATTACAGCGTGTTTCTTCTAATCGTGAACTTTTTTCAAAACTAAGATAATGCGTATAGACTGTTCATAAACAAATCTCTGTATAATCATTTCTAAAATCGATATTTATCTTAGAATGAGATTTTAATATGTGTGCACTTAGCTTTCATTGTCATATGTCACTTATATTCATGTATTCCCATTAATATCTGATTTTAAATTAATCAAGACAGTGTGTTCATTTTTTTTTTGTTCTCAGAAATAATTGGAGATAGATGTGAAGAAATACTAATAATGATTATTTATATCAAAAATTGTTTATTATGTGTTAGTATAATTCCATATTAAAGTAGACTATTTTGAATTATTTCAGGAAGTAAATAGACTGTCAATTTGTTGTGCTGATTAGCAATGTAAGATATTTTGATCCCACCAGCGGTAGCTTGCGAGTTTCCCTGTGGACTTCTCTACAAACTAATAGCAAGACAAACACGGATATCTAAGATTAAGGGTAGATGGAATTAAGTTCACCTAATCATCCATAAGCCGGTGCAAGTTAACCTTGTGATTAATTGCCAGGGTCGTCGGTTGCATTCCGGTTCTTAATATAAACATAAAACTATAAGTTACAGACTTTACCTACCTACATTTATTCAAACCAGACATTCAAATTTCAACCTACACCCGAATATATAAAAGTCAAAATACATAGCAGCAGTAATGTCTGACTCCAAACTACGCGTGATTACAATATTTGTTTAGAAAATCAGTGGTAATTTACATACCTTCAGCGGTATATTGTTATAGTAATAGTAAGCAATGATAAGTGTGATAATAGTGTTTGATGAGAAGATATTTTTTTCTCATAACTGTCTGCATACATAGGCTTGGTTGTACTGTTTTTGTTATCAAAACATAATGGACGTGGATTTCATAAGATGTCAGTTTCAAGACGGACACTACGGCGTAATTACTAAAAATGGTACGTTATTCTCCAAGAAAATTTTCATATTTACGGTTCAGAGACGCATTTATAGGGTTTTTCTCTATTTTTAATAAACAATTGTTCAATATTCAGTGGTTTTTTTTATGGGATAGGGGCAAACGAAGAGACGGTTTTGAACATACTTTAAGTAATCAGTTTTTTATTTAATTTCCTGACTTAATCGTAAATATTTGGTGGTTATCATATTGTTGACGATCAAATAATTTACCCACAATAATGGCCCGCCGACAAGCAAGACGACCAATCCTAACACTGATTTAGTAAATTGCCAAAATCGCTCTATGTGTTTAACCGTTTTGTTTGTACCGCTGGTAAACAAAATGAATCTGAGAATAACTCTGATGATAGGACTACCTAGCATGTTATTATAGACAAAAAGATTTACGCTACGCCTTAGACAGTCAGTAAAAAGAGAGGAATTTGAAGAATAGATTAATTATAGTTTTGGAGAATGAGTAATGAAAAATGAAAAACCATCAAACAGGTTATTGATAACAACAGCGGCTGATAAGTAACACTTAAAAATAAGAATTACATTTAATATTCTTAAGCCTACGTAGCGACTCTATTCTTCCTTTTTTTCGTCTCTGTTATCATTGTGTATCTATACCTAACGATTACAATTCAAATGGTGATAATATTAATTGAGGTCTAAAGAAAATATTCGTGTATATAAAGTATTGTCTATCTTTCAAAACGAAAACAAAAGTAAGTTATATGCATGCATACATAAAGCCTTGGCCCAAAAGTATTGAGCACCTTACACATTTCGCACGTGCATTTAAAGAATGGCAAAAAAACATATCATTTTATTTGTCATTACAAAATTTTAGCATTTATTTATCTGTTCGCTACTATTGCTTATTGTGGATATATCTAGTGATTTAGTGCGCTTTTGGTAGTAAGATACATTCGTTGCAATATGTCAAAAAGATTTCCAAAACTGTGAAATATTCGTACGTAGCAGTGCAATATGCTTTTAAGCGATTTTCTGCTACCGGATCGAACTTCTCACAGAAGACTTCAGGAAATTGGCATGAAAGGATGTAAAGCCAATCAGAAGCCATGGCTCTCCTTTGATAACAAAAAGACATACCGAAGTTTCAACACAGATGATTGGTCGAATGTTGTGTGTGGTCAGAGTTCAGAGTAATAAGCTCGTAAAATCAATGCCAAAAAAAAACTACCTAAATTAAGGCAATACCTGGACCTACACAATATTGTTTTTTTGGGAATGAATACCGATATAAACCCACACAAAAAGTTTTATTTCATTTCCATTTGATAACTTATGATAATCTTTAGCTAAAATAATTCTCACATATTATGATTCTGACTTTCAGGAATCAGTATTGGCGTTCGTCACCTCCAAATGCTGTATATGTTCGCTACCTCAATCGCTATTGGCATTATCCGTGGCAGTATGGGCATCGCCGTACAGGCGATAAATGACCAGAACAGGAAAGATGACACTTATATACAGGCGAGTTTTAACATCATTACCATCATCACCATTCATCTAATCATATTTCACTGCTGTACATACGCCTCTCCTAATACGAGCAGATTGGGTCCTCAATTTTATTCACTTTCTTTTATTTTATTAAATGATTCTATTGCCGTTCAGAGAATATATTTTTACATTAGTCTGAATGTTTAACACATAATAGCACTAGCTACTCCTGAGGGTGGTAGTCACTTAACATCAAGTGACCCGTCTGCTCGTTTGCCCCCTATCGCATAAAAAATAAAAATGAACACTTTAGTCAGTTACCCTATAACTTGAAAAACCCTAAGTTTCAGAGTATTAGATGTAATTTTCATGTTTCAGATACACAATTGGAATGGTAAAATCCAAGGTGCAGTTTTGTCATCTTTTTTTATTGGCTATGCTCTGATGCTCGTACCTTCGCAGAAAGTTCTTAGAAACATTAGGGTCAAGTTGCTAACTACCGCAATATTATTTATTAACGGCGTTCTATGTGTAGCAATGCCCACAATTGTAAACAAGGTAATATGTTTAATTTATCATAGTTAATTTTATTAAATTTCAATACAAAATTCCATAATTATGACCTAAATATTGAAAGGGAAAATGTTAAGCGGTTATTTTATGTTTTTTTTTTTATTGAAGTTATGTTTGCAGGGCTTTTTCAAGGAACATATAATTTACTTTATTTTATATTCAAATGTAACATTCTTCATAATCTTTTTCTTCCTAAAGACTTTTTATTTGCAATGTTTAGTAGTAAAAATATTGGCATTTCACGCCAACCATGAGTTTGATCATCGATCAGGCCCACTGGTTTTATGTTTGAGGAACAAGATTAGATTAAGGTAAACCTTCGTCACAGCACTCATATATTTAATTTTATTTGATAAATATATCTTCCAAATATTAAGAAACGTTATATTATTTATTAACAGGGTGGCTGGATAGCGGTGTGCAATGCAAAATTTTTAATGGGTATGACACACTCATGTTTTCATACTATTAACCACGAGCAGCTTGAAATCTGGCTCCCACCCAATGAGAAAAGTTTTTTCAGTACTTTAATTTATTCAGGTAACGTTTAGTTTATTAAGATTCCAACTTTAGTGAATATTACATAAATAGTAATTTCTCTTTACCGTTCTTAGGACAATGTATAAAATGCCTAACTATCAAAATCTGAAAAAAAAACTCACACAATGAATGTTTGCCTAACAGTTCAAAATTTTATAATAATATAAAGCGTTACATTTTTTCATTTAATAACAAGTATATTGTTTTTCAATATATACACCCCTAAATATAAAAATAAACTTAAACATTAAATTAATAAAGCATTTTATCAAACCTAAAGCCATTATCATCGTCTTTTTACTCTTATCTCAACTTTATTCGAGGTGGGTGCAATGTGCTCTTTTTCCTGCCTTCCACTCTATCATTCGTTATTTCACTGCTTACTGCCTTTATAACCTTTTTCACGCAGTTTATCAATATTTTGTTTGGTATTCCCCTAAAAAATTCAATAGTCAAAATTCCATACATAAAATTTTCTTCCTGACATTTTGTTAAACCCTTCGCATCACATGTCCTATCTATTGCTCCTCAACTTTGCATCCACTAACGCTACTGTAAGGCTCCTTTTAATGTATTCATTCCTTACCTTGTCCATTGTAGACACACCGCACATCCATCTCACTTTCATTTCAGATACATACGGCGTCTTTCGTCCGTTCTCTTTGTAGCCCAACTTTCAAATCCGTCCAAGACTAGACTGGTGCCTTCAATTTAATAGAAGAATAATAATAGAAAAATGAAAAAAAAATTTTTTTCATTCAGTGAATGAAACCGTGCTATATCTGTATTAGATATTTGTGAGCTAAATATTTTTCTTAAAACCTATCATCCTATTTATATTACTATGTAAGGAAGGCGCTGAAATCCGTCACCGACCGCCAACAGTACACACTAGTACGTCTGAATACATTTATCATATGAAATTAAAACAAATGTATTATTTTGTATGAGTACTTTGGTTATATGTAAGTTATAAGAAGTTTCTTGGCTAATAAAATTATATTTTTAAAAAAAAACAGTCTACTTTCAGTAACTTCCAAACTTCTGTCAGTATACCATTAGGCCTGAAAACTTTTCCCTTTTTCATAACTTATACAGTATTCTGATTTCATTTCTATTACTTTCATTCACCTTTTAACTAGAAATTAGTAAATTTTGTCGCGATGTTGGTACCTTTGTAGGCAAAGATGCTCGTAATTTTTTTTAACCTATTGCTATCACTAACTTTTCAATTTCTAAGATCCCATGCTCTTTTTCGTAAACATCATTCGCTACTCCCACGTGCCCATTAAAATGTCCTTCTATAAAAAACTTCTCCCTATCAGAAATATGTACCTACTATAACGCTATCGAAATCTTGCCAAAACTTGTTTCTAACTTCATCCTTGCATCCAGCTTGAGGTGCATTCATGCTAATTACATTCAAAATCAGGCTCTTCCATACTAGTTCCACAACAATAATTCTATCATTCATTCTCTTGCCATCCGTCACACACTCACACACACATACATATTGTAAGAGTTTTGGCTTGTATTTTATGGTAGGTCGCCTACCTGTAGCCAACCCTTCTTGGGAATGTAGGCGCTATAAGTAGGAATGACTGTCGCGTTCCTAAGTGAGCTTCAGGGTCAGGAAACACCTACTGGCTATGACAAAACCTAAACTGACTGACGAAATTGAGTGTGAACAAAACATACTTAAATATTAAATGGTTGCAGAAATCGCAGGAGATATGTCATTAGTGTTAAAAGAGGTTCTATAACTATCTTTTAATATCTTTATCAGCTCTTAATCCTCTATACAGTAGAACCTTAACTAAAAAATATACATTTAAATCTCGAAAAACACTTCCTCGTCGGTTAAGTAGCTTGTAAGAAAATTGCGCTGATACAAATATCAGCTATCGAACACAGAACCTCTTTATTTTAAATCGGTCAATAAATAACTAAGAGAAATAGAAAGGTAGGTAAATAAATCATTGCTCAACCGATAACTAATGGCCTTTTTTGATGTATATTGTTTGCTCCCTTGCCGTTTACATTTCAGAAATACTCGGAAATAGGACTCTCACTTGACATTTATTTATGGAAACTCCTACTGTTTACTTAATTATTTGCATTTGGCTTACGGCTCCATTACGGCTTCGACTGTTTCATTTTGAATATTAAGTATCAATCAACATTATGAATTACCAGCTTCTGCTAGCGCTAGCATCAAAGTACATACATAAATAATCGACTGACCTGTTGATCTACTGTTCAGTGATCCTGACCGTTGAGCCAAAGACTTGAAACAATCATTAGTGATCCTGATTGAATTATCGCAGGACGCGGGAGTTATCTTACACTCAGTCTATCCCTACCCCGGGTAGGTAGAAAAAACAGTTCGCTATTTGTTTAAATCATATATTTATAAATCCAATTAACTTGTAATACAAGTAAGGGACTTCTGATCAGCACTATTATCTGAATAACACCAACTCGTTCAATGAATTTTCTTCGCGGTTGGCCCCTACAAGCCTTCTCTACTAACTTTTGGCTAAAAAACTTATACATCCTGCACGAAGTCAGACTTAATGCCTTAAGTAATCTCTACCAGGCAACCTTGAAAGTGTTGTGGAAATAAAGAAATATAACCGTAGCAGAGCCATAATTAGGCTACGACGAATATTGGGTAGGTCTCGCACAAAACCGGTGGTTAAACGTGCCTGCATTGTTTTTTACCGACTGGACGGCCGTGTTCACTAACCATCATATGACCAATAAGCTTGTTTGCCTCCCTATGCCATAAATTAAAAAAGTGATCGGTTCAAAATGGCAATGGCAATGGTACGGATTTTCTTTTTTTTTGAGATAAATGGTACCTGGCAATCAGTATTCACAATTTTATGACTATCTTAAGCAACTTAGGTATATTGCTTAGAAGTTTTATCAAACGTAATTCCCATTGAAACATAAATAATATATTTTGCCGAAACATATTTCATTTGACTTTGTGTTACTTAAAAAGAAATTACTTATTTATTTCTAAAATACTATAAATTAGTAAAATGTCTGTAGCAATGGATTATGAATATTAATTGTAGATAATTATAAGTGTTAATTTCACAGCCAACCGAATCCATTAACCTTTTTTCTAATTATAAAATTATATATCTATACTTAAATTATTATAAATGTGAAAGTAACTCTGTTTGATTATCTATTTTTTTCCTTTCCACGGCTTAATGGCTGACTAACATTATGCATGGTGATCATTCAAAACCTGAGGAAGGACTTTATATACATATAACGTGTGGATGAAGCCGCGGGCGGTAGTTAATAATATCATAAAAGTGGATGTCTGTTCGTTTTTTTGTTTATTTATTGCTATTACTTATTAACTTCTCATTGTGAAATTTTACTTTTTCAAGGTTACAGAAAAGTACTGTAACCCTCACACTACTTTTTTTTTCAATTACCTTTATCCAGAAAAAAAACTTACTAGTCCCGAAATAGATATAAAAACAACTTTTTACATGAGCGAGGCCGCAGGCAAAAGCTATTCGGTCATATTTATCACGGTACTTGATTTCAGGTGTCCAAATAGGAATTATCATAGCTCTCCCTGTAGCCGGTCTGATATCGGCTGCTACATTGGGATGGGAATTAATTTATTATTCCTTAGCTATGATGGGGCTATCCTTGGCAGTTATATCAGGAACATTATCTGCCAGTACACCCGAGGATCACCAAGCAGTTGGAGATGCTGAAAAGGAATTTATTAAGAAGAATTTGGAATGTTACCGCAAGGTATACTGATTCTTAAGATCGTAAAGATAGATAGATAGTGTGTTTAAAATTGAGAAGCTGGTAGAGTTCTGCAGCTTTTCCCTTCAAGTAAGAATTGGCAATTTATAATAGATTTAACTCTCTGCTAGTACTTGCCATTTAAGTCTTAACATTATAAATTATCAGCTGTTTGTGATAACATTCTCCTAGAAATTTTGAACCGAAAATCTTATGTTATACTCCACATCATAATCTGGCTCTGTGCCAAATTTCGTATAGGGCTGTTTAGCCCGTCTGGCATCATTGAGTAACAAACATCCGTCGAAACAAAATGGAAGTAGTAAGATTGCCTGATTTTAAACGCAAGATGTTGGTCAGGTCAGGTCTTACTTAACGTGTTCCCAGATTTCTTCTATGGCAGGATGGCACATCGTGTAGTTTGAGTCGGTCCGATTCCGATACACCGTTCCACTGAAAATCCCGGTGGGATGACGGCCCGAGAGGTTTTACACACGAAAAATAAAAGGTCTTACAAAACAATTTAAAAAATAATAGTCATTTTTATTTTTTATTAATTAACAGAAAGAACTCCAAATACCATGGCAAGGAATTTTGAAGTCATCAAATTTTTGGTCTGTCGTTTGTGCACATGCAGCCAGTAATACTCTGTTTATTTTTTACTTATCGTCTTTACCAGCATACATAATGACTTTTGGAATAACTTTAAAAGATGTAAGTAATATTATATTTATACAAATTAAACATGTATTTTTAAGTATAGTATATTCAATGGCATAGCATAAAATAGATAAGAAAAGATAAGATTACTTATTTTTTGAATTCAAAGTAAATTGTTAATTTGTAGGTAGCCATTCCTTTTTATTTTTAAAAACTCTTATCCGTCTGGTCTATTTTACGACTTACACATTAGAATTGTTAATTTAAATACTAAAATTGAAAAAGATTTTATCGTTTTTAACTCTCTCGTATTTACTACCAGTGGTTTTTCTTCATCAAAACTTTTTTTTTCTTTCAGAGTTCTTGGTATTGTATGTTGCCTTTCATAACAATGGCAACAATTTATATTATATTAAGACCAATGAGTGAGTGGATTTATGGACTAAAGAATTTGAACTGCATCTGCAGTGTACAAATGTTTAGAAACATTATCAACACAATCGGTAAAAACACTATTTACTTTGTAATTTTGGTACATTATCTTATTCTCTAACTGACCACTGACAACAAAGACATTAATAAATTGGGATAAAATAACGATTTCAGTCTAGAGAGCTAACTGACTAACGATGTTAGTGATGTAGGTGCCTTCATAGTAAAGTTTTAAGACTGACAAGTTTCAATTGTCATATGAAATTGACTGAGATTTATCGACCATTAGCTGTTGAATGCGACATCACTTACGATAAAAACTAACCTGTGTGTTATTCCATACTATAATCTACATATTATGTACATCTGTAGACTGCGATCCAGATCCGTTTAATATTTTATAATGATTTAGCGACATTCAAATAAAAACATTTACCTAAATAATATTAGCACGATAAAAATTGGAACTCCAGTCGTAAATTCAAGATTTTTTTTTCTTTTTGTTCATATTAATTTATACGTTTAAACCCTACAGGTGCTTTGGGGATTGTTGTAGGATTAACAACAGTGATTAATTTTCTACGCGGATGGGACACAGTGACGATTATTGTTTTAACAGCAATATTAGGTTTACTTGGATTACAATTCTGTGGTTTTCTGGTGAGTTTGTTTTTATAAACTTTACTCAACTTCTTATGATGAAATGCTTAGTTTTGTAGTTCAACCAGACAAACATAGCTAAATATTTAAACAAAATAATTGATATGTAGTGGTGATATAAGTGATTTTTGATTACATTGAACACCTATTGAAGTCTACAATAGAAGTCAGTACAATTCTGTAAAGATTGTAAAATGTACCTTTCTTCAGTTTAAACTCATTTATAAAATAAAGTGTCAAAATTTGTAAACATCTTTAAAACAATATATCAAGCTCTCACCCGCGATTTATTTTGGCTATCCATAGTTTTTTTTATTACATAACACAAGAAGAAAACAGAAAACAGAAATATAAATTTTCCATTTTCCAGAATTCATTTGGAAATATGTCAGAAAATTTTGCCGGAACTCTAATGATGTTGTCTTGTACATTTAGCAGTATCTTTAGTGGTTGTATGCCATATATTTTTGGACTTATTCTTGGAGATAACATGGTAAGAGTTACTGTCGTATATTACAATAATATAATAATTTAAACATATCATAACTAGAAAACTGGTATTAAAATGTTTTTATTGATGTTTTGTTTTAAGAGTGCCAAGAGAGTATGCAGTTTCTAACAAGAAGCTGCAGATCGCTTAAAAAAATATACATTTTTAATTTAAAATATCTTCGATTTGCAAATCGCTGCAACGATTACAAGTGTGAGTTTTTTTTTAAACATAGCTTAAACACACTCGATAAAGACACCTTTCAAACGAAAAAACAATCATCGAAATCGATATATCCGTTTAGGAACGGTGATGCCACAGACATCGGTACAAACTGCAAAAATAAAATATACACTTTTTCGTAGGGGGTTAAAATGTCTATTCAAATCATATCTTTTTAAATATTTCAACAAATTGGTGTAATATACATAGATAAGATATATTCGTAGGGGGTTAAAATGTCTATTCAAATCATATCTTTTTAAATATTTCAACAAATTGGTGTAATATATATGTTTGTTTGTTTGCAGAATAATACAGAGCGGTGGCGAATAATCTTTTTGATATTGGCAAGCTTATACGTCGTCAGTAATGTTGTATACACGGTATTTGGAAGCCATGAGAGACAATATTGGGACCATGTCAGTAATAAGAAGCATGTTGGTCATTTGAATATGCTTATGGGTACGTTAATTGAAGCGTGAGCGATTTATTTGTGAAGAATTCTTAGGCTTAGATTAAGAGGATCATCTATCATAAATTAGAAGAATTTATTGCCATTTCTTAATTAATATATACACATTATCATAACATGCAAAGATATAAGATTTAGTGTTCAAGGAAATATCCGTACAATAAATAATGGTACGGGAGGTTAAGTTCATATGAGATGGTACAGCTGACGCTCTAGAATACAAAAATTAAATTAAATTACTCCAGTTGAGCCGGTCCATTCGTGCTTAAGCAAGGCTCTACCACGATAGTAGTCAAGGTTAAAATTATATAAAGAGAACTTTTAAAATGTAAATTGTTTAAATAGTTTGTTTTCATAGAACTAAGCATTTACTGTCTTTAATTTTGCAGATATTAATCCAGAACAATAAGATGGTAATGGGCAGGCAACCCATTCATCGCACAAAATCGAACTGGACACGTCTCTATGAAAATTGAATCAATACTTATTATTTAAACTTTATTTAATTGTTTTATTAATTTTAATGACTAAAAATGGTTTTAATACTGAACCAAACCTATAAAATAGTATAAATATTGTAAAGATTGATCTGCTATTGAAACTACATAGTTTGCCATTGCCAAACTATACTCCTAAAAACTACAAAAATAAAGACTAAAATTGCATAATGCATTCATCCATCAATCTCATCTATGTATGTATATCCTCTATATCAATAAAGCTCTATATAAATATCAAAAAAAAAAGAAAAAGAAAAAGAAGAAGAGAGAGATGGCATTTTAATTTATTTCATTAAACGAGATGATCTCTGGAACTATCAGCCAGATTCGAATGATCAATTTTTATTTTTTTTAATGGCATAGGTGCAAAGACGAACAGACAGATCACCTGACGGTTATTGACAACCGCTGCCCATTTGCACCTGCAACTCAAGAGTCGAGTGCGCTGTGAACCTTTGACGATGGGTGATGATGGGAGGAGATGAAGGAGCGGGGTGATATGGGGAGGGAAAAGAGGAGAGGAGGGATGAGGAATGAAGAGAAAGCGAGGGCCTCCGGTACCTACACTTACACAAAATTATACTTCTGCTGGTAGTACCATTGTAAACAACTCAGGATTTGATGATGGGTTGCTAGGGATATCCAGGGAATACCTCCAATTGTAGAGGCACAATGTTTTTTTTTCTATTTTGAGATTTTATACATTATACACGACGGTTCACTTGCTTGTAAGTGACAAATATCGTCTATGAACACCTCCAACTCAAGAGTATTAAGCTTGCTGCCCCCCTTTGAGGGTGATGAGGGAATGGTAACTGGAGAAGGCGATGAGGAAATGGAAAGAAGAATGGGAGTATTGGGCCTCCGGTACCCTCAGGTCGTGCCAGGTGGTGCTAATACTCCGGTAATTCATCATTCATCAATCATCATTCCATCAAGTCATTCTTGCGCGAGCTTGGCTCTTACATGGTAAACAATTTTACTGAATTGTTGCAGCAGCAGCAGTCAGACTCGGAACCATAATGAAAACATTGTTTAGCTACCGGTTTTCTGAGAGGCCGTGGTAATATTTAGGTTGAGCTGGCCCATTCGTGCCTAAGCAAGGCTCTCCTACAGGGAAAATTTAAAATAAATAATTTGTATTCATTATCTAATGGTACAGTATATGCCACAAAATATCACGATGCAATCCTTTGGTGAACATGAACGTAAGTGAAGCTGAAGGGGAACGTATTTTAAAATTATTTTAAAATACGAAAATAATTCTAACCCGTCACCAAAAATATTGCTTTAATTTATGTAATTAATTTTTACATTCTGTATACATATCTCTAGGGTTACAAATTAAGGAACTTTTAAAACTTTTTATCAATGCTTAGGTACATTTACAATCTGCCTATACTTTTAATTAAACGTAGCCCTCAGATCAGCCTCACTATCTTTTCAGCGTCTCCGTCGATACATACATTTTCTATAACACCCCGTCCATTGCCCTTTCGTTACTCGAGTCCCGTCTCACTAGCCCAACGTATGGCGTGATGTACAAGGAGATTCGACGATGCTTATCGTCACGTCATCTTTAACTCTGTTCGAAATACCACGGTCTCGTTGACGTTCCATAGACGTAGGTGGCAATCAAACGTCCTGAGGCTGTTGCTATTTACTTAGGAAATAGTAATTAGGTGGTTGAGGAAACACTCAACTGTTTACCGTCCGGAGTAGAGGTGTCTGATAATTTAAAGAGGTTATGTTTTATATGTATGAGATTCAAGACGACCCGAATGAAATATGTGTACGTACGTACACAAATGTAGTTAGGGGCAAGTATATTGCCATCAACCCGGCATTATGTTACTGTATACATTCTACTCTACCCAGAATCACACAGCTAGGCAAAACAATATCGCGCCGTGTGGTCATATATTGCTCTCCGGCTCTAGTACGCTAATTCAGTGTCCCGCTTACTACCGAATAGACCACGGTCGAAGCCTCGCGAAGCCTAACTCTTGTTTTCATTTATTTTTAAAACAAGATGGTCATTCTATAACGTTAAAAATTACGCGTTTAAATATTACTGCCTTGAAAATCGTTAGGCGTTCACACAAACTGACTGCAGGGAGCAAGGACCATTGCTTATATGTCTTGTTTGAACGACGACGACTTAATGACTGTTGAAATACCATTTAGTAATAATTTGTTTTCTTTTTATTTTATTTATTTTAGTATGTGTAATTCTTTTAGTTGTAATTATAATGATTCAACATAACAAACAATTAGTTAGTCCATTATTATATTGGACTAAATACCGAGAAGATAGTGGAAGAATGTTATGTAAATATATAAATATATAAAGACTTCTGTCGACAAATTTCAAATATTATAATCCTTTAAAATATCTAACTACTCTTATATTATAATTCCGAAAGATTTTGTTTATTCGTGTGTTAGTTTGTTTCTTAAGATTTTAGGTCAGTACTACCCAACCGATACTCATGAAATTGCTAGAGGATACAGAATAAATAGTGTAACTTTTATCTCCATAAAAGTACATTCCGATTACCGAAAGACGGAAAAATAAGTTATATGCGAGAGAAGCCTCGGGCAACAGTTGGTACAGAAATAAATACTTGATGGATCATTTAATCCGCTTGTCACTTGTCGTGATGGAAGAGCCAATCGGGACAGGGAAAATTTAATGGAGCTCTTCACATAATTGGAAAAAAAGAATATTTTGTTTGTTTTATTTGTTTGTTTTTACTCGGCTACCAAAAAAAAATCTAATGTTTTCACGTATATGTATACGACGACGAAAAAAAACACGTATGTACGTGTTTTTTTTAAGCATAACTTCTAAATGCCTAAATATGTTTGCATTTTTCTTTAAATCATCCGAAGTGCTTCTGGAAATGGTCTTCAAAACATTCTATTTTTTTTACTTTTATCTGCATTTTCCCTTATTCTTTTAAAAAATAGATTTATTCGTCCTTCAGATATATTTGTATAACTTATTTCTTACAATATATATAATTTTCAGATGTTATATAATTATGGCATTTTATTTTCTATATTAATTCCTGTTTTGAGAGAAAATATATTAAAAAGTTAGTTGTACGATTTATCAGTTTTGAATGATTTTATAATTTTGATTTCTTATTTAATATCATATTAATCGGTCAATATACCTGACAGACTGTCAGGTTGAGTCCAAAGTAGTTGTACTCATACAACATACTCTTATTTGAGGTGTTAGTAACAGTTGCCAAGCATAGCTATAACAATATAACAACTTGAAATAAACCTAAATGTTTACTTAGTAAATTACTGTTTATATTTTTTTTTGTACTAAATAAAGACTAATAATTACTCCAATTGTTAACTACTTATTTCATATTGTGACAAATTTCAGTACACAAATATACTACTGTTATACATAAATATACTACTGTTATACATAAATATACTACTGTTATACATATAACATTTTTAACTTCTGTCTTAGCATTGGACATTGTTTATGTGGAAATTTCATTGCAGCTGCAACTGCAGCGTCAGCGTAACTGACATATAATTATAGTTGCCTTAATTATTTTCACACTAGAGTTATAATTTTAATTTATTTGATTTTGAATGAGATGTTTAATTTAAAGACGGGTTAATAAAGGATAACATGCTTGTATGTCAACATAAGACCGAGTCCACCATTTTTTCTTCATTATATAGAGGAACAGACGATCAGACGGGTCACCTGATGGTTAGTGGAAACTGCCACTCAAGGACGGCTATCATTATAATAGTTAATTAAGGCCTGAAGAAGATACATGAAATTTATGACAACAAGTAGATTTGATTTCGACTCCTCATCATTGCATCGTGTTCTTCATTACTGAAAGTCAGGTTTTCTCTGGTAGGAAATTAAACTGGTTTTGATCATGTTTCTTATCTGCGTTTGTTCTAGGCACCATACCAGTGCAGTTTAGAGTTCAGAGTTGTGCGGATTCCGTCAGACCAGTTAATTGGGTTATGTTATATAAGGTTGATATTATGAATAATTGCCGTTTTTCATGTAAATTGGCAACATAACTAAAAACAGCTCAGAAATAAAAAAAAATGAAGAGTAGTTGCGTTTACATTAATGAATAATGAATATAATGAACACTTTATTAAAAATCTCTCAAATGATAACGAAACACTTTTGACTTCACAATTATACACATTTATGTATTACGTGGTTCTTAAATAACAATACTGTCCCCGCAAAGAGCACGGGATTAATTATTTTTTTAATGATGATTGTGTATAAAATATATGGTTTAACAAAAATAGTTTTTATGGTATAGGTATTTTTACAGTCTTGGGGAAAAATTAATGAAAAGTATAAAGCTGATATTTATCATAGTAAATGATTAAAGTGTTAAATGAAATTAATAGTAATTGAGATACAAGTGTAGTACTTGTATATCAAATGTATTTCAATTACTATTAATTTCATTTGTTGTCCTGTAAAGTACAGTAAGTAAACATAATGAAGTAACATTCTATTATACTCTTGGTAGATAGCGTCTACTTACTCTTTCTACCATTATGGTTATCGTTATTTTTTAAGCTACATATGTTCTCAAGAACTATTAATTGCGGTCAATATGCAATCTATACTGAACTGTAAAATTTGTTTTTTAATTGTTCCCGCGACATGGGAATAACTCCTTTTTTTTTTTTACGTGTGGATTTTTTTTTTTACTTATGGAATAATTCCTAGTGCAGGAGTTGTCTTTTAAAATAATAGAACAAAGAACAAATATACCTCTTGACGACTTAGTTGACGAGTACTAAAATATTTGTAAACATAGCAACCACGTAAAGGCTATATTTACACGTGCCTACGACCCCGAGAAATACCCGAGATGACAAGGTAAAATATAAAATAATGATTCAACATTACAATTAGGGTCGTAGGCACGTGTAAATATTGAGGTTACATAGTTGCTACCAATGTGTCTACATATAAATTAACAACAGCTATAGAGAAGTTGAATATCCCAAGTGTTCAATTGATATTCGAATAAATATGATAAATGCAGACTGGAATTGGCAATAACGTTTTCGGTGGAATTACACCGTAATAACGGGTACATTTCAGAAGCGACTGTCGTAACAAACTTATGAATATGTTATATATACTAGTACAAACTAAAAATAAAATCTATACTAAATTCGTCGTGAATAAAGAAAATAAATAACAAAAAAATTGGGTTACTCTTCCATAAATGCTTATAATGCTTATGTATAAGTAAGTAATCACGTGGACGTTTACGGAAATAATAATATGTCTAACCTTTTTAACTAAATTATCACAAATGTAAATAATTGTAAAGCAAACACCAGATATGTCAGATTGGAATAACAAAGTAATAACATCATTGAACTGAACCATGGCAGTCGGTATAGTTGCATACGATTCTGTTCCTAACAATGAGAAAAGTCTCGGTGAGTACTAAAACAAAAGTGATTTAGACATAGCAAATAATATACGACTAAGTTTGATGGTTGTTATGGATACAAAACCGCAAATATAACAGTGCATAAATGCTGAGTAAACCTTTTTGGTCTAGTGGTAGCAAAATTAAAATAGGACTAAATTAGGATTGGATTTCGATTTTGTAAAAAAAAAAGTTTTATTTTTTAAATAATTGTTTATCATTAGAGCTGATACTATTTGAATTCATTAACACATTGGATTCTTTAAGCATACCATCTAAATTTCTCTCTAGATTTGTAATGAGAAAGTAGTTACTTTTATAGAGTGTAAAGCAAGACCTTAATTCTTAAATATTTTTATTTTATACAAAAAAAATTGTGTGTAAATAATTTTATTCTAATACTATAACTTTATAATAGTTACTCAACAACGTTTACTCACAGACATAATTACTATTATGTCTTATTTTTAGAATCTCCTGTACATACAAAACCTAAAGGCTGGGGGGTACGGCATTTACAAACGCTTCTCCTCTTCATGTGCCTCGTCATGGGGTTCACTACAAGAGCCCAACTCAGCGTCCTTATGGTTGTTATGATCAGCTCTAACGATCACGACAATTGCAGCGTCACCAGAAACGACATGAGTACCAATATAACTAACGATACTGAAGTATGTAGCAACATGCAACACATCAGGGATTGGAGTGTTTATCGGGTAATGTAATATTGTTCTACTATTTTTTTTCTCATCATTCATCATCTCATTTCACATATGTGCAGAAGTTGTCCACTGCTGGACATAGGCTTTCCTCATTGATATTCAAGAAAACTGGTTGGAACTGTAAACAGTTTTAATTTTAGCATTAAATATTTAACTACCGCACCAAAATAACACTGGCTGCAACCAGTCTGCATTTTCATTGTAGTGTAATCCACTTCAAATTATAAAAAAACTGTAACTTTGCTATTGTATGCACAAGATGGTTCATAAAAGTGTGGTCATATTTCAGGGTCCTATAGTAGACCCCGTAAGTTGATTTTTAATATGGAATCCTATTTTGTAGCTGACAATTCAACCTAAAAATTGGTCTATTAATATAAAAAAAAAATCAAAATCAATTTTTCATGCTAAATCAACCATTTGACAGCTATACGCAATCTTCTTAAAATTTAACGAAACTTTTTATAGGCTACAACCGAACGATCAATCTTGCCCGCTGAATCAGGGCACGTGTGATTGATGGCGTATCTCTGAATCTGCCTAAAAAAACATTTTTTAACTATTATATCAACTTGTGTTTGCGATGTCAGAGATATACTTATTTAATGTTATCATAGATATAGAACTCTTATTAAATAAACATACATTTTATATCACATGGTAATGTTTACAAAATGTTCTGTCCAAATTTTGATTCAACAGTTGGAGCATTTTTTAAAGACTTGTTTTGTTTTATTTTATAAAAATGAAAAGTAGGCAGTCGATCAATAGAACTTAGATTCGGTCATTATGTAACAATTTTTACCTCAGATTTATTGACCAAAACATGTGCAGTCAAATACAACTATTATAGCTTTTTTTATGGTATAGGAGGTCTATACTACAGACTTCCACCGCCGATAAACACTAGCAACTCAAGAGTCACAGGAGTGCTGTCCGCTTTTTAGGGTAGGGAAAGGGAGGAAGGGAAGGGAAAGGAAAGGGTTGGGCCTCCGGTAACCTCACTCACTTAGTCACACAATGCAAGCATTGATTAGCAGCCGGTTTTTTTGTGAGGACGTGGTAATACTCTGGTCGAGCCAGCCCATACGTGCATGAGCATATGGCTCTACCACGTTAAAAATAATTTGGTTTATTAATATGAAGTTTATATAAACTTGAATATTGAAATATTGGAATGGTATGTTGATTGTGTCTTTAATACGATTAATAATATGTTTGTAGTTAAACAAATTGGGAACATTTATTTAGATTGATTTCTTAAAGCACTTTCTTGGCTCTGATAAAAGGTATTTTTTTTTTATAAATTGATACTAATCGCATTTATTTGTTTATATATTTCAGACTTATGAATGGAATAAAGCAACACAAGAAATAATATTGTTTTCTTTCTTCGTCGGGTATACCAGTATGCAAATACCCATGGGTTGGTTAGCGCAGATAGTTGGGGGTAAAATACCAATCATGTGCGCACTGGCTGTTAACGGAATTCTATCTTTTTGTACACCATGGATAGTCTTAATTGTGAGTAAACCTTTGTGTTTTGAAGCCTTAACTGTAGACTGTCTTTTGCATCGTTGTCAAATTTAATTTAGGTTATTTATGAAACATCTAGCTCTCTTAACCAAAAACTTATATGTAATATATAATTTTAGGCTTTCGATAGATTGTTTGTTGTGGCCACCACTCAGAATCATTAAAATTGATAGTTACCAATGGCGCTTACATTCAAACTTACAAATAATTATTTATGCGATCCTGCTATAAGCTCATTTTGTTATTAAGCATTGCTGAGGTCATATTTCTTATTTAGAGTGATAGTGGTGTTAAAACAGAACAAATGAAAGTGTATGTATGCTGCATTAGCATTTTAGGTATTCATAACGTTACATTACGGCTTGGTAAGAGCACTGCTGCAGTAGGATATTAATTCGAGTTATACCTCTGAGTTCAGACCCTCAATAAATTTCGTTACTTTGAACGGCTATGAGACGCAGAGTGTAATTAAATTTACATTGTCGTGGTCTGTCTCTGCCGTGGTCTGTTGTGTACTAGATTCCACAATGACTAGGTAAGATGTACAATTCATAAAATATTTTTCAGGGAGGATGGGTTGGTGCAGCTGCTTGTCGTTTATTACAGGGTATGACTCAGGCAGCTTTCTATCCAAGCATGCACACTATGTTAGCCAGATGGACCCCACGGAGCGAGAGGGGGACACTCACGACATATGCTTATACTGGTAAGTAAGCAGTATTACTATTAAAATTAATATACTACTTGTATTGGAACTCTTAAATTCATATCATAAAAATTACAAATCACTGACAGTATACTTAATACTAATTTTATGTCAAAAAAATTGGTTTAATTTCTCCAGGTTCTCAAATAGGAACAATCATTGCCTTTCAAGTATCAGGACTACTTGCTGGCAGCCCAACACTTGGATGGCCAGCCTCATTTTGGCTATTCGGTAGCCTCAGCCTGCTAGTCTGCTGTCTATTCAGCTGGTTTGGTGCCGCCACCCCCCATGAACATCCACGGTTTACTAGTGAAGAGATCGTGTATATATTGGAAGGGGGTAATGCTGACGTTGTGGCAAAGGTAAATTTGATAGAGCCTTAATGTCGTAAGTACACATTTTTTTTAAAGATAGTAATAGAATTATAATAACAAAATATATTACTCTTTACTATAAGAAAACATTATTGTCCTTGTCGGAAGAATTTCTCAGTGTGACATATGTCATTATACTTAAATTAGGAACGTATTGTTGTGTTGTTATCTAAACTGTTTCTATCAGTAACTACCTGCTAACGTTTAAGATAGGCCTACTAAATCACTTGTCTGATGGACAAAACTTTAATTGATCCTTTTTGAGCTTTGAGATTCGGAATATATATATATATATATATAAGTTTATTCTACCTATAAATATTGTTTATCGTATATTATAAGAAATGAATGAAATGAAATATCATCTTTGAATAATCGGATAGCATAAAGCGCGCTCATATAGAAAACAATATATTTCTTCTGTTCACGTATACAATCTTTTTTATCAAACACATATTTTTTTAACCTTTTCACCGGTTACCGGTTGATCTCTATTCGACTACTATTCATTAAGTGTCGAATGTCTTCTTTCACTTAATAAACCATTGTAACTGGAACTGTCATTGTATAGACTTTGTATTTTCTTTGCAATTAATTTCAAATTTTCTCTTGTAAAGGTGATTTTTTTTTATATATATTGAATTTCGCCAGTTCTATCTAAAATGGAAATTATGGAATATTTTCCTCTAATTTAAAAAGGACCGACAAGAGTACAATAAATTCAGTTAAAAATAAATTCACGTTACCCGATATCTTCATAATTTCTAAATGAAATGACGAAGATATCGCGTTACACGTATTGTTCAATAATTGGTTTTCCACCTTAGTGGTCCAATGTAGTTTTTGAAACTTTTTGAAACCTTGTTTACAAGCAATTTTTTTTAAAATTTTCTTACTCCTATACGCGCGTGAGCGTATAGGAGTAAGAAAATTTATGTAGGTATGTAGGATTAATAAACGGGAAATTTATCATCTAATTTTTTTTTTATGCGATAGAGGGCAAACGAGCAGACGGGTCATCTGATGGTAAGTTACTACCCCGCCATGGACACCCGCAACTCAAGAGTCACAAGTGCGCTGCCGGCCTTTTAGGTAGGAGTACGCTCTTTTCTGGCATGTTTGAATGTCGCATTGGTTCGGAAATACGGCTCTAACCTCCATGAGCGATACATTGCCATTACGATACATTTAAACGCTTTTTCCGCCAATTGCAATGCAATTTTCATTTATTTTTTGTTACAAAGAATAATATTCTGCTGTGTTCCCTTTGTCAAAACGCCAGAATCAGATGATGGGAATATATAGATAGGCCATACAAGTGTCAAACTTTTCTGATTAGTGCAAGTGCAACTCTTTCTATTAAACGATATCACAAATCACTAAGATTTTTTTTATTATTACAAAAAATGTGTGTTTGGCGTGGTGACATGTGATATTGGGCGACAGGGGAACAGACGAGTCACCTGATGGTAAGTGACAACCGTTATCCATAGACAACTGTAACTCAAGAGTCGTAAGTGCACTACTCGCCTTTGATTGTGATGAGGGGTGTGTGATACGCGAGTAGAGAGAAGAGAGGGGATGAAGAGAGAAGGAGACAGAAAAAGGTCAGATAGAGGAGAGGGGAGTTGGGCCTCCGGAAGCCTAAGTAATTTCGCTTTGCTTCACAATCGGTTTTGCGACACCATGGTATCGCACCGATCGAGCCGGCCCATTATGCCTAAGCATGGCTCTTCTACTCTTAAAAGAGTAATACACGCACAAAGGATAACATTTGACAAAATTAGAACCTCCTTTTTTTGAAGTCGAAAATACAAAATTAAAGTTAACATAAAGTGTATAGGTACGTTTGCTGTTGACATTAAAGAAAAATAATTATAATTGGTATTAATTCATTCTTAATGACGGAACTTTGATGTTTCCTTAATTTTAATGAACTGTCAAAACAAGACGTCCCTTATTAACTTAAATTTACTTAATGGTCGTTAAGTGATTGCGAATTACATAAAATAAATAAATATTTAAATGTAAAAATCCGTGTCCTTAATATTATGATTAACAAAATTCAATATATACCATATAATACAATGACATTCTTTTTCAACAACACTTCACCAGAATTTCCTCAATAATACTTTGAAAAAATGGATGGCCCCCTGACGGCAATATTCTTGTACGCAAGTATATCAGACTATGTATATCAAGGCTGGTAAAATGTTTGTGTCTCTTCGGGGATATACGCTCGAGCGTATGTTTATGTTTGTTAAATAATTACGGAAACGGAACATTCAGCCTACAACCACCACAATCAAATCATTTTATACTTTTGTTTTGTTATCTACAATACATGAAGGTTACAATCGTGTTGCCTGGTTTTCGACATTCAGGTATATATACATCCATGAAATCGTTTTTTTTATATTTATTGTTCGGTAAAGAGTTACGTATTTATTAACTGCATTGCAGTACGATAGCCAGTTGATCCTAGCAACGTGTGTCCCGTGACACCCCGCATCACCACAAAACTTTTCTGTTCACGCAATTTTTTTTTTTTTTTTTTTTTATGCGATAGGGGGCAAACGAGCAGACGGGTCACCTGATGGTAAGTGACTACCGCCGCCCATGGACACCCGCAACTCAAGAGTCACAAGTGCGTTGCCGGCCTTTTAGGTAGAGGTACGCTCTCTTCTTGAAGGTTTGAAGGTCGTATCGGTTCGGAAATACGGCAGGCGACAATTTGTTCCATAAGCTGGTTGTGCGAGGCAAAAAGCTTCTGGAGAAGCGCACAGTGGTGGAGTGCCAATCGTCCAGGTGATGGGGATGGATATTTTGTCGCGTAGGACGATGGCGGAAACCAGCAGCCGGTATAAGTCCGAACAATTCCTCTGAACACTCCCCATGATACAAGCGATAGAGGATGCAGAGTGAAGCTACATCTCTACGCAACGCCAAGGTGTCAAGTCGATCAGAAATATCTTGGCAATCGATGATGCGAGTCGCTCTCCGTTGAATGCGGTCAAGAGGCAGAAGTTGGTACTGGGGTGCACCTGCATAGAGATGAGAACAGTATTCCATGTGCGGCCGAACCTGCGCCTTATAAAGTTGCAGGCGGTGGGCCGGAGTAAAATACTGTCTCGATCTGTTTAGCACACCAAGCTTCTTCGAGGCTAATATGGCCTTACTCTCTAAGTGACCGCGAAACTGGACTTCGCTTGATATATCGACGCCAAGGATTCCGATACTGGCTGATGCAGTTAGGGAAGTGCTCTCAAATTGAGGTGATACGACCAATGGCATCTTTTTAGCGGTGAACGCGCAAACCTGTGTCTACGTGGGGTTAAATTGGACTAGGTTAAGTCGACCCCAATCTGAAACTTTTGATAAAGAAGTTTCGATTTCAGACACAAGTTTGGATCGGCTTTCGATGACGTTTACCCGAGAAATGTTAGCGCGGCCGGTGTAAAGGGCATCACTCGTGCTATCGTCTGCATAGCAATGAATGCTGCTAATCTGCAGCATGTCGTTGATATGCAGAAGAAACAGCGTGGGTGATAGCACACAGCCTTGTGGGACACCAGAATTAACAGACTTCGAGTCGGAGCATGCACCGTCAACAACGACCTTGATGCTTCTGTCTGTAAGAAAACTGGTGAGCCAATTGCACAGTTTCTCGGGAAGCCCATAGGAAGGAAGCTTCGCAAGGAGCGCTTTGTGCCAGACCCGATCGAAGGCCTTCGCCACGTCCAAACTAACGGCCAACGCTTCCCCCTTGGTCTTGATCGCCTGTGCCCACCGGTGAGTCAAGTATACGAGAAGATCACCAGCTGAACGACCCTGACGGAAGCCGTATTGTCGATCATTGAGGAGCTGGTGGTCTTCTAAGTACCGGAGGAGCTGGCAGTTAACAATGGATTCCATTATCTTGGAGAACAAGGAGGTGATGGCTATCGGTCTGTAGTTGGACGGATCCGAGCGATCTCCTTTTTTAGGGATTGGGTGCACTAGAGCTGTCTTCCATGAGTTCGGGACTACGCCAAGAGAGTAGAAAAGCCGATAAAGGCGCGTTAAAACCGGTGCTAACTCTGGAGCACACGTCTTCAGCACGATAGGAGAGATTCTATCGGGCCCACTCGACTTATGAACGTCGAGGGAAAGAAGCGCTTTACGCACTGCCCTTTGTGTAAACCGGACTTCCGGCATGCGGGTCTCGCACTGCGGTATGGTCGGCGGTGAGTTTCCCCCGTCGTCCAGGGTCGAGTTGGACGCAAAGAATTTGCCCAGAAGATCGGCTTTTTCTTTAGCGTCGTGGGCCAACGAATTATCTCCTATGCGCAGAGGTGGAAGGGATGGCTTACAAAAGTTCCCCTGGACAGCTTTGGCAAGAGACCAGAATGCACGAGTTCCGGAGGGGAGACTAACTAGTCTCTCGCCAATTCTGCCGATGTGAGCCGACTTCGCCCCAGCAATTACTCTTTTGAGGGACCTGGAGGCAAAGTTAAATTGCTTCTTTAATGTGCTGGTCTTTACATCCCGTGCTGTCGCTGCATTAGCCCATGCTTCTGGGATTCGCGTAGGCGTTGCTACCAGCTGCGTCAAGCCATATGCCAAGGCGAAATCGTGAACAGATCTTCTCGCATAATCGGTTTTGCGCGAACCAAGCCATTCTATAGAATATGCTATAGAGAGGACTCTCGACTCCAGGAACGAGGCCTAACAAATATTTCTTTACTTGTAACAAATGTCAAAAAAAAAATCCTACTACTACAGTGTGTGAATGTAGTATTCACACACTGTAGTAGTAGGATTTTTTTATTGACATTACATTACAGTGGTATAATTATTGACGTTGAAACATGAAAGGTACGAAAACACGTATACAATCAATCCAACAAAGATTGTAGCATATTCGCAATCGTGTGGTTTTCCTCACTATTTACCTATATGGAATTATCGAACAAAACACATAATTCTACTAAATTATGCATTAATGCACTTAACCACTCTATATATATATCGTCCGCCGACGCTCGGGACATACGACCGTTGCCGAACGTTGACGAAGATTTCTATGCGCATTATTACTTTGGGAGACCTGTACGTACTATTAAATAAACAAATGCCTACGACGGGCGGTCAAAATATTCTATTAACACTTTTAACTTTTATACATTACAAAGCATAAAGTGTAAAAAGAGATTCTATTAAGGAGTTATAAGAATTACAAATATATGTTTTTTTTTATGGGATGAACGAGCAGACGGGTCACCTGATGGCAAGTAACTATCGCCGCCCATAGATACCTGCAACTCAAGAGTCACTCAAGACACACAATAACAAAACAGTGCGCTGCCGGCCTTCTAGGTACATAGGAGTACGCTCTTTTCTTGAAAGTTCTTTGAAGTTCGTAATGGTCAGGAAATACGGCAGCCAACAATGTATAAAAAAATAATCCTAAAATTCCAACTCCTAACGAGCAAAAGCTGCTCAAAAAAATAAAACAATATAATATAATTTAGCTCAACCAAACAATTGAACCTGAATAATTTTTCTGGTTTTGAATCTTGTTTTTCAGTCTTGTTTATTTATTAAATCAACAGAAACGCAAAACACCATGGCGCGATATACTTAAGTGCAGATCGGTCTGGGGGATTGTGATCACCCAAGCTGGGAGCTCATCAGCCTATCTACTCATTCTAACTGAAATACCATTATACATGAAAAATGTTCTTGGAGTCGACATAAAGAGGGTACGTATCGTTTTGTTGAAGAGACCTATTTATTTTTTATTGAAAGAGGTTTGGAGGTTTGGAGATTTTCTGTTGGACATAGGCCTCGCTCAATGTATGCCATAGCACCTTGTCTTCCGCCTTCCGTATCCAATCTACCCCAATGACCTTCTATTGTTCGTCTATATAGTATATATATAAAAACATGTTTACCAAAACTATTAATAACTCGCAGATATTTCTCAGTAACAAACAGGAAAATGTAAACAAATCAGTATCACTTGATTTTGGAATTGAAGTAAATAGATTAAGTTTAAGTTAAATTCCTTGCAATTAGGGAGGTGATTACATATAATTTGTGCTTTGATCTCAGTGACTGTTTTAAAACTTTCCCTAAAGAGGGTAAAAGGGTTACAACGAGAGGAATTTTGGTAGACTAAAGAATTTTTGGCGTTCATAACGTATAAAATACGTTAATTCTTGGCCTTTGAGTATTTATATATAATTAAATTATTGAAAAGGTGTACATATTCTCTGAAGATTTTATCATATATCTTGCAAGGGCATTTTGTTATCTTATAAGATTTCTACCTATCACTGAAGAACTATTAAATCTACTATATTACTACTTTTATTAATATTACTTTTTTTAGTTTTTACGGATTTTCTCAATGGCAATTTGCAAAGCAAAATAATACGTAAATAGCTTATAATAGCTTTAAATTCTTAACACCTTCTATTTTGGATTAATGAACTTGATTGATTGACATTACACGGGGTGATTTTTTTATTCAGAGTGAGTGAGACCGAAGGTCCTATTTATCTTGGTATCAAAATTTTGGCAAAATAGTTCAGCGGATTGGCCTTGAAAGTGTAACAGAGTAACATTCATAAATTCTAATTACAATAATATTCTCTTCCATTCTAAATATATAAAATTTATTACCACATATTACTGATATCTACGGTATTTACGGTACGGTATTTATTTGTGTATTTTACGGCGCAATGGATACGTCATGTGTTATATTAATACCACCCTGTCATGCGGAGGTATTTGTGTTAATCATTACTTAACCATGCATTTACATTTATTGATAACAATTAATACCAGACTAGTGAATGATATATTTTGAGATAATATAGAAGTAAATACAGTTAATACAGTTACAGTTAACATAGCAGTTCACGAATGATAAAATTTGAAATAATAACCAAATGAAATAATGATAATAAGAGATTGAATTATTAGACGAACCTGTTTAACAAAAATCATGCGTTTCTTTACCAGATAAAAGAAATCAATATGTAATAACATTTAAAATACAAAAATATAAGTTAAAAATACATTAATGAAAATACGCAAGTATAATATAGTACCTTCCGTATTTTTGCGAACTTCTACAAAAATAACTCGTGCGTATTTTTTGTGCTTCCGTAGACATCGTCAAATTGTAAGTCAACCTTAATTCCTTTCTCTCATTGAAATAAAATGAGATCTGTCATATTATAATCACCAACGCAATAGAGACTGATCTGCTAAAGCAACCACGCCCGATGAATAACCTAAACCAATGTTTTATTTCAATTTAATTTATTTGATATCTTACAGAATAGGATGGTCATATTTATGGTATAACAGACTCCGGAACGATGACAGCGCTAAGGCTATTTTATAATAAATATGATAATATGTCGTTTACAAATATTTTATATTAAATATAGCAAAAACCAGCAACAAAATATTTGTAATTCCTTTAATGTTGACCATGACCTACTGACCCTGCAAATAAATACCGAATACCAAAATACCGCTAACTTTTGCGACCCTGTAAGCGGCTTCACAAAATAGTAGAGTATCGTAAAATATACCTTATAGTTTTCTCATTTATTGCGTATTTATGTTATGTTGTGTGATATAGTTATGTTACTATATGGGTAGATAGTTTAAGTGATTTGATGTCCGTGAGTCGCTAAGGGGACAGTTGAAAATCAGCGTCGGGCATCCTGACTGACACATGCTGAACAGGGTTTTTTTTGACCTTTGAAAAAAAAAAGTAATAATCCTTTTTTTTGCTTTTTTTACATGACTGTTGCTTGTATGTCGTTATTTGTCTTGTTTTACCTTTCTGTGTGTAATTTTAATTTTCCTGTAATTTTAATTTATTGTGTCTAGTGTATGTCAAATAAATGTTTTCTTCCTTCCTTCAATGTTTAAGGTTTTACAAATAATGCTGTTGGAAACAAATTAAATCCGTTTTGACTTATACAGACTTATGATTACATATATGTGACTTATACATTTTTTGTTTTAAAAAAGACGTAGTTTAGAAGTTTATTTTTAAAAACTGATATTTAATCTTCCAGTCCACTTTGTATTTATCAAATTCGTACTATATTTTATGTTCCAGAATGGCTTGTACTCATCTCTGCCTTATATAGCCATGTACGTAATGTCAGTGGCTTTTGGCAACTTGTCGGATTTCATAGGACACAGAAATATCATGAAAGTGGTCAACATCAGACGGGCTGCAAATACCACCGGTATATTTTGCTATTCTTGTGCTTGTTTTGTTTGTCTTTTTAAGTTGCACGATAATAATTCTGTAATAAAGAGGTGGCTTGCTTAAAAATAATAGGAATTAAATTATTCACGTGCATATGTTAAGGATTATTTATTTTTCTTTTTATCCGACTGCGAAAGAAGAAGGGTTATGTTTTTTTAGTGTATGTATGTATTTATGCATGTATATTTCTTTAGCACGCTCTAGCCTAAACGGCTAGTCGTATTTTTATGTGAGTGGTGTCAATAGATTTATCTTAGTCGTGAGAGTGACATTAAAAAAACAAAATTAAGGATTTTGGCGCCAAAAAGTAATGTCGGTGCGTAATAAAAGCGGTGGACGGCAAGACGCAAGACGCAAGCCTGTGTATTTCTTAAATAAAAAGTCATTTTTACAGGGATGGTGGTATCTGGAATATTCTTATTGGCATTTAGTTTCATGAGAAATACATTACTGGCAGTTATTCTTCTCATTTTATCGCTAGGGATGCATTCTGGAGTACATGTCGGATTTCACGTAAGTGACGCTTCTCAATTAAAATTCACTTTTACAGAAGAGATTGGAATTGGTATTGGTTTACGCGGGCTAATTTTTGCACCTCGACATCTTCTGTGCACCTATTTAGTGTGCGGAGAAATCGATTACATATATAATGAAAGATACGTGCAGTTGAAAATAGAACCTCCTTCTTTCTTGAAGTCTATTAAAAATTGATCTATGGTTGTAACAAAAGAGGTTGACTAGAAAATAAAATCAGAAAACTATTACGGTAATAGATGATTTGACCACTGGTTAATGTAAGCGTAGTTGTGTTGTCTAGTGCAAAAATATTGAGTCATATTTGAGTCTGTTAGTTGCAAACATGATAGGTGAAACCATAATTTATTAGAATAAAACCTTTCATGAATTATATACATATTTATTTAAATAAACGGTTTTACTCACGTGTGTATTTCGCGGATGCCGACTAGTTTCGGTCTCGATAGGAGGCCTTTTCCAAGGAGGAAGTCGTCCAGCCGCGACGGTACCGGGTGATGCACTGATTAATCGGCACTGGCATCTGTTTATATATATATATGTATATAAGTATATATATATAACCGTATATATGAATAAATAGAAACCATAGGTTTTCTTTTTTTTGTAAAATTAGAGGACTCGGACTTTCGTGCACGAGCCAGTTCGAGTTACAGGTATGCGACCCTGACTTGCTTGAGCTATGGCTTATACTCCCAAATATAAGTATGTATAAGCGAATTCCCTTTATATCCTCCCTTTGCTGACCCTATACCCACAATTAGCACATCTTATTCCCAAAAATGCCTGGATGACGGCAATTGGACCTATTGCGTATATAGAACTTATTTAATGATCGGCGTAATGTAAGCGTTAATTGCGTCCCTATCTACCCCTTTGGGGAAACAGTCGTCAGTAAAATTTTACATAATTTTACGTGAACAATATTATATATTATTTATATTTATATAAAAATATTAGTATTGCTACAATAGAAAACTCCGGTTTATTTTTATTATGGGTTATGAATTATTGCCTTATACCATGCTTGACTTATGCTTGTCAGACATGGAAGTTTAACAAAAATATCATAAATAAAATCATATCGTGCCAACGAGGAATGGAGCGAAGTATGCTAAACATTAAAATAATAAATAGAATAAGACATACAAAAATACGCAACATCACAAAAGCAACAGACGATTTAGCACAAGCTCTTGCATTAAAATGGAAGGGGGCCGGACACAAAGCACGCCTGAAAGATGACAAAAAGACAAAAACAGGTGGACAAAAAGAGTGATAGAAAAAATGGGAAGGTGAAATTAAACATACAGCTTATCGAAACTGGATGCAAACAGCGTAATCCAGAGAAAACCGGCTCAATTCGGAGCAGTCCTTCACCCACAGAGGGGTTCTTGCAAAATAATTTCCCTATCATTAATTTAAATTAAATTAACGTTTCTAAAATTATTTTTATAAAAATCGTAAACTACTAACTACAATAATAAACTACTAATCTTTTGATACTAAAAAACTAATTTACTTTGTAAGCTAGCATATTATGATAGAAATAAAAGGCTTTTTATTTTACAAGTACATATGTACGTTACGTTAATTAAATGTTTGAAACAACCCGCCCTTTCTCTATTATCCGACCGCAGATTTTACAATGGCTAAATCTTTAAAGTTAAGTGAGTAATATTACTGATTTACTTTTGCAGCCTCAGATTCGGTTACGTCCTTTGATTTGTGCAGACGTCAGAGCCTTCAATTAAACATCATCTTAACTGAACTAATAGTAATCCGTTTTAGGTGAACATGCTAGACTTGGCTCCAAACTTTGCTGGATCTATAATGGCCTTAAGTAATATGATGGGGAATTTAACGAGCTTGCTTGTACCTGTAGTTGTGTCCAAGATCGTGACGGATGTGGTAAGTAATTCACTTTAATTAGAGATATTATTATAAAAATCAAGTTAAGTTGTGGATTGAATTTTTATTATTAGCAATACGACAAATGGGATATAAAAAGAAAAAGTTGCAACACTTTTTACATAATTTACCAAAACCTTACCTATGGCATTAAAAATTAAATGATATAAAAGTAAGACTTATTCATTTCGCAAAAGGCAACCTTTTGTCAACCAGCTAGCTTAAATTTTGATAGTCAAACAAAGAATGCAGTATTGATATAACCGCAATATTGTTCGTACCTTAATCCGGCCTGAAATGAACACTATATTATTGCCTCGCACAACCAGCGTGTGGAACAAATTGTCGCCTACCGTTCTTTTAACAAACGACGTGAGATTTTTCCCACCTACATAAAATAAAAGGATTTGTGTTTATTAATTTTATATTAATATCTGAGTATTATTAAACATATAGGTAAAACTAAATATATGACCATGTCCGGAAAACTTTGGAGAAACATTGCAGCTTAAACTGGTTCAAACTTTACTTGTTTATGTAATGTTGTTGCTTATACCCAAGTTTATGCAATTTTAAATGGGTATTTAAACATTTATGTATATAGAATACTATTTGGCCTCCTTGTTAAATAACTTCGTTTGCAAGTTATTATCAAAGATTCTAAAAGGTTAAGATCTGATTAGATCAAACCTCTTAAAAATATTATAGTTTATAATTAACCTTAAATGAACGTAATGAAATGAAGTCTAAAAGCACAGTCTTTCAAAACGTTCGATACTAAAAAGTCTTTATTAACCAGGACAGTCAATGTAATTCAAAAACCAATGGTTATATTTTTAGATTTCAACCTTACTTACTTACCATAAATACATATTCAATTAAAACCCGCATTAAATAACTTTTAATATTTATTTAAAAAAAATATAATAAAATATATGAATTCTTTTGTTTCTTTCTACAGACCCTCAATATTACTGCAAGTTTTTTTATGTTCATTTAGTTACTACCGTAATTATTCTAACAGACACAAACTTTTATAAAATTTAATGAAAATAGAGTTAGTAAATTTGTATTGCATTAAAATTTTGTAACTATCAATGTGATATCATTTGTCAAAACCGACCTAGTATTTAGAGTAAACCAAAGAGTAAAATAATATTACGTCATTCTTTCTCATTCTATCGTTCATTTACTTACATTATTTGTTACATGCCGTTCTTAAAATGTGTTATTGTGTTACAATTAGACTATTATAACATCATTATAAGAGTCTAATTGTACTTACTACTTACACAATAATCTTTGTCTAAGTATATGTTTCTGGTTTTACGTGGTAAATGAAACAGGTAAAAACAAAAATATGTCCGATACCGTGGGCTCTGAATGTTCCGAAAGTGGTCTAACGTCTAGACATTTTGATGTGTACATTGGCGGTATTCGAGTGTAAATTTAGTTTATTAGGATAATATAAAATAATTGTTTTTACGTTTTTTATTAAGTTGATAAGAGTGTTTGCTGTCCTTTTTTTTCTTACGTCGATCTTGTTTAAATGACAATAGGTCTAGAAAATTAAATAAAATGAAAATAAAATTATGTGTAAAATTGAACATTGTATGTATGTATGTACAAGTGTTTGCAAAATACGAGTAAGTTTATATAACTGGTTCTTTCTTCTTGGCTCTTGATCTTACTACCTTTCATTAAAGCTTGATGCATAGAGGAGGGATTTAATCAAAGCAAACATTATACTTTAACGTGTGTTTTTGTGCAATTCAATCACAATATCGGGGGATTGTGAGAAAGAAAACTTGATCGAGAATATAAAACTTTAAAACGTGTCAACATTTTTTTTCAGCCGGCAAAGACCTTCAGATCTACTCCAATTTTAATAGTTGTAATATTTTTTTTTCATATTATACTCATTACTATGTATTAATTTCTCAGACAAATCAGCAGCAGTGGCAAATAGTATTCGTCATTTGCGTCGGCTTTAAGTTCCTCACAAACGCTATTTTTGTCATCTTCGCCAAGGCGGAAGTGCAGCCATGGAATTTTTATGGAGAAGTGGAACATGGTAGACATAAATTTAATAAACAAATAATCTTTGACATTACTTAACTACGATATAACAAATAGTATTTTTCATAAAAACTTGTAACTTAAATTATGAAATGATTTAAGTTGATTTAAGTATGATTTAACAAAAAAAAAAAACACACAGGATTCAGTTTTAAATTATAAATTAATTTTCTGTTACTAGTTTACTTAACTTTTTTATATTACTTACAGAGTCAGAAGAAAAAGATATAAATTTAATTGAAGACAAAACCAAACAGGAAAAGTAGAGAAGAGTTTTAATGAACTTTTATTTGATTCTCTTCTAACTACGTAAACAGATATTGGAAGTCAATTAAAGTCTACTTGTACTCGTTGTATCAAAACGAAACTCTGTATGAATGTATATGTACATATATTGTTTGGCTGACAATACCATAATTTGGTATTTTGGAGATGATCTGATGTTGGATCCAAGAGGTGGAAGAAAAGTTTTTCATGTGTTATTAGTAAATTCCATTGAGTTTATGCTCAAATTATTCGTTTCGAAAAGTTATTTAAAAACAATTTGAAGAATCTGATAGATCCGGCTTAATAACGGTGGTCTGATGATTAAGCCAAGAGGTGGAAACTGGAACTCTTCAATGGTTCTAATTATTATGTTTTTGTGTCTGTTGATAACCATCAACAAAGTATTGTCATTATCTGACCTAATAGTGTGTTTTTTATGTATACAGGCTGATTGTGTTGATAAGTAGTTGATGGAGCTTGAAATAAATGTTTTGGTTATTATCTGCTGCTTCTAAATATACCTTTTCTTTTTACCATTTGTGATGTAGGTAATTTCTAAATGCTGTGCTACAGATTATATTCTTATTTTCAAATCTATATAATTATTACATTTTTGTACACGCTTTCGAAAAAATTCCAAACCATCGTATTAAATACCTGTCGTTTCATTAATATCAGCCCTCTTTTATTACTTTCAGAGATATTAAAAAAAAACAATTATTAGTTTAAAAGTTGGATTTTTGTATTGTAAATATTTTTTTTATGAAACTGTTAGTGATTTATATTATTCACTGAGGTAGAGTACTAATACGACCTAAAATATACATACACCATACTGACTATACTACTAACTCTCTGTGTATATGTATGTATAGACGCGGTTTGTAAGAAATTGTAGTTTGTGAATGTTTGAATATTTTGACAAGATACTTTGTTTTAATCTTGGTAACGGTTGGCTGATCACCACCAGTCAAACAGTATTACCTACCCACAATGAAGTATTCTAAACTGTAAACACTGTCACACGTCATTCAACTATTGCAAATGAAAATTGCAATTTCGAATAACATTTAAATGTACTGTACCTCATTAGCGCAATCGTAAAAATTTCTATGGTCACCAACACATAAACAACAAAGCGCTGTAGCTTTAGCGGGCGCATAACGCACATTGGGAGTATTTGTTTTATTATGAACGCTCACTGGCGATAAAAGACTTGAAGGTGTGAAGAACGCGCTGATCGCATGACATGTGTAAGTAACATAAGTGACTTTCGTATATGACTAATTTCGCTAGTTTGAGCGTTTCCAATCTAAGCCTGATCTTGAACAACGACGATAACCTGTTAAATCTACATAATAAGACTATTAAGCGTAAAAAAGTCCAACTAAATTGACTATAACGGTGAGTTGTTGCAAATTAATGAGTAATTCACCAATTGTAACTATTTAATATATATATATATATATATATATATATATATATATATATATATATATATTAAATAGTTACAATTGGTGAATTAATATATATATATATGTATATAATATATATATGATATTAATATATATATATATACATATACAGTCGTGGTCAACTAATTAGGGACACTCTCTAGTTAATCCAAATTGTGAATTTATTTTTTATTTTCCAACGAGTCTAAACAATATTCCACATCTTTTACATGTAAGTATAATTAGTCATTTATGTGCCTAATTATACAAACAATAACAACTTCTTAAACATTAAACCTCTTTACAGTATAGCTGATAGATGATCACAGTGCTATTTGTTCAAAGAATGCTGGCTGGCCATTTAATTAGGGACACTGAGATATTGCGTTCTAGTTTCAAAATCTGAATCTCAATTATTATTTTCTTTCTTCTCCTATTCTTTGTGGTAGTTTTGGCGGCAATCTAGATTTGTAATTTCAAGTTTTGAGAGTTATTTTGAAGAACAATGGGCAAAAATAAAAGTTGCGCTGCAACACTACGAAAAATTATCATGAAGTTTGTCGAGCGTGGTTGGTCATACCGAAGGATAGCAGGATATTTAAATTGTTCAAAAACTATGGTATGCAATGCAGTGCAACATTTCAGGCGCAATAACACAACTTTAAATGTGCCCAGAAAAAAAAGATCGAGAAAAACAACTCCGCAAGAAGATAGAATGATAACCAGGTTAGCTAAGAAAGATCCGTTTCTAGGCTCTATTTTAATTAAACATGAAGTGTTTGGGGCAGACGAAAGAGTCAGTGTATCAGCGAGGACAGTTCGACGACGTCTGGTAGAAGCAGGGTTGTTCGGAAGAGTGGCTCGCAAAGTACCGTTGTTAAAGAAAGAGCATAGAAATGCACGTTTGGCGTTTGCACGTAAATATGGACATTGGACCTACGACCAATGGCAACATGTATTATTCTCTGACGAGACCAAGGTTAATTTGATTTCTTCAGATGGAAGGCAATACGTACGGCGTCCTGTAAAAGCGGAAATGAATCCAAGATTCACAAAAAAGCAGGTGAAACATGGCGGAGGAAACATTAAAATGTGGGGATCATTTTCTGGACGTGGAGTGGGACCTGTGAGGAAAGTTCAGGGTAACTTAGACCAACATCAATACAAGGCAATATTAGAAGAAACTATGCTTCCCTATGCTGAGGAACATCTTCCTATTATATGGACTTTTCAGCATGATAACGACCCAAAACATACAGCCCGTTCAGTCAAGTCGTTTCTTAACAGACAGTCGGTATCAGTGCTAGATTGGCCAGCAAATAGCCCCGACCTCAACCCAATCGAGCACCTTTGGCACGAAATTAAGAAAAAAGTTGCCATTTATCGTACCACAACTTTAGATGAACTTAATGAAGCTTTTTGTGAGGCATGGGCAAACATTCCTGTTGAAATATGTCAGAAACTGATAATGTCTATGCCACATCGGTGTCAAGCGGTAATTACTAACAAAGGTTTTGCTACTGGGTACTGATTTTACCCGTAATAAAATGAAGTTGTTAAAGAAATTAAAATACTGCAGATTATTAGTTCTGTTTAACTCTATTTTTCATTTTACTTTACTGTTCTTAATTAAATGTCCAGCTACAGAATTGTACCTTAAATTGAATACATGGTTAACCTTTGATATTAAACACTTTTTTATATTTATTTAATCTTTTATTTACAGCCATTTATAGTATAATAATCGGATCAAATTATGCAAATAATAGTTACTGAGAAATCAACAGGGTTTTATATTTATATGTACATAGCCGGTTATTGCTGTCCACTATCTTGAATGTCCTTAATTAGTTGACCACGACTGTATATGCGAGCATCTGTTCACAAGATCCGCAAGAATTCACAAAAATTACGTGAATGTTGTTAGTATGTTGTGCTATCAATAAAAAAAGTAAATGTTTACGTGAATCACTGGCCTATCCGTACTCGTAAGGACCAAAATATTATATGGTAGGGAGTGTAAATAGCCCTAACTGCTCAACTAAAAAAAAAGCGTACAAGGGGATGAAATAAATAGCTTATACTGTTCAAAAAGAATCATGCTAGCACTGACCTGCAACACCAACCAAGTCCCATTTCTACCAGAAGGGAGAAGCGGCTATCTTGTACGATCACGTGGTGAAAAGTTCAGGTAGTCACTATTTTTCAACCGAAGCATTCAACAAACACCTTATAAAGAGTATATTATCGCGTGTCCAGCACTACACTAAAGTCGGCTTCTTACATGAAGAATATAACTGACTCCGGTCGCAGAAGAAAACTTTAATTTAGCACACGAATGAGGCAAAGTCTCCTCAACTGCACCTCGACCAATCAGATGCAACCTATGTTCTCCATTTCAATACTGCTAGCGCCATCTCTTAGGATCGTCGAGTACAGTACTGCCGTGCAGGCTCTAAAATGCAGTATGAGTAAAAAAGCGGTTTCGAGAAAACCGCGATAAACTTTTTGACGCTGTATTTTTTGTATAATATAAAATAGTTTATATAGTTTTTAAAATAAAAAATATAAACGATTTTTTTTTTTCAAAATCTTAACAGTTACTGCACGCAAAACGATATACATATACAAAAGCTTTTGGTTTGCTTGCTGTTTTGCAGACTAATTGGCAACATAAGACTTTCTTTACTGCATTTTATATTGAGCCTTGAACTAATTGTCTGTGTAGTATACGACAAATTTATTAAATTACCAGTATGTTTTAGGTAGGAGTTATAAATATATATTTTTGTATATACAAGATTAACGTTTATTTTAACACGCTATTCTAACCTAAGTTTACCAAGGCGTTCTGAACACATGCAATAATGGTTTATATTAACCTATAAGTTTACTTATATTACAAATAGTAATTTTGCAAGTTACATGAGATCTTTTACTTCTTTTTAGGTACATGAGACAAATAACATATAGGTATGCATAATCAAATATGAAATATAGTGATGATAATATATCTATCATTCATTACTAAAAACAACTATACATAAATCACAAAAAGAAGATACTATGTATTCAGTATCACTATCAAAAACGCTTCTGTTCTCTGTTTTCGTTTTAATTATATTTTTTTTATATTTTAGGTGTAGATTATATTTCTTTTTTTATTTTTATTATTTACAAAAATATTTACTGCGTTTTACTTGGTAAAGTGACTGGTCGTTGTAAACGTAAATGCTATAACTGTAATTTAGTTAGTATTACTATTGTAATAGACATGCAATGTTGAGTTAGTGCTTTCACAAACTTGTTTTTTACTATCGTGAAAATCATCTAATCAAGAGTTCGGTTAAATCACTGTGTTCCTTATAGCGTGCCCGTTAAAATTCAATATTCAACTTAAAACACTTACAAATCTGTTACTGCGTTTTAGGGCTTGTACGACAGAGTAGCGAAATTACAAGTAGAACAAGCAATATTTGCCGTTGACAAATAGAAAGCGGTTTACTATAAAAGATATATGACTATAATTATTATTATATGACTACATATGTTATATATTATCGTACGATTATGTATATATTTAAAGATATTTATAGGCACTCCCCCACATATGTGTGAAATAGTTCGATATCACATATTGTAGCTCCTGCCATCATATAACTCCTGCAGTTTCTTTCTTCTCTTGTGTAAGCCTAAAGTATATTCACAAAATATATCAAAGTACTTATATTAAAGGAGTTGTAAGGGTTACAATATATGTATATTTTAACAGTGGTAGAGCCATGCTTAGGCACGAATGGGCCGGCTCGACCGGTGCGATACCACGGCCTCACAGAAAGCCGGTTGTGAAGTAACGCTTGCGTTGCATTTCCCCGAAATGAGTGAGGTTTCCGGAGGCCCAAATCCCCTCTCCCCTTTTCTCTCCCCTCATCCCCCTCTCTTCTCTCCGCTCCCTGCATCCCATCAAACTCAAAGGCGGGCAGCGCACTTGCGACTCTTGAGAAGCGGGTGTCCATGGACGGCGGTTGTCACTTACCATCAGGTGACCCGTCTGTTCGTCTGTCCCCCTATAGTATAAAAAAAAAAAAAATAGCTAAATCCAGTATATATTATAAGCAAATACATGTTTATTTTTAAAATTTTCAGTCCTTGATGGTGTTAGGTATTGCAATTAAGAAAGAAATTTGTTGACCACAATGGTCAGGATCTAATTGATTTAAGATGTGTATTATAATATTTGTCTGTTTTATTTTTATTTATTAATTTAAATACATTTCACAATATTATTATAGGAAAACTCCCAAGGCAATATTGCAAGCTATTATCCAATATATTTTTAATACGGTATCTATGCAAATGGCTGTAGTAGCTATTATTCGTGTAGGCAGATAATATGATTGAGATAGTGTCCTGGACTTATTTGTTAAACTGGAATTTTCTATATTTTTATATTAAAATCCCCACAAACTGAAGTTTTTTTCTAGATTTTGTTACTTTCTGTAAGACTGAATTCGTAATACATTCAAAACAGTCATACAAAACTGAAGGAGGCCTGTACACTTATTGCAATGAAACGCTTGACTATTACATATATCGGTAGTTTCAGTATTCTGCTCAACAGATAAACTAGCAATGTAATTACGCTTTTCAAATTTGAGCTGTTTATTTATTAGAATTATAGAACATCCATGTATCGCATTACCTCTGCTGTACGAGCTGCCTACCCGGTGGAGGTTGACACTGAACATGGATTTATTAACAAATGTTCTGTGTGTTCTGTGATACAAAGAATGTCAACTACATTATATGTAGTTCATGAACAGTTCAACTTCTAAATGTCTGCTCAACTTCTAAGTTATTATTATTAAAAATAAAAATATTATTACCAATTGAATAATTATTAGTTATGAAATTATTATTATTTGCATTACTAAAGTAATTGCAAGTGGTACCGTTTATAGACTTGTCACGTAATTTAAATTATAAGACATGTCACAAAATGAATATTATTTGAAATGTCAGTTGCAAAATAGTTTACCAAAATAGTATGACTCCCGAAATATCTATCAAAAGCCGAACAGTACAGTTATTATAAACAAACATACGAAACCAATGAGTAAATGGGCAAGCAGTAAAAACAGTCGGCAGTTTATCATCGAGAATTTATCATTAATGCAAATATCTGTTATGCAAATAGATACTAGATTAGGATGATGCATGATGCATTTTGCATCATTGGGTGAAACTATGGCAGTTGATAATGTCGTATACGATTCCGTTCCTAAAAATGAAAGCAATTCTGGTGAGCTTCATTTCGATCTATGAACTAAATACGCTCTAGGAAACAGATTGAACGACCTCAACATTCACTTTTTACCTGACCGAGCAAGCCGAGGGTTATGTTTTCGAGTAGGTGATGTATCTTGGATACGCAGTAGAACCTAAAACTGCTTGATGGATTTCACCAGGGATGTGTCGTTTAAATAGTTTTAATAGTGAAAGTCATAGGGTGAAATATTTCGAGATAACGTCAGCAAAAAGTTAAGTAAAAAATGCAGTCGGGTTTTATATTTTTATATGAGTTTAGCTGTTGTTAAAAGATTTTTGAAGTTTGTCAAGTTACGTACTTTAGTTAGTATACGTTATTTAGTGAAGTTGGTTATTAACAGGTGCATGTACACCACTGTCCTACCATCAACTTATTTTAAAGCGGAGGTAGCTAATGCTTACTACTATAATTCTTTATATCTAGGAAAAAACTGATAGGCTTGAAAAAAATCAGGACCTTACAACATTTTTATTTAAGCAAATAGCTAGTAATGTAAGATTATATTATCAAATATAACAGTCCTACGTTACATGATATCATAAATATTACTATTTCATAAATTATACACAATACTAAAATTTTATCTTTACATTTAATAAGCTTCTTTATATATTTATATTTCTCTTTCAAGAAACTTTTGTGCATACACCTCCGAGAGGGTGGGGGGTCAGACATTTACAAATGCTCCTTCTATTCCTCTGCCTTGCCATGGGGCTGTCGGTAAGATCCCAGCTCAGTGTTCTCATGGTGGCCATGATCAACACCAGCGATCCTGAAAACTGCAACATCACCAATAGTGGTGTACCAAGAAATGGTACTAGCATCATTCATGACAATAGCGAAAGATGCAGAGAAGTCCAGAATATTAGTGCTTGGAATATATATCGCGTAAGTTTGTTTTGTGCTATTTGTACTTATAGAAGTTTTTCCAAGAAAACATTAAAAGAAGTATAATATAGCAGCGTTAGTGGTGACGATGGTTTCGAAATTATAATAAAAATATGTAAACATTCAGTTGTATATCATAAGAGATACATACCTGATCAAACTTAATGAGTGAATGAGAACGAGCAACTTCTGCTTAAATTATGGTTATTTAAATTTAACAAGTGCAATAGTAAAATCAATAATTTAATTTGCAAATGAATATTATGGTATGACAATAAATTCATATTATAGATTTATAATCTGCTGCTAATTGCTGTTGGAAATATGTTCAGACAGTTGTACTCATATAAAAATTGAATATGGTTTCTGCTACGAATAATTCGTAATATCTACAGATTAATACTATTTAAATATATTTTTTTTGTATTCTGTTTTTTTTTTTCAAATTAATTATACATATTTCTTTACACAAAAGAAGGTTCCTTAATATTTACATTTGACTAAAACTAAAAAGATAAACAGCTTAACGGCAATGCTTATGTGCCGCGCAAGGAAAAGGCCAGCCTTCTGCTTACGAGAAGTATCGACCAGTCTATTACACTACCACTCCGATCCCATGGCCCTAGCATCCCCACCCCAAACGGCTCAAAAACATAATTACTAATTAAGTTACTGTGGATTTTCTGTGTGGATTATTTTATGTTTTTGAAACATATCTTAAGTACATTTTAGACATACGACTGGAACAAACCAAAACAGGAAATTATAATGTATTCTTTTTTCGTGGGATATACGAGTATGCAAATACCAATGGGTTGGTTCGCGCAGAAGTTCGGGGGCAAAAGACCAATAATGGTTGCGCTGGGAGTCAACGGAGTATTGTGTATTTGCACTCCTTGGATCCCTTTGATGGTAAGTAGCATTGCTTGTCTTGGTGGTACCTTTAATTTAACTTATCTGTTATTATAAAGTGGCCATAGCTACAATTTAAACAATTGCTATCTATACATTGTTTCAACTTCTATAGTTTAACTTACGATATCAAAATTTGTGCCGTAGCTTAATTCAATATATGTATATTTACAGCTCATTTTTTTATGTTAAAACACAAAAAAATCTATCTGGTAATGTCCTTCGTATTCTGATGATTTTGATAGTGCAAATATGGTTGTCTCACCTCTTGGGGTTTGATTCCATTTAATACATAAAATTGTGTGATAATTGACTTAAAATTAATTCTGTTTTCTTTTTCAGGGAGGATGGATAAGCACATCAGTTTGTCGGTTCCTACAGGGTATGACGCAAGCTGCGTTTTATCCAAGCATGCACACGATGTTAGCCAAATGGACACCACTCAGAGAAAGAGGACGACTCACCACGTACGCTTATTCTGGTTTGTTGATATGAAAACAACAAAACATGCTTTAAGTTGATGGCGTCCTAATAATTTCTTAGTACTTCAGTTGTTATGTTAATTTTTTTAAAGAACACAGCAACAAATTCGTATTGCTTGCCACTCTTTTTAAATAGGCTGCTGGTATTTGCGTTAATTCTAGACGCAATATTGAATTACTATATGAAAATACAAGATGTAAACCACATGATTAACCATGAAATGAACAAAGATCCTTCTAAATTTATTATCCTTTAAAATTCATAAAAGCGTTTGCTTACTTCAGAAACCAAAAGCTAGCTTCTAGAACTAAAATATTTTTTTGGGACCAATCTTTCTACCATTTTGGCAGGAGCTTGCGTCTCCATCTAATTCATAACAGAAATATTTAATAACATTGACATGAACAAAATTTCCTTTCCCAGGCTCTCAAATAGGTACAATCATCGCTTTCCAGATATCAGGATTTCTTGCAGACAGCCCAGCACTTGGATGGCCAGTGTCCTTTTGGTTATTTGGATCCCTGAGCCTGGCAGTTTGCTGTTTATTTGGCTATTTTGGAGCAGCATTGCCTCATGAACATCCAAAAATTACTACTGAGGAGCTGGTGTACATATTGGAAGATTGCAATGCGGACATGGTACCAAAGGTAGAAAATACTATAAAGGAAATTAAAAGATTATTAATAGTTTTGGTCAATGCAGTAGGTATATCAGTGCCAATAATTAGACCCTACTAACTTAATAATTAAGAAACTAAGGTATGAAGTTCAACTTAATATATTTATATAAATTAATAACTATGTTAAAGTGAAAGTACCACCCCTAAACTATTCGATTCTACCGTGAACCACATGGCAAAAATAATATAAGATATTAGTATATGTATATAAAGACCATTATAACATACCTAAGTGTTTAAATGTAAATATGTATACTGTCATTGTATTGTAATTGTCATTGTCAAACGTTCGTGAATTCGATTTATTTTTATTTAAATATACGGTTTTACTTACGTGTATATTTCGATACAGAGTGTATCGTCCGGTACCGTCGCGGCTGGACGACTTACTCCTTGAAAAAGGCCTCCTGTAGAGACCGAAACTAGTCGGGCATCCCCGAAATACACACGTGAGTAGAACCGTATATTTAAATTAAATGGAAATGAAGTTATAACATATGTTTTGATGTAGGTATATCTAAAAGTAACCTTAAGTGTCCTTAATAAATCCACAGAGACGCAAAACTCCTTGGAAGGAGATTTTTAAGAGCCCATCTGTTTGGGGTATTCTGATCGCACAGGGTGGCAGTGGAGCTGCTTCTCTACTCATTTTAGCTGAAATACCTTTATATATGAGGAATGTTCTTGGAGTCCAACTAAAACGGGTAAGATATGCTATTATAAAAATAGGTAATAAAAGTAGAAGATATTGTTTTTTTTCTTTTTTAGGTTTTTTATATAATATAGCGGAACGGAAGGATCACATGATGTTAAGTGCCAACTGCCGTCCATGGACACCTGCAACTCAAGAGTCGTAAGTGCTCTGCCCAGTTTTGAGGGGGATGAGGGTTTGGGGGATGCGGGGAGAGGAAAGAATGGGGATGACGTGATAGGAAAGAGGCGAGGTTGAATGAGGGGATTACAAAGAAGAGGGGGGGAGTTAGTCCTCCGGAAACCTCACTAATTTCTGCAAAATGTAAAACAATCGTTTCTTCACAACCGGTTTTCTATGAGGCCGTGGCATCACACTGGTCGATCCGGCCCAAACGTGCTTAAGCATGGCTCTACCACGTTTAAAAATTTGTTTATATTATATTTACACATGGGAGAGCCATACTTAGGTACAATTGGGCCTTCTTGACCGGAGTTAAACCACGGCGTTACAGAAAACCGGCAGATAAACAACGCTTGTATGGCATTGCCGAAAGAGTAAAGTTACCGAAGGCCCAAATCTCCTTAACTTCTTTACCCCTCCCCCCTCATTCCTCACCCCTTGTTCTCCTCCACTCATCCCTTCCTCATTTCATTTACCTCATCCGGAGGCGACTCAAACGCCCCGCTCGGGAGCTCATATCAGTTCCTTCGAGCGGGGCATTGGCTTCGCCATCGGATGCAGATAGCCAACCACCGACCTCTCGCAGGCGGCTCGCTGGACCCCTCTTCAGAGGAGCGATCGGCGAGCAAACCTCGAGGCCGGTGAGCTAACTCCAATGACCGGCTCACAGTGGTGAGCTGCGAGGAAAATCACTATAAGGAGCCCAGTACTTCAAATGGTCTCCCCACCCCCCTTAACAGGGGTGAGATGATACCAGATAGATAGTCATTTCATCTACGATGATTGAGTTGCAAGTAAAATGTCTGTTCGTCTGTATCATAGAAAAGTAACGTTTTGAAAATTGGCATTTTTGTCATCATTCATTTATTCTTTATTCAAATGTCGTCATGTAGTACTGTCACAATTGTAATTAATTTATATTAATGTAATTTCCAATGATTCTTTGCAATCATTTTCATTATCGTTCCTACTGCCCCTGACATGTATTTATATACAAAATTCCATGACGTTCATTTCTTCTGAAGGTTCTACGTCAAGGAACAAACAAATACTGTCATTATCAAGATAATGTTTGAAGATCATTACAATTTACGCAATGCGTATATCTGTTGTAGTTCGACTAAATTTATTAAACATATTTTTAGAACTTTTGCCGTAAAAATTATTTGTTTTAATTCATTTTACCTGTTGATTCCCATCGTCCTTTATAAAGCATTCACAACAAACAAGCATATCAGCATATCAAGTTGATGCAGTCTCTTATTGGATTGATGAAGGATTTTTGTAGAGTGTATTTATGAATGAATGTTTTTGATTATGGCATAATGGTCAAACGAGCAGACGGGTCTCCTGATGGTAATTGACTACCGCCACCCATGGACATCTCAAAAGTCACAAGTGCAAGTCTAATTCTGTGGTACGGGCTAAATGGTTTCATAAATTTCCATACTTAAGCTATTTATTTATTTTCCAGATCTAATAAAAAAAAACGATATTGGAAGAATAAAAATTTATTTATTTGTTTAATAAAATTTGTCTGACTTGGACGACATACGAGTATAACGTATACGGTTTATGGTTAAGTTAAAGAGCAAAACAAGTCTTTTTATTAAAATAAATATACCAAAAACGTGTGTGAACTCATTATAATTAAAAAAAAAATCAAGTAAAGACAAATTTTGAAAATTAAAGAAGAAATTTTGTCGATAGTTGCCTTAACTAAAACTTGATGTTACAGAATGGCATCTACTCGTCGTTACCGTACATGGCTATGTATGTGATGTCGCTCACATTTGGTAACTTGGCAGATTTTGTAAGAAACAGGAGTATTATGAAAGTCGTTAACATCAGGCGAACTGGAAATACAATAGGTATTTATTTAAAATCTTTAATTTACTTCGACAGTCACAGGACGTTCAGAAATTGTCTTAATAGATTACATTCAAATGCGAAAAAATAACCATTCCAGTTATGAAACACCTTCTGGCTTATTTAAGTTATTTAGATTCCACCATACTACCTAACCGATAGCCGGATATATAGATGTTATACATACTCGCGGTTTGATGAACGATGAATAAATTAAAAATAGCCATGCTTAGGCCAGCCAGCTACATCAGTTATCAAAGAAAGCTTGCTTTGTATTTATCGAGTGAGTGAGGGTACTGGAGGCCCAAACTGGAGGCTGTTTGGGCCTTCGGTACCTATTCATTCTCTTTTTTCTTCTCCCCTCATCACCCTCAAAGGCGGGCAGCGAATTTGCAACTCTTAAGTGGAAGGTGCCTATTGGCGGCAGATGTCACTTACCATCACGTGACCCATATACTCCATAAGCCATAAAGAAACAATAGTTTCTCAATTTTTCAGCTTGCAAGGTTTTTTTTTTTTTTATATTAGCCTACCATAGTAACTCCACTTTGCCTGATGGAAAGCAATAGGTGGAGTCAAAGAGTGGTGGTCACCATCCTCATTGCATGTCTAGTCAATGCAGCATGGTGACCCACACTATGGCGGCCTTGTGAGATGCTTTTTCACGCCCCGCTTAAAAGACCCGGGATCAAAGTGGGAAGGAAACACGTGCGCAAGTAAGTTAATACTTTGTTACAGGAATGGTGATATCAGGAATATTCCTCTTAGCCTTCAGTTTCACAAAGAATACACCACTGGCCGTAAGTCTGCTGATCTTATCACTGGCTACGCATTCCGGAGTACATGTTGGTTTTACTGTAAGTAGAATCCTCTGTGCTTAAAAGCTACCAATAACACTAAATACTTACATTTATATCAAGTGATGATGATTTTTAGTTGTTTTAATGTGTAAAAGTGCGTCTAATTTAAACTATTCCTTCTCTTTTTTATTCATGTTGAAACCCCACGGGTCATCACCTCACCGGAGCTGATGGTGAAGTTATATGTCGGATTCGAACCGACTATAACCACACGGTCTTCCGTCACAAGTGGGTCTATTGCAAGGGACCTGGGTATACCCTATTAGGGGTGCTTCCAGGAACGAAACTATTCCTTACCTTAGATAACGATAATTTTAAGAGACAATTTGTTTCAGGTAAACCAAATCGATTTAGCTCCAAATTTTGCGGGGTCAATAATGGCTTTAGGCAATATGATCGGGAATTTAACAGGCCTACTTGTGCCTGTAGTCGTAGCCAACATTGTCACTGACGTGGTAAGGCCTTACAACTTTTGATCATCACAGATTTTTAGTGTTATTGCCAATGCGTTAGATGATTCGGACTTTCCGGCACTAACAAATTTGACTTTTTTTATATATTATAGGGGAACAGACACACAGGCGGGTCATCTGATGGTAAGTGATAATCGCAATCCATGGACACCAGCAACTTAAGAGTCATTAGTGCTCTGCCCGCCTTTGAAGGCAATCAGGGAAATTGATTGTGGGGAGGAGAAAGAAGAGAGGGGGAATAGTAAAGAGGAAGGAAAGGAGGGATAACGGGAGAGAAAAGTGGAGAAGGAATATTATTTTTAATACCAGTATTAAATAAGTCATTCTAACAATATATTAATCTTTACTATATTCAGTAGACAAAATAAATGACTCATTATTACGAAGTACGTGCTTGTTGAACAATGTGGTAGTAAATACTAAAAAAAAACTTAAAATAGTAACTTAAAATTATATTTGACCTTACTAAAATTTCTCAAGGCTAGGATATAATTACTTGTACCATCGTTAATGTTTTGTATGTATTTATTCAGTCCAGGTTAAATGACAACCTAATTTATAAGATTTTCATCTCAAACGTACCTGAAAGATCGTGTTTGAAATTTCAAAAACGAACACTACTGACTATCTATTTTAAAAAACATTGACGTCACAAATGACAGATTATATCAATGACTGTTAAAGAGTTTAAACAAACGACTAAATTCATACGTACATGTAAACACCCGTCTAAAAACAATAATCTAGTTTTAGATACGGAATAAAGTACAGTAGATTTTTTTCAATTGCAAATCCAAAATATCCAGTGGGTCAAACATGCTTTTTTTTAACTGTCATTAACAAGAGAACTCTGAATAGTGGAATTGAAGGTATGCAACACAATTGTCCATAAATTAGTAGATAGATACATATGTAATTTTTGTTCTGCATTGTTTTTCATATATTTTTTTTCGTGTAAAACCCCCATGGGTCATCACCTTATAAGAACTGAGGGTGAGGTAGTATATCGGCCTCTAACCGACTAAAAGCACACGGCGTTCCATCAAAGTGGGTTTATTGTTGGACCCAGGATATCTTAAAAAGGAACCTTCAAGAACCAATACAGACCTTGGCCACCAGATTAGCAGATGACCACTTCGTGGAGTATGGAAGGGCCTAACCCCCTCCAAATCAGAAAGGAAGTTTTGCAGTATATGGTCCCACCTTCGTCTCAGGCTTTCTTTGGCATGCATTACTGCCTAGCAATACGAGGCGGCGGAAGTATATTTGTTCAGCCTAGCCTAGCCTAGTTCAGCCTAGTTTTTGTTATGTAGCAAAAGTAGGTAATCTTTAACCATACTCATTGCGTATTTAATTATTTAATAATAATATATTTCTTCTTCTTTTTTGGTTATATATTCTATTGATTAATCTATTTATCAGCCCTAAGTCTACCGATTTCTATTTTTTTAAAGATTATTCTTCTTCCCTTTCTAACAAAGTCAGGATTTAATGATTAGAGCCCAGGAAATCATTTGAAACCATAAAATTTCACAATAAATATACTTTTAATATCCTTTCTAAAGCTATTAAGACACGTGTGTCTTATTTTCAATCAATGGCTAGGAGTTAGGGAATAATTATTTCAATTAAGTTACGAATGAGATTTTAAATTGCACGTTTTACGGTTAACATACGTATATAGGTGAATTTAAAGCGGTTATCTACTTTAGTGTAAGTCAAGTTCTTGCTCTTGAGTTAAGAATATAAACGATATCTTCTTAACTCAAGAATTAAGAAGATAAACGATAATAAAGGTTACCGCCTGGAAGCTAAATTTACTGTCTAGTCACAATTTACTGCCCAGTCTGGCAGTTCTTCTGTCAGTCTTGAAGTTCCTTTTATTTATTTTTTAAATTACACCTCCCAAAACAGGACAATATGTCACTAGTTTTAATTTCGATTAATTTTTAAAGTAACAAGAAAACTGATCTAATTTGTAGATCGTCAGTACCAACACTAATTCCACTTACTAACTTTTAATAACTCGTTGAACTCGTGTTCAGGTAGTTTGTAGTAATTGTGAACTTTGTCTAAGTACCGTTTAATTACGCAATTGAATGGAATAGAAATAGAGTTTACTGCACACGACAACTTGTTACAAAGCTAAACATGTATGTATGTATATACAAACGGCGGCCTTATCGCTAAAAACGATTTCTTACAGGCAACCTTTGGATGGACAAATACAACAGTAATTAGAAGTAGCTAAGTGAAATGTGTTATAACTTATATGGTTATACATATGAATACGTACAAAGTTATAAGTACGTATGTCATAACTTTCACGACTCTAGTTGTGTTACCTCGTCCTAAATTTACTATGTTGTAAAGTTACATGAATCAGCTTTCAGAAGATCTATGAATAATTAAGTGAGTGAAAGTTGTAATAAAAAAAACCTTACTTACTTTTTGCAACCGAGACTAGTTGTTATTAAAAAAATATTTAACACGATTTCAATAGTCACATTATTCATATTCATTCGTTTTTATTCAAGTAACCCAAGAAGTGATCCACTTCTAGGGTGTATGGTGATGATGTATTCTGTGGTAAATAGTAATTTTCGCCTATTCTGTTCTGTTCTCAACCGTTGCATAGGTATTATGTACTCAAATAATAATACAATGTTAATATAAATTATAAGAACCACCTTTGTTTTTAGAAAAACCACCGGCAGTGGCAGGTAGTGTTTGTCATTTTCGCTGCGATCCTATTCATCACTAATGCAATATTTGTTATCTTCTCTAAAGCAGAAGTTCAACCCTGGAATTTTTATGGTGACAAAGGACATGGTAAATAATTATATATATATATATATATTTATTTATTTTTTTCTTTCCTTATTTTAAAAGTCGACTCCCGCATTTGGAATAAATGCATTGTCACGGGGGACCTTACAAACATTCTATCAACGGACGCAAAGAACACCCAGACTCGGAACAAGTATTTGAGGATCACTCAAATATTTGTTCCGTGTGGGAATTGAACCCACTAGACTAACAGGCCCGTCACATATTTGTAATAGAAGATATTTCAAGTGTATGTAAATATGCACAAATCAAACAAGCACATGTACACTTACACACAAACATAATTATACAAAAGTGACATGGGGCTGGCCACATTGGCCCGTGCACAAGGGCTGTGAATCAGTAAACGTGATAGGATGCCCCCCAGGCATTTGGATCGACCACCTAAATAAAATTAGTTAGTACAGACTAAATGTGGAATGCGGTGCCACTACCTCAAAGGCTGTCCCACCGAAACCCAAACTCAAACGTACACAAATACATATGATGATTATGAAATAATTAAAATTAATAGCATATTACTACAACGAATTTGTATGCGCTATATTCAACAGACGAGACGTAACGTTTGAAGATACATAGAAATGCGTTGAAATCCAAGTATCCTCCGATAGAACTATATTCCACGGCTTGAACTGTAATAAATAAATAATAAATTGTTGTATGTCAAAGATGTCGTTGTTGTAGTCAATGTGTTTTTGGAAATAAAATATATTTTTTTTCTTTTTTCTTTCTTCTTCCACTGTTACAAAAATGTATGTAGTACTTCATCCATCCCAGGTTCAAGCATTAGATGCTTGAGATTTGAAGATCAAAAAGAAAAATGCGATCTATTAAAGTTTCTGTATGTTATGAGCTCTTTAGTGGTTATGTATATATATAAAATATATATAATAGGAGCAATATGTGTCATTGCAAATCTGGAAATATAGATGGAAGTATATCTATAGGTATCACTTAAATAGCACTATGAAATTTTCACCTACGTCTATTGAATTTTATAATATGTACACAACTAAACCATATACGAAATTCAATTAGTTCATGATCTAAGGAAATACTTATTGTATTACTTCTTTGGTACGTTTTTACAGATTCAGATATGAAAGTTCTGAGTTGATTGAAGATACAAAAAACATAAAAGCAGACAGACACCGAAATGAATTGGCACTCAACAAAGAAACATAACTTAAAGAAAAAGTAAATAAAAAGAAATTATTCAAATGAAGAACAACACAAAAAACTATGATGTTTGTGTAAAAGTGTTTTATCTTAGCTTCGATTTTTATGTTATATTTTTCTTGTAGACGACTAGACGATATTATTTTCTATCTAGTCTATCAGAAAACTTTAATATATATGTGAATAATTAATGATATTAAATGGTTATTCAAAACAGTGGTTTTTTTTTGCTCCCTGGCTACGGAAGATCGTGATTCCTTTCATCAACCTTTTTTTTAACCAAGTTGTGCTCCGCCCGGTGCCTGGTAAAGTACGCCACTGACAGAACTCGAGATTTCCTCTATCTGGTTCGACTCACGTTCGGGGTTCCCACCTCTGGGAACACCCGATCCGACACCCGGTATTTTGCCTTCAAATCTTAATTCTTATCTTTATAACTGAGATTCCAACATTCAACAAAGAATTTTTAGTTTTTACCGTAATTGCAGATGTGAGTAATTAAATTCTAATTACCTAATAATTCAATATTTTATATTTAGAGAAAAATATTAGCTAGCTAGACTGGATGAAATACTTGTAGTATAATAACATGTAAATATGTATGTATAGTAAACTATTATCCAAACTATTAATCTACTATTGGATAAGAACACTCCTTTATACAACACACAACAGCAAATGTTACAACGAATGTTATACGGGGCTTATACCGCAAGAGTAAAGGAACGGAATAAGCTTCATATAACCGCACTGCCAACACTCACACAAGGGTGAAGCGCGTGTGTGAATGAGCACTTGCGGCTTTACACCGGCTAGGCCTGTGTTTACTTTAACGGCTTGCACTGAGATTAACTAAAGTTAAAGAAAAGTTTCAATTTCGTTATAAAGTATTTTGTGCATGAACAATGCCTTATAGAAAAAAAAAATATCCCATTAACGTAATAGAACGCAAACCTATTGCATATATTGACTGTATAGTAGGTAGCCGCTAAGAAGTGAGTAAATATTAAAGATAATGTACTATATGTTTAGTGTTTGGAAAGTAAAAGAATACATTTATACACTGATAAAATGTTATTTATATAATATATAAAACTAGAAAATGTAGCTGCTCATTTTGTTTATCAGTTCAAAAATTAAAATACTTTTGGTTCATTGAAGTTTGATACCGATGTAACAACTGGCAAACACACACCAACCACAGCTTTATTTATAAGTGGACTATAAATATTTATATATTAAAATTATTGAAATAAAATCAGTATGCATGTGCATGGACGTGTATTTAAGTGCACTTTCTAAATTATGGGAGAAAAGGATAAAATCAAGAAAAATGAAATAAAATTCAATGAGAAATTTAGAACAAAAATATCAAGCCTTTTAGATTCACAAATGACCATCTATCAATTGAGAGATTCATTGGAATTGAAGTTACGATTTATTAATTTCCATTTTCAATAAGAATTCTGATCATTTTGCCTGCTTCATAGGTATATATGTACACACAAAACAGTGATCAATGTCTCTCAAACAGTGAATAATTCGATGACAAAGTATAACCGAATGTCCATCCATATAATCATTTAACAATTTATACTTGACGTAATATTTATAAGAAATGCAGCACAGAACATTTATAAAAAGTGACATTCAAAGGTAACGGCATGCTACATCTCGTTTTCAAAAATTGTCATTGTCTCAATATCTCAGATGAGAAAATACATGCTTTCTCGATTGTCAGAGGAGTTGCAAGATTGTAGGATCCTTTGACTCAATTGTATTCGTGAACGTTTCAGCTGTGAGTCGTCTGAACAGCACGCGCATCGTCTAGACAGGCTAACGAGACTCCTGAACTACGTGAGCATCGACACGATGTTATTAATGACCGAATAAGAAATAAACTCCTCGATCAACGTGTTTAATGACTGATCGCAATAAAAAACGTAATTGAAAATGAGAAACAGAGACGTAATCGCTTGGAGAACATGCGTGAGACACGACACAGAAATCGATTTACTGGGAAGGATGTGAATTTTCTATCGCCAGTAAACATTTTTGCAAAAGTGTCATGTAGTATCTAATTATGATTGCACCGCAAGCAGACATGCCATTTGGAAACTTCATATAGGAGAGATTTACTACTTAGTGTTTGTAAATCTCTATAAAATACTTACACATTACATATTGTGACATCTTGTCTTCTCGTTAGAGAAGGTTTAGTTCATTATCCACCAGGCTGCATGCATGTAACAAATGTACTGACTACCGAAGCAAAAACCCGGGAACTACAGCTAAACTTGTTCTTTAAATCACATAATGTTTTTCATAAGCCTCAGCCTTAATCAAACTGTGATCAACATCACAAAGTGAACAATTCAAAGAAGGATCAAACACAGGACCACCTCATTGGAGTTACGCACTTTAAATTTTATACCGCGGTTCATAAATATGATATTTAATGAACTCTTAACTCTCTGAGAACCGTTAAGGAGTTTTTACTTAAATTATCAGCTCAGCACCATGAGATGATGACTATCAGACACAAATATAGGAATTGTCTTAAAGAGTCACTACCGATATTTGTGTCTGATAGTCATCATTTATCTCATCACCTGGATGATTGGCCAAGATCAATGACATCAAGTGTCAAAAATTTTTTGGAATTGCCTCGATGTCTCTAAGATTTTATCATCTAATTCTGATATGATGACCATAGGACAACATGGGGAGTACATTATTTCATACAATGTGTCTTCGTTTTTCCTTCTTCAGCTGTACCCAACAGAATATATTTTTGTCAATAAGTCGGCACTATGAAAGTGCAGGATTCTTTTTGGTTAAGAGACACTCATTTATAGATTATCTTATTCTCATTCTATTTGAACTTAATGTTTATATGTAATTTTATATTATATAATATCATTGCTAGTTCCTCTTCACTTTTGTTTGCAATTGTGATAAAATATGTTAATACATGTAGTTTTTGTAGATAAAGTTACAGTAAAAAATATATTTATTATTAGGCTAATATTTAAGTAAACAACTTAGATAAGGGTGCGCTTATTTACAGTAATGATTATCTTAGTGCACGAGCCTAGTACACCAATTATATTCTACGTAGTGACATCAAGTGTGTGTTCATTTTTTATTTAAGTTTTCAATTAAAACTAAAAACGAGTTCGTAATAAATGCACGTGTGAGCTAGTTTTTTGTTAAAGGTAGTGAGTACCGCCTTAACTACACAAACGAAAATTTACATACTCGTTCATGTCAAGGGCATAACGACATAGGGTGATCCTTTAAAGCTCAAAAACTGTTATATTTTTTCTACATGAACAAGTTGTGTCTATCTCATTCACGAAAGTTAAATTTGATTATACAAATATATACTTATTATTAATTAATATATGGTAATTTACCAGTGGTTTCCGGACTCCCAACTAACTTTTTTCCATTTTCCTCACCCTTGTCCTCCCTCCCCTTTTCTCATTTCCCCTCCCCTCTCTTATTTCCCCTCCCCTCATCCCTCATCATTCTCAAAGGTAGGCAGTGCACTTCCGACTCTTGAGTTTTAGATGTCCATGGACGGTGGTTGTCACTTAGCATCAGGTAACCCGTCTATTTATCTGTCCCCTTATAATATAAAAAACAATGGACAAAAATTTACCTCATTTTTTTTATATTTATGATAACCGCTTCGATCGCTTGGTAGTCACTTCAAAGCCGTGAAACCGTCTAGGCTCTAATCGTAGCAAAGAGAAAAATGTAAATCACATTTTTGATCTCTGCACACATTTGTGTATTACACATTTATATCAGTAATATTATGAAGTAAAATTACATATGACGTGCTACTGGATAATTATTTTTAGTCATGATGTCAATGACATACGTGACCTCCTCTTGTTTTATACTGACCGGGCCAATAAGATGTCGTTGTTCGTCACGTTGCCTTAGAAGTTATAAGTAAAACTTTGTTCGCAGTGCCAGCCATCCCGTAATGTCAGTAAAACTTTGTAGTTGATTATTATTCCTAAGCGTATTGTAGTGTTTTTGGTGTCATTATTATTTTAATTATATTATAATTTTAAAACAATTGAGTGTCAAAATAGGTACGTAAACAAGACAAATCTCTCAACAAAAAAAAAATTGTTAAGCATTTTTTATTGAAGATGTTTTTTTTTTTTTTTTATGCGATAGGAGGCAAACGAGCAGACGGGTCACCTGATGGTAAGTGACTACCGCCGCCCATGGACACCCGCAACTCAAGAGTCACAAGTGCGTTGCCGGCCTTAAATGTTTGGAAATTGTAAGTCAATATGTTGATAGACACAAATCATTTCTAGTATTTTTTAATTAAACGAGAACTGAAGCCATTACACTTCTTTAACGAGCACAAGAAAAAATAAACCAGAATCGTAATCGTATCTAGACTGAATCGTTAATACTTCATAATATATAGGACGATTTTTATGTATAAAATAACTTTCAATTACAAACAAACCAAATAGCATGAAATTATTGGTTTAAAAGGTATTTGCATAATGATACTCATGCAATCATATCATTATCATAATTAATCCTTAATGCATATACTGCTCCGAGTACATGCGTTACATATACGTATTTGTTATGTATATTTTTTACTGCAAATGTATCGTTAGTTATTGCAAAGTCGAGGGCATAGGAAAAATACTTGCGTTGCCGGCCTTTTGGGTAGGAGTACGCTCTTTTCTTGAATGTTTGAAGGTCGTATCGGTTCGGAGATACGGCAGATGGTAATATGTTCCACAGGCTGGTTATGCTAGATTCTGGAGAAGTGCACAGCGGTGGCGTGCCAATCATCCAGGTGATGAGACAGATATTTTGAAAAGTGACCGTTATTGTTTTCTATAGGAATAGTTCGAAATAATAGTTATTTAATGTAGTACACATAATATAAATACAAAACAATACTTTAAAACCAAAGAGTAATCAAACATTTCATTTTAATATAAAGACATAAAATATTTAAGAAGTAACATGGCAGATAAGAAGAAAGATTCAAGCAATGTTGAGAGTAACAAATTTAAAGGTGAGTGTTATATACAAATACTTAAAAATATACTAACAAAAACTATGAAGCGTCAATGCTATTAAGCATAGTCTAAATTGACATTATCAGTAGCAGACATCAATATTGTCTTACACAGGAGCATTTATTCATTTACTATCGGCATTTACTGTTTTTTTTTTTTTTTTATTAAAAAAGACAACTCCCGCTTGGATTAATTCCTGTGTCGCGGGGGACTTTATAAACATTCAAACAACGAACACAAAGAACACCCAGACAGAACAAACCAACAATTTGGGGATTAAACAAGTGTTGTCCCGTGCGGGGATCGAATCCACAACACTAGGCGCAGCAGCGTAGTAGCGAGGTGACTACTTAAACCGCTACGCCACCCGTGCAGTCCAGTGCAGTCGTGCAGTGTTTGTACGTGAGATGTTTGTATGGGTGGTCATTCGCAAAGTTTAATGTTATACAATTTTAAGAGAGGTTAGATACAACAACTGAAGATGTAATTACGTATTTACTTTTCCAAATACATACTTACTTTTAATCAAATATATAACTGACTATTAAACATAGAAGTTGCCACTCTTAAAAGTATTAAAATGTATATTAGATATCTAATTAAAGTAACATATGTATATTAAGGAAAATATATAAATTTCCCAAGCATAACTTTCACCACATGATAAATGTCATGCCACTTTTTATATACGAGTATGCTTTTTAATAGACAAAAAAGTTAGTTCTACTTATTACACTTAATATCACCGTTTTTATTTTTTGCTTTTAAAAGAAAAAAAAAACAAAGTAATTAATACAATTGTTTCAGATCCCGGGTGGGGCTACAGACACCAACAGTGCTTCATATTATTCTGGGTACTAACCATAGCATACAGTATGAGATCATGCATGGGAGTATCTCTGGTAGCTATGACTGATTACGGTAATAATGAAAATAACTTGACCGAAATCCAAGTAGAAAAATCAAATCAAGAATTTAAGCCAGAAGGGATTCTTAGTTCTTTAATTTTAGTTCCACCAGTAAGTACAAATTTTATTACAAAATAAAAGAAAAAAAATATTTTTTCAAAATATAAAAAAAAAAAAAAAATATTACAAAAACAAAATAAATCTGAAGGAACTTTTTATCTTATTTTAAATAAAACGTGTTTGTATAAATCATTTTAAATCGTGTAAATGATGCGATGCACTATAACTATCATCCCACACATAACAAGTTAACTTATAATATGTTTATTTTTATTGATGATTATTATGGAACATGTATGTTGTATGTTTTAGATTAAGAATTTACCTCTAAAATTTGCCTTGGAAAATTTGCTCAGAGATAAGACCACCCACTGATGTGCTTCCGTCGGGTTAAGTTTATTGCGCAAGAATGTATCTGTCTTATCATCAATTCGTGAAACAAATAAATACCTGTAATAAAACACATTTCTTTTGAAAAAACTCATGTGAAGAAAGTTAATATTCAATAATAATTATTATAAAAAATTAAAGCATGAATATCAACTACCAAAAGAAATATTAGCAGCAAAACTAAAAGTCAGCGACCAGGAAGTATTTTTAGTCAATCAATAGGGAAAAAACGGCTTCTTTTATACAAGAACCTCCCAATGCATTTAAATACTCGTAACACCAGTAGTATCAACCACCAATTGTGAATTTTTATACCTCCTTGGAATTCTAGCGTATACAACATAAGAAATACTACACTATGCGGTAGTACCAATTGTTCATGACAGTGGGATGCCTTTCCGATAGGCGAAAATGAAAGAAAAAACTAAAGAATTTATATATATATAGCACATATTATAACTTACGTTATAATATGCGCTATTTAATAAAGATGTTTATATAAATATGTTTAGGCTAAGCGCCTGCTGAAGGAATAGACGCAAATAGCGTGTCACGTTGCATTCAAAATTATATTGGCGTTATAATTTTATTATTACACCACCTGCCCTCCTAAAATTACAATTTTAGTTTGATAGTGAAACCACTATCAAACTAAAAATGCAAATTTTAGTTTGACAGTGAAACCACTATCAAACTAAAATCGTAATTTTATAAATTTTGTTATAATTAAAAAAAGTTTCAAGTATTTTTGGTTTCAATTTGGGCTCCTTTATGTCCGCTAAGACAAAATATAATACATCAATTCAGAGAGGTAAACGTAAAGGTTACAAATATATAAGTTATGTTATAAAAAAAAGTTATAACACGGAAATGAGTTTAGGGGACGAGGAGCTTTATAAAGGTTATATTAAGTGAAATAAAAAATAATAGAAAAAAGAAAAAGAATGAGGAACAAAAAGAAGTCGCTAAATTCGCTGTCAAGTCTTGTAGGGAAGCAGACATAATGCATTCCATTTTTTTGCTATATGACCCTTTTAACTAAACTATTACAATGTTGTCAAAAAATGCAGTTATATTAGTTTAATGTATTCTTAGACAACTGGATGTAATTCTCTTAACTCTTAAAGAATGAATTTGACTCAATCAGGAAATAGGTGTCTAGGAAACCCATGTTATAAATTACTGATGTATATTATGTATAATTATGTTTGCTTTTAGTACCCAAAGTTCAATTGGAACAAAAAGGTCCAAGATACAGTGATAGCCTCATTCTTTTGGGGCTACATGCTACTTCAGCTTCCAGCTGGACAGTTGGTCCACAGATTTGGTGCAAGGCATTTGTTAACTGGTGCTATGATAGTCAACGCCGTGGTCTCTATTTTATTACCTACAGCAACATACTACGTAAGTACCACACTTATTAAAAAAAACGTGTGTATGTTATTGTAGCTTTCAAAACATTTCGTACTATATGTTTAATTGATTTTAGGGTGGTTGGTACTGTACAATTGTATGCAGAGTAGCACAAGGTCTTAGTCAAGCATGTATTGTCCCTGGACTCCACACTTCTCTTGGGAAATGGGCACCGTTACATGAAAGATCAAGACTGTCTGCTTTCGTCTACGGAGGCTAGGAAAATATTTATTTTGAAATTCGTTCTATATTTCAATGCAATAGTCGCAAAGTACATAACTATTTTATGAAATGTAGTAAACCCAATAAAATTTCAGGTCAAGCTTTGGGAACCGTTTTTGGTATGCCATTAACAGGTTTCATTTCAGCGTCACCTTTGGGCTGGCCTGGTATATTTAGGTTTTACGGGATATTATCTGGAATTATGGCAGTGCTGATATGGTTTCTTGTGTACGACTCTCCAGCAAAGCATAATAAAATATCTCTTATTGAGAGAAAATACATTGAAGACGACTTAGGAACAAGTGATGGTAAAAAGGTGATAACAAACTGAGATATGTGACTAATATCTTTTTAAGAAATAGTTTATTTTAACAATCGTTTTTTTTTTTAGAAAATGCCAGTTCCTTGGCTGAAAATACTACGTCACAAAGGCGTTTATGCTATCATCATTGCACATTTTGGTCAAACGTGGGGGCAATTGACTTTGTATTCAGAAGTACCAGCATACATGGACAAAATTATGGGTGTTAATATCAAAGCGGTAAATAATATATTTTTTGTTTATACTCTAGGCAGGCAGACAAACAAACGGATTACCCGATGGTAAGTGATTACCGCCGATCATGGACACCTGCAACTTAAGAGCCGTAAGTGCGCTGCCTGCCTTTGAAGGTGATGAGGGATGGAGGATGCGGGAAGAAAAAAAAAGAGAGTAGGAATGAAGAGGTGGGAAAGAGGAAAGGGTCGATGAGGGGAGAGGAAACAGGAGAGGGTTTGGGCCTCCAGAAACGCAATAGATTTCAGAGAAATACGACGGAATCGTTGCTTCACAACCGGTTTCCTGTGGGGCCGTGATATCGCACCGGCCATTCATGCCTAAGCATGGCTCTATTTACTAAAATGTTCTGAATTATATCCTAGTACACTTATTTTTTTAACAAGCCTGTAACTAATTAACTACGTAAACTATGTTAACATGTCAATACAAAAAAATATAGGTTGCACTGAGCCAATCTGATAGTGGAATCACAAGGTAGATACTAGAACTTTTCTATGTTTGGGCCGTCCGTCGAACCAAAATCCGTCGATTTTGGTTTATTATTATTGCTATTATTTTCTTTTCACAGAATGGATTGCTGACCGCTTTGCCGTTTTTAGTGATGTGGTTTTCCAACTTTTTCTTTAGTTGGTTCACTGACTGGCTCATTGTAAACAAAATAACAAACGTTACCAATACAAGAAAAATAGCTAATTCATTAGGTATGTATGTTTGTAATTCATTAGGTAGGTATGTATGTTGTAGCATTTTGTGGATTTTCTTAAAGCAACTAATAAAATATAAATTTATAGGTAATATTCCAGCTGCTCTTGGATTGATTGCTTTGGCATATGCACCTCATAACATTTATGTTGTAGAAACGATTTTGATTATTACTTGCGCATTTAAAATATCTGCTCATTGTGGATTTCAGGTACCGATGTTTTATTTATTTTGTTTTATTTTGATTTTATCTCACCAACGGATCTCTCGTCTCATATCTCAAAATAGTTAATAGTGTTTTTAGAAAATTTTATGTCATTTGTTACCCATTACCCAAATTACGCCCGATTATGACTGAGAACATCTCTAATACACCTTGAAACTGATTCATAAAGATTTTCGTGATATGAAGCAAAAAAATAAAGAAGTAAATAAAATAATTTTATGTGATATACAATAAAGATTATTCTATTTTTATATAATAATAAATAGTAAACGTCCATAAATAGAAGATATTTTAAAATAATACATATAGTAAAAGTTCATTACATACATTTGAAAAGCTATGATAATATTACTAAATTTCAGATAAACCACATAGATATATCACCGAATTATGCGGGAACCATGATAAGTATCAGCAACTTTGTATCCAATATTGGTTCTTCATTCTCACCGATAGTGATTGGATTTATATTGACTGATGTTGTAAGTACTTTTATAATATTCATTATTAAAGTAATCCAGTAAATATTGCCATTTAGTATGTACTGTTTTTATTCATTGCTAATATTTGAAATCAAATTCAGTTTTATTCTTTATTTAAAATGAAGACATTTGATATTTTTTAGTATTTCAATACTTTGGATTCTACAATTAAAAGGATCGTAGGCAGACTGACACGACTTCTTATAGGTACTAAAGTAATTAATTTCTTTTGCCTATTTATTGTAAATATAAAAAAAAAAGATTTCGGTAGGCTAATCTTTGGCATAAACTGGTAAAGTAACTACTAGTATTTTTATTCGAACTTTACACCATTACGCCATTACGGAAACGAATGTGCTTAACATCTTTATATATATAATTCTTCTGTGAGTGTGTATGTCACTGAACTACTCTCAAACGACTGGACGGATTTTGATGAAATTTTTTGTGTGTGTTCAAGGGGATCTGGGAATGGTTTAGATTCACAAATCAGCCCGGCAGATGGCGCTGCAGTCGGTATCTAGGTTATTTATCTATACTGCAACTTCAGGACAACGTCTGTCGGGCGCAGCTAGTATACATCTATTTCGCTTGATGTACTTTATTCCGGATGGTCCGAATTAAGCTCTGATTGTTCTCCTATACCACAAGACAAACATGACAGACTTTTTATATATATTGTACATCTAAACTAATGTTTATTATGTGTTTTACAGGGAGACAAAGATTTATGGCGAAATGTATTTTTCTTAGCAGCCGTACTTTACCTCGTCACGAATCTGGTCTACGTGATATTTGGAACCGGTGAGAAAGCAGAATGGAACGATCTATCACAAGAAGAAGATATTAAAGAAAACGTCCCCATGTTGAACAGTAATTTACAAAAAAAAAATGTGACTGTGTAATTTCCCGGCTTGTATCAAATCCTGAAAGTTCATAAACGTACTTTAATAAAAGGCTTTTTTTTATTTCAAGATAGATTTCCTTAGCCAAAGACTACGGGGTTAGATCGGATACGCCTTTTAAAAATAACTACATATTAAACGCATCTAAACCGTAGATTTATGTGTTTGATCTGATTTTTATGTCGAAATCCAGTAAAGCAATCCTCCATCAGATTGATATTGGAAACATCTTAAATTGCTCGTAATTAGTAAGTATAATGCAAGTTTTCTACTATTAGGATTCTTGAAACACTAAAAAGTATTTTGTCTCTATATTCTCCGGTTCTGCCTTCTTAATCATTTCTAAGCAATCAACATTTTGTCAACTACAAAATCTGATATCATACTTATTAATGTTGATGGCGCCGGTTCTCAATGAGGGCCAAATTATATTATGGAAAGGGATAAGAGGAGAACTAATATTTAAACAATGTTTTAAATGTAATAACAGTTGATTGATTAATATCAATGTGGCACAACCATTCCCCCCGGCTTAAAAGGTTACCTTCAAAACTAACGAAACTAAAGCTAAATGCTATTAAACTTAATGAAAGTGAAAACGAAACTAGACTTAACCGAAAAGAGATGTAACGAACAAAACTACTAAACTAATCTCTCCTACTGGTTTGAGCAGAGGGCAGAGACGAATAACTGGAAACCAAGTACCTACGAACTGGTTGCGGTTTTAACGCAGAGAATTCTAGTTACTGCGCTGACATAAAACTCGTCGTGCTGAGATCGCCAATTAACTCTATAAGAACTGTGCGTGTAGTCATGCAGACAAAGAGACACTTATAGGCCTTGGTGGAACGCAAACCGCGTCCATGGGAAATTATTACTCTAAAGGGACCAGCATAGTCCGTACAAGTATGAGCAAATGGATTTGCATTTTGATCATGACACAGCAAGAACGATGTTCCTAGTTCCTTGTTGCTTAGACGAATAATCCAGTACCTTTGACGAAGTAACGACATCAACAAATCGGAACCTCCATGACAATTCACCCAATCATGATTTCCTACTAAAAGATGAAGTACGTGATCCTTACACAGCAATACTATTGGATGTCGGTGTTCAAATTCTACACTTGACTGACTCTGATGACCACCCACTCGTATAAGCCCGTCACGCACGAATGGTTTAAATCACTGAAATGGTTGACTACAAAGTTTTTTAGACTCTACATTCCAAAACTCCATAGTGAAACTCTTTTGCTGAATTCACGCAGTACTATCAATTCAGGTTTATCAATATCGGAAGCAATAGTTAGATTGAGTGGAGGCAAGATTTACATGAATTGGCACATGTACAATATACAACGCAGATATATATTGTACATGTGCCAATTCATGAAATATTCGGCCACGACGACAATCGATTAGCCAATAACAATATTGGGCACACTTCATGTGTCGCGGAAACAATTAAAACGTGCTCCATATATGCAGGTGGTTCTGACAACGCTGCGGGGAATAATACACGAGATAAACAGTCAATACAATACAGTAATTCCTACTGAATTTTAGCAACGCGGTTGCAAACAAAGCTGTTCCGATGAAAATGTGAAAATACGGTTCTTTTGAATGTGATTATTACAAGCAGTAACAATAGAGGATATATATATATATATATATATATATATATATATATATATATATTTATACATATATACTACGCTAAAGTGAGCAAACCACAAAATTCGAGACGCGATAATTCGCATAAACGTAGACATATTAGATAAATTCAAAACTATCATATGAAGATGCTGATTTTTTTATTATCATTTTGCACGTTTTGATCTCAGTTGACGCTATCATAACTTGAGTATTGAGATGACTTACAATATATAGGAATTTGTATAGAAATATAAATCAAAGTATTTGTGAACGTTGGGCATAATGAGCGCCAAAGATGTGTGCGAGGTTAAAAAACCGAGTAAGTATTGCATTATTATTAATTTAAGCAGTGCTACCATCTGCTCAACCGTAATAAAAATGAGGTTCTACGGTCGTGTTGAAAGACATTATATACATAACTTTCTTTTTTTGTTTTATCAATTATTTTAGTCCTAATTATCGAACGCGGATATTTGAAAGTGATTTTATTATTTCTTTTAGGAATTTATTTCATATCTTCATTTATAAGTGTGCTTTGTGCTTAAAAGAGTGAGTTTGAATCCAAAAAATCTAAACGATGTATTAATGTGAAACAATACGGAAACACTATTTTTGCATAAAGATTATTTCGTACCACGACTACTGATTGACACTGTTTTGAATAAAATACAACGTGGTCCATGAGCCAAACCAATATGAAAAAATAAAAATTACATTCAATTCATTTATTGCATATTGTGCTATTAAATTAATGCTGGCTTAAGATTATCAATAGATTTTGTTCTAAATGATACAAGTTAAGCTAAACAAGCCGAACGTCTACTGCAGAATTAAAATCTGAAAAATCGTAGTTTGCTTTAATGTATTGGCAAATTACCTTTTTATATCTTGTTTTGTTTTCCATGTTAGGAGTAAAGATAAAGAAAACAAAAACATTTATTTCTGTATTAATTTTTAATGGCAATATGTATTTGTACATTTACGTGCTTCAGTGAGGAACCTGATAGATACTTAGTAAATATGTTTATATATTTACACATGCATACGAGTATATCACTTTTTTACATATTAACAATTAAGTATGTTACATAGCTATACATACATGAATTCAGAAATACATAGGCATACACAGATGTTTAAATATTATTTTTTAAAATGACTTCTAATTTAAATTAGTATGCTTAGGCCGCTTAAAAAATATATTCAAAATTATATTTGTAAGTGAAAGTATTCACTGTAACTGTATAATTGTATTCATTCCTGTATTACCTGTAAGTTTCCTGACATAATGCTATTACGAAAAGTTTCCAATCTTTGTTTTTTTTTTAATTGATACTGTAATAACTAGTTAATACACAGAAATAGTTAATTGAGGGACAAAAGAGTAAAGAGGGACCAAAGAAAACATGGAAGTACTGCGAGAAACAGATATATTTAGAAAGTGAGTAAGCAGTGGGATGACGAAAGAGAGTGGCATGGCAAAAGAGTAAGCAGTGGGGTGACAAAAGACATTGCACCTACCCAGTTAAAGAAGATGATGTTTTTCGATGTTGAACCATAATGCAAGCTAGCATTAGTATGTAATAGAATATTTTTATCTGTTAGACACTCAAAAATTTTGAAAATAAATCCCCAAGGTCACTTTATGGATCAACATTGGATGCTTCGTAAATTGACAAGACATTTGTTTAGAAAGATAACATTTTCAATACCGTCAGTCTTCTATCTACTCTAGAACGCGTTTCTTATCTGTTTTTCACCACAGATTGTCATTGCCTATATCTAGTTTAATCTTATCTTCATAATAACATGAAAGGACCCTGCTGAGACATACTGTAGTAAATCTAGATTAAATTATATTCAAGTAATATTTTTGTTTAAAAATTATGTTTAATAATTTCTTAATATAAAATGTGGATTTTATTTCGTCCCGGACACAGCACCGTTACAGTTCTGGTAGAGATTACGGACGATATTAGGATGGCCATCCCTATCCCTATCCGTCTGGCATACTACGCTCCATTAATGTATCTCCAACAGTGATTGATTGGTTTCATAGTTACCTGTCTGGGCAGTGACAACGAGGACTCAACCTCTTCGTGGTGTGATATTTCTGTTGCCGTGCCGCAGGGTAGCGTTTTATCTCCTTTACTTTTCGCTATATTTAGAAACTTCATAATTAAAAATTTCCTTCATCCTACCACCTTTATGCAGATGACATTCAAATTTAAACTCACGCTTCATCTTATACAAATCACGAAGCCTTCTTAACTATAAATAACGATATGGAACGCATTTGTGAGTGGAGTGTTAATTATGGTCATCAGGTTAACCCCGCAAAAACTCAAGTGTAGTAATGCCATAGTGGGCAGTCCTGGTAATACTTCTCGCATTAATTTTGCACAACTGCCACAAATCTTTTTTAATAGTATGCCATTACCGCTAAGTAATCCTGAAAAAAAAAATGTATAATAATATATTATTGACAGAACTTTGTCCTGGGGCTGCGGGGTCCTAACGAAGACTTCGGAACTTTCTTCCAACCGCTACGAAGATTTCGCTTGCTCAGTCTCTTTTACTTCCAGTACCAAACTATGCTCATACCAGCTATCTTGATTTCTGACAAAGGATCCACTTGATAAGCTTGAACGACTTAAAAAAAATTGTATAAGGTTAACTTCAGGGTTCGTTTCGTTCAAGGTTACTCTTGTATCTGGACCTCGCTTACCATAATTAAATGGGTCACGTTACATCAAAAAGTGACTCGAGGTACATGCGGTACTGGACGGGACTCAGGACAAACGTAGGGCTCATACCGCAGGCATTATAAATTAATACCAGAGCAAAATCAGTCATCAAAATCAAATCAATGATCAGGCAAGAAAGAAGCCCGAAAATTAAGGAATGAGTTGAAGAGACGAGTAAGAGTTAGAGATTCTCCTCCGCTTGGCTTCCTTAAGAAAAGCCATATAAAAAGAGTGGCAACACAAGATTGTGACTTTTATCCGTTCCAAGAGGAACCGCATTGATACAGTAATTAGGGCCCGAGGAAGAAATACGATATACATAGTAAACTTCTTTGTAACATTTTTGTTTTGTTTTACGTCCTTGTTTTAAACATTTTACAAATTCTGCTTAAAGGATAAAAACAAACCTGCAGAACAAAACACGATACCTAAATAAACCGTTTATTATCTGCAATTAACTCATGGCATGGCATGATTATTATTTCTTGTTTATTATATCAAATACATGAAACATACACTTCCTATATAAAAATTAATCAAAATTATGTTGTAAATTTTTAAAATGATATTTTTTTTAGGTGGCCTGGGTAACCGACACCTGCAGGCTATTATGTGGTTTTTGGCCATGGTACTAGGCTATGGAATCAGGAACAACATGAGCATGGCAATCGTAGTCATGACAGATAAAACACTGGAAAATGTTAGTAATAATGGGTTGGGTTTTTTTTAATATGGTAATATTACAAACTAAGATGACATTGAAAGCCAAGCATAGAACACTAAATGTTTCTTGGAATCTAATTAAACATCTTCAGCCATAGCAGCTGTTGTGTAATAATCTATTAACTACTGATGAGTGAAAACAAATGTGTTGACACTAAAGACATATATTGCAATGATATTTTCCAAAAGGCAAGCAATTAATTTTGTTTTCTTTTCTAATTGACAGTCCTTCGACTGGGACATGCAGATGCAAAGCGTTGTCTTGTCGTCGTTTTTTTGGGGTTATAGCGTACTCCAGATTCCGGCTGGTGAGCTATCTGCTAGAATTGGCGGGAAGATTCTTATTATCATCGCCATCACTACGAATGCTGTTATGTCAATTTTGACACCATACGCTGCTTATTTTGTTAGTTATTATTTTATTTTAACACACGCCTCTACATGTTTTATTATTAAAGATTTGATATATCTGTATCGGTTAAGACTATAAAATGATCAGTACTGGCTGTAATAGTAGATTTTGAATTTTATCTATTTATGCGGAGTGGTATAATTTAATAATTTATTAAAATTTTATTGCGCTTTGTAAAATCGTTGTATAAACCAGTAAATATAAATGTATCATTCATTCTTTTAGTACCAAAACATGTAACCTCATTGCAAAATCAATATAAAAGTCTTGTTTTAAAAAAATGCATAATGGTTAATTTTAGTTTATTAAAACAATTGAGTAATTTTTGTCCCTACATATTCAAAGGTATGATTAACCTAGTTTTATACTTGACGTAACAATTCTTCTCAACTAATGAGCCCTTTCTCCCCCTCTTTAATTCTAGCCTACTAGCTCACAAGGACTTTTTTTAACTAAAATGTATTTTTATCAGGGTGGTTGGCAATTAGTATGTGCTTGTCGCGTTATATGCGGCTTATCACAAGGTTTCATAATACCTTCGATATATTCTTTGGTGGGAAAATGGGCCCCAATAGAAGAAAAAAGTCGTATAGGAGCAATTATCAATTCAGGTAGGTTTCTTTAATATTAATTTTTAATTATGCTGTTCTATTATTTCTAATCTATTCAGTGCTAAATGTCACCTTATTTTACACACACACACTAATCATACTACAAAGTCAGACTTATTCTGTTTTTATCTTATTTTCTATTAAAAAAATTGACAAAAAACAAAGTTGTACTGGTTCTGTATGATGGTTTACCGACTTATAGTAAATCGAATGAAGAACCAGTTCTAGAATTAAGTCACTTCATGTAACATAGATTCAATATCCACTAAGCCTTACTTACTGTTTTGATTATAGTCAGAAGGAAATAGTTAAAACGTTTTTATTTTCGTTTTGTTTTCAGGATCTCAACTAGGCACTGCCCTGCAAATGTTAATATCAGGTTTTATAGCCGACGCTTGGGATTGGCCTGCGATTTTCTATGTAAACGGAATAACTTGTATTATTTTTGTAATAATATTTACAGTGGTAGGGGCAGACAGTCCTCGGACTTCAAAGTTTATAAGTGAAAAAGAAAAATTATATATAGAAACCTCTTTAGGACAGATTGGTAAAGTTAAGGTATGGCTTATCTCGTGAGTATGGAAATATGCTCCAGCTGGAGTTATATGATTGTTAGGATCTAGAATTATATTATTAAGTATTTTATTGTTACAGAAATTTAAGACTCCATGGAAAGCAATATGGACTTCAATGCCTTTTATATCATTGATAGGTGTACACTGCATGCAAAATTGGGGTTACTGGACGCTGATGACGGAGACACCGTCATATATGAACCAAATGCTTAACGTTAACATTAAAGCTGTATGTACAAAAATAGAAACTATATGTATTGTTACTAGAATAGCTAACTTTCTAACAATTTGTTTTGGAGATAATACTTTCTTTGTAATCACTAACATAAAACAGTCGTATCAAGGTTACTACAGTAGAACCTGTTTGGAACAAAGATTTAAGAATCTGAGAACGTATAGCCCTTAGCTTTTGAAGTGAACGGAAGAATAGGAAAAAAATTTCAGACTGCGTCAAACAGCTTTCTACTAGTACTAGCTTTCTACATTTATATACTGAAAATCATCTAAGCTTATATGTGTAGGTAGTACATGCCTGATGATGACAACAAATATTTTAAAAGATGCGCTTTTCAAAAAAAAAAAAAAGAAAAACAGCAGTCAGCATAAATATAGACCTTTAGCACCGTTGATTTTAATAAAAGATACGTTGTAATATCGTCTTCTCGTACAATCTTTATCGTGGCATGAATGTGCCAGTTCGACTGGAGTAATAACAATGCTTGCATTGTGTTGCCAACGGTACGTAAGGACGGCCGACTCCCCTTTTCCTCTGTCCCCTCCCCTCATAACCCCTTCTCTTTTTTTCCTTTCCCCTCTCTTCATCCTCTCTCTCAATTTCTCCCTCAATCATCACCCGCCATTCTCATCACCCTTAAATGCGTGGAACACACTTACGAATCTTGAGTTGGAAGTCTCCACGGGCGGCGATTGTCACTTATCATCAAATGACCTGTCTATTCGTCTGTCCTTCTATATAACAATTATAAAAACCGAATGATCCTGAAGTTTATTGACGTTGTGGCATATGTTTACTAATGTATTTTACACAGAATGGCATGATGTCAGCCCTGCCGTACATCACCGTGTACATTCTCAGCTTTCCATTTGGATATTTTTCCGATTACTTCATCAACAAAAAAATTCTTAGTGTGACTGCCACTAGAAAGCTATCTAATTCAATAGGTAAGCGAACATTTTAAACCACTTTTATAATATTAATAATTTATAGATACAACTTTTTGTTCTATTCAAAAAGATAGGTATATATTGTTTTTCTTGAGGGGCGTACATTATAGTACATAATTAAAGTCTCTTCAAGTTGTCGTACAGTATAAAATTAAATAGTTTTCCAGGTCAATACGGTCCGGCTATTGCACTGATTGCGTTGTCGTATGCGCCCTCCGGCAACGTCACTATTGGAGTTTTACTAATTACTATCGTCGTTGGCCTCAACGTCGGACATCTTACTGGATATATGGTATGTTTAAGTTAATAGTACAAGTCAAGTTTGAGATTTCTACAACTTTTCTCTTTACTTGAAAAGCGTAATTAACGTCACCGTTACTTATTTCAAAATTGGTCCCTTAATACCTTACATAACAAGACTCGTTATTTCCTGTTCAATACAAGTTTTGTATTTGCTTCAATTTTATCTTCTTTACTTACAAACATTGGTATAAAAATACACACTTCCATAAAATGACTGCTGAGCTAGAGAAGTGGGTTTGATTTCTAAACATAAAAAAAGTGATCTGAACACAAATAGATGATATCTATTCTGCATGCCATTGTTTAAATGTTTTCCATATTATATTAAAGAAAACTTTAAAACAATTTTAATTAACCTTAAAATAACAAAACGTTATCTATTGACTACAAAACTGAACAAGGAAAAAAATCTAGAAATAATTACAATCTGTATGCATGTCAACTCTCCGCGACACAGGAATAACTATTAATACGGGGGTTGTCCTTTAAAAAGAAGAATGAAGAAAACAAAATCTTAATGTATTTTAATTATATTTAAGCTAAGAGTTCCGTTATTTTATTTATGCATGTACATATTTTTACTTACATAGCTCGTACATCTGGACATGTCTCCAAACTTCGCTGGTACACTTATGGGCATCACGAATATGAGCGCCAACATCATATCCATTATAGCACCATTAGTCGCAGGACTCATTTTGAAAGATGAGGTTTGTCGTATAATATAAGATAAATATAATTGACTTTTTTATTTATCTGTATTCGTCATTCAAATGTTGCTTAGGACAAATTGGGTTGTGAACTGAAAAAGGCCTACAAATTTAGTTCATGAAGTAGCAAAATGAAAATATCTTATATCATTAATTACCATTCCTAACCAATCGAAGAATTCCTATCGTTTAATAAATGGGGAAACCATTTGAATTTTATATTTTGTCTGAACTGACAATAAGTTCTAAAGCCTACTGATTATCATAGGACATAAAATTAAGTCCTAATTAAATCATAACACAAAGCTATCAGGGACTACTTACTTTAGATTTTGATTAAAAGTCCTAATTAAGCTTATAAGAACATTTTCTTTTTCTTTTTTAGACGAACGCCAGTGAATGGCGAAAAGTATTCTACATAGCATCAGCAATATATTTCATTGGGAACACGCAGTTTCTCATATTTGGAACCAGTGTAAGGCAAACATGGAACGAACCTCCGGAGGATGCAGAAACAGGTTAAAGACCTTCCTTACAATTATTATATTCATTAAAAAGTAATTTAAAACATATGTACGTTACTGACATTGAATGTTTTGTACGGATATCGAATAAAACATACCCACCTCATTTAAGATATTCCAAATTCTAAAATTAGAAAATTCATCCCAATATAGAAGATATTGTGATTCCAAACATTGTTTTATATTTAAGGATAATGTTAGTAGAGAAATGCAGTTAAAAAACTTATGATATTTCAGACGATACTGCTGAAAAAGGACAAGAGAAATCAGACACTTTAAATGGTACAGCGGAAAAATTGCAAGAAAAAGCAGACAAAGTTATATGAAATATCTATTATGACTTTTTTTAAATAAATTATTTTTGAAAAAAAATATAAGATTGTTTAGAACATTCAAAACTTCTTCAAAGCGTGTTTATCGTATCTAATTTTTTTTCTTTGAATATCCGTTCCTATACCTTCATATACCCGAGTATAGTTCTAGTTTTTATAATATTTAGATACACAAATAGAGTAAATATTTGTATAGATTGAAAAACTTTTGAACGGATCAGTTAATTATTATTAACATTCATATTGAACACCTAATATAACATTATTACTGAGACAAGTGTAATTAATCTTCTTCGATGCCTCATTAGTGTATATTTTGATTGTATATTAAGTTGTATTAAACTCACAAGCCGTCTCTTGAATGCAAATACTACCAAATATATAAACAAGAATCCACATCTTGATATCTTCTGTAAATAAAGATAATTATTCTTATGCTGATTGTGTAGTGAGATTTAGAAACAGAAGTGTCGCTGTATCTGATAGTAGGAAGTATATCTATCTACTATTTAAGTATGTATAATCAATGACATACAGTAAAATTCTTGTTGCATATCTTATCATATTTATTATGATGTCATCACATGTACGGGCAGAATACAATATACATATATATATATTTTATGTCGAAACCCCCACGGGTCATCACCTCACCGGAGCTGAGGGTGAGGTGGTATGTCGGACTTGAACCGACTAAAGCCACACGGTGTTCCATCCTAACTGGGTCTATTGCAGGGAAACCGATACCCTACGAAGGGATACCTTACGAAGGAAGCCTTCGGGAAACCCCTGCAGACTTTGACCAGCTGATTGGTAGGTGACCACGCTGTTGACTTTGACGGCCATACCCTCCCTTCACATTAGAGAGGCGCGCGCGGAACACGTCATGCCACCGTCTCGGCCCTGCTTCTGCTAGGGTAGCGGTCAACACAACCTGTTACCCCCAGGCCAGCGCTCATAGAGGCCGGAAAACAGTCAGCGCTCTGCGGCGCTTGGTATGTATTCTGCGGGACGGGACAGAACTTGTCCTCTCCCGTTCCCGCTTCTTTGGCGTGCATCACTGCCTCGCAGTACGAGGCGGTGGAAACCCAAGCACTCTCACTTTGTACCATGGCCATGACCATGATCTCCAGCGAGAGGCTTCTCACACCGATAGTTGCCACGAGGTCGGCACGCTGCTGCACCCACGTACAACCAACCACCAAAGAATTCGGTGCGGTGTCCTCGCGACAGCCCCCGCAGTGATAGTACACAGACGTTGGCTCCCAGCCTATACGACACAGGTACTTGCCGAAACATCTGTGTCCGGTGAGCACATACGTCAACCGGTAGAAGAGGGCACCATGTCACCTCTCCAACCAATCCTCCATGACGGGCCTTACTTACATGGATTTTATCACACTTCGGGGAGTAAATAATATGTGTAGAATATTCTTTCTTGTCAGATTACTAAGTCATGAGATAAAATGTCGGTATAATGAGGATTGTACCACAGCACTTCTTCCATTTTCAGTTTCTTATAGGTAGGTATAAAATTGTCAGTCAACACTAAATAACAAGTGCACATCAAACAATTTCAAAGATTCTTTACCTAAACTACTAAACTGAAAAAAAAAAACGTTTTCTTTTTAGGCTAATACATTCACATTCATATCTTGTTGTGGTTTAAAATAGAGCGAATGTAATTATTTTTACTTTTATGAGTACAGTGTTTTTGTTTTGTAGTTGTGCATCAAAATCAGCCCATTTCAAGTTTGTCTGTAAAACATCTTAGCCTACAATAAAAATGAACATTAAATTAATTAATTTTAAAATTATAAAATAATGTAATGTAAAATAAAATGAATATTTAAAATTTAATGTAATTTTAAATTTTAATAAAAAATAATAAATTTTAAATTGAACACTTTGAAATCTTTTGTTCAAAAGTGATCGTTGGTCTAACATTTAATCAAGTTTAAACTCTGTAACAATGATTGAAAAGAATGCAAGTACGGACAGAAAGACGAGTACAAAGTGTAATCTTTCTAAAATATAAAAGCAAATATTTACTTACTTCAATTATTGGTTTAGCACCTTATGTCTGTAATGGCCCTATTTATTAATATAATCTTCTTTTAATCTTCTCTAAATAAAGTAATCAAACTATTTAACATGAACAAACACAATTATTATTTTCCTCAGCACAATTTATGGTCAGCACATTAATAACAATAAAATAATAATAATGATTAATTTGACATATCTCACACACGGCCGTCTGATTCCAACCTAATCAGAACTTGTGCTATGGTAACCAGACAGCTGATACACATACTTATATAGGCACAGAACAAATGATCATGCTCATAACACAAATATTTATCCTGGGTGGGAATCGAACCCACGAGCTCTGGCCTAGCAGTCAGGGTCACTAACCACTATACCAATAAATTGGCCTGTCATAATTTTGACTTTTACTAAAATGACATTCCAACTTAATATATTTTCTTGAAAACAGATGTTCGGATGTCTTAATAAAGCTATTCCCGGATTCCTCCTGTTGAATTGGGCACCCGGAAACCTCACTAATTGTGCGGAAATGCAACACAAGCGTTGCTTTTCTGGTTTTAAGTAATGCCGTGATACCGGTCGAGCCGGCCCATTCGTGCCTTAATCATGACTCTAGCCCGATAGTCTGATTTTATTCATTATTGCTCAAGTTCGAAAAATAAAGTAAAATACTAATACTCCTGTAGAATTTTCTCAGCAATACTACAAAATGCCTTAGAACCTATTTTCTAATTAAAATATTCTTAATCCATCACACTTTTTATATAAATAACTATATTTAGGGTAATATGAGCGATACACATTAAAAAGACAACGAATATATATGTGTCAAATTACAATTAAAATTATATAGCTATCGTGTTATGTGCAACAAGTATAATTTTACCCTTTAAAAAGAATTTGCCTTGTACTTGTAGTCATTGTTTCTTAAACACTTGAACACTTAAAACAAAAAAAAAGAGTTAATTCCGAATATCGTCACAATTTTGTGTTGTGGGATGTAATCCTTCACACTTCTTGTATTCTGGAGATTGAGGTGAAAAGGTGGCGCTGCCGTCAGATTTAACGATAAAAATGTAAGTATTTCTTTTCATTTAAAATCGTTAAAAGTTTATGATATACAATTATTCATATACAAATATGTACCAAACTCAACAATAGCTATGTACAAATGTTTAATTATTTTTTTTTATACTATAGGGGCAGACGAACAGATGGGTCACCTGATGGTAAGTGACAACCGCCTTCCATGGACACCCGCATCTCAAAAGTCGCAAGTGCGCTGTCCGCCTTTGACTCAGATGAGGGATGGGGGATGCAGGAAGCGGAAAGAAAAGAGGGGGGATGAGGAGATGGGAAAGAGAAGAAAGGAGATGATTGGAGAGGAAAGGGGAGAGGGGAGCTGGGCCTTGGGAAACCGCAAGCGTTATCGCAACGGTCGAGCCGGCCCATTCGTGCCTAAGCATGGCTCTACCACTGTTAATCGAAATAAAGTGCAATTATAAAATGACAATCAGTGATTTGAGACAAAGTGAAACATTGCAAGGAAACTTAATATTTATAAACCAAAACAGTGCTATAATAAATAAAATTGATATTTTTTAGTGTCCTAAACAGTACCAACAACAATCTGGTCATTAAAAATACTAAACTATGCAAACAATCCAAAATAATAAAAAGTAAAGAATTGTTAAGAATAAAACTCGATTTCAATATAGTAACTCGTAGGGCGGAGTGACAAATTAGTGCTCGATGCATAATATCCCATTTGAGTATCGCAGTATCGCAACTTATCACACGGCCAATAAAACTGAAGCCTTATTGGCTGTGTTTTTAAGTTAACTTTAAATGCTCTTCAACTTTTAAGTTAAATTTAGGAAATAGTCGTAGTTACGTCGATAAAACATTCAGTGTATATCGTTTTCATTACGTTCGTGTCCTGGCGATGAATTGGTTTTTTGGAATTACATATTTGATTTATGAAGAACAACTCCTAGTATAGAAGACCAAAAACAAATGTGCCGTCTTTAGGGACTGCCGATAGCAGTGAAAACTAAGTAACTCGTAGCTCATGGGAAGCATGCGGTGAGGTTGACGCGAGTTTCACGATTTTTGTTCACCCAAAAAGTGATCAAAGCGCCTAAAGAAGTTTTCACTTAAAAAAAATATACGGCTATCTTTGGGGACTGCCGATAGAAGTGAAAACTAAGTAACTTATGATTTGTATCGTCGAGTTATTAGATTATACACGGTATACATATAGCTTATGGGAACCGTGCGGTGACGACAACGCAAGTTTCACGCTTTTTGTTCACCCAAAGAAGTTTTCAATTAAAAAAAAATGTTATGGATTTTTTTTATAATATATATCTTCCAAGTTATAATGCTTACCACTTACATACAAAACTAAACTTATATCGATACTGTAACATAATGTATTTAAACGCCATATATGTATATAAAATAAATAGAACACTCAGAGACTTATTACTGCGGAATCAATTTAACCCACTACAATCACGAGAGGCTATTGCAGCAGGCACAAAAGCATAAAAAACCATATTCGATAAAGTAACTAAACAAAACCATGGCACCAATTTGCGGTGGATATCGAAAAAAATATTGAACACTAAATGTATAAACTGCAGTATATGTAGCACTACTCATGACTTAGAAGTTGCCAATATCTCACAAATGCAAATTGGAAGCATGTCTGTGTAAATTACCAAAAAAAAGGAACTTGACCCCAATACGCCAACAACATCGGAAAATTATCGACGAAATAACAACACCCTAGAAATATATTTGATTTCTCGTTTATGGTACTCCAGCTCAATATGTCAGAATTTCTGCCACTGAGAGAAAATACATTGAAAATGATTTAGGATCAAGCGATGGCAAAAAGGTAATGATACCTAGGTGACCATTTCTAGTACAAGTTCTGCTAAGTTCAGACGGGCGTGTGTGAGATATGTCAAATTAATTTATTATTATTATTTTATTGTTATTAATGTGCTGACCATAAATTGTGCTGAGGAAAATAATAATTGTGTTTGTTCATGTTAAATAGTTTGATTACTTTATTTAGAGAAGATTAAAAGAAGATTATATTAATAAATAGGGCCATTACAGACATAAGGTGCTAAACCAATAATTGAAGTAAGTAAATATTTACTTTTATATTTTAGAAAGATTACACTTTGTACTAGTCTTTCTGTCCGTACTTGCATTCTTTTCAATCATTGTTACAGAGTTTAAACTTGATTAAATGTTAGACCAGCGATCACTTTTGAACAAGAGATTTCAAAGAGTTCAATTTAAAATTTATTATTTAAAAAAAAATACATTAAATTTTAAATATTTATTTTATTTTACATTACATTATTTTATAATTTTAAAATTAATTAATTTAATGTTCATTTTTATTGTAGGCTAAGATGTTTTACAGACAAACTTGAAATGGGCTGATTTTGATGCACAACTACAAAACAAAAACACTGTACTCATAAAAGTAAAAATAATTACATTCGCTCTATTTTAAACCACAACAAGATATGAATGTGAATGTATTAGCCTAAAAAGAAAACGTTTTTTTTTTTTCAGTTTAGTAGTTTAGGTAAAGAATCTTTGAAATTGTTTGATGTGCACTTGTTATTTAGTGTTGACTGACAATTTTATACCTACCTATAAAAAACTGAAAATGGAAGAAGTGTTGTGGTACAATCCTCATTATACCGACATTTTATCTCATGACTTAGTAATCTGACAAAAAAGAATATTCTACACATATTATTTACTCCCCGAAGTGTGATAAAATCCATGTAAGTAAGGCCCGTCATGGAGGATTGGCTGGAGAGGTGACATGGTGCCCTCTTCTACCGGTTGACGTATGTGCTCACCGGACACAGATGTTTCGGCAAGTACCTGTGTCGTATAGGCTGGGAGCCAACGTCTGTGTACTATCACTGCGGGGGCTGTCGCGAGGACACCGCACCGAATTCTTTGGTGGTAGGTTGTACGTGGGTGCAGCAACGTGCCGACCTCGTGGCAACTATTATTATTTTTATTATAAGGATTATTATTTATGAGTCTTTGATTATTTTAAAGTTTCTTTATTTATGTTTTTATAGAAAATTCCAGTCAGTTAAAAGTACCTTGGTTGAAAATACTTCGTAATAGGGGACACCTAGCTATTATAGTTGCACATGTTGGTCAAATTTGGGGACAATTGGTTTCTACTGATGAAAAGATACTAAAGTAACTTTTTTCTGCAGAATGGACTGCTGACCGCTTTGCCCTTCTTAATGATGTGGTTTTCCAATTTTTTCTTTAGTTGGTTCACGGACTGGTTGATTTTAAATATTATAACAAGCGTCATGAATACCAGAAATATTGCTAATTCTCTAGGTTCGTATGACACCACTGTTACACATTTATTATATTTTTAAATTAGAAATGCCAGAATAACAAAAAAATATCGTATTGCAGGTACTATTCTATATTTGTATCAAATATTGGTTCTTCATTCGCACCCATAGCGATTGGATGTATATTGAACGATGTAGTATGTATTTTTTATCGTAAAGTGTAAGGTTGTAATAAGGATTAAGTTTTTCAGGTCTGTCGTTGTTATTTTCTGAGATATCTTTTAAGATGAATAAGTTTGGCTGAAACACTAGACTAGAAATTATTTTAAATGATAGTAATCTAAGAGGTACAGCAATAAGAATTTAAATATTGAATATTAATAACTTGTGGATGATTTATTTCTGATATAACTTATAGAAGTAAAATAAATGATTTAATATAATCATACCTTCTGTTTTTATAAAGCTGTCTTATGTCTCAGTATTTCTCAGTATAGCAGAACTACGTAGAAACTACTTTAATGACGTAGTAGGATCCTGAATCACATCAGGGTCACCACTAAGGAGGAACGAGCTATGTCTCTAAAATACAAAGGGAGGCCATAGCCCGTTCCTAGTTATATCCTGTATCCTGCAGCCGGAGGTTCGAAAAAAAACCAAATTTACTTAAAATAAATTTAATTAAAAGAAAAGAAATTACAAACTAATTTAAGTGAAACCTATTCGAAGTGAGAATATGGAATGCACATAAAATGATCTAAATTAATTATATTAAATTCTGCTGCGTCGGCGCCTCGTGTCGTAGTTGACCTCGATGGCGAGTTTCCGTCGGTTTCGGTTGCACAATGACTGCTGCATCGGCACATCGGATGAGTCCGCTGTTGTTGGCTAATATGCTACGTCGGCGATACTCTTTGGGGTTCCGTACGTAACACCTCCACCCTCAGTTCAGCAACTATTTTAGCATGTTTATGGAAAATGTTGCTGGAGTCTCTTCCTGTTTGGGGCTGGTTGCATCTTCCGAATTGTATATCTTAAGGGTTGGCTTCTTCTCTGGGATATTTTCCCTGAGGTGCCAGATCCTGTAGTTACGGCCTACCGTGAAGAGGATAATTATAGCTGCAGCTGATGCGAACGCGTAAAATGGGATGGTCGTATGGTACAAGGCGGTTGGATGAATGTCATCGATCTCTACGGGTTTTTCTAATGAGATTCTGTTCTGCATGCTGTGAAGATCCTTTAGGTTTACTGATCTTGAGCCAATATGGGTGTAAGCAATTGTTTGATTGATCTTATCGTAGGGGATCTTTGATAACTTTAACGGCTGGCCTTTTATCTCGTTGTCCTCGTTGACGATGGTAAGTTCTGCAGTTCTTATGTAACAATCCATGGGGATAGTGACAAGATAGCTTCCTTGTAGCGTATTGAAGTCTTTTCTATCGCAGGCTAACTGTACTTTGGTAGGTCGAGGTAGCGAGAGTATATAGTGCTGGCCATCCAGTTTCTCTACTGCGAGGGAGATTTTTGAGAAGTGGCAGGTGTCCTTTAAGATTTGATTGATGATGAGCTCTTGGGTGCAATCGGGTACTGTCCGGATCTGCTGGGCTATGTTTTTCTCACAGTGATAAATGTTACTATACTTCGGGCATTCTGCCTCTAAGTACATAAATGATTTCTCATTGGTTGCTATGTAAGGAGCGGAAGGGATAAGGGCAAGGCGTTCGCCGTTGGGTACAATCGACAATCTGTATAACTCGTATATGTCTTCTGAAACTATAGGAAAACCATAAACTATTACTATTCTATTCTTAACAAAGTAAGAGCCAGGTTTGATAAGATTATAATATTCTCGTAATTCTAAGTCTGGAATTTGATCTCTACTGTATACTGTTTTTACTTTGTCTATCATGGATTTTAAAACTTCTATATCTATCATAGAATGATGTGTGCTAGATGCACGAATGAAAGCTAACATGTTCTCTAACCTAATTATTTCTAACATTAAGTCTTCTATATTATTACTAATAATTCCTAACAATTGGGCAAACTGCGTGGATTTAATAAGACTGTAATCTCTATAAGCTTCTCTTTTTAACATCGATTCTACTGTGTCGTTAATCTTTTGCTGGTTAGACGTTAACTGCTCTAAAACTATGCTATGCTTAGACATCCACTCTTTATCATCAGTTTCGGAAATTAACATCAGCCTTAATGTTAATTTCCGAAACTATCTTGTTTTCGTTATTTTGTAAAGTCTTAATAGCTTCGTCGTATTTCAAGGCGTCTAAATAATTCAAGTTGCCCGTAATGCTTTTTATAACTGATCCTAGGCTGTCTACTAGACCCCTCTTAACTCTGCTAGGTTCCAAAGATTTTACTTGTTTTAGTACCTTGCCAAGCTTGTTAGCGAGATAATCGATCTGATATTCGTAAAGTGTGTATGTTTCGTTATTAAGCCTGATTTTGAAAGTTTCAAGTTGGTCTCTCACTGAGTATATCTTGTTTTCAATGTCGTCTATCTGTACGTATTGTATGAAAGAATGGTAATGGGTGGTTAGTCTAGTCGGCCCTAGTTTGTAAGGTAGTAGTCCTGGTCCGTCAGCTAAAGGTTCAAGTCTTATGTCCTGGGATTGCGTCGCGTGGGCTGTCAGCAACGTGAGAATCCTGTAACAACGTATTTGATTTAGGTAGCCGTTTTAGCCGTGATTTCGCTACCGGGCCGCGTTTCTTTGACGTATAAATATGAATGGGTAAATCGGCTAGAACGGTGTCTTGTGTATATCGCGGTGCTGTTTTCTGCCTGCTTGCGAGAGGGTTTTTGATAAAGACCTGTTGCTGAGGTGTATACTCTATTTCTGGTTCGCGAATTTTGTTCATATTTTCAATCAAGGCTGTCCTATTACTAAGTGACAATTCATTGATTAACTCATAAACTCGTTTCATTTGTTGCCTATGGTTATCTGCGTATTGCTGTAGGAGGTGTTCTGTGAGGTCTATAGTTACTGGGTCCCTTGGGTCAAAGTGTCCGTTTAGTACGTCGAAGGGCCTACATTTGGTAAAACTATGGATAGAACTATTGTAAGCTATGATAGCATATGGTACGAGATTTACTACTGCTTCGTCTTTATGCTGCAATTTGAGGATTCTAATATGTTCTAATAGTGTCGAGTGAAAACGTTCTACATTTCCGTTGTCGTTTGGGCTGTGTGGTAGAGTTTTGTGGTGAGTTATGTTATGAAGACGTGTAAATTCAGCAAACAGTTGGTTAGTGAATTCTGTTCCGTTGTCTGTAATTATTGTCAGTGGTAATCCGTGGTGAGTACAGAACTGTAATAATGCTTGCAATATACTAATGGCAGTACCATCGCGTAAATGGTATGCTTGACCGTATTTCGTGAAGACGTCGATGAAGGTAACGTACTTTTCGTTTTGGATTGTGAGCAGGTCCATGTGAACAATTTCGAGAGGTTTGGTAGCTGGCGTAACTACTTTAAACTGAGGCTTTACCGGATTTCGATCGTACTTTGCCTGACCACAAACAGTACACTCGTTAATAAATTTTGTGATTAGTTCTTTCATTTTCGGCCAGAAGTATTTCCGAGAGAGGGCTAAGTAACATTCATTTATGCCACGGTGGTTTGTCTTACCGTCGTGGTAATGCCGTATTATGTCTTGTTGCCGTAGATACTCTTTGACGTTTTCGAGTTCTCTTTTACAAAGTATTAAATTGAGGGACGAACTTTTAAATTTATCTTGTATTATTGGTATAATTGAGTACATGCCTAGGGGTGGATTTATGAGAAAGTCTTAACTTTTGGGTTGACATATTCTTTGATAGCGTTGATGACGTCGTTTTCTAGGTTAGATTCTGATAGTTGAATTGCCGTTCGTGTGTGGGTTTCGAATGGTTTAGTCACTGTCGGTTTTCTTTTTACGTCTCTAACTATAGTCAAATGAATTTGTCTGTGAAATTTATTGAGGGGTTGTTCGTTGCTAGTATGTACAGTATCAGTTGAAGAGTTTAGTGGTTGGGGTGGTGCCTCTGATGGATTATTAATCATCGAACTTAGTTCCCTAATGCTTCCGATTAATGAATTAATTTCGTCTATTTCGTCGTTATGTATTTCTACGCGAGATGGAGCGTCAGCGTTAGTGTTACATTTTCCTTTCTTGTAAATTACAGTAAAGTCATATTCGCTCAGTCTTAGTCTCCATCTAGTCAGTCGAGAGTTCGGTTCCTTCAGGTTCATCATCCACTGCAAAGGCACTGAAATATTTGGTGACCCCTATAATAGCAAGTAATTCTTTCTCTACCGTACTATAATTTAACTCGCTTTCGTTGAGTGTACGTGAGGCGTAGCAAATAGGTCTGTCGGAACCGATGGGTCCTTGGAATAATACTGCTCCTAGGGCAACATTCGAAGCGTCCGTTGTGAGGTTAAAGTCTTTGGTGAAGTCTGGGTACTGTAGGATCGGATCGTTGGTTAAAAGGGTTTTGCATTTGTCAAAGGCGTTAATAAACTCGGGGCTATGGACAACTTTGTTACCCTTTTTTTAGGCATAGGGTGAGGGGCTTAGTAATGCTTGCAAAGTCCGCAATGAATTTTCGGTAGTAACCAAGAAGACCTAAGAATTGTTTTATCTCCTTCGGTGTTCTTGGGATGGGATATTTCTCTATGGCGGATATTTTGTCAGGATTGGGTTTGATGCCATCTCTGCTAATGATATGTCCTAGGTAACCAGTTTCAAGTTTTAAATATTCGGACTTATCCATTTGTATTCTGAAGTTTGATTCTTGGAGTTTTTGGAAGACCTTCTCCAGGTTTTCCATGTGTTCTTGGAGCGATGTACTGAAGACGATAATGTCATCTAAGTATACCAGGCAAATACTATTCTGAAGACCACTTAGCACATTGTCCATAACTCGTTGAAAAGTGGATGGTGAATTCTTCGAACCCATGGGCATTCGAAGAAATTCAAAGTGTAATTCAAAGTTCTAATGTTCTACGTTAAACGCGGTTTTGGATATATCCTGCGGGTCCATTTCTACTTGATAAAATCCGCTAGCTAAGTCTAGTGTCGCAAAGTATTGGCATTTCCCTAGTTTATCGAGGACATCATTTATGTTTGGTATGGGGTATTTATCGTCTATTGTTTTTTCATTCAATTTACGAAAATCTATTACAATACGCCATTTCTGTTTACCGGAGGCGTTTTTCCTTTTGGGCACTACCTAAATGGGTGAGCTCCATGCGGATTCTGAAGGTCTTATAATGCCCTGCTGTAACATTTTGGAAATTTGGTCTCTAACCTCTTCTCTGTGAATGAACGGGTACCTATAGCTTTTAGTGTATACGGGGACTTCATCTGTTGTTCGGATTCAGTGTTTAACTTTGTTAGTAAAGGCCAAGGGCTCTCCGTCTAAATAAAATACGTTCGCATAACGAGCGCAAAGTGCTACGAGATTAGCCTTTTCTTCTTCGTTGAGATGATCTGTACGCAAACGTGATAATACTTCGGTTATACGATTTGACTTTTCGACCGGTGTACACTTAATACTAAATACTTCTGCAAGAGCTGGTTGGTCTAATGAAAAAATAATGTCATTGCACGTGGGGATATCTATTTCTACGTATCCGCCGTTGTTAGTTACTGTGGTAAGACATTCGTGTATGATACAGTTACAAAAATTTTGCTCGGTTATTAAAACTTCTCCATCTGGGGTATTGATAGGTATTCTAACTAATTTTGATTTCTTTCTTGGGATAATATAAGTTAACGTTACGCGAATTATATACTTTAATGTCGTTGGTTGCGGTTCGTGTAATTAGTTTAAAATCTTTTAAATCTATTTTAGCTTGCCATTTAGATAATAGGTCTAGTCCTATTAATCCATCGAAATAATTAGAAACCGGTATACAAATAGTTTAATATTATCTTTTCATTAAATTCTGCAAAACAGGGTAACGTTATGGAGTAGTCGTTTCTACTGACTCCGTGTACGTTTGTAACTTCGAATGGGTCGTAGTTAAGAGAGTAATCTGCGTAAAAGTTCTGAACAGCCTTGGGGCTTATAAATGACTGGTTGGCACCGGTATCTATTAAAAACTTTAAAGTTGGGTTAATAACTTCAATATATGGTAACTGTCTCTGAGTCTGTAGGTTGATGTCTATCCTTGCTCTTTTGATATCTTCTCCAATTGAAAATCCTGATCTTAGTTTGCATTGCTAGGCCCTGGTTGCTGGTGCATTTCGTTATACTGGTCATATGTCTCGTCTCTGTAAGTCGTGGTGTTGTCATGGCTATAGTCGCAAACTTGGTAATAATAGTCGTTAGAGTAAAAATTTGTGTCATATTCCGGTTCGTAGTAATAGTCGGAGAAGTAGGAGTTATCCGCAAATTCATTAAGATTAAGTTCCCGAGATTGAAGGTAATTGCTCGGTGGCGGATTACCCGATCTGTGCCAGTCATAACCTGACATCATGGGTTTTGGTACAAAATGCTGAACTCCGCTCATCGGTTTCGGATTGAAATTCTGTGAGGGGTTATTCTTAGGGGGCGAACGAAAAACGTTACTTTGCGGGTGATAGTTGGGTGGTGGTGCTCGGAACATCTGCTGCGTACGCGTAGGGAATCGATTTTGGGGATGTGGATTCTGGTGAACACTAGGTAAATTACTGTTAAATTTAAATGTTTGAGGTTGCGGTTAATGACTACGCAATCCTATTGGGGCTGGCCAATTAGGTATTTGAGGTCGCGGGATGCTCGGCATGTTTAGCGGTATGTTGTGGTGTGTGGGGGCTTTAGACGTATTCTGAGTGCTCTGGCTCCTTGGGGAGTCGTTACGATGCTGTAAGTACATAATATTCAACTCCTCTTGTACATATTCGAGAGCTTTTTCTATTGTCTCCGGACGCATGCAACGAATTCGCGATCCTAAGGGTTCTTTTAGTCCGCGTACAAAAGCCTGCATGGTAACCTTTTTGTAAAGCGTTCTCTTGGCCTCTATAGTCGTTGGGATACTTTCATGTAAAGTCACGTATGCCATAATAGTACTAAACAAAGTTTGGCATTGGTCATAGAATTCTTGTGGTGATTTATTACCTTGGGTAGCTAAAGAGAGGTCGTTGTACAAAGCCGTCTCGTCTCGCTGGTTTGAAAAATTATTAATAAGCGCTGATCTAATCCCTGCCCACGTCTCCGGAATACCGTTCGAGTTTATAGTGGATGCAGAGGTTCCTGTTACTTTATTTAGAATACCATTTAACAGACACAAGTTTCTTAGCTCGCTGCCTGGCTCGGAACACGCGTACTGGGCTACTATCCTGTCGCAAATGTGAATGAACCTCGTTAAGACATTCGGGTTGCCGTCGAACTCTGGCACTACTCGTAAGGCTTTGAAGATAACTTCTGGGTCGTGTGGCATTTTAACTTTGACTAAGCTACTTAAATCTCAGTCTAATTCTATATCTCTATTACTATCTAATATGTTCCGGCGAGCCTGTCGCGATGCAGGGTCCCGGGGACACGACTTTTCGTGGCGAAAAATGTTGGCAGTAAAATTAATTAGGATAGAGTAGGAAGCAACACGAGAAAGATTCAAGTGCACTTACAAATATTTCATCTCTGTTTTCTTCCGTGAATCAAAGTCTGGATTCTCCGTCCGGCTATACAGTTGTTCCGTAGATTCTGGATCCTCTTGCTGGAGCTTAATAGCCACCCGGGTATATGGATATGAGATGCTTCTAATGCTCGCGAACCGGCCCGCGAGGATCCTACCGACTGCGCCAATTACGTATTCTGCAGCCGGAGGTTCGAAAAAAAACCAAATTTACTTAAAATAAATTTAATTAAAAGAAAAGAAATTACAAACTAATTTAAGTGAAACCTATTCGAAGTGAGAATATGGAATGCACATAAAATGATCTAAATTAATTATATTAAATTCTGCTGCGTCGGCGCCTCGTGTCCTAGTTGACCTCCTCTTGGCGAGTTTCCGTCGGTTTCGGTTGCACAATGACTGCTATGTCGGCACATCGGATGATCCCGCTGTTGTTGGCTAATATGCTACGTCGGCGATACTCTTTGAGGTTCCGTACGTAACAGGCTTGTAACTGCTTCATGTTGTATGTTTTTGTTATTGTTGTTGATGATGTGATGTTTTTGTTTTATGTGGAGGTCGCAGACTGGAGTTCGATATCTTGATGAGTCAGCTGTCTGTTGTTCACTTGTGGAGCGTGCCAGGGCTAGTAGTGAGTGATTTCAGTAAGACGAAGCGATATGCTGCAAGTTCTAGAGAGTTGGAACGGTGTGCCAAAAATACCAGTGAGTCGGAACGGTGTGCCGCTATTTCCAGTGATGCGGAACTGTTTTCCGCTAGTTCGTTCGGCTTGTACGCGGTGTTGCGGTGCTGAGGTGAAGTCCTCAGTATGTTGTGCCTTGACGCTGATGAGTCCATATGGGTAAACAGTCTGGATCGGTTGCTGCAAGCGGGTGGTATCTCTGTTGACGATGAAGATGCTGATTGGCTCAGACTTATTTTCGCTTTGATTATCGTTCGTTGCTTGTTGTTGTCGTTGGAAGACTTATAAGTGTTTTAAGCCCGTTTAGTTTTTCAGGAAATTCTTGCTTTTAATTTTATTTGTAAATAAAATCCAAGCTTTTTTTCAGTGCAACCGATATCATAAGTCTTGTTAGCATCAGTGACTTGGTATTTCCCAAATCCATTTATTGTAGCTCAATATGTTTTTCTATTTCATTGTTCCATTCTCTGTCATTTGTCTGATTAACAACTCCTTATTTAATTAGAATTATAAGTACTTAGTAAATAGGTTTAAAGAAAGTTGCCTGTCCTTTCCCATGCTTTTTCGATTTGTTTCGAAGTATTACCAAATTCCTTAACATTGCTTTCACATTTATAATATTAGTATAAGTTTTATACTTGACGGCGCACACATTTATTTAGTGGGTAGTTTTTGAACTAGCAATTGACGGTTGACATACGATATAACACCGAGCGCTGGGGAGGCGGCCATTATAATTTGAGTGGTGAAAGAGCGCGCACGCACCCACGTGTTCTGGTGGAATATCTCAAATATCCTTTATAATTAAGTGTTGAAGATTAATGTGGTGATTAATTAAACGAGTGTCAATTATATTTCAAAGTGTTTTAGTGATTAATACTTCCTGGTCTCCTCGCCCAACTACCCACATTTATATTATGGCTGACAAATCAAAGAGTGATAATGTGCTACCCCCCGACGCGCCTTTATCAGAAGTGGGATTACGAGGGCCTAACGTGGAGGGGACCAGCGACGAAGCCGCTGGCCAATCAAACAGGAGCGGCGAGAGTGCAAGTCTTCTGACCAGCATGGAAGCGCTTTTATCTCGCCTACTTGCAGCGACGCAAAGTGTTTCAACTAGTTCTTCACCGCCTCATCTCGTTAAGTTTGACCCAGACGAATCTGATTCGGATATAGAAGGTTGGTGCAAAATAACCGAAATTATTGTAGATAGTCGAAAATTGACCGGACCCGAGCTGCTTCTTTCACTTACTTATGCATTAAGAGGTCGTTCTGCTAAATGTTTGACTAAAATCAGCAGCTCAGAGATAACGTGGCCTCACATAAAAGAAATGTTACTTGCCAAGTTTGGGCGTCCTATGTTGATGCAAGATTACTTCGATAACATAATGAAATTTCAAATAGAAAGTAGGGAAACCGCTTGTGAAGTAGCTGTGCGGCTTTGGAATCTCATTGAACGCATACCCAAGGTTGAGGTGGGCGAAGATGTTATCACGGGATTCGCGATTTCTGTGTTGTCACAAAAAGACGCCTTGATACGCAGAGAGCTGAATTCTCACCTTATTACTACAAGAACCCAGCTATGCAGAATACTCAGTAGCATTTCTCTCAAAAGACGTCATGATGAACATGAAAATGAGACTGAGGCCAAACGGCCGCGCTTAACTGACTCGCGATTCCCTGGAACTTGTCACTTTTGTGGAAATCGCGGACACAAGATCGAAGAGTGCCGCAAACGTCGAGAGAGCATGAAGTCGAGGCCAGTGGAGAATAAAGAGAAGAATGTAACCTGCTACGCGTGCGGCAAGCCCGGACACATCAGTACCAGCTTGTCCAGAGAAAAACTCAGGCAATAATCCAGCGGCACGTAAAGAAGTCCAGATCTGCGAGCTACGTGCAACCAAAGGTACACTGTCGACATCATCTGGTGAGGTCATTTCATTTCTATTTGATAGTGGTTCGGCCTGCTCTCTAGTAAAAACTAGTTTTTTTGAAAAGTTACCTGGCACTAAACGCAATGAAGTGGTTTATTTAACCGGCATTGGTGGGGAAGATGTTAAATGTACATCTCAAGTTATTAGCTCCATCACAATACAGCAGATTCCTTTATCTATATTGTTTCATGTCGTATCTGATAACGCCATATCAGAAGCAATCATCATAGGAAGGGATGTACTCGAACAAGGCATTCATGTTGAAATTAATAGTGATAGACTGATTTTCTCTGTACGTAAAGTAATCAATATATGCCAAGAAGCAAATTGGGTTGATTTTAGCAATATCGATACCGATATTGCAGGTACGGATAAGCTGGCACTGGTAGAAATTCTTAAGAAATATAGTGCTTTCTTTATAGATGGTATTCCAAACCGTCGCGTTTCAACAGGTACCCTGAAGATTGATTTAATAGACCCACACAAGGTAGTGCAGCGTCGCCCATATAGGTTATCACTCGCCGAAAAGGAAATAGTTAACGAAAAAGTACAGTCTCTTCTACACGCAGGCGTTATTCGCGAAAGTTCCTCACCATTCGCCAGCCCCATCCTTTTAGTTAAGAAAAAGGATGGTTCTGATAGGATGTGTGTGGATTATAGGGAGCTTAATACCAACACTCGTCCCGAACACTATCCCCTCCCGAGAATTGATGAACAGGAAGACCGGTTAAGTGGATCCTATTACTTTTCTTCGCTAGATATGGCATCTGGCTACCATCAGATCGTGGTCGAGCCTACCTCAATTGAGAGAACCGCCTTCGTAACGCCGGATGGGCAATACGAATACCTTGCAATGCCGTTCGGTTTGCGAAATGCGGCTTCTGTGTATCAACGCTGCATTAATAGAGCACTAAAATCACTCCGAGACACAGTTGCGTTGGCCTATGTTGATGACGTGCTCTGCTTCTCATCAAAGATTTCAGAGGGACTCCTTCGTTTGGATGCAGTTCTCGGAGCTCTCTCTGAGGCTGGTTTCTCTTTTAACATTCGTAAATGCAAATTTATGAAGAATGAGATCGACTATCTAGGTTATGTTATTCGCTCCGGGGAAGTAAGGCCTAACCCGCGAAAAATCCAAGCTCTAATTGAAGCACCATCTCCAACCACAGCCACACAAGTCAGGCAGTTTCTAGGACTTGCTTCCTATTTTCGAAAGTTCATCCCCAATTTCGCTACACTTGCCGGACCGCTGTATCCACTTACTAAGCTTAAGGGAACCATTACGTGGATTGACAGACACCGCGACGTACACGCGAAAATCGTTAACCATCTTCAATCCTAAAATCCCAATAGAATTACATACAGATGCAAGTAGTGATGGCTATGGAGCTATTTTAATCCAGAGAATTGGAAATACACCACATGTTGTTGCGTACTTTAGCCGCCGCACCGCTGACGCAGAATCCAGGTATCATTCATACGAACTTGAGACGTTAGCGGTAGTGCGTGCTGTTGAAAATTTCCGTCATTATCTATACGGTCAGCACTTCGCAGTATTTACAGATTGCAACTCCTTGAAATCGTCTAAAGCCAAAGCTGACCTTTCTCCACGCGTCCATCGCTGGTGGGCTTATCTACAAGCTTATGACTTTGATATAGTCTACAAGGAAGGTCACAGGATGGAACACGCCGACTATTTGTCGAGAAACCCAGTTCCTTCTTCTCCTTGCCCGGCCCCATCCAGGCATCTGGAATTGAAATCTCATAAGCAGCCAATTATCTCGCGTAAAATTGTCAACTTTTTTGAGCTTCATGAAAGCTGGCTTCTCGTAGAGCAAAAACGAGATGCCGAGATTCAGGACTTAATTAATAAACATCTCAACAAAAAGTTACCAGAAGCCATCGCTCACACTTATGACGTGCGTAACGGTATACTCTATAGGAAAGTCGAACGTAACAAAATCAGCACTTGGTTACCTATCGTGCCACGATCTCTTATTTGGACCCTAATTAACCATGTGCATACTGAGATTAAACATCTAGGATGTGACAAAACACTTGACAAACTTTACGAGCAATACTGGTTTCCGCAAATGGCAAAATACGTTAAGAGATTCGTTGACTCCTGTATAGTATGCAAAGCCTCGAAAGGTCCTTCAGGAGCTCAGCAGGTACGACTACACTCCATTCCCAAGGTGTCAGTTCCATGGCATACCGTACATGTCGACCTCACGGGTAAGCTCAGTGGCAAAAGCGACCGAAAAGAATATGTGTCAGTACTAATTGATAGTTTTACAAAATACGTCCTCTTAGAATATACCCAGTCACTCGATGCTACATGTGCAGTAAGAGCCATAAAAAGAGCAGTGTCATTGTTTGGAGCCCCCAAAAGAATTATAGCTGATCAAGGTAGATGTTACATTAGCTCTAACTTTAAAAAAACTCTGTACCGACCATAACATTGAACTACACTTGATAGCGACAGGTTCATCAAGGGCTAATGGGCAAGTAGAACGTATTATGCGTACCTTAAAAAGTCTTCTCACTATCATAGAGAACGATCCAAACAAAATATGGCGCGAAGAGCTTGATGATGTTCAGCTAGCACTAAATAGTACTAGATCACGAGTTACGGGTTACAGTCCAATAGAGTTGATGCTTGGCATTCGCGCCCAATCGTTAGGCCTCTCAAAAGTATCACCTAATATAAATTCACCCCATCGCCTCGACCTCGAGACGATACGACACGAGGCGTCCACTAGCATTCAGAAAGCAGCTATATCTGAAACTGAACGGTTCAATCGCAGTCAAGCGCAAGTAAAGCTTTTTTTGCAAGGTGATTACGTGTTCATTAAATGTTGTGAACGGAACCAAACCAAGCTATCGAGAAAATTTCGATGTCCCTTTGTTATTGCCCAAGTCCTTAGTAACCAGCGGTATGAACTCAAACCTATTACGGGTGGCAACCGTATCTACAAATACTCAAACGAAAACTTGCGCTTAGTGCCAAGGGGTTTTGAAGGGTTAGTTGAAGTCGCTAACAATATGACTAATGACGAGGTGGCCGAGACGGCGGTCGATGGAGAACAAACTGACCATGTAATCCATGTTGATAGCGACAGTGATACCATCTCTGTATTACCTTAACTGCTGGCTCCGATACTCTTTCAGTAACAGATACTAAACAACATTTAGGAGAATCTGAAGTTGAGTCACGTAACTGAAAGTAAGTTTTATTTTGTCTGTTCATCCTTTATTTTTAGAACTGAAATCAGTATCGAGAATAAGGAGCCGAAGTGAAGATTGACTGAAAAGGTCACATACGCCTGAGTCACGTCTTAGTACTTATAATGGCTGGTTGAAAAGGCCCTGAACGCCTGAATCACGCCTGAATGAATGGTCAAAACGGGCCTAGTATGCCCGGTCCAGGGCTCGAGGTTGGCTTGTCGGCAAGGGCCTAGTGCGCCCGGTCAACGCCCCTAGGTAGTTTTAGGCTGGTCGGCAAGGGCCTCGTATGCCCGGTCCACGCCACTGAGTAGTTTTAGGCTGGTCGGCAAGGGCCTCGTATGCCCGGTCCACGCCCCTGAGTAGTTGTAGGCTGGTCGCAAGGGCCTTACGCGCCCGGTCCACGCCATAGGGAATTGATTGGAGGCCGAAAGGGTCACATGCACCCGGTCCTAACAGTGCGTGTAGTGAAGGCTGGTCGAAGGGGCCTGATGCGCCCGGTCCATACCACAGAGAAGTGTTTTGTTGGTCCAAAGGTATTGTGCCCTTTGTCGATTGGTGAAGTTAACATCGGATAAGCATCAAAAGCAAGCTTCGTGTCAGCATGGACGAGCGGACATTAATACGTTGTTGTAACTTTACAGATGATTCTGCACGAGACTACTAATCGCACGAGGACGTGCGATAGTCAGGGTTGGCCGTGACGGCGCACACATTTATTTAGTGGGTAGTTTTTGAACTAGCAATTGACGGTTGACATACGATATAACACCGAGCGCTGGGGAGGCGGCCATTATAATTTGAGTGGTGAAAGAGCGCGCACGCACCCACGTGTTCTGGTGGAATATCTCAAATATCCTTTATAATTAAGTGTTGAAGATTAATGTGGTGATTAATTAAACGAGTGTCAATTATATTTCAAAGTGTTTTAGTGATTAATACTTCCTGGTCTCCTCGCCCAACTACCCACATTTATATTATGGCTGACAAATCAAAGAGTGATAATGTGCTACCCCCCGACGCGCCTTTATACTTTTGTTACCATTGTGTTAATCTGTTATTTATAAACAGGGAGACCAGTATCTGTGGAGGCAAGTATTCTTTTCAGCTGCCGGATTTTATCTCGTCACTAATCTTATCTATGTGATATTGGGAACTTCTGAGAAGGCAGAATGGAACGACCCAAGGAAGAAGTTGAAGAAAGTAAACCGATATGGATAAAAATAAACAATTATTCAAGATACTAAAATTAAATAGTACTTTCGTTTATTCTTTTATTTCAGATTTTATTTAATTCTATTAATCCTTGCATTTGTTTTGTTAAACAGGATAATACGAGTATATGTCTCTTTACAAGCTGTTATAAATACTCAATAAGCTTTACTATTATTCTGTTTTATATAGTTTATGAGTCTAGAACATTTGCCAATTCTTCTTCTCAGTCGTGCACTCTTCTCGGAGTAGTCGTGGTTGGCAGATGTGTGAAGTCATGGAGGGACTTTAGTTCGGATGGTTTCTCTTGCGATATTTCTCTACTTAGTACGATGCACAACGTTAAGAGAGCATGTCATCAGAGATGATAGGGATACTATTTTTATAAGGTTTGTCCAGCGGGTAGGTGATCACAATCTGGACCTCTACGCATCTATCGACATCGAAAATGTTTTAATATTAATACATAACTGTAAGATGTCTTTTTTTATATAATACAGGGGGACAGACAACCCTCCATGGACGCCTGCAACTGTAGGGTTTTTGGAAAGCTCAAAATTGCAAGGAAATGAAACACAAGCTTTGCTTCACAATCGGTTTTCTGTGAGGCCGTAGTATCACACCCGTCGAGCCGGCCCATCCCTGCCTAAGCATGGCTCTTACACGATTAAATCTATCTATCTGTGTTACCTAGTCACCTTGTAAACCATTTTTTTCTAGTAATACTGCCTATTTTTTTTTATTTGTATATCAGTAGACCTATTTGTGAAATAACAATTGAAGAACAAAATGCAACAAATGAATAAACGTTTGTTTTTAAAACATTTCAAATAAGATTTTTAATAGCAAAAAATAAATGTTTTCAGCCGGAAAAAGCAAGGTCGCAAAAACTTCGTGGGGAGCGATTAATTTCCTTCGACGGAAAAAAATAATTTCTAGCTCCAAAGAATCTGTTTCAAAGGCCGTATAAAGTTTAGGAAGGTTTTTTAAAAGATGTTTCTTTTTGGACTGCTATCATATTTTTAATTTCTAATCAATTAACATGACTAAGATCCTTGAAGTTCTTGAAAGTTGCAGAGTAATTTTGCTAGAAACAATGTAAGAAAAGTGAAGAAAAACTTTTTTTTTATGCTATAGGGGGACAGATGAACAGACGGGACGGTTCACCTGATGGTAAGTGACAACCTCCGTCCATGGACACCTTCAATTCAATAGTCGTGAGTGCGCTGCCCGTCTTTGAGGGTGATGAGGGGACAGGAAAGAAGAGAGGGGGTATGAGGTGATAGGAAAGAGAGGAGAGGGAGGGGGGAGAAGGGGCCTATTATTGATATGTGGAGAGATCATCAAATAAGTACATACGTACGTACACACGTAAGTTAATCTTTACTTGAAACACCGCCAGCATATAAGTAAATAATCTTTTTATATAATAATATTTTTCTTGGAAGTCATAAAAAGAGTATGTGTCGAGGAGAAAACAAGTTGTGTTTATAGAGTTAATAGCTTTATATGAAAAAGACTTAACAATCCTAACATGAACAGGTTAAATATCGTAGTGTTCAGTATTATCTAGTCTTTGTTCAACATCCATAGGACTAAAATGTCATCAACTAACATCAGGGCTAACAGATGATTTTTTTTATATTTGAAGCAACAAAAAAACATTTTAACCTGCCAGATAACATCTGAAAGGAAATGAAACCTTACAAAGTGAGTGAAATAACGGTTCAAGATTATTTTTAATGAAACATTTGTAAGAACAAAATAGCTTGCTCATTCAATAATGAAAACGGTAATTACAGACAGAGTTGCACGGATAGCGTAGCGGTTTAAGTGGTCAGCCTACCACTACTCTATCGCCCTGAGTATTGTGGGTTCGATCCCCGCACGGGACAACACTTTATGTAATTTTCAAATTGTTGTTCTGAGTCTGGGTGTTCTGTATCCGTTGTTTGAATGTTTGTAAAGTCCTCCACGATACAAGAATTTTAATACTTAGTATCGTGGATGTTTAACAGTGATTTTATTATTTCTTTTAGAAATATGTTTAATATTTTAATTTGTAAACGTGCTTCGTACTTAAAAGTGTGGGTTTGAATCCAAAAAATCTAAATTATGTTTTAAGGTGAAACAAGATGGAAACAGTATTTTTGCAGAAAGAATCAGTAAAAGGTTTCCCTTCTCGTACCACGACTACTGATTGACACTGTTTTGAATAAAATACAACGTAGTCCATGAGTCAAATCAATATCAAAAAAAAAACTCAAATTTTATTAAATCATTTCATATTTTTTGTACTGATTTCGTGCTGTTAAATTAATGCTGGATTTTTCATTATTAATAGATTTTGTTCTAAATGACACAAGTTAAGCTAAAAAAGCTGCACGTGTTCTGCAGAACCAAAATCTAAAAAAAAATTGTTTGCTTTAATACAGTGGCCATGACCAAATTATCTTTTTATATCTTGTTTTTTAAAGAAAAACATATTGATGTATAAATTTTTAATGGCGATATGTATGTATCTGTATATTTGGATGCTTCAGTGAGGGACCTGATAGTTATTTAGCAAAAAGGTATTATATATACATATATAACTAAGTGGAACTACATAGTTACACAGAAATGAATTCAAAAATACATAGGCATACACACATGTTAAAATATAAAAATATTTTTACTAGATATTTTAAGTCGTATTTTAGGCTCCTGTAAAAATGTATTCAAGATTATATCTGTAAGTGTAAGTATTTAACTGTAACTGTAACTGAATAATTGTATTTATTCCTGTATCACCTGTAAGTTTTCTGAAATAATGCTATAACGAAAAGTTTCAAATATTATTTCTTTTTTTATCGATACTGTAATAACTAGTTAATAGACAGTGATAAGATTATCGCAATGTATACATATAATGCGAAGAACAAAATGTATCGAAAAATTGACGGGACAAGAGTAGAGGACGACCTAAGAAAAGATGAATGTACTGCAAGAAAAGGAAAGACCTAGAACTCTCTGTAAGCAGTGGAATAACGAAAGACTGAGCGGAAGACTGCATGAACCCAGTTAAACAAGATGACGTAATGTAAGCTGTGCTGTCATTAAGTCAAACAAAATTTTTCATCTGTCAGAAACTCAAAGATTATGTAGACAAATCTCTAAGGTCACCTTATGGATCAATATTGCATGCTTCATAAATTGACAAGACATGATTACGTTTGTTTATAAAGATAACATTTTGAATACCGTCAGTCAACTATCTACTCTAAAACACGTTTCTTATCTGGTTTTTATCACAGACCCTCATTGCCTTTATCCAGTTTAATCTTATTTCCATAATAATATGAAATAACCCTGCTGTTGCACATAAAGTAGTAAATCTGATAAAATTATGTTGAAGTAATATTTTTGTTTTAAAATTATATTTAATAAGTTCTTCTTATAATTTATTTTATGGATTTAATAAGGATTTAAGGATTTAATTTTTAGTACTTTTTACATATTTAGCATTTTCATTTTATATTATTGTACATTATTATTTTTTTCTTTACACAAACTAAAATAAATGTAATAAAGTATTGTTTTAATTTTTTTTTATATAAACTTAGAAGAAATATAATAAGAAAAAGAAAACACTCATGGAAACAGAGTTAGCATAATTTTAAGTCATTACATTTTAATACGAAGGTGATGAGGAATGAATCCAGCTAAGTGTTTTATTTATTAGTAGAACGTGAAAACACTATTTCATATTATACAAAAACATTCATTGAGACCAGTATCTAACATATTACATGACATCTATGAAGAAGGTACTGTTAAAACCGGTGATAGCAATAAATAATAATAATAACTCCACACCGCGTCTGACACACGGCCGTCTGATCCCAAACTAAGCAGAGCTTTTATTCAGTGGTAGAGCTATGCTTAGGCACGAATGGGAAGCCTCGACCGGTGCGATACCACTGCCTCACAGAAAACCGGTTGTGAAGTAACGCTTGCGTTGCATTTCCCCGAATTGAGTGAGGTTTCCGGAGACCCAATTCCCCCTCCCCCTTTTCTCTCCCCTCATCTCCTTTCTCCTTTTTTCCATCTCCTCATCCCTCCTCTCTTCTTTCCGCTCCCTGCATCCCCCATCCCTCATCATCCTCAAAGGCGGGTGACTCTTGAGTTGCAAGTGTCCATGGATGGTGGTGTCACTTACCATCAGGTGACCCGTCTGTTCGTCTGTCCCTTATAGTATAAAAAAAAAAAGCTTTGTTATAGTTATAGCTATGTTATAGTATATAACTACTAGTAAAAAAAACTAACATATTTTGAGTAATATGTTAGTATTTATTACTATGTATTGAGACAAACATATTCTATACTACATAAATTATACCAAAACACAGAACAAACGATCTCGCTCATGACACAAATATTTTTCCTAGGCGGGAATCGAACCCGGAACTTGAATTTTTTTCACATAGACAAACTTCAGCTAGACAAACAGGCCAGTTAACCAATTGATTATTATTCAATTTCTATGTATAAATATATATATTCTCTCAGTAATCTTATGCGATTGCTAATGGCCATTGAAATAAACTTAGTTTCACAATTTAACAATCATAACGAAACACCTTTTACCTAGATCATAATTTAAGTCTTATGGGACAAAGTAATTGAGATGAAACAATATGTAAAGTTGAACGTCAATAAGATTTTTATATTTTTACATACATTTACATTTTTATTTATGGTCCAAACTTGATCCCTGGGGCACTCTTCTTTCAGTAAAATACGGTGGCTATGTGTGACGACATTTTACTCTTAAATAAAAATGAAAGGGCAGCTACATACAAAAATAGATAAAATGTATTAGTAAATGACTAAAATTATGATATAAATATTTAAGATGATATTTTATTTTAGGTGGCCTCGGTAACCGACACCTGCAGACCATAATGTGGTTTTTAGCGATGGTACTAGGCTATGGAATCAGGAACAACATGAGCATGGCCATAGTAGTCATGACAGATAAAACACTTGAAAATGTTAGTAATAATGATTTGAGGTTTTTTTACATCTGAGCGAATTAAAATCTGAGAGAATTAAGAATATTTCAAACATAGATGATATTGAAAGCCAAGAATAGAACATTAAATGTTTCTTGAAATCTAATTTAATATCTTTAGCCTCAATGGCAGTACCATAATAATCTACTACCTACTGATGGTTTTAAAATAAAAATATTGACACTAAAGATCAGATATATTGCAATGCTATTTAAGTAATTAATTTGTTTTCTTTTATAATTTTCAGTCCTTCGACTGGGACATGCAGATGCAAAGCGTTGTCTTGTCTTCATTTTTTTGGGGTTATAGCGTACTCCAGATTCCGGCTGGTGAGCTATCTGCTAGAATTGGCGGGAAGATTCTTATTATCTTCGCCATCGCTACGAATGCTGTTATGTCAATTTTGACACCATACGCTGCTTATTATGTAAGTTTTTATTTTTACTTTAACAGATGCCTCTACATGTTATATAATTCCAGATTGGCTTGGTCGAAGAATCTATATCGGGTACGACTACGACATGGTCGGTACTACTAGTAATAGTAGATGTTATGTTTATCTATACCAGAGTGGTATTATTAAATATATTTTAACCAATTCACTAAAATTTTATTGAGCTTTGTAAAATCGTTGTAAAACCGAATAATATAATTATAAATTTATCATTGCTTTTCACACTTTGATAATACAAAAATTATAATTGTTGATTTCAGTTTATTACAAAAAAAAAACATTTATTATAGTTATTGTGCTAACATATTCAAATGTATAATTACCCTACTCTTATACTTTACGTTACAATTCTCCTTAACTTATTAGCCCTTTCTCCTCCTCTTTACTTTTGGCCTACTAGCTCACACCACTACATTTTTTTATTTTAATTTTGTTCATCTAGAGGTTACTTGTAGGAGATGGCTCTAACAGATATATGTATGTATTTAATTTTAAGCAATATATCATTCGCTTACAATAAAGATTATTTTTATATTATCATGTATTATTTAATTCCCAACGATTGTATCCTTATACGTTTTATTAATTGAGACATTAAAATATGTACCTAAATTTAAATTCTAAACCAAAATGTATTTTTATCAGGGTGGTTGGCAATTAGTATGTGCTTGTCGCGTTATATGCGGCTTATCACAAGGTTTCCTAATACCTTCAATATATTCTTTGGTTGGAAAATGGGCCCCAATAGAAGAAAAAAGCCGTATAGGAGCAGTTATCAATTCAGGTAGGTTTCTATAATATTAAGTTTTAATTATGCTGTTATATTATTTCTAATCTATTTGGTGTTCAATGTCACCTTATTTAACATAGAAATATATTCATCATATTACAAAGTAAGTCTAAATTTATTTTTTTCTGTGCTGCCTTGTATTAAAAAACAAAATTGTACTGGTTCTGTATGATCGTTCAAAGACGTACGATAAGTCGAATGAAGAACCAATTCTACCATTTAAGTCACTTCATGTAACATAGCTATAACATCCACTACGCAATTATTATTATTGTTTGTTTATCGTCAGAAGGAAATAGTTGCAGCTTTTCATGTTTTTTCGTTTTGTTTTCAGGATCTCAACTAGGCACTGCCCTGCAAATGTTAATGTCAGGTTTTTTAGCCGACGCTTGGGGTTGGCCTGCAATTTTCTATGTAAACGGAATGACTGGTATTATATTTGTAATAATATATACAGTGGTAGGGGCAGACAGTCCTCGGACCTCAAAGTTTATAAGTGAAAAAGAAAAATTATATATAGAAACCTCTTTAGGACAGATTGGCAAACCTAAGGTATGATTTTATCTTCGCTTATCTTGTGACTGTGGAAATATGCTACAGTTGGAGTAAAATGATTGATAGGATAGGGAATTATATTAATACGTATTTTATTGTTACAGAAATTTAAGACTCCATGGAAAGCAATATGGACATCAGTGCCTTTTATATCATTGATATTTGTACACTGCGCACAAAATTGGGGTTACTGGACGCTCATGACGGAGACACCATCTTATATGAACCAAATGCTTAACGTTAATATAAAAGCTGTATGTACAAAAATTGCAACTATGTATATTGTCATTGCAATAGCAAACATTCTAACAATTTGTTGTGGAGACGATACTTTCTTTGTTACCACTAACATAAAACTGTCGTATCAATGTTACTACAGTAGAACATGTTTGGAATAATGATCTAAAAATCTGAGAACGTATAGCCCTTAGCTTTTGAAATGAACGGAAAAGTAGGAGAAAAATATCAGACTGCGACGAAGAGCTTCCTAGGTAGGCCCAGTGTCCAAGGGGGAGCGGTTGCCAAATGACCTGTCTGTTCGACTGTCACCCTATATAATAAAAATAAAATGAAGGATCCTTAAGTTTCATGATTTTTTTTTCAAATGTAAATGTATTTTACACAGAATGGCATGATGTCAGCCCTGCCGTACATCACCGTGTACATTCTCAGCTTTCCATTTGGATATTTCTCCGATTACTTCATCAACAAAAAAATTCTTAGTGTGACTGCCACTAGAAAGCTATCTAATTCAATAGGTAAGGGTTCATTTTAAACCACTTTTATAATATTAATAATTATTATATATATACATATATATATATTTAGCGAATTATAGATGGGACAATAATATATTATATTGCATATATATTTTATTATATTATAAAAGATAGGCAGATATAGTTTTACTAGGGGCCTATATGGACTACAATTACTTATATGTCATTTGTAGACAGTATACTATATTTTTATAAAATTAAATAATTTTCCAGGTCTATACGGTCCGGCCTTTGCATTGATTGCGTTGTCGTATGCGCCCCCTGGCAACGTCACAATGGGAGTTTTACTAATTACTATCGTAGTTGGCCTCAACGTAGGACGTCTTACTGGACTTATGGTATAGCATTTTCCTTATTAATGTATAATCTGATAATTTGTGTAATTATACAAGTCAAGTTTGAGAGTAATACTACTTTTTATTTTTCCGCCATGGACACTAGCAACTCAAGAGTCGCAAGTGCGCTGCCCGCCATTGAGGGTGATGAGGGAGGGGGGATGCAGGGTGCGGAAAGAGGAGAGGAGGGATGAGGAGATGGAAAAAAGGAGAAAGGAGATGAGGGGAGAGAAAAGGGGAGAAGGGGAATTGGGCCTCCGGAAACCTCACTCAATTCGGGGAAATGCAACGCAAGCGTTACTTCACAACCGGTTTTCTGAGTGAGGCCGTGGTATCGCACCGGTCGAGCCGGCCCATTCGTGCCTAAGCATGGCTCTACCACGAAAAAGTCTTTGTCTCATTAATTAGTATGAATAACGCTAAAAGGCCTCAGCTAATGCATGCCACTGTTACTCTTTTCCAACATTTGTCCCTTAATTTCTTAAGTAACAAATTAAAAACATTTACTGTTATTTACTGTTCAATATGAGTTTTGTATAAGCTTTACCATTAGATGGCTGTCGGGCCACAGAGTTTGATTTCTACACAAAAAAAAAATGCGTGATTTGAACACAAATAGATATATATTCTGTATACCGTTGTTCAAACGTTTTCCAGATTAAAAAAAAAACTTTGAATACTATTATTATTAACCTTAAAATAACAAAACGTTATCTGTTGACTACAAAATTAAACTAGGAAAAAATCTAAAATTTGTTACAATAGGTATGTTTATCAATCTCCCGCGACACAGAAAAAGGTCTTATAATCTTAATAAATTATCCTTTAAAAAGAAGACTGAAAAAAGCAAATTTTAAATGTATTTTAACTATGTTTAAGCTAAGAGTTTCGTAATTTGATTTATGTATGTACATATTTTTACTTACATAGCTCGTACATCTGGACATGTCTCCAAACTTCGCTGGTACACTAATGGGCATCACGAATATGAGCGCCAACATCATATCCATTATAGCACCATTAGTCGCAGGACTCATTTTGAAAGATGAGGTTTGTCGTATAATATAAGATAAATATATTTGACTTTTTTTTTATTTATCTGTATTCGTTCAAATCTTGCTCATTTTTACTAATATTGTGAATCAAAAAATAATAATATCTATAGCGAAATTTTGTTTATGAAGTAACAAAATGAAAATGTCTAAGCATTCTTAAACAATCGAAGAATTCATATCGTTAAAAAGTGGGGCAACCATTACGACTATGTATTTTTTACCATATTTTATCTGATCTCTTCTTAAATTGACAATATAACGTGTAAAATAAAATAACAACAATGACAAATTGAAGAATTCTGCAGTGTGTACGACTCAGGCCATGGGCTTGAAGTCAATTATTCTTGAGTAAATATGACTCCTTTCTGAGGTTATAAAGCCTACTGCTTATCATAAGTTATATAGTCATGTCAAGTTAAGTTGTGTCAAGTTATATATCATATAATTAAGTTCTAATTAAGTCATAAGACTATTCTTACTGTACTCGGCAGATCTAGAGACTAAGATCTTAATTAAAAGTCCTAATTAAGCTTATTAGAACATACGTTTTTCTTTTCTTTTTTAGACGAACGCCAGTGAGTGGCGCAAAGTATTTTACATAGCATCAGCAATATATTTCATTGGGAACACGCAGTTTCTCATATTTGGAACCAGTGTAAGGCAAACATGGAACGAACCTCCGGAGGATGCAGAAACAGGTTAAAGACTTTCCTTACAATTATTATATTCATAAAAAAATAATTTAAAACATATTTACTTTACTGACATTAAATGTTTTCTACGGATATCGAATAAAACATACCCACCTTATTTAAGATATTCCAAATTCTAAAATTAGAAAATTCATCCCAATATAGAAGATATTGTGATCACAAACATTGTCTTACATTAAATGATAATGTTAGTAGAGAAATTGATGCTTTAATCTTTAATTAAAAAATCTTATGATATTTCAGAGGATACGGCAGAAAAAGGACAAAAGAAAGCAGACACTTTAAATGGTACAGCGGAAAAATTACAAGAAAAAGCAGACAAAGTTGTATGAATTATCTATTATGACTTTATTTAAGAAATAACGTTTTTGCAAATAATTACAAAATTTTTGTAAACATTAAAATCTTTCTAGAAGACAAAAGCATGTTTATGATATCTTGACTTTTTTTTCTGTCTCTGTATTTTCAAAGATTTTCTTTGATTATCAGTTCCGCGAAACCTTCATATACCTTCATATATTATATACTGTGATAATTTATCAAGGCGTCTCTTGAATTTTATGTATAAACAAGCTCTCAACAATCTACATCTTGATATATTCTGTAAATAAAGATAAATGAGTCTTGTGATGATTGTGTAATGAGATTTAGAAACAGAAGTATCAGTATATCTGTTAGTACTCGTAGTACGTATATCAGTCAATCTTTTATTGATGTAGTTATTATCAATGACATATAGCAAAATTCCTATTGCATATCTTATCAAAATTCGGGGTGTAAATAATATTTGTGAAATTTTCTTTCCTGTCAGATAACTAAGCCACGTGATAAAATGCCGGTATAATGCGGATTGAACCACAACACTTCGTTCAATGGTTTCTATATGTGGTTATATTGACGCTAGTTAAGGTGAAATGGTGATGAAATTTGTGATTTCAATTCCATTTTCAGTTTTTTTTATAGGTAGGTATGGAATTATAAGCCAATTCAAAACAAAAAGTGTACAATAAACAATTTAAAATAAAAAAATATTTTATTTTTAGGCTAATGCATTCACATTTATATCTTGTTGTGGTTTAAATTAGAGTGAATGTAATAATTATTAATAAATTGTTTTTGTTTTGTAGTTGTGCACTAAAATCAGCCCATTTCAAATTTGTCTATAAAAAGTCTCAGCCTGTAATAAGAATGAACATAATATGTATTCATTTATATGCTTCCATATTTAAAATTACATTTAAAGTTTTTAAAAATAATATTTTTAAATTAAACAGTTTGATAATTCCTCGTTCATAAGTAATCGCGTGACAAGTGGCATGATTTATTCGAGTGTACGCTCTGTAACAGGGATTAAAAAAAATTCAGGTACCGACAGAAAGACGAGTATATAGTGCATATTTTTTTAAATAGAAAAGCAAACATTTATTAACTTCAATAATTGGCACCTTACGTTTGTAATTATACTGTCTTATTCCAACTATTTTAATTGAACAATGACAATTATTATGGGCCCTTGACACTAAAGGGACAGCATATGTTTCCAAGAAAATATATATATGTCCAAACAGAACCTTACAAATTGACAGTCTCTGATTTATTACTTACGAATATCATATTCCTATTGTGTATGATATAGTAACGATATGCTTTCAAAGTCTCTTGGTCTACGCTTTGAACCCTTTCTCGACCCTTTTCTATAAATATATGCGATAAATATTATATTACCAAATGAAGAAGTGTCGCACTGCTTTGTTGTTGACAAAGGCACACTCATTATTCGTCTATTAAATATTTATACGACTTTCCAGCATCAACAGGTTCAAGTTACATAGAATGCGACCCTGGGCTACTCATGCTATTGCAACAACTTCCCAATCCATCTGTAGCTATAAGCAATATCTCATTTGGTTCCTTTTATCCTCCCTTTCAATATGCTCACCATTTTTCTATTTCATTCCTAAAGTGGGTGGTTAATGACAATAGTTTAGCCCCGTGTTATATGTATCAGTGGGACGTATAGCGTCTCAGCATAAAATCAGCCCGTTGTAATTCTCACTTGCTAAATAAATTTATAATAAGTGGATGTGTTATTTTACTTTGTTTTAGAACTACTCAAAGCACTAACATTATAGCTGACTATCCTAAAATGTTGTATACAATATAATGCACACGATCCAACACTACAGTGAAGGTCTATTGCCACTTCAGACATTAGTTTAAGCTGGTTATAAATAATTATGCGCAATTTGATTTGGTTTTGCGTAACCATTATTGAGGTTCTGGTCCTCATAATGAAAAGTAACCTTAAAGGACCACTAATAGTCTGTATTTTTATCTATCAAGACTTTTTTTCTAGAACACTAAGAAATACCAAGTTGAAATGAACAAGTGAAGTAGTCATGCGACTCTTACTTCTCCGGTTTTTCTTTTTTGCTAATATGGAAGGTGTAAAAACAGAAATTTATTTTATTAATTTCAAAACCCGCTGAAAGATATCGCACTAGGAACTTTTAAAATTCTTGAGTTCTCTTCTTCGTCTAATCTGAACTAGTAGCAGTAGGAGTACTTTACTAATAGGATAAATGCGAACGTTACGTTCATTTAATTGTTTTATAAGCTTCATATGTTGTCAAGGGTATATAGAAGAACTTCAATTCAACTATTTACTTTATGCCGTTAGTGGGAGAAGTACCAACGTACTATTTTCACTTTCCATTGAAAGAAAGTCTTTGGTTTTAGGGTGTGATGTTCTGTCGTTTCTGCGGACAAGGTCGTTGTTGACGGTGCATGCTCCGACTCCAAGTCTGTTAATTCTGGTGTCCCACAAGGCTGTGTGCTATCACCCACGCTGTTTCTTCTGCATATCAACGACATGCTGCAGATTAGCAGCATCCATTGCTATGCAGACGATAGCACGAGTAATGCCCTTTACACCGGCCGCGCTAACATTTCTCGGGTAAACGTCATCGAAAGCCGATCCAAACTTGTGTCTGAAATCGAAACTTCTTTATCAAAAGTTTCAGATTGGGGTCGACTTAACCTAGTCCAATTTAATCCCACGAAGACACAGGTTTGCGCGTTCACCGCTAAAAAGATGTAATTGGTCGTATCACCTCAATTTGAGAGCACTTCCCTAACTGCATCAGCCAGTATCAGAATCCTTGGCGTCGATATATCAAGCGAAGTCCAGTTTCGCGGTCACTTAGAGAGTAAGGCCATATTAGCCTCGAAGAAGCTTGGTGTGCTAAACAGATCGAGACAGTATTTTACTCCGGCCCACCGCCTGCAACTTTATAAGGCGCAGGTTCGGCCGCACATGGAATACTGTTCTCATCTCTATGCAGGTGCATCGCAGTACCAACTTCTCCCTCTTGACCGCATTCAACGGAGAGCGACTCGCATCATCGACTGCCAATATATTTCTGATCGACTTGACACCTTGGCGTTGCGTAGAGATGTAGCTTCACTCTGCATCCTCTATCGCTTGTATCATGGGGAGTGTTCAGAGGAATTGTTCGGACTTATACCGGCTGCTGGTTTCCGCCATCGTCCTACGCGACAAAATATCCATCCCCATCACCTGGACGATTGGCACTCCACCACTGTGCGCTTCTCCAGAAGCTTTTTGCCTCGCACAACCAGCTTATGGAACAAATTGTCGCCTGCCGTATTTCCGAACCTATACGACCTTCAAACCTTCAAGAAGAGAGAGCGTACCTCTACCTAAAAGGCCGGCAACGCACTTGTGATTTTTTATATTGAATGATTATATTGATGAATTGAATGATGATTTATATTGAAGTTCGTTATATTGAGGTTGCAATGTAATAAAGTAATCTCGATAACAAGGTGTGCACAACTTCTTAATTTGCATTTTATACGACTTGGTCCTGGTACTCAATTTTTTTTATAACAGACGAACAGACTGTTCACTTTAGGTTAAGTGACAACCGCCGACCATGGACATCTGCAACTCAAGAGTCGTAAGAGCACTGCCCGCTTTTGAGGCTGATGACGGATGGGGGAACGCTGGGAGGGGAAAGAGGGGAGGGAGGATGAGGCGAAGGGATAAAAGGAGAGGAGGAGTTGGGCCTCCAGAACTCCACTAATTTTAGGGAAATACAAAACAAACGTTGCTTCACAACCGGTTTTCTGGGAGACCGTAATATCTCACCAGTCGAGCCAGCCCACTTACGCCTAAGCATGGCTCTACCACGACAATCTGATATTAATTGTCGCTCAAGTTCGAAAGATAAAGTAAAATACTAATTCGCCTGTAGAATGTTTTCAGCAATTCCACAAATTGTCTTATAATCTATTTTCTAAGGAGAAGATTCTTAATTCAACGCACGTTTTTTGATATACATACTCATATTTAGGATTATATGGGCAATACTTTGAGAAAAACGACATATTTTCGTAAAATAATCCAGTTACATTTATTTTGTATTGAAAAAACATTCCAGGCTTACAATATTAATATTTACAAGATTTTGTATTGTTTAACTTGAATTTTGTTCAATGAATAAACTTATATAGCTGAGGTATTATTTAAAATGTTTGTATATTTAAAAATGCAAAAGGAAAGATAAAAAAATACAGGCATGATGGCATATGTGTATGTATGAAATATAAACTGACTGTTTTATTTCCAGGGGCTTCTAATATACATACTTAACAGAAATAGTTTAAAATAAACATACACTTCTCATCAAAAAAATCGAAACATTTCCGAAGTAATGTTTTAAATAATAATAATGGCAGTTCATTGCGTATCTTTCAACGCTTATAAGGTATCCTTCAACGAATATATATTTCAAATTAAAATTATTTACAATTATTTTGTTCAACAGGTATGTTTTACCCTTTAAGAAGAATTTGTAAAATGTTAGAAACAAGGACGTGAAACAAAAAAACAGTTTATTCAATATCTCGTATTTCCTCCCCAGGAACTGATGGAACGGATAAGATTTACAATGTCGTCTTGTGAGATTTAATCCCACTCTTCTTGTATAGCTGTTTTAAGCTGACTAAGCGTTTCCAGAGCAAGATCTCTCACTCTTCCACTCATCTCTTAGATATTTTATGGGATTCATATCCAGGATTCTTGCTAGTCAACCCATTACCGTAATACCGACTTCGCTTAGGCAGGCAGGCATTATCCTGCGTAAAATGAACTTATCGCCAAAGAAATGTGCATAGGGTATCACATGCAGCTCCTGACACTTCGGTGTAAAGGAACCATTTGATGACGATAAGCGAGGTACAGACACAAAAGCAAATTTCGTTTTAATATCGGCGCTTACGGCACTCCACACCGGCCATGAACCGTCACCGTAACTGACTCTTTCTTCAACTTGCAAAACGCTCTCCTACTCTTCGATAAACCTTCTTTCTTCTGTTGATACCATACAACATGATCTTACTCTCATCAGAAAAGAGAACTTATGTCTATCGAAGGTATGACAAATTTAAATGCTCACTTGCAAATTTTACCATTACCTGGTTTGTAAGGCCACTCTCCGCTAATTCTCTTCCAATATTAGAATTATACATAGTCAATCCTCGAACCTAACGGTGCCGCTGCTGCAGTTGAGAAGAGTTAAATGGACGATTTCTAAGAGTAACTGACGCAATATAAAGGTTATCTTGCTCAAACGTGACTCAATATCTACCAGATCCGGCGGCGAGCAAACATTCCCGAAAACACTGATACACTCTATTGACAGCGGAGAGGCTAAGATGCAATTGAGCAGCCACAAGACGCTGACTATAAAATGAATCCAGCTACGCTCGACTTGAGCGGCTTCTGTGGGTGAGATATCCATATTTGTTAGGAAAAAATTTCTTTGCTCAGCCAAGAGCTTAGATACCTACTTAGTCAACAATTACTTAAAAAAAATACGATATTTTTTGCATAAAAATGTGATTAAATGCAGAAATTCAGAACGGATACACATTGAATAAAATTAGAATTAGAATTTGTTGTATTGTGTAGACTAAACTGCCAGCAATTTGTGAAGTATTTTTTTAAATATATCAGTCCTCTTTTTTTATTTAAATGAAAAAAAAAAAAGAAAACGAAACAGTACTGAAAGTACTATTAAGGGGGCTAAATAGTATTTACAGTATGGTTTCGTTGTTTTGCAAATGGTTCTGAAGCTCAGACGTTCGTTTGGCATCTCGATTCCAAGCAGCCCGAGATTCCGGTTCATTGCCTGATTTTATGACCATTGGCATAAACTACTTATCCTACAAATCTGGTAGTGCTATAAATCCCAAGAATTATAAAACCATAACATACTTACCAACAGTATATAAGCTATACTGAAGATGTAAGAACATCTATACTGAAAATAAAAATAACAATGCATTTTAATAAAAACTCGATCATTATTGTATCTCAGAATGGATATAGAGGTGGGACACGTGGCACTAAGGAGCTCGTACTCATAGATACGGCCAACAAATACGTCGTTACCGCAAGAATCTGGCCACATGTTGGATAGACTATAAGAAGGCCTATGACTTGGTTCATTGGACTTGGTGGGTAATGGAGAACGGTTCTTCCTTATTCAGGATGTTGGCAGATTACGGCAAATAATGTACCATTAAAAAACAAGCGAGTAATATTTCAAGGACATATATATTTGTTAAAGGGGAGTCTGATTCCCATGTAATTTTGTCTAGCTTTGAATCGTCTCAGACGTAAGAGGGTTTAGGACTAGATTTTACGTTGCATAAAGATGATCAAGTTACCTCACTTACAACATATGGATGATTTGAAACTATTTGCCACCAGTAAACTGCAATTGACAGCGTTACTAAAGGCGGAATCTCTATCAAGATGGAATTTGGCATAGACATTAGACAAGTGTGCATTCATGCATGTACGAATTGAACTTTCAGATTCTACTTAACTTAGATTTCTTTCTGCTACTGGAACCAACCATCTGGTTATACCACAGTCATTGGCAACACCTGAGTCTAGTGTAAAGCAGGCGTTGCAGGACTGATTCTTTGGCCGCCTGAAAACAGTCCTTAAAAGTCCTTTGTCAGGCGGTTACAAAATGCGCCTGCAATGGTTGGATCTTGCCAGTTCTCACGTATTCCTTTGGTATACTCAGATAGACTCAGACTGAATTATTCACCGGTAATGAGGTTGTGTATCTTGAAAAAATTTGGAGGTCATGGTCAGGTCTTTAAACATTAAGACCTTACACAATCGCAAGATATGCAACCTTAAAGAATAGTTTATCCACCGTATTTTTACGTTGTTCGAGTACATCCTTATATTGTAGCAGATGACAACGGACTTACTTCATTTGCTCTAGCTAAAGAGAACTGACTCAAACCTGTAGTTACTTACTTACTACTAGTTAGTACTAATGATCCCAAAGTAGGAAGGGCAAATAGCTCCATCGTCGGTTCTATCGGACCCTAAATGGGCCTTATATAATCTTAAAAGCTTCTACATCCTGGCTAGGATTTGATTATCTCTTTGAAGAAACTGAAGGGAAGGAAGATTTTTAATTAGAACAAAGTTGTTATGATGAACTACTATCGGAAATTTATTCTGGAAGACGGTTCGGTAGATATACATATGTCGGGCATGCCACCGTCCTCATGAATCTATTAATGATAATGATAAATGATAAATGATAAATGATCTTTATTTTGTAAATAGGTTATAACAACACTTTTACACGTCAATATATATATTATATCACCGAAATGATTGAATTAGCTATATTAATTTGGTTCTAGTTCTGGTTCTGGTCCTTATCTTGCCAACTGTGGGTATCTGACAGGTGGCACAGACCTAATCAAGTGTCCAAGATATAACATCATCAACTTGCCCTTAAATACAATCTTGAATTTAGAGGTGCCATAGAACAGGTATGTGCAAGACCCAGTTCTCGAAAAAGGTCGAGTCACATTGTATGGGGATCGATCTATTATTACTTGCAGCAATATTGTTGCCAATAAGCCTAGGCTATAGTGGTGATAGACTGATTAGAGAGCCGTGCACTGATTGTCGATTTCGCTATTCCTCATGACGATAATCTCGTGAAGGTCGAAAAAGATAAAAAAAAAATTAAAATATTTGAATTTGTCTCAGCAGATTGTTCACATGTGTTCAATCATTGTTTCGATAGTCACATCTGCTCACGGATTGATAGCCAAGAACCGCGATTAAACCCTTAAGAGGCTACCTTTAGAAAACTGGATCAAGGGACTGTTACAGAAGACAGTTCTCCTCGAGACACAGTCTGCATAAACAGGAGGTTCCTACCTTTGGAGCCTTATCCACCAGTGTTTTGGTCCCTGTACCCGAGTTCGGGGTACACGTTTTTTTTTGTATAGTATAGAGGGACAGACGAATAGGGTCACCTGATGGTAAATGATAATTTCCGTCCATGGACACCTGCAACTCAAGAGTTGTAAGTGTGCTGCCCGCCTTTAAGGGTAATGAGGGATTACAGGTGCGGGGAGGAGAAGAAAGGAGGGGAGAAGTTGGGCCTCCGGAAACCTCAATCATTTCGGTGAAATGCAATGCATGCGTCGCTTCACAACCGGTTTTCTATGAGGCCGTGATATCGCACCGGTCGAGCCGGCCCATTGTGCCCAAGCATGGCTCCACCACTGTTAATTTATTTTTAAATGTATTTTTGATTTATATTTTATATTTAAAATTGTAATTTATATGTGTATAAACTACTTTCTTGGCTACGGACGGATGATCGGATACGGATGATGATGACGAATGGACGGGCTTAATAACGATCATTGTTTCTCACTTGCACTTCTCATTAGCTTTCATAAACGTGTCGGAGATTGGTGGCTTAACTTAAATATATACATTACCTTATTAGCGATATAATGAGTTGTTTTGCTCAAAAACAAATAGTTGTTAACATCAGTAATGTTTTCTCGACATGATATTAAAACCACACAGAACAGAGACCCCGGTGTAGCTACACATCTGCTAATGCTGATAAATGGTAGTTTTCCTATTATTTAATGAAGACATTAGCCCCGCTATTCCGTGGTCAACAATTAAGCCCTGTAGTCCGGGGTTTTATTAATTTTCACCATTTATATCAGTTTGTTATAGCTTCGGGTCATTAATTTATAGAAAACACCCTTATTATTAATGTCTGTTACTTACCTTTTTACAAATTTACCCAAACGTTTTTAGTCTCGAAATAGAAGTTTCAAAGAGGCAATATTAAAGATTTGAATAAAATAAAATTCTTCAGTAGCTAATATAAATGAAGTATGCATTTTATTTTAAGCTAGGAGTTAGGAATCTGGCCTATTTTGAAGGTTTAGCTTATGTATTTTTAAATCAAATAAGTGTTTTAATTGAAATTACATATGTATATATATTTTGCCTGATGCCAACCCTCCTTGATAAACTTCCAAACGTTTACATAATTATTTTTACATAACGTATAAGGCCGTCGAAGTGAGCTTATTTCTAAATTCTTTAAGTTCCTATGTCAAAACATTTCGTTGCCAAGAAACCTTTTTGCACAATATTTTACTAATATTAAATACTTAAGTTATAAAGGAGAAAACCGTAATTTCCCGAAGGGCCTATTACATGTATAAACAAATTCCCAATGTGCCTAACAATAACTGTTATTTTAATTTGAAAGAATTAAAAAAAGACAACGCTTTTACTTTTTGAGCTAAAACACTAAATAAATGGTAGTCAGTTTATTACGAGTGTGTAACTTAGGTAATTGAAGCCTAATTACCTATAAGATCTATTTTCCAGTTATTAAATTGTTTTCTACAATTAGCATGCAGCACGACAATGATGACGTAGACGATCCTGAATCACGAAAATGAAGTTCTCGCAGCGATAAGTACATATATATACGACTTCCCAACCTAAACTGTTGGGCCGCGGCCCGCCAGGCACCATCACCTCGCCTGGTTGGACGATCCTCCCTTTGTAACACCCGTTCCTCCACACCATCTATCATTTGACCTATTGTGGAAGTTTTGCTACATTAGCGAAAATAAAATGAAGGAGGTCTCACTTGGACTTTTTTCTTTGTTTGTTCCTCGCTATCATCGCTATTTGTGAACTCATTTCAAATTAATTTAATTGGTTCCATTAGTGCTTCTCATGGTTGTTCTTATTCAAATAAGAAGAATATTTTTCTGAAGCCAACAGCTAAGGGCCGAAGAATATTTGCGACGCAATATCTTCATTATTTATCAATGAATTTAAATTAATTAATTACTTAAATTTATTGACAAAATGCTGAAGATTTTTCGTTTCTTTGATTGAATTGGTTATACCCAAAGTTGAGCCAGTTTAAATTTGAAGGAAATATTCCACTTCTGAGGTGGAACATTAAGGGAATGAAAAATAAAAAAAGTATTGTAGTGAGATATCTGTAGTAATATTTATATTGAAGTCAACATAATTTTATACCATTAGTTAAAATAACTGGCATACTTTTTTAAATATGTCTAGGTTGTTTAGTCTTTTTAATACATTTATTAAAATGAGCATCCTACGTTGTCATTTAATAAACCTATAAATGTCGTGGGAGTATAATCGAAAAGATTGTATCGGCTTAATATAAAGTGCCGGCAAATGGGCGCGTGCCTATTTGGACTAATATTGTTATTGGGTAACAAATTATTATTTTATGGCCCAGAATATAAAAAATATACTTTTTAGACGAGTCTTTAATTTTATCTGAACCAGAGTTTATCTGTTGGTTGATATTTGTCCATAATCTATTAAGTTTTGAATGTTTTCTCTTATTTTATTGACTGTAATAACTGTATAGAATTTCCGCATATAACAGGGAAAAATAAATATTATATATATATTATATTTTTGAACTCTGCATGAGTATTTTTTTTTTGTTACGCGAGCGATGCAACCAGTTATGTCTGCATGTAAAATGCAATCCATAAATTGTCAATAGCTTAATACTAAATAAACTAAAGGAGATCAATTGACAAACATAAGATAAAGGTTCTTAACTATTGTGCCTTGTCTAGTTATATATAGATAGGCAGCTTTTGCGTATCTTGTGCAATAGCGAAGTCTAGTCTCAAGTCCTGTAACTTGTGAGTATCTAGTTCAATAGGGAAGTCTAGTCTCAAGTCCTATAACTTGTGCGTATCTTGTGCAATAGCAAAGTCTCTTAAGTTGTCACATGTTGAAATAGAACTAGCCGTCTTGGTTTTAAAACGTTACAAAGAAATATCATACACACATACTCGTACATTATTCAAAAAAATAAGACAATTATCTTGCGGTATCGTGAGAAAATGAAGAATTTTAACTCACTTACAACTATATATATTGAAGCAATAAATTCTTGTTGACGATCAAAACTTATGATTGATACTTTCGTATATTTTTTTACCTTATATAGTTTTATTTACCTTATATAGAAACTTTGTAAAGGTATGTTGTATACATATAACTTTACTCAGAAAGCCTTGAAGCTGTTATTTTACAGGGAGCAAATATTTTGTATATACTATATGTATATACAATTTTGTTAGTTGTTTTATTTACTGGGATACTTCCACCCGTAAAAGTTATTAGTAAAGTTTACAATCAAATATAGAAAGTGCCACCCATACACTCAAATATTTTATACGCAATACTTGACTAAATGATTATAAATATTTAAATATTAAAGCATAACTTTTCATTATAAACAATAAAAATTATAAATAGTAAATGAAATTCGACTGCATAATTAAATTCTTATAAATATTTTTCAGGTGGCTTTATCCCATATCGTAAATCCTTTGTCACGCCCACTATTAAAGCAAATCAGACATCTCAGTTATGTACAAATCTATGGAGCGGTCTCGGCTCTAGGGCGTAATGAATAAAAGTCATATACACATACTAATGTTGGGCTGAGCATGAGTTTGGCCAACTAGCCGATTAGCCGGTTGGTCGGCTTATCGATTAGTCTAGATTAGGGGATTGATCGGCCGACTAGTGTATATATTTTTTCCGAAAGATAAAAAAACAGTGATTAAAGTATAGTGTCAAATATGTATCTTAGTATCGCCTATAATGAAGACAGCAAGATGACTGCAAAACATTGTAATTTCTGGCAATGTTCAAATGAACAAGCCTCAAGATAATTCACTTTAAAAAAGTAGACAACTGACCGATGACAATAATAAAATTTAAGACTTATGTGGTTTTCTCATAGATGACATTGTCAGAACTAGACCAAATTGAAATGGGACCACACGGGAAACACCAACTTCAAATATAATAAAAATCATCAAAATCGGTTCACTTTTGTACTTGAGAGTAGTTAGATGAGTGTTTGGCCCAGTTGTGATTATGGTATCCAAACCATATTAGTCTTAATTTTATGATAGAAGCATTGAAGTCGGTTGTCTACTTTTTTAAAGTCCGATTATTATTTGATGTCTTTGTAAAATAGACTGCTCTAGATGTCAAGTTAGTGCAGCTCACGAAACATACGTCCATAAACCATAAATCGCAACAATAACCCATCCCCGTAGATCTAGATGTCCCGAAATGTCGTGCTCGAGTTTGAAGGTTAAGTTTAAACAAAGAAGATAGAGGCTCTTGTTTTACTACTTTTAATAGTAAACTGTTATATATATAAGTTGAGATTATAAAATAAATAATTTATTTATTTAACTTATTCGTATAACTATTAAGTCTTAGATTTCTTAGTAAATTCCACATTCTATATTAATTGTAATTGTAATACGAAAAAGAAGTATGAAAAATACACCCTCTTTAGGGACACAACGTGAGTACTCCGTTTAAGCAAGCTGTGCAATGATCGTTGCTTAAAAAATGCAAATTATTTTGCCCTCGCATTACATATGCCCAGCTAAGCTAATATTGAGTATATGTAAATATTTGTGGTACTTATTTTGACGCATTAGACATTTGAGTTATTGGGTAATGAATTGTATTTTATGAATTATTAGAAACTTTAAAATAAATTTAATATTCTTTTATGAATTATAGTTAACAATTTCGACAACTCTTGTATCATCATCATTATCATTAAAATTATTACAATCTAAAATAGAAACTATAGGTTCATGGTAACTAAAATAGGAAATAAACAATTTTGATTCGAATTTATTTAAATATCTCGTGAATACCGCATCAATTGTACTTTTATATCTCGTTGTGCTAATATTGCGTTGATTGGACATATGCGTCTCGTAATGGTGTCGCGAGTCCATATATTTTATCTCATATAAAAATATGCGTACCGCGCTTCAATTCAAAAAATGTTCACTTCAAAAAAAGACACACAAAAAAATATATGAATGGAAGGTCACAGGCGTGAACTCCCTGAAAGCGTGAGTGTGAAACCAGTGCAATAATCGTCGTTATTGATAAATGATAAATGATAAATGATCTTTATTTTGTAAATAGGTTACAACAACACTTTTACACGTCAATATATTATTTTTTTCTGTTAGTTTATGCTAGATGAGGCCGGTGTTTCCTAGCTGACTACCCTGAGAAGAAACACCGAAACAAACTCAGAGGTCAAAGTCTGTTTTAAAGTCCATACAGATGTAAAAAACATATGAGAACCATGCACGCTAACGTCTGAGATGAGCTTTTAAAGAAAACACCACGCTCATTTGAGTGGACCCGTCCAAACAGTGCAAGCATTTGTCAGTTATCGTGTAGCTCAACTTAGAACTTCAAGGAGCTCAACGGACCGACGAACAGTACCAAAGCAAGGACATTTGGGTAGGCCGCAAAAGTACTCAAACAGTCAGACACCGTTAAAAACAAGCTTACAGGAGAAAAGAGAAAAAAAAGAAATAACCTACATAGTCCTCACATTTACAATAATTAAATTTATAAATTAAAAAAAAAGAAACAAATATATAATATATTATACTTAACAAAGTATTCATGTCAAAAAGTACAAAGATTAAAACAATAAAAAAAAACAATATAATACTTAACAAAGTAAGTATTCATGTCAAAAAGTAAAATATAAAATGTCAATGTGTATAAAAAAAAAGAAAAAGTATAAACGAAAAACAAAGGCTCATGTACATTAATGAAGCAGCTCATTCCCAAGCCTTTTTATCTTCAATGTAATCTTTAATTGTGTAAAAAGCTTTCTGACTTAGTTTTTTTTTTTTTGATAAATGATTTAAATTTATTATTGCTTAGTTCTTGTATTTGGCTAGGAAGCTTATTATAGAAATGTATACTTTGGCATCTAAACGAACCACCTATTTTCTTGAGCCTGGTTTTAGGAACAACAAATTTGTTTTTGTTCCTAGTATTTACACTATGGATATCACTGTATCTTTTAATAATTATAATATAATTAATATTTTTATGTGCGTACATGAGATTTTCATAAATATACTGAGAGGGCACAGTCATAATATTAATCTCTTTAAATTTATCTCTGAGGGAGTGTCTGGGACTTAATTTATATATTATGATTATATGCATTTTCATTCGCACTCGTATTACTTATGTTTGTGTTACGAATTATGTGATTAATTAACTTAAAATAAAACTCATAATCATACATCTCATAACAATAGCTGTAAATTATTTTGGTTTTAATTTTAAAATACTATATTAATTGATATTATAACAATGTGTGAAATGTTTAAAACATTGTACACGTCAAAGGCTTACAAACTAATCTGTAAAAACGTTATTTTATTTGCAATAGTTTTTCAGAAGACTCTTGTATATATATTTTAGGTTAATAAAGAAGTTTTCAAATCAATCGATCACCCTGTTTATTAATAGTAATATAAAAAAAGTAATGGCTCGCTAGTCGGTGCTTTTTTGACGACTAGTTGCTGATTATAATTATAGCTGGATAGTCGGTCACAAGTTGTTGCACCTCATATACACACACATATGTATATACATATACACATATATACAACAAAGCGGTCATCCAGAGCCGAGGTGCACCGATGTCGGCCTTAACCTGGCCTTCTCGTGTATGAACCAGTCTCCCGAAAGCGTCTGATGGCATCCCGCACTGTAGTTCGAGGTACACCAAGCGTACGAGCGATGCGACGTTGGCTATATCCAGCGTCAGCTAAAGTCACTGCCCTAGCAGCACCAGTTGCATCCAGTGGCATTTTTTTCAGTCACAAACAATAATCGTACACTAAAAACTCAAATTAAACAATGTTCGTACACGATAGCAGACAAGAACAAGAAATGTAATCAATGTAACGTTACTGCAACAATGTCAAACAGAGACTAAATTCTAAAAACGCTTCGGCGATACAAGTTTAAGGGTCGAAATAAGGGTTTTTAAGTATTTAGTTTATTGCTAAAGTTCTCACTTAACTAAAAACAAAACAGTAGATAAGCCACAGTTAACATAAACAAACAGGGTGACGAAAAATATAGGTGGGCGGTTAATTGTGCCTGTGAGTGTATATACATACGAGCAAAAAGTGAATAATCAATTAATAGATAGCTTAAATTAATAAAAAAGTGAGGCAAAAGTGGTAGATATCACTACTTTGAAAACATTTAATTGATTTGATAATTTTAGATGTTTGATATGCAGTATATTAAACAGTTAGGATAACACGAAAAGTAAAAAAATATACATAGTTACAACAAGTCCTAAACACAGTAATAATAAAATCGTGATTTATAGCAATCGACTATTCTATAATCTACGTAAATCTCTGAAAGATGTACTCTCAGACCTCATTTCAACAAGTGTCAACCACCGTCCGTGGACACCTGCAACTTAGGAGTCATTAGTGCACTGTCCGTCTCTGAGAGTGATGAGGGGAGGGAAAAGCCGAGAGAGGGATAGGGAGAAAGTGGAGTGTTTTGCAGAGTGAGTGAGGGAAGAGGTAACGGAGGCCCAACTCTTCTTGAGTACAATGCAAGTATTATTTGACAGCCGGTTTTCTGTGACACCGTTGTAATACTACGGTTGAGCATGCAAATATTTCATGCCTAATCATGGCTCTCCCTCTCTCGGGAAAAATTAACTCTTACATTTTGCCGATTATAATTTGAATTTAAACTGTTATATAATCCGTTATATGAGTAGGTACTAGAAATGGTGCCAAAATTTTTTCTTCGAATTACTTGACTTTTGTATCATCATATCTACTGGATCATGACTTCACTTTACACTAATTAAATCAAACTGCGCTCTAAGAACACTTAGATCATCGACAAAAAGTTGCCAGTCTGCCGTTTGTCGCATGTAATTAAGAATGAGAATATGGAACGGAATACGGAACCTCCTCATTCCCCTTTTCACCATTGAAAATCAGACGGCTGAGGGGGGCCGTAACCACTAAAGGCTAGTCTTTCACCTTCATTACGTAAACTGCTACTAAGTGGGTGGGGCTTGGGGCTTTCTGATGGCATATATATCTGTGAAAACATTTAAAAAATAGTTTATACAATACAATATTCTTTATTGTAGACCACAAAAGACTTGGACATTGGTAATATTTATAGTATTATAGCTATGCTATAATCGCAGAGCAGAAAGAATTTCGTACAATGAACTCTTTGCCTGCTGCTGGCAGTCAAACTATCTTAAGTGAAACTGTTTTTTTTTATATTCACGTAATTTGTAGAATATGTTGTGCAGAGTAGTTGTGGTTTTATTATTATTTTTAAGTATGTCACTTGTTTTGCAGCACCTAGCTTGTAGATTAGCTTTTAGAAAGTAAATACGAAAAAAGTTTGTGTGTAAATTAAATGTGTACTAAATATTCAAGCTATATTTTTTTGCTTGTGCCGAGACCGACTCCTTTAACTGCTACCACTCTTCTGTTATATAGCACCATTTTTGAAATAGGACAAACAATATTTATATTTCGTATATACATAAACTTCAGTTACTATCTGTAGGTTAGATAGTATATAGTACGTGTATATTAAACAATCGCTATGAACATGTTAAGTATTACATTAAACTAAATGTGAACTGAATATTCAAGCTATTATAAACAAATGAACATAATTATTAATTACCTTACGCATGCACTCACTTACAAAAACAGCCTACACTGGCAACTGTCACTGAGACCAATATTGTTTATAGGGTGCTGGCAATCGACGATGTCTTGTTGTTTTATGGTTTTAAAGGCGAAGGTAGTACTAGACTGCTAAAGGCTATTCAGTTAACTGAAAGGCTAGCTAGTTGGTTGCTCCTCATACACCCTTACACTCTCGAACTTTTGTACTATATGCGTAAATCATAAATCTAATATCCTTATCTCTCCGCTCTAGGGGGTAATATATTTTACAATAAATTTTAAAGGAACATGACCAACGGTGCTAAAGTTCTTTGAACTGAACGGCTTTCATAATGGTCATAATCTATAGGTGGATACTTTTTACACTGTCACGGAGATATATCGTGTGCTCGTGTCGTGGGTTCGATTCCCAAACGAGACAAAAATTTGTGTAATTCATAAATAGTTGTCGCGAGTCTGGGTATTCTTTGTGTTCGTTGATTGAATGTTTTGCCTTTAAACAAAATACATTTAAAAACTAAAGAAAATTTAATCTTGTTTATCGTATCGACATACAAAATTTTGGATGTATTTGTTGTTATCGGTTCGATTACCACAGTGGTCAATAAAATTTATAATCCACAAAAACATAGTTGTCTAGAGTCTTTGCAACAGTACCATAACAGACACTCTAAACTGAGTTGAGCTGACGGATTTTTTTAAATAGTATTACTATAATGTTTTGTTTTTTTTTTACGAAATTTGAACAGCAAATTTGAACTTGGTTCTAAGTCGTACGTAACGTAACATAATTTTAAAAAATCTAAGAACCGTTAAAAACTTAGGTTTCACCATCAGCTCAGCAACATGAGATTACATATCTTAATAGCTTTAATTCATACTAACAAATCACGTTACTGCCTTAAACATTGGAGGTTCTGCTTTGATTACCCTGGGATACCATGGTCATATCCTGATAAGGTTTCAATGAATGGAAGCAGTATACTCTTTCGAATAAAATAATAATTGAAAATAGTACGACAATCGGCGAAAAAATCGTTAACCATACATAAAGAAAAGATAGAGTTGAATAATAATGAACGTCTGCTTCACCTGCTTTTTGAAGTCTGTTAAAACTGTACATAATCATATCTTTTGAAAGATTAAATTAAATTAATTAAATGTAGCTAAAAACGAATGATCCTTATAATTCAAACTTCAAACCAACTGCCTAACGAAAAGAAATATTATATCGCACAAAGATCACACAACGTATGCATTATCCGATTCCAGTACAGATAGCGAGACTTGACTTAGCATCAAAATCATTTAAGAGATTATTGACGAACAGCGAACAATACGCTCGTACATAATGTTTTCAGTTTGAATGGTTATATCTTGTTTCTGTTCGTTGTTTCATTGTGGTTGTAATTTATTTGTGGAGGTGTAACTTGAAAAAAAAAAAATGTCTAAAGTAGAAGACGTTGCAGATAAACTCACATCATTGAAACCTAGTAAGTATACTTGGTCTTGTGTAATATAGCATATATACATACATACATACAATCACTATCGTGTCTGGTATATAGAAGTGTAATTAACGTCCACATTTTGCTGATACTAATTTTATCAAGTTTACGCAATAGGGGGCAAGCGTATTGTCGTCATCCAATCTGTTATGGAAATAAGATGGAAAAATTTGATATTGACTGGAAAGGAAAGCAAGTAAGGGCATACCTGTACCTCGAACAGGCTGATGCCTAACTAACTCTTCTTTTATGTAGCACCATGTTTGAAATACTGCAAGCGATGTTTATATCTCGTATATACTTAAACGCCAGTTACTCTTCAACCTACATATATTGAACAAACGCTATGGACTTGTTATGTATTACGGTTTTTAATTTATTCAATGTAGTTTATCTTTCGTGGTTCATTATAGAACTTGCGCAGTTTAAAAGCTTATTGATACAAAATTGTTATTTTTTCTTCTACTAAATAAATTATTTTATCATAAACTTAGGCATAATTTGAATGTAAACTGTTTACGATGCCTGGTAGACCCAAGCACTGACATTTTTACATAAAATAATACTTCATTGTACTACTTTTTTTTTTCTTTGTAAACATTGTTTTTTTTTACAATCAACTAATTCATTCCAGATAAAAAAAACATCGCAGTGGTAAAAAACAAAACAACGACAAGATTTAAATTTTGCGCATTAAAATTATTTAAATTAAACTTGAATACAGAGATAAAATTTTGTCTTCAAGAACAAATGCCACTTAGACTTTATCGCTTCACATTGATGTATATCAAGTAACCATTGAACAGGAACGATAAAGATGAAGTATGAGATTAAATGAAGATTCTCAAAACTTTCTTCGTAAATCTAAAAACTTTAGCAAAAGAGAGAATAAACATAAAATGATTGAAATGTTTAAGAAGTGTATCGGTCGACCCATTACTAAAACTCTTAGTAAAGTACCAGTTAAAACGTCAATCCTTTAAACAAAAACTATTTAGATGTCAGAGAAACGTACTGCAGGACAACGAAATGCCGTCTCACTATATCAATCAACTTACAAACTGTTTAAGAGGCAATTTTGTTCCTTCTAGAGGTTCGGTTTTCCATTTCAATGAAACATTTTAAACGATTAGTGTATGACAGTTGAATACTGAATTTTTTGATTAAATTAGTAAAAAGTATATCTAAAAAAACGACATCTGTATCCCAATCGATCCTAGTATAAGATACAGGCCTATAGGTCATTATCTTTTAAGACGTGTTTCATTATTATTAGTATTCAGTCAGTCAGTTTGTTTACTTCTTATTCAAATGTAATACTTAGGCACGAATGGGCCGCCTCGATCGGCGCGATACCACGGCTTCACAGAACACCGGTTGTGATGTAACGCTTGCGTTGCATTTTACCGATATTAGTGAGGTTTCCGGAGGCCCAACTTCCTCTTACCTCTCCCCTCATGCCCCTCTCCTCTTTTCTATCTCCTAATCCCCGTCCCTATTTCCCCTACCCGTACCTATCCCTCATCACCCTCAAATGCGGGCAGCGCACTTACGACGCTTGAATTGCAGATTGCAGTGACGCTTGCGTTGCATTTCTCCGAAATTAGTGAAGTTTCCGGAAGCCCAATTCCTCCTAGCCCCTTTCCTTTCCCCTCATCCCCATCTCTTCTTTTCCATCCCCTCATCCGACTCTCTTCTTTCCCCTCCCCAAATCCCCCCATCCCTCATCACCCTTAAAGGCGGGTAGTGTACTTACGACTCTTGAGTTGCAGGTGACCCATTCGTTAGTCTGTCCCCCATTAGTATAAAAAAACCTAATGTTTGTTTTTTTACAGAGTCACTTCTGGGGATCCGGCATGTTCAAGTGGTTATGTTATTTTTTGCTATGCTTTTCGCATACGCCATGAGAGTCAGTATCAGTATGGCCATTGTTGCCATGACTGATAAAGATGATGATAACGTAAGTATGTTTTGAGATTTTGGTGTTTCAAAAATGTTTATTTGGATGTACATCTTTGAGGAGATAGATGAAACATTAACTTGTTCGTGTAGCATATTCTTCTTATGTGTTGTTTTGAATTATATAATACAAAACCCCCATTATCTTACCTCAATAATGATAAACAAAACAAATAGTATATTGTGAATGCCAAACTGATACCCCGGAACGATAAATATTTTTATTATTAAATATGTCACCAAACTTTTGAGACAGAAATTATATGTTTGACAGACAACATAATATATAATTAAGTACTTAAACAAAATTTACACCCTACTTGTTTAAACGGTAAACAAAATGAGATAACCTGCAACATAGTCATAAGATTTAGTTATTACATCACAAAATGCATAGTATGACATAAAATGTGCTTATCCAACAGAGACCTAAATGGAAACTCATGAAAACAATACTATATCATTCGTTGGTTGAATTCTATTGTCTAAACAAATGGTGATATTTTATTATCATAATCTTGGACTTCTCAATGATATGGAATAATAATATTTCCCTTCAATGATCAATAAAGTATTTCAAACTAACACTAGTGAATAATTATTTGCCGATACGCTAATACGGGGATAATGATTATTAAAATTGTAAATTTATTATCATAATGTTAACAAAATGAAGTGATAAACAACTAATAAAATCTGTTGGTAATGCCATGAATAGGGTCTCTTTTTGCTCTTAAATTGTTAACCCGTAGTTTGCCAATATACTTTTTGTAATTTATTGAGGATGACTAGGCTTACTTAACTTCGATGAGGAATTTTACTTCGTAGAACTTAAAAAAAAAAAACTAAAATCGCATGTTGTTTCGTATTGGCTCTTATTGCTGGAACTACGGGTGTAACATAAAAGTGGCAAGTAGCAATACGAGTGAACTTTGACAAGCAAGGTATATATAGTTTGTAGCTACTTCTGGGTACCTATATGTAGACTTATTTCTGTATACCTTTAGTACAATAGATTTAGACTAAAACCTTAAAAGATTAAGACAGGCATTCGATTGGAGTATGCAAATACAGAGCGTGATCCTCTCGTCGTTCTTTTGGGGATATATCGTCCTCCAAATCCCGGCTGGGGAGATGGCTGCCAAGTTCGGAGGCAGCAAACTTATCATAATAGTTGTTGCTGGAAATTCTGCAATCTCATTGTTACTTCCATTGGCAGCGTATTACGTAAGTATGAATACTAAGTTTTAAGCAAGTAAATGCACATGCATCAGTTTTATAACTGAAATTATTGTTTAGTTAAGCAAAAGACAGGAAACACCTGCAGTATTCAGTGTTATTGCTGTCAGTGACACAAAAGCATAAAGTTTATCTGAAGATAAAAACTAGATAAAATATTTTCAAAACCAATAGTATATTTCCATTGAATAATTCTTGCACGATGTTTCTCGTAAAATACTTAGTTTTAGTTTTCTACTACTATATACCACACAGAAAATAATTTTCAGGGCGGATGGCAAGCTGTTTGTTCATGCCGCGTCTTACAGGGGCTAACTCAAGGATTTTTGTATCCTACAATGCACAATCTTATTGGAAAATGGGTTCCATTGGAAGAAAAAAGCAGATTAGGAACTTTCATATACGCTGGTAATACTCACTTATGTTTTAGTGATAGTATTCATTTTTTATTTTTTTAAACTATAGGGGTTTAAACTACAGACGAGCAGACGGGTCATCTAATGGTAAGTAACAGCCGTCGTCCATGGACACCTGCCACTCAAGTGTCGTAAATGCGCTACCCGCCTCTGGTCATGATGAGGGATTGGGGGATGCGGGGAGGGGAAGAAGAGAGGAGGGATGAGGAGATGAGAAAGGGGAGAAAAGGGATCAGGGGAGAGGAAAGAGGAGAGGTGGAGTTGGGCCTCCGGAAACCTCACTCATTTCGGGGAAATGCAACATTGCTTCACAACCGGTTTACTGTGAGGCCGTGGTATCGCACCGGTCAAGCTGGCCCATTCCTACCTAGGAATAGCTCTACCACTGTTAAACATAATAAAGTATTAAATTTTATAAAGTACTTTTATAAAGTAAGTTTTACTGTATTTGATAAAATTTTGGTGTTTTCATAATAATTGTCGGTGTCAAATCAACATAATTGTTCCTTAGCTGGCAACATCCTATTCAGATATTGGTAATTTAATAAAATTGTCTTAACATTTTATAGCCGTAATATTTATCAAATTACCATTTTTAGGAGGTCAGCTCGGTACTGCTCTGCAATTGCTAATCTCAGGTTTTATAGCTGACTATTGGGGTTGGGCCGCCATTTTTTACGTAAATGGAGCCTTAGGAGCGATTTGGACAATATTCTACATCATCCTTGGTTCTGACAGCCCTCAGCAGTCTAAAAAGATCAGCCATGAAGAAAAACTGTATATCCAAACTTCACTAGGACAAGTGGGAGAACAAAAGGTTTCCTTATTTTTTTCTGTTTTTCTCGATTGAATCTTTTGAACTCAATTGAAGTTTTAAATAGTCGAAGTTTTAAAACACTTTTATCCAGGAAGTAAGAGTTCACAACACTTATAGCTTTTCAAATATTTTAAAGACTTCTTTACTAGGTTTTATAAAACTGACTGTTATCAAATAAATAAAAAAATAACCAAAATGAAAAGAATCTTTTTCATAATTTTCATACAGGTTTTTGACCTGCCCTGAAAAGTGAAAAAAAAATATAAAGTGTTATTTTCATTTTTTTTTTTTCACTTTTCATATTTTAGCGATTTCCATATATTCCATATTTTAGAGACTGAAAACTCCCTGGAAAATGATATGCAGTTCTCTACCGTTCTACGCGTTAATAATTGCCCACTCTGGACAAAACTGGGGTTTTTGGACGCTAATGACTGAAATTCCTTCATATATGAAGCAAATTCTTAAAGTCGATATCAAGGCGGTACGTAACATGTTCATATAATTAAAAATGATCTAACTAATTAGTGTTACACAGAAATATATATTATATATATATACTCATAACTACACTACATTTTATATGAGCCTTCTAGTATAATTTATGTGAAGTTTGATATTTGAAGGATAAGCTACAGTTAAATAAATAGAATTATTGCATTTTGATAATGCATGTGTCACACGCCGCTGGGGCACCTTTTTTACTTTGTTTTAACTGCTGTGTACATAAATGAAATCTACATATGTTTTAAAATAAAAATATTTATTTAAACAGAATGGCGTCATGTCAGCTCTTCCGTACTTGGCAATGTATCTGCTAGGGTTCCCGTTTGGCTTTATATCAGATTACGCCATCAAGAAGAAGTGGGTCACAATCAGTGTTGCGAGGAAAATAAGTAATAGCATTGGTACGTTGAAGAACCAGCGCCACTTCCTTTTTATCTTAATACTTAGTTGTTACATTTTTTTTTAATTACGTGTTTGTTTCTAGTCACTGGTATTCATTCATATTTATTGAAGTATATACGGTTTGACTCACGTGTGTATTACCATCAATATAAAATCATTTTTGTTTGAAAGGTTTAGAAAGCATCTTTTATCAAACAAATATCAATTCTCAGAGAAAATTATTGTTTTTGTGTCAGTTTCAAAAATGATTATTTCATATAGTAAAATAAGTGTGGATTAGAAAAAAGTGAAACTTAGAATTTAAGAAATGTGAATAATTAAAAATCTATTGTTAATTCATATTGATGATTAGAAATTCTCTGCAAATCCATCTACTTTAAACTTGAGATTAACAACATTATTATCAATTAATTAATGTTAAACTTGTTCTTTCTCTGAGAGTCTCAGTTTTAATATTAGTTCTTTTGTCATTTCTAGGTGAATTTGGTCCTGCGTTCGCATTAATAGGCTTGTCATATGTGCCTGCGGGTAACGTCACTCTAGCCGTAGCCTTACTGACAATTGTTGTGAGTCTTAATGCTGGACACTATACTGGATACTTGGTACGAATTTGTTATTTTATGAAAAATAATTTATTTAGTCTGTTTTTCTTTTTGATGACTGTTAAAAAAAGATTTCACGGATTGAGTCGTTACTTACATTTAGGATCAATTTATCATTCACAGTTCTTATGGCTACTTTAGAAAAACGTATTTAAAATCAACAACATTGATCGAAAAATCCTAAATATATAATACTGATTTCTTACAGCTCGTACATATCGATATGGCACCAAACTTTGCGGGTACGATGATGGGAATCACCAATTGTATTTCTAATATCTTTTCCATAATAGCGCCACTCGTTGCAGGACTCATATTGCAAGACGAGGTAAGATTAGCAAATTTGAAAAAATATCATCTTTCTAACCGTGTCGCAAAATTAATTTGTGGATGGTGCACTGTATACATTGAAAGAGAGTTTTGCTCTGTTTATTCAATAGCCGGCTACCTGCCTGACGCCAGATCAATCCTTAGTTATATAGTCGTTTTGGATTAGAATAAAATAAACTTTAGCATGTGAACAAAATTTACAATGTGTATACAAAAAAGGAATGTACAAAGGTCGGTCTTATCGTTAGATGCAATTTCTGCCAGGTAAGAAAAAGGTAAATAGAAGAGAAAAGAAAAGCATTTCACTTAATAGATATCTAATTTAAAATTAGGTATTTCATATCTATAAATTATTTTACTTATTTAAACAATGCAATATAGGTTATATGAGTCAATAACTATATAAAGAAACAAATAAACATATATGTACGTATTTACATATATATATATATATATGGGTTTATAAGATCGGTAAATGCAACAGTGGGACAAAAAATATATAATAAAAATATACTAGCAAGCCAAGTAATATCAAAATAACGTATTTCATGGTGTGATCAGGGTTACCCAAACTGATTTTTTATAACAGAAAAACGTTTGCCGGGTCAGCCATTTTATTATAAATTCTACACAAACATTACAGTAGACCATTTATACATGTATTTAATTAATAAATTTATTTATTTCATTTATTTCAGTCAGACCCCTATCAATGGCGCTTAGTATTCTATGTATCTTCTGCTGTATACATCGCTGCAAATCTTATTTTTATATTATTTGCCACTAGTGAGAAGCAGCCATGGAATGAGCCCAAAGAGTCTGAGAATGGTTCGTCAACATTTACAATATATGAAAGTTCACTCATTTACAGTACTGCAAGAAATAATGCACATCGACCTCAGTCGTTCGACAAATCCGGACTGTTAGTATTACGTGCGAAAGGGACAACGCTCTACAAAGCCGAAATTAGCCGATTGTCTCTTTCTAGAGGTCGATGTGCATTATTTCTTGCCCAGTACTGTAATGTTTCTATGTTATTGCCTCAATGTATGATCAGGACTCTTTTTAAATGTCGATGGAACTATTTTACTGAATCATATATGATAAAATTATTTGTGTGTTTATAAGAGCTTTTAACTTGTATTCAATTGGATCCCATTTTTTATAGTTTTATTTTCTTCCAGGCAACGAGGAAAAGGCTGACAAAGTTGTATGACGCACCAACGTTTTGGAATAATTGATTGTCATTTATAAATCATTATAATTATAAATCGACCTGCAATAAAATATTACGTACAGAATGAAGATTCATTCTATATCTTTTTATTTCCATGAATCATCACATATTAGAAATACATTTTAACCTATAGTTTTGATAATAATACTGTAATTTGGTGAACTCTGACTGTAGAGTTTGACCTCATATGATTCGTTCTCACAAGCCACACAGCTTGTTGCTTGATAAAGATGGCTTTATGATAAATTGATTTATTGCGAAAGCCCTGTAGGTAAAGTTACCTCCTTAGTTCACAAAATAAAAATAAATGCTCTGAAGGGATATTAAAATGAAGGCTGCAAAATTTTTAGACTTCCTGAAAAAAACACTCTTAAACTTAGTAAAACTAGCTTTATGACATTTGCTCTATGCTCTATGCTTTATGAAATTCAATGCTTCCCTTCTAGGTTCTTACGTAATTAAGACACATTCCGGTGTAGATTGTACTGCTGGTTGCGACTGTCCAACTATAGAGCTAGGGAGGTCAAGTATCTCGGGATCTACATGGATTAGTTTCTAAAGTGGCGTCAGCACATTGATAAGTTAATTAACAGAGTTAGGAAACTTATACACATTTTCAAATTACTACTTAAAGTCTTAAAGTCTTGTTTTATAATCAAAATTACTTGTGTGTGTAATGGTGTAGTAATGGTGCTTTACAAAATGTATGACACATATGTTTTAAAATACTTTTTACTTAAAATATCCATCCCCATCACCTGGACGATTGGCACTCCACCACTGTGCGCTTCTCCAGAAGCATTTTGCCTAGCACAATCAGCTTATGGAACAAATTGTCGCCTGCCGTATTTCCGAACCGATACGACCTTCAAACCTTCAAGAAAAGAGCGTACTCCTACCTAAAAGGCCGGCAACGCACTTGTGACCCTTGAGTTGCGGGTGTCTATGGGCGGCGGTAGTCACTTACCATCAGGTGACCCGTCTGCTCGTTTGCCCCCTATCGCATAAAAAAAAAACTCACTTTTTGAGATCCGACATGTTAAAAAGTTGTTGTTACTTTTTGCAATGCTCTTAGCATTCTGCATGAGAGTTAACACCAGTATGGCTATTGTCACCATAACAGATAAAATGTCGATAACGCTAGTGTCCTATAAGACATAAGATTTGATTTTTTATTTAAAAATATACTAACTCGTGTGAAACCGGGAATAAAAGACGTTTATGTAAAAGACTCTACACACGCCAACAAAATATGTTTTTTAAAAAGAACTCCAACATTTGGAATAATTTCTGTGTCGCGAGGGACTTTACAATCATTCACACAATGTACACAATGTGGGAAATGATAACAAACAGTGTGGGAAATGAACTTACGACCTCCGGCTCAGCAGTCAGGGTCACTAACCGCAAGACCGACCATCATCGAGGTATCTTGTTTGGTCGCACGTAATGATGGACAAGTCTACTACCTGTTTAAAAAACTTTAAAACAATTGAAAATCGACTAACGATTCCTAGGACTGAAAACAAGAATTTTCAATTTCATTTAAATTCAACAACAAAGTTTCTAACATTTACAACACCTACGAAACCAAAAGCGATTCACAGGTTTATCTTATGAAATATACATGCATACCACGAAGTCAAATTTGTTTTGCATTTATCTTCATCAGTCAATATCTTATCACTATCCATTGACAGCCGTAATAGGGGTGATAATATATAGTGGATGAAGAGTTCGTTTTGATAAAATATTTTTTACAACTTTTGCTAAATAACTCACACCTACATTTACTAAATGCTGCTTTGTTACGGTCAAAGTCTTAGGTGTTACCTAGAAAGCTTCAAGCGGCGATAGCATTATGGCTAAGGCCTCAGACTTGCAATCAAGTGGTTGAGACTCGTGAGCTACACCTACAAGGATTTAGCTTAGGTGGGGGTTCACAAGAATACTAGTAATGTCATAAAATCTTGAAAGCAAAGTGCTATTTGAAGATAAATATACATATATATTTACTAACATTTGCAAGTGACTTCGACTGCGTAGAATTAGTCAGAATCACTTTCAGGCCTCCAGCCTCTAGCCTCAGGGAAGGATGGGAAGGAGGATAAAATTGGCATCTCAAACGTTGGATGTACCCATATTTACTAACTTTTTTTATTGTAAAAAATCTAAAGAGTGGTTTACTTAATTAGATAAATACATCATATTAATATTTACAAAATTTACAAATACTGGAAAAGCTTCATCTGTTCTTCATACTACCTTTTCAGCCTTCTTTTCTGATTCTGTAACAACAGAAACCATTATTTTAGATACACAAATACACTGTGACATATTAATTTCGAGAGATAGAATTTGAAGAATGGATTGATCTCGTCGATCTCTGTTTAAAGTATTGAATTTATGAAAATGTTTTGAGATGTAAGTGAAAACTAAATAATTACTAAACGTATTTTTTTCTTGCGCTTGCCTTTTTAGTGTGACACTCCGACGTAAACGACAACATCCATAAATACAATCAAGGAATCAGCAAGAAAAAAAGAAGAGATAAGAATAGCCTGGGTTTGTATCGTTGGGGAATATAATTAATATCAATTTAGACCAAGAAAAACGTCTCTCAGTTACTTATTTTTCGTTTTCATTACGTTTTCAAAATATTTATTCTTTCTAATTATAACAATAACTCTGTTTTATATATTTAACCTTTATAAACATCTATGTCCCCATCTTTATTATAAGAATCTTGTAGCAAAATAAATACTTTAAACATACCGATTGTTGACAGTTTTGTATTTCGCTTCGAGATCGTGATATCTATTTGTGTTGTACTAAAATAACCAAAATTAAATAGTCACAACTCAGTATCGTCGAATATTTGATTTCGGTCCATTTGACTTACATGTCAGAAACGTTCACCTAATGTACAAAAACATATAAATCTTCAGGCCCTAGAGACTTTACAGTATATTAACTTTCCTCCTGACCTCTTTACATTGACGTTTTGTTTTCGTTATCTCAAAGTATTGTAATCCATATGAGTTCCTCTCATTATGACCATTAAAATGATACTTCCATATCGAGATTCATGAAGCTGTTAAGGCTCTCGCATGACAAAGAAACATTATACAACAGTGTTGGTATCCTTAATATGAATAATTGTATATATGTATAATATAAAAATATCCTTTGCTTTTAAGCATTTGGGTCAGAAACCTAGTCGTAGATTTGTATAATAAAACAATATAATTAAACAATAGTTATACCACTTTCAAATACCTAGTGTTTTTGTAGTTTTCATGAAAAATATGTTAAAGGAAAGTTTATTCGCAATACACCGGGTGCTACAGAAAGGTTTGTTACGTGTAACTGCAAAATTTTAATAAAAACCCATTTTTTAATCATGTGAGATCTCTCATTTAGTAAAAAGAAAATGATGAATCAATTTTGAAGTTCGCGATGAAGTTCAATTTGACAATTAAACTTCTAGAATAATCCTTATTCTGGAACTACAATTGTCAAATTGAACTTCACAATTGATTGATATTTTTTTTTTCTTAAATGAGGGGTTTGAGATGATTACCGCGACGGTAAGAACTTTAAGCGTTCTTTAAGATAAGAGGGAGTATGTGGATAGAAAAGAGTACTGTAAAGAAGAGAAAGAATATAAACATTCCGGCGAAGGCATTTAGGTAGCCATAGACGGTTTCAAAATCATTACTGAAATCCAGCAAGGCAAGGGCCGTCAACTTTCCGTCTTCCATGTTAGACATAACACCTTTTGACACAAAATAATTAAAAAATATGTCAAATCATGGGTAGGATTTCATCTAGGAAAGGAAGTATCATATTACGGCTGATATTGTCAGTTCCTACTGCATTTGAGGTTATTAATAAAATGCTCTTCTTAACATCACAATCAGAAAAGTGACTGAAAACTAACGGTGAACAGTCGGGAGTCGGTGGAGAAGAAAGATAATTTAGTGTTGCAAACTTTAGTAGTTCCTCCAAAGTTGGAGGAAGCAGAGAAATATGAATTGAGGGAACTTATATCAAAAGACTTTAAAATAGAATTAGGGAGTGATTTTCCGACTTCTAGTGACTTCAAAAATTTCCAGACATGAACTAGATCTCCATTTTGAACAGATTTGTGGATATGTCAAAGTTCTTCCAGTAGAAGTGACACCACGGCCACTTTTCGGTTTCTGCTGCTGCTTCAATGCTTCCTTTGTATTTATCCAGTGAGTAAGGGTACAACAGGGCTCAACCTCCCCTCTCCACTTTCCACTTCAACGCACTTAGAACTTTCTACATACCTTTTTCAGTACTTTTTTTAGGAGTGTTCCATGATTGTACTTCACAGGAACCGAATATCACGAAGAACAAATTAGCCAAAATGTATACCGCTGATGCCAGGTAAAATACTTGTCGCCATTGGGAAGGATTAGTCTAAAACATAATATAGGTATATCTGGAGCAGGTAGCGTTTACGACACCAAAATAATTATATCTCTCACCTTGCCTAATGAGGAAATTAAATTTTAACTTAAAACTTTTAAAATTAATTGAAATTTACTTATTCTTGACACGAGAAGACGACACAAAAAAATAAATATTCAGAGAGGAGGGCCTCTCTGAATATTTATTTTGGATGATTGGGATTAGCAAATAATTTTATTTACACAATAAAGTATAAGAAGTAATCACTTCTCTTCAAAACAACGTCAAGTTTTAGGTAGCATCACAACGTTGGCAACTTATTTAGTTTTATACTTATCACAAAAATACTAAAAAGATGACAACTTCATAACAGTCTTAACATAATTTAAAGGGAGCGTTGAAAAATTACCTACTTTAGGTGAATAAAAGCTTCAATCTTATTAAACTTGCACTTAACTAAAATTTCAACTGATGAGAGAATACCAAGGCATTAGATATCAGAGAGGTTTTAAAACTTTATCTACCTCGAAGCTAAACATGTATCTACAAGTTTGTTAACTATCTGCACGGGACAGGTCTTCAAATAAGAGTTTTAATTACCTCCCTTATATAGACATATTTCATCTCATAATAATTTATTTCTTAAAAAATCTGCCAGATATAGAGTTTTTGTTTTATTATATACATTTTAATCGACATGTTTAATGAGACAAAGAATATAGAAACTATAAAAATTATTAAACTATCAATGAAAACGGGCGGCGCGTTACTAGACAGTCTGGCCCAGCTATGCAACTTTTCGCTAAGTATAAGATTGAACCTCGAGGTAAATATGTACTCTAGAATTGTGGGAAATGGGGGATGCGGGAAGGTAAAGAGGAGAGTCGGCATGAGGGAAGGTAAAAACCTCACTATTTCGGGGAAATGCAACACAAGCGTTGATTTGAACGCGTTCGCGTTGAACAATGCGTCACAACCGCTTTTCTGTGAGACCTTGGTATCGGACCGGTCGAGCTGGCCTATTCCGGCCATGATAAAGCTGCTGAGGATGCGAACATTCCGCAGTGGAGACACTGGGCAGTTGGGGCTCTTATCTAAAGGCGGAGATGCCTCCATAGGATGTGGTTTTAAAGTCTTGTTATAGTTCTGGATTTTGGTTGCGTCCGGGAAAATTATTGTTATCAATTGAAAATAGATTTACTAGATTATTAGATAATGGATTTGTCTAAGAGAGAGACCTCATCCTTTTTTAATTTAGGACCTTACCTCGTCTTGCAATATTAGCCCAGCGATAAGAGGTGATATGATGGAGACGATATTTGAAAAGAAGTTGGTAATACCCATCAATGTACCAGCAAAGTTTGGAGCCATGTCGATATGAACGATCTGTAATAGAAAAAGAAGAATATATCTAAACATAATGTCAGATATCTTAAAGTGTCTCTGGTATTTATATAGGGTACTGGTTTAAATTTACATCTACATGATGTTCTGTGGCATTTCATAAAGTTTTGTTTCATCCAACTTATATAAAGTGGCTGAGATAATACAAATATATATGTTTATTTATTAGATTTTTTTTTAGTGATGCAAAGTTTTGAGAAGTTTGTTTTAAAGTCAAAATGTAAGTAAAGTCACTGGAAATTTAAATGCGCTTTTAATAAAAATATTTAATATTTTTCAAATATTTCATCACGTTTTACTGCTATTTATAACTTTCCTAACAACAATCTACTATCTCTGGTATTAAATTATATTATGAATGGATGTTTTATAAAAGTGGGATACGCTTACCAAAAATCCAGTATAATGTCCAGCGTTGAGACCAACAACGAGGGTCAACAGTGCCATGGCAAGATTGATATTACCCGTGGGTACATAAGATAACCCAACTAAAGATACAGCAGGACCCCAAAGACCTGCAAACCAAGATCAAACTTTTAGTTTAATACTACGGACTGAGCTTAAACACAATCACTCTTTGTCAATAATGAAATAATAAATAACAGAAATTGAGCAGAGCATTCCTAAAGTAATGAACTACTGTTGACGATCAAATAAGTTTTTATTTTTATTGATTTTTAAAATGAAGTTATAACAAGTCAAAATATTATATGCATGTTGCAGTTTGTAATAATTTCGTAATTTTATTTACAAGCAAAATTATTTCCTTTTAACAAACCTAGTAAGAAAGTAATTGAAAAAGGATAAAATTTATTTAAGAACCCTTACTAATTAACCACAAACTGCATCAAAACCGAACTAGTAGGGTTTGGTTTTCCACAAATAAATGTCTACTGCAGCGCCCCCCGGTTGTGACCGTAACACCTTTCTAAGAACATGCACCAATCAAACCCGAACCCATAACTGAAAACTTCATCAAAATCAGGCTATTAGTTTTGGAGAAAAATGGCAACATGGATTTTCACAAACAATCATCCTCTCACCCTAAACGCATATACCGTCTCCATTCCGTCATGGGTACAAAATACATAATCAAGAAATTTAATGAGAGATATTATCTTACCTATTGAATTAGATATTTTTCTGCATGCAGTAATGCTAAGCCATCTCTTCTTGAGTATATAGTCCGAAATAAAGCCGAAGGGGAAACCCAGCAAATACATGGACAAGTACGGTAGAGCTGACATGGCACCATTCTATCCATATGAAGAAAAAAAAAACGAAGTCAGCGTAATTGCGCATAATTTTATCAAACAAAAATTATCAGCTGAATCATCTGCTTGATTTCTAGTAGATACGAGTATGTGTAAGTTTAAATCTATTGCCACATTCTTTTAAGTAAGTGTTCAAATGTTAAGACCATTTTGTGTAGTCGACAAAAATGATTATGCAAATAAAAAGTGGATATGGATAATGCTTTTTGTAGTGGGAAATCCATTTCATGCAGAAACATGCTAGGATTTTAACTGTCAATTTCAACGATTAATTTTTTTTACATATATTTTCAACAAAATCTGCATTTCCAATCCATATGTTCGATATACCTATAGTGTTATCCATTTTAAAGTTAAATATTTTGATTTAGATCTTAAAAGATGAACACCTTTCTGTAGCACCTGTATATCACAGAAATCATAATTGTGGTGAATGTAAGGGCGACGCCTATTCGGGGATACAGGCGTGAATGTATCTTTGAAATGTAAAATCAGTTCAGCTCAATTCAGTCTATCCATAAGATGTAACAGACAGACACAAAGTTGCTTTCGTATTTATAAAATATCAATGTATCGTTGTATGTTGATTTTTTGATGTTCACTTTCATGTCATGCAATTTAGTGTATCAATCATACATATAAATAGACAAGATGTCACTTACAGATTTAATATCAACTTCAAGAATTTGTTTCATGTACGAGGGCATTTCAGTCATTAATGTCCAGAATCCCCAGTTTTGTCCACAGTGAGCGATGATGAGCGCTAGGAACGGCAGTGACCTACAGATCTCCCTCCAAGGTGTTTTTGGTTTCTAAGGTCATAAAACAGTTTCAACTTAAACTATCTGTAACATGTTCTGTAACTTATTCAATTTTAAATCAGGTTATTAGGCATCAGTAGACTTACACGTGTGTGGAGTCAAACTCTTTTTTTTATTTTTTTGAGTAAATTATACCATTAATTACCGTGATAACCGTGCAATTAAGGAATATAATCAAATTTTAAATTAAATTTCAATCATAAATATTCATCCGTTCTGGAGCGACTGAGTATCAATTCCAACTTTTGTATTTACAATAGAAAATATATCATATCATAATAAAAAATATCTTTAAATAGAATATCTTTAATGTGTAATTATAAACCACTACGACAAGGTCTATCGGAGAACTCAGGTACTCGCTTTCTAAGGTTAGCCTGAGACCCTGGGTATAAGACCCGGTGACGTAACACTGTGTGGTTTTAGTCGGTTCGAGTCCGACATACCACCGACATCCTAAATGAACGATCTCACTGAAAGGTTTTCTTGGCTTTAAGTGATACCTGACATTATTATTTTTATGAATTACTTTGATGTTACATAATATTTTGAGAAATAAACGTAAACGTATTATATATTATATTACTAATTGGCCCCGTGAGGCCCGGCGGTTTTCACAAAAAAAAGACTCTTGGGTTTACCGTATTCAAATTTCATCTTATTTTAAACTATATTTTCTAAAACATCTTAAATACCTTTGTTTAAGATATAATCAGCACTAATAAGAAACAAATTCATTGACACTTGTAATATCTGTAACGAAAGTAAATAACTTACCTTTTGTATACCGACTTGTTTCAAGGAAGTCTGAATATACAATCTCTCCTCAGCACTTATCATTTTAGAAGATTGCGGCGAGTCAGCTCCGAACATGATATAAGCTCCTGTCCAGATCGCACCTAGTACTCCATTTGCGTAGAAGATGGCTGGCCAGCCCCAATAGTCGGCTATAAAACCTGACGCCAGTAGTTGGAGAGCAGTGCCGAGTTGGGCTCCTACAATATTTACGACTTTGTTACTAAAGAAAATAAACTGAGTCCTAATAAAAGATATATATTTTATTATTACTGCAAATACATTGCATAAGGTGGCTTCATACCATTGACTTAAGAATACTATTATATCATTATATCTGCTGTCTGTATTAGATTCAAGAAGTTAAGTCTTGAACACTAGGCAATAAATATACGATCATGTTTGGCAATGTACAAAGTTTCAGTGGTAGAGCCATGCTTAGGCACGAATGGGCCGGCTCGACCGGTGCGATACCACGGCCTCACAGAAAACCGGTTTTGGAGTAACGCTTGAGTTGCATTTCCCCGAATTGAGTGAGGTTTCCGGAGGCCCAATTCCCCCTCCCCCTTTTTCTCTCCCCTCATCTCCTTTCTCCTTTTTTTCATCTCCTCCTCCCTCCTCTCTTCTATCCGCTCCCTGCATTCCCCATGCCTCATCACCCTCAAAGGCGCAAGTTGCAAGTGTCCATGGACGGCGGTGTCACTTACCATCAGGTGACCCGTCTGTTCGTCTGTCCCCCTATAGTATAAAAAAAAAAAGTTTCATAACAACAGTAGCTGCTCATCAACTATACCACACTTGTATATAAAATACTACTATCCGCTATACTATACTTTTATACGCGGCTTCGCTCGCATTGAATCTCTTAAATATAGATGGCATAGAAGTTTCTAGATTTAAATTATTTTGACAAACAATCATACCTGCCAAAACATTTTTTTTTACCCTCCATAAAATATATTTCTTATATCTTTGAGAATATGTGTACAAATTTTCAAGATAATTGGTTGAGTAGTTTCGATGTGAAAGCGTAACAAACAAACTTACATTCACATGTATAATATTAGTAGATATTCACTTTTTTGGCAATTCACTTGAGATATCTAAGCTGACAAAACTACACTCATTGGGGGCTCATATACAATTTAGATCTACCCACCAACACTACATTGGGTATCTTTAAAACAGTACAGGATATTATGATCGGATTATTGAAAATATGTGTCAAACTATATAGTTAGTGTTATCTATTATGTTATAATATGAGAAAGCATAACGTTGTTTTACTTTATAGGTACGTAAAACTATTTTATTTATTCTCTCTGCCTCAATTATTATTACTAGAAAGATTCTCATAGAAAATGTATCTAAAACATTTCATTGCATATCCAAAGTAACTTAAAGGAAAGTAACTTAACTTTGGATGTGCAATGAAACATTTCATATCCAAAGTTAAGTTACTTTGGACATGCAATGAAACATTTCATATTCAAAGTTGAGTTACTTTGGATGTGAAATGAAACATTTCATATCCAAAGATAAGTTACTTTGGATGTGAAATGAAATGTTTTTGATACTATGAGAATCTTTATCAACAGTTGATAAGCCTACCGCCATATACGATAGTTCCCATACGGCTTTTTTCCTCCAATGGAACCCATTTGCCTAGAAGAGTGTGTACAGACGGGTATAGAAAGCCTTGGGTAAGACCTTGCAATACGCGACATACACAAAGAGCTTGCCAGCCTCCCTGAAAAGAAAAACACACGAATATAAGTAGTAAGTAATTAAATATGGATAATTAAAACTCACTATGAATTTTAGAATACTAACTAACTATAACACACCATCCTTAAAAAAAACGCATCACTGCAACTAATTGCAATATACATACAACTTCTACTCACATAATAGGCTGCCAAAGGTATCAATAAAGATACTGCAGAATTGCCGACAATGACAGCAGTGAACAGAATACTTCCTCCAAACTTGCCAGCCATCTCACCGGCTGGTATCTGAAGGATGATGTAGCCCCAAAAGAAAGAAGAGAGGATCACGCTCTGAGTCTGCATGCTCCAGTCGAAGCTCTGTTGGGAAAATGTAATTTTGTTGAATTTCGTTAAAGTAAGAAAGAAAAAAAAAGACTAAATACACACGCCCAGTTCTTTTTTTGATCAGATGGCGAGCAGCACAGACTAATCAATTCAGTATCATATTCTTAATTTATTTTATTATTTATTAATATTGACTCATTTCTTTCCTTGTATGTTGAATTGCTATTGTTGTTTAACATAAAATCTAATTCACATCTGATTTCAAATAATAATGCAAAAAAAAATATTGATTTATCAAGCTTTCGTGCCATATGGTAGTCCGGGGTCAGGGCGTACTTTTAATCCTGTACAAGCACTGAGCAAATAATGCTCATGCAGCGATTTTAGTACTAGTCACTAATTATTTTATTCAGTTGTACCGACAGGTTCTTTACGCGCTAATGTACTTTTGTATACAATTTATAACATTACGTAAAGTGCGACTACAGGAGACGTGTACTAAACATAGCCTAACTTTGATTTACAAATAGATTTCTTCAACTTAATACTTACTGGTTAGGTGTGAACTATTTACATACAAAAACAAGTACCGGGATACCGTTAACGATGAGATAACCCTAGCAGATCCAGTAAAATTTACTGTTCCCGATTGCCATCAGATTCAAACACTTGAACCTGTGAGACAATCGAGAGAGTCCTAATTTAAAAAAATAGAATCAATACCAAGTACTTGCTGCTGCCCTACGCTATAGAATTCATAAACAGTATATCTTCGAAATGAGGTAGCAAATACAATACATACGAAGATGAACGAGATCACTCTATCTAATGAAGTCCGCATTTATACGGACAGCTTCAAGATGAGTCAGGAACCGGAGTCAGAGTTTCCGGACAAGACCTAAATATAAAAGTATCACTGGCGCTATGTCAATACAGTTCTGTTTTCAAATGCAAGAAGTATGAATGAATGCGACATCCATTCTGTCAAACAAATTGCTGCCGTCACCATTTTTATACAAATAAAGGCCATCTTATCTAACATATGAAAGCCATCAAACGCTGGAGCATCTAGCCTCAGTTAATGAATCCCTTCAATGGGTCAGAGGGCACAGCAAAACTTCTCAGGAACAAACAATTAACATATCTACAACACCGGTAGCAGTACTGCTACTAATTTTGCTAATTTCTAAAGCAACAGATGTGAGAAGCATACTATGGTCACTGAATCAAAACACCTGGCTGTATGCAGTCTTAACTATTTCTGACTGGTGGTACTTAGTACTGGCTAGCCGAAGCATGCATTCCACGTTAAAACCGCAGTTTTATAATCATGTGACTTATTGCTGGGAAGTGTACTTCCTAGTGCATTTATTTAAACATTATCATCCTACTATTGTACTCCCTTTTTACTTAACTTTTTCCTTCAATTTACTCTTAAAATTCTCTTAAACTTTAATACGTCAAAGAATCCTGTCGTCCTGTCTTAGGATGAGTGACCTTCCTTAACACATTGCAACAATGAGACCCCTTCGTGTATCGAAGAGCCCGCTAAACCGTCACTCCCGGTTGCCATAAGACCATCTATGGCAGTTGTTATGGTATTTAGAGCCCTAAAAATGGTCCGACAACTTGGTCTTACTACAGAACTTCGATATCACCTAGTACTTGGTTTGTGGAGGTCTAATAGCAGAAGCTTCCGGCAAAATATCGTAATAACACTGAAAGATGATCCTAATCTGGTTGGAAATAGGCTCGGGTGATGACGAGGAATGTTATAAAATAGAGCATGACAAAATTTAAATTATATGAAATTAACGTTATCTAGAGTAAATGGAAGTTATATGAAATATAACATTTACACATGAAATTTGATTATTTATTTTTATAGGATATAAAAATTATACACCTTTCATTTAAAAAAAAATACTGCAAGTACTGTATAGGCGGCAATTAAAAAAAAAGAGGAGTGATATCATTAAAAATAGGCTAATAAATTGCTGGCAATTTAGTCTACACAATGGAGTACCACAATTCCAATTTTGAATTTTATTTAACTCATCTAGTAAATGATTGCATTTAATTAAATTTAAAAAATATCGACTTTATAATAAAGATTATTATCTAAGTAGTTACCTGAGCTCTGTGACATCCTAGCATAGAGATTTTTTCTTAACAAATTAATACCTCGCCCACGGAAGCCAAAGTCGTTGCGTTTGGCGTTGCTGGATTCAGTTTACAGTCAGCATGTTGTGACTGCACGATTGCATTTTAGTCTCTGTGCTGTCAATAGAGTGTATCGGTGTTATCGGGAAACTGGTATTTTTCAGGACCTGGTAGATATCAAGTCATATCTGAGCAAGATGACCGGTAAATCGTCATTTTAAGTATATGCAACTGCAGCAGCGACTCCGTGAGGTTTGAAGATTGACTGTGAGCGATTCTACTATTAGAGAAAGCTGATCTGAAACTGAAACCTTATAAATCAGTTAATGGCCCAAAATTGGCCATAGACTACCGAAAAGTGCGTCTTAGCACGTGTGCACCTAAAAAGGTCATATCTTCAATGGAGTTCTCTTTTCTGACGATAGTAAGATCATGCTGTATGGTAACGATAGAAGAAAAAAGTTGTATCGAGGAATGAGAGCCTTTTGCAAGAGTCAGTTGCGGTGGCGATTCATAGCAGGTTTGGGGAAAATTAAAAGCCGATGGTAAAAACGAATTTAAATGGGTCATGTTACCTTACCCCACATTTTATTGGCGAAGAGTTTAGTTTTATGCAGGACAATGCTAAGGCTCATACCGTAGGCTTTGTGAATGAATACCTGAGTGAAGCCGGTAATACGGTTATAGGCTGGCTAGCAAGAAGTGCGGATATAAATTCCATAGAACACATATGGGATGAGTTGAAGAGACTAATTAGATTGAGAGATCCTGCTCCGGAGACGCTTTGCCAGCTTAAAGCAGCTGTAAAAGATGAGTGGGATTACATCCCACAACACAAGATTGTGACTCTCATCCGTTCCATGAGAAACAGCATAGATGCAGTCATTAGGGCCCGGGGAGGACATACGAGATACTGAATAAACTTTTTAAACACTTGTTTCTAACATTTTTCATTTTTTTTAAAGGGTTAAAACATATGTACCTGTTTAAAAAAACACCAAAGCTAAATAAATTTTATTTTAATTTGAAACAATAGTATTCATTGAACGATTCCTTATTATATCCAGAATTAAGTAGCACTGTTATTATTTTTGGTTTATTTTAAAAAAATACAGAAAACTCATACAAAACCAAACTTCAGAAGTGTTTCGCTTTTTTGATGAGAATTATATATAATATGAACGTTATTTCAAGTGATATTACATTTGATATCAAACAATGGATGCTTTGTATTTATCGAGTGAGTGAGGGTATCGGAGGCCCAAACCCCTCATTACCCTTGAAGGTGGAGTTGGAGGAAGATGTCCATAGGCAGCGGCTGTCACTTACTTACATAACATACTTTGTTTGCTCATTTGCAATAAAAAAAATCATGTAAAATTGATTTTATAGACAAAATCTTCGTTTACAGTATATTTCTTGTGATCAGCTTGTTATCATACAAGCTCAGCAGTTTGTTATAGAATCCCTGTAAAACATTTGAAATATAGAGGAATCAGTTTTTAAGTCCCTTGGAACTTCTTATTTCCCGGCATAATCTGACCTTCCCAAGGCTGCCGCCTTTCTCGCACTTAGGCGTTTAATACGCTTTTCCTAGCCATCGAGAATACAATGTGTGAGTGCATGTATTTATGTGTACTTGATAATGGAACAATATATGTAAAAAAAAAAAAACTCGACTATACACATAACATGATCATTATAAATTAACACACACACACACACAGTCATTTGTCACGTACACCCATAAATATGCCTCAACAATTGTTGTTATTATAAACAAGAAACTGAACAACTAAGATATTACATATCGTTGAAATATAATACAATACACTGAGTACAAAAGGATTGTTATGTATTAGGCAGTATACATTTGTCACGTAACGGCAATAGGGTTGCCACAGTACTACACTGTAAGTAATTATGTTTGGCAAAATATGCGCGTTTGAAATCCCTCTCCTAGCTAATATTCAGGGTAGCTAAAAAAAAGTTAACTAAATAATAAAACACAGAGACATTCTTAGGCACGAATGGGCCAGCTCAAACGGAGTGACGGCCTTACAGAAATTAGGTTGTCAAACAATGCTTGCGTTGTATGTAACTAGTGAGTAAGAGCACCGGAGGCCCAAAACACCGCACTTACAACTCTTGAGTTGGAGGTGTCCATGGGCGCCAGTTGTCACTTACTATCAGGTGACCCCTCTAGGCATGCCATAAAGAAAAATATGTCCATCTCTGTAGTAAATAATGCATAAAATGGCTTACAAAGTGGTTTCTTCTTTAAAGTAAGCGTATGTTAATGTATATGTATATGTTTTTAAATATACGTGATATTTAAAGACTTATGTCGTTAGTTAAAGTTTTCTAATAAAAAAATATCTGTTTAATCCTAACCGTTGAGGAGTTGTACTTTCCATGATCAGCTCATAAACATGACATGCAAATATAATAAAAATAAAAAAATAAAAAATTAAATTGCCTATAAAACTTGATCCCATGAACAAATTTGGTCACAATGGCAACACCGCAGAAGTGTACACTCTCGAATAAAAAAAATGATAATGATTAATATCGGTCTATAGTTGGCGGATAAATTGATAAACGATTCATAAAAAGAAATATGCCATACCGTTGAATACAGAACCTTCTACTTTTTTCAAGTCAATCAAAAATAATTACTTACATTTTCATTGTCCTTATCTGTCATTGCAACTATAGCCATGCTGATATTGACTCTCATGGCAAATGCAAACAGCATTCCGAAGAATAACAGTACGGCTTGAAGGTGACGAATGCCAAACATTTTCTCTGTAATACAATTTAATATTTTAATTACTTTAGTAAAGCGGAGAACATTTACAGTAGCGGTTATTCTTAAAGCGTATATCTTGGCATTTAATTAAAAGCAGTTCTCTTGTGTCTGATTGTGTCGTATATTATTATAACCACCTGCGACCTAACAAACGTCTTATTCTCTCTTGAAAATTTTGCCCCGCAATTATGTAAATATACATACATATATATATATGTATGTATATCTCTCCTTTTTTCCTTATGCAATGGAGTTGACGTTAAATTTATTTAATTTTAAAATTACGGTAGGTACCTATATTAATAAAAAAAATAAATGTTGTTCTATCTAACTCTTGAAGATGTCCAACGTCCAAAGTAGCTTGGCGAAGACTGAAAATTATGAAAATTTCAGGTGTATGTATGTACATACAAATATAAGAACTCCCGCACTAAGATTAATTCCTGTGTCACGGGGACTTTACAAACATTCAAACAACGGACACAAAGAATATCCAGACTCAGAACTTGAGGATTACACAAAGTGTTGTCCCGTACGGGGATCAAACCCACAACACTCGATGCGGCAGCGTGGTGACCACTTAAACCGCTGCGCCATCCGTGAAGTCTTTGTCAAGCTCTTGAGCCTAGACGGCTTGATGGATTCCTAAATGTGAGGTGTTTGAATCGTGTTCATAGCATGAGTGACATAAGGAATAAAATTTTGAGATAACGTGAAAGAAAATAAAATAAAGAGGGAGCCAGTAATCCCGATGGGCTTTATATATTTTTTTAATTATTTTGCTTCTGTTGAAATATAGGACGGTAAATATTCAAGATATTAGGAATATAATATCTTTAATATTTATATTTTAATTAACCGAATATGTTGATGAACAGTCTCTTCAAAACCCGATTTACTTACTCATTCCAAGCATGCTACATGTTTGTTTCCGACCGCAATGTATTCATTATTTTTATTACTTTTTCTAACACAATCATATTTAAAATTTTTGTTCACTTTCTATGCGATGAATTACTTTTCGCCTCTATCTGCTAGTAAGTGGTTTAAACTCACCAAAATTAAATATAACTACTTATGTGACTATCACAACGGCAAGTACTTTAACATACTAATCGCGAATAAAGACTAAATTAATTTGTCACTCGAAATGCAGTCAACTGATTACGGAGTTGTATAATTCAATTAGAAACGAATATATGGCGACAAATTAATTAAAATACTGTTTTAACCCAAAATTGGAAAACATAAAATTACCTTTGTGTTGATAAATGTCACATTTAGTCTAGCATTTTTCTTCACTTAGATTAACATTTTTAAAACAGAGTTTTAAAAATAACATATTATTTTAGTGTTACTTTAGAAGATGTTTTATATATATTTGGTGAGTCTGCTTCTGTCATTGTATTAGTTGCAGACTGTAGAGTGTATATAGTGTGTATATTTAGGTAGAGGTATAGCTTTTTAATATAGTTTATAGTTTTATTAGGTTTTATTAAAACAAAAAAAAATTGAAGCTTTTCTCTATTTCAAATTACCAGCGCGTACACGATCTATTATTAACACTCACTTAAGATACTTTCCCAGCCGCATACTCTTATATTGTAAGAAAAAATAAACAGATGTTCACTTTTAATAAAAACCTTCCCGAGACCCGGTCCAGTTGGCAATCCTTGGGGTACACCTTTGTTCAACAGATGATGGCGATAGGCTGATGATGAAACATTATATATCAACAAACTCTATAATCATTCTTCTCATTCTGACCAACCCGAAAATATAAATAAAATAAGGGATTAACAAATAAATCATTTAAACGATATGTGCGATCAAAGCCACAAGCTTAGTGCGGGAACTGCTGTTGATTAAAAAAATTGTAAATGTAAGACCATCTAAAACCGGGACTTCGGTCCCGATTGTAGATGCATTCGATATTGGGCAGCCAGTCCTCTCAAATATCTTGACAACTAGTGCAACTATCGAATTTAGTCAGATGCCATTATTCAGGCAATAACTGTTTGGACTAGACGCCAACCCCGATAAACATGGGAATAATAAGGCTAAGAAGAAGAATAATATGTTAATTATATCAGTCTGGTTTAACAGAAAATGTTGTTTAGGATATGAGAACAAAACTGATGAACTTTCAGTGAGTTCATAAGTTCATGTGTAACTTTCAGTTCGTTATTCTTTTATGTTGTGTTAAAACAATACTGACATTTATCAGAGTTATGGCAATAATATAACCAATTGATTGAGTTACGACAGTAATAATAACAAATACCAAAATATTAAAAGCAACAGAATAGAACAGGTATACAGAAGCAAGCAATATATATAGAAGTTACACAATGTGCTGTCTTTACATATTTATTCCATACTTCCATTTTTTAGTTAGAGGTTAGTAACTTATATATGGTTAGTTACTTTTTTATTTTTCTAAAAAAATAATAATTTAATAATAACTTAGCGAGCAACTAAATATAAAATATCTTTTTGACGTTAGAGAGCCGTTCGACCACTGTCTGTTGTTAAGGAATGCTTGCGTTATGGATCACGACAGAGTAATATTCTCAGAGGCCCAATTCCTCCGTTCCTCTATTGCCTCTATTAAAGGGGGCAGCGCTCTTACGACGTGTTAGTCCATTTTTTAGTTATCATCAGGTGACCCGTTAACTTGTTTAACCACCTTAAACTAAAAAAATAACTAACACTATTTTTAATTATACTAAAAAAGTCTAGTCCAATAATACATTTGAATACAACATGACTTATCGAATCTACACTGAATATGGTTTTCAACATTTCTTTTGCCTCATACTCACGTTTTGTAGTAATTAATAAATTTAGTAATACATTAAACAACCACCATTTTTATTTCACTTAGTAATATAAGTTGCCATTACATAGCGCATAGTGTTTGAAAGTAAACGTTCACTGTTCATTCTATTTTAAAACATGTATTGTTATACGTTATTAATTTATTACCCAAGGTCTTGAGTATGGAGTGAAAAGGTCTGTCGTACGTGTATGAACGTTACTAATAAAGCTTACTGTTACACTGTTGATTTGCTGGTTCAAATCATTATGTACACACTCGGAATATATAAATATCTAATACATTATAAGATATATTAGCAATTAAGGCATGTCATGCCGTAACTGCTTATAACTGTGTATGAATGAATGAATTGTCGGGCAATAATAAAGAGAAAGAAACTAAACATTTGATTAATAATTTATGTAGCATCATCAGTTTAAAAAAAAAAACTACAATGCGTGTCAGGAAGGTCATAATCGTTAACTAGTAGATAGCATTTTAAGAATAATATGACAGTTTTAAATTTCTATTATTTTAAAAATACTATCAACCAGTTTACCATTACGACCATCCTAATACGCATTATATAATATCTATTTAGTTCGGCTAAATCAATTCGCTCATCCATGAAACGATTATCTCATTGTAGTTGTGTCTAGAACTGCTCTTTATATTATTAAAATCACCTAACAACGGTAATGCGATTTGTCTTAAAAATAGGGCTATCATATTCAAATCTGTCAATCTCTCATCAACATCAATTTTTTAGAGAGTAGCCCTTTCTATAAAATAAAATAGATAAAAAATTATAAACTCTTCAGTTTTATTACTTTGGTATTCACTCATTAAAACTGGTATTTAGTCTGTAGCCTTCATCATCTTCTTACACTTATCCCTTGTCCAATACCGTTAGCCTTATAGCCTCGAAGAAGCTTGGTGTGCTAAACAGATCGACACAGTATTTTACTCCGGCTTTTATAAGGCGCAGGTTCGGCCGCACATGGAATACTGTTCTCATCTCCCTCTTGACCGCATTCAACGGAGAGCGACTCGCATCATCGACTGCCAATATATTTCTGATCGACTTGACACCCTGGCATTGCGTAGAGATGTAGCTTCACTCTGCATCCTCTATCGCTTGTATCATGGAGAGTGTTCAGAGGAATTGTTCGGACTTATACCGGCTGCAGGTTTCCGCCATCACCTGGACGATTGGCACTCCACCACTGTGCGCTTTTCCAGAAGCTTTTTGCCTCCCACAACCAGTTTATGGAACAAACTGTCGCCTGCCGTATTTCCGAACCGATACGACCTTCAAACCTTTAAAAGAGTAGCGTACTCCTACCTAAAAGGCCGGCAACGCACTTGTGCCTCTTGAGTTGCGGGTGTCCATGGGCGGCGGTAGTCACTTACCATCAGGTGATCCGTCTGCTCGTTTGCCCCCTATCACATAAAAAAAAAGCCTTGTGGAAATCAAAATACCTGCAAATAATGTAAAGAACGCATCATTACTAACAAGCAAAACAAATTGTTCTTTTACAACAGTGTCAGTCAATTTTAAAATTTTGATGCATAAAAAAACAAGGAAATACCTGTAGCTTAAAAATCTTTTTGAACATAACATATTAGATCAAATTATCTGATCTAATTCTTATCATATTACCGTTGGATAAGTTCTGATTTACTATTGGCAGGTGCCAACAATAGACAAAGTTACTATAAGATAAAACATCTACAGAACAGTGTTTGGATTAAATCTTGTCTTTATCAGTAACATCGATTTTTTTTTTTATTTGGTCTTATAAAACTTACACAGACATATTTTGCCAAAGAGCTATATTTGATTTTCATGATGCTCCTAAACATTCACTACTTTCTTTCTACTACTTTCTTTCCACCCTATCATTCATCTTTGAACTAATTACTCTGTTTATTTGCAGTCTTTGTACCCTTTTTTTAGTACACGTCGACTTTTGCATCAATATCTACACATAACAACTATCTTCAACCTTTATATATTCCTCTTCAATATTCGTACATACCATCATTCTACTCAACTACAGCTCATTCAAATTTTTCCGAACAGCAGCTCTAATGATTATCTTATAATTGTATTTGTCCTGTTTTCTATCACCTGTAGCCATTTCATCTATTCTTTATTGATATGCTGTACCGTCCGGTCTATTTTGCCATCTCTTGAGCTGCATTTCAATGTAAAGAGAACAAATTGCGAAGTTTTACCAACAAGCAAGTAAGGAAGTAAGCATGTGCTGATAAAACAGTAGTAATACTTAAGGACGTGATAACCGTTTACACCAAACACTTTATTATGTCTTTATCTTTACGCTCGTGAGTAGCGAGTGCAATCACTAGCCCATGTATGACTCCAAAAGTGATTGGATTTGCTTTATCGTATTCAAGTAGTACTAGTTTAAAGTAACTTAAAGGATTCTTTTTTTTACTCTTAAACTGTTACCTTCCATGAAATATTATGAAAATACTTTATCGGGAATTAACTAATTATTAAATAGCTTTTAAATTCAAACATAAGACAAAACGTTAATTCCTAGTGTCGTACCTTTATCAGTTATTTGGTTGATGTAACGGATGGCGTAGCGGTTTAAGTGGTCACCTCGCCACTACGCTGCCACGCCTGGTGTTGTGGGTTCGATCCCCGCAGGGGACAACACTTTGTGTAATCCTCAAATTGTTTTTCTGAGTCTAGGTGTTCTTTGTTTCCGTTGTTTGAATGTTTGTAAAGTCCCCCGTGTCACATTAATTAATCGTAGTGCGGGAGTTGTATTTAAGAAGCAGAAAAAAAGAAGAATTCATTGTCTGTTATTTACAAAACTATTACTGTTTACGGTGAAATTTTATTTGATACGGTTATGATTTTCATCTTTAATGTAATTATATGGTGATTTTAGGAATGGAAACAAGCAATGTTGTGATGCTAAAGTTGTGTCTGTTATCTGATCTACACCATATGTATTGGTAATATTATTATTATAACATATTTCACCTACTATTAAACTAAATAAAAAACAAGTTAATGATTTGACTCTATTGCTTCTTCTAACTACTCTAAATATATTGAAATATCGTGTTTAAATGAAAAGGTTAAAGCCAAGGCCTATCACTGGTAAGCTATGAAGATGATTAATTTTGCTCGTTCACCTCTTACTCGCGGAAAACGTTAAAGCAAGAGTTAGACGTTTCCTTATTTCAACAATGAGATAATAAGCGATTTCCTAAGCGAATTTGACCATGAATTAATATTATAAGTAGATGAAATGTGCCTAAAGCAAAACTCTAGGCAAGTTAAACATTGTACCAGACAATACTAATACACAATGTAAATATTTTTTAACAAACACGTTTTTATGTGTTGTCCTGACTGTTATTGACAGATCTCAATATATATAAATATAGTTAAGCCGTAATGAACTAAAAATTACATTAATAAGTGCAATACCATCGACGTATGGTTTGAAGTTCAATTAAATAAAACGTAAAATGTGTTTTGTGTAAGTTCATATCTAAAGGGGTAGCCCATACATAATTTCTATAAATCCAATAGGATTTATCGTGTCTTTAATTCTTATTCAATCTCGGCAGTCTAAAATACTGTGAAATTGGAGTTTTATAATTGCGTTGTCTTTTTTAAATAGTTTAAGTTGTACAAAGTAAGTAAGATAAATTGTCAATACAATGTCTCTTTAAAATTTAAATTTTATATTTGACTAAAAGATTTAACAATAAACAATTTAGTTCCGGCAACCATGCGGGTAATCAAATTGCTTTTTAATATACTACTATTATGCTGATGAGATACTGACTGCTGTTACGGTCAGTGGCAAGTTATTCAGACGTAAATTAGCAAGTAAGACGTATAAAGTTATACAGTGTAAGAGACGTAGTAGACGAGTGTACTTTAGATTTGAATACAATATGAAAATCTGCTTGCCGTATTCGATGAAATCGCTTCGTAACGCAGACTTCTCGATGACAATGTTTCTCGAACACCGGATTGTATTGGCTACGTGTATACAAAATTGTTGGTTCTGAATTTGGATCAAGTCATCGAAGGAAAACATATTGCCTCTAAATATAATTTTAATCCAGAAAACAAAGATAACTTAATTTTGTTCCACCCTCGTGATGAGGAGCAAGCTTAATATATTGAAAAGGCTAGGAGGATATCATTGAAAGGATATTACTTTTACGAATTTATTGGGGAGTGTGGACAAAGGTCGACCGGTCGAGGTCGATAATTATGTGACTAAGTGGAAGTAGCAGATGCCGGGAAGTCCGAGCCCTCTAACAAACATGACCAATAATAAAATAAAATACACATAAATAGATCAAATGGAATATTGCTAATAAAGTACCGAAACAATCATTCATACTATGGGATTTAATATAATCAAACTAAAATAATAATATCTAATAATTTACATAATTGACATTGTGAAAAATTTTCGTTAATTAGATTCATATTTACAGGCGGTACCGTCGCGGCTGGACGACTTACTCCTTGGAAAAGGCCTCCTGTCGAGACAGAAACTAGTCGGGCATCCCCGAAGTACACACGTGAGTAAAACCGTATGTTATAATAAATATTGAATAAGTAGCTCAATCATATCTATTGTTTGTACAGTATTATTGGAAGTAGTGTGTATTGTTTCTAAAAGCCAGTATTACTATTAAATGCACTAAACAATCGTGACTGTAGTGTCATAACAATAAATAAAAAGTATTTATCTGATGATAAATATGATATAACTAAATAATGTGTATACAGTTATACAGTAACCTTAATATCTTACTTCTAATACCATTCAAGAGAATAAAGGCATATTTATATTTGATTAAAACTAAAAAGAAAAACAACATTGTAAAATTCCTCGCCTTCCTCGCCTACTGGTAGCGTTCTCCGGGGGCTGGCAGCATTACCACGTTGAATGGCAATGCTATTCATGATTGATAATACTATACTTCCTATTTTATTTGAGGCTTACAGGCTTATTGTTTTTATAAAAATCTCTTTATTATTATTTATAAAACGAAAACTTACTTGGTTTGAGTGATTTCTCATCGTTTGCAAATACTTTCTCAGCTGTACCCATATTTAACTATGTCACGAATGATGTTTATTGAGCCGAGGAAAAAAATTACAGAAATGTTTGAGTATTTGAACGCTGCGCGGTGTAACGCGTACTTCGCGCACGTCTCTTCTCGCTAAACTCTACTATGATTGTATTTATTGCACCTAAAGGCTTCGGTATCAATCCCAGGGACAAATGTTACGTAATTGAAGCATATTATTGGTGAAATGTACACACTAGTTTTTACATGGCTGCTCGAATTGTGTGTGAGTGAGGTTTCCAGAGGCCCAATTCCCCCTCCCCCCTTTTCTCTCCCCTCATCTCCTTTCTCCTCTTTCCCATCTCCTCATCCCTCCTCTCTTCTTTCCGCTCCCTGCATCCCCCATCCCTCATCACCCTCAAAGGCGGGCAGCGCACTTGCGACTCTTGAGTTGCAAGTGTCCATGGACGGCGGTGTCACTTACCATCAGGTGACCCGTCTGTTCGTCTGTCCCTCTAGAGTATAAAAAAAAAAAAACATCGCAGGGAAATATACAATAATTCATATAACGGACACGAAGAACCCCAGACTCATAACAATAGGGCACACCACGATCTTGGCGGTAAGGCCATCATGGAGGATCGGCTGAAGAGGTAATATGGTGCTATTTCCTGCCGGCTGAAAAGTACCTATGTCGCATAGGCTGGGAGTAATCGTCTGTGTGCCACCACTCTACACCAAGGTGGAGTACTCTGCGTGGGTTCAGAAGCGTGATGACCACGTAGTGACTCGGTGTGGGTCGTAGCTTCTCGCTGGAGACCACAGTTTCGTCGATGTGATTTTATGGGATAGGTGCAAACGAGCACCGAGGTGTCACCTCATGATAAGTGACTACCGACGCCCATGGACGCAACGCAAGAGTCACAAGTGCGTTGTCCGCCTTCTAAGAGAGAGCGATTACGTGGGTTTCCTCCGTAAACTAAAGGCTAAAGCTAAATAATCTAAATCGTTGGAACGGGAATGGGAGAGTACTCTCCCATCCTGCAGAAGACGTACAGGGTGCTGATGGTGCCGATTCTCGAAGGCTTCCTTCTTAGGGTATACCAGGTCCCCTGCAACAGACGGAACACCGTATGATTTTAGTCGGTTCAAGTCCAACATACCACCTCATCCTCAGCTCCGGTGAGGTAATGACCCGCGGGGGTGTCCCCAAGTAGAAAAAAAAAGACATATCAATTAAGCTAAACAAACAAACAAACATAAACATTTAAGCTACACATAAAGTTTTGTCCTGTCAGGGGATCGTGCTCACAATATTCGGCATGGCAGTGGTGGTTTTGGTCAATTTGATGCTAGCTCATACGAAAATATTTTACTTGTGTTTCTCTGGAGCAAAAAAGTCACAAACAACAATCCCCTAGTTATTAGATTACGATTGATCTTTTCCTTTCTTAAAAAAAGGTTACAACATTTATTTGGGATTTGTAGTGATCCCCAATTGAACCCTTTGTTCAGAAGAGTTTGCTATGTCAATTTTTATAAAAAACATTTATATGAGATATGTGTTTTTCGAAATTTATTTTTATTTGAAAAAGTAGACATATAAAAGTGATATTTAGCAAACAGTAAGTCAGGCGGTTTCTTGTGTGACGATCTCGAAATAGTTTGTGAATCGTTGAACAACTCCTATGAGAGCCTGTATACCATGAGTGGTCTTACAAGAAAACTCTTCTTTCAAATGAAGTCGTTAACAGAAAACTTCTTTCGGCAACGTACATGTAAATTGATGTAAATGTTGAACTCAATAAATATCATTACCTGTAGAGTTAAAAGGTAAAGACCATTCATTGAAAAAGGTAACAAAATTATATATAGCAGGAGCTATATATATATTCTGTTACCTTTCGGTCTCAGCCGCCGAGACCTTCCAACAAATGCATGGTGAAAACTCAAAGGAAATATGTTTTTATACTATATATATATATATATATATATATATATATATATATATACATATATACAATACAGTATATACATACACACATAGACTTACTTTGTACTATACATACACACATATACAAATAATATACATATAAGTAATGTATGTTCAATTCAATTTCAATTCAACTCGTTACGAAAGATCGACACCTTCGAAGTTACACTACCGCCGTTTTATTATAGATGATACGCACACTGAAAATTCTAAATAATAAGATTTATAAATGTTGAGAATAATAGAGGTGAGAGAATGCCCACTTTAGGCACACTAGAGTAAAGATTACACCAAATTGAGGAGAACTCACCAACTCACAGGACTACTGGCGTTTTCGAAAATAAGAAGAGAACCATTACAGTGCATTAGGTTTAACCATAAGATAAGAGAGGATAGACAGAAGGATATTGTGACTAATTGTGTTAAAGGCGTTTGAAAAATCCACTTAAGCCTATACGGACACGTTTGGTATTCTCAATTACTGTGCGAATGTCATCCGTCACTTTCTGAAGTCGTACTGTGCCCGGGCCTGAACCCCTATTGAAAAGGGTTTTGTAAATTGTTGTGATATACGTATTGCGATAACTGATGGTAAACATAAGATTAGGGTCATATATGTAGAAAATGTGATCATATATCTAAACACGAATAGTATAATTGTTGTGTTTAAAACAATGATTTTTATGCTTAACAGTTAACCATTAAAGGTAAGAAACAATAGCATGCTATGAAAAAAAATGTCTGGATCCTTTTATTTTGATACTAAAATAATATCATTTTAGACTATTACGATTTTTTTCAGATAGCTTGTTTATTTACCGCTGCACGACGTAGTAACAGACAACTTATATTATATTGCGCTTGTCGCTATTTAGCTAATTCACAGACTGCATTTTACATTAGAAGTACTTACGTGTTGACAAAAAAAAAGATGTAATTAAACTATAGGTAGCAAATTTCATAATAATTGAAAAGATAAAGCAAAAGCAAAATTCAAGTTTAAAAAGGTCAATAGTAAGTAATAAATTGTATAAGAATGCACTGCTTTTTTTCAAAAGCATCAAAAAGATTATGAAAGTACTTGGCTGCATATTTTTTTTATATTATAGGGGGATAATGTTAATAATAAGTGTACTGCTCGCCTTTGAGGTGGATGAGGGGAGAGGAACGAGTAAAGGGGGGAGGGGGAGTTGGGCCTCCAGCAAACTTACTCTTTTCGGGAAAATGCAAATTTATAACCCGTTTTCTGTAAATCCGTTGTATCGCACCAGTTGAGCCAGCCCATTAATGAATTATTAAAAAATATGTAAAAAAAAACAACCACCAGTAATACTAATTTATTCATCAAATTTCATTTATCGATTGATATAGAGTTAGGTAAATTATCAACATAACATTTAAAGATTAAATCTGGGATCATATTAAATTTATTTCATTTTTCAAAAAAGATACCTATAAAATATCACCGCTAAATTTAATATTAAACCAGTTCCACTTTTAAAGGCTGATGAGTGTTAGAAATAAATTCACGCCTCGATGTATTCTATTTAATGATCTAAATTATTTATGCGCCCGTAGTTTTATTTACGAGCCGAGTTAAAAAAAAAAATTAAATTCTTATTTAATGACCTAATACTTGTGCTATAAATAGTTATTGCATACCTACACATCAATGCACATATATATACATATATACAGAAAGGATACAATGCACTGTTATCTTGTATAGGCAACCTGTGAATGGACCACAGTAGACAATGGGAAGATTGTTTCGCAACATATTTATTGATACAGATACAATAAAACTCGACATTTTATGTAGTAATCGATATTTATAGCATAACATGAGTTTAGTAATTGTAACTCTCACTTTAAAACACTAACAAAAATTACTTTGACCAGCGTATATGACAGTAAATATCCAGATTATAATACTAAAACTTAACTTGCCTAGCTGGCGGTTAAACATGTACTCGACAAGTACATTTGCAATGTCTATAGAAATACATAGTAAACTACCAGATACAACAGTTTTATTAATAAATTAAGACTAAGTATTTCTTATCAACAAAAGCTATTATAATATAAATTAATACCTAAGTGACAAATTATAATAACTTATATATATATTTTTTTTTATACTATAGGGACTAGGGACAGACGAACAGACGGGTCACCTGATGGTAAGTGACACCGCCGTCCATGGACACTTGCAACTCAAGATTCGCAAGTGCGCTGCCCGCCTTTGAGGGTGATGAGGGATGGTGGATGCAGGGAGCGGAAAGAAGAGAGGAGGGATGAGGAGATAGGAAAGAGGAGAAAGGAGATGAGAGGAGAGAAAAGGGGGAGGGGGAATTGGGCTTCCGGAAACCTCACTCAATTCGGGGAAATGCAACGCAAGCGTTACTTCACAACCGGTTTTCTGTGAGAAAAATGTAATATGCCTATAATAATTTAAAATTTACCTTCGAAATAAATCAATATTAGTATTATATACAAAATAATAAAAATGTAGAATCTAGGTACATATGAATCTTATTGCTTATTTAGGTTAAATAATTGCTTATTATGGCTATTATACAAATGATACCAATGGTTGCCTCTTTCTTCTCTTCTATCTTTTGTGCCGTGCCCAAAAGGGTAAATATTTGGTTTATTATACTATTCTTTAGCAACAACATGTAGTACATAGGGAAAGCATTAAAAATTTAAATGGAAATTGAACATTAAAAAGTGTATACAGAACATAGTATTCTACAGTAAAATCAAATCAGAATTTATTAACATATGTACATACACATACACCTACAGTCCTGAAGACGTAAGCAGAGGCGTCAAACGGCCGATTTGGCCAATCATAATTTAGTTTCAATTATGTAAAGGGAGAAGCTTATTGCAGCCATTCGGATATTGTTAAACTGTATATGTGTGTGCTGACTGATAGATAACAGTCCAATTCATTTAAGACATTCGACTAAATAAGTCGTCAGAATTTCTTCTTTCTTAAACGGTGATGAAATAAACATTTTAATGATCATAACTTATCATTTCTGGATCACGTACTTTAACTATTTAAGTTTTAAAATAAATAAAATAACAATGATCTCCTCCAAGAAGCCACACACAGTGTGTGTGTAAAAAGTGCCGATATAACAGTAAAAGGCTTGTCGTCTATTACGTTAGTGGGGACAAATTATAATTGGCAATAAGTAGGGGTTAAACTATAAACATACACCCCTGCTTACCCCTTTAGTGAAATAAGTGGAAGCGCATGTATGTACACAGGTGTGTACATATTGATGTGGGGGGCGTAAGGCCCCCATATTCCAAAGTGTGGTCGCCTGCTACCTTGCAGGTGGCCAAGGTCTGCTGGGGTTCCCGGATGTTTCCTTCGAGGGTATCCCGGGTCCCTAGTAATAGACGCTCTCATGACGGAACACCGTGTGGTTTTAGTCGGTTCGAGTCCGACATTCCACCTCACCGTCAGCTCTGGTGAGGTGATGACCCGTGGGGGTTTCCACACGAAAAAAAAAAAAAAAAAAAAAAATGTATGTACACAGGTAGGTTTTAAACAGGCTTGTCTACATTACTTCATGTTAATTAATAAATAATTATGATAGATATAGGGTCAAAGTTAAAAGCGTTTTGTGAAAATTTACCTTTATTTCTATTATTGCTAGCTTGCGCCGTCGAACACGTCTTTGCCTCCTCCCCACCATCTTCCTCGTTCAACCCTCCTCTCTCTAATCCATCTACTATCTCACTAACTCTTACAGTCCGTTCCATCATAAATTCTTATGACTCAGAATTTATATATAAAATATTCTTCATTTCCTGAAATTTATTAATTTAACAGATAAACACCAATTTCACATTTTTAAAAAGCATTGAAATGGATGGCATGGATGATTATCAAACGCCTGAACTAATCGTCAAACAATAAAAACTCAGAAGCATCTAGATCATACACGTCCTGCTTCGTCAACTCATAAAAATATTACGGCATAAATCTTGGTCCAGTTATTTAGGAGCTACGATGGACAGACACACATACACAGAAACACACGTCCAAGTTATAATACCCCTCGGGAGTTAAAGTGTTATGTTATTACCTCTGGTTTATAACGATATATTAAAACAGTACAATTTTAAAACAGATCTCACGATAATTAATCATAAAGTTGTATTCGAAATAAATAACACAGCATTTGAGACTTTGAATATTTCTAGTGATTTACGTATCATATAAATCGTGGTTACTGCCATTAGAACTACAACAATTAATATCATTCAATGCGTTATTCATTACTAAACTTTGTATCAGCTATAGAGATTTGTGGAAATTATTGTATTGAATTCTGAACAACAAAATATTCTGTGGAAGTTTCTTGTGAAATAAAATACAATGTCTCAATAAAAAAGACTAGGTAAAGAATGCTCTGTATCATCCCACGGGTCGTCACCTTACCGGGGCCGGTAAGGTAGTATGTCGGACACGAATCGACTAAAACCGCACAGTATTCCGTCATCGCGTCTTTTTGAGCGGGACCAGGTATACCCTAGAGAAAGAAAACCCTGTGACCCCGGCAGACTTGGCCAGCGCACTATGGTGTGATCCAAACTCTGATATAGAGAGGCACGCGCGGGACACGTAGCGTCGCTATCGGTGGGGGTCACAATCATGTAAACTACAACACGCGCAATTCCCTATTGATCCCTATTGTCATTACACCTGGAATCAAACGGACAGCGGAACAGACGGGTCACCTGAATGAGTTGACATATGCAACTCAAGAGTCGAGGGTGATGAGTAGGAAGTAGGGAAGAGAACAGAAAAGCAGAAGGGATAAAGGCCACGGAAAGAGGAGAGTGGGGGTGAGTTGATAGGAAAGCTTACAGGATCGATGACGAGAGTAGAAACTGGAGCGGTGGAGTTGGGCCTCCGAATGCAAGCATTGTTTGTATACGGGTTTTCTGTGAGGCCGTGGTATTACTTCAGTTGAGCTAACCTTACGAATAGGTTGTCTCTACCCGATGGCTCTCCTATGTTAAAAATACCTAGGAAAATTAAAAGATACATATAATATGTTGTACCTGAATGTCGCGTTAATTCCCTGCGTCGTAATTATATTACATCATCTATCTATATACATACATCTATCATGGAACACGAAATTTAAAGGAGGTAGTATTCATGATCTATCCTTGTCATGCCCTAGAGCAACATGAGACAGACACACATGAGATGTCGTTTAAATTATCTCAATAGTGGTACAAGAATTCAGTGTAATCCTGTCGGGTTTCAATAACAGTATTTTTTTGTAATAACTGTTCTTGTTAACTTAAAAATATCACTTCCAAATAACATAATAATGGTAAATGTTTCCAAGAATTTGTAAAATGGTTTATTTTTCATGCAAACGTTATATTATAGATTTTCCATCAACACGACATGTCATTTAGACTCCATTGTAAGTTTTAAAATATTTCGGTATTCAAAATTCATACGACTCTAAGATATGTATAATCTCTTATGAAAGAAAGTATGTTAAAAATAGAAATGATGAATGACAGAGAAAAGTTGGAGAAGAATACGAATTTTGCCAAACCTTTATAAATTTTGCGAAAAAGTCAAGTAGATAATATAAATGATGAGTATCAGTGCGGTTATAATTTAGATTAGTTATTCTCATTTCGAAAACATTTGATGATGTTGATCAGGGGTAGTGAAAGTGATGCAGGAATTTATCTTTATCCGATCTTGTAAACCGTATTTTGTTTATCCTTCAACTGGGATTTTTTAATGAAAATTACACTATGACCTGTTTTGTATCCCTGGCAATGTGTATGCATCATTTCATGATAATCATCATCAGTCCGGTAGTTCAGATGTTAATACGTTAGAAAAATAGGTAGCGCCGTGCTAAGGCACGAATGGGCCGGCTCGACCTTCAAAGCCGTGTCAAATCAAAAACCTTCAAAGCGCACTTACGACTCTTGAGTTGTGGGAGTCCATGGACGGTGGTTGTCACTTACTATCAGGTGACCTGTCTGTTCGTTTGTCCTGAAGGAACGGGTATTATATTTCTCCAATACTAAGAGAGTTACCTACAACCAGGTGAGATGATCATGCTTGGCACCGCGGCCTAATGTTGGGAAGTCGTATACATATATACTAGTCAGATCGTTCTACGTCATTAGTATAGTTTCTACGTAGTTCAACTTGTATTTGCTAGATGGTGTTGACATGTCTCTTCCTTATGTGAAGGTTACCACAAGGCTATGTATATATGTTTAGGAATCATTTTTTTATAAAAGTTAACCCATGTCCTGTTTTGTATCCCTGGCAAAAGTTGTAGAACATTACATAATTATCGGTCCAGTTTAAAAACGTCATAAATAAACTTCGAATTTATAATGATAAAGATCTCTCTCATTTGCAATCAAAGTTAGTTTTCGACAATGACAACAATATGGTCAAAGGCAGTAACTTATCAATGATAAACTTACACTAATGATATCGATAAGGAAATGATTAGATTGAAGTGCGATTGCACATAAGACATTTCAATTATATTGGCACGATAAGATCAAATCAAAATCAGGAGAAATCAATATCAATATCATTACTAATCTTACGAGTTTCTTAGGAGTGATAGATTAGGTGTAAGTCTCAGATTTTCCGGCATCAGTATCTTTGAGTTACATGAAATGCGAGCCGTAAATGTTTCAGCTATTGCTTACAGTCCCCAGTTTGATTGTATAGGTATGTGACGAAATGGGAAAGAGGAGAGGAGAGGATAGAGGAAAGGGCAGACAGGCCTCTGGAAACCTAACTAACTTCTATGAAATGCAATGCAAACGTGGCTCCACAACCGGTTTACTGTGATTCCGATATATCGCACGTGCCTAAGCATGGCTCTTCCGTTAGGATAATTCTGTCAAATCTAAAAGCATGGTTATCTATTTCCTTATCTTGTTGTGATTTGTCCACATTTACATCTGTCTGTAAAATTATCATCTCCAACTGAAGATATCAGATCAAAAACAATCTGTATTGATTAACTGAAGAATTTTATTGTGATTTTAAATAAATGACTACACGACTATATCAAATCGAACTTTCTGAACTCCAGACCTTTGTCACTAACGATCCCACACTCACAGGATCCTTTCCCATTGACTAGTGGACATTTTTTGGTAGGTAAATCGCTATTGGTCATACCTGATAAATTATTCGACAGTTTTGGCAAAGATGATTAAGTGAATATTTAAACCAGTTCTTACGCCTTTTTAAGTGGGCAAACGTTTTAGTAAAGGGGGACGAGGTGCCTCCAACCGAATGACTTTTAGGAATTATCACTGAAAAATATATTGGTTTCGACAAAGTTACGCGAGTAGCAATTCTTAAATGTAAAGGATTCTCATTTAAGAGAACTATAACATAATTGTATGATTTACCTATTGCACGTTAAATTTTTAGCTTTGTAGTGGTGTTATTTTACCTTTACGGTTAGTACCTCAAAGTTATCTCTCTTAATTGCTCTGCGTCCATCGCCGCTGTCGCATATACAGCTGCAGTTAGCTCATAAAATTGTGTATTTCAGTGTATTAATTAAAATTTATTTCAGTACGTTTGGTTATAGGATATTGTTACTATTTCATTCCCTGGAAAATTGTTCTTACAATTTTTGCATAATGCATAAAATTTCTTCTCATTCCACTTAACTCTAATATCTGAGTACTAATACATATCACACATGTATTTGTAAGTACAGACTACTGGCAAGAGAAAGAGAAAAGTGGAGTCAGTTGGAGGAGGCCTTTGTAAAAACACAGATATTGCAACCAATGAAACAACTAAAGAACCTAACCAATTATGAAATGTCTGTCAGAAGGCTAATTATTATTATTATTGTATTATTCACTATAATGAAACCGCATATTGTTTCATTTCGGTGATATCCAGATATTCGTAACAAGAGCAAATAAAATTATTATTTTATTTGATGTCGTGTATTTTTGTGATATTGGATTTATTTATCTACGTTCTTTCGGTCTGTTGTAGTTTATTTGGCTCGTTTGGTACTTTATTTGTTGAGGGACTATCTAAAAACATTGAAAAAATACAAAACATTGCATGAAAAAACGAATATTCTATGAATAACGTATTTCAATAAATAGCACTTAATCGTCTACATTAGAATAGAAAAAAACGTCTACAAAGGAACAGATAAATATGTATGTACCCATGTACAAGCGGTGGTCTTATCGATAAAAGCGATTGCGTAATTTAGGGTAGTTTTGGTCTCACCAAAATAACATAAGATGGGGAACGAGGGGATGTGGGGAGGAAAAAGATGTGAGGGGAGTGAAGGGAGGGGAAAGTGGAGAGGGGGATTAGTTCCTCTGGAAACCTAACTAATTTCGGGGAAATGCAAGTCAAACGTTGCTTCATAATCAGTTTTCTGTGAGGCCGGTATATAAATATACATATATACTTTTATTACCAAACCCAGAGTTAATTATTAATTAAAACATTTAAACCTTCAAAATTAGTAAAATAATCAATTACAATATTAATTATTAATGAAAGTAATTCAATAAAAAATCTAATAGTTCAAAACCGCTTGGCAATCATTTGATATTTAAAAACATTCCGTAATAACAAAAACATTGTTGAGTGTACGTACCTCCTACTAAGTAGAAAATATTTACAATATAAATCTCAGTAACACAATGGCGGTTTTTAGGCAAGGGTCATATTATTAATCAACGTTACAACATACATACATATGTATTTTAAAAGTCATTTAATATCAAAAGTACGGTCAGCCATTTATTACTCTTTCCTCGTTTTCGTTCTCCGCTAGGATGCGGTTAGATTTAAATTAAAAATTCTCGTCAGCGCAGGATGTATGTTTGTACGGAACGATTTATTGTTGATCAGTGATTGTGATAGAACGTGATTTATATAATATATTGCATACAGAGTGGATATGAAGAAGAACCTTTTCCAATTTACAATGCATGAAACATGTTGTGATTGAACGCTATGTTACGACGTACCAAATCAAGGAATCATACAATTAGTTAATTTAATTTGGTGTTGTAATGTATTTTTGTTAGCACTACTAATATCAATACACAATTATTAAGATCGCATCATTATATTTAATTGTAAATGTAGTGTAATAGTTTTTTTTCTCTTCTTTTTATAGCCGCTACATTCTACGGATACACTTCGTGTCACGCTACATGTAAACGAAAACAACCAGAAGGCCAACAACAAGTCGAAGATCTCACATACCCTTCGATAAGCAATGAGTGATGTGGCGACGTCGACGTGAGTATGAAAGTGCAATATATAGGTGTATTATATGACTATACCACTACGTGTTCACACTTAAATCAATGGTACTTGAAAATTCTACATTTGTTCTGCATGAACCTAATTTTCATATAGTTTCATGACTTCTTTTTACTGGTACTATAGGAAAACTGATACTCTTCTAACAGTTCCTCAATAATACTAAGCATCCTCAATTGTAGGTAGGCAGAGATGTATAAATCACCCACATTTTATAGAGGGAGAGCCAAGCTTAGGCGCGAATGGGTAGCTTCGACCGGTACGATACCACGGCCTAACAGAAAAAAGGTTGTGAAGCAATGCTTGCGTTGCGATTCGTAGAAATTGGTGAGGTTTCCAGAGTCCCAACTCCCCCTCTCCTCATTCCTATTTTACTTGTCAAGATAATGGAGAACACAGAAAAATGTCGTCACAGACAAACAATGCATAGAAGTTTTTCGAAGGAAGATTGACAAGTCACGGTAGCTGAGCGGTAGTGGCTACGGCTGCGAGCCGAATGCCGTGAGTTCAAGCCCCGGAGGACTCTATGGGTTTTTGTTTGTGATTTCGGTGTTTTATAGAAAATTCTAGTAAATGGAGATGATTCTTTACAAAATTCGAATATAATGGAAAGTACTACATTAGGTTGTAGAAGACAATCAAAAAGAATAACGAAATGACAGTCGAAATTCAACAAATTACGATCAAAATTAGGGGTATATAAAGAGCTCCAGACGCGCCTACAGGGCAGTTCAGTGGAAAGTGCTCTCAAGTGAAGAATAAGAAGAAGAAGTGAAAAAGTAGTACAGTGAAGTGAAGTGAACAGTGAAAGTGAATAGTGAGTAGTGCAGTGCTACCGTTGGACTGAGTTAAGTGTAGTCCGCGGGAACAGTGCTACGCGGTTCGTGCAGTACAACTCGTTCTGTGCTGTGAGTGTTACGCGTTCGGAGTATTGTGAAACGCAAATAAATAGTTACCCTCGGCAGTGACATTAGTTTCCTTCCAATCCCTGTTCCCACTTCCGTAACATTTGGTGTCAGAAGTGGGATTGGAAGGTAAAATGCCTATTACGCCGAGGGAAGGCGTGAGTACTCGCGCTAAAACAGCCGCACAGCAACCGCGTGGCTCTGGAGCCGAAGCTTCTGAGGAAGAGATTCCTGGACGTCAAGACAAGTCCGGGGTGGCAACTTCCGACGTAGCGTCGTCGTCGAAATCCCAGGTGCCGGATCTCGGCGCCTTACTCGAACAGCTGCGCGCTATGCAGGAAGAGCAAGCTCGTCGACAAGAGGAACAGCTGCGCGCTGTTCAGGAAGAGCAAGCCCGTCGACAGGAAGAACAAGCTCGCCGACAAGAGGAACAGCTGCGCGCTGTGCAGGAAGAGCAAGCCCGCCGTCAGGAAGAGCAAGCCCGCTGACAGGAAGAGCAAACAGCCTTGCACGAGGACCAATCCCGCCGACAGGAGGAACTGCTGTGCGCTATCCAGAAAAATCTTCTGACGGCTATCACCGAAAGCACGCGGAGGGTTGAGGCTATAGAGACAATCGTGCAAAAACATGAAGACCGCCTCTCCTTCATTGAAGATTACATCAAGAAGATTGAGGAAGACGTCAAGAGTATAAAAATAAATGGAGTTCCGGCTTCAGCGACCATAGTAAGTGCTTCTTCTTCAGGTGGAAATTTTAAAGTACCGCCCTTTGATGGGACCTCTTCCTGGGCGGCCTATAAATTACAATTTGAAGCTGTTAGAGACTTAAATAGGTGGACCAACAGCCAAGCCAAAACCGCTCTTACTTTGGGACTGCGAGACAAAGCTCTGACTGTACTGGAGGCTTTAGGAAGTGAAGTAGTACAGTGAAGTGAAGTGAACAGTGAAAGTGAATAGTGAGTAGTGCAGTGCTACCGTTGGACTGAGTTAAGTGTAGTCCGCGGGAACAGTGCTACGCGGTTCGTGCAGTACAACTCGTTCTGTGCTGTGAGTGTTACGCGTTCGGAATATTGTGAAACGCAAATAAATCGTTACTCTCGGCAGTGACATTAGTTTCCTTCCAATCCCTGTACCCACTTCCGTAACAGTATAAATTTCCTCAAATATCTATTTCCTCAAAAATATATATCTCTGATGTATATGCAGTAAAGAAATCGTTAGCCCTATGAATCAATTAAAGTCATTTGAAATACAATGATATCAAATATAACTTTCTAGAAACCATTACAGAGGCGAGTTATTTTGGTATGTACCCCTAACATGGCAGTAATAACTTGATATTATTCATACTTTGACCTATATTTAAATTAAAGCTTCAATCATACTGAAGCGCGAGTTATTTGGGCGGTGGATTACTTTGTCGGTTGAATTCTGGCAAATATGTATATAAACTTTTATTCAATGTATTTTGTGTTCGTTTCATTGTTCCATCGTTTAAAATGTAAGCTACAAGCCACACAGCAGAATTATCATCGTTTATATATTTATTGCTGCCATACCCGCAATTGCAGGTTTGAACGTCAAGTTATTTATTCTAAATAAGCTTCGAATGTTATTTAGTTTCAATTATATTCATATCACTCTTTCGTTGAAAAAATATAATTACATCATCATCCGTTTGTAACAGAGTTATGACACAAGTTAAAAAGTTAATAAGATTTATTTGCTGTTTAAAAACTAGTTCGTACGTTAAAATACGGATTTTAAACGTCTTTTAGCAGGCGGAAAATCTTAATTCGGCTTTATTTTGTGTCTATGTGACTCTTATCTTACTTGTGACTGATATCTTAGCCATTTGTAAATGGATCCTAACTTAAACCTGAAAGAGTAGTTGGGTTAGTCCCATTTTATTTTCGGAAAATATTTCACTTCTAAGGTACTGAACAATACAGTAAAAAATTATCGTATTGTTCAGTCGATTAGATTACGACATAACCCCTACGCCGTGTTTTTACTCAGTGCAGTGGTAAAAAAGGTGATGAATAATATATGTAGTTTATTACCATTAAGCCATGATAAACGCAATGAAGTCAGTTATATATTTTTTTAAAGGTTATATTGAAACAATAACAGCATACCAACGTACGAGAATTTATGAAATAACATTCGTATTTAAAGTTATTATTAGTTGATTAATTACTATTCTGATGCAGGATATGTAGTTGTAAATAATATGGTTCCCAGTCTGATCGCAGCCTTAACCGTATGTAAGCGAATCTATGCTTACAAGGCTTGTGGAATACAAATCCCCAAAACTTGTTTAAATGCATGCCATCAAAGTTTAATGTTCTATAGTGCACTTATTTGTGTATACGTATTTATGTTGCATATTTATTATTACAAATTTTTGACGTAAATAGCTTTAAAACTGCGCATATTCCTATTTTTTGTCAGTCTAGTTGTGTATTTAAGTTTTATAAATGTTAAATTATTTACCCCTTTTTAAAGGTAAAGGATGATACTAAAAATGCTGTCTGTATTCGTTGTATATGTCCTACTCCCATGTAACGTAAATAGTACCGATTCATCTTCATTCATTCATACTAGTACCCGTAAACGCTAACGATACAAAGGGCTGTAAACCTTATTTTGAGAAACATAACATTCTAACACTAGCTTGTATGTATAGTATATATTTGAAATATATAAAATTGACCGCCAATACCCAGAAATCTACAATAAAGTCGAAAACATCATATAAATACATACACTAAGGCATAAAAACAGATAAAACCTGCCATCCTCTAAATGAACTATACATCCTACAGAGCCGTTTTTTATGTCCGAAAAAATATATAACAAGCTCCCAGATAATATGCAAAGTGACGAAAGTGATACTAAATTTCTTAAAATAATTAAAACAGTATTAAACGTCACGAAACTTTAATTATAATACCATATAAATATGTATATTGTTTTATAATGAAATATTATAGGATATAATTAAAATAGAATAAACTCTAAGTAAATGTTACTACTTTTTTGTCATGGATATTTACAAAAATAAATAAATATTAAAGTGAATAATATGCTAGTTAAATCCTCTCTCTTTCACTACACTGCCGTGCCCAACAGGGTCCATAACGCACTTTAAAAGTCAATGTAACATCTCTGTAACATTACGGTGTGTAATAGTGTTTTCAACGTGATTTGCCGAGCTTATTAGCCGAGCCGAGTCACTCGATCCTATTTTAAACTCGACCAAATAATAAACAAAAATAATCTGTAATAAATTAGAAAAAATTTATTATTATTATTTAAGTCATGGTTAACACAAATTGGTTTCGAAAATTGTAATAAACTCAAACAATTGAAGTCCAAATTTATAAAAAAAAATTGTTTATAGCTATGTGTAGGCTAAGCTATGGTAGGTCACTATATTCCTCTGATTATAATTTTTTTTTTTTCATTAGATCACCTGATGGTAAGTGACTTCAGCTGCCCATGAACACTTGCAACTTAAGATTCACAAGAGTGCAATCCGCCTTTTAGGGTAGGGGAAAGGGAGGAGAGGAAAGAGGGGAAGGGAAAGGGGGATTGGAAGGAGAGGAATCGAAAGGGGTTGAGCCTCCTGTACCCTCACTCACTCGGTCACGCAATGCAAGCATTGTTTAATAGGTGGTTTTCTGAGAGTTAATGGTTAAACAGCAGAGCCCTCAAACGTTTTTTTTTTGTATTTCGTTTAAAATACATTTACTTCTTCATCTTTCATTATTTTTGCTTTTCTCTTGATCATATTTATTTGTTTTACTACTAGCTTAGAATTATTTTTAGCCTCGTAATCAAGAGACGGTGGTCATCATGATGCACATGTGGAGCGGCCTATGTCCAGCAGTGGACAGTGACAGGCTGAATAACGATGATGATAAAAATTAATCAAGAGAAGAAAATCACTTTAAAAATTTCAGATAGTGTATTAAGATAAAATAAAATAAATTGTTAATACATTTCTTCAACAATGAAATAAACTGCAAAGGCTTTAAAGAGTAAAATTGGATAAACTTTTAGACTGAAAGAGACTAAGGGATTACGTCGGCCGTTCGTAGCGCAGTTGATAGCGAAAATACGGAAGTGCATTTCTTACTATGAAATTATATCAATTATGTTCATCAACGTTTTTATGTATTTTGAGTTTCTGGGGAATTGACAACTCTGACTTTTAAAGAATGGATCAGGAATTAACGAGTATCATTTATGTTTTTCAAGCGGGAGACACTGATAAAATAAAAAATAAAAGCACCGTATATTTCTGTGTATCTATGGATATATTGTTTATTTTTAATATACATTTTTTTTTAAATTAATATATTTATTATTTATTTATTTATGGACTCTCTCTCGCGTGTATATTAAATACTTGACAATGGCAGAGTCTCTGAAAATAATGTCTTGAAATGAATATACTGACATCATACTAAAGACAATAAAAAAAAAATAAAAAAAAATATGACATTATAGGTACGAAAGACATAATATGATATTGATTTAATAACACTATGAAATATTAGAACATATTAAACTACATATATAAGTATTTAAAATATAAATTAAACATAAAAACTTAAATTTAAAATTAAATTATAATAATGCGTCCCCTCCCCCTTTATTTTGATATACTCTATATCTTCAAATGATTACAATTAAATAATTTATTTATTACGTAAGCACTTACGTACTCTCATAAATTTCTGATTATAGATGTGTATGTTACGCATTTGATATATATTTTTTTTACTAAAAATACATGTTCGTGGCCAGACCGGCTTGGTTGAAACGGCAGTCAGTTTCAGAGTATAGTCACTTACAAATCATAACTCTAAATGAATATGCTTATTGTAATCATGTAACATGTAAAACGCTATTTAATCTTTAATACAAACTTCCAGTAATAAGTATTCTCGTGTGAAATCACAAAATTCCAGAACAAAGGCTTATAAAAGTAAATTTTCATATCAAAATCTTAGTTTTTCGGGTAAATGTAGCGAATTCACAGACTGTAGCCAATTATTTTAACAGACAAAGTAAGCGCTGTTCCGTTGATAGTATTGCATTTACATTAAGACAATTAAAACTCAAAAATTTATGCAAATGTTATGATATAATTCTGAATACAAAGTACTGTACATTTCGGACAATTTTTTTAAGTACACTCTCTAAGCCAACACATGTAGTGGTTAAATGTGCAATTTATACAAGGGAAAGGAAACTATTATGTGTAGAAATGTCCAGTTCAGGAACTATTTGATAGATAAATATTTGTTATAATTAAGCTTAAATACAGATTATATTTTATTATATAGCTACTATTTTTTATTTTATGCGATAGGGGGCAAATGAGCAGACGGGTCATCTGATAGTAAGTGACTACCGCCGCCCATGGACACCCGCAACTCAAGAGTCACAAGTGCGTTACCGGCCTTTTAGGTATTTTCTTGATAAATGATAAATGATCTTTATTTTGTAAATAGGTTACAACAACACTTTTACACGTCAATATATTATTTTTTTCTGTTAGTTTATGCTAGATGAGGCCGGTGTTTCCTAGCTGACTACCCTGAGAAGAAACACCGAAACAAACTCAGAGGTCAAAGTCTGTTTTAAAGTCCATACAGATGTACTGGTCAAAAACATATGAGAACCATGCACGCTAACGTCTGAGATGAGCTTTTGAAGAAAGCACCACGCTCATTTGAGTGGACCCGTCCAAACAGTGCAAGCATTTGTCAGTTATCGTGTAGCTCAACTTAGAACTTTAAGGAGCTCAACGGACCGACGAACAGTACCAAAGCAAGGACATTTGGGTAGGCCGCAAAAGTACTCAAACTGTCAGACATCGTTATAAAACAAACTACAGGAGAAAAGAGAAAAAAATAAAAAATAAATAAATAAATGACCTACATAGTCCTCACATTTACAATAATTAAATTTATAAATTAAAAAAAAAGAAACAAATATATAATATATTATACTTAATAAAGTATTCATGTCAAAAGGTACAAAGATTTAAACAATAAAAAAAACACTATAATACTTAACAAAGTAAGTATTCATGTCAAAAAGTAAAATATAAAATGTCAATGTGTATAAAAAAAAAAAAAAAATTATAAACGAAAAACAAAGGCTCATGTACATTAATGAAGCAGCTCATTCCCAAGCCTTTTTATCTTCAATATAATCTTTAATTGTGTAAAAAGCTTTTTGACTTAGTTTTTTTTTTATAAATGATTTAAATTTATTATTGCTTAGTTCTTGTATTTGGCTAGGAAGCTTATTATAGAAATGTATACTTTGGCATCTAAACGAACCACCTATTTTCTTGAGCCTGGTTTTAGGAACAACAAATTTGTTTTTGTTCCTAGTATTTACACTATGGATATCACTGTATTTTTTAAACAGATTAATATTTTTATGTGCGTACATGAGATTTTCATAAATATACTGAGAGGGCACAGTCATAATATTAATCTCTTTAAATTTATCTCTGAGGGAGTGTCTGGGACTTAATTTATAAATTGCACGTATAGCTCTTTTTTGTAAAACAAAAATAGATTGAATATCGGCGGCATTTCCCCACAACAGAATACCGTACGACATTACACTATGAAAATAGCTAAAGTATACTAAACGGGCTGTCTCTAAATCTGTTAAACCACGAATTTTCCTAACGGCGTACGCTGCAGAACTAAGCTTTTTGGACAGTTTATCTATATGGGGGCTCCACTGAAGCTTTGCATCTAAAGTTAAGCCTAAGAACACTGTGGAATCTTCGGGTTTTAACACTTCGCCCTTTATTGACACACTAGTGTTCACCTGTGTTACATTAGGCAATGTAAACTTTATACATTTAGTTTTTTTCTCGTTAAGGAGAAGATTATTGATATTAAACCAGTTAACTACTGTTGAAAGGGCACTATTTACGTCATCAATAACCACCTGCTGACGTTTGAGTTTAAATACAAGTGAAGTGTCATCTGCAAACAACACTATATCATGTTTATCCTTTATGAGGTACGGCAGGTCATTAATATAAATTATAAATAAAAAGGGACCTAGAATAGAGCCTTGGGGAACCCCCATTCTGACTACAGATCCGGGAGATCTTTTACCGTTCACATCAACTCTCTGAATCCTATTACTTAAATATGAAGTAAGAAGATCCAGAGAGGTGCCCCGGATTCCATAGTAGCGCAGCTTCCTGATCAATGTATCATGGAGAACGCAATCAAAAGCCTTAGACAAATCGCAAAAAATGCCTAACGCATCGCATTTGGTTGAAGAATGAAGGAAGGTTTGGTTTTGAAGCTTGAAGGTTTGAAGGTCGTATTATATCTATATTACGAATTTTTCACCTCCACGAAATTCGCTATTTCGTTTGCTTACAAATAATTGAGTGTTGTGAAAACAAATTTGGTAAACCAACTGATGGTCAATCTTTTTGATTTTGTTTTTTTTTATTTTTCTTTAATATTTTTTTAAAAGACATCTGCCTCACTACTGACTTTACAAAATGTTCAAACAACAATACTATGTGCAGTCGAAGTAAAATATTTAATATACGTTCTATCTATTTTTATTTTGTATATTTTTTTTCTAAGCCTAACTTCTAGGTACTCCTATTAACTGAAAAATATACGAATCCATTGCATCTATCCATCTAAAGGTTGTCTTTAAGAGACAAAATAGCGATAAGATCACCGTTTTGTGCCATTATATATTTGTTTAAAATATTGTGAACTATCCTTAACGGTGTACAATAAAGAATATTGCATTGTATTTTCAAATAAGTCTCGTTCAGTATTGTAACCGCAATTTACCCGGTTCGACTTCTACGACGGGAATCAAATGAGCTCGGTCTGCAATCTGCAACATTGTAATATGTAATTATACATTACTATAGGGCATTCACAAGATGCATGCACACGACACCTAGGAGCATTAGAAGCTATATACTGAATCTGACGGCACTACACCTCTTTACAAAACAAGAAGCAGCTTCTGCAGCAGTAAGGTTAAAAACATTAAGACTTTGGAAAAGTAGCCGATCCCTACACTTACAGGTCTTAGACAAGGTGATTGAAAAGAAACCAATGTTGTTGGCGGTAAATGATAATCTTCCAAAGCAATTTGTTTTCGATAGAAGTACAAAATACAGCTGCACGAAGATCCTAAAGAAGGTCTTAATGTAAAAGATCTAAGGATATTTACTGACGGCTCAAAAACAAGGTCTGGTACAGGGTATGGTGTATCCTCAGAAGGCCTAAATATAAACATAGCTGCACCGTTAGGTCCTCATAACACTGTATTCTAAGCAGAGTGTATAGACATCACCACAGCGGCCACAGCGACGCTTGTAAGAAAGGTAAAGAACTAATCCATTCGAAGCCTCTCGGACAGCAAATCAACATTACAGGCCCTCCATAGTAATATTATCACCTAAAACCTTATATACGACTCTCACCAGTCCCTGACGGAGGTATGTAATAACAATAACCACGTAACTCTGCAATGGATTAAAAGTCACAGTAACTCACGCGGCAACGATGCCGCAGACAAACTGGCCAGAAAAGGATCAGAGTTGGCTGCGATAGATCCTGAACCCATTGTTCCTCTCCCCTCTGGCCTACATCAGTCATACGGCGTCATACTAAGGTAATGCATGATAAATACTAAACAGAGGTGAGCGGATGCAGACAGGCAAAGGACGCTCTCCCTCGCATACACCGGAGATTTTCCCATAAGCTGCTAAACCTGCCTCGTCCAAAACAAACGAAACATCTGTTTAATATAGATGTAACCGACAGCCTGGAGGGGGAATCCTTCTGGAGTGCACATGAGTTTGTAGCCATACAGAGGTGTTATGGTACGTTGTTTATAAATATCTAACAATATTCTGGAAAATGGATAGTAGTAGAACTTAATGACAGTTAAACACAATCGCTGCGAAGGTTGACTCACCGAGCGAACAAATCATCAAATTATTAAATAACCATTACAAAAGTAAATGTAACTCATGTTTATAATATGTCTACATGTCTGTAACGTTTTCACGAATAAGCGACTATAGCGATTTAGATGTAATTTTGTAGGTTGATACCTCAAACCCTGATTAAGAACAAATGCAAATTTTTATCGAGATAACTATTGAGCAACGGGTGGAAAATTAAAATACATTTTTAAATTATTGAACCAATGAACATTTCTGTAAGCTTGTTCTTAAAAGGGAATTTTCATTGTGTTTTAAAAAACCTTCGATTCAACATCACTTTATAAAAAGACGATAAAATGTTTTTGATTAAATCCTTATTACATTTATAGCTTTTTCGTAATATTTTATTTCAATCTTAAGCCATCGAACAACCAAATATGAAGAGAAAATAAAATACCAAATATTGTTAAATGGCGTTGTACGTTTAGGGTGATTGTGATGGTGATTATTGAATAGGTTTTATGAAAAATTACGGCCTTTTCATAACTTAAGTGTTAAAAATATTTAATTTTATCAATAAATTGTTGTACATAAACGTTAAATTATGATAAAAAGTCTTGATATTGTTAAGAAGCGTACATACTATCTGAATATAAATGTTTTCATTTTGATGAGGTTAGATAATATTATTATTTTTTCATTCTTTGGAAAGCTGATAAATATAAATTTCAAGTAATTACATAAGTAGCAAAGTAAGTTTAAAGCTTGTCCAATGGAAATCTGGCTGTTACCACAACCTTTAAACTTCAAGACCGCCAGTAGAATAATAGTCCAGAACATTCTTTTTTTTTTCTTTTTTATATTATTATCGTTCAAACTTGAATCGTTTGTAAGCTAAAGCGCTTGGTGGGAACTCTTATTTAGTAATACTTATGCATATTTATCCTAGTTCCCTGATTAAATTAAATAATACTAGCAACGTGGTTTTTACACACATTACTAGTATTCTTGTTAACCCCTCCAGCTAAGCTAAATGTTCTTAGTAGTGGGTTCACGACGGTAGTGCACTGGGTGGGGTTTGATCCCGCAACCACTTGGTCACAAGTCCTACGCCTTGTCCGTTACGCTGCCGCCACTTTAAATGAAGACATACTGTACTCACTATTAAAAACCCGAGCAGTGAGATATTTTATCAAATATCGAATAATTGCCCCGTGGTTGTGACTTATTCTCTACTTTATTGGTTTATATTTTAACACCATGTGGTTTAAGTGGGTTTGACTGATAAATCATGTTGGCAATCAATAATTAACTCATGGTTTAACAAAATATTTAAATACGATATGATGATTATTTAACAGGACATTTGATTATACGCAAATTTGATTGCATATAATAGTTGAAAAATGGCACCTTCTCTGTACGTGTATAAGCTCTCTTACATAATTTTCGAGTACTCTTACACAAGTGAATAATTAGTTATTACTGTATTTGATTTATTGTCAAGGAAGTTATTTTTGAAAACCAGTAAATATCGTTGTGGAAAAAATGTTATTATTCGTGAATTATGTGGACATTATTATGGTGAATGTACTATAACTAGCTTTCGCTTGTGCTTTACTTGTTTGCTTTCCGTAAGTAAAATATTGTCAATTTGAATATTTTGACTATACCTCGAATGAAGTGTACTCTACATCTATTTTTGTACTTAAATGAAAACCTTACACTCACCTTGGGTTTGAAGACCTTAACAAGAGCCGAGTTAATTAATAATAATTACAATCGTACCTCCTCCATCCTTATTTTGCATACGACGCGTGTTGCGCCACTCGTCGTGGAACCTTCAAGAAAGGAGCTAGTAGGCCTTTTTTTATAATAAAGGTTTGAATAGATAAGGCATGAATGCGTCATAAACAAACTTAAATTCTATGAGATATTAGTTCGGATGCTACCACTTAGTTAAAGTTTTACGAGCGACGTTGAGAGTACATAACATAACATATAGTGTATCAGTGTTTGATCTTCCTCAAAAAAAAGGAAGATGTCTACGAGCTATCTTATCGCACTAAATGATTGTGACGACGTAAAACAACTAAGTTTTATGTGTCTGTCTGTGGCATCGTAGCTCCCAAAATAATGTACGGATTTTCATGCAGATTTTATTTTGTTTCAAAGCTGACATGATTGTGAATATTAAGAATAACTGTCTCAAAAAATTATGTTAAGAGTAATTATAGATATATTTACATATGGCGTGCTATGTATTTGATATTCACGTAATATTCATATAATATAGGCTTATCTTACGGGACGCAATGACTACACATAAACACAGCGCCGCCACCGTAGTATTAAAACTATAAGTATTTGAGTAACATTATTTTTCGCTTGCGGGTCTTCATTTGCGCTCAAAAGCGTGTACTTTCATTTTTTTAATTGTTTAAAATGAGTGGCCTGTGTCGCTCTCTGTCTCGCATGACTTTAATAATAGCAATATAGTGTAAAATGCGGTTTTACTCACGTTTGTATTTCAGGGATGTCTGGTCCCGATAGGAGACCTTTCTCAAGTAGTTAGACGTCCAGCCTCGACGGTAACGGACGTCACAGGTATGCCACCACCTTTGAGGGTGATGAGGGATGGGAGATGCTGGAGGGGAAAGAAGAGATAGACTGGAGATGAGCAGTTGGGAAAAAGAAGAGAGGGGAGGGGAAAGGAAAGAAGAGAGGGGGAATTGGGCCTCCAGAAACCTAGACCGATGGAAGCGGAGGCCGTGGTTTCGCACCGGTCGATTCGTGCCTAAGCATGGCTATCCGACTGTTTTTAATGTTGCAAGTTACAAGAAGCAGTAATATTAATTTAAAAAAATGTTCTTTAATTTATCTATAAGTTTAAATACAATGTTAATTTAGATAACACTCATAATGTAAAAAATAAAAAATATTAAAAATTTAATGTAATTCTTAAGTGTATCTAATTCTTTCCTCTGCGTTACACGATGCGACGGTTGACTGGGAAAAAATGCTTTAGGCATTAACACCACATATTTGCCGAATGTTATACATGCATTTAGTGTAAAATAAATACACAAAAATAACATACAACAAAAGCTGTTAAAGTGCTTAACTTAACAACTTGTCAGCAAATAGCCCATTATTCTTTTCTCATCTCTAATATCATATTTTAGTAATATAGTTTATCAGTTCTTTTTACTTAAACTATTGGCATAAAAATAAAAGCATAAATATAAGAAAGCATATATATATATATATATATGCTTTCCATTCAATAGCTGTACATACATACATACATGTAATGTACAACATTACACTAATCTTCGGCTCTATTTTTGCATACTTGAACTACTACTACTAAAATATTCGTTAATACTTTTAACTGTCTGCTCTACTTCTGCACCATACATTTTAAGTATTTTAAATCACGATCCTAAGTACTCTAAACTTATATACCCAACTTTTGTTTAGAATAGGTACATTGGTATTGGTAAGCTGACTAACTAAGCCAGCCTAGCTCCTTCCAGAAGCTCAGAAGCCTCCTGGGGCGGTCACAGGCTTCTAGAAACGCCCTCGCACCTACGAGGATACTAGCCCGTTGTGTAGCCACTCCCTCGCACTCCAGGATTACGTGGGTGGCCGTTTCTTCAGCATTTAGATACCCCCGGCATATAGGGCTATCTGTCACGTTGATGGTGAAAAGGTGTCGATTTAGGGCCATAAGACCCGCAAATGTTCCTACCACTATTCATATGGCTTGTCGATTAAGGCAGCAGTCTACAGGTTAGCCGTGGTGAGATACCCGTCAGCACCATTTTTGTATTTATATTATTTGTATGTATTGGTCCATCGACCATCGCGTGCTTCTCTAGTCCGTTGCCTAACCCTGTAAGGGAATTGGTTAAAAGGTAGTGGTAGCAGTGTAGTTAGACCTGCCACCGGAGATGTGGACCCCTTCCTCTCTTATACATCAGCAGCATCGTTTCCGAGTGATTCACTGTGCCCTTTGATCCACTATAGGATAACCCCATTAGCTGAAGCTAAACGCTCTATCTAGCATTTATTAGTATTCGTATATTAGACCTGGCCTGCGTAGGTGATTGCAACACATTCTGAACTGGAATGTAATTTCTGGAAAATGGAACTGTGTTGCTCTAAAGCCAGTGATATGCCTATGTTAAGGTCTTGTAAGAAAATTCCGGCACCTGATCCCGACCCCATTTAGAAACCGTCCGTGTAGATCCGGACTTGATTTGTGCCTGATTGGTTTCAGTCATCTTCGTATATTTGTACTTTATATCATCTTTCAAAGATATGTTGTTTTGGGATCCTGTTACATGGCGCTGCTGTTAGTGGCTGGTACTCTACTAATTGCTTCCATATTTTAAAATGGGACCTTCACGTTTGTAAAATAAGTTTAGATGCTTTAATCTAATGCTGCTTTAACTGCTTCCTGTTGTATATGCAGTTCTAGCGTGGATAGATCTAGGGCTACTTCTAGTGCAGCGGTGGGTGTGCAACCTGTGACAGCGGATGCGCACAAGAAGAATAGGTACATATAAATATTTTAATGTATTTAAATACATTCTTAAGAACATTATCATATTTTTGTATGTAACCATAGTAAAGTGCAGTTTAACTTTTTATATTTAAGCTCACTTACAATACTAGATACTCTATAAATATTAAATAGTATTTAAGTGGAAAAAACCCTCCGTTTGTAGACCATACCGATGCAATACCAGATCATTTATAGATAGACCATATCGACTGCACGGATGGCGTAGTGGTTTAGGTGGTCACCTCACCACCAGTGTTGTCGGTTCGATCCCCGCACGGGACAATACTTTGTGTAATCCTCAAATTGTTGTTCTGAGTCTGGGTGTTATTTTTGTTCGTTGCTTGGATGTTTGTAAAGTCTCCCGCGACACAGGAATTAGTCCTAGTGTGGGAGTTGTCTTATTTATTAAAAAAAAAGCTTATACCAATCCTCAACAACTTGCCACTACACTGAAGGCAAAGCGAATACCCACCACAGTATATCTACGATACCTTCGACACGTGTTTCACCTCTACAGTACGCATCCTCAGGACAGTTAGGTAACGAATAAACTTAACTCTTGCCGTGTTTCCTCCTGAATAGCTATTTAAAAGTTCTTTTTTGCCAAGTAAAACCTAATTCAATTAAATGTATCTACATATTTTAATATTCTGAAAACATACATTCATACCTAAAACGCATTTAAGTAAACACATTGTATTAAGAAGTATTTAATAATCATGTGTATGAGATTCTCCGTAATATATCTAATAATACCGTAATTTAGTAATAATATCGTGGGAAAGCCATGCTTAGGCTCGAATTGGCTCGACCGCACCTTGGCCTAAAAGAAAACCGGTTATTAAACAACGTTAGCGATTTACCGAATGATTAAAGGACTTCAAACCTCCCCTTTATCCTCTTTCCCTCCCCTCAACCCTTCCTATCATCTCCTTGAAAGGCGGGCAGCGCATTTACAACTCTTGAGCTGAAGGTATCCAATGGTTGTTGGGTTTATTGCAACTTACACAGTACCCGTATACGTTGAGTCATGCACTTCTCCGGAAACAAATCACCCTTGCGGGGTGCAGTGCCTTTGAGACCAAGAAAGTTAAATAATGAAATATTCTAGTATCTCTTTTTCTCTTAAATAAATGCCTTACGAACTCTTCGTGTTAGCTTTACAAAATAATTTTATACTAACGCCAATAGCCCATTTTAATCGATCACATTAAGAGAAAAACAACAGCTAAAATCCTTTAACTAAACGAAACGAAACGAAAGCCTAGGATAGAACATGTGCGCGTCATGATTTCATGAAGGTTGCTTCTATCTTTCCTTATATTCTAATTAAGGTATCTACTTTATGTAACCGTTTGATTATGTATTGAGAGCACTTTTTTTGTCAGTATTTTAAATAAAAACTGGCTAATACCTCAAGAAATTGTTTAAAAGTAAAGTGATATTTAATTTCCTTTGATACAAATCTACGTAGTGGCCTTATGTTGTAAAAAATACATTTTCATACAGACATACGCTCTACTACTGCCTGTAGCCCCTAAGAGTGGCAGAAGTGTATTAAACACCAACACTTTGCCAAGTGGAATTTGGCCCCTCTAATGTATAAAGGAGCAAGCCATTAACTGTGTATAAATACTGTCTGATAGACACAAGCGTGAGGGCTACCTGAATTCGATAGTTGGACTAATTGTCAACACATTTGAGGGCACTGACTTCCCCATATTGACTCAAAGGTGCACATGCTATCCGAGGCACGGAGGTGTAACACCTCAAACTCCGGGCTATTACTGAGAATTTCCTATTAGAAATACCCAATACAAACTTTTGTCTTGACCCGGGAATCGAACCCGAGGCCTCTTGATCGGCATTCGTATGCGCTAACCGCTACGAGGCATTTACGACGGCTACGATATAATAGTAATAAAAATAACTCCACACATACCACACACGGACCGTCGTTTAAATTACGACTAGCCATTCTCTGCGGTTCTCCTTAATGGTCGGATTCTTGATTATTAGTCTATTAACTCTCAATAACTTCTTTGCACTTCACGTCATATCCGACTTTACTTCTAAAGATAAGTTCATTTAAACAAGTAAACAACAAAAGCCTTTCCTCTAACATTATAGTTATTATAAGACCTATTTTATTTTTATTGACCTTTTTTATTTGAACTGAGTATTAGGAAGTGATAAATAAATAAATTTGCTTCTGGAATCTAAAGTGTAAGAGATTTATTGCTATTAATCAGTTTTTTATTTAGAAACGATAACTCAAATAAAACACAAAACAGTATAGGATGTTTAACTACATAATAATATACTATAGTTAAATATACATTTTTTTTTTGACTTCATTAAGGACCGTCCCATATAATAAAACTCGTTTTCTTTAGACCAGCGGCCGTAGTCGACATTATTCAACAACAAAAGAGTGCAAAATATATCCTTAAATAATATAAAATACATAAATTTTACACGTCACAACACATACAAACACAGAATACTGATACTACGCCGACACAGTAATATAATAACATTGTTAAGATATTGAACAAACGTATGATATTTTTATAAGTGAATTTTGGTTATTGAGTTCTGTTTTTACGTTATTAATATTTATTTCATAAAAAATCTCTCAGAATAAAAAATAGGTATTTTGGCGTTTCCTACTAATAATACAAGTGGTTTCCGGTTCATAACTGTGATTTTCGATATAATTATGTATTATTATGTTCGATTTGCTGTTTTATCTGGGATAAAGGGATCGGATTTCTCGGTAATAGTTACAGGTATGCGATCCTGACTTCCTTGAACATTTCTTACACTTTCCAATAAGGGTGTTTAATTTGCCTCTACCTTTTTTTTTTATGTGGAACCCCGCACGGGTCATCACTTCACCGGGGCCTAACGGTGAGATAGTATGTCGGACTCGAACCGACTAAAACCACACAGTGTTCCGGCATGGTGTCTTCTGTCCGGGGCCTCAGGTAATTCACCTGTACCTACCCCTTCAGGAATACTGGCGTGAGCGTATGTGTTTTTGTGCTTGTGAAATCTGCACTTCAAATATGATTACTACTAGCCCTTTTGTTAAATTTCAAAGTCTTAGCCTAAAACAATTGTTTATTAGCCATTGTCGTACACTTACAATACATATACTACCATGCACACCAAGTTTCGTTTTTCAATTGATCTTAAGTTGAACAGCCCAGGTAACGCTGTAGATAGCAAGGTGGAGGAAAGACTGTCGACGGCGTTGCGGATCCTTAAAAATATGGTGTGCATGTACCTAACTGTTCATGTGTAACTGTTAATAAACCTATAGACTGCACGGATGGCGTAGCGGTTTAAGTGGTCAAATAGCCATACACTGCCTCGCCTAGTGTTGTGGGTTCAATCCCTGCACGGGACAACGCTTTGTGTAATCCTCAAATTGTTGTTCTGAGTCTGGGTGTTCTTTGTGTCCGTTGTTTGGATGTTTGTAAAGTCCTCCGCTACACAGGAATGCATCCTAGTGCGGGAGTTGTCATTTAAAAAACTATATTCATATTTTCAACAATTAATATTTAGTGTGTGTATTCTCTAGACAACACAAAATCCAGAAAGGATAATATTTCAAATAAGGCGAAATTTCCCTAGAGCGCTACTAGAATTTAATGATCCAAACTTTGCTTTGTGTAAAAGTGGAAACATACAAAGTCACTTTTAGTAAATGAAAAATTCATTCTACTTTGTCTAACGAGGACCATGTGTGTTGCAGCAGCATAGAGGACAAGCTTTTGGATTTTTTAACAAACATATATCTGTGTAATAAAATGCGATTATACTTAATTTAATTATAGTAACCAAACTAAAATCTGATGAAACATGAGTTTTAAATACTTATTATTTTTTTTTAACAATTTTAGAGCAATAGTCATTAGCGGACTCTTATTAACCGATTCATTCGTTTGTTCTTATAATGTACTGTATACTAAAAATGAAGTTAGGAACCATTTTTCCTGAAACCATTTTCATCTTCAAAATATTTAGTTAAAAAGTTATGCCTAATTTGTACATATACCTTATATGTATAATACAAATAAGGCATAACTTTATTACAGGACTCATTATTATACATCTTACTCTACGCCTCACTGTAGGTACATCAATAAAGAAATACACGTAGTGCTGAGATCGTGAGGCTGCAAGGTATTTTAATCCTTTATTTGTTTTGTAATGCTGACTGTGTCATGCAAGTATTCAATTGACGAACACAATGAAAGGAAGAACACTCAGACTAGAAACAAAAATTTGTAGATTGAATTTTTTTTTTTTAATTTTTTATATATATTTTTTTACAAACCTAGAAGTTGGTTGGTTTCCTGGTACGAAAGATTTATCTCTTTTTCCCACAAAATATATCTAGAATTATTGTATCCATTTCTGTTTATCTAAATTATATAGATAGAAATATGATATAAACTTATTAGTAATTATAACGTTAAGCTTGTGGATAATTAAGCGAAAATCTTAGTGAGAAATCTATCAATTTCCAAATTGCGTATTCAAATATTCTGTCTGCGAATTTCAACATTCTTCAAATAATTAAAAACAAATTGACAAATGAAATAATTTATTAAACTGGGCAAAGTAGAATGTCTGTCATCGCGTGACTATCTAATTTCCTTTAACTCAACACTGAAGAATCTTGAACGCCAAACCTTGTCCTTGGTTGCCCCACTTTCCTTTGTCAAACTATGTATACATACATATATTGACCGTTTTAGATAAACGAAGCCCCTGTCAACTTTTAATTAAATATTAATCTAAGAGTACTTTAAATTAAATGTTGTTATTATAAATGTTGCTGACGTGTTACGAATTGAATTCTTCATCTAGTTTTACACAACTCTCGCGTTTGGAATAATGCCTGTATCACGTGAAGCTTTACAAACATTTAATCAACGGACACAAACATCACCCACACTCCTTGATATTCGAGTGCCTTCAGCCTTCGAGTCTTTCCTTAGTGTTCGTATCTCTTGGTGCAACTCTTCGTTTCTCTTATCGGATTCGGTTAGTTGCTCTTCAAGACATGGCTATTTTTTTCTCTCTTCTTCTTTAAAATTACAACACCTATAATTATTTCAATAAAATTGTATTATTTCATTATTTCAATAAAATGGGGAGTTTGTGGCGTGTAGTTGGCATAGTGCAAAAGCTTTAAGGCGGGCGGTCATCGTCTAATGGGCAGAGCGGCAGCACGGGACTCTTTCTTTCCGACTGACGCAGGTTCCTTCCGGGCACGGCTGCTTCGGAAAGTACCTGCATTCGGTCGCTAGGAGAGAATTGAGTCCCGCCTGCCACCACTGCGACTGCAGTGAGGACTTTGAGGAGCGCATTGTCGGGTCCTCACTGCAGTCATCGGAGAGGATCTCTCGCTACCGGCCGTCAAACGCTCCATGGCCGGTAGCGACAGGAATTTCACCGCCTTCGCAACCTTCTGTGAGGAGAGGTCTTCCTATTTTAGGCGCAGGATGGCACACCGTGTGGTTTTAGTCGGTCCGATTCCGACACACTGTTCCACCGAAAACCCCGGTGGGATGACGGCTCGAGGGGGTGTCCACACGTTAAAAAAAAAAAAAGTGCAAAAGCTTAAAACTGGGTATCATTTATTATAAATACTTACAAATACACAACGTAATGGTTAAGGTACATATATAAAAACTTACTTACCATACATACATATTTTGACATATTTATCTCACTTGACATAATTTGTCTAAGCGTGTGCTATCTCTCTGCAAAATTCTACGTTATAAAAATATACATAAAATGTCGCTCATTACGGTGCTTTGGTAATGACGTCGTAGTCAGTATCAGTAGTCATATGTTATATTTTTACAAGTTTTTATTAGCTTCATCTGTAACTAATAAATTATGTTAATAAATAATGGAAGTCGAATTATAAATTTTCGCACGGATTTGCCAATTCAACGCCGTGGCGTGATTTTTTTGATATGAGCGAGGTGTTACGTACGTTTTGCTAATAAAGAAAGGAAATAAAGCTGTTCCGGGATTACTTCTAATTTTAACTTCCTATTTCAGTTATATTCTAATTCCTCCTATTTATTTTATATAGCACATTGTTTATTTAGTCGATTCAGAGGTTTCCACAAAAAACAGCTCTTAGACCCAGCCTAGAGCCTAGACGGCTTGATAGATTTTGAAATATGACGTTTTATTTGAATCGTATTTATAAAAAAACAGGTTTCATATATTTTTATATTTCTTCTTGTTAGCTTACGTAAAAGTTATAACTATTCCTTGAATGATTCCTCTGTCGCAGAAGACTTTAGAAACATTTGAACATCGGACACGTTAACCACAAAGTTTCATTTGTGGTTTACGCAAATATTCAGCGTTCAGGGTCACTAGCTATTAGACCCACAGGCCAATAAAATCTCTCATTATAGTCGTACATTCATTTTTATTGATTCACTTTACCAAAATGTGATCTCTATTCTCTTCAAAAGATAAACACACATGAAACATTTCACTATTTTCAACAAATTAATTCACCATTCGACCGGTGCTATACCACGGCCTGACAAAAAACCTCCTTATTCCTTCCCCCCTAACCTCTCACCCCTTTTCCTTATTCCCGTCTCTTTCCCCTTCCCGCATACCCTCATCTCTCTTCACCCTTAAAGGCGGGCAGCGCACTTACTACTCTTCAGCTGCAGGTGTCCATGGACCGCGGTTGTTACTTACCATCAGGTGACCTGTCTGTTCTTCTGCCCCCTATAATTTAAAAAGAAAACGACAGACTCCTTATATTACATTTATTAAGTGTGAAAAGTGTTATTGCGACAAAAGTGTGAGACCGACCACACAAGATTCAGTGAAATAGGTGTAGACTCATTACGTTAAAATGTGTACTAAGTAATGAGATAACGGTTCTATACACGGACTTACGAAAAGGTATAATTTATCCTAGGGGTGGAAATTGGGCACACGAGTTCACGAACTTAATAGACGGTATACTGAGTAGAGCTTGTGTATTAGTTTTATAATATTACTAGTATTCACTTTCTTCTCTAAAACATTAAATTAATTAAATTAAACAATTAAACGTTTTAGAGAAGAAGGTTTATGGGTAAAGAAGTAATAGTAGTATATAATAACCTTAACAATTTTAACCTGTAAGTTAGATACCAAAGTGGCTAGTTATATACATATATATTTTCTTTTTTTTCTTTAAAAATACAACTCCCACACTAGGATTAATTCCTGTGTCACAGGAGACTTCACATACATTCAAACATCAGGCACAAAGAACATCCAGGCTCAGAACAACAATTTGAGGATTACATAAAGTGTTGTCCCGTGCGTGGTCGAACCCGCAACACTCGACGCGGCAGTATAGATAAACAAAATTATTGGATTGGATTAAGTAAGATTTATTTTGTAACATCGATCACACATTACTATAATCTTGGTTAACCCCTCGACCCAACGTCTGAAAGCTATATGTAGACACCTGCTTTTGATCAGAACCACAAAAAAACCTACAAAAAAAACAGTGAGATTTTGTGTTGATACAGGTTAAAAAAAATATTATAAAAGGCGTTAAAATGAATTAACCTACATATATCAACTTATCTTAAATTATTTTAATAATATTTACAAAATTTACATTTATCATTAATATTGTTTCTAGTTACATCTTCGTAGTGTTTTCAGATTCTGTAAAGAAAACAAAGTCTTATTAAACATACCACGACAGTTACTAATGATAAAATAAATAAAAATAAAAAGAAAACACTCCAAGTTTTGTAATAATTACGCTGGATTTTGGAATTCTTATTCATATTACTAACAAAAACAAAAAACATGCGATTACATCATTTAAACAAAAGTTTTAGTTTTATCAGAAAAAAAAACATATAAGCCACACCATCATAAAAATCAGTCAGTACAACTATATGTAGGATAGACATATATATATAGGATATTATTTATTGATGTTGCATATACCGTCATCGCCGATGGGCTCATTCCATTTCTGTCTTTCACTGGTGCCGAATATTATGAAGAACAGATTTGAAGCGAAGTATATCCCAGATGACAAATAAAATACTTGGTACCACTGATGGGCATCGGTCTGAAATTAAGCATTAATTAATAATAATATCAACAAATGGTGGAAACTATGAGTTTGCTTCTAATAAGAGAATAATCTTGCCTTAATCGTCGGTAATTCTAAATGAAACTGAAAACGTATGTGATATGTAATGCTTAAATAGTTAAATATTTGGTTTCTCGAATTATGAGCAACAGCCAACGACTTTGAGATTTGATGATTGAAAAATCATCATAAAAGGGAGAGTAAGCAATATTATATAACGAAATTGCTCATGCAAGCCCGGGTCCTTTTATTATTTATATTGCATTTTATTATGCTTTCTTTTTCAATATGGAGTAAATTGAAAAATAAACTTCCAAATTACACTTTAAAATAAAACACCCGATTGACGTCAGTAAGCTTTGCCCCTATTTCTTAATTGGGACTGTATTAAAGACGACAAAACGTAGGCGTTTAATACGCCTCTGCTACCCCTTGAGGGTTGGTATGTACATTTTCTCATAAAGCTAGTAACTCCTAAAATCCATTGTATGAGATAATAAGATATTTCGTGCTTTTATATAAACTTTTCACTATATATGGTATCTATTAATTATTACCTCATCTTGCAGCATGAGACCCGCTATGAGGGGGGCCAAGATCGATATAATGTTGGCAAAGAAGTTGGTTATTCCCATCATTGATCCTGCAAAGTTTGGCGCCATGTCAATGTGGACAAGCTGAAATAGGAAAATGGTTAGAGTGTTAACCTTATCATAAGAGTTAAAAACATATAAATAAAAAAAATATTTATGTGTTATTTTTTTTATTTATTCCATACAAAAAGTAAAAGAAAGCTTTATGTCACACACACAAGTCAAGTACAAGTCATGCAAGTACATTACTAAAGCAATATTTAACTCACCAAATATCCTGTATACTGTCCAGCATTGAGGCCTACAACAACTGTCAACAGTGTCACAGCTAACATGACGTCACCCGCAGGAACATACGACAAACCTATTAACGTCACTGCCGGACCCCATATACCTGAAAATCATAAAAACATGACAACAATAATTTCTAAAAGTGTGTGTATATTTTTAAAATTGCTTGTATTAAATCAATTCCACAAGCAATAAAGTAAGATGCGATTGTAGACATAAATTAATGCTTACCAATAGTGTTACTAATTTTTCTGCAGACAGTAATGCTAATCCATTGTTTTTCAAGAACATAATCTGACAGAAAGCCGAAGGGGAAGCCCAGTATAAACATAACCAAGTACGGGAGAGCTGACATGGTACCATTCTGTTAGGATTTAATATAAAAAATACAATTAATTGTGTAAGAAAAGTTCTAATGATTGATGACAATGAATACTCTTACTTCAGTAGAACCTAGTAGTAAGCTGGTAGTTAGTGATCCTGAATGCCGAGCCATAGGTCGAAGGTTCGATTCCAAACACAGGACAAAAAATCTATAGGGTCATTATGAATAGTTGCCTAAATTTTCAGTGACTCCAGCCCGTGGAGCTCTTTCACACACTAAGGCAAAAAATCCAAAAGACCGAGGAGTATATTCAGTCTCTGCCTGACGTGTGTAGACTCTGAGAAGGCCTTCGACATCATCGAGACTTGGGCGATCCTGGTATCTATGCAGATGCCTAGTCAACTGCCGATATATCCGATTGCTAAGATGTCTTAATGAAGGCGCAACGATGACCGTACAAGTACAAGAACAGAGCACAAGACCAATCCAATTAAAAGTGCTATTTTCGAAGTTGTGCCAGAATCAAATAGGTCTTTTTTAGCGAAACTATCTAACTTAGCCAGCACAACTTTGGTCGAGAAGGCCATAAAAGAATTCATCTCGGCTTGGCGGCATATGAGAAGCTACAATCAATCGATCCCGCAATTTATAAAATCTAAAGCATTTAACCAGTGCGTCGTTGCGATAGTGTAACTATTTCATGGTATAATCACTAATGTCATGAAGTGGTCGTGCGTTTAGCTATTTATATTATTCAACGCAGATTATTCAATGATCTGGTCTGACCACATTAAATGGTTGGTCACATATTAAAGTGACCAATTCAATGATTGTTCAGATTTACAGGGTGTTTCAGAAAGGTGTCGTAAAATTTTAGGAAAGTCATGTGTCAAATAGTTGATTTAGCTTGAAAAAATGGATTTCGAAAATTTTTCCGAAAATAAATTTTCTGTTGAGGGTACACACTTTCTTTTTTTTTTTCATGGGAAAAGAGGTAAACGTGCAGACGGGTCACCTGATGGTAAGCGCCTAGCTTCTCCCATTGACGTCTTTTAATTTTTAATTTTTTATGCATATATTTTAGAGAAAGTCCGTAAATTAACATTCTACTAAATACCTATAGTTTCATTCATGTCAGCCCTCTACCAATTGTCAATTTCAAAGATAGATTTCAGTATTAAAAATGTAATTTTTTTTTTAAACTGTTAGCGATTAACTAAACGATCCTAAACACCACATCTTTCTGAAACAGCTGTATACATTACCGTGATTGATTGATAATGAATACAAAAATAATATACACACATATACAATGTTTTAAATATTGTCGTTTAACAAAGAGACTAACTTGACTTGACAGTATACCAGCGAGTTGGTAATCTGTATATTTTAATATTAACTTATTTTCTATCATTCTATTTGAAATCGTTGAAAGTGTTTTTTAACATTTGAATTTTAACTAACATACCGCTTTAATATCCACCCCAAGTATTTTTTTCATATATGAAGGAATTTCTGTCATGAGCGTCCAAAAACCCCAATTCTGACCACAGTGAGCTATAATTAGAGCATAGAATGGAAGTGACGTCCATATTTCTTTCCAAGGAGTTTTAAGTTTCTGAAAAAGGTAATAGTTATTAAAAAAAAAAATATTATAAAATACTAGTAGGTAAGTATCATAACAATACACATACTTTTTGTTCTCCAACTTGTCCTAGAGACTGCTGAATATAAAGTTTCTCTTCAGCGCTAATCATTTTTGAGTTCTGAGGCGAGTCAGCACCGAACATGACGTAGGCCCCTGTCCAAATTGCACCTAAACCTCCATTTATGTAGAAAATAGCTGGCCAGCCCCAGGAGTCTGCTATGAAGCCTGACACTAGCAATTGAAAAGCGGTTCCAAGTTGTGCTCCTAGAGATAATAGAAAAGTTTGGTTTTTATAAGTTTGGTTTTATAGAAAAGCATCTCTTTTCCGGATAAAAAATACGATTGGCTTTTCTCTACTCGTGATTTGGTAAGGCGTATTTTAAAATTAATTTTAATTTCTTCAGTAAGTAGGTTTTTAAAATATAATAAACAAATGAACCCCACAATCGCATTTATCAGAAGTTAATTTTTTTTATCATTGTTGTGGCCTGCAACTAGTTGGATATATACATATATAATATGTACGTAAGTATATGTATATAGCTTAAAAAATACTGAATATTCATTAGATGTTGTAGTACTAAATAAAGCACATGAAAGCTTTCTTTAAAACATTGCAAATAAATATGGCTGACTAGCCTTGACATGGGAAAGGTATGTAAGGCCGTCTTGGCCGTAGTTATACTACGCCTCAAAGAAAACTGGTTGTTAAGAAACGTTTATGTTGTGTTCACCGAGTGAGTGAAGTTACCGGTGGGGCAATCCCCACTCTCCATTTTTCCCTTTTCCAAAGGTGGGCAGTGCACTTGTGACTCTTGAGCTTGAGGTGTCCATGCATTACTTATATTCAGATGACCCGTCTGCTCATTTGCAACCATACCATCAAAAAATACATAATAATATGATGAAATAGAATTCAAATTATGCTTTTAAAACATCGTTTGAATGTGTGTAAAGTAATTGGATACATTTATTAAACTAATTCGCTATTGTTTGTAGATATTTTGTGATACATAGATGCATATTTATTTAAATATACGGTGTTACTCACGTGTGTATTTCGGGGAAGCCTTTCGATCTCTAAGAAGTAAGCCGTCCAGCCGCGACGGTACCGGACGATACTCCTGTCGAGACCGAAACTAGTCGGGCAAACCGAAAATACACACGTGAGTAACATTTTTATTCTACTACATAGAAGCAGTCTAATTTCATAAATTTATATTAGTGTTAGCAATTATAGACCATCACTTGTAATGAAAACTGGATAAAGAGGTTTAAACTAACTGTTCATAAGAAACTCTGTCATTACAGATATTTATTTAGTATCATAACAACTCATGTCCGCAGCTATATCTTAAAGGAGCATGCCAAATTGTATCAAAAATCTTCACAATACTAACAAAAATTTAGTACTACTTAAGTTATTTGTGGTAAACCTATTGCGATTATTACTATCTGACAGATAACAGTTTAATAATCCCAAAGTCGCATACTCACGAGGAGAGATGGTGTGGCCCTATATAAGCCCACCAAAAACCACACAACGTAAATTATATCAGTCAATTTACTAACCCGCCCGAATAATACTTTTTTCAAGATACAAATTTCACGGTAATCACCAATCTGTTTATTGGTTAAGGTGTGAAATATGTACAAATAGCAATCAAAATAGCTTATTTTCAAAGGTATTTATACTTTTAGTTACAATGCATTTTTAAAATTTGTTTAAAAACTAAGCAGTAATGTAAGTAATTATTGCAACAAGGCATTTCAACGATAAGATTAAGCCGAGCCTTGGCTGCAGATAAGTAAATAAATACTTATATTGAGATTATTTCAACAGTCATCGATTGCTAATTATCGGTCGGTACATGGTCAATAGTATCGGTCAGGTTCTAAAAAAATATATGATTTTCCACAAGATCAACCTAAAATATATAAGCTGATTTTTTTTTTAGGCCACTCCCGCATTAGGAATGATTCCTCTGTCGCGGGGGGCTTTACAAACATTCAACCAACGGACACAAAGAACACCCAGACTCGGGGCAATCATTAGTGGATCACACAAATTTTTGTCCCGTGTGGGAATCGAATCCATGACCTCCGGTTCAGCAGTCAGGGTCACTAACCACTAGCCCAACAGGCCAATCAATTCAAACATTCATTATAAATTATTATTGTAGCGAGTTTGCTTAGACTGCCCGGCACACGCCCAATCTATCAGTAGAAACAATATCTCTTTCCTTTCGTTTCTGTTGTCCCTTGTTTCTGTTGTTGTTGTTCCTGTTGATAGCATACTACCAATATACTCCTAATTAGCCCATCCGATTCCCAAATGCCAGAATTGCGACAGTATCGTCCCTATTATGTAAATGGGACTAATCGGAAAAATTTGGTCGTTAATTACGACTCCTCCTACTCATTCGGGGATGCAGGTGTGAGTGTTTGACCTCCCGCCGCCGTCAAGTGATCGCAATCGGTACAATCCAAACGAAATGTCAGTTAAACTATCATTTGATGATAGGCGTTTAATATTCCTGCAGCAATCCTAAAATATTCAATCATGTGCGGTAAGGCGCGTTTGCTATGAAATAATCTGAGAAACGTCTATTAATTACTTCTACCACCCAGCGGGATTTGTTGTTTTGTCTGCAAAACGAGTGAAATACACTCTCTTTGCCCTCAAGATATTATTTGATTATGTAGGCATCAAAAATATCCGCACAGCATGAAGACTAGGTACCTCTGTAATATGACCGCATACAAATAAAAACGGCTTTGTTAGGTTCCAATACACGTGTATTGGAACCTATGTTAGGTTCCAATACACGTGTATTGGAACCTAACAAAGCCGTTTTTATACTGTACTTAACAGTTTGAAAAAGGTTGTATATGAGTACATGTACCATCTCATATAATTATATCTTTTCATTGTTCTATATAGCCTTCAGGATTTCCAAATGTTTTTGGTATAAGTTCTTTTGTGTATCTTATCGATTTAAATGGTCAAACCCTGAATATATAGGAACAAAGTCACGTGTTAGTGCTTCACGATTGTCGACACGCTAGTTGCTGAATTTGTTTTTTTTTTTATTCAAAAACAGAAGTGTTTTGATTTTGATTATAATCTTACACTTTGGCCTTTATCTTTAATAGAAAATGTTTATTTTGTTATAGGTACTCTATTAGCATATTTAATTTATTTGATATGGCCAGCATTTTCAAAATTAACCCAAACATGCGAGGAGGCTTGGTGGTCTCTTTTGTAGTTGTTCTGAATCTAGGTATTCCTTGTGTTCGTCATTTGAATGTTTGTAAAGTCCCCCGTCATACATGCATTAATCCTAGCGCGGGAGTTGTTTAAAAAAAGAATTGAATAAAATCTATAATATGTATTGAATTTACCTTACCAGCATAAATGATAGTTCCTAGGCGACTTTTTTCTTCCAACGGTACCCATTTTCCAATAAGGTTGTGTATTGTTGGAAAAAGAAAACCTTGTGTTAAGCCCTGTAAGACACGGCAGGCACATAGAGCTTCCCAGCCACCCTGAAAATCCATTTTAACATTTACCTTTTACCTAACAAAAAAACTTCTAGTCAAATTTTTAACTGTGGCCATAAGCAGAACCATCCTTAGGCATAAATGAGTCGCAAAAAATAATACCATGGCCTTACAAAAAAATCGGTTGTCAAATAATGTATTTACCGAGTGAGTGAGGATAACGAATTCCCAGAGATCCCTCTTCTCTTTTCCCTCCTGTCATTACCCCTCATTATCCTCAAAGGCTAGGAGCGCACTAACAGCTCTTGAGTTAGAGTTGTCTGGGCGAGGGTGTCACTGTCACGGAGAACCGTCTGCTAGTGTGACCCCGTCTACCATAAAAGCAGCCCCACTCAGGCAAATAGGCAGTAACCGAGATGACCAACATATAATTAAATTCAAGTTCAACATGTTTATTTTATAAAACAGATCAACAGTTATTTCATTTCAGTTATTGTTGAAATTTTTTAAAAGTAATGTCGGAAGTAAATAAATTGCTTACTGTTGGCTGTTTACAAGCTTTTATTTAACTTGCAATGCTGTACGATTGGGTCCAATATTGCAATTTAAATTTGACTCGCTTCCCGTTGTGTGATAGAGCTCAATTTCTGCACACACCATCAGTTGTAATAACAATGCATTTATACGATAAGCATGATCTGACTCAGTTTCTACAAGCGTTTAATTTATTTCAATTTATATATTGAAAGAAATCAATCATAAATATAAATGAAGACTTTTCGTCAATATATATAAGCTTCTATAGGTAGGGTTAATATACTTCTACTCACATAATAAGCTGCTAGAGGTACCAACAATGAGATTGCCGCGTTACCAGCGACTACTATCGTTATGAGAATACTGCCTCCAAATCTGGCAGCCAGCTCACCCGCCGGGAGTTGCAAGATGATGTAGCCCCAGAAGAACGAGGAGAGGATGACGCTCTGTGTCTGTATGCTCCAGTTGAATGTCTATATAAGAGTAAGGAATATAATTAGAACCTTTCTTGGCCACCAGTTTTATTACATACAATCTTAACTACGCCCTGCCGTTTTTCCAACATTTAAACAAAAATATATAACTATATGTATACTCTTTATTGTATACTGAATTCTCTTTATTATAGATAACAGAAAATTACAAATTATACACAAGAACAAAAGAAGAATGTACCCTATAGTTGAGATTTCTTTTTCTGATCTCCAACTCCCACATTAGGATTAATTCCTGTGTTGCGGTGGAGTTTACAAATATTCAAATAACGGACACAAAGAACACCCAGACTCATAACAACAACTTGAGGATTACACAAAGTGTTGTCTCGTGCGGGGATCCAACCCACAGCACTCGGCGCGGTAGCGTAGTGACGACCACTTAAAGCGCTACGCTATCCGTGCAGTCTTGCAGAAAACCCTGGGTGTGAAGAAAGGATCGTAATGTAGAGTTAAAGTGTGTACACATTAGAACGTAATAAACATATACATATATAAATGAACTAAATACCTAAACTAAGAATATAAAAGGTATACCTACCTCCATGTATACAAGAAGAAGAAGTGCATACTCCATATAAATATAACAAATTATATAGACTGCGCCACTTCCTTGTAACATATAGCATTTCTCAGTAAACAGGCTATGTAATGAGAAGATTTTTCAAAATTTGCTGCTTTTAAAATTAGATTAATTTTACTTACATAATAGTTAAATACTAATAATATATATAATATAATAACAACATGTTTAAACGCAAGCAAATGTCTGTATCATGTATATTTTTATTCCAAATAAATTTAATGCTTCTAAATCTAAAAACGTACCTTAACTAAGTATAAAATCGGATTTCCCAATCGCAATTATATTTAAGTAAATTAAATTGCCAGGTATATTTCTGTCATCACCTTTATGCATTATTCAAAAGGAAACTGGTTCATTCTTTACCCTGAACCTCTAATTCAATGTCAAGTATCGACCTCTAAACAGTCGTTGATCACGATTTATATTAACCTGTTATATATATAATGTAGTGAATAATATAATATAGTGAAGTCTTAGATAATTTCTGCTTTTTATAGTACAGAAAGGAAAATGAGCAGACTACTGCCACTCCACTTTACCGTGGGAGTTACATGCTTAGGTTCGAATGAGGCGGCTCGACCGTGAAAACCACGGCCTCACAGAAAACCGGTTGACAAACAATGCTTGCATTGTATTGTAGAGTGAGTGAGGACACCGGAGACCCAACTCCCCCTTTCCTCTCCCCTCATCCCCTTCTCTTCTTTGCTTATACAGATAGATAGATAGAGAGTATAAGCAATGGTTTAAGCAAATCAGGGTAAAATAATATCAAACTCATTTTCATTTTATCACGTTTGAATGTTATACTAGTAGTGGTTACTGGTACTGACAGCAGAGCTAGAAGTGGCGGATTCCATTCCTACACGGAAAGTGTACCACAAATAGTCCTACCAAATCTGATTATTATTCGTGTTATAGTTTACTTTAATAGCCTTTATGAGATTGTCGTCATGTGGAATGGTAATGTCCATAATCATTGCTCGGCGCCCTAGTCGGTATATCACCACTATATCAGGTTTATTGGCAACAATAGTTTTGTCAGTGATGATAGATTGATCCCAATATAATGTTGCACGACTATTTTCAAGAACTGGGTCGGGCACATATCTTGGAAGTCAACAATCTGTCCGCATCGATGATTCATTATCAGGTTGGTTCAGTATTGATACTGGCCTTCCACAAGGTGGCATTTTATCTCCTTTGTTATTTTCGATGTTCGTCATCATCTCATTACTCTCGATCTTCAGTGTTCGTATCATTTGTACGCAGATGACCTTCAAATCTATTCTCAATCAGGACTGGACAATTTAGCAGAATCTATCCGCAACGTGAATAGGGATGTGGAGGCTATCGAAAACTGGTCTCAGCGATTTGGTATAGGAGTTAATCCTTCAAAGTGCCAGGCGATTATAATAGGTAGTCCTCGAATGGTAAGTAGATTAGACAGTTCTGTACTGCCTGCAGTGGTTCTCAACGGGTCCATTTTACCTTTAAACCCATCAGTCAAGAACCTAGGGTTAAGGAATGACGCTACCCTCAACTGGCAACCTCACATTGCTAGCGTTAGTCAAAGGGTCACCGGAACAATGCAAACACTTTATAGACTTAAACACTTTCTTCCAACCAACACCAAATTACAACTTGTACAAGCCTTAATATTTCCAATCATCGATTATGGTGATGTATGCTACCTTGACCTGAATGTAGATCTGCTCAACAACCTTGACCGACTTCTTAACACTTGCATTCGATTTATTTTCAATCTCCGCAAATACGACCATGTGTCTGCATATCGTACCCATCTGTCATGGCTACCTATACGTCAGCGACGAAGCCTAAGTGCTTTTACTATGCTGTTAAGCATTCTTAAAAGCTCAATTTCACCTTCCTATCTCACTTCACAAGTTCATATGCTGTCATCTAACCACAGCAGAGATCTTCGGTCTTCACACAAACGCTTACTCCTTTGTCCTACACATAGCTCTTCCCTTGTTCATTCTTCATTATCTGTTCAGCCTATTCCATTATGGAATGCGCTTCCTCTTGAGATTAGAATGTCCACTAGCCGTAACACTTTCAAAGCTAACGTTCACAAATTTTATTTAAAGTAGCAGAAATATCATTAAGTCCGCCCCATGCAATGAAATGCAGGAAGTTTAAAATAAATAAATAATACGGTAACTCGACATCCACAAGGTTATATCTAAGAGCAAGTTGCTGATGGACTATCCTGGCCACATGGTTATGTCTGTGCAAGTACTCACCATTTCCAAGACGAGAGCAACCGGAAATTATATACCTGAGGGTTTCACCGGGGCGATGACATGCCCGACAAATGTCAATTGTGCCATTCTTCAGGATATGTCTCCGATAATTATTCGTCATTACAACTTCATCTGTAATTGCACAGATAAAACCTTCAGTTTCTCGAGAGAGGTCACTGAAACGTAGCCAAGACACAGATGATAATAGATATATATCGGGCCCCCGTTTAAGGCCAGATAAACGTCCATGCAGCTCTTTGCTCTTCCATATCTCCCGACGGTCTGAAACATTAAGTATTTCAGACCGTCGGGAGATATGGAAGGTTTGCGCCATTTCCCTTTCCCTAAACCAAGCGGAGTAAGTCCGTTATCAACTGCCACTACATCCCGGTGTCCCTCTACGTTAACAGAGAGAAAGTAATCTCTAAGATTGCAGACTTCACGATTATGAAGGGTCATTTAAGAAACCACGACCCCCACATTTCCGCGGAATATACAATCTCATTACTGATGAACGTGGATAGTTCATTCGGTACGCAGTTAGCAGTGTACGGACTCTTCTATCCAGGGCGTCCAATTCCCTCTGAGTCCATCTAAGTATGCCAAAGGAGTAGGTAAGGACTGGTATGACCCAACCGTTACAGGCATGCACCTTTTTTCACGCGGCCAAAAAAACGTTCCTTTAGCGATTGCTTCATAGTCAATTCATTTATATCCAACACATATGTCATACTTAGATACTTGTACGTTTCATTTGAAGAAAGATGTCTCAGGTGTGTCGAAACTGAAAGTTGAATTCCTTCAGATTCCACAATCCTGCCTTTGCTTATATACATGACTGCACATTTATCTATACCAAATTCCATGTTGATACATTTACTAAAGGTTTCAGTTACCTCTAGTAATCTTATCCATGAAAAGGAGGTGGAATATAACTTGACCATAACTCCGCAAATGATAGCCTAGCCCGAACCTTGTAACATAGTGCTAAGAGGATTCAAAGCCAAGCAGAAATACAAGGGGCTCAAACTGTCACCCTGAAATATACCCCGCTTGATATTTATGAATTCGTCGATAGCCTGAGATTGCCGACATCCAAGATAGCAAAGAACTGTTCTCCATTGCTGCATACATATCTCCAATAAATTGCATAAAGTTGTATCAATCTTATACAACTCCATCACCTTTAGGAGCCACGTATGCGTAACATGTCACCAAATCCTTTCTATTACGTCGAACTTGTTGGTTAATAGCCCTGTCAATAATAAGAAACTCTTGAATACCACGTACCCCACTTTTACATCCATTCTGAGAGAAAGCCATTATATTGTTTTTAGAGACATGTGTTGTTATCTTCATTCTCAGAATGGACGTAAATAATTTATAAACTGTTGGCAGACGGGTAATGGGTCTATAGTTTTTGGGATCCATGATAGTACCAGACTTGTAAAGAAGTTGAGTTACACCAGTTGTCATAAAAGCGGGCAGCGAACCTGCTTCCAATCTTGATTGAAATTGAGATGCAAAACACATATGTGAGCTATAAAGCCATTTTAACCTCAAGTTATGCAGTCCGTCTGATTTCCAGTTTGGCAACAAACGAACCATGCAAGCTATATCTTTACTTGATCAACATCTCGCACCCTCAGTATCAGGCATCAACCAGATGTTACCCCAAAATGTGTTAGTTAATTCAACATCCGGGAGATGTGTGTGACCCAGTAAGTCAGGTTGCTCCCATATTCTATAAACCCACCTCTCGTCCCTTTTTAAAGCACTATTCTGAGTATATAGGTCTGCTCGGATTTTAAGATCTACGTATGCGTTTAGTCCATGCATAAACTTTATTATTGTTATTTTTAACATTAATAAAGAGTTTGATACTGTTAACTTGAAACAATACACCGTAACATGTAATATGACACTTACGTTTTCATTATTGGTGTCTGTCATGGCAACGATGGCCATACTCATGTTTACTCTCATGCTGTACGCGAAGAGCATCGCAAGAAATAGTAAAGCCACTTGGATATGGCGGATGCCCAGGCTTGAATCTGTAACATACATTAATAATTTTTATTTACTGTCTCCAGTTACTGTGTAAATCTAGTAATATATGGATTTAAATTTTATGTAATACCATGGGGGCTAATGACATAAAATACAAACTTCTCATGTAACGCTTGTGTTGTGTCAACAAAACACGATGTGTCTCTGACATCTTAACTTTCATTTCGATGAAATATGAATACATGGTGATATTTTATAGGAATGTGGAAGCTTGTAATTGGTATCTGCTACTACATGTTTCATTGTAAGCTTCCCACATAAAAAGAAAATTGAATCCAGGAGGAGGACGCCGTCTAAGCTGCAAGTATAAAGTAGTAATTAAATGAATTTACCTACTACACTAGTAAATTGTGATGATATGGTAATGGTAAAGGGCTTGGTTTCTGCATTTAGACTCATGTCGGTCCATTATGCGTTCAGGAGGCTGACTAGTTGAGCCAGCCTAGCTCCTTCCAGAAGCGCAGAAGCCTCCTGGGGCGTTCACAGGCTTCTAGGAGCGTCCTCACTCGCAGGATTTCTGCCCGTTGTGCCCGCGCTCAGACAACCCCTGCATTGGGGGCTATCGGTCGCGTTAATGACTAATAGGTGTCGGTTCAGAGCCAGATGGCCTGTAATGCTTCCGACCACTATTCGAATGTCCGTTCTGTGAAGCCTGATGAATTTGGATTGCCTGCAGCCAAGTGTGGTAATCCATAGGCTATTGTGTGCTTCTCGAGTCCTTTGCCTTACCTAGGAGCGATATAGGTGGAAGGGTAGTGGCAGGAGTGTGGTAAGGCCTGTCACTAGTGTTGTAGATCCCTTCCTTGTTAGCTCGTCGCCGGCATCGTTACCGAGTGAGTTGCTGTGCCCCCTGATCCATTGAAGAATTTCCCCATTCACCGAGGCTAGGCTTTCTAGCGACTGGTGGCATTCATAAATCAGATCTGAGTTCATGGTGTTGCTCATTAGGGCCCTTAGTACCGCCATACTATCTGACAGTATGCGGAACACATTCGCATTGAAAATGGAACTGTGTTCGCTTAGTGTCAGCGATATTTTTATGTTTAGGTCTAGTAAGTACACCCCAGCTCCAGTACCTGAGCTGAGCCGTCCGTGTACATGCGGACTTCATTTATACCAGAATGATCACTATCGTTCTTCTGTAGTTCTATATAGTACCTTCTTTCAAAGATGTGTTGTTTTGGAATACTGTCACATGGGGTAGCTATCAAAGTTTGGTAGTCAACTAGTTGATTCTAGATATAGGAATGTGGATCCTCTTGGTTATTCTACAGATAGTTATGATATTAATGATGTTGTATATATTAGTATTTATTTTAAAGCTTTTTCCTTAAAATGATTTATTTAGTCATCTGTATAAGTAAAAATTTATAAGGAACAAATTGTCGCCTCCCGTATTTCCGGACCGATGCGACCTTCAAACCTTCAAGAAAAGAGGGAACTAATACCTAAAAGGCCGGCAACGCACTTAAGACTCTTGAGTGCGGGTGACCATGGGCGCCGGTAGTCACTTTCCATCAGGTGACCCGTCTGCTCGTTTACAAAAAAAAATGATTAACTAATATCATAGAATACGTTATAGAAAAGTTATAGTATAATAGCTCAGGAGGAAAATAGGGCGGTCCCGAAACTCGGAGACCCCGGTTCGAGTCCAGATGATTTTTTATGCCCTTTTTTTTCAAGTTTCTTCTTTTACACAATTTACCAAAAAGTAAACTTCAGGTACTTTAAGATTTAAACAAATAAAAACTCCTGCTAAATCATATTATATACAGTACTTATCATTTAAAAATGCGTCAAGTGTATAGTACGGCTTTAAATTCATTAATTTTTAAATATGGTTAAACTTTGTTGATTACCCATATTTTTAAAATTAATTAGACTTGAAGTTTTTTTAAAACATTTGGGTAATATAATTTGCTCAGTGGTATGTTTATATCTAGAAATGATGTTCTTTCTACGTCATGAAGTTTTTCGCCGTTATAAAAGACGTTTATGTCCCTTACTAGGGGCATTCTATGTGTAAATGTCATTAAATGTGTCTTATTGAGATTATTTTTTACAATTAGTTAATGTCAATCATTCTATTACATTATTAAGAAAATTGTACACATCAGACTCTAAAAGCGACTTGTCTTTAGATGTAGATATAATTGTACTGTCATTTGCGTATAGAATAGTAGGATGTTTTGTATTCTTTGGCAGGTAACTAATGTATGTATTTATTAAATAAAAGTGGTCCCAATATACTGGAATTCCTAACTTAGTTTCTCTAAAATCAGATATATAACAAATTTTATTTCTTAATTTTGAGCACTGTAGTGTTATCTGCGTATATTGCTTTCTTTTTGAGAGATAAGGCGCGATCAGGTTTACTATATTACCTCTTATGCCATACAAATACAATTTGTTTAACAAATTCCCGTGGTCCACGCAACCGAATGCTTTAGACAGATCCATATAAGTGTTCCTTTTTATCTACACCAGCTGCGACTATTATTATAAAAAATACCTATTTTTCATGCCTATCTGTCGAATTTACCTTGGGACTGCGCAGAAAATGCATTCATGAATACAATAATACCATAATAATAAAAAAAAAATAAGATTGTTTAATAACAATACGGACCAATGCAAGATATTTTTTTATCTTACGTCTATCAAATTGTTTAACAGATTACCGGTTGTCTAAGAGAAGAGAATTGTTGTTGAATGAATGAATGAACTTAATGTTTAGTGTTATGTATAAATTTATACAATGTTTTGACATGTAAGTAGCTATCATTTATACATTGCAATTATACACGATTCTGATAAGTTACAACTGATAAGATACAAATTTTGCGTTTAAATGCATGGTAGTAATGGTGGAAATTGCAATAAGAAATAAGCTGTTACAAAAATTTAGGTATGTTAGTACTTAAAACGACTAGTTGATTCGAACAAAGAATATTTATTATATATCTATTTTTTTTTTCGAAAAATGTTTTTTTTCGGTGTGGTTTCAGTTACATTTTATGTGACCCTGACCTTAACTATCGCTTACTCTCTCCCATCCATCAGTATAAACAATATTACTTACTATTTAATCTTATCTATATGTTACAGGGCTCACACTTCCAGGCACCAGCCATTTCGAATTATAAGAGTTGGACCCTGACTTGGTTCTCCCCAAAACATACGTATAAACACAATATTCCTTTTCTTAACTTTCTATCTCCCCTTTTGAAATTCTTCAAATTTTCCAATCACATTACCAAAAATGCCTGGATTACGTCAATAGGCTTGCCCCCTATTACGCAAATAGGACTAAATTGTAATCTGCAAAATGTGGGGTTAATTACGCATCTGCATTTTTCTTCGAGGAAATTTTCATCAAAACAGAAATTATAACTTTCCCTTAGCTGAGTTCTGTCACAAAATAAATTTACACAGCTCGATAATTTTCCTTAACCGAATTACGTTGTAACTCAATTACTTGATATAACAAGCTGGTTTCTAGTAGCATAATTGTAGTTTTGTGAGCACGTTTCGCTTGTTATTACAAAACGGCTTTAAGAAATAAGTTTCTGTGAGAAAATAAGTGTTTACCTGCTTTAAGGATAGTGCATATAAACAGTACTTTTATTCTGTTCTGTGTTAGTACATGTATAAACTTCTTCATATTCTGATCTTTACTACAGAACACAAAACTTTATATTTTTTATCGTGGGTATTGTATTTAAAGCTCCATGGAGACAACTCCGTCACAACATTCGTTATATATTATAAATTTCGTTATTTTCAATACGTTAATTTAAAGCAGAATATGGCTATGCCCAGTATTTGCTTGACGCTCTCGATCAGTAGTCAGTCCCGTGGCTGAGGCGAGATGTCACCTCTATAGCAGTACTATATCACCGACATTATGAAGAGTGCTCTGACGAGCTCTTCCAATTGGTCTCGCCTTCTTCCTTTCTCTACACAACAACTCGCCTGGAGTTGAGGCCTGAATAGTCACCGTTTAGGAGGGGAAAACATACGATCTCGAACTAAATGGTTCAGCTCTTCATTCCTGTGCCAATGGGTTTAAGCCTGGAATTCCTTACCAACGCACGTGTTTCCCTCCCACTTTGATCCTTGATCTTTTAAGCGGGGTGTGAAAACCTCACTGGGCCGCCATAGCGTGGGTCACTATGATGTCTTGACTGCACTTGTTGTGAGGATGGTGACCACCAATCTTGGACTTCACTTATTGCTTTCCATCAGGCAGAGTGCATTTTTGTAGGTACAATATATAAAAAAAAAAGCTAAAGCTTCGTAAAGGTAGCGAGCATGGTAGTGCAAACTGTTCTATGCACACTTTCTGAGATGGGTCTGAGCTGGAGTTGTCAAAGCAATACCCACGCGATCAATAGAATTCTTGTGCAATAGTCGGCTAAGGAATGTTTGACGAGACGAGAAAAGTTTTGACAAGGGTTGGTCATTGTATCTTTTACATTGAAAGTAATCGAAAAGTAATTAGCAATTTGAACGAGGTTCTGCTCCTTTTTAATACTTCACCGCCAGCCAAGGAAAGTTACCCAGACTTTTAAATCGATGCCTTTTTGCATTGCATTTAATGTTCATTGTATAAAACAGTCAAGAAAAACATAATTTGGAAATAACAATATTTTTTCGATTTCCAAAAAATTACTGACTCCATTAAGATATAGTTTTTCTAAGGTATAGGGGGACACGAGCATATGGGTTACTAGATGGTAGGAGACTATAGCCGCTCATAGACATCTGCAATCAAATAGTCGTGCGTTGTCGGACTTTAAGGTGTGATTACCTAAGAAGCCAAGACCGTTAACTTTTACAGAATATCGCCCCATATCTATATTTCCGTTTCTATCTAAGGTCTTGGAACGCCTTGTGTACTCCCAACTAAACTCCTTTCTATCAAAGTAGAACCTTTTGAACTCCTATCGTACGGTACGGCACGGTTACAGCTCTTATTAATATTACTGACGATATAAGGATGGCCATGGAGAATGGAAATATTACACTACTTGGATTTCTTGACTTTAGTAACGCCTTCAATAGTGTAGATTTCGGTATCCTGCTTGGTATACTACGCTCAATTAACATATCTCCAATAGTGATTGCTTGGTTTTATAATAACCTGTCTGGTCACCGCCAACGTATTCGCATTGAGGATTCGTTTCCTCTTGGTATGATATCTCACTCGGTGTACCGCAGGGTGGCGTTTTATCCCCTTTACTTTTCGCAATATTTATTAATACCATTTCCAAAGAATTAGTTTCATCTTTGTGCAAACGATCTCCAAATGTACACACAAGCTCCATCAAATACAATTCACGAAGATTTTCTAGTTATCAATGGTGATTTGGAACATATCTGTGAGTGGAGTACCAACCATAGTCTTCAGGTGAACCCCTCAAAAACTCAAGTTATTATGGTGGGGAGTCCCGGGATGATATCCCGTATTAAACTGACACAACTGTCACAAATTAATTTTAATGGCATGCCGGTACCGATCAGCGATAGCGTCAAAACTTTAGGGATATTAATAGATAAAACTTTGTCATGGGGCCCACAACTCTAAGAGGTATTGCGTAACTTTCTGCAGACTGCTACAAAGATTTCGCTTGCACAGACGCTCCTGCTCCCAATATTGGACTACGCCGATGCCAGCTATCTTGATCTCACAGAGGAGCAACTCGATAAGCTTGAACGCCTTAAAAAAAAATGTATAAGGTTTATATTTGGCCTACACAAATATGACCACGTATCCGAATACCGAAATTTGCTCAAGTGGCTCCCGATTCACCTATATTTTATAACATATCGTTCAATCCCCTTACTCCACCTTATCTCAAGCAACGTTTTAATTTCCTATGTGACACATTCGAGGTTGTTGCGATCATCGGAAAACTTAAAACTGCAAATACCAGTGCATTCGACAAAGTTTGCTCACAAATCATACACAGTTGAAGCAGCACGGCTCTGGAATGCCCTACCTTTATCTATCAGACGAGCTCAATCATTAGGATCCTTCAAAAAAATGTTAAAAGACTACTATTTGCAAGGTAATGTCTAAGATAACTATAGGTATATATTTACTTGTATGTGTAGGTATATGTATGTTTCTATATATATACATATGTATTTATATCTATGTACTTATATTAGGTATTTATATATATTTGCGTTTAAACTAGCACACATTAAATGACTGTACACCACAGCCACCCATACGAGATCATTCAAATCCTATCCATCCAAAGGTTGCCTGTTAGATATTGCTTATTGTGATAAGTCCGCCCATTGTACATTTTATGTGAAAATATCAGATGTATTTTATATGTATATGTAAGGTCGTATCGGCCCGGAAGTTCCACAAGCTTAAAACACTTCCGGGAAAGCGCACAGTGATGGAGTGCCAATCAACCAGGTAATTGGGTAAAAAGGTTGCCGATATTGAAATATATCAGGACCTGATCTGATCGTCAATACTCAAAAGCAAATGAGCTGCGACTGCTGCGATGTGTAAATATTGTTTTTCACATTCTCTAATATAACACGTCGCCTAAACCTTAAAAAACAAAACTTTCCAAAAGTGCTTATCCGATTCCGGGGACTTCAATCCCATACATATTTTCTTATGAATATTTCAAACGAGCAGACGGTTCACCTGATTATAACAACAACCGCCACTCATGTACTCAAGACTGATAAGTGCGCTGCCCGCTTTTGAAGGTGATGACGGTCGGGAGAGGTGAGAGGCAAGAGGAGTGGGGGTCGGGACTCTAGTGACCTCACCCATTCGAGATGGCCTATTTATGCCTGTATATAATATATCCCCCAGAATATAAACAATTGTAAAATTTGTCTATCCCCGCCGTATTTGCAGCTCCACGTTGGTCTAATAGGAAATCACTATAATCCTGTGTTTTTACTCACAAATTAAATTCATTGTACCACCAATAAAATTAATTATAAAGTAACTTAATTATGAAATACGATAAAAAGCGAATATAAAAAAGCGGATACATCAGTTAGTCGCGGTTCGACCTTGTCACATTGCAAGGCCAATATTGTTTTAATAGTTTAGTGAAATCAATAAAACAGTCCATACATTTAAAAGTCGAAATGGCAAATTTTACTATTCATATTTATAATTGTAATTACATATATATTAAATTATATTTAGAATTCGGAGAATTTAAATGAAAATGAAATATAAGCCTGTGCCAGAGAGATCGATTGATATGTATTTGTGAGCGATTTTAAATAAGTTGCATATATCAGAATTGTAAGGAAACAGGCTCAGTTGTAGTTAAATGTCCAGATCAGTGACCACAACAGGTTTGTTTTCGTTGTGGTCACTGAACCAAAGCTGGTTTTTATAAAATGACTCAGGTTTCTCAAATACAAAAATAGCAACAAAGATTTACATTCCAATTTGTTCGTATTGTGATGTTTACACACAATTTTCAAGAGATACCTAACGTGTAATGGTTATCATCTCTTTTTAAGACAGCTCTTACACTAGACAAACATGTAAACAACGGATACAAATAGTACCCACAATCGCGACAACTATTTCAGAGAAATTTTCGCGAGAAAATTACAAAAATTTTCTTCCGGTGTGAAAATCGAACCCATGACCTCTGACACAGCAGGCAGAATCACTAACCACTAGTCCAACAGGCCAATCATTGAATCTGGATCTGGATCTGGATTCTGTTCAGAAACTTTAAGTAAAGAAAATGTTGCGAACATAAAACTTTGAGTTTCGAAGTGTATTAAACTCGTGCTAAAACCAAATGTTTTAGAGAAAATTTAAGTAAATAACAATATATCTTATTTTTTCCACAGGTGATTTTAAACATAATTATAAAATAGTTGTTATAACAATGTTGTGACATTAAAGAAAAAAAAACAAAGAAGTGTTGTGTAGCTGCCTAGGCCTTAAAACCAAGTGGTTTTTAATTTAGGTGGTTCGACTTCCATTTGGCCCTACCAGTTTAATTTGTTAGGGTTTATCCTTTCTTGTCGTCATCATTTGGTGTAATTAAATCAGGATGCGTTGTTTTATTTTATAATACTAATTAGCATTAAAAAATTTAAAGATTTCTATTAAAGATATATATATATATAATTCTTTATGAATAACCTTAATGAATCATGATATAATAGTAGGTACTACTATATACAAACACACATGTCAGTATAATGAGTGGGGTAGACAGACACGTAGACGTTTAGATTTTTCCAACTATCATTTAGTCAAATTTAGTTAGTAACGGTATATTTTATATTATATATAAGTATAACTATTGTAATAAAACCGCTATAAACAACTTCTTTTTTTTTTAATAACAGCCTGAAGGTAATTACAGGAAAATATCGCAGTAATACCACGGCCTCAGATAAAATCGGTTGTCAAACGATTCTTTCGTTGTTTTTACCTCTCCTTTACCCTCCCCCCATTATCTCCTGTTATTTCCCTCTCCCCTTCATCACCCTCAAAAGCGGGCAGTGCACTTACAACTCCCGAGTAGAGGTGTCCATGGGCTGCAGTTGTTATATACCATTGGATGACCTTGCCCCCTATGCCATAAAAAAAATTGTTGAATAAAGCCGACGTAGATTGTTATATACTTAATTACTTTTTGATTTGAATATCTATGGCATTACGGCTTCGTGTTCAAAATATGTACTGTATGTGTTAATATATAATGTATAAATATTGTTTAATCTTACTTATCTTAGAAATCCTTTATACAAATGTACCTAAGCGATTTTACCCATCAGCACTTCGTAAGGCACACATGTACATACACATGTCTCGATCACATTTCTAAGTTACTCCGCAAGATAAACATTAATGACATTCTAATGATGGGAATGCAATGTGTTTTTAACGATTGTTGCAGTTTATGTACTAACTGATTAAAATTAATGAATCTAATATTACTTAACAATTTATCAGAAAGGATATTGCAATACAAAGTGGTAATGAAATACTGACGAGGTTGTAAGTATAAGAAATGGCAGTTCAGAAGTATCAAAATGGCAATTGCAGTTCAGAAGAGAAACAGGCGTGAGCTTATGCTTAAAATGTATAATATTTTTTTAGTCTAACTTCTGTTAAACTTCAAAGTTGAAAGACAACTAAAACGTTATGAATAAGATCAATAATAAGAATCTATATTTAACAAACAGACAAACAAAATTGGATTGAAATTTTGAATAACAAAACCATAATTTTTATTCGCAAGTGAGATTCGGTTGCGACATCTTTGAAAGTAAAATTTTCGATACAACCGGTTACAGAATGTGACGTATCAGGTGATTATTGTAGTAATACTAGTTTGGAGGCAGATGAAAATAATATAAATTTTGATAAAAGGAAGCGTAGGATAACGAATATCCATAAATACATGCAAGTAATGATATACTACATGAAATTGTTTTTTGATTTTCTAAGGAAGAATTTGTTACAATTATTTATTTTGTATTAAAATAAGTAAAATAAACAAATGCCTTCGATGTTAAGAGAAAAATATTTTTTGTTGATATAAAATACATATGTAATAAGAAGTATATACACTTTCACTAAATTAATTTATGTATAGCATAAATAAAAGAATTTAATAAGAAATAATAACAAATATACAAACTTTGTACTATCGGTTTCACATCGTTCATAACGATTTCTTCGTGTGTAGCCATTTTAAATTGTTTGACACACTAATGCACAATAAAAACTTCATAGACAACACTGACAAAGTAGAAAAACAAACACTAGTTCTACATTTAAAACTTTCAATGTCGAACTCCGCGCTGACAGACGTATTGTGCGCGCAATCCTTGTCGGTAGACTCGATCGGATTTACAAATTGAAGTAAAGGTTTGTTCTCGTCACTGACAGAGAGGAGTCGAACGTAAACAGAGCGTTTATTGCTTGATAAGAATGTATATTCCATTCGTTTAGCTTTTAATCTTAAAAAAAAAGTAGTCAGTTAATAGTAAATAAAAAAATTCTAAAATATTTTTAGTGTACGTTCGTATACAAAAGTATACAAAATCATTTTTCATTGCATGCATCTTTTTGTAACGAAGATCCTTATCGTTGCGAAAGGGGGCTAGACGGAAAAAATTAAGACGAAAAGTTGTAACGACACTTTTTGCTATAGTAAGCTATTGTAAGCCGTGCGGGGTGCGCATGTTTCTCTGTCTCTCTGTCTGTCTGTCTCTCTCTCTCTCTCTCTCTCTCTCTTATAGAAAGCAAGCCAGATCTTTTCGTTTCGTCTTTCTATTTCGCATTGAACAGTGTGGTGTCGCGACGATTATGTGTATGAGGACTATGCAGTGTTTTATGTATAGTCTACGGGTGATTGTTATTATTATTCCAGTTTGCTATTATTTTTCATGTAAGAAGCTGTTTCTTTTTATATTATTATTTTATAAATCATTGTAAATAAAATAAAGGTGTTATGATAGTTTTGTAAAGTTTTTATTTGATTTTTTTTTCTAGAAACTTCGTTCCTATCTGGTGTCCCGCGACACCACACCTTTTTTTTTTTGACAAAGGGATTGGACTGTTATTTTACAGACGGTATATATACATCAGTACAGTTGCCGGAACTGAATAATTGTTGGCAAAAAGTAGGCGGTGAGACGTCTCTGCCTACACTGCGGGGAGACAGGTGTGAGTGTATGTATGTACATATATACATTTTATGGTACTGATTGAGTGTTTTTTAATACTATTTACAACATTTTCAATAACACTTACGAACATACTTAAACTAGAATTGTTAAAGTTAGTAGTAAGTTAAATTGTAACTTAGAATTGTTTCTAAGAAAAGTAGAAAACCGCCTTCAATGCGCCTTTTCAATCTGTTTGCGCAATACTCTCAATGCGCAATCCTGCAATTTAAAAGCATATTACTAATTTTACTGATATGTTTGGTTACCTGATCGAATCCGGTTTTTTTTATATCGGGAACACCGTAAGAGTAAATACTTTCTATTAAAAAAAATGAAAATCGCTTTACATATATAAAGAAATATACCTACAGTCGAATATAGTAGTTCCGCCATCTTTGAAGTCTGTTAAAAATTGAAATAAATAATACTATGTTGATATATATTATTCGACCCGAAACTGCACATTCTTCTATTGGTAGTATTTAAGATTATTGTTTAATTATAGTTATAAATGAGGGTATTATTTGTCATACTGCTATTATGTATTTAAGTTATTTTTGGTAACCAGGAGTGAGGATTTAATAAAAAAAAAAAACAAATTGGATGTAGGCTAACCTCAGTTCCAAATTTTTCTTATTGCAATTAAAATACTAAACAGTTCACATCAAACGATTTTATAATTCGAAATATGATTGCAGGTTATTCATTAAATACATAACAGATCAACAATAAAACAATAAAGATATAGATTTACAACGAAATAAGATTAAACAACAAAATATGGCTAACGTATGTCGCACGACCTATCAAGACACGTTCTTACCGAGCGCTGCCCGAACAGCAAGAGAGCGGACATAGCCAAACACCGTGTCTATATAGATTCGCACTACATAGTGTATTCGTAAACTACCTGCAATGCTTTTATTCTTACGTAATTTTTATATAAGAATAAAAGCATAGCAGGTACTTTTATTTTAGCTTTATGTATTTCGATATAATGTGAATCTTTTTTTTAATAAGACAACTTCTACATTAGGAATAATTCCTGTGTCGCGGAGGCTTAAAATAAATCCCTAAAGTCATAAAAAAGAAAAAGAATACTTGCGACAACTATTTGTGAATCACACAATTTTTTTTCCGTGTGGAAATAGAACTCACTACCTCCGGTTCAGCAGTCAGGGACACTATCCACTAGACCAACAGGCACGTCAAAAACATAATGTATACTAGTATTTATAATTATGTATTTATATTCACATATTGACGAGCTCTTCCAATTGGTCCCACCTTCTCCCTTCCTCTACAGGACTACACGTGCTGGCCTGAATAGTCACCGTTTGCGAGTCGAAGATATGCGATCCCGAACCAAACGGTTTGGCTCTTCTTTCCTGTGCCGATCGGTGAAAGCCTGGAATTCCCTACCAGCGCACGTGTTTCCTTCCCAATTTGATCCCGGGTCTTTTAAGCGGGGCGTGAAAAAGCATCTCACCAGGCCGCCATAGTGTGGGTCACCATGCTGCATTGACTAGACATGCAATGAGGATGGTGACCACCACTCTTGGACTCCATTTATTGCTTACCATCAGGCAAAGTGGAGTCATTATGGTAGGCTTACAAATAAAAAAAAAAAAAAAAAAATTAGAATAAAAACTTTTTCTAGTCTAGCCGGGCATCCCCGAAATACACACGTGAGTGAAATAAATATTAACATAATATAACCAGTACATGAATTAGGTAATAGGCTGTAAATAGCTATATTTTTATGAAAAGGAGTGTAATGTGTTTCTAATATAAATAGTTCCCTGTGAAAAAATATGACAAACTTTAGATCAACTGAACAAAATTAAAAATATATATAATCATTTGGCTACAAATGATATGACAATGATATGATATGATGATAATGACATAATTTTGACAAATGACAGTCGTATTTAACTCATGATGGTTCCGACTAAGCACTCATTGAAGACTTCTGCAATTGCAAACTGCTGCACGGATCTCGAAGTGGTTTAAGTAGTTACCTCGCCATTACGATGCTGATGATTCTAAGTCTGGGTGTTCTTTGTGTCAGTAATGCAAATGTTTGTAAAGTTCCCGAGTCACAGGAATTAATCCTAGTGTAGTAAAAAAAGGGACTCAATAAAAAACAACAACAAAGTGCTTTGGCAAGGCAAAATTTAAATAAAATATGCATTGTTCATATTACTTATAGTATAAAATTTTTAAAGCTTTTTGCCTCGCACGACCAGTTTATGGAACAAATTGTCACCTGCCGTGTTTCCGAACCGATACGACCTTCAAACCTTCAAGAAAAGAGCTTACTCCTACCTAAAAGGCCGGCAACGCACTTGTGACTCTTGAGTTGCGGGTGTCCATGGGCGGCGGTAGTCATTCATCATCAGGTGATCCGTCTGCTCGTTTGGCCCCTATCGCATAAAAAAAAAACAAAACAATTGTATGTCATCTGCAACAATATTATAATTTAGTATAATAAAATAAAATATTGTTATAGCAGCAAATACAACAGACAATACAACAAAGATATAAAAATACGACGTATCACTCATTGAGATTGGTGTCACCTCTTAAAACCTTTTTTTTTAACGTGTGGCAACCCCCCGGGTACCACCTCATCGAGTGAAACTCGACGAAGTGGCTATGTCGGAATCGAACCGCCTAAAACTACACGGTGTTGTTGGTTAAGATATAGCCTAGAAAGGATCTCCCTCGACCCCCGACAGGCGTGATCACCTGCTATAAAACAGGTAGTCTCGAAACGGGTTGGGAATTTGCTTCCCAATCCGAGCTCGAAGAGCGTGTGCGGATCAGAGCTCGTCGGCTCCACGGTGGACAGGCCACCGGTGTGTGTAGGGCAGTATGCTCGCGACAGCGTACTCAAGTACTTCCTGAAGCAGCAATGGCCAGTAAGCACCTGTATCAGCCGGTAAGAGAGGCTGCCTTGATGCTTCTCAAGCCATTCCTCCATGACTTGCCATACAGCCAAAATTGTGGGGTGTCCTGCACTTGGTCTGAGTTTGGACTTAGACCAATGGCTAAAGAGGATGCTGAAACCCAAGGTCCAGCATCTACTTTCGCCATTGGTATGATTAAGCAAGGGCTTTTGTTTCGAGGTCCTATGGCATAGTGCCGGTGAGAGGACTCGCCATAGGACCTCGGGGACCTCGGCCGCTCGTGGGATATCCCCTCATAAAAACCTACAAAGGAATACATGATTCTAATTATTTTTTTATTAGCTAACGTTGGGTTAATATAGTTTCCTAAAAGATGTCCTTTTTTTTAAACTGCTTTAAATCAATTTCAATGTTTCATCATCAAAAAATATATAAAAATATGTGGTATCCAAAGATACTGTCTCTTTACCTCCTCCTCTCTCCTCTCTCCTCCTATTATTTTTTCTGACGAATAACTCAATATCACGCCCACCGATTTCGTCGATTCTGTTTTTATTGGAGAGGATGAACTTCAAGGATAGGTAGATGAGAGTTTGGTTAGGTTTTTTTTTTTTTTTTTTTTTATGCGATAGGGGTCAAACGAGCAGACGGGTCACCTGATGGTAAGTGACTACCGCCGCCCATGGACACCCGCAACTCAAGAGTCACAAGTGCGTTGCCGGCCTTTTAGTTAGAGGTACGCTCTCTTCTTGAAGGTTTGAAGGTCGTATCGGTTCGGAAATACGGCATTTCGGCAGGTTCTGACACTGGCATCTATGAAAAAAAAACATGAGTCTTAAATTTTATGATGGACGCATTGAAGTCGGTTGTCTACTTTTTTAAAGTCCATTATTATGAAAGTAAACTATTTATCCATAGATATATTGACATGCCCCTGTCATTATTATAATCTTTGAATTTCTGCCTCAGCGAATACAGATTGTCTCAATTATAAATTGCTTGCCGTGTTCTGCAGCGTAAAGACAGACTGAATATCAGAGGCATTGCCCCTCAGTAAAATAAAATACAAGATGTCGTCAATGATGAGGGCCAGACACTCGTATGTGTGGGAGTCACGACGTCGTGATTAAGAGTATCAAAGGTACGGGAGATATCGATGAAGTGTTTTCAGAATTTCAGAATTCATAGACTTGTTAACTTGGTCAGTGAACTTTGAAAGGATGTCACTAGTACCCTTTCCCTTTTAAAATCCAAATTGATTTTCAAGCCAAGTTATTAGGACGCCACTTGTACAACATCTATATTTTATTTTGTTTATATCACTTTTCTAACTTCAGATCTTAAAACCTATACCGATCTGTATAAACTGTACTATTGTTATGTTTTTCTGTACAATAAAGAGTTATCTATCTATCTATTTTTCCAAGTGCTAAATAGGCCGTTGCGTTTTTTTAACAGTTTATTAATAATTTCATTGATCAAGGTAGCCCGATTTAACCACTGGCTTATTTTATATTTTTTGTGTTTAAGGAATTCCTAATGAAATTATGAATTTGCTAGGAGCAGTTTCTGTCACTGGTCTGTGTCCATATTACCTTATTCAATTGATCATTTAACACTTTATAATGAACACGTTTCTTGGGAACACCCTTTATTCGCCGAGTATCTAAGCATTGGTCGGCCCTTCAGTACTACATCCAGCGCTGCAAGTCGTCAAGGTGCAAGATTTTTTTACTGTTATAAATTTAGTCTCAATTCTACTGTGCTCAGTGACTCCACACATAAATCCGTGCTCACTCAAGTATGATTCAGTATGTGATGACATGGTTTTAAGATCCAAATTCATATCACCGATGAATAGTGCATTTTTTTGCAATTTGAAACTAGACAAGTACTGGTGGTGTGAAATAAGTGAGGTAGGTGCACTAAAAGCATGAAAATATACATATATGCTAAGAAAAAAAGTTGTACAAAAGATAAATAGTAGTATAATCATAACATATATTGACATCAGATACAATCATACATAAATAATAAATATATACGATAATATATATAAATAAAATAATATATAATTATATATAAAGATATACACAGTCATATGTCACTAACGTTCTGATAACTCTGCCAGCTTACGGACGAGAAGAGCACGAACCCTAGTTTTGAAAGACAGGCGACTTAGTGCCATCCTGATTTCCGGCGGCAGGGCTTTCTAGAGGAGGACGGACTGTACAATGAAAGATGAATTGACTCCAGCAGAAGAATTACTGGGGCATAATAAAAGAAGATTATTTGAAGAACGGAGGTTTGTGCTATGATTAGAGCAAAGATACTGGAAAATAGTGGTAATATATGAGGGAGAAGTAGGTGAATTAAGAATTGCAAGTCACGGCGTGCAAGTGCACGACGTTCACAAATCGGAACATAGATAAGAACTGAAGGAGGAAACGTGGTCATACTTACTAAGATTATAGATGAATCGAATGCAGTTATTAAGAAGACGGTCATTTTTGTTGAGATGATCTGCATTCAGGTCATAATAGCACCATAGTCTATAATGGGGATGATCAAGGTTTGAACCAAAATGGTTTTAGTCTAACGGGGGAGAAAGTTCTTGAGCCGGTATAACGCCCGCAGTGACCCTATGACGCGTTGGCTAACACTTGTAACCTGGGTGTGCCAGTTAAGATTGGTATCGATGAATAAGCCCAGATTCTTGACAGAGGAACTGAACGGGATTATTGATCCGTTAAAAGTCACAGGTGGCACTTCTGTCTGAATCTAGCCTGCGAATCATCCGTTGACTACCTACAATGATGGCTTGGCATTTGGAGGGGTTCACCGTTAAGCCAAATCTGACGGACCAATCACTGATAGCTTCCAAATCTCGATTTACCATCAAAATTGCCTACGATATATCTCTTCTACAGTTGTTTGATAGTACAGCTGCAAGTCATCGGCGTAAAGATGATACGCACACTGAAGATTATTTGTGATAAAATTGATAAATATAGAGAATAATAGAGGGGATAGAATGCCGCCTTGTGGAACAACAGAACGAAGATCACGCCAACTCGAGGAGGATTTATTGACGCTAACGGTCTGCTGGCGCCCCGAGAGATATGATGAGATTCATTCAAGTACATCAGGTGGGATCATAAGATGGGATAGGATGGATAAAAGGATGTCGTGATTGACTGTGTCAAAAGCGTTCGAGAAATCGACCAAAGCCAATACTGTGACTTTGGAGTTCTCTATGCCTGTCCACTAGTCACTTTCAGAAAGGCGGAAGTAGTGCTATGACCAGGCCTAAACCCTGTTTGAAAAGGCTTAGTAGGTTGTTCCGTAATATAAATTGTGATAGCTCCAAGCACTTTGGAAAGGAAAGAAAGAATGGAAATTGGTCGTAAGTGATTCATGTGGGAAGGATTAGGGATCTAGGGGTGAGGAATGACAATGGCATTGCGCCACATGCTAGGGAAGACACTAGAGTCTTGTGAAAAATTTACTATAAGTGTAAGCACAGTGAGAAGATGATCGAGGATGAAAATGACCATGCGACGATTGATGTGGTCGCTTCCCATGGCGTTAGACTTAATAGAAAGGATTATCTTTTTGATTTCACCTGGTGCAACTGGAGAAACCTGAAAAAAATCAATATTGGAGTGGGGTATATCAGCCAGGTGTTTTAAAGTACGACACTTGATTAGATGATGAAACGAAGGAACAGACGTGAAATAGCGGTTGATATCATCTAGAGCAAAAGTAGTAGCAAGTAGTAGAAACTTCCAGGGGTTTGAGGCAGAAGAACAGTTGATATTATTTAGAATATGGCAGCGTTTAGCATTGCGCACCATTTGATTACACCGATTTCTTGCAGTTTTGTACACAGCCCAGTTTTCCTCGCACTGAATTCTCCGAAGTCTGTGGTAAGCCTTGTCTCTGCGCCTCATTGCAACTCGTATGTCAGCAGACAACCATGGCGCTGGTGGACGCTTTATTCTAACTTTCCTCAAGGGGGCATATTGATCATAAAGTTTAATTAACATAGAATTGAATAAATTTACTTTTTCGTCGACAGTAGAAACCTCAAACAAGGGTTTCCAGTTTAATTTATAGGCGTCGCTGTTCAATTTAGCCATATCTAAACGACCAAAACAGCGAAGTTCAAGAATAAGGGGGCGGGGCTTTGGACGTTTCAGGGCGTATGAAAGGTAAATGAGGTTGTGGTGGGAAAAGGCAGGTGCTGGGTATTGACCATGACTGCGGACAAGGGAAGGGTATATTCTATTTGTGTAATTTACACTGAATTGTAAATTACACGTGTTACTTCCGGTACTGTCGCAGCTGGACGACTTAGCAGCACGATTAGCAGTCAGTTTCGCTAACCACTAGACCATTTATGTTATAACTCTACAAATACATTGTGTAGTACAGACAAAACAAAAACAAACAAATTGTGTTACATGAAATAAAAATTTGTTATTCAAGTAGTTATTACCCCCTGGCCTGTTCCAGATTCAACGCGAAGGAAACGGCCGCCCACGTTATCCAAGAATGCGAGTGAATGGCTCCACAACGGGCCATTACCCTCTAGAATGCGAGGTCACTCCTGAAATCCTTTTTAATAACCGAGTAAGCTTCTACGCTTCTGGAAAGAGTCAGGCTGGCTCAACTAGACAGGTTGGCTGTACGTATAACTGACCGTCTGTAAGGTTAAACGTGGAAACAGCCCAAATAATCAAATATAAAGTTCCTGGAGAAGTCCCAAAAATAAAAGTAATAAATAGTTATCTACTAGTAACATCATAAGAGTAGTAATTATTCGCTTCTTTATTTTAAAATTGTAGATATATTGTCACAGCACAATAATATACAAATAGTTTTAAACATCAAGTTATGTAGACATAATAACATTTTGTGACTCAATAAAGCCTTCCCACTTACCGTCATTCGGGGCTGTGTGACTGAATCCAAACTGACTGAGAGAAAACAGCCTGATCAATCAGTCGCTTTTTACGACACCCACGGCAAGAAACGGGTCGGCTCTATTTTACTTCACCGAGGTCTGTACGGCAAATATAAATATTTAAGTTCGATATATTAAACACTTTATGTATCTTTGAGTATATTTGGAAGCTTTTAAGACACTTGTGTAAAGTTTCTTACGAGTGCGAATGACGATTTATACAATTTGTTGTTAAAACAAGCTTTCAAATTTTACTATAAGAGTCTTTAACTGCGTACAGTAACATTTAAATTAAATGAAGGTGGAAATTATGGGAACGACTTTAAGCACAGTGCTATAAACTACGTCGATATAAACTCCGAAATTTAATTATTGCTACTGAGTTTCTAATTATACATCAAATATTCAAAACGGAATAATATATATTTATATTTTGTATTAATTTTCTCAAACATCAATACTATAAAATACCACTGTCTATAAAACCCTCTAACAACTTTAAAAGGACATATGATTATTAAAAGGATGAGCAGATTTTTTTTTAAACAACTACACTCTTGATTATGTCACCTCCAAAGGCAAAAAATATAATTAAAATCGGTTCCTAAATCCTTCACTAAAACCTTAAAAATCCCCTCCTTTTTATCCCGGATTTTTATAATATACAGGATGGTAAGTCACAACAATCACCCATCACCTACAACTCAAGAGTCGTAAGTGCGCTTGCCTTTGAGGGTGTTGAGGGGGCTTTGAGGGGAGGGGGGGTGGCCTCCGGTACCCTCAGTCATTCACGAATACAATGACAGCGTTGTTGTCAACCGGTTTTCTATGAGACCGTGGTATTACTCCGGTCGAGTTGGCCGATTCATGCCTAAGCATGGCTTTCCCAAACCACCAACCGGTTACTAACTACTACTTGCAGTAATAAGGTTACCAAAAATCAGCGAATTAGTGAACTATTTATGCTCTGATGGAATTAATTTAACATAACCTAGTTAAGACCTGATATTAGGGAGACCTTTTTTTTAAATATAGTGAAACAGACGAACAGACGGGTCATCTGATGATAAGGGACAACCGCCGTCCTTAGACATCTGACACTGAAGAGTGTGTTAACCGGCTGTGAAGGTGATGAGGGATGGAGGATGCGAGAGGGTGATGACGGGATAGGACAGAGAAGAGTGGGAGTTGGGCCTATGGAAACCTCACAAATAGTCTAACTATTTGTACACTATCACAATATCTTCTCCGACTTGAAAATTATTTTTTATTTCTAGTTAAGAATACTTTCTATTGATGAAAGGTATTTATATCTTAATACCTTTCATCAATTTCATTGTGTTTTTTTTTAAAGCAATAAACAAAGTTACTCATATTATCAGTTAGAAAGTTAAAATACTAAAGCGCCTACGCAATTATTCTGAGCCATCGTATGAAAATCATTCGGCGTTTAATATTTTTATGTGCTTGTTACTAAAATTTATACAATTACAGATGTAGTAGTCTTCAAAATGCTGGTGTTTAATATGCCTTCGGGTATCTAGGCGGGAGTGTGTGTGTGTATATTTCTACCAAAAAAAATATTACATTTTGTCGAGGTTGTTGTCACTTTTTATTAACATAATAATATATTTTTGTACATTACCTGTGTAAATTATGCAGGTTTCACACGCCGTCGCTTTTTTCTCATTTTCGGTGGTTACACGGGTCAGATCTATTAGCTCCGGACCCAAATGTCATTATGTGTTTAACTTGGTTCAGAGGCAGATGTTTTATATTATCTCTTTTTATAACATTTTACTCTGCTAACAATGCTGTGTTTCAGTTTTAAGTGTGATGTCAGAATAAACGTATTCTTCATCTTTTTCTTCTTTATTTTTTTGTATTAAAGTTGAGACAGAGTATATATAGTACACGTTATGATACATATATATGCATTATATACATTATAGTACACGTTATAAAAACATAGTAGGATACATACATTTCTACATACATACAATCACGCCTAAGTCACCGATAAGGTAGACAGAGCTAAATCAAATTTTAATTATATGTATTGTCACCGTCGCTGTCCTCCGTAAAATGTATTATGTAATGACTTACTTGTTAATATTCTCTATATCTATGTAAATAGTATACTTCATTTTACTATGTTTGTTAATGTGTGAGCAAAATGTATCTATCATAAAATTAATTTATATGTCGTTGCTTCGCTTTAATTCTTTTTATCTATTTCGGTATAGTGATTTTGTTCTGGTTGCATCGTTTTCACGCATAATTATAATTATATATAATTATTGTTATTTAAACACAACATTTTAAAAGAGTAACGGTGGAGTTTCTTGCCCATTCTTCTCAATACGAAACTACATTTTGGAAGGGGCACCTAGAATCAATTCTATTTAAATGTAAATGTTGACGCATTTTGGGCCTATTTGAAATAAATGCTTTGACTTTGACTTTGTGTATCCACAAGTGTTTCGAGTTTTGGTGTTCTCTGTGTCGTTTGTATGTTTGTAATAAATAAAAGTCGAATTTAAATAAATCCCTTGCCTGATAGACACTATCAATTTGCGTATGCAATGAAAGTACCGCGACCGAGCTCCATCAACAATTCTGTGTACAATTCTTTTACATGAAGTATCAACCATGTATTTATTTTATAACCACATATTCCTTTCAGTGTTTTTGTTAATTTTTTTTTTAAATCATAGCATATATATTTGATTTGATATAGATTCAACATTGAAACGTACTTTTTTTTACACTTCTAAATACAAAGGAAACTTGACTAATTTGTTAACAGTCCTGTTCTTTCGCTTAGTATTGAAAGTATGTAATGCACTCCCGTAATGCATGCCTGACAGTTGATGCGTGCGCATGTGTTTGGTGATTACACAGTAACTAAAAGTTAAAATATTATAATTACTTTTCTGTAGGCAATCTAGTAACGATTATGTACAAACAAATTTGTATCCGAAATATATTCAATGCGCTATGCAATCTGCAAAATTATGTAAATATTGCAATGCAGAGTAGAGGGTGCACTCACGGAGTGATATTTCTTCGCAAGACTGGAACGCTCGTTAATCCTGTCTCTGAAATGCTCTAACGTTTCCGTTTATGTTGAACATTTTATCAATGTTTTTCTGTTTCATGCAGTATCCGAATATCTCGTAATATCTTTTTGCTTGCAACTTCGAGAATTTATCAAATGCTTTCTGTAACTGTAATGTCAGTTCTGATTATCTACGTGTTAATATAGAAATACATTTTCAATTTATGCATTACTTTATTTGAACTTCTCACTAATGTTACGCAAGAAATTTTACAATAACATTATCAACCAATTAGTTTACAAACAAAAACAAGTCTCATTTTAATGAAAACATAAATATATGAATATTTATATCTAAGTACGTGCGGTAGTAACAACAAATGGTATACACCTACGCGTTTCAATTTTAGTTTCAGCTCATCTACCTAACTTAAATATAGCTATTTTATACAATACAAATGTTTCTCATATCATCCAGTACTGATACCGTGGTAAATTGTCCACAATCAATCACTTTGTCTTAAAATTTAGTTTTGCTATCAGTGAATCGAATCTATTTAAACTAGCAATTCTATAAGACATTTTTGTAACACATATCAGCGAGATGGTCGCACACTAAATAATGAATTTTACACTCATTTGGGTGCTACTTAGAATTTAAAATAAAGACGTAAAAAGAGTCCAAGCAACATATATACAAATTAAATAATTTAATTATTGTATATCCTTGCCAAAACATGAGAAACAATTGCTCATACTCAGCTCTACGCTCGTCTTAAAAGAATAGCGAATATCAACACGGCTTCGTGAAGGGTTCTTCAATTTGTATAGGTGGCTCTCTTCTTAAGTAAATTAATGGTTTCTTCTCATGTTGTAGGAGTGCTCCTTCTGGAATTCGTCATTGTTCTCTACTCGATCCCTTATTGTTTAATACTAAAATTTTAATAATATGCAAAATTAGAAACTTACAGAATGCTTTCAGTCTCCAATCTGTTCTCGACTGTTTGTACGATTATTGTAAGGATAACAAATTCGATTTGAATATTCCTAAATGTTACCTCTGCAGCTTTGAGTCCAATTTATTTTGCAAATACTTTTTATAGCTTAGCAAATACTTTTTTGAGTCGAGTAAATTCAATTAGGAACCTCGGTGTCGTTTTTGATTCAAAACTTTTGTGTAAAGACCATATTGATACAATTATGAATAAAGTTACACAGCAAGCATTGGCATTTTCAGAGAGTATAAGTTGAATTCAAAAATACCAAAAAAAAAAAATCCTTTATTGTGCTTATGTAGGCAGTCAGCATTAATAATGTTTACAGGTATGAAATCCAAGCCGGATTCCATATCAATATAATATATTTCCCATTGTACAATACGTTAAATGTTTAATTAAGATTTATTGTAATTCCTATGTTGCATATTATAAAAATTCTAATCTAATTTAATTATAATCTACATAGACAGAATTGAAGCCGTCCTAAGAAAATTCCTGAGGTATGTACGTTCAGTTCAGGTTTGGTACTTTTTTATCGAATTAATTGAGCAGATGTAGAAAATTCCATGTACTTCCCACTGTACGAGTGTAAGTCTATAACTGATCTTACCCTTTTTTGTTTCAAACTAGTGAACCATTTTTTCTCTATAGACTGTTCTGAGCTACTCAGTAAAATTAGATTGCGCGTATCGTTAGTAAGTCTAAGGAAACCGGATTTACTATACGTACCGAAGACAGCCTGAAATTATAGACCTTACTCCTATACATTTAGATAATATGGAACGTTTAATTTGTATCATGCGAATAGTCTCAATGTGTTCTATACCAGCATCAACCAATTAAAAACAACTTTAAGCAATATTTTTTCCATAATACGATGGCTCAACGTTGAGCTTTGTATGTTTTTTGTTTTATTTGCTACTTATTTACTGCATTTATTTTATACTGTTTTTTACTTTTTTATATTCTATCTATGTATACTGTTATTTTTTTTTTAATTTACATGCGAAAACTTTTAATTACCCATTAGCCGTTTTAAACTAGTCATTTTCAATGTACACAATAGCTATAAGTTTTCTGTAAAATTAAAATTAATTTAAATAAAAAACTCAGATACGTAGGTACTTAACCTTTTTGTTCTAGATAAAATATTGGCTGGATGTAATACAAAACTTTGTTTTTTTTTTCATAAAATTAAAAGCGAATGCATATCTTGGATTTAAAATGTATTTCCCTTGCTAATTAATGTTAGTTACTTAGTGATTGATAATTCTAAGAATAGGTTGTATAGAGTTTTCCAAGTAACTGAATTGTGAGATATTCTTTATGCTTGACAATGCGCGTTCGCATAAAGCTTATGTCCACCAGCGTGTATTTGGCAATGAAAACAACAGGTATAGCCCTACACTTTCGCCATAGCTCAAACCCATCGAGTATGTATGGGACATGCTCCAGAGACGTGTTTAAGAGGACCTAGACGGAGTAACAACAACCTAACAGTTGAAGGATGTCCTAGAATTCAATTGGCGGGAATTGCCGCAGGATAACATAAACAGACTCACCGATCCTATGAATAACCGGTAACGATTATAACTGCCACTACTGGATAGGCTTAGTATCCTGGGTATGGACATTTGCCAAGATCTTAATCCGTGTGATTACATCGAGAGAGTCACTAAGGAGGCCTCGCGGAAGCTCGGTGTATTGAACAAGGTGAGACGGTTCTTCACTTTTCCCTTTCTCCTACCCCTAAAGGTGGACAGCACTCTTGTGACACTTGAGTTGCAAGTGTTCATTGGCTGCGGTAGTCACTCACCAACAGGTGATCCGTCTGCTCGTGAGTCCCCTACATCATAAAAATAAAATGATGTCCATGGTTTTGCTTGATATCTTGTGTGCAAATGCTTATTACGTTACAAGTCAATTCATACCATAGTATTTAATGTTCATGTTAATAAACGAATATGTCTTGTGCATATAATTAGACTAAAAATCATTTAAAACGTATATTATCTACTATTGAACTCTATTTATCATTGGTCGGTTATCTTCAACATCTTCTTTAACATTGTTCCACTGCGCTTTCTCACTAGTTCCTAATATGACGAAGAATAGATTCATGATGAGGTAGACTCCAGCTGTAGAGATAAATACCCGTCTCCAAAGGTACGTGTCTTCCTGCCAATTAGTCAGTAATAATAAATTATTATTTACTAATATGTCAAAGTTTGAAATTCAAATTCAAATTAAATTTCTTCATTTAATAAAATTGCTCAGCCATTATTTGAAATCGTCTTATTTAAAAAATAATATTATAGATCAATACAAGCGTCACCGCAGCTATAATTCAATAATTAAATACCTAGCTGTGTTGATCTATAACCGCCCGTTTACAAATGGTTGAGCTTTATGAGAAGAAATCGGGCAAACAAACTTTTGGCCACTCTTTTAAATCACCAGACAGGTGTTACAAAATTTCGTGCAAGTAAAAGACGTACAAATATTGTGAACTAAAAACAGTCATTAAAAAATCGTGCTGTAGAGCGTTCTTATGTTTTATAAATATAAAGAACTTCACATTTTGTTAATTCCAAATTCTTATTTTTTTACTGATTATAGAAATCTTTGAATCTATTGGCTGTGTTACAATCAGAATATAAATTATTAAATAATTACTCACCACGTCAGTCAATATAACACCAACCAAAATAGGTGAAATGGATAAACCAAGATTTGCCACAAAATTGCTTATACTCATTATAATTCCTGCATAATTGGGTGATATATCTATGTGATTAATCTGAAACCGATTACAATATTGACGTGAAAGTACTAGGGAGGAACGTACCATGATATTCCTTCAAAACGGAGTGAGGTGCTTTTACCTTTACTATATGTCGTATGTCGTGTATTTTACTGTGTGTTTTCATTGATATTTAGAAATTTGGATATATTAATAACTTAAGAAATTAACAAAAAAACTTACCATGAATCCACAAGCATCTGATGTTTTAAACATGCAAATCAAGACCAACAATGTCTCCACAATGTAAATATTGTTAGGTGCATAAGCTAAGACTATAAGTCCAATTCCAGCTGAGACGAAACCTTTAATATCATGTTCACCCTTTAATATCAATATAAGCGACTCATCGATTCAATGAATAATAGGTACCGACAAGTTCAAACACGACACACACATGCACTACTGAATATACATTCACTACTATATCACCAAAGGGGTAAGCAGAGGAGTTTTAGTAGCTCAATTATTATTGCCCTTATTGCCAACCATAATTTAATCCCATTTACGTAAAAGGGGGCTACACTATTGCCGCCACCCGGGCACTGTATGCCTGTGTTTATACTGTCTTATAAATAACACTTGGATTCCTTGGTATGACCCTTTTATTCTACTGGAGCTATTATATTTATATACTGTCTATTCAAAAATACAATATTTCATAGAATAATAACATACCTAAAGAATTAGCGAATTTTCTCGCATTGGTAACGCTCAATTTTTTTGTAATAACCAACCAGTCAGTGAACCAACTAAAGAAAAAGTTAGCCATCCACATGCCTAAAAATGGTAACGCGGTCAGAAGTCCATTCTGAAAGTACCCAAAACAGAATATATAAGAATGTATGTACATATAGAAATAACACTAAGAGTAAAAACTCAAGAATAGTAAAATCTAGTTACCGCTTTAATGTTAACTCCCATTATCTTATCCATGTAGGTTGGTACTTCTGAATACAAAGTGAGATGTCCCCATCCATGAGCAATGTGTGCAAAAATTATGGCATATACGCCCTTATGGCTTAGTATTTTAAGCCAAGGTACTGACATTCTCTGTAAAATGACATATTGAGTATGATATACCGATGTAGCATTTATTTTACTAAATGAAAAATCCTCATGAAGCTTAAAATATACAATATACAATGCTTAAAATATATAAACAAAACATTTATTAAGGAAAACACTGTCTTATTTTGCCAAAGATACATCACCTTTTTCTCTTGACTGTCTCCTACGTCATCCTCAATGTATTTTCTTTCGATAAAAGATATTTTGGGGTGTTTTTCTGGAGTGTCAGAAAGAAGGAACCATATGAGGGCCGCCGTTGCACCTGATATTATACCGTAGAATCTGAATATTCCAGGCCAACCCATGGGTGAAGCTGATATAATACCCATCAATGGTAGTCCTAAAACTATTCCAAAAGCTTGACCTGAAATGTCGTAAAAATTAAAATGTATTGTAATTACTACTCATGTTTTATGTTCGAAGATTTTTAAAATGAATTTTAGTTACCTCCATATACAAAATCAGCTATTCTGCCTCGTTCACGAAGTGGCGTCCACTTTCCCAGAGCCGTGTGGAGTCCAGGAACAATACATGCTTGACTGAGACCTTGTACAAATCTGCAAACTGCTGTACAATACCAATTACCCTAAAGTCAATCAGCAATCCAAAATTTATATGTTACTTGTGCAAGTGCGGGCAATATTTTTTTAAAGTTTTATTTACATTTGTACATATCCTTTAAAAAACATTATAATATATAAATATGGTACTCTTATTAATTTGTGTAAAAACTTAAAACTTGCATAATATGTAGCCGTGGGCAATATCATTGACACAATAAAGTTGATTGCCATAGCTCCAGTTAGAAGGCATCTAACTCCAAGCTTATGAGCAATCATTCCAGCTGGGAGCTGCAGAAGCATGTAGCCCCAGTAAAATGAGGCTATAACTGTATCCTGCACCTTTTTATTCCAATCGAATGTTGGGTACTGAAACAAAACATGTGTAAAACCAAATTTCATTTCTTTTTTAGTATTTGAAGGTGACCATTAACATATAACTAAATCAGTTGAAACTTTACACGATAGAGCGTGCAAAAGTGGCCGTTTCATAAATAAAAAATACGTTTACCGGTGGCACCAATATTAAGGCATTCAAAACTCCTTCAGGCCTAAATTCCATCAATACTTCCGTTTCTTGGACTGCAGTCATATTAAATTCATTTTTATTTGATTGTGTCATAGCTACCAGTGTCATTCCCATGCATGATTTCATGCTGTATGCAGTCGCATACGTCCAAAATAATATGAAACATTGTTGGTGTCTGTAGCCCCATCCTGTGATGGAAATGTTTTAGTTCAAATTACCTTTTTAAATAATATTCCATAATTTTAGAAGTAAAATGTGACTGCTGTCGTGACTAATTATGTAGCTTAAAACTAAAATGGTAACATACATATGTACATAATTATGCTCACACCATATTCCCATCCAAGGTAAGCACAGATGGTAGAAATAAAATGGTTCCGGTGAATAAAAAAATCCTGGATACCTATATTGCACTAACATATGTCAAGTTAACGTTGACTAGGATTTTTGAGACTTTATCGTTTACTCTTAAGGCCAGCGATTTTAAAGAATACAGTACAGTAAAGTGTATCTAAAGATCATTAAATGACATTAATTTAATTTTTAAAAACTAAAATTGATTCTTCTTGTCCTAAGACTCTACTAGAGAATCTCATCTTATCCAATTCGGTTTTTGAACGGATCTAATTTTTACAAGATGTTCATGTTTGACATGTCGGACTGTATTAAAATGACTAACCTAAAGTCACTACCAATCAAATTTTTATTTAGTTTGATTAATCGTAGAAATAGATATTATGAAACACATTTTGACTTACTGTCACAAATATTACTGGACACTTCCTTTTTGACTGCCATAAGTGATGATGACAGCTATCTGAAATACAAGGAAATTATTTGTAAGCTGAGGGTACCTCACGTAGGATTCCTACAGGAGGAGTACGTGGGTTGAGTTATATCCAGAATACTAAACACATCCAAAAGTTTCAGTATTATAGTATAATTCAATTCTGTTCATTAGCATAGTGGTACAGTACTAGCAATTAATTAATGAAAAAATATAGGTGTAATGTGTAATTTATAAAAAAGTGACGTCAAAATGTATTTATGAAACTAATATTGAGACTTCTAATTGTCATTATGAATGCTAATCTCTTTTAATTTAAATTATGTAGAGTGACAAATAAAAAAAAAAGTATAGGTGTTCTATTTACATTTTCAATAATATCTAATCTTATTAATTATTATCTTAATTATTATAGGAGTACCACACAGACCACCATCAAATTTTAAGAAAATCTGTATAAAGGTGGCTGTATAAAGGTTGTCTGGACAGAATCACCATGATTAATAAGACCGAAAATTGTCATGCCTGTATGACATTACATGTTTTTTCTTTTTTATATGTATATTATAGGGGGCAGAACGAACAGACGGATCACCTGATGGTAAGTGACAACCGCCGTTCATGGACACCTGCAACTGGAGATTCGTAAGTGCGCCGCCCGCCTTTGAGAGTGAAGAGGGATGAGGGTATGCGGGGAGGGTAAAGAGACAGGGTTGAGGAGATGGGAAAAGGGGTGGGAGGTCAGGTTAGAGGAATTAGCAGCAGGGAGTTGAGCCTCTGGAAACCTCACTAATTTTAATTTCGGGGAAATGCAACGCAAGTGTTACTTCACAACCGGTTTTCTGTGAGGCCGTGGTATCGCACCGTTCGAGCCGGCCCATTCGTACCTAAGCATTTCTCTAACACGTATATCCACCACCAATGTCTGAATTACTTATTCTTTAAATGGTGTAGAATAAATAGACACAAATAAATGAAATAATTATATTGTTGGACGTTATTTATAGGTATTATAAAATGTATTTTTTGCATTTACTTACCTAATAAATAAAATACTCGCGCTTATTCTGTCACGTGAACCTACTTTACTGCAATACGTCCAAATAATAAGTAATACGAACATATAATGTTTTATGTACAAACCGGGATCAATAGATTATAGTATACACTCCTTTTGTCAATTGTCCTTGTTGATGCGCGTAAATGGCAAATAAGAGGTCGTATATTGTTATACGTTTAAATAAATTAATTTTAAAAGTTACGAAACTAATTGTTAATAATATTATTGCATATGGATTTTACCGTTTTTATTTATCACCGTATCTCGCCCCAAAACCAAGAAATATATTATTTATATATTCTAATGACTTGAAGGCAAATTTGTACCAAACGGACCAGCGTCTATTCTCGACTAATAATTTTGAACCGACCGACATTTCAAAACCAGATACAGTCACAGTGGCTATATCGCACTGGACCCGAGATACCCTAAGTGGGAAGCCTTCGGGAATAGTTCTGGTTAAATACCTAAAAGTAACACATAACTACTAGTTTACAGGATAATGCTTAAATTGCTAACAAAGAAGTACATAACTGATTTGCCGAAAAAAACAATATCATGGTTACGAAAATAGCTTTCATATCTTATATCTTTAAACGAGAATTTCAGATTATATATATAATATGAATGTCGGAAACGGCTCCAACGATATTCATGAAATTTTGTATGCAGGGGATTTCGGGGCCGATAAATCGATCTAGCTAGGTTTCATTTTTAGAAAACGTCGTTTTATCCATGTTTTTAGGCAATGAAAAACTGCTAAAATATCATTAGAATATGAAGGTAAATTTCCCCACTTTCTACAAGGTTGTAATAGGTCAGGTGGGAAATAGGGCGGTCTTCTAGAGATTCAGATTACACCGGTTCCAGTCCTGATGATTATTTAATTTAACTTTTTTTCAGTCATAAAGGTACTAATTATTTATAAGAAGTAACATTTTATAGACTTATGGTACCTACAATCCTATTGAATATTATGTTATTACAATTATTGACTATGTTATGAGTTGTGACAGATTTCGGAATCAATATTTCACATTTCAAAGTAATCAATTAAGATATCTTATATATACATATATATAGATATAATAAGTTATTTTTTGTCTCACATATCATAAAATAAATATAATTCACTTCAATGATCCATATCTCTGATAATGGGCAAGATTGAAATCGATTAATTAAAAAATCTTTTTTATTCATTTACATTATTAGGACTTCGCACAAAATTAAAATCGATTTTTGATACTATCAATCTTATCAATTAACTACCCATTTTTTTTCTTCATGTTGCTGTCACTTCAATAGTTCGTTGTGTACATGTGTTTTTTTTTTATATATTTGGAATATTTCTTTTAATAGTTGGCTATTCTAAAGAACTCTCATTACTTGCAACATCGACATAATCTGGCTGTCATTTCTGGACTTATTTAATGTTAATCTGGCCATACGAAATGGAATGTTTATATTGTGCTAATTGCGGGTCTTCTGTTGATTCTATTGTTTTAAAAGATGAGCAAAATTCTTCTCTTTATACAATATTGGGCAGCACTTAGTTTGTTAAGCACATTATGCTCTTTATATTAATTGCTAAGCGATTTGCTGCTAATGATTATCATCTCAACCGAAGTCTTTTTGACATATTATAGTAACACACATACACACAAGACATAATATATGACATAATAGAAACAACTATACATATATTTTTTTATAATATGGCTACATAATATTAGTGACAATAATGTGTAACAATTGACTTTTTTATTAAAATATTTTAATTGCTAGTATAGAAAGTTAAAATTTATAAATAAATAATCTATTAAAAATGTGTTGTATTTCTATATTTTTTACCTACATATATTTTATGTTCTTATTTTTCTGTAGAAATACTAACATGAAATAGTATAAATAATACGATGAACTCGTTGGTCTCGTGGTTAGTGACCCTTACTGTTAAGTCTGAGGTTATGGGTTCGATTGCCATACCGTTGCAAATATTTATGTTATGAATATGTCTGTAAGTGTCTGTGTTCTGTAAGTTGTTTACTGTATTTTTAGCTTGTTATTGAATGTCTCAAAGTTTATTAATAGTATCTATAAAAGTATTTTAACGTCTCGAAATCCATTCATGTCAACTCAAATATTTAACAAATAATGAATGATTCTATTTTATATTAAGAAATCGTTTATGATTCCAAATATAACAAGCATTTTCCTTAAGCCTTCATTTGTCTTATGATATGTTCTGTTTCACTGTAACGTTCTTAATTCAATTTTTATTTAACTGGCCGGTTGGTCTAGTGGTTAGCGATCCTGAATGGTAAGTCTAGAGTAAGATGTGTCTAGGTGAGATTTGTCTGCTATATGTATATAATAGTGTTTGTCAGCAGTCTGGTTACCACAATACAAGCTTTGTTTAACTTGGGATCTGACGGCCGTGTGTAAGATGTGTGGAGTTAATAAAAAATATTAATTTAACAATACATATATGTGACTTTAAGACTATGTACGTATTTCATACAAAATGCCTATGCATTTCTTTATATTTCTACATGTGTTTTTAAACACCTATTTTTCTAGTTTTCAATGGACCAAATACCTCCGTGCAGAATATGGAGAAACTACTTTCAGATTGCTCAGATTCCAGATACCAGACCTCTTCATTAATATTGAATTCAATTAGTATTTCAACTTGACTGAATCTATTGTCTCCAACCTATGGTGCCTGTAAGAGATATCCTCGTGCGATAAGACCACCAATTGTATTATAGAATTTGTTCGTAGTTTTAAATTTATTTTGTTGTATTTAAAAACTTTTGTACAATAACGAGTATCAGTCTCTTTATTGAAACGAATACATATATACAATTTACATTTTTAAGTATACCATATAAATACAAAATGTGTTTTAAAAAATAGAAAATAGTAGACACCCACAACAGGTACACATCGGTGGTTCCTGTGCCCTAGCCACCTGTATCTTGGTAGAAACCGGTAAGCAGGGCTCCAAAGATAGTAACCACTTGAAAATGCGGGCCATGTCGAGGAGAACTGCCTTCTGCATCAGTCCCTTGACTGGATCAATATAGCTGGAGGCTTAAGATGTTGATCGAGGCTCTTGGATATCAATCCGTAAGCAGATGTGACTATCGGCATCATCTTGACCATCAAGGGAACCACAAAGAACTGTTGCTACTGTCATTTTTGTGGGCATGTGGGCTATAGAATCAATTAAGCCAATAGTTGTTGAGTCCATCTGGACCAGCTGATTTCAAATGCGTAATGAACGAACTGCACAACTTGCGTCTTCTTTGGTTATGATAAGAGGTTCTATTTGTTGTTTCACCCGATAATACACGTGGCACATGATCGTCTAACATCTTGCATCATGTTTACATTTGTGTGAGTGACACATACCGATCAGAATTTAAAATGTACTTGTAGCACCATCATTTGGCAAACTCCTGTCACTCACACAGTAATCTGGTTGCTACTTTTTTCGTTAAACCTCTTCTCTCCTCTCATTTCTATGGAATATACAATTCTGATTAAATCGATCTAATCTCTCACTTTTTGTACCGTTTAATCCTATTGGCCTATGCATATTTTTTTGTTTGAGAAAGTCAGTGCGCTCTGTGACACATGACATATGTTGTTGAGGCCTAAAGAAGTAATAAGAAGACATTACAAAAAAAAAAAAATATATATTAATCTACCTACCTTTTTGTCTATGAAATATAAAAAGATATTAGTCTGTGCACTTTACATGGGCCTCACTAAGGCTTTTGATTAAGTAGATTATGTATTATTACTAAACAAAATCAATGCATATGGAGTGAGGGGTATCATTTTAAATCTGTTTGCATCTTATATTTCCAAAAAAAAAATGCACACAAACAACACGATTTTGCACGAAATTAAAGAAGGAAACACAGCTTTTTTTTTAATACAGAGAAGTTAACATGGGAGTCCCGCAAGGCAATGTACTGGCTAAAATATTTATGTTAAGGACCTGCAGAATATAACAAAACGTCAAACCCATATTTACAAGTCAGAATAAGCCACTTCTTAAATCTGACAAACACAACACTTCGTACAATGTAACGCAATGGTTTACATACAATAATTTAAAAATCACTTTGACAAAAACACATCTTATGACATTTAAAAATCGATCTTCCACAATAACTAATATTGACAAGAACTATAAAGGAGTAATAACACATGAGGTTCAAACAACAAAGTTTTTAAAATTGAAGATAGATGATATTGGAGAGTACACGTAGAAAATTTGTTCTAAACTGAACATTCAATCATTCATGATATGCTGTTTGATCATCATATCATCAAAAAGCATATCATGAATATGTAGAATCCATATTAAGGTACGGAGTTATATTCTGGGGTCTACAAGAAAAGATAAAATATTTAAAGAACTGCAACAATGTATAAAGGCAATTTGCGAGCTCCAACATCCAGTTGTAGACCTTATTTTAAGAGTCTTAAAATACTAACTGTACCATCGCTGTACATCTATGAATTAATATTATTTGTAAGAACAAATTGGAGTTTGTTTGAAAACTACAAAAGTAAACGCCACAATCTAAATGTCTATTGTCCTCAACATAACACTGCAGTGATGACCAATAGTGTTTTTTGTGTGTTATGTGTGGCACCTCCTGTCTACAGTAATTTGCCTAGATGTTTATTAGAAATTATGACTCAAATGAAACTCAAAGAAAATGTAAAATAATTTCTACTGAAGAAAGAAATTTATTATTTTGGTACTTTATAAAACTAGAGTCTTTTGTAGTTTTGTATATAGTGTTGTGTATAGTGTTGATAATTGTTTAAAAAATAAGAAAAATATTGTATAATGATGGGTATCTAATTAATCTATTTTCAAATTTGCATTGTATTATTACTTTTTCATTGTTATTATTTTCTGCACCTATTTTCTAAATACATTAATTTAACAATGGCTTGCATTTCATTTACATTCTAAATTATTTTTACTCTACTATTTTAGACATTACCGTATATAACACTGGTCTGCAACGAATCTCCTCTTTTAAATAAGAATATGATGAATATGAAGATCTTAATATGCTAAATCGATGTTTGTTTTCAATTTTTTTTTAACACATAGAAATTGTTTATAGTATTTTTTTTAATTTCTCATAATTACGTGTTTTTGTCTAACGTCGTTGCATTAACGCTACTCTATTCAGTTTAGATCATCTCACTACTCACAAAAACCAGTCACGCTGATAGAAAGAGAGAGAAAGATATCGGCTAACGTGGTTTTAGCACGAACGTGCTCGCTTACGCAGATCTCGATCTGTCACCGTAGCGCTCAGTACGTTAAAAATTTGAATCTTGATTGTTTCTTGTTTACACCGATTTTTTTATAAGTTTTGGGTAAACTAGAATATTGTTCTGAAGTAATAGCAAATTTCTCTTTGTGTTAGGTATAATATGCCAAGAAGTTGTATAAACTCCCCAGACATTTTCTGCTACATATGTGGCAAATTTATTATAAAATCTGAACGGAACAGATTGTCAAATTTAGTTAAAAGTGCTTATCAGCAATACTTTGGATTTCCGGTTGATAAAAAAGACAAAAATTGGCTCCCGAAAACGTGTCGTAACAGTTGCTCAAGAACTATAAGAGGTTGGTTCGGAGGAAGTCATAAGACCATGCCATTCGCAAAACCAATGATTTGGCGTGAACCTCAAAACCATGAAAACGATTGTTATTTCTGCATGACCACGACAAAAGGATTTACGAAAAAAATAAGGATAAAATTCACTACCCAGACATTCTATCTGCAAATGCAACATGTCCCTAAAAATCATTTCTTGGATATTCATTTGGATTTTTTTTTTCCGCTAATCTTGGAGCAGTATCAGATGAACACGACGAAGGGTTTCTTCAAGACATACTGCAGATAGAAAAACGATAAAATGGTCAGAAGCGATGTTTGCCGATTTCTGTTGGTCACACCTATAGAAAATATAAAAAGAAAAAGGAAAACTACAGAGTGAAATAATAATAACAACCAACAATGAGAGCATCTAATGATTTGTAGGTTTTGTAACGCATTTATGCAACATTTGTATCAGTTGTAACAATTATGATATATTTGTTTAGCAAGTAAGTTAGTTTTATTTAAAACCACCATTAAAAGAAATTTTTATATATGTATATATATATAAATATATTCAGAATTATCTAATTTTTCGTCCGTTATGCATGAAATAGAAAGCAGGGAAAAAAATGTTTTGCAGACCAGTATAATTAGCATGTATTTCACATTGGTTTTAATTTGACATACCGATAATAATAGTATGATGTTAACTATTGCCAGCCTTGCCAACGATACTGGAGATACCACTGCTTCTTTATTCTACCAACATTGTATGTTATATTTACCCATTTTCGCAATAAATGAGTTTCAGTTGGAGTTTAATCTCAGTCACTAAGAAATACCTATAGTATTTTAGTCTCAACGATACGCCACTCAATTACATACTGCCAGACTGGCACGGCTGGATTAGGTCGAGTAGTAGCGGGATTTACTGTAAATTTTAATCTAACTACTCGACATACTGTGACAGCTGCACAATACAGAATAGAGTGCGTAACCAAAATAGTATGGGTAAATTATTCAAATAATTTGACAGCTGCAAAATCTAGGGCATTGCCTAACTTGATTGTTGATGATTTATAGATCTCTATTCCAGAATCGTATTTTTTTTAAGCGCTCCTTGGTATTTCATTGTATTGGGTACTCACAGGTATAGATTCACTTTCTACAACTTCACCAGCAGGTAATATAGACACTAACTGTATTGTATTGTTCATCACCACTATGACGTTGATGGAAACTATTCCTTACGTCAGAGCCACACTTGAGCTTGTCCTCTCAAGTACAGTATCATCAAGCAGTTTATAGCGCTGTATAGCCCGTGCTTGATCCAATAGTCTTGTGCTGACATGTTGGCAGCCGCCTCCTGCTCCTGCTAAAATCATCTTCGCATTCTGCGTTTCTAATGAAACCGGTTTTTGGGGCACATACTGTTGGATGGTTTCAAAGTGTAAAACGGATATAGGTAGAAACATTTTTAATGTTTAATATACTTTTATAGATTTTCATGGTCTAAATTTATTTAGAATTAAATAAATAAAAACATAATCTGCACAATAAATATGACGCTAACAGTTAGTGTTTCCAGTATATTATTATTAAGTGATGGTGGTAAAGTGTGTAGGTTTTTTACAACGCCGTGCCTAGTATTTATTTTTCCTCACGGGGGCTTGAGAAGTATAAAAAACAACGAACAGAAAGAATACCCAGACTAGGGACTACTGTTTGAAATCGCTCATAAACAAATATAATTTTAGTGATTTACATAATATATATTAAGTTTCCTAGTCTGTATTCCGGGTGTTCATTGTATCCATTTGTTTGTTAGTCAAGTGCATCATTCATAATGCAAGATTTGATAAAAATTGTGATGTATGTCATATCAAAAGCACAGATATAATTAGAAACATAACAAGATAAATGGTCTTTATTTAGGTATTAAAGCATACAATATTCAATAAATTTATTTTTGTTTATACAAAATTCATGCACAAATGTTACACAATACGGATTTAACGCTTAGAAAATTCTTCATAAAAGTTTTATGTCTTTTGTATCTTTGATACTTTTCAATGGAATGGGAATAATAACATCAGGTCATCACCTTACCAGAGTAATGGCAATGTCGTATTTTGGTTTTAGAGTAAACGATCCTAGTGTCTGGTCAAAGCTCCTACTTGGCAGGGTTTTATTTGTGTTGAATAATAGACAACTCCAGGGTGGGGTAGTCGCGTCGTCTTCTTGAGGTTGTTTATGCTATTCGTATCAAACAAAGTGTTGGTTAGCCCTACCAATAAATGAGTTCCTGGAGTTAGATTTGAACCCTATTTCATTTGGTGCATCATGCAAGATAAATATATTTTTCTATCACTTCCTTTGCGCCGCCTTTTCCGTTCCGTTTCCCAACTGACCGCTTGCTATATGTAATGGGTTGTGAAAATTCGAAATAGTATATTTATAGTATATTTGCTAGCCGCATTTATAGCGGCATTCCCGCATCGACGACCATGGCGCGCACCCACTCACCATTGATACCTGCGACTCCGCAATGCGGGATATTCGAATCCGGCAAAGAGACATTTATACAAGAAAGAAATTTACAATGGGCGGCCTTATCGCTTAATGCAATTTCTGCCAACCTTAGGATGGACAGAAAAAGACAAGATGCAAAAGAATATACGGCTAGTTTTAGGTGTAGAAGAGAGAAAAAAAAGCATTTTATTTAGGAAGGATCAAATTTAAAACTAGTACTTATATTATATATCTCTGTCACACTTCGGGGTTCGTCGGCTCTTCCTTCTTCGATCGGTTTGTTCTTCTTTGGAATGTGTGCCCACTCATCATGGATCAGGAGTGCAACCTTATGGTTACTCATTTAGAGTAAAATAAAAGGAGTACCTTATATAAATAAACATACCTACTTAGAGTAAAACTACTTAGAGTATTGCACCTTCTTGTGCAAATTGGATTTGGCTCATGAGGTTGTCGACATGAGATATGTGGATTCGGCAATCATTATACCGATAGTAAAATCAGCCCATGGTTTGATTACTAAGCGCCACGACCAACACTTTTAGAGGCTCACGTTAGGTCGCTGTGTGAAGAGTCTGATGCAAAAGGTAGTCTTTCTAGATACAGCACGAAAAATGATTAAATTCAGAAAAATCATGGCAGAGATGAGTTATTTTTTATTAGAGGCGTAAATATAAATAATTTTTAATACATGTACCTACTAACTAATGTGCGTTCTTTAAGTAAATTTAAATAATAGCAAGAATACTAATAAAACTTCCTCGATATTAAAAGGCGAAAGTGCCCGTGCACCATGGTCATAAAACAATAAAATTTATTTGTGTTTTACACAAACAATGATTCTATTTTGGATATGTCTGCACTTTGCATCCGATAATTATGTATTCATAATTTCCTCGATTTAAATTGTAGCCCTAGACGTGGAAGTCACATTTTTAATCAAGAAAGAGAGACTGTGCAGTTTTAAAGGTATACTTTCAAACAAATAGAATAAGTTCGGAGAAACGACGCTATCAAAATATAAAATGAAAGATCCATACAAGAAGTATCTGTAAACTACAACAGTTACACCATGAATAAGTAAAATTGTGTCCTTGGCATCGTATCATGAAAATATGCCTAACGAAACTTAGTGTTACAACACGTAAACAAAACATTAAACGTGACTAATTTCTCTGTAATTTAATATTTTCATATTTTACGACTAAAACTATAATACGGGCTCGGGGATCGTGAGAATACAATAAAACGAACATATATTGAATGGGCAATATATGTTGTGAGTAATCACATGTCATGGTTACACGTCATCAAACGCAATAGAATATATAAATATTTTGTCAGAGACAGCCAAGAAAAAAATATTTATATCACTTAAGTTGTCTGTGTCAAACAAACCATTGATTCTGGACTGGTCAAGATCTCTTTTAAGGTTTCAGACGTAAATACAAGAAAATCTAGATACCATTCCATCTCCGAGTAGTTTATTGTTAAAGATAATCTTTTCTCATGCATGATTTGACAACTCCAAGTTCATATTTTAATAAAGCTTTGTCGTGCATTGTATGCTACAGAACATACATATTTAACTTATTTCTTGTTTTTCTTCCTTACATATATCGATTGTGCAGATCATCTGTTAGTTGCTAATTCACTCTTGCTAATTAACATATGTGAAACTCACTGCTTAATGAGGCAGGTGGGGGGCTAAAAGATTAGCAGCCCTCTAGGATTAGAGGATTTCACGGATCGCACTAGTCGGGCATCGTTTTTGTACCTGCCTTCAGGTTTCAAAATACTTACGTTGTTTCTAAGTCAGTGTTAGCGATTTAATAATAAAATTCATGATGATATGCAAATGTTAAGTCTAAATCTCTACCTAAAAGGCCGGCAACGCACTTGTGACTCTTGAGTTGCGGATGTCCATGGGCGGCGGTAGTCACTTACCATCAGGTGACCCGTCTGCTCGTCTGCCCCCTATCGCATAAAAAAAAAAAAAAAAAAAAAAAAAAAAAAAAAAAAAAAAAAAAAATTAAGTCCACAGTAAAATGAAAGTTGTCCCTTAAAGTTTATTTCTCAGTGGTGGATTACATGGAAGAATGAAGTGCTCGGGATTGAACTGTAAGAGATTCACAGGGTATTTCAAATAGTTAATACAACGTAATGTGTGCTACTTTATTTTAATGACCTAATTTTTGTTTATTTACTTTAGTAACATAATAGCACAATTAGAAAATAGACTTGTATTGTATACTATATATTGCAGACTTAATATTGTAATATCACTCTGGGTAGTAATACCGAAGTAATACCAAAGCCACAGAGAAAAACCGGTAGAAAAGCAATACTTGAACATTGTATGTAGTCATTGAGTGGCGGTTTTCACTTACCATCAGGTGACCTGTTTGTTCGTCTGTCGGGCTATATATTTAAGAAAATGGAAATGAAAACAGTAACATCTTTTAGCTTGTAGTTACTTTCGAAGTAGTTATCAAAGTTCTCTTCATCGAAAATTAAAAAGAAGAACATATGGAATCTCCTCCCCAAGAAAAAGACATAAGCGTTTTAATTCTTCAGAACCACCAGAGATCGGTTAATCGGCTGTTAACTGACAACGTTATTTGCCAGGCGATATTTAAATACGTATAAATTAGTCACATAAACCAGCTGTGTATATTGTCCAAGATCTGACCTTGTTATTAAAGTGTTAACTGCTGTTATATTTTTTCAATGTACATTCAACGTGTGAATAATCAGAAAACCTAACGTTGTTTTAAACCAGTCTTTCATAATATTAAGCATAACAAAATTAAAGAAAATGTTGTAATCATCTTAACAGCCTCCCTGTTATAAAAAAATAAGTAGTGCACTACTGCTAAGTATTAAGGGACACGAAATAACTTTGACTCTCTAATAATAGGATAAATTAATAGATTGATAGGCAATGGCAATGTAAAATTACAATTTTATTATTGTTTGAATGACGACAACAAGCTTAAACCTGTTACGTAAGTGGGACTTGACTAGAGCTGGTGAAAAGTTCATATTTATGGTTATCACAGGTATACATGGTATTGGTCCGCATGTCTTACTAAAGCTGTTCCCTGATTCCTCCTATTTTAATCACAGTATGGCATGAGTGGCACCGTGTATTTTTAGTCGGTCCGATTCTGACACACCCTTCCACCGAAAACCCTGATGGGATTTCCCTTCCCGAGGGGGCTTCCACATGTTATAAAAAAGGGTACAAATTGTATTACAAGAAAGGTCTTACTATTACATGGTAAACTAATATGCAGTGGCAACTTCTTAAACACATAATATACATACATACATACATACATAATATCACGCCTTTTCCCCTTTACCTCTGTCATATAAATACCTTTTGTCAACCTTCTTTCATTCATCCTTTCGATATGCCCGAACCAGTACAGCATACTTCTTTCTATTTACGTGACTACATCTTCTTTAACACTACACTGATCCCTTATCACACTATTCCTCACTCTGTCACTCAATTTCCCATCAGCTATACTCCGCTATGCTCTCATTTCTACCGCATTAATTCTACTTTCGTGCTTCTTCTGCCATACCCAACTTTCGCTGCCATACATATGTGTTGGCACCAACACACCTTTATGCACAGCCACGCGAGCCTTCATTGAGACCCTGTGGCTGGTCATAAAAGTATGCAATGTGCCATTGATAGCATTACCCGCACTCAATCTTCGTTCTATATCACCATCACACTTTCCGTCCCTAATAAACTTTGATCCCAGATACACAAATTCATCCACTTGTTTAACTTTTTTATCATCTATTATAATTTCACAAAACGTTCTATTTTCATCTCTTTCAAAAACCATCGTTTTCTACTTGCTCTCATTAATTTTCATACCCTTTCTTTCTAATGCCCCATGCAAGCTTGTTACTGATGACGCAAGTATTTATTGGTCATCCGCATATAGGAGACATTTGACGAGTAACCCATTCATTCTCAAGCCACAATCTTTCAGTTCATTTCCTTCAGACAATCATCAATGAATAAATTACACAGCCATGGCAAAGCTGCACATCCTTGTCTAAGACATCTCAATCTTAAACCATTCAGTGTAGGCGCCGTTCATCCTGACACAAGCACTGGAGTTCTCACCTTTTCCTTTAAACGATTTCAGCCTTGCACCAATCACTTGGCACACGGCCGTTCCTCGAACAAAGGTTGAAAAGGCGGTACAGCTGGTTCATAATTACACCTTTTCCAGCTTAGAGCATCTCGGTTGTAATTCGGTCACACCCCGCAGCCTTTCCTACTTTCAAACTCTTCATTGCTTCCATTATTTCATCTACACTAATTTCACTTTCACTCACATCGTGCTCAACTCGATTGCAATCAGCGTGTTGTCCTTTTTCAAATAAACTTTCAAAATATTCCTTCCATCTCCTTAGCACACTTCCTTCTTCATTCATCAAATCACCACTTTCACTCCTAATTTTGCCAAGTTCCGAGGTGTCTGACTTTCCACGAGCAGTTCTTATGGACTTCCAAAATAATTTTACATTAGACCTAAAGTTATCAGTTAACTTTCGATCCAAGGCGTCTGACCATTCATTCTTCTTCTTATTCACGACTACTTTCACTTTTCCTTTTAACTGCTTGTAAAGCTCTCTTTTATCCTGCACGCATTCATCCGTTCATCCGTCACCTTTCATTTTCTCTTGCTAGCTTTTGCTGCTAGCCAGTCCAACCATGCTTTTTTCTTTTCTGCTACAACTTTACGCACTTCCTTATCAAACCATTTACTCTTCTGCATTCTTCCTCTCCTTCTTTTGGATATACCACATACTTCAACAGCAACATTCACAACTTTATCCTTAAACGTATCCCACAAACCTTCCAATTCTTTTATCTCATCTATACCATCAAACCGATCATTCAACATCATACGAAACTCTTCTTGAACACTTTCATTCTGTAAATTTTCTGCTTTCACTCGTTCTAAGACAGTCTGTTTGGATACTCGGTGTCGCCATCGATTAGAGAGTCCTCGTATTCGACTGATGACTAGATGGTGATCTGTGTCGATACCAATACCCCGGTATACCCTGGTCTCCATAACTTTATTTCTTAGCCTTTTATGCACAATTACAAAATCTATCATACTTCTCGAACATCCTTCTCTCTAGTATACATATGAATTTCTTTGTGTTTAAACATTGTGTTTGTCACGAGGTTGAGGAGACTCGCCGCCTCGAAGGATACCGTGCGGTACCCTCACCCGCTGGGCGCCGTAATATAGCGACTTCTTTCTTTTTTTTTTCAAGACTTCTTCTGCATGTAATTTTCTTATGAGAATGGTCAAGAATAAATTCTCAAGAGTTTTTGGCATTCTTGACGTTTAATGCTACTATTTCACTTCAAATAAAGTTTTATGTGTGGAATGGGTTATATAAATAATTTGTTTTTGTTTATTAAATAGTGGCTTTGCAAGACAGCTAATTTTCAAATAAATGATACATATTTTGGACAACTTTCGACGCTCAATTAAAATTAATACCAACATCCCATGTATCGGTTCCAGCACTTTGTTTTTCAAAAATTATTGAGAGGCGTGTCTATTTTAGTTATAAGTTTATAAACGATGCCCGCTTTACTTGATAACGACTTACGGTTTAGGCATAAATTCGTTTATGCGTCAGGCCCTGTTTTCTATGGAGTAGACTAGTTTTCTAAATTGTGGCTGTAGACGTTTCAAAGGACAAGTCGCATTCTAAAATAAAATCAACCTATTGAGTTATAAAAACTGTTATTTGGACTATCATCACCTTGCATATTGCTTCAGTTGTATGTATATTCGTGAACCTACGCGTCGTGGGTGGTTTCCGTTTCTGCTAATCTTCACATGCGAAGATGGAAAGCTGAGTTTAGTGTATTTTTGTGTTTAAATGCTATTGTTGTCCTTCAAACTTACAACGAGTAGTTGTATTAAAACTCAGTAAACTCTTGTGCTTAAAACTCCATAACTCTTTTCATTACAAAGAGGAAATTACAAGAAGTATTTCTAATTTAATATTATATTAAATTACTGAAACTTTTTTAAATTTTTATATCACAAAACATATGACGTTCGTCAGATTTCATTTTCTATATTGTCGTGTTTTGACAGTGAGGCTAAGTAGAGAAGTTCATCAACCTATTTGAAGAAACAAACACTTTTATAACGCCTAATATAATTTGCAGTACATTGCCACTAATGAACTGTAATTAGGGAGTATTCCTTAGGTTAGTTACTTCAATTTACTCCAAATTGGTATAAGGGAGCCACAGCTGAAACTGTTAATATGTTAGACAGAAAATGTAATAAAGTGGAAATATAATAATATACTAGTAGCAATAAATCGGTTTAGTCGGAACATTACGGTTGAATTGAATAGCTCTCTTATTAATAGATTAGTGAGATTAATGCCACTTAGAATAATTATTCAGATGGTCTTTACATTTTTTTCTTTATTAACTATGTATGTACAATCTTTCGTATTCAGGACCTGGAGTCTAGACGACTTGATGGATTACGATATGTTAGGTGTCATAGGAAGCGTTCTAGTAGTAGGAGTAAAATTATTTATAACATTTTAAGAAAAAGTTAGTGATAACAATAGATCTCCTAACCTATTTTGTAGTTAGCTTATATGAGGACGTTAGTTGAGGCGCAGTATGGCACACCGTGTGGTTTAAGTCAGTCCGATTCTGACACACCGTTCCTGAAAACCCCGGTGTGATGACGCCCCAGGGTTTCCATACGTAAAAACAAGAAAAGAAGTCATAAAGTTGGGTTATATACATATTTTTTTATTGGAAAAAAGTTCCTTAACGGGCGTTCCACGCTCTAAGCTGATGGGAGCGAGACTAAAAATGTGTAATAAGACTTTTACCCGACAGTTCTTGCTATAATTACAGCCGTGTATGAACTTGAACTTCGTTCCGACCGGGGGTCCATAGACCCCGCACGCCTTTTCATTTTGTTATTACTTGTCATTACATTTTGTGATTTAATTCTTTTGTGATGTTGCTGAACGGATGTACGTCGACCTTATATGAAGGTGAATTTATTAATTTTGTAATATAATCGCCTTCATCTCTTCTTGGATGACCTTTTATTTCCAGTTTGTGCTTACATTGTATTCGTAGCTAAGTTTACTAACAGTACGTATACTGATAACGATTTTGTTTTGGTATTTTTTTACTTTATTTATAGAGATATGATGTTTCACTACAAATATCTATAAAAAACATTACCCAAAGTTACCTCTAACTCCACTATTACCATGACTACCTCTAGTATCGCCACTAACTTTGAAATTTGAGACGATGGTAGATAGCAGCTACAAATAAAAATAAGTATACATACATATATTCTTGAATTGATTACCCGAAGTGATATATCAAAAGCTTATTAAAAATATTAAGGATAATTCGACTGTTTTTACGTAAATACATGCGTACTTACTCTACGTACTTATAATGATTTAACACTCAACAACCGTTCATTTGCAGGAAATTTAGATCAACCAATATTTTAGTGTGCTAAAAAATAAAATAAAATACATTTGTTTTATAATCCTGACGTATTTATAATAACACAAACGACACACCGCAGGGAATATTTACACATTAAACTGTTTTACCCAAGAAATCTATCGAGAAAGGTTTTATGAAATACTTTGTCATACGACGTAGTTCATAAATGGGTTCTGAGAAACGGACTGGACTTACCATCGTTATCTTGTTGCAAATCTTTATCCGAGCACTTAAGATTTATTAGAGTAGCTATTTATACACAAATAGGCTTTACTTAGTCTTTATGAAGCCTGAGAAAGTGCTTAAACAAACCTAAAAGCACAACAAATAAATTCCTCATTTATAATTACGACAATGATTCAAAAACCTGCTTAAATAGGTACATACACCGTACATTTACTTCTTAAAATTGTATGTTTGAAATATATTACTGGACGGGGAATAACTCTATTTTCTCTGCAACTATATTAACGGTGGTAATAACTCGCATGAGTCCCTTCTCCTATTGCCCGCCAATTAATTCTGCCCCGCTACACCGCGAGTAAATTTGGTCATCTACAATGACGTGCATACCTATCTGGCACACATAAACCTATCCACTGCAATATACCCGGATTACTTACGTACCACGGAACACTTTAATAATTTATTATATTACCGTCCCCAAGTCCCTTCTTACTTCCAACTCGTTGTACAAAACCGTACCTAATACAAATAAGATTGGATACATCAAGGGGTAAAAAAGGTATACTCCACACAGTCTTAAGGATAGATATAGGAGATAATTCGTTGGCCCACAACGCTAAAGAAAAAGCCGATCTTCTGGCAAACTCTTTGCGTCCAACTCGACCCGGTGTGTTTCCCCCGTCGTCCAGACGGGGGAAACACACCGCGCCGACCATACCGCAATGCGAGAGCCGCATGCCGGAAGTCCGGTTTACACAAAGGGCAGTCTTTCCCTCTCATATCGTGCTGAAGACGTGTCCTCAAGAGTTGGCACCGGTTTTAACGCGCCTTTATCGGCTTTCCTATTCCCTTGGCGTAGTCCCGAACTCATGGAAGACAGCTCTAGTGCACCCAATCCCTAAAAAAGGAGATCACTCGGATCCGTCCAACTACAGACCCATAGCCATCACCTCTTTGTTCTCCAAGATAATGGAATCCATTATGAACTGCCAGCTCCTCCGGTACTTAGAAGACCACCAGCTCCTCAATGATCGACAATACGGCTTCCGTAGGGGTCGTTCAGCTGGTGATCTCCTTGTTTACTTAACTCACCGGTGGGCACAGGCGATCGAGACCAAGGGGGAAGCATTGGCCGTTAGTTTGGACGTGGCGAAGGCCTTCGATCGGGTCTGGCACAAAGCGCTCCTTGCAAAGCTTCCTTCCTATGGGCTTCCCGAGAAACTGTGCAATTGGCTCACCAGTTTTCTTACAGACAGAAGCATCAAGGTCGTTGTTGACGGTGCATGCTCCGACTCCAAGTCTGTTAATTCTGGTGTCCCACAAGGCTGTGTGCTATCACCCACGCTATTTCTTCTGCATATCAATGACATGCTGCAGATTAGCAGCATCCATTGCTATACGTCATCGAAAGCCGATCCAAACTTGTGTCTGAAATCGAAACTTCTTTATCAAAAGTTTCAGATTGGGGTCGACTTAACCTAGTCCAATTTAACCCCACGACGACACAGGTTTGCGCGTTCACCGCTAAAAAGATGCCATTGGTCGTATCACCTCAATTTGAGAGCACTTCCCTAACTGCATCAGCCAGTATCGGAATCCTTGGCGTCGATATATCAAGCGAAGTCCAGTTTCGCGGTCACTTAGAGAGTAAGGCCATATTAGCCTCTAAGAAGCTTGGTGTGCTAAACAGATCGAGACAGTATTTTACTCCGGCCCACCGCCTGCAACTTTATAAGGCGCAGGTTCGGCCGCACATGGAATACTGTTCTCATCCGCATAAAAAATTGCCCCCTACCGCATAAAAAAAAAAAAACTGGTACCGAACATTGTTCTGCGTCCAAACATCATTCGCCCCAGAACCAACAGCAATCGAAAAATGGTTGTTATATTTGGAATCATACTCTTACACACTATATTATATGCTGTATATTTTAATTAAATTAAAATTCTGTTTATAGATAGTATTGAACACAAGTACTATTTAAGGGAATCAATAACAAAACACTTAATAGACACGGTAAGCATATTATATATTTATTGATACTTGTTTAAAGGTAAACAACCTGTAGAACACATGTTCATCACACAAAGGCTTGCAGCGGTGTGGGAATCGTACCCATAACCTTAGAATCAACAGTAAGGGGTACTAATAATGAGACCACCGAGTTCGTCGTATTACCTATAGCATTATATTTTAATATTTCAACATAGAAATACGAATATAAAATATATTCTAAGTATACATTGTTTATTTATTTCAATTCATTTTCTATACTAGGCATTAGAATATTGTCTTAAAAGAGTGAATTGTTTCATACATTTGTCTCATAAATGTTATATATCTTTCTATTATGTTATTTATGTGATCGAAAATTTCGATTGAGATAATCGTAACCAATAAATCGCTTAGCGTTAGAATAAAGGGCATAATGTGTTTACCAAAGTAGGTGCTGTCCATTATTGTATACAGAGAAGAATTCGTTTATCTAAAACTACAGAACCACCAACAGATCGGCAAAAAGCGCAATATAAAGGTTATATTTCGTATGATAAAGCCAGGTCATCATGATAGAAAGAGGGCGCTGCGTCGTCATGATAACATCGCTCTGTATAAATATTTAAAGTAAAATAAATATACTGCGATAATGACTTCTTAAATTCAAATAAAGTGTGTAAATGGATATAAAGTGACTGTGATAGTGTTATACAATCCAACAAATTAGCTTAACAACAAGAAACTCATATGCGAGAATTAGTGAAGTTATAATATAAGACGCAGCAGACTGCAACAACGAGTTCAATCAATTCCATGATATGTTTATCCTTTTGTATAATCCTATAATAAAATAAAAATCTAAGCAAACAATAATGGTCCCCGGTGGTAAATAAGGTAATCAAAATATCGGCCTTAAATAAAAGAAAATATAGATGTCAGTATTATACATATTGTAAAAAATAATAGCAATTACGAAAAATACAGCATATTATTTAAAAAAATTATTGATATGTCCAAAAGAAATAGTTACAAAAAATACATCAAAAATTTACAAAATAAATGGAGAATTATAAAAAACGCAAACGATAACGATATAGTGAGACACGATATCGAAATAATTAAATGCAATGTCGAATTTGTACGAGACGCAGCACAGATTGCGAATAATATCAACAGCTACTTCTTATCTCTCACTAACTCAAGTGGTGGAAGCAAACCAGACTATTAATAACTGAAAATGACTGAAATAGAAATAGTAAAAATTATAAAATCACAATGTTATTGTTATGAGTTTATGACAGTGGAAGTAGCTGAAGTATTGTGTTATCTGGTAAATTAGCCATTTGTGCAAGATGTTTTTTACCGATATATTTAAAATATCTTCGGTGAAGCCACTCCACAAAAAAGACTGCAGATTGCAAACAGTAACTCGCATTACATGATAGCTAAAATCTATAACCATATACGAAAGCCGATTAGAGAGTTAAAAACAAACAAATATAGAAACGAACTTACAAAATGGCTCTTTTAGTAATGTTATTTGTCAAAGGATTTCTTGAAAATAAATAGTTAATATTAATAAGTAGTAATAAATAGTAAACAATATTATGATTCTTAAGTATTGATTGCACATAATAAATACTTAGTAATATATTTTTCTAGTTTTATCTGTTAAATACAGTTTTGTTGCCTAGTATAGTAGTGTAATGGGTAGGTCAGTAAAGTACGTAGACCTACTAACGTACTAACTTACCTACAATACATTTTTCATTTTCAGAAATAAATAAATAGTACTCCATACTGACTGCAATAAAGAAAATGTAGCTAAGGTGGACCAGTGCCCGTGAGTATCAACTAGCTCTGTAGGTTAGATACCTAAATGATTTCACAGATAATTTCAATAATAAATTGTTAACAACAATGTTACCAATTCTTTTTAGGTAACTAAGTAGGGTAAAACCGCCAAATGTAGGCAATGTCAACATTTTCGACACTTATTTTAAGATAGTTTTGATATGTTTACAAATAGTAATTAATTCAGTTTCGTTATACCATGTTAATTATTGTCATCTCTTCCGAGTTTATTTTCTATTAGGTACGTTTTATTTGCTGACTTCACTTGTTCGCTTTGTATCGGCATTATATATCACAAAATCAGCCTTTTTTACTGCCTTATATAGTAATTTATAAAAAATAAAACTCTCTCAGTTGTTTATAATAATGTCGCTGTAAGTGGAAACCGTTAAATTATTTTAGTAGTATGAACAGAAATACTAATAGCCTATTTTATTATAGAATCCAGATACCAACGGTACCACACAAACAAATTTATCAAAAATGAACAAGGAAAGCTAATAACATTAAACGAAGACATCAGGGACCGCTGGAAAGAATACTACACAGAATCGCTAAATGAGGTATTCCCTAGTGAGGCACCACAATATATCCCGGCTACAGAAGGCCCTATCCCTTGTATAAGACCTCAAGAGATAGCTCTGGCAATCAAACGAATGGCAAATAACAAAGCCTCTGACCCTGACGATATCCCTGCTGAATTCTGTAAGCGTATAGGAGATACCGGCGTAATGTTCCTGACGAAACTCTTCAACAAGTGCCTGGCTGTTGGAATTCCTGACAAATAGCGAAAGAGCTTTCTCATCCCTTTCTATAAAAACAAAGGTATATAAGACTACAGAGCTATAAAGCTAATCCCATTTTCTTTCAAAATATGGGAAAAAGTTCCTAGACTTCATACCAAATTTCAGTCTTCTAGGACTTCAGGTTGAGAGGTTGTGATGACCATCAGTGAGTGAGTTAGTGATTCAGTCACTACCGTGACCCCATATAAAGTTCTACAAATAATCTAATGGGATGCCATTATAAAAGGGGTTTGTACACATTTTTATTTCCATTCCGTTCTATATATCCCAAAATGAAAACATTTTCAAAAATAATGTCTTCTTTAGGTAAAACTTTTTGTACGCATAGTAACTCTTCTACAAGATTTGTTTCATGTTATTTCCATGCCTACGACATTTACAACAACTGTATTTACGCTATCGTAAAGCTATTTGGTTATTTTCTACAATCGTTTTATTTGATTTCCATACCTATGTACTAGACGTACGGTAACTGTGTCTAATACCCTATCGTACGGCGCGTGACCCCTGCCGCGTGACGTATTCGTGTGAGTGAGATATCTGCGAATGCGCGGTGCGGACGCTTGCACGGCCGGGCAGTGAGGCGGGGGCAAAATTTGGATTCAAGCTGGGGTACTGTGGCTTCTTAATCATAAAAAAAAACACTTACTTTGAAACCGAAATGAGTAGTGGTCGCTATCAGTTGCTTTTTAATACCTAAGCGGTATTTAAAATTTAATTTAAATTTAAGCGGCATTGATATATTGAAAAAGTGTCGGCTCTTTTAAAGTATATTTTCATTATAACCTGTGTTACAAGTTTGGATCCCTGAGGTAAATTTAAAACATCGTACTTTATAATTATTTATCTTCTTAATGTTTTACAAAAATTGCAATTACTATTAAAATACGGCGAAACCTTTTGGTCTTTATTATTTGTTATACAAAACACTACTTTTTTTTTTTAAATAAGTCTTCAAAGTGCTGCAAATAAATAAAATTAGTTTTTTATGATAAGGGCGATTATCGTAAAATACAGTGAAACTTTTCACAATTTAATATTTATTGTATTTAAAAAAATATATATATATTTTTGCAAATTAAACTTAAGATACGATAAATAATAATCTCAACTACCTGTAAGTGCATACCACTTATATTTAAAAAGAAATGAAGAGCTCAATCTGGAGTAAGGTTGGATTTCACTATATTTTTTTGTGAATATAATCAGATTTTATTAAACGCTACAGGTAGTTACGTGGAAGAACTTCATGACGCATTTTTGTGAAAAGTCCTAGATTTTTTGGTTTATTATTTTTTTATTGATATGGAATTTAAACATATATTTGAACTTACTAACTGAATATTATAAAAGCTTGTTATTAGATTCACAATATCAATAATTGTATTTGAATCAATCAATATTTTAATAATTTAATTGAGCCCATAAAAAATTTAGGTATAGAATGGAATAGAATACACTTTATTGCACACCAAAACATAGGACACATAGAAACAAAAAAAATACAATCTGCGATCTCTTACAGACAACCGTTGATGAACTATACAGTGACGGGTAACGTGAGGTGCACAGTTAAATTTCAAACATTGTAACGTTATTGTTTTTTGTTTTTATGCGATAGGGGGCAAACGAGCAGACGGGTCACCTGATGGTAAGTGACTACCGCCGCCCATGGACACCCGTATCTCAAGAGTCACAAGTGCGTTGCCGGCCTTTTAGGTAGGAGTTATTACAACTGTTAAAATAAAAATGGATATAAATATTTACCACAATTCATACAATACTACACTAGTATTATAATCATAGCAGTAGCACATATACCTACATACACATAAATATATATATATATATATATATATATACATATACATATATATATATATACATATATATATATACATATAGGTATATACATAAATATATACAATCATTACAGGGTTGGGTTGTATACTACAACCGTATTAAAAAGTATGTAATGTATTTTTTTTCTTATACGCTAGCCCAATACTGTCTGATAACATTTCAAAGTTTTGTGTAGACACAATTTCGGAAGTCAAGTTTTAAAAGTTACAGACGTTTGTTTTGCGTTAAAACTTTTTGTGGATCCTATTGGTTTTGTTAAATACATATTAACCATAGCCACACGTAGCAGGATTTATTATATATAATATTCTTTTATGCTGGATCTACAGACCAATAACGACATATAAGACTGACGTCTTACTGCTGAATTGTAACTCTAGAATTACAGAATAATTATTCGTAAATAGATTAATATTCGCAGTTACAAATACTGTTCTTAAATTAAACTAAAAATAAACACATACATAGCTGGATGCCTGTATATGTTGATATACATGTATATAAACTGAACAAAATTAAATTCACAGTTTATACAAGGCCGTGTCCTCGACATCTACATTTATATCAGTCAAGAGTAAAACGTTAATGTAAATAAAACATTTTTAAAATCTCTTTCCACAGATTTTATCCAGATTAAAGTTTACATCGAATTAGAATCATTATGGCTGTCGAAATGGATGTATCAAGAAACATTCGGGAAAACACTTTTAAGAGTGGGTATGCTCTCTCTCTTTTTTTAAACAGTCAGTTAGAAGTACGATTTTTTCAATGGACATTCTATAAAAACAATTTAAAAATATATGTATCTTTTTTATTACGTGGTGAAATCCTCATGGACTATCCTCGCTAAAACCGCCACTGTGTTCCTTCCTCGCACCTGCTGTCGAGGGCCGCGTGAACACGACACTCTTTCGCGACCAGCAGGTGACCATCCGCCGGAGCGGACCACGTCTCGATTTAAATGGGGGAGAGTATTATGCCTCTCAGCCCCTAGTTCAGCCCCTATTTCTGTTGGTCCGCACCGTGTCTTCCTCGGAATTGACGCAGTGGTGTCCCCGAACGAAGTTTAATCAGAAAGGAAAGGAAAATTTAAAAGAAAAGTGACGGTGCATGATTATAGTTATATACGTTCAAATACAATAACTTCGGCAAAGTGATCGTGTCAAAACTATATCGTGACACATACAATGAAATATCCTTACAAGAGAAGAATAAGTAAAATACTTTACACCTGAACACAGTAAAAAGTCTGAATATGTATAAATCTATGCATATAAAGCATAGTTAGTAACTTACTAAATTTGACCAAGGTGCTCTTAAATTAATATTTTATGACTAAAACTGTAAAAAGGGCATGGGGATCGTGAGGACAAAATAAAAAGAAAATGTAATGCCTATTTTATGGTTACACGTCTTAAAATGCAATACAATGCATCGCAAATACATACACAATAGAGTATATAGAGCGAATAGGTTTCTCTAGAATAGGTAGGCACTATATTCGTCTTCATAGTCACTTTCTATCAGGTGAGTTGGAATAAAAACGGGTATTCCAATTTCCAATACCAAATGTTCTGTACATTGAAGGCAAAGAGTGTTTTATTCCTTTAAAGATTTCAATCGCGAAAAGGATACATAGCAAAATGATCCCGAAGATAAGATGGTATCTACATTCCATCTTATCTTTGGGAAATCGATCACAAAAGGTGACGGAACAATGCCAAGTTTATTTTTAATTAAACTTTATAGTTAATTGCATGCCTGCATTTACTAAAATGCAGTGTTAATGCTAAAACTTTCTGATAAGAGGCTGCCCAACGTTTAGAAAGTAAATTTAAACGTGTAAAACGTATCGAGTACCCACAGGACAGGCGTAGTGGATACTATTGTAACATTGTAATTTTTATTTGGTAATATACAATTTTTAATTAATTTATGTATTTATTTACCTATAACTTTTTAACTTTCTTTTTAATCTATGTTATTAGATAATAAGGATGATACACATTTTAATAAAAAAATTTAGAACGCAACTGTTCTGTGAGATAATGTACCACCCTATTTAGAATGCTAAATCTAAACTAAATGGAATAGAGTAGACTAGAATATATATAAACTTTATAGTTAATTGCATGCCACTGAACATATTTATTTTCAAACATTTTTTTTTAATTCTGGAGTAACCTAAATAGAAACCAGGTAATTGCTAGCCAGGCCACGTAGTTTTGTTCCATATAGCATAAAGAGCCATCCATATAGCATATAGAGTGATGAACACTATTATATTATACTATTTCACGTTACTAACAGCTGCCCTATGAGAAAAAGTTTCTTTTGGGAAACAGGCCACTTTAAATTATTATAATGATTGTTAATACTAGATGCAGGTTGGGGCTATAGACACCAGCAATGCTTCATATTATTTTGTACATTTACGATGGCCTATATTGTGAAGACATCTGTGGGAGTGGCTATGGTAGCCATGACAAAACACAACCGTAATTATACAAATATCACTGATTTTCAAGAACTGAACACATCTATACAATTCAAACCTGAAGGATTTTTAAATGCTCTAATATTAACTCCGCCGGTAAGTATTACATTTACTACACAACGTCAAAATAACTCATAGCAAAAAGAAAACAACTTGTTAAGTTTAATTACTATAAATATGTTGATTTCGATAGCTGAAGCCAAATATTGTATTATGGAAAAACATCCTATTTTGTGATTAATTTAAAGCATAAATTACGCGTGGTTGCAAAAAAAAACATATATAAATCACACAATGTTCCGTTTAAGAACATAAAAACTGATATTAAAGAATCTGTTTTTTATTACTGAAAAGCTGATTTACGGATTTACTATTGAAGTACACGTTGTTGGTTTGTTTTAGTACCCAATATTCAATTGGAACAAAAAAATACAGGACACAGTTATAGCCTCATACTATTGGGGAAATATAGTTCTTCAGATCCCAGCTGGACATTTAGTGCACAAGTTTGGAGTCAAGAATCTATTAACGGGGGCTATGACAGTCAGCTTTGTAGTCCTGAATGTGTTACCGATCGCCACCTATTACGTAAGTATAAGGAAAACAACCACGTGTATGTTTTGGATCCAACCAGTACGATTCTGTGGATATTTGAACTATGAAATCTAACACATTGTGTTACCTAATCGCATATACTGTCTAACCTGTTTGTCTAGTGGCTAGTAACCCTGACTGCTGAGCGTGAAGGTCGTGGGTTCGATTTCCGCACGGGACAAAAACATGTCCATTGTATGAATGTTAGTAAAGTCCTCCGCGACACAGAAATTATTCTTTCTAAAAAGAAAAAAACATATACATATATATTACGCCCCCTAAGTCTGACATAGTCCAAGCGAAATCTTCAAATATGTTTAAATTATAAGTATTTTACCTTATTTTGTCTCCGTCAGTCTCGGTAATGTTATTACACACTACATAATATTAACAAAATAATATTAAATTTATGATGACGATGCTTCACCTCAAATTCAATTCTCGGATTCATTTAAAAAACTATAACTTTACACGTTAACATCATATCATTTACACACATACCCGTTCTGTGCCCAGAATTTCTCGAGGACATCTGAACCTTAGAATACATTAAACTAAAATTTAGGACAGATTGTCTCATGTCTCTCCACAAAAGTAAAAAAGCGAACATGCTTAGACACACACACATTTGTTGTTGTTCTGTTAACATATTGGCTACAGGTTAACAAAATTTTAATTTAACACATGACAGGCCATACATCGTTTTACATTAACACGTAACAATGAAGTAGTAAGCTTGATCACAAGGATTATTGATCCTTCCCTTGCATGTATAGAGCTAAGGCGCGGATACACTTGACACCGGCAGCCGGAATTGAAACGTATTCAGAAACATATCTCACATTATCCAATCTAGCGTTCAAACTGTGTAAATACGTTGCTACATAGATGTAAATTATTGATTGAGTGTTTGTAAAGCCGTCCCAGATATAGTAATTATTCCTGTTCCGAGAGTTGTGTAAAATCTAAAAAAATCAACTGAGTAACTAACATTTACTAAAATGCAGTGTTAATGCTAAAACTTTCTGATAAGAGGCTGCCCAACGTTTAGAAAGTAAATTTAAACGTGTAAAACGTATCGAGTACCCACAGGACAGGCGTAGTGGATACTATTGTAACATTGTAATTTTTATTTGGTAATATACAATTTTTAATTAATTTATGTATTTATTTACCTATAACTTTTTAACTTTCTTTTTAATCTATGTTATTAGATAATAAGGATGATACACATTTTAATAAAAAAATTTAGATCGCAACTGTTCTGTGAGATAATGTACCACCCTATTTAGAATGCTAAATCTAAACTAAATGGAATAGAGTAGACTAGAATAATATTAGTCTATACTGTATTCAAAAAAGAGAGGGAGGAACAGACAAAGAGAGGGAACAGCTTCATTTGTTTACACCTAAGATACAATAAAACTTTGAATTACGTCATCCGTAGTGCAAAAGTGCTCTTTCTCCTCAAAAATGTGCCATTCGCTTTCAAAATGCTTTTGTGAGGGAAGCACCTTATCTGAGCACCTTGAGATAATGGTATGTCGCATTTGAGCGGGGACGTATTTCTCTACATGATAAAATACGTGAAGGACGGCTCGCAACTGTAACCACTGATTAAAATACTGTAAAATACTGTACTGTGTAGAAGATAATTGAAGAAAACAGACAAATTACATTTATTATTACATTTGGGGATTGGTATGAGTCAAATTAAAAAAAATATACATGAAGAATTAAAGTTAGAAAACTTTGCTGTCGTTGGCTTCCCCATGAACTGACTTCAGAATAAAAACAGGCTCGTGTGGATTGGTGCAATAAGATGTTACTTAGGTACGACCATGGACATTCTAATACTGTTTACGATATCATCATAGGAAAGATGCTTCAAACCTTCAAGAAAAGAGCGTACTCTTACCTAAAAGGTCGGCAACGCACTTGTAACTCTTGAGTTGCGGGTGTCCATGGGCGGCGGTAGTCACTTACCATCAGATGACCCGTCTGCTCGTTTGCCCCCTATCGCAAAGAAAAAAAAAAATAAAAATAGGAAACGGAAACTTGGGTTTATTGTTTTGAATCAGAAAAAAAAACAACAATCTTGTGTGTGTTTGAAAGCAAGAACAGACCTACAAAATTAAAAGAGGCGAGGAACGTCGAAAAAAAATACATAGGATTCTTTTTCTCGCGCACGGGTTCCATTGACACAATCCTATTTGAAGATCAAAGAAGTCTTAACGCCGAGTGGTACACCACCATTTGTTTACTCGCTGTTCTTGAAAAAGTATGAGAAAAAAGACCGATCTTCTTGCACCACAACAATGCTTCTTCGCACACCGCCAATAAAATAAAAACATTTTTGGCCTCTAAAAAAGTAGAGCTCGTGACTCAGAGCACAAAGTCCAGACCTCGTACCCTGATATTTGTTTGTTTTTCCTAAAAATAAAGATTAGATGACTTCACTGTTACAAGCCTCGAAGCGGCAGTGACGGTGTTCAATCAGCAGGTTGAAAACATGCCATTAGACCAATGGTCAATTGTTTTGAAAAATGGTTCGAACGTATGAAAAAAAAAAAATAAAATGTGAAGGAGAATACTTCGAAAAACAATGAATTTATTTTTAATAAGTTACGCAAAACTTTCATTGAGGCCTACGTATAATAGGAGTATTATGTATAAAAGAAGATTACTCATGAATAATGCAAACCAAATGATATTTTTCGGTTTCAGGGTAGTTGGTATTGTACCGTAGTCTGCAGAGTAACAGAAGGACTTACTCAAGCATGTCTTGTCCCTGCACTCCATTCAGCTCTTGGAAAGTGGTCCAATCCAGTGGCACCAATCCACACGAGCCTGTTTTTACAGGCTCGTGTGGATTGGTGCAATAAGATGTTACTTAGGTACGACCATGGACATTCTAATACTGTTTACGATATCATCATAGGAAAGATGCTTCAAACCTTCAAGAAAAGAGCGTACTCTTACCTAAAAGGTCGGCAACGCACTTGTAACTCTTGAGTTGCGGGTGTCCATGGGCGGCGGTAGTCACTTACCATCAGATGACCCGTCTGCTCGTTTGCCCCCTATCGCAAAGAAAAAAAAAAATAAAAATAGGAAACGGAAACTTGGGTTTATTGTTTTGAATCAGAAAAAAAAACAACAATCTTGTGTGTGTTTGAAAGCAAGAACAGACCTACAAAATTAAAAGAGGCGAGGAACGTCGAAAAAAAATACATAGGATTCTTTTTCTCGCGCACGGGTTCCATTGACACAATCCTATTTGAAGATCAAAGAAGTCTTAACGCCGAGTGGTACACCACCATTTGTTTACTCGCTGTTCTTGAAAAAGTATGAGAAAAAAGACCGATCTTCTTGCACCACAACAATGCTTCTTCGCACACCGCCAATAAAATAAAAACATTTTTGGCCTCTAAAAAAGTAGAGCTCGTGACTCAGAGCACAAAGTCCAGACCTCGTACCCTGATATTTGTTTGTTTTTCCTAAAAATAAAGATTAGATGACTTCACTGTTACAAGCCTCGAAGCGGCAGTGACGGTGTTCAATCAGCAGGTTGAAAACATGCCATTAGACCAATGGTCAATTGTTTTGAAAAATGGTTCGAACGTATGAAAAAAAAAAAATAAAATGTGAAGGAGAATACTTCGAAAAACAATGAATTTATTTTTAATAAGTTACGCAAAACTTTCATTGAGGCCTACGTATAATAGGAGTATTATGTATAAAAGAAGATTACTCATGAATAATGCAAACCAAATGATATTTTTCGGTTTCAGGGTAGTTGGTATTGTACCGTAGTCTGCAGAGTAACAGAAGGACTTACTCAAGCATGTCTTGTCCCTGCACTCCATTCAGCTCTTGGAAAGTGGTCGCCACATCATGAGCGAGGAAGGTTGGCTGCTTTTGTCTACGGGGGTAAACAATTTTTTATTTCCATTCAAATGACGTATTTTTTTAGCCGTTATGTATATGATTGTGTATTTTAGGTCAAGCTGTAGGAACTCTTTTAGGACTGCCAGTGACAGGTTTTATATCAGCATCACCGCTGGGCTGGCCCGGTATATTTAGAGTTTATGGGATATTGTCAGGGCTAATGGCAGTGATTGTGTGGTTTCTGCTTTTTGACACTCCATCAAAACACGATAAAATATCTTATCTTGAACAAAAGTACATTGAGGACGACATTAGACCAAGTGAAGTGAGTTTCAAATTCTTGAAAAGTATTAATCAGCAAAACGTTTGATGATTAACTTTATTGTGGTTTATTAGTAATACTAAAATTAAAAAAAAATATGCTTTTAGACAATGCCAGTACCATGGCTAAAAATAATTCAACATAAAGGTCTTTACGCTATAATTTTCGCTCAAATTGGTGGCGCATGGGGACAGCTAACTTTGTATTCAGAAGTACCAGCATATATGGACAAAATTATGGGAGTTAATATCAAAGCGGTATGAAAATTTAATTATTTTGTTCTTAAAGAAATTAACTACTTAAACTTGTCATAGTCATTATTCTTTTGTATCCACAGAATGGGCTGCTGACTGCTTTGCCATTTTTAGTTATGTGGTTTGCAAACTTTTTCTATAGTTGGTTCACTGACTGGTTGATTATGAAGAAATTAATGAGTGTTACTAATACGAGGAAATTGGCCAATTCATTAGGTAGGTAAATATGTTTCAGGAAATTTATAGGTAGTTCAAATTAAAAGATAATAATAGGTAATTCAATTTGATTTTATGATGTGTGTTTATATTCATTTCAGGTTTCTTTCCTGCTGGCATCGGACTTATATCTTTGGCTTATGCGCCTCAAAACATTTTTGTTGTGGAAACGCTGTTGGTCTTGATTTGCGCTTTTAAAATATCTGCTCATTGCGGATTTCTGGTATTTTTACTTTTGATTTCATACATAATTATTATTGTTTTTTTTTTTAGAACCAATTATTTCCTTACAGTTCACTTTTGGACGTAAACAGAGAGCAGTCGTAACTTTCTGAAGATTTGTTGAAAAATTAGCATTACAAAAATTAAAATATTTCATTAATATCATATTGAAAAGTGATACCATATCATTATTTTTAAATCTATTTACAGGTAAACCACATGGATATATCCCCAAATTTTGCCGGCCCATTAATAAGTCTCACTAGTTTCATAGCGCATATCGGTACATCGTTATCGCCTATAATCATAGGATTTATATTAACCGATGTTGTAAGTAAACTATAGATTTTTGAAAACTAGTACAGTCCCACAGCTTATGGGTTTGCAATACTAATTATTAGTAGTTGTATTTTATAATCAAGGGAATGAGGTTTCGTAAACAAAAAAAAAAAAAGATTTATAAAGGAAAGTGATTTAGAAAAGATTCTAGAATATTAATAAATACTTAAGCAAATAAATGATAGACCTAATGAAACCTTTCATGATGGGTGAAAAAAGCGAAATCAAAAAAAAAATAAGCCAGTGATAAAATTAAACAGCTTACACTAGGTTCAAAGGACGTCCAACGAGAACGAGAACGACTAGCGATTGCAAAGGGATAGGTTTCACAAACGAGCTGCCGCCGCCGCTATATATTGGTGCGATTGCTAGTTGTTCAAGCGACAGCTGACTTATTGTATTCGATTCTTCGTTTCACTTCTGGCTTTTTTCTAGTAAAGTAATATTTTTTGAAGAACGTGAATAGTGCTTTTTTTTCGGGAGAATTTACAGCGTTTTAGTAGAACTATGTAGTAACTATAAACACATGCTACATGTTTCTATGAAAATCGCCATTAGGCACAGCATTATTAAGTAAATATAATAAAAATTGACTTTAAAAAAGTTGACAACTGACTTCAATGCATCTATCATAAAATTTGAGACTTATATGGTTTTCTCATGAATTCCACTGTCAGAACCTCACCAAACTCTCATCTAACTACCCTTGAAGTAAATCTTTTCCAATAATAAAAGAATCATCGAAATTGGTTGTCGTGATATTGAGTTATTCGTCCATTTGTCACGCACAAACTTATTATAAATTTAAGGCTTATATGGTTTTCTCGTGGATGCCACTGTCAGAACTGGGCTAAATTGATATGGGACTACACGGAAAGAACTAGCTTTCAAATAAGAAAAACATCATCGCTTCACTGTCCGTCCGTGTAGTCACACGGAAAGAACTAGCTTTCAAATAAGAAAAACATCATCGCTTCAGCCACTCGAAAGTTCTGAGGTAACAAACACATACAGTCGAATTGAGAACCTCCTCCTTTTTTGAAGTCTGTTGAAAAGAACAATTCTCAATTGTATTATAAATGGAAAAATAGAACAGTACAGTTTTTGTTTGGTTTTCAATCGTTGTATTCTTTTGCATGAGTCTTCAACTAATGAAATGTATTTCATATATTTTTCAGGAAAATAAATATCTTTGGAGGAAGGTGTTCTTTTTAACAGCTGGCATTTATTTCGTTATGAATATAATATATCTGATATTAGCCTCTAGTGAGAGAGCAGAGTGGGACAATCCAAAAGCAGAACAAGAAGACACTCAAGAACATCTATCGATGCTAAACAAAACTTCAACAAACTAAATTAGGAATAGTTACTGAAAATAGTGTAATATTTTACTTTGTACTTTCAAAGCAGCTATGATTTTTTTTTCATCCATTTAATTTCATCGCCAATCTACGTTTTCTTCTTTAGTTGATGACATTCTTTGCCAGACAAGTGCAAGTGATATGTGATATTAAAAAAAAAAGATACTATATGATATTAGAACTTGTGTTATATTTTTAAATGCACATCCAACGTGTGAATAATTGGAAATCATGTATGTAAATGAAACACTGAAACCATAATAGTTTTATATATAAAGTGAAACATTCAAAAATCTCATTTAGTATGAATTTAGCTCCTCAAAACATCTAATGGTATGGCATTGCTCACTAACCCATGACCCAATCAAATAATGTTGTCTGTAAGTCCTTTATCGTTCTGATTTCATCTTTGTGATTGATTTGGGTAAGGTGATAAATATAGTTCGATAACTAACATTTTTCTAATAAAGCAGAGATAATTTATGTAACAAATTCGTTTATTGTACACTTGTTGTTTCTTAAAAGCTTCGTTTACAAGTTATTAAACCATCCCATAGTTGTGAAATGTCAAACCCTCGCTAATTTATTATAAGAATTACAGTGTGGCTAGTTGTTTCAGCTAAAAGTCTTTGTTGCATAAAGAATCCTTAATCTTAATTAATAATGCTATTATAATATCATAAAACCAACTAGTGTTATCGATACATCATCGTACATCGATAATGTTTTCTGTAATTGCGATTTTATATAAAAAAAAATTATTGTAAACTATCTGACATCAGATCACAGTGGACTCCTTGTAAGTGTAACACGCCCTTGTAGAAAATCCAAATAAATTATATACCTGTCTAACACCTGAAAACCTGTAGAAGTTTGATACTATTTTAAATAGCAACTTTAGTTTACTTAATAATAAAGTAAAATATTTAAATGAATTTTACACAGAATTCTTCATCTTTGCGGTGGTACAAAAAAATAATAATAATCTTATTTCAAAAGAAAATTAAATAGGTGTACCCTCGATTTTGTTATGTAACTCTATGGCCTACGGCCTTACGTAAAGATTGAGTCTTTCAATCAATACGTCGAAATTTTTACAAAACATTACTATTTTTCGCAATTGTGTAGTATAGCTAACTCTTATTTTATTATTTATCAAACAAAACTATCTGTAGATAAGAAAACAACTACCTGGAAAGTAATGAATAATGAACAGTACCGGTAGAAACAAAGAATGAACGTGTACCAAGGGTACCATACACCCGTATGTAAGCGCTGACATTACACAACCCAAAAAAAAATATGTATATATCTGTCTAAACCTATAAACCTTCCCCCGCAACTGTGCTAATGAAAGGACGTGTTCATATACTGTATCAGTAAATCATTTATTTCTCTAGTAAAAAATGAATCAACAGTGCCAATATTGTGCGTTTTGGGAAATAAATATAATATTAGGTTGGCAAGTAATATACCCACCATCTTTGTACACAAATTTATTTAATTTTTTAAGTATACAAAATCAAATTATTTCTCAACTGTATAAGCACCGTCGTTTTCTATCACCTGTCGCCAACGTGCTGGCAGAGACATAATGCCTTCCTCGTAGAAGTTTTTAGGCTTTTGATCAAATAAGGGTGGTAAGGTCACTTTTAAGCTGGTCTTCATTTTAATTTTTTTTACCTGCTAAGTAGTGGGCTAGAGAACGAAATAGATGATAATCTGAGGGCATAATGTCTGGAGAGTACGGTGGGTGAGGAAGAACAGCCCAGCCAAGCGAAAGTAATTTTTCACGAGTGGCTTTTGCTACATGTGGTCGAGCATTATCGTGCAAATAGTATACTTTATTTTGATTTTTCGGTAATCTCGCTGCTACTTTATCCAGTTGGTCAGAATAAATATTGGCTGTGATTATAGTGTTGGATGGCAACAGTTCCCAATATATAATTCCGTTTATGCGACACCTCACGCTTAAAAGAACTTTTATGTACATAACCCACTTTTCATCCTCCGTAATTACATCCCTCATTGGTACGATGATAACAAAGTAGTTTCATGCACATGTTAGCTCTCTTCTGAGGTTGAAACGGCGTCAACTCATGTGGCAACCAAACTGAATATTTCCAGGTCTTTTCTAAAGCGTGTAGTTATTTTTCTACTGCAGTATGAGAACACTAAAACTGCTCTGCCAGACAACGTGAAGTGAACCTGGGATCCATTTCTATGAGTCTTTTTAACTCATCTACATGTATTGTAGGAGGTCGTTCTAGATGAGGTTCATCAGATAGGTCATTATTTCCATCCTAAAATCTTCTGAACCAATGTTTGGTGGTATCGTAAGAGAACACGCCTTTGCCCATCGTTGCACATATGTATATTGCGCACTACTTCAGTCGCTTTTAGCCTAAGCGAAGTAAAAGCAGCCGAAGTTCTCTACGAGAAATATCCATAATTTACTGTAGTTATTATTTGAGATCCAGTTGTCAAGTGATCTGACATACAACTCTTGTTTTATATATATACCATTCCAAGAAATTCGAGATAGTTCTATAACGTTTTAGAAACTGATCGAAAAAGTGGCGGGTTTATTAGTTGCCAGCCTAATATTATATAATTTACCTACCATTATAAGTGTTTTTCCAGATATCCTAAAAAGGGCTTTAGTTCATCCCATTCACAAGTCTGGTAATCGGGACAGTGTTGAGATTTTTATCTTTATAGACCAATATCTTATCTTATCTTAACTGTATATTCAAAGATCCTGGTAAAGCTGTCGAACGCTAGTCTTACAATTTTTTTGCAACAACACGATATAACTCCACCAGACCAATATGGCTTTATGATGGACAAATCTGCAAGGGACGCTACTTTACAACTTACAGAACACATTACTAAACATCTTGACACCTCACCAAAGGTAATAGGCATCTTCGTGGATTTGTCTAGTATACGTGGGTTGGCCCTGAATATATTTCGTTCTTATCTGTCAAATCGAACCCAGTGTCTAAAAGTAGGTAAGGACACTAGATTTCTAGCCTCTCGTTTCAGTATGCCATCCAGTATATATTTGGTAAAATTACTGACTAACTATAAAATTATCACCTATGCTGAGGACACTGCATTAATTGTTAATGGTTAGGACCATTTATTTTTAGTCAGTCGTTTATATACCTATACTTGATTAAGAGGAAATGTAAATCTTTTTTAGTATATATAAATTAAATGATTATTATATAGTAGTATTTACATCTTTTAAAGATATTAAGGTGACGTGATTTCTTCCAGATAACCTTTGTAATGGACAAGTGCAATGGATTTGTACACAAGGCAGTTTGTAGATATACAAATTAGGAAGTACAAAAGCTAAAGTTATTCTAATACTATATTGAGAAATACGTTGACATGTTTATATACATACACAAAATATACACACCACAATATATACCAATTTATAAATATACATATAAGAAGATATATATGAAAATATACATAGATAATTTCAATAATACATGCATGCATAAGGACAAAGACATTGGTGTGCAAAGACATTTTTTTAAAATGACTAGCGATTGAGCACATCTCGCTGTTTTAGGCAATGCATTCCACATGCGAGCTGCTTAAACTGCAAAGGATTTGTGTATTTTCAGGCGTTGGTTTTCTGATGACCTTAGTGTTCTTAAATGGGTTTCTCTTAGGAACTCGAAACGTTCCTTGAGGTAGAAAGGGGTAGAGGTATTAAACAAAATATTGTAAAGAAGGGAGAGAATATGAGCATTTCGGTGAAGCCGTATAGGGAGCCACTTGAGCTTGGTATAAAATTCAGATACGTGGTCATATTTGCGTAACCCAAATATAAACCTTATACGAGTACAGACATTTTGAAGACGCTTAAGTTTATTAAGTTGGTCCACATTAAGATCAAGGTAACGAACGTCGGCGTAATCGAGGACTGAAAGGAGGAAAGATTGAACCAGTGCAATTTTAGTGTCAATGGGAAGAAAGTTCTTGGGCAATCGCAATCTTCTCTTGACTTAAACAACTTTTGACTGACTTCCTATATATTTCCTACATATTTTATCTATACAAATCCCACGATTTTTCATAGTTTCACAAAAAGTTAAATCAGTGTAATTAAAATCGCCCCGTGGTAGACTCGACCACTCAATTTTCGGTATGAGTCTATTATTTTTTTCTATGGCTTCCAACTATAATAATCTGGCTTTTAACAGTATATACTGTAAGTCCATGCTCAAAAATCCATTCAGCTATGTGGGCTAAATAATTTTTTATAATATTAATGGCTTCGGATAGCTCTCCTAGCGGAGCTTGTGTAAAAATATGCAGGTCATCAGCCTAAAAGTGGTATGATGAAATAACTATATACTACTGATGAATATTGTAAAGAGTAATGAAGATAAAACGCCACCCTGCGGCACAATGAGAGATGTGTTACACCATGAAGAAAATGCTTTTGCTAAGTTTTTTTATATGTTTGTTTGTCTGTTGAATAATAGTAGCCCCATATGATTTAAAATTACTCTAACGCATGCCAAGTCTATGAATATGATCAATAAATTGATTATGTGCACAGGCAGGAAACATTACAAATAACTAAAAACTCTTAATTATTACCTCTTTAGACCGATGGCAGAAGTTTTTACGAATTGGGATGATAATACCACAACTTTTTCAAAGGTTCCACATAGATTTAGTTGTAAAATATTGATATAAACATATATAAATATTGAATGAAAGTCAACTACACAATACATCACATTAAGTGATAGAGCCTGAAATGAGAACCTAAATTATTTATTAATTCTATCTATCCGTTTAGAACGTTTACCTACTTTACCATTTAGATATCTTAGAGTTCCCGACATCAACCAGTTTGACTAACATAATATGCGACCGTGACCTGCTTAAGCAATTGCTTTCGCTTACGCATCCGTATAAGTAAAACCCTTTCTCCCTCCCTTTCTTATTTGGATTGATTAATATCCAAAAGTGGAATGGTTATACGGTTCTATTTCAGTTTATTTAATTTGCTTACTAGTCTCAGTTTAGAAATTAGCGTGTATCTGTAGATTGGAATGCTACTGTATAAGTACAACCATCTAATCTTTTTTCTTAATGTTGTGTATGCTAATGTTATAGATTGATGGTTTGTTGTAAATTTGAAAACATTAAATATTTTTAAACACAAAAAGTTTTTTTATGTACATAATTTCCGCTTTTAATATTTTATTATTTAAAAGAAACTCCCTTACTAGAAGTAATTCCTGCGTCACGGAAGGCTTTGTAAACATACAAAGTACGGACTCAGACTCAGGACAATTATTATTAGAGGACCACTCAAATTTTCGTCCAGATCAGCAGTCAGTCATTGTTACGATAAATATGTATTTAAAACTAAAAAAAAAATATTTTCCGTGCGAGCGCCGTGCTTAGGCAATGATGGGTAGGGTCCACGAGAGTAATACGACGGCCTCACAGAAAAACGGTAGACAAAAAATGCTTGCATTGTATTGCCGAGTGAGTGATCGTACCGGAAGCCAAATCCCCCTTCTTCCATTCTCTCCTCACAACCCGCATCACTTTTAAAGGTGGGCAGCGCACTACTCTTGAGTCGCAGATGTCCATGGGCAGCGTTTTTCACTTACAATCAAGTCACCCGTCTGTTGGTCCGTCCCCCTCATCATAAAAAAACAAATAAATAAAAACTAAATAAGCAATAGCTTTGAAAAAAATATGCTCTCCGTTGCCTTGTATGTTAAACCCTACGTTGTCGAATTTTGAAGAAATGTGAATCAATTCAATTCTTCATTGTGAAATGTCAATGAATTCAATTCTGTATTGTGTGTATACTCTTTTTCTCGCGAGTAAATTCAATACTGAGATTCAGCCAATATCAAGTATTTAGAGAGAAAAAAAACAGTTCAAAAATATAATCGTCATGTTGGTCGTTAAAAAAACGGACAAACAGATGTCAATGACTCCTTACATTTTATTGTATATTAGTAATTTAAACGATTTTTCTAAATTGAAATGAAGAAAGAGAGATTCGAAAACAACGTAAAAGGTAAATATAATAGCAGGTATTATATGCTTTTATTTTAATTAAATTGGATTCGCCTGCCTTCTAGGTAGCGTCCGATTAATTTGTTCAAAGGTTCATCATTACCAAAAATTTAATTTAAACTTCATCTTTCTTTTCTTTGAGCTTTTACAAACGAACCACTCAAAATTCTGATGTAAGACTCGCTTACAACAACCCAGGCAATATACCTAATCCCGCTTCTTTGAAAAGTTGCAATCTCGTTTCATTGAAGCCTGCAAAGGTAAGGTAAGAAATCAAGTCCATGTAACTTTTGGTTATAAAAAATCCTATTATACTCATTAACGAATATAAAGAGCCACTTTTGGCGGGAAAGTATTTTAAGCCGAAATAAGGTTGGGTAAGTTAGTATTACGCTAATACTGCGGTTCGTTGAAAAGACGTAACAGAGTTTAATTTTATAAGCAAGTGTAAGAAAGTAAATCGTTTGGTTTACTTATTGTTTTATTTGAGCCGTATCAGCTTTGAAAATGAATGAACTTAATTTCTATAGAAAAATATGTTACCGAGGCATCTGTATGACGCACAATCTTCCGAAACATATACATAACAATTTAGCTTTGTGATGATGTTTAAAAACACAATGGAAATTTCCATATGGAAACGAATCTACTTGAAACTCAAATAACATTGGAAATGGAACAGACGCGTGCGTTAAGGAAATCGCAATGAAAAAAAAACAAAATATGATGTAGTATATAGTATTGATGTTAAGCCATTTGTCCCATCCCCTTTCCAGCAACGTTTATCTAAAAGAACTACAGATCTTGCATAATGTTAAGCTGTCAAAGGCCATGAACCGCTAGAAATCTAATGTCTGTTTGCACGTACACCTTGAGTATTGGACACTATTCCTTTGAAAGTCAAAGTCATTAGTTATATATTTATAAGTCATTTCAAATAGGCAAAAAATTCACTTTTGAACATCAACGTTTGCATTGAAATTGTACTTATTCTAGTCGACGCTTCCAAAATGTAGTTTCGTATGGAGAAGAATGGCCAAGACACTCCACCGTTACTCTTTTAAAAAGTTTTGTTTAAATACAATCATTATATATAATTATTAGTGAAAACAATTCACCCAGAACAAAATTACTATACTGAAATAGGCGAAAAGAATTAAAGCGAAGCAACGACAGATAAATGAATTGTATGATAGATACATGGTACTCACACATTTACAAACATATTCAAAGTAAGTATACAATTTACATAGAATATTAATAAGTAATAAGTCAGTGTGTGAGTTAAAATAATCACTGAGTAAATCAATTTCACAAAAATATAATTCAATATACAATACAATTAAAAACCAGTTTGATTTTGTCTAGACTCAAAATTGTCCTATGGAGCAGGACCAGCATATTTCCAAGCGTCCTTATCTTGGATATAATCCTCTAATTTGTACTAAGTAGGGTTACTTACGTTAACTATTGTGGTAGAACCATGCTGAGACACGAATGGGGCTCGACCGGTGCGATACCACTGTCTAACTGAAAACCGGTTGTGAAGCAATGCTTGTTGTATTTCTCCGAAATTAGTGAAGATTCCAAAGGTCCAATTTCCACTCTCTTTCCCCTCACTAATCCTCCTTCCCCTCCCTTATCCACACTCTCCTCTTTCGCCTCCCTTCATTCCCCCATCCCTCATCACCATCAAAGGCGGGCAGCACACTTACGACTCTTAGTTGAGTTGCAAGTGTCCATGGATGGCGGTTATCGCTTACCATCAAGTGACCCGTCTCTCACCTATCTATATTAAAAGAAAAACAAAACGTATAGTGTTGCGGTGTGGTAGGCGCTGTAGTACAAAAACAATTGACTTTGTCAGTTTATTTCATTCGTATAAATACACTCACCCTATATCCCCTAGGATAAGACACAAGCGTCTCAAACGCCCAGTTTTCCCAACAACAATTTAGTCCCACTTTCGCAATAGGGTGGTTAAAAAGTCATTTCCCTAGTCGGGCACTACAGGCCCGTAAATACACTGTCAGATAGATAACAGTTCGATCCCCTATGTATTTGAGGTCCATGTGAGATAAATATAAGAATCGTTTTTAAATATATTATTATCATAAGATCTATCCAATCAGTTTTCCATGTGTATATAATTAAATTAGACACTACTGTGGCGCCATGAACCGACATAGTGTCATTTTATAAAAAAAAAATTCTTATTCGCGGAACTTTTTAAATACATTTTAATAGTTTTCTATCTAATTTAAGTAAGTGTTAAATTGGTATTTTTTTACTTTTATGTTGGCTAGTATTTATGACTCTTATTTTCTTAAATTAAAAGTAGGTACGCCTAAAATATAAAACAAGAGAAAATTCACTAGCGAAATCGATTCACACAAGAGCTCATTATATAGTTTAACTAATGATACATAGCCAAGGTGCAATGTATTTCAACTGTTTCCTTTTATATAGTCCACCTAGAAACCCACTCCACATTCAAAGCCAAGCTACCCACCAAAATTTAGATAATGTAGACTCCTACTAACAAAAGCGGGTAAGAGGATCGCTGGGTCTCTTATCGGGCTTTGACAAATTTGTTTGGCGTCAACATTTTTTTTTTATGAGGCTTATTTGATGACGTAAAATGAAAAATTACATCACTTTGTTTTGTTATAAGAAAAGCTGCATTAAAGGTGTTAAATTTACGTGATTTTTTGTACGTTACCTATTAATTTGTCATTTCTATCTAACGTTGTGCCGACCAATATCTTTTAGCTCAATAACTACCATCTTATGACAATAACTACCATTTAATTTTCTCTTTGTCAGTGTTTATTTTAGCTCTAACATTTCTTTTTAAGTTACTTGTTTGTTATTAGTTTTTGATCCAATTTGAGAGCATCAGCAGCTTATTAAATGTACTTATTTATTTATTATGACTTCATGCACATAGCATACAAAGACGGACTTAATGCCTGAGTCATTCTCTCCCAGTCAACCTTGGTGTATGGCACAAATAAATAGTAGGTACAAACATATATACAGCTCTAGTGCACCCAATCCCTAAAAAAGGAGATCGCTCGGATCCGTCCAACTACAGACCCATAGCCATCACCTCCTTGTTCTCCAAGATAATGGAATCCATTGTTAACTGCCAGCTCCTCCGGTACTTAGAAGACCACCAGCTTCTCAATGATCGACAATACGGCTTCCGTCAGGGTCGTTCAGCTGGTGATCTTCTCGTATACTTGACTCACCGGTGGGCACAGGCGATCGAGACCAAGGGGGAAGCGTTGGCCGTTAGTTTGGACGTGGCGAAGGCCTTCGATCGGGTCTGGCACAAAGCGCTCCTTGCGAAGCTTCCTTCCTATGGGCTTCCCGAGAAACTGTGCAATTGGCTCACCAGTTTTCTTACAGACAGAAGCATCAAGATCGTTGTTGACGGTGCATGCTCCGACTCCAAGTCTGTTAATTCTGGTGTCCCACAAGGCTGTGTGCTCAACGACATGCTGCAGATTAGCAGCATCCATTGCTATGTAGACGATAGCACGAGTGATGCCCTTTACACCGGCCGCGCTAACATTTCTCGGGTAAACGTCATCGAAAGCCGATCCAAACTTGTGTCTGAAATCGAAACTTCTTTATCAAAAGTTTCAGATTGGGGTCGACTTAACCTAGTCCAATTTAACCCCACGAAGACACAGGTTTGCGCGTTCACCGCTAAAAAGATGCTATTGGTCGTATCACCTCAATTTGAGAGCACTTCCCTAACTGCATCAGCCAGTATCGGAATCCTTGGCGTCGATATATCAAGCGAAGTCCAGTTTCGCGGTCACTTAGAGAGTAAGGCCATATTAGCCTCGAAGAAGCTTGGTGTGCTAAACAGATCGAGACAGTATTTTACTCCGGCCCACCGCCTGCAACTTTATAAGGCGCAGGTTCGGCCGCACATGGAATACTGTTCTCATCTCTATGCAGGTGCACCCCAGTACCAACTTCTGCCTCTTGACCGCATTCAACGGAGAGCGACTCGCATCATCGACTGCCAAGATATTTCTGATCGACTTGACACCTTAGCGTTGCGTAGAGATGTAGCTTCACTGTGCATCCTCTATCGCTTGTATCATGGGGAGTGTTCAGAGGAATTGTTCGGACTTATACCGGCTGCTGGTTTCCGCCATCGTCCTACGCGACAAAATATCCATCCCCATCACCTGGACGATTGGCACTCCACCACTGTGCGCTTCTCGAGAAGCTTTTTGCCTCGCACAACTAGCTTATGGAACAAATTGTCGCCTGCCGTATTTCCGAACCGATACGACCTTCAAACCTTCAAGAAGAGAGCGTACCTCTACCTAAAAGGCCGGCAACGCACTTGTGACTCTTGAGTTGCGGGTGTCCATGGGCGGCGGTAGTCACTTACCATCAGGTGACCCGTCTGCTCGTTTGCCCCCTATCGCATAAAAAAAAAATATATATGTATATATACATACAATGCATATAATAACCGTTAGATTGAGATTTTGATAATTTATTGCTTAATAGCTCGTATACCATTATAGCGAAATTACAATTTTAATTATACATTTGCATTCTGTCAATTAGCTATCCTTCGGACTTTTAACTGTGTGTTAAATTTCGATCGATCGATGTCGATTTCTTTCATTTACATAATGTTACAAGGATAGCCTACTTATATCCGGGAGAAAGCGAAAGTCTTGTTTAAGTGTAATGAAAAAGAGTAGTATCTATGTGCTCTCTTCTTCTAATGGCATGTCTGACTGTTGAGTCAGCCGGGGGTTCATTCAAACACGGTAAAAATTTGTGTTATCAACAATTAGTTATCCTGAGACTCGGTCTTCTTTGTGATACATTGTGTTTAAAAGAAAACAAAAAGCAATCGTCACTTTTATAGACATTTTATTACTGTTATCAATATTTTATTATTTTTTTTTATATAACGTTTGACGTAATTTTTATTACATCTTCCTAATTTGTATGTACGTATAACATACGCGTATTTAAAACATTCATGTTTTATCTCAATATTTAAATATAATATTTTTGTTTTTCCTTTCTTCTTCTTTCAGTTCTTAAAGATTTTTTGTTAGTCGTAAAACTTTTCACGGTGATACGATGATGTCAATGATATTTTTTTTTTAAAACATCAAATGATGGAACATTATGTGTTCTGTGCCAATGTTTAGACCGTGTTTGTATCATAGCGTCCGGATATCCGAAATAAAGGTTGGTTTTATTTAATTTGATTACCGACTTTATTTAGATCAACTAGACCACAGATACTACGAATATTTGTATCCATAAACTCAAATGCTCGATCGATTATGCTCATCGCTAACATTTACACATCTACATTTATTCATAAAAAGCTTTTTATTCATAAAAAAGTAACTAATCTTTAAACTATTACAACTACATAACAAAAGCGAGTTGAATTTATTAAAATGTTAAAGAACTTTATGTAGTGTTACAAATAACAGGTCAACAATATAGAGCATATTGATGTACATATGTTTCTGTTGTATGGGGAAAGTCATTACATAATCCTTCTTGATAACTTCAGCATTAGAGTACCTACTAAATGAATGTCCTATTTATGTATCATGATATAATTCAAGGATTGTGCAAGTATTTGCTTATATCCTTTTATATGTTGTAGTATGCTTCTCTTCTAATAAAGTTTAATATTAATTATCTCTTAACGTCGTATATTATTGTATGACTTAATATAGATAAAGCTCTTTTCTGTCTACCAATATTCTGGACATTTTTAAGGAAACTTTCCAAAAATATAACGTAACTAAGCAATTTCAACCATAAGAATTTGTTATTCCTGCGGACGTGTTATTGATGTTTTTAAACTAAATCCTTAGATGGCTACAACGTGTTTTGGTGTAACAATGTTAGGAATGTTCTGTTTCCGGATACCATACAACCACCAACTTGAAGAATTCTTGGTGGAATTTGTGGACATTCTATATAAATATTTTTATACAAAGTACCTTGGACACAAAGTACATAACTTAGAACGTGTCGCTAGTTTGTTAAAAATTGAATTGTTCTACCCATTAGTACACTCCTGGTGAAGTGGTTGTAGTAGTCCCTGCGGCTTTTGACAGACTTCTCTACCTTTTTCGATTTATCCACTATTCGAGTCATGATTTGATTAAGTCTGTCCATCTTGTGGGTGATCAGCCGCAAGAACTTTGACCCTCTTGTACTACTAATCGCTCCGATGAGCCTGCGTTGCGATATGTCCTAACATTTTTCAGATTAGTACTTACACAAACAACAAACGTCTTTGAAGTATGTAACAAGTAAATTTAATGTGTTGTAAATACCCTTTTTGATATTAAAAATGATGCTATTATTTGTTGTTTTATATAACACAATTTGTTGCTGTTTTATATAACACAATTTGTTATACAAACTGTCCATTTTGTCATTTAAAAGAAATTAAACTTTAAAAATGAACAGTCATCAGTCTTGGCTTTTTTTTAGCGGTTATGCTTAAATTTATAGCATCCGATACTACTTCTTAATACTAACGGACAGTGAATGGGTCGTTCTCTAGTTACAAATATATGTCAGTGTTTAATCTATGTCGACCCCTGCGTTCTATGTAGCAAACCTCTTCTTTTATAGTTTTCTAAAATTGTGCCGGGTAGACGTTTCACAAGGAAAATTCTTATTTTCAAGTTAATAGACTTACTAGGCGCCGTGTGTGGTCTTTCGCAAGCGAAGGTGGATAGTTAAGGTTAGAGCTTTTGGAGCTATTGTGGGCATTGATTTTTGAACTTTAAACTTACATTCTTAGGACACAAACCAACTCGAAATATAACTCCAAAACTCTTTTAATCAAAAAACAAGAGATCGGTCTAATTTTATTTGGACATACATGTGTATAAACTTACTGAAACTTTTGTAAAAGTCTCATATTTAAAAAGTTATAAGTCAATTCATTTTCTCTATTTTCGTGTTTTGACAATAGCTAAATAGAGACCATTCAGAACCTACATATTGTAACAATATTTTATTATTTGCAGTACGTAGTCCGACCATTGCTTTTAATCAATTGTACCCAATCAGGGAGTATTCCTGAAGGTCAGGTTGCTCGAATTTACTCCAAATTGGTCTTAAGGGGCCCTCAGGTGAAACTGTTAATATATAAGACTGTAATCAAGTGCTATTAGTAGATATAAATCGGTTTAGGTGGAACATTTCGCTTCTAATGAATAGTGTCTCAGTAATAGATTAGTAGGACTAGTGCTTTCGAGAAGACTTATTCATATTGCCTTTACAAATTGTTCTTTTTTACCTTAATGCACAAAAAGTATATAAGTTTATATATACTTACTATGTATGTAATATGTGATTAGTATATTTTGATTAAATAAGAAGTTACGCGACAAAGACTAAATTCAAATAGTAATTAACGGTTTAAAATTGCTAATGATGGTAACTGCAAAGTATAAAGCCAAGTATATATACATATATTCTTAAGTTAATTACAGATAGTACAGTACATCTTTAAGGCTTATATACCGTATTTCTTACTTATAGTATCTTAATACACATAAACACTTCAATTTTAATTAAATCCACTAGTAGTCCAAATAGTAGTAATAAATAAATTAAAGAAAAAGGTTTCGTGCCAGGAGTTTGGGTCCTCTGACGTTTTACTATGGTAATACAATACCTACCCTAGACCAACCAGGCTGTTAGCCTTCAAACCTTAACTAGAGTAAGCAGATACTCCAGGAGCATTGAGAGATACTATTTACTTGCCGGCCAGGCCTACCCCATGAACCGTAACCTAGCTCCGAACTTGTTTATTGCAATAAAAGATGCTACATTTTTTCTACTTTATAGCAAGAAGTTGTACAAGTAAAGCTAGCAGCAGCAGCTTGGGTTTGCATTGTTCTATCCTCCATCTGTGTGAGTGGCTATAAAATATGTCGAGTATAAAACGTGGCGCGCCGCTAGTTAGCCCACTTCCTACCCGATGACGTGCGTGAACTGTTGAGACAAAAGAAAGCGGCTGTTTGTGCCTATGATATATACCACACTTAAGACTATAGGATTAGTTGTCAAGAATCTCCGATCAGGAGCTAACGACCTGGGCAAGTGGTTTCGGAAATAGAGATTAGAGGTCAACTGCGAGAAGAGCCAGGCGGTGTTGTTTCACAAGAGACTAGGTCGCCTGTATCCCTTAGAGAAGATCCCACAAATAAGGATGTTTGGTTTAGGCAGGTCAAATATCTTGGTGTAATTCTTGACGATAGCCTTCAGACCTCACATTAAGGCGGTTCGTCACCGAGGCGCTTTCTTGTAAGTGGACTTCATAGCTTAGTGAACTCTCATTAAAGTTAGACTTTAGATAGCTTGTGTTAGGCCAATCATGACATATGGTAGGGCATTTTTCTAACACCGTGGTATGTGCGTAATGTTGATCTTTGCATTGACCTAGAGCTGCCAACTATTAGACAATTCATAAATAGTGCTGCCTTAGCTACTACATCCAGTTTAATATTACTTAAACTTATAAGCATGATAAACTTATAAGCCTGATAAGCTTAATTAGACCGATTGAAAGCCCTCAGCGCTTGCTGAAAGACCATGCAAGGCTGTCGAGGCCACTTGCGGAAAACAGCCATATACACAAAAAGCTAGCGATGGTGTACGAGGAGGCGTACGCTAGAAAAGTTAAATAGCTAAAAATTTAGTTAAGGCACACAATAAAGAAGTATTAAACTTACATCAGAGTTCCTACAAATAAAAAAATAACAATTATTTTGTTATCCTCGAGTATTTAATATGACAAAATACCGCAGTGAATATGCACGAATAAAATGTTTCCCCTAAACTTTATCGAGATAGGTTTTATGAAATACTTTGTTGTACGACGTAGTTAATAAAAGGGTTCTGAGAAACAGCGATGATGTAATCCATCGTTATCTTGACTAGCAATGTTGGATTTGCAATTGCTTGTTGTTTTAAATCTTTAACCAGGCGGTACTAAAGGTTTATTAAATAAATTATTTCAGTACACAATTAGCAAGTGTATTACTAGACAACTAGGCTTAACTTAGTGTTCACGCATATGCTATAGAATAAATAATGTAGCTAGCAACATTCTTCCTACCAAACTTCACCAATCAAATCATCAGAATATGACGCGATAAACTATTGCTATTGGTCAAATACTATCGTTACCGCCACTATCCTCACTATTGTAAAAAAAACGTAGACTTGTCTTCTTTAAGTTTACACTTGTTTCATTCTGATTTCTCAGAACTTATAAAAGATCTATTGCAGTACAAAGGATACTACTTGATTACAAATTTTACACGAATAAGTAGAATTTCTTTTTACAACAGGTTCAAGTTCACTCCTCGTCAGCTAAGCCATATGCCCGTATTTATTGCTGTTTCACCGATTTAAATAACATAATTTTTCTATTACTTTATAATTATTGTTAGTATATTTTATGTTGTAGCAGTTAATCACCTTATATCTTCTTCATCTATTAATTACCCATTGTTGGCTATAGGCCTCTTTATGAGCAAACCAAGTAGTGAGATTCCGTGACACGGCAAATGGCTTTCTATGCAACGTGCAGTTGACCTATTTAGAGCCATAGGTTTCAGAGCCATAAGTCAGGACATGGATGATACACTACTCGAACATACGCCTTTGGAGAAATAGGAGGATTTTTTTCCCCCAAGACGTCTGAGAGCTTGCTAAAAGCAGCCTACATCCTAGTTGGATCCGACGGTCGTATTCCAGTTCTTGTCCGTCCCAGTTATAGACTTACTTAGCAACCCTTTCTATGCTTGTTTGGTTCGTCGTTTCTACATATGATTTTGGTTTTGTTCATGTTTATCTCAAGACCTACTGTAATAAGTGCATTGTAAAGTTGCTCAAGCTTTGTTGACGTTTCTGCTGGTATTCTTGCAAAGAGTATGTCGTTTGTGAAGCGTAGGTGCGATAGCATCTCTCAATTTACAATTTTAAATTCATTAGGATCGAACTTAAAAGGAGCGTTCCGCAGGGGTCGATGTTGGGCCCATTTCTCTTTCTAGTGTATAATAATGATCTTCTCCAATTACTGGATAGCCAACCAAAAATAGTATTATTTGCTGACGATACATCTGTAATTTTTATAGTAGATAGACACGCCAATAACTTTGATGATGTAATTAATATTATACATCGAGATCAGGGTTACTGCCTATAATTTAGTATTAAATAAAAAAAAAAAACTAAAATTGTAAGAATTTATTTGTCAACCATCCGACAAAGTAAATGTGAAATCTTAATGAATAACGTAAAGTTAGAACTTATAAATAAAACTATTTTCTTAGGGATAACGCTAGATTCAAGATTACAATCGGGCTCAATCTCTTTCAAAGGAGCTCAGTTCTGCCGTATATGCCGTAAGGAAAGTCGACCGATTAACAGACACAGATACTGCACGACTACTTTACTTTAGTTACTTCCACAGTATCATGTCGTGTGGTATTTCATTATGGGGGCGTTCTGCAAATATAGATTCAATTTTCATTCTGTAAAATAGAGCTATTAGAGCCATTTCTAATCTACGTATTCGCGAATCCCTTAGGGAAGAATTTAAGGAGATTAACATCCTGACGGTGTCTCGTCAGTATATTTATGACAACATAATGTATGTCAGAAAAAATCTACATCTATTTACAAAACGATGTAAAAGATTTTTATTACGAGAGATAGAAATAAATTAGTTCAACCAAAATTTTGATTAACAAAAGTACAAACATGTTTTATGGGGTACTGTGTTAAACTATATAATAAAATACCTTGTAGTAAAAATTGCGTAAAACGCACGCTTTGTAAACAACCATATTACAAAGTAGATCATTATTTGGCTGCTCAAAATGCTATATTTTTTTACGTATACTTTCATAAAAATAAAAAATGGGTTGGGATTGTACGTATTTCATTGTATGTTTTATGTAATAATTTTGTGAGTTGTACACGTGAGAACTGAGAGTTCTTCTCTTGACAATTCAAAAATACCTATGATTGGTGTAATTTAAATAAATGGTTTTGCTTTTGATTTTGTGTCCCCTTGCCGTAGGCCTCTTCCGACTTGAACTGGTTGGATAAGCTGATGTAACCTGACTAGGAGGGTAGTGCCTTTGCAGATTTCTCTAAGAATTTTCACATACATATCTACTGTCTATTAGCACACTATAATAGCACAGTTTCTGGTTCAGAGCTTGTTAACCAGCGTTCGTAGAACTTTTCTAAAACTTTTTCTATGTTATTGCTTGTAGGTGCATATACGTGATTTATTATCTCCATTGTGAAACAACACTTGACCCGATGTTAATTTAGTAAATTCTTGGCCGTGTCTTTGGGCCTCGCAAAGTTCCATTGTGCTCCAATATTTTCTTTCCAATACGCTTGCGTCAAGGTCACAAATTGTATCATAATGCAAAAGTGTTTTAAAATTGCAACGTAGCCTGGATGATATTTGTTGAGCAGTGCGTCTGTCAGGGATTCTTAGCACCCTCTGTTTTGTCTGTTACCCGATAGCTACGCCGGCTCGTACAGGACCGCTAGAGAGACTACCGCCTAGTCTCCGTTTTAGCGAGACTAACGAATAGCATTTAATTACATAAATATATAAGCAGATAACTTCAAGCATCTCACACACGGTCACCTAATACAACTAAGCAGAGCTCATAGCATGTTAACCAGACTGTTGATAAACATACCTATATACTTCTAAATACATACATATAACACTCAGCCACTGAATAAATAATCATTCTCACCACACATTTGTTTGTCCTGGCTGGGAATCGGACCCACGAAAAAAACAAATAAACACCCACACTACTGCAAATATTTGTGCTGAATAAACCCAAGTTTATGACTGAAAATAGGTATATTTAGAAAATTTTTGGTTAGAAGTCATTGACAAACGCCTACGTTCAGGACATGAAGATTTTTCGCTGAAAGAGAAGATGTAGTTATGATGTACTTTGAAAATCAAACAAAAGAGTTGAAGGGTTGTTGTGTACCAAAATAACTTCAAAACTTTTGGGTTCTGTGATATACAATAACATCAATAACAATTAATGTTATGGTTTGTGTAGTATAATAACTAATTGTGTAACATTTCGAGTAGGTTTTCGAGCGAAGTATTTATTATCGAGTATTAAACACGATTACACCTGGATGAAAATTTTTCACAGATACCTCTCGAATAGCACATGGGCTACTATTTATACCGCAAAATGTATTGATGGATAAAAATAACACCCGTTAGAAGTCGCAAACGACAGCTAATTATCTTGTAGATGTCGGTCTAATAAGCGTGTAACTTGTAAACTGACTGTTTAAAGAGGTGGGTTATATTTATCAATATGGGTATGTATGTATGAATGTTTGTAGGATGTTTCTTTCACACACTGATTTGGATAAGTGAAGTGTCATTAAAATTATATATATAACGAAAGTAATATAGGGTTTAATATTTTGATATAATGTCAGCAAAATAAAAACAAAGAAAGGGTAATCAGAGGTTTTTTTATGTAAATTATTTCACTTATTGAATTGAATTTTAGCAAGCATATTATCGTCATCCTGGCACTTTTGAGAATTAGAGGGGAAAATTTAGAATATATTGACAGGAAAGGGAATCCTCCCTTTCCTGTCAATATATTCTAAAAGAAAGAGAAGAATCCATCTGTATGAGCAATATCCCTTATTGCTCATACAGATGGATATGAGAGTATAAACAATAGCTCAAGCAAGTCAGGGTCGCATACCTATTATTTATATATCTTCTTCAGCGAAATTAGAGACAAGAAAGTGGACTGTATAACAATATAATTTGTAGTGCACTAGCTTGTATTGTTTTAGTACAAGTTCGTGAACTTTAATGCGCACGCGTCGATGTCAGTTCGGTCGTGGAGTGAGCCAGCAGCCCGCGCGCTGTCGATGTCGGTTACATCGCGCCCTCGAGGGGGCAAACGCTGTGCGCGTGAACGCCTATAACTCGATCTGGCTGGTGGCGGGACGTCCAAGCCCTCCCTGATCATATATCATGTAGCATAAAATAATCGCATTTGCTATGTAGCTAGTTATTGTTAGGTTATTTCATATAATGTTAATACTTCAAAATTGTCTTTAACGACAAACGGCATTCTTTCAATATCAGAGATACGTAGAACGCTGACAAATTTTATCATCAAATTTATTTTAAAGTCTACTATCTCGTCTATTCTGTTATGTAAATTGCTGGAGCTTCCCTCTATGTGATCAGTGAATAGCACATTCATTAAGACGGAAGCACACAAGCGGCTCGAGCCCCCAACTTTGCACAGAACTCGAAACTACACTGTTCAGTTAAGGTTTCATTGTCACACACTTCTATATGAATGTCGGAGTTTAGGACTTTTAGTAACCCATATGTCACACTGTACACGTATCAAGAGGAATTCGTTATATTGTAATTGTGAAAATCTTTTATAATATAATGTATGATGATCATTTTTTTTGTGTATTCTCGCCTCTTAATTCAGTTAACTAAGATTATCTGTGATTTTAAAGTCTCCTTAAAACTCATATTATATTTACACTTAACATTATAAAGAGGTAAAAATAGTTTGTTTGTTAGTTTTAGGAGGTAATCCCCACCCCACACAAAGTACTGGGGTAGCCTTGCTCAACAGGCGGCCAGGTCTGCCGGGGTACACAGGGACTTCCTTTCTAGGGCAATCCTGAGGCCCCGGCCACAAGACCCGTTGACGGAACTCGGTGTGGCTTTAGTCGAATCCGGCACCGAGTTTTTATGATATATACCTTTTTAGTGTAAAATTTCAGCAATTGTGAACCAAGTCGAAGAAAAACTAACAAGATAATTAATAGCTAATAATTAATAGGCGTGACGTGACAACATAACTGACTGTTACATCTAACACAGAATATTTGTTTTTTTTAAAGAAAAATAAAAAATTTATAGAAATGTTTAGGTCAACTTAAAAAAAAAACATTATATGTTAAGCATTAATATAAAATAAAACCTTTAATGCATTAAATTTGGGCGGATAGTTGACAAGATACCTTAAGATAACTTAAAACTCAAGAATTAGATTAGTGCGCGCTGCTTTTATAACCTTTTCGTTTGCAGTATACATATATACTAGTATATTATTACCTTATGTTGTTATTAAAATAATAAAATATGTTTTCTTAAAAGACAACTCCCGCACTGAGATTAATTCCTGTGTCGCGGGGGACTTTACAAACATTCAAACAACGGACACAAAGAACACCCAGACTCAGAACAACAATTTGAAGATTACACAAAGTGTCGTCCCGTGTGGGGATCGAACCCACAACACTCGGCGCGGTAGTGTAATGGCGAGGTGACCACTTAAACCGCTACGCCATCCGTGCAGTCGCACTGTAGTAGTGTACATTTAATTTTATTAATCTGGTTTGTTAGTAATTAATAAAATCTATAAAAAATGGTCCAATTATTAGAAGGATATTCGGTAATGAAAATTGTTTTCATTGTGTAACTAGTTACTATAGGGGGACAGACGAACAGACGGGTCACCTGATGGTAAGTGACACCGCCGTCCATGGACACTTGCAACTCAAGAGTCGCAAGTGCGCTGCCCGCCTTTGAGGGTGATGAAGGATAGGGATACAGGGAGTGGAAAGAAGAGAGGAGTGATGAGGAGATGGGAAAGAGGAGAAAGGAGATGAGGGGAGAGAAAAGGGGGGAGGGGGAATTGGGCCTCCGGAAACCTCACTCAATTCGGGGAAATGCAACGCAAGCGTTACTTCACAACCGGTTTTCTGTAAGGCCGTGTTATCGCACCGGTCGAGCCGGCCCATTCGTGCCTAAGCATGGCTCTACCACTGAAAAAATTTTAATTCCATAAATAAAACTCACGCTTTAGGAATGATTCCTGTGTCGTGGTGGGCATCACAAACACTTACTCAAAGGACAAAATTTACAATCAGACAAGGGACGACTATATGTGGACTACGCATTTTTTTTAATTCGAACCCAAGACCACTGGCTCAGCAGTCTGGATCACTAATCAAGATATTATTATATTAAAATAGCAAGGACTGCTGACCAATATATCAGCATGTGCAATGTTTTTAACTGTTTAAAAATAATCTTGAAAAATATGTAAATACATATTATTATGTGCCAGATTTTCTGAGGATCTCGTGAAAGTGGCTGGTATAAACCGGAAGCAAAAGACAGTTTGCTGGGTTCTAGGGAGCATGTGTGGAGAGCCCTATTTCCAGCAGTGGACTGTGACATGCTGAATGATGATGATGATGATATATGTATATGTCGAAAATAATATAATGCGGTTGTTACAAAAAAAGGGAGCAGACCCGCTGACCGCATCTAGTCATCGGTTCTGCTCGTATAATAATGTCTTTATAATTATTATACAGTACGTATGTAAGCTAGCAAGTATGATATAAGTAGATTCTTTCATGTCAAGGGTATTAGCAATAAAAAGCAGATACATTAAATATTAGAGCTCGTTGTATAATTGATGTATGGTGCATACATAAGCTAACAGAAAAACATAATAATAACATAGCATGTTTACATGATATTTTCAACAAATATAAGGCAAGTAAATATGATATCAGAACATAGTTTTTACTTACAATGTTATTTCTTTCGAAGTCGCTAGCGAAGTGAGCCTCTACTCAAATGGCTGGCTTTTTATAGGTTACCCCCCGCAAATTCAAATTGTACGTCACAATAACACGTGGCTCTAGTTATTAACAATAAATGGCGGTACGTCTAACAAAATAAGTAGTTTATACATAAGTTTTATATTTAATTTAAATATTATTAAAATTCTGTAAGAAATGAAATTATTACTATTAATAATATTAGTGTTGGTATAGTATTTATTTATTGCGATATTAATTTACTAATCATTTAATTAGAATATAATCATATTTTTGGCTGCGGCGACATATATGTTTCGCTAAACTCGTTAGGTACACAAACATGGTGAGACAGAGAAAAACTGTCATGAGCTGATTTATTTTAATGCATCATCATAATACGTTATTTTATTATATCCACTAGTGTGAGCCCTGCCATGCTGGATCCTCTTTCGCTTAGTTGGATAAGTTTTACTAAGTTTTAAAACTACTTGGTGAAATAGATCTCATAAAACTGAAAAAAACGACTACAGTTTTTTCCTAAGCTTGCAATGAAGTAGAGAAATTGTATTCAAAGACCTCTAATAAACCGTGTAGAGATATTAAGACACCATTTCATTAGTAAATACGTACATATATAATTTGAACAGATGTCATTAGCTTCAGAATAGAAATTTGTGACATAGAAGAATTTGTTTGGTACTTCAACATGTGTTCTATAACTATGTTGATATTATTCATCAGCTATTGTATTAATTAAAACCCTTTAGGAAATAGTTGCTTCAGTTGACTATACCAAATACCAGAGAGGAACACCGCCTTAGTTTTAAGTCGGACAGACCCCAATCAGCCCCCCCCCCCCTGAGCAAAGAACATCCATGAGGATCTTATAGACCGTAAACAATATATTTTTTAAATGTTTTTCAACATTAGCTATACACAAACTGTCGGTGTGGGATACTATGAACTGCAAAAGATAATTCTTCTAAAACAAATGGACTAACAGGAATAAGGGCTATACCTTTTCTTCCTTTGAAATTATTAGAAAACTACTTACATGGAATGTTAGCAACTATTATTGAAACATATAACGAAATGAACAAAGCTATACGAATAGTTCAATCAAAATATGAAAATTCTATTTATTATTAATACAACTGCACTAGGATTAATTCCTGTGTCCCGGATGACTTTACATACCAGGTTAATTACAATCCAGGTCAAAGCACAAGGACTAATCCCGGACTCGCCACTCAGCTCAGCTCGACAATCCCCGTCAGCGCAGAGGTGTCGACTCGGCTTTCGACGAGTTTTTTCGCCAATACCTGTACATCGGCAGGGAAAGGCTGGCTTTCGACCCTGGTTAGGACCCTTAGGCCCACCAGCTTCAAATAGGGCCCCGCAACCCGTGATAATGTGCATGGCATGAGATTAACTTCATCAATAAATGAGAAGGCTATGTGAGCATATTTTGTGGCTACAGATGGAGGAACTAACCTCACTGAGTATCGTAATCGTACGCTGCCTTTGTTTCAAGAACTTGAACCAGCTGTTAATTGTTATGTAGGTTAACACTTTTAGATTTAGATAAGTGAATATAACGAGGGTAGCGGTTTTTTTCTGTGAGCTGTAACTATGTAATAAATTTTTACTTTTTCAGTGGTAGAGCCATGCTTAGGCACGAATGGGCCGGCTCGACCGGTGCGATACCACGGCCTCACAGAAAACCGATTGTGAAGTAACGCTTGCGTTGCATTTCCCCGAATTGAGTGAGGTTTCCGGAGGCCCAATTCCCCCTCCCCCTTTTTCTCTCCCCTCATCTGCTTTCTCCTTTTTTTCATCTCCTCCTCCCTCCTCTCTTCTTTCCGCTCCCTGCATCCCCCATCCCTCATCACCCTCAAAGGCGGGCAGCGCACTTGCGACTCTTGAGTTGCAAGTGTCCATGGACGGCGGTTGTCACTTACCATCAGGTGACCCGTCTGTTCGTCTGTCCCCCTATAGTATAAAAAAAAAAAAATCATTTATCATCATATATTATCATCAATGTTTCGGCGCAAATACTATCTTATCTGGTACGGGTAATTCCGCGATTTCATCTGTTGAATAGCACCGTTCTTGAAAGGTTACACTTGGACTTACAGACTGGCGTTGTTCCTCCTCCTCCTCCATCATAAATAGTGAGTCTTGTGGACTTCATAGCACTATTTTAGGTAAATACTGCGTTATCTGTAAGTACCCAGTATAATGATGAAATAAAGAACGCTTTGAAAGTACTAGTGTATGACTTGGATTGCTAAGTATCTATTTATTTTGAAAATAGTGAAAACCTTACAGTGATAAGCATTCAATACTTTTAAGCGGCCATTACAGCTTATCAAGTAATGTGTTAAACTTTTTGGAGCTGAGACTCTACTCTACTCGACAAAAGTTCTGTTCCGGCATGGCAATACACGCCTGAGTAATGGGTAAAAAAGACACAAATGAAAGCAGGCAATAATATTGTTACCCCAAAATTAATTAAATAAATTAAGACTTCGTCAGTCTATTTACCAAAGTAAAATAAATAATGCGTGTTATTTTAGGACAAATAATACGTCTGGAAGATTTCAATACATACATATACATACAATCAGGCTTGTACTCTCAAAGGGATTTGCGGAGCTGTATTAAACACATACAAGTCGCTAAATTTTATTGTCTTATGCACGTAAAGACGAGGAAGGACAATGTACTTTTCATTTTTTATAGGAATTTAGATAGAAAGACTAATTACTTTCAAAAAACATAATAATTGGACAGTTCTTATACACTTAGCTTAGCTTAATAGCTTTTGATCTACAGTTAGACAAGTGTAACCAAAAAAAAAATATAAAAGTTGTTCGAATTTTATTGCGATTTGCGATCTCTTCCTGGCAACCACTGGATAGAGAGGGAGATTAATAATGAGATGGGAAGTTTCAATTTGCACATTAAAGTTTACATTCGTAGATTGTTACACATATAAACATTATTTAAAATAAGATACATTAAAATACAGAAATAAGAGATAGGTTAACACAAGATTACGGACATCAAAGTCTTCATCGCTCAGCAATGTAGAAAATACTCCTTTAATTTTTTTTTAAACTAGAGAGTGTTAGTAGGGTAGTTAGGGTAGTGGCCATGTATTCCACAAATGTATGGCTTGCATTGTAAACTTGTCCATAAAAGTCGTAGCTGCTATTATGCTTCGGAATTTTCAAAGTAAAGTTCTCCAACGATCTTAGGAACTTTGAAACCATATCATGTAAGAAATTGAAGTGTTCTTTTAAATAAAAAGGAGTGTTAGAATTAAAGAGTATATTGTATAATAACGAAAGGATATGAATATTCCGACGAAGACGAATGGATGACCATTTGAGCTTATTAAGAATGAACCTTATGCAAAAGTTTTTGATGTTAAAAGTTTTAAATCCGCTCAACCTTATTCAATTGACCCTCAATGAGATCAGGATAGCTGGCATTTACGTAATCAAGGATGGAAAGAAGGTATTCTGCAAGCGCAATTTCAGTAATAATCGGTAGGAAGCTACGCAACCTTCTTAGAGATCCTGCATAGGCAAACAATTTTTTACTTACTTTTTCCCAGATTTTCCAGATTTTCCGAATTCCCAGATTTTTTACAGTGTTTCAAACAGGAATTAAGGACCATCACAGAATATTTGAAGCTGATGTGACCTGACTTTAGATAAAGTTCTAGTAGTACCGATAACGGTCACTTGTGTTTTGAAAGGATTCACGTTTAACCTATGTTGCCTGCTCCATACACAAATCTGCTCCATATCTCTGTTAATAATTGACATAGATCTGTAAATGATCTTAGCGAAAGTGGTGGTAAGAGGAATCGAAATTATTGGAAAGAGAGTTTATAAAAACTGCGAAAAGTAAGGAAGAGAAAACGCCACCCTGTGATCCAATGATTTGAATACGCAGCCGGCACCTGAATAGATAGTTATGAAAAAAGTAAATTACCGTCGGAGATACATATGTTAAGAAAGCACATCATGGCAATCAAAACATCAAAGTCAACGGCGCTAAAGGCGTTGCTGAAATCTAGCACTGTTAGCCTTCCATTCTTAAAAGCCTGATGATGAGCCTTCTTCTTTAAGCCTGATCATATGATCAGTCTTTAAGAATGTTAGGATAGGTAGGTAGGATAATAAGGATTAATTTGGTTGTAAACAAGATATTCTAGAGTTTTAGACAAGAAAGGTAGGATTGAGATAGGACGATAATCAGAGAAACTGGATGGATTACATTTATTTGGTAACGGAGTTAGTAATACTCCTTTCCATGCTATTGGAAAGTTTCCAGTCGTTAAGGAGAATATAAGTATGTGAACAAGGACAGAAAAAGTTTCTTCCAGGATATGCAGGATCATATCACGGCTGATGTCATCTCTACCAACTGCGTTGGAGTTAATAGAGGGTAAGCTCTTGCTAACATGACAATCGGAGAATGTTTGAGAGTCTGGAGTTGTAAGATAAGAGAGATATTGCATCGTGTTTTTTATTGTAATTTTTTAGTGTCTTGTCAAAATGAGAGGATGGAAAGAAGTATTGATTCATCAATTAGATATTTATGTTTTTGGAAACGGTTTTTTTGTCATGTTTTTCCAACTCCTTGATCGTAGAAATTGCCAGACTTTGGCTGGATCCCCGTGTTCAACAGAGGCATGAATGAATTGTCGTTGTGCATTCCTACAAACCTTGTTGCATCGATCTCGAATTGCGACGTATTTCTCTCAATTTGCACTAGTTGGACATCGCTTAAATCTAAACTTGGTTACGTATTTTTTTTGATAGGGCCAGTTTTACATCTGCTGGAAGCTAAGGAGATGGCAAATGCTTAAATTTTATTTTGCCCAGTGGATGCCTTATGATTGGAGCGCGTTATGCATTATGCTTTTGTTTTCAAACACACCTGATAAGAAGTGACAGTGAAGACGATGATGATACACTCCTATCCAAGAGAAACCTATTCTCTCTACTGTTTATTTACTTGTGTTCTTTTTCTATTTATTTATATACAAGGGTTTTCTATACCATGCGTCATGTTCTTAGTGTTTCAAGCTTCAAAAGTTAAACATATACATAGCCTACAGCATAATACAACAAACTATCGATATTGGTTATTATATTTAGCTAACAATTAAACTTTCTGATGGTTTGAGTCAAAGTAAACATATGAGTAGGCTCAGACGTACACAAACTAATCTTTCATACATGTATAAATATAACGTATTAGGCAGTGGTGAAAGTAGATTTAATAGATTATCAAATTGAAAATGAAAATCATTTGTTTTGATTGAACCATGGTATGGGGCATTTAAGGCAGCACAAGCCATGACTTTGTAGAAATAGTAGTAGTATGAATCATGTTGCGGATATTTGTTCTATGCTATTCTGATAAAGCATGTTGCTGATTGATTAACTGTTTAATAAATTAACATGAAGTTAGTAACTTCTTCTAATACGTAGATCCTATGGAGAATAACAGGGAGAAACTCCAAGGACACTCATTTTCAAATAACTTACACATTTTTTTCTACTTACAGTTCATGAGTGCACATAAAATAAAATAATATGTAAGAAAAATCTAATATGTCACCCTGAAATAATGCTTTTTCTAATTACTACTCTATGTTAAGTAACATGGACTGGAGACAACCAGCCCGATCAACGGCACTCGTTCACGAGCATGATATGATGCACACGCCAGCTATCATCCAGTTCGACCATATCAAAGGTAGCAGAACAACACCATACATACGCCTCCATTGGCTGGTGAGCTGAACTCTAGACGAGCATGACATACTCAATTCCAACTGCCAGGAGACATAAAAAATATACCCAAAATAATTGACACAATTCTCACATGTGTACAACTCAAAAAAAAAAAGCTTATTCATACAATACCTACAATGTAAATTACTCATGTCCGTATCTTATAAATAGCATATGTTTAGTAGTAATAATTGACAACATCAACAAAAAATTAAATGTCAAATAATAAAACCAAAAACGCATACGGCAGTGCAATTTCTTATGTTCAGAGCGGCTCTGGAACAGGACCTGCAAGTTACAACCAATTTTATTAGCCAAATAATCATTAACATTGTAATATGTTTGTTTGCAAAGCGTACGTTTTAAGCAAGTTTTAATTTTCTTCTCATTAAGTTCAAGAAGAATATCAGAAAGCAATTCATATCTAACTCAGTACCCCCTAAAAGATATTTCTACCTATTGCTAACTTAAATTTGGTTCAACTAATTTATTTTGCACTCTCCTCCTTTATGTCTTTCATATCGTTTTGTAAATAGATGCATATTTCTTCCTACAATACGATACGATAAGGCACCGTCAGGATGTTAATTTCCTTAAATAGTGCCGATAAATAGAAGACTAATAAATATATTTAAAAAAAAAACCCCTCCAAGGCAGACAACACTCTTGTGACTCTTTAGTTCCAAGTGTTCATGGGTGTCGGAAGTCATTTACCATCAGATGACGCGGCTGTGTGGGACCAAGTTATGAGCAAAATGTGGGTGTATAATACAGCTCACCTATCACCCATTAGGGGATACAGACGTGAGCGTATGTATGTATGTGTATCTAGTTTTGTTTTTTTTTTTGTGAAGGCAGGCATGCTTAGGCAGGGATGGGCCGGCTCGACTGGATTATTACCATGGCTTCCTAGAAAACCTTTAGATAAATAAAAATTGCATTATATTGCATTAAGTGAGTGAGGGTAACGGAGCCCACCTCCTCTGATCCTCTCCCCTAAGCCCCCTCTCTCCTTTCCTGTCCCTCCATCCTCCTCCTCTTTCACCTTATGTCCCCTCTCCTTTTACCCGTCCCCTCATCCCTCCTCAACTCATCACTCTCACAGGCGGTTAGGACTTAAGACTTTGAGTTGCAGGTGTCAGTGAGCAGCGGTGGTCACATACCACAGGTGACTTGTCTGTTTGTCTGTCCTTTCTTTACTAAAAAAAAAACCAACTATAATTTGTCTTCATAAAAATAATGTAATAGAGTAAAATACTATAATATATATAAAAATACTATAATATGTCTTAACTATTGTTGTGTAAACACGTTTTGTCACGAAATTTTAGTAATATTATAGGTAAAGGTTCAAGAAACAAATTGGGTTTTAGTTATAAAGTCTGTTTAAAAAGTCACGAACTTTTTTAACATTGTCAACACTATTTTTTAAAGTTTCTACTAGACAGTAATAATACGACACCACAAATGCCTGATGTAATTTTTAATTATGCATGTGAACTATATGAACTAAATTAACATGAAGCCATGCCAAAATAATGTACAAAAAATTCAAACAGTGCTAACATTACATTTTTTAAACACAATTCCTTGAAATGGCATCATTAACATAACTGCCAGCTTAACGTGCACATAACTATAAAACGTAAATGCTACGGTTAAAAGTCTAATTCTCTTTGTTTTTCACGTGTTATTGCGACAATTTATTAACATCATTCTATGTAGTAACAAGTTTGTGTAATTCAGAATAATGTTTGGTGAAACAAACTCCGTGTATATAAGAAGAACGTAACGGATGAAAATACACCTCATGTCTCCTCCTCGTTTATTTTTTATGGACATAAACATCTAATAGCAAGTTCAAGTTAGTTTGTATATTATTATGAAATAAACTACTCGTTATTGGGCAGTATTGTATATGGATTAAGTTTCAAGAATCACATATGTAGATGTTAGAGAAACTGCAGTCAAAATTTAGATGATCAAGGCTCAAGGATCAATCAATGCTTGACAAGAAAGGAGAGGCGCGGTTTAAGGATTGGCTAGACGGGAGTAATACCAAAACCGGTTGACTAACAATGCTGGCATTGTATTTAGCGAGTGTGTGAGGGTACCGAAGGCTCCAAGTGCCTATTAGTTTTAGAACAATCAATCGTCACAGATATAATATCTATCAACTGCTCTGTTGATTTTACACAGAGGGCTCCGACCGCTCAGCTAGAGCCAGGTCGTATGACAGGTATACGACCCCAACGTCGTCGAACTATTACTTTATAGATTGAATTCCCTTTGTCTTTGCCTTTCGCTTTCAATATACTCCCAATTTAGTGCCCCGCTGACGCTACCCCACCCCTTTTCCCATCTCCTCATCCCTCTCTCTTTCATGTCCCTGCAAACTTACCCTCAAAGGCGGGCAGGGCACCTACGACTATCGAGTTGCAGGTGTTCATTGACGGAGGTTGTCACTTACCATCAAATGACCCGTCTGTTAGTCTGTCCCCCTATAATATTATAAAAGAAATAAAGAATCCTATTTCGTTAGTGGGTCCAAATTTTATTTGGCATATCCTGTTTGTTTTATACATTTCTGCTTACCCCATTTAATAGTATTTAAAAAAAAACACATACCTTATGATATTCGATCCGACACAAACATTTAATGTGACTAAGATTAAAATAATTATATGCGTAGGCACATTATACGAACGTAGAAATTACCACAGAACCACACAAAGGGTAAAATTATTTAAAAGGCTTCGTGCATAAATTATATTTAAAAGTGCCTAGACAATACATTGCTTTTATTACCACTACCACAACACTTGACCATCAAAGGAATATTTTCAAAGAAAATTATTTTAACAGCTAATTCGAAGAAAATATCGTAAACAGTTATATATTTTTGTTTTATATACACATCGTTAGAGGTCTCGTACTTTTCGCCACCAGCCTAATCTAGTTATAGGTATGCGAACCTGGCTTGTTTAATCTATAGCTCCTACTCCAAGATCTATCTGTATAACCTACATCTCTTTTCTCTTCTTTCTATCCTCCGTTCCCATCAATATACTTCAAATTTAACTATCTAATACTGAAAAGCAAGTAATACAGGCAGCTATTTAATTATTATCTAATGTTCTTAGTTCAAGATTTCGAATAATTGTTGAGCAATTTCAAGATATAAAAAAGAAAATTTAATTTGAAGGTTTATTTTATTTAATTTAGTCGTTAGAAATGGTAGCCATTAAACTCGTTTCTCTCTGTTAAATAAAAACAAAATCTATATCTGTAAAATCTATGAAACAATACTTATCTGTACTAAACTAACTATCATCACTATCTCGAAACACTATATATATCTATATATATCTAACATTCTATATCCAACATACCTCTGAAATTCCGTTTTATATTAACGTAAAAAAAATTGTGGGCTTGCACTCAGCATGTAAACGCCTCATCTGCATAACAAGAATGACTATTTCATGTGTTACTTAGTTCACTTCAATATATTTGTAACATATACATATATGCTACTGAATTAGTCTCAAAGTTTAAACACTGACTCAAGTACTATATACGTATTCAGGATGTAAAACTTTGAATGAAGTAAGGGTAGGTCCATGGCGCTAGTTACCCTTAAAGCCTTCGTCAGTAGCTACCCGACCGTCGAACGGGACGCAGCTGTATCTAAGCGCTCCCGACTCCACCCGACAATTGACGAAGGCGCGATAACGCATTCTAACTTTTCAAAGTTCCAATATTTTAGTGTTAGATTTCCAAATTGATATACATATTTACATTTATTTTTTGAAGAATTTGTGTTCTTTTGAAGTGCATTTTTGTTTGGAGTTTTTTTTTGGTTTCTAATGATCGCGAAAGTTGGTGTTCTTCTATTCAAAGGTAAGTTATTCTAGTTATTTTTACTGTTAGGTTTATGCACTTTATTTGTCTTTTTTTATTAGACTATTAGAGAATATTAGACTTTTTAGTTTAGCAACATCATCTTATTTACTCTTCCTTTTTCTTTGGAACTCAATTAGAAGCTTATTTTACTAACGCTATAATGGAATGTCAGTAAAATAAGCTTCTAATATGAGGAAAATTACTAAATTTGTAGAATCCAATTATTACTTTGAAATATAACGACTCAAATCTGTTATTTAGCAAAACGTTACTAATTAAAATGAGGTGTTACAACGTAATTTTCATGGCAATTTATTTTGATGTAACTAGTACTTTTCTTTATGTAATGTAATAAATTTAATAATTTAATTTCGAGGGTGTTTTTGGGACGGTTTTAGAATACGGTTATGATTAAAATACTTTTAAGCAATGAAACAAAATATGGTCGATGGTCGTAATGGGAGTTTGTTGAGATGACGTATTTAATATGGAGAAAAGAATATGCAATCTGTTATGTTATATATATATATATATATATATTTACAGATATATATATATGTCGCAATACCACCGCCTCGTCCACATACTCGTTTTAATACATAAATAGACGTAACTGTTATTATTCTATTTTATTTGATATTATATTATATTAAGACATGTGCAATGACAAGCAATGTGTGTGTGTTCTTTATAGCAAGCCTGTTAAAACACGATATTCAGGAAAAAAAACGTACAAAATCTGTTGCTGCGTTGTAGGGCTTCCACAGCAGAATTAAACACCAGAATCATACTGCTTAAGGCTAAATATAAATATTTATTATAAAATTTTAAATTCCCGATAAAACCGATACATATGAAATTTTGTGTACACTTTGCCAGAAATATAGAAAAAATAATACTCGTAATATTAAAAAACTCAACGTTCTTTTCACAATTGTAAAAAGAAATGTAAAAAGCCAAAATTACTTTTGAGTGATGTAGTACTTAGTAAGGTAACTTCTCATTCTCATAGACATAACTGCTATTACTGTAATTTTTTTTTTTGGTATTACATTATATTTAGACATGCAACATGTGTGTGTTCCTCCTCCTGCTGCCGCGACGAGCGTTGTGGGTTCGATCCCCGCACGGGACAACACTTTGTGGCATCACAAGAAAGAAAAAAAAAGATTAGAATAATTAATTTTCGTAATTATAAATACAGATTGATCCTAATGCACAAATTATATTACTACTTGGTTTTTGTTGTATTTTTTTTAGTCACTAAAATCTTTCACAAATTTAGCTTAAATATACATAGCTTAAATATATACAATAAAGATACAGCTTTTTTTAAAAGGTTATAATAAATGATTAGTGATCACGAGTTAATGTCAACCATAAAACTACAATCTGGAACATTTGACTGGAATCGTATCTTTATTGGCAATAAAATCGACATGCAATGAAACGTTATTGGCACATATGGTGTTTGAATCGTGAACATTGCTACACTAGCGACAACTATGTACTGTTCAGCCGAACTTAAACTGAGTTGACAACTTTTTCTTATAAAGATACGTAAACACCATCTAGCGAAGACATGTTGAACTAGCATCTACTTGAACTATATAGTCAGATTCTGAGTTGCGATATGAAAGTTCTCGCGCCAATTAGTATACATACCACTTTTAAGTATAAACCATTGGTGTTCGAGGCTGATGGACCACGCCACCAGCCGTGAACACCTCACCTGCATAAAGGATCTTTCCCTTTATGTTGTAGAAAAACACCCGTTTCAAATTTACATACATAACAACAGTACATTCAGTTTACTAGATATCTTCATCGGTAACTTCACTTAACCTCAATACAAACTCTCTTATTTTTTTTTTTTTTTCAATCTATACGTTGAAAAGAACAGGAAGATAGATGTAAATTTGCTTTTAGAGAATGAAACGGACCTAACCAAGTTGTAGCTCGTAGGGTGAATACAATTAATAGGGTTTCGGTTGAAAAACCGCCGGTATACGAAAGGGCGTGGGTTGCTTCTAATGTTTTTAACAAGTTTCGGGGTTTTTAGGTTTATTTATTTATTTAATGCTTTATGCACGAAATGTACATAGGTGGACTTAATGCCAAAGGCATTTTCTGCCAGTCTACCTTAGGGTGGGGTGAAATAAGTGAGGTAGGTGCACTGAGAAGCATGAAAATAGATATGTTTAGAAAAAAAAGTTATATATATATATGGTTATATATAGTATAACCATAATAGTTTAACCACTATGAAAAATAGTTAATTTCCTGAATCATCCAAATTGACATTAATTTGATATAATTATAATGTCTTGTTACTTCTGGTAATATATGGGTTTGTGGGTTTCCCTAAAACATATTATAGGAATAAAATATTCCTCACTCATGTCTATATTCCTTAAGGGGTACGCAGAGGCCTATTACATATATATCCATATTATGCCTTCTCTAATTTAGTAGTGTGGGAAAATTGGCAGTATTTTAAAAGGATAAGGGAGTCCTCCCTTATCTATAATTGGAAAAGAGACGGATATTGCTTGTAAAGTCTGATAAGGGAGTATAGAGCAATTAGCGAACAAGCCATGATGGGATAGTTATTAGGCTGATGCCTTGAAGTTCCAACGAAACCTCTAACCGTAAACTAAAATGATTACCGTATTTTTTATCGGATAATAAACGAGCATACAAGTCACCTGATAATAGGTGACCACTGCTGCCCATGGACACTTAGGGGGGAGAATGCACTTTTCTTGAAAGTTTGAAGGTCATATCGGTGCGGAAATACTGTAGGCGACAATTTGTTATAAAGGCTGGTTGTGCTGGGTAAAAAGAACCACCATAATTCCCCTTTTCGCATCAGTTGTGTGTGCTTACTCCATATATTCTGTTATCATTTCATTAATTTCATATTTTATAACCATTTTTTCACTTACAATTAAAACACAATATTTTAGTAGAATTAAGTAAGGCTTTTTATAAAGTCGCCTCTTATATTTTTCAACATAATTAAAATTAACCTTAACTTATATTGTTCTTTAAAAGTGAGATTAAAATATAAATTACTTTATTATAAATTGCCATTAAAAGAGTATTAGCGTTTATTATGATATTTTATATGAAAAAAATGTTTAAATATGTCGACTACTTCAATATAAACGTTTCAATTAACTGCAGCAGAAAAATAAATGAAAGTAAGAAAGCTTAAGCTTCTTCTATAATCAAAATACCCGTTTATTTCAGCTTTTACATGTTTAAATGGTATAATCAAAATACAATTTTGTGGTGGTTCAAGAACAGTTCTATAATGAACATCATAGCTTACTTTAAAAAAAAGATTACATTCACGCCTCATTATAGTTTGTATGCTCCGTATATTTATATAGATACAATCAATTAACTATCACGTTTAAACTCATTTTAAATATTGTTTTAGAATACAATACATTGTGATCATCAAATATTTTATTCTCCCAAAGAACTCAAACTATCACCTACAAGGTATACTTCTGCAACGATATATTTGTCTAAGCATCTTAATTGTTTTACATTTCTCTTCGGGTCTCAGCGAACGCACATAGCAAGTAATGAATAAATAAATTCATAGTATCGTAATTTACGTTTTCCAATCTCTCAGTACTTGATATCACGCGTAGCGTTTGATAAAATTTATTACCATCGCTAGATTCCCAGCTGGTAACTTAGACGCTCGTAAAATTCCTTTTGTCTTTTACTGTATTCACTGAAAAAGTAACGAGTTCTTCTATTTTACACTTTTTTTATTATTTATTTTAATTTCCTCTTTCGTACATTCAGTTTCTTTTTATATATATTTTTTAGGCTACGTGGAAAAAGAAGAACAGTTTAAATAAGTTAATAGAAATCAAACTAATCCGCTTTAATGCTTTACATTTATTATTTTTTTAAAGACAACTCCCGCACAAGGATTAACTCCTGTACCGCGGGAGACTTTACAAACATTCAAACAACGGACACAAAAAACACCCAGACTCAGAACAACAATTTGAAGATTACACAAAGTGTTGTCCCGTGCGGGGATCAAACCCACAACTCTCGGTGCGGTAGTGTAGTGGCGAGGTGACCACTTAAACCGCTACTCCATCCGTGCAGTCAATATATTCTTAGAGTCTACAATTTGATCCTAAACACACTTTTAGTACACATCTTGTGTGTTATATTAAAATTTAATTTAGTTCATGAGCCTAATTTGTAAATAGACTGATGTACAAAGCATATCTAGTATTAAAAAAAAAAACTTTCCACTAAAGTCAAATAATTTTAAGTTCTATACTCAAAGTTACTGATACTTACTCAATTATTGTAATATTAACAGCTGCTGTTCGTATAATTTTCTATACTAATCCACTTAAATTTATTAAAATTGTAATACGAATATATTTACGAATATACAATTCAAAAAAAGCTAGAAATCTTCAAAGAAATAAATGTACATATATGTATATTCTGGCAATATAGTAATTATGTTTGTTCATTCTTTAATGTTTATTTCTTTACACTGTACAACTGGAATGTTTTATGACCTCTTATGTCTTTTAATTTAACCAATACTCTTTTTTTAGAAAATAGGCAAAACATCGCTTAAAATTAGTCTAAAATCTTATTTCTTTGATTCCAAACAATTTTTTAAAAATTGGTTGCCTACACATCAAAAACTTGTATTTGTTTATTAATAAACATAGGGTTAAACTAAATAAAGTTGAAAGAACAATGCCTTTTAAAAAAAAATGTTTCATAGATATAACTTTGACTGGTTATACTACTCTACGACAAAGCAGGGACCAGTTCAACAGCCATGGGTAATGTTGTAAAGTTGTTATTAATATACTAATCGGCGCAAGAACTTTATTATCGTGATTTAGGATAATCCTAAGTCATTAGAATAGTTGCTACATCAGCTTATTTTCGCTAAATGGCGTTGTTGCATGTTGCTGCTATAGACACAGACTGTAAAAGTCACCACATGAACATATATTGTCCGGATGACGTATGTGGGACAAATTTGTAATTGGCCCTAAGTGGGCCTTTGAGACCTTTCTTCCTACTCCTTCAGGGATAACGGTGTGAGTTTATGTATATATTAAAAATATTAAAATTCAAAAATAGTCTATATATTTGAAACCTTAACTGTAATTTATTTTAATGAATTTTCACCTAAATTCTAAAATCCTAAATATACTTTGTCAAAAAAATACTTATTAGTTACGTATGATAAAATCATACCCCTCCTTTTAGCTTTACAGTTGTCGAGTTATCAGGAGGGATTTAGGATTTTCTTGCATGGGTCTACAAAAAATAAACAAAACTAAGCTATATAGCTATATAGAATAACTAAAACAGGTTTAGTAACAAGGTCAGGCATCTAATAGACTATATTATCAAAAAAGTAATTATAGATATAGGAACAGCTGAGGCACAGCCAGCATAGGTTGATGACGTACTAACAATAGGTACAGACACACTTGTCAATTGAGGGCTGTTCTGGCAGATTTAATATGCACGGGGTATGTACGTAACAATCACACTGAAAGTTTTTAGAACATAAATAACGAAAATATATAGAAGCCTATTAATTTATATTTATGTTACTTTTACCCGACTGCACAAGAAGGATGGTTGTTTTTCGAGTGTATGTATGTATGTATGATTATTCTTTATAACTCCATAGAGCCTAAGCGTTGAGCTCCGGGCAAGTGGATTCGACGTGTGTAATGGCATTTGATTTGTTCTCTTAGTTGGGAGTGACATAGGGTGTCAGATTTCAAGATGACGTCTTTAAAAATGAATGATTTTAAAATAATCTGAATGTAATTAGTATATTTCTTACTTGACTACTGATGTTAGTGAAGAAGAGCATAATATTAACTTACAGTTCACGATGTTGTCAACTTTATTTTCATCGCTTTACGAGTTATCGCTTTTAAGATTTATTTCTAACACCGATGTTACTTAAAGCATTCTGATAAATATTTAAATTTCAATGTCTAATAGCATCTTAATTTTGATATAAATAATTCTAAAACGTACCTACTCCATATTTGTAATAAAATTAAATGTTAAAGTACCGGTACCGGTTGAACCTTTCGTTTCTCAAATTACATTTAATTTGAATTAATTACATTTTGTTCAGTGACAAATAAATTCGAGTTTTGTTTTCTGATTTTCGCGTACTAACTAAAGGACCGCTGCTTTAAATAAGACTCTAAAAACCTCTAAGATAAAACAAAATTAGTCGTTCAGATAACCAAAAAACGTTTCCAAATGAAATGAGAAGCCATTACAAGTTTATTTTAACTACCACTTTCACTGTGTTAGTGCCAATTATATTACACAAGAATTGATTTAATATTTAGCGAATCTTTACAACTGTTTGTTCTTTTCTCTAGCCGTTAACGGCCAGAGAAGACACGACCATATCTAGTCAACAAAGGTTTCTAATTTTTAGAGTTTGATTTACAGAAGTTGTAAGAAACTCTTTCAAACTCACTTGATAGCAATAATGCAGTCTCTAGAGATTCTTCAAACTAGACCGTTTCGTAGAATTGGGTGTTCAAATACAAAAGTTGTGCAACAACAGGTAACTGTTGTAAAGTTCTAAAAGGAAGAACCTACTGAACCTAACAACTGAAATTATATAACTTTCCTGAGTATAATAGGGTACACTAATATAGTCCACTTAACAACAAAAAGCCTTTACACATTTCAAAATTGTATCAACTGTAAGTTTTATAAAATTTTATAGTGCTTCCAACCTGCTAAGAAGTTTTTTGTTTATATACGCATAATTATGAAATTATAACACCAATATTCAAGAGTACTATGGTGTCAACTTTGAAGTATCCTTATATATTTCGTATAAAAACTGGTGCTAGCTTTTCGAGGGAAGCATGTGTTTTGCATGTGAGTACGCAGTTTATTACATTGACATCATTTCATAATTTTCAAATAATTAGACAATTCATTTTCATTTTTTCTTTCAGTATCGATGTCGGGCAATTTTATATATTTATGAAAATTTTGAAGTATTTTAGGTAGGCTTGAATAGGACTAAACTATAATCGGCAATATGTGTCAGCAAAATCACGCCTCTGTCTATCCCTGCGGGGATAATGGTGTGAGTGTATTTATGTTAATTCATATATATTGTATAGAGCCTTGAACTTTTTTGCGGAGATTGAAGCTCTGACACCGTGCCGGTATCAGAATGAAATAATGTAAAACACATATTTCGTTTCATTTATGTTCGGACAGCTGATGCGGCCGGGGATGCACTGATTTCCAGTACTATAGTATAGTTTAGTTATACTGTAGTTCAATTTTCAGTACTATAGTTGAGTCGATGTAGACAAATAATTGTAAAAACTTTTTAACCTCAAAGTCTATGGACATTGCTCAACAAAATTGAAAAATTCTGGACAAAGGTAAACTTGTTCTTTGTTCATGTTACTTGCTGCCTTCAAGTGGGAATTTCGAAATTTACATTTTTTCCAGAATGAAAAGTAGCTTATGTACCATTTCCGAATATACTCTCTTTCTGTGTTCATGTTTCACACTAATCAGTTCAGACGTTCTGGCGTGATTATGTAACAAACATACATATGTATATACATAAATCCAATATTTTGCATTCTTAATAGTATACTATGTTATCAAAAAACATAACGCCTACATACATATATGTTAGCTTATTAATACCGTACGGAAAAAGCAGAAACGAGAAAGCACCACTACAAACACAGTTTGCGCCTTCTTATATTTTTATTTAAGACCTTTCATACACACTATCAAACGAGTAATAAATATATCGTTACCATCAATAGATCAGCCGATGGACTATAACAGTTGATCATGACCAAGTGTCAAGATCACTTTCGACAGCGGTCTAGAGCGCCCATTAATTTGTTTTCACCAAATTTGAAACTGTCACCGATCGGAACGCTTTAGAATTAAAATGACCCAAATAGCTCGCGCCATTAGCGGGTTGAAACGATAATGGGATGGACATTCAATCCGGAACCAACAAACAACCCGTTGGGAATACGACCACTAACTGGAAGCAATAAAATCGAGACTTCAATGAAAGCTACACACGTTACAAATGGTTTTATCGGTAAAACTTGGTTTTCAGTATTTATTTTACTTTGGGAATGCTTGGTTCTAACAAGCGAGTAATTAAACTTAAATAGGATGCGTTAATGTTGACCATATTTATACACACATATACATATATAGACATGTCGATCCTTTTTAAACAATGTATATAGACATGTCGATCCTTTTTAAACAATGTCATGATTATAGACTAAACAAGCGTAAGAACTGTCATTTTTTACAGATACGGAAAATAAAAAATTGTCTATGTTATGTACATTGAAGCAACACCTAGCGATAGCGTGAGATAAGGGATCCAGCGTATCTGATTGTACTGGGAGTTCGAGTCCCCTTCAGTGCAAATATTTTTTTTATGCACGTTGACGAAATATCTAAGTATGTTTATCCGTGTTCTTAAGCCGGAACTCTTCACTGTAAACTCTTCAACTAATTGAAATAATATCTGTAATAGGATTACGGTAGCAGTTAAAAATTAGGAAAGTTACTGGGCCGCGTAACCAATACTTTGAAAAACCAGAGGCGACCTTTTTATAAAAATAATTGAAAAGTTGATTGCATTTCTAAAAGTACTGCAACTATTAGTACAAACTATTAATACAATTAATAATTTATGTGACTTTTATTGACATATCGATTCTATTGATTTCAGTTTATGGTCGTATTTCCCAACCTTTGTTAGTCGGTTCCGAATTAATGCCCATCCCATTAGCGTTTCAACCCGCTGATGACGCTAATGATAAAGTGATCAGATCGATGACAGTTACAAATTAGCTGTGAACAAATTAATAGATGTTCAAGACCGCTGTTAAAAGTAAATTTGTCACTAGAAATTATTTAACTGTTAAAATCCAGTGTATAATGTATTGATGATAATGATATATTTAATACTTTCTGATAACTTATATGAATGATGGATCTGAAAAGGCGAAAACTTTATCTCAGTCGTGTCAAATGGCCCCTTATCTTATTTTTCTCTCTGTACGGGAATATATAAGTAAGTTGTATTATTTTGAGTGTATGGTTTTTGCCGCCGTCCATGGACACTTGCAAATCAAGAGTTGTAAGTGCGCTGCCCGATTTTGATGATTATGAGGGATGCGAGGAGGGGAAAGAAGAAAGGGGGAGGATTAGGAGATGGGAAAGAGAGGGTGAAGTGAGATGAAAGAGGAGAGAGGGAGTTGGGCCTCCAGAAACATCACTAACTTCGGGGAAATGTAGTGCTTAAGCATGGCTCTACCATTGTAAAAAGATATGCCACAATTTTTTTATTGCTACTGCATGTATCTCATATCTTTCTAGTATTACTATAGATAGGATTGCAATTCAGATATATTGATAAACTATAAAAATGTGTTTTTATTAAAAATAACTCATTAATGTAAGTTTTATCGAAGTAAATGAAATTAAAATTATTAATTTGCGGTTGAAGTAATAAAAGATTCATAAGCAGCTGAACAAAGCCCGAGTTAAACTACAAGCTTATATAAAACGGGTTCTTTGCTAGTTATTTATACAAGATTATAAACACGATGTAGTAAACTTATTTACTAACTGTTAACTTGTTCTACTTTTAATTAGTTTTTAGATAAGCCTGAAGATCTGCGAAACGTTAAACTCTTCCTATATCTACATTTATAACAAAGATAAAATATATAAGCAAAACAACTCTACTACTAACTTGTTATCAGTAGATGTTAACATCACCATTTACCATCATTTCATAATATGACCTTTCCTTACGGACAGATGCAGCACTTCTTCGGAATGTAATCGTTTTTAGGCAGGATAAATAATGAAGGTAGGAAAAGCAAATAGCTGACATCGCAATTCTGTATATGTAAGCGAGACTGCAATAGCTCGAAGAGGCCCGGGTGGAGAAACCCGTATGTTGGTCCCGTGATTGGAGAGGCCACTTGGACTGATACAAAAACCGCATGGTAAAACTGTACATAACGTTTATTCAATGTAAACGCTACCCGTACTATTGAAGGCCTTCGCTAAACTCAATCATAACACGTCGAATAATATATATATATATATATGCTCTATAATGTACATTGTTGCTATTTTATATAAACATTTTATTACTTTAAGAAAAATAGTTATACATGGTATCTACAATAGAGCTCTACATTTTTCTCCTAAGATGGTAGAGAAGGAAAGAAGTCTTTACCTATATTAACCTTTAACTTTACCTATATTACCTATTTAATCAAAGCAGGTAGAATTTGGATTATTGCTCTGTTTTTTGTTAGATGGAGAAACACTGTGCTTTTTAAAAGGCAACAAGTTACTAATTTTGTATGTCCTGTTTGTTAGTCTAGCGGTCAGCGATGGTGCGGTAGATATTGAAAGAAAAAAATATTTGTGTAATGAGCACGATCATTTGTTCTGTGTCTGGGTGTAATTTATCTATAATATGTAGGTATTTAGTCAACTTTAAGTATTTTTATAAGCTTTGTTACACTAATATACAAGCTCTGCTTAGTTTGGGATCAGATATGTAAGAATGAAAAACACAACGACTCTTCCAGAATGCTATTACGTCATACAGCCACTACACTATACTGACGCCATTGAATTGATTAAAAATAGTTAACTTATATAATTCGTAACATGATATATCGTAAAACCTGCAATCTAAAGCCTCAGTCGTATCTCTCACTCACTCCTGACTGCTATACCTTCCACCATCAGTTAAGTTAAATTGGAAGCAAAAAAGTTTTTACCGTGGAAGAGCCAAGCTCGCGCAACAATGACTTGATGAAACGATGATTGATGAATGATGAATCACCGGAGTATTAGCACCGTCTGGCACGACGTGAGGGTACTGGAGGCCCAACACCCCCATTCCTCTTTCCATTCCCTCATCCCCCTCTCTAAATTGTAGGTGTCCATGGACGGCGTTTATCACTTACCAGCAGGTGAACCGTCGTATATAATTAACGAAATCTAAGATCCTAAGAGGAATTCCCTCGATATCCCTAGCACCCCATCATCATATCCTGAGTTGGTTACAATGGTACTACCAGTAGGAGCATAATCTTTCGAATAAAATAAAATAATTGAAAATAAGTTGACAATTGGCGGAGAAATCGATAAACATATGTCCATAAATAAAAGAGAAAATACAAACAATATAATAATAACATAGAACTTCCTCTTTTTTTTCTAGTCGGTAATGAACTTCCATAGAAATAGTCAGAAATTGAAATAATAAACAACAAAATATAACCAAATGGTAATAACACAACTTTTCGTTATTTGATTTAAACTACAATTTTTATTCTAATTATCAAAATGTATGTATTTAATACATCTCTTCCCCTTCAGGGATGCTGGCGTGAATATGTTCATACGAGTATAAACATATATTTTTTCATTAGAGAACAAGTATTAGAACTGTGAATGTCACACATATCCTAGTTTAAAGAAAGAAAGAGAATAGCCGTATTAGTTATTCTAGATACATTCTGTTTACACAAGATTCGGTTAGATGGCTTTGACTTTCCAGGCACAAGCCAACTAGATTTGTAGGCCTAACCTGACTTGCTTACACTCCCTAATCCATCTTTCTGAACAATTTCCCTTTGCGTCCCTTCTATTCTTTTCGCTATTAATATACTACCAATTTATACATGTCATCCACAACGTGACTAATTTGGCAACAGGCTTGCCTCTATTATGTCTGTGAGACGTGCGTTTAATACATCTGTCTATCCATCAGGGATAAAGTAATGCTACATAATGTCTGCCACTAATATCGCCTCCAATATTCATAAACACAAGCAACAGCTTGTAAATGTGTGTGTTTTACTAACACATATTCATAATTATTTTAGTGAGCAATCAGCTATAAGTGGTTACAGTAAAATTATATACAGTAAGGCAACTGTGAACAACACCTTTAACTAATAACATAATTTGATTAAACATACCGGAATATGAAGTAATATTGTATAAGTTATAGTTTTAACCTACAGTGCAAGAAGAACAGTTACGGTTTTTTTCAAATATATACATGTATGTACATACATACATATGTATACCTATTATATTTCTTAGTTATGCAGCACTTCAGCCAGCACGTGATTTCATTTTAATTGTATTAATAGTGGTAGTGATATATGGGAAAAGGGTTTTAGATAATGTCAGCAAAAAAGTGGAAGGGATTTTTTTATTAATATTCATGCAATTTTATTATCACTCTGCTGGTAAAGAGTGTAGCATGATATTAAATAAATTATATTTTTTCTTAATAAATACTCAATTCGATACAAACAGTATCGTTGAAATCACATGAATAGTTCCAGAGATTGCGCTTTTAAAAAAGTTAACAGAAATGAAACCGCTCATTCTTTATTAAACCAGTATAGACAATGAAATATTATTTATTAATATAAGGAAAAAAAATACATATTGTTTATGAGTATATCTATACATACATATATAACTAGAACAAAACTCTACTTTGTTTGTTTATAACTTCAACAACTAAGCACTTTTATTATATTTTTAGTACGTGGTAGAGCCATACTTACGCACGAATGGGCCAGCTCGATCGGTGCGATACCACGGCCTCACAGAAAGCCGGTTGTGAGGCAACACTTGCGTTGCATTTCCCCGAAATTAGTGAGGTTTCCGGAGGCCCAACTCCACTCTCCTTATTCCTCTCCCCTGACCCCTTTTCTCATCTCCTCATCCCCGTCTCTTTACCCTCCGTGCATACCCTCAACCCTCTACACCCTCAAAGGCGGGCAGCGCACTTACGACTCTTCAGTCGTAAGTCCATGTACGGCGGTTGTCATTTACTATCAGATGACGCGTCTGTTCGTCTGCCCCCTATAATATAAAAATAATAATAATAATAATAATACTTGTAGCAGTTCAAAATGATGTAAGCCGGACATAAAAGAAACTAGCCAAAGCCCTCTCTTGTAATGTGCTCATTGCACCACCATAACCACCAACCATAAACAAATGTCGGAAAATGGTAGGAAAATGACGATCTAATAAAAAAAAATGGCTTAGAATTACTGTATGTATATTTGTTGTGGTCCCACGAAGTCGGCTTCATTATGTTGAAACATGAACGTCCTTAATTTATACCCTCTTTCATCTTAGATCATGAGCGAGATACACAGCGGTATTCTTTTGATATTTATAATTTTCTTTGTATTTCCTTATTTTGGAAGAAATGTAATGTATATTGGAATTCTTGTTCAATACTAGCAATAAATTTGTACCAAGAACCAGTTCTACGAATATATTTTTCCCTTCTTTTACAATAAAATCTGATTATGTTGCTAAACGACGAGTAAGCGTTTCTGTTATTGTACTTTTCTTATATTGGTATAAATAATATTTTCTTGCATTCGCCTTCGATTTTTTCTGTAAATATACGTATTAACAAAATCATAAAAGTATTTAAGTAACTCTCTGTACTAAATACAAACTGCTGTCAATTGAGATGTATTTACTACACCCTCATTCTGGTAATTAAAATTTGCTCCCACTACCGTAGCAAGGGGCAAGCCTTTTTTTCTTTTTATACTATAGGGGGAGAGACGAACAGACGGGTCACCTGATGGTAAGTGACAGTCCATAGACACCTGCAACTCAAGAGCCGTAAGAGCGCTGCCCGCCTTTGAGGGTGATGAGGAATAGGGGTATGCGGGTAGGGGAAAAGGAGAGAGGGATTAGGATATAGGAAAGAGAGAGGAGGGAGGAGGAGAGAGGAAAGAGGAGAGTGGTATTTGGGCCTCCGGAAACCTCATTCATTTCGGTGAAATGCAACGCAAGCGTTACTTCACAACCGGGTTTCTGTTAGGCCGTAGTATCTCACCGGTCGAGCCGGTCCATTCGTGCTTAAGCATGACTCTACCACTGATTAAAATTGCCTCTTACCGTTAACTGGGTAGTTTAGGGAATTTAAAATTGGGAGTATATTACGTCGCCACGAATCCCTCAGGGAACTATTTAAAAGGATTAATATTATAATGGTACCTTGCCATTTTATTTATGAAAATATAAAAGTGATAGACATAATTTTAATACTAGAAAGAAAGACAAATTAGATCAACCATTTTTCAGATTAGCTGAAGTACACACATCTTTTATGGGGTACTGTGTTAAATGTTATAACAAAATTCCTTACAATATATTGCAATTAAATGAAAGGAAATTTAAAACCCATATCAAAAATACACTTTGTAGATAAGATTACAAATTACAAATTAGAGGATTATGTCCAAGATAAGAACGCTTGGAAACATGCTGGTCCTGCTCCATGGGACAATTTTGAGTCTAGACAAAATCAAACTGGTTTCAAACATTGTTTTACACGATTCATTTAACCCACACACTGACTTATGACTTGTTATTATTATCTATATCTATGTAAATCGTATACTACTTTTACTATGTGAGTATAACTTTTAGGTGGTCCTAAATGAAACACTCTACACTGCAGTCACTATTACTATAATTCAACAAACGATAGTACTGTAAAAAGTGTTCTATTATCAAAGTGAGTCTCGGGTATTAAAATACATTAGGTAACCAAACAATAGTGCGAGTCAGAAAAACGTCGCAGCGCCATCTATACGCACACTAGGACAACATATAATTGTACACTATGTTTGTTAATTTAATGAGCACCATGTATCTTTCATAAAATTATTTTATCTGTCGTTGCTTCGATTTAATTCTTTTTACCTGTTTTGGTTTAGTGATATTGTTCTGGATGCATCGTTTTCACACATAATTTTAATTATATATAATGATTGTGTGTAAACAAAACATTTTAAAAGAGTAACGGTGGAGTTTCTTGCCCATTTTACTCCATACGAAACTATATTTTGTAATGGGCGACTAGAATCAATTCATTTAAATGTAAATGTAGACGTTCGTAGTGCCTTTTGGGCCTATTTGAAATAAATGCTTTGACTTTGACTTTGAAAAAAAAAACATGTTTTGAAACGAAAAACTGCATTATTATCCTGCTCTCGTTTTTTTTATGAAGTGTGACGAAGTTATAATATATGTACACCTAAATAGCTAATAGCTGTCTACCTTCATCATTACATGCTTTACATCGGAGATAGGAAGAGGGTCGCTCAGGCGTCATTGAGTTTTTTTATTAGCATCGATTACGTGAGCGATCGTGCCTAAGCATAGCTCTACCACAAAATTATTGGATGCGTTCTAACAAATATTCCATTTTATAAAGTTAATATACCCAGTTCATTAAAACATGGACCACAGACCCGTAGAAAAACTCTGAGTAAATCTCTGAAGTTGTCTAACACTAAGTTCGCAATACTGAAACTATTCCTATCATACGAATTCGTGATATGCCAATAATACTGTTACAAGTGTTGGGGTCTTGCGAAGTCTTGATAAGATATGCATATACAAATTGGTTGACTTTGTTGCAGAGTTCGTCAACATGGATCTCCAATCGCAATCTATTCATAGTTATAATATAATCAATTATACTATTAGCTACTTGTATTTTGCAATCATTGTAGACAACCCTAAATGACTGTCCCTCAATTCCTTTATTTAAAAAATCAATTTAGTGAGTTTTGTTTAATGTTATCTTTAAATTATTGTTATCAAATATTCTTTATTGGTTCATTAATTTCTGTCTTCCCACATTTATGGTAAAATAGACTAGAGAGTACCCTTTTTTAGCTATGTAAAACTAAAGACTATTTGTCTAAAATTCTGCTAAAAATATGTCATAAACATAAAATTGAGATGATGACAACTAAAATTAAATACGTTTAAAAAAAAAGTTCAATCCATTATCATTTACCAACAGATAGTTATGTACATATGCATTTGCGTTAATTTAAGACTTCTGAACAAGCCTGGATATTGATTGACAATATATTTTTACCAAAAACGAACACAGACATTAGAACCGGAATCAAAAACCTTTTCAGTTTAAACAAACATTGTTACATGACCAATTTCGTGAGCCAACATTTTGTCCATGCCTCAATATTTTGAAAACTAATCGTAAAGCATATTGAGTTTGCCATCTTTGAGAAAACTTATTTAACTTATTTGTCCACTCGTAAGCAGAATACTAATTTATCCTCGGGAGGGTTACCAGAGATTTATCCTGAATACTAATGACGCAAAATGTTCGAAGACCGGGCCCAAATGTGCCTATAAAGGTATATTGGAAGACATAATATATTTCGGTAGACCCGTGAATGATTTTGTGGTTTTCTTGACTAATTTCTAAAGAAGATCTAAGGAAAAATAGGGTATATACTTCGAATAAACCTTTCTTGATGAATGTTATACATAAGTAGTTCTCACTATAACTTTGATGGAAGGGGCTAGATTTTTCAGAAACACCGTAGATAAAACCTAAAAATCAATATATGAAAGTAAATATGCTGCTCAAATGAAGAGTCACCAATAAATATATATTAGTATTCTTACTATTTATTATATAGTCTTATTAAAGTACATTTACGTTTTGCATGCACTTAAAATTAGCAAGGTTCTCTGATTGCTTTTTTCTACCGCATAACTAATTTATTGTAATGAATATTCTATTAATAAGCAGTTAAGCATAGTTTGTTAGACTAGTTCGAAGACGTATTTTTCCTATTTCGGGGTGTATACAAAACAAACCAATAACTTGAAGTAAATGCCAACCAAAGATAAAATTATGATTGAAGTGCCTATAACTTTGCAAAATTCGAATAAGCTTACATAATCTGTTGGTTTACTTTTTTCTGCCTTGTTCACAACAAGCACTCTTCGGCAAACCATAAAAATATTTTATGGCTCTAATTGGCTCAAAGAGGATTATGTGTCGTGATTTAGACAGTATCGTTATATATTTTTTTTACAGTATTTACTTTCAGCCAACACAATTTCAAATAGACTGCTGTATTAGCTCCTGTCATTCAAAAGATTATAACAAAAAGTCTGACGTTTCATTTGTCAAGTATTCATTTTAATTATAAAGCTTTCCGGAAACACTGTGAGGTTTAGTTGATTTTGTGATTTAAAATTACTATGTTATATTTTAAGGATCTTTTTCTACAAATAGAACTGAAGACAGCTTAGTTGAATCTATGCTTAGGTATACTCAAATCTCTTCAAGTTGATAAATAAGTAATGGCAAAGAAACACATCGGTTCCTCATTGAGACTGCCTGCCTGCCTTATTTTGCAGCACTTTTTTATTTACACTTATTTAAAAATAAACACTAGTACCCAACCGAAAATAGATTCAAGCTTCCGTATAGCTGCTACATTGTTTTTTTTTTAATATTCTTCAGTCTAGTTACTTGACAATATGAAAGGATTCTAGGATACCTTTACATTTAAATCCGTTCAGGTATTTAGAAGTATAGTGGAATAAAAAATCATATACATATGTACAGACATGAACCCATTAAAAATATTTTTTCTTCTCTTCCATCACTAGTTAACTCTCATTTAAAAAAAAACATGTAAAAACGATGTAATTAGAACGAAACGTATGTTGAAATGTGGAAGAATTACGTAAAATAATAGACCGTTTATCTATTTCCAGCGATTGTCAAGGCACAATATAAAGAATTCCCGCGAGCACAGAAATTCTTTGAAATCCGTTTCAAAAGGAATTTAATTACATTACCATGTAGCTCCAGAGCTATTCCCATCGGATTTTAAAGGCTTGTGCAGAAGGTAGGTGTACTTTAATTGGTGATGACATACACTACCTAAATACGGTTGCATTCATGTGTACACTTTTGAATGGGAACGACTATTTGCTTGTCTAGAACAAGATCGTACATTAGTATATCATAGGCTAGAGAAACTACATCTTCGTCAGGTTCCAAACTGTCAGTGGCCGTTAAAATGTACGTTTGAAGTGTGTATGTTAGAAAAATTGTAGATTTTATTTCAATGCGAATTAGAGTTTATACCACAGTGGTGAACATTAAGATGGTGAGGGGTTTTAAGTGTCTATAAACAATACCAATCCATTAACACTCGGAAGCAATTCGTAAAAATACATAAAAATTCAAGCTAACATATAATAAATCCTCTTGAAAATATCTTGATGACACAAAAAGCATTTAAGTACATTTATTTACGATTTCGATCTACTCGGAAGCCATTTAGCTAGGACTTCTTTCTTAGTTTAATGTACTCTCTTAATGCGCCCGCAAGTATTCCGTGCAATTTTCCTGAATACTGCAATTTTTCCGCCATCCGTATCTACTACGCGTTCAGTTGAGGCGCGATATCGAGGCGACTTTTTATATTGATAAAGCATACTTACCATGTCTTAACTGTATCACTAAAACATAATGAAAAAAATTTTAGAATATATATGTATGTATATATATATTATATTATAGGGAGACAGAAAAGAGATGGGTTTACTCACGTGTGTATTTCGGGGATACCCGACAAGTTTTGGTCTCGACAGGAGACCTTTTTCAAGTAGTAAGTCGTCCAGCCGTCGTCGTATCGTAGTATCGTTCGGTACCGTCGCGGCTGGACGACTGAGAGAGACGAGACCGAAACTTGTCAGGTATAAATATGAATCTAATACACGAAAGTTTTTATTCAAACAGACGTGTCATCTGATGGTAAATGAACAAAGTCGTGAGAGAGAGAATCATTATCTTTTTATATGTGAGAATGTATATGAGAGGGTTTGATCTTAGGCCCAATAAGCATAGGCCACATTTTAAAATGTGTACAAAAATATTTTTTATAAACTTTAATTAAGCTGAAATCTCCCAATGGTAGAGGAACTCCTGCTTGCTAGCTATAGCTAGCTTTTAAATACCTGAAAAATCCAACCTCCTAATGTGTCCGACCATGTGATTGCTTTAATATGCATCATGCAAATGGAATGGTGTACGCCGCAAGCAGACGCGACTAAATGACGATTACACGAAGTGTGTTCACTGTATGTAGATTGCAATATTTCAATAATTATGACATAAGCTAATGTTTTATTTACTATATATTTACACTGAAGTAAAGTTTTAAAACGCTTGTTAGCTTAACTAGTAACTAACTGTGTAAAGTTCCCTTGGAAGCTAATGTTATCCTACTTTTATGTGTCCTGTAGCAATTAAACTTTGTGCGTATTTATATGCAGTTTACCAACGCTCCTTGTTTGTACAACGTTTGAAGACGGGAGAAAAAAAAAAGGTTTGTTGATGGAAAATATTTAAAAAGAGGTCCTTGAGGTAAGGAGACTTAGATTGCAGTAGCTTGCAGAAGTCTGGGTCACGTATACTAATGCCTCTAAATTCTCGAGTTTGGAGACGCCACTAGAACAAATAAACCTTAATAGTCCTTAAGAGCACGCACTTGTTATTTTTGCTGTGTAATAATTTAATAAAATCTCATCAGTCATATCTGATACAGCTTCAGCTTAGAGGTTAATAGTTCAGTGAATACCTGAACTATTAAATTGTTAGCTGATTAAAAATCACCAGTTCGCGGTAGCCTAAGCGTTCCAGTGTCATTCGAATGTTTTTACTCATATATATGTATATCTATATATATTACTGGTAACCGTCTTCCATCAGAATATGTACTCTTTGGATGATTTTTGTTATGAAACTCATAATATAGTGGTATAGTTAAATGGTTGTGATCGTACGACATGTAAACTGACTTGACTATTGTGCGTACTAAACTTTTAACAACGATATGTGTGGAGGGGCCATTAGCGTAAATGACGTCGTAAACAGAACACGATCTGTGAACGTGAGTATAAAACTGATATTAACGGTCCGTGGCAATACTTGGTTGTACCCGCTTTTGAACGTATATAAGAACTTAAAATCTCAATTGGAGATATTGTGAAGTATTTATGCAATCTGGGGGTGTATCTGAGATGTTTTACACGATAGCCCAAGATGTGTGTAATGATTTTGGTTCTTATGTCGGTAAATATAAGTGTGTACGCATGTGACTTTGTTTACTTCTCAATAACTTCCTAAGTCCCTAACAAATTTAGATGTGTGGAATATTTTTAAATCCTTACATCATTCGTAATACAACAGACCTAGTACCGCCCATAATTTTGACCCGACAACGGTAATTCCATAAGCAACTATTATGATATTAGTAACCTCTTTTCAAAAAGTAACATTTAACATTTTAACGTTTTGTATTTTTAAGTATGAGATTTGTATGTGATACTACAGACAAATCTATGGCCACTAAAATATACACAACAATACGGGAGTCACCATAAATGTTTTTAGAAAATGAAAAACGGAATGATATACAAGCCTGTTAATATATTTTTTGCTTTTCGAAGTAGTCTGTTCCTTTGTGAGCACCGTCATCCTGCTTCTTAGGCGCTGCCGTCTTACATTTTCCTAGACAAATGACAAACAATGGCTGCAATACCAACACCTATCTCACTCATTTCACACCACCCTAAGGTAGACTGGCAGAAAACGCCTTTGGCATTAAGTCCACCTATGTAAATTACGTGCATAAAGTATTTAATTTAAAGAAAATGCTAGAGAAGAGAATCCTAGAGAATCATCAGTGAGTTTGCTTCGACCACGTTTAAACTCATTAAACCAGTTGTGAACAGTAGCACGAGATTGGCCTTCTTATGAAATGCTAATCAAAGTTTATCGTAATATTATTGTTGAGTAAGATCGCAACGAAAGTTGTATAAAATCATTGAGGCAAAATTTAAATTGTCACCAATTTATAAACACAAATTATATATGAATTATTTCTAGTATACATTACACATCTACAGTTTCCAAAAGAGTTTCTTCTTAATTTTAAATATTTTTTCATATACTGCTTGTTTAAAAACTTTCTGTGACCCACGTAAAATAGAATCACGTTTCACTGTACAAATAAACACCTTACACAAACTACAATAATAAAAATCAATGCGCGTTTAGCACAAATGAAACGAAAAATGAAAGAACGAACTTAATATGTCAATGTAAATACTGGGCAATTCTCATCAAAAATATATTCGTCCATATAAAATGTAATTCCGTAAATTGCGGAGTACAGTAACGAATTAAAAAAAAATAAATAGGAGAGCTTAAATGGTGAAATTGTGTTGACAGATCATTCGATTTGCACTCCATTTCTGATAAACGATTTAATTTATGGTCTCGACTTAAGCATAAACGGAGCGTTCGAACGGTTGCCTATAAATGCAAACTATTGGAATTTTCTTTTAAACATATGGGTATATTTGTTCAGATTTAACTTTATTACCTTGAAATTTTAATGTAACTTCAAAAATAATATATTGACGAGTTTCTATTAAATTAATGTATATAAGCAATAATACCTTCCTACTATTTATTGCCTTTCTTCTTCTTCTTCTCATTGTGTGTCTTTATTTCTAATTGTTGTATTTCCCAATTTGATTATTTAAATCCTCTAATTTCCTATTAATAAAAGCCTCAACGGTCCTCGGGACAACTTTTACTGGAAGAGTCAAATTTACACTATCGATAAGTTTATAGTTTTCATCATAAAAATTATGATCATCATGTTATGTGGCATAAATATATCATTTTTATGGACCCGTCTGCTCGTTTGCGACCTATCTAAAAAAAATAGACAAATGTAAACTTCGCCTTACTTATTAAGGTGAGATAGGTTTCTTATGTTTCTTGAAAGACGGAGAAGAAATTTATGCCTTCCATTATTTTATGGTATATGAAATTATAATATTTATGTGCGATTTCAAAAAAAAAATATATCTTGTTTTGAAATTGTCGTTTAATGCTTTTATGATACTTAATTCGAGTAAATGTTATTTATCAAATTATACGGCTTGTTAAAATTTTCTTGAATGCTGTTCAACGTTATATTTAAAAATAAGTCATATGTCAAAAATAAACATAATGGGAATACAACCTTATTAAGTATTATCCATCCAGATTTCATATTCAATCAATTTATGTTAGATACAAAAAAAAATATAAAATAATATTTAGAAGATTCTTAAGCATTGCTCTTTTAAAAAAATATCGAAACATGATCATCGTCAGCGGAGTTTACTTACTATGAGCAATGCAAGTGTTCTTATATTATCCTACAAACAACGTGTATCACTACATTTCTAAGGAAAACGACCCCCAATACAATAGTAGCTGACCTGAATGCCGAATATCTGAAGCCTGCAAACATGCAATATACATAGGCACACGAATTCTGGCAAGGTGCCTAAACGGCCAATGTCTCAATCGTGACCTAGAAATGTTTCATTGGAAATTCAATCGGGAATAAAATAATACGGTTTTCATTTTACGAACCTTGTGAAAGTGCAGTCTCGAGAGCACAAATAATTTTGTAAATAAATGTTTCAATAGAAATGTTAAATTGAAATAAAAATTTGTATGACGATACCACTTTCCGCCTTGCTACTTGCTTTCGTCTAGGACCTCCTTGTATTTTTACGCATTGTTGCCACTGTAAAGAACCTGTTGACGGTCTCGAACAGAATGGCCTTACTTGTAGCAGAAGTGTTTAATGTTTTCATGTCTAGATATACGGCCTGCTAGCCGACAACATAAATCACATAATTCGTCGCGCACTTGTCACCGCCAGCGTTCCGACCGTACATGAGCCAAATGGTCTGATACGAGACGATGGGAAGAGACCAGATGGTGTCGACGCAAGTTGCACCCAAAGGTCTACCCATCTTCCATCACAGTAGTTACATATAATTGCGTCGACACGCTTGCGCCATCACATCTTCCAAATACAGGTGGGTTCGCGAGCGCTGCTGTTGCCTCCGCAGAAAGCTTAAACTGTGTAATACAGTAATTTAATGGGTAATTATGTTTTTGAGCTATTTAGGATGGACGGAGGCTAAGGACACTCTTCTCGTTACCAGAAGGCTGGTGTGGTAATGCTGCCAGCCTTCTGGAAACGCTACCGATAGGCGACGATGCGGAGGAATTTTAAGGTGCTTGTTTGTAAATAGTCCCTTCTTTTCTTTCTAGTTTTAGTCTAATATAAATATACCTTTATTAGTTTTAATTGTATAAGAAAAGAATAGTTAATTATGTATATCTTATTGGGGTCGCCTTGCTCACAAGGCGGCCAGGTCTGCCGGGGTACACAGGGACTTCCTTTCTACCCTAGAAAGGAAGTCCCTGTGTATACCTGAGGCCCCAGCCATAAGACCCGTTGACGGAACACTGTGTGGTTTTAGTCGATTCGTATCCGACATACCACCTTACCATTAGCCCGGTAAGGTGATGACCCGTGGGCGTTTCCACCCAAGAAAAAAACTGAAATTTCTTTGAAAAACAACGAACAAGCTTTAAAATTTATTTGCCATTTTAAGAATACAGTATGTAGGAATTATATTATAAAAGTCAATAGAAAGATCACTACAACTTTAAAAATACACAGTTACATATATACAGTTTACAGTTATCTTATCTCATAGCTTTTCTATGTAAGTATTAGTTGTTCTTGTTTTGTTCAAATATAATGGTTATGCAATACGATACTAAAAGATAAAACGTTATAATGTGTCATGGACTGCTACAATTTATTATATAATCTCTATGGGCAGTAACATAGCAAGAACCCACCCACAAAAAGGTGTGAAATGTAGATTTGAACAATGAAAAATATGGTACTTTTAAAACTTATAACTACGATTTTACTTTACAGTTATAATTTTGTTATAATTTTAATTTTAAGCAAGTGTTATTCCTGTCGTAATGTATTTCAATTTCATTTAATTTATTTCGTTGTAAGTGCATCATACATACATGTATTTGTACTGCTTTGTTTAGTGACTTATTTTGCTTTATATTTTACTGCCACTATTAATACTATTTTAAGTTATTCATCTTCCATAATGTTTATTATAATATTGGAATTGTCATAATTTTTATTATTAATTATTACTATTGTTGTTATTTTAGCGTAGCGTAAATGTGTAAGCAATTGTTGGCTAGCCTAAAATAAATAAATAAAACTAAATCAATCAACTGTTTTACTTCAATGTTATTATTCTGTAGATATTCAGCAATTACCTCTTCTATTGCATTTAAATTATTCCAAGCATTTGGATGTTCGTATTCAAGTACTTTCCCTGCTTTATCTTGATTAACGACAGCCATTCATATTTTGTCGGGGCCACACGTTTGACACCATTTCTGCGTTAATTGCTTTACTTACGAGTACGCTTTGACTTAATGTCGAATTTATTGCAATGATTCTATTATTTATATTTATATTATTTGAAATTTTAATTAAAACGTGTGATAGTTTTAAAGAATCTATTATAACCCGGTTTTCTTATAGTGTATTTTAGGAAATTTATATAAAAAAATATTAATTTTAACCATGTTAGCTACGAGAATCCTATTGATTGTTAGCGCATTTATGTTATTACTTTTTTCATTTTACCTTTGTAGTATTAACTGCAATTGGGCTTGAAGTAAGTGTCTTAATAGAGACTTACAAAACCGCAGGCTATCTGGAACGAAAGTTGATTGTAATTAATCAAACAGTACTTTACTAAATTTATACATTGTCAAAATTATTTAAATTAAGTAAAAACGGTTTTAACTACGCATTTTAGTAACTGCTTACTATTTTAAGCCAATTTTAAATCCTAAAACAGATTTGTCTACTAACAATATTGTTTCTGATATATTTTGTTTTAAACAAAACTCAAAAGCAAAGTTTTCGGCATACGACCCAATCTGTCTCTAGAAACGACAGAGGGAACACCTAGCCGTTTAGTTCATAAAGTCTGAGATCACGTAGTAAATCCGTTTATGTTAGATTTTACAACTCGTGGCGATAAACGCGATACAAACTACGTGCTTGTTTTGAGTTGTTATCGAAACAGAAAGTCTTGGAAATGAAATGATGGTTTCTTCTTTATGATCACAATAACTTCAGGTTAAACTTAAATCTTAAAATAATCTTTGTTACATAGGAATTAATTTCATTTTATTATACAATTAGCACATTGAAATAACGAAGTATTTTAAATAAAAAGCCTAAAACACTAATAACTACTAATCATTTATTGTTGGGTTTATCGGGCTGGGCTGACCGTTACCCCAGCAGACGCAGGCTTGAGACGGTGGCGTGACGTACGTGTTCCACACGCGCCTATTTGATGTGGGGGGCGTAAGGCCCCCATATTCCAAAGTGTGGTCGCCTGCTAGCTTGCAGGTGGCCAAGGTCTGCTGGGGTTCCCGGATGTTTCCTTCGAGGGTATCCCGGGTCCCGAGCAATAGACGCTCTCATGACGGAACACCGTGTGGTTTTAGTCGGTTCGAGTCCGACATACCACCTCACCGTCAGCTCTGGTGAGGTGATGACCCGTGGGGGTTTCCACACGAAAAAAAAATATATATGTATTGTAATGCAATGAAATTGTTTGTTATATTTTAGCATAGCCTTTTCCAATGTTTTTTTTTTGGACATGAGTTGCAAATAATTGGTAGTAATTGACGGCAGTCACTGTGTCATTTTTGTTGCCGTGTGTTGGTAATTGTCGCATACGTTGACGATGTCGTTATAAAGTGTCAGGTTGGGAAAATTTCATGTAATCGATGTTTCTGTATTCAGTTATTTAAAAAAACATCAAGTAACCTGTTACCAATGATGCTTTAGTAACTATCGATTCTTTATTTATATTGTGTCTAACTCGTATTAATGATGTAATCAATGTAATAAATGTATATTTTAAGTTATTGATGACTGTTAGCAGTAAATGTGCTGTGGTTCGGTTTACCTCGGTTTGCCTCTAATGTATTATATATTGAAAAGAAAAGAATAATAAGAAGAAGAAAAGAATATTATATATTGTACCCTATAGTAATTACAATAAATCTTAAATTAAGACACCTTGGGCGGTTTTATCGCTAACGGCGATCTCTACCAAACAGCATATATTCTAATAAATATATATAACTTAATCTATACACATTTACATACAAATGCAAATCCCTCATAATATACATATATAATAATACATACATAAATAATAACATTATATAAATCTAATGATAATTATATACAACGATGATAAAAATAAATATTAGCAAATATACTAATTTTGTGGTTAGTTAATAATATAAAATAACTCACAATATTCGGGAATTAAACGCAAAACTATGTAGGTACTACCTGCCTATTATAATTTAAATAGATCTTAGTAATAGTTAATGCTTTTAATAATATATGTACGCATCTTCAGTAGTCGCTGAGTAAGGCTAATGTTAACTCACTTTGTGTTGTACTTGCTAGTCACAATAAAAGAAAGATTAGGACTGAACTATAAAATTACTAACGTTGAAATAACTAATCCTACTAAAAAAAAACAAAACAAAGTAAAAAGTGAAAAATAATCTAGGAATCTGATTGCTACGAGTAGCACCGTAGTATAGAGGTCGAAATATAAGGTATTCCTATAAGTCTTGTTCATTTGCCATATATACCCGATTCACACAATGCAATAACACCTTCAATTTCTCGACTTTCAACCTGCATACATGTTTAAATATACAGTTTTACTGTATATTCACGTGTGCATTTCGAGGATTTCCGACTAGTTTCGGTCTCGACAGGAGACCATACCATCACACTGGACACACGCTCGCGGCTAAATGAGTTACTTCTTGAGCAAGGTATCTTAAGTAAAACCGTATATTTAAACAAATATGAATGTAACTCACGATTTTTTTATTCTAATGCATATATATATTTTACATAAGAGATTTTTTAATGGATTTCAGTAGTAGCTTGTAGAAACTGCTTAAGATAGACTTTTCTTAGCTAACCGCCAATTTTTTAACGCTTGAGCAATAGATTGTCAGCATAATATATCTTCTAATGCATGGAGACTAAAATCGGCTAAGGAATTTAACCCAAGGTTTTAACGAGACTGATTTATGGCCATTAAGTTGGATGTGGTTCCGCCATTTGTAGTGACTAGTCAGAATACTAGTATTGAACGCGTCTGTCGGTAAGGCTGACCCTAAACCAGCAACTAAACGTTAGACTCTTGATACAAATTGATATAATCATCAGTATGTTGAAAGTACTTAAACTTTATCAGCAATGAGCTTGGAACTACCTCAACTGACCTCAAATTAATTTTTAACAATATCTAAGGTATGATATCATTCACCTCAGCAAGGTTTCTTGATAAAAAAAAAATTATTATTAAGGATAGTAATAACACATTTTTGCATTACCCTTTTACATATCTGAACGCATTCAATAACGAGTACTAAAACGCCCATTAGCTGAATGAAATATATTATTTATGAAATGAAATATACTTTCCAAATAAGCAGATCATTTTGAAAACACAATTTTCTTCCTGGTAAATAATTCAGTTATTACTTAATAAGCTCCCCTTTTTGAATTGTAAAAGAAAAATGAGTTCTACTTTGTACAGCTACTCAGTCGAATTATTTAAATGCTTTTGATTCAAGTGATACAGTTTACAAAGTATAGATTCAATTAAAATACACTGTTGTCTTTAATTTCCTATAGCTTTTAAATGTGACTTTTTTAATCGACAGAGAGATAATTAGGGCCTCGAGTGACTAAATAAAGAGCAGACTCTCTTTTACAATGGTTTGGTACGGATACTTCGATCAAGATCAGTGATCTTGATCGAAGTACTAAAGCGAGAGAGTGAGGTTTGATTCTCGACAGGAATTTTAAGTAGGTACCTCCATTTTGATTTGACGGTCGGTCTAGTGTTACTCTGACTGCTGTATCGGAGGTCGTGGATTCTACACAAATAGTTATCTGTTTTTTGTTTTCATTAATTGAATGTTGGTAAAGTCCCTCATGACACAGGAATTGTTCCAAAATCAGGAGTTTAAAACAAAAATAAAAAGAATAACGATAAGTGATAACCGCCATCCACGGACACCTACAACTCAAGAGTCGTAATGTGGCTGACCGCCTTTTTCTGAGGGTGTAACATGCGGGGTTGGGAAAGAGGAGAGAGGTATGAGGCGATAATAATGAGGGGAGAGAATGATTAGAAAGGGAGTTGGGCCTCAAAAATCACTGCGTTGCTCTTCAACCGGTTTTCTGTGAGGTTGTTCCTATCAAAATCAAAACCACTTCTTTCAATTGAAACAATCATAGGATTTTTTTAATTTTTCAATAGAAGAGGTGAGTCCGACTAAGTCAGTCGTGAAGCAAGTTGCCTATTCCAATACGTAGATCGCATAGAGAAGAACAGGCAAGCAACTACATCATTTTAAAATAAAAACGAATTTTAACAATTACTTTTTAGTATAGTTTAAGTAACAGTAGTCCGAAGATGACCAGTCCCGATCTCGTCCCCGAATAATTCACTGGCTTCAATTTAATATAATCGTTCTGCGGTAACTTCCTAAACAATTATGAACCTTATCAAATGCCGTAAGGCGAAACTGGTCAAGTTTATTAAATAAATATTTTGGAACAGTACAAGTGATTTTACTCAAGATGTTCTACCAAGTGTCAACATTCAACAGTATAAATAAGTTTATTGCATTACTATTACACTATCATAAACATATCCATAAGTAGTTCTTTGTATGGGTGGTGTTGAATTAATTAACATTTAAAAATTTCGTGAAAAAAAAAGAAAAGGACGAGTTGTTTAAAAAAAATATATGAATTATTGTTGTATCCACATTTATTATATTTGCGGTAGACTTGCCATAGCACGCAAGATCAAAAAGATTGCTATAAATCCCTTACATATATATGTATATATATATATATATATGTATATATATATATATATATATATATATATATATATATATATTTCTTTCGAACGTACTCGTAGATTCATACACTAAATAATTGAATGCAATGATGGAGTAGAGGAATGCAAATGAAAGATTCCGCTGAGATTCAATTTGAGCATACGTTTAAATGAGGCTCTAATATGTATGTACATGTAATGTGAGGCAGTTTTAACTACCGTAGTCTTGAAATTAAACCAGGACTAGGGTAGTGTAACTATAATATTTCTTTATAATATCACCATGATGAGAAACAAAAAACTATGAGTAACGTTCTTTAAAATTAATGGAAGTTACATAACCTAAACAATTTTTAATTATAGTTCAACATAAGTCATAAAACGTATGCGCTTAGTCACCAAATTATATATACGACTTTTTAAAAAACAAGGAGAATGAACTAGTAACAAAATCAAAAACATTTATCTAATTTAAACCAATCATAGATATTTTTGAATTGTTAAGAGAAGAAGTCGAAGCTAGTTGCCTGTTCTAATACGAAGAAGAACACGTAAGAAACTTCAAGGAGAACATTGTATACAATCTTCTTGCTACAGTTTAAAAATGTATAATAAAATGTGAGGACAATGAAATACACCATTCTGAAATATAAATTCTAAGGATTACTACCGGGTACATTTTAAATAACAGCAGTCCGAACATGACCAGCTTCGATCATGACGCATGCGCCACCCAAACTCCACCAGAACCATATTGAAGGAAGCCGACCGTTCCGACACATACGCCACCATTGGCACAATTTCTAGGCGAACATGATATATTCAGAACAGTCAGGCGAGATGGAAAATAGATCATCACAAGTTTACCCAGTTACGCAGTTCTCACGTAAACGAATCACAAAGTTCTATATAAAATTAAATTATGGAAAAATTACGCTATCCACCTTTTGACTCGGTTGGTGGAACTCAGTTTTTGTAATATCATAGCAATTATATCATCATGATTATCTTCTAACACTTGTCCCAAATTTATTTTGGGTGCAATGTGTAGTTACTATGCTGTCGTTTAAAAACGGGACAGAAAGAAGAAAGGGAGATTTGTCGACGGGAAATTGGTATTGACAGGAACCTTGGGTAAGTAAGGGGTATCGCTAATCTCGGATTAATGAACAGGTCTGCTAATGGATTAGCTCCGCTGGAAAAACAATTAAAAGAGCTTATATCATCGGTATTATAAATATTTACAAAACTTTAAATACCAAGATTTGTATACAGGTGAAGCTAATAAAAGCTTGTTATAATATTATACAAAACATGTTTCTGGTTCAATATTCTAATAAAATGTATTAAGTGACTAATTTAATTTCTTTCGTGTTAAATACATAAAACACATTTATAATTAACACATCTATTCTTACAAAGAATAATCAACATTTTATGTACATTTATAATTATACTAACAACCTATCAACGTTATTTTCTTAATTAACACCTCTTACTAAGTTACAACACGATTGTGTTAAATGTATACGAAAATACGAAAAGTTATTACTAATTAGTTTTGGAGCGTAAATCGTTTTATTGTTCAAAGACTTAAGAGTGGGCTGGGTTAAGTTTATTAAGAATCGCTATCTACTTTTAATTAAACAATAAGTTGTTTGCTAATATACAAGTTTATTGAAAGGTTAATTTGATTTGTTTGTTACTAAAAACGTAATAATTTTCACCTTTTAATGATGATTTTTTTTGGGGGTCTCAAAATAACTACTGTTTAATCTCCGGGGAACTAGTCGATTCGGGAATCATACATAAAAGATAAACAGGCTAAATCCCACATGGATGAACACTATAAGAATGTTTAATGAGCAAAACTATACAACACAATATAACGCTTGCATACTCTCCGTAGATCTTTGTACCATCAGTAATCTGTTACATCATGATGGGTGGTGTAGAATTTTACGTGAATGTTAATCTTCTTACCTTTCATACACTCACTATTTCTTTAAAGATAAATTTTGTTGAAAATTCCTTATTGTAGTATATGTTCTTTTTCTTTTTTCGTTGTGGCAACTTAGCGAACAAAAGTTAGTTAATACTGCCAGGGTCGAGTAAGTACTTTGATGAAATATTTAAATATACATATATACTGTACGTGTAAAACATTTTCGTAGGAGACGGTGATGAGCATTTTAAAATAGCATTGATATTTTGTTAAAACATTAAAAAATTATACCAGAACCCACATGTATATAGATAATACATACTAACATATTCATTATTCCAAAGTTTCGTTTTATTATTATATCATTCATAAATTGTTGCTAATACATCACATAGCTTTAGGGAAAAGTGAGTTAAAAGAAAACAAAGTTTGATAGGAAAAGGTATATTTAATTTGGATGGTTTAGTATACAGAGAATTATTTTTTGGTTATTTTGGCAGGCAAGGAATACATATATGATCTAGTGAACACTCTTAAAGTCCGCATTTACAAATAGAGCTATCACGGACGTCAATTTTGACCAACAGTGACCAAATCTCAAACGGCACAACACAAATACCGTTCTTATAGGGAGCATTTTCTTTTGTAGTATACCTATGTATTTGATAATATTTGCAATGGGTGACAGTTACCACACTGACTGGTCAATAGTTTATAAGATTACTAAAAGGAGTTTTAATGCTTTAAGGATTTATGTATGTATGTATGTATAAGAATTTCTTCATTAATTCATTACTCTTAAATAAGTAAACAGATAAGGATGTATCGGATTTCCCGGTACAAGCCAGTTTGAGTTATAGTATGCAACCCTGACTTGCTTGAGCTATTGCTTATATCGTTTCATAAACATGATTTCAACTATGCTGAGTGACGTAAACTGTTATTTTTGAGTATTAAGCAGTTATACGGTGATGAAGAGAGAATTTCCGAATGTACACGCCGCTGGAGGTATTTAGTATTATATTTATCACTTATCATTATTACTTATTATAATAACTTATTATTATTACTTATTGTTATTACTTATTATTATTTTTAGCTGCTGATATTTCCTTATCTATTATTATGAGAATTCATTGTTTATATTACAAACTTACAAAAAACATAAGTGAACTCAATTTTGTCATAAAACCCAGCGACATCTATTGCTTCAAAGCGGCATATGCGATACTGTTAACACGTGAAATAATGTATTTGCATTAAATTCTTTGCCACTGGTATTCATACTAGTTATGACATTTAGGACTTTATGAAGTTAATATTAACAAGGTGTTATAGTTGGTAACCCCGGTATATTATAGAAAAAAAAAATATTTAGTTTTTTTCCAAGTGTATATATAAGTGTATGAATGTTTTTTTTTTTTTTTTCTACTATAGGGGGACAGACGAAAGACGGGTCACCTGATGATAAGTGACACCGCCGTCCATGGAACTCAAAAGTCGCAAGTGCGCTGCCCGCCTTTGAGGGTGATGAGGGATGGGGGATGCAGGGAGCGGAAAGAAAAGAGGAGGGATGAGGAGATGGAAAAAAAGGAGAAACGAGATGAGGGGAGAGAAAAGGGGGGAGGGGGAAATGCAACGCAAGCGTTACTTCACAACCGGTTTTCTGTGAGGCCGTGGTATCGCACCGGTCGAGCCGGCCCATTCATGCCTAAGCATGGCTCTACCACTGAAATATGACGACTGTATGACGAATCTGTGTGACTGCCTAAAGCCTAAGGTTTTCTGGCAGACATTGCTATTTCGCTCTAAGGCCATCCTTTGTACCTATCATTTTTGTATAATACATTCTATTGTAGAGCTTAGACTACTTACACAAAGTGTTGTCCCGTGCGGGGATCGAACCCACAACACTCGGCGCGGCCTTTCCCCTTCCCCTCCCAATTGCCCTCCTTCCTCCTCCCTCCTCCCTTTCCCACACTCTTGTGACTCTTGAGTTTTCATTGGCCTCGGAAATCACTTACCATCAGGTGATCCGTTTGCTCCGTTTGTCTCCTATACCATAAAAGAAGTATTTAAACTATTTACATCGACGTAAAAGTTACTTTAAGTAAGCATTATATTTACTTACCGTTGGAGAACCTTGCTTAGGCCACAAATAGACACAGAAAACCGATTGTTAAATAATGCTTGCATATTGTATAAACCGTGTGAGTGTAGGTACTAGAGGCCCAAGCCTCCGCTTCCTATTTTCCCTCACCCTATCCCACCTTTATCCCCTTTATTAAATAAAAAAGAAACTCACAAATTTTAACAACTTCTTTTACGCCATGTTGTAAACATGTTCCTTATCGAATAGACACTGTTCTATTTTTGTTACTACCCTCCCGTATGTACAACATACAATATTCTTATATTTTGATAACACTAATAAGAATATGTTGTATAAGAAAAAATATTTATAAAGAAATACCCGAAGGAAACAGTAATACGCCTCGATACGTGGCCATGGGGGCAGGGAACCGGCGATAAAGTTTATTGATATAAACATTGTTGTTATGAGCTTTCATAGGTTGCTAGGTACATTACTTTTTGGTATATTGTTTCATCGACAAGGTTTTTAAAAAACTGAACAATTAATTACAATGAAGAAAGGAATAAAATATTAAAAAAGAACAAAAATTTGTGTGATTGACTAGTTGTTGTCCCGAGTCAGGGTGTTTTTTTTTTATGCGATTGGGGGCAAACGAGCAGATGGGTCACCTGATGGTAAATGACTACCGCCGCCCATGGACACCCGCAACTCAAGAGTCACAAGTGCGTTGCCAGGCCTTTTAGGTAGGAGTACGCTCTTTTCTTGAAGGTTTGAAGGTCGTATCAGTGCGGAAATACGGCAGGCGACAATTTGTTCCATAAGCTGGTTGTGCAGGGCAAAAAGCTTCTGGAGAAGCGCACAGTGGTGGAGTGCCAATCGTCCAGGTGATGGGGATGGATATTTTGTCGCGTAGGACGATGGCGGAAACCAGCAGCCGGTATAAGTCCGAACAATTCCTCTGAACACTCCCCATTATACAAGCGATAGAGGATGCAGAGTGAAGCTACATCTCTACGCAACGCCAAGGTGTCAAGTCGATCAGAAATATCTTGGCAGTCGATGATGCGAGTCGCTTGAATGCGGTCAAGAGGGAGAAGTTGGTACTGGGTACCGCGAAACTGGACTTCGCTTGATATTTCGACGCCAAAGATTCCGATACTGGCTGATGCAGTAAGGGAAGTGCTCTCAAATCAAGGTGATACGACCAATGGCATCTTTTTAGTGGTGAACGCGCAAACCTGTGTCTTCGTGGGGTTAAACTGGACTAGGTTAAGTTGAACCCAATCTGAAACTTTTGATAAAGAAGTTTCGATTTCAGACACAAGTTTGGATCGGCTTTCGATGACGTTTACCCGAGAAATGTTAGCGCGGCCGGTGTAAAAGGCATCACATCTGCAGCATGTCATTGATATGCAGAAGAAACAGCGTGGGTGATAGCACACTGCCTTGTGGGACACCAGAATTAACAGACTTGGAGTCGGAGCATGCACCGTCAACAACGACTTTGATGCTTCTGTCTGTAAGAAAACTGTAGAGCCAATTTCACAGTTTCTCGGGAAGCCCATAGGAAGGAAGCTTCGCAAGGAGCGCTTTGTGCCAGACCCGATCGAAGGCCTTCACCACGTCCAAACTAACGGCCAACGCTTCCTCCTTGGTCTCGATCGCCTGTGCCCACTGGTGAGTTGCTTGTATGTTTGTAGAGTCAACACACAGTAATCAGTCCTAATGGAGGAGAATATACATTTTTTTTTTATTTTAGAATAAAATAAATAATATCAAAATAGAATACAATGAAGCAAAGAAAAATAAAGTATTTAGAGAATTCACTACCAGTGCACGTTTTTCCTTCCCACTTTGATGTGAAAAGGTGAAAAAGCATCTCACCCGGCCGCCATAGTGTGAGTCACCATACTACATTAACTAGACATGCAATGAGGATTGTGACCACCACTTTTGGACTCCATTTATTGCTTACCATCAGGCAAAGTGGAGTCATTATGGTAAGCTTACACATAAAAAAAAAATTAAATAACACGGCATAATAATAGCTAATTCAAAATACCTCAATAGCCTCAATATCATGGTTATTTAAGTATTAGTGGGTGACCCATATAAACGAGATGAATATTTATCATTATGAAATTAATATTCACTAAGTAATACCAACCGAAAGTAATACCAATACATTTCAGCTTTGGTGTGTTAGCTATGGTAAACTTTCTCATTAATATTCAAAGCACATTGCAACAACATGCTTGGGAAAAGATATGAAGGTCTTGCACAAGTGTGGTAAGAAACCTTATAAAATTAGCTATATATATAATACTAATAACATTTTCTTTTATTAAAAGACTTATAAAGATACATGTGAACAAATAGCATTTTATTTATCGAGTGCACATTCGCGATATATATAACAATATCATATATGTTGACCTAATGATGTATTGACATATTCTGTAAGATAACCTATACCCCTGTTTATAAAGAAGATTTTCATCTAAATTAAGATTACGCTGCCCGTGAGGAGTAATTGAAAGCATTTACAAAAGCTACGTCAATCAAGGAGAAAATAAAACCGGTAGACAAGCAACGCTCAAGTACCCTGGTACCCTCACCAGAGGGGCCCAACTCCCCTCTCCTCTCCCCTCCTCATCACCAGCAAAGGCGATTATACATACGATTCCTGATTTTCAGGTGTCCATGGCGGAGGTTGTCATTCACCATCAGGTGACCCATCTGTTCGTCTGCCTTATTGCATCTTAACAAAAAAAATTTTAGAGAGTTTCGGGCTTATGATGTATTAATAAGCTTCCTTCTTAGGGTAAACCCGGATCCTCTGCAATAGACCTTGTTACGGAACACCGTGTGGTTTTAGTCGGTTGGAGTGCGACATACCACTTCACTGTTGGCTCCAGTGAGGTGATGACCCGTGGGGGTTTCCACAAGAAAAATAAAAGTTATTATTTCTCAGAATTGTGTTCAGTCACAGATTACGAAATACATCGAATACATCCGTAAACCAATAACCCTGCCCTATTTTCCCACGTTTGAATGTTTTAATATAACAGTTCGCTGTTTCGCTGTTAACAGTAATCTACATAAAGTATATAGCTCAATTGGCCGTATCTTTTATTGCATTGAGTTGAAAACTAATTTTTTTAAAGGCTTATCTTGAACGCATAAGATATTAATTTGAAGTTGATATATCCACGCCTCCTCGATAAAAAGGGTTTGACAGACAGATAACGGACAACAAAGTGATCCTTTTTTCTTTTGATTAGATAAAGAAAAAATCTTCAAGAATATTTTCCTCGGAGGCAAATTCTGACATTTGATTGAGGTAATATCAATAAAAAACATTTTATACTGTCTACTGAATTTGTGTTTGTGTGATCCATATAGTCATTCCTGCAGATTTTTCACAATATGCTGTGTCTGTTATAAAAACATTGGTGATCCTGACCTCTGAGCCTGAGTGGGATCGATTCCCACATGGGATAAATATTTGTGTTCGTTGTGTTAAAACATAATTTCTAATGTGGGAGTTGCCTTACGGCACGGTTTACTAACATAGTAAAAAGCTTATAAAAAATCAAAATACATGAATATATTCATGTATTTTGATTTTTTTACAAAAGCATTCTTGTGAGGTATTAAATTTGATATACAAGAGGTTAATAAAAACAGAATTCAAAGGCAATGAAAATGGATTCTTTATTGAAGAAATTGTACATTAAAATGTTTATGAGACCGGACTGTTGTCTATCCTATTGAGACCTAGTGATCATGTTAACCGTCTATATTGATAACGTGTATTTTGTGTATTAGATTCACAACACGTCTAAAAACTGATTAACTCTATACCAGACTTGATTCATAACCTTACTATTTTTCAAGTATGTATTTTGTAACTTATATATTATTGAATTATAAGATGCCACACTAGATAATTATAATTAGACATAGAGTACACTTTATTGCAAATCAAAAGACAGGTCATATAGAAGAAATATATAATCACGTAGCTATGCAATAGGAGGTGTTATAGCGTTGTCATAACCTTGTATTAACTAGTTCACTTATTATTTTAAAGTTTTAATCATAATAATGCAATCTCTTGCAGACAACGGGTGAAAAGACAACTTACTTAAGATGTACACTTGCATTTGAAAGTATAATAGAAGCATTATTATGATTAAAACTTTAAAACAATTAGTGAACTAGTTTGTAATAATAGAAGAAAATATTGAAAGCATATCGCACTAATATTGTTGCTAAATTATAACCACTCCGCTTATTTCCAGGTAGTTGTCAATAGTTATAGAAATATATGTTACTTGTGTAGGTACGCGCTTGTTAGTACGTACTAACTTATTTGATGAATAAGTTCGTGTTCTCGTTATCAAAGTTCTCGCACCTAGTACTTCGCGCATTTACTCATTCCTTCAGCTATAGTACCTACATTGTCACCGAGAAGTTTATTAAGAAGCTGAAATGTTTTCTGTTCTCTTTTCTAATGATACTTGTTTAGATAAGAATTTTTGTTGCATAGGTTTTGTAATGACGTATTTGTTTTAGTTCAAAATATTCTATTTCCAAAGTGAAGCGACTGGTCAAAACTGGAAACTGGCAAGCTCTTTCTTGATTGTACCCCTCCATAGGCGTGGAGGTTTTGGCCACCGGTAACCTCACTCACTCGGCGAAACACAACGCATTGCTTTTCTGTGTGGCAAAATGGCCTCATTAATTCCATACGTTTTGCCATATCAGAATTCAGTCTGAAGTAGAAGTAGACATTAAAATAAAAAAAGCTATAAAAATATGTATATAAGAAACTTAGAACGACAATAAAATCTTTGTGTAACCACTTCTCCTAAATAATATCCAGATTAGCAATACCGATGTAAGTAAGAAATCACTGCAAAAGTTTTTACATATATACATACATACGCTCACGCCTGTATCCCCCAAGGGGAAGAGCAGAGGTGTATTATACACCCATATTCTGACCAATTAGAATTTTGTCAAACTAACGTAACTAAGGAGCAAGCTTATTGCCGTCAATATAAAAGTTTTCAAAGCGTTCAAAATGTAACTTCAAAATGGCTTCTAAATATAACTAAACCATCCCAGAATGAACAGAGAGCGAATGGCGAATCAAAGGAAAAGTTAATCGCTCCTGAAGACCGGAGGGACAAAACTTTAAGTAATTATTACGGACTTCTGTGGTACCAGGAGAACCTTTACCCCGAGAGGACGGCTAAGTTTCAGAAAGATGCTCCTTAAAATAAATACTGATCTTTTAATATTTTAGATACTCTCCAAGCATTGAAATAACGCTGTCAGCCTAGTTTTATTTTATTTCATTTTGTTTATAAAACAAAGAGTTTTATTTTCATTATTGTGCAATCTCTATATATGTATATACATATATGTTAGTGCATAAAAGGAAATAAATTTAGCATTACTTAGGACTATTTATTGCACCTTTTTTTTCAACAATGAATAAATTATTTTTCTTTCTTTTTACTCTGTATTCAGCAATAAATAAGCTTAAGATTTGCTTTAATACAACTTAAAATTACTTTTGAAATGTTTGTGTAAATTTTTATGAAAAACGTTATAAAAGTACTTGAAATTCTTGTTTTGCATGACCACAATGTTGTTCCAACAGTTCGTGACTGCGTTTTATGTGTTTAATTTTAATTAAGTACTATATTTTCTAATTTTAATGAAATACGACCAAATACAAACACGAAAACCCTTGTCAACTTTATAAAGCGCAGGTTCGGCCGTACATGGAATACTGTTCTCACCTCTATGCAGGTGCACCCCAGCACCAGCTTCACCGTCTTGACCGCATTCAACGGAGAGCGACTTGCATCATCGACTGCCAAGATATTTCTGAGCGGCTTGACATCTTGGCGTCACGTAGAAATGTAGCTTCACTTTGCATTCTCTATCGCTTGTATCATGGGGAGTGTTCAGAGGAATTGTTCAGACTTACACCGGCTGCAGGTTTCCGCCATCATCCTACGCGACAAAATATCCATCCCGATCACCTCGATGATTGGCACTGCACCACTGTCGCTTCTCCAGAAACTTTCTAACTCACAAAACCAGCCTGTTGAACAAATTATCGCCTGCCGTATTTCTGGACCGATACAACCCTCAAACCTTCAAGAATAGAGCGTACTCCTACCTAAACTTGCTTTTTGATAAAAAAAAATTACAGACAACTCCCTCTGTAGGATTGGGACTTGTCAAACGTACTAACATAAGGCACAAGAAACATCTAGACTCGTGACAACTATTTGTAGATCATAATTTGTTTTTGTATCATCAACTGTTATTTTATATAGTATGTAGATAGTGATAGAATAAAACAAATATCAGATATCAATATACCCAAATTACGGAACACATTCTGAAAAAAGTAATTAGTTAGTTATCAGTGTTATTAACTGCACGGATGGCGTGTTTAAGTGATCACCTCGCCACTACGCACGGGACAGCACTTTGTGTAATCCTCAAATTGTTGTTCTGAGTCAGGGTGTTTCCTGTGTCCGTTGCTTGAATGTTTGTAAAGTCCCGCGACACAGGATTTAATCCTATTGCAGGAGTCTAAAGTCAAAGTCAAAGTCAAAGTGTAAAGTAAAAAAGTCTAAGGGAAGTTAGAGGGCTCTGTCTTCCCGACACTACCTCATCCAGCTGTATCAACAATATATAAACAATATCCTTTCTATCCCTTACTATCCTTTCTTTCCTGTCAATATACCTACTCCAGATTATCCCATTCGAAAGGATGAATGAAAGTAGGTATTTATATGGCAGAGGTAAATGGAATTGCCGGAAGAGGAAGACCTAGGCGAATGTTTTTGGACCAAGGACCAAGTAGGCTTGCTTGGTAATCGACTGCCGTGTGGTTCTAGTTAGAAAACAATAGAGTCACTACCTATCTTTTTTTTTATACTACAGGGAGACAGACGAACAGACGGGTCACCTGATGGTAAGTGACAACCGCCATCCATGGACACCTGCAAGTCAAGAGTCGTAAGTGCGGTGCCCGCCTTTGAGGGTGATGAAGGATAGGGAGATGCCTTGAGGGGAAAGAAGAGACGGGGGATGAGGAGATGGGAAAGAAAATAGGGGGGATGAGGAAAAGAAAGGGGATAGGGAGAATTGGGTCTCCGGAAACCTCACTCATTTCGGGGAAATGCAACGCAAGCGTTACTTCACAAACGGTTTTCTGTGAGGCTGTGGTATATATTCAGCATGGCTCTAAAACTGTCTTTCCAAGAGTGTCGTAAAAAGCGACTAAGGGATAATGTTTTCTAACAGATAGTAAGTCGTTAGTGAGATCAAATTCTAATTGCCTAAATGTAAATGTAAATGTGAGCGTTAATTACAATATATGTATGCCAGCAATTCGTTTTAATTTTTTGACTATTTTTATGTTGGAAAAATCATTTGTGATTATTTCTAATATAGTAATGTTTCTATTTTCACGTACTTCACACAAAAAATTACAAACCGGAAAATTTCTGGATGTCGGAAACATCCAAAAATATTGTAAATACTTACAATACTTATTAAGAAAGCTATGAAAATAATTTAGGGCCTAAAATGTTATTGGTATATCATTATTTATATTTTTATTTGTGCAGAGAGGGATATATATTTTGAGTTACACCTCTGCACATAGCAATACATCTGTGAAAACTGTATTCAATTCCATGCAGTAGTTTTTCGTGATAGGTGAACAAATATGAAGATAGACGGACAAAACCTAATTCCGAAAAGTGTTATTTTGGCATGTGTTGCTCTAATAAAGACTTAAAATCTTATTCAATATCTGTATCTGTAATGTACAGATATCGGCTTGCTTCAATTTTATTATATGAATACATAGTATAAAACATAATAATAAAATATCTTCAGCTATCTTGCATACTGCCGTCTGATGCCAAACGAAGTAGAGCTATTACAATGGTAACCAGACTACTGATGTATATACTTATAGATATATATAGTATAGATATTTCTAAATAGATAAATTACACCCAGACACAATGAATACTTGTGCTCATCACACATCGAATTGAAACCACGACCTGTGGCTTAGCTATCATGATCACTAACCACGAGACCAATAAGCATGTCAAATAGACTTACTGTACTTATCACTGCCTGGTTATAAGCTTTGTATTGAGTACTGGTTGTCTGCAGAATTATCTGAAGTTAGCTGTAATTGCTTTTGTCATGAGTCTCAGACACGCTTTTTCTTCGTACTAGACTAAGAGTAATCTCATTGCGAATCTTTTATTTTATAGCAGATTTATCTTACAGTGCAATACGTGAAAGGTGTATGTTTGGTGTATGTTTATGCAGCACACTACGCACTAGGTTAACGCAACTTAATTGTAATTGTAAACAAGTTTAAATCAAGAAAATAATATAAATAAAAAAACCAAACGAGTCAAAAATCATAGAAAGGCTCATTAATAAATGAGCTGATATGAACGCACTTTTATATTTTGGGAAACTATTATAATTATAGGTTGGTAACTAATAAACCCACCATCTTTGTACACTTAATTTATTTAATTTTTAATTTATTTCATTTATTTAATTTTTCAAGTATTCAAAATCAAATTATTTCTTAACTATATAAGCACCGTCATTTTCTATTACCTGTCGCCAACGTGCGGAAAGAGACATAATGCCTTCCTCGTAGAATTTTGATCAAAAAAGGTGGTATGGTCACTTTCAAGCTGGTCTTCATTTTTTATCTGCTCAGTAGTGGGCTAGAGAACGAAATAGACAATAATCTGAGGGCATAATATCTAGAGAGTACGGTGGGTGAGGAAGAACAGCCCAGCCAAGCGAAATTTTTCACGAGTCGGTTTTGCTACATGTGGTCGAGCATTATTGTGCAAAAAGTATACTTTATTTTAATTTTTTCTTTAATCCCGCTGCTACTTTATCTAGTTGGTCACAATAAATATTGGACGAGATTGTAGTGTTAGATGGCAACAGCTCCCAGTATATAATTCCGTTTATTCCCCAACACACATTTTAAATTACTTTATTACTCGTGTCAAATTTTGGCGTCAGTACTCCTGCTTCTCCAGGTCCAGGCCCACTTTTCATCTCCCGTAATTTCATCCCTCAGCCACTCATTGGTACGATGATCACTAAGTAGTTCCATGCACACGTTAGCACGTTAAGTTAAAACGGCGTCAACTCATGTGGCAACCAAACTGAATATTTCCAGGTCTTTTCTAAAGCGTGGAGTCGTTTTTCTACTGCAGTATGAGAACACTGAAGCTGCTCTGCCAGACAACGTGAAGTAAACCTGGGATTCATTTCTATGAGTCTTTTTAACTCATCTACATCTATTGCAGGAGGACGTCCTGGATGAGGTTCATCAGATAGATCACAATTTCCATCCCTAAATCAATCTTTAAATCTTCTGGACCAATGTTTGGTGGTATCGTAAGAGAGCACGCCTTCGCCCTTCGTTGCACATATATTGCGAACTACTACAGTCGCTTTTCGACCTAACCGAAATTCATGAAGTAAAAGCAGCCGAAGTCCCTACGAGAAATATCCATAATTTACTGTAGTTTTACTATTCGAGATCCAGTTGTCAACTGATATGATATACAACTCTTGTTTTATTTTTATACTACTCCAATAAATTCGAGATAGTGCTAGAACGTTTTGGACTGACTGAAAAAAGTGGCGGGTTTATTAGTTGCCAATATGAAGGTACTAATATATTCCTTATTTAAAATTATTTAAAAGTAAGTTAAAGAATAAAAATATTAAATCTTTAGGTTCAACCAATCATGCGATTATTTATTTTCTATATATATTCGTACTAGCTAAACGTGTAGTCACTAATAATACAAGAGGTCCCGCTAACCTGATTAAGATCTTGTATAGAAGAGCTCATCACAATGGTTGAAGTTGGGACGTTGTTATGCACGAGTAAATAGAAGTCAGCATGATAACCTTATTTGTGTAATGCAGAATCAGCTACGAAGTTTGATTTCTGTTCCTTAGATGTCAGTGTACTATATTTTGGATGAAATTTTACTAACAGAGACGATTAGTTTTGGCATTCTAGATCGAACGTAATAAATAACATTATCATGGACATGCCAACAAGTCCTATTGCCTGGAGCTAAAAGCTTTAGGTAGAGTGCATTTGAAACATCAATTATATTTGTAAGTGTATCTTAAGACCCTGGCGCATTGCTGTATACTAAATCATAATGCCATTGTATTGACGTTTATAAGTTACATCCTATAATATAAGCATCTTGTTACTATAGGATAAGCCACAAGACAATACTAAAATCCAGATTATTTTGCACGTACATACATAGAAATAAAAAAGACCCGTTATAAACGTATACGCATAATATGCAAAAAATATTATTATTTTGTAATAACGTATTTCAAGTACATTTCCAAACAAGTAAAAAGCCTATTCAAAATATACCTGATATAAATTCAAGAAAAAAGAAAGTATCTACGGATTTTTGTAGCTTATGTTACAGATATTACGTGATAGGGCTTTAAAGATACGTGTTTTGTAACGTTACCTTTTCTAAGGCTTTACTACTAATATAAGTATTTTATATTTATGTATGTATGTATCTAATGTAGATATTATATTTTTACTACCATATGTTATTTTATTTCTCAGCATACAGAATGTCATACTTTTTGTGCACCTACCTTATTCATTTTCACTGAAACTGGCAGAAAATGCATTTGGCATTAAGTAATAAACATAATTTAATAGACGTAGAGCCAGGCTTAGGAACGAATGGGCTGGGTGTGAAGCAACGCTTGCATTATATTTCTCCGAAATGAGTGAGGTTTTCGTTGCCCCCCCCCTCCTCTTTCCCATCTCCTTATCCCTCTCTTCTTTCCCCTCCCCGCATCCCACCATCCCTCATCATCCTCAAAGGCGGGCAGCGCCCTAACGACTCTTGAGTTGCAGGTATTCATGGACGGCAGTTGTCACTTACCATCGGATGACTCGTCTGTTCGTCTGCCATACAATAAATAATCAAAATAATGAAACGTTTATTTTTCATAACTTGTTGAACTTTTTTAATCATAACGTAAGATATGTGATGCAGTAGACTTTGGCTTATATGGTCCAATATCTTCCAACCTTAGAACATCACTTTTTGTCACCACAGGTACTTAACTGCTGTTTTTATAAACTGATACTAGTCACCAGTTTAAATAGACGCGTAGTTAAAGCCACAACACTCGGCGCGGCTGTGTGGTGACGAGGTGAAAAAAAAAGTGGTCTATTCTAGGGTTGGAGGTACACCATCTGTGCAGTAACTAACACTCAATAACAAGTTTATAAGATAATTATTAATAATTAATCACTATCAAACAACAAATTTTTAGGTAACATTACAATTACTGTGTTCAGTATTACGAGACGATATTGCACCGAAAATACAGGCAGGCTTTTATTAAAAACCTACACATGTATACGTGTGTTGTACTGAAAAATACGGAAACCTTGGAAATTTAATTTGTATTGGCAAGGGTGCAGAAAAAACGTATAGTGTATGTAACAGGCTGTGGCAGTTCATTAGAAGGAGTTGGGTGGGATATGTTGTTTCTAGTTTTAAATATTGAGGTATGTAATGTATATGTGGGGAATTCTTATGGTTTGTAAAAGAAAATGGCTTATGCAGTTAATCGATGTTCATATGCATATAGACACACACGCCGAGTATAGCTGAAGGGGTAAGCAGAGGCCCCACGAAGGGGCAAGTCTAACTGACTGATGAGTCTTTGTTTCCAAAATGTGGGTGTGTTATACACCCAGTGGAAGATACATATCTTTCAGTGGGTGTATAACACACCCACATTTTACCTTTTATTTTTAGGGTAGGGTAGCCCTATTCTGCTAAATATCAGAACAAGTGTTTATGTTTTTATTTTTTAAGAATACTAGTAGGTAGTGAACTGGGTGGGGTTCGAACCCTTAACGATTTGATCGCAAGTCCGACGCCTTCTATATTGATTATATCAAGAAACTTATACAAGTATATTTCTTGATCTGATTCTTGAAAGTATAAAAAGAAGGATCCTCTAACAGGGCTTATGTTCAAGTGCGAGAATTTCCTCAACGTACTGGCACCCTGGCGTCCCAAACTTCTTTTTATAAATATTTGACAGCTTTTTTTGCTTAAAATTCATGCGAGGGAACCGTGACACACAGTTAGATATAACTTTTGTGAAATGAACTCCCACGTGGAATGGTGGTGTTTGGATAAAGCAGTGTATGAGTACTTAAACATTATATTTCAAGCTCCAGAGATCTTTCTAAACCACTGTATTGTCAACGGGGGGTGTATAAGAAACTATAAATAATTAAAAACAGTAATGGTATAATCCTTTCGCTTGTAATTTATAAAAGTATTTTTAAAAAAAAATTATTAATTCACTTACAACAAGAGAGTAACTAGAAAGTAGGTTAGTTAGTTAACAAACTACGAGTATATAAATATATCTTAGAAGTGATTTTATTTACCCATATATTTCTAAATACATTAATATTTCTACCATATAAAATAATAATGTTAATAATACCTTATTAAAAACCTTGTTACATTTCACAATAATTAAACGATAATGGCTGTTAATCTATTGTATAAACAGTGTCTTAGCCATTGACGCCTACATCCACATCTTGGACTTTATATCTGAAGTTATTCGTTTTTTTAACTATAACTGAACTTAATTGTATTACCTATACTGTATATTTTTTTTATTATTATATCTATATTTATTATTAAAATAACTTTCATATCTAAAGACCGTTTCTAGGACAAAACGATTTTGATAATTTTCTCATTAAATTAAAGTACATTATGATTAATATCTGAAGTGACAAATTACAATACAATACTATTTAGCAACGTGTTTAATATATTAATATATTTTTTACGCTATATTTGAGTTTAATTTAATATAAAAACCATAATTTAAAATTAAATTATAAAAATGCGTCCCCTCGACTAAACGTACCCACGTTGTGTTATATTTAAATATATTTATTACACCCAAAAGAGCATAATTTCGTTACCGCACAAGGTTGGCGTAGCGTAGTACTCTGGATTACTAACCACTTGACTATATACATATATTAGAATCCTACAAGGTATCAGCCAAGCGATCAATCAATCAATTACATAGACATAGACCTCCCTCAGTGTCCGCCCTTAAGCTATCCGTATCCAGTCTATCCCAGTTACCTTCTTAAGGTATAACTTATATTTTTCCAACATGGTGTTTTCAAATAGCCTATTATATAAATAACTAATTTTGTAATTAAATCCATTTCTCATACTCGTTTTTAATCCCCATGTTTAAGATATAATAGTAGAATATAAAAGAATAAACACATTTTTTTTATTCTCTAACTTTGAAATCAATCTTGCCTTTTAATATGTAGAAGCCCTCAGACGTCAGCCCTCACGTGCCCAAACTCATTATAATTTATTAATGGAAGAAATATTACCAAAAGTTAATTACCGTTGCGATATTAATTTTGTTAATATTTTATTAATATACACGCCCTTGCTATAAATTCTCGTACGTTAAAATGTAATCGATACAAGATTCACTGTTTACGAGGAGGTAACTTGCATTTAATTAATATCTGAACTAATATTATAAACGCGAAAGTAACTGTTACCGTTTCACGGCCAAATAGTTTAACCGATTGTGATAAATTTTGGTAAGGTTATATTTCAAATTCTGGGGAAGGATGCGTTTCATCAATATACCACGCGATCGACCTCGTGGGTGAAAGCTAGCAATATTATAAATGCAAAGTCTCTTGGTCTAGTGGTCAGTGATTAGTGGCACTAACTCTTAATCAGCGTTTGTGGGTTATATTCCCAGACAAGACTAAAATTTGTGTGGTCCGGAATAATTTTCCCGAGTATGGGTGTTCTTTTAATTCCCCACAGGTGTTTTTAAAACGGTTTTTTTTTTTGGTTTTACCCAACTGCACAAGAACAACATATTTTTCGAGCGTTTGTATGTGTCTGATATTTCTTTGTCAGAGACCAAGAGCCAAAGTCAAAATCGTTTTGTCCTAAAAACGGCCTGACATTTTCCTATAACTTCAGTAAAAAAGCAAGGAAATTAGGAAAAATCAAGAAACTCTGGCTAATTTTGATAGTTTCCTGACCTAACGCTATCGAAATTCAATTAAAAATATTTACTTCTAAGTCTTTATAATTCCTTCTTCTATCTTTCCAGGTTCTTCAGCGTCGTCAACAGAATGATATTTTTTACAAGCTCGTCTTACCAGGTAACTGATTACTATATTTTTGACTATGGTTAGTGTCAACGATTGTGTCTCCAAAAATAAACCAATCGCATCTTATCCGATATAAAAAAAAATCTCCGATAGCCTTCCAATTACACTGCTATATCTTCCGATAACGATTCAGGGCAAATATCTCTCACAAGAAAGTCGTAGCGCACTAAATTGATGACTTGTATAATATCCACTTACACGGCTGGTTTTGACGCGATGACGTGTAGCAGTTGCGTCATACGTCATCAATCATGCCGAATATGTACCTCATAAATTATACCTAGTGAAATTGGGATAGGCCTCGATTAGAAATATAGTTTAATTTATATAGTTTGACTCAGGGTTTCTCCAGAGAACAAATATTATTAATAAAATATTTTGTTTTATATCAATAATTGTTAACCATTTTGAGAGTGTATGGCGTGTGTGGATGAAGTAATCATCTTAAATAACCTTATTTTGTAACGTATTGAAATAGAATCAGGAAATAATCACAATGATAAATTAAAGCGTCGTTTTTAAAGCTAATTGTTTTTAAAATATGTTATGTATCTAATCTGTAGGGTTAGTTATTAAATAAGTAATTAGGTGCATAAGTATTGAAAACCGTTTCTTTTGCTATCGGCTTGTTCTTGGTATAGACTTACTAAAGAGCGGTGTTTACGGGAGCAAAATTTAAAGGTTAGTGCTACCAACAGCGCGTATAGTTGGCTCCTCACAGTATTACTTACTTGTATTTTCGTTACTGGTAATGTTCATACCTACGGTGCCAGATAATACGAGTATAAGCAATAAACAAGAAACCGCATACGTGTAAAAAAAGAGTTCCTCATATATTTTACAATCTGGAAAACAGTGATCAATATGTAAATTTAATTTTCATTTATTTTATTCGTTGTATATTTTATCTCTAGACACATTTTTGACAATATATGCTTACCATTTATTAATATTAAAATATCCTATACTATCACAGTAAAAGAGAACTCGCTCTTGAGACTACTACTTCAAATCTCGATCATAATATATTCAATATTTTCTATTTACGCGTACTCGTTTCGTCAACAAATACTGATCGTCGATTCGAGAAAATCTCACATTGCCACAAAGGAAGCGAGGGAGATTTTTCCAATATTTTTTTTTTATCGTGATTGCTTTTAGCAATATGACGTAAATTGGAACAAAGGGCCAGAGTACACCTGGAGCATCATGAATTGAAATGCTCACCTGTCTTAACTAGCTAATATCAAAAACGGGCTTAGATAGCGTTTCTTGTAAGTCCTTAGAATTGTTTCGAATCGTGTATACAGTTATCAAATTGTGAGTTTCATAATATAATATCCGAAACTCAGCATTCAAGCATATTCAATTTCTAAGTTAGCCTGTCATCTTATTTTGGATGTAAATATCAGAATGGTATATAACTAGTCAAATGCCCCTAGAACATATGTAAGAGTAAAATAACCTAACTTTTGAAAGCTTATATTGTATAGACATTAGTTAGTCCAAAATGAAAGGGTCAAAATGAAAATGTCTATTGTAAACTAAGCCTAAACTGCTGGAAATAGAATATGAAATACAACTTTTATAAGACTTGTTCAAGAAACATCAACTTCACGTGAATATTTTAAGACAGTTGGTATATTTAAATATTGTTTACCTCTACTCAAGTGCCAAAGTTTTCTCACAAAATGTTGATGCTACAACGCAACCTAAACATTCTGCAGTAAAAAGGAAGTTGCTCGTAAAAATACGCCCTTGAACCTTTCTTGAGTATTGTGACAAAGGTATCTTCTACATTTTCTCTTAAATAAATATTTAATTTCTTTATAAAACACCCTATTTATACTTGTCCTTATTTTTTACATTTAGAGAAGTCAAATGATCATATATTTTCATCAATATCAATAATTAAATGATGTATTTATTATCGATGGCAGATAACTAGTAGGATGGGCTGTCAGTAATCTAAAAAACTGTAGGCACAGGGTTAAGTCACAGTTACGTCAAGATTACACTGCTAATTCATTTTTAACAACTCAAAAGCAAAAAAACCGAATAAATAAGAATTACTATGTTTGTATGAGCATCTGTTAAAAAAACAATGTTTAATGGAATTAGAATTCATATGAAAACTATCTTTCAAAATTCTGATAGTCATTCTGATAGTCAAAGCTGGATTTTTTATATTAAGTAGATTGTTGTATTGCAGAGTTTCATCTACCTTCTACATAAATAGTCGACCCTTTTCTGTGCGAGCTTTCGACGAGCTGAGTTGGCAGTAGCCCGGGAAGTGTTCAGCCAATGCCAGGTGGCCACTTATCGCCGTCTTTACGAGATTACATACATTGCGTTTTATTGCACGGCAGGTGTGTGTTGCCTCAAAATATTTTCTTTAAGCTTGAATCTAATCAGATTTAACCTTAGAGAAGAGATGAAAATACATCTTATGATACACAAATGGTTTGCAATAAAAAGCAATGCCCAATACGATGTTATATATTATATTTTTATGTTTATTATGACGTGAATATATATATATATATATATATATGTTTGTCATATTCCTTACATACAAAAACAAGCTTATTTTCTGGAAAAACCAAGGAAAAAGGTTTTGGTAGAAAAATATATAACGTAAATTTAATATTTGAAGTAAGGTAAGTTTTGCTATATTTAACATAAACGTATACATAATCATTTATTTACTGTTTTTTTTTCTTCTTTTTGTTTTCGTCGACCAGGCGGGTCATCTGGTGGTAAGTTACAACCGTCGTCCATGGACATCTGCAACTCGAGAGTAGAAAGTGCGCCTCACATCTTTGAGTTTGAAAATAGGTCTGGAAATGAAGGGAGGGGCATTGAAGTGAGGGGAAAGAGGAGAAGGTGGTGAGGGGGGAGAGGATACGAGGAGAGAGGGATTTGGGCCTCCGGAAATCCTTTCTATTAAGAACGACAATTGCAATAGGAATAATTCCTCTGTCGCGGGGACTTATTAATGTTCATACAACAGACAAAAATAACACCTAGACCTTGGACAACTAATTGTGGATCACACAATTTTTTGACCTGTGTGTGAATCTAACCCACGACTTCCGGCTCAGCAGTCAGGGTCACTAACAACTAGACCAGACCAGACCAGGTAATACAATGAAATGTTCATTAATTTTATATATTTTCTACTGATTCTTGGACGCTTACCACCAAAATTATTATTTTTTATTTAATTATTTATTTTAGGGGCACAAACGAACAAATAGGTCACCTGATGGTAAGTCGCAACCGCCGTCCATGGACACCCGTAACTCAATCGTCATAAGTGCACTAAAGACTTTGAGGGTAATGAGCGATACGGGGATGCGGGGAGGCGAAAGAAGAGGGCGGGGATTAGGAGATAGGAAAGATGAGAGGGGCGATGAGGCAAAGAGGAGAATTTGGCCACCGGAAACCTCACTCACTTCGGGGAAATACAACGCAAACGTTACTTCACAACCGTTTTTCTGTGAGGCCGTAGTATCGCACCGATCGAGCCGGCCCATTCGTGCCTAAGCATAGCTCTACCACTGTTGATATGTTAATAAATTAAATATACAAAAATATTTGGTTTTTACATATTAATATAAAAAAACAAATAATTATATCGAAACCACTATGGTTTATGGTTAACTATATGTAATAGAGATTACACAAAATTGACAATCTTTATATGCGTGTTTCCTTCATGATTTGATCCTGGTTCTTTAAGCGCTGCTTGAAGAAGCATCTCACCGGGCCGGCATAGTGTGGGGTCACTATGCTGCATTGACTACACTTGCAATGAAGATGGTGACTACCACTCTTGGACTGCACTTATTGCTTTCAATCAGGCAGAGTGGAGTATTTTTTTTTTAATTTTTTATATACTATAAAAAATAAAAAATAAATATGTGTTTGTGTGTTAAACTCTCTCCCACAAATGCTCTTTTGTTTGTTACTAATAATAGCACACGATACAATAAAAGCAATTTTTTTTATTTTTTAAACCGACGGTTAAAAAGTAATTGAAAAAGGATAAAATCTTTTTAAGAACCCTGATTAAGCGACCACAAACTGCATTAAAATCGGACTAGGAGTTTTGGAAAAAAATGGCAACATGGATTTGCACAAACAAACATCCTCTTACCCCAAACACATCCGTACCGACTTCGTTCCATCGTGGGTAAAAATAGTGTTGTATTACTGCTCACTGAATAATATTATATCAATCCGGTGATTTAAAGGAGTAGCCATGAGTTTGTTTGCCCGATTTTATATCATAAGTTTAAATTTTCGTGAAATAAAAATTAAATTTAATTTGTATTTGAAATAATATAACGTTTTACTACTTCATGTCATTATATAAGAATTTATAATCCTCTGAGAACATAAGACGTTCTCAGAGAACAAAAAATTAAAGGAATAAAACTTCTTAAATAAAAAGAAAAATTGATATTACAGTACTAGAAGAAGCATTGCATAAATATGTACCCAGCAAATTTTCGAAAGTTATAACTGATTTAAAATGCAATATGTCAAGTTGGCTTAATATGAATTTAATAATAAACAACCAATCTTCACTTACTTTGCAATAATATCCCCACGCGTTCCAATCTGCATCAATATTCTGCCTGAAATGACGAGTATGTCAAAAACAATTTTCAAACGTACATGCATGCAAAGTGCCTGCTTAAAACGTTCAAGGCGGTTTCTGTATTATTTAATACATTCATGTAGAAATACTATATTCTATTATTTTTTAGGGTGTGGTTTTAATTCAATTAAATATTAAAAAATTGTGAAGGTATATTTGAAATGCTTTGAATTAGATGCACAATGAAAATGAGTAATCACAATTATCTTTATGAGTATAAAATAAATTAGAATTTGTAGTTGAGCCAGTGATGAGAACGTATTTTTGACACCTATTTGTTCGAAGGTGGACATTTTAGTCGATTAGCAATTCAAGGCACCGTAAAGCATGTGAGTCCAGTATCGCCCCCGCTGTCTTGTATCCGTATCTTGCGTCTATCCTTCACTCGCGGCGTCCATACTTCTGCTCCGTAAAGAAAGATTGGAGAGGCCAAGGGGTTCATGATACGAATCTTAATATTTATAGTGATCCTTCATCTCCCCAAATCGTTTCCAACTTCTTCACAGCAGAAAAAATTGGGTACTAATGGATACTCCATTAATATAACCTGCAGCCGTTGAAGTTCCCAAACTATACATACGCTAAGGTGTAGGTAGAGGTAAACACCCACGATTGGCCAATGAGAATTTGGTCCCACTAACGTAATACGGGTCAAGCTTACTGTCTGACACATAGTAGTCCGATTGCTTATTCGCCCTTTACTACACTAACGGGAAGAAATGAGATGTCTCAAATCTATTACATCGATAACCACACTACCAATTCAGAACTCTCACTTATCACTCTAGAACTAGTAATATTTAAAATGAAAATTTAAATGTATTCAAATATCATTTTTTTTAATATATATAATCCATTCAAATTCTCAATATTTTACAAAATTACCACAAACATTTTTTATAAACGTCATTTATCTTAACCGTAAACCCAGCAATTCATCCGCAAAATATGAGAACTCATTTATTTAACATTCTTAAAGCAGATGATTGTGCGTTACTCTTTAAAAGGCCCTTGATTAACGACTCCTCCCGGGTCTGGGATTAAAGTCGGTGCTGCAAGATTCTCGTAATTAATTAATTTAGGTTATTAACCTAAGCAAAGCTGAAAGCTTTATTCATAAGAAAATGTGAACTCGAGCCTCTTTGGTGTTGCTTATATATTGAAACTTAATAGTATTGAATTTGAGACTGTAAATTATTTTAGACATACTCGTAATGTAGATAAGCGACGACGACGCTGAACACTTGGCGCTATACTTTGGCAAAAGTAAATTTAAATATGCTTCATTTTACACGACTCCCTAAAAAGAACTGAACTCTATTTAGGGTTTTTGTGGTTTTTTTTTTAAGTGTTTTAACCCCCTCTGGCCGCCATCCCATCGGGGTTGTCACTAGAACGGGGTGTCGGTATCGGACTGACTAAAACCACACACAGTCATGCTGCCCTGAAAAAGGAGGAATCCGGACCCCTGCTAGCGCCTGCCTGCAATATGCGGGCACCACCTTCGGGTGACGTTCAATTAGGCAATGTCCAAGCACACCAGGATGTCGCCTTCTCGCAACTGGCCATATGGTGCATGGATTCAAAAACCCGTCCCGACCATACGCGGCCACACTCAGGGTGGCATGAGGCGCTGGTATCCATTTAGGACAAAGCTTTCTGACGCCTAAATCTTCATGTAAGAATTTTCGTACTTGGCTCATCATACCAATGCCTAAAACTACGCGAATCGGTTGATAAATTATCCGTCTCTCAGGTTCTATTATTAGCCGCATAGCTCTCATGTTATCTTCAGTATTCGCCGTAGAAGGATGTCCCTATCAAGAATCATGAGTAAATTTGCTTCGATCACGTATAAATTAAAAAAGCTGTAAACAGTGGCACGATATGAAATGAATCGTAATAAAATGCCAATCGAATTCTCGTAATATTGTTGTTGAGTAAGACCGCAATTAAACTCGTAATAAATCTTTGATAGAATTTTTTAACCAGTCAAATCCATTTCAATGCACGACTGACACTTTAAATTAAATAAATAAATAAAAACAAATGACCAATAAATTCATGACACATTTACAGATTCCCAAAGTCTAATTCATAATTTAAATAAATTTTTCATCACCTGCTTTTCTTACTGGCCTAGTCTAAAAACTTTCAGTATGACCCAGGTTTAGGTACATGCTGTCTAAAAATTACAGACCTACCCCTTAGGCACTTTTTACGACAACACCGGGAAGATATGAGGTTACCCTATTTTAATCCACTGTGAACCTCACGACACAATAATTATATGTAAAGGCTACGTAATGTCACACAAAGCTTTAAATAGTCCTGTTAATTACTACTAGATTATTAAATAATGGGAGTCCGTAGATGACAGCCGAGGATCAATAGCACCCGAATACGAGCAGGCATGCACAGCATGACAGATGATTGGAAGGATGTTTTAGGACTACCGTGAAACACTAATTTAATAAATATGAATACATTGTATTACCACCACTATCATTATTACTACTCAATAACTTAGCCTTTTGCAGCCCACTGCTCTACACATGCCTAACCCCAATGAGTACCATAGCACTCATGTTTTAAATAAAAATAAGTAATATTAAAATCCTTTTAACCAACATTTCGTGAACCTCTTGACTCTATAAAAACTAATGTAAACTATGTAATGTGAAAATGTACACTACTTTTTTTCCATTTTATTTTTAATATAATGAATTCGACTGTAAAAGACGTTTACTTTGTAAGGAGCTCATCCCATAATGCTTAAAGTAACTCAACTTAAAAGTCCTGAGGCCATTTTGAAAATTCAGTATTTAATATGTTGGTTTAATAGAAAATAAGAAAACTTTTATCATGGTTATCGTAAAAAGTTACCTCTTGTACTTGCCTATTGGTCCAGTGGTTCGAGTTCCTTACTGCTGAGCCAGAGGTTGAGGGTTGGATTCCCATGAGAGACAAATTTATTTGATCCACAATTTGCTTTTTTTATATAGCAACTCCCGCACTAGGATTAATTCTACTTTAGAACTGATTAATTTTACTGTAGAAATAAGTGGCTTAAATTTGGCGTTTATGCTGATATGAGAACGCATGGTTCGTTTATAACTTTGCAAAAGTCATTTTTGTATATATTTGTGTATGTGTAATAAATAAAATGCAGACCATTACACTACGTTAAGGTATTGACGCGTTGACTGTTTCAGTGTCGGATTTCATTTGTTTTATAATTCAAATATTCTTTGTCCACTAATTGTTTCCTATACTTTATGTACGATGCAAACCATATTTATAAACTATTTATAACTTAGCTTTAAAAGGGTCCAGTCATTAATCCCCATTGAACAACAAAATGTTTAAATGAGTTCCATATCATAAAAGAATAATTCACGTTTTGTGAAAGTCTATACTTTTCACAAATTACAAAGCCAATAAACTCACAATACCACAGTGATCAATATGATAAAAAATGTTGAAAAGACCTATTTTTGGTCGTTTGTCATAAAATCTTTTTGCCATTATATTTTTATTTGTGGCATTGAGACTTACGTTTGTACGTATTCTGCTCCCTAAAGCATTCACAAAGTTCGTTTTATAGGATTTCTTAGTAAGTTAGATCTCGTTATTTGGTTGCGAGGGCCTTTAACGAAGACTACAAACTCAATGAACGACTTTTCTTAAAATTTATCAAAGTTATATACGATGGTAATATTAATTTTGTGAATGTTTTGTTCATTTTCATTACCGTCTTTTTTTATTTATGTTCATAGTTTTGGCTGTTCTAATTTCACGTCCACTCTAAGGCAACAGAAGGAAAAACAATTTCCAAAAGAAAAAAGCGAAAGAAAAGATTCTTATGTGGAACACTATGAGTGAAAGAGTGAAAAGAGAGCCTTACATTGATTTTACTCCGGTCCTGTTTGGAGTTTTCTTTTTATATTTATAGAGTTATTGGTTATATAGCCTTATTTACAAATTAGTACTTTTCAATTTTGTTTCCAATTTGACGGATTCATATGTCATTCAAATGTTAGGACCTCATTGGTGACATAGTTTTTTTTTCTGGCATTTAGATCATATTTACCCTTTGTTGGTTTTACTTTCTAAGTTCCTGTACCAGCGTACATTTTATAATTGTATACCGATATACACAACAACAATGAAATTGAGAACCTACGCACCGATTGATTAAATCCACTTCTCTAGAAACCAATAAAAAACTGAAATCAAAATGAGAGGCCGCCTAACTATTCAATTTGGGCGTATAACTGCCAAGAGGTATACAATAAAAGCGACAAGTTGACGCGGCAAGTTCAGAACACTTAGAGGAGTTGCTTCGACAGCTGTAGCGACGAAAATATATAAGAAAGATAGTGGTTTGTCCTACTTCTTAAGTTTATGGGATATTAAATATCCCTGCACTGATATTGAATGGTAACCGACGCTGTTTTCTTCCTCTTTTGGTAAATCTCCGACTACTGAACGTTGGCAGTCAGCTCTGCATATTTGGCCCTGTCTTTAGCGAGGGGAAAAAATTCGGCCAAAATCATTGTACCCGTCCATTTATAGATATTTCGAAACAATGACTTTAAGCTCAGACTGAGATTTGTTTTTACATAAATATATACATTCCGTGTTCCTCAATCAACTGAAGTTTTATACCGCGTTTTGGGTTTCCCAAGGCTTTCTACTTAGGTCATACTCGGGTGTAGAGCATCACATTTCATACATTATAAATTAGTTATGTTCTAAAGAATTTTCAACTCAAAAGTCCTCTAAACTGACAAACTATGAAAAAGGTTTAATTACAGTAGATAAAGCTCATGAGATTTAATATTTTGGTCAATATATCTAGAAACAAAAAAACTAGCTAATCAGTTTTGTGTAATGCCAATTTGAATTGCAAAGGTAACCCATCAAATCTAACCATGAACAAAATAAAACTTCCAACGTTCTACATCCTAGTTCACAACTACATACATACAGAATAAAATAAATACTATATACAATATATGTATCGAATTGTCAAGGCATCGGGTCCTGCAACGTCAGTCCGATAGTTTGAGTGAGGTTATTGCAGAGCTGACAACATTGGCTCGACGTTTGATATTCGATAAGTGGGGTTATTCATTATCGGAGAAGGTAGATATAGTACGCATGAGACAAACGAGGGAATGTCTTTGAGAGAACCTTATGAAAAAGGAAAATTGAGAAAAATGCTTTTTATTATGAGAAAAAAGAGAATATTATAATCATTTATTATAATTTTTGATAAACTTCATATACTATTGCAAATATTTGTAATTATGTAAGAAAAGGTTACTTGTAAGTGGTAGTAGTAGTAGTAGCTGGATTTTTTTAAAGTTTTTTTACCTTAAAAGAATGTAATTTAATGTTGAATAGGGCAACTCTTATATATTCCCGTGGGTATCGTAAAGGGCGACTAAGGGATCAGCAGAACATTAAATTAATTTAATGAAAAATATGATGTCTTAAAATAAACTTAATATCGCTATACTGTATGTATACTAAAAAAGGTACCATATAATCGGACTAAAAAAAAAGTATCTACCGAATTCAATGCGTCTATCATAAAATTTAAGACTAATATGTTTTTCTCATGGATGCCACTGTCATAACTAGACCACACTCTGGTCTAACTACTCTTGAAGTACATCCTTTCTAATAAAAAAGAATCATTGAAATCAGGTGGCGTGATATTGAGTTATTCGTCCATTTGTCGCGCACATACTTAATGCAAATTTAAGACTTATATAGTTTTCTCATGGATGCCATTGTCAGAACTGGACGAAATTCAAAAAAAAACTCGTCGAAATTGGTTCACAGCAGTCACAGTTCAGCAGTCGAAAGTTCTGAGGTAACAAACATAAAAAGAAAAGAAAAAAAATACAGTCTAATTGAGAAACTCCTCGTTTTTGAAGTCGGAAAATTCACACTGATCATTATATAAATATAGATATATGAAGCTCTGTGTTATCTAACATACATGATTGAACCTAACCACTGTTCTCCTAATTCAACTACGCTATCATTTTCTCTGTCTCTCTAGAGATAAAACGGTCGACATATTATCGAGAAACATTATCTTCTGACCATTTTTCAATCTAGTCTCTGTCGTTCTTAGTGATAATTAATTTAATATTTCCTCGATATTTATTCTTTAGATTTGAAAAATAGTTATATATGTAAAATAGTTATTATCAGTATTTATAAAATTAATATCATTTTTTATTTTGAAAAAACAGAGACTACAAAGAGTTGAAATTATGAGTTTGACTAATGATTGGTATATTACGAGAGAACAAAATACATTAGTTCAACCAAAAAAAAATTGGATCAGCAAAAGTACCAATCTTTTATGGGATAATGTGTTAAAATATACATATAATATAATAGCTTCGGATATTCTTCAAATTAATGAGAACATACTTCGCACTAAACAAGCATATCACAAAGTAGATGATTATTTCGCGGACAAAAATGCTTGATAAATTGCTGGTCCTGCTCCACAGCCACACTGTACATAAAAAAAAAACACTGGTGTATTGGGTTTCTAATTTAAACTCTTGGTTTTATTTGACATGTCATTATTTTTTGATGTTTTTATTTACTATTACGATATGTGCATAAGTAATTTACATTGTAGGAATTATATGAATAATATAAATTTTGGAGTTGTTAATATTTTGTGTCTTCTGACAGTTTCGAGTATATCATGCTCGCCTAGAAGTCCTCTCAATAGTGGCGTAGTTGTCGGGTCTTTCAGCCCCCTTTGATATGGTTGAGATGAATCATGGTTGGCATGCGAAATACTTGTGATCGCGTGCCGTTGATCGGGGCTTGTCATATCCGGACTGCTATTACTTTACATATAATGGTAATTACCATAAACGTTATTTCAGAATGATATATTGCATTATCCTCACATATTTTATTTTATGTGCACTTTTACAAGAAACTTATACAAAATATTGGTAGAAAGTGACCTCGGAGTTCTTGCTTGTTCTTCTCCATAGGATCTAAGTATTGGGACTTAGTCTGACCGACTTCCTCTCTTGACAATTCAAAAATACCTATGATTGGTGCAGTTGAAATAACGATTTGATTTTGCTTTTACGAAATCTATACATATGTATGAAACATTACTTGCGGCATTAGCTACTATATTTTATTACAAGATTTTAATTAAAGCAGTCGATTGAGATGAAATTTTGTATACAGTTCAGTTAGTTAAGTGACGTCATTGTAAATCTAATATGGCGGACGGCCCAAGATGACGGATTAGTTATTTTTTGTCCACTCCCATGATGTGAGTATTAAATGAGAGGTTATTATATTATTGTCTATCAAACAGTATATCCATCCCCATCACCTTGACGATTGGCTCTCCACCACTGTGCGCTTCTCCAGAAGCTTTTTGCCTCAGACAACCAGCCTATGGAACAAATTGTCGCCTGCCGTATTTCCAGACCGATACGACCTTCAAAAAAAGAGCGTATTCCTACCTAAAAGGTCGGCATCGCACTTATGAGTCTGGAGTTGCGTGTGTCAATGAGCAGCGGTAGTCACTTACCATCAGGTGACCCGTCTGCTCGTTTGCCCCATATAGCATAAATATATATAGTGTGATATATTTATGCTATATATAGTGTGTTATATAGTTATATAGTATGTTATATAGTGTGATATAGAGTGTTCTGACGAGCTCTTCCAATTGGTCCCACCTTCTCCCTTCCTCTACAGGACTACACGTGCTGGCCTGAAGAGGTACAGTTAACATCGTTTATTTTTCGCTCCTCACAGATTAAATGAGTGTTTGTGCTGAATTGACTCTTAAGCTGAATTTAAGTGATATACATACAATTAAAAGGTTTTGCCATCAGTTGGTGCTGTGATTTGTAAATAACAAAGTGTATTTTGCTGGATAGATCGTGAATATAATTAATAGTGTAAAAACTAACACCGTCATTGGCGAACGGTTGGTGCGACTTGAAGGAATGCGTAAGCGACACATATAGCACGGCGCTTACGACGTTTTTCTCACGAACTTTATGAACGGAGTTTGTATCACGTATAATTTTATTTTGTAACTTGTGGGTGACTGTTCCGATTAATGATGTCTTCGCCGATATATTCCTGGGGTTGTTGCAATAACGAGGGTGCGGGCAGACTGGAGGAATACATTAATTGCACTCTGTGTAATACTTCATACCACTTCCTTTGTTTGGCAATACCAGCAATATCAAAGGAGTCTGGAAACTATCGCTTGTGGAGGTGCCCCAGATGTATGAGAATGGTACCTAAGGCTGCAAAGAAAGATAATACTCCCGTGCGTAACGTCTCCACTACACGAGGCAGTAAGAGACCGGCTTTAAACTCTCCGCCAGTGACTAAAGCTGTTACCGCTGAGGACGTGCGCAATATAGTCCAAGAGGTTGTACAGACAGAACTTGTTATAATGATCCAGCAAATTAATGTCACGATAGTTGATACAATAAATAGGGAGCTAGAGCCAGTAAAAAGAGATGTACAAGAATTAAAAACTTCACTTACGTTTCACACCCAAGAATTTGATAAGCTGCAGTTGGAACAAGATTCTACAAGAACTAGCGTGAAAGATATGAGGGGAGAGTGTGATAACTTGAAAATAGCGGTTAGAGATCTTACCCAACGATTAAACTATATGGAGCAGCATGCGCGTTCTAGTAATTTGGAGGTGCAGTGTCTACCGGGAAACAAGAATGAAAATTTAATTACTGTTATTAAGCAGCTGGGTTCGGTAGTCGGCTGCGAACTAAAAGATTGCGATATTGCAGGCTCCACTCGCGTAGCTAAACTGAAAAGTGACAGTAAAAGACCCAGGTCCATAGTAGTTCAGTTTGTCTCCCAAAGAATCCGAGATCAGATACTAGCAGCTGTTCTTACATATAATAAAAAAAATGCAGAGAAGAAGCTTAGCACCGCAGACTTGGGAATGGCAGGTCACAAAACTCCGGTATATGTGGTGGAACACCTTTCACCGGCTAACAAAGAACTTCACGCCATGGCGAGGCTAAGAGCCAGGGACGAGGGGTTTAAGTATGTTTGGGTACGTAATGGTAAGACCTTTGTAAAAAAGGACGATGTAGCTGATGTTATACTGATAAACAATCGTGAAAGCTTGAGTAGAATACTGTAGTGTGGAATTTTATGAAATCCCAAAAATTTTTTTTTTGTATTTTGCATGTTTTGTACTATCTATTTTATAAAATTCAATACTTTACAAATTTATTATCAAAATGCTGGTGGCCTTCGCACAAAAACTAATACATTCTTTCGCAATACGTGTTGTAGCAACTACGATATTATTGTTATAACTGAGTCTTGGCTTAATAATTCTGTAATGAATAGCGAGTTATTTGATGACCGTTATATGGTATACAGAAGAGATAGGGAAACATCTAAGTTGCAGTGTCAAAAGCAGGAGGGTGGGGGTGTGTTGTTTGCGATAAAGAAAAGTATAAAGTCTAAACGCATCAGAAACTGGGAGTCTGACAGCGAGGATATCTGGGTTGTTGTTGATCTGCCTGGTTCACGTTCCAATACTGTCCGAAAGATAATTTTTTGTGCAGTGTATTTACCTCCCCCGATACTACGGGCAGTATTGGAGGACTTTATAGAAAATTGTAACACTGTACTCGAGCAGGTCACGGATTGCGAAATATTTGTTGTGGGAGACTTCAACCGGCGTGATATAGACTGGAAATCAAGAACACAATCTAGTAGTAACTCTAGTCTGTCTAGTATAAGTAAAACACTACAGGATTTCATATATGTGAATAAGTTACATCAATTAAATTTTATTGCTAATTCCGATGGCCGTATGCTTGATCTCGTAATAGCCTCCAATCCAGCGTATCACGTCGCTTCAAGTTTAAATCCTATTACTAACGCTAGTCGGCTGCACCCAGCACTGGATATTACTATTACCTTAAATATGGAACCTAGACTATTATATAATGATGCTCACGAAAGACCAAATTTCTATAAAGGTAACTATGTATCGCTGACAAATTACTTAGGTAAAGTTGAATGGGAGGAATTGTTTGCAGGACACAGTGATGTGGACGGAATGTTAGAGGTATTCTATAGTATTCTTAGTAATGCTATTAAAGAGTATGTACCAATGCGCGTACCAAAAGGCTATAAATATCCCCCATGGTTTAGTCGCAGCTTAATTAAATTATTAAACAAAAAAAAATAAGCTTAGGAAACGGTATAAAAAATATGGTAACCCATTGGATGCATTGGAATTAAGTTACATAGTAAAGTGCTGCGATCGTTTGTCAACATGGTGTTACAATAATTACATTAGGTTTATGGAAGACGAAATAAAAAATAATCCCAAAGTATTTTGGAGTTATGTAAAGGCCAAACGAGGGGGATCTAGTGCATACCCCAAATCTATGGCCGATGGATCGAAAACCGCAACGGATGGAACGGAAATATGTCAACTATTTGCTGATTATTTTTCTAGAGTTTACAGTTCTGAAGAATACTCAAACGACAAACACAAAACTGAGTACATACAATCACTTCAAAAGCATAGCCTGTCCCTAAGTAGCCCCTTAGTTGAACATGAACATCTACTAAAAATATTACAAAGCTTAGATATAACTAAGGGAGCTGGCCCCGATGAAATTTCACCTATTTTTATTGTAGCCTGTTCCAAAGAGTTAGTTCGCCCACTAATGCTGATCTATAACAAGTCACTACTTAGTGGTATATTTCCCTCAAAATGGAAAAATGCAAAAGTCGTTCCAATACACAAATCTAACGACGTTGAAATGATATCCAATTATCGACCAATCTCCATTTTATCATCATTTGCTAAAATTTTCGAAATGCTAATACGTCCATATTTGCAAAATCATCTAAAAGTATACTTGAGTGAGAGTCAGCATGGGTTTGTAGGAAAACGATCCACGAGTACAAACTTAGTATCTTTCACCGAGACATTATTTAAAAACATGGATTCAGGTCATCAAACTGATGTAATTTACATTGATTTTAGTAAAGCTTTTGATAAGGTCTCCCACAAAATCTTGACGTTCAAACTGCAAGCTTACGGTATATGTAGATCCATGATGGAGTGGATAGCATCATATTTGACAGGTAGAGTGTTCTATGTAGTACTCAATGGTTATCAATCAAATTTAGAGCCCGTGTTATCCGGTGTGCCACAAGGTTCCCATTTGGGGCCAATCTTGTTTAATTACTTCATTAATGACGTCCCCGACTGTTTCTTGTATTCCGACACTTATTTATTTGCAGATGATTTGAAGTTTTCAAGACTCATTAAATCTGAGAAAGATGCTAGGCTACTTCAAAGTGATCTCAATAGATTAGTAGAATGGTGTGAAAATAATAAAATGTACTTAAATATTGATAAATGTAAGTATTTAAAATTTACTAGGAGCCGTAACCCCATCAACTTTAAGTACCAAATAAAAAGTACCATTATTGACGAATTGGATACGATTAGAGATCTCGGTGTGATATTTGATAAGAAACTAACTTTTTTGCATCACCTGGATCACATTATAAAGAAAGCTTCCAAAATGCTAGGATTTGTCTTAAGAACCTGTAAGAACTTTCGTAACAACAGGACTAAATTATTGCTTTATAATAGTCTTATCCGAAGCACGTTAGAATATTGCAGTATAGTCTGGCGACCACACTACGCAACGCATTCCCTGCGATTGGAACGAGTCCAAAAGCGATTTCTTTGGCATCTTGCATATTGCAATGGCATATCCAAAAAAGTTCGCTCCTATTCAGACAGGCTCAAATATTTTAATTTAAAATCTCTTGCCAGTCGGTTGGAATTAAATGACGCAATCTTTGCTTTTAAGACTGTCAATTACAAAATTGATTGCCCCCCGTTACTGGCTCTTCTTAGATTTCGAGTGCCTTCAAGGATTCCGCGCAAAACCTATCACGCCACTGTGTCCGCCATTGAGGAGAACTGTTCTGGGTGCTAATTCTCCATGTGCGAGATTCTGCAAGGTGTTAAATGGCTGCAGTGACATAATTGATATCCATTGCGATTCTTTATACAGATTTAAGTCGATTTTGAGCTCATTGCCAGACCTTGATTAACGTTTGAATTGGCTTTTCTATACTGATGTCAAATGCTAATAACTATGTTTATTTAATTTTATAAATTTGTTGTCACTTTTTCTCACTTGTTTATTCTTGTGTTGTTTGTGTTTTACCATTTTTTTTTTAAATACTCTTTTTTTGTAATAATGCATGCTGTGCCTACCTTTAAGTAATTGTTACATTATGATCCATAATATTGAATTTGTAATATTTTTAAGGTAAAAATGTAAACAATTGTTGGCGGGCCCTAATAAATAAATAAATAAATAAATAAGAGTCACCGTTTGCGAGTCGAAGATATGCGATCCCAAACGAAACGGTTTGGCTCTTCTTTCCTGTGCCGATCAGTGAAAGCCTGGAATTCCCTACCAGCGCACGTGTTTCCTTCCCAATTTGATCCCGGGTCTTTTAAGCGGAGCGTGAAAAAGCATCTCACCAGGCCGCCATAGTGTGAGTCACCATGCTGCATTGACTAGACATGCAATGAGGATGGTGACCACCACTCTTGGACTCCATTTATTGCTTACCATCAGGCAAAGTGGAGTCATTATGGCAGGCTTACAAATAAAAAAAATAAAAAAAGTTCTAGATAGTAGTAGCAATAGGCTCTTTACTATTCCGTAAGTGGGTCTAAGAGACTACAAAATGTAGGCATTTTATAGGCCTGTGCCTACCTCTTCGGGGACATGGGCGTAAGTGTAAGTATGTATGTAAAAAAATATCAAAATGAATGTGTGAAAACTATTACTTTGAAATATAATAGGACACCATAAATGTGAAATGTAACAAAGCAAGGAAATATAGAGTCCAAGTTTGTGTTATTGAAAACCCGAGGGTTCAACTTCCTCCATAAAATCTTCCCAAAGTTTCCTATATACAAATTTGCAAGTTATACGAAGTAATAGCAATACGTTCGGAATAAAATTTATGAGAAGCAATATGGTATTTTGGAATATTTGAATCGTACCAAGAAATTGTAGAAGCTATACGCAAGAATCATACTTGCAGACTTGCGCGTCCGATGCAATACCCAACGCATTTAGGGTGCCGAGATGTGGTGATGGAATTGCAGGGATTTTGTAGTGCCTCAACAGTACCTCTCTGTAACCTAACGTAGTAACATAAATGTTTTTTTTAATTTTTCGTTAATATATAATATAGGTGGACAGAAGAACAAACGGATCACCTGATGGTAAGTGACAACAACAAGTTGACATCTGCAATTCGAAAGTCATAATGGCGCTGTCCACCTTTGGTGGTGATAAGGGAAGGAGAAAGGGGAGTGTCGAGATGAGGGATGGGAAAGAAGAGAGGGGGATAAGGGTAGGGGAAAGAGGAGAGGGAGAGTTGGGCCTCCGGTACTTTCTTATTGTGTGACAGCCGGTTTTCAGTAAGGCCGTAGTATTACTCCAGTCAGTGCAGCCCATTTGTACTTAAACATCACTCTCCCATAGTAAGGATCCCCCTCAGTTTTTTTTACGTCAGTGATCACTACTCAGCTCTTATCGTGGGTCACACTGATTTTTTTAAGAATAGGCCACTTAGAAAAGCAGGCGTAGAAAAGTTTGTAGATGTGTAATGCATTCGTAATATGTTATTTATTCTTTAGAAATTGGCGTCAATTTAAAAAGTTTCTGTCATGCATCGAAAGCATTTGCCCAAAGAAAATTATCGCCCAATGATTTATTATGACTTTCGTTACATCATTTCATTACGGAGTATTCGAAAAGCCATAAAAATATGAACATACTTCTATATCATTCCCTTTTTTATTTTTAACGCTAAGTTATTTTTTATAACCCACATCACTTATCAATAAATATTATATACAAAACAAAAAAACAGACAAATCTAATCGATAGCTCCCGAGATTAGCTCTTAACAATAAACAAAATATTTTTATAGCTTTATAACATTACAGTAGTTATAGATACGGTTTTTTTCTACTGTGTATAATTGGAGCCTACTTTCCGGGTACTTGTTTGAGTAGTGACGAGAAGGCCTTAATATTTTTTTATTTGTCTTTCCATGCTCTATATGTAGGTATTCATAAAACTTTAAAATAGTCATCTAATAGCTAACGACCTTCAAGGTATCTCCAAAAGAGGCCCTTTTGATATCCTCAAAACGATATGAACATCGAATATATTTATTTAAATGGCACGTATATTTATAAAACAGATAAAAAACTCAACCTTCAGGAGACATAAAAGCCACGACACTTACACAGAAAACCACTTCATTTATAATGAAAACGGCGACACTGAAAGTAGCTACTTGCCTCTTACTGACAGATGTGTCATGCTCGACATGTGTTTTTTATTTGTCTTAAGAAACGAAAAGATATAATATGTAGAACGAAAGCGAATGGATATATTATACATTATACAAAGGCGTATAAAATATGTCGTCTCTGATAGTCTTCAACTCTTTTGAACCAACTTAACTAAGGAAAAGGTTAACCGGTTTTCGTCTGTTTTTAATTGTATGCGTATTATTATTCATTAAGTTTTACACCCATTTTACTTATTGTGCAAAGGCGAATTCAATGCCTTAGGCATTCTCTGCGAGTCAACTTTGGGGTGTGTCACCGACAGTGTTTTGTTATGTATTCCACACGATACATTTACCATTTATGAACCGGTTTATATTATTATTATTTTAATTGAAGAGTTGCTTTCAGGGTTAGGACACCATTTCATTTGATTAAATCTTCACTTTTAGGCGAACAAAATAAAGTTCGAATAATACACCTTGGTACAATTAAAGTCGGTTATTTCTTTTTAAAGTATGATTATTGATTCGTATGTATTATATATACATATATATATATATATATATCCCTACAATTTCCTTGATATTGTTAACGGCTCAATTATAAATATTCAAGTATAAATTGTCTTATATGAACATTCTGCTGTCACACGAAGCCTCCATTGTTACAGTAAATGCAGTGTAATTTAGATTTGCTTTTTAAACAAAAACTGTTAAAAAATAATACCAACGGAATATGGTCACCGGTACGTTACTAAGAAATGTATAAACTCATATTGTTTTTCTCATAATAATAATTGCATCTGAGATTACTATGCTACAATTAAAATATATACAGAATATGTACAATAATATATACAGATGCACCGTCTCACATTTCAGACATAAACTAATTATTAAAAAAAAAGTATAAAATATAAAATAAATAAATTTAGTATGGTTAAGTGGCTAAATCAGAGATGGATTTCATTCCTCTCTTATTGTTTTTGAAGTATGATTTCTTCTTTGATAAAAAATAATGAAATTATTTTTTATATCATATCTCAGAGCGATTTAAGACCATCAGTAAAATTAGTTTTCTTTTAATTTTTATTACACGATTTAGTTAACAAGAGTTAAATAACATAGGTAGTCACGCTGGTATAGACGAAGTGGCGTAAATAACATACTTCATTTTGCCAATTACGATACACTCAAAGTAACATGATGTAATAACTCTTAAATATGCCACAATAAAATTTCAAAACCCGCCCGGGTTTGATCCGAACAAGAATTGTCTTAATTTTTATTCAATGTATATATTTATCACAATTTAGATACTTGATTCGAATCTGTATGCAAATGGAAATCTTTATTTCATAAATTGGATCAACAAGTGGTCCTGCCGAGACGATGAAAGACGACGCACAGTGGAATCGCCCTCTTGGCGTGAAACATTATGCCATAATATTGTTTGACGTAATGGTTACGCTTAAAGCAAAGGTCAGCATAACTATGTTATGCCTAAACATAATTATAATGACTTAAAATATGCTTAAAAAATATCACTAAGCGTTTATAACATAATGTTTTTTATGGCAATAAACATTATGGCAATACAATTATGCCTAATAATATGTGTAATGATCATTTTGCTGAATTTCATTATGCCAATGTAAATTATGATAATATATATTTTTTTTTATTTTTTTATTTTTTTTATGCTATAGGGGGCAAACGAACAGACGGGTCACCTGATGGTAAATGACTACCGCCGCCCAAGGACACCCGCAACTCAATAGTCACAAGTGCGTGGCCGGGCTTTTAGGTAGGAGTACGCTCTTTTCTTGAAGGTTTGAAGGTCGTATCGGTTCGGAAATACGGCAGGCGACAATTTGTTCCATAAGCTGGTTGTGCGAGGCAAAAAGCTTCTGGAGAAGCGCACAGTGGTGGAGTGCCAATCGTCCAGGTGAAGGGGATGGATATTTTGTCGCGTAGGACGATGGCGGAAACCAGCAGCCGGTATAAGTCCGAACAATTCCTCTGAACACTCCCCATGATACAAGCGATAGAGGATGCAGAGTGAAGCTACATCTCTACGCAACGCTAAGGTGTCAAGTCGATCAGAAATATCTTGGCAGTCGATGATGCGAGTCGCTCTCCGTTGAATGCGGTCAAGAGGGAGAAGTTGGTACTGGGGTGCACCTGCATAGAGATGAGAACAGTATTCCATGTGCGGCCGAACCTGCGCCTTATAAAGTTGCAGGCGGTGGGCCGTAAAATACTGTCTCGATCTGTTTAGCACACCAAGCTTCTTCGATGCTAATATGGCCTTACTCTCGGGGATTTCGATACTGGCTGATGCAGTTAGGGAAGTGCTCTCAATATATTATAATTATTATTAGTAAACCAATCATGACACCATCAGTTTAATATTTCACATTAATCTATTTAAGAATCAAGCTGTTCTACTAAGAGATTTTAAAAGAACTAGGACCCGTTGCCATAAGATCAATAGTATTAAAATGTTTGTTATAACTATAAACTAACCTGTGCATCGATGATATTTTGCCAGCATTAGTTTGACATCGAGCAGTGGCAAAAAATTTATAAATGTTACGGCAGTGAGTCCTACGTAACAAAGTTTGTTTGTAAGTGTAATGCAATCATTTGCTATGCCATAGGTCACACAGTAACATTATTTCTAAATATATACGACTTATACAATTGTATTTTATTAGTAGATCTCTATATGAGAACGAATCACAAAAACATTTGTAATGCAGCATACAGCACAAAAAAAATAACTGTGGACTAATTCTATGGCAGTAACATAAAAACACTTATCATGAAATTGGTGCCAGACTGACTCAGCACATTTAAGTTGTGAGCAAACTAAAAATTAATACAAGAAACGATAAGCCGGGGGCTGAGTTAAACATGTACTGGAGCGAACAGTAATTCCATACATTTTAAAAGCATTAATAACAATAGCATTAACATTCATCTAGGTGTAGCTTACTATCTAATAAAAGTCCTAGATCTCGTATCACTTCTACTATTTCGAGTTGTATACCGTTTAAGGCAGTTATATTTTTAGCAAAAATAATATTAACATTTATTAACACATAGTGCTAGTTTATTATTAATACGGTATTCAGTAAAAGTGTCAAGATGTTGCTTAATTTTGTAATGATAATCCAATTTTTTCAATCTTATGATCTTGAAGTCATCAGCATAGAGTTAAATATTGCTAAACTTAAAACAGGATTTAGATACGATTAGTGATCTAAAAGATGGAATTTCGGACTTGAACCGACTAAAACCACTTGAAGCCAAGGGTTCAGGTATACCCTTAAAAGGAGCCAGGGAGACAGATAATAGCCCCGCCCTGTCCATCGCCCTCAGGCTCATGGAGGTAGGAGATTGTTTTACCCTCTCCGGCGTCTGGTGCGTTATCTGCGGGATGGAACAGTACGAGCTCTCTCCCGTTCCCTTTCCGCCGCTTCCTTGGCAAGTACCACTGCCTCGCAGTACGAGACGGTGGATGCCCACGCGCTCTCGGTCGGCACGCTGCTGCGCCCACCATTATAAGCTGCTTTTTAACGTAGACAGTAATCGTAATAAGATTTTCTAGCATTTATAACTTAAGCTTTTCTTTATACACGTTCTAAATTATGTTAGCAAGAATATGTTCACATACAAAACAACTCACTCTCAAAATGCCTTTAAATTATAAACGAGATATGAATTCACAAGTCACGAGAACTGGCGACGTTTTCAAAGTTATTTTACGTATATGTTATTTCTAGGTTAACGTGTACTGCCTAGCAAGGGAATGTGTATTGTTTATTTTTATTCTTCAGAAATAATATATTACATTATCTGCTCCATTTTTGTTACAGCCCATATAATATTATGTTTATCTACTATACATAAAATCATGAAATATCATGAGGCAATATCAATGTCAGTTATGTACATATACATCAGAGCTTCAAATTAGAATTGATCTTCTATACAATAGCTATAACTCTGTCGATTATAAAGCAGCAGGTAAATCTTGAACAAAGGTATCTATTACCTGCACTTCGAAGGTAGTAAGTGACGGACAGATATTGTAGAAAAGATGACCTTATGACAAAATGCGACATCTCCATAGCAACCCAATTTCATTTGACGAATTCAACGAATTATATATACAGACATATCAACATTCTTGGCAAGTTTTACTAAGAATAATATTGATATTACGACTTTTTTCTTAAAAATACATTTTACCAAACTTTCGAGGCAAAGGAAACTAATATTCATACTGAGGGTTTATTTTCTTAAGAGTTTGTTTTATTTTCTTTTTAAAAAAAAGGGCGTTCTACGTTAGGAATAATTTCTGTGTTACACGGGGCTTTACAAACATACTATCAACAGACACAAAGAACATCCAGACTCGAGACAGCTATTTCTGGTTCACACAAATTTGTGTCCCGCGTGGGAATCGAAACCACGTCTACCGGTTCAGCAGTCTGGGTCACTAACTACTAGATCAACAGGCCCTGGGTTTAATGGGTCGGGCTGCCCTTACCCTAGCAGAAGCAGGCTTGTAGGGCTCCTGGAAGCATCCCTTCTAAGTTATACCTAGGTCCCTTGTAATAGACCCACTTATGACGGAACACTTTGTGGTTTTAGTCGGTTCGAGTCCTACATACTACTTCACCGTCAGCTCCGGTGAAGTGATAATAAATGAAAAAAGACCAACAAGCCCGTCTAATTGTTCAAATATAAACATGTTAAATTCAGTTACTTAGTTACTTACTACTTATTAATAACCATTAAATGCCACAAATTAAGTTTGCTGCAGTGTTGCGGTTAGCGGCTGTAGATTAATAGTCATAAAGCGATAAATTTGGATTAAATAACGTTTTAAAATAATTTATAGCCGTATTATATTTTTTTAAATGTTTGTATACCCGGTTAGATTTTTGCTCCGAGCAGATATTTTATTAAAATATATATTCGAAATCGCCTTTATCCAAGAAAGCGTAAGCAGAGGCGCTTCAAACGCACACATGTAGACAAATACAATAAAATTTGTCTGCACGGATGGCGCATCGGTTTAAGTGGTCACCTAGCCAATACGCTGACGCGCCGAGTGTTGTGGTTCCATCCCCACACGATGCAACTCTTTGTGTGGGACATTTTTTTTTTTTTTTTATTATTTTTCTGAATCTGTGTATTCTTTGTGTCTGTTATTTGAATGTTTGTAAAGTCCCCCGCTCTACAGGAATAAATCCTAGTGCGGCTGAGTGGCTTTTAAAAAAAGAAGTGAAAAATAATTTTGTTACAGTTAACGTAATATGGAGCACCCTTAATTTCGTTGACTGGCACTGAAACTGTAAATATACTAACGGTTATATAACAGTCCAATCCCTCAGTTGCCTTTTACGAGACCGAAGGGAAGAGACGGTGTTACCTTATCTTATAATTAAAAAGTCTCTTAAACTGTATTCAAGTTTTAATCAATGGATCAAGCTGTACTAAGGTCGTTTAGAAATGCGATATAAAACAAATTACTAAGGTTAAATTTTAAATCACACAATATCTATTTAAAAAAAACAATAACTATTTTATTAGGTATACATGTTAAAAATATCTTTCCATTACATGCATAAAACATACCATTACTGTACAAATAAATTCAAGCAGTAATTACTCTATGTGTAAAAAGTCAGAGAATTGAAAGAAAAATTAAATTAATATGCATTACATTAAAATATTATACCCTCTGTTCTTCTCACTATGTAGTCAACTCAAATTAAAAAAACATACACTCACTTAAAAATAAAACAAACAGATTATCCGTTACCATAAATTATTACACCACTGGCTTAAACGCCAAGTTTAAATGGAGACAAATTGAACCCGATAAAACATTCACAATGACAAAGTTTTAAACAACTTTCTTAATACCATTTCTCATACTTTCGTCTTCTGATAAATTACAACCATCGTTTGTTTCACCTTATAATTTATTATAGCACCAATTCGTGACGTAAAAATTCCTCGCAATGAGTAGGGGAACGCGTTTGTTCAATTTCTTTAAGTCCTTATCTACCATCACCCTTTTAGCACCCTATCAATTATAAAAAAGTAACATGATGCAATGGCGTACCGCGATGCTGTAACAAAGGCATTTATAGTAAGTTTTGTTATTTTGGGACTGTGTATTTTTCTTTGATAGTAAAACGATATGATAAAATGTATAAGTCAGTCTTCATTAGTATTATAATATTTCATGAAGAGAATTGAATATTACAATTCATGTTATAAAAAATATTGAATAGTTAAATTCATCACGATAAGATTTTATTTTTAGGTATTACAATACAGTCTTTAGATAGTTATTTCCAGCTGAAAATGCATTTTCTTCTGAATAATAAATCTTTGTGGGTTACATATAACTTTAAAGTTTGCTATTGTACTTTGGGTTTTTTTACCAAACCAAGTAAATAAAGGTGTCACTTTATTTATAATTTTATTATTTAACTTGTTATTAATTTAATATAAAATACAACCATTTTATTAATAATATTCTATTGTTCTATTTTCTTATATTACATCTTCTATTTTTAGTTAGAAGCTTGGACTTCCCGGTATCAGCCAATTCGAGTTAAAGGTATGCGACCCCGACTTGCTTGAACTATTGCTTATACACTGTATTTATTTTATAGGCAATATATATTTCCATCTCTTTCTATCGTACCATTCCTATCAATATACTCCAAAATTTCTATCCCATTCTCAAAAGTACCTGGATGACGGCAATGGATGCCCCTACACGTAAATGGAACCGAATTATATTCATCAAAATGTAGACTTTAATTATATTACATTAGATCAGAATATTCTTTATTGTATACTATACGAATCGCAATATATCTTAATTAAACATTAACGTATTGAAGAATGGGCGGTCTTATCGCGAAAAGCGATCTCTACCAGACAACCCTAGGATGGATTAAGTGTCAAGAGAGAGTGTTAACTGATGTGTAACATATATCGTAATAATCTATCTATATGCAAATGAATGCAAACACACATATAAGATATATAAAAATACATACTTTTATACATAAGTAATACAAATATAATTATTATATACGATGATTATACACATATAGAGATATTAGCAAGTTAACAAAAAATTAAAACTTGTGACAGTTAGTTAATTTGTTATATTATTGTTTGAAATCTTCTTCATTTTAGAAGTGGCTTTTAACCATTATTTTTAAAGGTTTGTTTAGTTTGAGCGTTTCATAACTCAAGAGGAAGTGCATTCCACAGCCGTGTTGCGATGACCGTGAAGGATTTATGAACAAATGATGATATAGATACGAAGGCATTTTTGACATGAAACCGGTATGTAGGTCTTACATCTGGATAGCTAATAGTGGATTGGGAGTTGTAACTACCTACATGTGTGATTTTGGTGGCAGCAGGAAGACAGTACGTAACCGTCTCAATGATCCCGCAGGTACAAACAATTTCCTGCTTACTTCCTACAATTGTGAGTTCTCAGATAATTCTGAGTCAACTATTTCCAAATTTCAAATTACTTTTTTACTGATTGTAATCAAAGTACAGTTGAAAATAATAGGTGGAAGCTGTAACCACTTGATCTTTAAGATTATCCTGGGGTTGCCAACAATGCCAACCTGGGTCTTAGTTAAATTCACTGATAGCCTGTGTGACAAACACCAATTCTGCATTCGAGTCATTAACGAATGTGGAGTTGATGTGAGATTGAATTTCCAAAAAATGCGAAAATAGGAAGAGATAAAACGCCACTCGGGTAACGCCAGCAGATATGTTGTTTAAAGTTGAATGAGTATTTTAATGGTAAGTATGAAGCCAATCAATTACCATTGGAGATATGTTCAGACAGCTGAAGATAATGCAAAGAATATCGAAATCTACTGAATGGAATGTCATTAGAAAAGACAAGAAAAGCTAGAAAAGTAAGATTTAAATTTTTCATTCCAATTCTTATATCATCCGTAACGTTCACAAGGGCTGTAACAGAATTGTGACAGGAGAGGAAACCAAATTGATGAATTGAGTAATTCGGAAGGTATTTTTAGTAAAGAAAGAACGAATTTGATTATGGACGAGGCGATACGGGCGTGAATATGTACGTAGAAATTAAAAAAAGAAAATGTATATTTGTAATTAAAATAAGAATACCACGCTTCCAGAAAAGACTCATTTAATCTCAATAGACATCTCACCAAAATTTCCAGTTTTGTATAATTTTACCAACCAATTGTTTTAAACTTTATCAAATTAGGGCAGAAATCCAAATTTAATGCTATTATGTTCCAAAAGTGTCTCCAGAACCATGCGCTAGGATACATATATATCTTACTAAATAAGCACAAGGATTTATGACGGTCCAAACTTTAGTAGGAAGTGGAATCTTGCACTAGAATATTCATTTTCCACTAGACCAACATACGATATATATTTTTCATCTCCTATTATTAACGGGGTGATACGAAAGAAAATTATAACGAAACTCATTCTGAGTTTGTTTGTTTTTTTTTTTTGTACTTTGAGGTTGTTTTTTTTAATGTTGACTGTTGTCTTCCACTCAAAATTAGCTATAATAATCATCTTGCAAAGTTCCTTTCAAATGCCCATTATAAACCAAAAAAATTGAATGGTTAAAGAAGTATTGGCTACTATGTCTTGATCACGCAAATGACTTAGAATGAGTGATCTCATTTTAGTAAAGGATTTAGAGTGATAATCAATAACATGACTCATGTCAGTCAGTCATGACATGACTTTATTGACAACCTACACTCTCCTTAACACACATACCGCACTCACACATCCAATCAGTGCTCACTCACATACATGTCGGGATGCTCACTCAAGCACGGGTTTTGTAAATATATAGAACTGTTTAGGATTGGATATAACTTGCTACTTATCAGAATAACGCAAGCAATTGAACGGATATATTCACATCAAATGAGTTGTTGATAATTGTTTCATCATGTGTATACGTATTTGTATCCGACTTATATATTTGCTCATATATGTTGAAAATTATATATGTTATATCATTTATTACAACATTCACTATGATAGGCATTATATATTTGACCAATCGGTATGTTAGTACTCCTGACTACTGAGCATAAGGTAGGATAAAAATGTATGAACCAGAACTGGTCCTGATTCTGGGTGACTTTGTGTCAGTTGTTTGTATGTTTGTAAACTCCACCGTGACACAGAATACATTTATTATGCGGCAACTGTTTAAAAAAAAAACTAGAAATTGGCGACCTCTGTGGCGCGGAGGTGGTGCATGTGACAGCAACATCTAATGTAACTCCACTCTCGGTACGAGCAAAGAGCCGTATGTATAAATATGTCTCTTGGAATGGCCTAACCGAAACCCAGACGGTCGATTGGAATTGTACTCGAGATGACCAGCACGGCTGTTTCCGATACCGTTCAATAGGTACAGGCTAATTCTCAGCACACCTCTCTTTTTCCCCTCCCTACATCCCCCCTCCATCATCACCCTCAAAGGCGGGCAGCGCACTTACGACTCTTGAGTTGCAGGTGTCCATAGACGGCGGTTGTCACTTACCATCAGGTGAACCGTCTGTTCGTCTGTCCCCTTATAGTATAAAAAAACCACTACATTGTACGGACGCAAATACATATATATATACCAAACTAAAATGTTATACTAGTGGTGTGACCTTTCTGCCAGCTCATTCACAAATTTAATTGGTATATTTTAAAAATAAAACGGTTTGTGGACGAGCTTGTTACAAGAGAGATCGCATTCCAGAGATGGACAGATTGAACATGGAAGAGTTGAAGAAGTCGGAGTTGGAGGTGTGGGAGGATCATAAGAGGAGCTTATTATTTGTAGAACGAAGGTCTCGGTCAGTTAAGCAGATAAAGAAGCAGAAATGACAAAAAGCGCGCGTAGATCGCGCCGCTAAGGAATTGGTAGCAAATTAAGTTGAGATCGTAAAACAGACGAAGATTGAAAAATGTTTGAGGACCTTATTCGTATTCTAAACCTAGGCACTTAGGTTAGGATCTATGGTCCTAAATAAACAGATTGTGTAGTTTTAATGATTTATTTTTATTATATTATAAACTTAACACAATAAAAGCCTTACGATACAGTTAACTATTCAAAACCTAACGCAAAACATTACCCATAAACTAAGGTTAGAAAATACGATTCCGTATTTCGTCTTGACGATATCTTTCTTCGGGCCTTAAACATAACCAGAAGGGTTTTATATGTCACGTTAGCATATTTATCTATACTGCAGGGAATGTTCACAATTGTTTTTTTATTTCCCAAAACGTAAAAAGGATTTGTCACCATATTGTGTTATGTCTAGACAGTGCGATCCTTATTACTATATTTACTGCAGTTCGAACATACATAGGTGCATATGTGTATATGTGTGTGTTTAGAGCATAATCTTTTATTAAATGAGATGTCAGTTTCTATTTTGGAGATGATTGTTTGGGTTCTTTGTTTATAACTGCTCTTTGGTGTCACCTTTCTGTCAGTGTCTTTGTATCTGCCCGAAATAAAATCTTGCAGTTTAAATTTTACCTTTTTTCCGGTTTGCTATTGAACTTAGAATTTGTAAGCATTATGTTAATAATATGATAATGCAATATAAAAAACAAAATTACATATTTTTTATTGAGGCTGTTAAGGTGTTATTTTATTGAATATGAGACTAGTTGAATTTGAATTTATTAATTATAAATGTATATATTATAATGTAGATTAATTATCCAAATTTACATTAAAGCCGTTTGCTTTAATAGTTAGTTATCACAATTCACTTATAATCTCTATTACGGCAATAGGCAGTAGGCTTGCCTCCTATTACTTAAGATGGATTAAATGCTAATCCACAAAGTGTGGATGTTTGAACAGTGGTAGAGCCGTGCTTAGGCACGAATGGGCCGGCTCGAACGGTGCTATACCACGGCCTCACAGAAATCCGTATGTGGAGTAACGCTTGCGTTGCATTTCCCCGAAATGAGTAAGCTTTCCGGAAGCCCAACTGCCCCTCTCCCCTTTCCTCTCCCCTTATCTCCTTTCTCCTCATCCCCCCTCTCTTCTTTCTCCCTCTCCCTCATGACTCTCAAAGGCTGGCAGTGTACTTGCGACTCTTGAGATGTGGGTGGCTATGGACGGCGGTTGTCATTTACCATCAGGTGACCCGTCTGTTCGTCTGTCCCACTACAGTATAAAAAAAAATCCAAATATTTTAACTCTTAGATTCGCATTAGTTCACAGAACATTAAAAACTTTAATATCAATCTTAAATAGCTACACTTGTTGCCACGGTCTGGTCATCAAGCACGCTTCACGTCCAACATGAAACCCTTAGCGAAATTGAACATAATGCCTTGATGTTCAAGTGTGCGTGAAAAAGAAAAATGTGAGCCAATTAGACACTTTTGTTTCAACGCGAATGTTATCCGTATTTTCGGACGAGCTTGGAATAATAAATTTCCGTTCACAGTTCTCTCAATTTTCTGTATACAAAAAAATAAACACTTGGGGAATTTTATCTTACCAAGCGACTAGTTGGCCAATTTGTTGGAATAGCCTTAGATCATATAGGGCTGACAGAATCGATAGATACAATAAACTTTATGAAGTTATGTACCCGAATTGAATCGCCCGATTAATAATAAAATTGAATTCATTGATTTAAATACTGTGGAGCATACCGTGTCATTTCCGATTCCTCATCTCATTTATAATGTAGTCTGAAAAGCCAACAAAAGAATAGGTCTTTCAATTCGAGTATCACAACCATTTTTTTATATTTACACTATATGTATATAACTGTCCGTAGTACTGTAAATATTGTCCTACTTTATGGAAAACAAATAAGGTGAAATCTATTCAGTCTCGCTGACTAAATATATTGATAGGTTGTCTTCCACTGAAATGATCAACTTAAAAAGAAGACGACTTCTACACAAAATATAGTACATGGATCTTTTTATTCTGAAGTATTTTATTTATAGTACACAAACCCACACAATTAAAATCCGACTCCCTTTTGAACTTCACTTACTTTTGCTGACATGATACTGTGTCGGGGTGTAATTTATCTCTAACATGTATGTATTTACAAATATACATTTATTCATATGTATGCACACGCCTGTATCCTTTAATAGGTAGGAGGTCTATAATTATGAAACACCCACATTTTGCAAATTAGAATTTGGTCCCACTAACGTAATAGTGGGCAAGCATATTACGGTCGACCGGACACGTGTGACTGATAGATAACAGCCCGATCCGTTAGTCGCCTTTTACGACACCGCTGGAAAGAGATCCGGTGGCCTCTTGGTTCACAGTTAAGTAAAATAGGGCCAACGGATCACCCATTACTTCCCAAGCATCGAAAACTTTGGAATTTTCTTATCAAATCTTGAAACTAAATTCAAGAAAATAGTAGTTTTAATGCTGAGTCAGCCTGTCCTATAAATATGACAGTGAGGACATGTGATCAGAAATAATAAAAGTTAACAATTATATGAATATTAGCTGTATTTGAAAATTTGACCATTAACAGTTTTAAACATAAAGTTCTATTAACTTTATGTTGTATGGTAAGGTATGAAACAATCACTGAAGAGTGTTTTTTCACATTTAGCGCAAAAAGTAAGAGGTTGTTTTTACAACCTTGTCCCTGGCGAGCCTCTGTTTGTCCCTCTTCGTCATATAGTGATCAATATTGTCAAACCTGACAGGTTGTAAAAAGCGTTCTGATGTACCTGGTTTTTAAAGTGTTTTAAATTATGTTTTGTTTATGTTTTTTTTTTTTTTTTATATTTGGTAAAGGTCTAAGAATCAGTTTTATGTAAATTGGAGTTGGCAATTTTTTTACATTATGGTATATAAAATCAGAATATGATGCTTCTTTTTGAGGCAACAAACACGATATTTTGAAAAAAATACATTAAAATTACGGATACACTTTTTACGGCGTGACGTACGTGTTCCATTGGCGTGACGTACGTGTTCCACGCGCGCCTATTTGATGTGGGGGGCGTAAGGCCCCCATATTCCAAAGTGTGGTCGCCTGCTAGCTTGCAGGTGGCCAAGGTCTGCTGGGGTTCCCGGATGTTTTCTTCGAGGGTATCCCGGGTCCCTAGCAATAGACGCTCTCATGACGGAACACCGTGTGGTTTTAGTCGGTTCGAGTCCGACATACCACCTCACCGTCAGCTCTGGTGAGGTGATGACCCGTTTTGCAGAAGAAAAAATATGTTATCAGAAAAACAGTGCAATAATACGAATTTTGTCAGAAACAATAAAAATAAACGACCTAACATGTAAAAAAAAAATGTTGAATATGGTGTCCTAAGAATAGGACAGTGGGGAGGAATGGGTAAAATATGATTAGGAATGGGCGCCATTTTATTTGATAAAAATCTGACTACAAGATATTTTACTCGTAACAATAACCCTTCTAAATTTACCAAAACCCCAACATAAGGTCCTCCAGCCTAATCCTTGGATTTCGAACTGAATTCAAATGCTAAGTCCTAGTTTCTTAGGATATGTTTACACCAAGCGGTGTCGTGCGATACATTGCGGTCAGATTGCACCAACCGCAACCTGACAGTGACCATAGAGCAATGATAATCTATTCTTATATAACTGGGAATGGCACGAGTTTCCATCCATGTCGTAAATAACTAAATTGCGTGGTAAATTATATATCTAGTAAGGGGTTCTAAGTAAGTACAAAAGCATTACACCCGTTAATTACAGCCAAATTCCATATAATATAGATAGATAGAATACTTTTTATCTTTACACCATTCTTACAGTAAAATACAATACATATAATACACGTGTGAACTATATAATATACAAATGGCGGCCTTATTGCTATATGCAATCTCTTCCAGACAACCTTAGGATGGATCATAATCATTCGGAGAGACAGAGGTAGTTGGAGGATCATTTCAACATTTTCAATGAAACTATACTAATTTATTTTGAAATATAAAACTTATATAAAAACTAAACATATTTATATATAAAATATAACATACATACTAATACAGATACAGATATAAATACATTCATAACCATATAAATACATACAATAATACATACATACATACCATTAATATTGAAATAATAGATACTAGATAACAAAACTAAAGTGATAAATAATATACATGAACCAATATATTGTATTGTATAAAACTAATTTATTACAATATAAAAATGAACTTTCATACAATTTAATATTATATACATACATATATGTTGTAGTCAAAGCTTGAATTGGTAAAAAGTACTTTTAAATGAAATATACATGTAATAATATAATAAATAAGTTGATTAGAAACAATTTTGCTCGAATTCATTTCTAAATAGTAATTTTATTGTAAATTTATGTCTAAAAGTGGGTTTGTCTGATCTTCTTTGTCCAAAATACTTTTAAACAATAACGCTTTAAGAGTTTTGTCGAGAATCCAATGTGGATCCTCGACAATGCGGTGGGCCGGCGTTTTGTACCGGCTAAACAACTAGCGAGCGTCGCCGAGCTTGACCGAGAAGGAAGAACGCGAGCGTGGAGCGCAAAAGCTCCCACTCCTTATAAAACGATCACCGGCCATGACACGGACTCTCTTTACCGACTCGATCGGGGACACCGTCTTATATAGTTGTACCTACTTACTATAATATATACTAGCGGTAATTTCAGTCTGCTTTTTATTTGGTCATCAACATCAAGACCTTAACAAGTTTTGACTGGTATAACTCAACACGAGTACTATTGACGAGAGATGGGAGTGAGTCTTTTAAGTGAGCTTGCTAGCTAAAAGTACTTTTAACTGTAACATCCATATTTTGTATTTATTTGTATGTAGACCCTACTTAAAGTGAAATTCAAAGGCTTCGTATATGAGTATACCTAGGATCAATCAATATTGTAGCAATTTTGAAGGATAACAACAAAGTCAATGAGCAACTTTATGTAAGTTGTGAGGTGTTTCAAACGTTATTCAATATAATATGTAGTGTACTGGGTCACATTGGAACTCACACAGCCTTCATTGTTAGGATCGTGACTAATAATTTAGTATGACACTTGTCTTTAAAATCACAGCTTATTTTTTATTAACATTATTAATTTAGCTACCCTTGAAACTAATTAACTCACTATCGAAACGAGCTTGGTATTAGAAAGTTAGGACGTGGATAGTGGATCTCTTTTGTGGCTACTAGTAAATCACTCGATATTCGGGCTCATAACGATTCGTTTTGACTACTCAAACAGATTGGGTTTAATTACTGTGGTCTGATATTGAGATGATGGTGCTCACGTAGGTGGATAGTGAAAGTCACCAGTTACTAGTAAACCGTTCAAGTATAGTCTCATTTAGTTTGTTTTAATTAGTCGAGTACATCGCACTTGGGTGTCAATATTTAATAAACGATTATTTCTTAAAAATCATCGTAGTTAAGATATGACATATGTGGCATCACCTTTTCATTATATCTGCAAATTTCTACTTAATACAGATTGCCAAATCATATTCTTCGAAGGATCAAATTTGATATTCATTTTATTCTTGACTGACATAAAGCAGGTGTAATACATTTTAGTCAATTTAAAGATATTGGCAACAGAAATGTAATTGTGTTGGCTGATACAAAGCAGGTTCATATTTCTTCAATACATCTGAGTAATGAAAACTGACAGCTGAATATAGATTATAGTACAACCACGAAACTCGCGGAGCAGTTAATAATATTCTCGTAGATTGTTAGCAGCGTTATCTAGAACCACATAGCTATCTTTTTATTAATTGTTACTATTTTAATACTCTATTTAATTATGAATATATGAACATATCTTACATAATAATTTAAACTAACTATGAATTAAGGATATAAAGTATATTTATGTAATGTATCGTCCGTATGGACTCGGTCTATGGCTGTTTGAGGACCTTGCTCGTCACTTTTGGCCTTAGCAGAATATCGAGTATTGACGCGAAGCGGCACTATGTTGAGGTAAGGACCATTTTGTAATTTTTTTATATTTTGTTTTTCTATTATTTTTATAAGTCGTCACTGCTTGTGAACATAAATAGTAATTTTTTTTTTTTTCTATCTTATTCTTTTTAATTTTTGTCTGACGTTTTCTTGATATGTTATGTACACTATGACACTTCATTTAAGACGATTCGAATGACAAGCACATATCGAAAACCAACAAACCATTTTGCCCTCACGGTGAGACGAAGAAACATCATACACGAATACATACATGTATATATGTACTCCCACATATTGAATCGAAAATCATAATAAATAAAAATAATGTAAACTAAGAACTGATAGACATTTTTAAGTGTACATCTTTAACACACGGAGTAGAAATAAAACCCACTATCTACAGCTTTTAGTATAGTAAATAAATATACAGTACCTGGATAACCGAGCTTTGCTCAGTATTCTTTTGGTGAATCGTGTAAAACAACGAAAAAAAAAAGTTAAATAAAATAATCATCAGGACTCGAACCTTGGTAATCTGGTTACGGGACCGCCTTATTTCCCACCTAACCTATTACAACCTTATAGATGGTGGCGAAATTTACCTTCGTATACTAATGATATTGTAGCAGTTTTTCATTGCCTGAAAACACGGATAAAACGACGTTTTCTAAAACTGAAACCTAGCTAGATCGATTTATCGCCCCCAAAACCCCCTATATACTAAATTTCATGAAAATCGTTGGAGCCGATTCCGAGATTCCAATTATATATATACAAGATTTGCTCATTTAAAGATATAAGATAAATTATAACTACTATTTAGAAACATACAGATAAAAGTTTGAAATTTGGGAATGTCTATCCCCCCACGCGACAAAGATGATAAGAGTAATAGTTAAAATTAATATTCGGACTTTTAAAAAGACAACGGACTTTAATGCGTCTATCATAGAATTTAAGATTTATATGGTTTTCTCGAGGATGCCACTGTCTCAAATCGACCAAATTGTAATCTAACTACCCTTGAAATACATCCTTTCCAATAAAAAAGTAATCATCATAATTAGTAGGCGTGATATTGAGTTATACGTCCATTTATAGCGCACATGCTTAATGCAAATTTAATACTTATATGGTTTTCTCATGGTTGCCTTTGTCAGAACTGGACCAAAGTAAAATGGGACCACACGGGAAGCACCAGCTTTCAGATAAAAAAAATATGTGGTAACAAACATAAAAAAAAAAATACAGTCGACTTGAGAACCTCCTCCGCTTTGAAGTCGGTTGAAAAACTAAAGAAAACATAAATAACAATTTTGAAATCTATAATTGTAACCTTCATATTCATGACGTATCATCTTTAGTATGCATAGAAACTACAACTAAATTACTAATGTTTGTAGCTATTATAAAAACCTATTAGAACTGGTGTAAACTGGTGCTTTTTTATCGACCGATATTTCAGTCACTATCGTCAACCCACCATACCTATTCTATTTTTGATCATCGGTCGATTTAGATTTATCAAATGCTTACACTTATACAGCTGCATACTTAATGCCTGACCAATCAGCGTCATTAACAGCAATCTTATTCTTAATGTACCTTATCCTGGACTATAAGTGTTTCAATTTGTGATACAGAAAATAAACAACAAAAGAAAATAATTACTTGGAAGCCTGTATTTAGTTAAAATGCCCCAAGATACTAATAAAATGGCCGAATTAATAAAGTTTTTTTTCGTCGTCACTCGATAAGAAGCAACTTTTGTCTCTTATACTGAGTTTTTGTTAAATTAACGAAAATAAAAGTGATCTTTTCTAACTGCCGCGCTTAGGTATATTCGGTTTTAAACCTTACAGCCTTAAAATAAAGTTGATTACAAAAATATCTTTTGGTGTCTGGTTCTTTTGTCTAAAATAAATGTTTCGCTTTAGGAAGCTCAAGATATTCATCATCTGTTTACTTATTATCCATTTCTTTAATTGGATAATTGAACGCTATTAATGATTTAATTTTAGACGATTTTATTCTATTGAAGTTTTTAACATTAAATTTGTATATATGTTATTCTCAGGAGCGTTAGGTTTCCGCATGAATGAAGATGTTTATAATGTTTGTTTTGTTAAGCTTTATCTTTTCTCTATTTTTTCTATTGTAGTATATACATATGTATAATAATACCATACAGTTTAATAATCTTGTCTTACTTCCTGGATGAATCTATGGTCTCTATTCTATGGCAAAAATCTTTTTTTTTTGTGTGGAAACCCCCACCTTACCGGGGCTAATGGGTAAGGTGGTTTGTCGGACTCGAACCGACTAAAACCACACAGTGTTCCGTCAACGAGTCTTATGGCCGGGGCCTCAGGTGTACCCTAGAAAGGAAGTCCTTGTGTACCCCGGCAGACCTGGCCGCCTTTTGAGCAACGCGACCCCAATATGATGTGTATCCGTCCCCCCCTCATATTTAGTCAGGCGCACGTGGAAAACGTCGTGCCGCCGTCTTGGGCCTGCTTCTGATAGGGCGATAGATAGCCCAGTCTGTCGCCCTCAGGCCAGCGCTCATGGAGGCCGGAGGTCATTTTGAACTCTCCGGCACCTTGTGCGTCTTCTACGGAAGAGTAATAACTCTCTCCCGTTCCCTTTCCGCCGCTTCTTTTGCAAGCATCACTGTCTCGCAGTACGAAGCGGTGGAATCCCATGCACTCTCGCTCTGGACCTAGTGCCTACTACTACTACTAGACGGACTAATGCCTAGTGATCTAATGATGGATTTCGGTATGGGAGGTGTCATTTTTTTTTTGTTTTTCGTGTTAGATAATATATAGGATTTATTTTCATAGTGGGAGGGCCCATTTTTCGGCACCAATGGGCTGGCTCAAATGGTGCGATACCAATGGCCACGCAGAAAACTGGTTGTGAAGCATTTCACCAAAGTTATTGCGGTTTCCAGAAGTCCAACTCCCATTCTCCTCTTTCTCCTTCCCTCACCCCTCCTCAACTCATCCACTCCTTTCCTTTCTTCTCCCCGCATCCCCCTCAAAGGCGGACAGCGCACTTACGAGTTGCAGTTGTCCATGGACGGTGGTTGTCACTTACCATCAGGTAATGCGTCCGTTCCCTCTATAGTAAAAAAAGGAACTGAACTCAATTCCTTATCAAATCATAAAATGTTACATGAGCGTTATGGTTCACTATGGTGTAATCGTTGTATCGTTGTGTTTAGATATGGTCTTAAAGTCTATATTTGTATCATAAGTATTTAATGAACTGTAGTTAACATTATAAGTATTGACTAATAAGTAAGTAGTATAAACCAACGATTGCTACCAGTATTCAACATTAGTTTCAGTCCATCCTAAGGTTGACTGGAAGAGATTACCTTGAGTAATAAGACCGCCCTTTGTACATTCTCGATACCAATATAGCCCACAATTGAGATATATATATATATATATCTCAATTGTGTTATATTTCCTTTAGTTTTCTCATTATTTATAAACTTAACTACTGATCAACTTATTTCTTCTTGCCATCTGTATGATGACTGACCACTATAAGTGCTTAGTAAATCCTACGGACTGAAAGTTGACATGTCAAAGACTCAGTTTTTATAGTTGGGAGCTAAATATTGCGAAAATTGAGTGATCTCATAATTCTCCCATGTTAATGTTATTTTTAATGGCTTTAAAATAACTATCCTGGGTCATAGGTAATTTGCTTCTGCAGGATCCTTAAAACTTCTCTTTCTTTGAGAAACTTCTTACAAAGTGGCACCAGAATTGTTATCACAGACTCATTTCTCCTCCCAATTTTTGACTTTGCACATGCCAGATATCCAGACCTCACCAAGAACCAATGAGATAAACTAGAGCGACTTTAAAACTTCTGTATGAGATTCATATTCCGACTGCGTAAATGTGATCATATCTCTGCATTCCGAAAAAATCTGAAGTGGTTATTCCTCGGAACGTTTTTCATTTCTCTCCTTGCTATACCGTATAATGTTTAGCCCTCATACATTTTCCTATTTAAAAGGACTATTTGAGTGCCTTCATGATACTCACACGAGGTTTTTATAATCGTCAGAAAATGTTATACTAAAGATTCAGATTTATTTATTGTGGAAAATAAATAATAATGAGCATTACATATGTTCGGACAACGCATAGTTGCATGCATGTTCTATTAACAAACAATTTGTCATATGAATAGACTCTGATAAAGATTTTGGTAATTTGTTTATATATCTTTGGTGCCATGCTTAAGAAACTCTTGTGTAAAATACCTGTTTTGTGTTGTCTGAACCGTATTTCATGTTTATGTCCCGAACTATTCAGTGTCTCAAATCACACAAATCATTTTTTTTTAAACAGAGCTTCTTCCTAAATGTATAAGCTTGGCAGGGTCAGTATATAGTTTTTTTTTTTTTTTTTAAAGCGGTTTACAGCAAATGGTGGATCATAAGCCACATATTGATCGGACACACATCTTCTGTTCAAAGATGTCGGAGCATTCAACAACTTTCTTTCACAATTGGTATTGGTATGGTATGGTATTGTCCGTTCGTTTGTAGAATGAATTAGATAGAAGTACGGCACACTGAAACGCTAACACCATTTTAAAAATATTGTCGAGCAATATTAGTTATATCTCTACTGAATACCTGTATACACTTGGTACATACAATTATATGATATCTGTCTATTTACATAAATATTTGACTTTATCTAGACTTTATCTAGAAAAAATCCTATTGAATAATTATTTTATTCATTTATGATATCATTCCATTATATCTTCAAACTCGCTTATCTGATAGAGATCGCTTGTACTATGATTAGTAAGAGTATATCGTTTTTAACTGCAATTTATTAATGGTATCAACAAAGAATATTCTATCTGTCTATCTATGTATGTACTTCATAAAAGTTTTATATCGATACCGCCACCGATTGCAAAAATCAATAACATATTTATAATTAAATATTTTTAACGAAATGTACAATAACGACAGGCGGAACACCGCACATTGGAGATGGTACATATCTTATTGTAGTAGGCTGATTGATTGATTGATTTATATATAAAAAGTATCATAATAACAAAAAAAAAAGAAGGAGGACGAAGGAGAAAGAGAGAGAAATACAGATAATAAATCATAGCATTCATGATAAAGTTATTATTTTACTTCAATGTCTAGTCATATCATGTCAAAATATCTCTCAAACATATATATCACCAGTATCTACAAAAATAAATTTATATACGAAAATATTGGCCATTTGCTCAGCTACCTGAACGTGAATGACAGAACACCAAAAACAAATAGACATAAATCAGGCCATAAATGCCGTCATAAAAACACAATGGAAAGCTTGACGTAAAAGTAAGATAACCACGACCTCGGCCTATTCACGTGGTGCTGCCACGCCCTATAATACTGAAGCAGTGGCAATCACTGTAATCAGTGTAAAGTAAAAATAAAATATTAATTTGAGGATTTTGTGTAATGGTGTGTTTAGAAGGACATTTATTCTTAAAAAGAGATAAAGCCCTAAAATTATTATAGCCTGTAAATACTTGATGATTGCTGTTTTGAGCCTAAACAAATTTAAAGACTAAAAGTCTCCTTGAGCAACTGATAGTAGTAGCAATCATGATCATTGAACATGCACATGTGATAGTATAAAAAATATTTAAACGTTGTTTAAAATTATTAAAAAATAAAATTCATTAAAAGGCACCTCCTACAGTAAGCCCATTTCCAACTTTGAGACAGCCCTTCTGGGTCCTGGTTCCGGGAAAGCTCAAATCGGATATAGAGATGCAGGGGTATAGAGAGTAGCGAACGGGGGGTCTCCTATTGATCCCCCTTCCTGTGGTACATACCATAGATGTGATACCCCATTTAGCAGCAACATATCCAGTATCCCTGTCTCTAAGCGACAAGGGCGGTTAATGAGCTTCCCAACCATATTGCTGTCACCTAAACTAAACTAACTTAACTAATCGAAAACTTATGGAACAAATTTGGCCTATTTGAGAGTACATTGAAAAAGGAAAGAATAGCTAGAAAGAAAAGAAGGGAATATTGCTTATACGAAAGGATTGGGGATTGTAAACCATAGATCAAACGGGTCAGTGTCATATACCATGTAACTCGACGTGGCTTGTGACAGGAAGTTCGAGCATGTATATATAGTAAGGATTTAATTAAGTATAATTTTTCTACCGGAGGACCGGAGAACCAGAACACACCAGGTGTGTTTTCTGGCAAAACCTGAAAATATAAAATATTGTTAGTAGTATCGATAAGACGTGTTTGCATCGTCTACGTAAATATATATAGACGGTCTCCTGTATTCTCAAGTATTTGCATGGGATACAAACACACGCACACAATACTCACTAATTTAGAAGTCGGTCATACTCATAAGTATTGCGAATCTGGTGCATTTGATACGCTAACAAAAATTTAAAGTGCGAATGTTACTTTCTTTCTTTCTTATGCTTTTCAGTAACATGCATACCCCCGATATATATTTTCGAAGAGGCGGAGCCGTCTCTAACCTCTACTGCCAATAATAATTTAGTCTGCCACGTAATAGGGCCAGGCCTATTTCCGTTCTCCGGGCAATGTACAGTCGAATTCCTTAGTTGCCTGTTACGAAACCCGCGGGAGGAAAGGGTGTGATGATTTTATTTTTACATTTATATAAAAATAAATAGTAACCATTACAGTTTAAATTCTACAATCACATGAAAAAGCAGTCTCAGCTAAAATAATATAGATATATTTTGCTGCCCACTCGACCGACCTACAATTGCGATAGGCTATGTCAATTATGGCTGACAACGCTCAAGCGCTACTTCACCAGTACTGTCAGTGGTTCGAAACACTTCAGTTATATGTTGAAATATCGACAGTGTACAAACGTACAGACGGCAAAAAAACCTAGTCATTAATTAATCCAGCGTCAGTGTTGATAGGATTGCAAACAGATGCTTGCAAAAAAATCTGCATTATAAAATGATTCTCAATAAAAAACGAAATTTATACAACTGTACAATTATAAGTATTCAATTCAGAAATAAAATTATTACAAAAATATATAGCTGAAATGCAATTGTCACTCCTCCATGTTTTTTTTTTTTTTTTTTTTTTGCCGATGGCGATTAAAACAATTCAATACCACACATGTCACATATATAAAGACGTCTCAGCTCTTGCCTGATACAGACACCTCACAAACACACACACACTCAAAAACCCCCTTTTCATGTGCAGGCCGGTAAAAAGTACATACAGACAAAATGAAAACCAAATACTTGTCTCTAGGGAGAACTAGGGAGTGATCGCAGGATCTTGGAGTATGCTGAGGTTAATATTTTATACTTGTGTACTCGCTAGTAAGGTATTTTTAAAATTCCAACCATGTTCACCTTTTTTGATTCGGTTTGGCAATGATTTATAGCAATTGAGCGTAGTAGTAAGTTTTGCTCACGCAAGTAAAAAGCAAATATTTAATACGTGTACCTGTGACGCGGAGAGTACAAAAGCCGATGTTTATGATAATTTAAATTTTATGTAAATATACAAACTCATTTTGTCTATGATTAAGAGGAAAAGAATACAGGGTGTTGGTGGTGTTTACACCAACACCTCTTTTTTTTTTTTTTTTAAGGTGGTATGTCGGACTCGAACCGACCAAAACCACACAGTGTTCCGTTTACACATAGACCCTGTACATTCCAGGTTTTAGCTACTAATACTAATTACCACTCACTCTACAAAACCGGAGAATGCCTATTTCACAATATAGATAGATAGATAGAATACTCTTTATTTGTACACCATTCTTACAGTTAAATACAATAGATACAGTACAAGTGTCAACTATATAATGTACAAATGGCGGCCTTATTGCTATATGCAATCTCTTCCAGGCAACCTTAGAATGGATTATAATCATTCGGAGAGACAGAGGTAGTTGCAGGATCACTAGGTACTGTTCCACAATATTTATAATATTGTGGAACAGTACCTACAAGTGAATTTACTTCAGATGTGTAGCAAGTTCCACGAAGCGCCAGCAAGCAATAGTATAAGTAGCCTATGAACGTATTTGGCCAAACTTAAAATATTTGTATTTAGTCATCATTCTAATATATGTATGTGTACAGACTGTTTTAAAAAACGTATTTAAAACTTCTACAAAGTGTCTACGACTATTAACGACGTACGCAACATATTTTGTAAACTATTATATCATAAGCAAAACTCATTAATTAATTACAACCTATATACGTAGTCTTAATATACTAGTTGTGAAATGTAATGAGAAATTTAAGTTAAAAATCATTTTGTATGTTTTGTCAGTACCGTTTTACTGTAAATTCTATTTTGAAACTGACAATTTAATCTTAAAACTGATAATATTTTGTTATAGATCCAATAAATGACACTAAAGGTATTTAATATATAACTAGTCAAGTAAAAATAACTAGTTTTATGAAGGTATTAATAAAGACAATTAAAATATCATAATCAGTTGTGTAGAAATGTCCACATACCCATCACCCACACCAGTGACAGCATTTTCAAAAATATTATCTATTTAAATACATTTTTAGTGGCATTTTACGACATCACCGGGAACCACACGGCAATCATAATGCTGAAAATTAATCCGTTACTTGTTTGGAGTCGTTTATGATAGAATTATAGTGCACAGTACAAAACGTATGCTTACAAAAAAATTGCAGACTAAAAACTAATCACACATTGTTTTTTTTTTTTTGTGACTTATTTGGTCAAAATCCTTAAAACCTTTTCAGAAACAGTAGATAGATCACATCGTCACGATATTATCTGTAATTACTTAGTAAAACTCAAATAAACTGGGATTAAAAAATTAACCTTTATAAATCCACTATATATAAATAGATAATATTGCGTGCAATTTTATAGTCAAATCATACGATTCAGCTATATTTATTTATTTTCCTCGTTACTATGGTAACTCAAATTATATAACCTAAGCGATTACAAAGTTTATGGGAGGCCCTTTTTAATGCTTCGTATCTTTATTTGGCTGACATGTTAAACCGAAAGCGCTTTAGTTTTCCTGGTCGTAAAATCGTGGCCAAATCTAAGTCAATAAGTACATTACTTTACTGATTTGACTAAAAAGCAATATATTATATTATATTTATCGTTATAAGCGTATAAGGGTGTTATAGGTTTATATCTATTATGATTGTGTGTTATGATTTTAATCTACACATTCACTGACAAAAGTTATAAGGAACCTTAGATAAATAAACCATATACTTAGACATATTAATTTTTTTTGATCTCTAATTTGTAACAAGAACAAGGTATTTGTTAATTGTCTATGAGACATTTATGGCAAGTCAGAGTACAACTTGAGGAGCATTTTTAGATGACTACCCCAATTTAGTTAGGAAATGTTTTCATTTGGATTTATAAACTTAAGAAGCGAAAATGCTGCGTACTGTTGCAAAAGACGTTGCAGCTTTGTGCTAGAATTCTATAAGGCTAAACATGGTCTACATTTTGTTTTTCTGACTATCGACTTCTACGATTCGGTCAACGAGTTCCTACTTAGTGTATAATCTTTTTTTAATTAAAAGGGTTGAGGGTGAAAAATAAAGTAAATACTTATGCGCCTGTGACGTAATGAGACAAAAATGGTTTATTTTTGCAGTCACTACTTACAGTTACTACTTACTTACAAATGTACATTATGCTTTGTTTATGTAAAGCTATAAGCCCTCAGGTGTCAATATCCGTATAGAGTTTATATTTTGTATGCCGTTCATCTTTTACTAGAGAGTCGTGAAGTACGCTATAATACACATAAAATAACAACAGTCTATTGCCCCGATTTTATTTCTTTCCTGTCATAATTATCCCATCGATTTCCCAAAAATTCCCTTATGACAGCTATTAGCTTGCCCCCTATTACGTAAAAGGGACTACATTATTATCAGCAAAATGTGGGCGTTCATTACGACTCTACCAACTCCTTCGAGATACGAGCGTGAGTGTATGCATGTACCATTTAAACTATTAGCTCAAGATTAATTGCAAATGCTCGAAAAAATCATTTTATAATATGTGCAAACCAGACCGGTTATCACTTCATCGGAATCCGAACCGATTCACTGTGAGGCCGTACTACTGTATATCAATTTATTTGTAATAAACTAAAGTCTCTGCTCTTATATCAATTTAATTAAGACATGTATTTACACATACCTTGCAACAAATTTACAAGCTTATAATTGGTAGACACAAAGTTCTACGGGGCTAATATTCATAGAGGTCGAACCAATAACTTACATGCAATTTCGGTTCACAAGATAACGATTAAATCAAAGAGCCGTTTACTTTGACTGACACTTGAAACCATTCATTTGCAAACTTTTAGGGGTGACTTTTGATTAAATTGGTTGGTAATTTGGCAAAACTAGTTCTTAAACGTACTTTTTTACATTATGTTTTTTTTTATTATGAAAATAGACGGATCGGCTGATGGTGATTGACAAACGCCACCATTTCCTTTCTGTTCGTCAAATTGTTTTTTTTCTTCTTTACTTGTTTAACTGCTTAATGATATAAAAAAGAGTAGATTAAGTATGTTTTAGAATAAAAAAAAATCTTGAGTTACATTCATATTTACAATACCGTAAATAAAACCGTATATATTAATAAATATTAATAGGTTTTTGGTTTGTTAGAGAACTGTTAGACGACAAATGCCTATTCCAATAAAACATACAATAAACGTATTAGCACTTACCAGTTTTTGATGTATGTTCAACTGATAACAATAATAAAAGAGATTACTTTACATTCAGCCTCGCCTTACGGTTAATCAGAGATGTATCAAAGGACCACATTTTGACGTCCATAATTTAGTATCATCACCAGTTTAGCGGCAAGCCCATTACCATCATATGGGCACTATATGAATGTATATATACTTTCTGACATGACAGTCCGCTTTATAAGTCGCAATTACAAGTACAATTGCGCATTTTTTTTAATTAAAACGTACATATATGAAGTTTTTGGTGTGACGGCACACCGTTTTGTTTTAGTCGGTTTGAATCCGACATACCACTTGAATGTTAGCTCCAGTGAGGTAATGACCCGTAGGGTTTCCACACGATAAAAAAGTATATACACTCATAATTATACTAAGTTGTATTATTTGCCTCTAAATGTAACATTAAGGTCGGTATCAAAATATTAGAACTTGAAAAGTAAATTGACAGAAAAATTGACAGTGTTCACAAATTTGATAGTCACCATGATATTCTACAAAGTTGCTAAATGGCGTAGATCTTTGTCTGCTATGGAATGCAACTGAATAGCAAATGGCTCCAAGTTCGGATCAAAGTGAACTTTTACTTTAAAAACCTGTACTGGAATGTACAGAATTTCTGTAAATTTTGATATTCATTCGGAAATTAAAGATTTTATCAAGAAATCTAACAAGCAATGTCTCTTCAAATCATTTTCATCCAAAGGTTGCTTGGAAGAGATGGCATCTACATCATCTTTGTGATATGTTCTAATTCTTCTTCTGTACTAATTCTAATTTACATATAAAGCTATCATCGGGAACGAACGCCGTAGTTTATCTTTATTACTTTTAAATTGCATGGCTTACGATATTTTTTTATTTTTTTTTATGCCATAGGGGGCAGAGCAGACGGGTCACCTGATGGTAAGTGACTACCGCCGCCCATGCACACCTGTAACTCAAGAGTCACAATTGCTTTGCCGGCCTTTTAGGTAGGAGTACGCTCTTTTCTTAAAGGTTTGAAGGTCGTATCGGTTCGGAAATACGGCAGGCGACAATTTGATTCATATGCTGGTTGTGCTAGGCAAAAAGCTTCTGGAGAATAGTGGTGGAGTGCCAATCGTTCAGGTGGTGGGGATGAATATTTTGTCGCGTAGGACGATGGCGGAAACCTGCAGCCGGTATAAGTCCGAACAATTCCTCTGAACACTCCCCATGATACAAGCGATAGAGGATGCAGAGTGAAGCTACATCTCTACGCAACGCTAAGGTGTCAAGTCGATCAGAAATATCTTGGCAGTCGATGATGCGAGTCGCTCTCCGTTGAATGCGGTCAAGAGGGAGAAGTTGGTACTGGGGTGCACCTGCATAGAGATGAGAACAGTATTCCATGTGCGGCCGAACCTGCGCCTTATAAAGTTGCAGGCGGTGGGCCGGAGTAAAATACTGTCTCGATCTGCTTAGCACACCAAGCTTCTTCGAGGCTAATATGGCCTATCCCTCTAAGTGACCGCGAAACTGGACTTCGCTTGATATATCGACGCCAAGGATTCCGATACTGGCTGATGCTGTTAGGGAAGTGCTCTCAAATTGAGGTGATACGACCAATGGCATCTTTTTAGCGGTGAACGCGCAAACCTATGTCTTTGGGGGGTTAAACTGGACTAGGTTAAGTCGACGCCAATCTGAAACTTTTGATAAAGAAGTTTCAATTTCAGACACAAGTTTGGAACGGCTTTCGATGATGTTTACCCGAGAAATGTTAGCGAGGCCGGTGTAAAGGGCATCACTCGTGCTATCGTCCGCATAGCAATGGATGCTGCTAATCTGCAGCATGTCATTGATATGCAGAAGAAACAGCGTGGCTGATAGCACACAGCCTTGAGGGACACCAGAATTAAGAGACTTGGAGTCGAAGCATGCACCGTCAACAACGACATTTACGATATGTCTATAGGTCTATGTTTATTTGTCATAAATTTCTTTCCCAGATTTCTTTTTACAAGACTCAGCCTTATGGAAACAGGCAGCTAAATCGTTATATAATATTTTAATAATTAATTTCACAGTTGATAAAGCAACTTATATTTGCAGGGACTTTTAAAGTTATTACTTACCATACTCAGTTTAGTTAACATCTTATTTTCTAGTTACGCGTATATTTAATGTTAGCCTTTGTAACAAAGGTAGATATGAAATTAAAGAGCAAAAGTAATCTCTCTTAATCTTTTTTAATCTTAAAGAAAAATTAATGTACAATCAAAAACAATTTCTACTCCAATGTAAATTAAGTTACTTTTTAGAATTAGGAATATATTGCAAAGTGCTTCACAACATATAAATCAACTAGTAGTAATAGCTTGAGCAATTACCCTTTTGAAACTCTTTACACAATCACTTTAGATATGCAGGTAACGATCCGATTTTTATGAAGACTACAAGGTACGGTCGAATCCACGATTATCACGGATAATAATATGTAGGTGTTGACAGTTGTGATGTTAGACATTACATTTATATAGCTAATCCTCATTATTTTTATTGAATAATTTATGTAAAATGGCGGACTTAATGCTGTAGGCGTTTTCTAACAGTTTACCTTGGGTTGGTGTAGAAACAAGTGAAAAGGTGCAATAAATAAGAAATTTTAAAACAGGGGACAGATAATGTATACAAAGTTTAATAATTAAAGTCTATATACATATACATACATACATATACATATATACAATATATACATAGATACATATAAATACAGAGGATAAACAAAGTGTTACTGTTGTGATGATGCTCCTGGATTACGCAAAAGAAGATTACGTACCTTCATCTTGAATGAAAGGTGATGTATTCTGATTTTTTGAGGAATAGCGATCCAGCGGAGGACAGATTACATGAAGAAGAAAGCATAAACTAAAGACCATTTATTTTCCATACGTCAGTAATAATTTACGTACAAATTAATGGCATCGAAACTACACTAACCCATAACGAAAGGATGTTCACTTTTTAAATTATAATTATATTAATTTATGGATATAAGTATTAATTTTCTAAATACCTGTCTTTTTATATATTCTTTAGTTTAAAAGATTCAAATTTGTATTCTTAGTTTAAAAAGAAGTGATTTATTAAAATCACAATAAAATGTTGAATCAATTTTTGTTAGACAGATTCAAAAGCATATGATCTATTCCAAGAATCGATCTAAAGACATCTGGTACGATTTCAAAAATCAGTTGAAAGTATTAAATCCTCATTCCTTAACCATGTACTAGGCTCCAGTTTTTATTTATTATAATTTCTAGTAAAAAGTGACTTACAAGTATGCTATTATAAAAAAATATGTACATGCAGACAGTGTAATTATAAAATGTTATTTACAGTATTCTATACTGAACACTCATTACACTATGCAAACTTATGTCCTTTTAACTGAACGGAGTCTCATAACGCTAAAATAAAGTTACAGTTACTAATAAGTTTATATATGAATAGCAATAAGCAGTGGTAGAGCCATGCTTAGGCACAAATGGACCGGTTGTCACCATCAGGTGCCCCGTCTGTTCGGCTGTCCCCCTGTAGTGTAAAAAAATAAAATGGTCCGTTTCCAAGCCATGGGAAAAAAATACAAAGACGTTTTGTTTTCTGATTTCAAACATAAACTAATGTATATAAATCAATATAGCGACAGAAAACGATACCTATTGCTGATCACTCGTTTATTATTTTTTTAATTTAGTATTTATCTTTTAGTTTTTTTTATTGCTTAGTAGCTTACTTAATTTATTGCCTTGCATCAAAGTGAAAAGGCAAAAAAAAAATATATTTAGATTGGATATTGAGCATATGTGCGACCAACGAACGGCACTTCGTTTTTGTAGATGTTCATTTGGCTCATTACATTAAAATATATGTTTCAATCATAGGCTTCTCCCATAGTGTTGGTTATATTTGTTTAGCAGACATTAATTAAATTATTCCTTTGTCTAAAACTTTTAGGGTAAACAAAATAACAAGGTTACTCGAAAAAGATAAAATTATACTTACATTCGTTGTATATATAAGAATTTTTATATAACTTTCTTTTATAATGGGATTACTGTTTTAATATCTCTTGGAAAACACGGGCAATGGTAAATATTTGTTACCTCATTAGAGTTTTCCAGAATTGACTTTCATGAAAATGTAGATAAAATAGACTTGAAATAATCAGTATAAAATCTGATACTTTACTGAAGCTGGGAAGGCTAAGAACTGATCTCAGTAATTGCATTCTCAAACCGCATTTCTTATTCTAGTTGCGTTTTTAATGATTTCTAGTGTTATCAAGGAGTCTGCAACAACTATATGTAACGCTTCTGAAGAGATCATAAGATATATGATATCTTATGATCTCTTCAGAAGCATTGGATTGGTTCTCCACTTATCTTCAGGGACGTCAACAGTGTGTACGTGTGGATAATTCGTTTTCGAATTGGTGTCATCTCTGCACCGGCGTCCCTCAAGGCGGTATTCTTTCTCCACTATTGTTCTCAATGTATATAAATCTCATAACCCAAGATCTTCAGTGTGCGTATCACCTGTATGCCGATGACTTGCAGCTGTATACACAGACCAGCGTTGAAGACATATCGCAAGCGATCAATAAAATAAACAAAGACTTGGAGCACATAAAATGCTGGTCGATGAGGTTTGGTTTATCCGTTAACCCTGCCAAGTGTCAAGCGATAATCGTAGGCAGCAAAGGGATCATGTGTAGGTTAGACACTACTTCAATCGTACCTGTAGTTTACAATGACTCAGTGATACCCTTAAGCCCAGTGGTTAAAGACCTTGGTCTACATATCGACTCAACCCTAGATTGGCGTGCCCAGGTAACTCATGTTAGCCAGAAAGTGACTGGAACTCTCCGTGCCTTATATCGGCTAAAAAACTTTCTTCCCCTTAAAACTAAAACTATCCTCATGCAATCCTTAATCATTCCTATGATCGACTATGGTGATGTGTGTTATTTCGACCTGAATGCAGATCTTCTAAACAAACTAGATCGGCTTCTCAATAACTGCATTCGATTTATTTTCAATCTTCGCAAGTATGACCACGTGTCTGCTTTACGTTCCGAAATAAAATGGCTTCCTATTCGCCAGCGTCGTAATCTGCGAGCACTAACTTATCTTTTCTCGTTTCTTAACTCCCCATCTCCCCCTTCCTATTTAACTCCCTACCTTCGTTTCTTGTGCTCTAATCACGATAGAAACCTTCGTTCCATAAACAATAAACTTCTCTTGTGTCCCCCTCATCACTCAGACTTTGTGAACTCCTCGTTCTACGTGCAGTCAGTTTTTCTCTGGAATGCTCTCCCACTCGAAATCAGGATGTCCACTAATCGCTTTATATTTAAAAGAAGGGTACGCGATCTCCTTCAAAACGAATTGGCAGAATTGTCGCAGCGTTAGCATATGATTCTTGAATGATTGTTAAAACTTTATTGTATTTGTATAGCTTTGTGTGATTTTACTGGAATATTATATTTGAATAATACAATCCAATCACATGTACACTTATCTATAATATTACCTTTAGTATATGTATGTTTATATATATATATATATATATATATATGTATATATCTCCATTTCCCTCAATTAGTTATGCGTTTTTGCACCTACCACTTTTATCTCTGCAACATCCCAAGGTTGACTGGCAGAGAATGCCTTAGGCATTAAGTCCGCCTGTGTACGAAAAGTGCATAAAGATTTTTAAATAAATAAATAAAATAAATATATGACTATGGTTTGTCAGAAGTGGGTTATATTAATAGATTTTTTTTTCTATACAGGGGAAAATGAGCAGATACCTTTACCGCCTATGGTAAATTAAGGGGCAGAAGGGCGTACCCGGCCTTTGAGTTGAAAATACACGACTGTTAAATCGCTCTTATTGTGTATAGCGTGATGTTATACAGCCTATAGCCTCCCTCGATAAATGGGATATCCAACACTTTTTTTTTTTTTTTCTAACCAGTACTTCTTAAGATTAGTGTGTTCAATAAAAAAAAACAATCTTCAGCTACACAATAGTATAATACATATTATTTATTTTCCCTACTGTCGTAGCCGTAGGAAAATCATAAGCAAAATTCTATATATGATTTTAAAATTCCATGTTTGTAGATGTAATATTAATGTTTTTAAGTTTGAGTTCCCCACACCGGACAACACTTAGTGCAAGTCTCAAATTGTTGTTCTGAGTCTGGCTGATTTTTGTATCCGTTGTTTGAATGTTTGTAAAGTAAAGTAAAGTTTCCACAAACGGCACAGGAATTACTACTTTTTCTTCTCGTGTAGAAACTTCCACAGGTTATCACCTCACTGGAGCTAACAATGAAGTGGTATGTCGGACTCGAACTGAATAAAACCACACGGTGTTCCGTCACGAGTGGGTCTATTGTAGAGGACCCGGGTATACCCTAAGAAGGAAGCTTCCGAGAACCCCTTCAGAGCATCTGGAGACCCCTTGGTCGCCTGAGCATCAGGTGGGCCTGCTTTTGCTAGGGTAGCAGACAGCCCGATCAGCTACTAACTAAAATATTTAGGCCAGCGCTCATGGTCGGAGGTCGAGTCCTGTCCGGAGGGCATTTTGCGCCCTCCGAACAGGAGTAAATCCTAAGATTTCTTATATATTATTTTTTAATAAGATACAGAAGTTATCTTATAAAAAAATAATATAAATACAGAAGAGAGCTTTCAGATCTAAACTACGCAAGCGAGAAATATTATGTTTATAGGTGTACATTGCCAAGGGCACAGGAAATGAATAGTACTTATAACTAAAATCGAAAAAAAAACACTTCTCGGAGACATTTGTAAAATAATCTTTAATCGAACAGAAGCACTGGCTAGTGTGTAAGAAATTATAAACAATTATTGCTAATTCTGAAGTATATGAATGTGGTACTCCAAGATTACTAATTGATCAGAGCCATTCATTATTACTATTCATATGTTTTTATGAGAACAAAAATATATAAGGCACTCTCCTATGTAGATAAACAAATTATAAATAAAACGACAACAGGGTAGATGCCAAATAAAATTAAATAAACCTAGTTTTTCACCTTTTTGTAAAACATTCGATGAGCGATTTTTAATCTTTTTATCCAAGATAGGTCTTGTAATATTAATCTCTTTCAATTTCCGCGCGGCTCTATGCTGGGGCTGATAAATGAATATCCGTTGGTGAACCTAACTTGTTTTCCCAGCATATTTTCATCGTTTATGTAAGTGAAATCTACAAAAGTGAACTATCAAACACACTACGAGCCAATTGTTGAAATGGTTAAATTCTCATGTCGCGGTGTTTGTTACCAAACTCCTCTGAAACGGCTGGACCGATTCTTCAATCTATCTATTCTATTTTTCACACCCCTAAATGATAAGGGAGACCCTATACAGATTTTTTTTACTGCAGAACGATGTTTTCCAGGTCAGCTGGTTTTTAATAAAATTTCTATTGCGTTTATAATTTAATAGTATAAAACTCTCTAGAAAAGGAAGGGGAAGATTTTTTCTACCGAATATTTACACTGAAATAGAATGTCTGACATTTATATAAAATTAGTGTATGTATATATATTGCAATCCTCACATAATTAAGACACATAGCCTACTTATTCAAATCTTATTCAGATTTGACAATGGAGAGCCATACTAAGGCACATATAGGTCGACTCGACCTAGTAATACCGCAACCTCACAGAAAACCAGTTGTGAAATTGCGTTGTGTGGCGCCGAGTGATGAACGTTACTGGAGGACCTACTTATTTGCCACTTTTGAATTGTAATGTCGTGACCGATCTATTTGTCTGTCTTGCTGTATCATAAAACAAACCTCTACAGACACATTATAAAGCACCCTCACTCATAGTTACAACTAAAAAATATAATTATATTAGCTGCCCACTCGACTGACCTGCAATTGCGACCGGCTGTATCAATTATGGCCGACAAATTTCAAGGGCTCCTTCACCAGTACTGTCGGTAGTTCAACAACTGCAGTGATATATAGGAATATCGACTGTGTACAAATGTACAGTCGGAAAATTAGACATATTCATAAATTTATCAATCGTCAGTGTTGATAGCATTGCATACTTATACTTGCAAAAAGACCTGCACTATACAATAATTCTAAAAAATACATAATATCCTTGACTGCTTGGAATGTAGTCAACAGTATTGTACAGTTATAAGTATTCAGCTTAATAGCATATAGAGTTCTTAGGTATATTGTATCACAAATTAAATTAAAAAAAATTGTGTAAGACTGACTGCAATGTTTTTTTTTTTATTTTTATTTTTTCGATGACGTAAATATTATACTCTGTCTCACTCCCACTATTGAAACCATTGAAATGATACCACACATGTCAAATTCCATCCAGTCTCTAGTAGGCTCTAAGATGTGACAAAGACATCATACATTGTGTAGTTAGATAAAAAGTAGTTCTTTGGCATCATTTTTTTTTTACTATCACGTTTTGGCAAAGATTTATGGCAGTTGAGCATAGTAATGTTTTCCAGTGACATAACATGTGAAAAGCAAATATTGAAGATCGATCAAAACCGATCTATGTTTATGACGATTTAACTTTTGTTCATGTTCTTTTTATGATACATGCATATATACACTCACGCCTATATCTAAAAAGGGGTAAGCAGAGGAGTAATTAAACACCACATTTTGCTGATTTTAATCTAGTTCCATTCCAGTAACACGGGTACTTTTTAAAAACAAAATCATGTGTGATCCAACGCACTAATATATGTATGTATGTCCATATTTTACATATGGGTCTGTGTTAGTCGTAAATCTGGGTAATATGCGGCGTAGATTGCTCTGTCATCATTTGGTTATTTTATGTAGTGGAAAAATGCTTCAGATTTCAAAATGCCTTAATGATTTCAGTAACAGTTTTCAGATAACGATAGCATCGTAACGATCATCTGTAACCCCTAAGTAAAAGTAAACAAATTGGTCAGCAAAAACTTTTATAACCTACTGTATACAATAGACAATAGAGAGTGCAATTTCAAAGTCAAATCATACGATTCAGCAGGTCATATATTTTACTCGTTGTTATGGTTACTCGATTTATATAGCCTGAACGAGTAGCAAGTTTATGGGTGGCCCTTTTAATACTTCGTATCTTTATTTGGAAATGTTCAACTGAAATCGTAGCTGTAGTTTCCTGGTCGTAAATCCGCGATACCAAAACAAAGTCAATCAGTATTACTTTTAGTTAAGGTTTTATTCGCATACTTTACAGATTTTACAAAAAAGAAAATTGGTTTATTGTACTAAGTGTACAAGTGGTATCATATGCCTATTAATACCTATGACTACTTCTACAAAGTTATTATCCTTTTTGGCTATTTTTATGTAAGTCAAAAAAAGGTCTTTTTATTATGCTGTCCAAGGCCTATTACGAGTTTAGGAATCTTGTCTTTTAAATAGTGGTAGAGCCACGCTTAGGCACGAATGGGCCGGCTCGACCGGTGCGATACCACGATCTTACAGAGAACCGGTTGTGAAGCAACGCTTGCGTTTAGTAGTGAAAGTTTAGTTCTGAAAGTATAAAATTCAAGTGAACTTCTCCCAAAATAGTTAAGACAAAAGTTCGCTTAGTAGTGTAATCATCCGTGACTGTATGTCAATAAAACATAGTTAGTTAACCGTCTCTATTTTAACTGTAAATATAAGTACATTATTCTTTGTTTATGTCAAGTCATAAACCTTCAGGTGTCAAAATTCGTAAAGAATTTATATTTTGTATGCCGTTCATGTTTTACTAGAACCTCGTAAAGCACGCTTCAATACACATAAATATCTTTAGTCTTTACGTACTCTCAACAGTTTATTGCCCCCATTTTATTATCTGCTTATTTCAGATTAGTCAGATTCGAAGAGTTTTTTTTTTATGTTATTATTTTACAGTCTAATACATTTACTTAATTCTTTTAGAATTCGATACTTGTATTGATTTTTCTTATTTTGTCATTTGCTCTTCTCAAATAGTTGGATTCTTTCCTTGTTTTGAAACGGGAAATGTTCTATTGACTTAACGAGAAATGCTGCTTGTATTGAGGATAAAAGAATGATATCTTTGAAAGTATTTTATATCATGTGCAGAACCACTCGGGTCATCCTCTCACCGGAGCTAATAGTCATGTGTTATGTCAGAGTCGAACCGATTAAAATCCCTCGGTGTTCTGTTACGAGGGGGTCTTTTTCAGGGAATCCAAGATGGGGATCTATTTGCTTTTGTTTGGTCTCCCATAAATATTGCATTATATTCACAAGTAATATAATGTAATTAATATTCACATATAATGTTACCGCCTATTCATAATAAAAATCTTTATTAATTGACTAGCGTGTTGGTGTATTGGTTAGCGACCCTTACTGCTGACCGTGTGGGCATTGAATCCATGACCACTATGTGGATTCAATATTTACATAATATAGAGAGAGATATCACAAAAAATTGTTTGACTTATAATTAGTTGACTCGTTGGCTTTATTCGGGTCTAAAGGCCGTCGTATGTTGGAATTGCTTCCAACATACGACGGCCTTTAGACCCGAATAAAGCCAACGAGTCATCAATCGGCCGCGAAAGCCTCAACCAATTTGTTATAATTAGTTGTCCCGGATTTGGGTCTTATTTGTGTCCGTTATATGGTTGTTTGTAAAGTCCCCGCGACAATTATACTTAAAGCAAGAGTTGTCTTTTAAAAAACGTCTAAGAAAGCCAAAGGCTTTTTTGTAAATATTTGTAATAATTTTCGAACCCGATTTTACCAGTGTATGATGACAGGTACGTTGTGAAACTGATAGTATCAACTTACGTTACTTTTCTTATAGGAGACAAACGAGCAGACGGGTCACCTGATGGTAAGTGACCACCACTGATTGTTGACACCTGCAACTGGATTGTCTTATATTCTTAATTGTTTACCGTTGCCTATAGCAGACCAACAAATTTAAAGAATAACTTGAAGATATATCTACTAAAATATCCGCCATAACTTGTATTACAATTATTTTTATTAATATTGAAATATATACATATATGTAACAATTTGTTACAATTAAGTTGATAAAATGTTCTTACTTAATTCTAATTTTGTTTCACAGTCTGTACTTTACTGTTTTGTCGGACTTAATTGTTAGTTGTATTTATTGCATTTTAAGTAAAATCCATTTGCGTTCTAAAACCTATTTTATATCTTTAGTACCATACTCCTTTATGATTAATAAAACTTTTTCGTAATAACAACAGTATTTTTTTGGTGAAAATAGGAGTGCAATAGATAAACTGCTACTTGTATTCGCTTAATCCTACCCGCTTATTGCTACTGATCGTTATAATCCTCACTTTCCGAGCTTTCTAGAAAACCTAGATTTAATTTGGTATTTTTCCGTGTTTAATATTTGCGCCGAGGTAAAGTATATAAAAAAATATATTACGATAATAGACAAAAAATAGTTTTAGTAACCACTCGGTTAATCAGTTCAGTCAATATAATATAACAAACATTTTCTAGAAAAAACGAAGGTACAATCAAAACTTATTTCTACATTCTATTTGGAGTAACTTTTTTCAGCATATAAAAGATTCAAAGTGCTGTAAAACTTATAAATAACTAACGACAGTAGGGTAATAGCTTGCGTTTGCTATGTATTAGCACACTACTCCAAACACAATCACGTTAGACATGCTGGTAACTATTCGATTTTATTAAGATTCAAGCAAATGTATGCAATCTTTTTGGCGAAATCTATTTATATTAAAGGTAAACTGAAATCTTTAGATGGTATATACACACAATTCATTAGTTTATTATGATTAAAGTGTGTGCCGACACAATACACCTGTTGGCTGTTGTGTTTTTCGAGATCAAATTTACATGGTATTAAGTTTTACGTATTCATGTTTTTCCGTGACTCTAAGTTAAATAACGGATATATATATAAGTAAAACTGTATATGTACATAATTTAATAATATATGTATATATATAGATACATATGTATATATATAAATAACAATATTTATTTTAATAGTTTATGTTATATATAATATTATATATTCAGAAGTTAGCATGTTTATTTGTTATTATTTCACATCTGAACTACGCAATTGACCAAGATGATTTCAGAGCCATGCTTAGGCACGAATGGGCCGGCTCGACCGGTGCGATACCACGGCCTCACAAAAAACCGGTTGTGAAGTAACGCTTGCGTTGCATTTCCCCGAATTGAATGAGGTTTCCGGAAGCACAACTCCCCCTCTCCTTTTTCCTCTCCCCTCATCGCCTTCCTCCTCTTTCCGATCTCATCTCCCCTCTCATCTTTCCGCTCCATCTCTCATCGCCCTCAAAGGCGTACAGCACACTTGCGTCTCTTGAGTTGTGGGTGTCCATGGGCGGTGGTTGGCACTTACCATCAGGTGACCCGTCCCGTGTTCATCTGTGCCCCTATAGTATATAAAAAAAAACTTTAATCCAGAAAAAAAACATTGTTTCCGAGGGATTTACAAAATATTCTTTACTCGTACCAGACGGGTCACCTGATGGTAAGTGACAACCATGGACACTGGCAACTCAAAGAGTCTTAAGTGCGCTGCCCGCCTTTGATGGTTATTAGAGATAGGGGGATGCAGGGAAGGGAAATAATAGAGGAGGGGTGAGGAGATGGGAAAGAGGAGAGGGGGGATGAAAGAAAAGGAAAGAGGTGAGGGGTTGGGCCTCCGGAAACCTCAATAATTTCTGGGAAATGCAACGTAAGCGTTATTTCACAACCGGTTTTCTGTGAGGCCGTGGTATCGCACCGTTCGAGCCGGCCCATTCGTGTCTAAACATGGCCACTCCAATATTACTAAATGAACAGAGCCAGTAAGTCTTACTTGAATGTTTACATAATGTTTATTGTTATTAGAACATATCACGAGATAGATTAAATTTAAAAAATTAATAAACGAAGTATTATATCTTTGTGTAGACCGTTCGACGAATGAATTTTAATCTTTTTACCCAAGATAAATCTTGTAATATTAATCTTTTTCAATATCCGCACAACTCCAGCCGGCTAATAAATGAACATCCGTTGGTAACTTGTTTTTCTAACATACTTTTCATCCGTGTTGAATAAGCGAAATCTGCAGATGTGAACTATTAAAAACTTAACTGACCAGTTGAAACTTAATAATAATATACTCGTACATGTAATAAAAGAAGATCGTTTTTATATTAAAGTTCTAATGCATTTATAATGTAATTAAGAAATATAACCAAGTAAAAGATAAAGTTACGAGTCATTTTGATTAAAGTAGCTTAATTGCTGGTTAATTATGGGTCTTAATCACGCATGCATCTACACTCCTGTGCACTCCAGGCGTTTCTTCCTGCTCTGAAGAAGCGGCTGTTGGTTACACCTATATTAAACAGATGTTTGTTAAAAGTACCTCCATAATTTGGGAGTTTTAGGAGCTCGCGGATCTCCGGACTACGCGAGGGAGAGCCTCCTTTGTCTGTCTTCATCCAGTCACTTCTATCCAGTATTTATCATGCATTACCTTAGTATGAGACCTTATGACTGATGTAGGCTATTCAAATGGAAAAGGAACGATTGGTTCAGGACCTATCGCAGCCAACTTTGATACTTTTCTTGCTAGTTCGTCTGTGGCATCGTTGTCTAGTGAGTTATAGTGACTGTTATTGTTATTACATACCTTCATCAGGGACTGGTGACATATATAAGCTTTGAGATGATAATATTGCTATGTAGGTCCTGTAATGTTGATTTGCTGTCTGACAGGATTCGAATACACTGTTTCTTTATCCTATCTAGGTTTCATACATATACGTAAATTAGAAATGATAATTCTTGCTTGATAAAGAGCAGTAAGAAAAATAAATACCATGTAAAAGAGCAGTATTTTATTGCTATACTACCTGCTGAGAAGGTGGCGGCACAGTTATTTGGAATGCTAAGTCATCACAATGGATAAACTGGCAAAAGGTGAAATGGTAAGGTAAAGTCAGCATACTATTGCACTCTTTTACTTGAGCCAATTAATAAAAAACGGCCAGTTTTGCTCAGAAAGTAAGAGTTATTTCATAAGGATAATGCTCGCTTTCACACGTTTATTGAATCGATGGCTCAAATTCGTTATTGCGGTTTTTAATTACGGCCTTACTGAGTTTCATCTTTTCCTAAACTAAAAAAGAACATGCAAGTAGCGAGCAATTTTCTTCAAATGTAGAGATTGTTGCAGTTACAGAATAACAACCTAGAAGAATCTCATTTTTTTTGTAAGTTACTTAAGAAAAGGTGATGTAGGTACTACCTCCTAAAGTCTATGTCTGCCTGGAGCAGTAATCTAAAATGAAGGGTAAATATCGACTGCCAAGATCACAATGAATATGTATTTACAACGCTTCATGCTTGTTAATATATTCGAAAGTTGCTTAACGCTAGACAAAAACAGCACTGTTGGTTGTCTCGCATTAGAAGCGCAGCAACAAAGCGCGGCATTTGCGTTGATTAGAGATGTATCTGTTACAATCCTGAGGCTGAGGATGTCTATAGAAATAATATAGGAAAAAGTGAGTTAACTTATTTTTCGTTTTGTTGTAATGTTTCATTTAATCATTCTTAACCATAGAATGGATCAGCCAATAATGGGTTTTCAGCCTTCTTGGTTTCAAAGTCAATTGAACTTCCAAACTTACAAGATTATAACCCACCGCAGTAACTTTCCCTATATACATTATCACATTTGTTGAAGTAAAATGCCATGTAACATTATTAAGGTGCTCTAACGTAACAATTATTACGTCGCGACATTCATGATGGATTATGATAGATGTGGTAATTATTAAATTACTATGCTGGGCATATAAGCAAGTTTTAAGTAATATTTTTTTAAGTTTTGTAGGTCAGCTAAAGCAGAAAAATACGTCAATAAAGGTTAAAATCGGTTAATATAGAAAGTATATAGAAATCTAATAGAAACATGATACCCCAATCTACAGTTACTAGAATTTCAAGAGTAATATAATAAATGCAAAAATTGCTCTGTCGGTGTCTATGATACGGTTTCACAACTGATCGTCTCAACCAATTTGAATGAAATTTTGCATAGAGATGAACATGATCTTGGAAGAGGACAAACGCTACTGTTTGGGGATGTGATGATTTGGAAACAGGGGATCAAATTTGACATGTTTCTTTGCTTAAAACACAAAAAAAAACTGGTGTAAAACCATTACTTTGTATGGTATGTATATACTTTGCATTTAAGGTCGGAGGCACCAGATATTAAATAATATATATAAAAGTTTACTTACCTCATTAGCTTTCAAATATCTATAAAGATAAGTCGCATTGCTGACGGCTGAATAAAATCATTTTATCTGATGCTTTAGCAGGCGAGTTCTAATAAGTTTTATGTGTAGTACAGTAATTAAGAAAAAGGGTTGATTTGATGTTTTTACCCAACTGAGATGTGCTTTTTAAAAACCGTTCTGCTATTTTTATTATAGGGTCAGTTTTACTAATGTATTTGTTTCTTAAATGTCTTATTAAACTGTTAATTTTTTACTTTATGGTAAATTATATAAAGCCCCAATGGTGTTGCATTTGAATATTCAATTTCGATGGAAATTAAAAATATGATTTTGTGGTTCAAAATTATTGGTCAACTTTCAGTTTGTTTGCAATCTTTCTATCTTAATAGTATTATAAAGGCAAAAACTTAAATGAATGTTAGCTCAATCACTAAGATGAAATTTAGTACAGGCATTTATTTATTAAATTTTTAACAACTATTATAGGTTTAAACTTAATGTAACAGTGTAACAATCTTAATAATACACTTATATACAAAATTCTCCTACATCTATAAAACTATGAATAAAAGAACCCTTGTGAATTCACTCAATTTAATAATAGTATATCAGCTTGATGACCTTCGTTTAATATTCGGATTGATCGTACGTCTCTTCTAGACACACCGATCGGATACGCAAAGTCTCCCAGGTGATGTGTATCGCCCAACATCTTAACTATTTAGGCGGAGAGCGCTATGCCCCAATGCACTTCTAGTTCGACCATGCCAAGAACAAACAGGGTACATACCTGTGTAACGTGATAGATTTGTATTTCGTTTTCTTGTACTGGTGTATAATAAATAAAATATAGTATATGAAATTGCGGCATTGTGGGCGTTCAGGACCTACGCCCAAATATGTGCTCCATGTAGCGCCATGATTGCCTGTGGAACTGGAGGTGTAGGGCACGCCATTGGGGTGGCAACTGATAGAATACTATAAAAACTAAATACTAAATTAGGAAATTGTGTAATCTTCAAAGTGTTGTTCTGAGTCTGGGTGTTCTTTGTATCCGTTGTTTGAATATTTGTAGAGTCCCCCCTGATGCAGAAATCAATCTTAGTGCATCCCTAATACATTGTTTAAAATTTACAACTTTGATCCATTACTTCTCAAAAGTTAATAAAAGTATAATTATAAGAATATCATAATTATCTAAGGTAACTCGTCGGACTCACTGCAATTTATAAGATTCTAAATAAATTCATATCAATTTCTCTCTTTTCAGGTATGATTCATCATGTAAATCTTCTAGTCAGTGCATACAGAAATGTATACGAAAGGTGATGTTTAAAAATTATTTTTACTAATTATTTTATCAATCTTACTCTAATTACTTCGTTTTCGGTGCAATATAGACGTTGCAAAGATTTCTTTAACAAAATTGTTTGCCATTGTCACTAGCGTTGATTTTTTATCGAAAAGCTCAGACGATTCAAAGATCGTAATTGAAAACAACAAAAAAGACGATTCTAGAATGTAAGATTGAATTACATTTTTTTTTTTCTGTAATACAATCCATATTTCGAGACTGTTAATTTGAAATCCAATATAAATTGTAGTGTTAGTTTTGGTAGCGACAACGGCTAGGCTTGATTCAATTTTCCACCAATCAAAATTCTATTCGCTCACACCACGTGGGGCAGCGTAGCGGCATAGTCAGTTGTCACCGCTGTCAGTGTTGTTTTACAAACAAAAAATATGTTCGACCTATTTTTGTGCATAATATTTTTTTTACGTATGCGAGTCTACCGCTTTACAGAAAAAAAATGTCATATGTAAGGGTTGTACAGTCAACCACGTAAATATTTGATGTTATAAACAAATTTTAACTGGTATAATAAACCTATAATATACCTGCCTATATATAAATAAACATTTTGTTTTGTGTTGATCTCTATAAGTACAAAATATTTGCATATTGAATAGAGTATCTGTTTATTAAGGAATAACATACATACATAAATGTATATAATGTAGCTTCAGGGTAGAGCTCATTCGTAGTAAGAGGTCGGTTTTTTTTTTTTTTTGGGTTTTATACTAATATGACAGCACTGATGGCGTAGTGGCTTGAGAGGTCACCTCGCCACAACACTGCCGCGCTGTGTATTGTGGGTTCGATCCTCGCACGAGACAACACATTGTGTAATCCTCAAATTGTTGTTCTGAGTCTGGGTGTTCTTTGTGTACGTTGTTTGAATGTTTGTAAAGTCCCCCGCGACACAGGAATTAATCCTAATGCGGGAGTTGTCTTTTTAAAAGAAACAAGAAACAAGAAACAAGACTTCATAACTGACTTAGTCTGACCGACTTCCTCTCTTGCCAATTCAAAAATACTAATTGAAATAAAGGAGTTTGATTTTTATTTTGTATTACGTGACGTATTGTGTATGTACTATCTGTATATATAATGTCTGATAGATTACAGCATGGTCGTTTACTTGTATCTTACGACACCTGCAGGAAGAGATGAGAATGTCTTATTCTCCTCCACCGAGGACCACGTGATCGTCGAGAAATGAATAAATGAAAATCTGAAGAAGTTGGAGAACCAAAGATTGTTGTAAATGTAGTCATAGGTTATAGGCAGTTTATTAAATGTCTCTGTACGGGCTATGGTTACCGTACAGGGAAAATATGGTTAAATGAAAGAGAAGGTTAAGCAAAATACTGGTTGATCTACTTTACTCTAGGATGGTATGGTTAAAATGGTTATGAGCACACCCGGACCGATTGGTGACCGAAAATGTACTAATTTGTACTAGTGATGAAATAGCATGGATCGGCGTAAACTGCTGAGCGCGCACAACGTAACTGTACGAGGCTCGTGTCGATTATTGCCTCATACAGTCTCTATTAGCAAGAAGTATAACTTCTTACAAAAAATCAATAAAGGACTTTTATAAAAATTCCGTCGCAATAAGAGATTTATGACACAGTATAACATTTGACATTTTTCGTCAGCTTTCATATAAAACCTAATGTGCCATAAATATCTAAGTACTAATAACTTCGTATCTTCGTGATTCAACATAAAAATATTAACGATCCTAAAATTATTATGACAAGAGTCGTCTTTTTGTATTTATCTTTCAATTCAATGGTTAAGAAACCACGCTTTGTCGTATCTAAGAATAAAAAATCGAAATATAAAGTAAATAAGTATATATATGTACGTATCCCCCATGAACACCTGCAACTCAAGAGTTGTAAGTGCACTGTTCTTTTTTGAGGGTGATGAGGTAACAGAAAGTGATAACGTGGGATGAGAGATCAAAAAGAGGTGATTAGGTATGAGGGGAGGGTAAATTGTAGATTTAATTTTCTTTTTATTTCCAAAGATTTTTAATTTTGACGCATATATTTCCGGAAGAATCGGTGTATCCCACCAACATCCTTGCTACTAAAAATGTATAGTTTCAATCATGTCAGCCCTCTTTCCTTCTAAAAGATTAGTTTATAGACAATAAAAAAATAACACGAATTTTCTTAAAACTTTCACCAATTTATATCATTCACATGATCAAATATGCGAATCTAAAATATGACCACACCTTTCGCAAACATGAGGGCAATCATAGAGACAGATGAACAGACATAAAGAAGGAAAGAAAGAAAAATAATTTATTCAATGACGTTTGTGATAGCAGTGCAAATTAAAGGTACAATAAATAAGTGCTAAGAGTATCAATAAATTTATTACCTCACACGCCAGCTGAGAAGAACCTAGTTCAGCATTTGCTACGCAGCTGTCTAGCGCTGTCTTTCAAACAGACCTTTAACAGCTCACCTGATGCTAGGTAACAACGGTCGCCTGTAAATGCCTGCAATTCAATAGTAAGTGCGATGACCATCTCTGACGGAATGATGGGTGAGGGAATGAGGGGAGGGAAAAGAGGAGGAAGAGAATTAGGCATTCGTTACCCTCAATCACTCGGCAAAGAAGCATTGTTTGTCAACCGGTTATATATAAGGCCGTGCCGTACTCATGTTTTAGTAAAAAATATATTTGAAAGCAGTATGTTTTTTGAGTGTTAAATAATGATAACTACTGATAAACCAAATGGAACATTAGAATGTGATATTTGAATGGAATTGAATACATAATTTTAGAGTACAAACAATATATTACAAGTCCGACTATATGCACATTTTCGTTTTCTTTTTTTTAAAAAGACAATTCCCATATATAGAATGATTTCTATGTAACGAGGGACTTTACGGGTTAAATATTATAATTAATATTGATGTATTCTTTTGGAGCCCAATATTAGTTAATAGAGATCCACTGATTTCAACTCAGCGTCTTTTTACTTAAGATCAAAATAGGTTTTTCTTGGATTTTTATTTTAAAGCTTACCCTGGCATAAAGAATGGATGCCTTTGCCTAACATTGACAGCAAATGGTCGGGGTGGGTTATGGCCCTATAAGGGTAAGGGTTAACGAGTGATATATTGCTTTTGATTCTCGCTTTAGTTTTTATTAGTCAGTAATTTGAACAGTATGACTGGAGTTTATTGCTTTTAGTGTATTTTTATTTTTTTTAATGCTAGATAAATATTGTAATAATTTTATTAAAATAACTTTCGTGCTTTTTAACTTTAAAGACTTTTTAATATTATTATTGTTGCCAAGACATGACACACATCTGTCAATTATAAAAATGTTCTTATTAAAAAAGAGATTCCTAATAAATTGGGATACAAACCGAGTGTTTGGATATGTCATCAGACTTTTACTATTTCTGCTTTTGTACAAGTTCACATGATAATGTACAGTTCACAACAAGTGATAGACTGCTCTTTGCATGTTCATTAAAAAAAAAAACAATTGTCAACCTCGAAACACAAAAAATCTAAATTAAAGAATTTGTATGCATTGAAAGACACTAATATATTTCTTTTGAAGTAGGTGTTATAGTGGACCGGGCCTTGAATAGTAAGCAGTAAGTCGAAGTTGGCTATTGCTAAGACTCAGAAGTGGTATCAAAAGTTGTCGTAATTACTAACAAAGTACAGAAGTAATTTTATAAAGGTTACGTTTCAACTTATTGGTTTATGGAAAAATAAAAATAGGCTAATTGGGTTTGATATAGGTTTATAACAAGACCACACCTTAATACCGTGTACACAATACCACAAAAGGTAGTAGTCCTAACGCTTTTGAATCCAACCATTCATCAATCAAACGTGCGGCTATTATTCACATGTAAGCAGGGACCGCTTCCTTACAACGCTATAATGAAAACATATTAACCGGCATTTTCCTTTAGCTAACAAAGAAGATATAGTAATATTATATGATTCTTTGATTAATGATGAAGTTAAATATAGGAAGATTGAACTCCTTTTATAACAGTCCTGTATTATATTAATAATTATAATAATCTGAATTCTTGTTTAACCTATCGCTACTTGACTGATTACAGCGCTGCATAAATATGTTTATTTTATGTGGCTACTACAAGGTGTCTGCTGTCCGCAGAGTTATTTTAATTTTTACTTAATTGAGAACACACAAAATAACTGCTTTGTAATCTCTCAGAGTCATAATTCGCGATTTCTTAATCTTTGAACATGAAAGAAATTATACTCAGTATAATATTTACTTTTTTTTCTTATGTTTCTATTTTTACTACTTTTTACAATAATTCTACATTTTTTTTTTGTTTTTTTATACTATAGGGGGACAAACGAACAGACGGGTCACCTGATGGTAAGTGACAACCGTCGTCCATGGACACCCGCTTCTCAAGAGTCGCAAGTGCACTGCCCGCCTTTAAGGGATGGGAGATGCAGATGCAGGACCAGAGAGACGAGAGGGGGATGAGGAGAAAGGAGATGAGGGGAGAGGGGGAGTTGGGCCTCCGGAAACCTCACTCATTTCAGGGAAATGCAACGCACGCGTTACTTCACAACCGGCTTTCTGAGAGGCCGTGGTATCGCACCGGTCGAGCCGGCCCATTCGTGCCTAAGCATGGCTCTACCATTCAGTGTTCAGAAGCACCGTCAATCGTTTATGTATAAAATATATTATATTAAGCCTTCAAACACCTAAAGCTACTCGACTCGACTGCCTTGTCTGTTTTTTACTTAATATTTACATACATACACACTCATCTGTATTCTCAAAGGGGCTGGTTACTTCGTAACACCTTCGTAGTTGGGGCAAGCCTATTGTCGTCTATAGGGCATTTTATATTACTGTCTGATAGAAAGCGGTCCCAATCCCATTCATCGCTGTTACGATACCCACGAAGAAGATGTTGTATCGCTATTCCACTATACATGGCTAATATTTACGTGCATAAGTCTGCAAAAACAAATTATTATAATACAAGCGTACGTACGTATGCTCACGACGACACAGTAGACGGCAATAGGCTTGCCCACTCTTGTGTTAGTGGGACCTAATTGTTATTAGCAAAATGGGGCTGTTTTATACAACTATGCTTCCCCTTTAGGGGATATATGTACAATTTACAATTTCAGTTATCTTATCTAAATTTAAACGTACAGAATCTTCTCCATTGGGTGAATAGCCATCTAATAATACTGTTACTGAAGCTGATTAACCAAGCAATCATTATTATAAAATTAAGCTACCGTTGGTGTTACAAATATACTATATAAATACAATATACATACATATATATACATACACATAAATACAATACATAGATACAATCTTTAGTTATAGTTTTAGTCATGGGGGTATCTCAGTCAACTGTCTCAAATAGAATTCACGGACTTTAACTTTAAATGTGTCGCGGTTGGTGGTCTTCCTAATCTAGTAAGGATCTAAGGAGGGAGCGCATTCCAAAATAAAATAGATTGGACAGCAAAAGAAGAATGAACGAGAGAGAGAGAGAGTTTAGTAAACAGAGAGAAAGATTATTGATTACTTTGGCAGGCAAGGAAAATAGTTTTAGCGGTAGGCAGAGGCGACCGAAACGTCCACTTTTTGCCATCCCTAATTTAGTCCCAATTGCGTCATAGGGCGCAAGAATATTGCCGTCATCCAGGCACATAGATAGTTATTCAAATAATTAACATATTCCAAAAATATATTACTCAGGCTTACTTTCACTAGTTTCTTTCCGTTCTTTACTTCCCCGTCTACCTTCACTGTTATATAAGCAAAAAAATCCATTCCCTCTATTACTCAAGGCCTCGCTTCAAAAAGTAACTTTACCCTACGTTAAAGAGATCTCTGAATCCTTTCATTGCTCATTGGGTGATTCCCAAAATCCTTTGGAGCAAGTTAAATTGTCATCAAAGAGCTAACTGGGTCTTATAAGAAAATGAGGGCAGTTGGGTTTCGGCCACCCTTTTCTATTAAGACATTTTATGATCGCATCATGGCAGGCCTTAGTACAAATTTTATTTTTTCATAAAAACTTATTATATGAAGATATGGGCCTTCGCATTTCAAGACGATTGAAAGAGTTCGAGGACCTTTATATATGTTTTGTATGTCCGCGATTTTCTCAAAAGGTATTGATCAGATTTAGAGTGGGCTTTCGATATTTAAACGTGTAGGTCTCGTAGTCTTTCAGGGGAGGTTTTAGTGTATAATATATTAAGATCTGGTGAAGCATTGCTCACAATAAATTTAGTTAAAGTAGATTTATTTTTATATTTAAAATAATTGATTTGTTTTGTTAAACATATAAATAAGCGTAAATTTACTCTTGTTTCGGTGACCTCGCTTAGCCAGGACATATTAAATTGTAGTCAATTTAAGGCCTGCAAAGTACTTGCGACTTCTGAGTTACATAATCTATAGGCAGCGGTAGTCGCGCCATCCGGTGACCCATCTGCTCGTTTGCCACCTAAAACATGAAAACAAGTCAACAAGTGTGAGTAATGTTATGCTTGTATGTTACAAGATTCGTTACCATAATATGTCCTTATAATTGAATTAAGTTGAATATTCTTGAAATACGTAGAGCATTTTCGGGGCAAATTTACATTCTTAAAGCTCCTCTAAGTGAGTCACTATTTTTGTTATCACCTTCCTCGTATAAGAAACGATCAATCATACGTCTACCGTATGAGTGTCATAAGGTTTCTAATAACATATATTTCAATTTTGTGTTTTTATTCATTTATTTATTTATTTAAAACTTAATGCACAAAACGCACACAGGCGGACTTAATGCCAAAGGCATTCTCTGCCAGTCTACCTTAGGGTGATGTAGAAATGACTGAAGTAGGTGCATTAAACAGTAATAGCAAATAAGTTAAAGAAAATAAAGGAGTAGGATATAAATTTAGAAATGTAATATACATTGTCATACACATACATATTACATATGCTTTACATACATACACATAGATATACATATACATATATATACATATATATAGACTATATATATATATATATATATATATATATGGACCTTTATATATGATAGACCTTTATATATATATATATATATATGTATATATAAGATACCTAGACGTTTATACATACAGACATACAGAGACACACTCAGGGAGAGGCAGACGAGTCTTCAACGCCCATTTTGTGCTAACTATAATAATAGACACTTAATCCATCCTAAGGTTGTCTTGTAGAGATCTCTTTCAGCGGTAACATCGCCCTTGTACAATATGTTACTGATTAAGATTTACTGTAACTCCTATAGTGTACAATAAAGAATATTCTAATCTAATATAATGTGACGCCATGCCTACGTCACCGCACAGACAAACAATGCATAGAAGTTTTTCAAATGAAGATTGACAAGTGACGGTAGCTGAGCGGTAGTGGCGACGGCTGCGAGTCGAATGCCGTAAGTTCAAGCCCCGGCGGACTCTATGGGTTTTTGTTTGTGATTTCGGTGTTTATAGAAAATTCTAGTAAATGGAGATGATTCTTTACAAAATTCGAATATAATGGAAAGTACTAGATCAAGCAAAATGAATAAATAAATTAAGTTGTAGAAGACAATCGAAAAGAATAACGAAATGACGGTCGAAATTCAACAAATTACGATCGAAATTAGGGGTATATAAAGAGCTCCAGACGCGCCTACAGGGCAGTTCAGTGGAAAGTGCTCTCAAGTGAAGAATAAGAAGAAGAAGTGAAAAAGTAGTACAGTGAAGTGAAGTGAAAGTGATTAGTGAGTGGTGCAGTGCTACCGTTGGACTTAGTTAAGTGTAGTCCGCGGGGACAGTGTGGAACAGTGCTACGCGGTTCGTGCAGTACAACTCGTTCTGTGCTGTGAGTGTTACGCGTTCGGAATATTGTGAAACGCAAATAAATCGTTACTCTCGGCAGTGATATTAGTTTCCTTCCAATCCCTGTACCCACTTCCGTAACAATAATCTAAATAACTTGCGTGACATCACACTTACGTATTGTCAAATCATTCTTTATTAATGTGATTTGATGAATAGGAAATATAAGCCGATCTAAACTTGTGTCTGAAATCGAAACTTCTTTATCAAAAGTTTTAGATTGGGGTCGACTTAACCTAGTCCAGTTTAACCCCACGAAGACACAGGTTTGCGCTTTCACCACTCAAAAGATGCCATTGGTCGTATCACCTCAATTTGAGAGCACTTCCCTAACTGCATCAGCCAGTATCGGAATCCTTGGCGTCGATGTATCAAGCGAAGTCCAGTTTCGCGGTCACTTAGAGAGTTAGGCCATATTAGCCTCGAAGAAGCTTGGTGTGCTAAACAGATCGAGACAGCATTTTACCCCGGCCCACCACCTGCAACTTTATAAGGCGCAGGTTCAGCTGCACATGGAAAACTGTTCTCATCTCTATGCAGGTGCACCCCAGTACCAACTTCTCCCTCTTGACCGCATTCAACGGAGAGCGACTCGCATCATCGACTGCCAAGATATTTCTGATCGACTTGACACCTTGGCGTTGCGTAGAGATGTAGCTTCACTCTGCATCCTCTATCGCTTGTATCATGGGGAGTGTTCAGAGGAATTGTTCGGACTTATACCGGCTGCTGGTTTCCGCCATCGTCCTACGCGACAAAATATCCATCCCCATAACCTTGACGATTGGCACTCCACCACTGTGCGCTTCTCCAGAAGCTTTTTGCATCACACAACCAGTTTATGGAACAAATTGTCGCCTGCCGTATTTCCGAACCGATACGACCTTCAAACCTTCAAGAAAAGAGCGTACTCCTACCTAAAAGGCCGGCAGCGCACTTGTGACGCCTTTGAGGGTGATGAATGATGGGGGATGCAGGGAGCGGAAAGAAAAGAGGAGGGATGAGGAAATGGGAAAGAGGAGAAAGGAGATGAGGGGAGAGAAAATGGGGGAGGGGGAATTGGGCCTCCGGAAACCTCACTCAATTCGGGGAAATGCAACGCAAGTGTTACTTCACAACCGGCTTTCTGTGAGGCCGTGGTATCGCACCGATCGAGCCGGCCCATTCGTGCCTAAGCATGGCTCTACCACTGAATTTTTTTTTTCTCCCGCACACAATAACACGATCATAGAGCTTACATATTAGTGGCAACACTAAATTATAATGTGTTCGTTACAAAGGTGTTAGTGATATGAAAAATGGTTAAACTGTCTGAAAGTTATAGGAAATGAAAGTAATGATCCACCGAATGTAAGTAAATATTTGCCTGTGTGCAGAGTTAAAAGAAAAGTAATTAAGGTTACAAGTTTTCTGTGGTTGTCTGTATGCTTTTTTTTATGCGATAGGGGGCAAACGAGCAGACGGGTTACCTGATGGTAAATGACTACCGCTGCCCATGGACACCCGAAACTCAAGAGTCACAAGTACGTTGCCGGCCTTTTAGGTAGGAGTACACTCTTTTCTTGAAGGTAGAACGCTCTGTGGGTATACGTATATTCGTGATTTAGTTTGTTGATAAGACGAATTAAACAAATACGACTGGAATTGGAGATATCTACAAATATAGAAGATTAGAACGTTATGTTCCGATTTAGACAATTGCTATCTTGAAGCAAATGTATTATTAAACTGTAGTTTTATATCTAAGTATGAGTGTTAGGTATTTTTGTTAGCGTTACTTAGTAAATAAAAAAAAAATACACATGTTATTTGATTTTTGTTAGATTTTACTCTAAATTAAAAACCAATGCCGTACTTAAAGTAAACACATTCTTTCGTACTTTCTGAAAGTGCACATAACCATTTTTATGAAGCAATTATATTAAATTTTCCTATATCAAGTAATAATGGTCTAACCACCTGAGAAAGCTGTGACAGACGAGATGCGAATGGCGATAGGCCGGATGCTATGGCAGACGCTGGGATACGCCTATGTCCAGCACTGGACTACGATAAGCTGAATGATGATGACTAAGTACTAAGACTAAGCAAATATTTATTCTTGAATACAACAATAAAGTAAATATTAGATTTCCTCATATGAAACACAATAGTGCCTGAATCTTTACAAAATAATTACTTTTGCGCATGTATTTCTTTGAATAACCTGGCTTTGGTATTCTGTTTTATTACAGGAGGTATATGTATGTATATATATATTATGTTTTAAGTTGACATCTCACAAAATAATTTTAAATTCCTGAATCGTGGGGAGCTTTACAGACATTCAACAATAACCTCTTGCTCAGTACAACAATTTGAGGATTACACTCGGCGCGGCAGCGTAGTGGCGAGGTGACCACTTAAACCGCTACGCCATCAGTGATGTCATTATCAACTCTATGTTGATTACTTCTTTGAACTTTGGTAAATATAGTACTCTGCCTATTCCAATTTTTGCCTATTATCAATAAAAGCAGTTCAATATTAAAAGTCCTTTAAATATACATACATATATCTAATCAGACAAAACGAAATAAAAATAAGACATCAAACATCTCACAAACAGCCGTTTATTGCCAAACTAAGTAGACCCTACTGTAACCAGACTGCTGATAGACAAACTTATATATTTTTATAAATTCATGAATAGGATACATATATTACACCCCGACAGAACAAATGATCATGCTCATACAATTAATTATCATCATCATCATCATCATGCACTACATTTCTTCAATACATTTCTCACTTGCGATTTGCAGAAGATCGTCATCATGGCAGAGACGCTGCAGGACCTAAAGCAGATGCTAAATGACCTGGCTGATTCTTGTGTACGCATCGGCCTACGGATGAACTTGGATAAAACCAAGATCATGTTCAATAAATATGTACTACCGGAACCGATTGTGGTACACAGAACCGTTCTGGAAGCTGTTCAAAAACATGTATACCTCGGGCAGACATTGCAGTTAGGTAGAAACAACTTCGAGGACGAGGTGAACAGAAGAATTCGGCTGGTTTGGGCAGCATTTGGGAAGCTATGTCGAGTCTTCTAATCGTCGATCCCACAGTGCCTTAAGACGAAAGTCTTCAATGTCCGACCCGTCGTGACATGCGGAGCCGAAACGTGGACACTTACGGTACGGCTGATCCACAAACTCAAAGTTGCTCAGCGTGCTATGGAAAGGGCTAAGTTTGGTATTTCTTTAAGGTATTGCGTCATGAATGAGGTAATCCGGCAGAAAACCAGAGTAATCGACATAGCCCACCGGATCAGCAGGCTGAAGTGGCAGTGGGCTGACCATATTAGCCGCAGAACCGATGACCGTTGGGGAAAACGAGTTCTTGAGGGGAGACCGCGTCTCGGCAAACGTAGCGTAAGACGCCCACAGGCCAGGTGGAGTGACCACGCAAATGGTCAATGTCAATGGTTTGTCTATCAGCAGTCTGGTTACAATAGGGTCTACTTAGTTTAGCAATAAAGGGCTGTTTGTGAGATGTTTGATGTCTTATTTTTATTTCGTTTTGTCTGATTAGATATATGTATGTGTATTTAAAGGACTTTTAATATTGAACTGCTTTTATTGATAATAAGCAAAAATTGGAAAAGGTAGAGTACTATATTTACCAAAGTTCGAGGAAGTAAGCAACATAGAGTTGATAATGACTTCGCTGATGGCATAACGGTTTAAGTGGTCACCTCGTTACTACCCTGCCGCGACGAGTGTTTTGGGTTCGATCCCACGGGATAATACTTTATGTAATCCTCAAATTGTTGTACTGAGCAAGAGGTTATTGTTGAATGTCTGTAAAGCTCCCCACGATACAGGAATTAAATCTAGTGCGTGAGATGTCAGCTTAAAACATAATATATATGTATATATACCTCCTGTAATAAAACAGAATACCAAAGCCAAGTTATTCAGAGAAATACATGCGCAAAATTAATTATTTTGTAAAGATTTAGGCACTATTGTTTTTCATATGAGGAAATCTAATATCTACTTTATTGTTGTATTCAAGAATAAATACTTGTACTTAATCATCATCATTCAGCCTACCTTGTCCACTACTGGACATAGGCTTATCCCAACGTCTGCCAAAGCATCCGGCCTATCGCTATTCGCATCTCGTCTGCCACAGCTTTCTCAGGTGGTTAGACCATTATTACTTGATATAGGAATATTTAATATAATTGCTTCATAAAAAATGGTTATGTGCACTTTCAGAAAGTACGAAAGCATGTGTTTACTTTAAGTACGGCATTGGTTTTTAATTTAGAGTAAAATCTAACAAAAATCAAATAACATGTGTATTTTTTTTAATTTACTAAGTAACGCTAACAAAAATACCTAACACTCATACTTAGATATAAAACTACAGTTTAATAATACATTTGCTTCAAGATAGCAATTGTCTAAATCGGAACATAACGTTCTAATCTTCTATATTTGTAGATATCTCCAATTCCAGTCGTATTTGTTTAATTCGTCTTATCAACAAACTAAATCACGAATATACGTATACCCACAGAGCGTACTACCTTCAAGAAAAGAGCGTACTCCTACCTAAAAGGCCAGCAACGTACTTGTGACTCTTGAGTTGCGGGTGTCCATGGGCGGCGGTAGTCACTTACCATCAGGTGACCCGTCTGTTCGTCTGTCCCCCTATAGTATATAAAAAAAAAATAATGTTATCTATATTTGAACTTCATTGATATAAATAGGTTATTACGTCAGTGGGACAAAATTGTGTGTCATCTACACACATGTTTAAATTAAATCATTTAACGAAGTCGGGCAATAAGCTCACTGAAAATAGTTGTCAATTGTCGTTTTGTTTTACTGTAACGGTTTTAATATATTTCCTATTTATCAAATTAACATTAATAAAGAATGATTTGACAATACGTAAGTGTGACGTCACGACAGTTATTTAGATTAGATAAGATTAGAATATTCTTTATTGTACACTAGCAATTACAATAAATCTTAATTATATATATGTATATATATGTATATATTTATATACATATATATATATAAACTCTTTATACATAACTTAATTGTCTACCGCACATTATACAAAGGAAAACCTGTATCACGTTATTTTTTACCACCATTATTCAGTGTTCCCGGTTTCTAAACGCTTTATAATGTAAAATATAAAGTAAACACATTCATTAGGAAATATTGACCGTGACTCAGATCCACGGCCACGTGTTGAAAAAGGGTGGAATGCTCTATCGACGCAATACATAGGTCAACATTCGCAAGCTTTTCGAATTTCAATTCGACATAAAACTTAATAAAGTCTGATAAATGGAAACCTCTTGCTGAGTAAACTTTTCATAGACATCTAAGTCATTAATTTATTTCAAACTTCGATCAATTTCCAAAGCCTTCTAAGAATCAGAATTTTGTTAACTTTCAATGACCCTTTGAGTTTCAAGTGAGAGGTAGTACTAAAAGCTATTACTCTACACCCACGCAGCATAATGGTCTACCCTCTGGGTCTGAGATCCGACTGGAAGCTTGGAACCACTTGCGTTTACCCAAGGAAAATTGAGATAATCTAAAATTTGTGAAAGCAGATTATGTTTAAATGTGATATTTTTTTCTAATTTAAATTGCAACTCCCGCATTTGAACTGATTTCATTATCTCAGATGATAAGGGATAAAGTGACAACCATACTCTGAACAGCTATTTGTTGATCATACAATTTTTGTCTCATATGGGAATCAAACCAATTTCGAGCTCAGTAGTCAGGATACCACTAGACTAACAGGACAGTCAAATACAAGGGTTTGAATGAAATTAGACAAACCTGAAACCTTCTAATATACAATTATTATATGTAGGTCCATCATATGTTACGTTAGTCATCCTCAGGCACTTGTATGCCACACAATTCTTAACACAATAATTACATCACTCCATTCCCTTAGATGACAATAGTACGTTTTAATTTCAGTCTCTCGCCATACACTGTCGATAACAATTGTGTGGTGTATATTTACTGGAACTAGGTATAAAACATACCAAAAACAAACCTTCAATTACCATCCCTGTAAACCCTTACACATAAACACACACAAACACACACAGAGAGAGACACACACACGCACAATAGAGGGCTTGGACTTTCCGGCACAAGCCAGTTCGAGTTATAGGTATGCGACCCTGACTTACTTGAGCTATTGCTTTTACTCGAAGTCTACCTCTATTAGAAATATCCATTTTCCGTGGGTGTTTAATTCACCTCTGCTTGCTCCTTAAGACATGCAGGTATGAGCAGATGTATGTATGTAAATGTAACTTTTCAAATGTTTGAAAATTAAATAACTATAAACACAAACACCTTTAAGTTAGAAAGACTCAATCAAACTTATTCCCACAGTTCGTCATAACCTATTGAAAAGTGCAAAGAAAAGAAACTTAATCTCTGCATATTCTGTTATCTCACTTAGTGATCATTGTTATAAATGGAAATTTATTTCAAGTTAGAGATCGTTCGGTGATGCTGACGCGAGAGGCTTGGAAATCAAGAAATCTTTAGTCTGGAGCACTTTCATTCAAAAGGCCTGACGGCTTGAGGCCCGCATTGCGATCGGGCGTTTACAAATTATATGAGGCGTGTTTGAGATCGTCTGAATGGCAAATTTACTTAACTGCTGATGCTTTAAGCATGTGAATCGTTAATAACGTGTATAAAGAATTCGATTTACGTGAATGCTACGTAAGTTGAAGTGCAATTGATGAACTAGAGCAAAATCTATGTACCACGAAGATGACTCCCACACTTTGACTTTCACTTTACACAACTCAAATTTAAAAGTAAAAGTAAATGCAGCTTTCGATTTGAATTGTTTACCCGCCAGTTTTATGTCATGTCCTGTTTATTATTATTATTATTATTATAGTCAATTTAAGTATGACCCTTGCTTTGAATCTATGATATAAATAAAAAGAATGTTACTTCATCAACTTTTAAAATATATTACTTGTTCTGGAAACAAAGTACTGACACATCAGATATTTAAAGCTTACTTTACTTTTATTTATACATCAATTGTTCTGAATGTCATTTCATTTTGACACTAAAACCATTTCCTCTAAATAAAAGTTACATTAGGCTGTATGGGAGAGGCTCATCTTTTGCTACCTCCACTATAATGGTACTATCAAATATAATGTGAATCGATTACCGGCCTGAAAAATGTTGATCGCAGAGTAAGATTGTACTGACAAAAGATTTTAATAAACGTTCTACACAGGTTAAATGTTATTGCTTATTGGATACGGGAGCTAAAACCTACCTAATTATTTGATAAAAGCCCCTAAGGGACCTTTAGAAGTACCACTTAACCTACCATCCAGCGGTCAAATTATTTTTCACCGTTTGGGACCAAAGGTTGATTATATAACGTGTGTATCTCTTTACTGACAAAAATTTGATTGGTTTTTGCTACAAATTGGATATTTCAGAAAAAGGGTCCTTTAGCAAAATAAGAGGGTTGTTGTAATAAATTGTACGCAGGTACATTTTTTTTATGCGAAAAGCGGCGAACCTGGTGCTATGGCGCACGTTGGCAGGGGCCTATGTCAGTGGACTGCGATAGGCTGAATGGCAAAAATGATAATTATATAAATATTTCATTATCATTCTCATTTAATAATGTTTTCGGATTGTTATTTTTATTTGTATTCTCTATTTATTTTTATAGAATATCAGCAGTGGCTTCTTATTTCTTTTAGTCATTTCTCTCTAGTTGAATTGGTCGTGGCTTTCATGATGATGACTTAGTATACGTTTTATAGAAGTAGTTTTTGCCCGCTGCTTCGCTGTATGTAGTTTTTCAATAGTTTTAAAATCCGTTTTGTTAACGTTTATAACATATTCTATCCATAAATACAGGTACATACTTAACCTACATGTAATCTTAAACTGAGCAGGTACACGAGCTAGAGGCCAAAAACTATAACGGCTCAGCACGTGTTGCGTAGGATGTGGGGTGCGATTTTTGTCGCAAAAACTAAGAGTTATTTTACTGTTAGCACAGATGTTACATACAGGTACGTACAGATGTTTAGTTTGTAATTAAGGTCATATTCGCAAGGGTCTTTTTACATTACATTTCTTTGTATACTTTTTATTTCAAAAGTGATTTCATCTTGACTATTACTTCTGTAATGGTTGGAGAAAAAAGGTAAATAAAATATTGGACTTTGGATATATATTTGGGGAAAGTCTTTTTTTTTAATTAAACTTTATTTACTTTTCAAATTTTTTCAATGTATAGAAAATAAAGACATTTTTTTTTATTTTGTAAATTATTACGTATAATGTATTCTGTACTAACTAAAAACATGCTATTGCCTTAAGCCGTGCCGTGGGGTTCACTGTGGAGTAGAATAGGGCCACCCTATTTCTGTGTGTTGTCCAGTCCAGTCAACACAGTCCCAGTGTTGTCCTAAAAGGCGACTAAGAGATCGGACTGTTATCCATCAGAAAGTGTGTATACAGTCATACATAGCACGGCAATAGGCTTGTTCCAATTACGTTAGTGAGACCAAATTCTAATAGGCAAATCGTGGATGAAACAGGTGTGAGCCGAGGCGCACGTATAATTATACCCAAGTTGAAAAACTGTTTACAGAAAATGAAGCTATAAGACGCCTATTCTGTAAAGACAACCCCTAAAAGATAAAATGAAGATTTTTTTCAAAATCTTTTCTGATATTCTTATTATATATCTGAAGAGATTGACTTACAGAATATTTTTTTAATAAATAATAACCTTTTAATATGTGCGCTGGAAATCCAAGCATTGCGACAATACGCATTGATATAAATACCTTGTAGTAGATTTTAAGGACCAAAGTAAATACAACTATGCTTTTCAAAATTCGTCGTTTAAAGAGTTTAAAGAAAGTTTGCAGAGATGTACCCAAATACTCTATAAATTTACGCATTTGTATATTTTATATATCGGTAAAAATACATAAAACCGGTAGACAAACAATGCTTGCATTGTTTTGCCGAGTGAGGGAGGGTACCGAAGACCCAACTCCCCCTCTAATCTTTCCCCTCTTCTAATCACCCTCATAGATGGGCAGCGCACTTACGACTCTTGAGTTGCAGGTGTCTATGGGTGGCAGTTGTCACTTACCAGCAAGTGTCTCGTGTGTTCGTCTTAACCGATCGATTTGAACCGATTTGTTCGATTGAAAAGCAACGAGAATAAGATATCAAATAAAAATAAAAGATATTGACTGCTTTGACTGCATAGATGGTGTAGCGGTTTAAGTGGTCACCTCGCTACTATGCTGCCGCGCCGAGCGTAGCGGGTTCGATCCCCGCACGGGACTACACTTTGTGTAATCCTCAAATCGTTGTTTTGAGTCTCTGTGTCCATTGTTTAAATGTTTGTATGAATGAATCCTAATGCGGCAGTTGTCTTTTTTAAATAAAAAAATAAAAATATAGTTATATAAAGACTAACTTATATTTATTTATTTAATTATCCCGATAATAATAGACCGTAATTTCAAATAAGATTAGTTTAGGCATTAAGAAGTTATCATGGAGCAAAGAAATTGACATGAACTATGACAATATAACGCCACTTTATTGAAACAGGTGTAAAAAAAAAACATTAAAGCATTGAATTATGCAATGAATCAATAGAAAACTACAAAGCCTAAAATTAAAGAGAAATATATTCGTTTTTCTTTACTATTGCTGTTATATATTACGTACGTGAGTAATAAAAGATTTTTTTCCACCCCTGTGATATTATGATAAGGATATTATTCTGTTTGGCAGTGTGGTTTTCATTTCGTCTGAGCGCGTTCTATTTCTATGTTAATGTGAATCTTCTTACAATTCCTGTCAATATCTTCTAGCGGTTGCCTTGTTCCCGAAAATACTATTTTCGATTTAGTTTTTGTGACATCTTAGTGAAGAAGCGCGTATTATTGTCCTCAGAAATAAATCTACTTTTATGGATTACATATATACAATGTATGATGTGTGTATGCTACAACTACAACAATTGTTTGTATACTACAGCGCCTGGTAATAACAATGCCGCAACACATAATATAACAGCTACGCAAACGGATGCGTCCGCTGGATCCGAAAGTCATAAAACAGATGGCAATGTCGTGTACCCCGTGTGTCATCCAGTACCGTCACGACTGGACAACTTTCTCCTTGAGGAAGGCACCCGTCGGGTTCAAACTAGTGGGTATGTCCGAAATATACACGTCAGTAAAACTGTTTATTCAAATAAACATCTGAACCTAGACGTCTTAATGGATTTTGACATGTGAGGTGTCATTTGCACGATTGAACGAGGTGAATCGTCTTAGTAGTGGGAATTTCATAGGGTATATTAGAGATAACATCATTAATTATAATAAATTCAATTTGTATTCTTTAACCCGGCGTCATTGAGGTTGGGTCAAAATCATGCAGTGTGTTTAAGAATGTAAATATTTTTTTTATTGCGACGTTGCCATTCTTCTCGGTAGCTAGCGCGTATTTATCAAAAAGGTGAACATGACCCATACTCACAATCATCGTAACAATTTCGCCCCTTATTTTTGTATGATTTTTTATTACTGAATTTTGTTTTTTGGTGTTTATTTAAGTTTTTTTCTTGTATTCTTATTTTTCCTTGATCTAAGGTAGTTAGAAACATGGATAGAGAGAATCAACGAATTTTGTCAATTCTAGAGGAATCTGATTCAGAACTAGGTTGGTCTGATAACGATAATGTGGATGAAGAGGATCACTTGAGTGTTTGTAACATGCCAAGCGATACGGCACAGGAGTGCTCAAACAGTGATGACTATAATGTCCCGCTATATGAAATTAGAACGCAGTTGTAATCTAGTTCAAATCGTTCAAATCTGCCAAAGCAGGAGCGTCCTGTTTCGCCAGAACCATTTTCGCGACATGAGGTAGGTCCGCGCTATATTGGTAAAGATGGAACAGTTTGGTTGAAGATACCTTTACGACGGAATGTCAGAACTAGAGCAGAAAATATCATCACACGATTGCCAGGTGTGGCACAAAACTCAAAATCTGCTATTTCTGAGTTACAATGCTGAAATTTGTTTTTCAATAATGATATGTTAGAACAAGTTTTTACTTACACCAATTGAACGCAAAATGCGTTCGTGCTCAGATTTGTCGAAGCACACTTACATATATGAAGGTATGTAACATGAAGTGTAATCAGCATACACCAAGTCTCATTGATCGCAGAACACAACTACATGAATCTAAGCCTAAAACACGAGAACACAAAAATTAAGCTTTATAGAAACTCATTAGTAAAAATATAAAAAGGGACTTTTATATACTTCACCGATCAATAACATTTGAAAAACATATAAATACTTCTTGAAATTATTAATACCAGTTTGCAACAAACTAGCATGTCTCTGAAGTGGAAACGATAGACGAGCACGAAGTTTTAACAGCAATAAAAAAGGTTGAAAAATGTCCAGACCAAGATGGAATTACTAATGAAGCGATAAAAGAACGTTGTCATTATCTTAAACGCTCTTCGGCATGTCTCTTTAACTCTATATTAAAGTTAGGTATCACACCCTTTCAGTGGCCAAAATCATTCATGACCCTGTTCTACAAAAAAGGCGACCCAAAGGATATAGGCAACTATCGCCCTATAGTCTGCTATCACCGCTTTTTTCATCAATAATCGAAAAAAGAATTAGTAAGTGTATAAGATTAAAAATATAAGATTAAAATTAGTATAAAAAAACATCAACCGACAGAGCAAGCCGACTTTAGACGAGGATATTCTACGATGGATGATATCCACTCAATCGAAAAATTATTGAAAAATATAGCGAAACCAGAGACCACTGTTTATTGCGTTTATAGACTGCCAGAAAGCCTTTGACACGATCCTGCACTCTTCTATATGGACAGCTTTAAGATCACAGCACGTAGAACACAAATATATAGAAGTTATTAAGTTTCTATACAGCAACTATATTAGTAGGTGGTGTAAGGCAAAGCGACCCATTGTCACCGATCATTAGTCAAGTCAATTGGAACAGAACAGGACTAAACATTAAAGGAAAATTTATCAGCCATTTCAGGTTTTGCTGATGATATTATTCTTTCATCCGAAAATGCAAATGAATTAGAGTCAATGTTACTCTCACTAAAATCTGTGAGTCACGAAGTGGGTTTGCAAATGATTCTAAATAAAACCAAAATTATGACTAATAGTATAAAATACCCCTTGTATATTGACCAATATCCAATAGAATACGTGGAGAGCTACATATACCTAGGAAAACAAGCTTTCTTTCAGCAAGCAAAGCAATACAAAGAATAAATTTTTGAGCTTAAAGGAAATTTTAAAATCACCAATGCCTATAAAATTTAAGAAAAAAAATATGGACACCTGCTTGCTCATGGCATTGCAGTCATGGGATTATACACAGAGAGTGAAAAACAAAATTAGATCCTGTCAACGAAGTATGGAGAGGAGCATCATTAACGTGAGAAAAATACAAAAAAAAAACCCAAAAAACACTATACGAGAAAAGACTAAATTTATAGATGCACTTCAATTCTCACAAAATTTAAAATGCCGCTGGGCAGAACATGTAGCCAGAATGGAAGACGACCGTTGGACTTCCAGACTGACGTCATGGCAGTGTCCTGTTGGTATTAGAAAGAGAGGGAGACCACGGACTCGCTGGGAAACAGATATAATAAAAATAGCAGGGAAGCACAGGAAAACAATAGCCACAAATAATGGAAAAATCTGGAGGAAATTCAAAAATAGTAATTATAACTATAATTAATAATAATAGTAAAATTTAATAAACTTACGTATTTTAATAAAAAAAATAAATGAAGAATATTAAGAATGTGTAACAATAATAATACAATAATGAATCAATCATAATAATAAAAATATTTAATGTAATGCAATATATTCAATTTAATGTAATGACAGAAATGAAAGGTTTTTATTTTTATTTACATATTTATTTATTTATGAAACATGGCAGTATTCGAAGCATATATTGGCCTATTATATATTGCGGGTTTGATTCGTTCAGGAAGACAGAATTTGAGTGATCAATGGGCACAGGAGGCACAGGATGGCACAGGGGTTGAAATATATATTATGTCTGAACAACGTTTTCATTTTATTAAATGCTGCCTGTGCTTTGATGAGGAGACTTTACGCAAAGAAAGAAAGACTTTGACAACTTGGCACGGATTAGAGAACTATACAAAAACAAGATTGAAAATTGCAAAACTGCGTACATCCCCGGTGACTATCTTAGTATTGACGAAATGCTAAAATCTTTTCGAGGCCGATGCTGATTTCGCCAATACATATCATCAAAACCTGCATAATATGGCATTAAGATAATAGCTTTGTTGGATACTAAGAATTACTGCATTTTAAATCTTGCGCTTGAAACCCTTAGGTCTTGCGCTATATCAGTGATCATTTAAAAAAACGTCAGAATTTGAAGCGCCTGCTACGAGAAATGCGTAATAGAATCAGAGAGTTCAATGGTGGATCACCTGAAGAGGCTCCTGCAAAAACACCCAATTCCCGCAAAAGATACCAAGTATGCCCTGCACAAAAGGATCGTAAAACCAAACACACACGTCGAGGTTATGACAAATATATTTGCCCTGATCATATCATACCTTCCTGCAGTGATTGTGTAAACAATGAGGATTTTAATTACATTTGTTTAAAAAATCCAAAAATATATTAGGTAGGTATAATATTTCTACTTTTATTCCTAAGATCAGAGTGTAAATATGCAGTATAATAATAAAGATTACGAATATATTAAAATAAAAAACATGAAGATGTTATACTTTACATACACGGGTAATAATTTTTAACCGTCTTCAAAAAGGAGAAGGATCTGTGTTCGACTGTTTGTATTTGTTTAGATATGTTAAGCGACTACTTCAACTATAATTTCTTTACTACTAGCACAAGCGTTACCTCCCCACTTTGATGACGCTTTTAAGCCCCGCTTAAAAGACCTCGGTCTTTTAAGCGGGGCGTGAAAAAGGCGTGAAAAAGCATCTCAACAGGCCGCCATAGTGTTGTGTATCATGCGGCTTTGACTACACTTGCCATGAGGATGATGACCACCACTTTTGGACTCCACTTATTGCTTTCCATCAGGCAGAGTGAAGTCGTTATTGTCAGCTTAAATAAATAAAAAAAAAAACAATTGTGAACTGATATTCAAAGTTAGTTTTTTATTCGACATTGTAAACCACTCAGGATCTTGATCTAGATCTTAGAGTACAGGGAAAATTACGAATAAGGTTTTAACTTGCACGTTTTTATAATTTAAAGTATTGCTCAAAGGAGTTGCAAAGGTGCACTGTTGGCGGTTATCTACTTCTGTTAAAAGTCAATTATACTTGTTGCAATTTTTTTATTGTGTCATTACTTTTAATTAAGTCTTATAACTTTCTGTTTGTCGCAGCTATTCGTGATACACCTTAAAATAACAGTAAGTTAAAGTAGTGGATGTGTAGTTTTATAAGGAGGTCTGGTGGTCTGTTGGTCTATTGGTAAGAGATAGAGTCCTGTCTGCCGATGTTTGGCCTGATAAGCCGATGTCCTGGCTTCGATTTCCACCCAGGACAAATATTTGTGTGATGAGCATTAGTTTAGGATCTTTTATTAAGTCAATTATTTTTAAGTCATATAATATGATTAAATGCTAACATGGGTGTACCGTTATGAAGGTATACAAAATCTCGTTGTTATATGAACAGCATTTTACATTTCAATAATATTTATTTTTCTTGTATACGAAAGTACATTATGGGCGTGATGTAAATCCATACACGTATAACATTGCACTATTATTGCGGTTCCGCTTGCTAGAGTAACGGGTTTATGGAGGGCTTATGTTTATTGAGGGAGGAGGTTCAGTGCGGGGTGTTTTACTGTTCCCGTTACAACTTTACTTAACATTACCTTCTGACAAAATGGAGTTTTATATATTTTCTTCAAAACAATTGACAGAAAATTAAGAAGAAGAGGCTTCTTTTATTACACACTTATTTACAATCAAAGTCAAGGATTTTTTATCGCTTTTCGTCTATATTGTAACTTACCTTCACAGCTACACAGTCGGCAATATAATGTATGTATGTATATAAATAGTCAAGAGTTGATTAATACACTTTACCCATTTAAATGAGTATTTTAATCTGATATAATATTAATATTCAACTATAGAAATACATATAAGGCACTTACCAACCAATAAAATAGTGAGTAAGTTATAACCGCTAACAGAGTATTTGATATTTTTTAACCATTGCCATTAAAACACAAGCGTCGTCATTACCAAACATTTTATTCTTTATATTGTTTCATTCAAATCAATAAGTGGTAGAGCCATGCTTACGCACAATGGGTCGGCTCGGCCGGTGCGATACCATGGACTCACAGAATTAATTAGTGAGGCTTCCGGAGGCCCAACTCCCATTCTCCTGTTTCCACTCTCCTCATCCCCCTCTCTTCTTTCCCCTTACGGCATACACCCACCCTCATCACCGTCAAAGGCGGGCAGCATACTTAAAACTCTTGAGTTACAGGTCTCCACGGACGGTAGTTGTCACTTATCATCAGGTGACCCGTCTGTTTATCTGTCTTTCTTTACTATAAAAAAAAACCGATTACTATAAACATTCATTTGTTATACAAATGAAATCAAATCCTACCAGACGTTTTCAAGTGACGTATCTACCTACCAAATTACAGTTACATAACAATTTAATGTTTATATTTGTAAAGGAAACTTAACCATATATTATTATTAAACAGTTCTTCCGGAGTTAGTATCGGAGTATATTAAACTTTTAATGGACTGAGACGTTTTTAGAATGTAGTAAGTAGCTACTACAATCACAAGTACACCAAAGTTTTATAGCTTTCAACTTTCCTTCGCTGTTTCTACACATAGTGGTGTACTACACACATGTGTAATGCGAGACGGAACTTTTATAGTTTTTACTATCTGTTACAAGTCTCGTTTATTGCCAGTACATATACATAACTTACATTACATACATTCTCTCACGCCCGTATCACTGAGGGGCGGGCAGAGGAGTTTCAAACGCCCACTTTTGACAATCATAATTTAGTCCCACGTACGTAATAGGGGACAAGCCCATTGCCGTCATTTGGGTACTGTGAGACTGTATATATTCTGTTTGATAGATAATAAAGAGTTTTCTTAACAAGAACTTTGTTTTTTAAAACAAAATAAAACACAGAATTTGGATGAAGATGATTAAAATTTTTATTGTATCACAAAGAGTAAGGTTTGGCTTTGGTTTGGTTTGGTGGCCATGTCCATGTCCATGATGAAATGGATATCACTGGCATGTGGTTTCAACAGGATGATGCCACATGTTACACAGCCAACAAAACGATCAAGTTATTGCAAACCAAATTTCCCGATCGCATAATTTCACGAAATTCGGCTGTTAAGTGGCCAGCCAGACATTTGCCATCACATTTTGCCAAAAAGTGATTAATTTTTTTTTATGAAGGAATCGACATCTGCTAGCGTGATCGTAGTGGACATTTGCCAGATATCAGTTTTCATTCATAATTGCCAAACCTTAATCTTTGTGATAGTTCTTTGTTTTAAAAAACAAGGTTCTTGTTGAAAATCCCTTTAGTTCGATACCATAGGTGCCTTTTTGGATACCCATGGGAAAAGAAAGGGTGGCCTTACCTAATCAATCGAGAATCACACTACTTATTATATATTTAGTGTAAGAGCAGGGACAGTTATACTTTATGCAACTAATACGAGGCATGCCTTTTATGTTTTGTCGTTTGAAGAAAAAACTAGAACCTTATAGTACTTTTTATTGTTTTTCAAAGTGGGGAATCCACGTAGCTTAATACACTTTTCCATTCGCTCAAACCAGTTATTATAACATTTATTCCACTCTAAAGTGGGGGTGTTCAAAATGGCTGACTTGAAAGCGTCGACTGCTTCTTCACCGGACTGGAAACTTTGACCACGAAGACTTTTTTTAATTTTAAGAAATGTAAAGAAATCATTAGGGCTTAGATCAGGACTGTATGGAGGATGGTCAAGAATTTCTACTTTTTCCTGCTTTAAATACTCAATCGTTTGACGAGTGCTGTGTGAGCTTGCGTTATCGTGGTGCAGGATGATGCATCGCTTTGAGTTAGATTTTCGAAGTTCGGCGATGACTTGTGGTAAACAAACTGTGGTATACCACTCTGCGTTAAACGTTCTACGATTTTTGAGTGCAATAGTCGCAACATGGACGGTTTTTCCAACGAACATGGCCACCATCTTCTTTGAAGTGCTTCGAGAACGAACAACTTTAGTCGGCTTTGGCTCGTCTTGAAAGACCCAGATTGTAGATTGTTTTGAACCCAGATTGTGTTTGGAATCAAGATCGTAGGCATAGATCCAAGATTCGTCACCACTAATGATTGACTCTCCTCGGTTGAACCTTTGCAGAGTTTTCTTACACCATCTGACGCGGGCCGCCTTGTGATCGTCGGAAAGCAAATGCGGTATCCAACGGCTAACTAGCTTTCTCACAGCAAGCGCTTCATGCAAGATCCTCTGAATGGTTGTCCCTGAAATGCCTAATAGAGCCTTTATCTCTCGATACGTCACATGACGATCTTCGATAATTATTTGTCTCACAGCAATGATGTTATCTTCAGTGACGGCGGATTTTGGGCGTCCTTTGCGAGATTTGTCACTAACACTAGTATTTCCACTAGTATGTACACTAGTATGTTCTGGAATTCTAAATACCAGCGTTCGACAGTTCACAGACATGGGGCTTCATCACTGAACACAGATGTCAGCTCTTCAAAACACTGAAGTCGTGTCAGGCCTCTTCTAAAGTTGTAGAAAATTATTGCATGAACATTTTCCTTAGAAAGATTCATTTTCGTACGTAACCTGATAGTTTCCAATCCACGCTGTGACTAAACAATAGCACTAATCCAAATACTTTCAACTATTTTGAGACTCAACATTTAAACACATTCGAATATGGAACAATTCCAAATTGAAAATTGCCGGGAAATGTGGAAACGACAGAAATTAAAAGGCATGCCTCGTATTTCAACTACCACTTGGTATCAAATACCAAACAGTGGCCCTGCTGTTGTGACGTATTCGGTGCTTTATTGGTATAAATATTTAGGTATTAAATAATATTTTTTATAACTCTAATTTTGTAGATTTTTTTTTTTTTTTATAATATAGGGGGACAGACGAACAGACGGGTCAACTGATGGTAAGTGACACCGCCGTCCATGGACACTTGCAACTCAAGAGTCGCAAGTGCGCTGCCCGCCTTTGAGGGTGATGAGGGATAGGGGATGCAGGGAGCGGAAAGAAGAGAGGAGGGATGAGGAGATGGAAAAAGGACAAAGGAGATGAGGAGAGAGAAAAGGGGGGCGGGGGAATTGGGCCTCCGGAAACCTCACTCAATTCGGGGAAATGCAACGCAAGCGTTACTTCACAACGGTTTTCTGTGAGGCCGTGGTATCGCACCGGTCGAGCCGGCCCATTCGTGCCTAAGCATGGCTCTACCACTCTTAAACTGTATTAATCAATATTATTAACATTTAGTTCGACAAAATATTAAAATGCGATAGGAGGATTATTCAACGGTTATAAAGACTACACGAGATATAAAATTCCTTGAGTTTGATTTTACCCAAATATGTAATTTACTCTAACACCTGTTTAATTGCGGTTCTCATAAGGTCCCTTATATTGTAAGCTCTGATTACGTTCCCTGCTCGTCCTCTTCCATATACCTTAAATATACATTTATTAAGGAGTATATAACTTTAAACTTTTGTAAATGTTCTGCGATGTTCTGAATAAAGGGCAGGCTCGAAGTACTTGAGACCGGCAGGCCTGTATGAAAGGTTTAGAAGGTATGAAAGGATAGACGAAAGTGGCGGACTACTGTCTGCCTATCCGAAATATATGGAATATTTATATATATTTATGTGTTTTGTCTTCTGTAATTTAATAGACAATTTCCCGCATTAAGAATAATTCTTGTGTCGCGGGGGCTTTTCAATCAACGTTCGTGAACATTGTGAAGCGGCGGTAGCGTGATGGCTGAAGCGTCAGACTTGCGATCAAGTGGTTGCGGATTCAAACCACGCCCAAAACACTATTGTCGTAAACTCCCCCCTAACAGAAGCATTTAGCTTAGCTGGGGGGTTAACAAGAATACTAGTAATGTGTGACCAACGTACCTAGTATTCTTTAAAAAAAAAAAGGACCCCTCGGGACAAAAATTTGTGTGATCCACTAATCCCGTGTGGGAATTGAACCCACAACCTTCGGTTTAACAGTCACAGTCACTAACCACTAGACCAACAGGCAGGTTGTCAAAATATATACTTACACACATTATATATCCAATGCCGTAGGTGAGAGACCAAAACGTTTAAATGGCGGTGTTTATGCATTATAATACTGCCTCTGAAACTACTTCACTAAGCGTTTTCGAGCAATTCTTGCTGAACTTACAAATCTAGTATTATTACTAGAGCTATTAACGCACGTAATTACTCCAACAATGTTAGCTTAACGTGTAACCCATAGGCGTTGTATTATCAAATAACAACAAAAGCAAACTTATTTGGTGCTTGTTTTGCAAAATGACTCCAATCTGCATGATCAAAAGCAATAACTGGAGTACAAGAGTTGTGGTCACCATCTTCATTGCAAGTTCAGTCAATGCAACATGGTGACCCACACTATGGCGGCCTAGTGAGATGCTTTTCCCGCCCCACTTAAAAGACCCGAAATCGAAGTCTTATCCGAAAGTCGAATCCGAACCGTTTAGTTAGAGATATAATGTTCCATTCTAAAACAGTGACTCCTCAGGCCAGCACGTGTTGTCGTTTAGAGAAAATGAGAAGGTAGGACCAATTGGATCCCACCAGAAAAGCTAGATCAATCTTAAATTTTATATCGTCATCGATATTACATATTTATTGCAAAGTTTTAAATCAGTACCAACAATAACGACAAGTGTGTTAAATTCGCTTACAATATTTTGAAATAAGTTTAAATTGCCAATAGTGTACAAACGGTGGTCTTACTTACTTCCCGACAACCTGGGTGGAATACGATGCATTGGATTTGTGTTTATAGGTACATAAACTGCTGAATAACAATACTAAAACTATATGAATATATGAATGAAACAAGAATATATACGTAGTAATATTAATAAATAAATATATGAATGTAGGGGATTGGACAAAATAATAAAGATATGCTTTTGCCATACACACCTTAAACAATAAAATTTCCTCTCACTCACACTTAACTCATTCGTATTTTCGCTCTCTTCCGCTCATCTCACGTTCCATTCCTTCATGTAGATGGGATTATGAAGAATAATTTATTTTATTAAACGTTTCTTTTGGCGTTAAACTGTTAAAACTATTTTTTTTTTAATGAACAATTTATTAACGAGAATATGAACACTATAATCAACCTAATTACGTTACTCTCTACAAAAATAACTTAGTTAAGCACTCGTCAGAGCAGTCAGACAGATAAGAAGCTAGTAAGCAATTTCACAGGTTAATGTGTAATTTAATAACAGTAATTAAGTTAGATATTACTAAAGGCTCTTTTTGTTTTGTTACTTCGTTAGTATTGGTCGTTTGATAGACCCTTATAGTCTTACTTTTGTTCTTCGATCATATCTATCAAAAGTTACGACATAAATTTGCCAGTAAGAACAAAAACAATAAACAAATAAATCAGAGTGACTTCGACAATTCAATCCAGGTCAATACAGGTAGTTACCAGAACCTAGGTATTCATTATTGTACACTCTGTCTGCTATGGAATGACCCAAGATTTTTGAATTGAAATATAAAACCTATATTTATTAAGTGAACGTTAGTGAGATGTTATCTTTATATATATAATTTTACTGTACGTGTGTATGTAACTGAACTACTTAACGGCTGGATTGATTTGAATGATTTTTTTTGTATGCGTTTGGGTGGCGCCTGGAAACTGCATCTTCAGAGCAACGTCTGTCGGGTCCGAAATAAATACTCTTATCAAATCTATAATGTTCTGACATAAGGACCCGTAAGTTATGTGTTTATAGGTTTATGTCTGTATAATTATATACTAACCTAAATTACACAAAGTGAGTTAGTGGGACCAAATTCTTACTGGCAAGATGTGAGTTAAATAATATACATATGTGAGATTAAATTCAAGTTGTTTGTAGATTAACGAATTAATTGGAACGGAGTGAGAATTCAGTTTTATAAGTGAAATTACCAAACTTTTCTTCTAACATTATCTTACAAAAATGTCTTCATTCAAAACATATTTTTGTGAAACTAATTTTGTCCTTAAATATAATAAAAGTGTTTTTTTACATAAGCAGGAAAAATGTACCGTCACGGTGATCCTTTACAAATAAAGGCCATATCTGGAAGACTGCCAAACAGAATTATAGAAGCTAATAATGAAATAACATGTACAAATGCATCATTAAACCTCCATTGACATATTACATTGAGTTCTCGGGTTCAGCAAGCCGTTCCAACGGCAGAACTTCAACTCTTTGAAAATAAATTGTTAAAGATGCTCTCTCATGGTGGACCCTGGTTCACAAGGAATACAGAAGTACATGAGTACCTACAACGGTCCAGAATAACGGAGGATATATTTGTGCAGAGCATACAAGGAATGGCTAGCACATCACCGAAATAACGGGCTGTAGAACTATAGGAGACATAAAGGAATAACGAACGAAAGCGGACGATCAAAATTTAAATTAAAGCAAAAGCAAATAGCGTCCATTTTAATTCATATAAATAAATGAGATATAAGATGTCACGTCAAGGATGTGAACGACTTCGATCGCTATATAAGATAACAATAAATCCGATTAAAGCTTAAGGCCTGACCCGTTGGCCCGTTTGCCTGTAATAACATAAAAAAAAGAAAAAAGAAACACAGTCATATTTAAACTAACCTTCTTTCTCCAAACATTTTAAATGTCTAATTATGTTACTTTTTTACAGCAATTTAGACAATAGTATAATCTATGTAAATAACAAATATTCGTATGCTCTTTCTGTAGTCGGTTCTTATGAAACCATCCTATTCAAGCTAACAATGTGATTTAGCAAACGTTACCACGCTTCTGTTTATTTTGATCAAAGTAGTCTGACAAGATTACCTGTGAAATTGGCTTTTTGGAAGATAAATTACAAACATTACTACAGACAGTTTGAGGTAGCATTCTAAAGAAATGAAACTGAGATAACATTTACATACATAACGCCTGGATCCTCTTAGAGGTAAACAGAGACGTCTCGGACACCCCGGTTTTTGGCAAAATAGTGTAGCCGCAGTTTATAAATTCAAAAATACCGATATAATTGGTTCAGTTGAAATAAATGATTTTGATTTCTGACTCTTATGATACCCATGGGAACAGATGGGGTGGCTCTATTATTCTTCACCAATAGTCAAATGGCTAACACGTTTCAGATAGAAAATTATAATATATAATAGTAAATCGATAGAAAACCTTTCAAATCAGACAGACACACAGTCAGATACAAACACCTCTTAGCGGTCACACTTATTTTGCGTCGAGGGTTAAAAATCTCGTTACAGATTTTGTCAAACGTAATAATTAATGATTAGTTGTACTGAAACAAAGCGAGAATAAGCTTATTACGCTTTGTTCCAAAATATAGTAACATTGCTGTGAAGGGTCTATTCAGAGTTTAGCGAGCAACCCAAAGACCCTTGAATGAATCAACGTTGTATAAACATTAATCTTGGCAAGATTAACTGCGGCTGTTTGTTTGAATATTACTAATATTGATTTGTATATCTAAATATTTTTTCTCCCATGTCTGTAAAGTTTTCTAATCTATAATTTCAAAAGTCTAATCTATAAATTTAATCTAACGAAACAATTTGACCTAGTAAGCTGACATTTTATATGAAATATTATTTTTGTGATAAAACTGCGCAGTACTTACAGAAGTTATCAAAATATAGTGGTAGTTTTTAAAGATAAAAAATTATACTAGCTTTCATACTCACGGAAATTTTCGACCAGGTTACACATGCCGTACCAGTAGTCACAAGATGACCGACAGAACATACTACCATCACCAATTGATGTTTGCCAAGGATTACACATGAGATATATTCAAACCATCTCATGAATAGTACGTACATTAAAATTATGGGGTATAACTTATTTGTTTTCTCTTCACAATAAAAGTGAAAGTAACAAACATTGTGTGGCCGCCTTGTTCTAGAAGCGGTCAGCCGGGAAACCTTATTATCGGAGATAAATTACAAACAATAGGTTCACAGTTTTTTTATTAGAAAAGGATAGCTATTACACATTATGTACTGGAGTTAAATAGAAGCGAGAGTTAGACTCAGGTTAGGACTTTGTGAGGCTTTTATTGCAGTCCGGTCATTGATAGCGGAGACAATTACGGAAAGAGGTAGTGCCGTGCGGTGCGGTGCAATGGTTATGAAATAGTTGCATTTATCTCACTACGCTTTTCTTCAGTTCATCAACAAAGTTAAGATGCATTAACTATTTCAATATACTTCTTAGCTTCTTTGTAATCAGAACACACATATTTTATATGGTTCCTTGTGAGTTGGTACTCTTTATATTTTTCTTCTTGTTGGTGGAGTAATCACCACTCTTCTCTATTCCCTGCGAGCTCTTTGAACTTTTCATAACTCTCGACTCCCACTTTCTCTTTACCAAGTTGCATTTTTTTTCCTAGGCCATTCTCCTTTTCTCTTTCGTCTACTTTTAATTGCATTTGCAGGTCCTTACAAGTGGCCTGTAATAATTTATTTACAACTATTATATTTAAGACTTCTTCATGGTTTCTTTTCCTGACCAACTGATGTTCATAAAATATTTAATAAATTTCACTTACACAATTTATACACAAAACAGAACCAAATACTCCTCATTTACTTTAAAGAGAATTCACCTCCTCACGAAATTGTTGAATTCAGAGATAGCATCATAGAAATTTTAATTTATGTCTTAAGCAAATATTTCATTTGAGTATGAATATATGATGCCAGTGCAGGCGATGCAATGTAACCGTGTTGGTTCAGAGCCAAATGCAGCCTTCATTAAAATAACCGTAAGCCCTTAGGCACTCAATTGTTTCGCTTTAGATACAATTTTCAATTGTTTCTCTGATTAATCAGTGTTTTGTGGAGTAAATGCTCTATAATTAAGAACAAAAGGGATGCTTAATTTATAAATAACGTAATTACGTAAGCTATTTAGTGTTTGCACAAAGCATATTTAGATTTAAATCTTTACTTCATAATTTTTTGGTTACCAGAAATTATTCGTTTTGCTTAACTTTTATATAAATCGATGTTTGTCTGTTCACCACTTTCTTACCAGCTACTGATCCGATGGTTGGGGTTTTTTTATTTATAGTAATAAGATCTGATGTATATCTTCGAAGGTAGGCAATGGTAGCATTCGATAACTAAAACCTAAAATGTCGTGATCGCTGCGCGCATTTACTTCTAAACGTTGAATTCGAACCTCAAACAACATTAGATAACTCATACGCCACGAAAGTAACTAACAAAAGTGTTAAAGGTAGAATTTACATATAAAAGATACAATATAATAATAGGAATTCCTTTATAGCCCCCCATGAATCACGTCACAAATGTGATCTTGTATCAAAGTGATTAAAGACTTCTTTTTTTATTGCAAGCATATTTCATATATATGTACGATATATATTATATCGTGGTAGAGCCATGCTTGGGCATTACGGGCCAGCTTGACCGGTGCGACACCACTGTCTCATAGAAAACCAGTTGTGAAGCCATGCCTGCGTTGCATTTCCCCAAAATTAGTCCTCTCCTCTTTCCTATCCCCTCATCCCCTTCTCCTCTTTTCTATCTCCTCATCCCCCCTCACATCTTTCCACTCTTCTTTCCCTGTCCCTCGTCACCCTCAAGGCTCACTTACAACTCTTGAGTTGCAGGTGTCCACGGCGGTTGTCACATTTCGTGATTTATCTGTCGTCTTCTATTATATAAAAAAAAGGTTCGCAGGCTTTTTGTTCATCTTTCTGGATTTATAAACCTGGATATAACATATGTTACTACTCCTTCAGAAAAGTTACCTAAAAATCGGATGGTAATCAAAACTCAGTGTACTAAATTAATAAATTACCTTTATTTAAACCATTAGGTAAAGGTTTGAACTATTTCGAAGGTAAGAACTATATTAATATAAACCCTATTAAAAATTACGTCATCAGAATCAGGATTTTCTGTAAAAGGTCGTGCGTAATAAAGGCAAAATTAAGAAATTGTTGTAATTGAATAAATTCCTTTGATTTTTTTTCTTTTTTTTTATTACATGAACATATTTTCCTCGAGTTATAGGCATATTGTTAAGAGAAAAAAAAATATCCACGCATGTCAGCTTTTTCTTTTGTTTCCACGCCTCTTATTGACAAATGCACTCAACAAATAGACGACTTACTAATGAAAATGGGTGAAAACAAAAGAGCTAAAACGATAGCATGCAGATTCAATACCGACGGAATTGGAAAGAATATTTTTGTCTGATAGATAGCAGAATAGGAACGAAATGAGTGGGTTATGTGAATGGCAGCTTATCTATTTTTTAGCATACCTTCTCCACCTGTCAAACGTTTGAGCTATAAGGTAGGAATATGTTTAAAAATGACGTAAAATAAATTGGAATTTTGACGCAGATAGGTTTTAATCTTGTTCGTACAACCGACATTTTGGAAATAATTTACGTTATTAGACTTGTCTGTTTCATGGTATTTATTTAGTTCTTGACCTATTTTTTTTTTTTTTTTTTGGTGAATTTGAGGTATATTTTCTTAAGAGTTTTGTTAAAAAAAACAGTATAAATGACCTGAGAGAGCCATGTCTATTCAAGTAAGGGCTAACTCGACCGGAGTATTACCACGGCCTCATAAAAAATACTGTTATAAAAACATTAGGCAATGCTTGGGTTGTGTTTCACTGGGTGAGAGAGGTTACCGGAGGACAAACCCAACCTCTACTGCTTTCATTTCTTTTCTTACCCTTCACCTCAAAGGCTGACACTTGCCATCAGACAGAACATCTTCTCATTAGATCCTCTATATTATAAAAAAAGTACTACCAATATATGAACAAATGCAGATTTCAATTCCTATCTATTGTCTAAAATATATGTACATTAAATCTGGTTCGTTCTCTTCAAGGTTATCTGGCTTTGTGTAAACCTTTAGCTTTACTTCAACATAATCTTGAAGTGATTTATGCTGTATTTCAATTAGATTACATCACAGTTTCTGTGGGCTTCAGTCCCAATATTGAGTAAGTATACGTCTTTATTTAAATCACTTTCAAGTAAGCACTTTGAAAGTCGAATGTACATAACAATTTTGCTGATGGCAGTATAAATTTTGACCTAGTCTTAGACTAGTTACATAAAGACTTAGTCTAGTGTTTAGTGACGCTGGTTACTGAACCAGATATCGTTTCAAAGTGTGTGATTAACAAATGCTGATTCCGAGTCTAAGTGTTGCTAGTTCGAGTTATGTTTATGCGACTCTCACTTGCTTTTACTCCCCAATCCATCTGTTTTAGTAATATCCGTTTCTATCCTCCCTTTCCTGACAAAATACTCTTAATTTTCCCATCCAGTGGCCTGATAAAGGCAATAGACTTGCCTCTAGAACATTGTTTCATTCATGTCAGCCTTCCTAATTAAACTGTCAGCTATATAAATCAATTTAGGAATCCATTCTCAGTTTCTAAAACTCTCAGCGCTTCATTTTATTAACATAATATACTGTCCTAAAATATGACGACACCTTTTTGTAATACCCTATACATTAACTGAAAGGAAATAGACAAATTGGCTTATTATTGTTAACCGTTTGATGTTGTTAAGAGAAAAGTTAAAAATAAAAGCAATTTTTTAATATAATTTTTTCCACACTACACAAAAATACAGTTCATTACACATAATTCACCAAAATAAATCACATACGTATATAAAAAGCTCGTAATACTGTACAGTTAGATCAAAATACGTGTTTCAATAACAAGGAAGTGGTTCAAACCGCTCCCATATTTCCGCAGTTGCCACCAGATGTTCTTTGCAGCACAGACCCAGTACCAAATAATTGAATTGAACCGATTCCGTTCAAATTTCCGGCCCTTTATTTTGTATTCAACAGATATCATATCGAATTACTTAGCTGTAAACTAGTATTATGACGCTTTAGATGCCGAAATTAATATTTAAAATGAGATGAATGATACTACTATGATACTACTACGAGTATTATAAAATTGCTTAATTCGACTAGATATAATATTACGCCTTTTGCAAGGTTCTAAATATTAACTAATGCTTAAAAGAGAACAAGATAAGTATTAATAAAAATATAGACTAATATTATACACACATACATTGAACACAGAACCGGTCACCATTTAATTTTTTGATGACCGGTTCAGTCGTCTACGTGTCATGTCATCATATTTGAGATGCCTTTTATCCAGAAAAGTAAGTTGTGTAAGGAAATCTAAAATATTAACAAAATCTACCAGGAAATTACCAAAAGTCAAGAAATAACACTGTAAGTGCGACCTTGTCTTAACGTGTCTGGTTTTATATTGCTTGTGTTGAAAATGCTTAGCCCCTTTACTCTCTTTAAACTCACCTATGGTATATATAACGAAAGCAGAATACTTTATAAACTACAAAATGAACAAACTCCATGTCGTAAGTTAAAAGACGAAAATACAAAAAAGAAAATACTGTCACTGATATTTCGTAATGTGTCAACAGCACGAATAAATACCACTATTTCCCATCACAGAAACAGAAATCGAGCAGGTTTTTTGTTTTTAATATAAAAACAAACGTGTAGTGTCGTGGGACACCAGATGAGAACGAAGTTCCTTATTATAAAAATATTAATTTCAAGTTCTATTTGAGGTATAAAGAAAATAATTATTCGGGTATACATTTTTTATTATGATTTTTTATCCATTAAAATAAAAAAAAAAAACTACTTTACAAAATTATCTTAACACCTTTATTTTATTTATAATGCTTTATAAAAGTACATAATAATAATATATAAAGAAACAGATATTTACATGCATAATAATACAAACTGCAATAATAATAACAGTCATCACGTAGACTATATATTAGACACTGTATAGCCATCATACATAGGCTATACATAAAAATCTTACGCTTTTTTTAACGTTACGGACGCCGCAAAGCCTCATAAGGAACTTCGTTCCAAAACTATTTTTCTTCTAAACGGTCTCTGGTTTGCAATTAAAATTAGCGAACTTATTCACTTTGCAGAATGTTCGCTGATTCAAGTTGGAAAAAGATAGTGTGTGTGAGAGTGTTGTTATCTCTACGATTACTAGGTAGTATTTTTATTTGTATTTCTACTTTGCATCGTGAAGTCGTCGTCGTATAGTCTTATAGATATAAATGTACTTGGCAGAATATGCAGTCTTCATGTCCCTGAAAACCTGTAACCGTCATTTCTTTGCAGTTCTTTTTTTAGATTAGATTATATAAAAAGACTCATAAAATTTAGCAAAACTGGATAAAATCGCTGTAAAAACTAAAAATAAAAAATCAACATATTATCAGCTCTAGAATATCCCGTTGCCATTACCTCATCCTCATACGTCAGGATTAGTTGTTACTTCCGAATTTGCCAATTTTTTGATAGAGAGGAACAAGTAAAAAATTATGTGCTAAGAATATACTTACTTTTTATTTATTAAAATAATCCCGGGGAATCCCGTCCAAACGGGGGCCCATTTTCAAGCAGTTAGTCTTTCTGTTGTGACGGTGCCTGGTTTCAAACTGATTATACTATATACACTTGACATACTGTACCATGTAAAAAATAATTGAAAACTAAGAACTTTAATTACGAACTATAAAGGGTCAAAACAAATTACAGAGCTGTTTGTTAAATATAAAAAGAAAAAATACTTAACAAAATAATTTAATTAAAATATTTTAGTTGATTAGATTAAGAGAAACATAAAAAATCAATTAAAAAGAATCAATTAAAATTACGGTCTATAGCTATTGTAAAAAAAAAAAACTATTTAGATTTTGTCAATATATGGTTCATTATACTTACAACGAGGCCATGTAATTAATTGATATGACTTAGCTTTTAAAATTCAATAAGAAAATACAAAATAACGTTGTAAGTTACTTTAAACGAACTTATCCATTTAAAGTTTATCCTTTATCCGTTTATATTCACATTTGTTCTCACTACACATAATTTTTTATAACGATATAAAAGGTTTATGTGATCTGACCGTCGGTGTCAAAGGCGACTAAGGGCTCGGACTGTTACCTATCACACAGCATAATAAGTTTATATAGTTGTGACGGAATCATGCTGAGGTTATGAGTGAAGAGGACTTTCTAGAAACTGAACATTTCTTTTGCAGTAGGTTGTGGATTATGATAAACGTATTCAGATGTATGGGAATGGGCCCAATGGGCACGTTGTGAAATTAGTGAGATTTTCGGAAGCCCAACCCCACGTCTCCCCTCATCCCTCCTCTTATCCCTCTGTTCCTCTTTCGCCTTCCCGCGTCCCCTATTCCTCGTCACCTTCAAAGGCACTTACGACTTTTTGAGTTGCAGGTGTCTATGGACGGTGGTTTATATATACATACATATATGTATATATATTCAGATCGAAAGGAAATACCAAGAGATAACATAGTATTTGATAATTTTTGTAACTTTAAGTGACACTCGAGTGTGTTTAGTTGTTATGCCATGACAGTTGAAGTAAGTGCGTCGGTAGGCCGTACCTACTTATCATTATTATAGAAGACAACGGAATAATCGGTGGTTTGACATTTAACCTCTCTGTGTTTTATGTGATAGTGTAAATTTGATAATATTTTATCCTAAACTATTGTAAGTCTCATAGGTGACTATAAAAAGTTTAAAGAGTGCATTTCCTTGAAATTTGTGAGGTTTCTGGAGGCCTAACTCCCCTCTCCTCATTCCTCTACCCTGACCTCCCGCCCCTTTTCTCATCTCGTCATCCCCGCCTCTTTCCCCTCCCCGCATACCCTCATCTCTGTTCATCCTAAAAGGCGGGCAGCGCAGTTACGACTCTCCAGTTGCAGGTATCCATTGGCGGCGGTTGTTACTTAACATCAGGTGACCTGTCTGTTCGTCTACCTGCATCCAGGTCTGACTATAGGTTTTCAAACATACCCTGATATCAGACCTTGAATGAAGATCTTTGTTATAACTGTTGTACTTTATATATTTCGACATACACGAAGTGTTGCAATAATATAGAAACACTAACAAAGAAAGACAAAGCGTCAGACCTTAGTCTCTACTAACCCCGAAGGTAGAAAGGCGTGAAATGTTATGCATAATAAGTATTGTTTATCTGATTAAGTGTAATTTTAAAGAAGCTTATTCTGAACAAAATTCTTCTAAAATTATTTACTATATAAACTTGATTAATGAAATAAACGTCAATCATAACAACTCAGTATTTTAGTTAGGTACCTTAACGTTTCTTCCTCTTACTTATTATGAAACAGGATTTAAGTGCTCCTCACAATTTTATTTAATGTATTAGACAATACATTAAATAAAATTGTGAGGAGCACTTAAATCGCAACCATTAATTTGAGTTACTTATATTCTGCACTTTTTATTTATTGATTTATTATGCAAGCACTTACAGTTGTCCAATATTTACGAGCCATCATAGCATTTCAACATTGGTAAAAAAAAAAAGAAAAATTCTTGATAGAAGGCATTCAATGAATTCGATACAGACAACGAACAGCGAGCCAATGTATGTGCATTGTCAATTTTATTATCTTCTATATATATATAAGAGATTTCCACCGATATATTGACTCATCACGATATCTCTGGAACCATAAGGCGTATAGACTTTAAATTTGGTAGGAATATTCCTTTTGCCGAGTAGAGGTCAGCTAAGAACGGATTTAATGAAATTCCACTTACAGGGGGTGTTGCGGGGGTGGCAACAGGTGTGGTGCTAGTTCTAAAATAAATGGGAATGATCTAATATAGCACAATTACATCGCAATGAAAGGGTGTTAAGGCCTATAATATCTGACACAAAGAAATAATGATACAAGTTTATTGCTTTGCATTTTTGTTAGATGCATTAAATTCTAAGCGGTAACTATGGACTCACTCACATAAGGACGCGTTCACATAGCTTTTAAGACCCATTTCGGGGACAACAATAGTCTTTGAGTTCTCTTGACTTTCTGGCTCTAAATCAGTGTTGACACTTTGTTGTAGGTTGCTGTTGAACTTGCATAGTGATGTGGCTATTCAAACTTTACTCGAACTTTGCCAATCGTAGAGAGAACTGCAATAGTTCTATAGTTTACAAGAGACCTGGAGCCATCCTTGGGTACATAACTCATCTTTTTGAACAGTTGTTAAAAAGGTAAAAAGAACTTTCACCTTCTAATACCTGTGTAGATATATACATACAGTGTCACGACGATTAATTTTCGACGCTTGGATGACATTGACAAGGGACCCCAAGTGTCACTTTATGATTACTAGTTAGTTAAATTTTCTCAATTATATGCCATTTACATCAAGTGACACAATTTTAATTAAATTTCAGTTCATTTTAATACGTTTTAAACTCTTTTAGTGTCGGTCAAGTATTAAGTATAAATTTCTAAAAAAGAAATAAAACCTATAAAAAGTCAGAACAAAAATGTTCTCTTGAAAAGACATCGAACAATTCTCGTAATTAACAATAGTATGCGCCAAAAGTCCGCCATTTTTTGCTGCCTCCTCCAGCTGTGTGTCGCTTTTAACGAATTCCGCATGTAGTTTTATTACTTTTAAGTACTACACACATTTCAATTTCTTTATATTATGCAGCAAGCTGAACATTGCACATGTCTTTTTATACACAAAACATAACAAAATATTAATATATTTATGCGCTATTTATTACATTCGTAAAACCACAAAAAAACCATCGCATGAATTAGTAAGTTTTTATTTGTATTTTGGACGTTATTGAAAGAATACATACCGATTCTTTTAATAACACGTAGCTGCATGTCTGTCACAATATATCTAGATAAATAAACTCTATTTTGTAACTGCATATCGTACTTCTATTGTAACGCCTAATTTATACGCGAATCATATAAGATGTTATGATAACATGGGCCCATTACTAAATCTCATAAAACGGCCAATTTTGCGTTACTGCCTGCGACATGCGATGCTTATCACTAGCCTACGACGTGACTTGACCTCGCCCCCGTCACCGGGGGGTGGGATGCGCCCGCGCCGCACGCACTTGAATACCTATACTCGGCCTGTTAACTCGCTAAGTTTTACATTCACGACCTGCTGTCTGTGCTCAAGTAAAATACGAGTATTGCACCTTATTTCAAATTTAAAAAAAAGTAATACGGCATAGATTGCCGTAAAGTGAAAATTATTTAAATACCTAAGATATTTACTGTGTGTGTTACCCCCATATTATACTGGGTAAGTGTTGTAAGATATTTTATTTACTATTTAGTGTACACTTCCTAGGAACTTTCTTAATTCTTGAATTTAACTGTTCAGAACCTTGCACAGTGATTGTTATGCAAAGATTATGTTTTAAATATATGTAGTTTACTTCTTGTATAAATGTGTTGATGGTTACCTACCTACTTATTGTAAAATTAATAACTAAAATTGCCATTATAACTTATATTTATTAACTTAATGTAATGTGAGACATTGTAAAAGTATTAAGACTTGATCTGCCACGCTTCGTTCACTGCTTACGCCGCTACTATGCCTGCGCTTAAGATGTGCACGCTCACGAGGTGTTGCAGACAAGTCGCCTCATTCGGCGAAACATAAAACGTCTGGATTGTTCTTCCAGGGTCCTAGTACCAAGATAGTGGCTACCTTGAGGGCTGCCTGACTTGTAACCCGGCTGGAACTGGCGACACTGGTACGAGTCTTACTGGTAGTCCTGCACCTGAAAAACCGGACCTAGATCGGGATTGGGATCACTTCAGCTTGCACCCACCAGGATAGTAGCGTGTGTTGTCAACCAGAACTGGCTCAGTGTGTGAACCCCTCTGACTCTTCAATATTCAACTTCGTGTATAAAATATAGTAGTGTTCCTTTTTCCTTGTTTCATTTCCCTAGGGAAGGTGTGACACTATGTCTAATGCATGCAGTGGCGGCTTTTAATTAAGGCTACACTAATATTCAACTTGTGTTTTGGTGTATGTTTTGTTTTTGTCCTTAAATAAATATAAATATATAATAATTTATTATGCACAGCTTATACAGCATTTAATATTTTAAACAAAATATTTATGTTTTGCTTAGTTTCATAAAATAAAGAGTATTCAAATTCGTTTTATTTATAAGAAATAAATTTAATTTAAGCATTTAGCTTGTTTATTTAGTCAAAGTAGTGCTCAGGTTGATTGCTATAAAATGATTAAGTAGTCTTATTCTGTTAATAGTATATGTATAGTCACTCGGTTTCAGAATATCTTATTTTTTTTTAGAAGTTGTAAATCAAACGAACAGCTAGAACGAATCTTAAATCATAAAGATCGATCAATTCAAACTTGAGTTATACATGATATTAGAAGCGATTGCAAGACATTTGCTATATTTCTAAATTTCTGGAGAAACTCACAAGAAAAAAACAAACAGGAGGGAAACAGGATGATTTTATGATTTTATTGTGGAAGAGCTACGCTTAGACACGAATGAGTCGGTGCGACCGGTGCGATAGCACGTTCTCACAGAAAACCGGTTGTCAAGCATCACTTGTATTGCATTACCCTGAAATGAGTGACGTTTCCGGAGGCCCAACTCTCCCTCTTCTCTTTCCCCTCCCCTTATCCAATCTTTCCTCTTTCCCATCTTCTCATCTACCCTCTCCTCTTTTCTCTCCCCGCATCCCTTCATTCCTCATCACCTTCAAGGGTGGGCATCGCACTTACGACTCCTGAGTTGCGGTGTCCATGGACGAAGGTTAGATAGATAGATAACAACTTTATTTGTACAACATTTTTAGAATTATATTTATACATAGAAGTTTAACACATATTGTACGAAGGGCGGCCTTATTGCTATACGCAATCTCTTGCAGGCAACTTGAAGATGGAACAAATTGATTCGGAGAGACGTTGCTAGTTTGTTACCTAATAATTATAAAAATATACAGATATTCTGTACGTTCAGTTCTTTAGTATACTTAAATGTATAAGTACAAAGCATACATTGACAATATAAAAATAAACATATACCTACTTAAATATAGTAAATAAAATATACACATATAAAAATATATGTTATATATCTACATACGACATACAGAAAGTATTAAACTAATGTGATAAAAAATAATCAGGAACCGTTTTCTTAAAATTGGTGATTGTTTTCGCTAGCCTAATGTTGAGTGGCATGGCGAAAGTTGTTACTTACCATCAGGTGACCCATCTGTTCGTCTGTCTCTTTACGAAAAAAAGCAAGGATGTTTCTGATTCTGATTCCAATGTATAATTACAAGTTACAAAAATTTTAATAAAAACCACATTTACTTCTACTTAATATACACAATACATTCTAGGTATGTCTGAAAAGTTTTTGATGTTTAAATTCATACGTCCTCGGCCGTGGGCGTGGTTGGCGGATACATAGTTATAGAGGGACTTTATTTCAGACTGCATCTCTTGTAATGTTTCCCCAATTAGTTCTTCACATGTCTCTATTTTTATAAGGTCTATCCAGTAAAGAGATGATCGTCCTCTGGACCTCTTACCTATATCTAGCCTTGTACCAGAAGATATTCAATGAAACCCTCCTTTCTACACATGTGAACTTTGCATTTCCAGAAGCACGGTTGACGAATGTCGTTCTTTAATATCAAGATTAGATTCGTACGAAATGTAATCCTACGTCAGCACCACATTTTAAGGACAAATTTTTCGGTGGTTATGAGGTATCAAAGTCCAGGTTTTCTTATGAATGGTATCGCAGAAGAGAATTTTATTGCGAAATTTAAAAATCGCTTGAAAAAGCTTCTGTTAATCCCCGTTATTAGTACACGCGTCATCAACGACAGTTCATGGCAAATTCATAATAGTCGTATTTCAACCAGCAGCCGATTTCTGGTTTTAGTAAAATCTCATTAGGAACTGTTCTGTACTTAAGCTAACATGCAAAGGTGTAAAGTACTATCTAATTACTGAATTGCAAGAGGTAGTCTCCACATACAATTTTAATTAACAAGCCCACTAATTAATAATTACCTTACACAAATGTTGCCTTAATTACCTTATTTGTACTTTGTACCAATTGCGTTTTACTACTAATTAGGTTTAGTTACATGTTTGAGTTTCTTATTTAGAATTGTTCGAAATTTTGTATCTAGTTTTAGCCAAATGTGTTTACTCATTACTGGTATAATAAACAAGATGATGTTTGTACCACTGCTTGGTTTCTTTAGTGTAAGTTTTAAACGCCCACATTTTGCCTGTTATAATTCAGGTCCGCTTACGTAATAGGGGCAAGTCTATTACGGTCATCCGGGCACTTACGGAGTTAAATGGGAAAACTGGGACTATGTTAAAATGTTAAAATGTATGTTTAAATTTTAAGAGGATAAAAAAACAAAAAGACACAGCTTATACGGATGAGTTAGCGATTGTAAGCAATAAGCTCAAGCAAGTCAGGGTCGCATGATATGTGACTTGTTCTAACTGATAGTATGGAAGTCTGATAAAAAAAGATACCGAGATAAGAGGCCAATGGCTAATTCTTTAACTATATTTTTGTTCCCGCCTCTTTTACTTTTCAGACATACCTAAATCATCACAAAGTTATTATATCAATTAGAGTACTTTGAATAGTAAAACAATAGGTTAATAGACTAGGTTAGGACTAGATTAGGTTTTCTGTAAAACGTCAAATCATCACAAAACTACAAATTATAGTAATTAGATATTAAAAAAAAAATTAACGCTTTCACTTACGCTAGGCGCGTGTTACGAGTTACGTGCTAATAAATAAAAGTAATCCTTTGTTTATTGTTATATTTTTAGCTAGTTTTTAGTCATGTGCTGTCAGGTCATGCCACGTTGTGCTGTATTTTTATGTGTATGTATTTGTTATTTTTTTAGTTTAATTAGTTTATTTTTATTGTTAACGTCACCCTGTTTTCGCGCCCTTCGAAAACCAGCACCGCATGTCACACATGCAGTATGTACCAAGATGGCGGTCATTTTAGATGCACATATTAGATTGTTCCTAGTTATTATAAACTTTAGAAATATTATTTTTAAATTTAATACTGTGCGTATTGTAATAAAATGTTTTTCTTTCTTTCTTTCTAATCAATTTGGCAGAACACAAATCTTAAGATTATATATTGGTAGCTTATGGACCCTATTTAATTTCTACTAGAAATCCTTGATTATTCGCTGAAGTTAGAAGTTCCAGGCGTGAATTTTACTTAATAACTTGACTATGTATTTTCTGATTGTGGAGCCTGATACGATTTGTTAATTGCATTTTAGGTTCCTAGGTCGAGAATAATTTAGTTACATACTTTTATATGCAACTTACATATGTATTTCAATCGGTACTCGTCATTTTGATATCTTTAATTTCTTAGGTAGTGTTTCGTAAAACCAAACAATAGTGGTTCCTTGTAAATACGAGAAATTACTCTCCTAAATGTTGAACGAACTCAAACAAAATAGTACAAAAAGGTCGATTTTATGATGTTAACGATGATTACAGTTTAGCGTTGGGCATTATGAGGACACGCAACGTATACTTACACAATAAAAAAAAATCACTTATATATACTCGTATAAGGTATAGGATAGTGATAGGCATATTAAATACCATTTGACAACTGTCATTTGGTCCTATTCATATAAAGAATTGTCAAGAAACGGTCGCTTTGGGCATGAATGACGAGAAAATTGAGAGTACATTGAAAGGAAAAAGGAAGAGAGCAAAAACTGAATATGTTGAGTAAGTTACAATCGCATACCTAAAACTCAAAGGGATTAATAGCATTTTAAACCAATTCAAAAAGTCATAAAATATCAAATCTTCTACACTATATGGCGATAGCGTAATGCCTAATCGAACTTGCAATCAAGTGGTTGTAGGTTCGAACCCTACTCATTGCACTACTGCCGTGAACCCACCCCTTTTTTACGTGTGAAAACCCCCTCGGGCCTCATCCTACCGGAGTTTTCGGTGAAACGGTTTGTTAGACTCGAAACGAATAAAAACAACAGGTTTGCCATGTGCCAAGTACGAGGGGTCCAGAACGGCTTTAGTAAGTCATCCGGATCCCTCTTAGCGCCTGCCTGCAATAGCGCGGGCACCACGTTCAGGTGACTCTCAATAAGGCGGCGTCAATACACACGCAGACGTCGCCGGCCGCTGGCCACTATGGCGGGTGGACGGGAAAACTCGTCCTGACCACCCGCGGAAACACAGGTTCACCAGCGACGGATTGGGTCCGAATGGAGATCGTCGTCCACTCCTAACACAAGCATTCAGCTTAGCTGGGGAGGTTGATAAGAATACTTGTAATGTGTGACCCACGTTACTAGTATTCTATTATAATACTAATATTCTGTCAAAAGTAAGTGATAAATGTTTATATGAACATGCACAGGCTTCTATATCCTCGAGGGGTAAGCAGCTGTACACCACATTTTTCTAATATAAATATTTTATTCCCACTTAAATAATAGGCAATTCCCCATTGCCCATCCCTCATCACCCCCAAAGGCGCACTTGAGCTGAGGTCACCCGTCTGTTCATCCATCCCCCAAATTAAATATGTATATATATATATATATATATATGTTGCATGTAACTGGGCAAGGTATAAACTTTATAATATGTGTATATATTATCCGATATTATCCAATCCCTTTGTCATCTTTCACGAAAGCACGGCACCCGTCAGGAGGTAGCTATTTAATGAGGGCACTAAAATAAATTAAAAAGAATAAAAAATAAATAAAAAAAATGAGATAATACCGAAAGCCTGTGTACATTACTATATTCAACTGTTATAATCATAATCCTTCGTCAATTTTCTTCCAAAGGTTGTCTGGTCGAGATCGCTCTTAGAGTTAAGAACGCTTATTGTACTCACATTTATTAGGTTAATAACTAATAAACGGTTTAACTGCTATTAGCGTATAATGAAGAATATTTATATCAGAATATATTCTTTAACTTGACCAAAATTTTAAGAAGTTTTGCAATATATATATATGTATATATATAATTGTATATTTTATTTATTCTGTTTATATTTAAATAATTTTACATATAAATATTTAAATTTATCACCCACTATGATCCTGGGTCTTAAGCGGGCGTGAAAAAGCGTCTCACCAGGCCGCCATAGTGTGGGTTACCATGCTGTATTGACTACACTTGCAATAAGGATTGTGACCACCACTCTTGAACTCCACTTATTGCTTTGCATCAGGCAGAGTGTAGTCATTATGGTAGGGTATATATATATAATAAAAAAAAACATGAATGCATCATAGAATTCCTCCGCATCGTCGGATACTGAAAGCGTTCCCAGGAAGCTGAAAGCATTACCACGTGGAATGGCAATGCATATTCTCTGTGCAAATATTATTATTCTAATCTCTATTTGATTACATATAAATATAAATATAAATAACCTCTATAAATACATTTAAAAATAATATTTATAGTTTTATGCAGATAGATGATGTAGACCTACAGAATATGCTTAATCTTTGGATATCTCAAGAAGAGAAACCTAAGCTACGCATAAGTAAAGAATTAAGGGTTAATATCCGAATATGAATACGGAATAGCACTAACGTGATATAATATTTATATGACAAACCATGTTTGTGCCTAACGAGACCAATTCAAATACCTTGGCTTAGTTAAGTACTCCTGATGAAAACAGCGACATATCACCACATAAGCGCGGCTTGGGTCAAATGGAGATAGCTGTCGGGAGTTCTGTGTGACCACAGAATGCCTATCTAAGTAAAGGCATAACTATATAAAACGGTAAGACCAGATATGATTTACAGAACCGGGTGCTGAACGGTCTAACATAACACACGAACAGCAACGAAAACAGTAACAGCAATAAATGAAAGGGGCAAATGAGTTGCAGGGAGAGTAACCCGACTAGATAAAGTGAGGAATGTTCATCAAGTATGTTCATTAAAATAGTAACATAACCACACAAAACCATAACAGTGCAGTCCGCTGTCTGCACTGTTATGGTAACACTTTGAGAAGTGAGGATGTCAATCGAAATACCATTTTTTTTTTTATATTATAGGGGGGCCGACGAACAGACGGGTCACCTGATGGTAAGTGACAGTCTCCGTCCATAGATACCTACAATTCGAGAATGGTAAGTGCGCTGCCCGCCTTTAAGGGGAATGAGGATTTGAGGATATGAGGATTTTGCTGTGAGGGGAGAGAGAGTGGTATGAGGAGAAAAATGAGAGGGGGAGTTGAGCCTTCGGAAACCTCAATAATTTCGGGGAAATGCAACGCTTTGCTTCACAATCGATTTTCTGTGAGGCCGTGGTATCGCAGCGGTATCCATAAGAAACCTCGAACACCAGGACGACCATACGCAACCCGGTGGTCAAACATGTAGAAAACGGGTATAAGCACAAAGACAAGCCAGCACAGTCCTCTCTAGTTCAGAAATATAAAGAGACCCGACCCTCAGCTAAACTGGGAAGAGGTTTAAACAAAGAATAGAAAATGAAAATTGGAAATTTAAATTTAATTAATTTAATAATTTATTATCTATGGGATTTAGTAAGAGAATTATTCTTAATGAGAATATAAAGCTGTTTGATGAGATTGAAACCAGTTTGGTTTTACTGATAATACACAAGTAAGTACAATATCTACATAGAGAACATTTTAGTGTGGTAGGCCCTCTACCAAGATGTATATGATAAAATAGTCACAACCATCATAGTCATATTTTAAGAATCCCCATAGAGATCAAAGTTTACCAAAGCTGACGCTGAGATTTTATGTCGGATTCGAATCTACTAAAGTTACATTTTGTTCCGCCACACTAACATAACTTACACCATATATACGAGCAACTATTGCTCTCACTATATTTTAATTAATCTGTAGACTATTCAAAGTCGGCCCAACGTAATACCAATTCATATAACTCACACATGTACCTTTCTTCTGTATTAAATGCCTATTAAAATGTCGTATTTTCTACCCTTCCTAGTACAAATGCGATATTACGTGGAGACCTTTCGTGTAACGGCCATAAGTAATTCATCAAGGCTGTATGTGTCGGGTACGTGGAGCCCTACTTTAGTTAAGTACCAATTTGTTAGTAGTGCTTTGCTATTTAACGTTAGCTGAAATCAAAATGCTGTTATAATTTTGCTGCGAAAGTGATAGTGTGTGCCTATTGAAAGTTAACCTTAAACATGAAAACATTAAATTTTTAAATTTATCGATAAGAGTACTATCGCTACCGCAAATTGGTCAGCAGTATTGACACTATTGAAGTATTTTAACCTACGAAAGTATACATTAACTTAACCATTATCATGAACATGCAAAAACTAACATTATAAAGAAGTTAGTTTTTATGTATTTTCTCACAAACCGATTGAATAATTGCAAAACAAAAAAAAAACGATTAAATCTATAGTTACCGGAGGCCCAACCCCCTTCCCCTCTTTTCCCTCCCCATTTGCCAATCCCCTCTTTCCCCTCCTCAGTTTCTCCTGCCCTAAAAGCGGACAGCTCACGTGTTCATGGGCGGTGGAAGTCACTTACCATCAGGTGACTCTCGTTAGTCCGCCTATACCTCTCAAAGCTGACACACTAACGTCTGATCCAAGAATAAACAGAGTTTGTATTATGGTAACGGTGCTGATAAACACTCTAATACATTTTAAAGTATAAATTATTATACAAATTATAAATAAATTACACCAAGACACAAAACAACACACACAATCAGTTGTCCAAGGAATTACGTTGTAGTACAGTCGTATATTTTATTCCTCTGGCTTAGCAGATAGTTTCACTAGCCAGAACACTAACAGACCTTTAATTTAAAAAAAAAACCTTTAATTAAACAGCTTCCAATCTAATTATACGTTTTTCTGGAAGCTGCTTTTTTACTCTTTTAAATTAACATATTGTTTAAAATAACTTCAAAATTACTTCAAGTTATATTGTCAACACATTTTAGTAGCGTTAATAATCTACGTTATCATAATTAAAAAGTAATTAACATTTGAGTGTCCATGAAGTTTCTTACCTGTTCTTCTTCATAGGATCTACGTATTGCAATAAGCCAAGGTAATTGGAGCAGACTGACTCCCTCTCCCTCTTAGCTTAAATAATTGATTTTAAGTGTAGAATATTATGATTTTTGTTTAAGGATTCAAACGCTTTGAAAAATATTGTAATCCCTTTGATCCAGCGATGATCAGGTAAAAGGATAGATACCGTCAGCTTTTTACAACTTCGATGACACCGATGACGTCACAAACACCTGTCTTTTTTTTAAATCTATTAATCAATGTCACTTTATCGGTGTTTAAGCAGTATTTCATAGCCCATTACTCTTCAATATTCTCTTCTGAATATCCGTCTGACATGTTTTTTAGGCCACACTTTTTGTCATGGCCAATTTATTATTAAGTAATTGGTCATCATGAACTTATATAATGCCAGTTTGAAGTTCATTAGATAATAGTAATTACGTTTAGGAGCGACAGGTTTATGAGTTTTGTGATGTCTTCTAACATACATGGGTATTTTTGTATGTATTTTACTGGTAGATATAATTTTATTTTGAAGAATAAAGTATATTAGTTTAATATCTATGGAACAAAATAATCCCATTCAATCCAAATATCTTATACTGGCTGTAAAATTAAAAATCAAAATAAAACTTAAATTAATGTTAAGTGCTATACGTCCTTCTTTTTGATACCTGACAGCGTGTACGCTCAAAGAATCTCAATGGAGCATTTGTAATTAATTAGGATTAAGAAGATTTTCTTAATCAGAAACTACTTCCTAAATTAAGAAAAACACAGTAAAGTGATCTTACTTTTAAAACTTTACTGTGTACTTTCATTTAGGCTTTTATATGTCTCGTATTTTTGGATTAGCTACATTTTTTCGGTTACTGACTGTCTGTGGATCCCCTTGATCCAAGGGATACGGAAAGTCAAACGAATTTACAGTAACTGACAGGAAGAGAAATGACTTTCTTGCCGCTCATCTCTGTATATATACTATGAGTTTCAAATGAAAAGTTAATCCTTATTTACTTTATTTTAGATTTGTAAAAAAAGTATCAACAAATCTTATATTTACCTTGGACATTTAAAATAAACATTTTTTGACTGTTCGTAGCGTTATTAAAAACTATTTATTTATCATTATTATTTTTGTTATATGTTAGGTTTCTCAATATAATCAAATTATTAACATAAATAAATTTTGAAACCCCTGATTTCTTCTCTACAACAATTAAATACTGTACACAGTAATTTAAATGTCATAAAGTGTCGAAAAATAATAATAATAAACAATAATAAATAAATATTTTTTACCCTTAACCTTTTACCATTTCATATATCAAAGAATATGTTTACCTCAAATAAATATACAAAACGGTCAATAACCTACAATCTAATTGTTTAAATATAAGGCATTTAAAAATAGCATTCTGCGATTAAATTACCATTCATTGTAAAATGCCTGAATCCGGATTTGTGTACTACACTGTACTGTGTGAAATATTGGGTTTGAGTATATGGAGAATATTATAAGTAGTCATTCTGTGAAATACTTATCCTCCTATAGAGTAGAAATTAAAAGATTTAAAGGTTTTTATATTCAAGCTACGTATTTTCCAAGAAACTGATATAAATGAAATCATAGATATACTAGCTTTATTGTATGTCGATAAACAAGAGCCTATACCGTTCCTTATTTATATTTTATAAAATCGATCCAGCCGTTTAGCCGTCAAGAAGGGACAAACAGAAGAAGCGCAATCTATCTAATAGCATTACTTTCGCATTTATGATATAACTATACATTTAAAGACATAAACCTGTTTGTTTGTTATTAACACATTTGAGTTAAATCCTAAATTGTATAATTTATGCAGAGCTCCAATTCTCCTTATGTATAATTTATTAATTATTCGTAAACTTAATAGAATCTTTGCATTTTATTATGTGCACAATATTTTTTATTTATTTTTTATTTGAATTACCATAATTTCAGGTAAATTCTAGTGATACCCGTACCTACCAGGTGCCTATAACAATAAAATTAGTAGGTAAAGATAATATAAGAGATAAGAAAACAATCAACCTTAAGAGAATGGATGAGTTGCCTCTATATCTAAGCATACCAAGTTAAGCAAATTAAAATTCCTTTTGCAATTTGCTAACCTTTTATAATCCTTTTTACACAACTAAACGGAAAGTACCTACTTATCTAGTATGTCAGTGAGACTCAATTAATGTTTTCAAAGGGTAGGGGGAAGGAGGAGGGGGGTAGGGAAGTGAGAATACTTATTTCACTTCACTGCAAGGATGGCGTAGTGGTTTAGTCGGTCACTTCGACACCACACGCTGTGGGTTCGATCCCCGCATGGGACAACACTTTGTTTAATGCTCAAGTTATTGTTTCAGAATAAGAACATCCTGACTCAGTTCTGGGTGTTCTTTGTTTCTGTTGTTACAATGTTTGTAAAGTCCCCCGCGACACAGGAATTAATCCTAGTGCAGGAGTTGTCTTTTATAAGGAAACTACATCTAAATGCCTGAACAGATTTGGCTGGTATTGATACTGGCTGGTATCAATATAATTCGAAGTCAGGAAAAAAAAATATTTTTATTTTTTTTGCGATAACATGGTAGCTCGTTAACACCACACATTAGTTAACTGAATGATCTACTAAAATTATAGGTACATATGTATATATAAAAAGTTTTGGCCCATATTATTATGCTCAGGCAGATGTTACGAGTATATCAAATAATGTTTTAACTCGCATAACATATGTAGTTATTTAAATATCGAACAATAAAAAAAAGGTTATCTTTTTTGAAGATTGTTCATTTATGGGGTTGTGAACACAATTCATCATCCCTTTTAATATTAAAGACTCCATAAGGCTTACCCACCCTTAAAAATAAGCTCCAACTCGATACGGTACGTCATTTATTAGGCACAAAAATGTTGTAAACATAAAGATATATTTCAATGTCGGATGGTACAACGTTTGATGTTAAATTTCTTTGGTGTTCTTAATGAACTGTTATTTCTAATTCTTAACTTTATATATAGATAGATTTACAAACTCTTTATTGTACAACAAAGAATGAAAATGAATACAGACTATGTACACATAAATTCTTAAAAAACTGAAGCGTCAGTACAATTGGGGGCTTATGATCTAATCGAGGTAACTATTCATGGAAAGAAAGATCGTGGAATAGATGAGGCGTTGCAATGTACAAACAATTAAACAGTCAGGATTAGTTATATAAAATAAATTAAGACCAATTAAGATTTTTAATTATTATTATTATATATTAGTAGTTGGATGACTCGGACTGCCTCGCACCAGTCAGTTCCAGTTACAGGTATTTGACCGTGACTTGCTTGAGCTATTGCTCATACTCCAAAATCAGTCTGTATAAGCAATATTCTTTTCTTCTCTTTCTATCCTAACGTGTCAATATACTAGGAATTTTCTCATCTAATTCCCAAAAGTGCAAGAATGTTGGCAATAGACTTGCCCCTTATTATATTAATTACGCCTCTGCCTGCCCCTCCGGGGATACTTGAGTGTATATATATATATTATTACATATGAATAAATATACATACAACATACCACTTTATATTTCATTATTTAAGCCATTTTCAACTTTGTTTAACACAATTAAAGTTTCTTGTCTAGAATTTAATGAAGCATCTTGTTTTTATCTAACATTATGTAGTAATATCGAAATTATAATTACAAATCATTAAATATATAATTATATAAATAAACTAAAATGTGAATATATCGTTTATTTAATTAACATTAATGTATTATATTTCAATGTTAATTAATATTTTACTTTTACTAAAACCCTCTGTCCTAAGTAAACATTAAATATCTGTTAGTAACAGTATCTCTACCCGAACACATTTTAATTAAAATCCTTTAGTTTCAGCATCGATTAATTAAAAAACATTTAATTGGTTTAAACAGATGTAGAGCGTTATCACGACCTCACGGAAAACCGCTTCAGAAGCAACGTTTGCGTTGCATTATACCGAAATTAGTGAAATTTTCGGAGACCCAATGATATTAATATATTTTTCTTCTAACATTCATCAATTAATACAATATTACTTTACATCACAACTACAATTAACATCAAAACAGTAATCATGAGAGGACTGGTATCTGAATTACGTGTCAGCGTGAGTACAAAGATCTAGCTTATTTAGTTGAGATAACAAGCATAGAATATATACTAAAATTGTAGTTTTTTTTTTTTTTAATAAATGCAGTTGATCGTTAAGGCAGTGAAGTAAATTACTATTTTATTATGAAGTTCTTACGTATTTATTTTACTTCTAAATCTTAGTCTTACCCGCTGCAATGTTGCTTGGTGAAAGCGAAGTATAATAAAATAGCATTTTCTAACGTTCCGTTAGGTGAAGGTATTATCTTTATCTCAGAGGATTGCGAACACTTTGGTCTACGGGTGACGTAGCCCGGGTGAGATGGGTCAATCCGTTTTAGGGGTTATGGAAGCATGCGATAGTGTTTTTGGCTCGCCCTAACAAAGACAATTATAGAAACACCGGGGTGAGTTTTGGTCGGTATGAGTCCGACAGGCCCTCATTTCCTTTCATGGGTAAGTGTTACCCATACTACCCGACAGGATTGTACTACCCGTCACGTTTATTAAGTTTGATTCGTTAGGAAATCGCAAGCAATGATAATACCCAATCACGTAGTACATTTTAAAACCAGTAGCATTAAAGGGATGATCATTTTATTAATTAATTAATAGTTTGAATTATCATAATCGCAATCAAATTACAATGGAATTAGCATCATTTCAAATTAATTTTTCAACCAATTTGCATTATAAGGCTAATAAAATTATACAACAACCATTTATTTCTCCATGAACAGTTTTGTTTATACAAAAACACTGTGAAATAAGTAAAATTTCGTCTGAATACGACAAGTCATATATAAACAATTTTAGTGTACTAGATTTTGGAGTGTATTAGCTAACAATAACTTGATATATTAGAAGCCAAACACCATCACTACGTAATGAACGTTAATTTAGATAGATAGGCGGAGTGAGACTCGTGATATCGGTAACATCGATATCTACCGATTTCCGTTTCGGCAAATTGTAATCCTTAAGAACCTTTGAGGAAGCAGTAAACTTATAGCTACATATATATACGTAGTAGCCTATGGTAATCAATATTCCTTTTTTATGAAAGCCGCTTTGGATTCTGCTAATGGATATTAATATATAATCTAATAATCTATCTAGAATTGATTACGATATTATTAACACAACTGCACTCTCAAGACCGTAAATGCTCTTTGTTCAATACAACAATGCTTTCAGAATGCTGTTGGGGCTGCCACTCTTCCGATCAGACGCAAAGCGCCACGTCTCTGATCACCATTGCTAACAAACCGGACTGCCCTATTTAAGCCAACTAAAACTAAACCAACCCCCTACTAACCAAAACCTACTTTTTATAAGTCAAAATGTTACTGTCACTGTATGGATAAAATTCCGAAATAAATGATTCATATCTTTATGTTTCTATTGTACGTGTGTATGTCACTGAACTCCTCCAATGATATGATTTTTTTTGTATGCGTTTGGGTGGTGTCCTGGATGGTTTAGATTTACAAATCAGCCTGGCAGTTGGCTACTTATCTATACTGCAACTTCAGGACTATGTCTGTCGGGTTCGCTAGCATTTATATATAATTACATGATGTTGTGTTAAAAAGAATAAATAAATACGCAATGACATGTCATTGCGTATTTTATAAAATATCACTATCACTTCACTCCACTATAATCATTAATTAAATTCTAGAACAGCCACAAGGTTATTTTAACTTTTTACCGCCATTGAAAAGCCTTTTATTAGTACATGATACACTTCTATTTCGTAACTTCACACAGACACCTAATAAATTAATTGAAAAATACATATAAACGGCACTGGCACGCTCCACAAGTGAACAGCTATCGAGGCTGACTCAAGATATCAAATTATTATGTATCGACATAATAATTATAATAATATTATTAAATGTGTATGTCTATGCTAATATTACAAAGCTCAAGATTTTGTGTTTGGTTGAACGCACTGATATCAGGAACTACTGGTTCTTAATAACATATAACATCAGACAATAACCATTAGGAGCTGAGGATCAATGAAAAATGTTGCAAAAACGGATAAAACTTATAATTATATTATATCTAGTTGCCTACGAGTCACTCTCTCTTGCGGTGTTGTTGCGTAAATTACGCGGATTAAATTAAATTCACCATGTAGATAACTAGCTATTATCTACATGGTGATTTTATTCCCTCACAATTATATGAATGGTACTTATTAATTGAAACATTATTAATGAAATATTCTACAGGTATAAGAATGACAATCCGCCTACAAAATATAAAAGAAAGAAGAAAAAAATATTTAGTGAATAGTTATAATGTACTTCTGAACTAAATAAACTAGAAGTCCGAACTAGTACTGAGTGAATATATGTACTAGATTGGAGCGCTCTTTTCAGTTACCGAGTAGGTACAAGCCTTCTGACCGACTGTTTTGCTTACACGTCAGGGGTCGTGGGCCCCTGCGGCGGCGCATGAATCATACGCTCGGTTCCCCGCGCTGCTAATTAAGTTTTGACCTTCCGTTACACAGACAAAATATTTTCTTTTTGATTACAGAGAACTAACATTAAACTTAGGTATAATAATAATTAGGAAAACAGGTAAATAGTTCATACAAAAATAAATAGGTCAGAACAAAGCTGATACATGCTTTATAACTTTTAATTAATGGTAGGAGTTTAGCAACTCCGACCCCAATGATACTAAACATTCCTATCAAGCAATATAATCTTCGTACCTTCGATGCCTTGACAGTGTAAGACTATAACGCTTATTGTGTTACACCATAATATTTGCAGCAATAACAAACTGTGTAGTTTCAAAACAGACCCACAAGTCGTTCATTTGAAGTTCCGTTTAAAGTTTAGTATCTGTTTATAGCCCTGGCTACCATGTCCAAAAAATACAACAAGCCTCAGATTTACGATACACATGTTAATAAACCTGTTTATCTTCTATTTTATAGATGTAAATAAACTATAGAATAAAATTTCTGAAATATGACAGGCATTGGTAAATACGGGTTGTATTTATTGTAAAGTACATACATACTCTATTCTTTTTAATTGTAGGTAATTATTTAGTTATGTACTTAATAACTCTAAATTAAACAATAATAAACGTCAGACTAACTAGCAGCTAATCTTTTCTGACGACGGGTGCAAAACCCACTTCATTTTTAAAAAAACTTTACAAAATATACCCTTTTTTACTAAAATGTTTTATACGGATGCTTTGAAACTTATGGGTACTCATTCTACCCTACAAATTACCTTAATTTCCACCCCGCGCCCAATGGAGCTGTAAAGCAACAGAAAATGTTACCATTTTGACGAGGTCACCATAAAAAAAGGTTGCACAACAAGGTACTATGAAAAGCTGAAACATTAATAATCAGTTACTTACAGAAAATGTTTCAACTCGTTACTTAAACTAATAGTGTTTAGGTATAACCAATGAAGCAGAAATTTAGTATTTTTACTTCGTCTGAAAGTGAGACTTTATTTTCCACGTTTGACATTAGTGGGTTAGAAGTGTAAAGTTGGACATATAAGAAATGAGTCTTGGACTGTAAGTAATCTTTTATATTATTGCTGTTTTGCAATAGACAATTCTTACTGAGAATTGAGGATTTAAAGAAGACGTGTCTTGTTTTTAAGACAACAACTCCTGCACTAGGATAAATTACTGTATCGTGGTGGACTTTACAAACATTCAAATAACGGACACAAAAACGCCCAGACTCAGAACAACAATTTAAGGTTTACACAAAGTGTTGTCCCGTGTGGGGATCGAATTCACAACACTCTGCGAGAGAGCTAGTGGCGAGGCGACCACTTAAACCACTGCATGTAGTCAATTCCTGGTGAGTAGAATAAGGAAAACCGATCTCTTCATTAGGTGTGCTAAAAGACGACTAAGAGATTTGGGCTGTTATCTATCAAACATTATATATACATTGCTGGAATAGTGGCCGTAGGCTTGTCTGTTCAATCGTTTGATTCTCATCTTTCTACCCCTTCGTGGATATAGATATAAATAAAGTTTTCTAATATTTTTTTTGTATTTTTTGTTTTTTGTTTTTGTTTTGTAATAACATTTTCATTTATATATTTCTTAAATATTAAAGTAAAGTATAAAAATACAACAACACTATACTACACTGAGCTCATACTTTTTCTATTAATAATTCTTCTCTTTCTCTTTCGATATATCTGTACCACCCGAAGGTTGACTGGCCAAGAATGTCTTAGGCATTCATTCCACCTGTCTACAGTAAGTGCATAAAGATTAAATCGTTAATTAACACGTGTCCATACAGCAGCAATACTGTATTTTATTTTTATAAAAAAATAATTCTGTTTCCGTTGGGATGACAGGGGCTTCTAACGATACCTTTTACGTGCAAATCTGTTGAGTCACTCAGAAGTCATGCTGGAATAAGGAACCTCACACATCTAAATACATGAATCCATAAAACCTTTCGGGTTATGGGTTGACGTTAGTCGGAGACTTGCCACAGACGCAATGTTATTTAGTTTATTAAAAATTATGATAAAAGGTTATCAGTAATGACACTATACTTCTGATCAAATTGTAAGAATCATGATAGATTGTTCTATATAAGCGAAGCTTATCCATAAGTAAATATTTTTTCATAATAAAAAAATCATGGTCGCGATATACCCTTGACAAAACATTGCGCAACGCCATAAGCGAACAGCCAAAAAAACATATGAAGAATCTAATCTACAAATAACAGAGAACTGTGCCACTTTGTTTCACGTTTGATAAAGTAACGTTTGAGAATATTAAATGCCAGCAAACAATATCTTATAACATAAACACTATGATATATCGCGTCAGGTAACTGAAAACGTATCACGTAGCCATCTAACGCAAAGCTGTTTTAATAATAAGTCACGTTTCTGCACATGTATGGAGGTTTTCCATATATGTAAGATTATTTTACACAAAGCAGGCAAGTCTATGATATTAAGTTCAGTGAACCAATGTCTTGGAAATGAAATATTAAGACTGATTTATGGAAAAAAATCACATGAATGAGTATACATTTCTTTACTTGTCTAAGTTATGTTGGGACTTATTTATCGTGATGTTATTTAAAGGCTTTTTGAAAAAATATTACAGTATGTGAACCGAGATCGCTTTATAAATACTATACTAGTGTATTTCTTTTTCCTATTGAAATGATAATACAAGTGTACGTATAAAACAAACGGTAGTTCGATCTGCCCGGTTGGTCTTGTGGTTTGATTCCCACACTGTATATTTGTAAACTTCCTCGCCCCACACGCTTAATACCTATTTCATCCGTATTTCCTGGTATTTTTAAGAAAACAATAAATATATATAAGAGCGGAAAAAAGGTTGTCAAACAATGGTTGCGTTATGTTTCACCGAGCGATTAAGGTTAGCGAAAGCTATAGGTAAAGACAACAACTGGGGGCTGTTGTTTCCCTTCCCCTCTTTCACTATCCTCGAATACACACTTGCGACTCTTAATTTGCAGTTAGTCGACGGTAGTCACTTCACATTAGGTGATCCATCTGCTCGTTTGCCCTCTACACCATAAAAAAATACAACCTTAGTGATTGTAGTAAACCTTTTCTAACTATATAACTTTATATAATTCACTGCTGTGTAACAGATGAACTACATATAAAATTGAAGTGACATAACGTCACTGCTAAGAGTACAGTTTACAAATTTAATAAATAATAAAAATATAACGTAGTTTTTCTAGCTACATAACTTTATATAATTCACTGCTGTGTAACAGATGAACTACATATAAAATTGAAGTGACATAACGTCACTGCTAAGGGTACAGTTTACAAATTTAATAAATAATAAAAATATAACGTAGTTTTTCTAGCTACATAACTTTATATAATTCACTGCTGTGTAACAGATGAACTACATATAAAATTGAAGTGACATAACGTCACTGCTAAGGGTACAGTTTACAAATTTAAGAAATAATAAAAATAATAAGTAATTTATTTATTGCAGTACATGCAGTTGTCTTAAATAGTGCAATATAGAGTAGCAGTGGACTACAGTGGGTTCATTGATTGATTGATTAACATACACATATCTATGGTACAATAAATAAATATATGATAATTCTTTACTAACATAGTGGAATTGATTACAGTCGGCAAAGTGTGGACATTAATTACGCACCTGCCTGCCCGTTACGGAATACAAGCGTGAGTGTATGCATGTATGTTTAATTTCTGGTGTCCATTTGATGACTACAGAGATAAAGGTAATGATTCGCTGAGTAGTTAAGGTGTAAAACGAATTAAATTTCGCATTTATAATAAGTTAGGATAAAGAAGATATTAGTGGCTCCATGCTCAGACAATGTGTGAGTGCTGCTCTAAACTATTTACTATATACGTTAATTTAGTCTTCTATTTCCTCGTGTATTCGGATTAGCTTTATTTTTCCGGTCGCTGATTGTCTTTGGATCCCCTTGATCCAAGGGATAATGGAAACCAAACGGTTTTATAGCAAACGACAGGAAGAAAAATGTTTTGTACCATTGGTCCACGCGTCTCTGTATACGAGTATATACTATGTGTATAAAATTAGAAGATTCAATCAACTTCATTTTGGTTTTTGGTTGTCTTATAAATTACTTCATAAATTTAGTGTTAAGTTTTACTTGTGACTTTCAAATTTAAATTATAATTTATTTTACTATTATTTTTAAATACGTATAAGTGTAACAAAATGCAATGAAACTCTGGAGGCACTTAAATTACTGTTCTGTACTTAATAATATCTAAACTTCAACGGAGAGCGACTCGCATCATCGACTGCCAAGATATTTCTGATCGACTTGACACCTTGGCGTTGCGTAGAGATGTAGCTTCACTCTGCATCCTCTATCGCTTGTATCATGGGGAGTGTTCAGAGGAATTGTTCGGACTTATACAGGCTGCTGGTTTCCGCCATCGTCCTACACGACAAAATATCCATCCCCATCACCTGGACGATTGGCACTCCACCACTGTGCGCTTCTCCAGAAGCTTTTTGCCTCGCACAACCAGCTTATGGAACAAATTGTCGCCTGCCGTATTTCCGAACCGATACGACCTTCAAACCTTCAAGAAGAGAGCGTACCTCTACCTAAAAGGCCGGCAACGCACTTGTGACTCTTGAGTTGCGGGTGTCCATGGGCGGCGGTAGTCACTTACCATCAGGTGACCCGTCTGCTCGTTTGCCCCCTATAGCATAAAAAAAAAAAAATAATAAAACCTTTGCCTCGAAAATATAATGGTTAGATGTTTACCTCTAATAATAATACAAGAACTTCAATGATCTGACCTCTCATCGTCTGAAAGAATAAGTTTTTTAATATATACATAATACATTCTGTGACAAAATTACCATTGTATATAAAAAGTCTAATCCCGGATTTGCAGAACGTGGTTTGTGTGTATATGGAGGGTAATATAAGTGAAAATTCTGATAAACATTCATCCTTCTACAGTATAGAGATTAGGGAAATATTAAGCGGTTTTCATTGAAGTGCTAGACTTACTATTAAGTGATAATTGAAATCATATATATACATATACATATATTAGTTTCCAACCGGAGCTTTTATCGCACGCACTTATACAAAATGTATTTAGCATTTAGCGGTGACAAGTAAACAAACTGATAGCTACGTTACTTCCCCATTTATAATATATGATAGTGTAGATTCAATGAGATAGAGATGTGTCATCTCTGTGTTGCTTAATATCTATCTCTATATCTTTGTTGCTTAATCTGTGTTGCTCATAAATGCATAATTTATTCAGAAATCCGATTCCCCTCATTTTTAATCTATTAATCATTCTTATATTAATAGTGGCACACATGTAACGTTAAAGAATGCAATAGGAATCAATCTGCTTCGCTCAGGTTTTTGTATAATATGCTCTAATTTATGTTAATCTTTTCAGGTAAATACTGCTGATACCCGTACTGATTACATATAACCAGCGGATAATATTGGTAAGCAAAGAAGATATTTGACATGAGAAAACAATTTACCGAGAGTGGTTTAGATGAATAAACATCTACTCCCTGGTAGGTGTGGCAATTTCAAACCACTCACGTAATTTGCTTACCCTTCATAACCCTTTTCACCCACTGCCCAAAAAGGAGTGTAATGTAGGAGTGTCGTATGGTTTTTGATGGAGTAGAATGGGTGATCCCTGTCTTTTTCAGAGGTACCCTCTGGGGTAAATTATGAATGGCACGGGAGGGTGACGCCTCTGCCTATCCCTCCCGGTATAAAGGCTTAAGTATTTTTGTTTTATGGCAAAGGTGGGCAATCATCTAATGGTAGGTGGTTGGCGAGTACAATCAGCATCTTTTCAATGGTAGAGCCATGCTTAGGCACGAATGGGCCGGCTCGACCGGTGCGATACCACGGCCTCACAGAAAACCGGTTGTGAAGTAACGCTTGCGTTGCTTTTCGAGCTTTTGGGCCTCCGGAAACCTCACTCAATTCGGGATTGAGTGAGGTTTCCGGAGGCCCAATTCCCCCTCCCCCCTTTTCTCTCCCCTCATCTCCTTTCTCCTTTTTTCCATCTCCTCATCCCTTCTCTCTTCTTTCCGCTCCCTGCATCCCCCATCCCTCATCACCCTCAAAGGCGGGTTGCTCTCCTGAGTTGCAAGTGCCCTCTTGAGTTGCAAGTGTCCATGGACGGCGGTTGTCACTTACCATCAGGTGACCCGTCTGTTCGTCTGTCCCCCTATAGTATAAAAAAAAAAAAAAAAAAAAAAGTAAATTTCATAACGGTAGGTTTGGTACATTTTTGTGTGAAATACAAAGGTGTACGTATTATCAAATAATTCCCTTTTAATATTAATTTGGTGAACAAAAAATTATTAAAAACGTTACAGTAAATCAGAAGGAAATTTCTCAACTATATTCAGTAATCTCATAAGATTATTAGTAAATTATTTAATTTTAGGACAGTCATCTACCCAATAACATAACTCTTATATCTTTACAAGTACATAAAGATATTAAATTATGCATTTATTTGACTTTCTGCCCATACATTGAACAGCAGATATTATATCGAATTATTTTTTATCTCATATAACATATGTACTTATCTAAATATCATACAATTTTAAAATAAATGTTATCTTTTCTGAACAGTCTTCATCTAAGAGGTTTGTGTACACAATCCAACGAAGCTTTTATTATTCAAGGTCTCTTCAAGGCTCGCGCACCATTAGAACAAGCTCCGACTTAATACAGCTCTGTCATTTATTTTTCTAAAAAAATTGTCAACATTAAAATTCCAAAATGTGGCTGCACAACACAAAATGTATATGTTTATAGTTTGATGTTAAACATATCTCTAATTCTTCTTTTATTTTATTTTTTTTATATTATAGAGGAGGACTCTTGAGCTATAGGTATGGACGGCGGTTGTCACTTACCATCAGATGACCCGTCTGTTCGTCTGTCCTTCTATATTATATTTAAAAAAAAACATCACACACACAACACAACACGCACGCACGCATGCACGTACACGTACACATACACCCTACTGCACATTACTCTCCCTTCACACGCAAGGTGGAAACTGTTGTTTATTTAATTTTTGTTGTTTAACCTCTCCTTATAGCAATATTTGTACTTTCTCCACATATAAAACTTGTAAATGTAATTACTATATATATATCTACTGTTATTTATATATAATCTGATTATTATTGTGGGTGGGGAGGACCTAGTGATCTGTAATACAGGATCAACACCTTCAGACACCAGCTCCTCACATATTCTAGACTGCGCTAGAAATAACATAAGTTTTAACTTATTTGTTTAAATAAGTCTTTAATGTGAGGAGAAATAAACGATTATTATTATTATTATTATAAATATACATGTATGCTACACATACAATCTATTTTAAATTTACTAATTTAAATCATATTAATCTTACTCTTCACAATTCTTCTCACCTACAATTTAATTATGCATCTTGTTACAATAATATCAAAATCATAATTACAAATAATTAAATACATAATGATGTAAATAAACTAAAATGTTTTTAAGATACATATACTAGTAGGCAGGCGGCAGAGGCTTAATTAACGCCCACAATAATAACATTTTGCCAAACACAATTTAGAACTATTCACGTAATATAGGGTACCCTATTACGTAAATATGACTAAACATGTTAAGCAATATTTTATAATTCTTATTATTGCTATTATGCGGGCAGATTTTTACGCAATACGTTTTTTTAAGTAAATATTAACTTTGCTGGTATTAGAATAAACCATGCCTTGATACATACATACATACAGTATAATAAAACCTTCAATTTATGATAGGATTTTTGTTGCAACTATGAACCTTGTGATACTAAAACATTTCTTTCGACCAATATACCAACCACTACGAACATATTTAGTCATACTTACGTAATATAGGGTACCCTATTACGTGAATATGACTAAACATGTTCAGCTATATGTATGTTATATGTTATAATTCTTAGTATTGCTGTTATAGGGCAGTTTTTTGCTTTAGATTGCAAATTTTTCTGGTATATAGACAGCAAAGGGAAGATGTTTAGGTAAGGAAAGAATTTTGACATCTTGCAAATGTGGCATTTGGCTACCCGTTCCTCAGTAGAGTGTAGTTGCTGGTAATAATGTTGAGGTAAATTTTAGATCATTACTTTAGGATGTGGTTATTTAGGCTCTTCCTACCTTTTGAATATTTAAATTCACACATTTATCAAGTTTAGAAAATGACTTTGGCTATTGCACATTTGTAAGTGTAACATTAAATTCTGTACGTGGACGTAAGTAGTTAGTTTTATTTCTAATATATCTATTTTTAGAGTGCCTAAATGTTGTTGTCATTTCGGCTATTTGAAGTATTTTATGTAAACGATCCTAAAATAATAATTAACAAAATAATTTACTCTTTGCTAGTTATTTTTTTTTTTCTAAAAAAGACTAGGATTAGTCTTTTTAGAAAAAAATACTTTAATTTAAATAACAATAACTTAAAACTAGGAATGAATCAAGTGTCTCTAGGAATTTTATAAATATACAAACAACGGATACCAACAACACCCAGACTCTACTACTCTACTTGTCAATCGCACACTTTTTAAAGTTTTTTGTTCAGCAATCAGAATCACTAACCGTAAGACCAACCGATAAGTCCAAACTGCCGTTCGCTTTATACGTATACTGTTTTTATCATTTCAATATAAAATAAATGTATACAATATTTATAAAGCAATTTTGCTTCACCTACTTTATTATTTATTCAATAAACCTTTAAATAGCTTCAAGATAAAAACATCCAAATAGAAATTAGACAGCCAAAGGCAAAAACAACATTATCTTATAACATAAACATCTATGATATATTGCGATATACGTGAAATAATAAATTTTGTCATTAAAGAGCAGCTCTTTAATGACAAAATTTATTATTTCACGTAGCGACTTACTTTGTGTAGGTGTATATATGTGAAGAACTTCCACATATCTGAGGAGACGTGACTTATTATTAATAAGGCTTTGAGTGAGATAGCTACGTGATGCGTTTTTAGTTACCTAACGCAATATATCATAGATGTTTATGTTATAAGATAATGTTGTCTGGCATTTAATCTTGGCAAACGTTATTTTATCAAATGTGGAACAAAGTGGTATGGTTCTCTGTTGTAGGACATGTTCTTATATAATTTTTGGGCTGTCTGCTCGACGTTCGCTCATGCTGCTATGATACGAGTATGTGTCGTGCATAAATGCAAAAACCTGTTTTTTTTTTATTTAAAAAAATCTTTATTTTTGAATAAACGTTCCTTTTATAAAACATTCTGTTATTATTCTTTAACACTATAATAACATTTCTCATTAGCCTCGTTGTTAGTTCGTTGTTAAATTTCTGTTAAATTTCTTTTAAACGAACATGAAGCACGATAAAAAAAAAATTAGAAAATCTTTTCACTTTGAACCCTAATTAGTCAGTCACATTCACACCTACATATATCTACGAAGAGGTAGGCAGAGGTTAGTCTAACGCGCTAACTAATTGGGCAAGGTATATATACAGTCTCATAGTTTACAGTCCAATCCCTCAACCGCCGTTTAAAACACCCACGTAAAGAAATGAGATGGACTTATTCCACTCCACCAAGAACCTTCTTCCTAAAAGGTTTCCTAAAATCCTCAATTCTCAGAAAAAACTCAGTCATCAGTTTCAAAACAGCAATTCTGTCAGTGATTACATAAAGTCGAAAACTCATTTCTTATTAGTCCAACTTTACACTTGTAACCCAGTACTTTCAAACGTTGAAAAGAAAGTCTGATTTTCAGACGAAGCTTCATTTATTCTATAAATGAAGCTTCGTCTGAAAAGTAAAAAACTAAATTTCAGCTTCATTTGTTATAAGTAATCGCTATTAGTTTAAGTAAAGAGTTGAAATGTTTTCTCTTGAGTAATTTGTTATTAATGTTTAAGCTTTTTATAGTACCTTGCTGTGCAGCCTTTTTATGGTGACCTCGTCAAAGTGGTAATATTTTCTAATGTTTTACGTGCCCCGAGTGGAAATTAGGGTAATTTAGGGTAGAATGTAACCGATAAGTATCAAAGCATCAGTATAAAAAAAATTGCTTAAAAGGGTATAAGGTGTTTTGTCAAAGTCTGTATATTATTGTATATTATTAAATGAAGCGGGTCTTGTACCCGGCGGCGTCGTCAGAAAAGATTGGCTGGCTCGCCTGTGCTACTTAGTCTGACGTTTAATTAATGTTTAATAAGAGTTATTAATACATAACTAAATAATTATCTACACTTAACGAAAGAGCAAAGTTAGCTCAGCAAAGTTAATATTTACGTTAGACTTAATACAAATTACGTTTGGTGTAAGTTTTTCTTTGTGATGCCAACGAACATTTACCTCGAAATCACCCACATGATATGTTGAGCCCATAAATTAACTCCACACTGACAGAGATTATATTTCTTTTGTCAAAACATTATTATGAAAAGGTAGTTTGAATATCGAAAAAGTTTTACACACTTATTTTTACAATTTCAAATATTTAGTTGGTAATGTTGTATATTTGTCTGTTTTAAGTTCATACTCAAATTAACATCTTCATTCCCTTCTTTAAATAAGTTGCTTAGTTGCTTTCCCTTCCTTGATTGTTTTATTATTTTTGCCATTTTATGACTAGTAAATAAAATTGTACTTTATATTGCCGGAATTTCTGCTGTTAAATTTTAGATTCAACCAACTAATATGGAATATCCTACAAAAGATACTCTGTTATTAATTTGTTTATGTTGTCATTTATTTTGACATTAAAGTCCTTTTTATATTTAAGATCACAGAAGGTTCGATATCAGTGGGTATACTCGTACGATGTCGATAATCAGTTAGACACAGGCTTTAACAAATAAACATTGATACTGTTTACATTCGTTTCCCTGTGCGCTTATTTTAATCAAATTTTTGAGGAAAAGAAATTGAACTTGAACCGTTTTTCAATTACATTTTAGAGTTCCAAGAGTCTAGTCTAAAAATTATAATAGTATTTAATGTAAAAACATGATTTGAGCGATAACACTTTGTAGAATTTCTATTTGTTTGTTGTGTAATAAATAATAAACTATTATTTGAATGTAAAGTTGTACTATGTAAAGTTGTAATTTCAGTATAAAATAATTACTTTTATCTTTGAAATGAACGTGGACTACTTGGATGGGGCTTTTATTCTATTGAATGGTATGTAGTGAAATTTATTCTAGTTGTTGTTTGCTGCAAATATAATTAAAACTCAACAAATGGGACAAAAAGAATGTTACAAGCTCATTTATCTTATCACGACTTCATTAACTAACGAGTCTATTGCAGGGAATAATGGATTCCTACATCCTTTCGATATCTAAACTGATTATAATTTATATATATATATATATATTATATTATAGGGAGGCAGACGAACAGACGGGTCACCTGATGGTAAGTGACAACCGCCGTCCATGGACACCTGCAACTGGAGAGTCGTAAGTGCGCTGCCCGACTTGTAGGAAGAAGAGGGATGTGGGTATGCGGGGAGGGGAAAGAGGCGGGGATGACAAGATGGGAATAGGGGCAGGAGGTCAGGGGAGAGGAATAAGGAGAGGGGAGTTGAGCCTTCAGAAACCTCACTAATTTCGGGGAAATGCAACGCAAGTGTTGCTTCACACCCCGTTTTCGTGCCGGCCCATTCGTGCCTAAGCATGGCTCTACCACATAAATTTAAAAAAAAACATTCAAATATCTAACAAGTCTAGATTTGATCATCTTTTCAATCAAATTTGATAAAACCGGTAGTAATGAAGTGGGCCTGTAATTGCCTGGATCAGTTTTAGATCCTTTATTATATAGAGGCTACTATAAATAAACTAAGTCTATTACATAAAATACTCAGATTGAATCTTAATTTTATTTTTATTAAATCAAAAAGGAAAAAAGCTGATAGAAAGCAAATCCTTATTCGGAACTTGTGAATCTTCTATTTATTTTTGAAAATATAATATTTTTTTTAAGTCCGTATATGTATAAGAGAGATTATCCATGTACCAAAAACACAGTTTTACCCATATAACATCTGAATTATTAACTAAAGAAGAAAAAATAAAAAAAGGAAGAAGTTACTCTGAGTATTGAACTCAAACAGACAAATAAATAATACTAACCAATATTTGAAAATGTAAAATTGAGTGTGTAAAAGATTTTCGTTCTACAAATTACCTTTTTATAACAATATTTGGCCTAAAGAAATACAAACTCTATCAGTGTAGAGTTAAATTGTTGGCTCTACACATCATGTGGGTGAATTCGAGGTTAATGTTCGTTGCCATCACAAAGAAGAGAAGAAGAAGAGAAGAGAACATGCACTTATGTAATTTGTATTAAGCCTAACGTAAATAATAACTTTGCTGGGGTTGGAATAAACCGTGCCTTAACACATACATATGTACATACACACAGTATAATATAACTTTCTATTTATGGTAGGATTTTTGTTACAACTACGAACTTTGTGACACTAAAACATTTCTATCGACCAATATATCACTACGCTGTTACACCGAGTGTTGCGGGTTCGATCACGATTAAATCAAATCAATTTGTTGTTCTGAGTTTGCGTGTTCTTTGTGTCCGTTATTTGAATGTTTGTAGAGCCCTTGCGATACAAGAACTAATCGTAACTCTGAGTTATGCTAAACTGCTATAAAAAAAAAATCAATATAAAAAATTTACTCGTACCTTTGACGCCATGACGGTGTAAGATTTATATTTTCATAATATATATATTTTCATTATACTTGTTGTGTTACATCATTATACAAAGGGAAGAAAGTCTCTTCGAAGAAGTCCGACACGAGTCATTGGTTCTTTTGCGATAGGCAACATAAAAAGTGCTGATGATTTTCAGGGTCTATTTCTATCGGGGTAAAGGTTTAGTATCTGCTTATAGCACAGGCTACCATGTCCGCAAAAAGAAGGGAAACCAAGCCTCAGATGACAATTTGTTATCTACATGTTCATAAACCCATATATCAGTCTAGCTCAAGCTCATCAAGCTATCATGGTAAAGCCATGCTTAGGCACGAATGGGCCGGCCGGCACGACCTCACAGAAAACCGGTTGTGAAGCAACGCTTGAGTTGCATTCCCCAAAACTAGTGAGGTTTCCAGAGGGTATTTGCCCCCTTCTCTTTCCCCTCCTTTAACCTCCTCTCCTCTTTCACCTCACACCTCCCCCATCCCTCATCACCCTAAGGCGAACAGTGCACTTATGACTCTTAAGTTGCAGCTGTGCATAGACGGCGGTTGTCACTTGCTATCAGGTGACAGGCAAATAGTAAATATAGTTTGTTTTTATTGTCAAGCACATACATATTTTTCTCTCATCTTTAAGTCTATATAATTATTTAGTTATTTATTTAATAACTCTTCTTTAACATTAATAAACCTCAAACACGAGCGAGCGAGCTAATCTACTCTGACAACGCCGACGGGTATAAGACCCGCTTCATTTAATAATATACAATAATAAACTTTACAGACTTTGCAAAACACCTTATACGCTTTTTTACAAAAAGTTTTTTATTCTGACGCTTTGATACTCATCGCTTCCCATTCTAACCTACAAATTACCTTAATTTCTACCCCAGGGGCCGTAAAATATTAGAAAATGTTACCATTTTGACGAGGTCACCATAAAAAAGGGTTGCACAGCAAGGTACTATAAAAAGCTTAAACATTAAGAATGAATTACTCAAGAGAATCGTTTCAACTCGTTACTTAAAGTAATAGCGATTAGGTAAAACAAATGAAGCTGAATTTCAGTTTCTAAACGAGAATGAATGAAGCTTCGTTTGAAAATGAGACTTTCTTTCCAACGTTTGAAAGTACTGGGTTAGGAGTGTAAAGTTGGACTTATAAGAAATGAGTCTTCGATGTATTCTCTGACAGAACTGCTATTTTGAAACTGACAGTTTTTGCTGAAAAATGACGATTGTAGGTTCTTGTTGGAGTGGAATATGTCCACCTCATTTCTTCACGTGGGTATTTTAAACGGCGGCTGAGGGATTGGACAGTTAGTTATGAGCCAGTATATACATATACTTGAGCCAATTATTGACAGTAGCCGTGCCGTAATTTATTCAAACTTACATATTAGGGATATGTAAGTTTGAATAAATTATGGCTTGTATGTAATGTGGGCGTTAGATTCGCCTCTGCCTACCCCTTCGTAGATATAGGTGTAAGTGTATGACTGTAATTAGGGTTCAAAGTGAAAAGGAGTATTTTTTTATATTATAGGGGGACAGACGAACAGACGGATCACTTGATGGTAGGAGACAAACGCCGTCCATTGATAACTGCAACTCGAGAGTCGTAAGTGTGCTGCCCGCCTTGCAGGGTGATGATGGATGACGATATGGGAGGAGAGGAAAGAGAGGGGATGAGGAGATGATAAAAGGAGCGAGAGTCAGGGGAGACTAAAAAACAAATTCCTCTCTTCATACAGCAGATATATTGTATTTTATTATTGGAAAAAATGTAGCATGTTTCACTTGTGATGAGGCTTCATACCTCATACATACAAATCTGTTCAGAAACTTGGAATTCAAGCTGGACTAAATAATAACCTGGATACATAAATCCACAAAACATTGCGGGTTATGGAGGTAAAGATTTTTTAATAATTAAAAATCAGCTTTTTGCATTCGTGGCTGATAAATATCCTGTACGACAGATAGTCATATTACAGCAGTAGTAGCGAACGTACAAGCAGACAGTCCAAAAACATATAAGCACCTATTGTACAACGGCAACTGTAAACTTTGTTCCACGTTTGATGAAATATCGTTTGCTAATATTAAATCCCAGCCAACAATAAAATACAAACATCTATGATATATCGCGTCAGGTAACTAAAAACGCTTCACGAAGCTATCTCACGCAAAGCCTTTTTAATAATAAGTCACGTCTCCTCAGATATGTGGAAGGTTTTTTCAAATATACACCTACACAAAGTAAGTCGCTACGTGAAATATTTAAGACTGTTTTATAGAAAATTTTGTCATTAAAGAGTAGAACTTCCTTTGGCTGTCTAATTTCTATTTTGGATGTTTTTATCTTGATGCTATTTAAAGGTTTGTTGGATAAATAATAAAGTAGGTGAACCAAAATCGCTTTATAAATATTGTATACATTTATTTCATATTGAAATGAAAAAAACAGTATACGTATAAAGCGAACGGCAGTTTGTTGTAAGTATCTTTTGTTTGTATGTTTGTAGTTCCTCGAGACACTTGATTCATTCCTAGTTTTAAGTTATTGTTTTTTTTTTATACTATAGGGGGACAGACGAACAGACGAGTCACCTGATTGTAAGTGACACAGCCGTCCATGGACCCTTGCAACTCAAGCGCGCTGCCCGCCTTTGAGTGTGATGAGGGATGGGCAATGCATATTTATAGAAAACATTGTGAATTTAAATATGCAAATGAGATAGAGCCTAAATAACCACATCGTAAAGTATACAATTTACGTCAACATTACGACCACCGATTATCATTAACTAGTATAGTTATTAGTATACTCTACTGAGAAAAATGTAGCCAAATTCCACTTTGCAAGCTATAGCAATAATGTTTAGGTATGTATATAGTTGTATGTATATTAAATATGTATGGTATTTGGTACTTTCCTTATGTGGTTTCAGTGATTGATTTTCTGACATCATTGGTTTGGATTATGTCTGTATGTCTGTTAAATTGATAATGTATAAAGACATTTTCGTATTTCGAAAATTGAATTTTGTTTAATATTAGTCTACTTTTTATCGAGTTTTACATACATACATATGTAACCGGACTCATTGTTTTCATGTGTATTTTCATTGCCTGCAATTCTAATAGTCACTCAATGGGTATAAGAGTTTTAGTTTTCTCTTCGTTCTAAGTCTATTACCTATGTTGTTGTAAATTAATTCTAAATCTACTAAAATGTCGAGTAGTTTCTAGAATAAATATTTTTGTCGAATATTCTTTATAAGGTATGTAGGTCGAGCGTTTCATAACACGAATTTACTAAATAATGTGTTTCACCTAAACCTCAACATTCCGCTTTTTCCCAAGCTCCCCTTAAACCTCTAACATACATGATAGTGGCTAGTCCAAAAAAAAACTTTATAAGCCTTAGAGGAAACCGCTGATGTATGTAGCGTTACATTGAGCAAAATTTATTTTATATTTCTACCTGTCTTATCTTATTTTTCCCAAATACATCACAGACACATACTTACGACTGTAAAGTGATATCAGTTATAATAAAAAAAGAAATCTAACAAATACATACATAAAAATATTCTTACCAATCCTAATTTTTATATAATTCAATAATATTTCACTGGAATATAGATATAATAATATAGCGTTTAAAAATGCAAGTCGTAGTTGATCGATTTTTAACAAACAAATAATAGAAGTAGTACGTAAGTATACAAGAAAAAAGTAAAGTCGATTCACTATTCTTTCATTAATTAATATATTTATAATGTAGCGAAAATAATGTGGTGTAGTAAAGCATCACTCCAACCTTATCATCCTCTTGTAAGCTGAACCTTTTTTCTTTTTACGTGCGTGTAGAAACCCCCTCGGGCCGTCATCCCACCGGGGTTGTAAGCTGAACCTAGGTCAAGTGACAACAGGAATGTGGCGAGCAATAACAACGAATGCGGCGAGTGATAACAACAGGAATGCAGCGAGTGATAACAACACTGGACTCTGGTATAAAAGGACGGTGTTAATCTATTTTAAGTCAGTTCAGTTAAGTTCACTTCTGTCTTCGGTCGCATGTATTAGTAACAATAAAATTACGATTCATATTTGTTATTTCCTAGACAACGTCAATTCTCTGGTCAAATCAAGGTCTCATTACATTTCAAATCCTGTCATTATTGTTTCTTGATTGTATAAAATTTAAAATTATTACAAGTACAGTTGACATTCCTTCTAAATTGTTCATTTATCGATATATTAAAGCCCTCATTAATTTATACAATAGTACAATAGATAAGCTGAGTATGAATTACCCTTTTCACATTCCTCACATAAGACACTGACACTGACAATCTTTAAGATTCTCCCTTACACACAAAAACCCTTTTCAAAAGAACGGTACTTATCTACGCTTCTGTAGCTGAATGTCCTCGTTACTGCAGCTAAGTTATAACGGTCTGAGCACTGAGAGTATTTTTGCGGCGCCTAGATTCTTATCGAGTTAAGCCAGGGATATTATTAAGCTTTACTTATATATAGAGTATAGATGCTCGAAAAATCGAATTAATAACGAGTTTGGTACTAACACGTTTTTCGCTATCATTTATGGTCAGTACTAATTTAAGGAGCGCTACTATTTCAGTCCTGATGTGGTTATTATTGTATGTATAAATCTTGCGTACTATTGAACTCGAGGATATTTTAACGTTAACCTTCTGTATTTTTATTTTACATTTTCAACTGTCGCCAGTATGCTGCCTATTGAAAAATCCTCTTAGTGTATTTATATTATTTATATACAAGTATTTTGTCAAGCCATAAGCTAACTAAAGAGAATTTTAACTCACAAAATGAGTATAACAATAAACTACAATATTAATTTTTATTTATAAAAATTAGTATAGGTCACGAGCGCAGAGTGATTATTAGCTTCTTACTTCATAAGACGTGTTTAACATAAGTTATCAATTATTTTCGTAAACTCTGCTTTTAGACTTTTATATTGTTGAAAGAAGTATTTATAAAATAATTCAACTTCACAGTTGTTAAAAGTGACTATGCCTGACTCACTAGAGCCTGATAAATAATGTTAATATTTCGTTATTTTATTACACATATATATACATATTATATTCTATATATATATATATAGACGTTACATTGAATTAATATAACGATAAATTTACATTAAAAACTGTGTCACATCTAAACAGTTATACATTGAAAAGAAAACATCGGTATGTAATAAATGACTGAAGTTCATCTCACTCGATTACAAGGCCCTAAATTGAGTTTCGTAAATTTATAAGCGAATTCTTATAAAGATTAAAATACCATTCAAACTTGAACATTACTTCGGAGTTGTTCATTTCGTGAGATGAATATATAATTACTTTATTACTTACAAACTTATATAATATGTAATTTAGGCAATTGATAAATTCAATTAGAAACAAATGAGGATTATGTAGAATTAAAATTCGCTCGGAATAAAAATAGTAAAATTGGGGTCTAATTGATCTGCAGGAAATTTTGGGTTGTATTTTTTTTGGCCCCATTCATGGACACTTCCAACTCAAGTAGCTAGGAGAATGGAACGAGGGGACATGTACATATGTCGTCCGACGTCACAAAATAAATGTACCTCGTAGAACTAGCTTCGTAAGTGCTACGAAAATACCGTAGCTAGTCTACGCCGTAGCATATATAATATATTTTTTATTTATTTTTTTAGTAGGCAACTCCCACACTACAATTAGTTCCTGTGTCGCGGGGGGGCTTTACAAACATTCAGACAACGGACACTAAAACCCAGACTCACAACATTGAAATTTGAGAATTACACAAAATATTGTTCCGTGCGGGGATCGAACCCACACCACTCAGCACGGCAGCATGGCGAGTTGACTACATAAACTGCTATGCCATCCATGCAGTCAACTTATACATATAACTTCTTTTTTATATAATTAAACGTTATGTTATAATTTTTATTGCTAATCATACATATATAAACTGACGTCTATATCCCCTAAAGGGCAGACAGGTGTATTAAACACCCGCATTTTGCCAATTAGAATGCGATCGTCCAACCGCAACAGCGCTCTATATGACTTTATTCATACCGTTTTATAGAAAACAGTTCGATCCATTAGTCTCTTTTTAGGACACCAATGCGAAAAAAAGGGGTTGCTCTATTCTACTCTACCGAGAACCAGATGGAATCCTTATCAATGAACTGAACTGCAATTGCAATCGACCAAATACAATATTCATAACGAATAGTTGGACAGGGATCACCATTATTCACCGACATCATTATCGTGTCGAACTTGTGAAACCTTTGTTTATTTATAAAAGTAAAGTTAATAAATAAATGAGCATTTTTTGTGGCATTCGTCATTCTGTGACACAAAAAATATAATGTAAGGTGAGGATAGCTATAGGATAATTTGCAGCTAAATTTTGAACTGAAAAACGAATTGGCATAAAATGATTAGCTGAATATAAAAACAGACAGTCTTCGGAGATTGCCGATAGAAGTAAAAAGTGTAAGTAAGTAACATGTGAATTGTATCGTCGAGCTCTTAGATTATACACAGTATACATATAGCTCATGGGAAGCATGCGGTGACGATGACGCGAATTTCAAACTTTTTATTCATCCAAAAAGTACACATATGTACACAGTGTACATATAGCTCATGGAAAGCGTTCGGGGACGATGACGCGAGTTCCATGATTTTTTTTCAATCAAAAAGTGCATAACGCGCCTAAAGAAGTTTTTACTACAAAAAAAACATTATTAAGTTTAATAAGCGACGTACTCTTTACACATCGCTAAAGAGTAGTAAGTTATACATTTTAAAGGCACACATTTGTGGAACTATAATCTAGTCCCTCCTACTCCTTAAAGAAATAAATTTAGAATAATATTAATATAAGATTAACATTATAATAATAACTATTAGATTTGGAGTCGGAACTCAATCAGGCCTCTATCTATACGAGCACTAGAATAAAAACATAATAGAGTCACCTGATAATTAATATTGCCAGCTTCTAAATATGCCAAATTTCATAAGTCCTAAAAAAAATTTTGGCATACATAAACATACATACATAAATAAAGAAGAACCTTTTATTTCTCCTCGTTAAGTTATTAATTATAAACATTGCAGATTCGAAGACAGTTTAAATTACTTTTTTATGATTAATTTTGTTTTTATTTACAAACTTATAAACTAAGTACTAATCGAGAAATAATGTACTTTGTACAAAATAATAATATCGTTAAAGTTTAATTAAAACGTCATTGTACAATAATATTTTAATGGAAGATTTAGTTTTGTATAGCTAATATATTCTTGCGAATAAACAAATCCATTTGAAACAAAAACGTTATTAACTTTTGTGTTAAAAACTATTCAAAGTCACAAAAGTTTGTATAAACAAACTTATACAAAGTAATACGACCGTAGATAACGATTAATGTATTTATTATTTAGATTTATTGGTGTTATTCAAAATCTTAAAGGATTTAGACGATTTACGAGGCCGACGTGACGTAAGCAAGCTACCAGATTTGCACAACATTATATTCTATTGTTATACGTAATCTCAGGGACAGAGTCAGCTGTGTGAGAGAGAGAGATGTACTAATCTCTGCGGAGCTGAATTTTGCTTTCTATAATTATCATGGCTTACGTGACATTGTAACTAAAAGTATGTGTTTCAATGCACTGTAAGAGATAAGATAGTCTTAGCTTCAAGAGTATCACATAATATTTCTGGTCTGTCTGTTCAGTGGCTAGTGATCCTGAATACTAAGTCAGATATTTTGGACGCTCCCTATTAAGGACCATTGTGTAATTTATTTACATTATGTATGTATTTAGAACCATATCAGTATATTTATCTGCGGTCTGGTTGAATTTTTTTTTTTGTTATTTGACTGTGTAGCAGTTGACAATGGTAGAGCCATGCTTAGGTACGAATGAGCCGGCTCGAGCGGTGCGATACTACGGCCTCACAGAAAACCGGTTGCAAAGTAACGCCAAGCGTTGCATTTCCCCCGAAATGAGTGAGGTTTCTGGAAGCCCAACTCCCCCTATACCCTCCTTCTCCTCTGTACTCATAACCCCTCTCTTCTTTCCCCTCCCAGCATCCCCCATTCCTCATCACCCTCAAAGGCGGGCAGCGTACTTACGACTCTTGAGTTGCAGGTGTCTATGGACAGCGGTTGTCACTTACCATTAGGTGACCCGTCTGTTAATCTGTCCCCCTATAGTATAAAAAAAGAAGATCATCATGAAATTCTCTCGCCTATGGGGACAAAGGGGTATGTCGGACTGAATAAAAACCACCCAGTGTTCCTCTGCTTACTTATGGTGGGGGGAGCGAGAATCGTCTTTGCCTTCCTCTGCTACATCCGAAAGGCATTGGGCTCTCAATCAAGAGGGGTCACCCACTGCATTCGTCACTCTTCAGTCACATTCCTCTGACAAGCGCGAGCGAGAACACTACCTACCTCTCGAAAGGAGAAAGATGGTCTGGTTACCATGGTATCACCTCTTTTAAGGATCAGACGGAACTGTGTAAGATGTATTAAAATTTCTATTATAATTATCAAAAAAAAAAATTTTAGATATGTTAAATCGTATAAGGATTAACATTTTGATATAAATGTTTTACTATATTTTATTTATATACATATTTTTAGGTAAAAGTCTTATAAAATGAATAATATTCAGCATCCACAAAACTAAATTAGCTTGTGTATATGCTACTAGTTTCTTCTTGACTTAAATTTAAGGTAAGACAACTAACGCTTGTTTTGAACTGAACGAATGATATAAACTTTCGCTTTCATTACTTCCTGCAGACATTCCACTTTCCACTTTACCAGTTTCAATGTGCACACCACGTCCAATTCGAGTTTAATTTATGTAAGACACGTATACTTAGCTGATGCAGAAAGTTTGCCTTTCATAAGTTTTGAGAGCCAAGTTGTCCACATGTTACATAATAGATAAAAATTACTTTTCTGAACGACTTCAAAACGTTCTACATTCGACGTATTTTTAAGGTTCCGTACCTCAGTGGGCAAAAACAGAACCCTTAACAGATCACTTAATTGTCCTTCTGTCCATCTGTCAAGACCACTTTTCTCCGGAACGTGTCTCCTAAAGTCTGCTACCCCTTGTAGCATTGAAAACAACAAACTGCTAAGTCAACGCAATCTAAAATACAAGGCCATTTAAGCTCCTTTTATGGCGTATATTTTGAGGCTCGGAAGATAATCAAATCCTATAAGGTACTTCCCATTGCCCTTGAATAATCATGAAATTCACATAAAAATATGTCTCACAGTACAAGTAGTGGAAAAAATCCGAAAACTATTTTTTTTTTCATCATATCAAGAAAAAGGTTTACACACTTATATTTTGCGGCCAAAAGGGAAGACAATGTATGGGAGCAAAATGCAAAGTAATGTTTGTTTAATGCCTTACATTCTAAATATATTTATGAGGTTTCTTTATCACCTCCCCTGGGAACCTAAACGGCTTGATGGATTTCAATCTGTCTGGCGTCATTTAATGCTTCTTAATAGCGTTAGTGATATAGGTTATAAGAAAAAAGTAGAGATACCATTAAAGTGACACGGACGGGTTTCATGTAATTTTAACTGAGTTCAACTACACCCCTACATTATAATTTTTTTTATTTTTATATGAAGTCAGTTGCATATTTTTCAAAAGTTAAATATACTTATTACACACGGAACCCTCGGTGCGGGTGACAGACTAGACCTTTTTTATCTATGTTCAATGATTTCTATGCAAATTGTGCTTAAAAGTGTAATTACTGCGGTAGTCACGATGCCATCAAGTCAGGATTAGATGAGGTAACGCCAATATTGAGGAGAAACCTTGAAATGTTAAGGCCCTAAGAATCCTTTTTTTTTTTGTCAAAATTACTTTTTATAGCTTTTTATAGTTACTGGTTGAAGCTAAAACTCTTGAAGGGTTAGAAGTTAGGGGTTACTACTTTAAATTGCATTACGTTAAAATAATTAAATTGCATGTTTCTTAATTTCTTTAATTCAATAATTATAGTTGATAATTGTCCTCATTAACTCTTGTATGAGTAGAATTACCCGGCTGTAATTACGAAGTAAAAAGAAATCCGTGACTAGTAACGTGTTCGCAGTAAAATTTAAGAGAACGTTTGCCACCTATCTGATCCTGCTGATCTCAAATCCACAGTGTGTAATTTAATTAAAGTTCGTAATTATAAGTGGGTTGAGAGCTCGGAGCTCCCGGCTACAGCCAGTGCGAGTTACAAGTATACGATATTACGTACACTTCCCAATCCATCTGTAAAAGTAATTTAATTTTCCTTCTATTGTCTACCCTGGTTTTTACCTTACACTTTCAATATATGCCCAACTTTCCTATAATTAAGTGGTTTGACGAAAAATGGTTAAATTATCATGGAAACCAAATTCTAATTGGCACAATTGTGGTATTCCATACAGATTTCTGCCTACCCCTTCAGAAGAAGAGAAGAAGAATTCACGCAGGAATAAAGTTTCTTCTTCTTCTTTGTATGCTCTTGTCAGAGCATTCGTGGTCACACATGTTGGTTTGAGGTGTGGAGCACTAAAGCTCTCCAACAATCTCTAACTACTGCTAGATGGGCGTTTTCATTGGAAAAACATACATATTTTCAGTGCTAACGATAAGGATTTGAAGTTACCTAAGTAAAAAGATAATATAATCCGAAATGTTTATATTTGCTGAAGCTAGAGTTATAGTCCCAATTTAATTTATGTGCTATGAATCTGTACTCGCTGCCATAAGACTGGACAATAAATTCAATAAAAAGAAAAGGAAGTGAAGAAAATTCGCATCACGATTTGTAAACGTATACATATATATGTTTTTAGAATAGAAGGATTTTTGGAGAATATTTACATAAATACCAACTATTAGAAAAGAGTGGATTATATAAGAACACTCTATCACGACAGCTTTAATTCGAAAAAAAATCGCATTAATATTAAACTTCTTATAAGAAATTCTTCATAATGAATGTTGGTAATTAATCTAGTCCCCTTAGTTACGTTTCATTTTAATGCCAAGTTTCCTTTACAATCTCAATTTGAATTTCAATTAATTGCATTTCATAATGTACATTTATAGGTAGTAGGCTTATAAGTAGGTAACAATTGCCGACACTGTCGGGCACAGTGCTGTTAGGAGAGAGGAGGAGCTGCCTAACTATAGTATTTCTTAAAGTTTAAGTTTGGAATAGAGTCGCTTTTGGATATAGTTTTATTAAATGAGTATTAAACAAAATCAAGATAAAATTAAAAATATCAATCTCAGTGCTTTAAAAATACAAGTACAAATACATTTATTACTTTTTACTGAATTGGGAATATAATATGATATAATAGAACACAAATAGTGCACGTGTTTGTCGTACATTACGTCATTCAAACATGTAATTTCTGTAACCTAATATGAAACAATCTACTTAACCTCAAATTCATTGTCGAACAACGTAGGAGAGCCCTTTGAAATATAATATACGTATATAAGATATCATTGAGCTTGTATTTGTATTGTCATTTGGATACTTGTATGTATTATGGCTAGAAGTTGGTGTTTTAAGTTTTAATGAAACATCACTAGTGCACTTTTCAGTTTGTCACAAAGCATTACATGCCGTAAATAAATAATAATGAAAGTTAACATATGATTATTAATATCACCCCAAAAGCCTAATTTTATATGTGTATACATATAATATAGGTTTTTAAAATTATTGTTTAGTAAACATTGAAGCACGAGTCAAAATGATCCTTTATGTGTAAAAACCTGTGTAATATAATCCTTTGTCCAAAGTTGTTAAAATTTTAATTCACAAAATAGAAATCAAAACCACGCTGACTTTGATGAACGTGTAGTACCTATTTGTAAATTGAAAGATAAATATTCATCGAGTACTGAAAACCGTTTTTACATATGCACAGAAACATAGCACGCATCCACAAGCGGATCAACATGAGCATTAACATACGGGTGTAGAAGTTGATGAGACACGTGTTGTAAAAACGTTCATTTTAATATCCGCATCATTGAATGCTCAAATTTTCTTTCGTCTTAGGATTTAGAAACTCGATTCACATGTCTTACAATTAATCTCGATTTTCCACCAAATTAACTGTCTTGTCTCTTTGATCTGGCCAGTGCTTCATTCACTATACGGTACTCAAAATCGTTGTATGTGACGCATAAAACGATTATGAATAAATTGTAATTTATAATAATATTATCAAAGCGAAAGTAACCATCTAGCTTACACGTTTTTGATTCAAATTAGTATGTCCCCACCTTGAATCCTGGGGGAGAACATAGTTTTTGTGTATTAGCTATTTTATTTCATATGCCAAATTTATTTACCGTATTCTACATGTGTATTTTATAAAACATACATAACTAACAATTTTATTCCTATGTTTTTGGTAAGCGGGATTGCATCGCTTTCGATTCCGTGTGTTTCAAACACGCGGAAAAGTCAGTATGGTTTCACATTAAGTCATTTTATTTAAATGAACAATGCGTTGTCTCGTTTACGTTTCACGCGTGTGTAAATTGATATCTAAATACATTAAAATAACCCTTAAAATCCGGCTATCGTTGCCCTCAACCAGCCTGGGCCTGCAGGCTTGTAAAATTACTTACTGTTTATTCAAAGGAAGGGTCTTGAGTTTACATACATATATTTAACATGTTCCGATGAATTCGTGTTTCTAGAGTTTTATAGATTGTTTGTGGAGGAAGCGCTTTTTTTAAATTATGCATTAGGTATGTTTAACATTTGAATGCACGGATTGCGTAGTGGTTTGAGTGGTCACCTCGCTACTACACTGCCGAGTATTGCGGGTTCGATCTCCGCACGGGACAACGTTTTGTGTAATCCTCAAATTGTTGTTTTGAGTCTAGGTGTTCTTTGTGTCCGTTGTTTGAATGTTTGTAAAGTCCCCCGCGATACAGGAATTAATCCTAGTGCAGAAGTTGTCTTTTCAAAAAGAAAGAACTTTTCCTGTTAAACCATCAAATTACTATTAAAGTAAACAAAACATAGTATAGTTTTAGACCGATGCCTGACGTGAGCAGAGGGCTACAGCTGGCTACAGCTACGACTTCGTCGAAATCGAGCAATTTACACTTCCCAATCCATCCATAAACCTCAGCCATATGCCTTTCCCTGTATTGTCTTTATCTATATCTCTCTGTACTTCTAATCGACCCGTTGTTAACTAGAGTGCCCGGTTAACGGCACTAGGCTGTCCCTATTTAACGCAGGAGGATCAAATTTTAATTGACCATCCGTGCGTATTTGATACACCTCTACCGGGGTAGGCAGAGTTGTATCAAATAAGCACACATTCAATGATATAGCTGTAAGCTTATGTTTGTGACTTCCGCCATCCATGAATACTTGCAACTCGAGAGACCTAAGAGTTCTGTCCGCCTTTTAGGGAAAGAGGGGATGGAAAATTGGGGAAGGGAAAAGGGAAAGCGGGTTGGGCCTAACCTCACTCACTCGGTCACACAATGCAAGCATTGTTTAACAGCCGGTTTTCTGTTAGGCTGTAATATTGTACGTAATATTTCGGTCGAGCATGTCTCTCCCACGGTTCAAATTCTTTATTTATACTTTATTCTACACAATGCATTAGGGTGGCCACGTTTACACTTTCTTTGGGGATTCCAGTCTAGGGCTTGTCTTGGTATAGGTTCAAGGTCCCTTAGTGGTAGTAGTAGTGGTTAGTAATCTGGACTGTTGGACGCTGTCGCGCTGAGTGTTGTGGGTTCGATCACCGACAACACTTTGTGTTATCCTCAAATTGTTGCTCAGAATGTAGGTGTCCCGACACAGTTGTTTAACGACGTAATTGTTTTTTTTTAATAACATAAATATGGAAAATTGCGAGAATTATTTTATTTGTTATTTAAACCTTTACCTTTTTCAACTTCTACTCTAAAAACTAAGTATTACAACCATAGCAATGACGTCCGCAGCAATATATCAATAAAGATTTCTAAAAGTAAACACATCAAAAGCAATTTCGCTGAGCACTGTATAAAACATTATAAGAAATGTGTAAGCAAAAATCGAGTAAACATAAACTCTGCCTCTGGCTGCTAGCACTTACACTGAGTAGGGGTTTTCCGATAACTCCATGCATCGGATATATATTTTCCTTATGCTCAAGTATCGAGTTGTTCAAGCACAAAAGCTTCAACTTCAACAATAACCTATGTTAAATGTTGATCCATAAACATACGCTTAACTTTTTCAATTTATTTGATACTATCTGTTGTCCATAACATCACTTGCATTAATTTATTGTTTACCGAGTTATTTATTCCTGGGTTTTCTTTTCTTTATCATTGGCATAATTAGACAATGTGTATACAAAATAGAATTATGAATGATTGACGTAGACGTAGAATTTACTATTTACTATTACCAGTGGAAAATCATGACCTTCACAGCATTTTTTTATTTGAATATAATTATGTTTGTCAATTTACCGTGTGCGGATAAAAATGCCTGTGTTTTTGTGTTTGAAAGATTATTGAAAGAGAGAACTAGCTGTTTTAATTCAGTAATATAATAGTTATAAATTTTAAAATTATCAAAAGTGTCATTCTATTCTAGAGTGAAATTTTGAAGACAATTATTTATATATTTTTGCGGGTTGCCATATTTTTTTACTGATGTGAGCAATATTTATTATTCGGCTTCTTTTAGATTTCAACTTTGTGATATTATGTGTAATATTTTACTTAATAAAAATTAAAAGTATCGTTTAAAAGCACATCTGATCAAAAACTTTTCTTATCACATTTCGCCACTCTAACAGCTTATTTTAAAACGACTAATATTTTGTTATTATCTTGCCACACCAATACTACCCTTATAATGTCACACGAAAAATATATTCGACACTTACTATATGAACACAACCGTTTTACAATAACATAAAAGTCGCTGACTTAGAACCAACTGATAGGAAGCACAATAACCTTTATACTTTTTCAGTCAGATTGCATGATCCTTTTATGCTCCGTTTTTCGTTTTCAATCTGCAATTGTTTTAGTCCACAGTGTTTTGTTTTCTATTGTTTTTCTGTTTTGACACTATGCTGTCCGGAATTTGTTTTGTCTGTATGTCTAATATTTTCCAACTAGAATAGCGCGCATGACAAGTAAGCGGGGCCAAGATTCATTCATTCTGATTTCTTCTTTTAGTTGTTTTTAATTTTGTGATTCGATTTTGTTTTAAAAAGTCGTGACTGTCATGCAGTTACTTGCTTCCGTAAAGTCTCACCATAAGAGAGCCATGCTCAATATTCTATTCTATAATAATTATATATAGTTATTTTTAATTTTATTTCAGTCGAAGAACTAAACGGATGGCGTAGTAGTTAAGCGGTAACCTTGCCACTACGCTGCCGCGCCTAATGTTGTGGTTTCGATCCCCGCACGGGACAACACTTTGTGAAATCTTCAAATTGTTGTTCTGAGCCTGGGTGTTCCTTGTGTCCTTTGTTTGAATGTTTGTAAAGTCCTCTGCGACACAAGAATTAATCCTAGTGCGAGAGTCGTCTTTAAAAAAGAAATTACAAAGGGAAATTTGTCACGTGTCACGAAAGTTTACCGTTCAGAAGTCCTGAGAGCCAAGTTTAGTGTTGCTGTGGCAGATGTTACTTGATAGATATAAATTACCAGTTCCTCTAGGCCCATACTATAAATCTACTTTTCCTTATGATTTTTCGGTCAATTTGTTCGAAAGTAACATTTGTTTTTTTTTTTCCAAATATACATACTTTTTAAGATTTTGTCGTCTTCTGTTGCCTGGTAGAAGCTACAGCTCTTTAACGGTTAGGAGTTAGGGGCTAATGCTTTAAATAATATTACGTTACAATCTTTAATTTGCATATTTCAATTATTATTATTTTTCAAACTTTAGAGTTGTAATTGACTATTGTGCTCATTAATTTCCGTTTCAAAAGAATTACTAGGCTGTAATTTCAAAATAATGAAAAAAAATAAGTGGTGAACAGTAAGAGACACATTTATGTGATTCCAACGTCCTCGAGGTATAACGAACATTTCCCAATCCATCCTCAAAAGCAATATAATTTACCTTCTGTTCTCTTTTATTTTTACCTTTCAACATATTCCCATCAATGAGCTTTCCCCTTATTACGTTAGTGGAAATAAAGTGTAATGTAATGTAATGTTTGTATACAGGCAGAAATGTTCACGTTACTAGAATTCGTATTATTCATAATAGACTTTCATTTAATACAAATTTTGCCTACTACTTCAACAGGATCTTCTAATTTACGGATGGAAAAAGATAAGTATTTTCAGTACCAAGGATTTTTATTAGGTACGTTAGTGAAAAGATTATATAAACTGTATATATAATATATATAATATAAATCTATATTCAGATTATCAGAAGACAGTCCTGTCTTCTTCTTCTTTTTTAAAGTAAATAAGAGGAAAATAGAGTAAGAAACATTACTAAAACGATTTTAAAATTCGTGTATATGTTTATAGAATAGGACGATTTTTGGAACATATTTAAATAAATAGCGCCGACTCGAAAACCCCTCTAACGATTAAATAAGTATTGGATGATCTATCAATCACGTTCTCAAAACAAAAAAAGAACCATCAGTATTGGTTAATTCATTTAAGAGCTACGGTGCCACAGATACAGGGACGGACACTTCACAATAATAACACTTCTATTTTTGCATCAGGGGTTAAGAAACTTCATCATAAAATTTAAAAATTAATTTAGTCTCCTGAATTAAAATTAAATAACAAGTAAGTATTGAAATTAAAAAACAAGTACTGATAAATATATTACTTTTAAGAAACAGGGAATATAAGTTGAATACAATTAAAATAAATCCATTACATTGATGATCGTTGCATGTGTACGTGTTTGACATACATCATGTCATGCAAACAAGACCGTTACCTCATATTTAACAATGGACCTACTTATTACCCTCAAATTTATTGTGAAATCACGTAGGAGATCCTTTAAGCTGCCGCATTATGTAGGTACTTTTATGTATCATGGCTGGTCGTGTATTATGTTTTAATTAAACATCGCTTGTGCTTTCTTTAGTTGGTCACAAGGTAAATATACCCTACACGAGGTAAATATTAAGGAAAATTAACAACTCCAACTACAGGATTTCTTTTTATAATTATTAATTATTAAACATTGAAGTACGATTTAAAAGGTTCAGTGCAATATGAACCTTTATCCAGAATTGATAAAATTTCAATGAACAAAATAGAAATCAAAAGCTATCACTGACTTTGATGAATGTATAGCATTTATAAATTGATAGATAAATATTCAGAGAGTACTGCAAATTGTTGGTAATATATACACAAAAACCTAACACGCATCAACAAGCGATTGAAGATTCTTAACATAAGAGTGCAGATACTGAAGAGGCACGAGTTTTAGAAACGTTGGCTGTCTGGCCTCTTTGATTTAGTCACCGCTTCGTTTATTATAAGGACATGACATACAACGATTTTGAGTAAACTGTAATGTATAATAATATCATAAAAACGAATGTAACGCCATCTACGTATCTGTCTGTAACTTTATTACGGCTAAACGGCTTAACCATTTTGAATCAAATTAATATGTATCCACCGACTCAAAGTATGTATCCACCATCTCTACCTAACCTTAGGATCAGTTTTTGTATTTGTTTGTAAACATTTATTTAGCGTGTTTTACATGTATATTTTATAAAACAGAATTAATAATTATATTCTGATATGTACATATATGAGCATATTGTTGGTAAGCGGGTCTACATCATTTTCGTTTCCGTGTGTTTGCGTGTTTCAACCTCAATAAGGTTTCAAATTAAGTCATTTTATTTAAATTAACAATACGTAGGATCGTAAACGTTTAACGCGTCTGTAAATTTATATATAGATACATTAAAATAACCCTCAAAATCCACCACCACCACCACCACGAATCCACAACCGGCCTGGGCCTGTAGGCTATTGTAAAATTACTTATTGTTTATTCAATGGGAGGGTATTTATTTTACACGATGTTACATACATTTTACGTAACGTACGTTCGTAACTTTGTTCCGGTGAGTTTGTGTTTCTAGAGTTTCATAGGTTGTTTGTAGGAAACACTTTTTTGAATGTTGTGTTTTTGGTGTGTTTATGTTAGAAATGAGAATTTTTTAAATCATTCATCAATAAAGTTCATATTGTCTTATTTATAAAGCTATTACTTTTACCATTTACCATTTTAATTTCTAATGTTAAATCATCAACTTAATATTAAACTAATCAAAACAAATATAGTTTTAGACCGATGCCTTACGTTGAGCAGAAGGATACCCAAGCTACAGCTTATTCTAGTACAGGTCTGCGACTTCGTCCACTTCGACCTATTATTTACACTTCCCAATCCATTCATGTACCTTAGTAATATCCCTTTCCTTCTATTACCTTCCTTTGTTATTAGCTGTCCCTTTCAATATATTTCCGATTTACCCATCGTCAATTCCTATAGTGCCCGGGGAAACATTTACGTTAATGGGATTAAATTTTAATTAACAGGTTTCTACCCCTTCAGGATTTTGCTAAATTTTTCCCAATTTTTTTTGTATACTTTTTTGTAGTGGTTCGTAATCCGGACTTATTATATTATATATACGAGACGAGAACTTGTGTGATCTACAAATAGAAGTATCGATTCTTGGTATCCTTTATGTATGATGTTTGAATGGAGTCCCCCGCGATAGAGGAATAATTTCTAAAAGGTTAAGGAGCCTTAGCAGCTGTCTTAAAACAAGGCGGTAGGAATATAAAAAAAAACACTTATGTTTTTTCTTTGTACCTGTTTTAAGATATATTTGCACAGAAATAAAAAAAATTTAAGAACTATTTTAGTATAATAAAAATTTTCGCGAATTAGATTCATATTTATTTAAATAGATGGTTTTACTCACGTGTGTATTTCGGGGATGCCCGACTAGTTTCTGTCTCGACAGGAGGCTTTTTTGAGTCCATGAGTGTATCGTCCAGTACCGTCGCGGCTGGATGACTTACTCCTTGAAAAAGGCCTCCTGTCGAGACCTAAACCGTATATTTAAATAAATATAACTATTTTATTTGTTACTTCAAGTTCACCTACTAAAACATCTACCCTAAAAACGAAGTATTACCGACATTGTAAAGACGTTAGCAGCAATTTTTCAATAAAAATTCCTAAAAGTAAACACATCAAAAGCAATTTCTTAGACTTTCTTTTTCTTTCTTAGACTACTACAAATAAAAGCGCTGTATAAAATGGGGACATTATAAGAAATATATAAGCAAATATCGAGTAAACATATACTCTTTGCCTCTGCCAGCACTTAATAACTTCATACATCGAATATTTTATTATTTTCCTCGTGCTCAAGCATCGAGTTATACTAACACACGGGTACACATAATATCTCACGAGAATCTATCTCTAAAGCTGCAACTTCAACAATAACATATGTTAAATGTTGATCCATAAACATGCGTTTAACTTTTTTAATTTATTTTATACTAGCTGTTGTCCACAACATCACTTGCGTTAATGTAATATTGTCTGCAGACATTTGTATCCTTAGGTTCTATTTTCTGTATCTCTAGTATAATCTAGCAATGTGTTTTCAAAATGACATAATAACGAACTTTCGCGTCTATTAGATTTAGACATTTTTAGAAATAATTTGACTGATTTTAAGAAAAAGATCACGGAATATCTTGAGTCTAAGTTTTGGTAAGTGAATGCTCACCCTGGGATTTGAAGAGTCAGTGGTATGTTATCCCTGTTAAATACTTAAAGCTTATATTTATTATTATTTTATAGTTTAACTTAAATTCTAAAACGTGTTAAATCTGAATTTAATTTAGAATGATACTAGTTCTCCTTTTATGTTAAATGTGGTTGCCTATTATTGAATGAGCATAAGGCACTTATTTGTATTTTTATATTTATATAAGATATTTATTATTTGTTGGCTATCCAAATAAATAAAAAAAAATGTTTCAGTAGGAAAAACTTGAAAGTGTTACTTAATTAACATATTTTTATATTACTAGTATTAGTTAGAATTGTTACGATTGGAAATGAAAGAGTATGATCTTCATTGCATTTTTTTTGTTCTTCTCCCTAATTATTTATTAAAATGTTATTAATAATTTCTACAAAAATTATAAGCAGTAACTAAAAACGCATCTGATCTTATACTTTTCTTATCAAACTATGCCACCCGAACAACCCATAACCATTTCAAATCCACGTATTTTTGTAACACCCTTGCTACACCTTGCCAATTCTACCCGTGATAAGAGTAGAATTGGGAATTCTCACGAAAAAAAGATGTTCGACACTTATTATATGAAAACAACCGTTTGACAATAGCATAAAACTCGCTGACTTCGAAACGAACTGATAGGAAGATAAATGACGTTTATACTTGTTCAGTCAATTCAGTTCTCCATTTTTTTGTTTTCCAGCTGCCATTGTTTTTGTCCATACATTTTTATAACAATTGTGTTCTATTGTTTTTGAGTTTCGTCACAATACTGTTCGTAAGTTCACATTTTTTTCCGTCTGTGTGTCAGGTGCTGTCCAACTAGAATATCGCACATGATAAGTAAGCGAGGCCAAGAATTAATTATTTCTGATTTCTTCGTTTCTATTGGTTTTCATTTTATGATTCACTTTTGTATAAAGTGATAACTGAAATAAAATTGCTGGTTTTAGTAAATTCTCTAAACAATGTAAATACAGGTTTTATATTATTATAATTATTTATTAGCTTTTGAGCTGTGTCCTATGCATTATATAAGCAAGTAGGCTCAATGCCTCCGTTTGCTAATTATTACATCTTCCGGTTAGTTTCGAGGGATTTATTAAAAATTAAATACTCTTGTATTATAAAAAAAGATAATTAATATTTTAATCAAAAAATGTTCCATTACTAGCTACAACTTTTTGCCATTGAAGCGATCCATTCATCGATCCATTTTTTGATACATTCGTAAGATTTGAAGTGCTGATCTGAAAGGCTGTGTTGCATAGATCGAAATAGGTGGTAAGCAGCATCAGGAAGTAATCATCATCAATCATCAGAAAGTGTATCTCTTACAGATTTTGCAATGTGTGGGCGAGCATTGTCATGCAGTAAAATGACCTTTTGTTTTCTATGTGCGTGCGTGATATACATATGTGGTTCAATGCATGACTCAATTCGATTAATTGATGTTAAAAACGCTCTGCTGTGATAGTTTCATTTGGTTTTAACAATTCATAATATTATAAGAATAAAGAACAACAGAAACGTATACAAAAATTTACTTTCATGGTACACATATACATATATATATTGTGACGCCATGCCTTCGTCACCGCACAGACAAACAATGCATAGAAGTTTTTCAAATGAAGATTGACAAGTCACGGTAGCTGAGCGATAGTGGCTACGGCTGCGAGCCGAATGCCGTAAGTTCAAGCCCCGGAGGACCCTAGGGGTTTTTGTTTGTGATTTCAGTGTTTTATAGAAAATTCTAGTAAATGGAGATGATTCTTTACAAAATTCGAATATAATGGAAAGTACTAGATTAGGTTGTAGAAGACAATCGAAAAGAATAACGAAATGACAGTCGAAATTCAACAAATTAGGGGTATATAAAGAGCTCCAGACGCGCCTACAGGGCAGTTCAGTGGAAAGTGCTCTCAAGTGAGGAATAAGAAGAAGAAGTGAAAAGTAGTACAGTGAAGTGAAGTGAACAGTGAAAGTGAATAGTGAGTAGTGCAGTGCTACCGTTGGATTGAGTTAAGTGTAGTCCGCGGGAACAGTGTGGAACAGTGCTACGCGGTTCGTGCAGTACAACTCGTTCTGTGCTGTGAGTGTTACGCGTTCGGAATATTGTGAAACGCAAATAAATCGTTACTCTCGGCAGTGACATTAGTTTCCTTCCAATCCCTGTACCCACTTCCGTAACAATATATATGTATATATGTATTTATATAATATTTAACAGACATTATATAAAATATACATAAACGTGGTCAATAAAACTTGTAGTAGGTTGCCAGGACTGTATCCATTACCCACATTTGTCACGTTTTCTTAACTGCAATCGTCAGTGACACAAGGGGACATTTTCAAAGATCGCAAGGCTATTAGCGTCGACTTGGATGTATTATCCCTAATCTGTGATAACAAAAACGAGGGACTTTTTAGGTTTATGAGGTACCCGTTTCTGTAAAAATCACATCAGTTTGGTAAGATCTTAAAAAAATACTCTCCTATATTTTTACTTGAACTGTTACAAACAAGCTATGTGAAATGTCTGAAAAAGAAGATCCTTGGCGTTTCTTGCTTATTCTTTTCCATACTACGTATTGGAACAGGCAACCAGCTTCATGACTGACTTCCTCTTTTGACGATTCAAAAATACATATGATTGTTTCAGTTCAAATAAACGATTTTGATTTTGATTTGATTTTTGACTCACGTTTTCCTTGCTTGATTTATTGTTCCAACGTATACTTTTATTATTCGATAGGCAAGTACACATTACTGAAATCTTTTGTGCTGTTAAATATCTGTGCGTTGAGGCGAAAGTAAGTCGTGTTATTAAAGTCTATACTATTCGTCAAGCCGTCAGGACTGTTCGACTGGAGGAGCACTTGGGGACAGGGGACTCAATCAGACTCATCTTTATTCTTAAGAGTCATATATACATACACTCACACCTATATCATCAGAGGGAATGGCAGAGGCTTAATAAATATTTTGCAGATTGTAATTTAGTCCCATTTAAGTACGTAGTACGTAATAGAGGGCATCCTATTGCCGTCATGTGTGGAATTAGATGGATTTGGATTCAATACTTTTATTTGATATTATCATAGGTGTTCTGTCGGACTACCAAAGACGTTAAAATTTTGATTAAATACTTTTTATTATACAACAAAAAAAAAAGAAAAATCAAGTGCACAACAAAACAAAACAACAACCAAGTAAGCAAACAATAAATTCATAAATCTACAATTTCTCCATAGACAGAGGAGGAACTTTTGGATGTACAAAAGTGTATTGGCTTACGACAGCAGTATACTTATGATTTGAATAAAAAAACTGATTATATTAATTAAAAATGTCTGAAATTTTACTAATGTTTAAACGTTGTTTCAGTAAGTGAATAGTCCCTATTTTGTTCTGTATTTATATTAGTGTTAGTCAAATTTAAATATTAAGGAATATAGTTGTGTATACAAATATCGTTTACCAATATTGTTCAAGTGGTATCACGGCAGTCTTATAGCTAATTATGCGATTTTTATAAACGAATCTAATAATATTCAAATATATAATACGAACTAAAATGCAGAGAGACGAAGATAAATAATAATGAAGATATCTATCACAGTAATCAAACAAGTTATGCAATAAAGAGAATACGTAGTTGAATACCGTCTGATCGACTGAATTTGACAGAGTAATTAAACCACTTAATTTCTTGGTCATGTCGCACGCTGGTATACAATTATAAGTCATATTCAGGTTACCAAAGGGATTGTAATGGCCTGTCATTTTGAGTTTGTCCGATGGCACGTAGGTATGTGTTCGGATGCTCCGTCGACAGCAGACCACTTTATCAATATAAAATATGACAGTTCATTTATGAATTAGATACCTACACATTCTATTTTTAATGTTAATGATTTAATTCAGATTCATCAAAACGGTTTTCATTTTTAAGTGTTAACTTAAAATAATTATTTTGGTTCTTGATCTTTATAAATGACATAGATACAATAGATGACAAGAATGCACTGTTGTGAACAAGCCAAGCGTATGACTAACTAAAAATGACAAGCGCATAAGAAAAGACCTTACTCCCGCAGGTAAAGGTTTGCAATCTCTTTATACGGTAGTCATTTGATTTGTGCGAGCGCGATGCTAATATATTTACTCAAGAGCAACAGAGACAGATGTTAGATGTTACATTTATCGTAAAGCAACTGCATTAGGAATAGTTCCTGTGTCGCGGGTGGCGTTACAAACATTTCATGAATGTTCATAAAGATACAATTTTTTATCCGATGCGGGAATCGAACTTATGACATCCGGTTCAATAGTCAGGGTCACTATAGTTTAGACCAACAGGGCTGTCAATTCTTCCTCTATCGCGACCGCACTATACAACTTATTTATTGTAACTGGACGAAGTTATAAAACAGTTTTCAAACGTAACGGATCACCCAAAATCCGTACACCTGGCAACTTTTAAATGTAAGAGGATCTATTACTTAACATTGTTCGTCTTGGTCCCAAAATTTATGACTTTTCCATCCGCAGACCGCTGTTTTACGAGACAAAATCCCCATTAAACTTCACAAAGTTTCTTTGAATATCTTGGTAATTTAAATTTTATTTGAAAATATACGACTCGTTGGCTTAGTCATCTCCACGGTTCTTATCTAATGTGCCGTTTTAAAAGTTTGGATTAGGTCAACTGTTTGAGATTATACGACTAGAGTTAATTCGAGTAAACCCACATACTAGGTGCACTGTAAGAAAATTACACGCTTGCAACGCTAGTCATTTATATAAGCAAAGTTTTAATATAACTGGTCAAAAACTAGTTTCATAAAAATGTACTTATTCTATGTTCCTATAAAATATTAAAAATGCCGTGTACGGTAAGTGCCATATTTCCTATAAGCCGGCTTCACCGGACCGGTTAATAAAACTGTAAAATAGGCTGTTAAGCAATGCTTGCGCTGAGAGAGGTTACCGGAGATCAAACTCCTGGCTCCTATGCATCTTTTTTTTTTCCCCACGCGTCTTGCAATTCTCCTCTCCTCAAAGGCGTACGAACTGCCATTCTAGAAGTACACATGTAACCCGTCAGTTGGGTTGCCATAAAGGCCATAAAGTATAAAAAAAGCCGTGATAAAAATACTGAAAGCAGAAATCATAAAAATATCAAAGTCATTAAGTATAATCGTACTTCTACGGGGCTTTCAAATGTACAGAAATTGTTCATCCGGCTACTCGGTACTAACAAAAATAAAACCCATTAAATATACAGGAATAAATCTGGCAAGTACACTTAATACGTTGTTGTCACGCAATCTGATCGACTAAGCTCAGCTTTGATGGATGGTTTATTACTAATTGAGTTGCGGACACCAAAGGGACAGACTTGAGATCCGATTTATTTTTATAATATATAGAGGACGAACGTACACTACCGGTGTTCTGTGAGGCCGTTTTATCACACCGGTCGAGCCGACCTATTTGTACCTAAGCAGGGCTTCATCGCTGTTGAGAATACAACTGCTGATAAAATTACTCTAATATCAGATTAAAGAGTCGTCGTGATACAATTTTCTATTAATTAAATTAAGAGAAAGCACGTATCACACACCCTTGCTTGCAATCAAACTAATAATTCTTCTTCTGGATTTATAAATTTTTTTGAACAACGAATTAATTATTGAATAAAACATTTTCAAATACATATGTACATACAAACAGTATATATTAACAGAGAAAGGGAGGAATAAATGAAAAGGTAAGGGATATTACTTATAGATGGTTTGGGGAGTATAAGGCATAAGCTCAAGTAATTTTTGGTCGTATACCTACAAGAACTACTTACTACCTACGTACAACTACTTCCTTTTAAAGGTAGTAGAGCCATGCTGATTTCAGCAGGAATGGGCCGGCTCAACCGGGGCAGTACTACCCTCTCACAGAAAACCAGCCTAAAGCGACAACATTCATGCTGTCTGTCTGCTGCCGTCATGTCTTTCGCTGGTGAGTGCGAGACCGGAGGCCCAATGATGCAGGGGTGACAGTTATCGTGGTATGTGCACTGTCACGATGACTGTCATGCCTTTTACGCCCTCTTTCAGCCTCTAAGCGTTACGTGAAAAAGCATCTATCTCACCAGACCGCCATAGTGTGGGTCACGATGCTGCATTGTCTACACTTGCAATGAGGATGGTGACCACCACTCTTAGACTCCACTTGTTGCATTCCATCAGGCAGAGTGGAGTCATTATATTAGTATAAAAAAAAAACAAAATTGATTTTACCGTGAATTCTGAGCCCTTTTTACACCTTTTCACTAATGAAAATAGTATAATATTGATAATATTGTGTTTAATTGATTTGAAGATAATAAATGTTCTTCAGAAAGAGAGAATGTTACAGATAATGTACTCAATGTCATTACTTTTTTTTTTTTTGAGTTTGTTTATGACGCTTTTATGTCTTAACTGTGTTGATGATCGAAACTGTCATTTATAATTCTTTGATAACCATTTTAAATAAAATATATTTTTTTTTGTTGTAACAAGTTTTTATTTAGAACATATACGAACAAATTAAATTTTGGTGTTGAATAAAGTAATGTCTAATTGTATGTATACATTTACTAATGATGAGGCAAGTCAAAAATAAATGTTAAATAATTTAGTAAGAAATCTTATTTAACGAAATTATCTTAACTTATCTTATTTAATATATTAAGTGAAAGTGGTCTGCCCTGGTGTTGGTGTTTGATATGTTTAAGCGATTACAAATATGAGTAAGAATTTGTGTTAAAAATAGAACGATCAAAATATGTAGCTACAAAACTTTAAAATAATACTACTAACTTACTAATATAATATAATAAAACCTATGTTACTTTAAAAAAAAGTAAGTTTTTTTCGTATATAGTTTTGCTAACAAGGTCAACTACGTGTGCTAAATTTTATCTAAATCCATTAAGTAGGTTTTGGGTGAAAGACTAAGAAACATCCATATGTACGAGTACATCCACACAGTTTTTTATTTTTGGATCCAACAATCAAATTTATAAAATTTATAAAAAATTATGAAACATGACTGCATTTTAACTTTCACTATATTTCATTTTTTGCTTTTTCTCGCGTTTCCTAAAAATTGTATACCCTGTGTACCCAGCCTCTCCTACCGGTTGATACAGATACTCACCGGCCACGGCTGCTTCAGTAAGTATTTGTGTCGTATAGGCCAGGCGCCAACGTCTGCGTGCCATCACTGCGGTAGCTGTCGCGAAGACACTGCACTTCACACCTCTTGGTTCTATCCCTGGTCCCAAGCGAGAGTGGGATTCTCATTTTGCGAGGAGATCATGTTGGCTAAAGATGCAGCGGCAAGGATACGGGAGAGGGCAAGTACCCTCCCGTCCTGCAGAAGACAAGCCAGGCACTGGAGAGCACAAAACGATCTCCGACCTCCATGAGCGCTGGCCTGTGGGTAACGGGTACTTACCTTATCAGAAGTAGACCTAAAACAGTGATGCGACGTGTTCCACGCTCGCCTTTCAAACTGGAGGGGGACTAGGCCCTCCGTATTCCATAGTGGTGGTGTCTCTTGCAAAAGCCACTTCAGCTCTGGTGAGGTGATGACTAGTGGGGGTTTCCACACGAAGAAAAAAAAATCCCTGTGTACCCACTATTTTTTTTATGTGATACGTACATAAAAAAATTAAAAAAACATATACAAACGAGCAGACGCGTTCGATTCAAATGACACTTCTAAAATATACAATACCATGTATAAAAATCTTTAAAGCAGCAGTACCGTCCAAAAGATTACAGTGTTTAATAATAGCGTTACATTAATTTTGAATTTGAATCGAATGTACGCATCCTTGTAATGAAAAAAAAATATGACACACAATTTCCATTTCAAGGCGTTACACCATTTATCATAATTACAGACCAAAAGGTATGCCACTTAGCTGAACCATATTTTAACGACTGAACACACATTTTCTCATTATTTACACAACAACCATTATTCTACGCAAAACAAATTAGTAAAACAGTGGTAATAATATACATTTTCTATTACAATGGAATATTTTTTATTTAACTAACTAGGATAGAGGGTAGAGCCATGCTTAGATACAAATGGGACCGCTCGACCGCTCCGATACCAGGGCTTTACAGATAGCAACCCTTGCGTTGCATTTCCAAGAAATTAACTTACGACTCTCGAGCTGCAGGTCCATGGACGGCGGTTGTCACTTCTCAATCTCTCTCTATCTCCCTCTCTATCAGAAATATCTTTTCCAACCGTAGCATTTCCAATCTTTTCTTTTAATAGACTTCACATTCTATTAAACAATATTTTATTAGGAATTGTAGTGAAACCAAATAAAATCTTTCATTGCTTTTATACTATTTAATTTACACTAATGTTTTTCTGTGAACGAACAGTGAGGTGTAGTGTTAAAGCTTACTGATAAATGAAAATTACCTTGCCAATGGCAGATGTAGATTTGGTCATTAGAGTTGTTACAAACATCCCCCGTCTAAATTTTTTGGAACAACACCTTATTGTTTAGCATATTAATATGTATCTATATATGAAGATTAAAAATAAAGCAAACAGGGACAAGCCCAGCGCCTTAATTAAAAAATCTTTTACGTATAAAAGTTCTAAATTAAACAATACCCTTGAACTTAGTATGTAGGGTATGCTATGTTTTGTCAGAACAGTTAATGGAACAATGTAACGAAATTAAGGGATTTTCAAACTGCTGTGCCAGAAGTCGTAAGTTCGATTCCAGCACAGGTTAATAAAAATGCGTTCCAACAATCGTTGTTTCAACTCTGTGTATTCTTTGTGTCTATGGTTTAATGTTTTCAAAGCCCACGCTATAAAGCAACCTTGCTTCATACGATAGTTTTTTTTTTAAGCAATGAAGACACAAAGTTCCTCATTTTGTGTCTGGTTTATTTGCTTCAGTCTGCAATTTTTAAACATTCTAGAATGAAAATGCAATAAATCTTGATGAAATTAAATAAATTAATTCACGATTTTGGGAATAGTGACCTTTGTAAGAAAAAGTCTATTGAACCTGAATTTGCATATTGTGAAATCAACTGTAAATATAAAAAACATATGTAACAAAAACAAAGACTTCATTTGGAATTTTTTACACTTAACTGAATCAATTTTCAAATTTCAAAATATAGTGTTGATTACTGAGTCTACACACTAAGCATGAATAATAAAATGGTTATAAATACTTTTTGTTAATAAATTGAGTTTTATAAGAAAAGACAGCAGTGTATTTTTTTTTTCATGACAGGATGCAAATGAGCAGACGAACAGGTTATCTGATGGTAAGCAACAACCGCCGCCAATGGCTACCTCCTACTCAAGAGTCACAAGTGAGCTGCCCGCCTTTGAGGGTGACGAGATGAGAGAAATAGAAATCCTTTACTGCAGGGGAAAGAGGAGGGTTGGACCCTCAATATATGTATATATTAGGTAAATACAACGCAAACATTGTTTTTGTAAAATTGGTTTTCTATAAGGCCTTGGTATTATTACTCAGGTCGAGCCAGCACATTTGTGCCTAACTCATGGCCCTCCTAAGCAGTAAAAAATTGGTTAAACCAGAACATGGCACTAGACACTTTTATATATATATTTTTTTTATATGTTTTCAATAAATCTAGGCATTTCCCTATAAATGAATATGAAACTTCTTATGACGAACAAGTTCCTGCACGGTGACATTGACACCGCATGATCCATGTTGTGTGTACGATGGTATTGTTCTTGTCACCACCAGAACACATGATTGGCTTGTTTGTCTAGGAGTTAGTGATTTTGACTATTCAGCCAGAGATGTGAGTTCAATTCACAAGAAGAACAAATCATTGCCTGATGATCAAAATAATTTATGTGTCCAGTCCACAGTCAAAAGTGCCTAGGGATCATTATTGGTTGTTTTTAGTGAATTTCATTACTATTAAAAATAATTCCCTTGAAAATATATAATTAACTGTCAATCAGAATGCCTATAAAGTGTGTAATAGCGTTTTTACAAAACTATTACAATTGTTTGCATCGGAAGTAAAAAAAATGCATTGCAGATATGGAGCGACAACAAACAATACAAAGTATAAGTTGTTAAGAATATTATTTGGTTAATTTTTATAGCTAAAGAATGTACTTGATCGCTAGACACTTTTGATGTGTCATTTACCTATAATATAGTTATGGAAGTGGGTACAGGGATTGGAAGAAAACTAATGTTGTAAAAATAACGAGTGTAGCAATTTATTTGTGTTTCACAGTCTGAACGCGTAACATTGCACCGAACGCGTAGCACTGCACGAACGCGTAGCGCAGTGTTGAACAGTGCTACGCGGTTCGTGCAAACCGCGTAGCACCGTTCAACACTGTCCCCGCGGATTACACATAGCCCAGTCCCACGGGAGCACTGCACCATTTTTCATTTTTACCGTTCACTTCATTTTATTACTTTTTCACTTCTTCTAATTGTTCTTCTCTTGAGATCACTTTCCACTGAACTGCCCTGTAGGCGCTCCTGAAGCTCTTTATATACCCCTAATTTCGATTGTTATTTATTGAATTTCAATTAACATTTCGCTCTTCTATTCGATAGTCCTCTATTTATTTATTAATTTTGCTTGATCAAGTTCTTTCGATTGTATTCGAATTTTCTAATGAAACCAGTCCACTTACTGGAATTTTCTATAAAACACCGAAATCACAAACAAAATCCCATCGAGTCCGGGACTTGAACTCACGGCATTCGGCTTGCTGCCGTAGCCATTACCGCTTAGCTAATGTGGCTTGCCAATTTTTTTCGAAAAATTTCTATGCACGCAGGCAGCGCACTAACGACTCTCCAGTTGCAGATGTCCGTGTACGGCGGTTGTCACTTACTTTAAAAATAGGACTTTGTTATTTAGTTGTTACGTGATCTAACTGTTAATTAATTTTCCTTCTAATCAAATGATTTATGCATGTACCTATTTTATAATTATAATAAGTACTTAAGTTTCATTAAGCGCTTATGTATGATGAAATACATTTGGTACTCTACTTTTAACTTTTGCAGTTATTTGAAATTCCTTCCTTATTCTTCTCCATATGATCGACGTATTGGAACAGCAAGCTTCATAATTGACTTATTCTGACCGACTTCCTCTCTTGATATTAAAAAAATACCTATGATTGGTTCCGTTGAAATAAATGATTAAGATTTGATTTAGTTAAAATAATGTAACATGTCTTGCTGAGCTAAAATTTAACAGCATTGATTAACATCTAGTTGTCCTGTATACTTTAACTGTGTTTTCGACACATCATTTCCACTGGTTTTGGTGCAACGCCATGCCCTTCCTCCCACCTGACGTAGTACGGTCCTATAGTGTCGGAAAATCTCAAAGCATTCAGTTGCATCGCGCAAGTTAAGTGTCTCCACTACCACCGGCCGGACTGCAATCGAAGCCTCTCGAAGCCCTTACCTGAGTCTAATTCTCGTTTCCATTTAATTTTTGTAGATGATCTATAATAGCTTACCTTTTTTAATTAGAAAACACTGTGAAATTTTGTGACCTAGTGTTTGTAATGTATCTATGACAATTTGTTTTTTTACAAACCACTTTAGATTTTGATTTTCCAATTTTATTGCAGTTAGGTTTTATGGGTACAACTCTGGAATTATTTAAATCGTTGGCTATATATACGGTGGCAGAATCTGAAGCTCTTAAAGTTATACTGAAAGTTTATTTCCACGTATAGGGCACACAATTATCGCGGTAAGGCCCATCTTGGAGGATTGGCTGGAGAGGACACACAGGAGCCTCTCCTACCGGCTAACGCAGGTACTGACCGGCCACGGCTGCTTCGGGAAGTACCGTATAGGCCGGGAGCCAACGGGTGTGTGACACCACTACGGGGGCTGCTGCGAGGATACCGCACCCCACACTGTGACGGCGTGCTCTGACTGCGTGGGTGCAGCAGCGTGCCGATCTCGTGGTGGCTATCCGTGTGGGTAGCCTCTCGCTTGAGAGCATGGTTCTGTCCATGGTCATAAGTGAGAGTGCGTGGGATGCAGTCGATTCATTTTGCGACGACGTGATGTTGGCTAAAGAAGCGGTGGAAAGGGTACGGCACAATACGAGTACTCTCTCGCCGGACAGCGACGATCGATCTCCGGCCTCCATGAGCGCTGGCCCGGGGGTAACGAGGGAGCTGTCCGTTACCTTAGCAGAAAGGGGCCCGAGACGGTGGTGATATGTGTTCCGTGCGTGCCTCTATAAACTGAAGAGAGGGCCAGTCCCCCTACACGTTGTGGCCACCTGAAGGGGTGGGCAAGGTCTACAGGGGTTCCCGAAGGCTTCCTTGTCAGGGTTTTCCCGGGCCCTTGCAATAGACCCTTTGTGACGGGACACCGTGCGGTTTGAGTCGGTTCGAGTCCGACGTACCACCTCTCCGTTAGCTCCGGTGAGTTGATGATGCGTGGGGTTTCCGAACAAAAAAAAAAAGTATTTCTACGTATCGATGTCTATTGTATTTTTTTAAATAAAATCAAATCTATTAATGTAAATGTTTGAGTTTCTTTTAATTTCAGATTTAAATTCAGAGACTCGAGAATCTTCACCTTTGGGATGAATTCCATTAGATTCTTTACGAATTCATTTCAACTTTTTTAACGTAAAAATAATTAATGAAATGCTAACGAGTGGAAGTTCAATATAACTTTCTAAATTAATTTTCTCACTTCGTTATAACTATAATAGTATTCAATTGGCTGATTCAAATCAAAATGCTGAAAAAACTCTAGTCTCAGAATTTAAATATTATTCTACAGAAAAATTGAATTTTATAATAATAAAAGCTAATGTACACACCGCGTAGTTAAATACGGTGCTAGTGTAGAGTAACTTTAAAGCAATAAAACTGAAAAAAATATTGATACATTTTTATTCTTCTCAATATGGTACTTTTCAAGAATGAAATTCATTAGTCAGCATAACTGAATTCAGAAGAAACAAATAAAAAAACCACTAATTATGTAATTTAAAATACAAACATACCCAATTCTAGAACAGATTTCTAGTGAATTTAGTATAAGCAGATAGAAATAAGCCGAGCTATTTTTTAAATTATCATTATTATTATATTATCACACTTTTCCCAGAATTAATAATAATAATAATAATATCCTGCATATCTTGTAAAAAAATACAACAGTATATAATTAAGAAAATAATATTGTTTAATTCTTTTTCAACAAGAGAGCTTAACTGAGAGACTTTCCGACAGCAAGCAGTTCGATTTCAGATATACGATCCTGCCTTGCTCTTGCTCTTGCTAATGCGAGAGTCTCCAATCCATCCGTTGAAGCAGTTTCAGTTACCCTACCTTTAACTTTTAATATTCTTCTTTTCCCATCTATATATGTACTTCCCAAAGGCTCTTTAACGTCAGTGGGGCTAAAGTATAGGCTGACTCTTACACTTTCTTTTTATATTATGTGGGCAGTCCAACAGATGGGTCACCTGATGGTAAGTGCAACTGGAGAGTCGTAAGTGCGGTGCCGGCCTTTAAGGGTTAAGAGGGATGATAGTATGCGGGGAGGGGAAAGAGACGGGAATGAGGAGATGGGAAAAGGGGCAGGAGGTCAGGGGAGAGGAAAAAGGAGAGGAGAGTTTGGCCTCAGGAAACCTCATTAATTTTTAATAATCAATCTATCCTATTTTATTCTAAACACAAAATAATCAACCATTTATTCGATGCCGTTAAAATGTCGTACTTCGTGTTAGACATTATTCGTAATTAAAATGAGTACATTTAGAATCAATACAAAATACATCTATTAAAATTGTATTTAGTTATTCAGATTTTAATCTATTTCGATATGACTGTGCGCGTTTAAAATGAGAAGTTAATTGTGTTTAGGGTAATTACTATCACCGTGTGGTTTTAGTCGGTTCAATTCCGACAAAGCCACTTCATCGAGTTCTACTCGTAGAGGTGGTACCCGGGTTTCCACACGTAAAAAAAAGGGTAATTACTATCACGTGAAAATCATTTGAAGCTTTAACCAAAGCCTTTTTTTATTGTGTGGTGTACTTTAATTAACTTAACTTTACTAAGGTTTCATTTCTAATAAAAGAGCAATTAGAAAAAACATTTGAGTTATACTTTTGCCTTTTCGATACGGTGAGCAATTAAGAATGATTGCTTTATTTAAGTATGAATTTCTATTGTTTTAAACATATCTATTGATTGCCGTAAATTAATAAGAACCTGATTAATCTGATCTTTTTTTTGTATCTGTTCATAATGGCACTTAAATTCATTACTAGTAAACTCACTCAAAAATAAACAGTAAAAAGAATCACTTTCTTGAAACTAAATAACTGAAATTCATTAAACTTTTAATTTGGAACCTTCACACATAAATTACAGAAGTTAGCCGTTGGTTGCTTGAACGTAGAAAATAGTTCAAAATAAAAATAGGAACTCTGTAGGCATTTCTTTTTAATACGCTACTTGAGATTGGAAATACTTAAACATTAACATACACACAAAAAAGGTGAGAAAGCTAAAATTTGAATCATTATTTATAAATTTATTAAAAAGTTAATTAAACTACATGCGTCCAGCTTGACTTTAGATAGAGAATATACTTTATCGTACACCATTAATAGATTGCATACAAATACAAATTAGAGTACAATAGGCGGTCTTATCGCTAAAAGCGACCTCCTCCAGAGTATGAAGATAATAGCAAAATTACCAAAGGATTTTTTTTTATTTCATAAAACTGCTCAACAGTTTACACCCCACATAAACCGCCTCTATGAAAAAAAAATTAAATACCGGCCTATATTGATCTATAATCGCCCGTTTTCAAGTGATTGAGCCTTACGAGAAGAGCAAACAAACTCATAGCCATTCACAAATTTATGTATCAAGTGTATATAGCTAGTAGAGATAATATAGTTTTATAAAGGTATAACATAAACATTACAGTGACAGATAATGTTGGCTGAAAATACAGTTTGCCGTATTTCTACAGGCTATTCATTCCACAAACGAATGGATTGTCCATTCGTTTATAACATAAACTATTTGTTAAAGAAATTTGTTGCATCTTTAACATCAGATTTGCTAATAATCGTAAAAACATCGTTTGAGCATCGTGAAGCAACTCAAATCGTCCTTTTGAATAGCAAGATATGTGAGAGATTAATAGCATACTGTATAACAAGGAGAGAAATAAGCGTTCCGGCGAAGACGAATTGGTAATCACTAATCACAGTTAATGACTTATAATCAAAATACGACCGCTAGACTACTTAAGTACTATAATTAATAGAATTAATATAATTACATCTTCAGACATCTCGAACGCGGTCGTCTGATCCCAAACCAAGCAGAGCTGCTACAAAAGTAAAAAGACTGCTGATATATATACTTATATATTTCTAATACTTATGTACATATTATAGATAAATTACACCAAGACAAGAGTTATTTATCGTGGGTGGGAATTGAACTCACGACCTCTGGTTTAGCACTAGCACAGCTAAAGACAAAAAATCATGTTTAATACAAAATATCTATTACGGATATACGCGGCTGTTACTTTAATATTTATAATATTAGAAAATTTGTTCAAGGGCTCGGTCTTCAATGCAGCAGTCAGATCGACTTATAGGAATGCGACCCTGACTTACTTGTCGCCCCTTCGAGGATGATCATCTTCAAACGGCTGAGCAGATTTTCTTAAAATATGGCTAAAGAACACTCGATTAAGGTGCTATGATGCCACAAACAGACACCCAAATGTAAAAACAACCACTACAAACATATTACACCTCCCTTTTCCAAGTATATATTTTTATTTTTTTATGTACATATGTGTGAGAATATTTATGTGTGGTATGTTTTCCGCACGGTCTGGAGACTAAACGGCTTAATGTATTTCGACATGTGAAAAATCATTTACATCCGTGGGAGAGTCCGGAGTACTTCCATGGCCTCAGTGGAAACCGATTGTCAAACAACGCAAATACAGCTCCTGAGTTCAGAAAGCTGGTTATCAAACAAGAAACATACAGATCCTTAGTTGGAGGTGTCTATGGATGGCGGTTTGGGCCGCCTTTTAATTTGTTCCACAAAAACAAAACCTATTTTCTACTATCGAAGTAACATAGACATAGACAAAAAAAGAATGCAGTCGGGTTATTTTTTAGAAGTTTTAATTGTTCTCTATTTAAACATCAAGTCAATAAAGATTAAGGAGGTGTACAAATTTCCCTTCTCGTATCAAAACACCAAGCTTAAAGAACATATATAAACAACATATCATATAAACAACGCTCTCATCCTTACTTTTCAACAACAACAATAAAGAATATTGCTGTAATAAAGCGTAGCCTCAAGCCATTAAGGATAATGTACCTTAGTAAAACAAAGATTACATGAAATTACCAAAATTTTCGCATAACGTAACAAGGCTCGTGTTTCTGGTATATAATATGAACAATATACCCACATTGTAATAATACTTTTAGCATTGATTAGTTAGTTATTTACTGCGACCTGCTGCAGTCTTAGTCCTATTTCCTCATCCAAGGCTTGTATTCCTTCCCTCGGGTTCCTGTTCTAAGAGGCATATATTTATCGAGAATATATATTCTCTTCTTCTTTTTCTTTTTTTTTAAAGACAACTCCGGCACTATGATTAAGACCCAGACTCAGAACAACAATTTGTAAATTACAAAAAGTGTTGTCCCGTGCCGGCATCGAACCCACAACACTCGGCGCGGCAGTGCCATTTATTTCCATTTGCCAATTAGTCCATTTACATGTGTGGTGTCATTTGAATCTTTTTAATAGCGGGAGTGACCTAAAGGGCCTCCCCAGTGAGCCGCTATACAGTTCAGTCTTAAGTTTCGACCTTAATTTCGCTATAAGTCTTTCCTATATTCTTCGCCTCTACGATGAATCTGAAATCTACTTAGGACGGCCAAGCTTTTCTTGTTGATGCCAGTCTAGGGTTTGCCTTGATATATATTCAAGGTTTCTTCGGAGCATTTAGTTGATCTTCATTCACTTGCGGTGATTGAGTTGCTGTTCGGTTAGGGTCTTACCCTACAAATCTAGGTTGGAAATTTTCTGGGGCCCATAAACACCAAGAATACGGCTAAGACAGCAGTTGATAAAGACTTGGAGTTGGTGTGAGATGTCCTTTATGATCTTGCAAGTCTCACACCATACAGCTACACGATTTTCACATTGGAAGGAATCTAAGTATTAATGTAAAACAGTTTGAATTAATTTGTTCTTTTTTACTTTTTTCTCTATGTCCTTCTCTGAAAAGATTTATGCTAAATAATAATAATTGAAAAAAACACCTCAGTCATTAAATTCATAAGTAAGCACATGATTGATTGATTGACTCTTTATTGCACAGTCAGATACAATATTAGTTTATAAATACTTAACTAAAAATACGTTAAATAGGCGGTATTATCGCAATTAGCAATCTCTTCCAGACAACCGTTGAATGGAGAAAGAGTCATACACATTTAATGGATACACATAAAATAAATTTAAATATGATTACACAATCATACATAAATATATGCATAAAAATACATATAAACAATATTAATTGATACGGATATATAATAATAATATACATAATACTACCAAGTATGTCACACAGAAAAATAGTGCTCCTTTACAAATTTATTAAAATTAGAAAAAGTTTGTGCACGTCTGATGGTCAGTGGCAATTCATTCCACAGACGAATAGCTTTCATTGTGAATGACTTGTCCATAAATTTTGTGGTATGTATCGGCATTTTGGACATGAGATTCTCCGATGATCTCAGACACCTTAAAATGGAGTCGTGCAGAAATTCAAAACGTTTTTTGAGATAGGGTGAAGCGCTTTGGTTGAACAGAATATTGTAGAGAAGTGATGGGGGATATGAGTATTCCGGCGAAGGCGTATAGGTAACCACTTGAGATTAATTCGATATTCAGAGACGTGGTCATATTTGCGTAGTCCAAAGATGAACCTGATACAGAAATTTTGAAGTCGGTCTAGCTTATCAACTTGGTCCTCAGTCAGATCTGGATAGCTGGCGTCCGCATAATTAAGAATAGGATGCACATGCTTACCAATGACTTACATCTCAAGTTCTTTACTCAAAACCTAATTCCCTAATGTTATATTGTACTATCACGTACACACCTACATACCTACGCCTGTGTCCCCCATGGGATGGGCAAGAGCAATTCAATACTTACATTTTGTCCACTACAATTAATTCACACTTACGAGTATGTAATAAGGGCCAAGGCTATTGTTAACTGGACACTTTAGGTATTAAAAGTGAAAATTGGGTGATTTTTGAAAAAGAAGATAGGTTAGATGGAAAGGACATGGCTGATACAGATAAATTAGGAAGTGCAAAACACTAGCTCAAGCAGGACAGGATCACATACAGGATATCATTTCACGTCTGTATATGTTTCTTATTTGTATGCAGATAAAAAACACAAAAGATGAAAAGTAGAAAATATACCTTCAAAATGGACAGTCAAGATAGAGCTTAAGATTATTCAGAGCTATCCTCTGTGGTAAAGAGATAGGCGCTGTACAATAGACCTACCAAAAGCTATCAAGAGACGATCAATAAATGTGTGTAGGATAAGTGGTCGTTGTGTTTTGTTTCCCTAAAAGCAACCACCGCCGCCGCCGCCCACTAAAGCATCTGAAAATATAATGTAAGTATTTTTATTTCATGTGCGTAAGAATAAAAAGAACCTTAGTGACCAGAGAACAAGGTTATAAGTCAAGTAGCTTCTCAGGCATGTCACTTAAGTGGTTAAGGAGAGAAAAACGATATTTTGAAGTTTTACACTTACCAGTAACCTGGTCATACATATTATATATATGTATTAAGTACTATTTTGTTTGTGTCAGAAAGGTTTATATGTATGTAGATCGCAAGTACGATGCCGCCGTCATTACCACCTCCTTCACATTATGTTATACATAGGAACTGTTCAACCATGCAGATAAGCAGGTGCATTTGACATCAGTAACTTATTTTTGACTCGATTGAATCGCCTAATTTCGGCGAATGATAACGGTTATACAAAGGTATCGTCAGTATCGGTAAAGCTATGATCTTATAAACATTACCACGATTATGTACCGATTTACATTTTTATTTTTTATAATTTAGGGGGACAGATGAACAGACGGTCACCTGGTGGTAAGTGACAACCATCAGGTGACCTGTCTGTTAATTGACATCTGCAACTACGTGGTCGTAAGTGCACTGCCCGCCCTTGAGGGTGATGGGTGGGATTAGGGGGATATGAGAGACGGGGGAGTTGGTCCTTCGGTACCCTCACTGACTCGGCAATACAATGCAAGCATTATTTGTTTTTTTTTTTACCACATTACTTATTTTTGTAATCTATGTGTGAGAATATTTTGATTGTTCATGAATAGCTTAGTTATATTATGTTAGGATGATTATCCAGTCTGTGTCGATACGATCAAATGGAGTTTTGTTTCTTATCCTGAACTGTTCTAATTCGAAGACTGTTAATTAGATATTTAGAACACGCTTATAAAATGGATAAATTTAAAGGATTCCAGGTTTACGGTTTGTTGTCTATTGAACACCAAAAATTAGAACAAGCCCTTCATTACAACGAGCGAACTTTGCCTTGACAGGTTGATGGATTACCTTTGAAAGATATTACTTACAAAGCGGTTTCGCTATTGTATTTATTAATCAACGTTCAACTGCATGGGAATAATATACTCACATTAAATTCAAAACTAATCCAGGTTTCATTGTTATGGATTAATTTACCTATCCCATAGCTTTTATGCGGTCTTGCTTACAATCGCATGTAATTCAAACTATCTTCACAAAGGTGTAACGCCACGCCTATGCGGAGCTATGCCAAGCCAAGCCAAGCCAAGTCACGCCACGCCACGCCACGCCAAGCCAAGCCAAGCTAACGCCATGCCACGCCACGACAGTTCAGCGCCGGAACTGTCAGCCTAGCTCGTGCCAATGACGTGTATCTCTAGTGACGTCACAACCTGCTGTCAAACGAATAGTATAAAAAGCCGGAACGCTCATTTGAAAGGTTCAATCAGTAATGTGCACTAGCATAAGTAATAACTCTGACTCTGCCTGTATCTGTGTGTGATTATAAATATTGTTTAAACTACCTACGTGTTGTTATTTCACTTCTTTTTACAAAGGATATTATAGAGATTTCTATAAAATATTTTAGAACGCACTTTCAAGGAATGGCATCTGCTTATTATATATGTGGGAACATTTTGTTTGAGTGCAAGTAGTTTGTTTTATAAGGTGCTGTTTATAACCAGCATTGAATACGAACGAACGTAATTTATCGTTGTTTAATTTTTATTCTAAAATCATTAACAATATTAATTCTGTATCCGAGGCTTTATTATGTGTACGTCTCAACACATTAAGAGTTTCTGTTTAAGATCAGCTACACTTAACTATTCGTATTCTAGAGCAACGATCATGTGTTTTTGTTACAGCTTTTATGAGAACACGTACATGATTCTGTAGGTGATTTTGGGTATCGAAGATGTTTGTAATAATAACTATTTAATACATACTTTTGTCATGTTTATTAAAGTTCTGCTATATAGAGGACGCCAATAGAACGTTAATATAGGGAAGAGTAAATTATGACAACAGTAGCTATTATCTTCCTGGTATCCGAATGTGAATAGCAACATGATTCTCTTTGGCTTATTCTTTTCAAGTAGTACATATGTATATTTTTAAGTATGTACAAAGAATTGATTTTTCTTTATTATGCTCTAGAGATACAATCAGGTTTTACACTTTTATCAATGTAATGTTTTTTTCATAAATCTAGATGTTAATTTAAAAAAACAATCCTCATTTAAATAACTTTATTTTGGAAAACAGAGAGTTAACTACTACTAAACTAAATTAAAGTCATTTAAAGTAAGATTTTATGTCTAAGACATCATTTATAAACATTACTATCGACAAGGGGTGTTGATTACATTCTCGTGTCATGACAGACCAAGGAATTAACAGTTGAGACTGATCACCCGCTCAATGTATTTGATGAGAATGATTAATTACATAACTCCAAAACTAAGGCGACAGACTCTCATGATCTACATGGTTGAAATTAATTTAATCTTTTCATCAAGTGTAATGGATGAAAAGACACAGTTATAACAGAAGGAGAAATAAAACAATATACATATATTCAAAAATATACATACATTCATTCCCACTATTAAAGCGATTCAAATAAAACCTCACATATAGAAATCCATCAAGCTGGCTGTAGGGCATGGCAGAAAAACGTCACACATCATACATACACACTTATATCGGTGAACAGGCCGCAACCTGCAACTCAAGAGTCGTAAGTTGGTTCTTCGCCATTGAGGGTGAATCCTTTACTTAAATACATACATACAACTAAGGTTACCATTCTCAGGATTTGTCTAGAGATTTCAGGATTTTTTTCATCTCAGAATTGCGGCCGGATTTTAGAATTCTCAGGTTTTTAGATTTTTCATTAAATAGAGTAAAATTAAATTCTTTAAAATCAAGTTTGTCTGAGAAGTGCACAAATTACATTAAACCTACTCTTGAAACATAATTAAACCCATTCTTGTCATCAGTATCATCATATTTATTTTGCGATGATACCTTTCTAAGTAAACTTTTGTCTTTTAACTCGGTTCTGTTATATGCTTAAACTCTTCAAACTATACTGTTTAAAAAGTAAAGCAGTTTCTGAAGACCGTTAGTCGGTTTCTTTCATTCGACCGTTGAGCTCCCATGATAGAAAAGACTCTTTTTACTTTTGTAGTCTGGTCTGTAATAGCAAATACGTATTGACAAATACGCATTATCTCTGGTAATCTTCAAACACCGATGATCTTGAAAATGATTGCCCACAATGTTTGGAGCTATCCATCAAAAACTGCGTCTTCTCATATTGATATAAATGTGTTTAATGCTGCAATCTCGTCAAATGATTTCACATGATAGATGTGTACTCGTTTTTCATTCAGATAATAAATTGATGAATCAATAAGATAAAGTAATTATTTCGTTGTCTAACTCAGACTTTAAAGTTACGCAACTAAAATTTCATGCGTAGATCCGAGGATCTTTCAATTTCTTCCGTTCTCGTCTGAAAGATTGACATCAGTGAATGGGTGAGAAATTTTATTTTCTTCGTTCTAAGTTTTTTTTTAATTTTCTGGTACACCACCACCACCCGAATTAGACAACAAGTACTGTTGCAACGGCTCGTCTATCGTCAATATTTTTGCGATCGCTGGGAAGAGGCTCAGCAACCCTGTCTTGCTATAAAACAAGAGCTTCTGATAATTAACATCTAAAAACTTGCAGATATCTTTCAACGCCTCCGTTAGTACTTGAACAGCTTCTTTATTTCAGATTCTATGTCAGTATGAAGCTTATTAGGGTTTTGTTAAATACAGATGTGTAGAAAATGAGCTGGGTATCCAACTTCCGCGATAATTTTGTCAAGTAGATTTTTTAAATGTTTCGAAACTTTTTGTCCAGGCAGCCGATTTACTCCGCCAAAATTGAAATGAGCGTTGTCTGCTGTTAGTGAATCACATGTTTCCAATAAGTTGTGCTTCAGCAAGTTCGTTTTAATTACCTCTGTTATCATGTATGCAGTTTCATTAGGTGTGCTCAGCACATCTTACAGTTTTGTTCAAATGCCTTCTTGCAAACGGAAAACTAAACGTCCAATTAGCTGACATTTTGTACTGAGTCTTTTAACTGTTCAATTACCCACGGAAATATTACGCCCGTTAAAATCCTCAGTCTTCGTTCTTGCACACGAAATCATTCTACTATTCGCAGTGTTGGAATCAGAAAATATAGCCTTCGTCAAGTACAATTCATATATTCAAATCATGGCCGTTCCGCGTCCTACAAAGCTGTAAATATGTTAAAAAGAGAATTTGCAAAATTCGAGAAAATCTCAGAATTTCTAAGAAATTCTTTCAAAATTTCTTTCTGGTAACAGTAGCACATTAAAATAAAAGTATTAATAGGTGGTAAAGAGAACATAAGTGCTACTGTTGTCATTATTTAGTCTCTGATGATGACTTCTAATTATGTAAACGTCCAATTGGCGACCTCTTATCCATCAAGAAAGATAAGTATGAACAATATTTATTTTTATGAATAAGACAACCCAGTGGCCGGTTAACAGCTACAGGTTTGTCCTTTATTACGTTAGTTTAACCAAATTCTAATTGGCTAAATGTGGGTGTTTAATATACCTCTGCCAACTCCATACAGGGGTGAGCGTATGTACGTATGTTAAAAGTGACAACCAGTTCATGTAGTAACAATCTATTATTTATTTTCAACCGTAGATACCAAACCATGGCAAGTAACCATTAACTTATTCATATACAGTAGTCATATACGTATCATAAAATAAAAATAAAATAAATCAAAATGTACGTATTACAAAAGTATGATTTACAGATTTATTTCAAACAGGGTCTAGAGCGGAACAAAGAAACAAGAAAAAAGAAAGTTAAAACCTAATTAATAATAAACCTTTTGCGCAGTGTTTTAATTGGTTTAGATACCGTTTACCTTGAACGTAACCTTGTTCTTATCAGATGGAAATTACAAAACCGAAATTTAATCAGAAATGAAAGAAATGTGTTTTTTTTTAAATGTGTTACGAACGTGTATCCCTATAAATGCGGATTAAGACTACGTCTAGATGTTAACTTAGAAATTGCAAGTGGTCAGATTTATAAGCTTTTTACGTGACTGAGCAAGATTTTATTGCGGTTATGTTTTTCAAGTATACATATTTATGTATGTAAATATGTATGTATGCACTTAGTCCCTTAATGAATTAATGAGTTTCGACATGGGAGGCGTCTTTTGAATCGTCTTCATATTTAGAGTAACATAGTTAATAACATAGGTGCGTTTCTATATATTTTATATACATATATGTATATATTATTTACTGTCAATTTCACGTGCAGGGAAAGCCTTTGTATTGCCGTCTATGTTAGTTTTTTTTTACCTGAGAACCCCTATTGATATTGTACTATGCTTATTTTAACTTGTTGCAGATAGTTGCAAGGATTATTTAAGAACACAAATAAAACGGTTTAGCTTAAAATTAAAATATTAATTGAATAAAATCAAAAATTGTAGTTTTTTGAAAAATCGAAATCCTGTTGTTAGTTAGTTCTTTGGCTTCTTTGACCAGAATTGCTTACTTTTTTTTTTGTACGTGTTATAACCCCCACGGGTTTTCACCTCACCGGAGCAGCCGGTGAAGTGGTATGTCGGACTCGAACCGCCTAAAACCACACGGTGTTCAGTCATAAGTGGGTCTATTGCAAGGGAAATGGGTACCATATACCCAAGAAGGGATGCTTCCAGGAACCCCTGCAGACCTTGACCATGGACAGAACCATGGTCTCCAGCGAGAGGCTTCTCACGCCTAAAGCCGTCACGAGGTTTGCTGCTGCACGCTGTGCACTCCACAAGTGTGTGTTGTGCAGTGTCCTCGCGACAGCCTCCGCAGTAATGGCACGCAGACGTTGGCTCCCGGAGAATTGCTTACTTAAAGTAATACATTATTTACCTTTTTAGAATCTACACACACTTATTGTGATAATGGTAGGTATAGCATACGTATTTTTTTTTGACAATCAGTGCTTAAAACTAGATGTAAAGAAAAAAAATATTTAAAAAATTGCCTAAAATGTTATACGTTAATGTCGCCTAAAAATGTAGTTAAATTAAATAATACAAGTATTCACAAGTATGATGCCAAAAAACTACACAAAAAAAAAAATTGTTGAAATGGCAACCATTTCAAAGGGCAAAGAAGTGAAATTTAAACAAAAACACAAAAATGTCCGCCATTTTCACACTGTTGGCAACCCTGACATAAAAATATTCTTTTCTTACAGCCTAATAACAGGTTAATTCCCAGATAACGGGTTATCCATTATTAACAACAGACCCAGAACATTTAACCAGTTTAACTTTCTTACAAACGAGGTCACCACGATAATCTCACAAATACTTGTTTAAAATATAAAAACATATTTTTACCCTTTAGTTGTCGGCTGACGATAGTTGAAAACTAAAGTATTTTGTTTAAAAGATTCAGAAAGACCCCGACAAGCAAAAATTCCGGGTTTTATGTAAGGGTTGGTTATTTGACTTTTCATGTTTACTTGCAAAACGGGCGAGTCCGTAATTTACACGGTGGTTTAAAATTCCTATGGTAAAGGAGAGGCCCCCTTAATAAATTTTCATTTTATTCACTATGTATGTTAGTAATAGTACGAACAAAGTATTTATGGAATTACCAGCAAAACTTAAATAAAATAAAAGCCGCTTGGTTTTAGGGGTAGAATAGGTCCACGCGATCTTGGCCATAGGTGTCTTGAAAAGTTACTAAACGATTGAACTGTTATTTGTCAGACAATATATATGTATGCAGTATATACTATTGTCAGTTGTACATACAGTATATAATACTATAAATTTTTGGACTTCATGATAGTTGGCAAAATATGGGCCTTTAAAGCTGTGTGCTTTGTTGTTTGCTTTAGTTAATCTTCTTCGAGTCAAGCAATAAATTTATTAAAATTTACCTGACTATTAATCGAAACCATTAGAATTAAATAAGTACCACTAGCAGGTTATGATACACCTCGTAATCACGTAATCGTATTTCCGGACCGATACGACCTTCAAACCTTCAAGAAAAGAGCGTACTCCTACCTAAAAGGCCGGCAACGCACTTGTGACTCTTGAGTTGGTGTCCATGGGCGGCGGTAGTCACTTACCATCAGGTGACCCGTCTGCTCCTTTGGCAACTATCGCATAAAAAAAATCTTGAATTTTAAATCTTCAATATTATTTGAGATCGGTGCACTTTCTAATATTGGAAAGGATTTTAGCTGATTATTTTAATGGAAGCCTTTCTGCGTAACGCCAAACCTAATCTTTTTTCGGTTATGTATATATATATCAATGCACAAGTAAAACGGATATGGCCAAGGTAGTTTCGCTCCTTATCTAAAGGAAACAACCATAAAAACATTTTACTGCTGAGACAGAGAATAAATAACTAAAACGATGCTCGTTCATTTAAATTGCAGCTAAGCCAAGGTTTGCCACTTTCCGAAACGGTAATCGCTCAGGAAGAGAGCTCATTTGTTGGGAAGTTAAATTTATACATATATCTTTCTGTTAGGTGTGTTTTTAAAGAAGTATCTTCCAAGGTGAAAATGCGTTACAGACCGCGGTCTCAACGGTTAATGGCATGAATTTGTGTATTTAATATCGCGATGCAGAATCTTCTTAAATCTTATTACGTAGTTACAGTAGTTGCTACGTAATTCAGCTCGTCACCGCTAGATGATGTTAATGTATGTTTTTGCAATATATGAAGGATAGCACAAACTTAGTTACATACTAGCCGAACACCCCTGTAGAAACATAACTAATAGTAGAAATGCGAATATGAATATATTTGATACGCTTTTTACTCAACCGATCAGCACGAAATTTTGCATAAACGTCCAAATGCATATAAATATATGATATGTACTTACGGGTACTATTACCATGTGGTACCTGAATTAATTGAGAAACTCTACGTTTATTCTGATAAAAATTATTTCACTTATAATGGTTTTTGTTGATGAAATATGATGTCAGTAATTTAATATAACTGATGGTCTACAAAGAGATTAAGTATTTTTTTTTTTTATATATGACATTCTCTGTAATTAAAAAATAAATGAAATTCAAATATGTTATGCATTTCAAGTAAAATATTACTGTTAAACTGCCATTTTACTTTGCAATAGGCATACAAGTACCCATTCATATATTTTATATAAAAACTATAATCGATAAAGTACAATGTTTTTTTTTTTTAAATAACTAAATATTTTTCTGAGGCAAGTATAAGATTTTTTGTTTATATTTAAGCGGTTTTTGTAATTGGTATTTTATTTTAACAATCTTACCTGAGTAGAGTATCTTACCTAGTTCTTAATTATCGTCTCATTTCATCGTACATCAAATCAATCGTACGTACGTCGTGTACATCAATCGTACGTACGTCGTGTACATCAATCGTACGTACGTCGTTTACATCAAACGTACGTACGTCGTGTACATCAATCGTACGTACGTCGTGTACATCAAACGTACGTACAGTAGAGCATATTTTGTTTAATTCTTGGATGGTATTCATGGTTAAGATAGATAGAAAACAATTTAAATTAAATATCATTGTTTTTAACACAAAAAAAATGGATTTGGTGATAGGCATGTGATGGTTAGTGAACTCTCAATAAGTCATGAAATAAAATAAACTCTAGATAACTTACGACTCAGTCCCTGAAACTCGCGTTTGTCCATTTTTAATTACGAAATACCGTCCCCGAAATCATTTGTCTTCTAAAACGTACTGTTCATTTTAGGTGTAGGTGCTTTTAGGTAGTAGTAATTAATCAAGCTCATATTTTGCCACAATACTTGGAGCGTGTAAAAGGCAGGTTTAAAGCTCACATTTTTTCAGAAGATGTACTATATATTATACTGTATATTTTCTCAGTGGAAATTAGTCACTTTTGTTTTTTTAATAATTATTCAACGACACTTGCAAAAATGTCCCTAAACAGGTAGGGTCCCTAAATTTTGCCATTATCCCTCACATTATCCCTAATCAACTTTTAAAACATATAGCGCACACGTAAATATAAAACAAATATTACTTACTACATTACATATTAGTAGTAGACACTACAGTTGAATATAAGTTTTTTTTACACACTGTACATGTTCAAAAAGTATCTGGAAATAAAACACCTCGCTCAAAATAGAGACACAATTTAAATATAATTCTACCTTTATAAATACCTGTACTTCGTACATCTAAGCGCGATTCAGATACACGAGTTCAACGCTATCTATCGACAAATAGTAAAAGTACAAGTAACTAAAGTTATAAAGGAAAAAATAAAAACAATATAATTAGACACGTACCTTTATTAGCTATTAGTGTGTAACGTAATCTTAGAACTTTAATTTCACCAACTTCATAACGTCTGATTTTACAGCAACTTCGCGCACATATCAAGGATCAATCCGATCACAATACAATAATTTAATAAGTTTGTCCAATTACCTTGAACATGATCTTCAGTATTGAAGACTTCTCCATATCGGAAAACACGGTAATGTTTTGTATCACGTAAGGCGTGTACTGAAGCAAATGGGACTTAATATTTGAGACAAGCATATGACGGCTGCCGGTATCAATAAGGGAATTTTGTATATTTCACAACGAAAAAGGTTAAAAAAAAAGACCGAACTTTGTATATAGCAAGATGAAACTAAAATTTAGAAAATAATGTTATATGTCTTCAAAAAAAGAATAGTCATTAAGAAAAAAAAAACATTATAACGTATCTGTGAAGGTTATGGAACATTCCTCCGACTGCTTCTAAGATTATACTTGCGCAAACACTCCTTTCTATTATTGACTACCTTTTTTTTATCCTGCTCTACTCCACCGAAGACCACGCGGCTTCAATTCAACAAGTTTTAAGTAAGCTTATATTGTAGCTAAGCGTATATATATATATATATATATATATTGTAGATATTTTTTTATTAATCACAGATCGTGAATCAATCATAATTAAGTTACGTAGTGATTAGATTTTTCGGCACTTAGCAGCTACAAAAGTTAAGTTAGTTATTTTTATAGATGGTTTACGAGAAACGTTTGAAAATATAATAACTTAGACTAGACTTAACATCAGAAAAGTTCAGTTAACATAAAAGTCATAGTTACGAAATTAGAAAACTATTTTTGAATGAAATTAAAAGTATACGAACCTAACCATAAATCAATATACTTTATAATTTATTTCAAGCCTAACCTACACCATAACTCCTGTTTACTTTTAAATTACTTTATTCTTACTCAAAGAATATTACAGTCCATTTAGTGAGCATAATAAAAATCAAAAAGAAAGCAATCAAAAGATACAGCGATCGTAAGTCTCAAATCAGGGACGCAAGAGAGTTTAGTAAACACTTCGTATTATACTAGGTACTTACTTGATTTTTTTTTCATGTATGTGTGTGTCTTAATCATAGCGGACTCAATGTATTAATCACTGCAGTAAACATTAGATAATCACTGCAGTAAACATTAGATTTCACTTTATAAATTAACATTAGTTTATAATATAGTATGCACGACTAAAAATGATGTAGCAAAAGTGGCTACATCATTTCTATTTTCATCTAAAAATATCGGTTTATTATAGTTTTATTATATATATTATTATTAGTTTTATTATTATAGTTTTAAAGTTTAAACCAGAACATGGTGATCGAAACAAATACACAAACGATTAGTGTAGTAATGATTTGATTACGCAAACTTGGAACGAAAGATTTCATCATAATACGACACACAGCTACATACGTTTATTGAACAGTGGTAGAGCCATAATTAGGCATGAATGGGCGAGCTCAACCGGTGTGATACCACGGCCTTATAAAAAACCGGTTGTGTGCGTTGCATTTCCCCGAAATTAGTGAGGTTTCTGAAGTCCCAACTCCTCCTCTCCTCTATCCTCTTCCCTCATGGGATTCCCTTCATGGGAAAGAGGATCTCCTCTCTTTTTTCCCGTCCCCGCAATTCCCATCCCTCAGCACCTTCAAGGGCGGGCAGTGTACTTGCAACTAGTCTGTCAACAATCATCATAACAAGCAAAAAATAATAATAAGTTGTTAACTAAGTAGAAGTTAATATTTGACTCCACAGTTTTAAGGCTGTCTTGACGGCTTAATTGGCAGTAAACATTGTAAACCTAACAACTGTATATGCTAACCCTATTTATTGCAAATAAAAAATAGACATGAGTGTATGTATTTATGTATGTTTTTTTTTTTATGCGATAGGGGGCAAACGAGCAGACGGGTCACCTGATGGTAAGTGACTACCGCCGACCATGGACACCCGCAACTCAAGGGTCACAAGTGCGTTGCGGGTAGGAGTACGCTCTTTTCTTGAAGGTTTGAAGGTCGTATCGGTTCGGAAATACGGCAGGCGACAATTTGTTCCATGAGCTGGTTGTGCGAGGCAAAAAGCTTCTGGGGAAGCGCACAGTGGTGGAGTGCCAATCGTCCAGGTGATGGGGATGGATATGTATGTATCTCTTTACGTAACAGGGGACATAGCTAGTGCTGTCATCATCTATGACTGTATACATATTGTATGAAAGACAACAGTCCCATATCATAATAGACTTATTACGACATCCAAGGCAAGAAATAGGGTGGCCTTATTCTACTTTACAGTGAACAACAGTGACAATTATTAATGATTATATGTAATCATTAATAATTGTAACATAATATAATATTATACATTAACAGTAAATACAAATTCGATAATACAAGTTCGTTTGTTTGTTTGTTACGCTTTTAAGAGTGCAGAAAAAGACATAGGATACAGGAAAAACAAAATAATGATAACTCGAGTGGGCTCGCGGGTTATAGCTAGTTTATAATTATATATTTCTTTCTTACATCAATAATGATCAGTTAAACTTTTTTTGGAAAAATGCTAAGCTGTTTGTTTTAATATAATTCGCAGTAAGAAGTTATCAAATTTGTATTTTGTATAATAAGATAAAATCTTAAGGACGTTTTCATCTAAAAGATAAAATTCTAATTAGTTTATTGTATATTCGCAGAAACTCTAAAAGATATGAGACGTCGAATAAATAAATTCTCAACAGACCGTTCATGAAACATTCAGGAGCAGATGTTGATATCATCAGAAATTCAATTACTCCTGAGATTTTCATGTAAATCCGACGTGACTCGAGTACTTTACTCATTTCATTTTTTCTACAATATTTTTAGACACAGTAACATCACTATTATTATAAATACAGTAGTGTATTACAACTGAGCAAACTGAATACTTAATCTAAATGTCAATATTGAAATTGTATTGTATATACAATGTGTAAACCTTTGTCTTCTTGGTCTTAAAGTGGACTAGGTTAAGTCGACCCCAATCTGAAACTTTTTCTAAAGAGGTTTTTAAAGAGGTTTTTTAGACACAAGTTTGGATCGGCTCTCGATGACTTCTACCCGAGAAATGTTAGTGCTACCGATGTAAATCCGATGTATCAATCGTATAATACGAGTATACGAGTATATATATTATTATATCTTGTGTTAGCTAACTATATGTTTCAAATATATTCCTCATTTCCCGTGTTCAATTCCACATGTACATTAAAATCGAATCGAATAGTTAATCGATAAACCAAACATGATCAGACACATCAAACTCGAGTCATGTCTTTGACAGATAAGTAAACAACCGATAAATCAATACGTAAGCGATTCCTTAACGAGCGCGATTAATTTGCTAGTATTCTACTCCCAACGCTGATTTGTGAAAATATATATTTTCATAACTTATCTAAGAGAACTTGGGCAAATAATTTACTGATTTGTGTATTTGTAGTTGGGAAAAGTTGTATCTTTATGGTTTTATTTTAAGGGGAGTCATCAGTGTTTAGTTGCGTGTCTTTGAAATATTTTTTATGAGGAAAGCTAATGAGTTATGTAAATGCGGGATATGTTTTTACTTATCCCTGCTGAATGACATCGCTTAAGTTTAATATAATTTATTTGGTTTTGTTTTAAGTACAAGTAACTGGCTGCCCATTAGATGTTCCAATATAATAAAAAACCCTTCGATGATGAAGTAAACATTGCAAGGACAAATACCTCACCATGTATACAGATAGCGAATAATGATTCTTAATGAGCTTGGACTCATCAACTTATCGAATCGCCTGAAAAAAAGGATTAATTGCGACGAAGCTACATAGTTGACTTTTTTTTTATTAGCCTACCATAGTGACTCCACTTTACCTGATGGAAAGCAATAATTGGAGATCAAGAGTGGTGGTCACCATCCTCATTGCATGTCTAGTCAATGCAGCATGGTGACCACCACTATGGCGGCCTGGTGAGATGCTTTTTCACGCCCCGCTTAAAAGACCCGCCATCATAGTGGGAAGGAAGCACGTGCGCTAGTAGTGAATTCCAGGCTTTCAGCGATCGGCACAGGAAAGAAGAGCCAAACCGTTTACTTCAGAATCGTATATTTTTGACTATTCGACTGTTTTGTCACATAACATCACATAACCACATCATATCTTAGAACATGATAACAAGAAGAAAATTTGACGTTCGGAGAGCCCTCGGCAAGTGTTGTAAGACACACAAAACATTACAAATATGTTTATAATTATAACGTTGAGAGTGCTAATTTATTAAGAAAAACGAAGAACGGTCATATTTAAATTCAGCTACCTAAAGAAACAAATCATCGCTCTTAGCACACCCAGTAAGCAAGTATTATACAAGCATGTATTGTTGTGCCAGTGAGGATTCCGAAGCCCAAACTCCCCCTCTCGTCTTATCCCCCTCTCCTTATCGCCTTCAAAGGCACTTGCACTTACGGCTCTTGAGTTGCAGATGTCCATAGTCTTTTCGTCTGTCCTCCCACGAGTATATTATAATAAAAATATTGAAAGTTAACAAATCTGAACTACATTTGGCACACAAATTTGGTTCAGATATGTTATCTCTTTCATAAATTCGCTTATGAACTCAGAAGAGTAGGCAGAGGTGCATGAAAAGCCCACATTTTGTCAATTAGAATTTAGTTCCAGTAACGTAATAGAGGACAAGCCTGTTGCCGTCAATCGGGTATGCTAATTATATTTTATTTTATTTTAAAGATAACTCAAGCATTAGGAAATATTTCCTGTGTCACAGGGCACTTTACAAACATTCATACAACGGACACAAATAACACCCAAACCCGGGACAACTAAGTGTGTATCACACAAATTTTGGTACCGTGTGGGAATCGAACCCACGACCTCCGGCTCAGCAATCAGGGTCACTAACCAATAGACCAACAGGGCAGTCATTTTATACGAGTGACAAGTAAAGATGGATGCTTATACGAATGAGTTGGAAAGTATAAGCATAAACAATAATAGCTGGAGGACGTTGGGGTCACATACCTGTCACTCGAACCAGCTGCAGCAGGGGTCTGAGCTCTCTACTCCGTAAAAGATCAAATGAACTATATAAATTTAATAGATTTTGGTAGTTATGTTGATGACTAAACAGTTTACGTTCATCCCGATATGGTAACTTTCCTCACTTCTCGTAGGCTTTTCATGTGGAATTTTAGATTGTGTACTTAATGCAGACATTTGGTGGAGATAAAAGTCGTTACCGAAATGTTTCAAGTCGTATCCAGACATTGTTGAGTATGTAAGTAACGTTCACAAATGACACCGTAATGTGTGATTTGTGTTTCCATGTAATTTTGTTGATGACTATACCTAATGATAAAGTACGTATATACTAAATACAGCTATATTTTATAAGCTGTCTAGATGATTCCTTCCCACTATGATCCCGGGTCTTTTAAGCGGGGCGTGAAAAAGCATCTCACCAGGCCGCCATAGTGTGGGTCACCATGCTGCATTGACTACACATGCAATGAGGATGGTGACCACCACTCTTTGACTCCACCTATTGCTTTCCATCAGGCAAAGTGGAGTCACTATGGTAGGCTAATATAAAAAAAAAAAAAAAAAAAAAATGATGGTTATGGGTTTCATAAACCATCATCCCATCTGTACATAACAGTTCTGAATCTATTTAAAACTTCTTCAAAATAAACAGATATTATAGAAACTTAATTTGGAATACAATTTAAATTTGATTTGTATAATTGAAAAACAATAAAATTAATGGATTGTATAAATATCGATGAGACTCAATTTCTATCTCAAGGTTCCACTAAGCCTACAAAGCCGAACGTTCAATGAAACGCTGTCTTTGAATTCAAACACAATTCGATGTCGCCTTTGAACAAACAACCAATTTAAATAAGAAAACCTCCAATGAATTGAGATATAACCATTGTCCGTAACTTGCAAATGAAAATGGACGTTTCATCGTCGTTCTCCAATACACAATTACGATGATATAAATGATTTTTTCTGTTCCTAAACTTCCAGTTTTTGATATTTGTTAGACACATATAAATGGTAGCAATTTGAAGTTTGATGAATGAGTGTTGCTAAAAGATAATAAATTTATTAGCAAAACATATGCTGGTTCCTATATATAATGGTTTTTATATAATTATATATATATCATCATTATCATCATCACGCCACTTCGATCTATTTTCGGCTTCTCGCATCTGCCACTCCACCTGGCCTTGGGCGTCCTACGCTACGTTTGCCGAGACGCGGTCTCCACTCGAGAACTCGTTTGCCCTAACGATCGTCGGTTTTGGGGCTAATAGGGCCAGCCCACTGCCACTTCAGCCTGCTGATCCGGTGGGCTATATCGATTACTCTGGTTTTTTGCCGGATCACTTCATTCCTCTATCCCTTAAAGAAACACCGAGCATAGCCCTTTCCATCGCACGCTGAGCAACTTTGAGATTGTGGACCAGCCGTACTGTAAGTGTCCATGTTTCGGCTCCGTGTGTCATGACGGGTATCACACTCATTAAAGACTTTCGTCTTAAGGCACTGTGGGATCGGCGATGAGAAGACGTAGCTTCCCAAACGCTACCCAACCCAGCTGAATTCTTCTGTTCACCACGTCCACGAAGTTGTTTCTACCTAACTGCAACGCCTGGAAGAGGTATACATATTTTTGAACAACTTCCAAACCGGCCCCATGTACCGCAATCGGTACCGGTAGTACATGTATATTGAACATGACCTTGATTTTATCCAAGTTCATCCGTAAGCCAGCTAGGTCATTCAGCATCTATTATAAGTCCTGCAGCGTCTCTGCCATGATGACGATGTCGTCTGCTAATCACACAAACAGGACAGCGTTGAAGAGCTTTTAGAGCTCCCTTAATACGGGTTTACCTCCAGCCTTTAGCAGCTCTCAACCTCAAGTCTAGCCGTAACGAGCGCCCGTTATACGTAGCCAGGGTCAGTTGGTTGGCCCCACCGTAACCGTGGTTGCCACCATGACTAGGAATAGCGGGGCCGCCGGGAACTGGGGGCCGTGGCTTATGTTGCGTCTGCATTTGGAAGATTTGCCCATAATCACCATGCTGGGCAGTAGGGTTGGCGATCGCAGGGAGTAGTTTATCGCACCGGTGACGCTTCTGCTCATTATATTCAATCAATAGGTTGCACGACTCTGAAATTGTCCCTTTATTTCGTTAATTTATCCTCAACCTAAATTATCCCTACTAGTACTGAACACCCGTAAAAAATTGCTGATTTGAATCCACTTCCAAAGAAAAACTTCAACAGAACGAATTAAGAATTAAAAAAAAAGACATGAAAGCACTATTCAATAAAAAATTTAGCATAAAACTAGGAGTGCAATAATCTGGTCATTCCGTATTATAATAGATTTTTTTGGTTAATCCACAATTTTCGAGCGTGGTTTCAGTTCACACTGTTAACATAGTCCCGGCTATAATAATAACCTTTTGACTACTTCTTGCAAGTCAAGGAATCGTGGAATCGTTTGTGCAATTATTTTAAGGAATTCATTCAAATTAAATGATTAAATAGTCAGTGCTTGTTACTGAGGTACGTTTTTGTGCTTTTATTTGTTGACATTAATAAATATTTTACAATACATTAAAATATTTTATCTTTAAATGATCACAGGGAATAGAAAAGAGCAGTGATTGCTCCACCAACAAGAGCGTAGCTCTTAAGTAGAAGAAAAATATAATTAGGAAATAAGTTTGACTGATTTGAGGTAACTGGTTAAATGACAGATAACAATTTTATTTGTACATAATTATTAGTAGAAGAATTATTTAGAAAATAATGATATATAAAAGAATTATATATAAAAGAATTATATATAAAACTGTCACACATACATACATACTGTACAAAGGGCGGCGTTTATTGCTAAATGCAAACTCTTCCAGGCAGCCTTAGGATGGTTTAAAATGATTCGGAGAGACATTGCTAGTTCGTAGTGCATTTCAAAGGAAATCGAATAAATATATGTAAAAAGTACAGATATAGTCCCGACGACAAATGTAAGTCTTATTTTGTAAATGCAATCCCGAATAATGGTCAACACAGAGCTTATTATATTTTATTTATATATTTATTGGAGTCAACCCAGCCCAATGCGATGCTTCAGCAACAAATTTATTAATTGATTCAAACTCAATTAATTTACAAACTAAAGTAAAATGTAAGTTAAAAAAGTTTTGAATATGAATTATTAGTTAATACAGCATTCGCCTAAGTATTCGGTAGTCAATGAATCTGAATGTTGGTTTTTACTGGGTTCTTTATATAATATTTAGACGTTTTTACAAATTAATATGTTATGATTTGTTTAATTTGCGTTTAGATCTCTAGGTGTACTAGGGTACTGTTAAAGTAAGATACTAAGTAAAAAACTAAAGAATATAATATGGCTGTCCTTGTGTAAAAATGTAGGTAGCAATATTCCCACCTACCTATTACGGCGAACCGGAATAGAGACAATCTCTAGTTTCAGCCGGCGAATAGAAAATTCCTTATGTTGTTGCCATTAACGCGTTGGATGTGAGTTGTAAGTTTGCTTAGTGCCTTTCAGTGCCTTATGGAGGTTACACTACCTATTGTCTGTACGATTACTTTTTTAAAGTCATATGGATGTTACATGATAAAACTATGTACTGTTTCTTGTGAACAAACTTTATTAGTTTGTTTAAAGCGTAATGTTTTTATCTTATTAAGATTTCTGAAAACGTTGCATAGCAGAATATGATAGCTGTATGGCATAAAGCTATTGTACATATATTTAGTGTTTCATTTAAACAGTCCATAAATACCTAAATAAAAATGAAATCTTAAAATAACATAATTATACATATCTAACATAATAATCGGAACCTTATACATAAAACTGTCTATAAAAAGATATTCAAAAAGAGAAAAACTCACCAATAAATATTCGTTAGTTTATAAATTCGAATGATAAATCAAATCAATCAAAGATTAAAACATTGAAAGAAATAGGAATAGAAAATCAAACATCCCTAATAAAAGATGATGAATGTTTAAAAATACTTTAACAATTTCTTCCTCAAGACTAACTTTCAGCCAGGTTTTGGTGATAATAAGTTTTATTCTTAATGTACTCTATTTATTCTTTAACCTTCTTTCTTCACTGTAATGTTAAATCGTACTACCTTACTAATACAGCATATTACAGAAATGGAACACAACTACTAAAAATATACATTTTATTCATTATTGTTGCGAAACAATGGTAAAAAAAAGACCTTTGTAAAACTTATGACATTTTTGTTTTCCAGGTATTATCAACTCTGTTTCTCATAAATGTGTATGGAATGTGTAAAGTTGAAGTCACTGGAAACAGCTAGTTACCATTATAGTCCAGTCGAACTAGGATTTGACATCGAAAAAATTATAAGTAGCAAAATTGCTTCGGAAATCGTTGGGTGGGGGGTCACTGGCAGTCTATATTTTGGTGTTCGGGATTTGCACCCCGTTGTGTCATCCGCCATATTGAATTTGAGGGTGATATTTTGTTTGTTATTCAATAAGATCGTTTATTTTCAATTTTAGACGAAAAAAGGTCATTACCAAAGTTGTTTGGAATTCAATATCCTACAATTTTGGTTGCTATTAATTTTATCCTAGCACCGATATCTTTTGACCTGATAAAAAGGGGGTGAAATTTTGGTATGGCGTCATCACCTTTATTTTCCATTTGACACGTAAAATTATCAGTCACATAATTGTTTGGAATTACATATTATAATTTAGGTCCTCACAATTTTTCTCTAGGACCGATATTTTTCGATTTAGACCTGAAAAGAGCCTTAACATTCTATTATCTCGATTGTTATTGATTTTTTCGTATAAGAGATAATAATCTTACTTGTTGAAAATTTTCCTTTTTTCCGATGGTTCATAATGTTGGGACGCATCTTACGGTAAAGGGCAAGATGGATGTAAATAAAGTTTAAAAGGAACCAGACTATTATTGTTGTTAGTATCTTGTTTCAAACTGAATTGAACGTTATGAAAATTATAGTCCATGCTCAGCCTTATTATCGCCCCACTGTTTTGACTATTTATCGACCATTCCACTCACTTATTAAATACTGTTCTGTTTTATCGTTTATTAATGTATTTTATGCAGTAGTTTGTTTAGTTAGCATAGTACTTTAGTTACTCCCTACTCTTAGTTTTTTATTTGGCAATAGCAAGAACAACGCTGCCAGTATCGGTCCTTGAACCTAGAATACTGTGCTTATGTATCTTGTTTTAAACTAAAGATATGTATAGAATATACCACCAGTACACCAGTAGCGTCCCTAAAGCCTAGGTGATTTTAACATTTTCTGTAGAATGACTAACAAAAATAAAGCAGTGTCACCACGATAGCTTCACTCTCTTATTATAAAACAGGACCTGTTTAAATACCCTGTCGGCAAGGATAACTTGGAATTTATCGTTTTCTTAGTTATATAAAATAATTCAATACCAGCAAAGTACCCTCATAAACTCCAAAGATTTTCTATTTATTTCTGAATCAAAGAGTAATTAGCTGAATCGTAAATTTTAGAGAAGTACAAATCTAATTCTGGAACATGAACAGATTACGAATTTATAAGGACTCCAGGAAAGTGATTTGTTTTCATTTTATATTTTACGCTCTTGAGTCCGCTACGCTTGTTAGCAAACTTTTAAAAACCTTTAAAATTGTGAAGACTCAGAGCAATTTGTGTATTAAGTTCGCTTTTAAATTTTAATGGATTTTCCGCCCCCATTGTGGTATCCGTTTGCCAAATGGAGGGATTATGGTGGAAAATATTCATGTTACGAGTAATACTGTAGCTGTAGCTTGTACTGGCATTTGTTTAGTACATTCTTTACATTTATTGCGGAACAATAACGAAAATAAAGAAGAAGTATGAAGGATTTTTGTATTATAAATACTTAGAGAAACTCAGAAGTTAATTCAACTATACCGAAGAAATATATAATAAGTTGATCATATCTACATAAACAAAAATATGATGACAATAGATTATCGATCACCCGAAAAGAAGAATGTACTAAGATACTAAATTGTAATTGCTAATTAAATTAAATGCGACATCTCATAATCCATACAGTCATCATAAACAAAAGCTGACTTTATCTCGAAATGGTATGTCACTTCTACTGTAAACACGATTCAAAGGACGCAAAGCCTGACATGTCGAAATCCATCAAGGTATCATGATTAAAGACACTGAAGACTACCAAATCGTAATCTGCAATTAAGTTTAAGTTTAACAACTGTAATTAACATTCTATTTTAAGCAGTAGCTGAAGATTAGCCTTTTTAGCTAGTCATAAGTGCCTATTCCTAAATTCGTCAGCTCATTTTGGAACAAGACCGAGAAAGAAAAAACTATAATTTTTTTTTCCGACACTTCTTCCTATAGTTATGATTTTTTTCTTTATTTTATTTATTTTTTGTTTTCGTTTAAAATGACAACTCCTGCACTAGGATTAATTCCTGTGTCGCGGGGGACTTTACAAACATTCAAGCAACGGACACAAATAACACCCAGACTCAGTACAACAATTTGAGGATAACACACGAACAACTGTTGTCCCATGCGGGGATCGAACCCACAACACTCGGCGCGACAGCGGCAAGGTGACCACTTAAACCGCTACGCCATCCGTGCAGTCAAACTTGTATGAACGTGTATGAACTATGACATTTTGGCAGTATCTTACAAGATAAATATTTCAAATTTTCTCGTAATGTTAAGTAATTCAAAAGAAATCCTTTGAAACAAAACACTAACTCCAAGGTACCAAAAGACTGACATCATATCAAATAAATTCAGTCGCGTGACGTGGGTCGACGTGCAAGTAAAACTAACAGGATATTAGACTTGCGGTAATATTCATTAATATACAGCTGTCCCACCTTGTTTGGTTAAGGTTAGCAAAGTGACAGATGGAATGTCAATGCTTAGAGCTAACAGATATATCGTACCTGTACTGATTTTCTTTTTTTGTGTAATATAGGGGGACAGACGAACAAACGTGTCACCCGATGATAAGTGACAACTGCCATCCATGGATACCTGCAACTCAAGAGTCATGAGGGTGATTAGCGTTAGGGGGATGCGGGGAGGTAAAGAAGAGAGGAGGGTGAGTTGATGGGACAGGGGAGAGGGGGTTGAGTGAGAGGAAAGAGGAGAGGTAGAGTTGAACCTCCGGAAACCTCACTCATTCGGGGAAATGCAACGCAAGAGCTGCTTCACAAACGGATTTCAGTTCAGTGAGGCCGTGGTATCGCACAGATCGAGCCGGCCCATTCGTGCCTAAGAATGGCTCAACCACGATAGAACACGATAACCATGACAATAATAATTTATAGCAAAAGCTAAACCATTTGGTGCAAAATTATGTTCTACAAAATTATTATTTTGTCATCGCGTCGTATAAAAAACCGTTTTTGACAGTATCCCTATAAAATTCAATATTTTAATTTAGAGTTCTTTTTTCTTATGATTTATTAAAACTTTTTTGCAATATGATTAGTTTATTGCACTTGCGCGCTGCAACAAGGACTCAGCACACGTCGAGGATAAAAGTATTTGGCCAATACTTAACTTTATATAAAATTAGGGTTTTGTATAAAGTAATGAAAATTATTTCTAGTTTATTCAATACACCATATTATGCACATAATCATCCAGGTTTGTACCCCGAAGCCCTCAGAGGGTTTATCTGTGTACAAGGAGCCGTTACAATTATTCACATAGTAATATATATGAATATATTATTTTCACATATCATAATAATAGAAGTGAGTTAATATTAACTGTCCAACGTTTGATTCCTTTAATCTTAAGGCTAGTTAGCTAAGAAACGCTTAAGTAAAATTTGAATTTTTAAAATTATCTTTTATACCATAGTTGCAAGTCATCTGGTAGTTTACTTAAAAAGACGGAAACCAAATAATTAATCGTCAATTCTCTCTCTGTAAAAAATATTTTTTGTTAGTAATATATATTTATTTTTGTGCACGATTGATCTCATGTATTGGGGTCTTATCTTCTCAACCAACTTTTCTTAGATATTATTTTATTATTTCATTTAGTTCTAATAATGTAACGACTATCATATACATATGTTTTCAAATTCATTTCTTTTTGTTACAGATTAAAATGAACGCCCACCATTTAACATGGACACACTATTCTACAATGGTATGATCGATAAATCTCTAACATGCGTCCCGATCAGCGGTGGTTGGCGGTCTGTCTACTCATCACTGCCGTCCAACAAACGGAAATGAGACATTCTGTGGACTCTCTTAATGTCGATGACTCGGTCTTCCACAGAAAAAATAGACACCATCACAGACACAAACATAAACCTGGTCAGATAGTTTACGATCCAACATTCTTCGCCGACAGGACAGAAGACTTTCCTATTTTAAATCTTAAAGACGGAATGCAATTAGTTGATGAAGAAATAGTACCTCAAGATGAAACTAAGAGTGACTGGGTCAACATGTCTAACGATCAAGTCGGGGAGATGAAAGACAAGAAACACCATCCACATTGGCCAATCAAAAGAGAAGCCGTTATCGAGGGTGACCTGGTGCTTGGTGGACTGATGATGGTCCATGAAAGATCTGATTCGATGACGTGTGGCCCTGTGATGCCACAAGGTGGAGTTCAAGCTTTGGAGACCATGTTGTACACTTTAGATTATATTAATAATGTTTTGAAACTGATTCCTGGTGTAACGGTTGGAGCTCACATTCTTGATGATTGTGATAAAGACACATATGGACTTGAGATGGCAGTAGATTTTATCAAAGGTAATTAAAAATATACCTTTTAAACTAATTTTGATATTATAATATAAAATGAGGAATAGAATGTAGACAACGACACTTTTCTATACAATCAAATTGACTTATTTGTGATGTTAAAGAAATGAAACATTTTGGAAAAAAATGGCAACAACTGATGATGTATATGTAAGTAAAATTACTTTTTTTTCTTTGCTTTATCAGGCTCAATAAGCAACATCGATGACGCGGAGTACGCGTGCAATGCAACTGCTGTACGTAAAGTAATATCCGGTGTTGTCGGAGCTGCTTCCAGCGTCACTTCAGTGCAAGTCGCAAACCTACTTCGACTTTTTAAGATTCCTCAGGTATTTCTTCATAATTATATTCTATTCGATTCTATAACGTCTAGATCTAGATAGTCCTAGATCTACACTATAATGTGTAGATCTAGGACTATCTAGATGTAGACGTTTAGATAGTCCTAGTAACTGCATACTAAAAAATACATATCAATATTAAAACTGTCGCGAGTTAGATTACAGTGCTCTTATCAGTGCAAACATGTATTTGCATGTACAGATAATTACGAAAACGCCCTTAGTGTAGTAGTGTGATTGTCTTTATATAGTAAAGCTATATATATTTCTACAGTGTGTTTTTAAGTTAAATATAGATATACCTTAAAAATGTAGAGGAAGGCGCTGGCGATCTGGAAATACAATCCATGTTAGAAAACCATCGGGGTTTTATATTAAGGTTGGATTTTTCAAAACAGATTTAAGTCTTCGAGTGGAAATCTATTATGCCCTATCCCAATTATTCTCAAGAGTTATGACAAGGATTTATTATTTAAGCTTTTGTTGTAGATTTATAAGAAGCATCTGTCTGTTTTTTACCTCTGCTATTGGTTCAACTCATACTTCAATTATATCGTATCTTATCATTCAAAATATTTATGTGTATATTGTGTTTTATTCAGGTTTCATTCTTTTCAACCTCCCCGGAGCTCTCTAATAAGGCGCGCTTCGAGTATTTTACTCGCACCATACCCTCGGACCACCATCAAGTTCGCGCCATGGTGGAGATCGTAAAGAAGTTAGAATGGAGCTATGTGTCCATTATTTACGAGGAGTCCAGTTATGGTATTAAGGTATGATAGAAGCATTTTTATAGTTGATCTTTTTTTTGTCATCCCTCACACATATTAATTTTCATAATTTTGCGAAGACGTTACGTTAAAATATAAGCAAGTAACGCAAGTGAGACTAAATTATTGTCACCTGTGTGTGTGTGCGTGTGTGTAAATAAATGTTAGTCACTTATTTGACATCAAGTATGTTTCATCGACAATTTCGCAATACGATTAATGTTAACAGCATTGTTGTCTATTATTCAGAAATTCTGTAATGCTTAAAATTGATAGGATCATTTTGTGAACCAGTAGCACATACAATTTGTTCCCTGAAGAGGTTTTGCGCTTCCCATAATTCAAGATTAACTGCACGACACGGAACCCAATAAAGCGCATGAGGCATGCTATGGACAGCGATATAAAGTGAGTGATGTATTTAAGTACAATACTCTTGTTGGTATCACTGGTACTAAACTGACGCTTGTTAGAGAGAATATGAGAGACGAGTTCTGCTTTGAGTTTGAGATGTTCTGCTTTGAACAAATATTTTGATAGTCTATAAAGCTGGATATCTGGTCATAAATGATGCAATAAAGCTGTTCATCTTTTGCGTTATACAATTTTTAAACATACATATGTATGTATAAGTAAACAATAAGCAAGCTTCATAAAAGATTAGAACTAAAATTTTAGGTGTTTTACAAAATTGCTTGAACGCCTGATTCATTATATTATTGGTATATGTTATATTATAATAGTATAATTGCTATGTTAATTACTTCACCTTGAAAGTACTATCTAGTCGAAACGGCAAAGGAATTCTTCAATTAAATGAATATAAGTATACGCAAAAAAAAATCTGCTTGTCATCAATCTCCTCAACGTGTCGTTACCACATTGAAACAGGTCCGATCGATTCAGTATCCCAAAAAATGGAAAAGCCATGCTCACACACACAGCTAACCTTACCCTTAGCCAATGTTCACCCCCCAGACAACGTCTTCCCAGGTTACAAAGTATTTGTTTCTTACAATAAATCCGAATTCCCAGATTCAGGATCATGTTACAGGAGTTAGCATGGTATTAGACTGTTTAATTGCAATATTCCAGTAAAATAATACTCCGTGGAACGATTCACAAACACCAGTGCGTAGTAGTTTTCAAAACCAAATAAATTTCTGAACTGCTCTTCACATATTATTTAGAAGTCAAATCGACAGTGTATCGCAACCCTTAGAGTCAGTTAAAATGACGTCATATCATGAATATGAAACACGTTAGATTGCTGTTTAATTTGCGAGTGTGCGTTGGGTGGATTAGAGCCATTAAATTGAAAGTTATGATAGCTGTCTATGAAAATATGATGAAGCTATGTTGCTGCTTTGGTGCTTGTTCGTTAAGGTTTCCTTAGCACTAGTATCCTACCTAACCTCACTTACATGAAAATTGTAGCCATAGCAGCTGCCACTTTAGTTTCTTCTTTGGAAACAGGTTCTTAATAAAACTGTACAAGTTTTGCCTTTTGCTTCTAAACAGGATCTCTGTAACAATTAATCACGTGTATCAAAAGTAACAAACAAAGATAGTTTTGAGATATCCTAATTTTTTTAACAACGTCTTTATCTGCATGTTGAATTGTCGATTGTTTTAATAATAATTTTTCAAAAGAAATATTGTTTGACCTGTTACTTTTCGATAACTTTAAAAGTGCCATTATTGCTCATTACTATATAAATTACTTGACATGGTGATCAATACAGATATAACAAATAAGTTACAGAAAGTGGTCTTAACTGGTAAGGTAGGAAATGGACCTAAAATTGGCATAAGGAACCTTACCAAAAGATTTACTGCTACAACATGTTAATTTTACCATGAATCGAATTTACGAACTAAATTCTATACTGCATCAATAACATTCTGCTTATTGGCTGCATAATTCAAGCAATTAATGCAGTGGATTTGCTATTCTCACAGTCTAAATTAGCTACACTTGCTAATATCACGACCCCGATAGCAAGTGGCAGTGATTATCTACAACTGCGCTACCAAATTTGAATTTCTAATAGAAGTGAGTTTTGATTTTAATCAGGGCGGATATTTGACAAACTTTAATGTTTCTGATCATACAAAACGTTCATAGTCTCGTTTTAAAACAAGCTGAGATTAAAATAAAAATTAACTTACATTTCATTATTACTTGTTCTTCAAGAAAGGAGGAGGTTCGATGCTCGAATGTATATAATGTATATTATGACTTTTTTAACGCAGGTTAATCTATTTGTGCGCCAATTAATGACCGCTTGCTAATATATTTTTTTGTTCGTAAGAGTATATACTCCTTCGGTGGTCCCGACTGATTGCAACTACATCAAGGTTGGATGATGGGATCTCAATTTCATAGGCACTAACCATATTTTTTCATATACTTTCTAAAACTTTTAATATATTTGAGTTACATGATTCTAATCTGTTGATGGAATGTACAACTCCTTAACGATTACATTTTTTTTTATAGAATAGGGTTACAAACGAGCAGACGGATCACCTAATGGTAAGTGGCTGCCACTGCCGATGAACACTTGCAACTCAAGATTCGCAAGAGCGTTATCCACCTTTTAGGGTAGGGGAAAGAGGATATGGTCGAATAGAGAGGGTAAAGAGGGGAAGGGATAGGGTAAAGGGGATTGAGGTTTCGCTTCCCTCCTAACTCGGTCACACAAGGCAAGCATTGTTTAACAGCCGGTTTTCTCTGAGCTCATGGTAATACTCCGGTTGAACCGGCTCATACTTGCCGAAGCGTGGCTCTCCCAATTCTCCCGTTAAGAAGGAGTCTTTAATTTGCATGTTTTACGGTTTATCATAATAGGCGTCATTTAATACACATTCTCTAAAAGTCATTTATCACTTATATCACCTTTAAAAAACTTATTTGAACTGACATGTGTCAGGTTTAGTAAGGTCAGTCATTACACTACTTACTTTTATGGTCAGTACGACCATACTCTTGTGTTGCACGTGTGTATGGGTGGTGATTGTCACTTACCATCAGCTAACCCATCTGTTCATCTGTCCCTCTATATGATAAAAAATAAGAATTAATTAATCTACGAACTTTACTAAGCATACTGTCTTTTACAGGCGTTTGAAGAGCTGGAATTCCTGTTGGCAAAGAGTAATATCTGCATAGCGGTGAAGGAAAAACTTGTGAAGGATTCGGGAGTGGCTCACGAAGACGCATATGATGATATCGTATCGAAGCTGCTCACCAAACCGAGAGCTAGAGGTAAGAATAAGATAACATTCTTACACGTTCAAAGAATTTGGGTTTTATCAACGCCAAAATTTCGACAATGCCCGACTTGTTTCTTACTACTACTATACTCTTCGAGAGTAGAATTTAGAATATACCAAAAAATTTATCATTCCTTGTCGGTTTCTCTGCTATTATACTATTGACAGTTTTTAAAAGGCCGATTTCTGAAGTACATATCTTAATCAGCTCTGAGCGACAATAAACAACTCGTTATAAAGTCAATTCGAGCCATAAATATTTTCTTTGGGCATAAATATTTTTTTAAATTTTCCTAAATAGTTCCCGACGTGCCCGGATGACTGCAATAGACTTACCCCTATTTAGTCATTGGGTGTAATCACGTGTATCAATGGGCCGGCTCGACCGGAGTGATACCACGGCTTCACAGAAAATCGGTTGTGAAGTACTTCTTGCGTTGCATTTCCCCGAAATGAGTGATGTTTCCGGAGGCCCAACTCCACCTCTAGGGGAAAGAAGAGAGGGGGGGTGAGGGGAGAGGAAAGAGGAGACTCTTTTCTCTCCCCTCACCCCCCCTCTCTTCTTTCCCCTTACCGCATCCCCCTAACCATTATGACCCTCAAAGGCGTGCAGCGCACTTACAGTCATTAGTCCGCTACTAAACACAAATAGTCAGAGGACGCTCAATTGTAACTGACTGAAATAAACCATTTTTAATTAATTTTTAATTAAAGCTTAAAGTTAGGGCCGCGTTCTTTAAGGCCGCCAGTTCAGTATGGTTTTCAGACAGGACAAAGGAAGATGTTAAATAGGTAAGGAAAAATGATAGGGCCTAGGAGCTAGGCCATGACATACCAAATTTCTAGTATGGGAACCAGAACTGAGTAGCTTAAAGAGAGGTTTCGTACTTCCTGTGAATTTATTTAGAGACTACGATGGCAAGAACATTACATGGCCTTAAACAGTAAGAAGAAACATTTTTTTTATTTATACATAGTAAAAAAATATTCAATTTAGAAAGATTATTTAGTACAAATATAGTAATTCAAGCACACGAATATTTGAACTGAGTTTGAAACGAATTTATAATTCTTGAAATAACAGTCGAATGCACAATCTTAATTCTCAACAAATAGGTCATCAACATATGTATGTATATGTAAATTTAGAATGCAGATAAAACTTTACATTTAATAAGTTAAAAACCTTTGAATATATTAAAGTAGATAGATAGATAGATAACTCTTTATTCTACAACAAACATAAACAAAAACATAATAATAGAACAGTTTGTGCACATTGCTATAGGTCTGATGAGCTAAAGTTAGAAAGGTGAAATAAATAAAATAAAATATAAAAGTTGTACAATTGGAGGCCTTATCGCGATTAGCGATCTCTTCCAGGCAACCAATGGATGGAAAGGGACATTAAAAATGAGATGAGAGAAGTTGCAATTTGCACATCATAGTTCCCTGAGTTTGAAGTAATTATGACTATTATTATACAAACATAAATGAATACACTAAACATATATGTATGTCATAAATTATTACAAGTATACACATTATATAAAATATAATAATGAGGATAGGGATATACACAAGATTCCGGGCATCAGAGTCCTTATGGGTCAGCAATTCAGGAAATGCTCCTTCTTGCTTGTCTGATAGACACTGGCAATGTATTCCACAAACGTCTAGCTTGCACTGTAAATGACTTGGCCATAAAAGTCGTAGAATGCTTCGAAATTTTTAAAGTCAAGTTCTCCAACGATCTCAAAGACCTTGAATGCGTATCGTGTAAGAATTTGAAGCGTTCATTTAAAAAATGAGGAGTGTTGGGATTAAACAGTACCTCTAAAGGAATAAATCTTTGAATTTTCCCAGTTAAAATCTTACCTAAAACCGTATACCAATCAAAACTCAATCGAAAAACATCAGCCGGGGACATAAACAGTAATTTTATCTAGTTCACCATACTTCAAATGACGGTATGATAAATTGTGGTTCTGCAGAGAAAGATAGCCAGCTGCGTCGCGTAAAACAATTTTTCGCTAAAATGGTTACTGAAATTGAATCTATTGGTTAACGCTGATAAGAAATGATTACCATTAGCTACGCCAATTTTGTCCCGTCTGGATGGACGGGCAGCCTCGCTCCGACAGAGAGAACGGGATTAAAGCAGGTGTTGTTCGATCAAACAACTGGAAGTGCAGATTATTGTTGGAAAGTCACAAATATATGTAATGTAAATTATGTAACAACTAAAACAATTTTACGTGCTTAAAAAAATGCATCTCTGGGATCGTGCTCCCCATAATAATTGGCATGATGATGATTATAACTAAATTAGATAAGGAAAATTCATCCATTGTGGATTTGAAATGTTATTCAAATAAATCGTACCTTATATTGCCCTTCTAGGATACCGATCAGATCTACCAGACATAAATCCATTGTTTATCAAAGTAGGCTCTCATTGGCTCTAGAGGCCGGGCATTGAGCTAGAAACTTTCAATCAAATGCCGCCATATATAATTTGAGTAGCTCTATATATTCTTTTAGTGCCTTTGCTATATGATGTGAAACTAATATTAATTTACTTTGTTGAATTGCCATCAGCGTTATCAAAGTTATATTTTGTACTACTTGACTAGCTTATATCGCTATGTTACACAAATTAGGGTTGTCATGTGAATATGAATATTGTTATTATCTAAAACCACCTTAAAGTTACTTTTCTATTTCGTAATTTATATTCAGTACTATTATAAAGTTGTGCTTGATATATATCAATTCTCTCAAATCAAATCAAATCAAATCTAGTACAGGGGTACAGCCGTTTAAGCTATTTTATCCATCAGCCGAAAAAAGTGTTATTTTCTTGATGAAAGGTATCCTACGTTTGTTGTGCACCCCTGGTAACCCGAATACAAAATTTCATTGTGATCGGTTCAAAGGTGAAGGCAAGTGAAGGCCAACAAATAAAAAAAATACACTTGCATTTGTAGCTTCGGTGGCCGATCTCTCTATAGTATTAAGGTTTATTACATACAAAAATTAAAAGTTTAACTAACATATTGACATCGAGATACTTCGGGCTTAAATACTGTTAAGGTTATAGTCCATTATCCTTTAACTCATATTATAAATGGGGATGTTAGTTTGTGTATTTGTTTTGCTTTCACGTCTATATTGATATGGAAAGTAATTTATATCTGAGCAAATCGCGTGGTTAGTTATTTTTTTGAACAAAGTTCCTTATAGGGCGTTGCGGAGGGGTTCCCTAGCCGGCAAAGAACGTCCATAACGTTAAAAAAAAAAGCGTAAGATTTTTTATATAGTGCCATCTAGTGTTTCTATTATGAACTGCTAAGAAATTAGGGATTTTTGTTTTAAAACAAAACATCGTGTAAAATTGCCATCTAGTAAAAGTATTACAAACAACGGAAACTTGAACCTTACTTATAATAAGGAATTTCGTTCCTATCTAGTGTCCCAAGACACCAAACCTTTTTTTTTTTTTTTCTTTACATTTTATAAAACTCACTTTGCCTGCCTCAATACCTTACACGCAATAATGTATGTAAATATGTTCCATGCATAGTCTCCCGAAATTTTAAAAACACTTGGCATTTATTATTAACGTTTCAGCTTCCTTGCCATATTTATTTGTCTTCTAAACTAAAAAGAAATAAAGCCGCTTCCTCCCTAAGCAGCTTTATTTCTTATTACTTAGACTTAATAGAATTGCGATTTGCGAAACGTTGATGTAATAAACTATGATTCGGTTGCCTACCATTATTAGTTTTTAATAAATTATGTTACTCTAGATAACATTGACACTAAGCAAATCATATAGACCTTCTTGTTATCCACCTCCTCGTCTCACTCGGCACCACTCTAGGCTTGCTTGGTAGATAGTTCCTCAATATTAAGTTCGTTCGTTTGGTAGTGAAAAATATACAGCTTTTGCGATTTATAAAATCAAATACAGTGTTTTTTTTTTTATGCGATAGGGGGCAAACGAGCAGACGGGTCACCTGATGGTAAGTGACTACCGCCGCCCATGGACACCCGCAACTCAAGAGTCACAAGTGCGTTGCCGGCCTTTTAGGTAGAGGTACGCTCTCCTCTTGAAGGTTTAAAGTCGCCAAGAATCACGATCTCTGCGGATGGGACCTGCTGGAGCACTGAGTCTGTAGCCATTTGGACGTGGTCGATGAGTCGGTCCGTTTCGGCATCACCGCTATGGGACCTGTAGAGGCATAGGTAGATGCGGGGATGGTCGTCGCAGTCTACACGTAGCCATAAGATGGAGAGGTCCCTACCTTCAAGATTGCCGAGGCGGCGAGAAGTGATATCATCTCTAACGTACACGCATACACCAGCCTTAGGAACAAAGGAGTGTTCCAGTCCGTACCCAGGGTAGCAGAGGTAGGATGTGTCCGCTGGAGATGATATCTGCGTCTCGGTTAAAAAGAGCAAGGCCGGCTTTGCTGTCTCAAGGTGGTGGTGGACAGTGTCGAGGTTCGAATGTAAGCCCCTAATGTTGCAAAAATCCACGGTAAACGTGACAGGGGGTGCCATGGTGTGCCTTCTCTTGCTCCGAGCAGATTTTGAGAGCGCAGTTGAGCCCCCCCCAGAGTACGAGGGGCAGCCTGGACGTCCACGCTCAGGCATAATCCGTACTGAGGGTGGACGTCCAGGGGGGGATTCTCCAACGCTAGCGCTGGTACCCCCCTGAGGTATCCTTTTCGTTAACAGTGCTATCATTAGGGGGGTGGGGGATTTTGGGCCTCCGGAGACCTCACTCATTTCGGGGAAATGCAACGCAAGCGTTACTTCACAACCGGTTTTCTGTGAGGCCGTGGTATCGCACCGGTCGAGCCGGCCCATTCGTGCTTAAGCAAGTATGGCTCTACCACTACAAAAAAGTTGTCAGAAGTTATAAAACTATTCAGCAGTTTTTGGTAGAAATATGTAGACGACTGAATAATATCTTCTGTATTCTCAAGGTTGCTATTAAACAGACCATTTTTTTTATTTTTTTTTAACGTTTGGAAACCCCCTCAGGCCGTCATCCCACCGGGGTTTTCGGTGGAACGGTGTGTCGGAATCAGACCGACAAAAACCCCACGGTGTGCCATCCTGCGCCTAAAATAGGAGGAATCTGCTTTTAGTTAGTGACCAAAATCGCCAGAACTTTTAAAGGCCCTATATTCAACTTGCCGCTACTAACTAACATTAAGTTACAATTGTGTGCTTAATTGGAAAGTCAAATTTCTTAATTTTTAATTGAGTTTTTTTACTTATGTTTAAAAACAGCTGGAATATTTCTAAATATCTAATTAAATCCATAATCCGTCCGTGATACTTTAATACATGAAAATATTAAATAGTTTGTGCTTCATCTTAAGTAAGGTTAAAACGGTTACCAGCTTAATGAACTCTCCCGTGGATTACCCAGGCCGACTACAACGAATAAATTAGTTCTGTATACGTTCTCGGCTTTTGTAAGCCATCTAAGGTAAAGAAAAGTTCGGTTTTATGCTGAACACGAAGGCGAGTAACTCTTCGTTGTTCAATTAAGGGGTTAAGCGGAAATGCGATAACTAAGGGTTTACATCTAAAATCAGGGGTTAATTTTGCCAGTTTAAATATATGTTAATGAATAAAGACTTGTAACATAAGCTTAAGAATAAACTTTGGCAAAAATAGGTTTTGAAACTGACAGAGAAAAAGTCACCGAATATTTGACTACTGTATAAGGCTTCAAGTGATATCTTGCTAAGGGCCACTAAATTTAAAATAAAATCGGCCGCTTAATCCTATAAGCAATTGTTTTTTTTTATCGCTTAATTATGCTGGAATCTTTTAAAATCTTATAACACTTCTGGTACGTACAATGGCTAAAGAGTGATAGAACTCAAGAATACGATGTTGAAAATCATGAATACTTGAAGAATAATATACTCGTATTTCAGTGACCAATGATGCACACTGTTCCACGTTTCGAACCCGAATGCCACGCCATCTTGCTATTTTTCTCAAGTGAACATAAAAGTTACTAATTATTCTAAGTTATTGTAATTGTAAGGTAGTGTAGAAACCGTTCCAAAACATTTGTTATATACTAAATAAAAAATAATTAGATTTACAAAGCAAAATAAAGCAAATGTTGTCGCAATATCGATATTTAAATTTAAAAGGCTCAAAACTAATTTGTACTATCATTTTGCATTAACATTTGACTAAATTTATTACATACTTATACACTATAAAACGTATTTAAAGTTTATATAAATAAGTAAAACTTATATTTCTAACAATACAAATACATAAAACTTATATTTCTAACAATACAAATACATAAAACTTATATTTCTAACAAGAGTAAACAAAAATTTACGGGCTATTATTTGTTCTAATTGGTTTTAAATAGCAAATATGTCTCTCTCGTGCACTTGCTTATATAAAATCTTCGCTTGGTTAAAATCTTCGCTTAGTTAAAATCTTCGCTTAGTCAAAATCTTCGCTTTGTTAAAATTTAAGTTAGAAGTCGTTTTGAATATCTTCGGCTCATAACTGACATTATTTATATATGGGTTTGAATAAGCCATAAATATTTCGGACACATGTAAACGAATCCACTACCCACGAAATAAAGAAAAGATCAGAAACACATTTACGAGTATCATAATTTCATTTCATCATCATTTTTATAACCAAATACATATTATATAATATTTTTTCAGTGGTAGAGCCATGCTTAGACACGAATGGGCCGGCTCGACCGGTGCGATACCACGGCCTCACAGAAAACCAGTTGTGAAGTAACGCTTGCGTTGCATTTCCCCGAATTGAGTGAGGTTTCCGGAGGCCTAATTCCCCCTCCCCCTTTTCTCTCCCCTCATCTGCTTTCTCCTTTTTTCCATCTCCTCATCCCTCCTCTCTTCTTTCCGCTCCCTGCATCCCCCATCCCTCATCACCCTCAAAGGCGCGAAGCGCACTTGCGACTCTTGAGTTGCAAGTGTCCATGGACGGCGGTGTCACTTACCATCAGGTGACCCGTCTGTTCGTCTGTCCCCCTATAGTGTAAAAAAAAAAAAAAATATATTACATTATTCCTAAACAAACGGAGGTTTGAATTGGGATGTTTTACAGAACCCTTTATAAACGGAGAAAAGTTTTCAATCCAAACAACTGTTATCAAATACCAAACAATCGCTTTTATTTTCAAATTAAAGCTTTAATTTAAAATGACTAACGGAGCATTATACTGGACACAGTTAAGAGAGTATGTTAAAATCAGATGGTACAATCTAAACATCTTTAAGTTTTTATGTTACGCAGTTTGTTGTACATATTTCTATAATATTATGTGAAGAATGACGTGTACAACTTGTGCAGTGTTACATAATATAACATATAACTTAAACTTATTATTATTTGTGTAAGGCTTAATCAACATAAACAACTCTAAAAGGAATTTAAAATCCTTTTTTTAGAGTACTGCAGTTCAATATAGTTATCACTTAAAAAGAAATAAAAAATGTTGGCAACTATTAAATTTTTTCTTAGTAATCAATTACTGATAAACATGGATGCTACTTTGATTAAATTCGAACCTATTGATTCACCTTATTGTTTCTCTCAATGAGAAGAGGTGAAGATGAAGATACTAACTGTTCTATTAGTTAATGATCCTGACTACTGGTTTGATTCCCATCCTGGACAAATAATTCTATGATGAGCAAGTTTTTGGTTCTGTGTGTAATATGTATGTATTTACAAAAACAAAGACTTTTATTGCATACTGTGTAAGTAACATGATGATGCATTAATATTGAGTATCAACAGTTGACCCATTTTTGGCATTTCAGGAATAGTAAATAAAACTAGTTAAAAAATTAAGTAAATTCATCAACAGTCTGGTTACAATGAGGAGTCTTAATTATTATAATATTATATTATTATTTATAAACTAAAAGTGAACCAGTGGGTGTCTGTGAAACGCTCGTAGTGAATCAAACAGTAACGTCAGGCCTTGTCGATTCTCTCTGGATGAAATGTTTAAAAGACGACGTGATTAGAATATCATGGTTCCAATATTTCCAATATTTTACGTGATTTGCTTATTGTAAATGTGGCGGTGACATTATGAACGTGAACAGAATAGTTCTGTTATATGAACAAACATATTTTTTTGAATTATTTTTTTCACATTTTGGTAATCTTTGCCAGATTGAGATATTTACAGGTTCCAGTTATAGGTCCTGGCCCTGACTTGCTTGAGCGATCGCTCCCCAATCCTTCTGCACAAGTAATATCCCTTTCCTGACCTTTCTATCCTCCCTTTTCTGTCAATAAAATATTTGAAGAAGAGTATCCTTGGAGTTTCTTGCTTATTCTTATCCATAGGATCTACGTATTAGCACAGGCAACTAGAATGGAATATACTTTATTGTACACCTTAAAACAGAAATTTACAATATTAATACAAAAAAAAAATAATACAAAGAAATGTACAATTTACCTTATTAAATTAAAATAAAAAGCTTATTAAATTAAATTAAAAAGCTTATTAAATTAAATTAAAAAGCTTATTAAATTAAAATAAAAAGCTTATTAAATTAAATTAAAAAGCTTATTAAATTAAAAAGCAAATTCTGATAGGAAACCTTAGTATGGACAGCAAAAGACAAGATGCTAAAGAATATACTGGTAGTTTAGGTATTTATATTATATGTATATACTAGCAGACCCAATAGACGTTGTTATGAAGTTGCAGTAGTAAGTAAGTAGTAAATAACCTAGATAAATAGAGAGAATTAACATTGTTTGATCAATCTACATTAGTCCACATGAAGAACTAGGTATCAAACGCCCATACCTTGCCATCCATAACGAAGTCCCATTTTCGCAATAAGGGTCATGCCAGGGACTATTAATGTCTACTGGGAACTTATATGTATCTACAGCCTGATAGGTAACAGTCGAATTCCTTAATCACCTTTTACGATACCACAGGGGAAGTTATGAGGCAGTCCTCTTCAACTCCACGGAGAACCGCAACAACCTATTTATTAACAGACAAATAGATAGACAAGTACTGTATTCTGCACACCCAATAAGTATTATATAATCTAGAAATTATACAAGTATCAGTTATGGGCGGTCTCGTCGCAATCTGCGATCTCTTACAGGCAACCTTTGAAGGACTATACTGTTATAGTAGGTAACTTGTGCCAAAAAAGGTAACTTGTGCCAGGCCGCCCTGACGGGACCGGTTTTGCCCTCCACCCGCTTTAATGAGGAGGTGACGTCCGCGTCTAACTGGAAGCCGCATTATTGATAGGATACCCGTAGGTGGTGACATACGAGGGGTCCGGATGTCTTAATAAAGTTGTTCCCGGATTCCTCCTCTTTTAAGCGCAGCATGGCACACCGTGCGGTTATAGTCGGTTCGATTCCGACATACCGTTCCAACGTAAACCGGTAGAATTACGCCCTGCGGGGCATTCCACACGAGAAAAAAAGGTAACTTGTCCCAGGAGAATTTATATTTGATATTGTTAATAACACCAAAACAAACATAAATCAATACATTTTGTTTCAGGGGCCATAATTTTCGGCTCCGATCAAGAAGTTGCTGGGGTGATGAGAGCGGTTCAGCGCGCCAACGCATCGCACTCCTTCAGCTGGGTCGGTTCTGACGGATGGAGCGCCAGGTCCCTGGTCTCCGATGGAAACGAACGGGCAGTGGAAGGCACTATTAGCGTCCAACCTCAGGCCAACGACGTGAAAGGATTCAAGGAGTACTTCCTTGCGCTAGATGTGAAAAATAACAGAAGAAATCCTTGGTTTATTGGTAAGTACAACTATTATTACTAATGTGAATGATATATTTCTCTTATTAAACTCTTTCCTTGAAATATTACTCGAAACTTATAGAACAGAAATACACAAAGACTTAATTTTTATAGAGATTCAAGCTCGTCGTCGATTCGGTGGTATGATGATAAGAAGATGACTATGTCATGGTTTAAATGTATTTACACACTAAATTTAATAAAAATCGCTTAAACCGAATAGCCGTTTAAAGTAAAAGACAGACAGATGGATACTTTCGCACCTAAACATATAAAATAAGTACAGACTGTGTAACAAAATATTACCAGAGCGGGACGGTAGTTAGTGAGGTACAATTTTATAAGGAGTTATATAACGCGATATCTTAATAAAGTTTGATTTAATGCAGTAGCAGATTATTATGTGAACTCTCTAAACTGAATAAGGACAACACGTGTATCTTCACGGCTTTATCCCCGTAGGGTTATGCATAGATAATAAATCTTGGATAAATGTGGGCGTTTGATACAAACGCCCACATTTATCCAAACATAAGTTAGCTCCACTTACGTAATAGCGAGACAATCCTATTCCTTTGAGGCACTGCATATATACTGTCTGATAGATAATTGTCCAAACCCTTAGTAGTATGTTACGACAGTCACGGGAATTGATGGGTTGGCCCTATTCTACTTATCTTACTCACGAACGGGCCGGCTCGGTCATATAGATACCACGGCCTCACAGAAAACCGATTATGAAGTAACGCTTACGTTGCATTTCCCCGAAATTAGTGAGATTTCCGGTGGCCCTATCCTCATCCCCTCTCTCCTCTTTCCCATCTCCTCACCCCCCCTCTTATTTCCCTTACCCGTAACCCCGCTTCCCTCATAATCCTTAAAGCCGGGCAGCGCACTTGAGACTCTTGAGTTGCAGGTCTCCATGGATTTATATACATACAGTCGTGGTCAACTAATTAAGGACATTCAAGATAGTGGACAGCAATAACCGGCTATGTACATATAAATATAAAACCCTGTTGATTTCTCAGTAACTATTATTTGCATAATTTGATCCGATTATTATACTATAAATGGCTGTAAATAAAAGATTAAATAAATATAAAAAAGTGTTTAATATCAAAGGTTAACCATGTATTTAATTTAAGGTACAATTCTGTAGCTGGACATTTAATTAAGAACAGTAAAGTAAAATGAAAAATAGAGTTAAACAGAACTAATAATCTGCAGTATTTTAATTTCTTTAACAACTTCATTTTATTACGGGTAAAATCAGTACCCAGTAGCAAAACCTTTGTTAGTAATTACCGCTTGACACCGATGTGGCATAGACATTATCAGTTTCTGACATATTTCAACAGGAATGTTTGCCCATGCCTCACAAAAAGCTTCATTAAGTTCATCTAAAGTTGTGGTACGATAAATGGCAACTTTTTTCTTAATTTCGTGCCAAAGGTGCTCGATTGGGTTGAGGTCGGGGCTATTTGCTGGCCAATCTAGCACTGATACCGACTGTCTGTTAAGAAACGACTTGACTGAACGGGCTGTATGTTTTGGGTCGTTATCATGCTGAAAAGTCCATATAATAGGAAGATGTTCCTCAGCATAGGGAAGCATAGTTTCTTCTAATATTGCCTTGTATTGATGTTGGTCTAATTTACCCTGAACTTTCCTCACAGGTCCCACTCCACGTCTAGAAAATGATCCCCACATTTTAATGTTTCCTCCGCCATGTTTCACCTGCTTTTTTGTGAATCTTGGATTCATTTCCGCTTTTACAGGACGCCGTACGTATTGCCTTCCATCTGAAGAAATCAAATTAACCTTGGTCTCGTCAGAGAATAATACATGTTGCCATTGGTCGTAGGTCCAATGTCCATATTTACGTGCAAACGCCAAACGTGCATTTCTATGCTCTTTCTTTAACAACGGTACTTTGCGAGCCACTCTTCCGAACAACCCTGCTTCTACCAGACGTCGTCGAACTGTCCTCGCTGATACTCTGACTCTTTCGTCTGCCCCAAACACTTCATGTTTAATTAAAATAGAGCCTAGAAACGGATCTTTCTTAGCTAACCTGGTTATCATTCTATCTTCTTGCGGAGTTGTTTTTCTCGATCTTTTTTTTCTGGGCACATTTAAAGTTGTGTTATTGCGCCTGAAATGTTGCACTGCATTGCATACCATAGTTTTTGAACAATTTAAATATCCTGCTATCCTTCGGTATGACCAACCACGCTCGACAAACTTCATGATAATTTTTCGTAGTGTTGCATCGCAACTTTTATTTTTGCCCATTGTTCTTCAAAATAACTCTCAAAACTTGAAATTACAAATCTAGATTGCCGCCAAAACTACCACAAAGAATAGGAGAAGAAAGAAAATAATAATTGAGATTCAGATTTTGAAACTAGAACGCAATATCTCAGTGTCCCTAATTAAATGGCCAGCCAGCATTCTTTGAACAAATAGCACTGTGATCATCTATCAGCTATACTGTAAAGAGGTTTAATGTTTAAGAAGTTGTTATTATTTGTATAATTAGGCACATAAATGACTAATTATACTTACATGTAAAAGATGTGGAATATTGTTTAGACTCGTTGGAAAATAAAAAATAAATTCACAATTTGGATTAACTAGAGAGTGTCCCTAATTAGTTGACCACGACTGTATATTGCCTGATAGAAAACAGATCAATCCCTACGACGACCCACAGTAACTGATTGGCTGGCCTTATACTAAACTAAAAACGTTATAGTTTAACTTCTCAACATCTTTGTAAAACAAATTCGGTACCAAGACAAAGATATCAACAAGATTTAACAGTGGTAGAGCCATGCTTAGGCACGAATGGGCCGGCTCGACCGGTGCGATACCACGGCCTCACAGAAAATCGGTTGTGAAGTAACGCTTGCGTTGCATTTCCCCGAAATGAGTGAGGTTACTGGAGGCCCAAATCCCCCTCTCCCCTGATCTCCTTTCTCCTCATCCCCCCTCTCTTTCCGCTCCCTGCATCCCCATCCCTCATCACCCTCAAAGGTGGGCAGCGCACTTGCGACTTTTGAGAAGCGGGTGTCCATGGACGTCGGTTGTCACTTACCATCAGGTGACCCGTCTGTTCGTCTGTCCCCCTATAGTATAAAAAAAAAACAAGAAATAAAATATATTGGGGTAAAACAAAAGCATAGGTACACTTCTGTTACAGCCGCACTTAACTTTATAGCTCTTGTTCATTAAGGCTTCAGAGTGTTAAGAGCTAATGTTCTTGTAACACACAAAAGTAAATTTTATAAACAAAAAACCTACAGATGCCTGAAGCTTTAGACAATTTCTAATAGTTATCTGAGGGTGATGCAGATATATAAAAAGAGGTAAGCTCGAATGAAAAGAAATACAAGTGTAATCGTGTAAAAAATACGAGATGTCATGTCACACAGGGATGTGTAATGTGTTCCGCAATAGAGTTTCGGCTTGTCTATTTTTAGGGTCAGCTTCTTGATAGACGCTAACCTTTCTTTCGTTTGTAATAATTTTAAAACGGTAAAGAACGAAGAAAGGGAAACAAACTTGGTATAAAGGATACAGCAAGTCTCGGGTGAAGAAAAGTGACTGAGACTACAGTAGCCCTTAAATTATGTGACTGGATCTAAATACATCATATTATAAATGTGAAAAATTGTGAAGATGATGACAATATTCTTGAATGCAAAAGTTGCTGACCACTTTTTAATGAAATTTGACACGCATAAATATTTTATAATCTGGAATAACACTAAGGATATTTTTTGAAGTGGTTGTAGCCGGGGGTTACATCTACTGTGCAAATATTGCATCGAAACCTTATATTATCTCGATAGAGCACATTTTATGTAATAATACGAGTGTATTTTATATAATAATGATTACTATAGAAATTTTCAACGTCTGGCACGCTAATTAAATAGATGAGTATGCGAAAAATAAATTGTCTTGCATCTCTTTAGTCAAATTTCAATGCTCTAAAAAAATGGCCTACAAAATTTTTTAATTTTTTTTTTTTTATTGGAATAAAAAAATAATTTACTAAATAATATTGTGGTTATTATATAATTGTCAAAATAACATAAAAATTAATGCTTTGGCAATATCTAGACATTAATTGAAATAACAGAAAACATGATCATTTTACTTGATATCTGTGCTAAGTACAATCGAACTTAATGTTTTATTAAGTTTTTACATGAAGGTTGTAACATACAATTATACAAATGTCAAGGAGATCAATAGACAACCTTTGTGTAGAATATTTTGAAACCGAATCCGAAGCTCGTTTTCAAAAGGCAGAGAGTGGAAACATAATGTTCTATTGAAACTAAACACTCGTCTCGGTCCCGCAAGTGTCGTTACGTATAATGGTTCTTGACTTTTGATCTGCAAGAGTTTAAGTAAAACTGCATTTTACTTTTATATTAAACATACATACATTAAATATTATATAAACTTTAAGGACCCAAGACGTAGTAGTTCCAAATTGTAAGATTATATTAACATCCATACGCTCACTCCCTCATCCCTGAAAGGCTAGGTGTATTAACCACCCACACCCACATTAAACAATTCTATTTAGCAAATTGTGGGCTATAAGATAACTAAAAATAATTTACAATTGTCGTTCCGTTTTACTGTAACATTTTAAATTCACTTTTTATTCATCAAATTAACATTCAAAGGGAATGATGTGACGTCACGTCTATGTATTTCATACAAAAATGTAACAAACCTACCATTTTGACGTAAAAAATTCTAATTAGACCTAACAGTCACCCTATTTAACGTAACAGGAAGCAAGCCTATTGCTGGGAATGTAAATTTCCTCAATTTACTGCCAATATTGATAGAGAGAGGTAAAAACAACAGGAGGCAACGAAAGGAGATAGATATTGCTTCTACGGAGGGATTAGAAAGTGTCAGCAATACGAGTTCAGTAACTAAACCTGGCTGTTGCTGTGAGGTCTGAGCCCTCGACCCTCGAAGATTGTATTATTATGAAGATATTTTGTACAGAAACAGGAATTGTCACTAGAAGAACATGAAAATTAACGACATTATGATTTAATTGTGGTTAATTTATTAAATTCAGTGAATTATAAGCAATATACATACATTATATTATAGAGAAGTTATATCGCTCAAAAATAAAAATAAAATATTTAATATCGTCTAAAACCTAAACAATAAATTTAAATTCAAGTTGTAACACAATTTAAGAGCATCAATAAAAGCTACATTAAAAACTTTATGAAAATTACTATTCAGATAAGTTTGGTTCGAATAACGTCATGAAAATGAGTTGGTAATTTACACAAATTACAGGAATATGAAAGTTTACGAACTTGTAAAGGAGGGTAAAAGTTTCTAAGTAAATTCCATCAATGATTCTGAGGACCTGCCGAGATAGAGTGCTTTATTACAGGATAATAAAGTTTCTGGAGCATTTCAAACTATTTACAATGTTATGAGATATAAAAGGTGAAATAATTCTACAATTATGTTTTAACATCATAAAATATACTCTATTTTCGTTTAATGTTATAGGAGTTCATAAATGGTTAATTCACGGGGGGTCGACAAACTTTTGTTGATGTCTAAACAATAAAAAATCTTTATAGAACCTACGCATTGAAACAGACAAGTAGCTTCGCAGCTGATATGGGCTGACGAGACTACTTTTTTTGACAATTCAGAATTAACTATATACATACCAGGCCACTCAGAAAGTATTGCGAAAAAAAGATTTGTTGTATGAGATACTGGCCAGTTATAAACTATAATAAAAATAATGATTATTTATAAGTAAAAATATGTACGTACGTTCCAATTTCAAAATTTCCCTCCACATTTTTTGCGAGATAATGAAATTACCGTGTCTCATTGAAAAATGGATTTGCGCCTGGAATATTTCGCGCTATGATTTTTTAAAGATTTTAATTGTCGCCTGAAACCGGACGAATCATACTATAGACTTCAAATTGCATTCATGGATGAAGGCCTTTCCAAGGCAACTATGTATCGTTGGTATAACGAATTCAAACGTGGTCTATTAACTTTGGGGATGAAGAAAGAAGTGGTCGCCCTTTGACGGCTGTTACGAAGGAAACCGTGCTAGCAGTGAAAAATTTAATCTAAGGCAATAAGTGAATTACATATCAGGAGTTTCAACACATACTGCACATTGGATCAGGAAGCCTTCACGAGATTCTACACGTGCATCTTCGCGTGAGGAGGACAGTTTCAAGCTGGGTGCTGCACAACCTCACCGATGCTCAGAAGCGGGCCCGGGTGTAATAGTGCTGTGATATGATAAACAAATTTGAAGCAGGCTCGTCTCGGCGTGTTTTCGACATCATTACAGGTGATGAGTCCTGGATTCATCAATACGATCCAGAAACGAAGCGCCAGTTGATGGTTTAAGTGTTTCAAAACGAATCAACGCCTACCAAAGTGAAGCGATCTAGAAGCAGGGGGAATTTGGGATTTTGATCGCGAGCTTTTTCAATTTGCCTATCTATTGGTGTCAATCCTTTACGTAACCAAAGAAGTATCAATGCCGAATGCTATACTACCAAATGCTTGGCACAAGTTTTCTCTGTTGTGAGCAACATGGGCTCCGCGGGCTACTGCTCCACCACGACAAAGCGCCTGCGCACACCGTGCTCAAAACGAGGGACTTCTTGGACAACAACAGCCCTGACCTAGCACCGTGTGACTTCTTTTTATTCCTGAAAATTCAAAATCAGCTCAAAGGGACACACTTTCCGTCACCGTTCGAGCAGGCTGTAAACGAGGTGTCTGCGTCGTCGTCTGAACTTTTAAAAGTGTTTTGAGAACTGATTCAGAACCATGAAACTTTGCATAGAGGCTGGTGGAGAGTATTTTAAAAGATTTAAATTAATAAAAATATTTACCTATAGAACACCTTTTTTTATTTTCGCCCTTGTCCCATGTATGTATGACTCTACCATTGGTGAAAGTACTACTGGTAGCGCTATTGATATAGTATTAAATTAAGGAATAATTTGTGTTACTAAGAATATTACATAGAATAACATGTCTTAAATCTAAAATATAATCTATATCGATGTTAAATTAATTTCTACACACATTTTTTTTTCAACAGAATTCTGGGAAGATCACTTCCAATGTCGGTATCCAGGCAGTCCTCGTACTCCGTACAACGGCCAGTACTCCAGACTCTGCTCCGGTCTAGAGAGGCTCACCGAGAATAACACTGAGTTTGAGAGACAGCTGCAGTTCGTGTCTGATGCTGTCATGGCCTTCGCCTATTCCATACGGTGAGTTTGACATCGTTTGATTTAATACACATATATAAATGTACATACACTAATGCCTGGGTCCCTGGGATAAGCAGAGGCGTAATCAATGCTTACTATATTTACATTGATCCTATATATTCCAAGTTTGAGGTATATTGACAGGAAATAAAGGGAGAATATTCCTTATACTGATGGATAGCCTTTATCCTATTAGCCTATTCTTATATGTATATGGATGGATAGCCTATTCTTGTATATGGATGGATATCCTTATACAAGAAACAGCTCAAGCTATTCTTTTTTTTTTTTTTTTATTTGTAAGCCTACCATAATGACTCCACTTTGCCTGATGGTAAGCAATAAATGGAGTCCAAGAGTGGTGGTCACCATCCTCATTGCATGTCTAGTCAATGTAGTATGGTGACCCACACTATGGCGGCCTGGTGAGATGCTTTTTCACGCCCCGCTTAAAAGACCCAGGATCAAAGTGGGAAGGAAAAATGTACGCTGGTAGTGAATTCCAATCTTTCACCGATCGGCGCAGGAAAGAAGAGCCAAACCGTTTCGTTCGGGATCGCATACCTTCGACTCGCAAACGTTGACTCCTCAGGCCAGCACGTGTAGTCCTGTAGAGGAAGGGAGAAGGTGGGACCAATTGGAAGAGCTCGTCAGAACACTCCCCGTGATGTAGGCGATAGAGAAATTCAGGGTCGCTTACCTATAACTCGAACTAGCTGATGCCGGGAATTCCTCTAAACTAATTTGATTTACTGATTTCTGTAATAAAATAAATATATAAGAAGCATTAATATTAGGGACGTTGAAGACGTATTTATCTAACGGCACTATAGACTGCACAAATGGCGTTGAGTGTTGCTGGTTCGATCCCCGCACGGGACAACACTTTGTGTAATCCTCAAATTCTTTATGTCCGTTGCTTGAATGTTTGTAAAGTTCCCCGCGTTACAGGAATTAATACTAGTGCGGTAGTTTTCTTTTAAAAATAAAGAGAAAAGGAACTATAATAATGATTTATGTAAGGGAGGGTAAGGTTTAAGGACTTGCCAATAACAGATTTTAACAGATCACCAGTATTCAAGCTCATTTTCATTCCTTCTTCAAGTTTATTTCTAAAACCATAAATTTGATGGCCGATAGTTTACTTTACAACCGACAATAAGCATATTTTACACTCTTCACATTTGAGAATATATTTTTTTGATTATTATATATATTTCATTATTATAATTACCCATGGCCCCTAGTTGTCCTTCAGAATTTATGTTTAGAATTTATTTATAAAATATATAACATACACTTATAACAGTCTAGTCAGTAACTATCATATATGTAAGTTATAAGGCTCAGAATACCTGGCATTAGCCAGTTCGAGTTTATGGTACTCAACCCTGTTCGACTTGAGTTTTTGTTTATTCCAATCTATTCGTAGAAGCAATACCATTTCCTTTACATCTAACCTCTATGTACTCATTTTTCCTATTGAATTCCCAAAGGCAATAGGTTTGCTACTTATTAAGTGAGTGGGACTACACCTTCGGAGATACATGTGTGTGTTCATATGTGTATTTGCTAGTTAAATTACCTCGGATAATAATGTGTAATTATTAAAACAGAATACATTGTTTATATAACATAAAGAAGGGATATAACCCTTTTATGAGTTGCTTCTCATGATGTGGATAGTAGCTTTTACTTTACACTTTACTCCAGTACTTAAATATTATTTGTTGTATACAAATAATATTTAAGTACCTCGGAGAGTTTGTCGTCTCTTAATTACTTTGTTGTGTAGAATGGTCTACGGTGTATGTGATATTTACTTACTGGAATTACGTATACTGGATTATGCAACGTAATTACTAACATAGCTCTAATTTAAAATTACTATAATTCAGCATAATCTTTTTACTCTTACCGGCACTTTATTTGGGGTCCATGGAATATGTTCTATTCGTCCGTTCCACCCAATCATTCGTCATTTCAATGCTTAGGTACTCCCTTTCCAGACATCCTTTGGTCATCCACTATTCTTGTATCCGTAAATAACCATACATTAAAGTAAATAACATAATTATGATAGTTTAAAACAAAGTCAAAAACACGTCTTAATACTCGTCATCAAGTGATCAAACTTAAGGAACCTAAGAGCTCCGTTTTTGATTCCATCATCAGAACAGATTTATGGAACATGTTTTATCAGTAGCTTAGAAGCTACTTGTACTTCGATAATAGATTATCTTCCAAATGAATTTAATCAAACTACTGTAAAGTCTTTACTACCGAAAGCCCAAATCCCCCTTTCCTCTTCCATCCCCTCTCTCTATAGTCTTTCTTCTACCTCATCCCTCCCCACTAATCACCTTCAAACTATGGTTATATAAACTATGTTTCGCGGTTGTTATTTATGATCAGGTGACTCGTTTGTTCGTTTGTCCGCCTATATATTAAAACAAAATACTGCTTAATAACTCACAATAACTTTTAATAGTTTGGAACCTTATCAGCTAAATTATTGATTATAATATAGAATTATGATTATAATATAGAATTATGATTATAATATAGAATTATGATTATAATATAGAATTATGATTATAATATAGAATATTGAATTATGATGCATTCCTACTATTTTTAATAGATTGATAGCGAGAATATTTTCATTTTTTTTTTATTGTTAATATATTACTCCCGCTCTAGGTACTTGGTCTCTAACTTAAAAACAAAGGATACAAAGAACACCTACACTCGAGACAACTGTTTATGAAACTCACAAATTATGTACGTATGTATGTACTTATGTTCAATTTTTTGTCCCGTGTGGCAATTGAATCTACAACCTCTAGTTTAGCAGTAAGGGTCACTAACCACTAAGCCAATCAATTTAATTAGAGGAACAGTTTTGTCACTGTCTAATAACACTGTAATCTCATTTGTCGAAGCAGAACTATTGCCACATGAGTAAAGATTCCGTTTCTTCGCTCGTATTATTTTACAGTGTAAAGACTTTCTAGAACGAAAGACTACCCATTTTATACATTGTACAGACAGGTACAATTCGGGTTTCTACAGACGATGTTTGTTTATTATATGGAGATGCAGACCTAAAACCCTGGCTTCTAACCTATTTTTAGAATCATAAATATTTGTACTTCGGGTTCTATGAATACGCCTTATAAATAACGCAGTATAAAAACTGCAATTGACGCCTCCTAGGTCACTTTTTTTTTTCGTAATAACAGAGATGACTACTCAAGATTTTTTTAATTTATTAAATATTTTTGACCATGACATTTCGAGTACACAAAAAGAAAAAAAAACGATAAGAATCCATTTGCTCATAACGCGTGACATGTACGCGTTAAGTGTAAAACTATTCAAAAGGCAAATATTGCTTATATTTGTCCTTTGAATAGTTTTACACTTAATTTGTAAGTTTACTTATTTATTTATTTACTATAGACACTCGGTCGGACCTATGTAGTGTAGAAGTATGCGAACCTGACTGGCTCACTTACATAATTATTTGACACTGTGATAATAATCTAAATGAAAAATAAAATAAAAATTAAAAGCCATACTAGTAAAGCGGAACTATTCTTAAATAAATAATTCAATTTATAAATTAATACATCAATATGTTTTAGGTACGAGTCTGTAAGGGTTTTAGGTATTTCGGCAGTATTCGTCTTTTGCTTTGGTAAACCATCCTTGATTTTTAAACAAACATTCTTATCACGTTACCCTCATGCCTGTGCCCCAGACGGGGTCGGCAGAGGCGTAATTAACGCCTACATTTTACCGATTATAATTTAGCCTATTGCCGTCTTCCAGTATCTTTTGGGAACAAGATGGGAAAAAATAATAATAGAAAGGCAAGGAAAGGGATATTGCTAATAGAGATCGATCTGGGAGTATAAGCAACGGCCCAAGAAAGTCAGGGTCCCATACTTATAAATACGCATCCCTCAATTTCACAAGACCCGACGGCTGGAATTGTGTGTCTTTTGAGATATGAAGACTCTGTTTATTTATATGTATGAAATGACATAGTTATAGCAGAGATTGGTAAATATCCAACTATATTAGAGCTAGACTTAGAGCTTACATGACATGACTATCTGTTCTACCGGCCAGTGTTCTTATTGTTGGAGCTCTTGGGAGAGAGAAACAACGTCAGCTGTTTGATCGTTCTTTTTATTCTCATGATTATTAACTTGTAGAATGGCTTTATATAATAATTACTTATCTAAAACATTAATTAATCTGGTTATCTGCACGTATCTGTAAACGAAGAAGAACGAAATCAAACCTAACAGCCGAGGCCGGCCACCCCTGCTATTCTGAATCTCTCGCACCAAATATGTTAGTATAGCCTTTCTGTTCCATAACAAGTTGGAATATCTAATCATTAAAAACCTAGGCTTTCAAACTAAAATAAAAAGCGCCTATATTAGGATCCAAGTCTAAAGCCATAAATTATTCATTGTAATATACAGGCGAACTTGTTAACCAAATTTGTTGAAAAGCTTGTACCCTTAATAGTGCTTAATCAAACCGCAGATCATGCAAATTAAATGGTTCGCCCGTATCAATTAGAACCCTTTTAGGGGGTGCAGGGTCAACTGCCAGCTTGGCTTATAAGGAATTAAATCTATACGATCCTTTTAAATTTGAATTAAGCTGAAAAGTTCTCTAAGTCCACCTTGTCCTGGTCCTTTCCTTAATTAGTTTGGGTACTTTTGACACAGATACTTTATTGAATGCTAAATAAATATAAACTACTCGATATTAAAGAAAAAAATATTATTTGGATGGTCACTATTTTTATTTATGTAAATCTTAACTTACTGCCCAAAAGATTTCAAAGACGTAACTGGAGTAACAAACTTCAATTATTTATGTTTTAGCCAAATGCTGGTAGTGACTACAAATTGAAGATCTTAGCAATTGCACAAAGTATACTTTAGTATATAACATTATTCACTGATAAACACACGCAACAAAATCGACCCAAAAGTTCTTGAGAAACGTCTGCACCCACCTTTTCATCTTAATCTCTTGAAAAAGAACTTAGTAGAAAAAGTTCGGTAGCTGATAAAAGAGGGTCTGTACAAAACGGTAAGAAACGGTTATACACTGATGTATAGGTTGCCCTCGATATAATATTTATGATTAGCGTTCCATGTTTTGTATACCCTTTTTTGGAATATGTGTTCGTTGTGAAGGATTAAATAGCTTTGAAAGCCGCTTGGGAAAATATTTCCGGTTTATGGCCAAGGATAGGACTTATCTTTACGTACACAGAAAATTCTAAGTCAGACGTATGTACGTGTTGTGTTCGTAGCGTTCCTCAATAGAGATATAAAGATATCACTTTTTCTATCGACACCGATGTGATAAAGTGTATATACAGTATATTTTTACACTGTAAAGTGTAGTTTAAAAAAAATTGAATGAGATAAATCTGTCTTCCAAGGAGTTGCAACCACTTCGGACTCAATGGTTTCCAAAGATGTAAACAATACAATCACATCTTTATCCCTAGCCAAAATTTCTACTTCAATTTGCTTATTTGTTGCAAGGGGCTTTGGAGAATTCAGTTCTAAAGATACTTATTTTGAACAGGATTTTATAACGTGGTCTTAAATCCGCAATATGGCAATATTTTATACCTCATTGGACTCAAATGTTTACCAATCTCTGCCATCCTTTTGCTTCGTTCAAGTTTTACTTAAAACTTTAGCATCTTCTGTAAACGCCGTATGTACTGACTTATTATGTGCTACATGATTGGAACAAATTATCGCCTGCCGTATTTCCGAACCGATACGACCTTCAAACCTTCAAGAAAAGAGCGTACTCCTACCTAAAAGGCCGGCAACGCACTTGTGACTCTTGAGTTGCGGGTGTCCATGGGCGGCGGTAGTCATTTACCATCAGGTGACCCGTCTGCTCGTTTGCGCCCTATCGCATAAAAAAAAACATGCTTTTTGATTAGAATTTTGAAGGTTTCTCAAACCTTTAAAATTTTAAAGCTCAAAATTTTATACTTAAATAAAATTTTATTTGGCGTCATTCTTATTATTTTTTGAATTGTTTATATGTATATAAATAAAAAGTTTTGCAGAAGTTCTTCTTTAGACAAACAAGATTATTGTTTTTGTAAACTCCTTAAAGCTTGTTTTATTGTCTTAATTAAATATAAATGAATTACTTCTGAACACGTAGCAATACTAAGCGAGACCCATAAAATATATTATTTGTATATTAATCTGAAATGTCAAATTACATATTACATGATCAATAAGCAGCTTTTGATGCTTATTTCTATGAAAACATCTGTAACATTAACTTAATAACGGAACCTGAGGTCCTTGAAACAGAAAGAAATAATGTTACAACCATATTGTGACAGTGACCAAGACAACATCACAAATGTTATCTCGCTTAACACAAAGCTTTTAAGGCTATCGCGCTGTACATTAGTGGACATTATATTAGAGGAAATAGAGGTCTTGAAGAAAAATAGAAATACAAAGAATGGAAGATAATGATGTTTTCAATGTATGTCAGAAAATAAATCGCATTGTATACGTACACTTTCTTATGTTAGTAAGGTTATGTATAGGATGATAAAATATATATTTTTCGAAACCAAACGATAACTTTCGAATAAGAACATCAATATTACACACAAAGAGACATAGGTATCATGTAATTAAGAATGCGATACTGATCAGGTTGACTGCTGCTCTGCAGCGTGGCTTTTTTAGGGCTTGCTATTGCACATGCACTTAATTATATTTAAATTCGTAAAAGAATATGCAGGCAGTATTAATCAATTAATTTGTTTGAGTGCTTTCAATAAATCCCGTGACAGTGAGAGATATAATAACAACTTAGATATAAAATAAATAGCTTGATGAACAGAGTCAGATGTTTAACATTGGACAAGGCGTGTTTGAGATCTATAAAATTCTTTTAGAATAGCTCTTATTATCTGACAGGCATTACGTGGGAGAGCCATAATTTGGCACGTATGGGCCGTCTCTGGGGGAGTATTACCACGGCCCCACAGAATATTAATTTTTGCTTGCATTGTGTGACTGAGTGAGTAAGGTTACGGAGGCCCATCTTCCTTTTTCCCTTTCCCTTCCCTTATTTGCCCATCCCCTCTTTTCCCTCCTCCCTTTGCCGTACCCGAACCTGTTTGCTTATTTGTCCCTCCATATCTTTTTTTAAAGATTTTCTTCTAAGATTTTTTTCTTAAACTTGAATAAAATCTATATCCATAGCTATAGTCAAAACATTTGAATGTGACAATTTTTTTTACAATGTTAAGGTAAAACCTTTAGTTCAAATACAAACGCAGCCTGAAAAACATCAATGAATAGACTGCCAACGATCATAACCTGCGCAGACATACATGCCATTCACAAACACATTCAGGGTTCTTTAAAAGGACTACATCTTTGAAATGTTCTTTGTCAATAGAAGCCCATAAAGGCACTTGAATTTTAATGGAAAAGGATAGAAGGGTTTAGCAGACAGAATGGAGGTGTGATCTTCGTTAAATGCTATTTTAGTCGTAAATGGTCTTGTAATTACAACTACAAACATGCCAATATGAATAGTTTGGATTTATTAGAAGATAACAGAGGTAACGCTGTCACAGGTTTGCTGGTATATAAATACATGTGATGTGTCATCTTTGTGTATTAGTAACATTAGATTTATATATATAAACATGTATGTATGTATATATAAATTATTTTAGGGCTACAGGCGTGACTGGTTCCTGTATCCCCAAAAGGGTATTCAGAGGCGTAATTAACGCCTACAGTTTTTCGATTATAGTTTTGTCCATTTACGTAATAATTGGCCCAGCTTATCTAATCTATATCTAATTATTTTATATTATTATTTATATATTATTCTATTCTTATATACATATATTATGTATATATTTGCATACATAGGTAAATTTGGGTATATTTAGTTATATATCCTTATTATGATAAATGTTTTATACCTCAGCTACCACTTTCTCTTGACACTCCATTAAAAGCGATCTCTACTAAATCCGTCCTAAGGTTGACCCTTAAAACATCACCCATAGTATACTACGGCAGTAATTATACGTTTCATGGAATAAGTTTTTTTTTACAATTTGGAAATTGAGCACATTGCTGTAGTTCATATTATCTGTATGATATTGAGATCGCAGATCTTTAGAAAATGACTTCATTCATTTCACCAAATTGTAACAGGCATTGTAATTGTACCTTTATACTACTAACGTCTGATAGACCATCATATGTAAAATATAGTACAGAAATAACGTACGTGATACATAAACAAGCTTGACACAGATTCCAACTAAAAACTCACATCGTGAAAACAACAAGCACGAAGAACTTGAGCAATTTAAAGAACAAGTTTGTACTAACATCATCGTAAAAACATTAATTAAAAATACACATACAAATGGCAAAAGTTAGCACAAGTAATTTAGGTAAGTGTTTTAATTAGGAGATGCAGCGGGGTTTAAAACCACCTCATGGCTATAATCTCTTTCTATAAAGGGGTGGGATTATCACACACCCCAGTCGGTAGCTAAGATATTAATTGACAATTTGTATGTTACGCTTTGGGCTGAACGTATTATAATTATATAGATCCTTATATTGCTTACTTTTAGGATTAAAATGTAATTACTTTCAGGATAATAACAAAGCTATCTTCGAAACGTATTCATCATTTTGTAAAGAAAGTGTTATACCAAAGTATTAATGATAGCAAACCTTAAAACAAAATACTTCTTTCTTAGGCTTCCAACACAGAAGTAAGGCCAAAACACCTTTCGGTGCAGTACCAGAAAGGTTAAACATGTTCAATAAAAAAAAACGTCTGAGCAATACTTATTGTTATATTAATACTTGGAACTTTTGTTGTGTTTTTTATATTATTATAAAAAGAAAATTAAGGGACAAAAACGAATGGATGGGGCACAGGAGTGTAAGTGACAACTGCCGTTCATGGACATCTGCAACTCAAGAGTCGTAAGTGCCATCTTTGAGGGTGATCAGGGGTGGGGGCATGCGGGGAGAGTAAAGAAGATATGGGATGTGGAGATGGAAAAAAGGATGGTTGATGAGTTAAGAGGAAAGATGAGGAGGGGTTTTGGGCCTTCGTAAACCTCACTAATTTCGAGCACATGAAATGTAAGTATTGCTTCACAACCGGTTTTCTGTAAGGCCCTGGTATTGCACCGGTCGAACCGGATCATTCGTGCCTAAGCATGGGTCTACCACTGTCGAGTACTGGCAAGAGAATAAAGGTCTCACTCTAACTTTCAGACTTCCCCCCAGATTCTTGGCAGATAGCAGAATTTTAGTTGCATCTTTCTGCGATTACTGCGCTCATGATGTTGATTAGGTACATATTAGATTGCGCGGCTGACCTGTTATTTACAGGTTGCCGGTGCTGTTTTTGGCACAAGTGTTTTAGAAAAGAACTTTAAATAATGAATTGTATACACACGTACTGCGGGGCTATTTATTGAAGGGCTTATACCCTGCCTTGATACCCACAACAACGTTATCCTGCCTACCTCCGTGACAGTTACGAGTAGTTGTGGAAACTAACGATATAAGGAATGGAATAGCTTTACCAGCTATTCGATTCTCTCTTTCTACTAGATTCTTTCTTTCAATCAATCGATCGAAATCTGAAATAGTGATTTCATAACTTTTTAAGAAGCAGTTACTTGATGGTATTTTTTGATAGGTGGGAACACTTATACTGTTTTATCCAATGTACAACACTTATTCTTTTTTCCGAAGATACATTTTGAGACTGTCAATAAAAAAAAAAAAATGTTAGTAATAACTTTTCTCAGAACTCTTTTGAAACTATTGAATCAATTATATATAGACTATTCAGTACTTAAGTGAAGAGCACGATTTCCACGAGTTTCTAAGAGAAAAGTGGATTTTAATTTAGATTAGAGTAAATTCAAACGCTTCTAAAATTACTGTCAAGGGTGAGTCAAGATAAATGAATTGAGTTGAGAAATTGATTAAGTTAATCAAGTTTATAATAAGATTGAAGCACTGACTAAAAGACATTTCCATACAAATTTATCAGAACTGTATATTAATGGCAGTTTAAAAGCTTTAAATATATTTACGTTGAATCCTTTTAAAATAAATATTACTACGAGTACTATTTACCGAACGGCTGAACGTATCTTGATGAAATATGGTACAGAGATAGAATACCTTAGCTATGACCGGAATATATACTCCAAGATACATATACAGTTTAAAATATCCTCGCTAATGAAGTCACGACCAATAGCTATTAATATAATATGTTACTAGGTACATAAAACAATCACCAAGATATACAAGACAGTGATAAATGAACAGTATGATATCACAAATAGAACACATGTATCAGACAATCTCGACTAAAACCTACGCACAAAAAACGATAGGTATCTAATAAATGTGTAAAGCAAACGTGGGCAGGTTATTAGAACATTTTGTTACGAAAACAACATTTTCTTTTTCTGGAATACAATATTTGGGTATTGTCGTTGCAATAAACGCCATTAATGACATAAACGTGTTGGTTTTCACCGTCGTGCATATGATATTAAACTGGGAATAGTTGAACGCCATCAGGGTAATAAAATCACACGTATTGCTTAAAGAATTCTTGCTAAGCACTTGAATTACTAAGTTTCGAGTGTTTAGATCAGTGTTTAGTTAACTTTTTACATTACTACATTTAGTAAAATGTTTAATATCTTTAGTTCAAACATCAATTTTATCTGAAATTCAGACACGCCTGAAGTTAATGTTCATGTTAAATATCATGTTCAAAAAATAGTAAAGCTCCCTCATAATAAGGGAGCTTTATTATTTTTTGTAAGTATTTTTTTTATACTATAAAGGGACAGACGAAGAGACGGGTCACCTGATGGTAAGTGACAACCGCCATCCATGGACACTCGCTTCTCAAGAGTCGCAAGTGAGCTGCCCGCCTGTGAGGGAGGGAGGGAGGAGAAAATCTTGGGTGCGGAGTAGGTATTAGACAGCCCCACCTACCTCCCATTTTCCTATGTTCAGTGTTCAGCCGAAAACCCTGTATATATATTTTTTTTCATTGATGTTCTCATGTCAGTCTTTTTAAGATTTTTTAAACCTAAACCTATTGTTTCGCTACTTTGTAAATTAGGTTACGTATATAAAGTAAATATATATCGCACTGCGATCCTTAGGAGCAATGAACTTGTATATAAATATATATATTTAAAAGTAAATTATATCTATTACGTCAATAAATAGATAAATGAGTTGGCAGAAATGTCACAGCGCTAGTGCATATGTATGTTTGTATTTGTTTATTTATTTATATATATATATATATAAATAAATTGTATATAAATATATATATTTAAAAGTAAATTATATATATTACGTCAATAAATAGATAAATGAGTTGGCAGAAATGTCACAGCGCTAGTGCATATGTATGTTTGTATTTGTTTATTTATTTATATATTATATATATATATATATATAAATAAATAAACAAATACAAACATATATATATATATATTTGTATATAATAGATATAATATATATATACATATATGTAATTTGATCTTAGTTCAATTATTATCTGACTATATAGAACTTCAAAAATTTGCCCCTACTACTTACACACCCTAAGGATGACTGGGAGAGAATGCCTGTAGCATTAAGTCCGCTTTGTACAACATGTGCATAAAGTCAAATAAATAAATAAATAATCTTCTATGCATATATTATAGCATCTCATATGTTTACTAAGAAGTGTGATAGTGTTAATTTTTCTTTTAAAATCCTTTTTGTTCATTACACAAAAAAATCACCACCACCTACGAGACTAAGAAACAAATCCAAGCTAAAAAAGTAAGGTAGTGCTTTAAAAGTGCTGATTATTTCCTGCCACTCTGAGACTGGCTTGAAAAGTGCATATAATGCGTCGACCTGGATGTATTCAATGCGCAAATGGCCTCGTTTCGACATAATTGTAAAATAGTGCAAGAAGTCTTCGAGATTGTCTATTCATATTATATTTATGTGTGTGTTTATGTTATGTGAATAATGGAAAATTTGGCTGAAAACCTTTCCTTGATGCATACTGAGTTATATACATATGTATGTCACTCGTCTAATGTTTTTGAAGAAGACGTTGCTTTAGATACATGTAATATAATATTCAGTCGTGAAATTAGTCAACATTTTATGGCTTCACTCTGCCTGATGGAAAGCAACAAGTGGAGTCTAAGAGTGGGGGTCACCATCATCATTGCAAAGTAGTTGAAGCAAATTCCATTTGGCAAAATATCGGCAATTTAAAATGTAATAAAAGTATTTAATACATGATTAAAATTATTTTTAATTTATGGTGGTACTGGTCAAAACTGTAAATTTTTTTAGAGGCAGTGAACTTATATTTCACTCTGCTGCTAAATCCTTTATCCCAAGCATCAAGAGTGAAGAAAATGAATACACAATAATTACAAAAAAATGTTTGTTTCAGAGACATGCACGCTGCCGTATGCGGAGGTCGAGCAGGTTTGTGCGACGTAATGAGACCGCCCAGCGGAGCTGACCTTTTAAAGTATTTGAGGAACGTTACATTCATCGGTAAGGTTCAGCAAAATTCATAAATGCATTGAATGATGGAAATTGCTAACATGAAACATCTTTTATGGTAAGCGGTACGTACCGCTTAAAGAAATAACGTAAATAGTTACCAAAATCAAGTCAAACCAAAAAACAAATTCCAAGCGGTTGATATTGTATATCCGTGTATCGCGTATACACCGCTTCCACATGGAACTTTTTTATTTTGCTATTAGGATTATGGTAACTTTTTTACGTTATTTCTTTTTTAAAAAGAAATAACAATAATCAAGTGTCTACTAGCTCTGCTTTACTAGGTTCAAGACCTGGCGTCATGCAACAATTAATAATAATCTTAAATAGTTTTCTTATATTATATTATTCAAATATTTTTTTAGATAATCTGTTAACAATACTCGCTAAAGAGATAGGTTTTGTGTCTGTTTTTAATTTGTTAAAATAATAAATACGAAATAATTTAGATAAAGATATTAAATAACCACTTATAAGAGATCTTAAATATAAGACTTACAGTACAACAAAATAATAGCACATTAATTTATAAGCACCAAGTATTGCACTCTGGTACCCAAGCTAATAATTAACTTTTGTTATGAGTACTAGCGCTCTCACTTTAGTTCAAAAAATAATTCAGTTTTTTATAACTTTATGATATAAATTATAAGCTAAAAAATAAAAGAAAAGCTATAAACTAACAAAAGCACACAAATTGTGTGTGTGTGTGTGTGTGTTTCCGTGTTGTGTGTATGTATCGTTTACTTGATTTTATTAAGTTTCAAGTTCATCATAATCTCGTGTCTGTAACTATATGATTAGGTATTTTTGTGATATCAATTTTCAAAACACAATCCGACCGCACCTGATTAGATTCGACTACTAATAAAATATAAATTAAAATCACAAATAATTATAATCAATCAATTAAATACCTGACGCACATGTAATCAATTGATGCATTCACTGTATGTTGTGTAATTGGACTGATACCATTGCTTATCAACCATTATATCGAGTAGTAATTCGCTGCTTAACGACTTTAAAAATTTAAAAACATATCAATAGGATGTTTCTTACTCGAAAGGGCAGAGGCAATAACGAACTCCCACCATTATACGGTGCAAACCCATTTCTGTACGTAAGTATTTCCCTCTCTTTGTTAAGTAATATAACTTTATTTAACTCAGCTTTACTTAGGCTACGACTTGCATAGGCTTCTGGCCGACCATCGCTTTTACATAAAACGGAACGTATTGCAATATCCGAAGAAGCGGATTGTAATTTATTAACTACTACTGCACAAAGGATGGAGAAATTACGACTACTTTTCAGTAAGTCAGATGATTTTTTTTACATTCATCGATGAGTTTTTTTTTTATTTTTTGTTTTCATACGTAATTCTATATTACTGTTTCAGCATTTTTTTAATAAAACGTTGATAAAGCTAAAACAGATACATTAATAAAAATCGTCTACCATCATCAATATTTTTCGGTAATGGGTAATTTTCAATGATCTTTGTCTTTTAAGGGTCAGTCTTCACACCGTCAGTACTAATTACGTCTCATAAATACAATAATTATTATTTGAGCAAAAATTTACACTAACTAGAATTTAATTTTAAGTTTCCAACCTAGCAAATATAATATCTGTTGAGTTTTTATTATGAGAATCAAGATTTCGGCCTATGCAGATAGGATCCTCCATATAAAGTAGACATTTTTCATAGTTCCGATAACGCTATTGACATTGCTGTTGAAATTGCACTGGGGCAGGTTTAAAGTCACATGGGTATCCGTTTCATTAGATATTGCTTGTCGAAAGTGAAGGCAGTATACTTTCTGCTTCAAGGGCTTCATTCAAATTGATAGTAAATATTTTGAAGATGATGCTGACTGAATATATATAAATGGCTCCTGAAAGAAAATTCAGAATTTCAACATGTTGGGAAGAGGGAACCGAATATTTTCTGTACTCTTCTTAACTAGAATTTGATTTTTTCAGTACCAAAAGAGATGACTGGAGCATTCACAAGTATTTTCTTCTGTAATATCGTTTGTTAACAATTCCTAATTTGTTATTCTGGTTCCCCTTTTTTGAAACTTAGGCAGATGATATTGTTTCTTATAAACTAGTACTGTGTTAGGTTTTAAAACAACTGATTGGCGATAAACACTACAGGTCGTTAATTTTCTAATTGTTCTTATATTTCAGTCAATTTTTAACTCCCTAAGCAACATCTTAACTCTATCCGAATTGATCGCTGGTTTATCAATACAAAGTAATGAATAATCCGTATTTTTTTCCACTGCAGGACTAATAAAACTCAAACTGATTTCCTCCACGCATATATTTAATATCCTTATAGGAAGTTTACCATTTACGAGCTTGCAATACACCCAGCCATAAAAATAACCTCGAATAGTTATTTCAACAAAATCACGAATTCATCCTACAAATGAGTAGACACAAAGTGTAGCTATTCTCATCTTACACTATCTTGGTGCTAGATTAATGTATTTTATCATCTCTCATGTTTGGTTGCAATGATAAACAAATTTCAACACCGTCGTTGATTAATTTTAATGTACCTGATTCCAAGTTTAAATTAGCTTTATACTTTCTCAAAACATCTAAACTTAAACTTCCGACGCTCATAAAGAATTGACCACATGAAACCTGTATACAAATTCTATGTGGTTAAATGACCTTTTTAATTCAACAAAACCTACTGAGAAAAGTTCATCACACACTCCGTTTATTTTTCCATCTCCTATTTGGAATGTAATGTTATGTCGTGATAATTTATCATATTTTATGGCGCTAAGTGATGCAACCGTATCAACTAACCAATTGCATAAGTTGTTATCAAGTGACAATGCGATCGAATTACAATTATTGTAATGACAAGTATGTTGATGCGTATTCTTTTTCACGAAAAAACTGACTGGTTTTAGAATCTGTTGTATCTTGAGTATTATCTGTATTATTTACGAAAACTGAATTTATATGTCTCAGCCCACGGTAACCAGGACTATAATTACTATTTGTGTACGTACCCCTGTAGAGTGTATGTAGGTGTATGGTTACCTAGATAGAAGTTCGCTCGCACCCTCCCACTAGTAGAGTGACCATGAGTCCGCGAACTGTACTGGCCATGCTGGTTATTGAAGACACTGCATACTATATTGTTGCATACTGTACTGCATAATATATTGTTTCATACAACCGGGGTTTTCAGTATGACAGTGTGTTGGAATCGCACCGACTAAAATCACATAATGCGCCTGAAGTAGGAGAAGTCCGGGAACAGACTTTTTTATTATTATTATTTATTATAGACACTCCACGGCGTCGCCTCCTCACGGCTGCCCACTGGCAAATGGAGGAGAATACCCGTCCTGACCAACCGCGACCATACTCTGGGTGGCATGAGGCCTCCCGTTCGTCGGTGGTGAATTGGTTCGGAGTTGATGTCGCCCTCCGGAGCCACTCCGCCGCCTCCTTCTGCAACATGATTTGACTATAGAATGTTGCGACGGCTGGAAAAATACTGTCACTGGCGGTTATGGAGTGTATAACAATCGGTAGCGAGAGATCCTCTCCAATGACGGCAGTGAGGGGACAATACTGTTCGGCACATACCTATCTTGAGGGGTGTTTTGAGTTCATCCATGATAAATATATGAGATACTTAAGACCATCCAGAGTTAAAATGCCTTTACATTCCACAAGATTTATTGATAAATTCTTTACCATTGTTGCAACACGGTTTTGAAATGCTTTGACAATTGAAATAGGGAAGGAAATACATACTTTTGACAGTGGTAGAGCCATGCTTAGGCACGAATGGGCCGGCTCGAAAGGTGCATTACCACGGCCTCACAGAAAACCGATTGTGAAGTACCCTTGCATTGCATTTCCCCGAAATGAGTGAGATTTCCGGAGACCAACCCCCCCTCTAATCTTTCCTCTCCCTTCATCCCTTCTTTCACATCTCCTAATCATCCCCTTTTTTTTCCCTTCCCGCATCCCTCATAACCATCAAAAGCGGGCAGCGCACTTACAACTCTTGAGTTGAGAGTGTCCATGGACGGCGGCAAAAACCATACTCTCAAAATAATACAACTTACTTGTATATTCCCGTACAGACCAAATAAGATAAGGGGCCATTTGACACGATTGAGATATAGTTTGTGCCTCATCCAGATCCATCATTCATATCAGTTATCAGAAAGTATATATTATGCACTGGATTTTAACAATTGAATCATTTCTAGTGTCAAATTTGCTTTTAACAGCGGTCTTGAACATCTATTAATTTGTTCACAGCTAATTTGTAACTGTCATCGATCCGATCACTTTATCATTAGCGTCATTAGCGGGTTGAAACGCTAATGGGGTGGGCATTAATTCGGAACCGACTAACAAAGGTTGGGAAATATGACCATAAACTGCAATCAATAGAATCGATATGTCAATAAAAGTCACATACATTATTAATTGTATTAATAGTTTGTACTAATAGTTCCAGTACTTTTAAAAATGCAATCAACCTTTCAATTGTTTCCCTACTTTCCTAATTTTTAACTTCCGCCGTAATGCTATTACAGATATTAATTCAATTAGTTGAAGAGTTCACAGCTTATAGTATTGGCTTAAGAACACGGATATACATACTTAGATATTTCGTCAACGTGCATAAATATATTTGCACTGAAGGGGACTCGAACTCCCAGTACAATCAGATAAGCTGGATCATTTATCTCACGCTATCGCTAGGTGTTGCTTCAATGTACATAACATAGACAATTTTTTATTTTCCATATCAGTAAAAAATGACAGTTCTTACGCTTGTTTAGTCTATAATCATGACATTGTTTAAAAAGGACCGACATATCTATATATATGTGTGTATCTCTTAAATATAGGCAAGTCACATTAACTCATCCTATTTAAGTTTAATTACTCGCTTGTTAGAACCAAGCATTCCCAAAGTCAAATAAATACTGAAAACCAAGTTTTACCGATAAAACCATTTGTAACGTGTGTAGCTTTCATTGAAGTCTCGATTTTAGTGCTTCCAGTTAGTGGTCGTATACGTTTCAAATTGAATGTCCATCCCATTATCGTTTCAACCCGCTAATGGCGCAAGCTAAAGCTCCTCTTTTCTCTCCCCTTATCCTTCCTCTCCTCTTTCACATCCCCTCGTCCCCCTCTTGTCTTTCCCCTCCCCACATCTCCCACCCCTCATCACCCTTAAAGGCGGGCAGTGTTATTATTATTATTTTTATGTTCTTTACTTTTTTCTTAGCTCTTTCGCCGGTTTTAACCACCATTTACGGGTGGGAATCAAGTAAATATGGAGAGTTGTGTGTCACATTTTAATTTTAAAAGGGGGAGGTTTTCTAGTCGACTATATTTGTTATGTCTTACCTCAGAACTTCGACTGGGTGAACCAATTTTGATGATTTTTTTTTTTATTTAGATGGTGGTGCTTTCCGTGTGGTCCTGTTTCAATTTGGTTCAGTTCTGACAATGGCATCCATGAGAAAGTCATATAAGTCTTAAATTTGCATTAAGTTTGTAAGCTACAAATGGAAGAATGACTCAATATCTCGCCAACCGATTTAAATGATTCTTTTTTTATTGAAAAGGGTGTACTTCAAGGGTAATAAGATAAGAGTTTGGTTATGTTCTGACAATGGCATCCATGAGAAAACCATGTTAGCCTTAAATTTTATAAGAGACGCATTGAAGTCTGTTGTCAACTTTTTTAAAGTTAATTAATGTGCTGTGTTGTGAGGAGAGCCTGTTTTTATTTTCATCAATCTCAATTATTATTATTATTATTATTATTAATAACTTAATTATCTTATATATACAAACAACTGATTTCAATTATTAATCTATTTTTTCTAGTCATTTCATTACAATTATAAAGCTCTTTGTCTAACACGGATTTATTATAAAGTTTGAGTGAAGTACTTTGTGTAAACCTTTATTTTAATTCTACCGAAACGAACAGGACTAAAACCTACTTAAAGTATTAAATTGGAATACAAAGTATCTTTGTTCATTATACAGAATTCATTGAGAAAGAACAGCTGATCTGTAAGTAGGTCGATTTATAGCCGTTAGGGCTCTCTTAATTGAGGAAAAGGTTTTCTTCCGATGTCGAATATGCGATCGCCACATAGACTGCATTGTTTTCGCGAATTTGAAGCGTTGATACTAAATAATAAAAATCATTTTGCTGTAACAATGATCTTTTGACAGGCACACGATTGACGTGTGGTCGCTGTTCAGTTGGCGCGGATAAATTCCTCTCACATGACCGCACCCTAATACATATCTGAATCTTAAAGTACAGTTAAATTTTAAAACTATAACAACAAAAATACAGCACATAAAGCGTTAAAATGTTAATGTAAATAAAAAAATAAAGTGTTAATTAAAACTGAAATCGGTTATGCATGTACTGAATTTTAGTGAAACTAGCGAAGCGGGTCACCTGATGGTAAGTGACAACCTTCGTCCATGGACACCTGCAACTCAAGAGTCGCAAAGGGAAAAGAAGAGAGGGGATTGAGGAGATAGGAAAAGGGGAGGGGGACAAGGGTGAGGAAAAAGGAGCGGGGGAGTTCGGCCTCCGGAAACCTCACTAATTTCGGGGAAATGCAAGGCAAGCGTTGCTTCCCAACTGGTTTTCTGTGGGGCCATGGTATGTCACTCGTCAAGCCGGCCTATTCGGGCCTAAACATGGCTCTACTTGTTTATGTGTAGACGTTCTTTTTATGTGTGGATAAAGGTCATACTTAATTTTCTTTGGAATAGTTACCCACTTAGTTTATGATGTAGAAGGAGTGCAGAACAGTGACAGTTTTAGTCAATACAACTACCATTATAATTCAAATAATAAAACCAAACATATAAAGCTATATATTTATATATATATATATATTCCTCTCCCTCCTCGTTCATGGAAATAGACGTGAGTGTACTTGTACGTATACATAAACCTGCTGTGAGACGACCATATTGATATAATGTGTTCCAACATGTTGGTACCATTGACTATACATCAGTTGGAGTTTTAGACGGTTTGCGAATAAACAAGGCTTTTCTGTGAAAACGTCTAAAAGTAACAAAAAACACGAGCTTTTTGTAAACTTCGAAATAGTTGCGGACAGAGGTTTTCAACTCTCGACTTTGTTTTGCGAAATACGTTTTCATTTTGCTTTGTTAGTGTAAATAAAAGGCACGTGCATATGTAGGTCTTGTACGGTGGAACTATGAGTCATCATTTTGACGGACGGACCTATTTAAATGGTGGTATAAATAGCTCTACCGGGGTGTAATTGCTCAACCAAAAATATAGCGTGCAGGGGAGTGAAATAAACCGCTTCTACTTTCAAAAACAATCATGCCAGCATTGAACCCCTATCCCTGATCACCTTCAAAGGCGGGCAGCGCACTATATAATTCAGATTTGAAACTTAACTGTATATGAATGTGTAACCTAAGAACCTACCATTAGTGTATAGCGATATTACTACTGTACTGTTATTATAAATTCTCTAGTATACAGGGTGTAAGGGACAGCGTACTGGTTATAAACAAACACAACCGGTCATCTGTCGGTCAATAGTTAATAAGTCTACAAAACTGCACCTAGAGCTGTTATAATATGCTAGCGGCTGTAGTAAGGAAAGCAAAATAAAAAATTAAATAATGTATATTCTTCGTCTTTTTGTCTTATCGTTTCTCGTATTGTACAATCCTATTGCCCCATACATTTTAAAATCTTCACGTTCCAGTAACGTTTCCTAACTAAAAACACTACGAATTTTGTAAAGATCATATATTTTGTTTCCAAGGTCTGAGTAACGATGAGTTCCACTTCGATAACAATGGAGATGGCCCAGCGAGATACAACATTCTGCACTTCAAACAAATATCTAGCGGCGTCTACCGGTGGGTAAACGTCGGACAATACCTCGATGGGGAACTGCAACTAGATCTTCATCGTAAGTTACTTCCGGATCTTAATAACATTTAAGTCAATAATACTTATGTAAATGTACAGTGATTTTAAAAATTTTAATCTTTTTCGTAAATGGAAGAGGTATGTATTCGACTGTATGTTTCAGTTTTTTTTATGTATGTTTTCTCAGATTTTTTTTTTTGTTGTTTGAAAAAGTATGCTTCTGCGGTGCTCCTATTACAATTTAAGATTTGATACCAAAGAAAATGAGAGACACTCTCAAATTTTATAGTCACTAACAATGATTTTTTTTATATTATTTCAGAAGCATATAATTTTATTATATTTGTAATTCGTAGTGGTAGAAGGTGCAACTCGTTTAAGTATTTATTTAAATATAGTCACGGGTTTTACTCTGCGTATTTTGGGGATGCCCGACTAGTTTCGGTACCTTTGTCAAGGAGTAAGTCGTCCAGCCTCGACGGTACTGGACGTCACACTGGTCTCTGAAAACTAGACGGGCATCCCCGAAATAAACACGAGAGTAAAACTATATATTTTAACAAATATGAATTTAGCTCACGTTACTTTTTATTCTAGTAAAACTCTTTTATGGTTGGAAGTTAAAAATAATTCTTTAAATTACGTTACGAATGAGTCTTTACGTTGCATCAGTTACGATATACCATGATATGTTTACAACTCCTGACTGACCTCTTTCTATTTTTACTTATCGTTCATTCAACCGATAAATCACCGCTACTTTCTGGTGGACCAAGCCCTTATTTTTGTCAGTAAATACTTTTCAACGTCAGATGAAAGCATAAGAATAACAATTATATTATTTCACCTCAAGAGTCAAAATCTAGAAACTGTTGATCTAAATAGAGATCATTACTATAAATGAACACTTTTCGTAGGTATCCAATTCAAATGGGGCGAACGTCGTCCGCCGGAGTCGGTTTGTAGTGCCGAGTGCGAACTGGGACAGGCCAAGCAGTACGTGGAAGGCGAGAGTTGTTGCTGGCATTGCTTCAATTGTACTCAATACGAGGTAAGGCTCAAAATATTTATCATCTTGACCTTTCTTCAAATTTGTATATATTTTAAAACGACTTTAAGAAGGAGTCTGTTACAATTGCCAATTGTCAAACGATTTTTTTGTTATGTTCGAAAGTGTATACTCCTCCTTGTTCCATCGTCACCAAGTCAAAATTTGATGATGGAATCCCAGGCAACTCTTGAGAACCTATCAAATTTTATAGGGACTATTTTCTCATATGCTCTCTTAAGTTCAGCATAGAATGTTGAAAAGCTGATAGTAGAAGGTAAATTCTTAATAGTTAAGAGTGCGAGGATTTTTTAAATTACGTGACGAATGAGTCTTTATAACACGTTTTCCTGCGCACCAAGTAGCAGTATATCTATCATATCCTTAGTCGTATTTTACTACTACCAAAATATCAGTTCTATTACATTAATCGAATCGGTTGGCTCAACTGGTGCGATACTACGGCCTCACGGAGAACCGGTTGTGAAGAAACGCGTTGCGTTTCCCCGAAATAGGTGAGGTTTCCAGAGGCCCAACTCCCCCTTTCCTCTTTCCCATCACCTCACCTCCACCTCTTCTTCTCCCTCCCTGCATCCCCCTATCCGTCATCACCCTCCAAGGCGGGCAGCGCACTTACGACTCTTGAGTTGCTGTTGTCCATGGATGGCGGTTCTCACTTACCATCAGATAACCTGTTTGTTCGTCTGTCCCCCTATAGTATAAAAAAGAGCATATAAACAGTATTCAAAGTGTGATAAATTTGTAACAACTTTAACCAACTAAGATAATGATATCCTTTAAATAAAGCAGATAGTAAGTCACTTAACTTGGAAGTTTATTACTTGCTCTAACTTACTGAAATATAGACTCAACTATCTTATTATGCCATATTCAAGTAACATCGCTGCAGTAAATTTTCATTTAGATAAGCATGTTCCGTCGTAAATATTCATTCACATAAATCTTCTTGTTAGATTAACTCAATTTTATGGCCTTCAATACGTTTTGTTAGTTGAATAAGCAGCAATGTATATTAAAGCTTACAATTTCGTGACCGTACCTTTAACCAATCATCATCATCATCATCATCATCATTATCGTCTCAGCCATAGAATATCCATGCTAGGCACAGGCCTCCCTCAACAAATTCCGAGAAGACCGGTTGAAAACGGCCCGCATTCACTGTCGACCTGCGATCTTGACGAGGTCCACCTTATTTATATACGTTTTACGCTACGCTTTAATGTACAAGGTCTCCATTCAAAAACTTTTCAGCCCTATTGGCTACGATTTTTCTTCAACCAAAATACATTAGCACGTTGGAATCGCGTTTGCCAAATGGTATCTACTGCGGATTGTACTTGCTATCGTTTAGTTCAAAGACTTTGCTTTTAAAACTTTCTCTTTTACGAGTTTGATACTTTTACTTTTACTTTGTTTTGATATTTAATTTTTTTTTAATTAATTGAAAACCAAATTCCAAACTCCATATATATATACACATACATATATATATATACTGTCCGATTTTTATACTATAAATGGCTGTAAATAAAAGATTAAATAAATATAAAAAAGTGTTTAATATCAAAGGTTAACCATGTATTCAATTTAAGGTACAATTCTGTAGCTGGACATTTAATTAAGAACAGTAAAGTAAAATGAAAAATAGAGTTAAACAGAACTAATAATCTGCAGTATTTTAATTTCTTTAACAACTTCATTTTATTACGGGTAAAATCAGTACCCAGTAGCAAAACCTTTGTTAGTAATTACCGCTTGACACCGATGTGGCATAGACATTGTCAGTATCTGACATATTTCAACAGGAATGTTTGCCCATGCCTCACAAAAAGCTTCATTAAGTTCATCTAAAGTTGTGGTACGATAAATGGCAACTTTTTTCTTAATTTCGTGCCAAAGGTGCTCGATTGGGTTGAGGTCGGGGCTATTTGCTGGCCAATCTAGCACTGATACCGACTGTCTGTTAAGAAACGACTTGACTGAACGGGCTGTATGTTTTGGGTCGTTATCATGCTGAAAAGTCCATATAATAGGAAGATGTTCCTCAGCATAGGGAAGCATAGTTTCTTCTAATATTGCCTTGTATTGATGTTGGTCTAAGTTACCCTGAACTTTCCTCAAAGGTCCCACTCCACGTCCAGAAAATGATCCCCACATTTTAATGTTTCCTCCGCCATGTTTCACCTGCTTTTTTGTGAATCTTGGATTCATTTCCGCTTTTACAGGACGCCGTACGTATTGCCTTCCATCTGAAGAAATCAAATTAACCTTGGTCTCGTCAGAGAATAATACATGTTGCCATTGGTCGTAGGTCCAATGTCCATATTTACGTGCAAACGCCAAACGTGCATTTCTATGCTCTTTCTTTAACAACGGTACTTTGCGAGCCACTCTTCCGAACAACCCTGCTTCTACCAGACGTCGTCGAACTGTCCTCGCTGATACACTGACTCTTTCGTCTGCCCCAAACACTTCATGTTTAATTAAAATAGAGCCTAGAAACGGATCTTTCTTAGCTAACCTGGTTATCATTCTATCTTCTTGCGGAGTTGTTTTTCTCGATCCTTTTTTTTCTGGGCACATTTAAAGTTGTGTTATTGCACCTGAAATGTTGCTCTGCATTGCATACCATAGTTTTTGAACAATTTAAATATCCTGCTATCCTTCGGTATGACCAACCACGCTCGACAAACTTCATGATAATTTTTCGTAGTGTTGCATCGCAACTTTTATTTTTGCCCATTGTTCTTCAAAATAACTCTCAAAACTTGAAATTACAAATCTAGATTGCCGCCAAAACTACCACAAAGAATAGGAGAAGAAAGAAAATAATAATTGAGATTCAAATTTTGAAACTAGAACGCAATATCTCAGTGTCCCTAATTAAATGGCCAGCCAGCATTCTTTGAACAAATAGCACTGTGATCATCTATCAGCTATACTGTAAAGAGGTTTAATGTTTAAGAAGTTGTTATTGTTTGTATAATTAGGCACATAAATGACTAATTATACTTACATGTAAAAGATGTGTAATATTGTTTAGACTCGTTGGAAAATAAAAAAATTAATTCACAATTTGGATTAACTAGAGAGTGTCCCTAATTAGTTGACCACGACTGTATATATATATATATATATATATATATATATATATATATATATATATATATATATATATATATATTTCTCGTTTAAAGATATGAGATATCTTTCTTTAAGCTGTCTCTGGAACACCAACAAAACTCATATATCCATTTTTTAATTCTTTATGCATTTAAAAATGGAAACCATTAATAAATTAATAAAAAAATAAAATATTTTAAAATATTTATGCATTATATATATATTCTATATTCTACATATATATATAAAGATAAATCAAGATATATATATATATATATATATATATATATATATATATATAGAATCTCGGAAACGGCTCCAACGATATTTATGAAATTTTGTATGCAGGGGATTTCAGGGCCGATAAATCTAGCTCATTCATTTTTAGAAAACGTCATTTTATCCGTGTTTTCAGGCAATGAAAACTGCTACAATGTCATTAGAATACGAAGGTAAATTTCGCCACCATCTACAAGGTTGTAATGGCTCAGGTGGGAAATAGGACGGTCCTGTAACCAGATTACCGAGGTTCGAGTCCTGATGATTATTTTATTTTACTTTTTTTTTCGTTCTTTATCACGATTTACCAAAAAAAAAACGAGCAAAGCTCGGTCATCCAGGTACTAATAATTTATATAATCGTAACTTAACCTATCTAACCCCAGATTCGGTCAACCGAAGAGACTCAGTGCACAGTATGTCCAAGAGGCACCTTGCCAGATATGACGAAGACCTATTGCCGTCCAATCCCCGAGGCTTACCTGAGACCTGACTCAGCATGGGCAATCGGTGCAATGTCATTCTCATCAGTCGGAATCCTTCTCACTGCGTAAGTTAAATCGCTATATATATATTTTAAACATTATTCATACAGGCTTAAACATGATATTTACAAAATTAAGAATAGTGCAGAGTAAATCATTTTGAAATATTTATTATTAACAATTTTTTACAGACTATTTCCGCTATAACGACCTGTGTAGGATCTCTCTTACTCCAGTGGTCAGTATCAATAACCACATTACCGACAGGCTATTTATGCTACTGTTGAAGTTTTTCTATTAGGAGTTCTGTTTCAAACACAGTTATAAATGATTTTATATAGTTATTTATGAGTACCTCAGATAATTTAGAAAGTAGAGCTGTTAAAACCATAATAACAGTATTGGCCGGTCTATGATCATCTTTATTCCCCTTAGATCATAAATTTGGATCGCTTCCAACCATAAACACCCACAGAACATTGTTTTAGTGACTTGCAAATTTATTGTTCTCGAAATTATTACCTCGCTAAGAAGACTCTACTTTGGGTGATAAATCAAACTCTGTTTAGGTAGTAAATATACGCAGATAATTTAGGATGATGATGTGATGTACACATGTATTACAACGCTACAGAGCCTCCTGCTCAATGTTGTATATTCAGTTTAAATTACAATAATGCACTGCGTGTTATATTAAGCCCCTTACAAGCTCTTTCTGCGAGTAAATACTGCACTATGACGTGCAACACGTATACGTTTGATAAGCGACTACCAACCCTTTGTTGATATAGGCATATATGCATGTATGAGTATGTATGTATGTCTGCTACTCTCCTGATATAGAAAGTACAAATTCTTGAGAAACTCAGGAGGATAATAAATATCGAACCATTACCCTTTGGACCAGTGCCAGTGTCAGCTATCTTAAATGTGGCTAAGACTGCGATGAACGAATAATATATGAAGCAATCTCTGTCACTTTTGAAGAAAAGAATATTTGAAGGAAATCGATAACATATCAAGAACATGAAATATTTCAAGTATTTGTATTCACCCAATTTAGCAATTTGGTATTCATGATTGATGAAAGCAATCGACTACAAGACTCAAAGATTGATCCATATAACCTCGAACACGTACGTGATGTGACTTAACAAAACTTATATTTTATAACTTGGATCTTTCTCGACATTATTCTTTGTGACTTTTCAGAGACTTAAATTCGTTATAAATATTTTTTAAGACATAGATCGATTTTGTAGCTTAACATGAAGATTAATATCTACTAGTTTCCACACGAATATTACGTAATTTACTCGTATACGTACTCACGTTACGTGTGCCCACCTCTTAGAATCCTCTAGTCATATTTGAAGATCTCCAATCGATTAATAGTGTTGGAATCACATTAAAAAATGTTTTTATTTTTTAAGATTTTCTTCCTTCAGCTGCTCATTTGTATAAATAAATATTTAATTAATATCATGTTTATTTTCATAGACTTTGGAATTTAATATATAAATGTAATGCATATATTAACAGAGGCAGGTTTAACAGACAAGACTTTCTAGAACGTTCGTGAGAACCTAAATCTAAATTGGACTTTAAAAAATTAATTAAAATCTTTTCTATTTACTTTGAGCACTGAATATTAAGAAATATTAAACTTGTGATTTATTTGTGCAGTTTCGTGTGTGGCGTCTGGTTTCGACACAGTTCGACTCCCGTTGTCCGCGCGAGTGGTAGAGAGCTCTCCTACGTCCTCCTCGCCGGGATTCTCATGTGCTATCTCGTAACTTTCGCCCTAGTCTTCAGACCTACCGATATACTCTGCTCTATTCAAAGGTAAGAAGTAAAAGTTTATATAAAAAAAATGTATAATATTTGAAGTCTCTGCTTTAATGAAATCAATACACTGCGTTCTTGGAGTCGCCGGATAGAAATGGGCTTAAATTAAAAAAAAAAAACATATTTTCGATCTATCTATGTATGATATCAATTATGAACTTTATTCATTTCAACTGAAGGTTGCTATCTATAAATCTCGCTTTCGCCAAGTGCTAAGTTGTTGATGGCCACACAGTAATGATTTTGGAACAGGTTCAGTTGTATTTATGAACACGTGAGGTTAGTGACGAGTTTGGAATATATAATATTTATTATTTGTAAGAATTCAGCTATTATAGATGAAGAAAGCAATGATTTTTTAAACATATGTCATACAGTAAGTTTTTAAAAGTAAGTGAGAGCTGTGAAGTAAGACTGTCATAATTATATTTACTAGACGGACGGTGTACACTAATTTGTAGCAATTACTAAACGGAGGCCTTAGCATCAGCAGCAAAAATTAAAAAAAAAATACCACCCTTTTCAAATAAACCACATTAAAACTCCAACTGCAAAAAAGACAGGTAAGAAGTACTCGAAACGGGCGGGATACGAGACTTAATGACAGTAGAAGAAACTTGTGTGTTACATATTATTTTCTTTTTTTTTTTCGCTATTACAACTCAGTCAACAAAAGTTAACTAATACAGCCAGCCTCAAGTAAGTAAACATTTAATAAAAAGTATTCTTACGTGTTACATATTGTTCGAAGTGACATCCGAATATCCGTTCATGTTACATATTATGTAAGTATAGAAGCGAGTGATGAGCTGTTGTCTATGCTTACCATTATTATAAGTCGCAAGTTTATGGACTATCAGAATATCAAGAGTTCGCAAAGCAGGATTTATTCGTTGCCTTATAATATAATAATCAATAGGCTAACGCTTATAATCTTTGCACTGTTTTTCTGAAATACTTAGTAGAAATTTTATGGAATATTATTTACTCAAACGTAGTAGTATTCATATCTTCGTCGCTTCAATTTGCATAACCTTGAGTTAATATAATCTAAACTATAATCCCAACTTTCATGGTGCAAGTCCGTTAGTTAGGAATTCTAAAGCAAACCAAACTCGCCGGTTATCATATTTTACATCTGACGGCGGAGATTCATCTCGATGATTTATACTGCATACATTTTTCAGAAGCTATCGCAAAGCGGACCCGTTATTTACTCTTGTTCTAAAATAGAGTCTCTTATTTGAAAAAAAATGAGTATACAGAACCGAAGGTCACCGAACTTGAATATTAAGACACACACTATGATAGACGATGATGGACACATTTTCTTTATTGACACCAAAAATTAAAATATATTTTTCTTTAATTACATCTCAGTATTTTCCAGCTAATATTGTATACAATAGAGTTTTAAATATATTCCAGTCAACCTTTGGATTGATAGACATAATCAAAATCAAAATAATTTATTTTAATTACAACAAATTTCGAATGGTCAAGAGAAGAAGTTAGGCAGACTAAGTCAGGCGTGAAACTCGTTATAGTATGCCTGTGTGTATAATACGTAGATACTATTGAGAAGAATAAACAAGAAACTCCAAAGACACTCTTTATCAAATATTTTACACAATATTCTTGTTACAGTTCATAAGAGCACCTCAAATAAGATGTAAGGACAATGCAATATATAATTCTGAAATAATGTTTATGGTTATTACTACTCTATGTTAAGTAATAGCAGTCTCGAGATGATCAGCTTCGATCAACAGCACTCGTTCACGAGCATGATGCACGCTCCAACCATCATCCATCTCAACCATTTCAAAGGGTGCCGAACGACCAGAGATACGCCACCATTGCCAGGACTTCTAGGCATGCCAGACATACTCAGAACAGTCAAGAGATACAAAAAATAAACCTAAATAATTGACTACACAGTTCTCACATCTACTACTCGAAAAAATCTTGGGGGAAAAAACCCCGCGTGGGTTTCCACACGAAAAAAAAAATGTCTTATGTCCATATTGTATAAAATGTATCTATGTCAGTAATGAACATCAGAAGGTATTTTATTAAATAATATAACAGTACCAGTACCCCATAAAAGATGTTTATACGTTTGCTAATCTTTTATAAATGGTTGAAATAATTAATTTCATTCTTTACTACGGATCCGCTCCAAAAACACCGCCCCCGGGCCAAACGGGATTCCTGCCCGAGTGTTGGCCCTGGCCCTTAACCACATAGCAGACCACCTCGGGAAGATGTTCTGGTGTCCGGACGCTTCCCTGACTGCTAGAAAAGCGGGAAGCTGGTCCTTGTAAGGAAGCCGGGATGGACTACCCTGTGGCACCCTGTGATAGCACTCCGCTATCACAGGGTGCCACAGTACCTGAGGCGGTTAGTTTTAGACTATTTATGATGTACGAGGACCGTGAGGGACACCTGAGTCTTCGGCCCATGTCGTGCGGTGTTCCGCAGGGATCTGTCCTTGAACCGCTCCTGTGGAACATGGGCTACGACTGGGCGCTTTGAGGCCACTTTCCCCCCAGGCTGGGTGTAATCTGTTACGCTGATGACACGCTGGTCAAGACGGAGGCTCTTTTATTCCATGGGCCCCGTCATGATCCACCCCCTGGCGCCACCATCATGGTCAACTCGGTCCTCGTACCGGTTCAGGCCCACATTAAATATCTGGGCCTAATCCAGCAGCAGGCACCAGCTGATGGCAGGTGGCTTTTCGACGAGCACTTTCGGCAGCTTGCTCTAAGGCTGGCCGGCGCTGCGTCCGCTCTTGGGCGAGTATTGCCCAACTTGGGTGGACCCAGCGTCGCGACAAGACGGCTGTACACGGGGGTTGTCCGGTCAATGGCACTATACGGTGCACCGGTGTGGGCGGCAGCTATAACTGCCCAGAATAGGGCACGCCTTTGGCGCCCTCAGAGGTTCATGGTGGTTAGAGCCATACGCGGTTATCGCACCGTGTCTACGGAGGCGTGCTGGCCGGAACTCCCCCGTGGGACATGGAGGCGGAAGTGCTCGCCGAGGTCAATCGGCGGACAACTGAGTTCCGGGTGGGTACTGGCAATCGGCCCCCGCCCGAAGAGGTACGCGAGTGGCGTGAGGCGGTGGCAGCACGGAACCCTTTCTTTCAGACTGACGCAGGTCCTTTCTGGGCACGGTTGCTTCGAAAATTACCTGCACTCGGTCGCAAGGCGAGAATTAAGTCCTGTCTGCCACCACCGCGACTGCGGTGAGGACTCGGCTCAACATACGCTCACGGCCTGCCTCACCTGGGCGTCCCAGCGTCGGGCCCTCACTGCAGTCATTGGAGAGGATCTGTCACTACCGGCCATCATACGCTCCATGGCCGACAGTGACAGGAATTTTACTGCGGTCGCAACCCTATGTAAGGAGGTCATCTCGCAGAAGGAGGCGGCGGAGCGGGCCCGGGAGGTCTCCACTCGGACCCAATTCGCCGCCCGCGAACCGGGCGGCGAAGACGCGCTTACCAGCGCCTCATGCCGCCCTAAGTGTGGCCGCGGGTTGTCAGGACGGGTTTTCCCCTCCACCCGCTTTAGTGGCCAACTGCGAGGGGGTGACGTCCTGGTTTGCCTGGACGTTGCCTACTTGAGAGGTACCCAAAAGTGGTGCCCGCACTTTGGCGGGCAACAGGCGCTAGGAGGAATCCGGATGTCTTAATAAAGCTGTTCCCGGATTCCTCCTATTTTAGACGCAGGATGGCACACCGTGTGGTTTAGTCGGTCAAATTCCGACACACCGATCCACCGATAAACCCCGGTGGGATGACGGCCCGAAGGGGTTTCCACACGAAAAAAAAAATTTTCATTCTTTCGTAATATATTTGTCTTTCACGTCGTTTTGTAAATAGATACATATGTTTTTTCCTAAGTACAGAATGTTTTCATAATTATACTGACAAGGCACCGTCAGGATGATTATTTCCTGAAATAGATCCCTAAGGGTTTTTTCATCACTCTCGCACTAGTAAAATTATTCCTAAAATAAAAAAAAAATAAAAAAGTATTAATTCTTGTATTCACGACTACGTAGATTATAAATGGCTCTAATAGCTCTCATTTTCAGAATAAAAATATATTCTATATCTGCAACCCGCCCCCATATTAAAATACCATAACACATGATACTGTGGAAATAACTAAAATACATTAGTCCTGTGGTATCTATGGCTATTAATTGGTGCCCTATCCTTTGAAAGAGATGTTAAGTGAGGGCCCCGACCTGACTGAACTCTATGTCTGACTTCAGGCAAAGAGAACCTTATTTTTTTTTTCTTTTTCTTTTTTCATTTCATTTAAAGCTATTATGGTTTGGTTTGCAGTACAAACATCAACATTCAACTTAAACATTAATTAGGCGATAGTTATCAGATAATATTCTTCATTACCATCCAGCGCAATAACAGTATGGAATTTCATAATATTTCAATTAATGTGACCCAAGTGTTGTGCAGAACTCAGTTAGTATCGAGATTGTTTAATAACTGTTCAGTAACATTTGCTTGCAGATTGCTTCTACTGGATCAAGACTTGATTTTATTAGCATTTGAGCGTTAAAGTTATGCGACCCTAACAAGCTTTAGCTATTGCTAATACTTCCCAACAGAAGTCGGGGTCAACAGCTAGTATAAAATAAACTTATTTGATTTTGACTTGTCATCAGTTCTTTTCTATATTGTATCATGCATATCCTGATTAATGTGTGATAACAAAAGCAGATAATAATAAATAAAAGACATATTTTAGCATATTTAAATATTTATTACATCACCGGTGACACTTTATTCAATATCAAGGGCTCGTTGGAGGTCTTCAAACTCCTCATTTTCAAATTCATTAAAGATGTTAACACCAAACTTGGCTATGAATAACAAGAGTACTTTTAGATGACTGTAATCTGTTTTCGTGAGCCCGCCTAAGTCTATCTTTCCTTTCACGAATAATGTCAATAGGTTACTTAAACATTCCTTCAGACTAAGTTAGTTTTTTTAGCACAAAAGTCCAGTCCAGTATCTTGCGAAGCCAAGTACTGAACTATTCTGACGCACCAAAAATAGAGTGAAGCAGAGAAAAAGTATTCGGATTTTTATTCGAATAAGATCGAAATCAAGTAATTTAGAGTAGAGCAATACCACAGTCTAACACCGGAAACCGGAAGACAAACAATGCTTGCATTGCATTACCGAGTAAGTGAGGGTACAGGAGGCCCACCTCCCCACTTCTATTGTCCCTCCCTCGATCCCACTCTCAACTTTTCCTTCTCCATGCAACTTCTTCTTGTTCGCCCCCTCACACCCCCTTCCCACTCAACACCCTGAAAGGTAGGCAGCGCACTTACGACTCTTGAGTTGCGAGTGTCCGTGATTGATTTAATTAAAGACACAACACTCCTGCATTGTAAACCATCATAATTTATTTTGTAAAATATTAATAACGCTAATGATTGCCTAAAATTTTAAACTTAAAGTTTATCTTGTTATATAGCTAAAAACTATGTCTGTCTATGGCTAAAACATTGTGTCATGCTTTAACCATGGCTTTAATCATTTGCAAATTTGTTTTCTAGTAACAGTATCGAAATAATATTATTTCACATTTACATTACTCACAAGTTATTATTTATTGATCTGAGAAACTTCGTGCTTTTGTGTCAATTTGTGTGTTTTATTGAGTGCAAATCCAAAAATAGTTTTGATATAGAATATTATAACATCGCTTAGTGTAGTCAGTGAGGGTTTTATGTGAGGCTTTACTGAGGTCGTGCCTAAGCATGGCTCTCCCACGGTACACATGTACCTTTTCCGACATCTGCTCCTATATGTATCTTTGTAAAACCAGTTTCTTCTCAGAGGCTACTAATCCACTTTGAGTACAATTTTTCAATAAATACCATTTCGAATAGAAGATTTTTATACATTATATATTAGGATACGATGAAGACTTTCGGAGATAGACAATGTAACTCTTGAAAAACCAGCAATTGCTGTAAAAGTATGTCGATGTATGGTTCCATATTCATTAGAAAGCTCCTCGCCTATACGTTTGAAGGGTTAAGGACATATACACAAAAACTACCCTTATATTGACGAAAGGCTTCATGAATTTAAATGGATCTTTCACTATTTCTTAACGTTGGTTTATTTGAACCCGACTGCCCAAGCAAGAGGGTATTTTTTTCGGTGTACGCATGCTGTTTTTGTAACGACTTGATAGTGAGAATGGTATAAGGTACTATCAGCTTAAGATAATATCAGCAAAAACGTGTTAGTTTATAACTCAGTCGGGTTTTATATTTGTTTAATTTAGTAGCTATTTCTTTTTTAAATCTTTTACTAAATAATCAAAAACTGTTTTTGATGCATTTTTATTACTTTAGGGTTGTGACACTTTTTAAATATCGTCAATGCCAATTGCCAAGCGACAAAATAAAATGTATTTATACTGCGTCAAATGTAAACACGCTGATTTAAAGTTAAAACATTAGATATTATTCAACATGGGGATAACGTATACTGCCAACAGAGGTACCAAACACAGATTTTTTGGTTAATGAATTATTTCATCAAGTGGTTTTATTTTATCGACTTTGTTCATCTTACATAATTTTTAAGTCATACATTATGTTTTATTTAACAAAATTATAGAATTTATATCGAAGCAAAAAAGTATCGGCGGTTAATTTCTTTTGTATTTCTATATTTCGATAATATTTATGTGTTAATGTTTGATAAGCAAGATTGTTGTTATGTTTCGAGTCTACATAATAAGCAAAACTTTGCTTTAAAAATATAAAAATACTATCGTCGTTAAAAAAAATAGCAGTAAAATATAAGTTAGACATTTACTATAGGGGGACAGACGAACAGGCGGGTCACCTGAAGGTAAGTGACAACCACCGTCCGCGCTGCCTGCCTTTGAGGGTGATGAGAGATGGGGGGATGCGGGGAGGGAAAGAAGAATGGGAATGAGGAGATAGGAAATAGAAGAGAGGGGATGGGGAGAGGGGAGTTGGACCTCTGGAAACCTTACTCAAATGTAACACAAGTGTTACTTCACAACCGATTTTCTGTGAGGACGTGGTATCGCACCGGTTGAGCCGGCCCATTTGTGCCTAAACATGGCTCTACCACTCTTAAAATGCATAAAAGGTCAACGAGGACTACGCCAAGATTGTACAAAATGGAATCATGAAGCGTTTCTTTCGTAACAGTGGTAGAGAAATACTTAGGCACGAATGGGCCGTCTCGACCGGTGCGATACCACGTCCTCACAGAAAACCGGTTGTGAAGTAACGCTTGCTTTAAATTTCCCCGAAATGAGTGAGGTTTCCGGAGGCCCAGCTCCCCCTCTCCCCTTCCCACTCCCCTCATCCATCCAGGTGGCCATGGACGGCGGTTGTCAGTTACTATCAGGTGACTTGTCTGTTCGTCTGTCCCCCTATAGTATACAAAAATACGAAATTTATATGTACCTTGCTTATACTTTATGAGTTATGTTGAGTGATGTTTTATGTTGATCAATTTGGTAAAAATCTTCACAAATAAGAGACTGTAGAGGAGAAAGAGGCAAGAGAAAGTACATGTAAAGAGGACTTACCTAGCATGATACTGCTATAGCTAAATGTGGTTCATAACAGCTCTAGATTACAATATATTAATTTATATAACGAATTGAATTTCGATTGAAATCAATTACCCTACTATAGGCCACTGTTTGACAGTCTTCCGCAATAGCATAGCATCCGGTCCTCCGGTCAAATTAAAATTAATTCAAAGTGTTACATTCTTTCTTATTTTTCATATTATTATTTTTAATTAATTAGTATAGAGATTCATTATATTGCTCTGAATGTAAACAAAAATAGAATAATTTGATATGGTAATGACATTTAGTTGTAGACATGTTTATAGTTATTATAAATAGTTAAGTGATACAGTACATTGATCAGACATAATTATGTGATAATTATGTGTAATGCGAATAAAACGGCTGTATTTTAACATAAATATGAAATAAATAAAACAGAGAAAGAAACAGGCGCGGCACAACTATTTGTGCATTGCATGAATTTTTGGTACATCACAGATCACTAACTACTAGCCCCAACAAGAAAGTTACATCGCTCTAAAACAACGAATATTTTAAACTTTGTTGTTTATTAGTCCGCTCTTAATTTAGAATTGCTAGTACTATCTAGTATTATTACTATTATACGAATGACCAATCAGTCTTCACATACGTTACTGGATTTAACCTTGTCGCAAGGCACCTATAGACCAGCTAACTGACTGGGAACGTCTATAATACTAGAAAACCTCCAAGTTGTGATTTCCCTCTAGGCTTTCAGTATTCCATGCCAATTTGCGCATATGGAATTGACAGACTCTGTGAAACGTATACTGCAATTTGTGACGATGATTGAACACGTTCCGTTGCACATAGAGTCTCCCAACGAACAAGCAACGGATTTATTGCGTCATATCGGTCAGCCTACTACGGTTTCTGTAATCAGAAACAGACTAAACCGTTATATATATATCATATAATAACAATGCAAATTTATTCGTTTATTGAGCTAGATAAAAGCTTAAAATATTAAGCTTATATCTAGCTCAATAAGAATCTTATATAATAGTGTACGTATGATTGAGCAAAATTCATTTGTGACCTTAAATTAGATTTACAAATTTACGTTTATGAATATGTCAAAGTACCTAATTCGACACAAAATTTTAAATGAAATATGTGTCAGGTTATCACTTGATTTATTATTTATATACTTATATTTACCTATATTTATAAAGATCTATATAAAAATCTTAAAAAAAAAAAACAAAAGTTCAATGCGATTTTTATCAATATCAGGCAGAGACAACAATCTAGTCTCGCTTGTGTAATAAGGGCCAAGCCTATTACCTCAACCGGACAATTTCGTAATTAAATGTTAAAATTAGGAGTAGGTCTATTGAAAGGCAAAACGAGGCAAAACACAAAGGGATGAAAAGAAATAAATATAGTGTTGAATTGAGGAGTGAGTGTACTTCTCCCACTTGTCCTTATAACTATATAGACAAAAGAGATAGCGATTTTCTGAGACGTTTGAGAATGTTGTAACTGAAATTTAGGGTCTGTTGAGTATTACTGGTCTTGCGTAAATCTTTTGCCACTCTAAAACGAAGAAAGGCGTGCCCCATTGTTACTCCTCACGCTTTAAGGACCTGCCTTTAGCAATACTTCTTTTCTAAATTTATTATATAGTATTTATGTACACTACTGAACACTTGACCTAAGTTATAATTTATATTATTTCAAAAGAGATTCCTATTACAAAATATGTCTTGAGTTGCTCTCAAAATATAATATAAGAATATGCTCCCTCATTTATGAAGCTAAGTTCTTATTACATACAGTAAATAGTTCCACACACAATTTCCCGACTCTTTTAGCGTCTTCAACGCTTGCGACTTTCATCAGAAATATTAAGTGGAGCGCAAAATCATTCACTAAACCTATTTTACTTTTGAAGGGATACACAAGCTCTAAAAATTGCTATAACTTAATGGCAAATTGTTCGTCTTATTGTAATCTTCTGTTTTACTGTTTATATATTTATTACACATTAAGCTTCATCATAAAACTTTGCATCAGAAACAAGGCTTGTAAATATTTTACATGCAAGGAAACACGATGATAAATGATAAAGTAAATACAGATGGATTAGGCAAAAGATACAAGAGAAGTACAGCTCATTCATAGACGCAGTGCTTTTAGTGCAGGCCATTATGATACACTTATCGAATATATCTAAAGATATGTCATAAAAATAAAAATTATAAGTTAATGACTGTTAAAAAATTAAAACAGACTCTTTCTATTCGTCAGGTTCGGTACCGGTTTTTGCTTCACTGTGGTCTACGCTGCCCTCCTCACAAAAACGAACAGAATATCACGTATCTTTAACGCCAGTAAGCACTCCGCCAAAAGACCCATTCTGATCTCCCCAAGCTCACAGCTGGCGATTTGCACAGCCCTTGTGTCTATACAGGTAAGTTGATTCGAATCTTACCTAATAGCTTGTAACTTCTAATCATATTATTCCTATATTTTTATATATACTATATGGGGACAGACGAACAAACGGGTCACCTGATGTTAAGTAACAACCGCCGTCCATGAACACCTGCAACTCAAGAGTTGTAAGTGCGCTGCCCGCCTTTGAGGGTGACGAGGGATAGGGGATCCAGGGAGGGGAAAGAAGAGAGGTGGATGAAGAGATGGGAAAGAGGAGAGGGTGGATGAGGGAAGAGGTAACCTCACTCGTTTCGGAGAAATGCAACGTAAGCGTTACTTCACAACCGGTTTTCTGTGAGGTCCTGGTATCGCACCGGTTGTGCCTAAGCATGGCTCTAACAATTTTTTAGTTTCAAGATCTTCTAAAACACTGTAACTAATTAATGATTCTTCCGAATATTATATCAAGATGTTGTAGAGTTACACCCGAGCGGTTAACTTGTCTACAAAATTACTTGCAACTTTAATTTATTTGAGTTATGGTAAACAAAACATAAACAATTTATTTCTACTACACACAATAAAAATATCATGTTAAGTCAAATAATTATTTGCTCATTTTCAATATTACCAGATATTTTTGATAATGATGTGTGGTTATTAAGAGTTGTTTAGCTCGCGATTAATTTTCTGTTCTGGAGTTCTTGGGAATATATACTGCAACGAGATCGCTTTATGTTAACTTCATATATGTATGATCTAATTGAGATTTGTAGCTCGGGAACTTACGTATTATGAAGAGCACGAATTTGGGCTTGAGCCCACTCTTTCTATGTTTGTTTGTTACTTTACCGACCATGATTATATTTATTAAGCATACAATAGTAGCACAAACAAAAAACTAAGTTAGTTAAGTGAACCGCCATACAGGAATCCTTGTGCAGAAATTATTATTAACAAAACATGTCTTACGAGTGCATGCGGGTGACACCGTTGCCAAAAGCTGGTACAAACTTCTACTTAAATAGTCAAATCTCATTTAAGAAATTCGAGCAAGCTCTCAAGTGGTAGAGCCTTGCACGAATCCGGTGCAATCCGGTGAAACGACTGGTGCGATACCACGGCCTCACAGAAAATCGGTCGTGAAGTAACGCTTGCGTTGCATTTCCCCGAAATTAGTGAGGTTTCCGGAGGCCCAACTCTCCCTGTCCTCTTTCCTCTTCCCTCATCCCCCTCCTCTTTCGCATCTCCTCATCCTAACTCTTCTTTCCCCTCCCCGCACTCCCCTATCCCTTATCACCCTCAAAGGCGGGCAGCGCACTTACGACTCTTGAGTTGCAGGTGCCTATGGACGGCGGTTGTCACTTACTATCAGGTGACCCGTCCGTTCGTCTGTCCCCCTATAAAACAAAAAAAAGCAACAAATATTTCTGCTCAGGGTAAATTATTTTCCAGGTGCTGATAGTAGTGGTATGGATGATCGTAGCTCCAGCCCGTGCCATGTTCCACTATCCGACTAGAGAAGATAATATGCTGGTCTGCGACTCGTACGTGGACGCGTCGTACATGATAGCCTTCTTCTATCCCATCGTGCTTATCCTGGTGTGCACGGTGTATGCCGTGCTCACGCGAAAGATTCCTGAGGCATTCAACGAGAGCAAACATATTGGTAAGAAATAATATAATGATAAGTTTAAGGAGTTGTGGCTGGTAATAAATGATAAAGAGGAGACGAATATATATAAATAATATTTAAATTAAGATATAAGTACATCTAACGCCGGTATCCCACCTAATATCCACATTTTGCTACTAAGAATTTTATCCCACTACCAAAATAGAGTATAACCCTATTGCCGTTAACTAGGCACTTTAGTATTTAAAGATTTGAAACTTGGCAGTATATAGAAAGAGAAAGAACAGGATGGCCAAGAATTAAGCACAAAAACATAAAAAATAAAAGTTTTGAAAATTGCGGAACTAAACAATATATTAAAACAGTAAACTTTAAGTTGGAAATTAGCGAAAAGCTATAATATTTTTAAATTGAACTTCGTGCGGTCTGCCAAAAACCTAAATTATCAAAACAAAAGACGTTGTTTCTGAAGAACAACCATAATCCGGTACTAAAAGTGGTTATTTGCGTAACATCGAGATATGTAACGAGTCCAATCACCAACTGAGCTTCTCATTACACTGAAGATAACATCCAACAAATAGCGCTCTTCTTTACAAGCGATTTGTATGGACGACAGTATTCGATAGAATATACGGGTACTGTCTAAATTGTAAGACTTGATCTCCACAAAACTTGATCCACAAAACTACCAAGCTAGACAGTCTGCTATTCCTAGGTGAAGGTCAATTGTTCTCATAAGTAAATGATGATGACTTGACATACATAATGCATTTAGATACATACTCACCGGTATCCCTGAAGGGGATGGCAGAAGTGTATTAAATACCCACATTTGCCTATAATATATATATATTATAGGCAAATGTGGGTATTTAATACACTTCTGCCATCCTATAATATCATAAACTATAATAATTTAGCCTCACAGAAAACCGGTAGACAAATCATGTTGCATTATATTGCCGAGTTAATGAGGATACCGCATGCCCAACTCCCCCTCGCCTCATTCCCTTCCCCTCATTCCTACCTCACCTCTCCAACTACCCTCATCATCCTCAAAGGCAGGCGGTGCACTTTCAACTCATGCACTTGCACTCTACGAGTTGCAAGTGCTCATGGGTGGCGGTTGTCACACACCATCAGGTAATCTGTCTGTTCGCATATCCCTCTATATTATAAAAAAAATGAAGTGGCTATTCCCACTTAACCAACTCGTTCCGTTTTGCATAATGTGTGCACTAATGTGAATCGATATCAAAGTGTCCCATCTCTATAGAATTAAATCCGTCATTGTTTTGTCGTATTACACTGGAATAAGGATTCCATTGTTTGTTGATCCATTGTAATCGAGACAATGCAATTTGTCGCTTATTGACATGACCATTGTGACACAGATATCGAGCCTCAATACCAGGTGTACACAGGTTTCTGGCGGTAGATGAATTATTAGATTGTTAAGACAAATTTAATGATTGCAGCTCTGTGCGGAGCTGTAGCGTACTAATGCACGCTAGTTACCTACGAAATAAGATAAGCTACGAATGTAGACAACTCCACAATCCTTCTAATAGGAAGCGGTTACTGCTAAAAAATAACGAATGGTTTATGACACATATTTGCCGTGTGGTTTACGGTGGAGTACAATAGAGCCACCCCATCTGTTCCCGGTGGTGTCGTAAACGGCGACTAAGGGATTAGACTGTATTTATCAGACAGTATGTTCATACATATACATTCATACAGGGCCCATTGACGGCATTAGGCTTACCAACTGTTACGTTAGATGGATCAAATTCTAATTGGCAAAATGTGGTTGTCTACAATACACTACAATACAATACCTCTGTCTACCCTTTGGGGATACAGGCGTGAGAATATGTACGTATGGGGTTTGTCTATATAGGTTTTAAGGGGATTATGAAAAGCTGTTAGTATTTTTTTTACCAACTTTTTAAAACTTTTTTTTTTTAATAGATTCCATAAGTACAATGACAAATGGCATACAAAAAGAAAATACAATTTTTAATGTTCATAGGCATAAAAGAATAATATTATAACAAGTTAGGTTAATTACGGAAGCAAAGTTTATTTCGAATTATGATTCCAGAGAGCCAATGCTGCTTTACCATGCTTGTCTCTGTCTCCTTTGGCAAAGTTTTAGCCGTATTTATTTAAGTATAGCATTAAGTACTTATTCGACGATGGTAGTATTAGTTAACTTTTGTTGGCTCAGTTGCCACATAAAAAAAAAGATTCCAGATATTAAAATTTCCAAAAATGGAAACGAACGACACCTGTGAGAGTCGTGGACGACCTAGCTATGAGACATTGTCAGTTATGTAAAACCTCAACTGACTCACACGTACTAAAAGAAAGATAACGATTGTTTTACTATTTTCACACCAATAAATACAACAAAAAATACGTTTTCAGGTATCAATTAGTCCTGTATAAAACTTCAAATCATAGTATTTAATAACGAATCGCTTCTTCTTATCATTCATAATTTCAATCGCTTCGCATTCGCATTCTCAGATGAACTTTATTTCAGGCTTCACGATGTACACTACATGCGTGATCTGGTTAGCATTTGTGCCGCTGTACTTCGGCACGGCGAGCCACGTGCCGCTCCGTGTTACCAGCATGGCCGTCACCATATCCCTCAGTGCAAGCGTCACACTCGTCTGCCTCTTCTCACCCAAGGTAAATCTCTTCTCTCTTCTGGAAGATTTTGTACATGGTGATACATAAAAAGACATCTCCCGCATTAGGAATGAATGAGTCTGGGAAATATTTGTAAAGTCCTACGACTTTACAAATATTTCCCAGACTCAGAAGAGCAATCTTATGGATTATACAAAATATTGTCCCATGTCTGGATCGAAACTACAACACTCGGCGCGGCAGCGTAGTGGCGAGGTGCCACTTAAACCACTGCGCAACCCGTGCAGACGAATACTATTCCCATAAACATACAATTTTTTGTTACGGCTGGTACATTGTATCGCTTAGCTATTCCAGCCCCCACACAAAACCCATCAGCACCTGATTGTTCGTCTTTACTACAACTCTTGTGTACTTATTCTTATATCTTTCAGTTGTACATTATTCTAATCCGGCCGGAGCGCAATGTTCGGCAGAGCATAATGCCGGTGCGGTACAGCCGCAAGCCGCCGCCAACGCATCAACTACCACACCCGCCGAATAACATCAAAAGTATGTTTTCCTGAACATTTTAATTTTTTTTTTCCAAAAATCTGTAAAGACACTGTTTATTACCGAGTCCTAATAATATAAATATCTATACTTCATCCCGTTGATCCTGGTGGAGACCAAAGGGAGAAATATATACATAAAGTGCGTAAAGCGCTTCTTTCCCTCGACGTTCTCAAGTCGAGTGGGCCCGATAGAATCTCTCCTATCGTGCTGAAGACGTGTACTCCAAAGTTGGCACCGGTGTTAACGCGCCTTTATCGGCTTTTCTACTCTCTTAGCATAGTCCCGAACTCATGGAAGACAGCTCTAGTGCACCCAATCCCTAAAAAAGGAGATCACTCGGATCCGTCCAACTACAGACCCATAGCCATCACCTCCTTGTTCTCCAAGATAATGGAATCCATTGTTAACTGCCAGCTCTTCCGGTACTTAGAAGACCACCAGCTCCTCAATGATCGACAATACGGCTTCCGTCGGGGTCGTTCAGCTGGCGATCTTCTCGTTTACTTGACTCACCGGTGACCAAGGGGGAAGCGTTGGCCGTTAGTTTGGACGTGGCGAAGGCCTTCGATCGGGTCTGGCACAGGCGCTCCTTGCGAAGCTTCCTTTCTATGGGCTTCCCGAGAAACTGTGCGATTGGCTCACCAGTTTTCTAACAGACAGAAGCATCAAGGTCGTTGTTGACGGTGCATGCTCCGACTCTAAGTCTGTTAATTCTGGTGTCCCACAAGGCTGTGTACTATCACCCACGCTGTTTCTTCTGCATATCAATGACATACTGCAGATTAGCAGCATCCATTGCTATGCGGACGATAGCACGAGTGATGCCCTTTACACCGGCCGCGCTAACATTTCGCGGGTAAACGTCATCGAAACATGTGTCTGAAATCGAAACTTCGTTATCAAAAGATTGGGGTCGACTTAACCTAGTCCATTTTAACACCACGAAGACACAGGTTTGCACGTTCATCGCTAAAAAGATGCAATGGGTCGTATTACCTCAATTTGAGAGCACTTCCCTAACTGCATCAGCCAGTATCGGAATCCTTGACTTCGATATATCAATCGTCCAATTTTGCGGTCACTTAGAGAGTAAGGCCTTATTAGTCTCGAAGAAGCTAGGTGTGCTAAACAGATCGAGACAGTATTTTACTCCGGCCCACCGCCTGCAACTTTATAAGGCGCAGGTTCGGCCGCACATAGAATACTGTTCTCATCTCTATGCAGGTGCACCCCAGTACCAGCTTATCATGGGGAGTGTTCAGAGGAATTGTTCGGACTTATACCGGCTGCAGGTTTCCGCCATCGTCCAAAATATCCATCCACATCACCTGGACGATTGGCACTCCACCACTGTGCGTTTCTCCAGAAGCTTTTTGCCTCGCACAACCAGCTTATGGAACAAATTGTCGCCTGCCGTATTTCAGAACCGATACGACCTTCAAACCTTAAAGAAAAGAGCGTACTCCTACCTAAAAGGCCGGCAACGCATTTGTGACTCTTGAGTTGCGGGTGTCCAAAGGGCGGCGGTTGTCACTTACCATCAGGTGATCCGTCTGCTCGTTTGCCCCCTATCGCATAAAAAAAAACATGTTTCTATATATTATTAATCATTTATTTATTTTCAAATTCTAGAAGCACCTAGCGCCGATAAGGAAACCCAAACGGACCCTGCCGACTTCAAACTAATCAACGGACAAACAATCCAGTCGATGAAGGATAACGACAATAAACCGCAGGAACAAACCATCGCCGAATCTAAACCAAGTATAAACAATATTAAATTTCAAAATACTAGTGACAAGTCTAGCTCCACTCAAATAACAAATGATAAAGTAGCCACTTTATAGCAAAGACATTCTTCGAGATCCCTCATCGTTGAATACACTAACAAGAATAATAACAGCAGTTTTAAAAAGAAAAGTTGCTCATGTAAATTAAAAGAAAGAAAACCAGTTGTAGTCTAATGTTTAATGTTTTGTATAATATTACGTAGAAAGCTTTCGATGTACATACAAATATACGCTTAATCTTATTATATAAAATATATGGGAAATGTAATATAATGTTGTTCAGAGTTTTCAATCATTAGATAAAATTAAAATTTATGTAAATAATAAATGTGTAAATATAATGAAAAGACAAATAGTGATGTTTACTGTATATAGTCGTATTGTATTTAAATATGTTAAGTTAAGTTAAGTTTGATATTTATAATATAAATAATATAAGTTAAGTACAATTAGTTAGTAATGCCTAGTATGTGCAGGATAGAGCTCTGAGCCAGGACGGTAGCGATAAAAATATTATATTATTTTATTTTTAGTAATAGAAATAGATAACTTATTACTTTAATTTTCGTTTTATACTTCAAGTATACCTACTTGAGTTTAGAAGTAGAAGTGCTAAGTTTAAGCTCATACATGCGTATTTATGCTTATACATATCATTAAATGTTGAATTTTACTGTCTTAATATAAGCAAGTAATAAAATATTACGTAATTGATAATATGAGTCCTATGATATACAAATTGTCGTGTCTGTCTTGCTCTATCTGTGCATATTATGAAAATAAGTAATAAATACTAAGACCATATATACGGAAATAAACAGTTTGATGTTAAAATGTAGTCTCAATTATAAATATCCTATTCACGGACTTCTAGCGTTACTTCAGCCATGCACCGCAAAAAAACATTAGGTCTATATTTTTTCGTAGTGTAAAAAAATGCACTCCGGGAGTGCCGACAGAAGTGAAAACTTATTTTGGATTATTTTTAGATGGGTACTACGGTTACTGGGTTATTGGGTAATGAATTGCATTAATTTATAAATTAAAATAAAATATTTAAAAATTATATATTTAAAAAAAAATATTTATATTCACATTAATAAACATACAAATTACATTTTTAAATGTAAAATAAAAACAAAATATAAAAAATAGTGCCCCACCGGTATCTGGTACAGGGACCAAGCTACCAGTGGTTAGGGCTCCAGAGACAGGAACCTCCTCACAATACGTGCCGTATCAAGAAGGACTGCCTTCTGCATTAGGCCCTTAACCCAGCTGTGTAACGTGAGCCTCTGCAGATGTTGGTCGAGGCTCTTGGCAATCAACCCATGAGCTGATATGACTATCGGCACAATGATTGCAGAACTCACATCCCACATGTCGACCACCTCATGGGCTAAATCGAAATATTTTATTTGTTTATCTTTTTCTGCCTTTATGAGGTTGTTGTCATGTAGAATGGTAATGTCAACAATCATTGCTCGGCGCTCTAGTCGGTCTATCACCACTATATCAGGTTTATTGGCAACAATAGTCCTGTCAGTGATGATAGATCGATCCCAATATAATGTTGCACGACTATTTTCAAGAACTGGGTCGGGCATATACCTATAATACGGTAACTCGACATCCACAAGTTTATATCTAAGAGCAAGTTGCTGATGGACTATTCTGGCCACTTGGTTATGTCTGTACAAGTACTCACCATTTGCAAGACGAGAGCAACCGGAAATTATATGCCTGAGGGTTTCGCCAGGGCGATGACATGCCCGACAAATGTCAATTGTGCCATCCTTCAGGATATGTCTCCGATAATTGTTCGTCATAACAACTTCATCTGCAATTGCACAGATAAAACCTTCAGTTTCTCCAAAGAGGTCACTGAAACGTAGCCAAGACACAGATGATAATAAATCTACATCGGGCCCGTTTAAGGCCCGATAAAAACGTCCATGCAGCTCTTTGCTCTTCCATATCTCCCGACGGTCTGTAACATTAAGTATTGCAGTTCTCTTTTCCTAGACCAAGCGGAGTAAGTCCGTTATCAACTGCCACTACATCCCGGTGTACCTCCACATTAACAGAAAGAAAGTAATCTCTAAGATTGCATATTTCGCGATTATGAACGGTCCTGGCATTAAGAAACCACGACCCCCACATTTCCGCGGAATATACAATCTCATTACTGATGAACGTGGATGGTGCATTCGGTACGCAGTTAGCAGTGTACGGACTCTTCTATCCAGGGCGTCCAATTCCGTCTGAGTCCATCTAAGTATGCCAAAGGAGTAGGTTAAGACTGGAATGACCCAACCGTTATAGGCACGCACCTTATTACCGCCCGACAAAAGACTTTTCAGTACTTTTTTCAGACGGCCAAAGAAACGCTCCTTTAGCGATTGCTTCATAGTCAGTTTATTTATACCCAGCACCTGTGACATATCTAGATACTTGTACGTTTCATTTGCAGAAAGACGTCTAAGGTGTGTGGAATCTGAAAGTTCAATTCCTTCAGGTTCCACAATCCTGCCTTTGCTTACATGCATGACTGCACATTTATCTACACCAAATTCCATCTTGATACATTTACTAAAGGTTTCAGCTACCTCTAGTAATCTTAACAACTGCACATTACTGCAGGCAAAGAGTTTCAAATCATCCATGAAAAGGAGGTGGGATATAACTGGACCATTTCTCCGCAAACGATAGCCCAGCCCCGAACGCCTCCTTTAACACAGTGCTAAGAGGATTCAAAGCCAAGCAGAACCACACGGGGCTCAAACTATCACCCTGAAATATACCCCGCTTGATATTTATAAATTCGCCGTCAACCTGAGATTGTCGACATCCTGGATAGCAAAGAACTGTTCTCCATTGCTGCATACATGCCTCCAAGAAAGTGCATAAAGTTGTATCAATCTTATACAACTCCATCACCCTTAGGAGCCACGTATGCGGCACGGAGTCGTAAGCTTTTTTATAATCTATCCAAAATGTCGCTTAATCCTTTCGGTTCCGTCGAACTTGTTGGTTAATAGCCGTGTCAATAAGGAACTCTTTAGTACCACGTGCCCCACTTCTACATCTATTCTGAGAGAAAGTCATTATATTGTTCTTAGAGACATGTGTTGCAATCTTCACTCTCAGAATGGACGTAAATAATTTATAAAGTGTTGGCAGACAGGTAATGGGTCTGTAGTTTTTGGGATCCATGGCACTACCAGACTTATAGAGTAGGTGAGTTACGCCAGTTGTCATAAAAGCAGGCAGTGAACCTGCTTCCAAGCATGATTGGAATTGAGATTCCAAACACACATGTGAGCTATGGAGCCACTTTAACCAAAAGTTATGTCCGGTCCGGTTGATTTCCAGTTCGGCAATGAACGGACCGCACAAACTATATCTGCACTTGATATTTCTGCTGGCTCCATAGTATTAATTGACTCACATGAACGTTTAACATCTCGCATCCATTCACCCTCAGTATGAGCGACAGGCATCGACCAGATGTTACGCCAAAATGTATTAGTTAGTTCAACATCTGGGAGATGTGTGTCACTCAGTAAGTGAGGCTGCTCCCATCTTCTATAAACCCACCTCTCTTCCCTTTGAAAATCACGATTCTGAGTATATCGGTCTACTCGGATTTTAAATCTACGTATGCGGTTTGCCCATGCATAAACTTTCTGCTTCAGAAAGTCAATGCGCTCTGTGACACGTGCTGCATAACCACAAGAACTGATATCAGTTCCTGAAAAAGCACGATTCACAAAACGCATTACTCTCGGGCGTGTATTACCCGATCTGAAACAGATAAGCTTGCCAATGAGTGCCCTCGCCTCAGCGATACGTCACTCAATCCTGTATTGCCACGCCGGAACATAAATCTTTTGTCGAGGAGTAATGTTAACACGTGGAGTTTAACACCAGCTACTCGACAAGCTGTAACCGCCGCACAGTAAAGAATTGAATGTGTATCCCTGAGGTTTTCACTATTTTCTAAATAAGTAGATAATAAGGAGTCAAGGGCACACACTAGCGCCTTATTTCGTTTATGCATCGGCAAACGCGGTAAACGTGGTTTATCATCAAAACTCACGTGCCGATACTCTCGAATAGCACCTTCCAAAGCGTTCCTTACTTTATCATTATATTGGGTACTTACAGTTAAAGCAGTATTATCCTCCCCTCCCTCAATAGGACTAGGTAGTAGTAGTCCAGCGTCAATAAGAGTCTCCATTTGTGGTGAAGGGGGGGCAACAAGACTATTTTGTAAGTCAAAGAAAAAGTCCAAGCGTAGCCTCTCAAGCTCGGAATTATCCAACAGATGACATCGCTGAATGTTCCGTACTTGATCCGATAGTCTTTGTGCCGAAACATTAACAGCTGGTTCAAGTTCCTGAAACAAAGGCAGCATACGATTACGATACGCAGTGAGGTTGGTTCCTCCCTCTGTAGCCACAAAATATGCTCGCATGACGTTCTCGTTTATGGATGTCGTCCATCTCATGCGATGCACATTACCACCGGTAGCGGGGGCCCTATTCGAAGCCGGCTGGCCTCGGGGTCCCACGCAAGTCGGTGGCCGGCCTCTCCCCTGCCGGCATACAGGTGTTGGCGACGTCGGTGGTGAGAAAAACTCGTCGCTTGATGTCGAGCTCGACGCCTCAGCAACAGCCAGAATGCTTGATGCGGTTTCTGGGGGCAGCGAGGCGGAGCTTAGCGACGAGTCCGGAGATGGTTTGGGTGCATTTCGTACCCTGGATCTTGTTATCATTGAACATATCATTTTTATATTAAGTTTCGCCATCAGAAAGCGTTTACCAGGTAAATGTAGGTAAATGATACAACGACAAAAGACAACAGTTTTGCTCTATACACCTATCATTGTTGAAATATACACACAAACCTCACGCCTGATTGTTATTTTATTAATTATTAGAAACTTTAAAATACATTTAATATAGTTTTATGAATCATCGTAAACAATTTCGACAACTCTTGTATCATCAACATTATCATCACTTAAAAATTTTACAATCTAAAATAGAAACTATAGGTTCATGGCAACTAAAAGAGGAAATAAGCAATTTTGATTCGAAGTTTTTTTTTATATACTATAGGGGGACAGACGAACAGACGGGTCACCTGATGGTAAGTGACAACCGCCGTCCATAGACACCTGCAACTCAAGAGTCATAAGTGCGCTGCCCGCCTTTAAGGGTGATGAGGAATGGGTGATGCAGATAGGGGAAAGAAGAGACCGGGGATTAGGATATGGGAAAGAGGAGAGGGGGATTAGGATATAGGAAAGAGGAGAGGAGGGATTAGGGGAGAGGAAAGAGGAGAGGGGGATTTGGGCCTCCGGAAACCTCACTCGTTTCGGGGAAATGCAACGCAAGCGTTACTTCACAACCGATTTTCTGTGAGGCCGTGGTATCGCACCGGTGAGCCGGCCCATTCGTGCCTAAGCATGACTCTACCACTGTTGTTATTTAAATATTTTGTGAATACCACATCAATTGTATTTTTATATCTCGTTGTACTAATATTACGTTGAATGGACATATGCGTCTCGTAATGGTGTCGCGAGTCCATAGATTTTATTTTATCTAAAAATATGAGTACCGCGCTAAAAGAAGTTTTCACTTCAAATAAAAATTTTCGTAGTGAATTTTTTTTTTTTTGACAAAGAAAAGATTTCCTTTCGTGTAAGTACTTACCATTTGCCTTTCCAAAGAAGACCGTGTCTAATAACAATAAGTCCTCAGAAATCCATTTGTAGGTTTGGATAGAGTTGACATTATGAAATCTGTGTTCCTCGCTTGTGTAATTGTAATTAGTAATATTAAGTGTTGCCATCAGAAAGCGTTTACCAGGTAAATGTAGGTAAATGATACAAGGATAAAAGACAACAGTTTTGCTCTATACATCTATCATTGTTGAAATATATATACATACCTCACACTTGATATAATTTACTCCCTACGGATATAATTTACTAACGTTATAGGGGCCAGCCTATTGCGATCAATCAGGCACTGTATATATACTGGCTGGTAGAAAACAGTCGCAACAATTAGTCGCCCTTTACAACACCCAGAGGAAAAGATGGAGTGGCCCTGTTCTACTTCGCCGGTAGAAAACCAATCTGAAAATTTAGTTGGAAATTATCGTCAAAGTAATGATGACTTAATTTAGATAGGGGAAGATATACTTCATAGGTATATAAAGACAGAGATTATTGACTGTTATAAACCAAATACGAGTCATCATGGAATTAGCATAGATCAACAAATTGAATTAGTGTATATTGTATCTAACATAGTTGATTAATTGACAAACATTGACTACCTGAGTCTCATATAAGACAGAAGGAGAATTTACTGTTAAGAAATTTGATAACGAAAAGATCTGTTCTCACGATCTGTTCTTACGTATATTATATATCAATAAGGATTTCTTTTGTTTTTTTACGTTTGGAAATCCTCATGGACTATCCTCCGCCGGGGTTATGGGCGGAGGGTTGTGCCGGACTTGACCGGCTACCGGCTAAAACCGCCACGGTGTTCCTCCCTCGTACCTGCTGTCGAGGGCCGCAGGAACACGACATTCTTTCGCGACCAGCAAGTGACCGTAAACCGTAATGGACCCCATCTCGTTTTGAAGGGGGGAAAGGACTATGCCTCTCCCCCCTCCATCACTCCTTGAGGGAAGCGCGAGGAACACAACCTCGGACCCGCTAAGCGATTGGGGCGGTGAACTGAACCTCGGGTTCACCGCCCTCGGGTCCATTTACGGAGGCCGGAATTGGGCATTGTCAGCCCTCCTCCGACGTCCGGTGCGTCGTCTGTGGATAGGGAGTGGGGTCGTGTTTTGCCTCTCCCTTTCCGCAGCCTCTTTCTGTGACATTATCGTTTTACAGAAGGTGACCACTGCATTCCATGACCTCTCGCTCCCGACCATGGCGCGCACAAGCACTATGAGCGACAGGTCAACCCTTATTTCTGTTTGTAAGGCACGGCGCGGCTCTTCCCAAGCAGTACACTCTCGTACCGTATGCCGCACCGTGTCTCTCTTAGAATTGACGCAGTGGTGGCACCGGACGTCCGGCTCCCTACGGATGTCCCGCAGGTATTTCCCAAAACATCCGTGACCGGTAAGCACCTGCGTCACCCTATATAACAGGGAGCTGTGCTTCCGTTTGACCCAATTAGTGAATAATGGACGGATGGCCTCGATAGTGTTGAGGCCATATGACGGGCGCAGTAGTCGGGCCTGCCATTCTGCCACTAGGACCCCCCTCAGTATGGACCACCGCCTCTCGTACTCTCTCAGCGACGGTAGGTGTCCTCGTTCTCGCACCTCTTCACGACACTGATGTAGAGACGCGAGACCTTTTGCTTCCAGATCAATAAGATATCTTACTCTAGATATCTGCTTTATTTCAAATTAATTATACTTTTACATCATACTCATGCATGTTTTTTTATGTTCTCATTGTATAATATTAATTCTATATTTATATTTTTTTTATGTAACAACTGGCAATACTTACTCTTAGCTGTCAAAACGATCAGTGACTTATTTGAAGTTGATAAAAGTTTGTTTTCGTAAAACCGTAGTAAGATTGTTTTAATTTATATCAACAGTCCTCTAAAATGAATGAAGATTCAGTAAAAACAATAAGGGAAACGAGGCGTAATGTTCTTGTTTTAAATAGGCGTAAAAACAGAGACGAAGAAGCTGACAATAGACGTTTTATCAGCCATGTATCAGCAAAGAAGTAAGAGTTGAAATTAAATTGAAATTTATTTTTTTTATAACATTTTTAAAGGCATGCTTACTGTTAAATAGGCCTGTAAAAATGTATAAAAAATCAAAGTGAACTCATATATTAATGAAAGTAGGTATACTGAGTAGATGAGTTGAGAAGAAACTTACAAAGTAGATTTAGTAAAAGATGAGTCCAAATGAATGAGTTCTCCAATCATTTTGGTCAGTAGCAGCACACTAGCATCCTTTAACAAAAAGACGTTTATCCGCAATGGTCAAGTGTTACTTTTTAATAGCAAGTTATAACATTAAAATTCTCTATATTTCTGTATAAGCAGCCTATTATTATTATTAATATATATTATTATACAAAAACTTAGTAAACCACTATTGCTATTTGTTTAATAATTTATGGTTACAGGATGGCAGGACTGAAATTGGTTTTCCTTGTGGTCCACTAGCTTGTCTGTTTGTTTACAACCTGTCAGACATTTTGTCACTTTAGGATATTTAATTACCAGACAGGGGCAAAGTGATCCATTATCATTAAGTGTTCCCAAAATACACAAATGAGTAAATCCATATGTTCCTTAATTAACAAGATAATAATTGTCTTTACCATATCATGAGGTGTGTAAATGTTTTTTTCCTTGGGAATTACAGATCATGCTTGACAATAAAATCCAAGGCTTACCTACATAATATTAAGTAGATCTCTGGGTAGCCTTAACCCACAAAAATACTTATACACACTATGCTCTTGCAGAGATTATTGTTATTTGACTTACACTAAATATATTTTATTCTATAATTTCAGAACAAACACCCACACTGTATCAAGTATAGCCAGCAAATTGAAAACAAAGTCAATGATTAGTGTTTCAGAGCTACAGACATTACAAACTTCTCTAATTGATGATGTGACTAATATACAAATAGTGCTAAACACCAATGGTGCTCTTCGGGGACTAGTACGTGAGCTGACAGGTTGTTATTGCATTATTTAATGTATTTGATTACAGACTCATCCCTGATTACATACAAACAAATAAAGCAAAGAATACCCAGAATCGGAAAAACTATTTAAATTTTTTTCCCTTCCCTCCCTCCCTTTTGGGAATTACACTGGTGACCTCTGACTCAGCAGTCAGGACTCTTACCACTAGACTAACTGGTCAGTCAAAGTATTTAACCGAAATGTCTCTGATACCATCATTCACACAGCAATACAATGCAAACATACCTGAGCCGGCTCAAATGTGCCATGGCATGGCTCTACCACGATTGATTACAACAGAACACATACAGAGCTACATCCATATCCTTAAGGAAAACATATCATACCCTGATTTTTTATTGAATATTGTGCCCCTTTTTTGGCTAATGATGACATCATTTAGAATTGCCCCATCTGTATTCAGGTCATGAAGTAAACAAGCAGTGTGCTGCGGCCGGTTGCTGTTGTAACCTAGCGCTAGGGGATTGCCGCGCTGGTTTGGCAGTTAGCAAGTCTGCAGGAACTTACCTGGTAGCTGCACTTGATAGTCTCACCTCAGAATTGGCGGTACTAATTTTATATTACTAATTATTTTCAAGGGACTTATAACTATTATTGACACGTCTATATCCGCTAGGGGTAGTCAGAGGTGTATTTATTAAACACCCATTGCTGTCAAGCCTATTGCTGTCAATCCGGCTCAATGTGACTGTATACAAACTGTCTGATAGATGCTGGCCCATTCCTCAGGCACTTTTTACAATACCCATGGGAAGAGATGGAGTGACACTTTCCTACTCCACCGAGAACCACATGCCAATACTATGCTATATATGCCATTTGTCGACCAATTTTATATTTTTGGTTTAGTTTGCTTAGTCAGGATCTGATGATGGGACGGTAGGGAAATCATTAATTGTTTTATTATAACTCATAAAATAATTAATGATTTCCCTACCATACACATTCAAAGATAACTCTTTGAATGTGTTAATTTCCTTTTTTGAAAATTCAATTATAGTGGTCTGGTTTTTTATCTTGCATGGTGTTGATCGTATCGGATTATCGGTTGTTGTGTACTGTTATTATAAAATAAATTAATTTGAATTAAACTAGCCCTTGTTACCTCTAACTTAACATATAAATAACTTTAAATTATAATTAAGTTGTCTCTTAATAGTCAAGTTGTCTGCTGAGGTAGGCCTTCTCAAGCACTCCATTTATTTCTGTTCAAAGCTAAGCTACACCAGCCCTTAGTCACATTATTCTCCTATGTTTTTATGGCTTTTCTTTTAATTCCGTCCAGTTCCTGGAGATCGCACCATAATAATTTTGGTCCACTTTTCTATCTGATCCCTTATCATATGTCCAGTGTGTATTAATAACGCGCTACCAATAATAGCCACTTCCTCATCATCATCACGATCATCGCCATCACAGATATCATCATCATCATCATGATCGTACAGCTTATCACAGTCCACTGCTGGACAGGGCCTCGAGTATATGAGATTGTGTATGTATGATGTTTCTTTATCACGCCCTAGAGCTTTGACATCTTGATGTATTTTGACATGTGAGGTGTCATTTAAATTAACTTAATAGTGGGAAACACATAGGGTATAAGAATTAGAGATAACATCAGAAAAAAAAAGTTGATAATACAGTCGGGTTTTATATTTTTACATTAATTATGCATGATTTATCGAATTTACATACATGCTTTTTTTACATACATACATACATATTTTTTTTACATACATACGCTCACGTCTGTATCCTCTAAGGAGTAGTCAGGTGTATTAAACACAAATTGTGAAAATTATTATTTCGTTCCACTAACCGTGCAGTGTCTGATAGACAGTACGTATATAGTCAACAAAAATATTATATATATATATATATAATATTTTTGTTGACATATATATTCCTTTCGTTAATGTTTTTTATTATTTTTTTTAGAATAGGGGCCTTTTAGGGTAGGGGAAAGAGGGGAAGGAAAAGGGGTTGGGCCTCCGGTAACCTTACTCACTCGGTCATAAAGCGCTACAATTTTTAAATAGCCAGTTTTTTTGAGAGGCCGTGGTGATTCTCCTGAGCCGGCCCATACGTGCCGAAGCATAGCTCTACCACAATAAATATATTTTTTAATTATTATGCACTCCATTATACAATATGTTGTGTTTCCAGATCACCAGTGCTTGGACTCTGGGCAACTTAGCTGGATCAGGTCCAAGATCGTGTGAGCTACTTGCTTCTCAAGGTGCTATCGCTAAGTTGATCCAACTGTTGGACTGTACCAATGAAGAGATGAGAGATGCCGTGTTATATGCTCTTGTTAGGTTTGCATATCAGTTGAAAAATGAATTACAGTGAGTATATATTCTCTTTAAAATCCGATGCAAAAACGGGTGTTATAAATGATGGTCCGGGAGGTAGCGTTGCATTTTGGGCAGTCATTTTACACCGATTGCTTGCCATCTTTTTCGATAGATCTCGAATGACTGAATCAACAACAACAACTGAATCAAGAGTCAGCTGGCGCACGCGCCGTGGGTGTGGTATTGGGAGACTGCGGAAGTGATAAAAAAAAATTAAAATAAAAAGTGATAGTACGCCGGCTGAAACTTTTTCCATAAATAGTTGTTATCATACTGAGCTGAAAAAAATCTAAAAATCGTCAGCTGCATCGTGGAGGGGGGAATATGCGTCAGCTGCTCACATGAACTTGTAAAAAAAAACGTAAAATAAAGTTATATTACGCCGATTGAAATTTGACTACGTGATTCTTCAAATAATTAAGAGTACGACAACAACAATCAGCTGTTTGTATACCGGTGCAAAGACCGTCAACTGACCCAGTGAAGATTTAAAATATTGGAGCATTGCTATTATGTGTTTCCTTTTAAACACATATTTCGAGAATGATTCTGGTCTTCCTCGAACCCATAACACGACCTTCGGGCTGGACTAGCCTTTTCAAGACTTAAGGGCAAAATCAGCTAGAAAAATTAGACATTAAAAAAAATTAAAAGATTATGAATTGAAAATTAAAAAAATATATTCTTTGAACTTCAATATTAGTACAATAAAATAGTGAAAATCAAAATTAATTTCAATACAAATAACATTGAAAAATTAATTAAGTATAACTTACCTTGACGCTGCAGATATCGAAGGATTTTCAACGGCTGCTCTGTATTTTGGCGGTAAAGCGGTGAACTGTCGATAATACCTCGCATGGTATTTTTGAAAATCGCTAAGTGCACTTTAGCGTTTTTCATAGAGAGATTATATTTCTGACGAATCTACAATATAGGAGGTACACCGGTTTGGCTCTTCCTTTCTGTGCCGATCGGTTAAAGCCTGGAACTTACTACCAGCGCACGTGTTTCCGGGTCTTTTAAGCGGGGCGTGAAAAAGCATCTCACCAGGCTGCCATAGTGTGACTACACTTGCAATGAGGATGGTGACTACCACTCTTAGACTCCACTTGTTGCTTTCCATCAGGCAGAGTGGAGTCATTATGGTAGGCCAATATAAAAAAAAAACATTTTTCAATCGTTTTGTCAGAAAATAATATTAATTTTTCTTTTTTTTTTTTGCCACAGAAAACACAAAACGGTTTAATTGTCGACATATGTGGACTTGCGCCTGTTCCACCGATGAGGTGAACCGAAACTGATTGTGTACGACAAAAATCAGACTTAGCTTTGAAATAATGGAGGAGAGGCTTAGGTAGCCCGAAGGTCGTGTTATGGATTCGAGCAAAGCCAGAATCTATCTCGAAATATGTGTTTAAAAGGAAACTTATAACAGCAATGCTCCAATAATTTAAATCTTCAATGGGTCAGCTGAAGGTCTATTTGAAGAATCACGTAGTCAAATTTCATTCGGCGTAATATAACTTTATTTTACGTTTTTTTTACAAGTTCATGTGAGCAGCTGACGCATATTCCCCCCTCCACGATGCAGCTTACAATTTTTTTTCAGCTAGTTTCAGTATGATAACAACTATTTATGGAAAAAGTTTCAGCGGGCGTACTATCACTTAAATTGTTTTTTTGTACCTCTTTCGCAGCCCCCTACAGCCGCACCCACCGCGACTTGAGCAGCTGACGGTGGGTTCACTTATTAGTCATATAAGATAAACTATCGCAGTTAATATCAGCCGTCATACTATGACTTTTGTATTTGCAACGCTACCTCCCGGACTATGAGACATGTCCATCAGTGGCATCGTGGCTCGCAAACGAATGTGAAAAATTTTATGCGTTTTAATCTTTGATCTATGTCTACGATCCTGATTCCAAACAACAATCTACAATCTGGGTCTTTCAAGACGAACCAAAGCCGACTAAAGTTGTTCGTTCTCGAAGCACTTCGAAAAATCTGCCATGTTACGACTGTTGCACTTGAAAATCGTAGAACGATTAACGTAGAGTCATCGCCAAACGATTGAGTATTTGAAGTAGGAAAAAGTAGAAATTCTTGACCATCCTCCATACAGTCCTGATCTAAGCCCTAACGATTTCTTTACATTTCCTAAAATTAAGAAAAGTCTTCGTGGTCAAAGGTTCCAGTCCGGTGAAGAAGCAGTCGACGCTTTCAGGTCAGCCATTTTGAACACCCCCACTTTAGAGTGGAATAAATGTTATAATAACTGATTTGAGTGAATGGAAAAGTGTATCAAGCTACGTGGTGAATACTTTGAAAAACAATAAAAAGTACTATAAGGTTCTAGTTGTGTTTTTTTATTCAAACGACAAAACTTAAAAGCATGCCTCGTACTGAGCGTGGTCCAAATTTTGACACTGATGAGACACACACTTTCACATTACTTTTTAAACTTAATTTACAAAGAAATTGAAAAGTTTTTAAAGTTGTATCGCTACTCAACGAAAATACTGGCCCTGACCTTAAAAGGAGGCAGGCTGTTTCCGATAGTCAGGCGGAAGAGGTGGTGTTGCCAGTAAGCAAAAATGATATAACTCCCAATTGTGTTATTGTTATTATCTTTCTAGTTTTTTTAATTTTATTTTACTACTATTTTCTTATTTTCCTGTAATAATTTGTGTGTCCTTTTGCGTGCAAAAAAAATCCACTAAGTTTCCATATAGCCCTTATTGGATGCAATAATAGGGTTTATTTGTTTTTTACTTCCAATAATAATCAGGTATTCATAGGGCTAAGATCTCCCGACACTAGCCAGTTCGCATTACATGGCATGCGACACTGAACTGCCTAAGCATTACTTACACTCCCCACATCCCTTCCCATGTATCATTCATTCATCATCATTCAATATACTACCAATTTTCCCAAAGTGCCCGACTGATGGCAATAGACATCCCTTTACGCTAGTGTGACTACATTTTAGTCAGAATAATGTGCTTGTTTGATACTGCAAATCTTTTAGGGGTACAGGTGTGACTTTACAAGAGCACTGTCCGCCTTTAAGGATAGAGGAAAAGGAGGATGGAAAGAGGGAAAGAGGGAATGGGGGTTTTGCCTTTTAGGTAACCTCACTCACTCGGTCACACAATGCAACCATAATACTCCGGTCATGACGGCCCATACGTGCCGAAGCATGACTTTCTCACTTAGAATTGATGTGTATGCTAATTAATTGATTAAATGATTTTCAACTCTTTCAGAAACGAGCACCTACAACACATGTTGTCAAAGCTTCCTCCTCTTGAAATGACTGCAGTATCACAATTATTGTTCATACTATCATGTCACAGGGATTTTACACCTAACTTAGTATCTCAAGAACTTCTCTCAAATATTCTTCAATATTTAGCTGTAAGTATACAACAAGTTGATAATGAAAATATAACATATGTCTTTAGATTCCTTGCTAATAGTTATTCTAGAGAGCTGTACGATTTAGTGCTAAGTTATTTTGTAGAAAATAATATGTTTATTCCAATTAAGATGTTATCAGCAAATGAATCTGTAATTTGGTTTCTCGGCAATGCATTTAAGTTGTGTAGTGATAATGTATTTTTTGAAATGTTGTTCACATGATTATATGTTTTAAAATGATAGATTTTTTAATACCTTCTGTCTCTGTAGATGGCAGCACCTGCACCAATCTCTTTATCTTTGTATCTCTGCCATAAATAGTTATTTAACTATGTTTATTTAACTAGGATTCCAAATTTAAATAAAACAACTGGGAATTTACAATAATAAAAGCAACGGACACAAAGAACATCCAGACTCAATCAACAATTTGTCGATCACACAAAACTTTGTGCCATGGGCATCGAACTGACGACCTCTGGCTCAGTAGTTAAGGTCGCTAACCACTGACCAACAGGCCAGTGTCATAAAATGGTGGGCTATTCGTTACGCCTTACAAATGCCCACACTTTGCCCTCCATAACCTCTACCCACACACATACTCCTCTCTCTATTCTCTCATGTTTTCCTCATTATTCGGTCAGCATAATAGCTGATACTCGAGACCATTACAATTACCTTACAATTTAGTGTAAGGAAGAGAAAAATATGAGTTCAAAGAAGAAAAAAAATTAAACCCTGTTAATTGCTGTGCTAAAATAAAACTATGAAAATTTTGCAATAAATATATTATTATATCAATAATAGTTATAATATTCAATAATAATCATTAATAATAGTATTTAATAAATTAGATTAATATGGATAAGGCTACATATAGCATTTAATATGTTGATTTGACTCTCACAAATGTAGCTTGCAGACATTCGTACGGGGGCGGACTTCTGCTAACTTTAGAAAATGACATATTGGTTTTATCTAAAGATCAATTATGAATAAAATCGCCAAATTGTTTTAACTAGGTTTACTTAAGAATCACTAATTCCGCTAAAATTGTTTTAAAAATATTGACTTCTGACTGAATCTCCATTTTTGAGGGTAGAATATGCAATGTATGAGGCGTTGAACTTTCAATTTCTGAATAGTTAGGGTTTGAACCCCCAACCACTTGTTTGCGGGTTTAAACACCATCCTGCCGCTACACTACAGACATGGACCCGCTTTCTCCCTCGTTAAAAATATTACATTTTTATAGCTGGTAACACAGAGCCCATTGAGAGACAGCTGGCACCAACTCATAATCACCCAATCATAATATAAACAATACTAAATTGTCACATCAATATCTTAATCTGTGTATATGCTCACAGACAACGCGTTCTGTTTTACGTTAGATAGCTTTTACATTGTTTGTGGTCAATTTAATGTGTCTGAGTAGGCTTACATAAGGGTTGCCACATATTCACCAAAACCATAGATATATTATAAAATCACTAGGTTGTCTACAGAGGGGATTAGCTTAATTCTTTTTAGTATATTTTTATTCAGATACTTTATTTATTTTTACACTTTCTACTTAGTTAGAGTTGCCAACTCTAAATTAATAGAAAGTTTAATGTAATCCTTTTGGCTAGCTCATTTTATTGTACGCTATAAAGAAAATAAATGCTAGTGGCAGTATACTATAAACGAAATCAAAAGCGTACAAATGACTTAAGAAACTACTTATTCCATTGCCTTAAGGTTGCTGATCGTAAAGCACTGTGTAAAGAAGTAATTACAATAAATGTAACAGCGTTTATTGTTATAACACTATTTCTAATTAAGACTGTTGTTAAATGTATGTGTTGCAAAATTGCACTTTACAGATAACTGGAATATGATTTATATTGCAGTATGTTAAAAATAATTGGTAGTTCTTCATTCATTTCATTTCATTTAAGAAGTTTTTTGTCTTCCTCTGTTATATTATTCGGTAGAATCCAAACGACTTTGAAGACGAGAACGAGAAACGAAAATGAAATTCATAATTCAAATCAAATCCACCCAAAATTGTCTCTCAAACAATATTTAAACATTACTCATGATTAAAAATTGCCTGTTGGAGAACACATCTAATTTATCTAGACTTTCTAAAACTCATTATCACCACAAGTATTGTAACTGTTTATTTTTGTTTCTTTAATAAGACGTACTAAAGAAATAATAAACATGCTTGCGGCATTTACTCAACTTTGAATGATTTATAATTGGATTCCGGTTTTTAATCAAGACTAGAGTAGAATTACGGACGAAAACTAATCTATCGTTGTCACATTAATGCATACTCCAGTAAATCTTACACGAAACTGCATCAGTACGATTTATTGATAAAATATTTAGAAGGCTTGGAGTTTTTTGATAGTGTTTATTATAAGGTGGACATATTGGGCCGAGTTATCCCCAAATCAACTTACAAAACGGTCAACAAACTTATTTATTTCTGTCCAACCGCCAATTGACTTATTAGTAGGTTTTTTTTACTGAATTTTCCATTGTTCACTAAATTCTGGCACTAGCAATAGCTACCGATTTATAAACTACAAAAAATCTTTATTCGATCGTATTCGCTCGATCCTTTGATGAATATAGATTAATTATTTCATTAGGCACTAAACTTGTCCACCAAATCCTGAAAATTTATAATACTGTAGTTTCAATACAGTTATCTAATACTGCGGCCACATACTCGGCCAAGAAAGTAGCGAAGGAGCGAACCGCTTTACGTTTAGCGGCCACACTACCTCGCTACCGACTGTCCTTGCCACTTTTATAGTATTTGACTGCAGCATAAGTTTCATGCAATCCATTTATTATTGCTATACCATTATACCAGATATCACATGACTTGTCCACTAAATCATGACCATTTAAATCACCGTATTTACCGCAATTGTCTGTCTATGGTTCGTCCAGTCTATTAAACGTTATTGTGTATAACAGACGCAGCCAGTTACATTTAGTGGTGCTACCGAGGTCGATAGCTATATTTGTGAGAGGTGTTTGTTAGTGATAATTATGTGTGGTCTGTGGTGTGCTTGCGGTGGTGGTGGCGACGAGCGCGCGGCCGAGACACGGACTCGCTCGACTGATTGTTGCTCACTGAAATTGTTATAAAATATAAAGTTCAGTATGTACACAGGAGAAGAGAGCAAAATAAGTGAGCCTATCATTAAATATCTCAAACTAAAATTATGATAAATGGTGCTGAAATAGTGTTAAAGGTTGAGGGAGAAACTTCTTCATTAAAGATCTTATATTGTGTATTAGAAATAGTAGACAACACCTTGTGATGAAAGACTACCAACATACACACAAAATAATTATGCATTATTTAATGAACTTATTTTTTTTTAATTTCTGTAAAAGATAAAAAGACAAAATATTTGCAGGATAAATTTCATTACAATTTTTTTAACACTATCTTATATATCTAAAGACATCGTGCCAACGGACTTTTGTACTACACACACTTTGTAACTATCAATTTATTACGTAACACACACATATATATTTATTTTATATTTAAGTTTGTTAGTCCTTAACATGCACAACAATCCAGTTAATTGTGTTACCATATAAAAAATATTCTCACCCTGGTCGTCTGTAATTAATCTAGTGACTACAACTTTCAATTCGGGATAAATGGGATTCGTTTTGTAATCGTCTGATGCGTTTGGCAATTCGCCCGTGTACATCGACCTAATTCGCCTTTCTGAAATTTCAGCACAAATAGAAGATTCAGTGTATATATATCGAGCCATCGTCCTGACGTTTGCTTTATATATATTTTTTTTGTTTTATCATTCGTTCCTCACTCACTCTTTCCACGTGGTCAAATCACAAATGTCAAATGGATGATATTGTGAAAAAGGGACAGGTCAGAAGTACCCGGCGGGTCTGTGTGAAAGGTGTAATGACAGTAGAGCTAGCTCGTGAGGTATGTATTGATAGAAGCAAATGGCAAGCTGTTGTATCTGAAGGCAGAAAGGCGTGGCTAACTATATATGTGCATAAAGAGTATTCCACTACAATCTGGTTATGTAAAGCGTCGTCTATATTTCAGAATAATGTCTGGCATTATCTTCACATTTAATGTATCCTTATATTTTATTTTATTTTTTAATAAATTTCTTTGAGGAATTAACGGAAAAATGTATGTATTATAGATATAGTGTGGGTAGGTATACATATCATTATACATATAGAAATACCTACCTAAGTCCTATGTTTCGCGGCTCAATGTAAATACTTGTAAGTATATTTCTATATACAATATTGAAGTATACTAATCCTTGTTTTAGGACCGATATCGCAAGCTAGCTAAAAGTCCATGTGTAATACACGCACAGTACAGCCCAGAAAATATTTTTAACAAATTATTATATACTGAACAGTATATAAAAAGAAAATTGTATAAAATAAACTTCTCATCAAAAAAGTCAAAACACTTCTAAAGTGTGGTTTTGTATGAGTTTTATGTATTTTTTTTACATTAAACCAAAACTAATAACACTGCCAATTATTTGCGGATATTATAAGGGATCTTGCAATGAAATTATTTAGCTATTGTGTTTTGTTCAAAAGAATTTGTAAAATGTTAGAAGAAAGGACGTAACACAAAAAAATGCTTAAAAAAGTTTATTCAGTATCTCGTATGTCCTCCCCGGGCCCCAATGACTGCTTCCATGCGGTTCCTCACGTAACGGATGAGAGTCACAATCATGCGTTGTGGGTTGCATTCCCACTCTTCTTGTATCAGCACGAGCACGATCTCTCACCCTGACTCGTCTCTTCAACTCATGCAACAGGTGTTCTATGGGATTCAAATCCGGACTTCTTGCTGGCCAGCCCATAATCGTAATACTGACTTAGCTCAGATATTCGTTTACATTGCCTCAGGTATGAGCCTGGTTGTACTGTGCGTGTATGACAAATCGACCTTTAGCTAGCTTGTGATATGGGTTCCGAAACAAGGATTAACATGCTACAATATTGTATATAGAAATATACTTGAAAATTGCATTCAGCCGCGAAACAATACGTAGGTAGGTATACATTTCCTCCGTTAATTTCGTATGAACAATGCAATAAGCCGCCGTAATATCATCAGTAGTGTTGCCAGTTACGAATTTTATTAACACTCCCACTTTAGAGTGGAATAAATGTTATAATAACTGGTTTGAGCGAATGGAAAAGTGTATCAAGCTACGTGGTGAATACTTTGAAAAACAATAAAAAGTACTATAAGGTTCTAGTTGTGTTTTTTTTTCCAAACGGCTTGCCACTTAAAAGGCATGCCTCGTATCTTTACTTAATGTAATATACATGCATACGCATACGTACGCTTACGCATTATTCTGTCTAGGTTGGTTAGAGACGGTTGAACGCCAACGACACGAAAAGTACAATAATTATAATATTATTGAATGGTTCTGTCAATGAAGCAACCATCATAATATATTAATATTATATAATGCATTACTGTATACCTACATAAATAATGTGTGTAAATGTGTCTGTTTTCTTTATGTGAAATTTTGCATACACACTCAGGAGTACATAAAACACATAAAATCTGTTTCATCCCGAAAACTTTATTTTCCCGAGTGATAAACATAAAATATTTATTAAATAATTTTGAATCGTGATAGTACCTAGATACTTGCCTAGAACATTTATGGGGCCGGCTCTTGACAGAAAATACATTCGTATAGTTACCTGCGGCTTCTTCAGGACTCTTGACGGTCGTGTTGTGTGTTACTTCGCTGTTCGTTGGTTGGACTCTTTTATTCTTGTCGTATCCGTTGGCTCGGGGGCGTACATTTTCTGCAAATTCTAGAAAATACAAAAGATTATTATTTTATGGGTCTCCTAATATTTGTTTCTACTTAAGTATTATTTGCTTCTGACTATTTTCGACTGGCCATTTCAATTCGTTTCTAAAAAGAAAAATATTTTCCCTAAATAATATTTGATTAAAAACATTGGTGAATGTTATTTTATATGGAAGATAATCATCCCTTCAACAAGGAGTGAAGCGACATATCGCGTCGGTGTTTGGTTTATTCGTACTAAATAACTTACTGTTCCCGTATACGGTGGAGCGGTGAATAGGTTGTGCGGAGAGCTCAGGTAACGTCAACGGTCGCCGTGTACTTCGCCCTCGGGAAGACACGATGTTAAAGTCGCTGGAAAGTGAATAAAGATGATGATGAAAATGTAATATCGTTGGGTTTGATTGTTGTTAATATACTAAAAAGTGCAATTGTCGAAATTTGTTAGTTGACTCCGTAATCTTCAGAGCCATGATAATAATGATTTTAATTTACAATTTCAGTAATTTTATAGCATGAGTTCATGGGTTTCGCATAATTGTAGTTAGCTAGTTTTGTTTAGGATTTATATTTTTTCATGGGTCATCTGATGATAAGCGACTTCTGCCGCCCATAAACACTTGCAACTCAAGAGTCACAAAAGTGCCGTCCGCTTTTTCGGGTAGAAAAGGGAGAAGGGGAAAGTGAGGATTGGTAAATAGGGAGGGGAAATTGGAGAGGGCAAAGGGGAAAGGGATTTGGGCCTCCAGTAACCTCACTGACTTGGTAAAACAGTGCAAATATTGTTTAACAGCTGGCTTTCTGTGGGGCCCTGGTAATATTCCGGTCGAGTCTAATCTCTGTGTCCTGGAATTCTACCAAAAATATTTTATTTAAAGAATATTCTGGGGTAATTGGAACTAACTACGAGATACTAACTCTCTGAGTGGTTCTCGCCAGAAGTCAGGAGTATGTACAGGCGGGAAATGGTAGTTGTTTTGGTATCCGTAGCCATCAAGCCCGCTGGCCCTCAGGCTAGCGTGCAGAGAATTCTTCATACACTGCAACTGTAAATCGATAATTATAATATCAGATTATTATTTTATTTAATTAAAGAAAAACGCAATACGAAAAATCTTATCTCTACAAATTATCAGATTGAAAGTGCCATGTTTAGAGTATCCAGGTAGAACAAGTGGAACAGGGACTAACACAGCCGTAATCTAATCAATCTACAGCTTTTTTTTTATTGAATGATGGTTTTTTTAATGTGCTATTTTTGTTTTATTAAACAATCAGCAAATCCTTTTTAACCTTGTGACAGTTATATATTTCAGAATAAAATTATTTCAGATTTAGAACTAAAGCAAAACGTGTACCAAAAATCAAATTCTTAGGAGCAGATTTCTAGATTGCGATAAGAATAATGTATTTACGGATATGTGCCGATATTAAACTAGATACTTTTAAAAAGATAAAAGAAATCAAGCACGTGTTATACAGAACTTTCGAACATTTATATTTCTAAAGTATTTAAATTACAATGCGAAGCGCACTAGATCTTTTTGGTCTAAATCTGGGAACGCGCCCTGCCTTTTCTGTTGTCAAGGTATACTAAGATTTACAATAATAAAAATTTTAATCTGCAAAAGATAATATATTTTAATGGACATATATGTAGTGGATTCTGACTATTATTTAACTTCAAAAAGAAATAACGGTGATAATATATTGATTTATATAAAGCTCAGCTTCAGCAACGTCAACACACACAACAAAACAAAAATTTTAATAAACGCGGCAACAAGGACGGGACACCAAAACAGGTTTTATCGCATGCAACGAATAGTTACTAAGTTACTGTACCATGACATACAATTGAAATACCCAAAGCTCAGAATCGTGTCACTTCCTATAGCTGAAGCATGTTCCTTAGTGGAAGGCTAAACAAAAGATCTTAAATTTGTAACACTAGAGAAAATCGTAAATGGTTTCGTTACATGTGATGTATAGTGCCTACTATTATTGGATGTATGAGTCACAAAGCAAATTAGAGGCTAACACATGGGCCTAAAATTTACCCTGAGAAACACCTGTTTTATAAAATCGAAATTCATTACCTATAAGTATTATAGAATAATTAAAATTGCCATTTCAGTATTTTTGTTGGAATAATAAAATACAAGAGTTAATTACATTACTAAAATCAAAATTTTCAAATATAGACATCAAGAGTAACAACTAAAATTAGTTGAGTCAAATGTTTAACAGAAGTCAAACAGTAATGAATTTTATATAATTTAAATTATTTAATTTGTGAAACGCATACTAGTGATATAAGGAATGTACGCCTCGAAATAGATCACGTTGTGACAATTTTTGTTTTTTTTTTTACTAGAAAAACGATTATGGATTTCGATTTGTGCGATGTTTATAATAATTCTAAAGTGCGCAAAAAAAAGAGTTAATGCAGTCGGGTTTTATGTATGTGTTTATGAATATTTCTATAATTTAATTTTGACGGTGTGTCCTATCCGCGTTGCGCTGTCGGCACCGCGGTCTCAACACGACACCCAGCGCACCCGGTAACTGAGTATACCGATTTTGAAGTACAACAATAATGATTTTGAAGTTTTTTCAACTTATACATATAATTACTTTGTAAGATATGTGCAGTATACAATTTTACACATAATGGAATAAACTTTACATTCATACAACACAGTTGCATTGAATGTAGCATATCTAAATATACATGTATAAATGGTTGTCAAAATTGGTTAAGGTTTTCTGCGTCATCTGTGACTTTAAGGAAAACCCTTGTTAGTTGTTGAATATAATCGTTATTAGTAGACATCTAATATAATGATGGTACTTATTATGGTCTTATGAGTGTAACAAGAATGATGTCAAGTTTTGGTCCTTTAGAACATGTGCAGTTCTGGTTCGGGCAAGTCAGTTACCGAGAGCGTTGCGTGCGGGGTGGACCGGGAGACGTACGTGTGCGTGGCGAGCGGCGGCTCCGTCAAACAGTAGGTTAGTGACGGCGCCGGACGACGGCGCCAGTACCTCGCGTCGCTGGCGCTCCGCGTCGGCGCGCAGCCGCCGCACTAGCCGCTCCGCCTCCGCCAGCCGCGCGCGCAATTCGCCGCGCGAGCCGCCCGCGCCCTCCTCCACCGCGCCCTCCGCGAACGCCTTCTCCTTCATCTCCAGCAATCGCAGCTTCCTACACAGAAGCATCTATTAAGAATATACTTATCGTAATACATTTACATAACTTAGTCCACAATTTGAATTAATAATTCAAACCCAAAACTATCGTCTCAGCACCTGGGGGTTGATAAATAAATATCACATGTGTGTTTAATTTGCACTTCATTACTCAATATGGAGCTTAGTTTTTATATTTAGCTTAGCACAGATGGCCGTCGTAAGGAACAAGTTCCATCGATAACTTATCTACCTATATACTCTATGTTAGGTATATGTACATACGAGTATTTTGAAGATCATGTCATATTTAACTATGGTGAATTATTATTTTATCGATCGATCCGATCTTGCCAAGCTTCGCCGATGTGCCCCATTTGCATTCGAAAGTTTGCTGATTTCATTCGTGTAGGTCAAAGGTTTAGTAATCTACTATCTGAATGCAAACAACTGGACAACTTTCCAGTTCTATAAAGATTTCTTAGGTATCTGAGTCCCAAAGCGACGTGTGACTTTGACCCAAGTAGGAACCGCGAACGGTTCAAATCGACCTTCAGTTTTTGTTGATGTTTTTATGTTTATTTGGTAGGTATGAGAATAACTCGTTAAGTATATTTCATACCGCTAGGTGATTAGATGATACCTATCATGATTTTTTTTTATGGCAAAACAACGTTTGTCTTACATGTGTTTATATTCTTCTGCTATAGGACTAGGTATGTACGTATATAGTATTTCTATTGAAAATTGACATAAACGAAATGTAATATGCGAAAAGTTTACCAATATAGATGCCTTATGCGAAGTCCATTTTTTTATATGGTGATGCTTACTGGTAGTGATGATATTTGAGTTTGCTACATAAAATGTTTGAATCCTATTCGTTTGCTCTAACGTCGAATACATATTCAAGTGGAGTTATTTCAAGGGCCGGGCATTAGGCGCATCGTCAATTGATAAAGCTACACTACAACATTTCAGTGTCGTACTCGGTCTGCGCTTCGACGAGTGTCTGCAGCTGAAGAGCTCTCGCCTCGGCGGCGCGCGCCTCGCCCCGCGCTGCGCTCGCTTCCCGCTCCAGACGAGCCACTTCTCGTTTCAGACGTGTTTCCTAAGGACATCAAATTAATTTCTCTTTTACATAAAACTACAGTTTTTATAGTTACATTTTTCATGTTTTTATTTAACATGCAAAGTATTTTTGTTCGGGTCAAATCTTCAATGTGCATACATTCTGTTCTTATTACACTGCATCTTTAATGATAAGCATGATCTGACTCTGCTTCCAAAAGCCTTCTTTTATTTTTTATTAATATATTTATTGTAACTAGGTACTTTTATAAGTCCATCCCCATCACCTGGACGATTGGCACTCCACAACTGTGCGCTTCTCCAGAAGCTTTTTGCCTCGCACAACCAGTCTATGGAACAAATTGTCGCCTGCCGTATTTCCAGACCGATACGACCTTCAAACCTTCAAGAAAAGAGCGTACTCCTACTTAAAAGGCCGGCAACGCACTTGTGACTATTGAGTTGCGGGTGTCCATGGGCGGCGGTAGTCACTTACCATTAGGTGACTCGTCTGCTCGTTTGCCCCTATCGCATAAAAAAAAATAGGCTATATTCGTTGACACAGAAAAGCGCTCCCAACTGCCGACTAAAACCGAATGTAAACACGAAGTAAACACTGTCCTTATTGCTTTGCATTAAAAGTTTTAATACAAGAACAACTGAGACTCAAGCTATCTCGCTCTTTTATGTTGACTCGGTTACGTCTCGTACGCGACAACCAATCAAACACACCAAACCAAACCAAGTGAACGGACACGTTTTGCATCAGTAAAAATAAGTACAAGTTTTGCGCAGTTACATTGGCGTAACTTTTAAAAGTGGTAGACGTGTACATGAACTGCGTAGCGCTATTTTTAGCTTATATTACAATTAACAACAGTCGGTTTTGCTTCTGAATGATCTATGCCTGACAGGGATTAGATGTATGGCATTAATATTTTTATTATGTTTGTTATATAACTTTAGTGAGTTGATTGTAAAACACTCACCTCAGTCTCGGCATTCTCGTCAGTCGGTGGCGACGTGACTTTTGGAGTGGACTCCTTGTTGAATATCAATTGAAATTGTAAGTCTGTAAAAACAATATTGGACTGTAGACAAATCTGTATATCTAAATGTTTGCCGGTTTAACGTCCATTATTCAAACAAACGCACCGTTGCTGTTAAATACTTGTACAAACTATTTCCTATTCCTCTCCCTGCCCGTGTCGCGTCCATTACCAGATGCAGTTACAAATCTTTATAAGGAAGATTTGTAGTAACAACGGGAGTTTTTTATTTGTAAGCCTGCCATAATGACTCCACTTTGCCTGATGGTAAGCAATAAATGGAGTCCAAGAGTGGTGGTCACCATCCTCATTGCATGTCTAGTCAATGTAGTATGGTGACCCACACTATGGCGGCCTGGTGAGATGCTTTTTCACGCCCCGCTTAAAAGACCCAGGATCAAAATGGGAAGGAAAAACGTGCGCTGGTAGTGAATTCCAATCTTTCACCGATCGGCACAGGAAAGAAGAGCCAAACCGTTTCTCTAGTTTTATTTCTGAAATTCTATTACCTACCGTTTTTCTAAATTGCAGTTTACAGTTCAGAATTGTAGCACTGTTTACTTTTGATGAATCCTAATGTAGAATTGGGCAAGTTGAGCAACATGCTTCTAATTAACGCATTTGTGGTAATATGTACATCATAGTAACTAAGGTTAAGAATGCTCCTTTTCACTTTAATGTAATGATCATACGTCAGTAAGTACTCCGACATAAAATGAATTGCCGCGTATATGCAGGTCACATACATAATTCAACTTCAAACAAAATTATAATCAACTTAACGAGGTGTTACATTAGTTCTTATACTAACTGAACTTATTTATTTGGATGTCGTATATTTGACAGGCGATAAACAACTCTAGCTGTCTTCAAGTCATTTATTTATCAAGTAAAAATATTATAATAATATGCACCACTATCCAATAAGGTGAAGGTTCTCAATAAGACTGTTTTTTTTTTTGGGTATTTTAATTTGTCTTTGCCATTTGTAAACTGATTTAAAAACCTTTTTAATTAAAAGATTTTTCAGTGGTAGAGCCATGCTTAGGCACGAATGGGCCGGCTCGACCGGTGCGATACCACGGCCTCACAGAAAGCCGGTTGTGAAGTAACGCTTGCGTTGCATTTCCCCGAATTGAGTGAGGTTTCCGGAGGCCCAATTCCCCCTCCCCCTTTTTCTCTCCCCTCATCTCCTTTCTCATTTTTTCCATCTCCTCATCCCTCCTCTCTTCTTTCCGCTCCCTGCATCCCCCATCCCTAATCACCCTCAAAGGCGGGCAGCGCACTTGCGAATCTTGAGTTGCAGGTGTCCATGGACGGCGGTGTCACTTACCATCAGGTGACCCGTCTGTTCGTCTGTCCCCCTATAGTATAAAAAAAAAAAGTACCTACTAGAAATGGTTCCTATTTTAATTAGAAGAAATTATTCCAAAAATTCCAAATTCCAGGCCTAAGGTAAAAAATTAAAGGATAAATTATACAGATATAATTAAACGGATCATCATATGTACTAAATTGTAATAAATTTAGTATGATGATCCATTTCATTCTATTATGTACCTTTTTAAAAGTTATTTATGGGTGACTATTACGTGTACTCCTATTGGAATGGATATATTTAGCTATTCCTATTTATAATCTTATTATAATTTTTTGGTGGTAGATTAAAAAAGAAATCATTTTATGATAATGCAAATACTTGTTATAAATGATTATACTGCAATAAAATTACTTTAAATACAAAAAAAAAAACAATAATGGGCTCTGTCTTTCCTAACGATATTAAACTAAATATCATGTACAAAGTCACAGAAAACTTTAGTTCACATCTAGAATATAGTGTTAAGTTTATTTGATTGTTGTGTGTGCTGAGTTACGTCTCAACTAAGTGCACGACTCACTTACTATTACCGCGAATAACTTGGTTAGATACGCCTCCATGTTCCGTAATAAAACGATTAGGTGCATTGTTTTATATCTTGATGTAAGCGAACTCAAAGGTACATACACTACATGCCATGCTTAGTCGTGTAATATCGGTTTTGTGGTTAGTAACCCTTTCTGCTAAGCCAGAGGTCATTGGGTTCGATTCCCACCCAGAACAAATATTTGTGAAATGATCACGGGTATTTGTTCTGTATCTGAGTGTAATTTATCTATAATATGTAGGTATTTAGAAATATATAAGTAGGTTTATTAGCAGTCTGGTTACCATAGTACAAGCTCTGCTTAGTTTGGGATCAGTGGTAGAGCCATGCTTAGGCACGAATGGGCCGGCTCGACCGGTGCGATACCATAGCCTCACAGAAGACCGGTTGTGAAGTAATGCTTGTATTGTATTTCCCCGAAATTAGTGAGGTTTCCGGTGGCCCAACTCCCTCTCCCTCCATCCCCCCTCACCTATTACTTATCTCCTCATCCACAATCTTATTTCCCTCCCCGCATCCCCCCATCCTTCATAACCGTCAAAGGCGGGCAGCGCACTTACGACTCTTGAGTTGCAGGTGTCCATGGACGGCGGTTGTCACTTACCATCAGGTGACCCGTCTGTTCGTCTGCCCCCAATAGTATAAAAAAAAAGATGGCTGTATGTAAGACGTCTGAAGTTATTTATTACTCTTATTGTTATTTACTCCCATTCATACGATTCTGCCTAACCTTCATCGGGGATCGGGAATACAGGTGTGAGTGTATGTACCTACGTAAGTAAAACAAAACCAAAATCTTATCTTATTCTCTTATCTTTAATTTAATCTTAAATTAACTCTTTAGAATTAACTTTAATAGTAACCTTATCATTATTTACGCGCATTGCTACGCCGATAATTTACATGTCAGTATATACAACTATAGCTATAACTGTTATCTCCACAACGTCCACTGAAAGTAGTGCTAGTTCTTGGCACAAATAATCGGTCAAGGCCTTTTCAAATCTGTAGCAGATTACGTGGTTTTAAGATATTACGTACACTTTAATAAGATTTTAGTTGTGTCTTTTTATTAAGGAGTTCTGAATTTTAGAACAGACCGGTTCTAAAATAGAGGGGTTCAGCAAAAGACCCAGACGAAAGACGGTATTTTTACAAGCTTTTATTTATTTTCTGACAGTTCAACGGGCCAGGTGTCGGTTTATTGGTGCGTCTGTAAACATAATTTTGCAAGTTAAAATTGAACCTCTTCCCGGTTTCCGATTGAGCTGCATGCACATGTAAATCAGACGACAATACGCCTTCTTAACACACTTTTTAGTAAAAGCTTGCTTAAGACTATATTTATACTATATGCAAATATTACGTATACGTATATTTACATAGGATATACTGTTGCAGCAAGTTACTTGCTTTGAAATGTCGTAATCACTGTAATTAAGGGCATTTTTTAAATGTGTAATTAAAAAGTAACCACCGGCTTATTGCGAGTCTAATCTGGTAATTAAAAAACCGACTATCACCACAGACTACATAACAATACCGTTATTAAGCAAATAACATTAGGTTCGTTACGGTTAATAACTAACACGTTCGTTTAATAAGAATAATAATTTACCTACAATATGAATAGTTACCAAAGTATTCAAAATACTGTATTAACTAAAATACTAGAAATATATGATTCGTGTTGCTAGTAGTTTGTTGTAGGTACATTTAACCTCTCACAACACATTTGTAAAGAGATTAGATTTGATGCAGTAGTTTTTTCATGATGCGTGTACAAACAGACAGAGAGACAGACAAAAATTCTAAAAAAATATTGTTTTGGTTGCTTGCAATTCTTTGTCTACCGGTCTAGCCGGCCCATTCGTGCCTAAGCATGACTGTTCCACGGTGTAGTTGGTTCAGGACCAAAAAAAATGACTACATTTTATAACAACCTTCTAATCTAGCAAAGCATTGTGCGCGATTTGATAATGTGACACTATTCAACTGCCTACCAATATAATTATTGAAATCTGTTAGACATATTTGTTTTAAACCAATTTATGCTCCAAGCCCAGAACGCTGTCAAGTTTTAACCGTTTTTTGCGAATAATAGTAGGTATCTCACCTCTGTTCCTCTCCCTCAAAGCCTCAATCTCAGTGTGAAGCCCGCTCAGCATCAGCCGGTGCTGCTCCTGAAGGAAACGCACGCTGTGCTCAAGGTGCGCAACACGCGCGACTGGATCCCCTCCGATAATGAACGCGGAGCTCGTGGACTCCGCCGGTGTTTTCTTAACCTGGAGATAAAAGAATATCTTTATAGATATAATTCTTTTGAACTCTCACACTTACTCACAGTGAGACTAAGTTATGAACGATAATTTGGTTTGCAAAACGTGGTCGTTTGATACAGCTCTGTTTATATCTGATGTATATGACGTATGTGTGTATGTCACTAAACTTCTAAACCGCTAGACTTCCTGCTCAGTGCTGAGTCAGTGGTCGGGTTTAATTCCCACCTAGAACATATCACGTAGATAATGATGGTCTGATGAGTTTGATCATTTGTTCTGTGTCTGGCTGTAATTTACTTATAGTAGGTATATACTAAGAAATATAAAATATATATCTATGTATATCAGTAGTCGTGTAACCATATTATAAGCTCTGCTGAGTTAGGGATCAGAAGACCGTGTGCGAGGTGTCTGAAGTTATTATTCATGCAGAACAAGGTCTGTCGCATCCTGAGTATTAATAAAATTAAAAAAGGTCTACTACGTGTATGAAAGTAATAATAATGTATAAGTTATTGAATGGCATTTAAAAAAGATGCAAATTTAATTAACGTCTAATATAAGTGTAAAATTAGGTTGCGACCCCAAAGTTCCTATTGTTAGGTGACCCTTGAAACGTCATAGTGGCACGCATGACTAACGTGACCAGTTCTATTTTTACTCAAAACGGGACATTGGCATCGGTCTAATTACAGCTTATGCTGTAACATTACAAGTGTGAAGATTAAGATAGATTGGGATTCAAATAAAATGAATTAAATAATTAGCTTCTTATTATTTTATTAGACCCCTCACGCTGTAGGAATGATTCCTCGTGTAGCGGGTAATTTTACAAACATTCAAACAACGGACTCAAAGTACATCCAAACTATTTCTAAATCTCACAATTTTTAACCTGAGTGGGAATAGGATCCACGGCCTCCATGCTCATCATTAGGGTTACTAGATAAACTGGCTAGTCATATAAAGATTTGTTTCTTTTTAAAACAGTCGACCGATTACGTCCTTTGCCTAGTCGCCCAAATGATTAGCACTCCCCTAGGTCACGATCAGTGTAAGTGGCAAATATTATTTTTTTTTTTTTCAACTTAACTTTTAATCTAAATATTAGCAGTTGGATAATATAAGTTATTCCAAATATTAAACTCCTGCTTCTTTAAGAGGTTTAAATTAAATTTAACAATTATTATTTTTCAGTTCCTACCACTATAAACGTTTATTTCAATCAGTCACTAAATAATAATTATGTTAATTTTACTCATTACAATAGTAAAACATTATCCGTGCACCTAGCAGCTTCCTTATGTGGGAATCATACGTATACATATCATTCTGCTGTAGGTTCGGAATTAAAAGGTACCCATCGATTAACTTAATTTACGCCTGGTTAATGTACCTCATCGCACCCAGATTATGGTCATTATAGTAAATGAATGTTTATGAACTCTACTATCGCCGAGTGATCCAAGTACTAGTCTGCCGTTCCCTACTGTACAAGATCAAAGATAACGATCTCCAGGTAATGCATACAAATGCACTAACTACATGGAGATGCGCTTTGTAAATAATTACAACTTACCCGTTGGCCTAGTGGTTAGTGATCCTGACTACTGAGGAGGTAGTCGTGGGTTCGATTCCCGCAGGGGACAAAAAATGGTGTGATCCACAAATAGTTGTCACGAGTCTGGGTGTTCTTGATCTCAGTTGTTTGTTTATATGTTTATACGTTTCTCGAGACCGCCGCGCTCCAGAAATCGTTCCTAATAAAGTAGTTGTCATTGTGGGTATGTGATGGTCAGACTGCTATTACATGAAGCAGGCGTATAAAAATTTCCACATGTTATCTAATTACAATCACTTATTTATGCAACCAGGTTGCCAAAGAATAACACGGCATGTCTAATGGTATGAGGTTTATAGTTTCTATGAGAACTTTCAACACCAGTAGTTTCAGACATTGCCAATTGACTAAAAAATTTGATGGCAATGTCTGAGACCAAAAGGTCTACAGGACTTTATGTTGGTCGGAGAATAGAGTACAAGCTGGGATTTACGGCCTAATGTTTCGTTGCATAAGTTACAAATATACCAAAAAAAACATATTTTAGAAAAAATAGGTAAACCTTTATCAAGTAATCTTTCAAACAAATAAAGGCAAATCCATATCGGTGAATCCTTTCAAGAGCAATGGTGCTTTAAATATGTCCATAACAGAACGTCAAATAGCATATGTATGGGCATAAAATGTAACTAAAGATTCTGCTTACATGGTTATTATCAACGGCTCATGTTATTTGAACCTACAAAACAATCGAGAAAATGTATTGGCATTTTCTTCTTTTTCATACAAGTCACAGTTGTGGAATGCATTGTAATTAAATAATATTAAATAGTAAAAATATATGTGACACGTTTAAACACCACTATTTATAAAATTTATTACCTAGCACACCGACTATTTAATGAGATGTAAAATTATATTGTTAAAAAATTTAATATTCTAACCGAATCATCTACTCCACTGTATGTTATTATGTATTTATTTCAATTCATTACAAGGATACCAGAAGATAAATATTACATTACAAATTAAACTACTTTAATTATTGAACATACGTTACTACGATATAATCGGTACTTTATACTTTAAAATTTAATAAGTTAGGAACTTTAAGGAATCTTTTTTGAAAATTTAAACTGGTCCTAAATCAATTCCTCCCTTTGTTCTAGCTATTAACTTACCCCGATAAGTTTTCTGAAGAGAAATCCCATCTGATATGCATATTGGTTTTACTTATATCTACATAGTAACCTGTTATGTCAATGACCGGATTGCACCTCTTTGTTTCCATGCATATAAGGAGATTAACATGACCTAGAAATTTATCACTTATATATAGGGCATAAAAACCTCTTAAATACAAAAGAAGTAAGGAAACGAGATCAAGATCTGGTTGAAATTAAACTTTGGAGCTGAAAGTTTGTTTTCGGGGAAAGTATAGGTAGGTGATAAACTCACTTGTAGTTTGGCGAAGGGGGCCACAGGAACGAGGACTTTCGACGCCATACTTCAGGTCTTCACTACACCAGAGTGGGGAAAACTTTGAGCTCACGATGAACGTAACTCCTTTGTTGTATACCGCGTCGGAGCTCGCGCGTATTCCCAATGATAAAGACTAAACATTTGTGCACGCACACGACCTTGCCCACTTCACGTAATAATTAAAAATAAAGTTTTTCACAGTGCACCACAAAATAATAAACAGTGGCGTATCGCTAATACTTTATGAGGTAGATTTTTGAGTACCGGGGTCGTCGACCGCGACGACCTTGAACCACTGAACTGTTCACAACCGGTGAAAATTGACTTTTGTAAGCACTTTTTTGCGGTTTTTGCGATTTTTGATAGATTTATTTTGTCGTGTATCGGACGGCGAGAGCTGGGGCTATGTAAGCAGGTGCAGGCGCGCGGAGGGCGGACGAGAGGCGGGGGAGGGGGAGGCATTCGAGGGAAGAGGGGTGCAGTGTCTATCGATCGCGCCGCCGCACACAGGTTCCGTGTACTACCGCTGACTCACGGGCTTCATTTCTGTCACTATTCGCTCGTGGCGCTCTGCCAACTGCTGTGATGGCTTTATGGCGTGTCACCGGAATCCCGGGTAATCACTTAATTTCGCCATCAATATACATACTGATATTAAATATATATATGTATATAACAGATACTTTTACATGACCTTTACCATGTACTCGTTCTATGATCCTTAAATCTGATTAATATTTACGATTCAGAATTTCAATATAACAATCCAAAGTAGATACAACTTAACTAAATAATGACAAAGTATTTATAACTATTTAATGTTCGTATTAATACCGGCATATAGGTAGCTTCCTATTTTAACGTGGGAGAGACGCGACGCGTATACCACGGCTCGACCGGAGTATTACCACGGCCTCACAGAAAAACGGTTGTTTAAAAATGCTTGCATTGTGTGACCGAATGAGTGAGGTTACTGGAGGCCTGACCCCTTTTCAACGTTCCCCTCTAATATCCCTTAAACTCTTTCTCATCCTCCCTTTCCCTTCCCCTTTTGCCCATCCTTCCTTTCCCTACCCTAAAAGGTGGACAGCACTCTTATGACTCTTGAGTTGCAAGTGTCCATGGGCAACGGAAGTCACTTACCGTCAGATGACCCGTCTGTTCGTTTGTCCCATATACATATATACATATATGTTCGTTCTCCTTTCCAATTTTTCAAAGTTCTACATTCTAGTCTAATCATTACTTTTTAATATAAAAACGTTTCATACCCGCATACACTGAAAGTGAAACGTGTTTCAGGGGCAGTGAAAGTATCCGTACTTTCCAAAATTAAAATAGTCAGATTGAGCACTTGGCCAATTGACGTCATAGAAAGAAAATGAATTTTGATGAATCAACGAATAAGCATAACGCATTTTATAATTACCTATACATCATTTCAGTTTCATTTCATTTACGTTCATTTTAATTTCATTAATTTAATCTCAAGTTCATATTATTATAGTTAGGTTAGGTATGTATTAAAATACTCTACAGTTATTTTGATCTATGAATGCATGCATACAAGCGTGGCAGACATTGCTGTCTATAATTTAGTCGCAAACCTACAGCCGTCGATCGGACACTGGGGGAAGTAGATAAGAAAATCTGGAGTGTATTGAAACGGAAAATTAGGTAAAAAGGGGAAGTTGAGTTGCCATGGGCGGCGGTCGTCACTTACCATCAGGTGACCGTCTGTTCGTTTGCCCAATGTCCCATAAAAAAGGCAAAGGGTAGTGCATATACGGCTGCATCAGAAAGTATTAGCAATAGTTCCATCAGGAAGTATATGCAATAGTTTCATCAGGTTAGGGTCACATATCTACTTGTAACTGCTGAATAGTCTGAGTAATCTCTTATATATAAATAATAAAATCTTAGTCTAAAAAAGGGTCTGCCAAGTCGATTTTTTTGTTCTCGTTTGCTAGTTTGCACCTTATGGCGTAGCTCTGAAGCTCACTATGTTCTTGTTAGTGTAAATCAAATTCAATTAATTTATAAATTCAATTGAATAAATTAAAGTATTTTACCCATAATTAAATTAGGTAATGAAAGCCTTACTAGCTTTTTGTTTGTCTTTCTTTTTTGCTAATAAACCAAACCTGTGTTAAACCTGATACGACAAAAAAAAATATTATTCAAATCGACAATGGTGTTAATAAGTTTTAGTAACAAACAGCATTTAATAATTATGTATAAGAATATTAAACTAGCTTCCACCACGGCTTCGCATAAGATATACATACATATATGTATAGATTGTCTCCTATGTCGATCCCCAGGGTTCAAAGTATCCACATACTAAATATAATCAAAATCGGTTTAGCCATTTAGCTGACAGTAATCGTGACAGACATATAGATAGGTGGAGTTTCTTTCGCTCTTATACTATTAGTATAGATTCACATTAAACTAATTTAACAAGAAGTTATGATATACGAATATCTATTTTTCAATGCCTGCCTATGTAAGGGATTAAATATTATTTCATTCGAATCGAGATAATATGAATACTAGTAAACCATTACACGTTGTACAGGTAAACGCTATAACGAATGTGTTTTCCATCATAACTTCTGTGAAACTGAACTTGTCTGCAACTTATTCTTGAATCTGGTGGACATTAGTCTTCAACCTGTCTAACATTCATTCCTTTTGGGCGAAAATACATTCTCAGAACTACTTTAGAGAGACATGCTTTGTTTCATAAAATTTATGAGAATTTAAAAGACTCAAGATTCAGATTATCTACGACTGACGGTGAAAATACATATGGAACATATTTTGCAACGATATCTTAAATCACTTATAATGCAATAAGGTTGAATTCTGGGCCCAGGGAAAATTAAACTGTCTTGGAACATACAATAATATCTATGATGTATTATATTTTCCAGGAGAATATGAATCATATGTATTCAGGTACACATTGTTTGACTTATGACAAAGTAGTTGAAATGAGAAACATTCAATTCAATTTGGAGTAATATTTTTGGAAAATTTATTTCCAAAAATATTACTCCAAATTGAATAATACAACATAGATATTATTGTAAGTTCCAAGACAGTTTAACTTTCCCTGGGACTTTAAATCCCCTTTCCAGACGTGGGAACCAAAAAAACAAAAACAGAATAAACTGATCAGAACTGTAGAATTAGGAAGTTTTAGATCTTCGGATCTTCGTATTCGCTGTCCTGTAAGAAGTATATGCAGCATAGTTATAAACTGAGAAAGTTTAAAGCGACCTGTAATAAGAAAGATCCTTGGCTAGCGAAACGGCGATTGAACCAACGATCCTTAACTTGTCTTCACCAACACCCCATCAGATTAGAGAAAGTCTAACCTTGGTCAAATGAGTAGTTTTTCCTTGTCTTCCCCTTTCTGTTCATTACTGAGGACTGTGTCATACCACGTCTATCATTGCCAAATATCTTCAGTTCGGCAAACGATTCAGAGACTCCTCGTTGTTTTTCTTCCTCGCCCGCTTTTAGTCTGAAGAACTCAGAGTGCTGGTATGAAATCTAACAGAGAATTTAATATTTAATAGAAGGGACAAAACTAATAAGGTTAAGAGTCAAAACATAAATATTTTATTACTGAAATCGATTCTAGAAACAAATAAATAAAGTACATTGACCAATTTACGAATGTGTATACCTATGTTACTTTCTATCGTTGTTTATCTATCGTCTATGATAGATAAGATCGACGAAACCATTGGTCGATGAATAACAGAATTTTATACAACGGTGTAACAAATAAACTGTCCTTAATCTTGAATAAAATAAAGTGGTATTCATAGTTATTCATGTATACCTTCTTAGTATACGAAAGGACTGAGAAAATAATATCTTGAGACATATAACACATGGTTTAGATAACCATGTGCAACTCAAAATAAATCCAGCTATTACTAATTTCTGGAACAGATTACATTATTCAACTTGTAGACATATAGGAACATTATATATGGAAACACAGGCAATGCATTAGACGTAATGCATCAAAAAGGATCTCACCGGTTGTCTTCAATGGATCCATAATACCTCTTAGCCTAAGGCTTAGCCTTAGTCCAAGACCTAGGGCTGGTTATTGACTTTAAGCTAAATTGGCGAGCTTAAGTCACCCACATGAGTCAGGAAGTCACCGGCAGCCTGCGAACACTATACCGTCTTAAGAACTTTCTACAGCCTAAAACTAAAACTTCCCTTATGCAGTCCTTAATACTGCCTATAATCGACTATGGTGGTGTGTTATTTTGATCTGAATTCATACCTTCTCAATAAGCTAGAAAGTCTTCTCAATGACTGCATTCGATTCATTTTCATGTATATGTTTTTCGTTCCCAATTAAAAAGGTTATCTATTCGCCTACGCTGCACAATGACCAAGCATTGACTTCTCTTTTTCATTACTCGACTCCCCAACCTCGCCGCCTTACTTATCTCCACATTTTCGATTTTTGTCTTCTAATCACGATAGAAATCTTCACTCCGCAAATAATTTGCTTCTCTTATGTCCCTCCCACAGCTCTGATTTTGTAAGCTCTTCGTTTTTCCTTCAATCAGTTCTACTCTGGAAAGGACACCCTCTATAAATCAGGATGGCAACAACCCATTTCAGATAAGTAGAAGGGACGTGATGTCTTTCTCAAAGAGAGGGCAGAATTGACTTAACGCTAGTACACTGGCTTTGTATTTTAGTATTCATAATGTATGAACACTGCATTATGAATATATATATATATATATATATATATATATATATATATATATATATATATATATATATATGTGTATGTATGTATATAGATATATATGGCTGTGATCTAGAAATGTATTGCATTATGTTATATATCACCGAAGCCAAAATATATATAAGTTATTGTGTAATGTGCTGTGTTTCTTTTTGCTTACTATGTATAATTCTTACACTTTACTTAACTGTAACATTCTGGGCAGTTTTCTAAGGGGCATTAAGCTCGCCTTTGTGCATGAAGTACATAAAGTTGAAAATAAATAAATAAGTAAATGAAAAAATTGCAAAGCAAAACTAGCTGTCCCTCAAAATACATGTCATTGATATCTTTGCTGCTCCGCATTGCAACTGCAAGTAGGAACAGGGAAGAGCGTTGCTTACGCAGTATTTTCGACTATGCGTAATGGCAAAAGCAATAGAGTGCAGCGTATAGCGATGATTTCATACAAATTACACTCTGTTTGCATCATTATTGCGGGCGCGGATTAATATTCATGTTTGTAATATATTGCGAACTCTGACAGACCACGAAGTAGTCGTTGAATGTTCAGTCAGGTATGTTAAGAGTCCTGCAACAGCAATGCTCCTTTTTAAATGTGGATCACCACTCCTTTGCTTTGCTGAGATATCCTAATATCAGCACCTCGCTAAACACTGCCAAAATGTTGGCTATTTAATTAAATACATTTATAATAATATAATATATAATAATATATTCTTTATTGTACACCAAACAAATACACAGAAACAGAATAATATAAAAGAACAAGAAATGCACAATGGGCGGCCTTATCGCTAAGAAGCAATATCTTCCAGGCAACCTTAGGATGGACAGGAACGTGATGAAAGACGTGGGTTTTGGTGTAATAATATAAAGTGGAGCTTCATGGATTGCATAAATATAATGACGTTTGTATATTTAGGTGTATCATACATACATACATATATATATATATAAATATAAACAAGATATATATACCTACATACTTAAACATTTACATAGATTACTTAATTATATCTATAATAAATTAAAAATTTATATATGATTTATGTGCTGGATTGTTCTAACAGATAATGTTGCATTACCATTTTTTAGTTTATACCTCCGTGCTAATAGTTTTATGCAACATATGATATCCCAATTTACATCATATTTGATTTTGAAAATTAAGTTGTTAAGTTGTTTGATAGTTTAAGAGAGCCAAAGACATTGCATGAATTGGTCATACATATATAGCTTTCCTTGGTGACTTAAGTTTTTTTTATTTTCTAAATATTTAATAACAAAATATTACGTCTTCTTCCAAAATAGCATTGCTCAATACTAATATTCAATTCAGGAATGTTTGTTATCACTATGACCCATGTAATAAAAGTCATGCATATCACATCTGTCTATGTCCAATATCAAAAGCTTATAAAAGAACCTGTATCAAACAAAGAACCTTCGTATTATCGTGCACCATCGGTATATCGATACTATAGTAATTAACTGCATTATGCAGGACATACAACTAACTCCACTACTTTCAAAGAACAGAGAACGTAACTTTTATTAAAGCTTACATTATTGGTGTTGTAATTATTCTATAGAAGGATAGACGAACAGACGAGTCACCTGACGGTAAGTGACAACCGCCGTCCATGGACACCAGGCGATAGGAAAGAGGAGAAATTGGGCCTCTGGAAATCTCACTCATTTTGAGGAACTACTGCAACGCATGCAACCGGTTTTGTGTGAAGCCGTGGTATCGCAACGGCCGAGCCAGCCCATTCATGCCTAAGCATGGCTCTACCACTGTTAAAGTTGTTTTATACGAGAATCTTTAGTTACAGACCTTCAGCAAGAAATATTACACACTTGCGTACAATCAACCTAAAGGATAAATTATCGCTTACCGTCTGTACCTTAATCATACTTAACCTGCTTAACAGTTGCCAGTAGCAATAGTGCCCTGTTGAATAATCCTTCTACCGCATTTATATAATTTGTATAACCAAGAGTTTCTTATTGATTAATACCTGTAACTAACATACATATACTCACACCTATATCCCCGAAGGGGTAGGCAGCGGCGTCTCAAATTAACGTAATAGGAGGCAAGCCTATATACATATGTATATACTGCCTGATAGATAATAGTTAGATCCTTTAGGCTTTTACGACATCCACGGGAAGAGATATGGTGATCACTGAGAACCGCTTGGCATTTCCTATATATATATGTATATGGTATAGGCAGACAAAACGAGTTGTCATACGATGGCAAGTGACTTCTGTCGCCCATAAACACTTGCAACTCAAGATTCATAAGAGTGGTGTCCGCCTTTAAGGGTAGGGGAAAGGGAGGATGGGCAGATAGGGAGGGGAAAGAGGGTTGGGCCTCCGGTAACCTCACTTACTCGGTCACACAATGCAAGCATTGTTAATGACCGGTTTCTGTGAGGCCGTGGTAATACTGAGGTAGAGCTGGCCCATACATGCCGAAGCGTGGCTCTCCCATGACACTATACAGAAAACATTTTAACCAACAAAAATAATTTAACAACTTCTTGAAACACATATTTTTTGCAAACTTTATACAAAGCAGATAATCTAAAAAAAGGGACAGTGCCCAGGTTAAACCAGTGAACTCGTGACGGAACACCGTCTAGTTTTAGTCGGCTCGAGTCCGACATACCTGTTCACTGTTAGCTCCAGTGAGGTGATGACACGTGGGGTTTCCACACGATAAAGGTTAAACCAATGTTGGACATATAACAAAAAGTCAAATATAAGTGAGCGTCGTAACAGATTAAGATTATAGACAGTGCAACACAAATATCTAAGTACTCGTATAATAAGCGTTGATTACAGCACATAGGCCATACGAATTTAATATTTGTTTCAATTTATATAGGCGGTAGCATAATGGCTAAGGCGTCGGACTTGCAACAAACCAAAGCATTTATCTTAGCTGAGGGGCTAACAAGAATACTAGTGATGTGTGACCCAACTTTGATAGTATTCTTTACATTAGGTATCTAATCAATAAATGTTATAACCAAGATATGCTTGAGCCGTGTGTTTTGGTTCTCGGTTAAGTAAAATAGGGTCACCCCATGACTTCGTGTGGGGGTCTCGTAAGGCGACTGAGGGATTGGGCTGTTATATATTCAATAGTATAAATGCAGTTTATACTGTGCCTGTTCGAAGGCAGCTGACTTGCTTGCTCCCTGTTCTGTAAGTGCAACTAAATTATTATGGTTCGCAAAATATGGGCGTTTGAAGCCTCTGCGGACCCCTTCGGGGAGCGGTGAGCGTGTATCCTCGGACCCTGGGTATATCTGTCTGTCCTGTACATACTGTCCTCCTGATAGGTACAGGCCAGATTGCACATAATCAAAATGAAATGTCCTGATTAAAAGGCCGAAAGTGAATCCAGAGAGCATCAATAATATGCTACGTTATTCTTGTTATCAAAGATATTTTAATAACAGAAAAAATATTTTTATGAGATTAACAATGGTAAAAGTAACCTATTGAATATTAATTCAATTTATTAGCCTAATGATTTGTTGTTTCTTCATAGAACGATTGATTTCCTTTTCAAAAAAAATCCTTTTTATCAGGTTGAAGACGCCCTGGTCCTGGATCCCTATCAGGATAAGGACTCAATCTAATCTCCTCAATTATTGTGTCTTTAATACCGCGGAACTTCCTAAAAAAATCATCAATATCTTTATGCGCCTCTCTTGCCAGAATACAAATAAAGATAACAAACTGTGCCTGAGTCAAATCCTCTTTATTCGGCCTTACCCTGTCGTAGGTGATTTCAAAATATCTCTCTGTAACAACTTTGTCATCAATTATCCCACATTCTTGAAACCAATGTCTTATTACATCATAATTAGCACCATGTCGCTCATTGCTTCTACTTGCACCATAGAGAACCAAGTACATTTCTTCAAAATTGTTGCTTGGATTCATATTGTAGACCACCTCTGCTAAAACTTGTAAAGCTAGTGAGTTTGAATGAAACAGTATGCCATTAGAGTATCCTTTTAGAACGTATCTACAGCTCTAATAATGTGGTAACAAGACATGTTACAACACGATTGTGCCTGAGCGTTATCTTGTATTTTCTTAATATAAGGTCTTTTCAGAAGCTTATTTCTGTGATAAGAAATAAGATGGGATCTAAATTTTTAAATTAATGTGCCGGCGCATTTTGTACTTCACGAATGGTACCAAATTTTATTATTCCTATGCAGTAGTCAACCAGAAAACGAAATACACCACTGTTTTTATGTTTTGCGATTATGAAATAGAAATTAATTGAGAAACAAAAAGGGTTTGTTGAACAATGTATGTTCAAAGGTGTTAAACTATCTAGTCGGCAACGATTTCAAAACTTGTAGTTACTGTTTCTACAAGTGGCCAATAAAAAGGCTGAAGACTTTTTAACGCCCTTTAATAGTCTAAAGACTAATGGTGTCTTCCATGTTCTCAGTTTCTACATAATACTACTTGTTAGTAACTATTTACGGCCTTAAAAATATTCTTGAAACACTGCTTAATCATAGACTTTGGTTATAAAACACCCTAGCCCACTTAATATTTAGAAAGAACCAACAAGTCGGTCGGGGGGAAGAAGAGAAGACCAATGCCAATGAAGTGATTAAAATGCTAGGTTTACTAAAGCTCCACGCGAGCCTCTTTGAATGGTGAAGCTAAACCACAGCGGAGTCGCCTGTTGTTCAATAGGCGGCCGGGTCTCAGGGATTTCATTTTAAGGGTACGTCTGAGACCCCGGCAATAAAACTATGTGACGGAACACCATGTGGTTTTAGTCGGTTCGAATCCGACATACCACTCTACTGGTCCCAGTAGGATGATTACCCGTGGCTCAAAAAAAAAGGTGAGATAACCTGGCTTTGTAATTCATGGGTTACTAAAAATAATGGCCGGAGCCTCAAGTCTGCTATTTCAATCAATAGATTGTTGGGATTGTTTTGCACTTTTATTATTCCGCTAATTATTTAAGACCTGTAGTGACAGGTCTTAAATAATCTAAAGTAAACTGTCAGTCTAAAGCAGATAATCTTATTAACCAAACTTGTCTTAAATTCGGTGCACTTCATTCCTGTTAAACGTTAGCAATCGAAATTGAAAATGCAGATTGGTTCTGAATAAATATGACTGTGCAGGCTACGCGTTGATTACAAGCCTAGTTATGGTGGTTCAGTGGCCTGTTGATACTGATGACCTTGTTGCCATGTTTAGTTCGTAAGGAGGTAACTTGTATTTGGTCTTTCGAAATAATTAGCTTACGATTAAAGTTGATTCTGTTGTCAATAATTCAGGTCATAGGAAATCATCATTATATCAAGTTCCTGAAATAAGGCAAAATATGCTCGGTAATGTACGAATAAAACTTCTGTCCTAAAATGGCTACATACAATCTTGCTTGACCGACACCGGCCGATACAATAAAATATATGGCTTACAAGTAAATTTGTTATATACACGACTGTATCCCCGAAGTGGGAGGCAGAAGCGTCCAATTACCAACTTTTAGCAATCAATAATTGTTAAACATATATAAAACTCGACTGCATTTTATTTACCTCTGTTTTTATTATTTTTTCTATTTATTATCTCGAAATGTTACGTCACTCTCATTATTAAGATGATCGACATCTATCAAATATACGTACCCTAGAAAAACATAACCCTGCTTGAACAGTCGGGTAATTTGAACAAACTTTTACGACAGCACTATATAGAGGTTTGGCTCGCCAGTTGGCGTGTATCTAAAAAGGGCTATCACTATTTTATAATATACCACCCACTTAATAATGCACTAAAATACCTGTTTTTGCTCTTTATTTTAAGTACTTAATTGTAATAAGTATAAAGATTTATATCCATCAAAGTGGACAACTAACCTCACACAAAACATCATCTTCAGCCACATTAGCCAGCGTCAAAATAGCAGTTCTGCTCCATTGCGGAAAGTGACGCGATTCCGGCTGCAACGCAGGTACAGGTGGTGCCCCCATACTGGGCAATGGGCGCGCACCGAGTAACATTATAGAATAAATAAACGGGCCGACGTAGTCGCACGGTAAACACAATTAAACAATGGTTCATTTAATGACAGACCGTAAATAGCTCACACTTCACACATGTCCTGTCAGTTACACTGAATTACACAGAACGGTTACTTATAAAAGTTAAACTTCTATGGAGTCAAATTACTCCTAATTAAATTTGACCTGATCCTTTATCGTTTTCAAAATTTGCTCAATTTTTGTTCAAGTATCTGTTAATTTGTACAATCCGTGAAGTTAAAATAAATGATAGTTTGCGTTTGATGTGTTTAACAACGGTTGGTTGCTAGGCAACCACGAAGTCGTGACACGCTCGGATTTACGACGCGCGCTAGTAAACACGCAACAGAATAGTTCCTGTTTATTGCTTAATGAAAATAACTATTTTATTTCGTTACAGAATTTAGTGACTGTGTAATTAATAAATAAATGTGTGTTAATGTGTAATTTTGGTTTTTCTGTAGCTACTATAAGTATTTTCTTAATTTGTGTTATTATTATACTTGTTAGTAAGTATTTTGTATCTTATGAACGATTCTTGTGAGTTGTCAAATTCAAATTATACATCATTTATTTTATTCCTTCATGTCGATTGTAATGAAATTGAGATTTTTTGGCTGATAAATATTAAATATTTTTGTATATGTATTGAATTTCGTGTGAGTAAAATAGTGTTCGGCAATGGAGACATATGTACGGGGGTTTTCTTATATGCCTACCAATAAAGCGGAGATAGTGGATATTCAGGTGTGTATTATTCTTTTTTATCTTGTGTCACTTCTTGCCTATTTAAAAAAAAAATGTGTTGTGAACATTTTACTAAAAGAACCCGTTAAATTATACTGTTTGATTTTTTATTGTGATTAACGCCATCTATGATTTTTACTAGTACTTATGCTTCTATATTATCAAAGGTTAACATAGGTAAGCAAAGCCAATTTGTGAAACATACATAACGTTGAGAAAGTAATATCTGATAATTCTGCAGTTAGTTTTATCAAAGCACACTTCGTTTTTCAGCACAATTGCTACATTTTAGTTTATAATCGCTAGATGGCGAAAGAAGTAAGATTAAATATTCAGGTTTTGCTTATTGCTATGTATTTTTAACCCAATTCAGGACGCATTAGAGAGGACATGGAGAAACACAAGAAGAGAAAGACTTAAGCAACGCGAACAAAAAATATGGGAGGAGTTTGTTAAAGAACATGATATTGTCAGTACTATTTATGAAGGTAAGATAACACGGTCAATCCGTTTACAAGAAAAAAATGCAAAATATGCATGTGTTTATACAGTTTTTTTTTTATTATAATAAGTATTTACCAAATCAATTTATCAGGAGAATTTGTAAACTTCTGTTTTATATTCATATTTTATTTCTTAAATAGATATTGCCCGCGACTTACGTGTTCATGCGTCAGTCTTTCTCCTGTTGTTCTCAAAGTAGCAGGTCGTTGACAAATGATTGGTCTCCCTTACAAACTTTTATTCTCTGCTTTGTCACCTTCGATGTTTATTCTCGCCACTATGTATGTCATTTGCAAAGGTCCTGTTTGTCTCTATTCCAAATTTCATCTAGATTGGTTAGTTGATGCGCTGGACATCCAGGGATTCGGCGTGTGATGACGATACAGACAGACACGTGTACATTCGCTTTCATAATGTTTGTAGATTATGGAGGAAAACAGAAATAGATTGACACAAGTAATTTACTAGTTTATAGTAATTAATTATTTTGTTTATAGATGACCAATATCAGTTCTTGGACCCGTTGCCAGAGGCATGTGTACAAGAAATTATGGAAAGTGAACTCATGAAGATCAAAAAGGCTAAACAAGTAGTCCCCGTGCCTGAGGTAAGAGTCGCTAGATTGTGCTTAGCAGGTCGCTTCAGGTTTTGATATAATGTTAAAAACATTATATCAAAAGTATTTATTAGTATTATAATAATTATTAAAATGAACACCTTTAGAGGCTCTCGTTTTATGGCTGGACCAAGAGACTGATTCAGAAGGAAGTTCTCCTCGAAACGGCCCGCGTTGTCAGGAAGTTCCTACGTTTTGAGCTCTAAATCATGGTCAAACGCTTCTATCATTTTGTCAGCATTCATTATGACTTTAAGAAATAATAATTAAAATAACAAACAATGAAATTATAATGTTTAAAACTAGCTCTGTCAATCTTGTCTGGTCATAACTCACATCCACTTATAATGTATCGGACAGTCTGAGCTATACGCAATCATCTTTAGGATACCATTGCTGCTGCCTCTCACTCTTGTGAACAAGGAGGGTACTTTTTTACTAACTGTCACTTGATAACCATTTGTATGTGCTTCTGCAAATATTGACGATGCGTTGCAGTAGGGAAGCAGCTACACCAGAATTTGGCGGCCCGATGGGTATGATTTTCAATTTTTCCTTCGGACCGCTAACCTACAACCCTAGGTTCCAGATAATTGTCATCAGTCATATCGTCAGAAACAATGTGCCCTAGGTATTTAAAACTGGCCACTCTCTGCAGATCCACACCGTAAATCATAATCGGTGGAACACAAGGCACAGGCTTTCTTTTGAAAAGGAAGAGTTAAATTTTTGATGTATTGTAGACCAGACCATGCTCGACCGCATATGCCTCATTAGTATGTTTATATATTGAGCACTTTCATTTCTTTTTTCTGAATAATCCTTTCATTTTTTATTCAAGCCAGTACTTACATAGAAAATTGTTGTTATGGTAGGTATAGCAGCAATCCAATAGCAGAAACTGTTGCCCACAAAAAGTGGTCAATAGCATTGCTGACCATGGAATCTGAAATTTCTTTATATTATTAGACTACATATATGATTTTTGGAATGGTGCATTGGTTTTAGTGGTAACCTCACTACTACGCTGCCGTGCCGGGTGTTGTTCGCTACCTACACGGGACAACACTTTATGTAAACTTTAAATTGTTCTCCTGAGTCTGAGTGTGCTTTCTGTCCGTTATTTATATGTTTATCCCCCGCAATACAAGAAATAACCCTAGTTTGGAGTTGCCCTTCTAAAAATAACTCTTTTTATTAATTATGCCCATGTACTTCGTTCCTGTGTTGTAAGGAAATACCTGCAATGGATTTAAAGCGGGTGACAAACGGGGTTTTACGGGTAGGAGTACTTACTCGTAACGTAGAACTCGTTAACATAGAACAACCTTACATGTTTCATCGACGTCGAACACCGAGGAGTTGATAAACTTGATGGTCGGTTTTAAAGTACGCGTACTTTAGATGACACACCAGCGAGGTGCGTCTGCCACCTCCTTAAAAGTTCCACATCACTATATTAGCTGTATTGTCTTTAATATAATATAAGTATTAACGCGATAAAATATCTTTTAGTTCTTATCATCTGAAGTGGGTTTATTTTTATTTATTTATTTTGATACTTTTTGCGCAAAAGATTATTGTGCAATGGCGGACTTAATGCCATAGGCATTTTCTACCAGTCTACTGCAGGGTTGTGTAGAGATAAGTGAATAAGGGCACTCAATTTAATAGAAGAAAAATATTAAAATGAATACCAAACTACGGTTTCTGTATGTTTGTGTTTATCTTGTTACAAATATCATATAAAAACATATGCCGCATCTCGCTACAGCCTGTGCTTCTGTCCGTGGTCAAAAGTGATAACACCGGTTTAAGTTATGTTCAAAATTATGCTGAAACATGTAATGATATTAATTTTTTTAGGCACAGGAAGAAAATGTCCAAGAAGAACAAACCATTGTTCATACATTGGACGACGAGAAAGACGACTGCGATTTATTTCACATATTCGATGATGAAAAAGACGAACAGTCCCGTATGTATAATATTCTGTAGCTCGGTCGTGGAACAGAAAGAATTTCGTACATTGACCTCTTTGCCTGCTGACAGTGGTGACAAACATTTTTCTAATCAAAAAAATTTAAACCCTTCTGAAGTTTGGTTTTGTATGAGTTTATGTATTTTTTTTTTGCATTAAACAAAATATAATAATAATGCCATTTAATTGCGGATATTATAAGGTTCAATGGATATGTTTTGTTGGTGACTGCTTCCATGCTTTTCCTCATGGAACAATTGAGAGTCACAATCATCTGTTTTAAGCTGGTAAAGCATCTCCGGAGAAGGATCTCTAACTCTGACTCGTCTCTTTAACTAATCCCATAGGTGTTCCATGGGATTCATTCATTCACAAGCCCTGGCATTGCCCGCATAAAAATGAACTCTTCGTCAATAAAATGTGCGTAGGCTACTACACGCGGCTCCAGAATCACGTGACTCATTTAATGACGATAAGCGAGGTGCAGATACAAAAGCAAGTCTGTTTTTCCATCGGTGTTTATGGAAAATTTCAATTCTTAAATGTAATATTTACGCGGTTGCAACATAGGCAAGTTAAAGCTAGTTAATGACCGAAATTCTTCCTAATTTCCTTTAGCTCTTTTAGACACATTTAGTTATAAACTAAATAGTAATGTGTAATATATTTTTTTAAAATAGATTTTAGCTCAAAACTATATCAGAATAAAAGAATTCATAGGTGTTTATTAATGAAACATTGCCTGGGGATCCGCTGCCTCTTATTGCGAGGCAGTGATGGTTGCCAAAGAAGCGGCCGGCAAAGGGAACGGGAGAGAGCTAGCTAGAGAGTACTCTTTCCTCCCGCAGAAGACGTACAAGGCGCCGGAGAGCGCAAAACGATATCCGGCCTCCATAAGCGCTTGCCTTGTTGTTAAAAGGCGGCTAAGTCTGCCGGGATTACAGGGTTTTCCTTTCTAGTGTATACCTGAGGTCCCGGCTACAAGACGCGATGACGGTACTGTAGTTTTAGTTGGTTCGAGTCCGACATACCACCTTACCGGCCCCGGTAAGGTGACCACCACTGGGTGGGAGTTTCCACACAAAAAAAAAGTGAAACATGCAGAGACGCGAAACTTTATCAAGAAATAAAGTTACGTTTAGTAAGTGTTTTTTTTATACTCTTTAAAAGTTTTAAAATTTAGAAATTGTACCTTATATGATTAATTGTATCTTATATTTAACTTCCCAATTTGAGTTAAAAATATGTAAAAGAATTACATTTAGCAGATAAAAAAATCTAAGAACAGTTACATATATTATCATAAACAATCTTATTTTTCTTGTTACATAGATTTTAAACTTAATACAAATGGTTAAATGTTCTTAGCGATCGACGAGTTTGCACTGAACGATTCCACGAATAGTCCACCAGCCACCGTACGCGAGAGACACGCGGTGTCGCCAGCCTCTGAGGGTGGACCGCTTGAGCGACCCAGTAGTGGAACTAACACTCTAAGTAACTAACAAAGTTTCTGTGTATAATAGTGACTATAGAGAAAGTTTTTTTTTTTTTTTTTGAGTACTTGATAAGATCAGGTGATACGCTGATGCGGCTGAACTATTCTTTAGTAGAAACTAGGGACTAGAAATAACAGCATAGGACACAATAAGATCTTCTTTAATTCATTGGGGGAAACCCCCAATGGACGTCCCACACTTTTAAAATGTTGATGGTGATGACGTACTTATAATAAGTATTAAAAAATGTTTTTTAAAATATGCTTTTATACACAGTAATGTCATGCTTTTCAAAAGGATGCATTGTCGTCGGAACTGCAGGTGTATGCAATCTTTAATCGGCCACAAAGCGATAACTGGTGTTAGGACTTTTACGCAGAGCAGAGTCTACAGTGTATGATAAGTTGATCGTGACATAAAATTGGAATTAAAAAAAAAACTAAAAAAAAATTGTGATGTGTGATGCTACACTAAAAGACAGATAATTTCATAAAGTTATAATTATGTTTAAAAATCTAACTTTTTAATTGCCTTCGTAACTTAAACACTCAAGTCTTTTTTACGGCATTTTTCGTTTTGACTTAAAACTCTTAGCGAATCCCTTAAATCATATATTTATAGGCATTATTTATCTGTATTTTTTTTAGATCCCATATTATCTTCTTAGGTACAGGCAAGTCCTCAGAGAACTTCACCAATGTCATAGAAAGCAGCATATATTGTGCCAAAGTCAAGGATCTGCGCTTGAAGATTAATGACGAAGTGTGCGACATGGTGTGAGTAAATATGTTGAATATTTTCGATCTCTCGCCATATAACCATCCATCATAAATTGTACTGTGAGTAACATTTTTATCTACCAGTACCATAACACAGAAGATATTTTATGTTTGTCTTTTTAATCATTATAATCTCTAAAAGTACCATATATATATACCATACATATACAGTATTAACAGAATAACAGTATATTCGTTAAAATTAGGAGTGAAGCAGTGACCAAAATGCTGGTTTAACTGCGAAACTGTTGTAATAAACAGCTTGACTGGAAATCTTAACATCGCGACTTAGGCGCTACCCCGCCATCTAGTGAATGAAATGAATGTGACTAAACAAAAGCTTACTTAAAAGATAAATATGTATTAACTGGTGACTGGAAAAGACGTATATGAAATTAAGAAATATATTAAGAACCTTGATAATTTTGAAGACTGCACACAATGTAATGAATAATTACATTGTGTGCAGTGTATGCAGTCTACAAAAATAAAATCAATAATTGCATTCGGTTCATTTTCAATCTTCGTAAGTACGACCATGTGTCTACTTATCGTACCCAACTGTCGTATTACCTATACGTCAGCGTCGTAGCCTACGTGCCTTAACTACTCTTTTTTCTCTTCTCCATATCCACACAGCCCCCAATTATCTTACCTCACAGCTTAGTCTTACCATGTCAAAGATCTCCGCTCCACAAATCATTTGTTACTCCTATGCCCTACTCACACCTCTTCTCTTGTTCATTCTTCTTTTGCTGTCCAATCCATTTTATTTTGGAATGCGCTCCCTCCTGAGATTAGGATGACCACCAACACGGACACGTTTAGAGTTAAAGTCCGTGAATTCTATTTGAGACAGTTGACCGAGATATGATATGATATGATAGATATGATATGAGTTGAGAGAGAATGACTAAAACTATAACTAAAGTTTGTATATATGTATTGTATTTGTGTGTATATATATATACATATATATGTATGTATATAGTATATTTGTATATATTTGTGCATTTGTATGTAAATATAATGTTTTTTTTTTGTTTCTCAATATTTCATCTTTATGCACCTGCCATGTCCCTCACTGAACCACCCAAAGGTTGACTGGTAGATAATGCCATGTGGCATTTAGTCTGCCTCGTGTGTTGTATTATGCAGGAAGAGTTTAAATAAATAAATAAAATAAATAATTGATTAATAATCTCTCTAGATCGCTACTCGACCGCCGTGATATATTTTCCATGGAAAAAGAAGATATCACACGCATGATAAAGCGGTCTGCGGAATTTTGTGCGAGGTTCAACCGAATCTACTTGTACCAGTTGCAGAGACAGGTATCTACTTACGCATGATGTAAATCCATTTTATAGACACATTACAACTACGTACACAATTGTACACTACATCAGATTTCCACCTACCCTTCTATTCATCAAAATATCCTTTAATTATAATCACGAGCCATGTGCTATTCTTGAATTTACTGATCGATCGGCCGTGACTGAATTAAATGTTCAAAATTGTTGTTTGAATAAATAATTATTAGAATTACAAATTAACACACGCACTTGCCGCGTGGTTCACGGTGGAGTACAATAGGGCCACTCCATCTGTTCCCGGTGGTGTCGCAAAAGGCGACCAAGGGATCAGACTGTTATCTATCAGACAGTATAAATATATATAAAGAATAGTCATACAGTGGTAGAGCCATAGCTAGGCACGAATGGGCCGGCTCGACCGGTGCGATACCACGGCCTCACAGAAAACCGGTTGTGAAGCAACACTTGTGTTGTATTTCTCCGAAATTAGTGAGGTTTCCGAAGGCCTAACTCCTCCCCTCTTTCCCCTCCCCTCATTATCCTCCCTCATCCCCCGTCTCCTCTTTCTTAGCTCCTTATCCACTTTTCTTTTTCCCTCCTCGCAACCCCCTATCCCTCATCACCCTCGAAGGCGGGCAGCGCACTTACGACTCTTGAGTTACAAGTGTCCATGGACGGTGTTTGTCGCTTACCATCAATTGACCCGTCTGATCGTCTGTCCCCCTATACTATAAAAAAAAGTTGACGTCTAGGCTTGTCCCCTATTACGTTAATGGGACTAATTTGTAATTGTTTCCGGAGGCCCAACTCCGCTTCTCCCCTTTCCTCTCCCCTCATCTCCTTTCTCCTCATCCCCCTCTCTTCTTTCCGCTCCCTGCATCCCCCATCCCTCATCACCGTCAAAAGCGGGCAGCGCACTTGGGACTCTTGAGATGCGGGTGTCCATGGACGGAAGTTGTCACTTACCATCAGGGGACCAGTCTGTTCGTCTGTCCCCCATAGTATAAAAAAAAATTGGCAAAATGTGGGCATAATACACCTTTCCCTACAGGCTACTTTAGAGGCTACAGCCGTGAGCGTATTTATGTATGATTTAATAATCTTATCAAACTAAGGTTCATTAGAATTTTATTCCAGCATATCGTGAGCTGCAATGGGGAATATTACCAATTTTATAGTTTTACTTGAAAGTATACTCTGTTGGAACTAAAAAATTGTGTTAAACTATTTTTTTTTATATTTTCAATCGACTTCAAAAAAGGAGGAGGTTCTCTATTCGACTGTTTTTTTTTTATGTTTGTTACCTCAAAACTTTCGGCTGGGTGAACCGATTTGGCTGTTTTTTGTGCGTTCCGTGTGATCCCATTTCAATTTGGTTCAGTTCTGACAATGGCATCCGTGTGAAAACCAGAAAGTCAGACGCATTGACGTCGTTTGTCTACTATGTTAAATTAAATTATTAGTAAGGCGTACGATGCCCGCTGCTGTGACAGAACTTTCAAACGATTCCTCGTGTCTAAGCTTTTGGCAAAAATGGGTTAAAATAGTGATGGCACAAACTGGAAACGACATTGTAATTACGACGAACGACACATATGAAATGTTCGTTAACAATGAATGAGTGAAACATTACACACACAGAGAGAGCAGCAAGATTTGAAAAAAATGACATTATCATATCATCCAAACTACTTGATCATTTGACTGAAACAAAAACAAATATATTTTTTTAGAGAATTAACGACTGCACTGATGGTGTAGCGGTTTAAGTGGTCACCTCGCCTCCAAGCTGCTGCGCCTAGTGTTGTGGGTTCAATGCCCGCACGGGACAACACTTTGTGTAATCTTCAAATTGTTGTTCAGAGTCTGGGTGTTCTTTCTGTCCGTTGTTTGAATGGACTTTTCCCCCGCGACACAGAAGTTAATCCTAATGAGGAAGTTGTCTTTTAATAAAAAAAAATTGGCTTGCATCTCTACTATTTTTAAAGGTTGGAAAAGGAGTTTGCCAGTGGTAGAGCCATGCTTAGGCACGAATGGGCCGGCTCGACCGGTGCGATACCACGGCCTCACAGAAAAACGGTTGTGAAGTAACGCTTGCGTTGCATTTCCCCGAATTGAGTGAGGTTTCCGGAGGCCCAATTCCTCCTTTTTCCATCTTCTTTCTCTTTTTTTCCATCTCCTCATCCCTCCTCTCTTCTTTCCGCTCCCTGCATCCCCCATCCCTCATCACCCTCAAAGGCGGGCAGCGCACTTGCGACTCTTGAGTTGCAAGTGTCCATGGACGGCGGTGTCACTTACCATCAGGTGACCCGTCTGTTCGTCTGTCCCCCTATAGTATAAAAAAAAAAAAAAAAAAAAAAGGAGTATCACCTTTTTCTATTACTTCCAAGTCACCGACTTCTCTTAATCCCGTATTTATACATTTAACATTTTAGTTCTTAAAATGATTTGCTACAGATGCAGGATATAAAACGCAATAACAACCTGACCCTCCCTTTTGCGAAGCACACGCAGTTTCAATCACAAATGGTCAGGATCGTGTCGTTGCATCAAAACCTGCTACAGTCTTTCCAGGTATATTTTTAGTATACTAGAATTGAATATATACGTCGCAAAAGTAATAGATATTCACATTTTCTCAAAAAATCAAACATTAAATTTCGAAATAATTACGCAACTTTATTCATAAACTGAATTATAGTGTGCGCGCAAGTGCAGAGGTAGGCAAACGTCAAGCTGCTCAGTTTGTTTCAAACAAACATGAGATAAATATCTTAAGATGGGTCCGCCAATACTATGACAAGTGAAAAATGATTTTTACAATGTACATAGTTTTTTTCTCAGACGAAAGAGCGATAAAGAAAGTAATGAACACAAATATTATATTTGTTATTTGTTTGTTAAACTGTTTTGTTGCATATAATATAAAATTTAATAAACACAAAAAATGTATTTATTTTTGACTGGAAATAGAAAATTATAATGTAATAATTTACACATAACATTAATTAAAACAATTTCTAATATGGTTATCAGGAGATTTACCTGTCCTCAAATATCTCGTGTGCGTCTTGTAAATCGCACCCTCCCCCGTCTCACCGCTCGCATACCTCAGGCGGTGACTAGCCCTAAAGCGCAGACTATAACTAAACATTTATATTTTTTTACTTTTAAAGATGAACCTAAGTATTGGGAGAACACGTACAGCCCAACAGCCAACTCTATAATGATGAAAATGTCAAAGTAACATCACCTCATTCTCACAAATATATATATTTAAAATTTAAACCTCATTAGTCTTTTTGAATAACAGCTACACATATCTATTTTTTAAATATACTAAAACTAAATTTATTTTTTTAAACCCGAACGCATGTTCCATTTCAAATTTTTCAATCTGTCAAACTTGAAATGGAACATGACAATTTGAGTTAATTCGTTTTATGAACAACGGTGCGATAATTTTTCATTTTGAAAGCGTTGTATTTTCTTTAATATTTTGTATTCGTTTTTAGGTTATATATGATGATGATCTGCTTTATAAATGATTGTGTATGATGTCCTGTGGATATTTAGCGAATGGCATAGTAAAGGGCTAGAGGAGGGCTCGTTGGACTATATTAATACACTTTTATTATTTTTTTATTATTTTTTTTTTCTATTAGCGTATCAAATCAATTTTGATTAAAATTATTATCACTACATTGTCTAGCAGTTCAGATGTTTGTTTGCACATATATAAAATTTAAGTCCTATATGTAGTGTCGGTCGGCTTCTTCGATATGATTGCAAAACATAGCAATGCTTATAGTAAGTTTTTCTCTAGGTATTCCGTAAATCAATGGACCAGACATGTTGCGTGCGGGAGAGTGTCTCGGCTCTGGGCGCGCTGGTAGGTTCGGCGCGCTCGGCTACCGAGCACTCCGCCAGCGTCACCCACCCCAAGGACTTGACCGCTGCTCAACAATTATATGATGACGTAAGTGTGACGTGAACCTTCCATGTGCCGGTGACGGCAGGTATGCGTACCCGAGTAAATCGGCTCTAAATTTATCTGCACTGAAGGTCTTGAATCGGATAGAGGGCTCAAACTTCCATGCATCAGTCAGTACCAGCTATACAGTTTTTTTTTTATACTATAGCGGGTCAGATAAACAGACGGGTCGCCAGATAGCAAGTAGCAACCGTCGTCTTTGGACACCTGCAACTCAAGAGTCGTAAGTGCGCTGCCCGCCTCTGAGGGTAATGAGGGATAGGGGGATACGGGGAGGGGAAAGAAGAGAGGGGGATGAAGTGATAGGAAAAAGGCGAGGAGGAATAAAGGGAGCGGAAAGGGGAGGGAATTTTGGTCTCCGGAAACCTCACTCATTTCGGGTAAATGCAATGTCTCTACCACTGTTAAAACTTTATGCTACCTAGACGCTCCCCCCAACCATTCGTGAAAGCAATATCTCTTTCTCTGCTTTCTATTCTCCGTTCACTTTCAGTACACTCCCAATTTATAGGCAAAAAAATATATAGTCGTTTAATACACCTCTGCCAACCCCTTCGGGGATACAGCTGTTAGTATACGTATGTATGTATGTCTCTATATAAATGAATAGAATGATATTATATAAATATAAAATGAATTACAATATAATTACATATGTATTGTTTTTTTTTTTTTGCGATAAGGGGCAAACGAGCAGATGGGTCACCTGATAGTTGGCAATTCAAGAGTCACAAGTGCGTTGCTGGCCTTTTAGGTAGAAGTACGCTCTTTTCTTGAAGGTTTGAAGGTCGTATCGGTCCGGAAATACGGAGGCGACAATTTATTCCATAGGCTGGTTGTGCGCGGCGAAAAGCTTCTGGAGAATCTCATAGTGGTGGAGTGCCAATCTTCTAGGTGATGGTAATGGAACACAGAAACTCCAGATTTTCTATTTTTTTTTTCTTTAATTTAATTCAGTATCATATTACTGGCTAAGAGTATTTACATTACGGGCTTTAGGTTGTTTTCTATTTCTTAACAATATACTTACTAGTTTATTGAAGCTGATGGCTAAGGCGTCGGACTTGCAATCAAGTGGTTGCGGGTTCAAACCCCACCCATTACACTACCGTCGTAAACCTACCCTTAAACCAAGCATTTTAGCTTAGCTGGGGGGGTTAACAAGAATACTAGTAATGTGTGACGCACGTTGCTAGTATTCTTTTTTAATAAAAAAAAAACTGCGTTTCAAATAAGGAGATAGTTGTCAAACCGCCAAATTGTTTCGTAATATGCATTTAACTAAGCAATGTGCGGTCACGGAGTTCATTTCTATACTGTTGCATACGGTAAACAAAATACTAATTATAAAACAATATTTTTATATAAATATATATATATTTTTTTGTTTATAATTTATAAGGTTTTGTAATTGGTGGTTAATTGACAAATCGAAAATGAAGTGGCGATTACCTCATCATTTGGAAGACATTAGTATCTATATAATAATTGAAATTACATGTTAACTTTTAGAATCTACTGACGTCTTGTGACAAACTGGAACAATTTGTGAACGAATATGCAGTACGATGCGAAGAGTTTCTTATGGGCTGTGCAAACTTAGTAAGTAATTTAACATATTTTTACACATCTGTAACTCAAAAGTCACAAGTTCGAATCTCGCCCTTGAGAGGAGAGAAAGAATATAGGGCAAGAAGTGAGGGGCTAGAAGAAGGGAAAGAGGATTCATATATCCTTACTCACTAGTAGAAAAACTCAAGCATAGTTTAGAGATGGATTTTCTGTGAGGCCGTGGTACTACTTCGGCTTATACAAGCCTCTCTATTCTTGCCTAAGCACGGCTCTTCCACGTCAAGAAAGTATGATATAATCCAATATTACTTCATATTAACTAGTTAATAATCTATAGATTATCAGACTATAATATATAATTTATAGTCTATAGATTATACAGACTATAATATATAATTTATAGTCTATAGATTATACAGACTATAATCTATAGTTTATTGTCTATAGATTATACAGACTATAGTATATTATTTATATTCTATAGATTATACAGACTATATTCTACACTTTACAGTCTATAGATTATGCAGACTATAATCTGTAGTTTATTGTCTATAGATTATACAGACTAAAATCTATAGTTTATAGTCCATAGATTATGCAGTCTATAATCTGTAGTTTATAGTCTATAGATTATACAGACTATAATATGTAATTTATCGTCTATATATTATACAGACTATAATCTAAAGTTTATTGTCTATAGATTATACAGACTATATTCTACAGTTTACAGTCTATAGATTATGCAGACTATAATCTGTAGTTCATTGTCTATAGATTATACAGACTAAAATCTATAGTTTATAGTCTATAGACTATGCAGACTATAATCTGTAGTTTATAGTCTATAGATTATACAGACTATAATATATTATTTATAGTCTATAGATAATACAGACCATAATCTCATTCAGGTCCGTTCAGCCGTTGTGATGGACTATCTCAACTTTCTCATCCTCACCTCATTATCATACATCACAAATTTCGCATTTACAATCGTTTATTTAACTATTTAAGATTTGTAGTACGTAGGAGCACACATGACAGTCAATGGTCTGAAAACAAGGAAGCTGTTACGCCATCATCAGGTAATTAATAAAAGATGGCTTTAGGAGAGCTCGTAGCACAAGGATCTATAAAAAATATTTTCTATCTAGTTGGTAGAACCCAGTTCAATTAACTTTTATTTTGATAGGATTTTTCATAATTATATTATTATAATTATAAGGAATCAATAAAATGTAAATAATAAAATATAGTACACGTCTCCTACCCAGGGAAGCAGCCGATCAAAGAAATCCAAGGAAGCAAAGAAAACGAAGAAGAGGCCTTTGCTGAATATACGAAATAGCTCGAAAAACAGTAAGTGGATGTCGTTAAATAAAAACATATATGTAATACCTATTTTGCCTGACTTTATATGCATATCCAGAAATATTTTACAGGTTAATTATTAGTATCGATATTTTCACACAAAATTATTTCCTGGCATCAGCCAATTCCTGCTTGAACTTACAGCCCCTTTCTTTCCCCATTTCCCAATATACTCAAAATTTTATTCTTGAGGCTCAGGAAGGAAGGACTCATGTCCAGACGTCGATGAGAAGGACCAAACGGTAATGGTATCGGCAGTATAGACTAATTGTAGTAACCGATAATTATCCTTTCCTTTTCTCTTCTCCCTCCCCGCATCCCCACTCTTCTCTTTTCCGTCTCCTCTTATCCCCAATCTCCTTTTTTGCCTCTCCTCCTTCCTCCCTCTCCTCCTTCCTCCCTCCTTTGCTTTCACGGACCGCTCTAACGACAAATGTCCCGTCATACTAAACGTGAATTTGTTTTTAACGTTTAGATTCTGAAGCTGATGCTCGGCTATCAATGTACTCTTTGGGCACCGTGCGACTTAATACAAAATCTTCTAGTTCAAAAGACATGCAATGCAGGTAAGTGATAAGTGATGCTGAGTATTTTATGTCCTTCTGTTATCATGGGGATAATACATTATTTCGATTGTTAAAGTGATCAGTTCACATGTTTTTATTGTTTATTGGAATAGGGTTTGTCTTCCAAATCATCTTTTTTTTTATAGTATAGGGGGACAATTAGATGAACACTTGCAACTTAAGAGTGACAAGAGTGCTGTCCGTCTTTTAGGGTAGGGGAAGGGAATAGAAGGAGGGTAAGAGAAAGGGGATTGGGCGTCCGATAACCTCACTCACTCGGTACACAATGCAAGCATTGTTTAACAGCCGGTTGTCTGTGAGGCCGTGGTAATACTCCGGTCGAGTCGGCCCATACGTGCCGAAGCATCTCTCATCTCTCGCACGTTAATACCAGATTTACAGTAACGATAAAGACGAAGATGGTACGCGAATCCTAAAACATCTATAGCTTTTAATTATTACTGTTAGGTATTGAAGAGTTCCATTGTCTATCTCCGAAGATTTTCAATAGATATGTATTAACATATTGTTTGCAGAAAAGTCTTTCACTGTGCAAGCTGTAAGACTTTGGAACAACTTGCCTGAGACAATTCGACAAGCAAAAAATTTGCCCGTTTTTAAAAAGCTAGTGAAGGACCATTATTTGTCATTATGATATATTAAATGGATATATAGAGATATTATATCCTCTTTTTAGCATATTATAATATTTAGATTGTATATGTATTGTATGTATATAAATATAAATTGTATATATGTATATGTAGGGTATGAATATATATGTATGTATGTGTGTAATGTGAAAGTGAGTAGGTGCTATTTTTGTTTATAATTGTCTAAATGATATTTTAACCATTTACGTAGAGGATTAGGTGTGTTACTTGTATGTAAGCAACCCAAAAATTTTTGAATGCCGAAAATCCGTGTCATGGTTGTCTGGAAGAGATCGCCGTGAGCGATAAGACCGCCTATTGTAACATTTGCATATTTTGTAACTCATCCTTTGTTTTTCTCTTTGTAATTTTGTATGTATACAATAAAGATATAAATAAATAAATAAATATTGCACTAAAACATATTGCAAATCAGATTAGTAACTTTGACAAAATGGTACACATAGAAACATATATATAACGGTCAAATTTTATTTTTTTGTCTGAAATATCAGTGTCGTTCTTTTCGTATTCTTTCGAAACCCATGGTACCCCTTGAATAGTTCAAATTAAAACCTTTTTTTTCGTATGGAAACCCCCACGAGACATCACCTCACCGGAGCTGACGGTGAAGTTGTATGTTGGACTCGAACCGATTAAAACCACATGGTGTTCCGTCACAAGTGGGTATTTTGCAATTGACCTTGATATACCCAAGAAAGGATGGAACTTCTTCCAGGAACCCCTGCAGACCAATGAAACCTTAACTCATGACTTAGTTACAGTTTAAGCAAAAGAAACCGTATCTCGTAGTACTGCCACATTTTTTACTTTGTTTTTAGGGTTCCGTTCCTCAAATAGTAAAAAAAGGAACCCTTATAAGATCGCTTGCGTTGCATCTCCCCGTAATTAGTGAGGTTTCCAGAGGCCCAAATCCCCTCTCCTCTTTCCTCTCCCGTCATCCTGCTCTTGTGTATCTAAATTCTATATTTTACACAGCATAATGGATAAATGAAAAATTAAAATGATTAAGAAATATTTAGGCCAATTTATAACATACTTTACATAACTTCATATAAAATAAAGACTTTAATCACCACGTAAATTTTATGACGATAAAATTCGCCCTTGACTGACTGACGCCCCCGACTTTTATAACCATTTCATTGTAATATACATACTATGGCACAGGCGATGTATGTGCGTGTGTGTGTATCTACCTATCTTCCCTATGGACTCCGAAACGGCTGTACGTAACGGATTAGTCTCGCAGGTGATCCTGTAAGGTTGGGCAACGATTGGAATTTCTTGCACCGCTCTATTTATTTTAACTTACGTGAAGCGAAACGGGCCGGGTTTGCTAGTAGTAGATATATTACATACGTACTCAAGAGTCATGAGTGCGCTGTCAACCTTTGAGGGGTGATGAGGGGTAGGAAAAAAGAGTTGGGCCTAGTGTACGCTCTCTAACTCGGCAATACTAATATTACGTTTTATTGTTACATTAGTGGTACGAATAAAAGTCACTGTACAAGTGATGACGTGAATATTAACACCAAGTCAAAGGAGGCTGGTAAAGGTGACCCCAAGTCTCTGAAGTCTCCCAAGTCTCGGCGGAAGTCGCCCAGGTATGTGGTTCAGTAATACAAATGTTTTACTCATACAAATTCACAAGAGGTACAAGTAAACTATCAATCTTTTAAATTATTGCCAAAAATGGTCATTAGCTTATCATTGTGCCCCTATGCTAGAACAACAAGCGCTGGTATTATGTTAACAGCATAAATTATATTCTCGGATAAGTGATATTCACGATTTCAAAAAATAAGTATCTAAAAATATAAATATAATATAATTTAATAATTAATTTACTAAACACCAACTTAATAATTAAAGCCTTTAAGTCGCTTTGCGCAGTTACTAAACGCATCGGTGCAGTCGTTTTATTTAATCTGTGCGTCCGTAGTACCGTACGTGGGGGTTTCCAAGAGTTTTTTAATACGGCCGCTAAGAAGCTTTTAGTATACTTACTGAGTACAAAGGAGTTTAAATAGATATTTATTGATTTTATTTAGTTAGGTAGGGTAGGGTCTACGTAGCTCTTTGCATAGTGCATACATAACATAAAATTAGCTTGACATGCGATTTTAGTGTTTAACATTAAGTACTCCATAATTGTAAAAAAAAATATTGTCAATTTAGATGCATCTAAAAACATTTTGATAGGTTAGGTATTTTGATAAGTTAGTAGTTGCTAGTTTTATTTATAAAACGTAAGTTACAAATTGTACGCCAGGTCACGTCGGCCGCTGATGCGCGACCCGCACGCCGGCGCACCGCGAGCTCCACGCGCCTCGCGCGCGCTGCGGGACGACATCCCCACCATGGTGGAAGGGGTCCTAGCGGTAACTACATACACTAACAAAACCTATCTAAATCTAAATTGTAATAGGCCGACGTTATACTTATTGAAATTTATTTGAGCCACAGAAGCCAAAACAACACTTTTCAGAATGTTGCCCTGTATGTATGTACACGCATCATGCAAAAACTACTGAACATTGCTTGAAAGTTTCATCAGACAGTTGGTTCCCGGTAATATATTCGTAGAAGCTGGCAACGGCCTACATTTAGACAGCAACTATCCGATTCGTTGATCACGTATACAGATTTAACCGTACCGTATTCGATAAAATCGTTTAGATACATGGCAACCTCGACAACTTCGGACCTGTAGCGTGTACGGCCAAAAATATTCTGTTGCCATTCCTCTATTTGATAAAATCACATGTACGGTATATGGGAAAACTACGACTCTCTAAACGTGACCTTAATACTTTGGCGCCGTGGTTAAAGTGGTAACTTCTCCACTACAGTGCCGCGCCGAGTGTTGTGGGTTCGATCCTCACACGGTAGAACACTTTGTGTAAACCTTAAATTGTTGTTCTGAGTCTGGGTGTCCTTTGTGTTCGTTTTTGAATATTTGTAAGTCCACCGCGATACATGAATTATTCCTTGTGAGGGATTTAGAAGCAATAAAGCGACCAATGCCGTTCTTTTGCTTGACTTATTGTGTCTCTTAATTGATTCATAATAGCGTCAATAAAACTTATATCGTTTACATGTATTGCAGTGTGCCTCAACCCACATGCTAACTGAGGATCCTACACCACTAGTAGCTCCACGACGCACTAAAGGGATGACAAGAGAAGATTTACCCCGGTAAGGGACCGCGGTAACCTTTTTTTGTGTAATATTCTGTTTCTGATGTTATATTATATATAATATTGACTTAATGACCTGCTAGACTGTTTTTAAATAATGTCTGATAGATAACAATCGTTTCCCTTAGTCACCTTTTACGAAAGCCACGGGAACAGACAATAACTCCACCGAGAAATATTGAAAAATCATATTAAATTAAATATAAAGTCCTGTAATCATTTTTAAACAGATTCATCTCTGAAACCTATTATCTACCAAGAGTATGTGTGAGGACTTTTTGCTTTAAATGAAACTTCATGTCATTTAACAGGAAATCACCACAAAATACACCGAGAAAACACAAAACAATGAATCCAAAACCTACCACACTGCTAAAAGGACTCATTCAAACAGTGAATCAAGAACCAAATATCGCAAAACACTCCCCAACTCTGAAGGTACGAACCAATCACAAGACTTCTAATAAAGAAGAGAAGAAAAAAGAAGATGAAAGGAAGGAAGAAGAAAAGTATGACAATGTGACAAATGATAGCGAGTGTGACGAACTATTAAAGATTGATTTAAGAACGAGTGACATAATGAAGTCTAAGTCACAGAAGGCTTGTCCAATAAAGCTAGAGCCTATTAAGTCCGTACAGGTGAAGCCGGCAGCTCTCAAATTGGAGACGCCGACGGTACACTCGCAGGAATCAGATCCGGGGTCAATGAAATCTGCGTCAGTAAGACTGGAGTCACCTAAGCCCGAAACCCCGCCAGTGAAATCGCCTAAAGTTAATTGTGTGGAGGAGAAGAAAGAGAAGAGTAAGAAGGTAAGAGTATTTAATCCTGATTATTCTTACTCTACTTTACAATTGTTTTTAAAAAATGGCTGAAATGGTAATTTGAATGAGCAACCCATGTCGCATGAGTTTAGCATACTTGTGTGTCAGAGATATCTGCTTGCTATTATTATTATATTAGTCGTCGTAATTTTATTTAAAATAGAATTCATTTCTGTTTGAAATAAGGTTCCTTTTACAACGCCAATAATATAAATTCCCACCAGAAAGGTGGTCAGATAACATTATAAGGATGGTGGACGCAGGCCGCTTCTAAGTTATTGCGGGAGGTTTTTGTCCAGCAGTGGACGTCAATAATGATGATGTGATGATGATTATGTGATGAATTGTAAAAATTGATAAATTGCAAAATATTCGCATTTTTGAGGTTTACGTAATTCACCTTTATTCGATAGTGTTTGTTGTTTACCTAAAAGTTTATTAATGTATTTAAAACGTATTATATGTCTTTGTATTATCTTTATGTAAAAAGTGTATGCTAAGATGATCCTCGCACTGGTAAAAATAATATACAACTAATATCGAAATAATATACAACTAATATCAAAATAATATACAACTAATATCGAAATAATATACAACTAATATCAAAATAATATACAACTAATATCGAAATAATATACAACTAATATCGAAAACAATAATTTATTGAAAAAATAATCATTTTGGAAAAGCGTACAAATCTAGCTTGTTTTTATTTATTTTTTATATATTTATAATATATTTCATATCTGAATAAATATAATTAGCCAAAAGCGTCATCACAGCGATTATTTTAATTTTAAACTACATTTATTTACAACAATATTTTAATGTTCATATTAACGTTCATGTCTTAAAAACTAGGCCCACGTATTACTGCCACGGTTAAGCAATTGTGATAAAACCATCTCTTGGATGGGTGAACTAAAGTGTAAAACTGTGATATACCAACATTATATAAGGATTACCATAAGACATACATCTATATTTTATTTTTGTCATCAAAATTGCACCTTTTTTATAAGAACTAGTTAAAAAAAAACCTTATCAATTTAATTGAATGGCTTGATACATCTAAAACAATTGTAAAAGATGATTAGTTGTTAAAATTTTAAACATGATTTAAATTTTTTTGCGAACGCATTCCTTAAAAGTAGTGTCATATGATTTGCTTTATTGGTATTTCATTTTTTTTATAACTACAAATGGTACTTAATATATTATTACTAGGTTTTTTTTTAATTATATCTCGTATTGTGGTTTCTCAAAGACCATAAGAATTAAACAGTCACATAATGGTATAAAAAAAATATGGAATTTAAACAAAGTTCTATTGTATTATCAAAAATCACTGTAAAAAAGTAGTGTTTCGGCAAACGTTACACTGCGATTGCGACCGTCCAGTAAATATGTATAACTCGTTGTGTCGTGTTGGATGTTCTCTATCAATATTGTACCACATTTTTATGACTTTAGAGTCGATATTCATTTAAATTTTTGTACTTTAAGTTAATCTGTGCCTCTGATTTCTTAAATCTATCCATACGGTCTTTGAGGACCATAGAATAAGCATCATACTCATGGCTACTCGATGGGTGTATATCAATAGTTTAATATAAATAAAGTTTTGTGTCTGTCTGTGCGTTGTTTAGGCGCATTTGCCGCAAAGAGGTTGATTGTCCATCACGGAGAAGGTGGCGTCTGTCACTGGATTCCTGCATTTCTGAAAATATAATTAAAAAAATATATATAGTACTGAGATTCAGATCTCCGACCGGTTGCAAAGAGGTCGGATTGCAAGAGGATTTTTGTGTTTATTAAAACATATGCCCTAAAGCGGAGACAAGAAACTGTTTCCATAGCCTTTGTAATGTTAACAATCAAGTTCAATAATATATACATATATACGCTCACGCCTGGACCCCGCAAGGGGTAAGTAAAGTTGTAATAAACTTCCACATTCTGCAAATTATAATTTGGTCCGCTATCGTAATACCCCTACTCAACTTATGGTACAACTGGGTACCTCAGGATTTAAAGAAAAAAGAATTTATTGAAATTAAAAGCAAATGAATAGAAATAATATTGTATACGGTTGGATTAGCTACAGAACGTCAGGGGGTCGTCATTTGTGTCGACAGACTGTCTGCACAACCTTACCTGTGACATCAAATCGCTGGAAGATACGATTACCGAGCTGAATAATTCCGCTTTCTATTTATTACAGCATTGAAGAAGTTTTGTCTGGGTAAAGTGTCATTTATTTTCAAGAGCCGTGGTGGAAAATTTTTAGGTTATAAGAATTTGTCATAGTTACTAGGCAAGTGAAACATTCGCGATGCCACTTGGCGTCGAGCGCGATGATAGCCTTGTCGACGATAGGTGTTGCACAGCCCTTGCAGCGCGCCGCGAACTTGTCGGCGTAGCAAGATGAGCAGTAGGGACGGCCGGCCTAGAATTGTCAGACAGAGAGGGTGAAATTAATATCATACATTTTATTTCAATACCTATGAAAACAATATAAATAAACAGTAGCCTAGGCAAAATAAATCTGACTTTATTTTTTTTATATTTAAATATTAGGTCAATAAAAAATTTCAATAACAATCAGACATAAACCAAACAATGGTAGAGCCATGCTTAGGCACGAATGGGTCGGCTCGACCGGTGCGATACCACGGCCTCACACAAAGTGAAGTTGTGTAGTAACGCTTGCTTTGCATTTCCCCGATATTAGTGAGGTTTCCGGGGGCCCAAGAGTTCCCTCTTCCCTCTAATGTAATGGGTGCAAGCCTATTGCAATCGTCCAGGCATTTTGGGAATTGTATGAAACAATTGGGAGTATATTGAAGGATTGGAAATATATTGCTCAATTGGAGACTATAAGCAATAGCCAAGCAAGTCATAGTCTCATGTCTATAAATTAAAGTGCCTGGTGCCGGGGAGGCTGAGCCTTCTAACAGGACACATAACACAGTTTGAATTGAAAGAAACACCAAGGCACACACACATAGAGCTCAGAGGTTCGCTTACTACCAAAGCCAAATAAATAAAAAAATATATATACATATGGTATGGTATTAAAATGATCACATCGGACAAGCCATACTGGTTATATAATCAAAAGTTGGAGCCGGTGTTGGAATATAAACATAACTAAGATTGGATATAAGTGTAGAGGGGTCTCAGTAGATTCTATATCTGCATAGATATGTATTGCTCACCTGTTCCATGAAGCCACCTCCTCCAAGTTCCTTCTTGCAACCACCGCAGACGAAGTGGTGGGCATGCCATGAAACGCCCAGGGCTTGGATCACACGCTGTAATAAACAAATAAATAAATAACTTTCAAATAAAGCTATATTGCTCATTACCTCTTTTAAACCCTTTATGCAGTAACCATCTCAATTTTAATATATCATGGCTTTTTTTTTATTCATTTTTTTATACGTAAGCCTACCATAATGACTCAACTCCTGCCTGTCGAAAAGCAATAAGAGGTCACCATCCGCGTTGCATGTCTAGTCAATGCAGCATGGTGACCCACACTATGGTGGCCTTCAATATTTTAGGATATTTTACAGTCGAATCATGATTGTTTTTACATTATGCTACATTAATGAATATACGAGTTCCTTGCGCTTCTAAATAAAGTAACCATAAATTAGTAAAATTTAAGCTCGTTGAAAAATAGTGTCCATTGTGTTTGTTGCCTTGTCAACTTATCGAAACAGTGATCGACTCCTAATCCTGTATAAATAATGGTATAAAAGTAATAAAAATAAATATATAAAAAATAAAAAGAGTAATAAAAAAAGAAATTACACTTATACTTCTTTTTTTTTAAATAGCAAGTCATTAAATCATATCATTAAATTTTAATGCTTATTCCTCCTTACTTTTTAAAAGAATTTGTATTGCTTTATAAGAGTGGTTTAAATAGCAAACAAAAAAGAAATATAAAATTGTCGTTTTAAACCTCTATTATTTATAATTGATTTATGACGTACATAATATTTGTAAACTCGTTAATACTTAAATCATTCTTTAACTTACATTGATAGCGCTAAGAGTAGTTCAATATCTCGATAATAATTGGTATTCTTGCATTTTATAACGAATGCTTCGTACAAAGATATCAATGGTCTAATTCCGCGGTGTAATCGTTTAGTTATTTTTCTTGAGGTGATGTCATACACACAATGGGTGGCTCTGAACGATGGTATCCATTGTTTTCGGTCCATGGTAACTGGTTTTAGCAAGCTGTGTGCAGCGAACGTCGTTAACGTTTTAATGTTTAAAAGTCAATGAAGAACGTAATGTACATTAGGCAAAGTTGTCTCCAGATTAGCAAAATACAAAAAGTATACCATTCCATTTGCACACAAGACACACACGTACGGATGTGTGTATTTTTGTGCACATGTACAATGTTTGACATATGCACAAACATACACAACCGTTGGTCTAAAAATTGTGTTATCCACAAATATCTGTTCCGAGTCAGGGTGTTCTTTATGTCATCTGTTTGTCTCTTTGTCGAGTCCCGTTTGTCGAGTTGTTGTATGGTAGCCCCCTTTAAATATTTGGTTTATTTTAATTGAAATGTTTATTTTAAAGTGAATATATAACTAAATATCACCGTTATCAATATCGAGTAAAAACGAGCAAAAAATCACGTTTGCTGTATGGGAAGCCCCTTAAATATTTATTTTATTCTGTTTTTTAGTATTTTTTGTTATAGCGGCAACAGAAAAATATCATCTGTGATGTTGTGATGGAGTTTTAACACTCTATATATATATATGTATATATATATATATCACGGTTCATGAGCTACAGCCTGGTGACAGACTGACAGACAGGCGGATAGCGGAGTCTCAGTAATAGAATCCCGTTTTACCCTTTGGGTACGGAAGCCTAAAAATGGTATATTTGTTTTTAAATTCGGGTAAATAGAAAGGTATCACCTCTTATAGTAACCAGTAGCAAGGGGTAGAGCCATGCTTAGGCACGAATGGGCCGGCTCGACCGGTGCGATACAACGGCCTCACAGAAAACCGGTTGGTGAAGTAACGCTTGCGTTGCATATCCCCGATATTAGGGAGGTTTCCGGAGGCCCCACTCCCTTTTTCCGCTTGTTATGCCATGTTATAATTGTTATAATTACAGACATAATTGTAAACAAATTAAGATACGTCACTGATCAGGTTCGCTCGTTCCCCTCGCGCGAAAAGGGGCACAGGTGCGGCACTTTATAACTAGATTTCTTCAGTTTCCCTCACAACCTTCAGTTAACGTATAAAGATATGTATATCTATCAAAAGCAACTTAAAAATTACATAAACAAACACAAAATTCATTTCGCTTTAAGATTTTTAACAGTTATTGCTGCATCCGTTGATAAAGAATGGGTTTTTTTTTTTTTTTTTTTTTTATTATACTATAGGGGGACAGACGAACAGACGGGTCACCTGATGGTAAGTGACACCGCCGTCCATGGACACATGCAACTCAAGAGTCGCAAGTGCGCTGCCCGCCTTTGAGGGTGATGAGGGATAGGGGATGCAGGGAGCGGAAAGAAGAGAGGAGGGATAAGGAGATAGAAAAAGGACAAAGGAGATGAGGAGAGAGAAAAGGGGGGCGGATGAATTGGGCCTCCGGAAACCTCACTCAATTCGGGGAAATGCAACGCAAGCGTTACTTCACAACCGGTTTTCTGTGAGGCCGTGGTATCGCACCGGTCGAGCTGGCCCATTCGTGCCTAAGCATGGCTCTACCACTCTAAAACAGTTATGTACTTCTGGTAAATGTAATTGTTTGCTTAGTAGAATTTGTAATAATTGAGTCATCTCATAAATTGTGAGTGACGTCAGAGTTCAAGAGACATTTACTTAATGTTCCATGTATGTATAAATTAATACTATCACGTATGGTTTTCGGAATATATCAAGTACCTACATGAAAGAACACTGCATTGTGTAAACGATGTGAAACTCGTATCCAAAATGTCACGTTATCAATTGCTGTTACATATTTAAACAACAATTCGAAAATAGGTTGAAATTTACCTATCAATAAAAAAAATGTTTAATCATTGTTAGTAACTAAAATCCAATGACAAACATTTCACTATTAAATCATTTGTACAGTCAAAAATGAAAGTGATTGTTATCTTAATACATACATACATAATATCACGCCTCTTTCCCATAGGGGTAGGCCTGCTATAACACTTTTATTTCTGTTCAAATATTATAAATATTACTAAAAGTAAAAGGTTTTATATATGACATATGTATAGACGTGTGTATGAAAATGAAAATATCAAAACTTTTTTGAATGCCTTTAGGAATAGCAAATAACATAAAACAACTTTCAACACAAAAATATTTAAATCTTCGTTAATTGTTCCTATTTCTTTATTAATATTACTTATTTATATTGTGCATGCTTCTTATAGGTCTCAGGACCTTCAGGAACTTTGCATTAATGTCTATATTTTTTATGTTATATATTTATATTTTCAATAAATAAATAAGAATCTTTCCATAAACAGCAATAGATAGATGTCCAATATTTTCATTTATTATAAATATTTCAAGAGTCTGCTGAGTCTGCTGACTGTACAATGACTAGCGAACACCTTAGCGCGGAAATGTCTTGTTTGGCCGAAACTGAGTAGTCATTGTGATGAGTCAATAATATGCTCAAAGTGCTGATCCTAATCTTCAAAGTTTTTATCACTACCGTGGGCATACGCCTTAAGTGGCTACAGCTTAAAATTTGCTATTATATGTATATATTCAATTATTTTATTTTATAACTTTGAATTATTAATTACATTCATAAACACAAACTCTCCGGCCTATATCCCTGTAGGGGTAGGCAGAGGGGTTTAAATAGCAGTTATAAGAAGAATGGTATCTTCTTTTTTCTTCTTTTCTTCGTTCTTCTATATAAAAAGACAACTCCAGCATTATGAATAATTAATGTCGCGGGGAGCTTTACAAACATTAATTCAAGGGACACAAAGAACACCCAGACTCTTGACCAATAATTTTCACACAAGTATTTATCCTGTGCGGGAATCGAACCCACGACCTCGGTTCAGCAGTCAAGGTCACTAACCACTAGATCCACAGGCCTTCATTTATAACCTGTCCTTTTAAGGGGCTTGCGAACCACCGCAGTGTTGTGATTCACTCGACCTTATCTCACACGTCATGTATGTAGGCTTATTATGTGTAAATATGGCGACGATTATCAAAATGACGTGTATTGTTTTTTTGGTGAAGTGGCTTATTTGTAAACCAAACAGGTTAGTAATATTAATTAACATGTGTAGGTTTTGAACAGGTGCCTAGTTGACCATGTTTTTTTTTTTAAAGATTACTTGAATGAAGAGGATGAGTCCTGTGTCGCGAGGGACTTGACAAACATGGAAACAGGGACACAAAGATCACTCACACTCGAGACTCGAGTTTTTTTTGTTAGTTTTTTTCGAGTTATAGATATGCAACCCTGCCTTGTTTGAGCTATTGCTTATACTCCCCAATCCATCTAAATAAGCAAGTTCCCTTTCCTCCCCTTTCTGTCATCCCTATCCTGTCAATGTACTTCAAATTTTCCCATCTAATTCCCAAAGGTGCTCAGATGACGGCAATAAGCTTGGCCCCCGTTACAGAAACGGGACTAGATTGTGGACGTTATTAACGTCTCTGTTTGCCCCTCTTCTAAGGGACAATCAGAGGCGTTATTACAGGCGTGAATATATGATTTATTCTTTAGTATTTATAATTCTTTCCAATACAAAAAGGATCATTCAAATCCGAATGATAGTTCATGAGCTGTTCCGACAAACAAGCAAACAAAATACCTTTCGCTTTATTAATATAGATACTACTTGTACATAATTAACTGTAATTGGTGCAAATATCATGAATAGAGTTTAATTGAACAATACATACATATTATTACATACAGTGTACATGTTTCGCCTTGATAGGACTTGATTAAGTAATAATTAAACTATCAATAAACTGATAGAACAAACCTTTTGTTCTTGATTGAAATGCGTTGTAGAATGCGATTGTTCTGTGCAAAATCTTTATCTTAACTAACGATACTTAGCAGGAACGTAAGAACTGTGAAGGAGGACCATTTCATTAAACTCACAGCATGACATTGAATGTCTACGTAAGTTGATTTATTGTTTGCCAATAACTATTATATTAGCGGGGCCTTCACGGTACATTACAAATGGTATCAGTATCTTAACTTGTAAGAGGATATAATAAAAGTTCACAATGCCCCGACTCAAAATTCCTTCGAAAACCTGACAAGAGTTAGTGATCTTCGATTGGCTGAATAGATTTTCTTGAATACAAAGAACACTCGATCAAATCAACTAAAAAAAAAATTATAAATCGATCCGCCAGTTTAGAAGCTATGATTCCGTACACCGAAACAGTTGTCCAAGACAGCGAATATACAGATACTTTATACTAATAAAATCTCTGTTTTTAGACTCGGGGTTAAGGAGATTATATTTTAACTGAAAAACGTAATGCTTCTAATATTTTTGTGCAAGTTATTGCCCGTCAACCTGTCAAAAATAGGTTTGCCACCTATTACGTTAATTCTAACGACCAAAATGTGGGTGTTTAATACACCTCTGCCCACTCCTTAGGGGATAAAGGCGTGAGCATATATATGTATGTACATATGTAAGATTCGATACAGGAACGAGGAACAGCTATAAGTGTAGTATTATATACCCGCTATTCTCCTTGTTGAAAGCCAAGGGCATGTTGTTGGTAATTGGCAAAGTAACATCACCTGCCGTTTAAATATTTATCGCTAACTGCCTTATAAGAAATATATTGGCTCTGAAGTAAACATCATCAGGGTTAAGATACGTCTATGATTGACGAGCAATCTTGATTAATATTAGAAATGCTTAAGTCAATTGTTTTTTTTTTTTTTTTTTAAGTTATACCTATGCGCGTTCCCGGGAAACTAAAAAAATATTTAAAACTGAAGCTCTGCCTTAAATTTAAAGTTGTTTATTTTAATGAAACTAATGACAGGTATTTTTAAATTGTCAGGAGTAAGAGTTAGTCTGAAAAATTGGTCGTCAAGATAGTTGTCTGTTTTAATACGAACATCGATAAGATAAGCACAGGCAAGAAACTCCATGGAAACTCTTTTTCACCATGTTTTTCTTGACATTTTTTTCGTTACATGGCTTCACAAAATATAAATTATAGCAAAATAACTGCTTCATTGCGTCAAAGGAAATAAAATAAATAATTTATTTGTACAACTTCTGCCTTTCTTTAGAATAGTGGTAATAGGTTAAGGATATTGATATATTTGTTGCGTTAAAACAGCCGTAAACAATAAAATTTAATGGCAATGGTTAACTGTTTATAATGTGGTATGAATGTTAGAGAGGGACTAGTTGTGACTCATAATATTAGCCTTTAATACGGGTTTAGGACGGTTTGATTATTAGAAAACTATATCTACTAAAAGTGTTATTACCTACTAAACTTCATAAATTCGTTATCTCGAAATCTTATGCCTTTTTTTTTTTCTAGAAAGAATAGCATCTAGCATCGTGGGTCACATTACTAATATTCTTGTTAACCCCCCCAGCTAAGCTAAATGCTTGTGTTTGGGGTGGGTTTACGACGGTAGTGTACTGGTCGGGGTTTGAACCCGCAACCAATTGATCGCAAGTCCGACGCCTCAGCCATCATGCTACCGTCGCTTAATGTACGATGTCACATTTTATATTGAAATCATTTTGTAGTGCCGACATGCAACAGAAATTTCTTATTCCGTGTTCTATTTTATATAGGTCATATATACATATATATATATATAAATACCGTAAGAAAAATTGAGTTGCCATTATTCGAGACAATTTCAGCAACATTAGTTCTGTCTCGTTCCTCTTATCATAATATTCACGTCTTAAATTTAAATCACGATGATTCAAAGGCATAGAAAACCTGGTTTGGATATTTAACTGTATCATTACTGTATCTATTTCTTACTATTAATTATCTAAATTATTGATTGCTCCGGGTTACCAAGGGGCCGGATAAACTATCTACACTTAACAATAAATTAACTACAGTTAGGCATACGACTCACTTCCTAACATTATACTACTTACATAAAGGTATTTTATGTGTTAATAATTGATTTTTAATAGCTGTTATATTCGTTTTCTTTTAGCGCAGTAAACTAGCAAACCTTTGTTACTTCATACTTGTTTGATTTGAATTGTTGGATAAATAGTAATGACTATCGTATCTTATAATGATATGTTAAAATACTTAAATATATTTTAAACAAAGTCATAAAATCAAATCATCTTATTATATCAATAGTTATTTAAATCTATTTGTCAGCTTTTGAAACAAAGAAATGGGTAAATAAATTATAAGTACTGTATACATTAATGAAATATTAAATTATACAAAACGGTTGAAACAGCTACCTTTAAATAACCTACGGTCAAACAAATCTATATTTATTATTTACTATACGAACTGATTATCCGAGTTATACGTAAATTATTAATTCGGTATAACAAACTTGGTATAATAGCCAGGGCGATGGACCGGGTGCTATGGCGTACGTTAGGAGATCCTTTGTACAGCTGTAATAATTAAAAATAATAGGAGCTCGTCAGTTTCGCACCAGCAGTGTTGATGAGTCGATTCGGAATTTCGATACGTGACTCTGGCGTCTGCGAGCTACAGCAGTCAATCCAATTATCTCATGCGATAATACTGACTCCCGAGGTCTCTACCCATTTTCCATCGACAAACGTTTCTTTGTTCCTTTTCATGTCATAAACTGAGTCTCCACTCCGTAGTCCGCGGAGAAGCCATCATTTAAATCTCTCTTGCAATGTAGACGTTGCACACCCAAAATTAAATTGGAACAAGCTTAGAAAGATTATGATGCTGTTTCGCTTGCCACTTTAAAAGGATATTTTCAACCGACAACAAAAGGGACTTCAACCACACAACCGACTTCAAAAAGGAGAATAGTCTTAATTCGACTGTTTTTTTTTATGTTTGTTACCTCAGAACTTTCTACTGTGTAAACCGATTTCGACGATTTTTTTTTATTTGAAGGCTGTTCCTTCCCCTATGGTGCCATTTTAATTTGGTCCAGTAGTTAGACGAGAGTTTGGTCCAGTTGTGACAGCATCCATGAAAAAGCCATTAAATTTTATGATAGACGCATTGAAGTCGGTGGTCTACTTTTTTAAAGTTCGATTATTAAGTTAATTAGTTAAAACATTAAAAAAAAACAGTAAGTACTACTACTACTAAGGTCACCCGAGCGCTTTTCGGGAATGAGATTCTATAAGTTGGAGTATGTTGACTGGAAAGGGATGATCGAAAGGGCAGGGAAGGGATATTCCGTGCACATATGGATAGGGGAGTATAAGAAGTAGCTCGAGCAACTCAGGGTCGCATACCTATACCTCGAACTGGCTTCTGCCGGGAAGTCCGAATCCTCTAAAGGAACGTACCCATGCTACGTGACCCGTTTTTACATTTTTTTAAGCTCCCCCCTTTTGGTGACCACTCGTAGTATTTGGTAAGACCCTCCTCGAGTTTTTACGTAGTAGTTCAGAAGTAAGTTTTTTTTTTTTTAATTTAAAGTTATAAATTATATTTTGGCTCACGTTTTTGTTTATTAATACGGCGCTTGCCGCGTGACGCCCAGAATGCATGCATATCTATTACTACAGGTGAAATAGTGTTATCAGGAAGAAAAAACATATTGTAACAGGAACTTAATTAACTAAGGTAGAAGTATTCTTTTCTTTTATTCACATTATGAATATAGCTTTGTGAGATTTTTCTAGAGATTATTGTCCCTGCTACCAAGCGTGGAAAGGAATGGGTCGCGTAGTATGGGTACGTTCCCTAACTCACATTCACTCACTCACTGTTAGTCACATATAAAGGTAACTTTGTTTGTTTCCGCACACTCACTGATTCAAACTTGACAAAACATGTTTACACCATGTGCGTTTATGATTCATCGTTGTAACTAGAGCATACACACAATTATTTATTGAGTCGTTAATGTCATTCCTTTATATTTTTATGGCTTCTATCTATGTTGTCCATTAATGGAAGTCTGTGGGCGAAATCATAACGATAGTAATACGCTATAGTGTAGTTTGCACTTGTCACACACACTTGTCAGATAGCGAATTAAAAAATTCTGTAACAGTTTGCTAACAAATTATTGAGATGAAATGCCTTTTTATATTAAAAATGTAGATACATATTTCACATTTTTACAGCAATCCTAAAAATATGCAACTTAAAAACTTATTCTTAATTTCCCTGGTATTGGAATGATCTAATCCTGATTTCACACAAGACGATGAGATTTGCAATGAGACCACCGTAGGAGTATACTCTATCGACTAGAACAAAGAAAATCGGTCCACAAATCACAATCAAAGACACAAAAAAAATACATGCAATCACAGGACATAAAAACCTCCTTCCTAAATACATTAAAATTAATGATGACTAATCATTCAATGCTACTGTTATACATGTAAAAGAAATGTTTGTTTTTTAATCGCCAGATTGGCTGAACTGATCTTGATGAAGTTTCGGACAGAGATTAATATTAACCTATAATTGGCTTTTTTGGGTTGGGCAACCGCTAGTGCTTTACATGTGGAATAAACTACTACTTAGACAATAATTTAAAGTAGGACACATTTACATTATTTCAGGAAAAGAAAAAGAAATAGTTAAAGAAAATAATAACATAAACTAAAAGATAAAACAACAACATAATTGGGAGTTATATCATTTGTGCTTACTGGCAACACCGCCTCTTCCGCCTCGGGTCGGAATCGGAAACCGACTGCCTCTATTGAAGGTCAGTATCGTCAGTGAGCAGCGATGCAACTTTAACTTTTATAAATTAAATTTATAAAGTATTGTAAAAATGTGTGTCCCATATATACGTATAATAAGTTCAATACAAATTACTGAATATAAAATGTTTCGGGCAACGTTACCGCAAGCAGCTGTAATGTAGACTAGTCCTAAGATTCCTTATTTAGTCATAGTGACATCATCGTTATATCGTTATCACCCGCCGGGAGATTCTTCTAGAGTTTTATGGGGTTGTTAATTTTGATTAATGCTATGAATCCTACGTAAAGTTTATGTGATGTGAATATATATATACATATATGTGTGTATAAGTCACCCGCATGATATGTCAATAAAATAATCTATGTCCTTCCCCAGTGTTCGAAGTATCCTCATACCAAAATAAATCAAAATCTGTTCAGCAGTAAAAAGGGACAGGCAGGCTGACAGATGACTTTCACTTGCATAATATTAGTACCGATAGGATATCTTCCGTATGTATATAATTGTATTCACATTTTCTGACTTACACTTATTTTTTTTTTTCTTGTTGGCTCCACCAACAATATTTAATACCATTCTGGGTTTAATTATTTTAGAGAAATAAAAAAAAATATATATTAAAAAAGTTCGGACTTAAAAAGAACTCGGACTTTCAGGCATCAGCCAGGCCTGCCCTCTGTTACGTAAATGGTACTAAATGACTATCGCCAAAGTGTGACCGTTAATTACGTCTGTCCCTACTCATTCGGTGACACAGGCCAGTGTGTGTATGTATGAATGTATATATGTATATTATAAAAAATGAGTCTTAAAACATACATTTGAGTTATTTTAGAGCGATTCTTCTCTACGCTTTGTCAGACAATTTTAAGAATGAATTTTATCATCAACCTTTGTTATTTATAAATCTTTGCATATGAGTTACTTGTATCTTTAGATATTGAGTTCAAAACAGAATATAGGTAGTGTTTTTTAAACTATCATCAGTATTAAAAAGGGCCACCTATTTATTTAGTTAGTTTCAATCCTACAATAACTTTTTCTTTCCTAAATACTACCGCGACCGCCGCCGCGCCAAGTTAATAAATAGAACAGATGACATACTTCAACGAGATATTTAAATTTCAACTCTGTTATAAAGAAATAAAGTTCTAAATAGACAGTGTCGACCACACCGCCTTCTAGCATAATATACTGACACAGCACGCACTCGGACGCAGCAGCCTTCGTTAGTGAGTAGCTTCTGGCGGTAGACGATCGTAGCTAAATTTTAGGTTACCCCGGAAAGAGGGCTATGATTTTAGAGTATATGCATGCATGTTTCTTTTCTTCTAAAAATAAACATAAATAAAATTTATAATGCAATCGAGTATAGCTGATTTTTATGAAATATTTTTACTTGTTATTACTGCTACTATTTAAGCTGGCGAGGCTAGGCTGTTTAGAAATAATTCAAAGAACATAATCACTACGTAACTACATAACTTTAAATACGTTGCAGGTTTTGCGTCTTTTTGGAGGATCGATTTGATTATAAAAATATTTTTTTTTCCATAAAGGTGTCTTATGAGACGGATTGTAGGTTTTCCAATTGATTTATCTACCTTTGGCTATTAAAAAACGTATTTATTAGATAAAACCGACTGAAAGTTAGTAATTGCAAAGGTAATTATAAAAACGGTGGCAGATTTTTAATACTTATATGCATCCTATTTCTTGTGTCTCATTGAGCAGCACTGCCTAATACTTAGTCTGAAACTATCAAAGTGCGATGCAGGACAACTTGATTCGAAGTGATTCAGTGTATATTCACTAGATGGCGATGACTGTACACACATGTGAATACGTGACATAATGGCAGTTTTCCAGTTTCTTCAATGTTTCTCATGTCGTGTAGCTAATGACTTCTTGTTCGACGGAAGCGCGTGATATCGGTATTTATGACGTATATTTACTGTATATATTTACTCTTTAACGGAAGTTTACAGAGAATTGATTCGGTTTACTAAGTAAATTACAGCTATGCTACCTATATACAATGTTATCTTATAGCACACTAAAGCAGTATACCTATTCATAATGCCTTTTTTCCTATGGATATAAAAATTATAGACAGATATGGCATAAGTAGGTAATTACTATGCTTTACATATGTACATATTTTCACTCATATAATTTATATCACAATATATCTGTGACTAAGAAAGACAAAATTATTTGCTCTGAGATGTGTAGGGCAGGAGTTAGTCGCGACAATATTGACAATATTGATGGATGCGACAGGACAAGTGGCAAACACTTAAATAACAAGAACACAACACTTTTGCAAGCGGCAAAAATTGATTAGTTTAGATTACTTAAATGACCCCTAGAATATCTATTGTCCCTTCTCACATAGAATGAAATAGTAATACAGAATAAAAATATGTATTTTAATAATAAATTTTCAGTTGTTTATAACAGCCTCATTTCAGCATCCTAGTTTAGTTATTAGATGCACATCCGTACATATCATTCTGGATATACGAAGTTTACAATTGATTCATAACAGCTAAAATCTCGCAGTAACAATTCACCCTGTACCGTGCATATATGATGATGAATTTTATTATTAAATCGCTAACACTGACTTAGAAACAACGTAAGTATTTTGAAACCTGAAGGCAGGTACAAAAACGATGCCCGACTAGTGCGATCCGTGAAATCCTCCAATCCTAGAGGGCTGCTAACATTTTAGCCCCCCTCCCACCTGCCTCATTAAGCAGTGAGCTTCACATATGTTAATTAGCAAGAGTGGATTAGCAACTAACAGATGATCTGCACAATCGATATATGTAAGGAAGAAAAACAAGAAATAAGTTAAATATGTATGTTCTGTAGCATACAATGCACGACAAAGCTTTATTAAAATATAAACTTGGAGTTGTCAAATCATGCATGAGAAAAGATTATCTTTAACAATAAACTACTCGGAGATGGAATGGTATCTAGATTTTCTTGTATTTACGTCTGAAACCTTAAAAGAGATCTTGACCAGTCCAGAATCAATGGTTTGTTTGACACAGACAACTTAAGTGATATAAATATTTTTTTCTTGGCTGTCTCTGACAAAATATTTATATATTCTATTGCGTTGTTTGATGACGTGTAACCATGACATGTGATTACTCACAACATATATTGCCCATTCAATATATGTTCGTTTTATTGTATTCTCACGATCCCCGAGCCCGTATTATAGTTTTAGTCGTAAAATATGAAAATATTAAATTACAGAGAAATTAGTCACGTTTAATGTTTCGTTTACAACACTACACTAAGTTTCGTTAGGCATATTTTCATGATACGATGCCAAGGACACAATTTTACTTATTCATGGTGTAACTGTTGTAGTGTACAGATACTTCTTGTATGGATCTTTCATTTTATATTTTGATAACGTCGTTTCTCCGAACTTATTCTATTTGTTTAAAAATATATATATTTAAAACTGTTCAGTCTCTCTTTCTTGATTAAAAAATGTGACTTCCATGTCTAGGGCTACAATTTAAATCGAGGAAATTATGAATACATAATTATCGGATGCAAAGTGCAGACATATCCAAACTAGCAGACTTGTCACCTGGTGGTAAGTGACTACAGTCACCCATTGCTTTTTTTTTTACGTGTAGCCTCCGGTAACCTTACTCATTAGGTCAAACGCAAAGCAAGCATTGCTTTAGAACCAGTTTTCTGCGAAGCCTTGATACAACTGCACTGCCGGCCTATACGTGCATGGCTCTCTCACGTCAGAAGTCAGACCACGTCACGTAGCATATACATCTAGTAATATATGTATAAACATTCGTATATCAACCTTTGGGTCACATTTTCCTGAAGAGACGCATCTCTATTCTAAGGATCCGCCCTTTGAAGTTTACCATTGATTATTTCACGTCGCGCGTTAGTTTGACAAATTTGATGTAAGAAATGTTACATAATGTACTTACGTCAGTGATGGGCTCCCCGCATCCATGGCACCTTGGGCTGTGGTGCTTGGTGAAGCAGGGAACGCAGTGCACGCCTCCATCGTGCTGGTGGAACTTGGCGCTGTCTATCGGTTTGCGGCAAGTGTTACATGTGAAGTGTTCAGGGTGCCACTTCTTGTTCAGTGCTGTTACTATCTGAAAGAGAACAAAATATTGATGAAAACTTAGTATCATCGGGGCGGACAGACGCACACACTTTTGGCCTGATGGTAAGTGACAACCGCAGTCCATAGACACCTGCAACTCAAGAGTATCAACTCAACATCTATTATGTTGTGACTGAATTTGCATATCTCAAGAAAAAGTTCTTTGTATGACCTCGTATGCCTATGCCTTTGAAATGTCTTTTAGTATACACATGACTGCCTTTTACTATTTTTTTCTGTTATCCTCTATTCACTAGGTTTTTGTGAAAGACAACTCAGTTTTGAGTTCAGCTCGTGTTTGTGCATACAATTTTTTTTTTTGTTTGTATAACATGTTTAATTGTAATTAATTGTGTACAATACAGAATTAATTAAATTTAAATGAAATATATTAACCATGAGCAAGTAATATTAATTAAATAGCGGTTAGTAGGAATTACATGAATTTAAACTAAACCTACTTTTACAAGTTTTGTGGTCGTTTTCTCGAAAGAGTTTAGAGCAGGAGAGAACCACTTCGGGAAATCTATCTATGATGTCTCTTTTTCGATATTTTCTTACAATAAGCGTACAGTTATTACCAGGCGAGTGTATAACACTTCTTTGTTTACCTAACATTGCGTAACGTGTCTATTATGAGCTCGTTCTTGACCAGCTCAGCGCCTGGTCTATTTGTAGCGGTGTTTTCACACCGTGAACTTTACACGTTTTAAAAAGCTTTTAATAGCTTTTCTATAAATCATTCCGGAATAAGATGATTTCATTGACCTTGACTAAAAACGTTTTTGTCATTATATAGTTATTTCAAATTTGGTAAATGAATGTAGTGCTCTTGTGGACACACGTGCAAACTCATTTCAAGTTTCGATACACATTAGAATATTATGAAAAGAAAAGCTTTATCAATTATTTCTTGCCGTATGCATTTTTGTACGAATGTGTGAACATGTCTAATTATTAAAAATCAATTCGAGTAGTTCAACGTAACATGCTGTATTTACCTAAAAATGTTTGTTACACGTGGTTTAGAACTAATTCAGTGTATTGTTTGTTGCTTTTAAGCGTGTAACCGAACGTATGTCGGTGAACCATAATGAAAAAAATGTTATCATTGGGGTCTAAACAGTCAAAACTTTTACAGCACGACTAACAACGTTATCTGTTCCTAAACTAAGCAGAGTTTGTATAAAAATTTTAAGAAAAATATAATTATTTAATAAAATAATTGAATTCAATTCATGTTGTTTCTATACAATAATTTGGCGGCGTTGTTATGGAACTGAACACCGTCTGTTGACTTTATTCTTACGTCACCACCCCTCAGAACCCTGTTTCAAAATAACACAAGGAGTTAATAAAATCCCACAAAAACATTAACAAATTTAAACCAAAATGCCAGTTTTCGTAAAGGAATAGACACTCCTCTGCATAATCCCTATTATATCTAAAAGATAAGATACGATAAATAAGATATAGTTGGAACCTAAACCCAGGTATTTTAAAACCTCTAGGTAATGTTTATATAACATGATGACGTTTTTAAATCATAATACGATGATACACTTGATATCGTTGCATTAGTTCAGTTATCGACCGATAGCAAAAGTGCCGTGTGCACCATACGTATACATGCGTACAGACATGCACCCATACATAAACTCACACCTTTTGTCTGCGGGGTTAGCAGAAACAACAGCCCGCCACTTCTTTCTTAGAGCAGTTTTCTTAATACCTATACGTAAATATATATATTGTCAATACAATGTTTTGATGTCGTCGGAGTTGTCGGATCCACCCTCGCCGGACTCAGAACTCATCACTCTGTTAGTTATCGGTTACATTAGAAAAATAAAGTAATGTCTAGTAATACAAATAGACTTAATAAGGAGTGTAAACAAAGAAAAATTGGCTGAGAATGAGGTTTGTCTTTGATTCGATAAAGTTAAACTACTCTTCTGTAATTGTTCATTATAAATATCTAGTTGAAGTCATTGTCTTTTTTTTTTTTTTTTTTCATTTTCCTTACATTTAAACTTATGTTGAATGGAATTAAGAAAAGGCTGTTTTGTATCTCGGTAGAAAATTTATATATTTATGTATGTTTGTATCTGATGGCAAATATATATTATGTTTATACTACTATTTATCTTTTGTACAAATTTTTTTTAGCATATATATTTTCGTGATTTTTAGTGCACCTACCTCACTTATTTCACACCACCCTAAGGTAGACTGGCAGAAAATGCCTTTGGCATTTAGTCCACTTATGTACATTTCGTGCATAAAGTATTTAATAAAATAAATAATAGAATGTATTTTTTGAAGAGGCTGTTTTGTATTTCGGTAGAAAGGGCTACCAACACAAAAAAAACTTTGGAATTGTACTTTCATATTTCATTTTTGAAACATAGTTCTTCACGGCATGTAACATTAAACCGAATCTTTCTATTATTAAAAAAAAAATATATATCATATCTTACTTTTCCTTGGATCACTGCGTTGCAGCTGTTGCAAACGGCGGGTGCTTCTGCTTTTGTTGACTGAAACAATAAATAATTATTATAATATGAATTATATATTATATTATTTATAATATTAATTCATAAATAGTTTTTCTAAAGTATAGTAGACACCTCTGCTGGCCAAATAAAGAAGTAGAAGAAAGCTAGGTAGAGTTCTAGTTTGAAAAGTCTTATAATACGCGTGCAAGTCTGCAAATGTTTTTATCTTTTATTGTCCAGACCAAGCAGTATCGTTTATAATTGTCCTTCATTGTCCAGATTTAGATTTCTGAAAGAAGGCGATTTTTTTTTTTTTTCTTATAAAGTAATTAAAAATCTAAATCTTGAAATTGAAACAAAAATTCGTTATTAGTTGTTAAGAAATGTGTACCAGATATAGAAGTTTTCTTTAAACTAACTTTCGGCTACCCACATTCTAAAATGTGTCGTGACCTATCTGTAACAACCTTTATAAAAAAACAACTGTAATCAATGCACAAAATAGTGGTTCTTTACCTGTCCTATCGTACACACAAGAAACATATATATTATGTATCTATCTTTGATCACCTTGAACGTTCAAAGCCAACGCAGTTAGATAAACATTGGTACGTTAGGATACCGTTCGATTATACTACAGATATGACATCACCCGATAAAAAAAAATTGTCGTTCGTCCCCGATTAGTACTCTCCGGATTTGGGTGCCGACGCATTTAAACGTCCTGTAGACAAGGATGCGTCTGTATCCGTCTATATTTTTGAACGACAAATCATATGAGATAATGCATTTGAATGAACAAATTAATTCCTATGTAGACGGTGAAAGAATAATAATATGTTTTTTAAAAACATATTCATACATATATTGTACGCTTGTTAGTGTTATGTTTGTGAGAGACGATGAGCGCATTTTTATTTTAAGAGCCATGTCTCTCGGACATAGTTCTTAAATTGTTGTTCATGTGTCACGACATCCACGTGGTGTTTGTCAATGTTAGAGATGATTTTATTGTTTATTTATCTGCAGTTACCTATTATTTATTTATAACGTAGTTTATTCTGAAATATGAATGATTAACTTGACTGTTCTGCGCGCTTTCAATAGCTGCAGCAATTAAGTTGATTTCAAAAGGTAACCCTTTTAGCTCAGTATTTTATTTGTACAAGACAATTGTAACTAAGTTAATACGTACTTAAAATTAAAAACAACGGGTCTTTATTCATTCGAGGTTCTGTACCTTCTCGAAAATCACCTTATCGACGTTTCTACCTGCTATTGCTCGACGTTTCGACCGAGTTACATCGGCCCGCCGGTCAGGTAGTGACTACGGTCGAAAAGTCGAGCAATAAAAAGTATTATACGTTTAATAGCGATTAAGACCCGTATAAAATAACTTTTAATTATGTATACAAATCGTGAAAGTTTAAATTAATATTAATTGAATTTTTTTTTTTTTTATATTAGCCTACCATAGTGACTCCACTTTGCCTGATGGAAAGCAATGAGTGGAGTCCAAGATCACCAATTACCATTCTCATTGCATGTCTAGTCAAGTTGACTACCACCATGTACTCCATTCCATGTACTTTTACCGAGTGTATGTATGTATCTGTATGAATGGAGTATGATGTTTCTATGTCACACCCTACAGTCTAGTCAGCTTGATTTATATCGACATGTGAATGTGAAACTTGAACCGTCTTCGTAGTGGTAGTGGCATATGGTTTTATACTATTTCGAGATGACGTCAACAATTTTTTTTTTAAATATAATCGGGTTTTTTTGAATAATTTTACTTGTTAAAGTTAAATTTTAAAATATTTCTAGCTACTCTCGTGATAGATCAAGCACATAAATCAACATTTTAGTTCTCGTTCAAGATTGTTATTGCTATATTGCTAACGACTCGTGGTAATTATAGGAAAGCCAGTGTGTGATATGTGACAAGAGGAGTCTGGATAACCTTTATAATTATTCATAAGCATTGATACACGGCCACTGTGCTTTACAAGCGGCATTTAATAAATAAACATGCATACAGGTAAGTATTCATTAAGGGTAGGCAGAAGCGCTTTAAACGGCCACATTTTGGCGACTTTTAGTACCAGTGAATAATAGGGGCACAATCGCTTTGGGAATTTAGTGAGAAAATTTCTAGTATAACAATAGGAAAACTGACAATAAAAGGGTAAGAAAAGGCTTTGCTTTTTGTGTATGGAAGGGGGGACTGTAAGCAGTTATCCTCCATAATCCATACAATAACTCGAGCAGTACAAAATTGCATACATATGACTCGAATCAGCTGATGCTGTAAGTCCGTATCCTCTAACCGATTAACAAACATTACGAAGAGACATCGGTAAGCCGTCGATCCCGGTTGTAATGAACACCTATGACGCTGTTGGGAAGCCCTCAAATATCCTGACAACTAGTCCAACTATGGAATTCAGTTAGCTCTCAGGCTTGCGGAGTTTAGATACCAGTTGCTCTAAATAAAACGGATGTTCAGGCAATAACTGGTTGGACTAGAAGCTAATCCCAATAGAATCGAGACATCTTTACCAGTAATTAGTTACTAATTTAAAATTTAATTACCCTAAGAACTTCTAAAAGCAATTTTTCTTTTGCTAAATTATATAACTTATAATAATTGGCGTTTAGTAGGACTTGAGTTTTACAAAACCATGTCACATTCCGCTTAAGCTGCATTCAATTAACCACGGTTAGACTAAACAATCTTTAGTAAGGCATTTTTTTTCTGATACATAATTATTCTTAAATTCCAATCCACCAAGACAATACTCGTGTTGAAATTACTTGTACAATAGTCGAATTATTTAAAAAAACAATAAATTGATATACAAACACTTTTCCATAATAACAAACTTTATTTGAAGTGACATTACTCATTAATTCAAATTATTTCAAATATATCTTACTGCCCTTTTTTCAACACTAGTCGGGCTGGGAGTAATGTGTAACACTGCAAAGGGTTTTGGCTGGATTCTTTTATGGGCGGCCGCCTGACTAACACCATCTCATTGCATTACATTTCCCCGAAATTAATGAGGTTTCCAGATTTCCAACTAGCCCTCTCCTCGTTCCCAACTCCTCATCCTCCCTCTCTTCTTTCCCGTCTCCGCATGCCCCATGCCTCTCATCTACTTAAAGGCGGGCAGCGCACTCACGACCCTTGAGTTGCAGTTGTCCTAGACGGCGGTTGTCCCTTACTGTCACGTGACCCGTCTGTTCGTCTGTCCCCTTATATCATAAAAAATACGGTCAAAGCAAATAAAGAAAAAAGATACAGTCTATTGCTAAATAAGACAGAAGAAAATTCACCCGTACCCGTAACCACAGTAGGTAACTTACAACACATTATTTATTTAGGTGCCTATAGAGAAATACTGCCACTCCTACGAAAATCCATAGACACACACACACACACATGCACTAAAACCTATATCCTCTAAGGCATAGGCAGAGGCGTCTCGAACGCCCACTTTTTGCTGAACATAATTGTATGGCTGGTCCGAGTATATACAGTGTCTTATGGATAACAGTCCGATCCCTTTGGAAGAGATTTGGTCGCCCTATTCTTCTCTACTGAGAACCACACAGCTAAAAAAAGGAGGACGTTCTATGTCCGACTGTAGGTTTTTTTTTTTTGAGTATGTTAAGCGATTTCTGGGCCAATTGTCTATTGCGTTTTTTTTATTATTCGAAAGAGTGTACTACTGCGGTGGTCCTATTGTAAATAAATCAGAAGAAGAAAGATAGAAATTACGAATACATTTTTAAATTGCACGTTTTTACACGATTTAATTACGAAAAAAAAATATTAGAAAGGCGCAGTAAAGGGGGTTTTTAGTTTTAAGAAGTCCTTTATCTTTGAAACGATAATATTACATTTTCTTATATTCAGCAAAAAATATTATTTATGAAGTGCCCTCCAGCTGAATTTGTTTTGTGGTCACCTCACAAAGTAACAATTACTAAGTTATGAAAACATATTAACAAAACAATTTCATGACCTTATTTACTATAAAACTTACATTCGTTTTTTGAGTCGACTCTCAAACGAAATAGTAATGTTTAAATATTTTAAAGAGGCTTTTAAGCTGTCCAAATATATCAAGTGTTTGAATGATTGTAAAATATGTGTGCCAATAATGACATATGCACGTCCTCCTAGTAATTTGAGTTTAAAAATAATACAGGCGAAGTTTATAATCAAAACAGCTATCAAGCCTAACATGCTGTCACCGCAATGGCATGGAACTATGTCGCTATCATGTTCGGACGTTTACAAACAATACGGTATGCTGGATGCGTATTTATAGCGCAAGTTGTGATCGATAGCGGATATGATTTTTATATTTAAATCGCTGTTAACAATAGTTTTTATAGTTTATTTAAAGGTACGAAACACATTACAATGGTTTGAACCAGAACGTACCGTAAATAGTCGAATAATAGTCGAAATTAAATATCCCAAGCATAAGGTCAAGCTTGAATGCCTCAGACACTCCAACTGGGGTATGAAACACCCATCCATCCATCCTCTGTGGAGGATGTCTTTAATTCAAATGAAGTTAGTAGAGTTGTCATCAGGAATGTCTAATAATTTATTGGTTTTTTCATTATATTGGCATCCCATCCTTTTCAGATAGTTGTAATAGGGATATTATGTTGTTTGTTTTCAATCATGAGCCCTGAATTTAATGTAGATTTTTTTTATAATTTTTTTTTAATAAGTAACAATTCCCGCATTAGGATTAATTCCTGTGTCGCTGGGGACTATCACCCAGACTCAGAACAACAACTTGAGCATTGGACTTTCACCCAGACTCAGAACAACAACTTGAGCATTACACAAAGTGTTGGTTCCGTGCGGGGATCGAACCCACAACACTCGGCGCTGCAATGTGGTGGTAAGGTGACCACTTAAACCGCTACGCCATCCGTGCAGTGCAAATTGATTAGAGAAAGTAGCTAGAGTGTATTATTAATTAAATTGATTGCCAATAATGAAAACTGCTTATTGTAGTAAAAGTTTTTTTGTATTGTAATATGTTAAGAATAATCTATTGTTTTTCTATTCGTTTTAAAAGAAATATATAATTTTTTATCAAAAATAAAACTTCTAAAAGCATGAACAGTGTTTTTAGATAATTTCTTTGCCAGAAAATGTTTTGATACCGACTAAATTAAATTAGTTTATTTTTGGTTTTGAATGATTTTATGTTGTTTCACATTTTATTGTGGCATCCTTTTCTAACTCGGCCGTAAAATATTTATTTGTGTCTCATCGCACCACACAACGTTCACGTCGGGATGTAGGGCGCTGTCAAGGCTAAGGCCCGTAGTTAATGTTGTATGTTTTTAGGGCGCGACGTCTATATGCGTATTACAATTTCTTTTGTTTACACTTTACAAGTACTCCTTCTATTTTCGGTGTTCCTTTGCGGGCCCTAATACGGAATGAGGACAGGCATTTTGCATATAAATGTGATTTATGTTTCAAGGATACAACCTGCATTCAATTTAGCTATAGGCAATATGCATGTTTATATATATATACATATATGTATGCGATCGTTTACTCAGCTAGAAATAATCAACTTCAACATTAAGTTAGTAAGTAATTAAAAAAAGGGTATTTACAAAAAATAGCTGGCTGACAGGCACTTTAACGCGTGTGACGTCATAGTCTGTTATTAAATAAAACTAGTGTGAACTGGAAAGGTTTAGATTAAAAAGTTTAATGTTTTCCATTTCACTTCGACTCTTGGTATCTTAGACTTAGGCTTAGGCTTTTATTTTATGTGCACTTATGACTGTTACAAGAAACTTATGTAAAATATTTGGTAAATAGTGTCCTTGGAGTTTCTTGCTTGTTCTCCTCCATAGGATCTACGTATTGGAACAGGCAGTCTGACCGACTTCCTATCTTGACAGTTCAAAAATACCTGTAATTGATTCAGTAGAAATAAACGATTTTGATTTTAGATTTTAGATTTTAGATTTTAGATTTTAGATTTTAGACTTTAGATTTTAGATTTTAAATTTTTGATTTTGATGTTTATTTTGATTTTGATTTTGATTTTGATGCTTTTGCTATTTACTCATAAAGAAATTATGTAAAATGTCGCTTGAGGGATAGTTATAGTTCCCCGATTGTGAATTATGGTGCTTTACTTAATGAAACTTCGTCATAGTTCAACATTTCATTAGATTTTTTCTACAAAGCAACTTCCAATATTTGCTTGAAATATAATTATAGAATTGATTTATTAGAAAAAAAAAAAACAGAGATCTCTTTTTTAAGACTCCTATCGACTTTCCCCTTTTTTCATACACATATTATATTATCATATCATACACAACATAAGTATTAAAAATTAACTGTTTAGTAACACAAAACACAAACAAATAGGGAATTAATGTTATAATAATTAATACCAATTGATATGAGTTGATTCCTATCAATGGATAATTTATGAATGACGGTCGTTTATTGACTAGTCAAAATAAAACATTTTGCATTTGATACTTGCTTTGAATATAATGTATTTAAATTGCTGTCACAAATGTTGAAGGAAACCTGACAAGCTATTATATTATAAACCAGTATCTCTGTAAATAGTGGTTGAGAACGCATTTTACGGTTGTTAATTAGGAGAATTTAACTGTTGATTACTTTATTTATACAAGTCATGAAAGTCAATCAGCAATTTATTGATTTTTGTTTTTAATACGGTGTGGTTCCTGGTTATATCATTTGGGCATCCCATCTCTTCCCCTGGGGTTCATTTATCATATACATATATATATAATACAGTACCCAGTTGACGGCAATAGACATGCCTCCTATTACGTATATATACGTAATAGGCGTCTGCTTACCCCTTTGGGGGTATAGGCGTGGATATATATATATATACATATATATACCTACCTTAATTAAATTGTTAATTACGAACAGTAATATGTTCAAATGTTGTATTTTTTTTTTATATTATAGGGGGCAGACGAACAGACGGGACGGCGGTTGTCACCTGACGGCAAGTGGCAACCGGCGTCCATGGACACCTGCAACTGGAGAGTCGTAAGTGCGCTGCCCGCCTTTGACTTTGAAGAGGGATGAGGGTATGAGGGGAGGAGAAAGAGACGGGGATGAGAAGAGGAGAAAAGAGGCGGGAGGTCAGGGGACAGGAATAAGGGGAGGGGAGTTGGGCCTCCTCACTAATTTCGGGTAAATGCAACGAAAGTGTTGCTTCACAACCGGTTTTCTGTGAGGCCGTAGTATCGCACCGGTCGAGCCGGCCCATTCGTGTCTAAGCATGGCTCTACCACGTCAAACTTTCAATGATTCCACACAGGACAAATATTTGTATGATGAGCACGATCTTTTGTTCTGCGTCTGGGTGTAAATTATCTATAATATACATGTATTTAGAAATACATGAGTATGTTTATCAGCTGTATGGTCACCATAATACAAGCTCTGCTTAGTTTGTAATCAGACTTTCGAAGATGTGTGGAGACTCCACTCAGGTCATTTAGATAATAGATCGTCATGCTGAATCTATTGACTTTTAATGTATGGGTTCTAACAGAATTTCATGCAAAAAATAATCGTATTTTTGTTCCCAAAAAAAAAAATTACTCAAACAATAAGTTTCCACGAAGAAGGTGACTATTATTAGTTCATATCAACTTATCATTATTTATTGATTAAAGGACAACTCAATCATACGTTTTATTGGTAACATGTTGACACAAGCGCTTAATTATCTGGACACGTATGCCATACAATTGTTATTTACAACTGATATAGAATTGGTAATAAGTCTTTATTTAGAATTTACTCATATGAGTGATTAATTTAATAAAATACAGTTACTGGCTACTTTTGTACTGTTTTAATAATAATCTGTGTAATTAATAGTCTGTGTAAGTCCGCGGCTAGTGTTGTGGGTTCGATCCCAACACGGGACAACACTTTGTGTAATCCTCAAAGAGTCTGGGTGTTCTTTGTGTCCGTTGTTTAAATGTTTGCAAAGTCCCCCGCGACACAGGAATTAATCCTAGTGCGGGAGGTGTCTCTAACAAAAAAAAATGTGAAATAATGATTAAACCGACAGAATTATTTACTTCTTCTCTTCTCTCGAATCTTATACTGTTTGTCACTTTCACTATTCAGACGATTCGAATGATACCATACATGTCGAGATCGATTAAGCTGTCTTCATCGTCGTCATACACACTTAACTACATACACTCCAAAAACATAACCCGTATTCATGCGCGGTTAAAAATTAAAGTCACTTACAAACACTTGTAAACCCTAAACAGCACCTTAAATCGCGGTTCTTTTGCCGATTAGTTTTGCCCTCCCGTGGTATATGTGTATGTACTGTTTACTAATAAATCTTTAATTATAACATTTTTATATATTTAACATAAAACTTGCAAAACATTAGACTGCATGTTTATATCTAAAAAATAAATCAGAAAATAGGTATGTACTTTATAGTGTATATATGTTTTATAGTGTGATTTGAGTGTGTGTGCGAAGGAATGCTTAACAAATAGGTTTACAGCAGAATAAATCTTGAAAATGTATTACATATTTTTAAGTGTAAAACGACTTTGGGCTAATGATTAAATGTATTCTCTAAGAGCTTTCTATGAATACGACTTTAACTAACTTAGAATCGGTGTTAAGTGTAGTATGCCCTAGCCCTAGGAAGGCTTCAAGGTCTTCTAGATTCTTGACAGTACTAATAAAAGTCCGGATTTCTTACTCTTGAAGGTTTTTTGTAAGTGCCTTAATGTCATAGATCATTCAGTTGGGGTAGAGTCGAATTATGTTCATTTACGACCTAAATGATATCTCTTATTATGATCAAAAAATCTATAGCAGACCAAAACTTACTCTTCCAACTGCCACGCACAACAAATGACCGTTGATTTCAAATCATTAATGGGTTCTAACAACTTTTCAACGAGTCTAAATATAATATAAATATACTTAGAGTTACGTTTACATGATCGGTGTATGTAAAAAGTGGTCATCTTTAAGGCGGCTACTACTTCAAATAGACTTGTGTATATTTATATTCAATACCTGTGCTTCTGAATATTACATCAACAATTTTGATTTGTTTTTATTGAACTTCTTCTAATCTGTTTAGTATTATAAATTCAATGTAAAATATTTAGAGCGCAACCCACGCGCAGACACGCTCGCGTGTATATCTCTCTGTTTTAATTTATGTTAAGGTGACTATCGTCTTTTGTTTTCAGTGAGATCGAATAGTGCTGTCCTATTTATTTATATTTTTCTGTATCGATAATTGTAAAGTTTTACACGCCTGTCAATAAAAGGGGTGTTCTATATTTATGTGCACTTGATTTTATTTATTTAGTGTTTAAGCTGTGTAGGGTTAGGGTATATATCTGAATCGCTATTTAACTATAATTCTTAATACCTTAACAGATTTTGTTGTACGGGATATGGATCTTTGTATCAGTCCAAGTGACACTGACTAAAAAAAGGGCGTCTATAAGGCTGTTAATTAATTGTTTAGTGTAGTAGCCGTGTGGTTCTCGGCTGAGGAATCGTGAAGGGCCACGCCATCTCTAACCGCGGTTGTCGCAAAAAGCGAATAAAGAATTGGACTTGTATCTATCAGACAGTATATATAGTCATATGGTGCCCGGTTGACGGTAATAGGCTTGCCCCCTATTATATTAGAGTGACCAAATTGCAATTGGAAACAATGGGGGTATTTAATATAACTCTGCCTACCCATTTGGAGATACAGGCTTGAACGCATGTACATATGTATGTATGTTTAGTTGTTTCAAAATTATACATTTAGTAATTCGTTTTCGCATTGCGGGGTAACACAGCTTTGCCTGTCATTCTTGCATTACTAATCTTTAGCAATCAATTTCTTTGGTGTTAGACTATTAGGCAGTAATAGTCAATTTAGTAGTAAATATTCAAAGCATGTATATTTGTGATTATCAGATTATTCCGCGACCAAGTAAGCTGCACTTAATGCACTTCATAAAATGTGTAAATGAAATGCTGGCCTGTCACACTGTAATATCTCAACTCGAAATTAATTAACGTGTATTATTTAGTTACGCTACTAACTAATAAATTCTATTATTCGTCTACCTACTTTATTCGTCACCGTCAAACTTATCATGATGAATAACAAATGCTGGCTGTGCTTCGTCTCTGAGGTCTCTAGAACTGGCCTAAATAATGTAATTTCAGAACACTCGAATATTATATAACCTTTGTAAATAACATATTATAAAAATTCTAAATGCATGAAACGACAGAGTTGAACCGATGCTTTGCTAACAACCTTCTGGTTTATCGTCCATATCTGACAGAAAACTTTCAATAATTATAATATATATAATCGAAAAAAGTATATATTTGAAAAATGCTTATATCTATGCCCAAATTGGATTCACATAATCTACAAATGTAGGTATTCTACAAACATGCGTTGACATTATGAGTCCCAATGTAAAATAAGTAGTGGTGAGTGAGGAAAACAAAGAAGTATTTACCTCTTGCTCCCTGTTTACCTATAACAACGCAAATTAATGGTCGCGATTCTCTGTATATTTTAAGCGTAAACCCCCTAAGGGGTAGGCAGGAGTGTATTTAACACCCACATTATGTCAGTTAGAATTTGGTCCCACTTACGTATACGACTATTTATATACTGTCTGATAACAGTCCAATCCCTTAGTCACTTTTTACGACACCCGCGGGAAGAGGCCCTTATTATGTATATACACATATTGTGGTATGCTTTACGAAACATGACTTCGGATATTAAAAATATCTACATTTTTTCGTGACTGCCCAAAACCAGTGTACTATTTTTGCTGAATATATTCTACTCGTATCCAATTTTAATTGTATCTATCGCTAAAAAATAAACTAACAACAAACTTGTTCATATAAAAAAAAAACGACTTGAATAGGGAAAAGATCGTGACCTTGAACTCAAATGGAAACAACTTGTGTTGAATCACCACTTAATGTAATAAAATATATACATATATACCTATCTAGTTATAGCGTTATTAATTTGTGGTCTAATATGACTAACGGTGCCAAAAAAAACTTCAACTGTGGGATGTTTTATTTGTATTGGAACCATATCTACTTCAGAATTTATAGTTTTAATTAATAGCATAGTAATCACCAATCTATCTTTACTGGAGCTTTTACATAAATACATACGCTCACGCCTGTATGCCACTGTGTATCGAACACCTACATTTTGCTAATTATTATTAACTGCCTCGTAGGTATATCGGTTAGCACATGCAACTGCCGATCGAAAAGCCTCGGGTTCGGGGTAAAAAGTACTTTTTTCTAATAGTAAATTCTCACTAATCGCGTGCAGTTTGGAAGTGTGTTGTATTAAACCCTTGTGTCTCGGAGAGCATGTTAAGCCGTTGTCCCGGTTCTCATGAAAACCTATAAGGTCGATTTTGGGAAGTCAGTGCCCTCAAATATCCTGACAACTAGTCCAACTATTGAATTCAGTTAGCCCTCAGGGTTGCGGAGGTCAGATGTCAGTCGCTCCGTAAAAGAACTGATATTCAGGCAACAACTGGTTGGACTAGAAGTCAAGTCCAATAGGCATCAGAATAATAAAGCTAGGAAGAAGATTATTTTGCTAATTTTGGTTTTGGTCCCTCTAACGTTACCCGGTTACTTTAGTAAATAAGATGGGAAAATTGGGAGTAAAAGAAAAAGAAGGGAAGGTGTATTGCTTACACGTATGGAATGGGAAGTGTGCGTAGACTTTCCTGATGTCTCATTATCTCGTATCACTGGTTTTTTCGAACCTTGAGTAACATTTTATGGCTGAACATTAATATTTCGCTGTCTTATACTTACGATATTTTACAACTGCAATATGCAGAAATTTTTACACGTAATTTGCAAAAGAAATATGCAACTAAGTAATTCAAGTATGTGTCATGTATGATTCGTAAAAGAAGTTCAAAAACCTTTGGAAAATAATTGGAGATTACTATGAATTACGTAATTAAATTTGTTCCCACGATATGGATCTTTTTACATACTTTAAAAAGGTTAAAAAAGGTCAGAACAACAGTTTAAAATGTTAATTATGTGTATTACAATTATATTTGTGTCCCTTGTCTATGTATATAAACCGACACACATTTCGAATTCATATCCTTCAAAGAGATCATGTCCAAATTACGTAATAAAGCTACGTACACGGCAGATATTTGTACATATAAATACCACTTATATTTAAAGGAATGAGTTTAATTTTGTGGTAACTTAATTATGTTACAGACATAAAAATGTTGACCATAGTTGTTTTGTTTACTTCGCGCATAATTTTATCGAGCATTGTCTCAACACTATAAGAGAAATAGTATTTATAGTTTTATCACTTTTAGTTCAAAGTTATTGTAACACAATGTTTACTAGTACATTTCCAATATATTTTATTATTTCGATTGTGTGCATAAATCTGGGTCAAATAATTGCAATTTTTGAACCTAATTATAAAGTATAATACTTTCAGTAGGCTTGTTAATAAAGAAGTCATCGAATTGTATGGTAATAATGCCATAATAATTCTCATAGATATTTTTTGGTAGCACTGTGTTTGGAACTGCATTTTATAATATCCCAGTTGTAACATTTTTTTTTTTTTTGTACCCAGAATAGTCTTGCTATTATTAACATTAAAAAGACACTACAACTTCATACATATACAAATATATGAACTTCATGTATACTCATTAAACCAGCTGTACCCAGTCATGATTCACTGACCGATTGCTACCCCTAAAGGTCGTTGTGACACTAAATGTCAACATAACTATAATGCAAATTGATATCCAGTATAAAGCTCTCTACACACGACACCAATGCGAACACAATAACAATAATAGAACCGCATCACCGCTACGCTAGATGTGGATTTTGTATTTGGCAGCTACACCTGAACACTGAATATTTATCACGGAATTATTGAAATGTAAATATAATCTCCGACGGGACTCTGAATATCGTTCTCGGAGTTTAAAATTTGCGTCATACTAACGGACTACAAACGTCTTGTAATTTGAACTCTGGATCTTGGTAAGAGAGGACGCAGTGCCATTAAAAACCCTCCAATGGCTGGATTTCCAGTGATTTATTTAATGTCAATATACTATGCATAAAATTGAATTGCAATATTCTGTGTAATATATTTTTTCTTTTTTTAAGTATTTAAAAAAAAACCGCAAGTGCATGGTTGACTTTGAGGTTGCCGCCTCAGGGGAAAAGGTGTGGGGCTACGGTAACCTCACTCACTCAACAAGACAACGCAAGCATTACTTCAGGAATTTTAAATTTTGAGATGATTTACTATTTTCAAGTTAACTTACCTGTTCCTAAGGTCTTACGTAACACAGTATTTATTCCCTTATTCAGCACTTGAACTGCAATTCAAGAACAATACATGCTTACTCATCTTTCATGTAAATATAAATAGCACAGTCATCATCCAGAATCACTTCATTGACCTATATCACTCACGTCCCGGACTAATACAAACTTTCTCGTACTATTCCTCTTAATCATGCGTGATGATGTTGGCAGACATCCCGACAAACTATTTATCACCATGATATTTGTATGTAATAAGGACATAATATTTTGTAGAAATGGGTGTCCCGGCTAACGACCGATGACTGGACAGTCGTTCGATTTCTATATTTTGAGAACGTGACTAACGATTTTAAGGTGAGTTCAGTACATGACGTCTGTTGTATCACAAATTAATCAAACGTAAAACTGGTAGCTTACTTTACCGATACATATTATAAGCCAATAGCAACCTTCGCATGGAATAAATACAAGTTCAGTTTTCATTACACAAATAAATAATTCTACTGATAGCTCAGGATGTTATCCCATTGCGGTGACAAAACAGCTCATGAAAGATTTTATAATGATAACATTTTGTAACCAATAAGTTTGAGGCCGAGTGCCGCGCTAGACGCCGAGACGAGCGCTCGTATCTCGAGTGACTTCTTTACTGGCAATATTTTTTTCACAACTACCTACATTTATCTAAATATTGATTGACAATGAATGATGAGCCAGATACTGTTTGTGCAGCAAGTGATAGTAAATTACTAGATGAGGAAGTATTTAATCATATGGAGCATAAAGTCATTCGGTGCCTAATTGACCAGGCTACCAATCAGACCGACATTCAAAGGTGTGCAGAAAGAAAAGCAAAGAAGGGGAAAATGGGGTCATTATTTTTTTCTTTTTTTTTATACTATAGGGGGACAGACGTACAGACGGGTCACCTGATGGTAAGTGACACCGCCGTCCATGGACACTTTCAACTCAAGAGTCGCAAGTGCGCTGCCCGCCTTTGAGGGTGATGAGGGATGGGGGATGCAGGGAGCGGAAAGAAGAGAAGAGGGATGTAAAAAAGGAGAAAGGAGATGAGGGGAGAGAAAAGGAGGGGGGATTGGGCCTCCGGAAACCTCACCCAATTCGGGGAAATGCAACGCAAGCGTTATTTCACAACCGGTTTTTTTGTGAGGCCGTGGTATCGCACCGGTCGAGCCGGCCCATTCGTGCCTAAGCATGGCTCTACCACTGAAATGACGGTAATAAATATATGAAGGCGGAGTTGTCAAACTAATTTCAGCTACTGTGCTTATAGATTTCATGCGGTTTTTGATTATGCAATCTTCACGTGAAAAGGTATTCCGGCATTAATATACGTCAGCGTAGTATACGTACACAAAAAAAAACACGTTCCTGATGATAATAAAATGTTATTTGCTAATTTAGAAAATGGAACAGTGTAGATGGACAGTTGCGACTGGCTCGCCACTGGTATAAAACTGCGTGAATAATGGGGACAAAATCTTAACAGCTGTGTTCTTTCTTAGAATGTTTTGCAAATTCGATAAGAGGAAAAGTAGTTCGAAGAAAATTGAAGTTTTTTTTTTTATTGTGTAATCAATATAGAGTGTGCTATCTGATTTTCTTTCAAGAATAAAACTGAGATCATGCGACAAAGTTACTGACATTACTCTCAGAATAACCATACTAAACTGTACAATATGGCTATATTTTCGATGGCTGTTGTACAAACGGGTCGTAGAGTGCAGACCGCGAATGTATAAAAGGAAGCTTATTGAAGAAAACATAGAAATAAAGTATTAATATTTATTAACATTAAAAAGCAACATATAATATCTTCAGACAGCTCACACGCGGCCGTCTGATCCCAAACTAAGCAGAGCTTGTACTATGATAACCATACTGCAGCTATAAATACATATTTCTAAATACATATGTACATATACAATGACAGCTTTGAAGAGTTTTTTCAAAGTTAACGAAAATCAAAATTATTTTATTTATTTAAATGGGTTGTTAAAAGAATTAATACTTATTTTGTTAAATAATTGTAATTACGTTCGACATATCATTTTGATATATAACTATTGTCCTAGTTCAATTTATACAACCCAGTTGGGATACGTATTGTATTTGTTCACAAAACACGTGTTTAATCGCCAGCAATTATGATTTTAATGATTCACATGATTATAAGAAATTTTGTGAAAATATGAATGATAAGGTATCAGCGTCTGATGTGTAGCATTGCTTGTGTTCAGTAAAGGGTTACAAAATAAACAAGAAATAAATCATCGAGGTGATGGGGATGGATATTTTGTCGCGAAAAGGATATTTTGTTGTTGTTTGTTGTGTTTAATATTATCATTATTGTAGGGTATTATTTAAAAGTTGTGTGCAATACAGCTGCTAAATGCGTTTTATCAACATATGATAAACGTAATCTATACCTTAATTCTCATATGTGGATGCATTCGAGTATTCTTTAGCTGTATATAACATGTGTTTGTTTCTTGTGGATTGATGAGATCACAGTAGATATTTTGCTAATTAGATTTAAACATATAAACAAGCTGCAAATTTTTCACAAATTTAGATTAACTGGACGTTTTCCTTGTTTTACAACTACCCAAAGTCTATGTCTTACAAATATTTGACATATCGTTAATATCTTATATTATATAAAACAACGACAGATAAAATAATTTTATGATAGATACATGGTGCTCACATATTATATATTAACAAACATAGTACAAGTAGTATACGATTTCCATGGATATAGAGAATATTAACAAGTAATAAGTCAGTGTGTGAGTTACAATAATCGTGTAAAACAATGTTACAAAAATATAATTCCTTATACAATACCAGTAGCAACCAGTTTGATTTTGTCTCAAAATTGTCCTATGGAGCAGGACCTGCATGTTTCCAAGCGTACGGAAACGAACTTAAATTTCAATCGATGGTGATATGAAGCTCATTATTTTGCAATGTGGTGTAATGTATGTTTATTTTATAGATAAGAATGTAATTTAGGTTATCGAGTTCTACTAACACTACAAAAACTTCGAAGTTCTTTCTTTTAACGCAAAACTCGTCATTTGTGTAAAAAAAAAAAACATTTTTGTGTATACATCAACATGAATATATTTGGTAAACCTTCAAGAGTTGAACAAAACGTTGTTTCTTTGTTATTTTAATGTAGTTGAGTTATGAGTATTTACATTTGGCTACGTAAATTAATACTTTAATTTTTATTATTTTTCTCATCGGTTTTTTCAGTTATTTGATATTTGTAAATTTGCAAAAAGCATTCGCCTCGCCTAATGTCATGTTATGTGTCGTGAGACGTGGCCGTACTGGCCAACAGAAACAATAGCACTGCTTGAAAAATGATTTTTTAGAATAAAATAGGATGTTGTAGGATGAGCAAGAAGTCATTTCATCCGGGTCTGGGTTTAATTTATCATCTATAATAAGTATGTTTATCAGTAGTCTGGTTACCATAGCACAAGCTCTGCTTAATTTGGAATCAGACAACCGTGTGTGAGCCGACTAAATATATTATATTACTATATGTTGCTTTTAATGGAATTATATATAATTTAATTGTAAATAAATATTTATATTTTATTTTTACGTTTTAGTCAATAAACTTGCTCTAACAAATGTTTGTGTAATGGCCATTGGTTCGGCTGAAAATATAACCAGTTCATTACTAGTTAGGTACATTAGTTCAGTATGGTTATTATAAGAGTTATGTCTGTAACTTTGTCGGATGATCAATAATAAAAATCAATTTAGCAACAACGTATTCCTCATTTATATGTATATTACCGCTGATTATATTCATTCCGGAATGCAGTGCATGAAATCTATAAGCGTTGAGCTGAATTTTTTTTGAAAGAAGGGAGTAGGGTCAGGGAACCCCACAAATTTCGGAGAAATACAACGCAAGCGTTGCTTCACAACCGGTTTTCTGTGAGGCTGTATTATCGCACCGGACGAGCCGGCCCTTTCGTGCCTAAGCATGGCTCTACCACTGTTTAGGTTAGAAGTAAGAACTTGGAGCAGTATACGGAGGAGTCTTAGGAGCAGTATACAAATGGAACGGAAGAATGTGAGACAAGTGCGTTCAAAGAAATAGACAAGGTTCTCAGATTTACCCGGGTAAAAGATTGAATGGCAAACATACACATAATTAACAATTATTCGGAGAGCGTGACCTTCTAAAGATATTGCTAACGCACTGCAATGCTATCCGTGTAAGCAATATCCTTTTACTTCTTTAACCACTTTATCTTACCGTTAACTTTAAATACACTCTCGATGTTCACATATTTAGTGCCTTCAGATCACTTTAGTTTCATAATCTTACCCTTTCAGGTACACAAACGCGCATATATAAAAACTGAAGAATATTGTGCATGTTCACTTGCGCGTAATCTCACTGTTCCGTTTCTAAAGGTCCTAATGCCATTTCTTTTAGGATAAACATGTGTTATTCCACAATAGATACTTTATCCAATATAAAAATCTGTTAGAGGACTTCACTAGAGAGTTCCCGACCCTTTCCCATCTTATTCACAAAAGTGCCCGAATGATGTCAATGAGATTGCTTCCTATTATGTTAATTGTACTAAATTATAATCGGCAAAATGTGGCCTCTGCCTACCCCTACAGTATACCCAATACAGGTGTGAGTGTATTTATGTATGTAATAGTATTTTCAATATTGATTCGAATATGACTGCTACTCTTAAAGATTAACACGTTTAAACAAATAAATTCAAATCTTTTTCAATTCTTTCAAGATTACTAGTACTGTGTTGATGATTACAGCAGATGTCCGCAAATCTAAAGGATTTACACTCGGATCGTAAACACGCTGTATTTATAACTGCCTAGCTCCAAACTTTATATAGTCGGCCTTCAGCGATGTGCTACAATTAAAAATCAGAGAAATAAAAAACCTTTTGACAAATTTGCTTGTGGGCTGGTTCAATATAGATGATTAATTTTAGTTGACATTTTTTTTTGTATTTAGTCTTTTAAATATTTTGTGTTTCAATCTATCTTACTCACGGTGACTTAATCACGCCAAAAATTCCTAGAACTGCACCGGTTGAAAGACTGGGTAAACTGAAACCGATCCTTATGTAATTAAAGTGATTCAGTCAGAATTTGTAAATCTATGTCATCATCAGCCTCCTAGTAAACATTTGGAAGACTTGTAGACTCGGGAATCTAATATACAACCTATACAGACTGTATAGTAACCACACAACACAACCATATCCCCACACATTGACACGAAATAAGAAGACGAATAGAAGACTAATTAATTTACGCCCTAAACTTAAAGTAGACATGAATAGCGGAACATACGTCTATACATACGTGGATAAAGCTTTCAGTGTTTTTTTTTTTTTTTTTCTCAAGAACAATTTCAATTAAACAATTTTTTGGAAATTCTTTAGCGATTTGTTCAAATATGAAAATAAAGAGAACGGATTGTTAGAGGTTTTAGTGTTGAAGGTCAATGGTATATATGTAGATTATTTAGTCATATAACCATGGTCGTGGTCAACACAATTCACAATGAACTAAACCTCGGAAAATCCAAGTTCACGGTCAAGTTCATGCCTCTACGTATAAATATTAATTTGCAACATTGTTTTGTTCTTGTAATGTATTACATATTTTTGTTTAAATATGTTATCAATTCCTGAAGAAGGTAAAGTAATTATTACAAATCAAGTGTGAATGTCTTCTGATTACGCGATCTAGTATAGTATAGCTGGTGTTATTAAGGAAAATAATTGTAAAAGGAACTAAAAGCTTCAGACATCTCACGAACTGCCGCCTATTCCAATTTTACTATGGTAACTAAACGCTGATAAGAATATTTTTATGTTTCTTAATAAATATGTAGTATACATAATAAATATATAGAATACACAACGAGTGGTCATGCTCATCACACAATTATTTGTTCTGGGTGGCAATCCGAACCGAACCGATACGATCTTCAAACCTTCAAGAAAAGAGCGTACTCCTACCTAAAAGGCCGGCAACGCACTTGTGACTCTTGAGATGCGGGTGTCCATGGGCGGCGGTAGTCACTTACCATCCGGTGACCCGTCTGCTCGTTTGCCCCCTATCGCATAAAAAAAAATCGAACCCACGACCTACCGATTAGCAGTCAGGATCTCTAACCACTCGACAAACAATCCATTCAAAATACTAATAATTCACATAAGATACTTTAGCTACTTCATTTCGTCGCATCAATAATTTATTCTTTGTCCTTAAATTTTGTCATGTAATTTTAATATGATTTAATAAACTCCATCTATTAAAAGATACAGTGAAAATTAACTTCAACGGTAAGGCATACAGATACAAAGGCAGACAAACACGGGAGTGAGACTAAAAGGGTTCTGTTTTTTCATGTGACAAAACCCTAAAACACTCACCTCGTATACAACAGGACGTAACTGTAAACAACCAAGATAATCCTAATTAAATTTCACTAAAATACAAGAAAAAAAATTCCTCGGCCACTTCATGTCGCGTTCAACTCTCCAATAAGCCTACAGTTAACATAGCCTTAATATTCGTCTAGTATCTAAAAAATAAATAATTAAAGTATGAAAAAGTGTCCGGTTAGTTACATTTATATTAAAAAAAATACATACACACTTTTTTTACAAGTGTGTATGTAAATTACATACACACTTGTAAAACATACACCTGTTTTTTATGATCTTTGATTGTCTCTTGAAAGCAGAAAAACTATCAAAACTTCGAAAAAAAAAATACAAATAAAAACATAAGATCCTGAGGGGTTACGAAGTTCACTGGGTAGCTGGTCAGGAATTAAACATATGAATTTGTAACAGCATAACAGATAATAATCAAGAATCAGATAGTAGTAAAATGAAAAATGTTAATATTAGCGCATTTTTAACGTTACAATCTTTTAAAGTCTCATTTGTACTGATTGTCATATACTTTATTCATCATTTATAGAAGTTGACAATGCAAATATTCATTCCAAACAATACACTACTAATGTAAACACTTTAAATTGCTTAGTTCTTTTCAACAGACTTCAAAAGACCTTTAAATCGCTTAGTTCTTTTCAACAGACTTCAAAAAAGGAGAAGGTTCACAATTCGACTGTATTTTTTTTATGTTTGTTTTGTTGATGAGGGATGGGGGGATGCGGGGGTGAAGGATAGTTGAGATGAGGAGATGTAAAAGAAGAGAGGGGAAACTAAAGGGGGAGTAGGGCCTCCGGAAACCTCACTAATTTCGGAGAAATGCAACGTAAGCGTTCCTTCGAAATCGGTTTTCTGTAAGGCCATGTTATTGCACCGGTCGAGCCGGCCCATTCGTGCATAAGCATGGCTCGATGATACGAGTTAAAACTTACTCGTATACTCCTCAATGCATCCGTCTAGGGTCCCCTTTCCCTTTTGTAGACTTCTAATTTTCCCATTTTAATTCCAAAGTCATGACGGCAATAGGCTTGAACTATTATGACTTGCAACATTACGTAAATGGGACTAATTATATTCACCAAAATGTAGATGTTTAATAAATCTCTGCCTACCCCTTTATGGATACAGGCGTGTGTATGTATGTGTACGTAATCGATCACCCATCTCTCAGCATTGGCAACTCGCTACATTTGAGAGTGTTAATGTTCATCTCATTAAAAGCTTAGATATCCTCATTCGTTGCAGATATAGGCTTACATAACCGCTACATACTTTCTAAAACTATTGATAAGTACTGAAATGTAACTTAGTGCCGCGTGTATTTTTTAGTGGCAAAATACAATAGTAACTTTAGAAAAAGTTGAAACCGTTCTGACTACCTCTCTGGCACATAGCGTGTCAGTAGTGAATTTGATTGCAACTTTAACGGCCCCGAATACGAAATCCGCTTTAGTCAATACATTTTTGTATTACATCTTCTTCTACTTAAAATGAGAATGTGGGCGTGTGCTGCACCTCTACCTGCCCTTTCGGCCGACACCCGTGAGTATATATATTTAGAAAATAATATTATAAATAATCGCTTCTAATTTTCAGTGTTAGAGCCATGCTTAGGCACGAATGGGCCGGCTCGACCGGTGCGATACCACGGCCTCACAGAAAACTCACAGTTGTGAAGTAACGCTTGCGTTGCATTTCCCCGAATTGAGTGAGGTTTCCGGAGGCCCAACTCCCCCTCACCCCTTTTCTCTCCCCTCATCTCCTTTCTCCTTTTTTCCATCTCCTCATCCCTCCTCTCTTCTTTCCGCTCCCTGCATCCCCCATCCCTCATCACCCTCAAAGGCGGGCAGCGCACTTACGACTCTTGAGTTGCAAGTGTCCATGGACGGCGGTGTCACTTACCATCAGGTGACCCGTCTGTTCGTCTGTCCCCCTATAGTATAAAAAAAAGCAATAATATATATATAGCAAGCGTGGTAATATAATATTATTCCAGTGAATTAATAAATCTCTTTTATTAACGAAACGAGAATACCCAACGATTATCTAAAAATTTTTTTAGAACAAGAATACAATTATTTTGTCTAGTAAGCGGACTATTTTAAGGAACGTAAAATAGAATTTATTAACCTGCTTCACATATTTACATGCACATTCTCACAACATCACAAGATTCAGTCTTATGAGATTGGCTGCCGTCAGAGCCAAGACCGTCAGCTGAGGGTTTTGATTACTGATATTGCCCCACAGCCTGTTACTTCACGACTCGACAGCTAACAATCATTTTCATAACTAGATTCTTCTACAGTATTGACTACACAGAAACTTTTCCGACCTGAAAACAACGTAGCCTACCGTACTGTGCTGGTTATATGAACACTTAGTAGACAAGCTAACATGTATGTAGATACATATATGTATATAAATAAATAAAATGAAATTGTCTGTTTTTGAATATCAAAATAACTGTTTTTACTAAGTGTATGGGATTGTTTAACACTGAACACACTGCGTTTTTTTTTATATAAATGTCTGTTTTTTTCGGTTAAGCTCTGAAACGGAAAGACTGATTTCCACGGTACTTTCACTGGCAGATAGCTGATGTTATAAGGAGTTACCTAGACATTTTTTTTGGATTAAGTATAAGAGTTCCAGCTATTTGTAGTTAGGTACGCTGCAGGAACAGCAAATTTATGCACAACAGCACCGCTCCGCGCTCTTAAAAGGCACAACAATATTTTATCGCCTATATTACTTTTTAATAAACACTCCATCCAATAGAAAAATAAACATTAAAATCCGACTGATGGTTTGTGAGCGTTCTAGCGCGATGTAACAAACAAAAAGTCAATATAAAATATATGTCTATAATATAAATACAACTTTAAAAATGGTGACCACCACTCTATGACTATACTTATTGCTTTCCATCAGGCAAAGTGGAGTCACTACGGTAGGCTAATATAAAAAAAGAACTTGGTCTTTTTTAGAAGTGTATTATTGTAAGTTTATCTGATAACTATTTCAGTATTTCCATCTTCAGATTGGCCTTATAGACGATTTTAATCACTTCACTGCACTCAACCCCAAGGTGACCGGTTTAAACAATGTTTTATTTTTTCGTAAAAAGAGTATTTTAAGGGTTTGATAAACATACTTATATTTTTGTTATTTAAGTATTTTCTATCCCTGTAAATAAAATGACATCTCTAAGTGTACTAAAGTTGTGGTACACTATATATAGTAATTAATACATGTATAGTAATTGTACCTAAATGTATAGTATATATATAAAAATAGTTATATAAAACGCTTAAAATAACACAATTTTTCTTTCCACATATATAAAAAAACAAAACACTTTCAATAGAAGTATTTGAAGACCTATTAAGTAAAGTTAAACTCGCCGCCTCAATTTTCACGAAGTTTGTCAAGATTAATCTAATGTTAGAATCCTATACTGCAGAATATATCACTCTACCACGCTTGATTAAACACGAACAATTTTAATATACTAAATTCCTAACATAAATAGCTACACAAAAGACGGTAAAAAACTTACCATGTCGCTATTTTTATTAGTTTTGACACACAACGTTCCAGTTCGGAGTTAGGTCGCGGACTGGCGGCAGGTCGTTCGTCGCAAAAACGCCTGTAACGCCGGCTTCTTATCGCTGGTGACGTAACCGCTGCAATTCCTTCTATGTACCATTGGACATAGCATTGGCTGTGAAAGCACTTCAGTAATTGGAGCGGATTGCTCTTGGAATTTAGTGGTCAAGATTCCTTTGAGGATAAAAGTTGATGCGTTTACGTCTAGACTGGTTTAAAAGGCCGTTTGTAAGGACGTTTTATATGGGCACATATCACGCCTATAACCCAAAAGTGGTAGACAGAAATGTATTAGACAGTCACATTATGTCAACTAAAAAATAGTCTCACGTTATAGGAGGGAAGCGTATTGTCAACCAAACGCTTTGGGAATTAAATATAAGATTGTTAGAAAAATATTGAACGGGAAATTTATTTAATAAGGTAAAGCATACGCAGGAAACGGATATTGCTTATACGGATGGTTTGGGTATTAACCCGATAAACTAGTATCATACAACATATATTTACACAAGCTGTTACTAAACATATACCTGGCAGTAATTATTAGAATGCTTCTATATTTCAGATTGATGTAATGCATTGTCCTCGTATTTTATTTACACGTGTTACTCTTTCTGTAGCGAGAAAAGTTTATAAAATATTTGGAAACGAGATTCCTTGGAGTTTCTTGTCTGTTCTTCTTCATAGGATCTACATATTGGAACAGGCACCTAACTTCACGACTGACTTAGTCTGACTGACTTCTCTTGACAATTCTAAAATACACAAGATTGGTTTAATCAAGATTAATGGTTTTGATTTTTTTAATAACGTAAGTCAACCATATTAATTTTTTTTTATGAGATAGGGGGCAAACTAGCAGACGGGTCACCTGATGGTAAGTGACTACCGCCGCCCATGGACACCCGCAACTCAAAGAGTCACAAGTGCATTGCCGGCCTTTTAGGTAGGAGTACGCTCTTTTCTTGAAGGTTTGAAGTTCGTATCGTAGTCGTAAATGCAAATATAACATACTTAAAAATAGTTGTATATGAACTTTAAACAAATTTGATTATTTTTATTCGAGAAACAGAAACGACAAAAACTTTAAAGGGTCATGTAAGTTCCGAACTTATAAATGATAAATTTCACACGACTGTAATAGAAAATTCAGTCTCCGATAGCAAAACTAATATTCGGTTTTAAAACAGGAATTGGAACAAAACAGTAAGTTGAAATGTGCCCAGATTATTGTCACCTGACACCTCTCTTGGTATTATTTGATTTGCATTATTAGTTATATATATATATATATATATATATATATATATTAGCCTACCATAGTGACTCCACTTTGCCTGATGGAAAACAATAAGTGGAGTCAAAGAGTGGTGGTCACCATCGTCATTGCATGTCTAGTCAATGCAGCATAGTGACCCACACTATGTCGGCCTGGTGAGATGCTTTTTCACGCCCCGCTTAAAAGACCCGGGATCAAAGTGGGAAGGAAACACGTGCGCTGGTAGGGAATACCAGGCTATCACCGATCGGCACAGGAAAGGAGAGCCAAACCGTTTCGTTCGGGTACGTATATTTTCGACTCTCAAACGATGACTCCTCAGGCCAGCACGTGTAGTTCTGTAGAGGAAGGGAGAAGGTGGGACTAATTGGAAGAGCTCGTCAGAACACTCCCCGTGATGTAGGCGATAGAGGACTGCCATAGAGGTGACATTTATAAACTGTTGCTGCAGTAAAAACCCTGAATAATTATAATGTAATTGAGTGTTAACTTCTAACGTATGTGTCTGTTAATTGTTTAAAAGTTATAAATTGGAACGCTTTGGCACGAATGGGCCGACACGATCGGACTAATACCATAGTAATACCAAAACATTGTGTAGTGGATAATTGTACTCTTCTGCAATTTTAATAATTTAATTTTTTTAAATATAATTTTAACTATATCTTATGAAAGTAAACTATTGGTAAATTGTCTACTTGCCAGTTGTAAACAATGTCTCTCTACAACATAATATATAATACAATAAAACACTATTTTATGGTGTGCTATTAAGGTGCTAACAGTAAATAAACTAAAATAAGGATATTCAAATAAAGTAACCGATAGGTAGGGAAAAAGCTGTTAAATAGGAAGAAGAAACAATATAATATAAGAAGATATAAAATGAGAAACATGGCTCATATTACATTGTACTGATTATTTAAAAAAGTCTCTCTTCTAAGTTCAAGTGCTTCTATCTTCCATAAATACCGGTATGATTTCAGAACACCGGTTCCAAAGAAACGCTTGCTTTGCAATCCCCCGAAATAAGTACAATTTCTGGAGGCTGTATTCCCTCTTTCTTCTTTCCCCACCCCACATCGATCATCCCTCTTCACCCTCAAAGGCGGGCAATGCACTCACGATTCTGAGTTGCAGGTGACTCCATGGACGACAGTTGTCACTCATCAGGTGACCAGTCTGTTCGTCTGTCCCCCTGTATAATAAACAATATCATATATTAAAAAACAAAACTGGACTTAAATTTATTTAGACTTAAAAGAGAGAAGAAAAAAACATTTTTATTTCAAGTCACTGTAAGTCAAGTCAATTAGGTTTAATAAAGTTGTCATAAGTGTAAAAGCCATTGGAGACAGGATAAGATTAACGGAAACTTAAATGGTTTATTTCAGTACTTAAATTCCACTAAATATGATATTTCCTTTTATTTACAATTACAGGACATACCAGGACATCACTTACCACAGAAATAAACAAGGAAATAATTCCTATTTCCTACACAGTTGTACATATAACCGTCAAATTTATTATTATTATTTTCATTTTAATTCATAATTTAATTTTAAAACAAAAATACTTTTATTTTCTCTGACTTTAGTTAATCAGGAATTGATAGTTGTAACTAAATTGATAGGTTGTCTTCTGACATGTGCCTCCTCAAGCTAATTCTATTTATTTCTAACAAAAGCAACGCTTACTTACACCTTATAGGCGAATCATCCTCACATCATCATGTTATTATTATCATCATTACATCATGCGCTTCTCCTGAAGTTTTTTGCCTCGCACAACCAGCTTATGGAACAAATTGTCGCCTGCCGTATTTCCGAACCGATACGACCTTCAAACCTTCAAGAAAAGAGCGTACTCCTACCTAAAAGGCCGGCAACGCACTTGTGACTCTTGAGTTGCGGGTGTCTATGGGCGGCGGTAGTCATTTGCCATCAGGTGACCCGTCTGTTCGTTTGCCCTCTATCGCATAAAAAAAAAACATCTTTATAAAGGCGTTCCTGTTAGCCTAGGTACCATTGTTAGTTGAAATTTTTAGTCCACTTTTTTATTTGTGTACTCATATGTCCAGTCCGAATAACTTTCGGTCACCTTTGTTGTTATATATCTACAGACAGCCCTCCTATCTTGTTTATTAGTTTCGGTCCCATCATTTTCCTTTCCACGACCACTGGTTGATATAAAATAATTAGTCTAATGACTGCACGGACGGATGGCGTAGCGGTTTAAATGGTCCCCTCTCCACTACGCTGCAGCGCCGAGTGTTTTAAGTTCGATCCCCGTACGGGACAACACTTAGTGTGATACTCAACTTGTTGTTTTAAGTCTGGGTGTTCTTTGTGTCCTTTGCTTGAATGTTTAAAAAATCTTATTTATTAAACAAAAGTGAGTGTAATCATCACTCTGTAGCTTTAGAGGTTAGTGAACCTGATTGTTAAGCCGTGATCACAATTTTCGCACCCACAACGTTTGACTCAGTAGTGAGTATCACTAACCACTAAACCTATAGGCCTATAGGATTGTAGTTATGAGTACGTATATTATATGTACTTTCGCTGACAGAAACAAACCATACTGAAGCCAAGGTTAATAGAGAATAGATACATCTTTATAACTATAACGGATTTAATTATAGATTTAGAAAAAAAAGGTTGTGGACTGCATTTACAATACGGGACAAAACGTAAGAGGGTACGGGATTTGTCGTTTATCGCATATATATAAACCACATATTACAATATTATAATAATAAATACCACATTTAAATAAAGAAATAAACAACGCATGGAGCTATTTTTTTTGCTGCTTCTTATGTCATGGGACCCTCTGATTACAGACTAAAGCCTGCAACGTCACGGGTGTCTTAATTCAAAACAAAAATTAAGTAAGAATTCTAAAAGTTGCCTTAAAAGAACTCCTCCTTTGTTACAGTCGAGCAGATCCCCAGACCGGTGTGAAGTGACCAGACTTCTGCATCAATTGTGCAGTGGAGACACTTCGGGGTAAGTGTCTTTTTCTCCTATCTAATTAAGACAGTGTCTGTTCGCAACGCTCTTAATCCTTAACCATGCGACTGATCATCAATAAATTTTGGATACACATTACCAAAATTACAAAAGAGGACCGAGGATAGGACACTTCATCCACAGAAAATGTAGAAAACGTGGAGAACTGACGATGATAAATGATATATACTCACGGTGTTTTAAATTTTTTATTTATTTTTGTCGTTTGAAACCCCCACGAGTCATCACCTCACCCGAGCTGAATATGAGATGAGACTAAAACTACATGGTGCTCAAAGCCTTCGGGAAACCTTGGCAAAATATTGGTTTTATCTGGATCGGCCCTTACTTTCCTATAACCCTATTAAAAACTACATAAACACACACTCTATGTCCTTGATACGCAAATATTCAAATTCAAATTAAATTTCTTTTTTTCATAAAAGGCAAGCTGGCAATTCAAGCTTATTGCCGTCAACGGGGCACTGCTCTAAAAACTATTTTACTCCACCGAGAATCACATGAAAAGATACTACGCCTACAAGTAAAATTAAAAAAAAAATATAACCCGACTGCATTATAAACATGCACATTTTTTGATAAAGTTATTTCAAAAATTTATACCCTACGTCACTGCCACAATTAAGATGATTTAAATAACACCTCAATCAAGCCCTTTGGGCTCTAAGGCCTGGAAATATGCATGAAAACATAACCCTCCATCTGCCACAGTCCGGTAAAAACTAGAAAAATTCAATAAGGAGTACATCGTATACCGAATGAAATGAATTGAAAGTATTGGATTTTAAACTAGTTGCAACTAATATGTCCTATTAATACAAGTGAATCACACAAGTCTTAGACGATCAGTTTAGTTAGTTTAAACTAAAGCATAGCCGAATTATTAAAACGCTATATACATAATTCAATAATAAATACGGCTAAATCTCGCTATACAACATTGTGCATTCTCATATATACTTAAAATGAACTTCTCAGTCATAGACCCGAAAATAACTGAAATCAATTTTGATTTAGTACTCCTAAAACATCAGCAATACCGATACGGACTTTCGTTATGTAAGTACCGGGCGCAAATCTCTTTTTCCGTCTCTTTCTAACATTATATTTTAGAGTGAAACAGTGTGTTACAAATGCTCGTCGTGTAGTCTCACCTACTCGCGTGCCCTTATTCAGCGGTGTGACTAATTACAGTTGATGGGATTATGTGTAAAACTTCCGAACTCTTAACGGTTTTTATATCCGACTACCTTTTGCAAGCTGGTTCACTCGCATATAAGTATTTTGTTGTGCTCTCGCTCGCTACACTTTATTCGTATTCAAATTCGACCCTATCTCCATCTCGGTACAAAAACGTAAAAAAAATATAATAATCGTTTCAGTAGTTAAGGTGTGAAAGCTAACAAGCTAACACAATTTCGCATTAAAGTTAGGAAGTTAGAATATTAGTTCGGTGTACTCAAAAGGTTCCGCCAAATTATCGTCTGTTATATTACAATTGGTTATTTGGTTTGTGCAGTCAGTTGGCAATTTTCTGTCTTAAATTACAGTTGCCGATTTGTTTTCCCCTAAAATGATGAAGATTTCTTTCTGCTAAATTACTTCTGCTATATTACTTTATTCGTTGTGAACGTATTTATAAGATTTTTTGCAAGGATTTTAAGCAAATTATTTTATCAGAAACAGCACTTGATACCTCTCTCCACGTTTTAATATCGTTCTTCATTTTAGCTGCCATTTCCAGCTAGCTTTAACGGTATCGGCAAAGCTATAGAGACCAAATACTACAATTTGTATTGTATTATTTTATTCTCAAACCAAAGAACAGTACGAGCATTCTTCTACAGTATTAATTAACATTGCGACTTATTCTTATCGCATATGGCGATCTCTTCCAGACAACCTTCAAGTCCCTTCCTCGAAGGGTCAGAAGGTTGATGATGCAATCGTGTTTAAATCACAGAATAATAATTAAGCGTATCGTCATCAACGACATATTCATGACTAATTCGTCTCGCCTGTTCGTCGCTTGGCTTTTTGCTACCAAGACTTATTTCTGTTTATAAAGATATCTAATTACAATAACACGGTTCGGTACATGGATTTCCAAAAAACCGTGTAATCGGTTTGACAATGGGTAAAGATATTAGGCTGTCTCATTTTTTATTTTTAACCCCGGACGCAAAAAGAGAGGTGTTAGAAGTTTGAGGTGTTTGTCTGTGTGTTTGTGTGTAGCTCCTAAACTACTAGAATGCTTCTATTTAGATGTTATTTTCTAATCACTGGAGGTGTTTTCAAATCTGTATTATAATTTATATTTCTCAATGATATAGGTAAGTTACACCTTTGAAAAAAGATACGTATAATAAAGAGTTTTATTTTTGTTAGTAATAATGTGATCGCAGAAAATTTTAGAACATTGAAAAGAGTATAATACGAGTATATATTTATCTAGAGCCTGATCTTCTCTAGATTTTTTTTTCTTTTGTTTTTATGCGATAGGGGGCAAACGAGCAGACGGGTCACCTGACAACTGACAAGTCAAGAGTCACAAGTGCGTTGCCGGCCTTTTAGGTAGGAGTACGCTCTTTTCTTGAAGGTCGTATCGGTTCGGAAATACGGCAGATTATGTTGTGAATTAATTATCTTTTGATTGTCTTTTAAAATAACTCGTACAAAATTCGATTGCACTGATGGCGATGGCGAGTGGTCTAAGTGGTCACTTTGTCAATGCTCTGCCGTGCCGAGTGTTGTGGGTTTGATCCCCACACTGGAAAACACTTTGTGTAAACCTTTTGTTTTTCCGCTTTGTTGTTCCGAATCTGGGTGTTCTTTCCCCTCCCCCCCCCCCCCCCGCGACAGGAATTAATGCTAGGGGGATTCTTTAAAAAAATAATCAAACACTGTCAATACTTATACACCACCATTTTAAAGGAAATTACTAAATCCAAATAAACTACTGCGTGGGTTGGCCACGCAGAGCTCTGTACTCAGGTGCTTGATAAATGGGCACAACCCACAATGTAACGTCGCGGGCGTAAGAGTGTACCAGATCTGACTTAATATTAATTAAGTCAGAAATATCATTAATTAAGTAAAAAGATCTTTATAAAAAGCTAGTGGGGCTATTGTTTGACGACCTAAGTTGTGCGGTTGGCGAGTGTTGAATTGGAACGTCGCCATTCTTGTACATATCAATCTGCAGCAGATCTGATAGTTTCTATGTAGGTATGTATTTACAAAAAAAAAAAACGGAAAAGTGCTAGATTGACCCTCGCTCTGAGGGTTCTGTACATGTATATGTCGGAGTTATCGCGTAATATGTTTTGGTTTTTCCTTACTTTACCACCCTAACAGCTTAGAGGTGGATTACTGTCTGTAGAGTGGAAGGAATTCATTGAAAAAAGATATTAGAAATAGATTGTCAGTGTTAACAATTAAAAAAAATACGCCATTAACATCATATACACATATACCTAAATACATATGTACATACATACACAAATACTTACATACAAAACAGAACCCACCTTTTTGTGCACTTGGGTAATAGTCTATTGCGGGCATCGCTCTTCAAAGATAAATATATATACAATAAAATAACAAATTTTCAATTTTCCCTTTACTTTAGGGTCTTAAAATCTTATTAGAAGTGAGGATTGACATAGAGATGTCACTCCCATTATTTAGACTATTCAAATGACACCTCATATGTACGTAATCTATCAAGCCACCTTTGCTCTAAGGACTCGCGAAAGAAACGTCATACTTACAAGTACATACATGCCTTTTCTAAAGTCTAAATGAAATCTTAAAATAGGCATTTTATCTCTGTTCAAGTTTCTAAAAGCCAATTGATTTGCTGGTTTGACACCAAACAAGTAATTCCGTTGATGTTACAGATATTTGTAACACCTCGTATCTTACAAGTATATATGTATGTATCTACAAGATTTACAGGTTTACGTGGTGACTTTAGGAACCTTTATTCAAGAATACGAGTATTATGTTTTGTTTTCATGCTGAAAATTTAATACAACACACATAGAATTGTATCCCCGACGGAGCTTTTGGGAATTAGATGGGAAAGTTTAGAGTATACGGACAGAAAAGGGTAGGAAGGGGATATTGCTTCTACAGATGAATTGGGGGAGTATAACTCGAACTAATATATCATTACTATTTACTATAGGGGGGGACAGACGAACAGACGGGTCACCTGATGGTAAGTGACAACCTCCGTCCATGGACATCTGCACCTCAAGAGTCGCAAGTGCGCTGCCCTCCTTTGAGGGTGATGAGGGATAGGGGTTGCGGGGAATGGAAAAAAGAGAGGAGGGAAGAGGAGAGAGGAAAGAGGTGAGGGGGAGTTGGACCTCCGGAAACCTCACTCATTTTGGGGAAATGCAACTCGAGCGTTGCTTCACTACCGGTTTTCTGTGAGGCCGTGGTATCGCACCGGTCGAGCCGGCCCATTCGTGCCTAAGCATGGCTCTATCACTGTTAACAGTTCATCACGTCATCAACCCTGACCTTAAGTTTTGCTTATAAATGCCATTATTTTTATTTACCTACCTTTCAGTTATTCTAAATAAAATAAATAGGTATGTAGAAGTGTGCCCATGATTAATGCTCACTCAGGTATCTGATACATGCGGTCTGCGGGCGACGAAACTTTGGGGAGTTCGTCGCCCGAACAGATGCAGGCCCGGGAGGCAACGCGCAGTGTTCCGTGCGTCTCTCAGAGTACTGTGACCAAAGGGTGATGGTCACAGCGGGTGACGGGACCCGCCTTGGGTGACACGGGTCAGTGCCGGTTGGAGGCAGCGGAAGAATGCCACGGCGTTTACCAACCCAAAATAATAGTATAGTCACATCAATTAATCTGCTATTCACGTTGTTTTTTCATACTAATAATATATTTATGTATTTAAATTTCCTATGAAGTTTTCATATTACTTGTATATTGATTGTTCTTATCATATTATTATCTTAATAATCCACAGTTATCTATTTTTATTTTGTTATGACACAATTCCGTTGAAACAACAAATGATTTTCCATTAATTGTTCTACAATTTCATCTAATCTGATAAGACGTATTTGTGTATGAATGAATAACTGCGAAAACCTTGAACTTGTTCATATTTTTATATATAAATTAGTCATTGCAGTTTGTTGAAGACGTGGCTTGTATTCATGATACGTTTTAGGCAAAATTGCCTTGAGCCACACCCACGTATTGTCTTTCTCTAATATCTCCGATGATATCATTATAACATGGTTATATATTTGTTGTGACATCAGGTGGTCAAATTTTGTAGCTCGTTCTTTATAATATTAAATATATTATAATAATAATATAATAAGTAAAAAGAAGAATAATAATTAAATAACTACAATTTTTGACGGACCATTGTTTCTATAACCTAAGCGAATACTTGAATACTAGCTTTAGATCATTTTAATGTAAAATGTGATTGTAATTCAATTTTAAATCACAAAAATATTTAAAACAACCTATAACAGTATCGCACCGGTTGAGCCGGCCCATTCTTGCCTAAGCATGGCTCTACCACTGTTATACTGTACTGTTATAGGTTGTTTGAAATATTTTTGTGCTTTAAAATTCATCAAGGCCTCACAAAAAACTGGTTGTGAAGTAATGCTTGTGTTCCATTTCCCCGAAATTAGTGAGGTTTCCTGAGGCCCAACTCCCCCTTTCCTCTCTTCTCACCATCCCCCCTCTCTTCTTTCCCATTACCGCTTTCCCCCATCCCTAATCACCCTCGAGGCAGGCACCCTCAAGGTGACCTGTCTGTTCGTCTGTTCCCTTACATTATAAAAAAAAAGTACATAGCAAATAAGGTAAATTGTAATGTACTCTATATTTTAAGACCACATTTCTTGTATTACCACAATATGAGTATACTGCAATAATGATTTCTTTTTGTCGTGTATTTCTCCGTGGACTTGAATTAGGTCACACTATCTCTTAACGTGGGTGTCTTTAAAGTTTGCTTTGACAAGCACCTGCACTCGGTTGCCAGGAGGGAATTGAGTCCTACCTGCCACCACTGCGACTGCAGTGAGGACTCGGCCTCGCATACGCTTGCAGCTTGCCCTTACTACAGTCATCGGAACACGCACCACACGCAAAAAAAAAGGGTGACGTTAAAGTTGACTAAGGGGTTGGACTGTTATCAATCAGACAGTATATATGTATATATATACATATATATATATATTATATATATATATATATAACTGTATATATATTATATATATATATATATAACTGTATATATATACATATATACAGTCTTATAGTAACCGTCTGACGGCAATAGTCTTGCCTACCTAGTATGTTAGTGGGTCCACGATTATAATTGGCAAAGTATGTTTAATACCTTCTGCCTACCTCTTTCGGATACAGGCGTGAGCGTATGTAGTCGTATGTAAAAAAATTGGAATTTAAATGTTGTCAGTATACATTAAGGAGGAGGGATTTTAATTCGGTTGGATTTTTTTTATTGTTCCCAGTTTTTTAAATTAATTATATTTTTGGTTTTTGACTTAATGGAAACAATAAAATAGGTATCTAATCTTTGTTCCCTCACAACTTTGGTATATGCAAAGTTCATAGTTACTGTAATGGCTCTCGTTATAGGTAAATACACACATTATCAATAAATTTATCAGCGAATGTATCAATATTTGTTTTAATATCAATGACTAAAGCCATATTATCACGAGTTTATTAGGAAATACATATTTTATTTTTGTTTGTTCATATCCTGCAAGTATAAGTAAAACTTATACCGAAAATTTCGTAATCAAAATCGGTCTTGGGCAGTTAATATCCATCCATTAAATACCAAACGACACACAGCAATTAATTACTAAATTGTTTACACAGTTTATGGTACTGCAACCTCACAAAACAGTAAAATACTTATATTATTATTAATGTTATTTTTTTATAATATAGGGGGACAGACGAACAGATGGGTCACGTAAGTGACAACAGCCGTCTATGGGAACCTGCAACTCAAGAGTCATAAATGCGTTGATCGCCATTAAGGTGATGAGGGATGCGAGGTTGGGATAAAGAGAGGGAGGTGAGGTGAAAGGAAAGAGGAGAGGTCCCTCCTTTGGGCCTCCGGAAACCTCATTAATTTCGGTGGAAATACAACGCAAGCGTTGCTTCATGTGTTATTATGTTGACACAAAATAAATGATGATCCATTTGTTAATTATTTTACAATTTTAGACAGCATCAAAACTCACGGTAACTCTTACAATTGTCTCAAATTTATTTCGGGACGGTGGTATGTATGAGTTTCTTTTACGGCCAGCTGCTGCCTGAAGCCATATCTACCAGTGAATGTTGTTTTTTTAAGACTGAAAGGAAGAGATTTGTGGGTGGAAAGGAGTAAGGGAGTAACTTGGGGTAACAAAGTGGTTTGTCTTATTGATGCCGACCAAAAGACTAAATATTAAAACAATAAACAAAAAAAATACTATTATATCAGAAGAGTACATGCATCGAGTATGTCCAAGTACCATCTATTATATACGAGTATAAATATATATACAGTCGTGGTCAACTAATTAAGGACATTCAAGATAGTGGACAGCAATAACCGGCTATGTACATATAAATATAAACCCCTGTTGATTTCTCAGTAACTATTATTTGCATAAGTTGATCCGATTATTATACTATAAATGGCTGTAAATAAAAGATTAAATAAATATAAAAAAGTGTTTAATATCAAAGGTTAACCATGTATTCAATTTAAGGTACAATTCTGTAGCTGGACATTTAATTAAGAACAGTAAAGTAAAATGAAAAATAGAGTTAAACAGAACTAATAATCTGCAGTATTTTAATTTCTTTAACAACTTCATTTTATTACGGGTAAAATCAGTACCCAGTAGCAAAACCTTTGTTAGTAATTACCGCTTGACACCGATGTGGCACAGACATTATCAGTTTCTGACATATTTCAACAGGAATGTTTACCCATGCCTCACAAAAAGCTTCATTAAGTTCATCTAAAGTTGTGGTACGATAAATGGCAACTTTTTTCTTAATTTCGTGCAAAAGGTGCTCGATTGGGTTGAGGTCGGGGCTATTTGCTGGCGAATCTAGCACTGATACCGACTGTCTGTTAAGAAACGACTTGACTGAACGGGCTGTATGTTTTGGGTCGTTATCATGCTGAAAAGTCCACATAATAGGAAGATGTTCCTCAGCATAGGGAAGCATAGTTTCTTCTAATATTGCCTTGTATTGATGTTGGTCTAAGTTACCCTGAACTTTCCTCATAGGTCCCACTCCACGTTCAGAAAATGATCCCCACATTTTAATGTTTCCTCCGCCATGTTTCACCTGCTTTTTTGTGAATCTTAGATTCATTTCCGCTTTTACAGGACGCCGTACGTATTGCCTTCCATTTGAAGAAATCAAATTAACCTTGGTCTCGTCAGAGAATAATACATGTTACCATTGGTCGTAGGTCCAATGTCCATATTTACGTGCAAACGCCAAACGTGCATTTCTATGCTCTTTCTTTAACAACGGTACTTTGCGAGCCACTCTTCCGAACAACCCTGCTTCTACCAGACGTCGTCGAACTGTCCTCGCTGATACACTGACTCTTTCGTCTGCCCCAAACACTTCATGTTTAATTAAAATAGAGCCTAGAAACGGATCTTTCTTAGCTAACCTGGTTATCATTCTATCTTCTTGCGGAGTTGTTTTTCTCGATCTTTTTTTTCTGGGCACATTTAAAGTTGTGTTATTGCGCCTGAAATGTTGCACTGCATTGCATACCATAGTTTTTGAACAATTTAAATATCCTGCTATCCTTCGGTATGACCAACCACGCTCGACAAACTTCATGATAATTTTTCGTAGTGTTGCATCGCAACTTTTATTTTTGCCCATTGTTCTTCAAAATAACTCTCAAAACTTGAAATTACAAATCTAGATTGCCGCCAAAACTACCACAAAGAATAGGAGAAGAAAGAAAATAATAATTGAGATTCAGATTTTGAAACTAGAACGCAATATCTCAGTGTCCCTAATTAAATGGCCAGCCAGCATTCCTTGAACAAATAGCACTGTGATCATCTATCAGCTATACTGTAAAGAGGTTTAATGTTTAAGAAGTTGTTATTGTTTGTATAATTAGGCACATAAATGACTAATTATACTTACATGTAAAAGATGTGGAATATTGTTTAGACTCGTTGGAAAATAAAAAATAAATTCACAATTTGGATTAACTATAGAGTGTCCCTAATTAGTTGACCACGACTGTATATATATATATATGTGTGTGTGTTTATTCTTAAGCATTACCACAAAAAATCCTTCACTTGAACTTTCTTGAAAGTATCGAGAGATACAGCAACTTTCAATTAGAGACCCAACACCCAGTGACCTTCGCCGATGACATCAGTGGGGTCCCTCGATGACATTCCGATATTATTCCATACGATCACGTAGTAGCACACAGCGTACGTTTGCCTTTATTGGCAGTTTATGTGCAAGCTACATCCCATTGTTCTCTCTGTAGTCAACCTCCACTACTTATACTTCGAAGTTAGGACAAAAATACATGAGGGATAAATCATCATTGGTACCTCGCTGTTACCTAATAGTTTTATGTTTAGTTTGAATCCGTGAAAATTGCGGCTAAACAAGTAAAATTAATTAAAAATATTAAAGAATATTATATTTTAATAGTGGCAGAGCGTGAATGAGCCGGCTCGACCGGAAGCAACACTTGCGTTGCATTTCCCCGAAATTAGTGAGGTTTCCGGAAGCGCAACTTCCCTCTCCTTTATTCTCACTTGTGACCCCACCCCTTTTCTCAACTTCTGATCCCCCTCTCTTCATCCCTCATCACCCTCAAGGCCTTGAGTTGCAAGTATCCATGGACTGCGTTGTCACTTACCATCAGGTGACCCGTCTGTTCATCTGTCCCCCTATTATAGAAAAAAAAAAACCTACTGCATTCTGCTTTTTACCTAAAAACTTTTATAAACTTAATATACTTCCCTATATTAAGTTTATAAAAGTTTCGAAGGACCGCGTTTGTTGTAATTTAGTGGCTATGACGTTAAATAAAAGAATATTCATAGCAATAGAAAGAACTCTGATAATAACCTGCTTTAATGCGCACGCTCCACGTCTTCAATATTTCTTGCTATCCTTCGCTCATACTCAGCGGCATTGAGTATTATAATATTTTTAAAATCCTTTCCAAGTGGATTTCGATTTTTTTTTTTTTTTTATGCGATAGGGGGCAAACGAGCAGACGGGTCACCTGATGGTAAATGACTACCGCCGCCCATGGACACCCGCAACTCAGGAGTCACAAGTGCGTTGCCGGCCTTTTAGGTAGGAGTACGCTCTTTTCTTGAAGGTTTGAAGGTCGTATCGGTTCGGAAATACGGCAGGCGACAATTTGTTCCATAAGCTGGTTGTGCGAGGCAAAAAGCTTCTGGAGAAGCGCACAGTGGTGGAGTGCCAATCGTCCAGGTGATGGGGATGGATATTTTGTCGCGTAGGACGATGGCGGAAACCAGCAGCCGGTATAAGTCCGAACGATTCCTCTGAACACTCCCCATGATACAAGCGATAGAGGATGCAGAGTGAAGCTACATCTCTACGCAACGCCAAGGTGTCAAGTCGATCAGAAATATCTTGGCAGTCGATGATGCGAGTCGCTCTCCGTTGAATGCGGTCAAGAGGCAGAAGTTGGTACTGGGGTGCACCTGCATAGAGATGAGAACAGTATTCCATGTGCGGCTGAACCTGCGCCTTATAAAGTTGCAGGCGGTGGGCCGAAGTAAAATACTGTCTCGATCTGTTTAGCACACCAAGCTTCTTCGAGGCTAATATGGCCTTACTCTCTAAGTGACCGCGAAACTGGACTTCGCTTGATATATCGACGCCAAGGATTCCGATACTGGCTGATGCAGTTAGGGAAGTGCTCTCAAATTGAGGTGATACGACCAATGGCATCTTTTTAGCGGTGAACGCGCAAACCTGTGTCTTCGTGGGGTTAAACTGGACTAGGTTAAGTCGACCCCAATCTGAAACTTTTGATAAAGAAGTTTCAATTTCAGACACAAGTTTGGATCGGCTTTCGATGACGTTTACCCGAGAAATGTTAGCGCGGCCGGTGTAAAGGGCATCACTCGTGCTATCGTCCGCATAGCAATGGATGCTGCTAATCTGCAGCATGTCGTTGATATGCAGAAGAAACAGCGTGGGTGATAGCACACAGCCTTGTGGGACACCAGAATTAACAGACTTGGAGTCGGAGCATGCACCGTCAACAACGACCTTGATGCTTCTGTCTGTAAGAAAACTGGTGAGCCAATTGCACAGTTTCTCGGGAAGCCCATAGGAAGGAAGCTTCGCAAGGAGCGCTTTGTGCCAGACCCGATCGAAGGCCTTCGCCACGTCCAAACTAACGGCCAACGCTTCCCCCTTGGTCTCGATCGCCTGTGCCCACCGGTGAGTCAAGTATATGAGAAGATCACCAGCTGAACGACCCCGACGGAAGCCGTATTGTCGATCATTGAGGAGCTGGTGGTCTTCTAAGTACCGGAGGAGCGATTGTAGTACAACTGAGAAGTTGTTCAAAAGGTATGTTGTATTTGGAGAGCTTTTCAAACCAGCTTCGTGGACATCAGCAATAATCAGTCGTCAGATGTCAAGAAAGATTAGGGTGTGGACCGTTTGGTTTTTTTTTTTCAGAATCTCAAATCATCAAATTTTATCTAATTTTTGTTTTATTTATAACAGTTGTATTGTAAATGGAGCGATCAAAAATTTCCCGGTAATGTTATAAAAACCACAAGAACTATACAAGCAAATATTTTATTTTTGAACAAAATACCTTATACATTTGGATATTTTTTTTCTTTTTTTTTATATTAGCCTACCATAGTGACTCCACTTTGCCTGATGGAAAGCAATAGGTGGAGTCAAAGAGTGGTGGTCACCATCCTCATTGCATGTCTAGTCAATGCAGCATGGTGACCCACACTATGGCGGCCTGGTGAGATGCTTTTTCACGCCCCGCTTAAAAGACCCGGGATCAAAGTAGGAAGGAAACACGTGCGCTGGTCGAGAATTCCAGGCTTTTACCGATCGGCACAGGAAAGAAGAGCCAAACCGTTTAGTTCGGGTACGTATATTTTCGACGCACAAACGGTGACTCCTCAGGCCAGCACGTGTAGTCCTGTATAGGAAGGGAGAAGGTGGGACCAATTGGAAGAGCTCATCAGAACACTCCACGTGATGTAGGCGATAGAGGACTGCCATAGAGGCGACATCTCTTCGCAACTGCAGAGGCTCAAGAGACTGATCTCAGGACAGTCGATAATGCGGACTGCGCGCCGCTGCAACCGATCGAGAGCGTCAAGCAAATACTGCGCATAGCTGTCCCAGAGATGAGAGCAGTACTCCACGCAGGAGCGAACCTGGGTCTTGTACAAAAGACACAGTTGCTCGGGCGAGAAGAACCGTCTCACCTTGTTCAAAACGCCGAGCATACGCGAGGCCGCCTTAGTGACACTCTCGATGTAATCGCGCGGATTGAGATCCCGGCTAGTATCCATACCCAGAATACTAAGCCTATCCTGCAGTGGCAGTTGAGTGCTCTGAAGAGTAGGAAGGGGAAGGAATGGAGACTTTTTGGTAGAGAACACACACGCTTGTGTTTTCTTGGCGCCGAACTCGACCAGATTCTATATCGCGTTTCAAGATGTCGTATTACTTCTTAAAAGTTCCTAACCCTCTAAAACCCCGGCAGTCATGACCATTGTTCTCTAATGGCGACTCGGATGTGTTAAATACAAATCATTAAATATAAATCGGGGGTACACCTTCTTAGTTTTTTTTTTTAGAAAGAGATTATCACATTCGTTTTGAACTATCGAAAAGAAATCAGTGTAGAATTTATTTACATTTTTTCTGTTATTATTTAGTACTATACAACATACAATCAAACTTCTTCTTAACTTGCTATACAACATACAATCAAACTTCTGAAACTTTTTAGATGTTATAGTTCTATAATTTATTTGCATCTTCTGCAAGGGTGACAGTAAGTCCACTGCGATCTGATGGCAGATAATTTAAAATACATGTTAACATTTACAGAAAACATTATTGATGCACGTAGCAGTTGACTGGGTAACTCGAGTAGGTTCTTTTAATTTTTACAAAATATAACATAAACAGATGAATTAAAAAAAGAAACAAGTCTATAAGAAAAGACCTAGTAAATGTTAATACTCCCAAAAAGATAAATGTGAAAATGTGAGCCAAGTTTAATATTATGATGGTATAGTTGTTAACATCACCGACAAAACAATTGAGATCTCCCATTGAACTTGATTCACATATCACATTTATGTTTTTAGTGGAATATCATTACTTTTTGAAAATAAATTTATTATTATTATTTAAACTTATAAAACTTTTTTTTTCCTGCTCTTTCGCTGTATTGTATAATTTGTGTGATATTTTCTATATTTGCTTGAATTTTTGAAAAACTAAAGTGGATTGCCCATAAATTGGCTCAGTCAGGGTTGTATAACGTCCTCAGGCGCTTGTATTCTGTTATAGAACTTTCTTGTGCTTTAATTTGACTAAGAGCTAGAATAATAAGATGTACTCCGCCCAGAGTTTTAACTCTAGAGAGTAGCAACGTAAGCCTGTCCTCTGCTAAATGTAGAAGTACTTATGTCGAGAAGAACGCTGTCAAGACCTGTGATTTGTGAATCGTAATAGCATATGCTAAGCATTCAGGAAATTGTTCCCGGTGAACATACGCATTACTTAGTATCTGAAACTTAGTCTTGACATGTGCCAGCTCGTAAGTTAAATAATGAATAAATTTGTCATTAATATTATGTGGATTATGGTTGCTTTCGACGTCCTAATTATTTTTTTCTATAATTTCTATTGAGCCATTTACCATCCCCTTACAACGCTGCTTCATATTCATGATAAAATTTTCTAAGCCAGCGGTTAATGACGAAGCATCTTCGTTCTTTTCAATATTTCTCTTGCTTCTTTGTTTAAAATCCGACTACAGTCTATTTCATCTATCAGTTTAATTTAATTTTTGGTAGTTCTATACTTGTTAACATTATTAAACTGATTACACATATTTTTAGTGGGAAATAAATGAACAATATATATAATTGTAATACTTGAAGCAGGTCGTTTTGAGTTTTTGAGGTAAATTTTATTAGTCGATTAGATAAAGCAGAAATGTCTTCACTTGTTTCTACACCCATTCTAAAAGATTCAACATTTCTCAGAAAAGTTGCCCGTTTTATTCCTGCTACTATTATTCCCGCCTCATGTTTACGATTAATGGTAATATCAATTCATCATAATAAAATAGTTACATCCATAAATTTGATGCGCTTAGGGAATCGTTAAGATTCCCTAAGCATTTCAAGATTCATTTTAGGTCATGCTCTTATAATTTTGATCGGCGCTTAGTGTTACCTACTAAAATCGATTGCTAAAAAAAAAAAACAAATCTCATAAATTCACTGTTTTTTTTTTTCCTTTCTATGTACACAATTACCTAGCTGGATGCCAAATTTGAACTTTTTAGGTATATATTAGGTTATTTCTAGGTACGTCAGTGAGTCATAAAAATGCCGATTTTTAAACGTTAATACATATATATATAACCGTTTTATGTGTGTATAAAATTTAAGGTACTATTTTAAAAAGGGGGTTTCAATATATCAACCAAATTGGTGTGTTTATATTAAATAGATAAATAAATAAAATATTCTAAATACCAGTTCTTTTTTCTTCGATATTTTTTTATAGTTAAAAATGAACTTGATCCCTAGACAGTTAAGTGTAAATTCTTGATTTTGCTATTCAGAGAAATATATTCTTATTTATTTTAATATTTTTATTTAATTTTAAAGTGTCAATAAAGTTAGAAGAAATATAGTTTTATATTTTGTTTGCAATTGAACCAATATGTAAAAGAAAACTAAAAAATAAAATATAAAAGTTACATTATTTTGTTTTTAATATTTCAAAATCTCTATCTCTATCTAATCAAACCTGTTGATGATGGAAGCCCGAACCCTCCAACTCTAGAAATACCATAATATTATGTATTTCCCATCATCCGTATTTAAATAAGGATTATTAATGAAGAGCCATGTTTAGACACGAATGAGCCCGGCTCAAACTGGTAGGTAGACAAAAAATGCTTGCAATATATGCCGAGTGCGTTAGGGGACCGAAGACCCAACTCCATTTCTTTTCTTTACCCTTCCTTTGTCCTCTTCCCCCCCCCCCCCCCCCCCCCATCGCTGAAAGATGGGCAGCGCATATACGATTCTTGAGTTGCAGGAGCCAATAATAAAAAAAGTAAGCCGGTGGCAGTAAGTTTGTTTTAGTGAAATAAATTTATTTAATTAACCATTTAAATGCCTTTCGTGATGTTAACTCGATCACGTGTTGTTAGCTCACTGCACACAACAATGGGTTTGCGGTCACTTTACAGTTCCTTTTGTGTATTTCTTTGTGTTGTAGCAGTAAGTTGTAAAAGACATTTTTAAATTAGCTTCCGACTGAGGTTTCGCTCACTGCGTATATCTAGGAGACACTGCGTAAACAAGAGCCTTAACCAAAAGGATTTTCAGGGCTTCGACTTTACATTTACTGACTAATCAAAATGATTTCAACTGTTTGAAAAGGTAACATATATTATATAGAGTTATATAATTATTTTCGTGTTTATGAATAGTTTATGAGATAAGTATAGAATGCTGATGAAACTTGATATTACGTGCGCCACTAGGGAATGCAAGAGGGCTTACATCAGAGCAGATGCCCAGCGCATTGCACGGTTTGGTCAAGAACTCGTCGCATACTCTACGGGTAGCCGTAAGTTTTGGCGATTGGCCAAAGCTGTGCAGTCCAACTACTGCCAACCTTCGCTGCCGCCGTTGAACTACCCTGACGGCTCACTGGCTCAAAGCGAAACTATTAGCTTACCTGTTTGCGGCTAACTCCCGAATCGACGACCGTGGCGCGCACACGTCCACTATTGCGAACTGCGACTCCGCAATGCGGGATATTCGCATCCGGCAGAGGGATGTCCTTGCGGAGCTTCGGTCACTCGATGTCCGGAAACGTGGACCCGATGGTATTTCGGTTCTTAAGAACTGTGCACCTGAGTTGTCTCCCGTACTGACGCGCCTGAATCGCCTGTCCTATTCCTCAGGAATTGTTCCGGAGGCCTGGAGAGAAGCGAATGTTCAACCCATTCCCAAAAAAGGCGACCGCTCCGATCCAACCAATTACCGACCTATAGCGGTCATTTCCATACTATGTAAGGTGCTCGAGCGGATCATCAACACCCAATTAATCCGCCACCTAGAGGATCACTATTTGTTAAATGATAACCGATCCACGGGTGATCTTCTAGCGTACGTCACACACCTTTGGGGTGAGACTATGGATAGGCATGGAGAGTCCTTGGCCATCAGCCTCGACATTGCCAAGGCCTTCGATAGGGTCTGGCTTCTCTCCAAACCTTCATGCATTTGGTCTGCCACCCAAACTCTGCAACTGGGTTGCTAACTTCCTCCATAAACGCCGCATTAGGTTTCTCTGCAACGACGCGGCCTCTGACTTTCAGGAGGTTAGCTCTGATGTACTTCAGGGCTCGGCCTATCGCCTACGCTGTTCCTTCTGCATATCAATGACATGTTGGCTCTTGGCAATATACATTGTTATGCAGACGACAGCACAGTACACGGGCGATATTTTGGTCATTCTGCTGCCAAGCTGGCAGATGTTGAGGGAAAACGACAGGAGCCTGTCGCTGAGCTCGACTGGGTCTTGAGCCGAATTTCTCAATGGGATTGTGAGAATCTACTCGAGTTGAGTGAGTTAAGGAGAGCGCCAAGAAAACACAGGCGCGTTTTCAAACAAAAAGTATCTATTCCTTCCCCTTCCTACTCTTCAAAACACTCAACTGAAAATGCAGGATAGGCTTTATATCCTGGGTAACGATATTTGCCGGGATCTCAATCCGCGCGATTACATCGAGAGCGTCACTAAGGCGGCCTCGCGAAAGCTCGGCGTATTGAACAAGGAGAGACGGTTCTTCTCGCCCGAGCAACTCTGTCTTTTATACAAGACCCAGGTTCTCTCCTACGTGGAGTACTGCTCTCATCTCTGGGACGGCTATGTGCAGTATTTGCTTGACGCTCTCGATCGGTTGCAGCGGCGTGCAATACGCATTATCCACTGTCCTGAGGTCACCCAGTCTCTTGAACCTCTGCAGTTGCGAAGAGATGTCGCCTCTATGGCAGTCCTCTCTCGCCTACATCACGGGGAGTGTTCTGACGAGCTCTTCCAATTAGTCCCACCTTCTCCCTTCCTCTACAGGACTACACGTGATGGCCTGAGGAGTCACCGTTTGAGCGTTAAAAATGTACGTACCCGAACTAAACGGTTTAGCTCTTCTTTCCTGTGCCGTACGGTGAAAGCCTGGAATTCCCTACCAACGCACGTGATTCCTTCCCACTTTGATCCCGGGTCTTTTAAGCGGGGCGTGAAAAAGCATCTCACAGGCCGCTATAGTGTGGGTCACTATGCTGCATTGACTAGACATGCAATGAGGATGGTGACCACCACGTGGAGTCACTATGGTAGTCTAATAAAGAAAAAAAAGTGCTAAATATGAGAGAATGAGAGAGAGAAAATGATGTAGAAGCAGAAATCATAACTAAAAACTTTCAAACTTCAGCATTAAACTATAAACCTAATATTTTGTTAGAGAAGTCGTGTTTTGTCACGAAAAACTTTTCTTTTCACTTTCAAAATAAAGTTAAATTTCTCATCTCGAGTCATTGGCGGTTATCGTCACCACCAGAATTAGTGCAGCGACAAGGAATACGGTTAACCTTGACACGGGTTATATCACTTACGATCATTGCGCAATTAAACTGCACAAACAAAATTGTCCCATTCCTAGTGGGAGTAAAACATCCAGACACGCAACATTATACAATTCCTTCAATCCAGATTCTGACGGTGTAGAAATACGCGAATATTATGAGATAATCGTCGTGTCTTCATTGATATGACCTTGTCTTCTGATGTCACCGGCTTCGAAACAATCGACTTTATGGCTCCAAAACTATTTGAGTACTAACATATATTTTTCCATTTCTATGTTATACTTGTAAGATCATGTCTGTCTGGAGGTAAACAGGTTAAATGTTTGAAGCCATTTCTGTAATCGACAACGCCGTGTACATCACACGTTATAGCGAACAGTGTACGCTTTCATATAGTAGATATACGTTTCTAAAATTATCAGAATGTTATGTATCTATCATAATTTTCATTATTTTAATATATCTTCTTATTTCTCTTTTTTTGTTGTTTTTAAAAAGACAACTCCCGCACTGGGATTAATTCCTGTGTTCCGGGACTTTACAAACATTCAAACAACGGACACAATTTGAAGATTACACAAAGTGTTGTCTCGTGCGAGGATGAACCCACAACAAGTCAGCGCGGCAGCGACCACTTAAAGCGCAGTCAATCAAACTTTTATTTTCAATACACCAGAAACTGCCCAATAGCTTCTTAGTAACGTTTTCTCTTCATCCCATGGTTGTCTGTACAAGATCGCATGTGCACGATAAGGCCGCCAATTGTACTAACAACTTTGTATTTTTTTAATGCGTATGCAATATACATAATATTATTATATTATTATTTATACAATACAATTGATCAGCTTTATCATGCAAATGAAATTGTCATATGCTTTAGTAATCTATAATTGTTCAGATTGACAGACCCTCGATCATCAACAACGATAGTCGAAGTTTGGGACTATATCATTTCCTAAAGGACGGTAGTTGTTGGCTGTTATAAAGAGTATTGTTCACTAATAAGTGGCGTGACGACCTCAGTAAATATTGCATATTCTTGTAGGTAATGCATTCATTTAATTGTTATGGGAGGTATATTACTCGTGCAGGAATGTCACTTCTGTCACTGTGTGTTTCATTGAAACTTATTTAAAACAAGTGTGTTAGTGCCCTTGGTTTAAAAAAGTTTTTTTAATTATTTAGTAACAGCTAGTTTTTATAATTATGATATAAATATTGAAATTTGAATTTGAATTTCAACTACCTTAGCTTTAAATACCTACTGTTTTTTTTTCTGTTCATATTAAATTATCTAATAAAAGTAATTTTAATGTAACTAGTGTGTAATGTAAGTATTTGATAAGTTACTTATATTTCTACATCATATTTTAAATGCAGGATTAGAAATACTCTTAATTTTATTTCCTTTGAATCAACATATTCTATTACAATTTTCGCTATAGGCATAGATAAATTCAACTTCATGATAAATGCAGACTGAACACGAAAGCTTAAAGTCTAAAAACAAAACACGACCGAACTGTATCGGTGACCTTGACCTCTAAAACACGGGAAAACTCGATGGTACCGTGACATGGTGTCAGTCACAGACTGGTTCCGGCAAGGCACGCGAAGAAGCAATATTGTCTTTGCAGTTTTTATCTTTGGAGTCAGATCTTTGCCACCTACGATGTTTTACTGATCGATATACGTACGTTTATAACTATCACCTTCAGGCGAATCTTTTCCTTTTCAACATTAATTTTTCGTCAAATACCTAATGTAATGAATAATTGCACGATTTGGCATTAGGAAAAGTTCATTAGATTCTCATGTCTACTCAACACCACCACCGATACAATTTACACAGATAAGAACCATACCTCATATTATTTGGTCGGTGACTTAACCGATATGTCCTGGGGATACCTGGTCAATATAATCAATATTACCGCACGTTTACTGATCTAGTTGTTTAATTTGTAACGTTTAATAATTACCTTGTTTGACGTCACAGATTTAAAGTAGGAAAGAAAATAACTAATATTATAAAATCCGCTCAAACTCTAATTTGCAGCTTCACATTTAAACTTAGCCTTTTGTTATCACCACGTGAAACAATAAAATTGTGATGCCGTTTGATTAAAAAAAGTGGGTAATTTTGGAGAATGATAGCATAATCAGAAAATAACTTAGTTATATGATGACCTCATAGTTTGCACCCCATGATATTTACTTGACACGGGACACGGTTAATGTATATATCATGTGTAATGTTTTTATGCGTAGTGTCTAGACGACGCGCCATCCTCTGAGGGTAGGACCCTCCCCGATATGTCATGTTATGAGTACAGTCTATGCCCTTCTGATGTCCTAGTGTCACAGTGTATATTAATGCAGTATAAAACATTATTAATTTTATTATTTCTGCAAATGAGAGAAGTGCTAATCAAGTCGTCTGTTCCTGAACAATTTTCTTTGTAAAAGTTGTCATTTTCTGTACTTTCAGCAACTTTTATACAACATTTCTGAATGTCAGAGTTGGAAAGTAAGAGAGCCATGCTTCGGCATGCATGGGCCGGCTTGACCAGAATATTTATTACCACTGTAACACAGAAAGTCGGCTGTTAAACAATACTTGCATTGTGTGACCAATTCAGTGAGGTTACCGGGGTCCCAACTCCCTTCCTCTTTGCCTTCCCCTGTTTTCCCTCCGTATTTGCCCATCCCCCCTTGCCCTTCCTCCCTTTCCCCTAACCTTAAAGGCGGGCAGCACTCTTGTGTCTTCAGTTGTAAGTGTTTATAGGAGGCGGAAGTCAACAACGGTTGACCCTTCTGGCCGTTTGTCCCAATTTAACATAAAAAAAATATATGTTTAGTGATTGATCTTTGAAAGTGAAAAACAACACACTTTTGCATTTATAATATTAATTTAACCTCTGTACAGTAACACACTACCTAAATACATCCAGAGACACTACATTTTAACTGAAATGTAAGAAAGAAATGATGATAACCAAAATGAAATGCAATATAACCAACATTTATTAATTATAACTAGTCTTAAATGTTCATTTTTACAATTTTACGGTGATGTGTCGTAGATTTTGTAGTTAGCGGTGCTACGTGCCCATGAACCTAATACTTCGCAACGTATGGGACACCTGCCTCACACTTGTAGTAGATAGTAATAGCTAACGGTGAAATGAAAATTAATGATGCGAACTACGATGCAGGGACTTTTCCTACAAGTTTCTTTATGAGTTATGATAGAAACACACACGGGATGTGAGGTTTGAGATGCAAATTGCACAAATATTTTGAAAATGAGGTCTTTCTCGGCCGTTCTCTTCTTTTAAACTTTTTTTCGACAGTTGCAATTTTCTGATAGAGTACTGCTGTTTACATAGTATATAGTAAATAGTGCCAAGACGTTGGACTTCAACCAAACCCCGAAAACAACCGGCGTAAGTGCGGAAATAAAAGAAGTATATTATGAACCACGTTACTAAAACAGCTTTTTAAATATTATACATAAACGTGAAAGTTGAAAGTGAAGAAGTGTGTGACATGTGATCGCTAAAACTTTTAATACTAGGTCAGGCTAGGTCTAGACATGTGCTCACCCCGGTTTATGGGCCCCTTGGCTAGTGATGTTTCACCCATCAAAGAGGTACGGGTGGCTGTTCTACAGATTCACTCCAAGAACACCGCCCCTGGTCCAGATCCCTGCCCGAGTCCTCGCCCCGGTCTTTGACCACATGGTGGACTGCCTCAGGGAGGTGTTCGACGCTAGCCTGTCGTCCGGACGCTTTCCTAATTGCTGGAAAAGCTGGTGCTTTTAAGGAAGCCTACCAACTCGGTTGCGGCCTACAGACCCATCGTGCTGCTGGATGAGGCGGGTAAACTGAGTGAGAGGGTAGTCTCTGCCCGCATCGTCCAGCACCTGGACGAGGTCGGCCCCGATTAGTCGGACGCTCAATTCGGTTTTCGTGCCGGTCGTTTGACGATCGGTGCTGTGTTGCGTCTGAAGGCCGTGACCGAAGAGGCGGTGAGCTGTGGCGCGTGCTGTTCGTCAACACATTTAATATTTTACTAGAAGGAGACGGCGGAGCGGGCCCGGGAGGATGACCTCCACTCGGACCCAATTCGCCGCCGACGATCCGGGCTGCAGAGGCGCGCCTACTAGAGTGTGGCCGCGGGTGGTCAGGACGGATTTTCCCCTCCGCCCGCTTTAGGCTAGCCGCGAGGAGGTGTCCGCGTGTGTCTGTGTGTACGCCGCCTTATAGATAAGTTACCCGTAGGTGGTGCCCGCATATTGCGAGCAGGTTCTAGGAGGGGTCCGGATGCCTTAATTTTTTTTTATAATATAGGGGGACAGACGGGTTACCTAATGGTAAGTGACAACCGCCGTCCATAGACTCCTGCAGCTCAAGAGTCGTAAGTGTGTTGTCCGCTTTTGAGGGTTATGAGGGATGGGGAAAGAAGAGAGGGAGGATGATGAAGAAAGGAGAGGGGGAGTTAGGCCTCAGGAAACCGGTTTAAACGTTACGTATTGATAACTACTGAATCTTTAACATAAAGAACCTACACTTCAAGTTCAAAATTTCAAGTTAATAGTCAAAAACGATAAGTATCTTTATTGTCGTATTATCTAGGTTTTTACTAACATATATAACTAACAGTTGAACGACTTTATGAAAGCATAATATGTCTAAATCCTTAAAGGATATTTTTTTAAACTACTTTCTTCAATCTTAGTTGACATTGTTCTCATTGAAATACAGTTTGTATTATCGCTATACTAAATATATCCTCTGCAATTGCTTCACGTCTTCCTCTTGACCGATGTACGTACGTTATCGTTGCAATAAGAACCTCATTTGTCTATAAGTGTTTGCACGCCACTCTTTCATTATATTTTATTTTTATCAATTGAATAAAAAGATCCTCGTTGTTTAGATAATTCTAGAAGTTTTATCATAATAAAGGTGTGCAATAAAGAACATTTGTATTTCTTATCTTGTGTTTCACAACTTATACAATAGCAGAAAGAATATTCATATTATTCCTGGCTGTTGCATCCAATTAATAAATAAAACTATTGATAGCGGCTTAAATGAACTAATTTAATTTATCAATTAATTTAATTTATGAAATGATAAAAAAATACCTATTTGTTTTACTCTATAGAAAGCAGCGTTATCTACAGATACACCTTTATACGCTTGTGACCAGTGAATAAAGTGAGTGATCACTGATACCTCACTGCTGACGCTCTTTCTATTGCTAGCTACCTCTACCTCCAGCATATTTACTACACATTCGAAATTAACGTTGCCGCACGTTGTTAGTATGGGGGTATAAGCGTGAATGTTGTTATTTTCATTTAAAAATTAAATATTATACTACTATAAACGCGATGTCAACAACTTACAATTTTTTTTGCAGTGCAAGGGTGGAACGCACAACCGGCACGAAGAATGCCCAACTCCTTTATGTAAACGGAACGAGCCCACGTTCCCAGCCGTCCACACCACAGCTACTACGGGTAAGTTAGGAAAAAATCCCTACTCAGATTCTTCATTTTGATATACATAATTAGAAAGAAGAAAAGGGAAAGAAAGAAAAACATTTGTTCTGATATTTACAGGACAATACATAGTTATAACAATTAATTAAAAACCGTAAGTCATTATAATCCCGAGACGGCAGCACTGGTATTATAACACCTATAGGGCTCGCACCCGGTGACATCACGAGCCTATTTTATATATTTATGAACGCAACTAAATTAATATAATTTATAAACGTCAGTCTGTCCGTTCAAGACGTGTTTATATAAAGATGACAGTAACTACAACTTAGTCAATATTGTAGAAATAAAAATAAGTAGAATAACCAATAAACAATAACTAGAAAGGAAAGAAACACATTTTTTGAAAACTAACTTTATTAGCAAGTGTTGAAAGTAACTTTACAAACCAACACATAACATAGCTCTCCTGTCGGGATGCTGCTGCTAATAATCACACGGATTAGTTAACTACGCTAATAACAGTAGTGACTTGTAAGAAGGTAAATTAGTGGTCTCAAAATTATAACAATAAACCAGTAGAGTATAAAAACATATATTTTATTTTCAAATGACAATAACAAATATCTTTCAAGATACATGACTGTTACTCTCGCAATAAAGTGACACCCCTTTTTCTTAAATGCAAATTGTATAATCAATGTAATTATATTTGTGGCTATAGATACTGGAAGAGACAATTCAGAAGAAAATTCCAAAATCCCTGTTAAAGAAGTCAGGAACACGAGACGTTGAGAAATGTCGATTGAACTTTAACATTGGCGAAACTGTCAGTGATAACATGTTCCAATATAGGACTAAGTTTGTCCAGCATATGCTCACCAGCCCCATGTATGCTAACAGCGCCGTAGGGAAACCCTGGGAGATGATTGGCAGGTATGACACAACTTCTACTAAATCTTATTGTAGTGTGGGTTATTTTTATTAGCATACATGATGTGGATGTAAATAAATTCTGATGGGATGAACACTTTCAATTTCAATGATTGGGATGATGTCGCAAATATTGCTTTTTACAAAAATTTTCATATATCTTGTTAACTTTTAGCGTTTCAGAGCAGATCATTGACGAGCTTTTAACTAGCTGCGTAAAGAACATGGAATTAAATGAATATATACTTGCATTGTACAGGCAAGAAACTTCGTAACGCGTTGAAGTCAGCACTTGCTTGAAATAATATACTTTGTTGTTCGTATTATAATGTTTATTTTTGAAAAAAAATTGAGGTGTTTCACTTATATCATTTTCACCATATATAAATTGATATTTATTCTGAAGAAAAGTACGATTATGCACGCCATCTAGCGAAACAAGCTGAACTATATTGTAACTTTACTGATACAATAAAAATCGAGTGAGCAAAATAAGGTTATGGCCAAAACGCGGGTTAAGTATACTTTGCCAGGCTCGTTGTTTATACCCGAGCGATGAATGATGTAATCACATTAATACTTTCCTGTTAAAACTACCAAGTGACTGGGATATTATAATATACAATATTGCAATCTTAACACCTACCATGAGATGTTGGCCCACCAGGCATGATAACTTAGCCCTTACAACTGTTCCTTCACTTGCTATTTATTTCTACATCTACTTAAATAGCGATAAGTAGCAATTTTAAAAACCGCTTCATATAGAAACTATTTATGAATTCATACAAATAAATAATTGAAAAAAAAACCGTCTGCATTATTCAAGTTATTAAATTCCTTTTCTTTTTGCTGACGTTGTCTCAAGAAGTTGCATCCTATGTTACTAGCATCCATTATAATGATCCAAATAAACGTTCACATTTACATGTCAAATTCCAGCAAGCCGTTCAGGCTCTATGGAGAAATAATGAAACATTCTACATACATACACTAGAAAACCTAACTCCCCTTTCGCTCTTCTTGCGCAGTCGGCTTGTCTTAACATCGATCATTTTTAGACTATGGCTAGATAAAAAAAAAAACAATTTCTTAGAGTTTTATTTCAACAAGCTCTTCACAGTTTAACAACAGTTAACTATACACAATATAGAACGGCTTCAGTCTTACCGATTATGATCTGTATTTCGAAAGTACACACATTAAATGTCTCTGTACAAATACTGTAACAGCAAGCTTAAAAAATATTGTTGGTTTGAAAAACGCTCGCTATAGAATGTGCTTTTGCTTTATAAAAAAATAATATTCAATATTTGGCATTTCAAATCTTCGGAATACGGATCATATCTATATAAAAATAAAGCGACCTGGTAATGTTTAAATCGAACTCAGACTCATCAGAATAAATTAAGACTATCAATCGCAACTTTTCGTAAATCTGAACGAATATTGCGTAGGAGAGAATATCGGCTCTCCTAGCAATACAAATGTCTGATATTTGTATTTTTCGGTTCGATTCTATCATTACCAGGTCGCTTTTTATTATTTTCTCTCTAATGCTCTGATTCTTATACATTTTATCTATTGGAGGTCTCATCGTCACACTTATCAAGCGCGATTCAGTGATTTCTTAGGTTACTAAATATTCTTTATAATCATAAGTTTATAGCTTTGTTATATCTTACATATAACTATGGTATTCACATTTGGCATACTATTATATCTATAGGGTTTTTAATCTCAGTCAACTGTAAATTTAGATCAGCTAGATATTTTCTTGACGGCGATGTGTAAAACACATTTTAACATGTACTAAGAAAATCCAGGTTCAATGTTTTAGATAAATAAATAAATAAATAAATAAATAAGTACACACTGTTCTTATTAATTAACACCATAACTTAATAAACTATAATCAAAATATTCAATTTTGTAAAAACTTTACAACACAAGGCACTTAGCATAAGACTAGGTATACCCGAAATAAATAAAAAAAAACTAGTAAATAATCATCCTAATTTTCATCGTACAACAATATTGTTAATATTTATTCAATCAAAATACGAACTCTTACTTATGCATTTTTACAGAATATTTCCATAACTGTTTAGGACATTATATGGAGCCTCAATCAGGTACGCTCTTGGTAGAGAAAATATAAAATTATGATGATGTTATTTTAGTTAGTAATTAATAGTTAGCTTAGATTTTTTTGGTCATTATGAAGTTTCATCATCATCTAAGCTTAATTGGAAGTAACATTCAATGTTGTCATAACCAAGACAGGCCATACTAATATCCCAAATCATCTTCCTAAATTGACTATACCGTATCATCGTTGTTCATACTTAATCGAAATGAATTCAAAACTTCACTGAATTTTTGTTTTTGTCGTTTAAGTGTATCGTTCTTTTCCATTTTTGGCAACTTTGGTATACTCTCGGTGTTAGATACATCGGTTTGATATGCTTCTTCTGGTGTTGGTGGATTTGACTTCATGAGCCGTGGCTTAGCTAAAAGTTGTGGTCCACCAATTGCAAATATATTTTCAAGTTTACTCTTTAACTCGTTTCTGCTCATAGTTTTATCTTGGTCCTCTTCTTCGGATTCAATAGATTCAACTGATTTATATACTTCACTATTCACATGTCGCAGATACGGTAAAGTGTCCCTAGATAGCAATTCTTTCTTGAGGTCCAAAAAAACTTGTGGTCGCTCCCTACTAGCAGATACAACTAAATCTGTTTCTATCACGTTACTTGTCGATTTTGATCTTGTTCTGGGCACATCTTCTTCATTGTTTATTGATTTTTGAAATATATTGTTTAACTTGGACATTAGTTTAATTTGTCTAGAACTACCAAATCTTATATTGCCATCACCTTGTGAGTTGTTTGATTCTACACTCTGCCTGGGTTCATTAACATTGTCATCTTCTCCTTCTGTGTCGTTTTTGGTGTGCTTGGAAGATAGAGTATTGAATTTTTGAATATCTAGTGGAGTAGTTGTCTTAAAATAATTTTCATCAAACGGTGGTGGTACAGGTATATTTGAAATATCTCCTACCTCAGAATGACTATTAAACTGTAATGTATTAATGTGTTCTTTATCATCTTTAAAATGTTTAAAAGGCATAGTATTAAATTTTCTTAAGTCTAACGGACTGGTTATTTTAAAATAGTTTTCATCAAGTGGCGGTGGTACTGGTATATTTGAAATATTTGTGTCTTCAAGAGACCCACCTAATGTTGGTCTATCTATCGTATCTGAATAACCTGATTCATCTGTTCTAGAATTCGTTTCACTTTCATTGAACGCTGTTACTTCCTCATCATCATCTTCTGTAATAGCACCATTTTCTTCTTCTTCTTCTTGTTCATTTAATTTCTGTAAGTCTTCTCTGTGTACTTGAGCAATGACATCATATTTAGATAATACTTGATTACCCATTGATGCATCTGAGCCTGCATCAGACAATTCACTTAAAGATTTTCTATATGGGGTCCCACCTTCACTATCATCACCATTTACCACAGTATCCTCGCTTTCGCTTTTAGTTTCTTTGAAGCTTAAATTATCACCGTAGGAATCTTCTTCAGCTTGGAGAACTTGATCCAATAAATCTATTATTTTTGCTTCTTTTTCTTCGCTATTTTCGATCTGCATCTCTTGTATAATTGGTTTTACTACAGGTGCTGTAGGTAAATTACTTGCAACTGTGCTTGTAATTTCCTTTGATTCCTCTTCATTATTAAACCGCTTCAATGTGTGTGGTGGTGTTGGGGATTCAACTATGATTTTTACTGTTGGCTGTTTATCATTGTTAGTTGTGCTATCATCCAAATCATCAGTCCCAACCTGTGTTTGAGTATAGCAACAAATGCAAGTAAAATAAATTGGAATACCTGAAATAATTATACTATCATGAGTCTTACATAAATAACGGTAAATTATGGACAATTAATAAATATATCAAAACATACCAATTAATATCCATATCAAAATTCTAACCCATGATTGCCAGCCGATGATTGCTGCTAAATGTATGTTAGCGTAAATACTTATACATGGCAGGAAGGGTACTAGAGGTGTCTGTAAAAATAAAACATATGAATTAAACGTTTGCATGTACGAAACTATCAATAAGCAGTATAGAAAACAATGATGTATTTACCTTGAACGGTAATTCCTCATCGTTAGAAGGCTGCAGAGCCATTATAATCACAGTAAAAATGGCCAATACATGAAGAATTATCAGGGCTACGAGCGGTCGACTGGCATGAATGAAGACGAATGCTGTTATAATGCAGAGACATACTGAAAAAAAAGGACATTTATTTAGATGTTTAAGCTAGGACGCAAGCTATCATTAGCATTTATAAATAATACATATGTACCTACCTCTTAGTCTTGTATTAAATTTATCAGGTTTGAAAACGCGTATTAAGTTATTACTAAAACCATTAATTTTATAGGTTTGGACTCGCGCGACCTCTTTTCAAAACCTATTTAAATACCTGTAGACTCAATATTTTAAGCATTTTCTACAATTTTATTCTCTATGCTTAAGTTTTTTTTTTAATTAAGTAATTCAAGTATTACGTAGCATAGACACAATAGAGAGGTAACTCTATTTTGTTTATGTCGCACATTACTATTTCTTTGAATTCAAGTAAAGAAGCCTTTTTCACCTGTGCAAAAATACAACTCTTTAACTTTAATTTGCGTAATCATTAATGTATCTGTTCTACTCTTTATTTTATCTATACATTAATATTATGTCCGATGGCCATTCTGTCTTTCATAATATCTTAACTAGTGGTCTATTCATTAGAGTTATTTTCTCATTGACAATATTAGTTTAGACAAAAAAAAACACAAATGAAAATTGACAAACATGACAGATGCAATAAAATTGTAAACTAGCTTGTTAACATATTATTGACCATGACCATTCTGATTGCTTGCAAAAGTTTGCATTTGAGTTGGTAAAAAAATTATATTTTAAACGATTTTTATTCTTGAAATATATATGATGCTAATTGTACTTAAACTTACCGTACAAGAGCATAGTGATATTTATAATTCGCTTTGTATTTCTTGTCGGTCTTCTTTCTCCACGGCCCAAGAATTGCTTCATACAACTTGTCTTTTCATCAAGGATGGTGTAAGACTGATGCCTGCAATGACATCAACTTATATTTTCAAATTTATTTGACCTCCTTTTTAGAAATATATTCAAGTATCTTTGTATATTTTAGATTGATGTTAAAATATTAGTAGCAAGTGGTGGTAGAGTTATGGCTAAGGCATCGGACTTGCGATGGGAAGTGCCTTTGGATTCGAACACAAAACAGTGCACTACCACCTTTATTAAGTCAAACACAAGCATTAAGCTACCTGAAGAGGTTAACACGAATACTAGTAACGTGTTACCCATGTTCCTAGTATTCTTTAAAAAAAGGGGTTTTGAGTATATGTAATGAGAAAGAAAGAGCTATCATCTACATGCGTGACAAATAGATTGGCCAAATAACAGTTTTAAAATAGACTGTTTTAGTGTTGTACCTAATACTTATACAAGAAAGTGTTGGCTTGAATAAGCTTCTTGAAAATATTTTTAACTCTGTAAAGCGTATTTCAGTACATTTATGAAATAAAGTAAACTATAATAGGTAATACAGTAATAGAAGCGTGAAGGTCAACCAAGAACTTTGTGAGCAGTATGTGCCAAATTCTGTGGGCATTTTTTGTAAAAGCGAACTACAAGAGTACGATATTAGTGTATTGATAAAATGAAAGGTACCTAAGCAATACGACGCTAACTGCCACTAGGGTGTGAGAGATGAGAGTGCCGATACATAACATGAGTACCAGTTGGTCCAACTCCAATAGTCCGGAGAGAATGGCTGGAAACAAATTTCAATTAAATGGCGGCTGTGTAATGGCCAAGACATCGGAGGTAACGGATTCAAATCCCATCTAGTCTACCCCCACCCAATCGTTACATAGCTAGCGTAACGTAGCTGGAGGGGTAACGTGAATACTAGTAATGTGTGGCCGAGCTTGCTAGTATTCCTTATTTAAATCTAGCTTTTCCCCGTTACTTCACACGTGATATTTAGAATCAAGTATCTATATTTTTATTTATGCAGAGACGTGCTTAAGTGAAACTGCATTCACACCCATGCAGTAGTTTTTGTGCAGACTACATTAAAAAAATGTAATTTTGGCTTCTTTTGTAAATATCTCTCATAATAATTTTTCTTCAATATCTGTAACAGACATCGGCCTATTAATTTATACTATACATATGTGTAGTGTAGATTTTAACCTTACGCCCAAAACTTCGCTCGCGTAATGTAAATTTTGTCAAACATTCTATTCCTCATGAAGCATTTCTTTCTTTCTGGGTAAAATAGAATAGCATTTATGCTATTAGTTTTATTTTTATATTTAGCAAGTGCGTTGCCGACTTTAATTAGAATAAAAGTCTAATATATTTATAATGATCTACAAATATATTGATACTGATTAGACTGTAGCGTTAATTACTTTTTATTTCTTTTAACTCTAAATAGGGTAAACTTTGGGTTTTGTATCTTTTTCTTCTTCTATAAAACACTAATACCAGTATTTACATTCTTAGAATGATCGTTGTTGGCCTGTTGAAATATATTAAACTCTTTACACATATTACTACTTTAAATTGATTATTATAGTTCATCTTTTTATAAAAAATACAAAACGTTTTCGTATGTTTATTTTCATCTCGCGTTGTTTTGACACCACTTTTAATTCTAAAGCCAAAACCCAACGCATTGTTTGTACCTTTTGCGAAAAGATACTAACAATCTGCAAAGTCAAATAAAATAGTTTCTATTTATACCAAGACAATATCAAGATTAACATTTTCTCACACTTTCATTTACGTTATAATACGTTCGTTCGTGTGTATCTCATTACTGTGTTGCGGTTATATTTAAGATTATTGATGGTTATTATTATTTTTGTCTATCAGTCTATCTACAGTCCTAGTCATGTAAGTGGGACTATATTAGTTAGCAAAATGTGGGTTTGAGGGTCTCTGCCTGCCCCTTCACCGATACTGGCGTTAATGTATGTGTCTATTATTCTTATTATATTGTGTATTCCTTTGTGAACAGTGTATTGTTTTTTAATAAAATCCTGCAATGCGTTCACAAAAATTTCAAAGTTATCGTTTTAGTAATTTAGATGTGAAAGCGTAAAAAACAAGAAAACTAAGTCATTTTCGCATTTATAATATTATAGGTAAGAATAATAATAATGTGTGATATACATGCATAAAATAATCGCTTTTATGTAATATAAGATGTAAAAAATGTAATATAATAGAGAATCAGACTTACCAATAACCACAGTAGATACAACGGTTGCGATGATTGGCAAATGCTTGTCGACTCTAGCGAAGCAACGAAACAATAAACCATCCGCTGCCATAGAATACAACAGACGTGGCAGTGGGAATATTGCCCCAAATAAACTGAAATGAAAACAATTATGATTAGAAACATCAATTATAGTGCAATGTAGTTAATTTTAGGAAAGTATTAAAAGCGAATACATTGACCGAAGAAGTTTAACTAAGTTTTAAAGTATGTTGATTTTATAATAATACCCACTAAGCAAAATATTTTCCAGTCCCCGCATCCCCCACTCCTCATCACCCTCAAAGGCGGGAGCGCACTTGCGACTCTTGAGTTACTTATGTCCATGGACGGCGGTTACACTTACCATCAGGTAACCCGTCTGTTCGTCTGTCCCCTATAGCTGAAAAAATATATATTTAACATGCAAAATAAATGTTACGTTAACCGTGGGGTTCTTGCTGGAGTCGAATAGGGCCAACTCTTCTCTTCGCGTGAGTTTCGTAATAGGCGACTAATGGACCGGACCGTTCTACAGTCATGCAGTGACCGAATGGCGGCAATACACCTACCCGCTGCTACATAGGTGGGACTAAATTATGGTTTGCAAAAAGTAGGGCTTTGAACAGCCTCTACCTACCCCTCAATGGGGCATAAGGGATGAAGCCGTAAATATAAGTATCTTTGCGCCCATGATCATTATAAAATCTCAATGATAATTTCTAATCTAAAAATGAAAAGTTTATAGATTCAATTTAATAATAGTAATAACACTTTCTGGGAGAAATGGTTTTATACTTGTTCGTATATTGTTCTTAACGAAGTTGTACATTGTGATTACATACCTGGTAGATAACCCAAATAGAGCGCCAATATTGACAATCCACCATGACCAATTCCATCCCACGGAGCTGAAAGCCGATGACAATGATGCAATGGCAGTCTAAAAAGATAAATATCCAATTAATGTTTTAAATTATATATTACACTTATACACACTTGTAGGATTGATAATTGACAAAAAGTGTTGTAATGTCCCAACAATTTTGAAGAAAGTTAGGTTGTCATGCGGGCTGCGACCCAAAGATTGATGTTGAGATTATAGAACTTTTAATGCACTATTCAGGTATTGTTGACACAACGTATTTGGGTTTGTCATTGCTGACTTCTTCAACATTTATTGACATGCTAGCTACCTTAAGTGGATTGCTACAATCTTTAACCACTTCTTGATAAACACAACATAATTATTATCGGAGGAGATTTGCAATAGAATTGTTTAATATCCAAGGAAATTAGTTACAACAATAATACGAGGGTTGCATTGAAAGTTTTTATAAAATGAAAAACGTAAATTTTCTTTATTCTTTATTACATAAAGAGAACTCCCACACTAGGATTAATTCCTGTGTCGCGGGGGACTATAAACTCAAGCAACGGACACAAGGAACACCCAGACTCAGAACAACAATTTGAGGACTACACAAGGTGTTGTCCTCAAATTGTTTAATCATTATATGGAAACCTGTTCATATTTTTATTGTTTTTGACGTAGTACCCGTGTCTTTCTAAGCACCGTCGCTTGTGATGGAACCATTGACTGCAGCATTGAGCCCACTCTTCTTTAGGGGTCTCTTCCACGCCTTTTTAAACGCACCTACGGCATCTTAAGGATTCATAACATGAATTCCTCTAAGTTTATCTTTTATTTTTGGAAATAAATAAAAGTCACAAGGTGCTAGGTCGGTACTGTAAGGAGGATGATTCACTAACTTCACACCTTCGATAAACAAATATTCGATAGTCCGTCTAGCATTGTGGTGGTGGAGGAGGATTCTGCTTCTTAGGTGCTGCCTATCCAATACCAATCTTCTGTAGGAGTTCTTTTGTTTCTAGAACGATTGTTACGAAATGACCCGTGCGTCCAAAGAATGGATACACTTTTTTTTCCCTCGACTCTCTTTACTTTTGCTCTCTGCCCTTCATCACTTTTGTTGGCAAATCTTGCAATGGTAACATCCATTGCGAAGATACCATATCTAGCTTTCCTCACCTATGAGAATGTCATATACATAATTCGAGTCATACTTTTTAAGCGTTGAGCTGAACAAATCCAAACAAATCTAGTACAAAGCTTCCTCACAAGTGAGACTTTTTGTACTTTACACATACCCATGCATAGAGATGCCTCAAGAGCGCTCACGTCATCTTCAGTTGCCGTTGTAAAAGGACGTCGTTCTCGAGGACCATCAGTGCGTTTGCTTTAACCACGTTTAAACTTATTAAACCAGTCGTAAACAGTAGCACGAGATGGGGCTTCGTAATGAAATGCCAATCGATATCTTAACATTGTTGTTGAAAGTCATCGCACCGCATCGAAAGTCGTAATAAAACATTGATCAATTTTCTCCAGGCAAAACCATTTACTTATTTTGATACACCACTTAAACTTTTTAAATTGTCGGCAATCGGTAAAAACTAAGGACATCTAAAAAGTTTAATGTATAATCTAATTCTAACAAGAAGAGGGATTACTCACTATTTCGTAGTAAGGAACCATCATGGTGAGAACGATGCTGACGGCGGTGTACATTAAGAAGACACAGGAAAGTACCGCGAGGATGGATGTAGGTATGGTGATGCGGGGGCTTATTACCTGAAAAAGTAAAATCGTTACTTACTTTATTGTATTTCTAAGAAAGGACAGGTCAGAAGTACCCGAAACCGACCTGCTTAAATTAAAGCTATGTATGTACATATGTATATACTAAACGACAATGCTGTTTTGTAAGTTTAAAACAAATATTTTCGTAAGTTGAACAGGTTATATATAAATGTGAGGATTATATGAATAAATAATTATGATAAGATGGGACGTAAAATTATTATTATTATTAAGAAAAGACAACCTTAGCATTACGAATAATTCCTATGTCCCGAGTGATCCACAGACATTTTTGACCCGTGTGGGAATCGAACTTCCGAACAGAAAAATTAACTGATGGAAATAGGTTAAGTGAATAACAATATCTCTCACTCACCTCTTCTGCTGCTGCATTGACCACTTCAAACCCGACGAAGCAGTAGAAACACACAGCAGCACCTTTCAACGTTCCCCACACACCGTACGGGAAGAACCCACCAACACCGAACCCTTCAGGCACCTCCTCCATTGGGATGCTCCAATTACCAACAGTCACTGAAAATATTATAAGTTAAAAAAAAATGTTTAATATACTTTTAAAATGAATATACTGATAGGTAACAGTTGCTCGGCAATAATATTCAAAATCAGTTGCAGGCTACAATTGTGGTAAAGACAAAATTTGTTTTGCAATTGCTTTTTGCAATTTTAAAACGGAATCAATGAAGGTTCTTCAAATACTCATTGGACTGTACTGACTACTTTGGGAATAGTTTTGAATACACTATGACAGATACTAGTTTTTGATTTAGCTTTTAATTATAAATTTAAAAAATAAAAAAAAAACGCCTGTATCCCCGAAGGGGTAGTCAGATTCGTAATTAAGGGCCACATTTTGCCTATTATAACTCATAGCAATGACTCGCCTGTAGCAGCTCCAGCAGTAATTATGAACATAACGAAGAGTAGATTGAGACAACAGACCCCACCGTTGACCAGCGACGACTCCCGGACGCCCATCGCTAATATTACTGTAACATAAACATAGAAGTCAATCAGTCAGAGTGACAAGGCATTCAAAAAGTATGCAGAGAATCGTTCTAAATATTACGTAATAGTTCTTTTAAAATGCCAGTGGATCTTTCGAATGAGCTAGCTTAGACGTATCCATGTAATACTAAGTAAACAACACCTATATCCTAACAACTGGTTTAAATTTATTTAAAAAAAAATATCAGTAACAGGTAAGAAATCTACATAGATCAACACTTACTTCCAAAGAGGAGAACTAAGAAGAACGAGAACAAATCGAAATGCGATGAAAGCGGAGACCCCGCTAAGGGTACAACTTGCTGGAACCAGTCAGACATGGTGTGGTTTGTCACTGTGTCGATGTAGATGCTCAGGCTGCGGGCGATACTCGCTGAAACTAAAAGGAACGTTAAAGGATATCTAAGGAATTGATTATGAAAGAATGATGATGAGAAACTAGGTCATGCTTAAATTCATCAAGATTATATTACCAAATGCGAGCAATTTAATTATTTGGAATTTATTCGATTTTGTAGAAGTTTGTATAATTAGTTTGTTGCCGACCAATTTAGTCACACTTTGCTCTTAAGCCTTAGTCTTTGGTATATATTATTAGGTTGGCAACTAATAAACCCGCCATCTTTGTACACAGATTTATTTAATGTTTTAAGTAAACAAAATCAAATTATTTCTTAATTATATAAGTACGTTGTTTTGTATTACCTGTCGCTAACGCGCTGGCAGAAACAATGCCTTCCTTGTAGAAGTTTTTAATCAAAAAAGGTGGTTAGGTCGTTATTAAGCTGGTCTTAATTTTTTCTCTTCTAAGTAGTAGGCTAGAGAACGAAATAGCTGATAATCTGAGGGCATAATGTCTCGAGAGTAAGAGTGGGTGAAGAAGGACAGCCCAGCCAAGCGAAAGTAATTTTTCACGAGTGGCCTTGCTACATGTGGTCGAGCATTATCGTGCAAAAAGTATAATTTATTTAGATTATTCGGTAATCTCGCTGCTACTTTTTCCAGTTGGTCACAATAAATATTGGCCGTGATTGTAGTGTTAGATGGTAACAGCTCGAAGTATATAATTCCGTTTATTCCCACTACGCACTTGAAATACCTTTTTCCCTCGTGTCAGATTCGTCGTCGACTTTTTTACTCGTGGCGTTGGTAACGGCGTCAACTCATGTGGCAACCAAACTGAATATTTCCAGGTATTTTCTAAAGCGTGGAGTTGTTTTTCTACTGCAGTATGAGAGCACTGAAGCTGCTCTGCCAGACAACGTGAAGTGAACCTGGGATCCATTTCTATGAATCTTTTTAACTCATCTACATCTATTGTAGGAGGTCGTCCTGGATGAGGTTCATCGGATAGGTCATAATTTCCATCCTTAAATCTTCTGAACCAATGTTTTGTGGTATCGTAAGAGAGCTCGCCTTCGCCCATCGTTGCACATACATATATTGCGCACTGCTTCAGTCGCTTTTCGACCTAAGCGAAATTCGTGAAATAAAAGCAGCCGAAGTTCTCTACGAGAAATATCCATAATTGACTGTAGTTTTACTATTCGAGATCCAGTTGTCAACTGATCTGACATACAACTCTTGCTTTATTAAATACTAATCCACGAAATTCGAGATAGTTCTATAACGTTTTAGAAACTGATCGAAAAAAGTGGCGGGTTTATTAGTTGCCAACCTAATATTATATATATGTTTTATATGTGTGTTCATTAAGTACGTGTAAGGAACCATATATAGTGATTATGTAGTACTGTTTCATATCAATCTATTTATCTAAGTTACAGTGTGTACACCTTTTATTGTGAATGTCTACTGTTATTTTGTTTTTATTTTAATTAATGTTTGTAAAGTTATACTTTCCCTGTACACCTACCCTATAATATTTCTGCACCACCCTAACGGTTGACTGGTAATTAATGCCTCGGATATTAAGTCCGCTTTGTGCATTAAGTTTCTAATAAAAGGCTTCTAATAAATAAATTACAAGGGCATTAAAGATATACTGCTTATGTAGAGGTATTAGCTAGTGTGAGCACATTCCCAGTAGTTCCATGGTCTCATACGTGCAACTCGAACTGACGATGATGCCTTAAAATTCGAGCCTTCTAACCAACTGTGAGACAGTAAAAAATAACACTCACCAAAGACAAAATCAAGTATTTTAATCCAACCGACCATAAACGCCATTAGTTCTCCGATAGCCATGTATGTGTAGATAAAGACAGATCCTGCCAATGGAACTCGAGCGCCGAACTCCGCATAACATAAACCTGGAATAAAATTAGAGATTCATGAACTTGTAATTATTTTTTTTTTAAATACACATTTTGTTTAGTTTATCATCTGGATTCTAATTTAACTGATGTACTCATAGTACCTTTAACACTCGTACTACACACATCCAGACGTCAACTGCATTACATATTACCAGAGCAAACAAAACTATAGTAAATCCATTCAAAATACACGCGCCATCTATCGACATACTCCACAAATTAACAATGATAAGGTATCATACCCTTTACCTTATTGTTAATAGAAGTTACCCTATAGGGTTAGCGAGAGTTCCACAGACATAGCTTATGTAGATTGATGATCTATTGGTTTAGAGTGGTTATGATTATAAACAATTAGGCTGTTAAGCCAGAAGATGTGAATTCGAATCCCAAGGACAAGTAATGAAATATAAAAGTATGTTTAGCTGCAGTCTTGGCCGTCATCCCACCGTACTTTTCAGTGGAACGGTGTGTCGGAATCTGACAGACAAAACCACACGGTTTGCCGTACTGCGACTGCCCCTGAAATAGGCGGAATCTGAAAACAACTTGCATAAGACATCCGGATGCCTCCTAGCGCCTGCCCGCAATAATGCACCTAATTAGGCGGCGTCTAGGCACACGCGGATTCACCTCTTGGCGAGCACAAGTTTCGGATCCGCCAGCCGTGTGTCGAATGTCTTAAGCCAGGGGTGCTCAAACGGTCGATCGCGATCGACCAGTCGATCGCGAGTGCTTTTTGAGGAGATCTTGAGAAGAAAAAAAATTTTAATAAGTAGGCAACTAAACTACAAAAATTTATTACGTAATAACACTGCTTACGGTAAAAGGCGGCTTTATCAAAGGAACGCGCGGTACTACTTGTCAAAGAAAAGCCGCGTTGTTTCTAGAGTAGACTGTACTAGACCATTTCGGGCGGCGCGTTTGACGGGAACATTCGAGACTTTCGTTCACGCCGATATAAATGTTGCGCCTGCAGGAATTGGAGTCATTCTGAATTGTAACTTGAAGGCGATACTACGTCGATACAAAGTTTATTATTAAATAGTGCGAAATGAGTGCAGTGAAGAAATCTAAAACGTATTATTTTAATAACGATTGGGAGGAAGAATTTTTCTTTTGTATGGTGAAGGATAAGTGCATTTGTGTTATTTGTCGTGCGTCAGTTGCAATACCTAAGCGTGGTAACTTAGAGAGGCATCATAAAACGGTTCATAAAAACTATGAAAAGGATTTTCCGCCACAGAGTGAATTAAGAAAACGAAAAGTAAGTAATTTGATATCTTGTTTGAAAAAAGAACAAACCGTGTTCACAAGACCAGCCAAACAATCAAAAGCTGCTACGATCGCGTCATTTAAAATATCTCATATATTGGCGAAACACAAGAAACCATTTGAAGATGGATCGGTTGTGAAGGAAGCATTTATTGAAGCGGGTGAGACTTTATTTGGAGATTTTAAAAATAAAACAGAAATCATGTCTGCTATTAGAGAACTTCAGTTATCTCGTCCGACTGTCACAAGGCGTATTGAAGTCATGAGTCAGGACATCGCAGATAAACTAAAACATGATATCATGGAATGTACATACTTTTCTTTACAGTTCGACGAATCCACCGATATGACAGACACTGCCCAGCTGTGTATTTTTATTCGGATGGTATTCAATGACATGTTGGCTAAGGAAGAATTTTTGACAATCATTCCTCTGAAGGGGAAGACCCGTGGCGAAGATATATATGACGTTTTCATCAATTTTGTAAAAAACTACAAGCTACCAATATATAAATTAGTGTGCATTACAACCGATGGAGCACTAGCAATGACTGGAAACAAGAACGGTTTTGTGGCATTGTGTCGAGCTAATGAAGAATTCCCTTCATTTTTTTCATTCCATTGCATTATACATCAACAAGTTTTGTGTTCAAAAGTTTTAAACACGGAGGAAATTATGGGCATTGCAACAATAATTGTGAATTCCATCCGTGCACGTAGCTTGCAACGGCGGCTCTTTAAGTTGCAGTTGGAAGATAGGGAGTCAGCTGAACACACTGATTTAGTTCTTCACACGGACGTCAGGTGGTTGAGTCGCGGAAAATTCCTAGAAAGGTTTTAAGAATTATTGCCCGAACTAACAGCTTTTCTAGACGAAAGAGGTGATGACACTGAGATGTTGAAAAACGAAAAATGGCTGACTGATTTGGCATTTTTGACTGACATCACAATGCACTTAAACACCATTAACTTGGAGCTTCAAGGTAAAGGAAAACTATTATTGAGATGATTAGCGCAGTAAACGCATTCAAAAGTAAATTGCAACTTATGATAGATCAACTGAAAAGAAAGGATCTGAAACATTTTCCGTCTTTAAAAGCAAGGATTCCTCAGTTGAATTATGATACGTATGAGGCTGAATTATCAAATATTTTGGACAATTCGAAATGCGTTTTTATGATTGCAGTAAATTGGCAAATATAGCATCATTTATGAGTTATCCTTTTTCATGTAAAAACATTGAGGAATTAACCACTGAAGTAGCAAGTCAGTTTAATATGAACTCATGTTCTGTTGAAAATGAGTTGGTGCAGATTATATCAGATATACATCTCAAAGCTACAGCATCTGATACAAATTTCTGGTGTTTTATATCTGAAGATAAATATCCGAATCTAAGGCAAATCGCCTTTCAACTGACGGCAATGTTTGGGTCAACTTACTTGTGCGAATCTGCATTTTCTGAAATGAAGAGTCAAAATATCGCAATCGACTAACTGACGATCATATGTCATCATGCTTGCGATTGGCACTCAGTGGTTACGCACCATCTTATGAAAAGTATGCTGAGGACATGCAGTGCCACGCTTCAAGATCCAAAGTCACTCCTTAGTTGAGTTTAACACCATATGTAACTCTTTTGTTTTGTAACAACGAATAAACTCGCAATTTTGAATAACTAGGAGTTTTTTCATTGATATTGTAGAGAAGAACTTAAGTAAACCTAACCCAAACCTTGACTAAGATAATGTAAATTGTGCGGAAAGCTAATATCTATATATGCTACGGTACACCCTACCTAGGTAGGTAGGGTGTATCGTGTATGTACGACAACCCTGCATCACACATACTTGCAGCCTCTCAAGTCGATCGTAAGTAGTCTAAAAATATTGAGGTAGATCGCCAGCAGTTCAAGTTTGAGCACCCCTGTCTTAAGCTATTATTATTATTACATAGGGGTATACATAGGTATTCCTTAATAAAATTAATGCACTATTTGCTAATGGCTCTTGGATTAGTCAAGCATAGATGGCTATTTGGTTTATCTCTTAATTTCAACTTACACTAATTACCACAGGCAGAGGAAAAGAACAATATAGCGTATTACAACATGTTGTAATACGCTAAATTGTAAAAATAGTTTGCACGTCAGTTCAATCTTTTTAAACATTTTATGTACCTACAGATATTTCTTTGTAAATACTGTAAATATATGTTATATTTATCAAACTCCCGATTACATTTTGAACAATTTAATCGATAAATATTGCTGTTTGATATAATTCTTAAGCGATGAGTGTGTAGAATCGATAAATATATTTTATCAATAAAACAATATATTTTATATAAACGATAATATTTATTGTCCTCTCTACATTTATTTTATAAATCATTATTATTTAATTTGATTTACAAGAGCAAATTAAGCGCCTGTTTATATTCAATATATATAGGTAAGAATGCAATCTATCTTTATTTATCAATGTTCTAGAATACGCAGTACAAGCTTTATATAGAATCTAGACAGCGAGTGTCAATGTCCACTTCACTGCAATTCGTTCGTTAACTTGGTTCTAGTTCTTCTCGAGGTACGATAATGTGCACATATTTTCAAGTGACTTCAAGAAAGGAGGAGGTTCTCAATTCGACTATTTGTTTGTTGCCTCAGAACTTTCGACTGGGTGAACCGATTTTGATGTTTTTTGAAAGCTGGGGCTTCCCGTGTAGTCCCATTTTAATTTAGTCCAGTTCTGACAATGGCATTCATGAGAAAACCTTATAAGTCTTAAATTTGCATTAAGTATGTGCGCGACAAATGGACGAATAACTCAATATCACGCCAGCCGATTTCGATGATTCTTTTTTTATTGGAAGGGATGTACTTCAAGGGTAGTTAGATGACAGTTTAGTCATGTTGTAACAATGGCATCCATAAAAAAACCATATAAGTCTTAAGTTTTATGATAGACGCATTGAAGTCGGTCGTCTACTTTTTTAAAGTGAATTATTTGGTTTTGGTCATTATTATTTCAAGAGTAGGATAGGAGGCAACAAATGATCATCATCAAATGGTCGTACATATTCGGGATGTAACTGTTTAAATCCTCATTTCTGAAAAATACTACTGTAGTTAAGGGGTTATATCATACCAGCTAATAGAGCTGCTAAAGCAGCAATGAGGAACGACAAAACGATGGAAGGTCCGGCAACCTTGAGCGCCACGCCGCCCATCAGCAAGTACACGCCGATGCCAAGCGTCCTGCCCACGCCAAGTGCCGTCAAGTCCCAGCTGTTCAGGCATCTGAAATGTAAAAAATATATTTTAGTGCATTACCGCCCTCAGCCCTCTGATATACCCTCTGTAATATAGTGTAGGAATAATGCTTCTGAACTGCCTTCGAAATAATACGTTTCTTTTTAGCTTATCGTATACTTCTTGTTTAATATATTTTTTTAAATATTCCACACAAGGAAGTCCGCTGTTGGGAGTTTGTAAGTAACAAACCACGGACACAACTCCCAGCCTCCAGATCTATTTGTGGATCAAACAAATTTGTGACCCGTGTGGGGATCGAACCCAGGACTTCGGGCTCAGCAGTCGAGATTGCTAACCACTGGACCTACAGGCCAGTAAATTTTCTTTTAATTTAATTCCTTTAAATTAATTTCAGTAAATTCAGTAAATTTATTGCTCGGTGATCTGTTGTTGATTCTGGTGTAACGGAGTCACACAGTAATAGCAAGCAGTATAGTTTTCTCCGACCAAGGTAAAACTATGCATATAAGTGGCACGGCAGATTTCTGCGTAAACTGAAGTCTAACACAAGAAGCACCACACAGTAAGTTTTTTTACTGGTTTTCCTTAAGTCCTTAAATAGGATTAGTTGTTTTCAAAATCTATCTAGGATAATATTATTGAGACTCTAACACACTTATAATTATGATAAATCGATATAAAATGGAAATCGCATGTTATCAATGGAAAGTACTTGACTCGTTAATATATACATATAATCATACATATATATAGATAATAATTAAGTAATATACTTAAATGTAAAGTTTTTGCTTTTTTGCTATCAAATTAGTGTTTCCCACCTTTTGAAACTGATAGACTCCTCTCGTTCATTTTTAGAGCCTCTCTTCCTGCTCACGATACTCCAGATGGAATGGCATTTCCCCTCAGCCATTGGTCAGTACTGTATTCAACCACATTTGGACGCAAACACCTGTAGAGTGTAATAGTTATAATATTAGTTAGTAATCTTTATCGTACACTAACATAATAAAATAAAAAAATCTAACAGATAATGTCTACATAAAATGTACAATAGGCGTTATCACCAATTAGCAATTTATTTTAGACAATCTTTCGACGAACAGGAATGTAATAATTGACGTTAGTGGTTCTGGTGCAAATATTGAAAAAATCAAACATTTGATAATGTAAACCTTTGAAGTTATATCACATATATAACAAAACAAACACAAGTACATAATTAATATACTAATATTATTATTATTTGTTTTTTAGACTCCCTCTAGCGTAGATTCAACGCGGCGGAATCTCTCCGCCGGTGTCAAGTATTTCAAAAGAGAAAAACAGTCTATGAAAATATGATCGCGATGTTGGTGAACTTTCAAAAAACCTACCTACATAACACCTACATAATATTTTCAAGATAAATATAATATTTTGTCAATCAGCTGATTGTGACAGAAGACGACAAGGCGGTAAAATGCATTAACCTGATAAAACCTTTTTGTACTATTTTGTAGTAGCGAGTCAGCCAAGTTCAAAGAAAAAAGAACTGGCGATGCAGCAGGCGTGTTTATTATTACACAAAACATTTCAAACTACTTTTGACCACTACGTAACTTGAAACCTATTTAACTCCTTAGCTAGTCTTGTATACAAAATGTTATAAATGTAGCTCAAACAGTTATTAATAATGTTTTAAACCAGCAATTTAATGAGATCGCTGATATATAGATCAAAAATCTCAGTGGTAGAGTCATGCTTAGGCACGAATGGGCCGGCTCGACCGGTGCGATACCACGGCCTCACAGAAAACCGGTTGTGAAGTAACGCTTGCGTTGCGTTTCCCCGAATTGAGTGAGGTTTCCGGAGGCCTAATTCCCCCTCCCCCCTTTTCTCCCCCTCATCTGCTTTCTCCTTTTTTCCATCTCCTCATCCCTCCTCTCTTCTTTCCGCTCCCTGCATCCCCCATCCCTCATCACCCTCAAAGGCGGGCAGCGCACTTGCGACTCTTGAGTTGCAAGTGTCCATGGACGGCGGTGTCACTTACCATCAGGTGACCCGTCTGTTCGTCTGTCCCCCTATAGTATAAAAAAAAAATCTAAACCACTTTTAGATTACCTTGAAAGTTGATATTTAGCATTAAGCCTACCTGGTAGGACTATAGAAAAGAAAACATCTGAAAATTATGGATAATTGTCAATAATTTTCAAGGTACAGATTCTTACCAATTGTAATGAGTATCAACAAAGTTACGATGAAAGTATGTGAATATATAATTTTGTTTTATATACAGTATATAGTTAAAACTGTTGAGAGTTGGGTAACGCCAGCTAAATTCGCGCCGATGTTATCGCACAGCGACACGGACGCTAATTGGAAAGGGAATCTGTGATTTGTGTCTCGACATCTACTTAAAAAGTTAAGATTTATGTGTCAATAAACAGATTTGAGTAACAACTGAAATAAGCCATTAATAAATAAATATAAAAAAATCATAGTTCAGTTCATTATAATATTCAATATGATGGCATCTTTCTATGTAATTAGGTACCTACTTGAGAAGATTGTATGTACACGTATACTCGTAATTAAACTAAGTAGTAGTATAAGTTTGTTTCACATCTCTATAGATGGCGTTGTGCAAATGACGTCATATACTAAGTAATGCATATAAAAAATTCCCTATTTGCTTAGCATTATGCATATGTCGTAAATTATGCTATTACTATCATCAAATCACAAGGCCTTAGTATTGACAGCGCTTTTCTCGGCATACGCTCCTCAATATTTAGCAAAAGGGCAGAAAATTTTAGATGGAGTACATTTTATCAATCTAGATCCAATTCAAATAAAGGCACGAGAAACTTTTATAGTTGAATACAACCACCTGCGCAAGTTATACCGACGCGACTGGGCCAAACCTAACAATAAACAAAAAGCGTATAAGAAACGTTGCAGATAGTGAATAAACAAATGGCAAAAACGGAAGCAAATAGAGTAACTTTACAAATAATATATAAATGACAAATACTTATAATTTATGCACAAAAAGTAATAATATCTAGTATTTATATTTGTTGAAACGAGAACACCTGAACGTATCTGGATAAATGTGGCACAGAGTGGCATTTAGAAGTGAGAGAGTAGAGTGGCATTTGAAGAGCCGTAAGTCGGCGTATACGTGCCTAAGCACGTGTATATAGTTAGTTACTGCAATAAATATACATATATAGATAATAGTAAGGAATACTACTAAGGCTTATCCTTTATCCTTCCTAACCTTTTTTTTTTATTTAGTTACTGCAAACTGACGTAGTACCGTTAATATTTTGTTTCAAGCGACATTTAGTTTTATAAAGACACACACAGACACGATTTTCATGTCAAACAATTATTATTTGTTACATTACTAGTTTTCTCTTTCTTTCTCGTTCTTCTCTTAGAACTAAGATAAATACTTACGTAAGCAGTGGTTTCAATCTATTAAAGTAGATACCTGTACCTAGTAGATTTTTATTTCGTCTTAACATTGCATTTGTCTTTTTTAGCGCTCCGGAGACGTGAGCTACCAGGGGTACAGTTTATGTAATAATGCATTTTTTTTCTAGCTAAATGTACAAAAGATTAATTCATATTTATAAATTTATTAAATATTGCTCATGGCAGAATATGTATTTTCGTTTATTTTCTGCCACAAAATTTAGAAATCTTATAAAGTATTTACTGTGAGGGTATTTGGATATTCGGTTACGCACTTAAATAATACATATGTACATACATTAGCTCTCACCTTTTCCCTGCGTGGTCCTTCTTAGAACAAAATTATTCATAAACTCTTACTCTCTTCACTTCACTTCATCACCAATTCTCTAAATAAATAGTGTATAGCTGTGGCTTTTAAAAACAAAATTAGAAAACAAAAAAAAATCCCAAACGCCATTTTTTTCTATTGTCACTTGCGACTCTTGAGTTACAGGTTCCCATGCGCGGCAGTAGTCACTTATCATCAGGTAACCCATCTGCTCGTTTGCCTCTTTATACTATGACAAAAATTTGCCACACCAACCAATGATAACATAACTGCAATAAGAAGTAAATTAATGTGTTTTTTTTTTTTCAAATGCATACCTGGGAATTAAATTCCTATAATCTCAGCATCTACACAAATATAAAAGCATTACCTTACAGCAATGTTTAACACAAACACCTACATATAATCTGTCCGTGTACCACTTAATCTGAGATGTTATCTGTCGGTTAGGTTAACCTTACGTTCCACAGCGTTTCACAATACTGATAACAGAGATTATATATGAACAAAGAAAGAATGGCCTATCGTTTAGAGCGAAGTTATGTTACAGATACAGACTGTCTACTGTTGGACAAAGGCCTCCTAGCCTACTAACCCAGTCTTGGGCAGCCCGCATACATCCACTGCTTTATAATATATACAATACCATATTTTTCAAATCCTCAGTCCATCGCGCCTCAGAACGCCCTGCATTACGTTTCTATAAATGCAGTCCCACTCTAACACATGTCCAGTATCCATCAATTCTGGAGACAAGACCGGTCTATAAATGCACTCGCAAAAAATTATTCACGTTTTAAGTTGGTGTCTCTCTGGATAAGCTCAATTTAACACTAAATAATCATTTATTTCATAGCAGTTTTTTTTTGACTTAATAAATGTCATTCATGACCGCGAAAACATTGAATTAAGTATATAAGTTAAGTTTTTTTTTTTAATTACATAAGTACAACAGAAAACTTAGAAACTTTCACAATAACCACTACCACACATAAATATATAAGGTAGAATACTCACAACAGTGTCCCGTCTTAAATTATTAGATACAAATAAGCTCGACCAATAACAATTGATTATCATCACCACTTACTATTGATTTTAAATCAAATAACTGCACCAGGGAGTTTATTTCGCTCTGACAACTTAAATTCATGAGTTAGGGTTGTCATTTCACTAATTTATTTACATATCTTTCTATGGTTGAAAGATAGCTAAAGTACAAAACTCGGTACCCGAGTACTGCAGCAGCGAGTAACGCGCCAACTGAAATAATTACGAGTATATTCTAACAGACATTTCTGACTCGTACGAATTTTAAAACGTCAACAGTTAGAAAGCAACTTTTGCCCATAGACCTCGCTGAGACGTTAGTTTTAACTTGTTAATTACCTCTTATATAAATGTTTGTATTTTTTTCTATATATTCAAAATAGTAAACAATTCGTCATGCTTAATGATAAGTAATTATCGGTACCCAGAAACATTGTTTTTTATTTTCTTTTTTTTTAATATATTTTTTATACGTTCCATTTTAAGTATGGAAAACACATATAGATTAAACTTATTACGCAATAGGTGTTGTCCGCGACTTTATAGTATATTGTATCTGACTGTACAATAAAGAGTCAATCAATCAATCAATCAATGCATTGTAGCATAATCAGTATATTTAATAGTTTTGATATATCCAACGTTGGCATTCGTACTATTATAAACTGTACAACTGCTGTCGCGCTGAGAAAATAATGGAGTACTAGTGATTGCCTTAAAATAATAATAATGATACAGTGATAAACATTACAATAACAATTGTCTGTTTGTGTGTGTGTCTGTGATAATAACGTAACCCCACCGGGCTAAACGGTATATTGGTATGTCGGGCTCAAACCAAACAAAGCCACAAGGTATTCCATCAGCCGTCCGTAGATCAACAGACGACCCCGCGTCGTCTGTTAGAATAAAATCGACCTATTTATGTACTAACCAAATAAAACACGAACCTTACAAATCGTAGGTACAATAAGTTAACACTACCGGCTCAGTTTAAAAATAAATTATACACTCACCAGGATAGGAGGCATTGTTTTTAATTTCCCATAGCTAGGACCATCTTATCTTTATATTGATTCTGAGATGTAGACTTTAGCAGAAGTATGGCTCATTAGGAAGGCACAGTTTGTTTATTATAGTTGATAAGGTGAATTGTTCAGACGCCAAAGAACGCTTAAACTATTTAAGAGTTTATAATTATGGTTTACATACACCTTGTCAGAATATTACTCAACTTTGCATACTGCCTCACCTTTAATTAGGAACAAAAGTTTTGTTTTGTTAGAGTTGTCTGTATCAAATGATTAATTGTTATTTATTATTTTGATTGATAACCAACAATTAGAAATTTACATTTATGGTAATAACTGTAACGATTGGATCATACCAGAGGGAATTGGATGTCCTGAATAGTAGAGTCCGTACACTGCTACTGCCAGGACACTCCGTAATCGCGAGGTATGCAATCCTAGAGATTACTTCCTCTGATAAACTGGTGGTACAACGGGATGTGGTCGCAGTTGATAACGGACTCACTCCGCTTGGTCTAGGGAAAGAGAAGTGGCGCAAAACTGGAAGAGCAAAGAGCTGCATGGACGTTTTCATCGGGCCTTAAACGGGCCCGATGTAGGTCTATTACCATCGGTGTCCTGGCTACGTTTCCGTAACCTATTCGAAGAAACTGAAGGTTATATCCGATTACGCATGAAGTTCTTATGACCAACAACTATCGGAGATAACTCCTGAAGAACGGAAACCCTCAGGCAGTACTTGCATAGGCATAGCCAAGTGGCTATAATAAATCAGTAAATTGTTCTGAAATATGACCTTGTGACTGTCGAGATATCGTACTGCAGGTATGAGCCCAACAATAACGACTTGAAAATAGTCGTGCAACATATACTGGAATCAATTTATCATCAACAGGACTATTGTTGCTAATAAACCTGTCTAAGTGGGGATAGACCGATCAGAGCGCCGAGCGGCTATTACTGACATTTTTATTCACCATGACGACAATCTCTTAAAGGGTGAAAAAGATAAACAAATAAAATATTTGGATTTGGCCCATGAGGTTATCGACATGTGGGATGTGGATTCTGCAATCATTGATAGCTGTATCAGCCCAAAGGATGATTGCTAAGAGCCTCGACCAAAACCTTCGGATGCCCAAATTATTTAGCTTATCATTGGGTTAAGGGCTTCGTATTGTGAGGAGGTTCCTATCTCTGAAGCCCTAACCACCGGTAGTATCTATCGGCTTCAGGTACAGTTGCCTGAAACGGTAAAGACACTATTTTTTATATTTCATATACATATGTATTTAAAAATGACTTTATATTCTATGGTAGATACAGAAGGTATGTGATCAAAAAGTTTCAAAAAGATTGGTATTGTGTACTAATATACCCTTCCTTTCATGATTAATTCAAGTTATATCAGTTTAACAGTAACTCAATGTTCTTAGCATTATGTAAACAGTTTGTAGGCAATCTCCTTTATTTCCTAGAATGGATTCGCTATAGTGCGCAAAGAAATGATTCATTTCAATATCTGTTTAGCAAGTGAAATCATTTCGCACGTTCACCAGCTGATATGAGATAAGAGATAACTCACAACTGTTAGCAACTACGATATCTCGTAAACTTATCTTAAAGAAGCAGTCATAAAATTAAATAATTAATAGTTAAATTTACTACACCACCAGAAGTGCGGTATGTATTTCCATTGTGTATATACTACTGTATATATATACCCATAAATATACTAATATATTTATGGGTAGTTTTACCTGGGCTGGTCTATATACAATGTATAAAATTAACTTTGGTTATTAGGCTCGAATTTTTTACCGACAATCAGTTCAACTTGATACATGCGCTTGCGACTATGACTTGCTCAAGTCTCATCAATACATCCTTATAGGCAATAATCCGGTCCTTCCATTACCAGGAGGGTCACGGAAGGTTCACGGTTGATATTCAATATGCTTCCAAATCTCTATCTTTAATTTCAATAGTGTCTGGTATACGGTATTATGCTTGGTCCCTATTACTTTCAAACGCGACGATATTAAATTTAAAAAATTGGTGTTTAATTACCTCTGCCTTTTACATGTGTCTATAAAATATTTTTTTACGGCTAATAGACACCTATACAGTTTAATAGAAAGAATTTTCTGTGTTCTTGTTTACAGATATGTTAATAAGTGATAGAATAATGTATACGTAACGTGCAGAAAGTCGCATTCTTATAAATTATGTATAATGCAGCCTAGTAAAGCTGTTTTATTATTACCAATGGTTTGTAAATAGCTTAAAAGTTTATTTAAATATACGGTTTTACTAACGTGTGTATTTCGGGGATGCCCGACTAGTTTCGGTGCCAACAGGAGGCCTTTCTCAAGGATAAATATGAATAAAACTCACGAAAGTTTTTATTCTGAAGCTTAAAAGTTGACAAAAAGAAAGAAATGAGATTAAATTGAAAAAGAGAATTAATTGATGATGAGAGAATGAATTAATTAAGATTTAAAAGATTTTCTCTATAACAGTTTAAACAAGTATCTTTGTAATCGATGCACTGAAATTTCATAATTGATTTAAAAGACCATATCACTGAATTTCTGCGTTCACATCTTATATCTACAACACTATCTTAAACTCTCGAGATTAGTTTGTCGTTTTAATAACTGAGACAACATGCAGTAACAGGAACAACATTTTTTTTTTTACTGAAATCAAAATCAATATTGCTCCCGGTGTACTTTGCATATTTTTTTTTATATATCTCTTCAAACATCAGTGTTAAAAACTCACCAGAAAACCCTTCACAGTTGTTGAAACATTTTGAATGAAAAACGGTAACGGAACGTGACACTGCTCCCACGCACTACAAGTAACTAAACACTGATAACAATAAGGTCCTATGATAAGATAAAAAAATAATCGGAAGATCTTTATAACTTGTTTTATAGAAACTGTACAGTTTTACTGAGAGTATTAGATATATCACTCTGATTGAATTGATTGCTCTAAGACAAAACGTACCTTAATTCACGGCTGTATCCCTGTTAATCAGAGGTGTATTAAAAACCCACATTTAATATGGACACTCCTGTCGACGTATCCTTATTTTGCTACCTTTAAATCCTAAAGTGTAAGTAGGATTTAAACATAGGCAAATTAGGATAATATTTAGATTTGGGAAGTGGCTAGCCGGGAGCTCCGAGTTACAAGTTCTGAGAAAAGTTCAGATGTACCCAAAACTAGCGTCGGTGGGCCTTTAATGAAGGTTTAAGGACGAAGAAGCTCGTGAAATATGTAAGGATAGCAGCAAATGTCACACTGTTATCCTTACTTCAATGGGAGCAAGTATGTAATTGATCGCACGTTGACAAAGCCTGACATGAAAATGAGAGTCGGCCATTTTATGTATGTTTTTTATTAATATACTCGTATGTGTAATTTTGAATATTGTGGATGTTGTAACGCATACTTGTGCGTATTACGAAAAGTGTATAAAATTATCATGAGGTACGATGAAACCCGTTGATTGTCATATACTTCTTAACATACTGCGATGCGATTTGATTTGATTTAGTTTTTCTTTTTCGTTACTCTGCTTGTCGGGATTGGTGAAGATCCTTAAAATAAGTTAGCATACATTAGCGTTTGTTTTTTTCGCACCCCCGATCATTGGCAAGCAGATGAACTCCGGGCTGGTTTTTAGTCGGTATGAGTCCGTCAGACCCTTTCAGCCTCCCCAATGAGCGAAGGACATCCATGAGGATATTCCACCCGGTTCACAAAAAAAAAAAAGATTTTAGTGTCTCATCATGATATTACCAATCAAATGCATATGAATTTATTATGATAAAACATTTCGATATAAATAATTGGTTAAGCAAGTTACCTTAGGTTACACTATTACGTTATAGGTTAGATCGCTCTGACTTCCCGGCGCCAGTTCGAGTTATAGGTATGCGACCTTGACTTGTTTGAGCTATTGCTGTCTGCTATCCCCCCTTGCCTTTGAATATACTCCATCTAATATCCAAAAGTGCCGGAATGGCGGCAACAGGGTTTTCCCTTACCAAGGTAACTAAATTATAATCGACTAAATGTGGGTGTTAATGACCTACCCTTTCGGGGATTCGGACATGAGTGAATTTGTCGAATATGTGATTTTGTCGCTTAATCTACTCGACTGATTATAATTAATTTTGCATCATCTATGACAGGGATACAGAGAAGGACAAGAGTATACATTACATACATTTAGAAAAAGTACTGCTTCCGAGGTAAGGAAGATGACTTTAACGTGGGTGAAGCTGCGAATAAAATAAGTATAATTTTTATCTAGCTTTAGAATATACATACATTCATATATCAGCTTTATATTGGAATAAATGTTCGCATTCTTTCTTTGATTTTTTTTTTTATTTGATTAAATTTCTTATCGTATTGTACGTATTTAATAGTACCTCCATTTTTGAGACAATTTCCGCATTAGAAACCATTCTTGTGTCACAACGATATTGCAAATAGGACAAACATTGAAATAACGGACTCAGAAAGCCCAGACTCTTGGCAACTGTTTGTGGTTCACGCATTTTTTTCTCTCTAGCTCAGCAGCCAGAATTACTAACCAGTATACACACTGACTAGTCAAGCACGTTGTTGTTACTCAACAGGCGTTAGTTAAACGAGCCTTTCAATTCTTAAAGTCGTGGGTGCAATTTTCCTGCCATGTCCTGAATTTTTTAACATAAATGTATCATAAGTTAAAAGTTACGCAATCACCAAAGATAAAACATTTTTGTTTACTAAGATAACACTAAAATTAGTAAACAAAATAAAATAAAAAACCTTTATTAAGCCCCGACTGCATATAACCTACCAATTTTTTTGGTAACGTTCGCTTAAAATTTAAAACCTAAGTCATTCGCACATGATGGCGATTCATATGATGATTCACGTGTCGAAACCAGTCAAGCCGTTAAGGTTCAAGGTTTGAAAAAAAAAATCACTCATATATTCATACATACACTCAATAAATAAAAAAATCGAGTAAAAAATGGATAGAATCCTTCTAAATTACAACCTAAGCTTTGTTAATGGATATTCGGCCATGCCGCCTTATTTATGGTTGCTGGTCAACTGTGGTTTTGACAGCGTTTTGCGGAAGGCGCTAGGAAGGGTACTGCTGATGTTTTAGCAGCAGCCGTTCTTCCTCATATTTTAGGTACAGTATAGCACGACATCTGGTTTTGTGGTTTTATAGACTCACAAAAAGTCGGTGTTTGTGGAGTTGAAATCAAGTCTTCATTTGAACGTGATATTGATGTCACTATAATATTCATCGCTGTAGAAAAAAAGAAGTTTTTTTTTTTTATTTTAAAAGCCTACAAATATCATACAATGTACTTCATTTTAGAGCAACTTCAGCCATGAGTCATATTGATAAGTATCTCATAAACTAAGACTTATTTATCATTTTTTGTGCATCTGTTTTACTGCAATGATTTGCAGAATTAGTTTTTGATAGTTTTTTTATTGGTACCTTTAATTTTGTGCAGATAGAGACAAAATACAGTAGCGCTACTGTCCCCGCTTACCCCGTAAGGAAAAATGCGTCAATTTATGTATGTATATATGTATGTTTACTTTGTGATTAGCTAATACAGCATAATTATCAAGTAGCCACTCCCAGTTATGAATTTGACAATAACTCATTACTCATTACCTTTACATATTTGCAAAAGAAGTACATACGAGTACATAGATATGAAGGGAATAGAAGGAGGGAACAGAGGTGTAGGGAAAGGGGGTTGGGCCTCCGCTAACCTCACTCACCCGGTCACACAAAGCAAGCATCATTTAACAGCCGGTTTTCTGTGAGGCCGTGGTAACTCCTGTTGAGCCGGCCCATACATGCCGCAGCATGCTCTCCCGGTAAATATTAATACTCTTAGCAGATTTAGCTCGATTAATGGCGCATCTCTAGCTTACACAGTTCTTGTAGCGTACTGCCATTTACCAAATAAGGAGGGTTATGTTATTTGAGCATATGTATTAATGTATATAATGATGTTTCGTCATCACGCCCGACAAGACTAGACTAGCGAGTAATGGCTTGCAGGGTTTTGACGTGCAATGTGTCATTGAAATCCTTAACAGCGAATAAATAAATAAAAGTGGATGTTTATAATGCAGTTGGGTTTATATATTCTTATAAATAATTTTACTTACTTTATAGTAAATGTATGGCTAACCGACAACCGCTTAAACAAAGCATATTTCGCAACAGAAATTCTTAACATATCTTTACCTTGATTAAATTCCAAAATTCTTGTCACTAAATCAAAATTCCAATTAAATTAGCTATATATGTATCTATTAGCAAATTCAACACAATCAACCGTTACAGTGTATACCACCTCACTTCACTTTCGTTCACATGTATTTCTAACTCACTCCAACATACGATCATTGCGTCTCAACTCTCCAAACTAAAAGACCGTTCTCTCATTTGTTGTGTACGTACGTTATCAGATAGGGTGATTAATATGCGGCTATTATCAACAATGTACTATCAAATTGTCGGAACAGGTGCTATCGCTTGTGTATGTGATTATTGTAATTTTGTATTGCAGAGGCTACATCTTCTATGAGCCACTTCGCTAATCAACTCCTTCACGTTTGTTTTACACCTTATATAAATTACTCTTGGGAGATTTTAATATTATATGGAAATTTACGTACTCGTACACACATAAGGTCATGCCATTCTTCCATCTGTGGGCAGAGAAAACAGCTCTTCAGTAGCTTCCTTACACACATCATGTGCTTCCTCTACTGTCATCAAAACCTTTCTTAAAAGCCGGTACTTATGTCTTGGATGCGAGAAGCGGAAAATAGATCGAAGTGGCGTCCAGCAGTGGACTGCGATAAGCTGATGATGATGACTTGTTCTTTATTCTGAACATTTGATAGGTGTATGTTCTGCATGGATAACCCCCTTATATTTGCGTTTGCCTCGTGTACTTGATTTGACAATCATTTCGCATTCATTCTTTAAACGAGCCGTAAGCCCTTCAGCAGACCCTTTTCAATTTTCTACACTATATCTTCTTTAGCGACAAGCGACACTGCTCTAATATCTAAATACATTTCTCATTCTGTCAACCAGTCTCCATTGATTTAATGTTTGTAAAGCCTTACACAGCCTGATTCAGGAATTAATCCTAATGCTTATGACTTAATATATTAATAACCCACCCCTAACAAAAGCATTTTGCTTAGCTAGGAGGGTTAACAAAAGAAAACCAGTAATGTGTGACCCACGTTGCTAGTACTCTTTTTATTTAAAATATATATATATTTTAAATGAAAAGGATCATCAATCAATGGACCCAAAGAATGCACAAACCCAGTAATCGAAGTCACGACCTGCGGTTCATCAGTCATGATCACCAACCACTAGACCAACAGGCTCGTCCAGGCCCCTCGTGTATTTGTAGTACTATCACGTCATATAATCTGTAATGATGTGTATGCAATTAGATACGGCAGATGGAATATATGCATTGACATACACACATACACACACGCACGCATATCACAGTCCACATTTTGCCAGTCATCATATAGGCCTACTTGCATATTATTATACTTTCTTATTTCGCTTTTTTTTTTATTTGGCATAAATCGACAACGAGCAGACGGGTCAAACATAATCAAAATTATTTTGCGCCTGTCAGAAAAAGATTAACGGATCCTACAACGCACAATGCCGAAATATTGTAATAGGCGTCTTTTACTGAAAATTGGGATACATTTAAATGTGTACATACATACATTCACGCCTGTGTCTCGAAGGGGTATGCTGTGGCGTATCAAACGTCTACTTTTTGCAAAATATACCATATCCAACGGACACAAAGAACACAATACACCCAGACTCGGGACAACTATTGTAGATCACACAATTTTTTTCTCTGTATTAAGGCCCGGTATTTCAACATAAGAGTATATGTGTATATGCGGTGCCCGGTTTAGAGCAATAGGCTTGCCTCAATGGCTGTAGTACATAAATACTACCGCAATTGAGGCAAAAATACTTGTAATCAGCAAAATATGAGCGTTAACTATGCGTGTGATTACCCCCTGTTATTATATGTATGCATAGAAATAACAATATTTTTGCAAAATGATTGAATTGAAATATTTTCTGACTTTACTATCTTTCCTGTGTAATAAGGGTTTTCTTTCAGCCAGTTCCAATTTGCAAACCGGTAGAAATATATGTAGATATGTAGATGCTATGTAGATGACTGACTTGGACTTTTCGGCACTAGGCATTTAGAGTTGTAGGTATGCAACCCAGACTTGCTAGAGCTATTGCTTATACTCCGCAAACCATATGTATAAGCAATACCAAGGGGTATAGCTAATACATCCCTCGTTTTCTATCCTGGCTTTCTTGTCAATATACCCCAATTTATCTTAAACTCTATGTACTCCTTCAAGTTTATAGGCGTATAGATCGGATGACTAGTGAACTCTACCAAGGACCTGTAGGTAAAGTTTTAATGCAAACAATAACACATACATACATAAACTTTTTTGAAACATTTTTTTACAATTGTGCAGAAGCAATTAGATCTTTTGCTACAGCTAGGATCAGTTAACAGTCGGACCTGGGTAACAACCAACACAGCATTCAAAAGAATTACTCACTAACGATGATGAGGAGACATTTTCTTGTAGTCAGACAAATACCTTAGTTATTTTTCGGGTTTAACAGTTAGTCAAGTATAGGTATTTAATTTTTCCCCACCGTGTGATTAATCTTTACTAACGTTAATTCCATACAAACTCGTTAAAAAACAAAAGTAATTCCACATTTCACTGACTAAAAGGCTACGTGTGCACCTTTTCTGGTTTTCCTTAGTAGTGACGTGACAAGGAAAGGATAAACAACTGCCAAATGATGCTATAGAACGACTTGACTTACGCTGACTCTTTTTAAAAAATCCCCCTTTTACACAGGAAAGATGGTAAAGTCAGAAAATATTTCACATCGATCATTTTGCAAAAATATTGTTATTTCCATGCATACATATCATACCAGGGGGTAATCACACGCATATTTAACGCTCATATTTTGCTCATTACAATTTAGTCCTATATACGTAACAGAGAATAGGAATATTACTGTCATCCGAGCACTTTCTAGAATTAGATCAGAAACTTTGAAGTATATTGATAGGAAGGGAGGATAAAAAAAATATGAAAGGCAATAGCAGCAGTAGCTCGCATACCTATATCTCGAACTGGCTGGTGTTGGGAAGACAGAGCCCTTTAACTTGTATTGTTATTTATTGATATTAATTATTTAATTTATGTACTACAGCAATTGAGGCAAGCCTATTGCTCTAAACCGGGCACCACATATACATATATTGTCTGATAGATAACTGTCCAATCCCTGGGTGACCTTGACCTATGTACATTAATACTAAAGGGTAACAGATGAACGTTACCAATGAACTTTGAATAATCATAAAATTGGGAGCATTATTCTGTCTTGTTATGTAAAAGTCTATCTCTCGAACAGTACTTTCTTCCGAGTCGTTTGAATCACCACAGAAATAAAAGAACAGAACCAATGATTGATAGTATTTATTGACAAACTTGCTTTTGTTTTTAAATCGACTTCAAAAAAATAAAATTGCGTCCTCTAAAAACGCAAGGTAAGGCCTAAAAAATGTAACATTTCAATGGACTATTTGGGAAATTTGGGGAGCAGAATGAGGAGAGGGTAGGGTTTGGCGTCCACTCCGTCACTCACTCGGGCATACAATGTAAGAATAGCTTGGTTACCGGATTTCAGTGACGGGGTTGTATAACTCCGGTCGAGCTCAGAAACTCCTCCAGTTTCTGAGCTCGACCGGAGGAGAGACTATTCCCAAATAGTCGTTGCGTTTTTTAGAGAACGCACTTTTATTTTTTTGATGTGTAAGGGGGGTCAGTGGAAAGCTAAAACCAAGTTTGTGGGGTCGCCACCCTTGTCCCACGGTCGCCATCTTGAAAATAGGGGTTGAAATGGTTCGGTATATCTCTTAAACTATTTATCTGATAAAATAAAATTGTTAACATTTTTGTTGCAAATTAAATGCTCTACAGCTTTGGTCCAGTAACTTTTTCTCATAGAATTATGAATGAAAAAGTTATAAGCGAAAATTCGCGAAAAAAAATTAAATTTTTCGATGAAACTTTTTTTTTATCACATTACGAAAAAATTATATCAGACCTTTTTTGTAGATCGTTTTTTAAGGAACAACTTTTATAAGCAACATTTTTTCATAAAGTCAATAGCTAAGGTGTTACAGCGCTCCGAAGTAAGTACTATTTTTCAGTACTCTTAACTATACGTATATTATACGTGTGTACTAATAATGTGTCATCAGTTATTGTTTTTTTTTGTTATTATATTTTTTTTAATTATTTATTTTGCAATATTATTAATAATTAATTATTGACTGTTCTGGATCTGGTTCTATTATATATAATCTAAATTATCAATACAGATTTATTTCAAAAGATATTTTTCATTTCGCCGGATACCCGAAATTCACGATTACGATCCTGCCTCTCGCAAGTGAGTCCGGCTACCTCAGGTGCTACAGTACCTATGTATGTATATTGGTACTGTAGATTATTGTATCTTGTAGTAACATATTTTACTAGTAAACATATCTATCGGAACGTGTATGCGCGAAACACTAGTCTCGATAAGATGTTAAAAACTAAAACAATCCTTCAGGCACATGCAGTGCCTGACGACTGGTGACAATGAAAAATTCAGTACACCACGTCAGTATTTTAAAAGTATAATTAAACCATATTGGATAAAAACAGCAACGAAGAGTAGATGAAAAGGTTAAACCCGCAGATACAGTATTTTACTATGGAGGTTAAATATCAGTGCTGAAGTAGAAGTATTTTAGCAGTTATCCGTGAGTAGCGTAGGGGAGTGCGCGCGTCGAATGCGCGCGAGTTGATCGAACTATAAATCGACTGCAATTCTGAAACTTTTTCTTGTGTTGAGTTTATAAGTGTTGTGTTCTTTTATTTTAGTGGATTTGGTCAATTTGATTTATAAAGGTGAGTGGTCACCTCTTTTGTACGTTATTTTTTTTTAATTTGTTTTATAATATTATATAGGGCAACATGCGATTGTTTCACGCGAGAAATAAAATAAGCATGCATGTATATTTATTATGTTACATTTAATAGTTATAATTTAAGATAAGGTTCAATATTGTATTATAAGAAATTTGAAGATCCTCAAAGGCCGCAGCGCACGCGTCTCTTCACTGTCTGAGGCGTCAGTAGTCCCTTAACATCAGGTAACCCGCCTCCTCGGTTGACACTCACAGCATAAAAAATATGACACTAAAAGTCTAAATTGTCTAAATGTATTTTTTTTATTGTCTACATTTTTTTGACAACTTCCGCATTAGGATTAATTCCTGTGTCGCGGGGGACTTTACAAACATTCAAACAACGGACACAAAGAACACCCAGACTCAGAACTACAGTTTAAGGAATACACAGTGTTGTCCCGTACGGGGATCGAACCCACAACACTCGTGACCACTTAAACCGCTACACCTTCCGTGCAGTCAAGAGTATATTTTTAAAATTTATATTTATATTGATCTATAAATATTTATTCAAAAGATTATTAACTTGAAATGTTTAGAGAAGTTGACCATCACAGTCAGAGATAACGTTTTTATGGTCACAGTTACTTGCGTTTTACAAACGTAAATGGGTAAAAAATATTTTTTCAATTGCCTCTAGAATGTTGATTATATACATTGTATTGTACATGGTTGTATGTTACTACTTACCACAAAAATACAATGAACAAAATATATTCTGAATTATGTCTTAGGAAGTTGAACTAAAAGTTAGCTGTCATTCGATAAAGATGAATAAATTAATACAGACATATTTTTTTTCGTGTGGAAACCCCCACCGGTCTTCACCTCACCGGAGCTAACGGTGAAGTGGCATGTCGGACTCGAACCGACTAAAAAAACACGGTGTTCCATCACATGTTGGTCTATTGCAAGGGACCTGGGTATACCCTAGGAGGTATGCTTCCAGCAACCCAAATTAATACAGACATAAGAAGAATAAAGAACAAGTGATTTTTTTAGAAATACATGTAAATTACCTGAACGGCTTCTGCTAAGTGAATTCACATTTATTTTTAAAACAAAATTAAATTAACGGTTATTTAAACAAAAAAATAATAATAAAAAAATATTACTTTTTCAATTAAGAAACACTTTGAAGACGAAAATTTTGAGGTTTTAAATTTTGTTTTGGAGGTGTACCGTCTGCTCATTTCTTCCTTATGGTAGAAAAAATTAAGTAGTAATGAGTGTACAGTGATGATGGCGATGGTGATGAAGCGCTATCTTCAACTATTCCATAGTAACTACCACAATATTATGTAGAGGAGCATTGAACCTACAGCCGAGGGTTTTACATCGTGTCTATATTCCATTTCAATTCAATTCAAATTCTTTATTGCCATTTTTGCGGATATAATAATATTTGTAGGATTGAAACTTAATTACAATGTTGTTTTGCATATAAAATTAGTAGTGCAGTTATTTATTTCACTGATTCAATCGTCATGGATTTTTTTTTTTTTTTTTTATACTATAGGGGGACAGACGAACAGACGGGTCACCTGATGGTAAGTGACACCGCCGTCCATGGACACTTGCAACTCAAGAGTCGCAAGTGCGCTGCCCGCCTTTGAGGGTGATGAGGGATAGGGGATGCAGGGAGCGGAAAGAAGAGAGGAGGGATGAGGAGATGGAAAAAGGACAAAGGAGATGAGGAGAGAGAAAAGGGGGGCGGGGGAATTGGGCCTCCGGAAACCTCACTCAATTCGGGGAAAATGCAACGCAAGCGTTACTTCACAACCGGTTTTCTGTGAGGCCGTGGTATCGCACCGGTCGAGCCGGCCCATTCGTGCATAATCCCTAAGCATGGCTCTACCACTCTAATATAATAATATATTAAATAATAATATATGAAAATAATATATGAAAATAAAAATATATTCTAAATATTAACATAATAAATTAAATATTCGAAGTATATGTAGTTTAGAGATATTCAGATTTAATTGCTTTAATTCAGATGTAATTGTCATGGAATAACAGATATATGAAGTATTTATTATAAAATGATTACTTTAATACAATTATTATACACATATATACTCACGCCTCTTTCGGAGCGGGTGGCAGAGATGTCTCAAACAATCACTTTTTGCCAATTATAATTAAGTCACATGTATGTATGTGGTGGGGGCAAGCCTATAAATATTTATTAATTTTTTTAGGCTCTCCAACAAAGAATATATGTCAGAAATGATTGCCAGTTACAATAATTATTAATCATGTTTTCTATTGACAAGAAGAGAACACAGCATGCAATGATGTTAAGTAAAGGATGTGGAGAAATTGTTAAAAGATCTAACAGTCATCCGGGCACTTTGTGAATTAGAACCGAAAATTGTGAGTATATTGAAAGGGAAAGTTGCCAGCTGAAATTATTATATATGTATATATTTAATTACTATATGTTAAATATGTGGCTACATTATAAAATATATAGAAAACAAACCTTATTATCAATGCAGTATGCCTATTTTACTAACAAGGATATTTAACAAAATCTATTCGTGACCATTAGAGGTCGTCTACCTTGAAATACTGTTGACTGTAAGATGGATGAACTCTAAATATAAATACAGAACTGCAAAATTGTTCAAACATGGTATTAATTTATTTGAAAGATACCCTTATTATGTAGTTCTATTGACACTAAGTGCAACACGTCCCGTCGACGACACGACGGTCAGACCTGTAGGGTATTCGATTTGATGACTGTTAGGAAAGCCAGTCCCGGGAACTCCTTAACGGTTTACAGCCGGTAGCTCATGTTTGTTCTTATTCATTCAATAATTAGTTAGCTTGTTTGTTTTAAGGATACAGAAGATACATATTTATATTCAGAAAATAAATATAAAATTACAGTACAATTTTCATTAATATATCATTATATTTATGTCAGGCAAATTATACATATAAGTTATTATATGTAGATATCATTTTATGTACATATATATGAATCATTAGCCTGTTTAATGACGAAACAAGTCAGGCGACCCTTTAAAAAAAAAATTGTTTAGGTATTTGGACTATGGACTCTATGGAACTTTACATAGACCAGAAAATTAACTTTTTTTTTGCTGTGAGGTTCCTTTCTTCTTTTGTCATTTTACTTATTTTGATGAAAAGGCTTTGGTGAGACGTTCTATCGGTATCGAACCTACCAAAAACCATTGTGTGCCACACTATGCTTTAAATAAGGTAGGGACCCATGGCCGACTGTTGTTATTGAGAACATCAACACGCTTTAAACACAAACAAAACGTGACAATGTGGCTCTGTAATATAACACCTAAATGTTACAAATAAACCTGTATACAGTCGCCACGTAACCGAGACTTTGTGAAAGTTGTAACTACAAAGCAAACCCCTAGTTTATTAGTGCACACATTCACTGTTTAATATCATGTATACACATATCTACTTAAAAATAAAAAATCATATCTTGAGTCTAAATGAGTTTGTTACATACAGCTGCCCAAAAAAGTAGTGTGATGTAAAGGTGTTGATGCATTTATGCATTGAGTTTCTTTATTCCACCATCCATATGCCAAGCATCTAGCTAGGTGATAGAGATGGAAGAGAAGACGTTGGTCGACGGCGGAAACCTGTGGTCGGTAAAAGACCGAACAATTCCTGTGAACACTTCCCGTGATACAAGCGATAGAGAATGCAGTGTGAAGCTCCGTCTCTACGCAACACCAAGGAGTCAAACCGATCTAATTTATCCGGGCAATCGATGATTGGAGTCGCGCTCTCTTGAATGCGGTCCAACCCAAAAGGCTGGTACTGGGGTGCCCCGCATGAACATGAGATCAGTATTCCCTATGTGGCCGCACCTAATGAAGTCTTCCGGAGCCTTCGGCGATGTGTTCAATGAATTTAGATTCGAGTATACGACACTAATGCTTAAGGAAACATACGGGACCTCGGTTATCTACAGTATTGTTATAGTTATTTAGTACGACTTTCGTAATAAGGGCACACCTTTTGCCGTCATCCAAGCGAATTCGGTAATGCAATGCGAAAAAGGCAAGGGTAATATAAAGGTGAGAATATAAGGATGAAATGGAGCTCGTATATTAGCTCCAGAAGGTCAGATCATATGCCCGAAGTAACAAACTGCAAGTCAACATTTCCAAGTGTTTTCGTGACAGGGTGAATGGCTGCTGTTGCCATCCTAACTTCTAAAGATAATTTATCAAACCTCCCTGGCGATCTCAGGTGTTTGGCCCGGTATATTGCCACTTCTGTGCATTCCAGAAGGATGTGGACAGCCGTCTCTACCTCCTCCAAGCATGCTCTGCAGAGAGGGCTGTCGGTTACACCTATATTAAACAGATGTTTGTTAAAAGGATCATGACCTGTTATAACCTGGGTTAGTTTCCTTAGTTTTAGACGTGAGAGTTTTAGCAACTTCCGGGAATATCTCCAGTCTATGGGGAGCCATGTCCAGGGAGAGCCTCCTTTGCCTGTCTGCATCCGCTCACTTCTGTCCAGTATTTGTCGTACATTACCTTAGTATGATGCCGTATGACTGATGTAGGCGGTCCAGAAGGAAGGAGGCCCATTGGCTCAAGACCTATCGCACCAGATTATTTGTCATTAGAAGTGGCTGGTTAAGACCCTTCTGCCTACCCCTTAAGGGATAGCCCCGGATCCGAATAGGCGTGAGTGTGTGTATGTATATATGTGTGTGTTGATTATTTTCTCTTTATCTTTTCGCTTACCATTATCTTGTTTTAAAAAACATACCAGTAACTGATTTCTCTCCCCATTCATTCCGTGATACAATCTTAATCGAGAAGTTATCGTGGTTTATATTGTCTTCTTCGGTAAAATAGTTTACGTGAGAAACAGCGTTGCAGACTGTATTTGTTTCCTACTTCCCACGAACGATACTCGTCATACGCAGCCCGTACTCATTCACACGTTGGGTAAATAAGGATTTATGTTTCTGAAACCTTTTGAAGAATCCAAACCATAAACGGTCTTTAATCTTTAAACCTTCGAAGAGATTTTTATCCTCGAAAATTCGAAGTCTTTAGTTATCCTGCTCCTCGGGGCAAAGAAAAATCAAAAAAAAAAAAAGTTCGGCCTACCAAAACTTGAGTTATAAACGTGACTACGCTTGTACTTTTTATTGGTTTACAAAAAAAAAACATTGTGTAAATAGTGATTTCATGCTAAGGTTGTGCCTTTTTGACAAGCAAAGGTTGGTTGCTCACTCCGCATATCGCCGTCTGTCGCTTGCGTGGCGAATCTGCTCTACAGCACTCGACAAGAGTGCTGTAGAGCAGCATTCCTAGATATTTCATGTTAAGGTGTGGCGTTATATCTGAAACTCTTGAGCTATCAGTCAGTTTTTTTTTGTATTGTATAGAGTATATTCATTAGAGAATAAAATAGACTATAAAACATCACGCTGCGACGCTCAGAATTAGAGCAGTAACCATAAGCGAATATAAAATGCGGGAACCGGCAAGTGCTTTAATAAAATGATTGTGCAACATTGTATTAAAATGCGTGCCTGTGCCACTGATGTGCATGCTTATCTTAACGTCGAATATTTTAGATTGCACGGTATTTGAATATATTAAATGTAAACATACATACATACATATATGCCGAAAGTGTAAACAGAGGCGTCTTTCGTTAGTCGCTCACTTTTTGTGAACATTAATTTATTAGTAGGGTAGAGGCTATTGTCATCTTTCAGGTTATGTATGACTGTTTACATAGTGTCTGATAGCTATTGTATATATTATATATGTATAGCTAAACAGTTATAATTGCCAATTATGTCGTTTTACTGTGTCATGTCTCTAGAGACTAGCGAATGGGTTGCGGAGAAATGGGTGTTATGTCCCTCCAACACAACAAAAAGGAAGGATTCTATGAGCAAGTGATCATGACGTGGCTCAACGGTAGATATAATATATATATATATATGTATACAAATCGGCGCCATACCGATAGGCACCCAGACTCTTGATAATAATATGTTGTCCCGTATTTGTAATCAAACAATCGCTCAGTCAATAAGATCTTTCTAGTAGTAGGCGAATCGGTCCAGTGCAATCCTTTCCATTAGGAACGAAAAGTACCTGTTTAACAATAAATTTTAAAAAGTTTATATATAATGTCGGTCTTTCTTAGTAGTTTGCATGAATTGCGAATCTTTTTTTGTTGGAACCCCCACATTTTAACATACCACCGGAGCTGACGGTGAAGTGGTATATCCGACTCGAACCACAAGTGGGTCTCTTTCAAGGGACCTGGGTATATCCTAGGATGCTTCTAAGAAAACCTGCAGACCTTGGCCGTCCCTTTAGTACCTAAGTACCTATACATTCCGTCCAATTCTCATTAACATAAAACCGGTTAATTCTAAGCCTATGTAAATAAGGTATAAACAAGTGTATAGAAATATAATTTATAACTATGTAGGTTAATTCCTTTTTAATGGAAAATGTGATTGAGAACACTTCAAACAGCTGCCAAATATCACAACGTTTATTAAGAGTACGAAATAGCAATTACAGTATATTGGTCTAAATTTTTTTGTATTTAAAATACTATCAACGTAACCAGTATACTTGTGAACCCCTCAAGCTTAACTAAATGCCTGTGCTAGAAGTAGGTTCACGACGACAACGCATTCATATGCGCATGTACGATGCCTAGCTATTACGCTAACACCGCTTACTGTCGACTGACTAGTTTGCCATCTTCCTGGTACTTCTACCAAACTCAATTAGCTGGTTTTTGAACAGAGATCGTGACTATCTTGTGTTGCTCGCCATTCTTCTTAGTCACTATTCAATTTGAAATTGAAATGGTTTGTTTTTACACAATTTTACATTAACTAGATACTATTTAAAAGATGTTAGGTTATAGTAACGACTAAGTATTGTAGTATTAAGTGACTAGGTATTTTTTTATACTTGTATATTATTTTTTGTATTCTTTTCTATGATAGTTTAATAAAAAAACTAAATACACGCATTGACCTTCGTCACTGTAGCCTTATCACAAAATGTAACGTATTCGACTCATTAGTTAAAGCAAACCTAATGAGCCTCAACTCGTCTGGCTTACAAGTAACCTTCAAAAAGTTCCCTAGTCTACCTGATTGAATTAATCATTAGACCTGGTCGATGGAACCCAAATTTTGTGTTGTCGTCGTTATGATACATATTTGTAGAAACATATTTGATAAAATTCACTTTCCAAAATTTGTTAATAGTCACAGATGAAGCTAATAAAAGCGTGGTAACAAAGAAAATTGTTAAAAAGGTTATTATTTTATTATTAAATTACTCTCTTTTTCCTTTATTTTTATGCGATCGAGGGCAAACGAGCAGACGGGTCACCTGATGGTAAATGAATGCCGCCGCCCATGGACACCCGCAACTCAAGAGTCACAAGTGCGTTGCCGACCTTTTAGGTAGGAGTACGCTCTTTTCTTGAAGGTTTGAAGGTCGTATCGGTTTTGATGACGTTATCTGGAAGTTTTATATGTCACGTTGTAACAGCAGCTAGCAGAGACGATACTAATTACACCTCCTATGTCGAAATTCATCAAAACGGGCTGTAGGCCGCGGCATTGAAACATAACCTTCCTTCTAGCGTAGTCATTTAGAACAGGTACTGGTCATGTGGGATACCTCAATTACAAGCAAAACTGCGCCCTATAGACAGTATTCCATTCGATAACTCAACAGTAGTTCAAAGTACATGTACAAGTACCCTTGCACGTGCTAAGCAACTAAAGACGTGACTATTTTTACAATTAAATACATTACATTACATTATATACCAATGTTGCCAAACTACATAAGCTGACATTAAGAATCATTTCAAACTCCTCTTTAAGTACTGTCGTGTGCATAACATCTGCTGTCATTTTATTAACATGACAAGGATACATTTAAACTAAAAAAATCCAGCGTAAATAAAAAGGATTTGTTGTTTTTTAGTAAACAAAGTATCTTGAATTATAGTTAAGAAAACTCAACCTCACCTCAACAATCCCGATATTAACGTGGGAGAGCCATGCTGAAGCACGTATGGACCGGTTCAACTGTAGTAAAATGAGTGAGGCTACTGAGGGCCTAAAACTCTCCGATTTTCCCCTGTACTTTCAAAGTCGGGCAGCGCACTTGCGACTTCTTATTTGAAGGTGTCAATGGTAGTAGTCAATTACTGTCAGGTGACCTGTCTATTCTTTTTGCAACCTATACTATATAAAAAAATCAATTTACCTTTCAAACAAATATAAATTAGTCCTTTCCAGTTACTATGTCGATATAATTATCGATAGATCGTTTGGCAACACACTTCCATTGAATTAATATATGTGTAATTGTAGCGAGACAGGAATACAAGCCTACCAATCTCATATTACATTAAAGCCATATACGATTTAAAGTATAGATAGAATCAGGGCTTGGCTTAGCAGCACAGCCAGTTTCATTTCATTTTGAATATAGTCGTAAATTTTTCTACTATACTTTTTGGTGGCAAAAGGCTTGTCCCCTAGTTTCTGTTACTGGGACCAATTCTAGTTTTCAAAATGTGTGTGGTTAATACACATCTGCCTACCCCTCTAGGGCTATAGGCCTGAGCCGTATGTAGATATGTACTCTTAAAAGGCCAAACTATATCTAAACCCTTCTAAAGCCTTTTAGTTATAAACAAATATATTATAGCTAAAAGTGTTTTATAGTTATCACGCTTACATAACACACTCTCAAACATTACAGGTATTTTTAATTAACTTGAATCGTTTTTCGTAACAAAATATTCCATGTAATCAAATTTTTTTATTGTTTCTATTTAAGCATTATATTATGGCATAGGGACCAATATAATGATTTCAAGTGCGTTATTGTCGGTGTAATATATAATTATTATTTTTATGCACGGTTAAGGAATGTAATACACACACTAAAAAGATCTGAGTTGGTTTATAATGTTTTTATTCTATTTTTAAATAATATAATATTTAAATAATATAATATAATATCTTAGGGTTTTTATTGATGTAAAAACAACAAATATTTTCTTCAATTGCTCTTTTAATAACATAAATATGATATGTACTGTACCACACATAGTACAAAATAAAGCAAATAGCAACTATACTTATTAAAACAAAATTAAACTCTTAAACGAAATGGATTGATTGTTGTAGAATTTGATAATTCATATTCATATTCTTTATTATACACAGATACTACAGAAATAACAAAATATTCATAAGAAGCAAAATAGTATGTACAAAGGCGAGCTTAACTTATACTTGAGTTTGCTTCCAGCAAACCTTGGGAGTGAAGAGAGGATAGTAATGAAAAGTCAAAGTATGTACATAGTAGCATGTAATAAACATATATATATACACACACATAAACCTAAAGCAAGAATATATAAAGTATACCTACATGTATACTAGAACGAGTTCATACTCTATGAAAATACATACATAATGTAGCGTAAACAATATGTTAAACATATACACAAACCTACATACATAAATACACAATTATATAAATACATAATGTATGTAGCAATACTCATTGCTGAGAGAGATAGAAATACTTGATTCTTCTCTAAAAAAACGATAGGAGAAGGGCTATCACTGATAGTGGGGGGCAGGGAATTCCACTGCCGTACAGCAGAAACAATAATTTAATATGAAAAAAAGAAAAGTACTGAGCATTCCACTATTTCCGGGACTACGGTATGCTCTTACCCTTCTTATATCAGGCCTGAACCTGAATCGAGACTCATCACAAAATAAAACTATACTACTGCTCCTGTTATGAGCTATCTACAATATTCGATAGCGGTAGAGCCATGCTTAGGCACCAATGAGCCGGATCGACAGGTGCGATAGCACGTCTCACAGAAAACCGAAAAGCATTTCACTGAAAATAGTAAGGTTTCCGGAGGCCCAACTTCCTCTCTCCTGTCCCCCTCCCCTTTTTTCCATCTCCTCACCCCCCAAATCTTCTTTCCCCTCCCCTCATCCTTCATCACCCTCAAAGGCGGTGAGCGCACTTACGACTCTCGAGTTGCAGGTGTCCATGGACGACGATTGTCACTTACCAGCACTTGCCCCGTCTGTCCCCCTATAATGTAAAAAAAACATTTCGACGAGCAGGATTCAAATTACGTATAGGTGTGCACCTGATTGGTCGTCGTCCTCGTAGACTGTACTCATGCAACCGTTTTCGCACGGTTTGGGGCTGACAAACACATAAACCACTTGAGTTTTTAGGCTTAAATCTATCTCTCATTGCCTGGGAGTGTATTATTAATTAATGAACATATATGTATTTAGCAATATAAGTATGTTTATCAGCAGTCTGGTCTAGTTAGTTTGGAATCATTATTCTTTTGACAATATTACTGAATAAAACCCGAAGTAGGAGAGTGCTCTTAGCCATGTTGAATGCGCAAGGCCAATGTTTATCAAGCATATTATGTAAAGGCTGTGGATAAACCGTAAAGGGCAACATTTAACAGTCCATGGTCACAGCAGCGTGTTGGGCCCTTAAGGATAAAACTGTATTATTTAATACTCTTCAAACATAGTATTAGCTGATCGCGTGTGGCACATGTTTCGATGTCAATGCCGCTCTCAATGACCCTGTGTAAGGCAAAGTACTCAGTTTATAAGTTGTGTTGCAACACTTATTTTTATCAGAAATCGTTTCTTAAGTTAAGTCTATCGAACTTCGAATCGAAATTTGGTTTTTAAATAAAATGTTTAAAACATATTCCGTCTAAATATTTTTGCCCCATTCAGGCGACACAGTGATGTTTTTCTTATTAAGTACCTGGATGACAAATCATCAGGACTTGAACCGGGGTGATCTGGTTACGGGACCGCCCTATTTCCCACCTGACCTATTACAACCTTGAAAATGGTTGTGAAATTTACCTTCGTATTCTAATTATATTGTAGCAGTTTTTCTATGCCTGAAAACACGGATAAAACAACGTTTTCTAAAAATGAAACCTAGGTTTACAAATAAAAAAAAAAAAGGTAGATCGCTCGACCTATAAATAGATAGATTCATAAATATCGTTGGAGACGTTTCCGAGATTCAGATTATATATATACAAGAATTTCTCGTTTAAAGATACAAGATGTAGTCTTGCGAAAATGTAAGGATTCTAACGATACCCCATATTACCCAATTAATTCAAGCCATCAAAAAGTTATGATAGAATAAATAAACTCTAAACTCGCATAGACATATGCACGATCCCTCATAAAATTAAACAGCCTTTTTCAACCATAATTAATGAAGTGGTTTTGGACGGTCGAAGGACGTTTCTAAAAGGTTGATGACGTTTCTAAAAATCTGTCATAAGAAAATCAATAGAACCTTTTATAAACGTCTTTCTAGTCAGGATTTACAAATTTTGTAAATATGCTGCTGGGATAAAAGCAATTGATAATATCCAACTACGGTCTTAGAACCCGTGAGATCCGTATTACTTTTATCCCAGCAGCATATTTACAACATTTTAATTTACCTGATTGTTTTGTTTTAAAGGATCTCGACTTCAACTAATGTTAATTAAGTAAGTCTTTAAGTCATCATTACATTTACTGTCGTGGTTAATTTACACGTTTTTATAGGTATGATTATTTTATCTTCTTCAGACATTTGCCTTCGCTCTGTGTGTAAGATGTACTCTCTCAGATAGCTCAGTTGGCTTAGTGCACGAACTGATAATAAACACAATCATTTCCAATTTCAACGACAAGTCACGCAGTTTTTCTTACATGACATTCCAACGACCAAAGAAAATACATTTCAAAATATATGGTATAATATCGGAATCTAATATTCGCAACTTAATCAAATACAGTTCTATCAATTAAAATCAGTAAACCACAGATAATATAAAGAAATATAACGTATTTAGTACCGCCTCTTTTTGTAACAGACTAAAAAATAGGATGAGCTGTGTTTACCTCTATGTATCTAGTATTTTTTTAGATGTTCAATTTCTCCGCCAACTGTTGAAGATTTTGAAATAATTTCTATATGTTCCTGCATAGGTTTCATTGTCACAAAGTCGGAGTTTGCTTATGGGACGCCAGGAAAATCGAAGAAATTTCTAAAATTTGTCACAGAGACTTACTTTCACACACACACAGGGTACACCTGAGGCCCTGGCCATAAGACCCGTTGACGGAATACTGAGTACTACGCCTTTCACTGAAAAGTGTTTTTCTTAATTTTTGAACTATTGTAATTATCTACTAATCAAATTTTTAGGCACCATCAGCGAATGCAAAAACAAAATATAAAAATATTTTTCTCTTATCGTGAAACAACTGTGTCAATGTATACATGTCCCATGAACAAGTAGATAATGGATTGGCATAACTTAATTAATACATTTTTTTATTTAACTAGCTTATACTAGCGTATCAACAGCTCCACTAGCTAAAAGATTTTTACTGTAATACAGGAACGGTGTACAGATAACAGTTTAAACTTATTTATCTTGTAAACAGTTTTATTAAAAGTAAAAGTATTTTCCAAACTTACTACACTTACCATGGTAAGTATATACAAAAAGTTTGACATAAATGAGCCTTACATTTATATCAAACTTTTTAGATTAGGCAAAACAAGTTTGAACGTTGTTTGTTTTTGTAAAGTATTTATATAGTATGCACAATTGACATAAATTCACACAACCTCATCATCGCAGCCGCTTTAAAAAAAAATCCACCTAAATACAACATAAAAAAAGAAAATTAAACTACAAAATAAGACAAGTAACATTTTCTTCAAAGCACATGAAAGAATATTGCAAAAGGATAAGCGCGATAATCCTGTCTTAACAATTAGGATTTTTTGTGTCGGTGAAATTTAAGCGAGCATAAGTTGAGTGAAATAACATATAAAATGATGTTGCAATTGAAGTATTTTCTCATGTTATTTATTCCGTTCTAAATTTCTTTTTTAAGAACTGAATATACTTTTTTCATAATTTGCAAATCTTTAAAAGTGTGTTATTCTATTTCGATTTCAAAAAGTGCTAACCTTGTAATTCATATTGATTTTAATATGCTTGTCTCCTGTTACGTAAATTAGACTAAATTATAATAAAAAAATATGGTCGTTCATTATGCATCTGTTTAACAGGCGTGAGTGTATGAGTGTTTAAAAAAATGTGAATACGAATTTAAATAAATTTAAAGAAATATCAATAAACTCTTCTGAACAGAATCACCGTTTACAATTGTACAATTAAATATAACTAACCTTTAAATACCGACATACCGTGCTGCGCGACACTGCGTAACGGAACGATAGCGTGCATAAAATCTGTTTCTTCTTTCCAAGTTTTAATCAACCTAAAAACAAACTTTGTTATCATATCAAAACGTGATCTATTGAAACAATACTCCTAATATCTTCCCTCTGTCCTAGTCTGTGACCTATCAATTAAACATAAATTAAACACACTAAAATTTACTTAAAAATGTAGAAACTTCAAAACTTTTTTAGTGGTAGAGCCATGCTTAGGCACGAATGGGTCGGATCGACCGGTGCGATACCACGGCCTCACAGAAAACCGGTTGTGAAGTAACGCTTGCGTTGCATTTCCCCGAATTGAGTGAGGTTTCCGGAGGCCCAATTCCCCCTCCCCCCTTTTCTCTCCCCTCATCTCCTTTCTCCATTTTTCCACCTCCTCATCCCTCCTCTCTTCTTTCCGCTCCCTGCATCCCCCATCCCTCATCACCCTCAAAGGCGGGCAGCGCACTTGCCACTCTTGAGTTGCAAGTGTCCATGGACGGCGTTGTCACTTACCATCAGGTGATCCGTCTGTTCGTCTGTCCCCCTACAGTATAAAAAAAAAACTTATGTCCGTATACAACGGGGTTTGTAATTAATTTAACTTGTGTATCTTTTTTCCGAAGTTCTAAAACTAAATCGTAAAACCTGAATCAAAATCGGTCCATCAATAAAATTAACCAATTTGAAATGAGGTTGAGATGAATGTTTTTTTAACATGGCATTTAGCTGGACAGTATGCTATAAGTCAAGTAAAACTATCCAGCCGTTGACATCTAAACGTTGAAGGATTTTCAAGGAAATATCAAATACCTCAGAGTCTTTGAAATTTTAAATCTAAATATACTTATCAGATTAATATTATATTATTTTACTTTTGCAAAACTATTTTACAAAGCGTCACTTTCGTGTGTAGTTTCTGCGTGATACTAAATAGCCTTCTTTAGGTATTGGTCTATCACTTAAAAAATACTATTTTTAATTACATTTTTTTTTTAAAGGCAACTCCCGGCAAAATGAATACTACACTAGTATTAATTCCTGTGTTGCGGAGGACTTTAAAAACAAACAACGGACACAAAGAACACCCAGACTCAGAACAACAATTTGAGAATCACCCAAAGTGGGGATCGAACCGACAACACTCGGGCTGCAGCGTGGTGGCGAGGTGACCATTTAAACCGCTATGCCATCCGTACAGTCACACATAACATATTAATATTGACTGGGTGTGTTTAGAGCCTTGAATTTAAAAATCTGTGTTATTAACATAAAGATATTTAACCTCATTTTTTAATCCAATTCCGAGGATCAGTGCAGGTGACAGTTAACAAAGTAGCTAGCGGTACTAAAACGTGTTGTCCTTTGCTGTGGAGCTAAGTAGAAAGTTGTTATGATAATCAAGTGGAATGTGTTAAAATATAATGTTAGAAGGTTTCTCATGTAAGTTAAGCATGGTAGCTATATTTTATTTCGGCATGTAAGGGCCGGCTCGACTGGAGTATTACCACGGCCTCTAAATGGAGGACAGAACTCTTGTGCCACCTGAGTCGCAAGTATCCACAGTGTTACGGTATAAGTCACGTACCATCTGATGACCCGCCTACTTATTTGTTAAAAAGTCCTTATTTATACCTCCGCTGCCTCGATGAAAGTGTACAGCTGCCATAAAATTTTATCCGCTTCCCGTAGTCCCGGATTTGAGCTGCAATATTGCATGCAACTTTAGATCTGAGGACAATGCAGTTACCTGAGAGTAGTTACTTGTTAGTTACTACGTAACAATCAAGCTCCTTTACAAGATAAGTTGTATGATATAAATAAATTTGTTACTTCTTTTCTAGAAAGTGGTCTCGTCTTATGTACACAATACGGTTTCTTCGTCTTATCTCGTATCTGAATTTAGATTTTATGTTTTGCGCTAAGTATCATAAAATTATGAAATGACATTGTCCAACATCTTATTAGTGATGGATCGAGGCATATTTATTTGGAAAACATCTCAAAATAGTTTTCACATCAAATTATTATATTAACGGATTTAGTGTCAATAAAAAATTAGCACCTATTACTTAGTCAAATACGAAAGTGTACAATATCATTTTGTGAGTCATGACGTAGTTAATTTTATACCAAAAGGTAGACATAGAAACACTGCTGCTTCAGCAAATAAACAGGAGTATATAAGACGGCCATGTGTGGAATGTCTGAAGTTATTATTGTTCCTTTTATTAATCTTAAATCGCAAATAAATTACACATTTAATTATAACTACATAAAAAAAAAACAAAATATGTATACAAAAAAATAGTAGGCTAACGACATCAGATACAGGTACGCAGACACCGTTCGTTAGGACTTCAAAGATAGGAACCTCCTGAAAATACGATCCGTGTCAAGGAGAACTGCCTACTGGATCAGTATTCATATTCATATTCTTTATTGTACACATAAAATACAGAACTTACAAATTATACATAACCTTCAGTACCTTGAACCAGCTATATAACGAGAGTCTCTGGTGTTGGTGTTGATCCACGCTCTTGACTATCAATCCATGAACAGATATGACTATGAGAACAATGATCGCTGAATCGATATTCCACATGTCGAGCAACATCGACAATCATTGCGCGGTGCTCTAATCGGTCTATCAAGACTATATGGTTATGCCTCTGCAAATAATCACCTTTGGCAAGACGGGAACTACCAGAAATGATATGCTGATAGATTCACCAGTCTTTCGTTCCCCAAGGCTGTCATTTAATCCGGTCTTTTTCTACTATTTTATAAATGGTATTGCTGACACTGACACAATTTTCTTTTGTATGCAGACGATATAAAATTCGTAAGAATTGTTTAATCACTTGAAGATGTTGGCCTCCTACAGATGGACTTAGAGTCTGTAGTACATTGGTATAAAACAAATGACATTACAAAGAAATGCTCACACATATTTTAGAAAAGTCAAACTTACAAATTCATATAGCAGATAGTTGTTTTGTGTCTGTATACGAGATCTTGAGGTGTTTTATGATAGTATGTCAAAGTTCTTACCTCATATGGGAAATGGTATAAAAAGAGCATCAAAAATCCTCGGCTTTGTAACCGTCGAGTCAATACATATGACTACTACACGTATAGTGTATTCTGGCGACTGCAGTATAGTACTCGATCCAAAAACGTTTCTTTCGCGCCTTCCAACCTTGCCTCAAATGGTATAGCTAAAAGTTAGAAATCTCATAATGATATGTGGAATCAGTTCAATATTGTTTCAAGTTGGCGTTTGTAGGCAAGCTAACGATGGGAATGTTTTAAGTAAAACTCTGGCGAGAATTTATCGCTCGCCCTAGAGCTACTAGAAATATTTAAAATTCGTGTACCTTCTAGGATTCCCCATAGCTGAGTCACATTCCTCTCCCCCCCCCCCCCCTCCCACACAAGAAGACTGTTCTGAATACTAACTTACCGCTATGCAGAATATGCAAAGTTGGTTATAGTTAAATGTGAATGTAGATATTTCTGATCGGCTTGACACCTTGGCGTTGCGTAGAGATGTAGCTTAACTCTGCAATCTCTATCGTTTGTTTCATGGGCGGTGTCCAATGAAATTGTTTGGACTTATACCGGCCGCAGATTTCCGAAACGTTAAAATCCTGGCAACGAACTTCTGATTTGGAGTTGCGGGTTTCCATGTGCGACGGTAGTTACTTACCATCAGGTGACCTGTCTTTTTTTTTCATGTAGAAACCCCAATGGGTCATCATCCCACCGGAGCTGACGGTGGGGTGGTATGTCAGACTCAAACCGACTAAAACACATGCTGTTCCGTCAGGATTGGGTCTGTTGCAAGGGACGTGGGTATACCTAGAAGGGATGCTTCCAGGAAACCCTGCAGACCTTGGCCCAACTTTTGCAAGAGGCGGCCACACCGTGAAGTGTGGGGTCCTCACCCCCCCTCTCAATTTAATTGAAAAGGCGCGCGCTTATAAAAATGTAGTTATTACTCTTCTTAGTCTATTTTTATCATTATTTTTTTGTATTTACTTTACTCGTATGATGTTATTATTGTTAAATTTTGTCAGCTCAGTTCTCTTCTTCTAATCACCAAATTATACAAGCTGTCTTAATCTGTAAGTAATGGCTACAATTAGCATTTTTTTTTAATTAAAATACAGTTGTAACGAACCTTCATATCTACACTCATAAATAAACAATTTTCGTACTGACTTAATGCCAAGAGGCCTACCTTTGGGTGTTAGAGACAGAAACCTACCACTAAAATAGTAATAAAAACTGGGTCTATTTACAAACCTGCGTTGTAAAATTGCGTCGTAGAATAAAACCTGTAGCGTTTCTAGCAGGCTGGCCTCATTGCAACGTTGAATGGCAACGCATTTTTTTTTTATTATAATCATGATGACCACGTTTAAGTTAAAAAAAACTATGAGAAATTGGATATTAGTCTTTGAATATACGGACTCAAGAGGCGCTTTGCCGTTACGTACCTATTTAATGGATATTTTCACATAGATATTTTCTTTCGTGTTTTATTTCTTCTACTCAGGCTATAGGTTATCAGTATTTTACTTTACCAACTTGTATTACTTTACTTTATAAATATGAAAATAAACATATACTCGTACAATCAAATATTTGCACAGATCGAGAATCCAACAAACAGTCGGAAACTTTAACGCGATATAGGAACGCAACAAATCTGACTTAGCGGCTTCCGACCGAGTCCAATGTGCTATTGTTTAAATTTATGGTTATTCATGATTAAAATCTCTAAAACTAAATTGGAATTGTGTGAAGTAGAAGTCAGTCAGTACAGTCGTGAGGCCTGTTCCAAAACTTGTATCCTATAGAGAAGAATAGATAAAAATGTCCAAGGACACCATTTTTCAATCAAGTGTTAAGGTCTAGGAATGAGAATATGAACACGTGCAATCGGCACCGTTGCCCTGATAAATACAGTCAATCGACTGATAAATCAAAGCCGAGACAAGTATCTGTAGAGGCTAGATTGTTCACTTGAAAGTCTTATGTAGAGTTGCAGAGGGATCGTCTGTCTGACTGTCACGCTTAAGCGGCACTATTCCTGAGTATTAAACACCTGTCAGGTCCTAAGTCTGGGATACAGGAATAATTACTATCAAGCAGTTTATTTCTTTTCAGCTAGAAGTTTTTATACATACTGTTTTTCTGTAAGTTATGAAATTACATCAGTGACTTTGCCTATTTGAGAGTGAAATAAGCACCCTGAAGTAAATGTTTACATATTTATTGGTAGTATTTCTTAAGCATCGTTATTATAAAAAATAGCCTTGGATCACTTGTGTTAAATCAAATTTCTATTTCAGATACCTTTTAATGTATTCTCTTGTACGTGAAGGATAAAAGGATTTTAAACATTATGAATGTATTAGCAATATTTGTGTCGTAATATTGTCACAAGTGATCATTTTATTAATGGATTTTGTATCATCTGGTACATCAACGTTACTGATCAATCAACGTATAGCTAACCGACCTATTCAACTCGTAACATACTTTTTGCTTCAGTTTTACGTAACTTTATAAGGCTGACGACCGAACAAGAGGTATGAGTTAAGCAAGGACACTGACAGTCAATTTTATAAGAAAAGGTTTGTTTTTACGGCCTTGCAGTACCAAAACTATAAATTTGAAGATCGCAATCAGGATACCTATTGGACCTAAACGAGACATCCACAGAGTATCATAAGCTAGCTTTCGCCTCAGTTTCTTTATTGGTTTATGCATACGCAATTGAATAGATATAGCTAAGTCACTACCTTCTATATAAATACATCAATAAGTTATCAGCCTTTTTTTTTAACTATAGGGGGACAGACGTACAGACGGGACGGTAAGTCCCCACCACCGTCCACGGACACCTGCAACTCAAGAGTCGTAAGTGCGGTGCCCGCCTTTGAGGATGTTCAGGGATGGGGGGATGCGGGGAGGGGAAAGAAGAGAATGGGAATGCGGAGATGGGAAAGAGGAGAGGTGGGATGAAGGGATAGGGAATGCTTTGACTCCGGAAACCTCACTCATTTTGGGGAAATGGAATGCAAGCGAATACAGGCAATACGTCACAGCCGGTTTTCTGTGAGGCCGTCGTATCGCACTAGTCGAGCCTGCCCATTCGTGCCTAAGCATGGCTCTACCACTGTAAGCCGTTACCAATACTTAATAGAACTAATTTGAAGTACACGAAATATAAAATTGTGTTGAAATGGTATCTGTTTTAAAATTATACATTATACAGTTTTTACACGACTGCTCAACAAAGAGGGTTATGTTTTTCGAGTGTATTTATGTATGTATGATGTCTCCTTGTCGCGTCCTGTAGCTACACAGCATGACGGATTTCGACATGTAGCGTGTCTTTTGAATGCTCTCATTACTGGGAGCAACACAGCAACGTTGTAATAATGGTAGAGACATGCTTAGGCATGAGTGGGCCGGCTCGAACGGCATCGTTGCGTTGCGGCCCGAATTTGGTGAAGTTTCCGCAGGCCCTACCCCTCTCAGACTCTCCATCTCCTCTTTCTTCTCCCCTCATCCCCCTCTTCTCTTTCCAATCTCCTCACCCCCCTTCTCTTTCATTTCATCACCCTCAAAGTCGGGCAACGCACTTAAGACTCTTGAGTTTTTTTACTTGAAAGTAAGGATTGAGTCGCATTTTATATTTTTTTTAATAATTTTATTTGTGTCACTGTCCTGTGAAGTTGCTGATGCTTTTCGAGTTGCGTTGGGTTAGATGAAACGTGTTAACTTAGCGACGGTTTATGTATGTATTAAATCTTACGTTACATAGCACGTAGACATAATGTAGGCGGTAGTGAAGCGCACAAAACCTAAACTACTGTATCCTGTATCTTGCAAAGGAACACTAAAGCGTTTGACTTATTGAATCTATCTCATTTAACAAAGAAATAAAATACACTGACGGCCATAATAGCCCACATTTTGCCAATTGAAACTGAGTCCCTCTTACGTATTAGGGAGTAAGGATATTACCGTCAGCTGGGCACTTTTGGAAATAAGATACAAAAATTTGGAGTATATTGATAGGAATGGGAGGAAAGAAAGGGAAGGAAAGGCATACTGCTTATAAAGATGGATCGGGAACTATAAGCAGTAGCTCAAACAAGGCAGGGTACTGTAGTACGAACTAGCTGGTGCCAAGCTGTCCGACTCAACTAGTCTAAAATAAAAATAGTCGAATATTTTAAGAAAGATACAATACAATACAATACAATACAATATTCTTTATTGTACACACACAAAAATATAAACAATATGAAACAAATATATACGAGCAACTGGTACAATCGGCGGTCTTATCGCTAGCTGCGATCTCTTCCAGACAACCTTTGTAATGGACAAGTGCAATGGATTAATAAGTAGGGCAGTTTGCAGATGTACAAATGAAGAAGTTCAGAAGAAGGTTACTCTAATGCTATATTAAGAAATATGTTGACACGTTTATATACATACACTAAATATACATACATACCTCTACATATACCTACATATAAAAACATATAAACATACACATACCACTACATATACCTACATATAACAACATATAAACATACACATACCATATACATATAATACAACACAAAATAATAAATATATGCATGCAACTATAAGGACAAATAGTGTTCCAAGACTAATTTTTTAAAAATGATTGGCGATTTAGCACGTCTCGCTGTTTCAGGCAATGCATTCCACAGGCGAGCTGCTTGCACTGCAAAGGATTTGTGAAGGAAATTTGTGGAGTGCGATGGTATTTTCAGGCGCTGGTTTTCCGATGACCTCAGTGTTCTCAGATGTGTTTCACTTAGGAACTCGAAACGATCTTTGAGGTAGAAAGGGGTAGAGGGATTAAACAGAATATTATAAAGAAGGGAGAGAATATGAGCATTTCGGCGAAGCCGTATAGGGAGCCAATTGAGCTTATTATGAAATTCAGAAACGTGGTCATATTTGCGTAACCCAAATATAAACCTAATACAGACATTTTGAAGACGCTCAAGTTTATCAAGTTGGTCTACAGTAAGATCAAGATAGCTGGCGTCGGCGTAGTCGAGGACTGGAAGGAGGAGAGATTGAACCAGCGCAATTTTAGTGTCAATGGGAAGATAGTTACGCAATCTTCTCATTCTTCTCTATTGACGCAAACAACTTTCGACTGACTTCCTGCAGCTGTGGACCCCATGACAATGTTTTGTCTATACAAATCCCCAGATTTTTCACAGTTTCACAAAAAGGTAAAATAGTGCCATTAAATTCGACCTGTGGGAGACTCGACCACTCAATTTTCGGTATGAGTCTAGGGCTTCCAACTATAATAATCTGGCTCTTAACAGGATTTACTGTAAGTCCATGCTCAAAGCTCCATTCAGCTATGTGGGCTAAATCATTATTTATAATGTTAATTGCTTCGGATAGCTTTCCTAGCGGAGCTTGTGTATAAATCTGCAGGTCATCAGCATATAGGTGGTACGATGAAACAAGTTTAGAGGATATACTACTTATGAATATTGTGAAGAGTAATGGAGATAAAACGCCACCCTGCGGCACACCAACAGATGTGTTACACCATGAAGAAAATGTTTCTTCGATTCGAACACGTTGACGGCGGCCAGACAGGTAACTATGAAACCAATCGAGCACCGTTGGAGATATGTTAATAGAGCGGAGTGTGGCTATTAGTATGTCCAAATCGACAGTGTTAAATGCATTGCTAAAGTCCAGTAAAGATAATACTGTAAGGTAGCCATTTTCCATACCTGATCTAATGTCATCTGTAATATTGACTAGGGTTGTGGTAGTGCTATGTCCAGGTCGGAAGCCGGACTGGAAAGGATTCAAGAGGTTGTTTAGGTTAAGAAACGAGCTAATTTGTTGATAAACTAGGCGTTCCATAACTTTCGACAGGAATGGTAGTATGGAGATAGGACGGTAGTCATTAAAGGAGTCAGGATTCGGCTTTTTTGGTAAGGGAACAATTTGAGCATCTTTCCATGTGGACGGATAGGAACTACTGGTTAAGGAAAAGTTGAAAATGTGGGTTAAAGTAGGAAGAATGGCGTCTAAAATAGGGAGAACCATATTACGGCTGACACAGTCAGTTCCAACAGCATTGGAACTTATTGACAGTATGCTCTTTTTAACATCACAAGCGTCTACTCGATTAAAGTTAAATGGAACATAATCAGGAGTTGGAAGAGAAGAAAGATATTTTAAAGTTTTTATTTTGGTTGTCCTGTTGTAATTAGACGAAGATGTGAAATGTTGATTAAGTAAATCAAAATTAAAATTTTTAGGAAATATTTCTTGTCTAGATTTTCCAACTCCAAGTGATTTAAGGAAGTTCCAGACTTTAGCTGGATCGCTATTTTCAACAGACTTATGAATGTGTTGGCTTTCCTACACACCTTGCTGCAGTGATTACGGATAAATATGTACTTATCTAGATTTAGTTGGGTCGGTCGACGTTTGTATCTGGTTTTGGCTGCAGCCTTTTTGGCAATAATAACTTTAATTTCCTGTGTGAGCCATGGTGTAGGTAAATGCTTAAGTTTAATTTCTCGAACCGGAGCGTGTTTATCATACAGCTGAGTGAGCTTTGCAGTAACTATGTCCACTTTCTCGTCTATGTTGTCAGAGGCCAAAAGAATTGCCCAATCAATACTGTTCGCATCCGCAAGAAGCTCATCAAGATCCATTGCACCAAAACTGCGCTGGTGAAGAATTTTAGGCTTTGCTTTAGGAGGGCGAATTTTGTAGGACAAAAACAGAAGGTCATGGTAAGAAAAAGAGTCGGCAGGGCATTGACCAAATTTTGCAACATTTTGGGTAGAGGAAACGATTATTAGATCTAAAAGAGAAGGAGTGGAATTCGGAAAATGGTGAGTTGCTGTTAGAGGAAGAATAGACAAGTTGCAAGAGCCTAAAATAGTTTTAAGAGAAGAAGATCGAGAATAATTTTTAAGTAGGCAGGTATTAAAATCACCCATTATTATAGTATGACTGTAAGAAGAGACAAGATTTTCTAAAACATTTTCAAGAGAAGAAAAGAAATTGTTGCGAAGAGAAGGACAGTAATATACACCCAGTAGTAACTTGGCATGATTGAGTACTACTTCAATAAAAAGGTGTTCGCCAGAATCGCGGGGCGGTGGCTGTGAAGATATGTCGAGAATTTTAAAATGTAGATAATTGCGGAGGTATATGGCAATGCCACCACCAGTACTACCCGTGCGATCATTCCGAATAAGTCGAAAGCCGGGTAGGGAATAGGAGTTGGAAGAGAGACAAGGTTTAAGCCAGGATTCAGAAATGAGAATAGCATGTACATATATTCTTACAGTCAAAAGTCGCCAGCATATCAGTGAAGTGAGCCGGAATGCTCTGGGCATTGATGTGAACCACATTAAAGTTTCTGACAACATCAGAAAACTGGCATTGCAAAGTATCGGCAAGTGAAGGCATGCTAACGAAGCTATCATCGCTGCTAACAGAAAAGAAACTTTCAGAGTCGTTGCTAAGATTTAAGACATTTATATCTAAGTCACACATAGAATACTATATATATTACAAATAAAATATATGTATAAAGTTATAATTATGTTTCAATTAATTTAATATATAAATAATGAATGATGACTACCTAGTGTAATCTGCAAAGCACACTGTCCACCCGCCAGTTGAGTGTTACAAATTAAATTGAGTTACACAATTACACAAAATAGATACACATCCGGGCGTTTAAAGGATGTAAATTTTAAATTATACATAATAATTAAATACTAAACAATTTGGTCCGGGGAATAATATTTTGGTATATATAAAATATTTTGGTATATAGTAAATATATAAAATAATTTGGTCGTCAATTTTATTCCATTTCCAATTTTACTTGCTAATGTTAGAAAAACAGACCGTTCCTTGATTAACTTTTTATCACAACATACTAAACAAAGAATTAACGTAACATCGCAATTTATACGTTATTTTCTTCTTATATGTTGATTTATTTTAACCTTAAAATAACAAAAGAGGTAGTCATTACTGTGGATAATGGATTCCATCAATTAATTCTATATAGCCCATACAAATAGCTGAAAGTTATTTAATTATGAACGTTTTTTAAACTGTTGTTAGTTTGTCAGTTACAGAAAGTCAGATATAGCATAATATTTGTATTACATATACTAAACGGTTAGACTCTTCCTTTTTCTGCCAATCGGTTAAAGCCTAGAACTCACTACCAACGCACGTGTTTCCCTCCCACTTTGATCCCGGGTCTTTTAAGCTGGGCGTGAAAAAACATCTCACCAGGCCGCCATAGTGTGGGTCACCATGCTGCATTGACTACACTTGCAATGAGGAATGTGACCACCGCTCTTAGACTCAACTTGTTGCTTTCCATCAGGCAGAGTGGAGTCATTGTGTTAGCCTAATATATAGGCTAGGCTGTACGACACCGAAATAACCGGTTACACCTTCAAGACGGATATAGGTTTTATAGTTTCTTTGTTTACGCATTCGCTACTACAGGACCGTAATAAATTATTGTATAACTTCTAAAAAACTTTTTTGTGGTAAGTTCCAAATTTGGCATATTATTTAGTTAGCCAATGACAGACAGATAGTACATATTAATAAGTTGGTTCCATTTTGTTGATATATATACTGTCTGCCTTTTATTGGCACTTTAGCCACATCCAGGAGACTTTAGTCTCTGGAATTACTAAAGTTATATGATTGCATTTATAGTTCGCAAGTTTTGTTCACTAGGCTTCAAGATCAATCCAATCAATAAGATGGTTTCATTCATTCCTTATTCGATAAATCATACAATGACCAGGGACATAGGCAGCGGATTTAGAATCTTGAGTAACTCTGGCATAGATATGTTTATTATTACATGCGAGTATCACCTCATTGGAAACCGTACTCAGAGAAAAATAACTGAGAACAATATATTATTGTGCGGCAGAAGCCCTCACTTTGCCTTTAGCGCATAAATTAAAATAATTTTCATCTTTACAATTGTTTTGCAACTTCTTCCTGATTGGTGTTCTTTTGTTACTATTCTCTTCCGGACTGGCTTGATTCCCTGTCCATATTTATCACCAACACTCTTCAATTTAAACATCTGTGATGGACTTCAGTAAAGAAAACTTTATTCGTTTAAGATTATGATAAATGGAGCCGCCGCCTTCTTGCCGTAGATTTATTATTCCTCACCTACCGAATAATAAAAATAACTCCAAATTAGTTAGTCTAATAACAAAAGCTTCTACGACTAAATTTGGCCTATAATAATTTAGTTCGATTTACGTAACAGGGCGCAAGGCTATTGCCTACATCCGGGCACTTTTGGGAATAAGATTTGAAAATTTAGGGTGTATTGACAGGAATGGGAGGATAAAAAAGGAATTTTGCTTATTCAGATGGACTGGGGAGTATAAGCAATAGCTCAAGCAAGTCAGTCGAGCATAAATATAACTCGAACTGTCCGGTGCCGGGAAGTGCGACTCCTCTAACTAGACGTACATATGTAGTACATACATACATGCATTCGAAATACAAAACCTTCTATCTTCCACAGTCGGTTATTAAACAGTTACTTAATTTACCTTGTACTGGTCTACAGGGGCAGGCACATCGTCGATACGAGAAATTCTTTTACGGAAGTCTGTCACTGCTAGTAGTATCGTACAGTTGTTCTAGACTATAGGGCTGGAATCAGTATATACGAGTATAAAATTTCATAGTGATTTCTCAAATAAATAGGAAGAATAAGTTAAGAACAAACCAATGAAGTCATAATCAAATTTATAATATTAAAATATAATACAAGGATCTTATCAGAAGAAACATCTTATTTTATTCATGTTACAAACAAGAGTCCATCATTAAAGTGACGAGTTGACATATAATTAGTTATAAGTTTTTACAGCTGCTGAACACTTGTAGACATTATAGAAAGGATATGAAACAATAGATACTTATCTCATATAATTGTTCATTGTTTTGAGGAGTGATCACGACTTGACTAATATTTGTGTAGGACACAATGCTAGTTATCATTTGGAGTACTGTAAAAATAATATTGATGTCTCAAGAGAATGTTAAATACATGTTAGTCACTCAGTATACAGGTTTTTTGAGTAGTTTATAAAGTTAAGAAGCGTTTAACTCAAATTAAAATAGTAACATCTGGCTATGTAACAAGGTCTTTCAATTTATAGAAAAAATGGAATGGTGATTTCCACTCTTCGTAATAGCAAGGATCGACAATGGGTGAAGGGCATTCATAAAGATTTCACGACATAAATAAGTTGAAGTTGGAGACGTATTCATCTCATCGAGGCAGCAAAACCGGAATGGGGTAATGTCACACTCGAACTACAAACACACGGGTACCAAAATTGGATTTGTCAGTTTTTTTAACAATCGTGACATACAAAAAAAAAAAATACAAGTAGAACAAAAGGTAAATTCATTGTGGGTTTACTAGACTCATAAACTAAAGATTCATAACTAAAATTCTATACTAATACTTGACCTGAGAACTAAATTCTTTTTATTGCTCACAATTTTTTTGTTTTAAATATTCCCCTGCTAATAACTTACAAACTATATACTACATGCATACATGTGCTCACGTATCCTGTATACAGTGGTACCCCTAAACGGTATACAGTGGTGTTTTAAACACCCACATTTGGCAAATTAGAATTTGGTCTTTGCTCCCACAATTTGGACAATCGGACACTATAGGGCTGTATACACGCTGTCTGATAGAAAACAGTGCGATCCTGTAGTCGCCTTATACGAACACCGATAGGAACGGGGGGGGCGGGATGGCTCGATTCCACTCTACCGAGAGCCACGCGGCTCATTATGAATTATTAAAATATTATAAAAAATATATATATTATTATAAGCTATCTATATATATAATCGTAAATATTTAACATATGTACATAAATACACTCAATCTGTAATCCCGAAGGCGGAAGGCGGAGACATATTAAGGTCGCATATTTTACCGACTACAATTTAATGCGACTTACATAATAGGTGGCATTAAATAGTAGCCTGTTGCTATCAAGTGAAAATTTGGGAATGAAATGGGAATATCGAAAGTATATTAAAATGGATAGATCGGATAGAAGGGTTGGAGAATAATAAGCAGTAGTTTAAGCAGTAAAGTGCCGAATAGCGTGTAACTAAAACTGGCGGATGTCGGGAAGTTACCCAATATTAAAATTAGATCTCGACCATTGAAGTAATATAAAAAGAAAGGACTATTATATCACTTTTGGCTGCTTTAATGTTCGTAAAGGTTACGTGTTTCTAAAACAAGAAATCTTAATATTATATAAAGAGTTAATCAAACAATTATGTAACTAAGTCCACGAGCTTTCTAATCAGCTAGTTTATATAAAACTTCATTAGACATATGACTAAGCTAAGTTCTAATTTACAGGTTGCCTCTTCGTATTATTCGTTTTTATTTAAAACAGAAACTGCACCATTATAAATATCGTATCATCAAATCGTTTCATTTCATCAATTTATACTTGTTTCTCTATCATTGAACTTCGGATCGCTTCTATTTGCTTAAATTTTTAAAAGTCATTAACTTTAAAAGTCATTAAAATTCAATTAATTTGATATAAGGTATTTTGTTAGCTTATTTCGTAGCTTAGTATTCATAACACCAAAGTAACAACGTTAGATAAGATCAGATTTTATAATAAAAAAGTATATAAAATTTTTAAGCAGCACTAATCTCGTTTGTGACGACATCACGAGGCCTACATTGCGCTTAAAAACTTTGCCGCTCTTGAGTTACAAATGTAGCGGTGTGAAAATGCTATAATATAATAATCGACTGCCCGGATGGCGTAGTGGTTTAAGTGGTCACCTCGCCACTACACTGCCGCGTCAAGTGTTGCGGGTTCGATACCCGCACGAGACAACACTTTGTGTAACCCTCAAACTCTTGTTCTGTTAAGACCCCCGCAACACAGGAATTAATCCTATCGCTGGAGTAGTCTTTAAAAAAAAACTGTATACATACTGTCTGATAGATTACAGTCCGATCCCTTAGTCACCCTTTACGTCACCACCTTGAAGAGACACGAGACATTTAGTCGGGTAGGTGGAGATGTACTGTATGTAGGTAATGATTTACTATTTCAAAACTTCATACAAATTTGCCAAAACTGTCGATAACTTTACAAAAAGAATAGGTATGGTATATGTATAATGTATTACGACATGATATATTATATTAAATTACATATTTTAGACTATTAAAATATTGCACTTCACTATAAGGCCCGATCGATGTCGTAGCGTGACGTGTCAACCCGTCTGTGGCATACTGTAAAAGGATTCCGCTGATAGGGACGCGTGAGAGTAATCTCAGAGTTATCAATTTGTATATGATTCTGACCATGCATATGGTAGATTTTTTATAGTTGAAGAAAACTTATTTTCGTCATATATTAGTGTAGTATTTTTTATTTGTTTTTATAAAACATTCTTCGAACGTAATTTCTTCCTTACACATCACTATCTGACGTCTTTTCCTGTCGTGGATATATATGTATATACTGACTTACTAAACTAACTCTGCAGTTGTTTTTTAACATAGCGGGCAAACGAGCAGACCAGTTACCTGATGGGACGTGACAACCGCTGCCCAAGAACACCTCCAGCTTAATACTTGTAATAGCACTGCCTGTCTTTGTAAGCGGTGAGGGGAAGTCGACCATGGCTCTCCGACGGTAGAAAGTTATTATGTTAGTATAGATTTCAGAATTTCAAACTGTGCCTTATGTGCACCACTATTGAGAGTCAGACGTATGTGGCAACCCTGCCAATATTATTGACAAAAAAGACATTTGAAACCAATACCGTTATGTAAGCGACATGTGTCCAGTGCTTGATATTAACCACTGAAGCTCTACTTTCACTTATTTTAGGTATACGAAGTGAGAATGTACAAAATATTTTTGATTACAGATCTATATAAGTCCAATTCAGTCAATTCCAATTATTGACGACGGATATCTATGACGGGCCTGTTGGTCTAGTGGTTAGTCACGTTGACTGCTGAACCGCGGATGTTGTGGGTTCGATTTCCACACGATACAAAAATTTGTGTAATCCCAACTGGGTGTTCTTTTTGTAGTAATTATTCCTAATGTGGAAGTTGAAACGTTAAATAACACGCTTTGACGTTTGTGACCAAGTGTAATATATTGGACTCGTAAAACAAACTAAATAAACACAAATTCAAGGGGTTTGTAAATCACGATTGAAGAGTTTTATTATCCATTCGATGCCATCTTCAGATCAAGTCTATAAAACTTAATTTGTATATTTTATATCATCTGTATTCTCTTTTTTAATCGAATTCAAAATAGGAGGAAGTTCTGAATTCGACTGTATGTTGTTTTTCCTTTTTTTTAGACAACACCTAAATTTGCGAGTGTTCATGTGTCGTGGGGGACTTGACAAACATACAAACAACGTACACAAAGAACTTCCAGACTAGAGACAGCTATTTGTGGACCACGCGAATTTTTGTTTAAAAATATATTCATTTGTGACTTAAAGGTACGTTTCTTATCAGTAGCATAACGGTATCATTTGGTATCATATCTAATGACTACTTTTTAACTATCTCATTTTAATTGAGAAGGATATAGAAAGTAATTTAACAAAGTTGATATATGGCTGTGTACAGCCCGTACAGGTATATAGCTATTTAAAATAAAATATAATTAAATACGCTATCGCTATTTCTAATAAAAATTGAAAACAAAGGCCAAGCCCCTGTCCTAGACAAACGGATTATAGTTATGCAGTTTCCAAATTCAATATCTCTGACTTTATTCGGGGGACCCCCGGCGCCGCCGGAAACGTCACTCGTATAAAAGAAAGAGACAGGTAGTAAGAGAGAGAGAGAAGGTAGCTTGCTAACACAATCATTTTTCCTTATGAGACCAAAACAAGTCGAATTAACTGTTTATAATCGTTATAAAACTATAAACGTACGTGTCTCGTTCAACTCTTCGTCTTTAAGGTCAAATAACATAAACACTCGGATTGTGATCGACTCGAAATCCTCAACACAGTTATGTGTTGACCATATATGGCATATACCTACTTATGTACTGTCCTTATAAAGCGCGATGTTGCAAATGTCAGTGACGAAAGTTGTGAGAATTTATTTTTGGACCTTCTTACTTGTAGGAAACAAACCCAGGGCTGCTAACTGAGCAGTCAGGTTCACTAAATAGAGTATTATACAACAAAAAATATTCATCATCTTGTTCATTGATTAATTGACCTGTAAAATAAAAGATTGGACGATAGTAACACCTACTTTTTTGACGTTGAATAAAAAGAAACTGATTCGACCTGAAAGTCGTATTCAAACGAAGACGTACTTGCAATGATTTAAAATTAGTTCTAGACTTAAATCCATTCGGGAAGTATTAGAACTACAGTCATTAATTAAAATTTAAAAATAATTTCTTACAAAATAAATTCAGAGATTAAAAAATCATAACCCTTCTTCTTGTACAGTCGGGTAAAAAGCTGTTCCGTAACACAATTTTTCTTGCCTTATATCAATTACATTAGTCAACTTTCCAAAAAAAAAAACAAAAGCAAATTAACTTGAAATCGGTTCATCAATTGAGGAGCTATGGTGTTGCAGGCGAGTACATAGGCACTATTTGAATATACAACTCGTAATACCGCTCCGTTTTGCTTTGTGAATTACCAAAAAGAAAAGAAAAGCGATTTATACACGTAGCACTTACGCATTGCAGTAATATATAATCTAATCAACACTACAACCTTTTTAATAACTTCGCGAGAACGTTGAAGATAAAATAAGATTAATTTTAAATCACCTTTCTTCATTACCAGATTAATGAATCATAGATTTTAAAAACGCATCATCACAAGCAAGTAATTAGTGTGCAAATAAGGAAAACATGCCAATCTCATGCTAATTAAAGCAAAAATATCTAACATTAGCCAGTCTCTCAGAAAGTTTCAACCTAAACATACAAATAGAAGTTAAGTTCATTAGCAATTCGTCAAAACATATTTCAGCACCATCTAGCGAAGTCAAACAGAACTTTTGAATATTTACCTACTGACCCTACCTCTCACAAAACAAGTTCATGCTCTAAGTAGTTTAAGTTACATCTGGTTAATAAAAATCGTTAGGTTTCTTGATAGGTAGAAAATTGCCTTTCATGGACGTACAGTCTTAAATTTTGTAGGGATCTGTTTTTGGACGTAAATGGATTTAGCTCATATTTTATTTTGTAGTGTTAAAGATATTAAGATGGTGTAAGATTTACAGACAAGAGAAATGCGTAAGTAATTTAATATAGCATAAACAGCGGCTAGACGTACAAACGAATAGAAATAAGTAACTACAGACAGTAATGATGTTCCGTCAACAATGTTTTTTTATGTAATAGGGAGCAAACGTGCAGAACGGTCACTTGATGGTAAGTGACTACCACCATCCATGGACACCTCCAAACTAGAGTTTTAAGTGCGCTGACCGCCATTAAGGGTGATGAAGGCGAGATGAGCGGAAGGGACAGAGGAGAGGGGTTAGACCTTCAGTATCCCTTCTTAGGCAATTAACATATTTCTGTTTACCCAATATAGTGTCTAATGTTATTTTTAGTATCTGGTAACAAGTGTTTCACCCTATTCAAGTAAACATTATTATCTTAAAGAGACAATGAGTTGTGGAATGCTCCAAATCCTTTACAAGCAATCATAAAATAAGTTCTTTGTCATCATTGACAATGTTTGTTCTAATATACATTTTTATTGTGCGTGCTATTACGATACAAGTTTTGCTTATTCAAATATTTTTTTATTCATTCAATGAAACCTCTAGGTTGAGGAATTATGTTGCTCTGTAAACAATCTAAGATCTCCAAATCTTCTGCTGAAGTTTATTTGGGGAAGGCGACACGGGAGTAGGCGAACACTTAATGTTTGATCCCACTAATGAAATAGGGAACAAGAATCCATATTTTCATTATTTTAAGAATATTACTAGTTTAAATTAAGTATGTCACAACGATCAAAACAAAATACCTAGTTTTAAAACTCATTTATCACAGTAGACAACCCTTTACTCTGTTCTTGATGTAGAACTCTCTCTGTTCACATCATTATTTATGGCGCTACCACCTAATTTTTAATACTAGTAGATAATTGTTTTTATTTTACAATGTGCCACAAAAGACAGAAAGATGTGTAATTACTGCTTCTATTGGTTAAAGTGACAAACGATTTTTTAAACATCATGATTAACATTCTTATGTATCATGCGGTATTTAATGTTATATCTGTGATGATTTTTACGATCTCTTGTAATGAAATTGAGATAAACTTTGAAAGTCATAGTTTTTTCAGAGCGATTAAGAGGACTCAAAATTTGAGTGTATTTGTTTTAACGACGTATGTATATCATACACAGGTACCACGACAGCATCTCATGCTAAAAAGTATAAACAAGACTTACAGTTTTCGGATACCGATAATTTTATTAATTTCCTATGAACATCAGAGAAGTATACATGAAATTACTTGGCTTTCGCCTAGCTAGTAAGGTGACCTGAGGCTCAAATCCCTCCCTACTGGGGGCACCCTCAAAGGACAGAAACGCTCTGCGACTTCCAGATTTCCGTTGGCGGCAGTTGTCACTTACCATCAGGTAACCCGTTTGCTCGTTGGCACCCCATAGAAAAACGAATGTAACCAAAGTCACTAAAGACTAGTAAGTTTAAATTGAACTTGTCATTGATTTAAGAAAATATTATAAAGAATAGTACAATGAATTTGCATTTTATCATATAATGATGTTTATTTTAAGATTTACACCTGCTTCTGATAAGCGAGACAGTGAGCGGTTTCATCTTCATTTTACCGAAGTCATTATTGAAGCTGTGACTGTGTAGTTTTTCATTTATAGTGTTAATTGTTTTATTTGTTTATGGTGAGTTAGAATTATTGTTTGGTGCTTTAGTTTAAAACATTTCTTCATTAAATTCATGAATCAAAATTTCTGCAACTTTAATTTAAATGTTTAATTTAATCGAGCTAAAAAGCTGAGTTTACCGAGTGTTATAGTCTTGTCTGACCCGAAAACATCTTAAACATAGAAGCTTGTGATTATCTTGAATATCATATTATTAAAAAAAACCGTAATTGCTTTAATTATATAATTCATGTTTTGTAATTTATATCAATTATTAACAAAATCATGATGCCAGATGTGTATTTTATCATATTGGTTTTGATTACGTTAGCAATTCTCCGGCAAAGGTGTTTTATTTTTTTATTATTTTAATGAGCCTTTTTTACTTTAACTTACCAACATCACGTTGCGATTTCGTTATTAAAAATAGACGTTAGTTCTAAATTTAAACGTTCCTTAGAGTCACATTATTATGGCCACAGCAGAATGATTTGAATATTGCTTGAGAGGTAGTCAGCCAAGATTGATCATTATTTTTTATTCTAGATCCTCGTTGATGTCAATTAATCTTTTAGATTTATTACGCGATAACTCCGACATTAGTGAATCGATTTTAATCAATCTTTTCTTATTGAATTGGTGGTACTCGTAAGTTGGTTCAGTTTAAATTTGAAGACAATATTCCACCAGTGCAGTGGATAATCTCCTAATGAAGAATACATTTCGATATTTGGGTTTTTTTTTTCTACGCATTAGTTGTAACTAAGTTGTTCTGTTGTTTTAATTACAAGACAATAATCCACTTTAAAGTGATGAAAAATACAGTTTATAACAATTTATCATATATACACTACTGTACTACTACACTACTCGTACTACGTAGTGGTAGAGCCATGCTTAGACACGAATGGGCCGGCTCGACCGGTGCGATACCACGGCCTCACAGAAAAACGGTTGTGGAGTAACGCTTGCGTTGTATTTCCCCGAATTGAGTGAGGTTCCCCTCCCCCCTTTTCTCTCCCCTCGTCTCCTTTCTCCTCTTTCCCATCTCCTCATCCCTCCTCTCTTCTTTCCGCTCCCTGCATCCCCCATCCCTCATCACCCTCAAAGGCGGGCAGCGCACTTGCGACTCTTGAGTTGCAAGTGTCCATGGACGGCGGTGTCACTTACCATCAGGTGACCCGTCTGTTCGTCTGTCCCCCTATAGTATATAAAAAAAAAAAACGTACGCATACTTATTTTAAAGTTAATTATACTATTTATTAGATATATAGGAGGTCGTTTACTTACGGAACCCACGCGGCGCGAGTCAGACTCGCACTTCTCAGGTTCGTCTAGTATAAAACCTCGTTGAGGTCATTGAGATTCAGAGACTTGTTTTACTTCGCTTATATTATGAAGTTTATTTAATTAACATCTACTGTGTTAGTGTAAGTACTTTGTTTTGCAATGTTTTGTATAGATTTTTTGCTGTCATATATATTTTTCTACTCGTATATTAAATAAATTATATCAGTGATTAAATATTCTTCTCTGTCTGATGTCACCGTGTCTGAGATGTAAGATTGAGTGGCATGAGTGCGCACGTAATCTTGTTGTTATATTTATGTTTGTTAATTAAAAGTTAATTATCAGTGTCTATGATATACAAAAAGCAGACATTTCATCCGTCTGAATCTTCTTACTGTTACGCAACCGGATTCTTTTCAATAGTGCAGCTTTATCATTGTTATGTCTAATTATTTAAGTGACAGTCAATTATAAGGTGCCGTTACTAGATAGTAGTCATAAGGCGTATAATACGTTATTGTATAACTTTAAAAAAAGTATCAGCGAATGCTTGAATGCACCTCAATCTTCATCAAATGAAGTAAACAGTGTTTTTCATCTGTGAAAGTTTTTTTAAAGAACTCCCGCGCTAGGATTAATTCCTGTGTCTGTCCGGGGGACTTTACTAACATTCAAGCAATGGACATAAAGAACACCCAGACTCAGAACAATTTGAGGATTACACAAAGTGTTGTCCCGTGCGGGGATCGAGCCCACAACACTGTAGTGGCGAGGTGACCACATAAACCGCTACGCCATCCGTGCAGCCGAATTAGTTACAGTATTCACTTCTAATTTTTGTAACTAAATTTACACCAACCTTGAGTATGAATAACTTCGCGTGACAAACACAAAAAATTAAATCGAGAACTTCCTCCTTTTTAAACTTGGTCAAAAACCCATATAAGTTAATTACCTTTTTGATATTTCTACGACTAATATGAATCAAGGAGGTATACATTAGCTAGAGGTAATGAAGGAAATAATTAATTATTAACGTTATTCGTATTTACATACAATCACACTTGTATACCCGAAGGGCTGGTCAGAGGCGTAAGTAATGCCCACATTTTGCCAATTATAATTTAATTCCTTACATGAATGGGGGCAAGCCTATTTATTAACGTCATCCGTCACACAATTAACATTAAGACAATTGATTATTGGTTTTAAAACAATCACATGTAAATCAATTAATCAAAGAAGTCATATTACGTGAGACTCCGTGAGAACAAGTAAATATTGGAGAAAATTATAAACAAGTGTCTAAAATAATTTGAGTCAGAAAAATGCTAATGATCTTCAATTAAACTAATGAAAGGTACTTAGAAGGTACACTAAATCAGTCGTGAATCTATTTGCCTGTTCCCATACAGGTTCCCATATCCTATTGAGAAGAAAAGGCAAAAAATTCTAGGACTTTTTCAACTATTTTTATAAATTTTCTTGTTATAAGAGCAAGTGAAATGTAACTTCAGTGTAACTAATTTTTCTAAAATATTGACATTTGCGCCGTTTAAACAAATTACTACGTCCATCAAAAACGGTTCATCCGTTTAGAAGCTATGATGCTACAGACATACCGATAGATAACACCACTCTTTTTTACTTAAGACAGTCGTGTGTAAACTGTCTTAAGTTATTATTATTTTATGAAACGATCGCTTTAACTTTCAAAAGAGTAAATGAGTTCTTTCAAGTTTCTTTGAGTTCATATTAGTACTATACAGTCAGTGACACATATGCTCTATATATCAATGTAAATAAGGCATTTATGTAACTATATAGGCTAAATAACCCTTGCTCACCAATACGTTATATCATCCTAATTGGCAAATTTTGGGTAAACACAATTAGCATGTAATAAACATTACACCTCTGACTACCTTTCAGGGATACAGGCGTGATCGTATGTATGTATAAGTTTAAATCGGAACCACTCTTGTGCCAGTGATATACAGTGCACCCTCGATATAACAAATCGGAAGGGAACAATTAAATATTCATTAAATCAAGTAATTCGTTAAACTGAGGTTTGTTTATTGAGATTAGGATGGTATAACATTTGTTATAAACAGATAAAAAATAGTTTTATTCACCTCAACGTTACGTACTCATCTTGTTATAGCGAACAACTTCTACTAATAAATGATAACACATTTTTATCTAATTATGTCGCGACTGAATCACATACTATGGGTGTAAGGGTCATATTGGTGGAAACGTTATATGAAGGTTTTGGGTTAACAAAATTAGGTAATTAGAGGTATTCACACTCTTTTTTGATAGTTGAAAATTCGTTATAAAGAGGTTGTGCGCAAAAAAAATCGCAATATAATTTAAGGAATTCAAGGAAGTCGTTATATTGAGGTACGTTATATTAACACTGCACTGTATATGCTATCATAAGTGTAAATAGCTACATAACTATACTACATAACTATGTATATTGTAACTAACTTGTTTAACGAAACCAAGATAAGTTGAGTTTCTAAGATGAAGACTAGACTATCAAGACTTCGAAAATTAAGTTATTGTAACGCAAATTAATTAATGACTCGCTGTTTTCTTAACTAGCCAAGTATTATTCATGTAGGTTGTAATTACCACAAATAATGAAATGATGCAGTCAAAAGGAAGGTGCTCAACAGAGTAAAGTATTGAAAATCAATTAGAAAAAAAGTAAATGGAAAATAATTAAATGTTTTTTTTTTATAATATAATTGGCAGACGAACAGACGGGAAATGAGTGCGCCGCCCGCCTTTGATGGTGATGAGAGGAGGGGAAAGAGTAAAGGGGGAATTGGGCCTTCGGTACCAAGCTTGGCTCTTATACAATTAACGTCTTTGCTAAATTGTTTCAGACTACTACATTTTTAGATATGGATGTCATCCATTAAAAACTAAATGAGTAGTTAATTGTACTAAAAAGAAAGCTTTTTGATAGCAAAATAACAAGATTGTTTTAAAAACAAACTATTTATTATTGATACTAATCAGTAGAATATATTCTAGCACATAACAAGATTTATTTATTTATTTAAGCAAGTAAGCTTCAGTTCTAAGCCAAAACGCTTACCTTTTTAACATATACTATAAGTAATACTAAACTTTGTACAATAATACAATATAACTAATATAACTTAATAAAACAATAATTAGAACAATAAATTAACCGATACGACCTTCAAACCTTCAAGAAAAGAGCGTACTCCTACCTAAAAGGCCGGCAACGCACTTGTGACTTTTGAGTTGGTGTCCATGGGCGGCGGTAGTCATTTACCATTAGGTGACCCGTCTGCTCGTTTGCCCCCATCGCATAAAAATAAATAAAAAAAAAAGAACAATATAACACAAAAACGACTGTACCGTTTACGTAGAAGAAATCAAGTGCAACATTATTCTTACGGCCATTACATTTGGCCTGTCACAAAATTATCGACATCCTAAAGATGCATTTTCTGGTCACACTTTATAAGTATTCTAGTTAATCCAGCTAAGTTAAATGATTTCGAACCTGCAACCTCTTGATCGAAAGTAAGACTCCTTAACCACAATATCCGCTTTTGTACCGACTTCTCTAGTCGCTCTCTAGAAAACTTGTTACCACTCTAACACACCAGACTATTTTCAATCATTCTTTTAACGTTAAAGGGAGTTTATATACATAAAATCTCATCTGCATTAAACACTTCTTCTTTTTTTTTACATTGACTCAAAAAGTTATATACTCCATCAAGCCGCTTAAGCTTTAAGGCCGTGTATACATACACTCGAAAAACATAACCCATGAAAATAGATAAATAAATTGCGGCCAAATAACTTTATTGACGTACAAGCTCGTTTATCGTGAGACTTAACACAAATGTCTATAAAGATAATCAATGCATGCATATATACAATGTTACTCCTTCAAGCTCAAATGGCCGAACGTATTTAAATTAAATTAAGCGTATAGAGCGGTAATAAACAGTAACGTTATTTTAACAGGGCGGATAATTTGATAGCATTCGAAATATAAATAAATATTACAAATAACATGTTATAACAGAGTTATTCTTAAGATACGATATGGTGATCCTTGTGGTAACCTGTGGTCGCTTGCCACATTAGCTGCGAACTATGTCGAAGCATTTATGAGAAATATAACTATGTGTACGGCGTTACACCTGCAACCTAGAAAATCCTATAAGATCGAGCACTTCAAGCTTACATACATACAGGTGTTCCGTAACTCAACGTCAAGCGGGTACAGGGCAATAGGCTAAGTTGCACCGGTTATGGCAAAAATAAAAAATAAATCACGTTTCCTCGTTAAGTGATAATTAATAGGGATATTTTATGAAACCACCAGAATATGTAGGCCAAATAGGCAGCAGAAAAAATAGACTTTAAATCTCCCAACTCATAAAGACGTCAGTCAGTCTCTGAATTACTGCCTTTATAAAGGCGAAGGTAGGTCAATATACATATTGAAGTTATTTTAAACGGTGATTTTTGAATACGGACATTAAGAAAAAAAAATGTGTCTATGGTCCCGAGTTTGTAAAACTCAATTTATGCACAATAAGAACAATGGTTGTTAGATTACACTTGCAATCGTTTCCGTAACTGTTTCCCTTCTGTTGACACAAACATCGATAAGGTCTTGGTTTTCTAAACAAGAAAAATAACTAGATTAGCCGTGTGGTCGTCGGTTTAGTAGAATAGGCCACTTCATCACTTCCCATGGGTGTCGTCAATTGCGAATAACGGATCGCACTGTTTTCGATCAGATAATATGGAAACATTCATACGTACGCGGGACTAAATTATGGTTTGCCAAAAAGTGGGCGTCAGATACGCCTCTGCGTAACTCTTTACAGATATATGAATGTTCACATACATACAAAAAGACTACTTATAATATCCGTGTACAATTTTGAATTCACATTGATACATCTAAATTATACGTATTTTGTCGCTTGAAATGAAATTAGACTTTTCGGAAATCTTTTGTATAATAACAATGAAAGGCGGAAATAAATAATTTAGTTTCAGTTCGTTAAATAAAGAAATGCATAATTATTGTTTACAAGTATAAAGGTCACTGATTTTGTTAGAAGAGGAGACAACGGGTATATACAGAGCATTCACTTTTAACAAGAAAAGGGGATTTAAAATGTAATGCAATTATAACTTCGTCATTGTCATTAAAGCCACAAGACTTCAAGTCTTATGTTTCATTTATTTATTTAAAAATAAAAGAAAAGACAATACATCCTTGTCATTCACATTACAGAAAATCATAATACTTAGGTATATATAAATAACCATTACATAATCTAATCATTCATACATTAATAAAACATTACTATGTTCAGTCCACAAGAACGTATTACAGTTTGTTTTAATAAAGTCGACAATGACATAACGCAATACAATTTGCTTTTGGAATTATGTTAAAATTATGTGGAGTACCAATGCAAGACTTCGGTAGAGCGATCGAGGTCAGTATTGATACGATGTTGATTCAGCGACGGGCCTGTTGCTCTAGTGATTAGTGACCCTGACTGCTAAATCGAAAGTCGTGGGTTCGATTCCCACACTTGTAGGACACAAAGTTGTGTACGGACACAAAGAACATTGAATGTTTGTAAAGCGACACATGAATTATTGCTAATTGTCTTTAAAAACCAAACTCATCTGTATTGAGTAGTTATCGCCATTAAAACAAAGTACGTCATCTTTGAATATAAAAAGTATTGTCTAGCAAGGTGACTTTAACATCTTTCGACAAAACAAAAATACCCTTTCAATACAAAATTGCATTTTTTCAACTATGTAATACGTACATATCGTGTCCTAATCATAGGTATTTAAAGAATATGGTATGTATAAAAGTAGAAATGTTTATCCATGTTAAAGATCTTAGAATACAAGCTAGTGCTTAGTTTGGTTCTGGAGATAAAATATGTAATACGAACTTCATTACTTGCTGCGATTGGATAAATCAATTTCAGTGGATGTACTAGATATTTTGGAAATCAATGTCCTCAGCAATGCAGCAGACAAAGACCTTAAAGATTTGTGAAATGAATACAAAATAAATGAGGCGAAATGACCTTGCAGTGTTCAAGCAATTGGTTTCAGAGTAGAATGAGCAAGTTTCAAACTGTTTCCTTGTATGGACAAAGTAATAGAGTAGGTATTGTAACAGCCAGTAAATGTCTTCGTGTAATAAGGTGTTATAAAATCTCAGATTGCAAATATTTATTTATTACACAAGATTAATTTTATTTAAATTTAAAAGAAAAATATTAATAGGCCCATGCCTATCAATCTACTCATAGATCTCTATAAGGTGAGTTCTGCTTATATCGTCAGCGGCAGTACTACATTTTCATATACTTCTAGAAGAGGGGCCCAAAAATTTGGTACTCAGTCATCGAATACTATAGACCGTTGCTACACCGATTACAATTCATATTTTAAACCTGTGGAAACCTTGGGTCGTCATTCCACCGGGATTTTCGGTGAAACGGTGTGTTGGAGTCAGTCCTACTAAAACCACACGGTGTACCATGCTGCGCTTAAAGTAGGAGGAATTCGGGAACAGCTTTAGCAAGACTTCCGGTCCCCTCCTGTTGCCCGCAAAAGCGAGGACAAAACCTTCGGGTAACTCTCAATTAGGTAATGTCCAGACACACCAGGACCTGGCGGCTACACTCAGGGCGGCATGAGGCGCTAGTAAGCGCGTCTCCGCCGCCTCCTTCAGCGAGATGACCTTCTCACGGAAGGTTGCGACAGCGGTAAAATTCCTGCCACTGCCGAACATGGAGCGTATGACGGCCGACAGCGTCAGATCCTCCAATTACTGCAGTTATACCGAGTCCTGACCTGAATAAATGGGGCTCATTTCCCTCCTAGCGACCGAGTGCAGATACTTTCCGAAGCAGCCGTGCCCGGAAAGAACCGGCGTCAGTCGGAAGGAAAGGGTCCCGTGCTGCCACCCTGCCCACACGACGTTGAGCCTCCAGCCGGGACGACCAACGAGCAATAGTGTCTCGGCGAGCGGCCTCACGCCCCTCGCTTACCTCTTCAGACGGGGGCTGATTACTGCTACTAGCCCGGAAATCAGACGTCCGCCGAAATTACAACTCAATTTGAGCCAACCTTATTTGTGGTTTTGTACTGAGGTGATTCGTGGTAATTTGATTACCGTAGTCGAGAAGCGTGACGACATTGATCTGAAACGATAAAGTCAAACGCTGCTACGTTTCAGCGCCAATGACATTTGTCGATGTAATTTATACGGCTACAATATTGATGCATTCCTTTATTGACTATCGTCAATCGCTTAAAGAATTTTATCAAAACTTTAAGGTTTTGAAAGGGCAACTGAATTGAAATAAAATGATAACAAAAATAGATAGAATTTTCATGTGTAACCTATTGGTAGTATATGGTAAAAGTACAGTTAATCTTGTTAGTTTATATATACTGGAAATGTATACCCATATTCGCAAAATGACAATTAAAAAGTAACTCACAGGAACGAATTAAAAATTTCGTTTCTGTGAGTTACTACAGTATCAGTCCCGTGTCTTCATCCGTCCCTAACCATTTCCCTATTTCATATTCTTTTCTTTTCTTTATTCTGTCCTGTCTCAAACCGATTACATTCCCATGTAAAGTTGCCATCTGTCTGTAGGCCCGCTGTAAAAAAAACTAGCTTAAACACTTTTCCGATGTATATATTGCTTCGAGCCTAAATAAATTTAATACAAACAGGAAGATAATGAAGAATGGATATATATACTATGTTCTATCATATGATATTAAACAGTTATTATCCTACTTCCCAAAAAAGAAACGGTCCTATATTTATCCTAGCAGTTTTTAAACGATTGATAATTAACCAATCTACTATATAAAGCCTTCACGATGGTTTCGGTCATGGCTATACAATTAGGCGTATCATATTATTAAGGTTTTTTGTCCATCAGTAACATGTATATCAGTCAATTATGCTTCACTTATAGTATATTGAACCGAGAGATCTATTCAGCCCTGAATATACGGTGACGTAATACACCACACGGACAGTGAATACACCACGGTCAATGCCAATATATACAATGCATTTGACGTCACGTAAACATGCGTAGCTAATATATTTGTTAAACAAATCATGTGATGTGACTGTGAGCTTCACAAATAATAGCACAAATTTCCCCCAGTGCGGGAGTTGTCTTCAATTAATAAAGGTTTCATCTTTTCATGTACGTTTTGGTAGCATCTTTTATAGTTTGAGTCTCCAAGGTTTGAAATGAATTGCCTGCGTCTATTTGTCCAGAGAACTATTATCCTGGGACCTTCAAGAGTGGAGTAAATAGTTTTTTCTTGAATAGGCGTGTACCATCTTCATCTTCATTGTCATAGTCCCATCAGATGAGGTGGAAGAAAAACGCCCATTCAAATAAAAAAAAAAAAAAACAAAAATTAGCTCTAATACATGTAAATCCATTCAGTCGTCCGTTTGACAGATTTGACAGTAAGTACTTTTAGTTTTAATTACACTTATATATTTCACACACAAATACTAGTTGTCAAATATATCGTCAACAATTGTGTTTTGTCATTGTTTTTATTCTTAGATGTTTTGAAAAGATTCTGAGATATTTTTTTTACTCTTTTATCTTGAAATCAATACCTAATTGTATACCTGACTGCTATTACCTTAAGACATCTATCATAAACGGTAGCGTGCTTTGACCTGGTAGAGTAATCGAAAGCGGCGCAATGAATGACGTGAAAATGATTTACATGAAAATGATGAGATAAACGGCCGCAAGCATCATATTTATTTTTTTCAGTCAAAATATAAAAATAAAAATAATGTAAAATGTTTTGTTTAACCGTAGGTTGTTGTCAAGTTTTCATTATTATTGATGGTAAGTCACAACCGCCGTCGATAGATACTTGCAACTCAAGAGTCTTAAGTGAGCTGCCCGCCTGTAAGGCTGATGAGGGTTAGGGAGATGCGGAGAGGGGAAAGAAGAGAGTTGGATGAGGAGCTGGGAAAGAGGAGTAGGGGATGAGGGGAAGGGGAGTTGGGTCTCCGGAAACCACACTCATTTCGGGCAAATGCAAAATCTAACAGTTGTTACAACTAAGTATAGAAACGCTATTGTTCACGAATGTTAGTTTAAGTTAGTTAGTAATAAGCATAAAGTCAACCTGCATGTTCTTAACTTACTTGTTCAGTTGCGTGATCCAGGGTCGATGACCGATGACAATAAAACTGAATTTAATCTTTTAGACATATCGTGACAAGTTTCTCCAGTTGTCACCTGAGATTTTTTACTAAAACCTTTTTTAAGAGGAGTTTTAGGAAGACAACATTTCTGTTATATAATAACTGTTGCATTTTCTGCCTCACCTTAGTACTCCAATGTTATTGCTCATATAAAGATGCACAGGAAATAAGTAAATAATCCAAAATACAATACAATTACCCGACTTCGCAAGAAGGAAGGAATGTTTTACAAGTGTTATTATTTATTCTACTTCTTCCTGGCCTTATTGTTCCCATGTATATTGGGGTTGGCTTTTAGTCCAACCAGAGCTACGGGCACCTGAATAAAATTCAATATTTGGACTAGTTTTTAGGTTATTTGAGGGCACTGACTTCTAAATATCGACTGTCATAGGTATTCATAACAACCGGGACGGCTTAACTTGCTCTCTGAGACAACTCCAGACTGTTACCAAGAGTTTCCTATAAAAAAAAACAATAGTACTTTTTGACCCTATCCGGGAATCGAACCCAAGGCCTTGATCGGCAGTCGCATACGCTAAGCACTTTTTTTTTTTTTTAACGTGTGGAAACCCCCTCGGGCCGTCATCCGGGGTTTTCAGTGGAACGGTGTGTCGGAATCGGTCCGACTAAAACCACACGGTGTGCCATGCTGCGCTTAAAATAGGAGGAATCCGGGAACAGCTTTAGTAAGACATCCGGACCCCTCCTAGCGCTTTTGCCCGCAAAAGCGCGGGCACCACCTTCTGGTAACTCTCAATTAGGCAACGTCCAGGCACACCAGGACGTCGCCTCCTCGCGGCTGGCCTTTATAGCGGGTGGAGGGGAAAACCCGTCCCGACCACCCACAGCCACACTCAGGGCGGCATGAGGCGCAAGTAAGCGCGCCTCCGCCGCCCGGTACGCCGGCGGCGAATTAGGTCCGAGTGGAGATCGTCCTCCCGGGCCCGTTCCGCCGCCTCCTTCTGTAAGATGACCTCCTCGCAGAAGGTTGCTACCGCGGTAAAATTCCTGTCGCTACCGACCATGGAGCGTATGACGGCCGGTAGCGAGAGATCCTCTCCGATGACTGCAGTGAGGACCCGACGCTACGACGCCCAAGCCGGGCAATCCGCAAGCGTATGTTGGGCCGAGTCTTCACTGCAGTCGCAGTGGGGGCAGACGGGACTCAATTCCCTCCTAGCGACCGAATGCAGGTACTTTCCGAAGCAGCCGTGCCCGGAAAGAACCTGCGTCAGTCGAAAGGAAAGGGTCCCGTGCTGCCGCCCTGCCCACTCGACGATGACCGGCTGGAGCGCCTCCACGGTGGCTAAGCCAGCACTTGGAGCCTCCAGCCGGGACGACCAACGAGCCATAGTGGCTCGGCGAGCGGCCTCACGCCACTCGCGTACGTCTTCGGGCGGGGGCCGATTGCCGCTACGAGCCCTGAAATCAGTCGTTCGCCGAAATACTTCGGCGAGCACTTCCGCCTCCAAGTCCCACGGGGGAGTTCCGGCCAACGCGCACGCCGCTTCCGTCGACACGGTGCGGTAACCGCGTATGGCTCTAACCGCCATGACCCTTTGAGGGCGCCAGAGGCGTGCCCTATTCTGGGCGGTCAGAGCCTCCGCCCACACCGGTGCACCGTATAGTGCCATTGACCGGACAATCCCCGTGTACAGTCGTCTTGTAGCAACGCTGGGTCCACCCAAGTTGGGCAAAAGCCGCCCAAGGGCGGACGCAGCGCCGACTAACCTTGGAGCCAGCTGCAGGAAGTGCTCGTCGAATCGCCATCTTCCGTCGAGGATCAGGCCCAGATATCGTATGTGGGCCTGAACCGGTACGAGGATCGAGTTGACCATTATGGAGGCGCCAGGGGGCGGACCTCGACGGGGCCCATGGAATAAAAGGGCCTCCGTCTTATCTAAGGCCACCCGCAACCCTAGCGCCTCGATGCGCCCGAAGACCAGTGAGGCTCCTCTGGTGGCCAGGCGTGCCGCCTCTTCAAAGTTCGCCCCCTGGGCTGTGACCAGTGTGTCATCGGCGTAACAGATTACGCCCAGCCCAGGGGGGAAGTCACCTCGAAGGGCCCAGTCGTAGCCCATGTTCCACAGGAATGGTCCAAGGACAGACCCCTGCGGAACACCGCACGACATGGGCCGACGACTCAAATTTCCCTCTCGATCCTCGTACACGACGGTACGCTCCTCCAAATAGTCTGCCATCAGCCACTTCAGGTACTGTGGCACCCCGTGATAGCGGAGCGCTTCCCTGATGCAGCTGAATGGCAGACTATTAAAAGCGTTGGCAATGTCCAAAGACACTGCCAACAACACGCCGCCGCAGCTCACTACCTGTTCGGTCAGGGCCCTTAGGCGCATTACAGCACCGATCGTCGAACGCCCCGCTCGGAAACCGAATTGGGCGTCCGACAAATCGGGGCCGACCTCGCTCAGGTGCCGGACGATGCGGGCAGAGAGGATCCTCTCAAACAATTTACCCGCCTCGTCCAACAGCACGATGGGCCTATAGGCCGCGACCGAATCCGTAGGCCGTCCCGGCTTTCTTAAAAGAACCAGCTTCCCGATACGCTAAGCGCTAGACCAACGTGGACAACGTGCTAGACCTTAGTTTTACATCTATGATGTTTCTGTGTCAGAGTCTTGACGGATTTCGACCTTTAAGGAGTTATTTGAATCTTCATAATAATGGGAGAAAACTAGGATATACCATATAACATTACAGATGACGTCACCAATAACAGAGTTAAAGTTAATAGTGCTGGCTTTTTAAAAATTAACATTTTATTCATCAATTACAGCCTTTTCAATCTTATAAATTCTATCTTGTTACAAACTTGCTGTGTGAGTGGTAATCTATTGAATATAGTGTCTCGATTATCTATGTATTTAATGTGTGTATCAGTATGTATATGTGTGTGTGTGTGTTTATGTATATGTATATATATCTATATGTGTAAATAATTGGTTTTAAGTTAGTATATATTGTATATGTAAGTATATCTAGTATATGTATGTAGAACTACTTACGCAACATTCTTTTTTTCTATTTAATCATTTAAAACACCTGCCACAAACATCTCTGCATCACCCAAACAATTGGCTGGTAGAAAATGCCTACGGCATTAAGTCCGCCTTGAGCAATATTGAAATTGCAGGAAGTGTAATAAATAAATAAATAAATATTCTTAACGTATCCTTCAAGTTTCAAAGATTAGGTACATCAACACGTGTTGTTATATTTATAAACGTAACATATATAACTAATAAATAATAAAATGATTTGTTGTATGAATGAGATTTCTGTAAGACATACCTGCGCGTTGTATTTAAAACAATAGAATTATCTATCAAAATTATACATTTAAGTGTGGGTTTAAACACTCAACATCCGTTTGCTATTGTTAATGAGATATTAAATAGATATATTCTCACGATACGTAGTGTCAATAAAAAATAAGCTTTTGCAAGTTACAATGCTTCGTACAGATACCATAGTGAAACCCACCAGAAAAAACAAAATTTTTTTGTGACAGTGGAAATCCCCATCATTATAACACCAGGACGGAATCGTGTGATATATCTGTGAATGTACAATGTATACCTTCCCAACCCAATAATACCGAACTTGTATCAGTAATATAATAGAAGCAGCCGTGTCAAGGTCCAAACTTCGAATCGGTTCGAACACGGATATAGTAATATACGTAGATATTTTTTAGTAAATATATAGGCACATTAAACGCACAAAGGATTGGACTGTTATCTATCAAACAGTACACGTATATAGTACACGTTGAAGGCAATTAGCTTTGCCCTCATTTCCGTAAATGGGCCTAAATTACGGTTGTTGAAACGCCTCTGCCTATCCCTCGATGGTAATAATAAAAGTACAGTGTAGGGTAGATTTACTCTTCCGTATTCCAATATATTTCAATCACACATCTAAACTCGATGTTGTTCTGGCTGGGGTGACTCTTAAAATATTAATAAATGAATAGAATATCTGAAGAAGGCCTCCTGTCGAAACCGAAATTAGTCGGGCATCCCCGAAATACACACGTGAGCAAAACCGTATATTTAAATAAATAAGAATATCTCTCATTATAATATCTATATAATATAAAAATAATATTACGTATTATTGTCAACCTTACAATGTTAACACATACAAATGACTGCAGTGAGCGGAAATCAAACCCGTGACCTTTAGTGTGAGTACTTATATTGCGAGTATAACAACTTCTGACTCCATCACTATTTTTTTTTTCTTATTTTAGATGAGCTGTGGCAAAATATTGTCAGCGTTTCGACGATGTAAGGAGTTCAAAGACGACAACTCGACTCCATTGGCGCGTTGTCTCGGCCTGATAGACCTGACAGCGTTGGGTATAGGCAGTACCCTCGGGTTAGGCGTCTATGTGCTGGCAGGAGCAGTGGCGAAGACTGTGGCAGGGCCGGCTGTCACTATCAGTTTCCTAGTTGCAGCCATAGCTTCGGCCTTCGCTGGTAAGTCTCCAGTTCTTAATCAGAACACAATTTTTGACGAACCATTAACAGACAGAACATTTTTAAACTAAATGTAATTATTCATACACACACTAATTCAAATCTAAATATTCAAGCACATTATGAGTAAGCGCTCATCAAACCTGCTACTTCTTACGTGTTGCACGCACATGCTCTAACCCTGGGGCTCTAACCAAGTAGGTAGTACGGGAGGCAATGATCATTTCGAGTGGTAAAGTCAGATCTCAAAATACTCTTTTCTTCGTGTGGAGAAACCTGCGTTCAGACATTCCACCGTGGTTTTCGGTGGAACGGAATCTTACCGACTAAAACCACGCGATGTGCCATGCTGCACGGACGTCACCTCCTCGCGGATGACCACTAAATTGGATGGAGGGGAAAACGCGTACCACCCGCAGCCGCATTTAGGGCGCCACGAGCCACCCGGTTCTTTGGCGGCGAATTGAGATCATCCTCCCTGGTCCACTGCGCCCCCTCCTTCTGTTAGATGAAGTCCGCAGTAGTTGCAACCGCGCTAAAACTCCTGTCACCACCGTCAGTAGCGACAGATCCCTTCAGGTGACTGCAACGAAGGCCCCATGCTGCGACGCCCAAGCGAGGCAATCCGTAAGCGTAATCTGAGCCGAGTCCTCTCTGCAGTCGCAGTGGTGTACTCGTATCCAACCTAGCAACCAAGTGCAGGTACATCCCGAAGCGGCCGTTCCCGGAAAAAACCTACGTTAGACGGAAAGAAAGGGTCCCATTCTATCACTCTGCCCATTTAAGGATGGCCGGCTGGAGCGGCTTCACACCACTCGCTTAAGTTAAGGAACCCCAACACCCCAATATTAGCTTCGTCAGCAAGGCAAATCTTAGGATTTGCGTCATTTCTTATAAAATGCTACCTTAACACTGTATTTAGTATATAAGATCGTTATTTTGACTTTTGTTATTCAAAAAGTACTTGTACTGTAACGCTGTCGAAATAAAGAAATATTTTTTCATTTAAATCCGGGTTTGACAACTTATATCTTAACTACGGCCAGGGACTTACTGCCGCTAACCGCCCGGAAGTCAGCCGTTCGCCGATAACCTTCGGCGAGCACTTCCGCCTCCAAATCCTGCGGGCGTGTTTCGGCCAATGCGCATGCCGCCTCCGTTTATACGGTGCGGTAACCGCGTAAAGTTCTAAGCGCCACAACTCTCTAAGGACGCAAGAGGCGTGCCCTAATAGATCTCAAAATAGGCTTAGGTGGTCCAACACTAATATGGCATGTAAAATAGAGAAGTGTACACAAAATTTGATAGTAAATTTTCTTCCTGATAGGAACTGCCGTCAGCCAGAAAATGGCGCAGATAAGTATTGAATTGGAATGAATAATTTATTTTCCTTGTATGGTGGTACTGACATAGATGCACAGAGTGGTATTTATAAGAATTCATTTATTTATACATATATATTCAAAACATTAGCGCCCACTTCTCAATTATAAAGGCATTCCAATTAAATATCATGGTTGCATTTATGTAATAATATATTTTTTATAAATATTTATAGTTACATAAGTGTCATGTTCCATTTGTATGTAGTTCGTAATCCTGTTAAAGGAGAATGCAGCACCGCATTTGTCCATAATTACTTACTAAATTAAATTGTTTTTTCACTATCCTTAATAAAAACGTATTTAGTAAAAGAGGCATTGCTATATTTTTAGCCGTGTGATTGGAGTGGAACAGGTCCACCACAGCTCTTGTCGAGCCGGTGTTGTGAAAGGCGAGTAGGGGTTCGGAATATCAGACAGTATATCTGCAGCGCTCGGATGACGTAAGTGGGAGTCAAGGATGGTGGGCAAAATTGGGTATTAGAGACGCCTCTGCCTACCCATTTGAGATATGAGCGTGAGTGTATGGAAGTATATTGTTATTAAATTAAAAGTAATTATCTTCAAAAACTGGTTCTGTATTACTAAAACAACAATATTTAATAGTCATTGACAAATTGACTTTGTAAGAAATTTAATTTTAATTATTTTTAATCGTATTTAAGCACCAGCAGTTTCATTCGCGTCTAGGCTCACTACTTCACTCCAAAGGGTCACAGCCTCATGTTTTATAACCTATATTACTATAAAAAAACAAAGAGAATAATTTAAATCAGACCGATAGTTCCAGAGATAAGCACGTTTAAGCAAACTTACAAAAAACAAACAGCTTTATTAATATAGATACCAGTCCATATAAAATTATTCTTATTACCTAATAGTTTCACAAATATCTATTAATGTAGCAACATGTTATATAAATAGAATTTAATCAAGGTAGTCAGGGTTTTGGAAATAAGGTCATCTTGCATTCCATAACCTACACTTCTTATATTCAATAGAACGCCACAAGTGACTAAACTAAAAGTCAGTACAACAAATTACTCAACTATCGTAAGACTATTAAATAACATGAATTCACGCCTCATGCGCAAGAGTGAATGGTCCGTGCGTCCCTTTTCAAGGCCCTTGTCCTATTATACAAGCTTGTTGATTGGCAAAAAATGACTAAAATATGATTTATGTACCTACCTAAACTTGTGTTGAAGCACTTCCTACAATTTTTTCATTCGATCGATCGATCGATATAAGATTATAACTAGTATGGGTTTAAAATGAGTAAGTGTTTGTACTTAAAATGTCGTACTTTGTTATACTTACTTCTATTTTTTTTTATGCGGGCAAACGAGCAGACGGGCCTGATGGTAAATGACTACCGCCGCCCACGGACACCCGCAAGAGTCACAAGTGCGTTGCCGGCCTTTTAGGTAGGAGTACGCTCTTTTCTTGAAGGTTTAAAGGTCGTATCGGTTCGGAAATACGGCAGGCAACAATTTGTTCCATAAGCGCACAGTGGTGGAGTGCCAGTCGTCCAGGTGATGGGGACGGATATTTCGCCAGCGACGTAAGCGACGTAATCTTCGCGCACTGACTTTCTCTTCTTTAGCACCCTATCTTCGTTTACTGTGCTCAAATCATGACAGAAACCTTCGTCCCTCACACAACAATCTTCTATTATGTCCCCCTCATAACTCCAACTTCGTGAACTCTTCGTTCTATGTCCAATCTGCTCTTCTTTGGAATGCGCTCCCACTCGAAATCAGGATGTCAACAAACCGCTTCACGTTTAAACAAAGGGTACGTGATCTCCTGCTCACTGAGTTGGCTTAATTGTCCCATCATTTTTTTTTCTCGTTCTTCTCTTTTGTTTTTTACGTAAGTAAAAATGTATATGTATATGTGTATAACATTTTTTTTCTTGTATTTATACTACTTTTAAACTAGTTCCTTTTTTCTCCCTTATTCTTCGCACCTACCACTTTTATTTTTGCAACACCCCAAGGTTGACTGGAAGAGAATGCCTAAGGCATTAAGTCCGCCTTGAACAATATGTGCATAAAGTTAAATAAATAAATATTTTGTCGCGTAGGACGATGGCGGAAACCAGCAGCCGGTATAAGTCCGAACAATTCCTCTGAACACTCCCCATGATACAAGCGATAGAGGATGCAGAGTGAAGCTACATCTCTACGCAACGCCAAGGTGTCAAGTCGATCAGAAATATCTTGGCAGTCGATGTTGCGAGTCGCTCTCCGTTGAATGCGGTCAAGAGGGAGAAGTTGGTACTGGGGTGCACCTGCATAGAGATGAGAACAGTATTCCATGTGCGGCCGAACCTGCGCCTTATAAAGTTGCAGGTGGTGGGCCGGAGTAAAATACTGTCTTGATCTGTTTAGCACACCAAGCTTCTTCGAGGCTAATATGGCCTTACTCTCTAAGTGACCGCGAAACTGGACTTCGCTTGATATTTATTTATTGTTATTTTTATTACTTTCCATAGGTTTGGTTTGAGCTACCTACCTTCTAGCCCCTGGCAAGAGCCAGCTCTTGACAGTAACCCTCCACGCTTTGTCCACATTTTGTCGATCACAATTTAATAACAAAGGGGAAGTCTATTGCGTCATCCGGGCTCTCTTGGGAATTAGATTAGAGTTTGGAGTATTTTGGAGTAAGGGAGGTTAGGAATAAATTTTGTTGTATATTCTTGATGGTTATTGAACAAAGTATATCTACTAAAAACTTGACGGCAGAGGTTCGGCCGTAATTAATTAAATTATTGCTAACGATAGAGCTTCGTAAAAAACGAAACGCTTACAATTTTTTTTTAAACCATTAAGTTGTGTCAACGGCTGCTTAAAAAAGAAAATAGACAATAAGAAATAGACTTATTTGTTTTGTCTATACCCATTGATGTTCAAAACAGATCAAGCACTGACAGTCCACATACATTTTTTTTTTTTATCAACAAAATAGTGAATTATTCTGTTCAGCGTACTAGCCCTGGTTCTGGGGCGTATTTACGATTACTACGATTATATGATATATGCATACGTAACATTGTGCAGCACTATTAAAACAGTTATAAAATATATCAAGCCATATATTCATCACATGTCACTTTGTTCTGACATCTGAAAGCGCTGCCTTTTGATGTAATTCATAGGATACTGGTTTCCTATTAGAAAGTTGTAATCCTAGATGTGAACTGAAAAACTTAATATGGGCTTGACCGTTGCCGAGAAATTTATCAACAACAGACAGTACACACAACAGAAAGTACAGACATAAATAATGGCAGAAGTTAAGACAATCTATAAATTAAGTGGTAAGGTAGCAATCCAGGATTCTAGACTATTTGTCTAGAATCCTGGATTTAATCCGTCGGGGAACTATTTATTTGTGATTTATATATAAGTATTTTAGTGCCGACTTTCGTATTTGTCAAACCTCGATGCAGACAATTTCCTAGTGTGACATTTTTTTTTAATAATAATTATATAGTTTATTTATTTTTAAAATTAAAGTCTTAGAACATTATAAACAGTTTAATGACGCCAGTTAGCAACCTTGCAACTACGAACAAAGCCTAGAAAGTGGTTAGTCGGGGACGCATGACAATCTACCAAAACACATTAAGTATTTATACAAATTTTAACTACACATTTTATCGTACAACTGTTAAATTAATTAATTAATGTAAGTGTTATTACATATTTCATTACTGAATTTAATGAGCTATTGTTCTTTTGTTCTGGTGTGCTTTGGAACTTCGCGAAACAGCTAATACTGATACTCACTTGACAACTAATAAGTGACTAATGAAAGATTTAACTAGTATTCAGAAAACTACGAAAAATTTTGTAATACAAAGACGAGAGTTAGTCTACGTAAACAAGATTATGCTTATTTGGTTAATATCTTGAACCTAATTAAGTCAGCTAACCCGGCGCAAAAAAATTAAAAGTTTCGTTCTGCATATTTGCTTTTGACTGATCTACTGGTTAATGACTCCTCTGCCAGACGTTGCGGGTTCTATTCGCAGAAAAAAGTGTCCCGAATCTGAGTGTTAATTATGTCCATTCTTTAAATGTTTGTGACACAGGAATCAATTCTTATGAGGATGATGTCATAAAAAACTCTCCCTTAATTAAGGAAGATAATAAATATTGCCACACCCGTCTTTTTAGTTAGTCGGTTTATGTTTCTACGTATTCTGCATTTCAATAATCCTTTTCAGGACTATGCTACGCGGAGTTCGCAGCTCGCGTCCCAAAAGCCGGTTCAGCGTACGTCTACAGCTACATCAGTGTCGGCGAGTTTATCGCCTTCACCATCGGTTGGAACCTCATCTTGGAGTACGTCATTGGCACTGCCAGCGTGGCCAAAGGCATGGCCTTGTATATAGACAGCCTGTGCAACAAAACTATGGAAAACAAGATGAAGGAAGTTGCACCCATCAATGTATCCTTTCTGGCTGAATACCCTGATTTTTTTGCCTTTGGACTGGTGGCTCTTATTACAGGTTAGTGAAATACAGTAAATAGATCTAGCTGTCTACGCCGACACGTGTTTAATCATTTAAGTAATTGGTTTTAATTTAATATTGTTTCCTTTTTATACATCGGCTAAAGTATGCCTATAAAGTTAAGGTTTATGTAAAGGAGCAGCTTTCTTCCTAAACGTAACTTTTGAGTGAACCAGCTTTAGTCGTTCATTCAACGTAATTTTGTAGAAGGAAGGATTCACAGATATATGTCGTCGCAAGCTCCTACCGTAACTAGCGCTCTGATAAAATTGAGATTTTTATTAAACCGAAATTATATCTTTTAATACATTTAGAAGCTTATTTTTATTAGTCTTTGTTCTGTATCGAACTAAAGTGGCGACCATCGGCGTAGACACTACACTTTATATATGTATATATATATAGAAGTGGTAGAGTGGCTCGACCGGTGCGATACCACGGCCTGACAGAAAACTGGTTGTGAAGCAAATTGTTGCATTTCCCTGTAATTAGTGAGGTTTCCGGATTCCCAACTCCCTCTCTATTTTTCCCTTCCCCTCCCTGCACTCTCATCCCTCATCTTCTTTAAAGGCGGGCAGCGCTCTTATGACTCTAAAAGATGGCTAAGCATCTACTATTGAGCGATTACAAATATATATAAATAATTAACCTACAACGGTAGGTATATACTGCCTAGAAAGCCGTGGTTCTAATATATTATTTATATTCCGTAGACTGACTGTCTGATTGTCCACTGGCTTGATAATATTTAAAACTTTACCAAATAAAAAATTACAGTTTTATCATCTTGTCTTATTAGACTATTACTGTCTAATTTTTGTCAGGTTTTTAGTGATAGCTAGTCACTTACTTTATGTTTGATGTTTCAGTGTTGCTGGGTGTCGGTGTGAAAGAGTCCACGAAGCTAAATAACGTATTCACGGCCCTCAATCTTATGACCGTCATCATTGTGGTCGTGACCGGAGCTATCTACAGTAAGTATTAAAAATAGGGCATCTTTTTGTGGAAAGTTTTAAAAAATCCTTCAGATTACTTAATTCTACTGAACCAAGATTTTTTTCATTAGATGTCTGTTACTGAATCACGCTAGAACTGCTGAACAGATCTGGATGAAATTTGGCACAGAGGTTGATTATTTATTTTTTATAGAATAGGGGGACAACCGAGCAGATGGGTCATCTGATGATAAGTGAACACTTGCACCTCAAGAGCCACAAGAGTGCTGTCCGCCTTTTAGGGTAGAAGACAGGGCGGAGGGGAAAGAGGGGAAGGGAAAGAGAAGAGTAAGGAGGTTGGGCCCCCGATAACCTCACTCACTCGGTAACACAATACAAGCTTTGTTTAATACCCGGTTTTCTGTGAGGCCGTGCTAATACTCATGTATGCCGAAGCATGGTTCTCCCACGTTATTATATTCTGGTATAGCAGATTATTTTTAATTAACTAAAAATATACTTCACTATAACTGATGAGTATTTTAATAAACTTTCCCTTCAAGTCCAACCAAATTATTGTTTCCAGTTGGTCATTAACTCACTACATATGGCTGGATGATGATTTGACCTAACTTATTACCATTACACGTTTCCGACACAAAATATGTCAAAGTCAAAGTCAAATCATTTATTTCAAAAAGGCCCAAAAGGCACTTTCGAACGTCTACATTTAAACGAACGTTCGAACGTCTATGTAAACCGTTAGGGCCGTAAAAACAAAATTAATTGCTAAAACCTGCAATGGTTAATTTTTTTTAAACTAATGACATGAATTCATAAACAAAATTTAAATATCTACACACACACACACACACACACAAACACACACACACACACTTTGTATACAGTAATTAAACGAATCTGTCTGATTTGTTTTTAATTAATCAACAAAACAATTAAAACAATAGTTTGCTCTGTGTATTCTATGTTATATTAAAAAACACCGGACAAGTGCGAGTCTGCCTCGCACACCGAGGGTTCCGTAAGTAAACGAAAGTCTATGGATCTGGTTACAATCATATTTGACTTGACCGCGCTCATAATTCATTGTTATGAACTGTATTTTTCATGCCATCATTTTACACTTAAAAAATGGAATACTTGCTTCTTATTTAAACCGGACCAATCTTCAGTACAACCAATCAATTTAAAAAAATATTAAAATACAAAGACGATATCGCATAACATACCTTTTTAATTCCTTAATTTGCAACCTTAGACTATGGTCTATGGTCTTAAAATTTAAACTAACATAACCTTGTGTATAACCAATTCAATAAAGAAAAACAATTGTTGATATCGATTCACTAACGACGGAGTTATTGCGGAATATGTTTTGTTCATTACTTACTTTACCACCTTAGCGCTTAGAATTGGAATATGTCTTCAAATTCTAATGGGACCAACGTTGTATAGAACCAATTCTATAGAAGAAATAAAAAAATATTAGTAATCGGTTCATAAATGGTGAAGATAACCCAGGAAAATATCATTGTTATAGTGAACCAGAATCTGTTTGAAAACAGCCTGTTAAAACTTATGTAAAAACCAGGCTGTATTACTTTAATTATCTAATACTATTAAGACATACATGCATACATACACACGTACATATGTACATACATACCTAGGTTGTTCACAAAATTGTTAGCTACAGAATAAATACAACATCATTTTTCTTAAAACTTATTTTTTTTTTAATTGATGGCTATTTTCAATACAAATCTCTATGCTAAAAATCATTGGCCACCTATGTGTAGTTCTTTTTTTAAATATCTTTTTGAAAAGTTAATATGTCGAGTCATTTGTTTGTAACAATGGAAGTCTCTTTTCGTGCTATTATTTTTATGATTATAAACGAGGTTTAACCTTCAAGGAATGTTACGAAAATTTGCAAGCTGCGTTTAGGAAGTTTAATCCTGAATTAGTTACTTATTAGTTTCGTGTATTTAAACGTGGTCGAGAGACGACACAAACATTGGAACAGATTTGCTTTGAGTCACCTAAATTCATTGTTTTAAGCGAAACTTAATTAATATATAATAAAGTCTTCCACTATAATGAAGTCTTAATATTTAAAGCAACATTTACTTCAGCAAGCAAAGCCTCGTGTATCCAGTTATATAACTGTTAACTAGACTATTTATATCTGTTAAGTGGAACATCAATTGAGAAAAACAGACCGCTCACCAGACACTTCCTCGCCATAAATAAGACCACAATGTTTTCTGGACTGCTCTGAGTTATCAGATTTGAACCTTAAATTTACTAGAAATAGTGTTAAAATTTAAATAATCCTTTATAAAGTGTGTATGTAAGATGCACTAGACATAAATCTGGAAGTGCATAATTATTAAAGCGTTATTACGTGAATCATTTAAAGAATTCGACAAGAGATTTAACACGGCTTATTTTATTTACATTTTTTAGTTTTAAAAGAGACACCCCCTTCGGTATGTTTCCTGCGTCGCGTGGGAATTGACATACTAACACAAATTTTATTGCACCTCGCCACCTCGCTACCGAGCCGAGTGTTGTGGGTTCGATCCCCACACGAGACAACACTTTGTGTAATCCTCAAATAGTTGTTCTGAGCCTGGGTGTTCTTTGTGTCCGTTGTTTGAATGTTCGTAAAGTACCTCGCGATACAGTAATTAATCTACACAAAGAACACTCAGACTCAGGTCCAAAATTTGTATAGTACACTAAACAAACCCACGATCTCTGGATTAGCAGTCAGTATCACTAACCACTTACACCTCGTCTCGTTTATGCTACACTCTTAACAGCATTTTACATAAATAGTTTATCTCGGCTTCCAATAAATTAATACTCAGCTAAGAGTTCTAGTAATCTAACAATTTAAACCCCTTAAAAATGTAAATATTACAAAACTCTCTTCATTTAATATCTAGTATGGATATAACGGAAATTTAGGCCACAAATGTTGCTAACAACACTATCTTTAGAGGTGGGGGCGAATAGGAACTGACGCACTGGTTCTGTAGACAGATTATGTTACCAGATAACTTTATAGTTGTTACGTAAGTATTGCACAACGACTTACGAGTAAAAATAGGATTAAATAGATGTTCCGTCCTATAAATGCTCAGAGTGATAAAGTTCTAAATTAACTATGTCCACCACATGCGCGTACGTGGTGTGTTCAGAAAATAACTTCTTTATAACTTTATTTTTGCCATTATAATTCGTCTCAGTAATGACGTCGTCTTCAAAAGCACAATAAAAGTAATGTCATCTATGCCTGTATAACGACGGCCTTTTAAGGTGCTCCTTATGTTTGGAAATAGAAAAAAAAACACACGGAGTAACATATGGTGAATGTGGAGGCTTGGTCATCGTTACAGTTTTGTTTTTGGACAAAACTTATATATATAAATTCAACAATTTCGGATCAAATTTTGTTGCCTCGCGATTGATATATAAATATTTGAAAAAAAAACATGTCATGCACCAATCGATCATCATCATCGCCAATATCATCAGCGACATTTCTGATTGTGAGTCGGCGACCGTTCTAACCATTCTAATCATTTCTTTCACTGTTTCCACATTTTTGAATCTTCACTAAATCTTCATCGTTTAATAGTAATAGTGGCATAGGGTACAAAATTTCAATGTAATGCAGTCGGCTTTTATTATGTTTTCCGGTTAGTTTTGGGGGATTTATTGAACTTATTGAACTCTTGTATTATAAAAAAATATAATTTATATTTCAAACAAAATATGCTCCATTACTAGCTACAACCTTTTTCCATTTTTCGGGCAACAAATGGATTCCAAAATATAAAAACTGATCATCTTTTGAAGCGATCCATTCATCGATCCATTTTTTGATACATTAGTAACATTTGAAGTGAGACTCAATTCGATTAATTGATGTTGAAAAGGCTAAGCTGTGATAGCTTAATTTGGTTTTAACAATTCATAATAAATAACACCTTTCATATCCCACTTGACCAGAATCTACCCATGATTCCCTACGTTTTGAATTATCATAGTAGATTCATTTTTCATCGCCGGTAACGATTTCATACAAAAAAAAAGATTTCTTTTTGTGACGAGACAATAGTGAAGCACAAATGGTTACTCGATTTGGCATCGCTAATTCTGATAAAACATGTGGAACCCATTTTCCTCGTCACATATTCGATGAGGAAGTACCTCATTTTACCTCACGAGGATACACCTCACACACGCTGTGCGCGCCTCAAATAAGTGAGACGAGCGCCAGTATGTTAAGTCTTATTGGCATTTCTCTCACACACATTATCTTTCACTCACAAGGTTTAAGCACCTAAATGAACAAAATGACACTCAATTACTTTATTCGTAGATGTATAATAATAGGTATGTAATATTTATTGCTTACAAATTCATGTTACCATTTTTATGTTTCTACATTATCTAAATAATATGCTACGAAACTTCACACGTTCCTACTATCTCATAATTCATACTTTCGAGCAACACTTAAGTGATGCCGCATGCCACGAGGAACAGCGGGTTTTAATAAGTGTCAATATTATACAATAATTTCCTTGGCTAATGGTTAATTTACTCACTCATCACTCCCTCACACCTCACGCACAACGCAGAGAGAGCGGCCATTTCACGCGAGAACGAAGAACGAATGAGGACAATGAGGTGGTTCAATGTCAAAATTTGAGTAACTCTTTCAATTTTCCGTCACGAGTACCTCAAATGAGGCAACTCACGAGTGAGGAACCCATCACTAGTAGGTTCAGACTTTAGTGTCTATAATATACGCCATATATGTTCACCGTAGTGACATTTTCTTGCACTCCCCTTCATCGATATTTTTAGCTATCTATATACATAATTGGGGCGAATCCTACCCATTTTCTATTAATGACACACATGACATGGCGTACGCACGACCTTGTTAAAAAGTACGTCGATCGTTTAGAATTAACTATACTATCTCTGTCTAAGATCCTGCATCACGAATTTAACGTTCTGGCGCTGATTAGTGTATGTAAGACTTGCTAAATGTTGGACCAACCGTCAGACCTGATCGCTGAGGATTTTTAAGTGGTCAAGGAAGGATTCTGTTGTGTTTCAAGAGACCATCATCGGCACCTGTTCTTGGACAATGCATTTTAATAACCTAGATGTAATTAAAGATGACATTTAAAAAAGTACCACTATGCAACAAAAGCCTAAAGCAGCCTAATATGTGACTAAGAATGATTACCCGCTATGGTGGGTTCTCGAGATGTTGAGAGATGATGAGAGAAAGAGCGAATAGAGATAATATTTAAGTTAACCTTAGGCCTATTTCTTCGATTGTTAATTGCCCGGAGCAAGGTTAAAAAGAATGAGAATTTTAAGATTTCTACTTTTCATTTCTGGAACTGATTTGAGTTTGAATTGTTAATTTATATTGCTCAGAAGATAATTCTGATCTAATCAATTATAGGTACATGTATGTATTGCGTACGATTTAATGATAGGACGTGGAGTGTTGCAATAGATAAACGAACATAACTTTAAATATCTTTATAGTACCTACTTAAGATTCATTGTACAGCGATAAAGTACCGAGCATTAGGTGCATCCAATTCTATTGCCAGTACCTAAGACGATAAGGTACTGTGAGGCCAGGCCAAGGTTACGAGCCACTAAGTCACTGCCTCCTGCATATATCATTGCTGTGAAATTCCTAATTTACCATTTTTAATGTCCTCGAAATTCGGTCCAAGTGAAATTTTGTATTAATGTCAAAATAAAATTTTTCTTTGTCAAATATTTCTCATTTGAAAAGGTATATTACTGACTTCTATTCAATTTAGAGGTGAGACACATTCCTCAAACCCCTTCAATTAAAAATGGCAAAGATAACAGCCGTATATACATATGTACACACGAAAAACAACAGTCAAATTTAAAACTTCCTAAAAAAACACGAATAACAGTAAAGTGGCACCCTGATACACTTCAGTAATCTAATTGCTAAAGGACATCCATCCCGTGAAACTCTTACATATGAGTTATAGATATGTTTAAAGGGGTGTCAAGATAAACATAAAGATATACGAGCGTCTCTTCAAATACGAATGGTGTTAACTTTCTTCTAAATGAGCTTGTTGGCAAAACATGTTAATAACTCACGCTCTTGGCAAGCTTACGTTTCCACATCAACACTTTCTCTGTTCTAACTAAATACTGGTTCGTCCTGTTATCGTTCGTGGAGACAATGTTGTTGGTAAATATTGCAATTAATTTGAATACTAATTTGAAGGATTTATTCATTATTTAAATTATGCAAATATTTAATCAATTTTACCCTATTCTCAATGCTCTTTTTGCTGGTTTCTTGCCTTACCTAGATACACATTAACGTTAGTCTGTTTGTGGCATTATAGCTCTGAATAGCTGAACCAATATCGATTTTTGTTTGCAAGGTGACTAGAACGAGAGTCATCAATTATGTATGTCTCACAGTACTATTCTACCTTCCTACAGGTAATCCAGACAACTGGAACATCGACGTGGCTAATATTCCTGCCGAATACAAAGCTGATGCAGGTCGCGGTGGATTCGCACCATTTGGAGTAGCTGGCATCATGGCAGGAGCAGCTAAATGCTTCTTCGGTTTCGTCGGGTTCGATTGCGTGGCGACAACAGGCGAAGAAGCCAAGAACCCTAAGAGAGACATTCCTCTGTCAATTATTCTGTCACTAATCGCAGTCTTCCTCTCATACTTCAGTATTGCAACAGTCTTGACGATGATGCTGCCTTATTATTTGCAGGTAAATACATTTTTCCCGAATTCCTAAATTCTGCGTTAGAACAGCGTCTTCGTCGTCAGAATGCTGCTAGAACATTGAAATCTATCAGAAACTCACTTTTCACAATATTTTCATGCTTGCTGCATAGTAGACAACAATAGTTAATTAATATAAATTATAATCACTTCTTAACAAGTGTCTATATAGCCTATAGCATAATTATACATGTAACTGTAACTACGTTCAGCAGTAATATTTGAGTGGGATAAAAATGACCTTAATATGTTTTATTACCTCTGCAAATATTAATATAATTAATTAATTAAGACTTAACTTATAGGATGCCAAAGCTCCTTTCCCCTACGTGTTCACCGTGATCGACCTACCAGCTATCAAGTGGATCGTCACCATTGGCGCAATCTTTGCTCTCTGCACCTCCATGCTGGGTGCCATGTTCCCTCTTCCCAGGGTACTTTATGCCATGGGAGCTGATGGAGTACTATTCAGGCCCCTCTCTGTAATCAATGCTAAGACCCAAACGCCGTTGTTGGCTACGGCTTTGAGCGGACTTTTGGCTGGTAAGATTATTTGTAGAAAGTAGATTTGATCTTGATCTAAACTATGTTAATTACGAATGGACTAAAATGTGGGTTTTTAATTTAATTGTTTATCCCTCCCAGAACCTTGGAGGAAACATAGCCTGCCCAGCAACAATATCGTATTTGCTCCTGTTGCGTCAACATTCGGGGGTGTTTGCTCTAAAGCAAAATACGGATAATTATTTGCAATTAAGATATGTAACTGGGGACTTATACGAGATAATGTCGCTCTTAATAAGTAGAAAAATTACCACGTATTTGCCTTAAGGCAAAAAAGAGTCTTTCCTACGTTTTTATTAAACGCTTTCTTATGTCCCACAGCAATTATGGCAACAATATTCGACCTGGACCAGTTAATAGATATGATGTCTATCGGTACCCTCCTCGCGTACACCATTGTGGCTACAAGCGTACTCATATTGAGGTAAGGGTTACTACTTTCGACTCTTAGCTTGGTAGTTGTAGCTTAATTGACTGATCAGTACATGTAACGAATCATATAAATATAATAATTTATTTTGTCGTACAACTACCTTTTAAGTTATATGACAACACCGCACGCGCGCATTGATGCATTAGACTGAAACATTGGTCAATTGATTAGTAACTCTGACTGGAGGCCGTGGCCACAATTCCCATGCAGAACAAAAAAAATGTATGATACACTGCCCCGAGTCTGGGTGTTATTTGTGTCCGTTGTTTGTATGTTTATCAAGTCCCTCACGACACGAGAATAATTCCTAGTGCAGAAGTAATCTTAAAAAGATATATAAAAATATATTTGTTTGTTATTTTGTTCTCCTAACTTGTCGAGACAATACTGTACAATGATATTAATTAATTGTTTCTTATTTTTCAGATATGAAGAACAACAGACCCTCCAATTACAAGGAACCAAACCAGCTCCAGAAACACCTTACGAAATAGCTAAACAACTGTTCAATTTTCTGGGCATAAAATACCCAACGCAGCTGTCGGCTAATATCGCAAAAGTTACTATTATAGTACTATGTAAGTGATAAACATACTTATAGTTTTCTTTTTCAGATATATTAAACTGTATTACAGGGAATTGTAAACGCAGATCTTCTTTCCCTTCATTCATTCATTCATTCCATTATTATTGCTATTGCAGCTTTCCTTATCCAGGTTTACAGTTTATTAATTTTAAGTAACTTTTTTTTTATTTTTATTTTTCAAAAATTACCTACTGGTGCGGTGACCCTGCATTTGTATAAACTTCAAATCTTAAAAAAAGAAGAGACGATTTCAAATATTTTCTGGTCAATTTTATAAAGTATTGACATTAAATTTGTATCACTCAAAGAAGTCGTAAAATATTTCAAGTTCTTGAGTAACGTACTCGTTAATTTGCTATCAAGAAATTTACTGTAAATTAATTCAGGAGAGATCGTTGAATTCCGACATTCGGCATCAAAGTCAGCCAAGATGGGGTGTTACTAACCCTTAGGCTCAAGCATGGGGTAAACAGAGACGATAGGACGCCATCTACCACGACCTAGATATACAGCACGCGTCTCTTGCACATTCATCAGAGCTCACAGATAATCTCATCGGTCACGAGGTCTTAACCATTTAAACAAATAAAACGAAAATAAATACTGCTAACATTCTCACCTCACATCACATGCCGATAACCATCAAGTCGTTCAGACTGTAGGGCGTGACAAAGACCCGGAACGAGTGCCATCAATCGGGGCTGGTCATCTCTGGACTGCTATTACTTAACGTACAGTAGTAGTTGGTAATTATTAGAATTCGCTTATATTTCATGTATCATTTCAGTAACATGAACATTTTATAAAATGTTCCATATAAGCTTCCAAAGCAAAGCATCCTTGTAGTTCTACTCATTGGGATCTATGAACTGGAACAGGTAATTAGTTTCATGCGTGACTTAGTCTGGCTTCTTCTCTTGACAATTTAATAATACCTATGATTGGTGTAATTGAAATAAATTTGAAAAACAACACAAGGAGGGTTAAGTCGCCGTCGGTTAATACGCCGTCTGGTAAAAAATTGCTGTGTGTTGTTTCAGTCGGTGTGGCATTGATTACATGCGTGCTGCTGCGCTGGGAGGCTGCGAGCGTGGCGCTGGGCGTGCTCGGCGCGGCGCTGCTCGTGCTGCTAGTCGTGCTGTACCGACAGCCGAGGAATGACGTCTCTGGACTCTCCTTTGCCGTTAGTTCACACTCAATTTGATTGATTATTTTATTAATACTTATAATGTGAACTTTCAAAATAAAAAAAGGAATAATTATGAATAAACTCTTTGGATAAAAAAACAAGAAAAAAATATTAATATAAAATTAATGGTATTGGGAGTTTTGTCAACATCAGTCGGTTATTAGACACCAATAATAAACTAAAAAAAGTGGACTTCAATGATAAATCGTAATAAGCTGTATTCAATCGTCACGCTTCATTTTCCACCTTGGGGGTAAGCTACTATATACAGATTACTTCAAATTCATGTTGGCGCCACCTCATGATTCAATATCCAATCTCATTAACTAATTCAATTCAAATAAAAAAAATGCGCTTTCCGCCTCAGATGGTGATGAGGGGGGGGGGGGGGGGGGCAAGGGTAAAAAAGAGGGAGGCTAATTTCGGGGAAATGCAACGCAAGGGTTGCTTCACAACCGGTTTTCTGTGAGGCCGTGGTATCGCACCGGTCGAGCCGGCCCATTCGTGATAAAATGGTATATCAACAACATTCGTAATTTAATTTTCAACCACTATATAAAATACTTTCTTTAAATTAATACTCTTCGAAAGGTTAATAAGTGAAGAACTCATGATATATTATACAACCGAATTGAAAATTAACATGCAATGTTTTTATAGGTGCCCCTGGTTCCATTGGTCCCTTACCTCAGCATGTGTATGAACGTGTATCTGATGGTGCAGCTTGATTACCAGACCTGGGTGCGGTTTATCCTCTGGCTCGTTATCGGTAAGTTATATTAAAACGCACTCAGATTGAAGGTCCATCTCCGACTTGTTTCCTGCTTTCTGCGAGTGATAAATGTAGTAGTAGTGTATGTACTGGGCTCTCTAAGTACTGCAGGTTATACTGTCCCGTCTGCTAAATAGAGTTCTTGAATAAAAATCACTATTTCTATTTTTAAAGCTTACTTTATTTACTTAGACAAAGCTTTACGTATAGTCTGGCCAGTAAAATAAATAGCGTTCGCCGGGGCGTTCAATTGCGTTTTTATTGAACAAATTTCCACGTTAGGCCTAAGATCTTCTGTTTCTAATATCCAAATTTTTATAAGTATCTTTAAATATCTTCTGGAATTCATGAAAACAATTGATCAAATCGTTTTAAAGCATTTTCTCTAAATCAATCGCAATCTAGAAGTTTATTTTACACGAACTAAGCGTTGAAATTTAAATTTTAGTTTTAATAATTTGAATTATTATGAATTATTTTCCCAGGATACCTCATATATTTCTTCTATGGGCTGAAAAACAGCTCACTGAACGAGAAGACCATTACAAAATTATCTAGCAACGGTGTGAATGGTCTCAACGGTGTCAAAGATGAAAAACGTACCGTCACTACAAAATTCTAGCGTTGTAACGAGACGTACGTAGCCATATTAGCGTACAAAAGAGATAGAACGTTGAAAACTTGGTGTATTAGAAGAGTGTAGAATTATATTAGTAAGCTATTGCATGAAACTTTTGTGAATAATTTGTTATGTCGAACATATTACGTAGATCGTGTAGGTATATAAGAAATTGCATTCTACTTCGATGATATTGTTGAGCGAGACCACGCTCATCTTCAAATGTGTAATATTTCTAGTTTGACTTCGGCTAATCAGAAATACACCTTAACGTTATATAGATAAAGTTAAACTTTGTTTGTGATTTATTAAATGTCTATTGTTGCTTACTACAGGGATAAGACAAATTATTATATTTTATTTTATTTTTGTTAAGATTTAGTTGTAGACTTTAGACACTTAAATCTTCAAAAGATTTTTGTACTATTAATCAAATGAGATATTTTAATTATTTATTTGTTGATTATATTCAATATGCCTAGGAGCATGACCAGTGATCTGTGCGATAATTCATATAATTACCCACAGGTGTGTCATAGTTCAATAAGAAATAAAACCAGTTTTAAAACCTAGATATACTTTTAAGGCCATATGTTACATGACCATATGGCTTCATATACATGAACTTTCAACCCGTGAATATATTTAAAGCAGCTATATTGTATTATTTTATTATATTTTAGATTTTACCTAGTTGTTAGAAAAAAAATTGACATTCCATTATTTTACAAACTGACTATAAAATGAAATCGTACCTATTATTTACTGACTTTTTGTGAACATGAGAAAGACATACAACTAGCAAATGAGACGTGAAATCATCACCTAGACACTCAGTGTCTTATAAAACACGTTTTTTTCGACGGTTTATTTGATGTAACTTGAATTGTTTATTTGCAATAAATTTCACAATTGAATGTAGTTAAAATGGGGGGTACTTGCAAATTATATATATATGTACATATATGAGTATCTTATACGGTGTTCGACACGTCGTTAGGTGTCGCGATCTGCGGTCGACCGGTGTATTGTACTAAACGAGAACACTAGAGTGGGTTAGCGAAATACTAACCCACTCTAGTGTTCTCGCTGCGCTGTATTCCAATCTTGATCGACAATATATTAAATAAAAAAATATGTTCTATGCAAGTATCGGTAACGAAAATATACCGCGATTATGAAAGACAGTATAACGCCATCTATTGAGGATCTACAGATGTATACATTTAGGTCAATCAATTGATCAACTTCACTTATTTCATATTAAACATACGGTCTGTGACATTTAATAACGAAGAAGAAAAGCGTGCGTACACTGTGTACATATATAATGGTCTGTACATTTATAGTTTTTTCTTTATGACCAATTAATGTCAATATAAATATCTGACCAACACTAACCAAATCCGATTATTAGATATAAACCTACGCTCATTGCTGAATCAATTAATGAAATAGTAATAATACAACAAGTTTGAGGTAGGCATGTGTCTATTATAGAAATGTCAAAATAAAATTTCACAATAAGAAATTGTAAGTTAATAATATACTAAATAAATAATAAAATTAATAGTAAAACAATATGAAGCCTGTTGTTCCTGCAGTCAGTTGGAATTCGAACTTAAGTTCATAATTCTATATACATATGTAAATTACGTTGTGATAGATGTGTGATCGCTTAGTGTTAAGAATGGTTATGTACATATACACAGTGCTAAGAATTAAACTTGGAAAGCCGACAATGTTACATGAATAAATGAAAATGTGTGTATTCTTCGACAATATTTATTGTATGAGGGATGGCAATGCTCAGGCAGTTATGGGCCGGCTCGACCGGAATAATACCACGGCCTCACACAAAACCAGTTGCGAGGCAGTAGTTGTAAGGTTATCGGAGGCTCAACCGTCCCTTCATGCGGAGGGTCACTCACAGAGGTCGGCAACGCACTTGCGATTTTTGCATCAGGTGACTATAACATAAAAAAAAAAGTTAAAACAACAGCAATGTTTATCATATACTTCAACATAGACAATTAGATAACTTATTGTATAAATATAGTTGTACGTAGCTAATAACAAACTGTGATTTTATAAATGAGTCCATTTAATTTGATTAAATCATTTTGAATTGCTTGTTTTGTGTTTTTTTTTTAATAGAACTTTCTAGAATTGACATATAGCTACAGTATCAAAACGAAATCCTAGAGAGAGGCACACTTTAAAATATGTAAAACCGGAATAGTTTGCTGCCGGCATGGGCAGTAATGTGTCCCCTTAATACATATTATTAAAATTTATTTTTAAATCACTATGAAATCAGTTGATCAGTGACAAAATACATTTTGTCATATCAATCAATAGTCCTGAAGTTCACGATGGAGTTCGTTCCTATTTCGTCCCGTGGTATCGAGGTATAGAGGTTTGGGACTATTTAAGGTAACAAGGGGATAAAATATATTTATTTATTATTTAAAATATTTTTATTAATATACATACAAGCAATAACTGTCTCACAGCCAAACCAAATAGTAATAAAGCCTCATTTGATTTATATTCGATATCAATATTTCCTAATGCAAATGCATAATTACAGTAATATCATATCTAATAGGAAATTACTACCTCACCTTGATATAGACAGTTAATGGGAACATGAATCACTGCTAAAAACATGTATTAAAAATAAATAGTTTTTGTCAAGTGTATATTTTGAGAATATCGAACTATTTTCCGGTCCGACGGGGGCACCTTATCAATGGGCAAAGCGAGCTGACGCGTCAGACATGACGGAATGTGGAGTAAGACATCGCCGACGTACACACAGGTAAATCTTTGATTCAATCCTTACAAACTTTCAATCTGATATAAATGTTTTGTTATCAATGCATACATTAGTTTAATTTTTGACTTAAAAGTAGTATAAACAATAAACACTGGCGCCATACACTAAAACAGGAACTTTATGCAGAGATTCTTAAACATACTATATTAAGTACACTATTTATAAAACATACATTTACTGACGTGTGGTTTAGGTGATGCCCCTGACTGGTTCTGAACCGGACGGGGGCCCTTTAACAACAAGTTAAGCGACCTGCTACGATTTTCGGATTTACTAAGAAAATATTTATAATAATTAATATCTAATTTGCTTGCTGTTGCCGTACCGGAGGCCCCACTAAAACTCTCCTATCCCCAAGTATTACACTCAAAGGCGGGCAGGGCACACATACCATCAGGTGACCCGTCTATGTTCATCTGTAATTATGTCCAAAATAAATTATTTTAAGCAAATTTTGTATTTATCCATATATTATGTTACTAATGTTGGTCACGACTTAAATGTTATAATGAACAACTCATCATCATCAATCACTTAATAATTAAGATATCTTAGAAGTAATAATGACTGCACATTATAGAAAACAAAACTCTTGTGTCGACAAGAAATGCCATCAGGTTGTCTAATATTTTATATATTATGTTCGTCAAAGAAAATGTTGTATACCGTGAGGCCTTGATATTGATATTTTGTTGTCTGTTTGGGAAAATATGTACATTTGTGCCTAAAAAATTACGTCTAAAATACATTTTCGTTTTATATTCTATATTAATACATCCTTTTGAATAGTTCTACTACACTCTAGTGTTAACTAAGCACACACACAAATAAGCTAAGTATTTATAAATAAAAGTATAATTTTCATGTTCAGTGACCTTGACCTTGATCAACATGAAAAATCACTTCAAGTACTTGTGTTTATTTTGAACAATTATCTAAAATATTAGTTCTTCTTAATTTTTACGACTTTTTACCTAGTAATTGAAAACGTCTACGGCTAAAATCTATCTAAGATTAATACTAGTCATATTACAATAATCACACAACAGTTAATACTAGTTACCTATTAACATAGGGAAAGCAAAAACAATTTATTATATTAGTTGCGCCAAGCAAAGGTCAAGTTCACTAGAAAAACGTTTCAACGGTCTAATTTTGTTATCCTATTAGCACGACATACACATGTAAACGCTTAAAAGAATGAACTACAATTATCGACTATTACGTTACTTAAAACTCACATGCTCACAACTTCGATGGAAATATTTATTTTCTGACAATTTTACTTACTTCTTTTCTGTGTATTAATTACAACATTTTTGTAGTATTCAAATACTACGAACCTATATAGTGTCAGCGTGTACATTTCAAGGTCAAGGTCACTCCTCTAAATGCTAGATATGAATGAGATTACTGTACTAGTAGGACTGACAACGCGCTCTTCAGTGTTGGCAGGTAACTGTCAGCCCATAGTATGAGCCAGGCCGTTGTTTAGCAACGCTGTCTGACTGTCGTTGTGAAGTTCTACCATTGGGACACCCTCGATCTTGCGGCGACGCTCTGAACTATGCCACATGCCGTATGTGAAGTAGATCAGTAGACCTGAAAAATATTGAACTCAGTTTAAACCGCGTATTATCACCATGTGTATACGACTCGTCCACAACCTAATGAGCATAAACCCTTCAAGTTAATTTTATTGGCTCGTTGTGTTTACTAGCCTTTACTAGCCCCATCCGTAAGTTCCAAAATAAACCTTCTGATTCTATTACTAAACCACGTCGAGTAAAGCTATATATGAATACATTTATAAGTATTACGCATATTTCAAACCAGTACTACCACAATACAGATGTAACTGATAGCCCTTCATGCTGAGCAGAGCCCATATCCTTCTAGGGTGCATAGGAGGGGCCACGTACTGGGCCAGCGGAGTCTTAGCAATAACTATGACTCCGCTGTACATCTGTCTGTCAGTCTGTCTATGTTTTTAGGGTCCCATTTTACCCTTTGGGTACGGAACCCTAAAAAGCAGTTGGTTAAGTTTGACTTCGCAGACATAAGTTTTCAGTCCGATCCCTTAGTCGCTTTATACGACACACACGAGAAGAGCTACGATGGCATTCTACTCCACGAGAACTCCCTCTAACGAGCGAAGCCAATAAAAAATTAAAGTTCTCATATTTTCGCCGTACCCTTGATCTCAGTATATTTGCTAAGTTTATCGCTTTTTCTGAACTGTGGAGTAGGCTCCTAAAACTGTTTACTATTATTTTTAAACGTATTCATATCTAAGTGTGAAAAATTATTTATAGTTAATTATTTTATTCAAATTATTGTGACATATTATAATTTATTTATTTATTATGATATATGTTCCGTAATATACGATTATTCGTTACGATGTATGGGATATTTAGATATGATTATTTATTATATTTTGATATTTAGATATTTCTTTTTAGGCTCAATAGTTACAGATTTTTTATAGTGACTGATATGTTTTTGTAATGCTTTAGTAGGCTAGAATCCAGACGGTTTGAAGGATTTAGATATGTGAAGGTTTCATTCGAATCGTTTCGTCGTCTGGGTTTGTTCCCCGCACGGGACAACACTTTGTGTAAATCTCAAATTGTTGTTCTGAGTTTGGGTGTTCTTTGTGGCGGTTAAAAAAAAAGCGAAACAGGAATTAATCCTAGCGCGGGAGTTATCTTTTTTTTTTAATAAAAAGAAAAAAATCTGCATGCTGAACAAATTTTGCTTAAATATGGTATTTGGTGGGTACTTCAAACCCTGGTGAATGACATATGAAGGCTACTTTTTAAGCATACACCACTCGTGTGAAGTCGCGGTCGAAAGCTAGTTAAAATAAAAAACTTTACATCCGCAAAGGGCAGGCACAGTTAAATTATACAAAGAATATCACCATGAACACTTCCACATGTCACATTAATCATAATTAAAAGAAGTAGGGATGTCAGTCACGCGAATAAAGATGCAAATATTAAATGCGGACATAAAATTAACATCGCCCGTTTATGACATCCGCGTCAAGATTTCCTACTGAACTGGCCATAAACCAGTTGAGTGAAAAAAAAAAACTTAACTAGTTCATTTAATGTGAACTTAAAACTGCCCGGCGTAAAACTAGCGGCAGCGATAGCGGATTGAGTGCGAATTTCGAACCCTACTGATTCACGTCAGTATATATACATATATTATGAGTTCATGCTCAGTTGGAAGAATGAATTAGAACGTCCTTATTAAACCCGCGAGGTTTTCTCGGTGGAGACGATCAAATCTGTTCCCGTGGCTGTCGTTAAAGGGCCACTAAGGGACCCGAGTGTAATCATCTCATATATGTATATTCATACAGGGCCCGAGATGGCAATAACTTTGTCACCTATTACATAATTGTGACTAAATTATGGTCCTTCGGAGACATAAAAAAACTATAATTATACATCATTAATTGTTCGATCTACTAAGGAATATACGTAGAAAAAGTAACCTGTAATCGTAGAAAGTTTATAAAACAAACTCTTTGTTATTTTTTTATAATTTATACTTCTTTTCCGTTCTTCATATTTGTGTTCAAGCTCAGGAAATATTATTTATTTAATAATAATATTATTTGTTTCAAAAACCTTAGCTTTATGATACAAGTAATGGATTGGCAGTGTTAAGTCATTGCTTTTTACATGTTATTGTAGGTAAAAGTTCTAAAGCGCTCTCACTACTCTACACGAAGCCGACTGTTTCAGTTGTGCTGTACATGTTCTTATAATATAAATAAATGAAACAACGATCTTCTTTAATCAGTGCACACATTAAGAGCTTCACGGTCCTTAAGTTAAAAATTTCGAAAATAATGCGTTTTAATTTTTATATCCGATTTATAGTAACTGCCACAGTTTTTTAAATTACTGAAGGAAACCTTTCACAGTCACGACATATAAATCCCCCAACCTCACTAAATAACGATTTGAAGAAGCTAGATAACTGCATCTTTCTAAAATCATCTCCTCAATCAAGCCGTTTAAGCAATATCCTCATTTTAAACTATATTATAGATTATTGTAAACTATAATAATAGTCACGATATAACAAATGTGATAGGTTGAGGGCAAAAGGTTTCTCTATTGCGTTAGTGGGACTTTTATTGCGTGTGAACCCCGCGTCACCGGAGCCGAACGTGAAATGGTATGTCGGAATAGCACATATTTAAACACACGTTGTTCCGCCAGAAGTGGGTCCATTGCAAGGGCCTATGTATAGCTAAGCTTCCAGGAACCCCTGCAGAACTTGCTCTGCCTTTCCTAGCTTCTGGGATACAGGCGTGAGTATACTTACTCATTCATACATTTTTTTTTATGGAATAGTTGGACACACGAGCAGAGAGGTCATCTGATGGTAAGTATTAAAACTTGCAACTCAAGTCACACGAGTGCTGTCCGCCTTTTGGGATTGTGGAAAAGGAGGAGGGGGACGAAGAGAAGGTAAAGAGAGGAAGGGTAAGGGGGTAGGGCCTCCAGTAACCTCACTCACTCGGTCACATAATGTAAGCATTAACAGCCGGTTTTCTGCGAGGCCGTGGTAATACTCCGGTCGAGCCGGCCCATGCGTGCTGAAGCATAGCTCTCCTACGTTAACGTATGTAATACTATCGTGACACATCAGCATAATTAACCACATACCTTGAGAAACCCAAAATGTTTGAGGACATTTATACAAATCAAAAGTATTGGAAACGCCGACCACAAAGGACAAATACACTTCTGGTTATGACATGATCTACTGATTCACTAAACAAGATAAGAGCCAGAGATATATTCTAATTTCTTAGTTTAGTAAGGTATAATATTTTCCACAATAACCTACGTATTTTTATTTAATATATATTTATACTCAAGTGTGTTTTGAAGGAACTCGACCGATTTCTTTATCCTACTAGGTACAGGCGCCAAAAGGCATCGTTGCAACGTTATTTTTTGTATAGTTATTTACACTCATTAATCTCTAATAAGATTTGAATTATTCTTTTTGTGTTGAAAACAGCATTTATGGCAGAATAACATTGGCATTATAACAACATGTCGCTCTCCTTAGGACCGCAACGGTGACCATAAACGCAGGTTTTAAAAACATCAAGAATTGTACTGATACGTGATTGGGTGTCCTGTAAAAACATTACAAAACTATGCTCTATCAACCACACCAGAGTATAAAAATATAGTTTTAATTATAGGGAGCCCATTCATACATGATATTCTATTCTATTTATTTTATAAGACGCACTTGATATTAACTTGATAAATTATGAGGATAACAAACTTTGACGTATGATCAAAATCTTTTCTAAATACCTTAAGTAATTACGTTTTAACAATCTGCTTTGTTGGTTTCGACCTGTGGATTTTGACGTTCAATTCCTGGTTCAAATAATTGTTCTTGGGGTTTTAATCACAATGTCCGGAAAAAGGTGTATATATTTTTTCTACATCTACGCAATTGTAAACCTTAGAAGAAAAACAATATTATGTATAATAACTTTTAATATTTTTTTCTTCCTACAATATTTTCGCACATTTATTTAAATGTATTTGTAATAATCATGTTATTAGTCTGTAATCTTTCTGAAAAAAAAAAATGAAAGATACAAGTAAATCAGTATCAACAGAGGCCGGGAGCCAATGTCTGTGTGCCAGCACTTCACTGCCGCGAGGATACCGTGCTCTGCGTGGGTGCAGGAGAGTGCAGACCTCGTCGCGGCTATCAGTGTGGGTGGCCTCTCGCTGGAGTCCATAGTTATGCCCATGGTCCAGCGCGAGAGTGCATGGGATTCCGCCGCCTCCTTCTGTGAGGTAGTGATGAAGGCCAAATAAGCGGCGGAAAGGTAATGGGATAGAACTAGCACTCTTCCGCACCGAAGAGCGCAAAATGATCTTCGGCCTCCATGAACGCTAGCCTTGGGACGACGGACAGGACTATCCGTCGTCCTAGCAGAAGCAGGCCGGAGATTGTGGCGCAACGTGTTCCGCACGCGGCCTCTTTAAACCATAGCGGGTTCACCTCCAACAGGCGGCCAAGTCTGTTGGGGTTCACAGGGATTTCCTATCTAGCGTACACCTGAGGCCCCGGCCAGAAGACTCAATGCCGGAACACTTTGTGGTTTTAGTCGGTTCGAGTCCGACATACCAACTACTCACCGTAAGGCCCCGATGAATTGAGGACCCGTGGGGTTTCCACAGCAAAAAAAAAACTTACGACTGACTTAGTCTGCCTGACTTCTTCTCTTGACAATCCAAAAATACACAAGAATAGTTTTTTTGAAATAAATGATTTTAAAATGAAACAAGTTGTTGCCCGCGAATTGAATATAACCTGTTTGATATTCCAGTTTATAATCAAATTCAATCATTTCACCTACATCCATACAGCCATTTTGGCGACACTGAGTAACAACTATCCGTCCAGACTTTAGCAAATACGAGGAGCGATCAAAAAGTTTCCTGTATGGTCGATATTTGAAATCGTTACTTGACGTTTATTTATTTTTTATGTCATTTGGACTGTCTTTGGTAATTGTCACCGTAATGAGTAACATTGCAATAATTGCTTACTGAGCTTCATATTTTTTTTAACTGTGAATTGTTGCTCTTAGGCAAAAATGGAAATATCTGAAATACGCGTCTTGATAAAGTACTTCATACTGAGTAAAATGTCTACCAAAGATATGTTTAATGAAATTTCAAGTCATCATCATCATCATCATCATCAAGCCATGCTTAGGCACGAATGGGCCGGCTCGACCGGCCATGGCCTCACAGAAAACCGGTTGTGAAGTAACGCTTGCGTTGCATTTCCCCGAAATGAGTGAGGTTTCCGGAGGCCCAACTCCCTCTTTCCTCTCCCCTCATCATCCTCTCCTCTTTCTTATAGCCTAATCCTCCGTCCCTATTTCCCCTACTCGCATACCCCTATCCCTCATCACGCTCAAAGGCGGGCAGCGCACTTACGACTCTTGAGTTGCAGGTGTCCATGGACTGCGGTTGTCACTTACCATCAGGTGACCCGTCTGTTCGTCTGTCCCCCTATAGTATATAAAAAAAAAATGCTGCATCATATTTCATGTTTAAATTTTAGTGTTCCGAATTTACATTGACATCTGTTACCGTAGAAAATGTTTAAAAAAGTTGAGGAGTGGCTACTTAAAGATAGACGTGTAACCATTCGTTACATAGCTGAGAGTCTAAAGATTTCTTTTTGGAGTGTTCAGTAAACACTTTCTGACTATCTTAACTTCAGAAAGGTCTCCGAGCGGTGGGTATCATGAATGTTGACGGAGTGCAGAAGCAAAAGAGGCAGATTTAACCATGTTTCCAGCAGAAATCGTGACCGTAAATGAGACATGGATAAACCGCTTTGTTCCTAAGACCAAAAAACAAGGTATGGCTTGGAAACGACCCTCTTCGCCGGTTGTAAAAAAAAAAGTTGTTCACGGGCAAAGTTATGGCTTCAGTCTTCTGGGACGCTGAAGGAATCATTTTCATTGATTATAATTTAGAAATTAAATTGATGGGACACCCACCATATTCACCAGACCTCGCTCCTAGCGACTTCTAATTAGAATACAGCCGAATTATCAAATTCGAGAACGATGGAGAGGTCATGACTGCGGTGGAGGTGTTTTTTGAGACTCGGGAATAAGATTTATTTTTAAGGCGGAATACGACAACTTGAAAAGCGATATTCCAAATATATTGAATTAGAAGGAGAATATGTTGAAAATAAAATACTGACTTGTATAGTTCTTGTGGTTTTTATAACATTACCGGAATGTTATCGCTCCTCGTATGTATAATAGTAATAAGGCTACAGCTACTAATCGCTTGGTAAACTTTTTATATTTCTACATTTTATAGATTTTGTGGGATAGTACAAACAATTTAGCAAACTCTATAAAGCAAGAGCAACTCGCTTAGCTTGAACGGCTTCAAAACTTTTGCATAAGGTTCATACTTGGCTAACGCAAATATGATCACGTATCAAAATATCTCAACTCCTCTGGCTCCCTATTCGATTTCGACGGAATACTCACATCCTTTCCTTACTTCCTCTTGCCATCTTACCTCAAAGAACGTTTTAGATCCATATGTGACACATGTGCATTCTACAAAATTAGCTGAGTGGTAATTCAGTGTTGAAGTGGAATGCCTCTGGAATGCACTACAAATCTCTATCAGACGAGCCCACATATTAGACATTAGACATATCTGTCAAATTAAAGTTAAAATAAACTGTTTGCCTGTCCATTACGATTCATTATATTATTTTTATTCTTAATTTCATGTGCTTATACTAATTTGAATTGGGGAGATAAACCACTTACTCGAGGATGTCAGGAAAGCATACCTGTTTGTGGAGGTGCAAACCCTACACGCATCTTAACATATGTATTATCGTATTACTGACTTTAGAATATACCTAATTTAATCGTATCGTCATTGATATTATTAACTAGCTTCCTAAACCATTTAAAAAGGGAAATCGCTGTCAAAATCTGTGGTTCACAGGAATTACTGTGATTTTTTATTCCTGAGCTTAAACTTCGAAAAAGCTTTTAATATTCTTACCGAGCGCATTTTTTCTTCTGCTAAGGATCGAAAACATTAGTGTATGTCTTTTATAGCTATACTGAAATCGAAAATATACATAGTTAAAATGTGGTAAAATGAGCCAGCCATCACCGTAACATCCCGCAAGATAGTGTGCCCAGACCAACTCAGTTCATGATTTCTCTTACTCAATCAAGTATCAACTTGAGAAGTTGTGTGGTTTCATCGTCTAAGACTTATCGAATAGCAGCAGTCATCGTAAAAGAACGAAAATAATATAGAGCAAACGATAGTGAATCCTCAACTGCTTTAGAATTGCTGAGAAGAGTCTACTAAAAAATATTCAGCAGATTTTGCTTAACTCGGAACATCCAGTGATAAATGGTTTTCAGAAAAGGTGTCATAACCCCTACGTAGGACGACCCTGGACGGGTCCAGGTATTTGCAATACAAAAATAAATTATAACTAAATATACGAATAATAGAAAACTTATTAAAACATAAATTTCGATAACAAAAAACAACGCATAAGGATGTATCGTAAAATTAAAAAACAAAGAATAACGGCATTTCTTTGTTTTCAACAACTAGTTCAAGGTAAGCAAACTAGCGATTCCTCGCAATATCACCTACGTTTATGCTCACTGCTGAAATCTTAAGAGTAGCAGCATGATGTTTTATGATTTGTAGCCTTTCTCCATAAACAGCCTATATGAAGAAAAAATATTTTTTGAGATCGAATTAGTAGTTCCTGAGATACGTCCGTTCAAACAAAAAAAACTCTTCAACTTTATTCTAATAGTATAGATAAGCCAAATATTATATTTTTCTTGTAAGTTATGGATACGGAATTGCTAAGTGGCATTAGAGCTAGATCAGATACAGTACAGTGTATGCTTAAACATAAAAAAAAAATCTAATTTATGTACAATGACGTATATCTGTCCATTCATCAAATGTAACGTAACCGGTTGTATATAATAAAACTAGTATATTAAAGCGTGCTACTATCATACTACTGGTGCCTTTTTTTATAAGAACCCCAGTGTCTGTTATCAAAATATTTTATAAAGCGAATAAACACATTTCCTTATCAACTCTTTGAAAAGAAACCAAAAAATTCAATACTCGAAGAACTTCTTAACAAAATGCACACATTTAGGATTGTTGTTTAAAACTCAAGTAATCCTTTGTTGCGAAATATATATGACATAATAAAAAAACGACTTATATTTTAATAAATACATAGGTTTCGTGCTATATATAAGACAAGAAACATTGAGTTCGCGTCATTGTGTACGAATTAAGTGAACGTTACGCAACACAAAAATACTTTTAATTTTCATCGAACATGAAACAGTTAGTAGTGCTAATGTTGATCGGGTCGGGCAGTGGGGTCCTATCTCAAAACTCACTCGTTGACTTCCCTGAAGACGCCACAATGACCTTCAACGATCTCGCTTACAAATACGTCCAAAGAGGCGAAGAGTATGACTTGACAGTCGAAGACGGATATATTCTTAAAATATTTCGGATACCTGGAGACGAACGCAAACCGATTCTTTGTATTCATGGTGCTATAGATACTTCCGATGGCTTCATAGTGAGAGGAAACTCTTCACTGGCCGTTGCACTGGCTAGAGATAACTACGACGTATGGGCTATCAATCTTCGAGGGAACAGGTATTCTCGCCGTCACGCGGCTATGAATCCAGATACTGATAATAAATACTGGGCTTACAGCGTGCACGAATTCGGGTTCTACGATTTGCCAGCGACTATTGACTTTATTTTAAACAAAACTAAACAGAATCAAGTGAGTGCTATCGGTTACTCTGAGGGAACGACAACAATGTACGTATTAGGTGTAACGCGACCTGAGTACAACGATAAAATCAAGATATTTATATCATTGGCGCCGATTTGTTACTTGTACAGTGGTCAACCCTCATACTTGTCACTTCTGATGGATTTCACTCTGACAGTGAATAAAGTTTTAATGGACTTTGGACAAGAGGAGATTTTAGGTTACAATTCGCCAAGTAAAGCCTTTGTGAACACACTATGTTTGCAGAGGTATACCGGTTACCAACTTTGTCTTTTAAATGGCTTGTTTCTTATCACGGGATCGAATGCAAATGAAATTGAGTCCAACTTCTTGCCGGTAATTCTGGGGCATTTTCCAGCTGGCACTTCGAGGAGAAATTTACTTCATATTTTACAGATACATGCTAAAAAGAGATTTGCTCAGTACGATTACGGAACTGTCGGTAACATATTGGAGTACAACAGTTCAACACCTCCAGAATACGATCTCAGTAAAGTGACAATGAAGGTTGCATTGATAGTATCGAAAAATGATTATCTTTCAACGGTCAATGATGTGAAACTGTTGAGAAAGCAGCTACCGAATGTCGTCGACTATAAAGTGATTAAAAATGATGCCTTCAATCATGTGGACTACATCTGGGGCAGGAATACGCACAAAATTTTGTTTCCTTATATATTCAAGTTACTGAAAAAGTATCAGTGAAAGGATGAGATAACATAGCTAGATTTATTTGTACAAGTGCCAAAGAATATTAGAGAGGTATGACAAGTTATTGGAGTTTTCCTTCAAAAATAATTACTTAAAAAAATATTAGTTAACTTTAAATGTCAACAATAAGTAATAACTGAAGTGATAGCGGACTATACATAATAAAAATGAAACTGTGAAAGTGATTCTTGTGAGTGAGAAAAGGTTCGCTGATTATATTTGTGTTATAAGACCTATTTGTATACTAAATGTATATCATACATGTTTAAATTACCCATATTACTGAGGTAATAAAAGACAATACTTTTAAAAAGGCTTTTTTGCTTACCGTATTTCATTGATGCTGTGTTCTCGGTGTAGTAGATTACGACCAAGGGTACGGCATTTCGAGGGTGTCATTCAAGGCGATTAAGGGGTTAGGCAGTTATCTATCCGACAGTATATGCATATATTTACATTTAATACAGAGCGTTTTATGTTGTCAAAAGGATTACATAAATTGGATTAAATTAAGGACTGCGAAATGTGGGCCTAAGTCGATACAGGCGTGAGTGTATTTACTTGTATGTTTCATTTATGTAAAGTATAACTGATATAGGACATAACCATATAAATAAACCTACTAAGTTAACTATTTACGGATTGAGAAAGCTGACATTACGCAGTCGGATAAAATACCGCTTGTGATAGAGTTCGCTTTAATTAAAGTTTAAATAATACAATTATTTTAACTTCTGATTTTGCAACTAGGAAGATTTTAAATATTCTTGAACTTTCCTAAACATGTTTTGTTGTTGAAACAAAAGTTCTATTAAAAAGTGCAATAAAAAACCAAATATCATGTGTGTATATCGGGGAATGTCGACTAAGTTCAAGAGGTCTGGAGCGTCGGTGGTGAAGGGGTGAGTACAACCTTTCAATCAATCAATATGTCAATCCATCATTTATCTTATATTCTACCTTCCTAATTACTCAATGTTATAAATGCATAAGTGACTTTGTTCGTTTGTTTAGAGCCCCTCAACTACTTAAACTCTATTCGACTACTCCCGAGGTATTTAAAAATAATTTTTAATCGAAAACATGAACAAGTTTTAAAGTTTTTGTGTTAATAATGTGAATACCATTAAGGAAGTTACTTATAAGTCCAGTCATTTTCAAATAAAATCCGCATCATGTTAAGGAGAAAAAAGTCATAAAAAAACTAAGCCACAAATGTTAGTTCTGAGTGAAGGTTGTACTTAGGAGCACCATGTGTCCGTATAGTTCCTCAAATCAGATGATCATAAATCGGAATATGATTCTGTACTCGGTCAAAAACACTCTAAAAAAAAATCTCTTAACAAATTAATTAACTGTATAATTAATCTAATTGATGTTTAAGGTCAAAATCGGACATCTACGCAATCTGGGCGAGACATACGTAATATAACTTGCAATTACTATCTCATGATCTAGAATTATTATAATCATTTAAATGTATGCCATTTTTAATAATGGCATACTTTGTTTTAGTTTAGAACACATAAGAAAATAAAAAGACTTGCGTAGGAAATACCTACATTTTAAAGAAATAATAACGTCATTGTCTACACAATTTTAATTGGTTTGGCAACTATAGTTTTTTGTCTATGGTAAATAAAATAAAATAATTACTACTTTAAAATTAGCAGAATAGTTCCTTGTGTAGGAGCTACTCATCTCTGCCCGTGGGTGTCGTTATAGGAGGTAAAGGGATCGGAGTGGTATCTACCAGACAGTATATATACACTCGTTGGCTTTATTCGGGTCTAAAGGCCGTCGTATGTTGGAATTGCTTCCTAACGTTTCGCTAGCACGAGTGGCCAGCTTCTTCAGAGGTGCTGGCCACCCGTGCTAGCGAAACGTTAGGAAGCAATTCCAACATACGACGGCCTTTAGACCCGAATAAAGCCAACGAGTCATCAATCGGCCGCAAAAGCCTCAACCAATTTGTCAGTATATATACAGTCATACAGTGCCAGACGATGGCAATAGGCCTGCTCCCTAATAATGGTTTGCAAAGAGTGGGCCTGCCTACCCCCTTCGAGGCATGAGTGTAGGTATGTCTATAAGTTAAAAACTAAAAATCAAATTATGGTTATTTTTAAATAAGATAAATAAATTGTTTATGTAAATAAATTAGAGAACGCATGTTGGTTAATATTCGGATTCATGACGTGTTGAATGGTTTGTTTTATTAAATTCACTCGCGGGTGCATATTTATATTTTTTTTTCAAAGTACTTAAGCTATAAAATCAACCAGTTATTCTCTCTCTATCCACTCATTCCAGAGAACAACCGGAACAATCAGACATGAAAATAAAAAAAATGGTATAAGCAGTGTAAAAATTAAATGCACTTAATAGAAAGCTGTTATTTTGACAATAGACGCGGTCACTAAAATGTAATACATTTTTATGTGTGTATAGATGAATAAGAGCTAGTGAAATTATTACTTCTAAATATTAAAACACACTTTTAGTTCTAAATAGCATCGCATGCATCGATCAAATTTGAATTTATTATGTTATGTTGTTCGGGAAACAGTTCAGCTGTCATGAAACCACAATACCAAGATTTTTACAAGCTGCAACATCTTGCAACAGCACCGACCATACTAATGAAAAAACTCGTATCCAATAAAATAAATACGTCTTAAGAGGACTGCAAGACTACGGCAAAATTCGCTGATTTTCTCATCTTTAAATACAGTTAAAGTATCATTATCATCATGATAATATATACATATTTTGTTCAAGATGTATGGATCTCGGTAGAGTGGAATAGAGCCCCCCCCCCCTACCCCTCTGTTACCATGTTTTCGCACAGTAAGTATACAGTCATATGGGGGGACCAAATTCCAGTTCCTTGAGATAAACGTGGCTTTAGTGTTAAATAAGATGTAAAGAAAAATGATTCAACTAATTCGAACAAAGACGCTCTGGTTAGGTTGGGTTCACGGTTTTTTTTTTAAATATTTATATAAGACAACTCCAGCATTAGGTATTATCCCTGTGGCACATAGAACACATAGACCCAAGACTCCCCTCCGTGTGGGAATCGACGCCACACACACCGTTTGGTTGAAGATACAGTAACATATGTAAATAATAGCGCGCCTCGTTTAATATCAAATATATTAGATATTAATTAAAATAAGTTACTTGAAAGTTTAATAAGTATCAGAAACAATATATGTCATTAATAACATGTCGTGATGCATACTTTTTATGAACTTATTTTTTATGACTTTGTAGAATTGCAAAATATGTATATTTTTTCGAGAACGTTCTGATGTCCAATTAATTGGAACATTCGTTCGTAAAATAATATTATTCTAAATTTTCTATTTATTTCGTGCATATTTCTTTAATATTCCTGTAAACAAAAAACTACTCGAAGACAAATCACAAGTCAACAAATTTTGTATTTTTTTTTTTAATGTTAGTTATGATTTCATAACCTAAAAAAACAAAAATCAATATTTTCTCATTGCCTAGAACGAAAAGTAACCAGAGGCTCAATTCATAGTAACTAAAGTTTGCTTTTGTACATTTTACAAGGAAAATTAAATATTTAAATATTTTGGCAGACACTTTGAGGAGCAACGGTTTTAACAAGCAATAGACGGAGTGGGGAGGGGCTTGCGGCTGTGGAGCGCCTCCTTCATAATGAAAATAATTTTCTATCTCTACCTCTGGCAGTTTCTTCATACTTTAAAGTTGTTCTTCAAACTTTAAAGTATGAAGAATGTGCCTGACCAGTGATAGAGGATTTCAAGATGGTAGGTTCACTTTACTACAAGCAGCGCTCATGGCCTAATCGGTGTCAAATTTCAGATAGGAAAACATAATGTCTAAAATGAACCTATTGTGAAGACCGATCATATTTTGATGCCTCCGTTGCATATAAAATTAGGTCTCATGAAGCAATTTGTTGTTTTGTAAAGACTAAAGCTGAAGAAAAACAAAACTATTCATTTTTAATGCTTCTTTGTGTTTCTTTTTCTGTATTTGAAGATTTATCTTCATTGTTCTTTGCAATTAAAAGTGAATAACATATAAATTAAAGGTTTTTTTTTTACTTTTATATAGTACTAAGATAAAAATATTGAGATTTCCTTAAAATTTAAAATTTCGTTCTGGTAGCTAAATCAAAATTTATTAAAAAAAGTATTTTTCTTTCATTAGCTAGACATAATCAATAAAAATCAGACATACAGAACTCAGATCCGGTCATGTTTACTTGTGATTATTAGTTACAATGAACTGACACAATTTTTTTAAAATATTGTTAATTTAAATATGTATGTGTATGTTCATATACATATATGAACGTTTAATGTGATACCTCAGAGCATGTATGATGGGCCAAAACATCTTGATATTTTAAAACATACTACTCCTGAAGTATAATAAATTAAATTTATTATAAATAAAAACAATATATGCCCCTGATTTGAAAACCCTTCAAAAAATGAGAACAAAGATGAATATTTTCAATAGGCTGAGCAGATTGTCTTAAAATATAGCTAAGAATACTCTCGATCACGTCAGCTTTCAAACAACAAAAAGGAGCTACGATGCTATTCACAGATACACTTACAAGCAGCAACATACATATATATACAGACCGACACACTTACATACACAGACTTATACATATACAGACAGACACTTCAAACTTATAATATCATTTTTAGTCGGGTGCTAAATAAAATACCGCAACTAATATCATAGACAAATACGACAAATACCGTCAGAAATTATAACTGTTTGTCGTCATCGTGTAATTGAATTGTCCATTTCTATAAACCACATAACGAATGAATGGAATTGGTGGAATTGGACTATGATACTTCGTCAAGTTGTGAAATGGAATAACAGGTTTACTGGAGTCTGGCTCATTTTAGTGTCCGTTTAAATGGTAAACAGTTAAGGACACCAAGATACCCTCTGAATGTCAGATGTTAAGATAAATTTATGATAAAAACTTCCGCGTGACTAACGACACTGCTCACGTTTTGCCACTGCCGTGTGACAAAGAAGAACAAAGAACTAGAATTAATTTATAATGTATAATTAATAATTATGTATCAAAGTTTTTAATTAAGCTGTAAGCATCTACAAAAATTCTGTATTGATTTTAGACTCCAATATAAATGATTTTACATTCGTTAATTAATTCACGTAAAATGGTAATTTGAAGTCTCGGCAAGTTACACACCCTTTTTATTGGGTACTATAAAACTAATTTGCTTACAATTTCTTTGCTTATTTACATACGTAAACAAATTCTCGATTGTTGCTATTATTACAGCTATAATAAATATTTTAAGTCGTTTATACGGAGAGCCAAGCTTAGGCACTAATGGGCCAGCTTGACTGGAGTAATACCACCTCACTAAAAACCGGTCGACAAACAATTATTGCATTGTATTGCCGAGTGAGTGAGGGTACCGGAAGTCCAACACCGCTCTCCTCTTTCCCCTCCCCTCATCACTCTCAAGTCGGGCTGAGTTGCAGGTGTCCATGGGCTGTCACCTACCATCAGGTAACCTGCTTATTCGTCTTTCCTCTTCGGATTAAGAAATTGTGATTATTATCACCAATTTTCTATCATCTTGTCAATCATGCCATTTATATGATTTGATTAATGACGTTAAATTCGAAATAAATATCTATTATTTAAATGTTAGAAATCTTAGATCTAAAACTTAATAACTACTACCCTTTCAGTTTTTTTAAATAATTACGATATATTTAATATGACAGAGTCGTGGTTGAACGAAAGCGTGTACAATTATGTTTTATTGAAACTATACAACAACAAAAAGATGGTGGACGAGTTCTGATTGCCATTCTCAAGTCCTATGAAGTATTGCGTAAAATCAATTGGGAGTCTCCGTGTGAAGACTTTTGGATTAACAAAAACGTGTAGAAGTTGTTATAAATAAACAAAGAACAACCAAAACAATTAAAAGTGACGTGTACTTAGTCGCAAGTGATTTCAATAAGAGCGACTTAAAACTGCGCACAGATTCTGGGCTAAATTATATGAAACCAGTTACTATAGGAAGTGACGTGCACAACGTTTGCTTGCTGTTCAATAGCTTTTTGTGATCTTCACCACCTTAAGTACATTATTAAGTAACAAAGCGTCAAACAATCTCATACATCTATAACTTCCACAAGTGTAATTATGAAGCAGTAAATGGACATCTATATTCCTAACTTCGCATACAATTCATTTTATGATACCTTACGGTTATGAATTAATAAGTACACTCCACTTAGTTCTCGCGTGAGTCATATTAAGTGCAGTTTACAAAACCTTATTAAGATCACTAAAAGAAAAACGCATGTTTCATTCTAGGTTTACAAAATATGGTTATTTGATGGACAAGCTCCAGTACGACGTAACAAGAAGACGATGTAACTTAATAGGCACAGAATGCTATTCTAATTTTAAGAAACATGCTGTTGATAACTTGAAATTACGTCCTAAATTTATCTAGAAAATGTTTAAAAATCAAATAGCCGTAATATCTTTGCTTAATGAAACGACTTTAGAAAGGGTTGCAGTTAGGAGGGTCCACAGTTATGTGAGTTTTTCCACAGCTATTTCCAAAGCGTATACATCAATAACATACAGAATAGAACCACTCAATACCAACAACATTCATAGTTCGATTTCACTGTTTATACTGGCTCATTCAATACATTAGTCGTCACTGAAGATGAAATGATAAATTGTATGAAATCTCTAGACGCCAACAAAAGACCAGGCTAACTCAATACCACCTACATTTTTAAAGAAATATGATAAATCCTTATGCAAGCGACTGACACTAATATAATGAAATATAATAATATAACTTTTTACATTAAATTAAAGTGTAGTGGATAGTGTTTCCTAATGTTTTATAACCTACATACACTATTCCTCTACAAATACTCAGCTAACAGCCCTGACACTACCATAACTGAAATATGTCTTCTAAACGATTCCACAAAGATCAGAAACGTATATTATATGTAATGCTTTCATCCGAGCTTTATCTCTAAGTATATTAATATAGAATGTAAAACCTAAACTGAGATTGCTACGAGGAACTGACTAGACTAAAATAGGAAAAACAGAACAGCCTCAAGACAACAATTTAGCAACTCCAAGTAAAGACAAATTTAAATCAAATATATTCACTAATCATAGCACGGTTGCTTCAAACTATGAAAATTACCTATGACTTAAAAGCAATCAAGTTCTTAATGATAATTAATCAATTGTAACGATGCCAATTCCACGTCAAAATGAGTTCCTTATTCCGTCATTACAGACTTATTTAATATGAATATAGATTTGCGAGATTAGTTATTTTAATCTGTTAATATCATAACATGGCTAATACTGTGAACAAGAAATGTATGTATTCACATCTATCAGAGCATCTATCGTATCAAATACGGGTTGAGTTAGAACCCTGACGTCAATAGTCGGTCCACCTCTTAATAAGGGTGGTTTCTGTTGGGATCGAAATAACCTAAAAGTAATAACTGATAGAACATTTAAAATAGTACTTTATTTGCTCAAGATTATACCTGGTGATGTCAGGGAGGAGACAACCAAAAGAATGTTGAGGGAGTATTACTTAAAAATTCGTGATTGACAATCTACATATAAGGCGTAATTGGGCGCCTTGAAAAAAAATATTTCTTAGTATCTAGTATTTTAAAGAGTGTACTACCACAAGGCACGCCATAATTTTGGCGGTAAGACCCATCATGGAGGATTGGCTGGAGAGGCGACATGGCAGCCTCTCGTACCGGCTGACACAGGTACTCACCGGAAACGGGTGCTTCGGTAAGTTCCTGTGTCGCATAGGCCGGGAGCCAACGTCTGCGTGCCACCACTGCGGAGGCTGTCGCGCGGACACTGCGCTCCACACCCTAGTGGAGTGCTCAGCATGGACGCAACAGCGGCACAACCTCGTGACGGCTATTGGAGTGGGAAGCCTCTCGCTAGAGACCATGGTTCAGTCGATGGTACAAAGCGAGAGTGCGTGGGAATCTGCCGTCTCCTTCTGCGAAGAGATGATGCTGGTAAAGGAGGCGGCGGAACGGAAACGGGAGAGGGCTAGCACTCTCTCGTCCCGCAGAGGACGCACCAGGCGCTGGAAGGTGCAGAATGACCTCCGACCTCCATGAGCGGTGGCCTGGGGATAGCGGATCAGGCTGCCCGCTACCCTAGCAGAAGCAAGTCTGAGACGGCAGCGCGTCGTGTTCTGCGCGCGCCTCTCTAAGTTGGAGGGGGGCTAGGCCCCCCGCTTTTCAAGGTGTGGTCGCCTGATACTCAGGCGACAAAGGTCTGCAGGGGTTCTCGGAAGCTTCCTTCTTAGGGTATACCCGGGTCCTCTGCAATAGCCTCGTGACGGAACACCGTGTGGTTTTAGTCGGTTCGACCGACATACCACTTCACTGTTGGCTCTAGTGAGGTGATGACCCGTGAGGGTTTCCACACGATAAAAAAAAAGAGTGTACTACCAAATAACAGTTATTAATGACCAAATAAATGTGGTACACATAATATGCAGTAATGTTTAAGGGATTATGGAAGGGATAAGGATTCGGTCTTGAAATTATTATTTTTTCATTTTTTTTTTATTATTACAGTATAACATCTTATGTTGTGTCCAAATTTTAGAAAGATCCGAGCAAAACTCACGGAGTTATGAATTTTTAACCATTCGATAATATTTCGTATACCTGCGCGACTGCTGCGTAGGGTATTTCGTCATTGTTCGAGTCAAATGCATACCTATATATCTGTACATACCTGTAAATACCTTTATAGCCCTTCTAATTATTCAAGATTCGTTGATCAGTCTAAAACGAGTCGTTGCTCCGAGCAGTTGTGTGTATACGCTAGCAAGTTCGTCTCAGTTTTCGTTCGATTTTCGGATTGCTAATTTTTTGGTCGTTTGTTCATAAAAAATGCCGAGGAAAGTTGATAGAAGTTACAGAAAAAGGAGTGGTTCCCGATTGGACAGATCAAAGAGAATTAAAGCGCAGCCAAGCGCCAGAAAGATGCTGTTGAGGCTGTAAGTAGTTCGTCGAGAAAAATAAGTGAAAATACGTGTGTGGAAGACATCCTGAAGGATAGCTCTCTGTAAGTATATGGCAAAAAAAAAACAGAAAAAAAAAAGAGATTTTTCGTGTCCAAAACTTTAAAGCGATTTTCCCACACTTCATGTTTTGAAAGTCGGTGGACACTGTCCCGCAAAAACTACTGGACCGATTCTCCTGAAATTTTGCACACACTTTCTCACTATAATTAATAAGGTAACACTGTCAAGTTTTTTTTTTAATTTATTATTTTTTTTTACAACAAATATGTGATTTGTGCCTCAAAAATCGAGGCAAAAATCGCATTTTTGACTTCAGACGGTCACCAAAATTCGAAAAAAAAATTCGACAGCGTTACACACAATAAATCTTAACTAGTCGTTCCCTTAATAAAATTTAATTTCACCTGTTTTTTATCCCTGCTCGGCTCGTAAAGGTCACGTGACTTTATACCTTAATAAATACCCTATCCAATACAAAAAAAAAACATTCAAATCCGACTGATGCCATTAACGCGTGTCGACAAACAAACGAAAAAAACATTTAAGCTAAAAACTCATAACTGTTCAATGACCATGAACACTAAACGGTCATTCAACTGCTACCAGTTTTTAGTTCTTGTTACCCCAATGTTACTATATTGACCATGAATATTTTTTTTTTAGTTTCATAACAAATAAGTTTTATTTACAACTCACGGTGAAATTTTTATTTCACCAATTACACCAATCATATCTATGAAGTATACTTTATTTATTATACACTAGAAATACATAAAGATTTCCGAGCTCGTCCGTATAAAACGAAGACTCGTCAAAAGTATGGAAATTTCTAAGAACATTGGGAGTTGGGAACTTGCGTCATGACTATACCCAAAAACATTGATATTGATTCACTCAATAAACATTTATCTACTTCGTCTAAATTTAATGAGACACTCAAAGCCATTACACTCATATTTATCTCTTCATCCCCATCTCCCGTTTATCCTCCTTTCATCTTTAATCAAGTGCCTGTTTGATAGTTAAGAAGACCATACTAACAATTTCGTCTTATGCTGTGGGAAGTGACTGTATCAGTCGAATATTAATATAAATATGATTCTGCCTAACCTTGACGAAGTCCTACTTAGCCTATGTAATATTTTAAATTACTCCTTGTCCAATGGTATATTTCCTTATTCGCGGAAAGATGCAAAAAATATTCCTCTATCTAAAAAAACTAAACCCTCGACTTATTCTGATTCCCATCCAATATCTATTTTGACCTTTTTCTTTCTTAAGTCCTTGAGAGCCTCACCCATTCTTAACTATCTTTCTTTCTAAGAATTCTCTACTACAGCCCTTCCAATCCTGCTTTCGACCTGGTCACAGAACAACCTCAGCACTAGTTCATATTACAGACGATATCAGACTAGGATGGATGATGGACATGGATAGTGGAATATTACTTGATTTTAGCAACGCTTTCAATACAGTACATTTTCTCATCCTACTTGGTATACTGCAGTCTCTTAATATATCTCCAAGGGCAATTGATTGGTTTCACAGTTTAGTTGGCCGTCAGTGTGTAAGCACTGAATACTGTCTTCACGGTGCAGTATTGCGGCCGGTGTACTGCATTTTTATCTCTCTTACTTTTCTCTGTTTTTATAAACTCCATATCTAAACAACTACGTTCGTACTACCATGTTTAAGCAGATGATTTGCAGATTTACACACAAGCAGCGCTTTGTATGTTATCAGAAACAATTAACACAATGCAGACTTGGATAAGTCTGCTGATCTGTTAATTGTGTTTGGAGTAACATTAGTGATTGGAGTCTTAATTATAAACTAACAGAACTAATACTAAGAACTTTACCAGTGGTAGAGCCATGCTTAGGCACGAATGGGCCGGCTCGACCGGTGCGATACCACGGCCTCACAGAAAACCGGTTGTGAAGTAACGCTTGCGTTGCATTTCCCCGAATTGAGTGAGGTTTCCGGAGGCCCAATTCCCCCTCCCCCCTCTTCTCTCCCCTCTTCTCCTTTCTCCTTTTTACCATCTCCTCATCCCTCCTCTCTTCTTTCCACTCCCTGCATTCCCCATCCCTCATCACCCTCAAAGGCGGGCAGCGCACTTGAGTTGCAAGTGTCCATGGACGGCGGTGTCACTTACCATCAGGTGACCCGTCTGTTCGTCTGTCCCCCTATAGTAGCGACAATTTGTTCCATAAGCTGGTTGTGCGAGGCAAAAAGCTTCTGGAGAAGCGCACAGTGGTGGAGTGCCAATCGTCCAGGTGATGGGGATGGATATTTTGTCGCGTAGGACGATGGCGGAAACCAGCAGCCGGTATAAGTCCGAACAATTCCTCTGAACACTCCCCATGATACAAGCGATAGTGGATGCAGAGTGAAGCTACATCTCTACGCAACGCCAAGGTGTCAAGTCGATCAGAAATATCTTGGCAGTCGATGATGCGAGTCGCTCTCCGTTGAATGCGGTCAAGAGGGAGAAGTTGGTACTGGGGTGCACCTGCATAGAGATGAGAACAGTATTCCATGTGCGGCCGAACCTGCGCCTTATAAAGTTGCAGGCGGTGGGCCGGAGTCAAATACTGTCTCGATCTGTTTAGCACACCAAGCTTCTTCGAGGCTAAAATGGCCTTACTCTCTAGGTGACCGCGAAACTGGACTTCGCTTGATATATCGACGCCAAGGATTCCGATACTGGCTGATGCAGTTAGGGAAGTGCTCTCAAATTGAGGTGATACGACCAATGGCATCTGGTTAAAGGGGACTAGATTAAGTCGACCCCAATCTGAAACTTATGATAAAGAAGATTCGATTTCAGACACAAGTTTGGATCGGCTTTCGATGACGTTTACCCGAGAAATGTTAGCGCGGCCGGTGTAAAGGGCATCACTCGTGCTATCGTCTGCATAGCAATGGATGCTGCTAATCTGCAGCATGTCATTGATATGCAGAAGAAACAGCGTGGGTGATACCACACAGCCTTGTGGGACACCGGTGAGTCAAGTAAACAAGAAGATCACCAGCTGAACGACCCTGACGGAAGCCGTATTGTCGATCATTGAGGAGCTGGTGGTCTTCTAAGTACCGCAGGAGCTGGCAGTTAATAATGGATTCCATTATCTTGGAGAACAAGGAGGTGATGGCTATGGGTCTGTAGTTGGACGGATCCGAGTGATCTCCTTTTTTAGGGATTGGATGCACTAGAGCTGTCTTCCATGAGTTCGGGACTACGCCAAGAGAATAGGAAAGCCGATAAAGGCGCGTTAAAACCGGTGCTAACTCTGGAGCACACGTCTTCAGCACGATAGGAGAGATTCTATCGGGCCCACTTGACTTGAGAACGTCGAGGGAAAGAAGCGCTTTACGCACTGCCCTTTGTGTAAACCGGACTTCCGGCATGCGGCTCTCGCACTGCGGTATGGTCGGCGGTGCGTTTCCCCCGTCGTCCAGGGTCGACGCAAAGAGTTTGCCCAGAAGATCGGCTTTTTCTTTAGCGTCGTGGGCCAACGAATTATCTCTTATGTGCAGAGATGGAAGGGATGGCTTACAGAAGTTCCCCTGGACAGCTTTGGCAAGAGACCAGAATGCACGAGTTCCGAAAGGAAGACTCACTAGTCTCTCGCCAATTCTGCCGATGTGAGCCGACTTCGCCCCAGCAATTACTCTTTTGAGGGACCTGGAGGCAAAGTTAAATTGCTTCTTTAATGTGCTGGTCTTTACATCCCGTGCTGTCGCTGCATTAGCCCATGCTTGGTAACATTCCTGCTTTCGGCGGGACGCCGCTTTGCAGGTTCGACCAAACCAGGGCTGGGACTTGCCACCTGTGGGAATCAGGGAGAATGGAATTAAAAGTTCCATACCCTGAAGAACAACATCCGCGACAGAGTCGGCAACGACATTGGGATCATCCGGCGAGAAGCAAACCTGCCTCTATGGGTAGGATGCAAAGAATGTTCGCATTCCATCCCAGTCTGCTGACCTATAGTGCCATACGCGGCGACGGCCTGTAACTCGCGGCCGCAGCGAGTGAACGAGTGGCACCATACTCCTAATGAGGCAATGGTCCGAAGAGCCAAGAGGTGCCTCAACGGATACTTTGTAGCCCTCAGGATGTGAGGTCAGCAGAAGATCCAACAGTGAAGGCACATGGCTTTCTGCATCCGGAATTCGCGTAGGCGTTGCTACCAGCTGCGTCAAGCCATATGCCAAGGCGAAATCGTGAACAGATCTTCCCGCATGATCGGTTTTGCGCGAACCAAGCCATTCGGCGTGATGGGCGTTAAAGTCGCCAAGAATCAGGATGTCGGTCGGATGAGTCGGTCCGTTTCGGCATCACCGCTATGGGACCTGTAGAGGCATACGTAGATGCGGGGATGGTCGTCGCAGTCTACACGTAGCCATTAGATGGTGAGGTCCCTACCTTCAAGATTGCCGAGGCGGCGAGAAGTGATATCATCTCTAACGTACACGCATACACCAGCCTTAGGAATAAAGGAGTGTTCCAGTCCGTACCCAGGGTAGCAGAAGTAGGATGTGTCCGCTGGAGATGATATCTGCGTCTCGGTTAAAAAGAGCAAGGCCGGCTTTGCTGTCTCAAGGTGGTGGTGGACAGTGTCGAGGTTAGAATGTAAGCCCCTGATGTTACAAAAATCCACGGTAAACGTAACAGGGGGTGCCATGGTATGCCTTCTCTTGCCCCGAGCAGATTTTGAGAGCGCAGTTGAGCCCCCCAGAGTACGAGGGGCAGCCTGGGCGTCCATGCTCAGGTATAATCCGTACTGAGGGTGGACGTCCAGGGGGGGATTCTCCAACGCTAGCGCTGGTACCTCCCTGGGGTATCCTTTTTGTTAACAGCGCTATCATTAGGGGGGGTGGGGGATTTTGGGCCTCCGGAGACCTCACTCATTTCGGGGAAATGCAACGCAAGCGTTACTTCACAACCGGTTTTCTGTGAGGCCGTGGTATCGCACCGGTCGAGCTGGCCCATTCGTGCCTAAGCATGGCTCTACCACATATAAAAGTGTATCAATAATATTAATACGTGAAAAGAATTCTTTGTACCCCTTTTTAAGCAACCAACGAAAAGAATTTGGAATTCCTATAATTAAATTACTGTACTGACTGTGTTTGACCCGTCACGGTGCGTTATATCTATACAATGACAGTGTAAATTATACTGGTCAACAAAATAAAACAATACATTAAAAACTTAACGAGTTAAGAACGAAATTCAATCTCCGGTCAATTTCAAGTACTTATTTATAATTTAAAATTAAATTCCACTCAACAATGATGTGCGAATTGTTTTAAGTAATTACAGTATTTGAATCTTAATGATTATAATAAATGAAAAGGAAGTAATACAAGAAGTGAGACATGACGTATATTATATTACGGAAATAATCTACGGATATAAGCTCCTTGACATATAGAACTAGAATGCCATCTTTCCTAAGTTGGGGTTCAAAAATAGGGGGTTATTTTAATTATTTATTTTTCACATTGTTTTTTACTATCAATAACATATATCCATCCTCACCTGCTGAATTTATACCTTTAATTGAATTTATGGTAAGATACGTGAATCTTTCTCATTTCTATACTTATATTAAGAATAACATTATGACGTACGTGCCGGGTTGAGACAGGACAATCATGTTTCCGCATTCCTACTTTTAAGCGCAGCATGGCACACCGTGTGGTTTTAGCAGTGGTTTTAGCTACGTTGGGAGCACAGGTTCATATACATACATACATACACTAACGCCTATTTCCCGGAGGGGTAGGTAGAATCGTTTAAAACACCCACATAAACGAAACATAATTAAGTCCCGCTTACGTAACGCCACTGACTGTATACACTTAGCCTAGCCATAAATAGTGTCACATTTAAAAAGAAAACATAATATTTCATTTGAATTTTGAATTTGTCATTCTCATATTTTTTTTTTTATATAATAGCCTACCATAGTGACTCCACTTTGTCTGATGGAAAGCAATAGGTGGAGTCAAAGAGTGGTGGTCACCATCCTCATTGCATGTCTAGTCAATGCAGCATGGTGACCCACACTATGGCGGCCTGGTGAGATGCTTTTTCACGCCCCGCTTAAAAGACCCGGGATCATAGTGGGAAGGAAACACGTGCGCTGGTAGAGAAATCAGAATTCTGGTAGGTTTTACCGATCGGCACAGGAAAGAAGAGCCAACGTTTCGTTCGGGTACGTATATTTTCGACGCTCAAACGGTGACTCCTCAGGCCAGCACATGTAGTCCTGTAGAGGAAGGGAGAAGGTGGGACCAATTGAAAGAGCTCGTCAGAACACTCCCCGTGATGTAGGCGATAGAAGACTGCCATAGAGGCGACATCTCTTCGCAACTGCAGAGGCTCAAGAGACTGAGTGACCTCAGGACAGTCGATAATGCGGACTGCATGCCGCTGAAAATGAATATAGTACTTAGAACTGTCACGTATTTGAAAAGATGACTTAGGAAATGCAACCTATAGGAGACGCCACTCACTGGTCACCATTTAACTTATGATTTAAAAATTAATAGAAAACTGGCTGTCATTCAGTCCCGACCTTAATACGCTGGATTATGATGTGGTTTGCTTTGCATTCGCGGGCATGCTTTGAATGACATGATAATTTGGAGTCCCGTGGAGAAAGTGCGCGTTTCTATTTAAGATTTAAAGGTCTGTATAAAGGACAATGGAGATCCATGTTGAATGACTTTCATATAAACAGTAATAAATGTTTTAAGATGTTATTGTTACAAGAAAAAAATATATTATTTCTTGTACCAATATAAATTATTTACCAGACATAGTCATGTCTGGTAAATAATTTATAAAAATAAATTATTATTAACTTGGGAGAGCCATGCTTCGTATGGGCCGGCCCGACCGGAGTTTTACCACGGCCTCACAGAAAACCGGTTGTAAAGTAACGCTTGCGTTGCATTTCCCCGAAATGAATGAGGTTTCCGGAAACCCAATTCCTCCTCTCCTCTTTCGTCTCCCCTCATCCCCCTCTCCTCTTTCGTCTCCCCTCATCTCCCACTCCTCTTTCCCATCTCCTTATCCTTCCTCTCTTCTTTCCCCTTCCCGCATCCTCCAGTCCCTTCAAAGGCGGGCAGTGCACTTACAACTCTTGAGTTGCAGGTGTCCATGGACGGCGGTTGTCACTTACCATCAGGTGACCCGTCTGTTCGTTTTTCCCAATATACCACAAAAAAAACTAAAAATCTAATAGTTATGTATATAGTTGCATATCATCATCTTATCTTCTGAGAATAATAAAGTAGGTATATGACCACTTGTGAACGTCGTATGGCTGAAATGAAATGATTATTATGATAAAAAAAGTAAGTCGAAGTGGGTCAGTATACGTAAATAATATACATATAGGGTGACTCGAATTAAATATGACCTCTTTCTGCCAACGTAATTTATATATTGAATGACTAAAAATAAATATATAAAAATGAACTAAAATTATAAACATCAACAAGCAACTTTACGAACGAAAAGTGCGAATTGAGCGGCTGAAAAGCTCGTAGGCTAGCATAGATTTCTTTTTTATAGAATTTGATTTTATAAAACTTTGCTGAATAAGAAACAAGATTTTCATATAGATGTTGTATCAATAGCACGATCGATGTGAATCAATAAATATTATATACATAATTTGATACATACGTTTTCAAATGTATTCAAATAAACTAGTTCAATAGCATCAATAAAATTATCAAGCAAATTAATGATTATAAATAAATTATAGCAATTAAAGAAAAATAATAAAACGTGTCAGTCAAGATATATATATATATCTTGACTGTCTATATATATATATGTATATACATATATACAAGTTGTTATCAAAAAACTAAATTAAAATAAATAAATAATAATAAAATAAAGAAAGAATCTTTTTTATTTCAGTGTAGTAAAGATAAAGAAGCCAGACATAATCAAATCTTCCAGAACAAATTGGTGTTGGTAAAGGGTTCTGTTTTTGTTATGGGATAGGGGCAAACGAGCAGACATGTCATTTGATGGTAAGAAAGTACCTACACCCATGGACACCACTTCAAAGGTATTTCATTGTGTATTATTTCCGCATTAAGACAATAGAACAGCCTATTATGAGTTCAGAGAGTGACTAGGTGAAGCGGCCTATTATTGCCCTCTGCCGTTTAGCCACTCCCTCGCAGTCCAGGATAACGTGAGAGTTTTGAGTTCTGTCGCATTGATGGTGAATAAGTGTTAGTTAAAAAAACTGTCTCGTAATCGCTCCTATCACTATTCGTATGTCGTGACGGCTATGATAAAGTAACCTTAAATACACTTACCAGCTGCAATCCAACCGGCGAACTTGAACCACGTCATGAAGTCCAAGTTCAGCATCAGGTAGATGTTGATGAGGATGCTGAGACCCGGCAGCCAAGGTACCAGCGGCACCTACAATGTTACTATATGTATTATTTGCACACGGATAATTGTAAGTAATGTAATCGTAATATCGTTGTGTTATTATCAGTTGTGCATGTACGAATTTTGAACATGTTTGGACATGTCGCCGGCAACGAAAGCTCACTGGAAAGACTAGTAGTGCAAGGAAGAGTATCACCAAGGGATCACCCACAAGATGGAAAGACCTTGTTAAATTTCTTTCTTTCTTTTTAAAAAGACAGCTCCTGCACTAGGTTTAATTCCTGTGTCGCGGGAGACTTTACAAACATTCAAACAACGTACACAAAAAACGCCCAGACTCAAAACAACAGTTTTTGAGGATTACACAAAGTGTTGTCCTGTGCGGGGATCGAACCCACAATACTCGGCACGGCAGCGTAGTGGCGAGGTGAATACTGAAACCGCACTATGCAGTCGATTAACAACAAAGTGTTCCCTCACGTAGTGAAATGCCTCAAATAGAAAAAGATGGAGAAGTCACATAAGCCGCAGCAAATTTATCTGACGATCCATAACCACGACCATTCCGGCAGGAGTGTACAAATGAGAAGAAGAAGAATGATTAGTGTGCCGTAGCAAATAAGTCAGTAAGTAAGTACTAAAGTAAGTAATAGAACTCTGCCTACCCCTGAGGGGATACAGACGTATACATATATGTATCATATTCAGTACTGTTTTCTGTTATAAATATTCGGTTGATCTTCTCACTTCTCGAATGCCTTATTTCACCAGGCCGCCATAGTGTGGGTCACCATGCTGCATTGACTAGACATGTAATGAGGATGGTGACCACCACTCTTAGACTCCACTTGTTGCTTTCCATCAGGCAAAGTGGAGTCACTATGATATTCTGATATAAATATATCTTTATATATATAATTCTTCTGTGAGTGTGTATGTCACTGAACTACTCTCAAACGAATGGACGGATTTTGATGAAATTTTTTGTGTGTGTTCAAGGGGATCTGGGAATGGTTTAGATTCACAAATCAGCCCGGCAGATGGCGCTGCAGTCGGTATCTAGGTTATTTATCTATATTGATCCTAATCGCTTGAAATATCATGCAGGACAACGTCTGTCGGGTCCGCTAGTATATATATATACACTACCGTCCAAAAGTTTGGAAGCACACCTGATTTCAAACAAAACAAAAGATTGCCGACTCCCTGCGGTAAATAATAGCAATAAAATAAAGTTTTATGACCTTTTGTGATTTTTTAACACAAAACAAAAGGATTACTAGTGCATATTCCTTGAGTTTTAACAAATTCCTGGATTTTGACGAAACACGTGTTTTATTACTTCATCCGCCGGGGACTTTCTTTCATGCATTGATGCGGTTTTATTGAAAATATTTTGTAGTTTTATCTTTTTTGGACCTTATTTAGTCACACTTGAGCATTAGAACGCGAAGGTTGTGATATTAACATCGTCTGTATTCAAAAGATTTCGACTACTTCCTTGACCGTCTTTTTTTATTGAAAATGGCAAAACGCAAGCAAATCACACTTGAACAGCGAAGCGCTATTTGTACTCTGCGTGAGGAAGGCTACAGTGAACGCCAAATCGCAAAAAATCTCGGAATTTCTTGTAAAGGTGTCCACTACACCCTCGCTAGAAAAAAAGAAACTGGCAAAAATGTAGATAGAAAAAGGTCTGGTAGGCCCAAATCCACTACAAGTCAAGAGGATAACTTCATCAGAGTTCTTTCTAAACGGAATCGTCGCTTAACTGCACCACAAATTACCGCATCTCTGAATGAAACGCGAGGAACACCCGTGTCAATAACAACAGTTAAAAGACGACTACTGTCTGCGGGGCTAAGAGGTTGTGTTGCAGTTAAAAAACCAAAACTAACAATTCGGCATAAGAAAAACAGACTAGAATGGGCAAAGGAACATAAAAACTGGACAATAAACCAATGGAAAAAAGTTCTTTGGAGTGACGAATCGAAGTTTCAGATTTTCGGGTCCAATAGACGTGTTTTTGTGCGCCGATCTAAAGGAGAGAGAGCTTCAGAAGCTTGTACAGTGCCTACTATCAAACATGGTGGTGGTAATGTCATGTTACTTATTTATATTACTTATTTAATTTCATTGTTGTAGAAGTGTGTTTTGTCTATTTTTTTAATTCTGTATCAATAAAAAAAATTTAAGATGGCTTACTTTTATTTTATTTGATTTTATCTTGTTGCTTCCAAACTTTTGGACGGTAGTGTATATATGTATATGTATATATATATTGTTCGTTTAATTGTATGAGAGTATCTTTAGTGTATTATTAAATATCTGGAACTGTCAGTCATTTGGAACTATTTATTTTACAACTTTACGCCATCTACAAGATAATGTCAACTCTTTATTTTAACACAAGATCACAAACTCCTGTAACATCTCAAATAACAAATATCTCGTATTCACACAAGTAAATCATTTTACATGAACAAGTTGTTGTATACTATATTGTACTAGATGGCAGCACTGAGATTGCTCAGACGTTTTTGACATTCTATATAAAAACCTTTACTTTTTTTGGATTTTTATTACTAAATGTGGTTTAAATGATATAATAAAGAATAAATTAGCCGTGTAGTTCCCAGTGGAGTAGAATAGGGAGACCCCATCTCATTGTCGTAGACGACTGACGAAGACTTACGTAAGTGGGAATCTAGTTTATTTTGAGAATAACATACTAACATACTACAACTAACATACCGAGAACGCCAGCTTCTTATCGGAGACCGGTTGCCTGGATATGAAGTAGAGAGTGAGTACGACCAGTATAGTCCCCACAGAGAACATGGCGATAGGTCCGACATGTCCCGACATGATCGAATCGCCGTACGCTTGCACTGCAGACATCATCACGAAGCACCATACACCTAACACAATATAAGAAAATATTCAATAAAACAAAAAAAACTCAAGTGCGTTAAAGTCCTATCGGTCTGTATGTCTGTTTAACCGTTTGTCTCTTAAACTGTTGAAGCACCATTTGCGTTGCATTTCCCCGAAATTAGTGAGGTTTCCAGATGCCCAAATCCCCGTCTCCTTTTCCTCTCATCTTCCCATATCCTCATCCCCCTCCCCGCATATTATCCCGCAGCACACTTACGAATCTCGAGTTCGAAAAAAAATATGATCATAAAATATAATCACTTCTATATGAACCACCTACAGGATGGTGTTTGTAAGGTTTTGGTATTTGTAATAATAAGGTGTAGTTACCATAGGACGTGACGAGCGCGGTGACGGTACACGCGCTGAGGCGAGTGGGCGCGGCGTGTTTGTCTGCGTTCACTAGCTGTCTCACAGCGTTGCGCACAGAGAAGTCCATGGACTCCTGCACGCGGTGTGCGGGCTGCCCGTACTCGTATCTACACAACGACAACTTTACATTACATGGGCGGTGAGCCTGACTGCTAAGCCAGAGGTCGTGGGTTCGATTTTGGCCATAAATTTGTTTGCCCAATTTCTGCTCATCTCAAAGCTCAAAGGTCAACCACTTGGAAACGGGCGGTTATAAATCAACACAAGCAGTTACTTAATTATTAATTTTTTTAATAGTAATATTGCATTTGACAAAGCAATCTATACTTGCAGCGGAATTGTGTGGATTGATCTAGAAACTTAATTACTTTTTAAACAAGATGGTTTCGATTACTTTTGAGCAAGGTTTTAAAGGTAACTGATTTAATGAACATCAATTAAAGAGGCGATAATGGCTATTTAGCTTAGCTGTACTACTGTGTTACCCGCCTTACTAATATTCATAAAAAAATATATTTGTACAGCGTTTTCACTTTTATACACAAATATGAAAAGATCAATCTCGTAGCGATAGTCACCTGAGCAGCAGCACGCAGGACGCGACCATGGAGTAGGCCAGCAGCGTGCCGATGGACATCATGTGGATGAGCTCCTTCAGGCTGAACAACATCGCCAGCGTACCTGACGACGTCACACTTTCTACATCATACAAGTATTTAGTATTCGTTCGCAGAATGTTAGAGAGTTCAAGTGAAGACATACCTGCATACGTACGCTCACGTTTAAGTCCCCGAAGGGGTACTCAGAGACACACACTGCCCGCCTTTGAGGGTGATGAGGGGATGGAGGGGATGGGGGGGATGCGGGGAGAGGAAAAAAGAGGGGGGATGAGGGGAGAGGAAATGGGATAGGGGGAGTTGGGAACCTCACTAATTTCGGGGAAATGAAACATAAGCGTAATGCCGTGGTATCGCACCGGTCAAGCCAACCCATTCGTGCCTAAGCTTGGCTTTACCACTTAAAATGAAAATAAGGTTGATTCTTGTTATGTGTCGATAGCTAACCAATAAACGTTAGGTAATGGTTAACAAGATGTGTATTGCAACTGTTTATTACAATTAACTAGAACAATCAATATGACATAACTACTTATAAATATACAACTCAACATAGGGCAAGTCATTCTATACTCTCTACTCTGTGACTGTACATATACTTATACAACCCAGGAAAGCGACGTGGTGGCCCTATTCTACTACACCGATCATCGCTGGACTGACGAGTTGGGCAATATATAAATACATAAACATCAGTAACGTTTTGCATTGGTTTAAATCTTTCTATGTATGTATGTATAACAAAGGTCTGTTAGGTTTGGACTTCACGGTATCAGCCACCTGAATTCTGTTGTATATATTTTATACTATACTATAGGGGGGCAGACGAACAGACGGGTCACCTGATGGTACCCGGAGGGTAAGTGACAAACGCCGTTAATGGACACCTGCAACTGGAGAGTCGTAAGTGCGCTGCCCGCCTTTGAGGGTGAATACTGATGAGGGGATGCGGAGATGGGAAAATGTGTGGGAGGTCAGCGGACAGAAATAAGGAGAAGGGAGTTGGGCCTCCGGAACCTCACTAATTTCGGGGAAATGCAACGCAAGTGTTACTTCACAACCGGTTTTCTGAGGCCGTGGTATTACAACGGCCGAGCCAGCCCATTCGTGCCTAGTCATGGCTCTACCACGTAAATGTATGCAAACCTGGCCTGCCTAAGCTATTGCGAAACCAGTCCAGCTGTATAAGCAATATTCGTTTAGATCCGTTTTTATTCTTCTCTGCTTTTTTAATTTACTCTCAATTTTCAGATAATTCCTTAACTACCCGGATGGTAATAGGGTTACCTTGAATTATAGTCACTATAATACTTCTGCCTACCATTTTCGGGAAGCAGGTGTGAGTATTCAATATATTCTACATACCGGTAAACAATCCAGCGATGATGGTACCAGCGAGTGGTGTCTGGTACTTCTCGCTGACCTGCCCAAGGAAGCGGAACAGCAGACCGTCTGAAGACATCGCGTAGATGACGCGCGGTAGAGGAAACACTGCGCCCAGGAGACTGGAACCGTTTACATAAACAGTATTAAAGTTTTTTTTATATGAAAGGGGGAACGGACAAGGGGGAACTCCCCCTTCCTTCTTTTCTAGGGCCTCCGGAAACCTCGCTAATGTCGGGGGAATGCAACGCAAGTGTTACTTCAGAACCGCTTTTCTGTGAGGCCGTGGTATCGCACCGGTCGCGCCGGCCCATTCGTGCCGGAGCATGGCTCTATTATGATAAATCACTTGCATTCATAATATTTTAGAATAATTTATTTAGAGTTCTCAGAGACATAATTTATTTAGAGTTATCAAGAGTTCGTGTATTAACGTCCTCGCAGAATGTTGTCTTCTCAATAATTGCATTCGATTCGTTTTCAATTTACGGAAATATGATCACGTGTCTCAGCACCGCTCCAACTTGAAGTGGCTGCCAATTCGCCAACGTAGGCAGACACGAGCATTAACTACTCTATATTCTTTACTTTTCTCTCCAAGTCCTCCTACCTATCTAACTTCACAATTTCAATATTTAGGCACAAACCATACCCTAAATCTTAGATCTTCAAACAACCGACTTCTCCATTGTCCCACTCACAGCTCCGACTTCGTACACTCTACTTTTTTCGTTCAGTCTGTCCTTCTATGGAACGCGCTTCCTCTCGAGATCAGGATTGCCAAAACTCGGAGTACTTTTAAATGCATGTTACGGAAACATGCCTTATCAGATTCTTTTAAATCTTAAACTCTCCTCTACGAAGTAATAATATATATTATATGTATATTCATGTATTTATGAATATTTATGTATTATATGTACACGTGTATGTAAAATATTATATTATAATAAAGTACTCCTGGTACTTATACAATATTTTAATATAAAAACATATCTAATTGCTATACTACTACTACTACTACCTATACTTCTTAACCCCTGTGCACCTACCTTGTTTTGTCTCTGCATCGCCCTAAGGTCGGCTGGCAGAAAATGCCTACGGCATTAAGTCCACCTTTGTCACATATTGTGCATAAAGTATAAATAAAAAAAAAAATGTTGCAACCGCGTTAAAATTTCAGTAACTAAAGGAAATGGGAATATATGACGACCAGTAGCGACAATGACTGCAGCGATGGCTCGACGGAGTGCAGGTACTTCCCGAACCGTGTCGCGAACCGTGTCGGGAACCGCGTCAGTGGGAAAGAAAGGGGCCTCGTGCTGCCTTTCTGCCTATTCGCCGATGACCGGCTGGAGCGCCTCCACGGCGGCAAAGCCAGCACGTGGAGCCCTCAGCTGGGACAACCAACAAGCCATCGTGGCTCTTCAGGAGGAACTCGGCCTTCCGCCGATAAACTTGGGCGAGGACTTCCACCTCCATGTTGAGGAAGCCGGGACGGCCTGCCGATTCGGTCGCGGCCTATAGGCCCATCGTGTTGCTGGACGAGGCGGGTAAACTTTTTGAGAGGATACTCTCTGCCCGCATCGTCCGGCACCTCAGCGAGGTGGGCCCCGACCTGTCGGACGCCCAATTCGGGTTCCGGGAGGGGCGTTCGACGGTCGATGCCGTGATGCGCCTTAGGGTCGTGACCGGAGAGGCAGTGAGCTGTGGCGGCGTGCTGTTGGCGGTGTCTCTGGACATCGCCAACGCATTCAATAGTCTGCCATTCAGCTGCATCAGGGAAGCACTCCAATACCACGGGGTGCCAGAGTACCTGAGGCGGCTGGTGGCAGACTATTTAGAGGAGCGTACCGTCGTGTACGAGGACCGAGAGGGCGTCTTGAGACGGCGACCCATGTCGTGCGGCGTTCCGCAGGGGTCTGTCCTTGGACCACTCCTGTGGAACGTGGGATACGACTGGGTTTTACGAGGTCGCCTCCCCCCCGGGCTGGGCGTAATTTGCTACGCTGATGACACATTGGTCACAGCCCGGGGGGCGAACTTCCAAGAGGCGGCGCGCCTGGCCACCAGGGGTGTTTCTTTGGTGGTCGGGCGCATCGAGGCACTGGGCTTACGGGTGGCCCTGGACAAGACGGAGGCCCTTTTGTTCCATGGGCCCCGTCGTGGTCCACCCGCCGGTGCCTCCATCGAGGTCAACTCGGTCCTCGTCCCGGTTCGGGCCCAGATGAGGTATCTGGGCCTGATACCCGACGGTAGGTGGCTCTTCGACGAGCACTTCCGACAGCTTGGTCCGAAGCTGGTCGACGCTGCCTCTGCCCTTGGGCGACTTTTGCCCAACTTGGGTGGAGCCAGCGTCGCAACGCGACACCTCTACACGGGGGTGGTCCGGTCGATGGCGCTGTATGGGGCACCGGTGTGGGTGGCGGCTCTGACCGCCCAGAATAAGGCGCGCCTCTGGCGGCCTCAAAGGGTATTGGCGGTCAGAGCCATACGCGGATACCGCACGGTGTCCACCGGCTGGCTTGGCTTGGCTGGAACACCCCCGTGGGATTTGGAGGCGGAAGTGCTCGCCGAAGTTTATCGATGGGTGGCTGAATATCGGGCGGAGTATGGCTTTCGCCCTCCGCCCGAAGAGGTACGCGAGTGGCGTGAAGCCGCCCTTCGAGCCACGATGGCTAGTTGGTCGTTCCGGCTGGAGACTCCGCGCGCTGGCTTTGCCGCCGTGGAGGCTCTCCAGCCGGTCATCCTCGAGTGGGCAGGGCGGCAGCACGGGACCCTTTCCTTCCGACTGACGCAGGTGCTTTCCGGGCATGGTTGCTTCGGGAAGTACCTGCACTCGATCGCCAGGAGGGAACTGAGTCCCGCCTGCCACCACTGCGACTGCAGTGAAGACTCGGCCCAGCACACGCTGGCGATCTGCCCCGCTTGGGAGTCGCAGCGCCGGGCCCTCACTGCAGTCATCGGAGGAGATCTCTCGCTACCGGCCGTCATACGCTCCATGGCCGGTAGCGATAGCAGTTTTACCGCGGTCGCAACCTTCTGTGAAGATGTCATCTCGCAGAAGGAGGCGGCGGAGAAGGCCCGGGAGGACGATATCCACTCGGACCCAATCCGCCGCCGGCGAACTGGGCGGCGTAGGCGCGCCTATCAGCGCCTCATGCCGTCCTGAGTGTGGCCGCGGATGGTCGGGACGGGTTTTCCCCTCCATCCGCTTTAGTGGCCACCCGCGAGGGGGTGACGTACGCGTGTGCCGTACGTCGCCTAATTAGAGAGTTTAACAGCAGACGGTGCCCGATTCAGTGCGGGCAAGCGCTGGGAGGGGTCCGGATGTCTTAATATCAGCAGTTCCCGGATCCCTTCCGTCTCAGGCGCAGAGTGGCACACCGTGTGGTTTTAGTCGGTTCGATTCCGACACACCGCCCCGCCGCAAACCTCGGCGGGGTGACGGTCCGAGGGGATTTCCATACGATAAAAAAAAAAAAAAAAAAAAGGACTTCCACCTCCAAGTCCCACGGGGGAGTTCCGGCTAAACCTAAACTAACTTAACCTACATATTTTGTTTCATGAACAACACAGAATGTTAAAGTAATTAATAAAATAATTCATAATCAAATAGTGGGTTACTTGCAAGCAGTACAGTACCTTGAGCTCAGAGCGCAGATCGCCCCCACATTGACAGCGTACTTGGCCCAATGCCAGCCGATGTACTCGAACATGTGGGGGAACGGAGCTTTGTCGTCCTGTACATACACAATATATATTATTTTAAAATTCTTCACGAAGAACATCTTGCAAAATATTTTACAATCGAATGTTCTAGAGAACATAGAAAACCACAGATAATTCCCTTCTTCATTGTTTTGGTTCGCTAAACAATAATCTTCACATAAAATAAAATCTTTGTCATTACATCATTAGCCTGATTTAAATATTACAGAAAATGCATCTTTCTGTAGTATTTATTTACATTTCTAAACGAGAAGAAAGCAGAGAAAATTATAAAGAGCTCACTATGTTAGCAAGAGCTTTCTATGTTATTTTGTAATGGACTGATACCAAACGTTACATAAAGTTACAAATAAAAAAAAATAAAAAAATGTGACATAAAATTAAATCAAGAAACAATATAAAGACACTAGTAATTAGTATTGTTACCTGCATATAATAAGGCAGTACTAGAGTGAGCGCGCACGACACTCCGAAGTACGCAAGGAACACCACTAGAAGAGACACCACCATCGCGAACGGGATCGACTTCTGCGGACGACGAGCTTCTTCACCCGCAGTCGCCACGCAGTCAAAACCTGGACCAGAGATTCACTTTTTATATACATATGTACATATATCTTCTGATATTTGAGAGAAAATCGATGATCCTGCTGCTCTAGGGGTCAGAGACCCTGACTGGCAGAGGTCGTGGGTTCCACATGTAGGTCGCGGGTGGGTTTTTTTTATTAATACAATTTTATAATAGTAATTGTGAGGGTCTTGTCTTGTAAATATATGCCTCCGCTGAATATATTAACAATACATTATACACAAAACTATTTGAAAAAAGTGTCCTTGGAGTTTCTTGCTTGTTCTTCTCCGTAGGATCCACGTATTGGAACAGGCAATTAGCTTCACGATTGACTTAGTCTGACCGACTTCCTCTCTTGACAATTCAAAATATATATGATTCGTTCAGATGAAAAAACGATTTTGATATTACTTTAAAACACAGCTAAACAAAAAAAAATATATAGACATTAGGGATATACTATACTATAAAATATATATATATAGTTCATGCAAAAAAACTGGTGCCGAGGGATTAGAAAGCTTAACCTGAAAAAAGGAGAGCCACGGTCATATCTAGTTAATAAACTTACCAATAAAACCGTAAAAGCACTTCGCTGCGCCTTTAATGATACCAGCAAAGCCGTGGGGCGCAAAACCACCAGTACCATAATCTTTGCTTTCCGACTTAGGCACTTCTTCTGCTGGGATACGCCAGTTCTTTGTGTCAGCTAAAAGATAAAAAATTCTATTCATACTGTGTATACTGAAAAGGGGCCTTCTTGTTACACCAAAGATATATTAAAATTGTTTCGTATTAAGAGAATATGCACCTTTAAAACATCCAGATATTATGACAAAGAGCACCACAAACAGATTTACTCCCGTGCAGAAGTTATTGAACTTAGTGGACTCCTTCACACCGAAAGCCAAGGCCGCTGAAAAAAAAAAATACATTTAATGTACATAATGGATCTAGCATGCGTCCTTGGGGTATCCATTATAAAATCGGGTCTAAAAACGATGAACTTCTTAAGGCAAGTACTATTGATTATTTCAGTATTATTTATTTGCATTCCACAATGTAAGATAGGTGATACAGCATGCATCATTATGGACCAAGTTTGGGCATAGCACATTTCTACAATCATTAATTATATTACATAGGCTAGAGAAGATTACAGGAATAGTATAAATTACAATAATAATATAAATATTTTTATCTTTTCTTCAGTGGCAGAGCCATGCTTAGGCACGAATGGGCCGGCTCCACCGGTGCGATACCACGGCCTCACAAAAAACAAAAAATAATTAACTAGTTAGTTATGAAGCTCATTTTTAAATTTATTTTAACCATCTATAATTTAAAGGCATGAGAAATTATTAGGTCTTCCGGTTGGTTTTGAGGGAACGTGTCAAGTAGCTGTCGCGGCACGTCGGTACAAGTTACTTAGATATTCGATGCGGCGTGTTTCAGCTTGCACTTTAATGCACTGCAAGACAATGCTCGCCCACACATCGTAAAAGCTGTAAGAGATACACTTTCAGATCTTCAGTGGGAAGTGTTATCCCATCTAGTATATTCACCAGATTGTGCTCCTTCTGATTACCACCCATTTCGATCTATGCAACACAGCCTTGCAGATCAGCACTTCAAATCTTTCGAATGTATCAAAAAATGGATCGATGAATGGATCGCTTCAAAAGATGATCAGTTTTTTTATGATGGAATCCATTTGTTGCCCGAAAAATAGCAAAAGGTTCTAGCTAGTAATGGAGCATATTTTGATTAGAATATAAATTATCTATTGCATAATACAGGAGTATTTCATTTTTAATAAATCCCTCAAAACTAACCTAATAGAAGGCCTAATAATTATACTTTGACGGATATTGCAATGGGCTCCGAGTAGAACTTAATGAGAAAAAGTTTATCAAACCTAAGGCCGTACATCTCAAAAGCTAAATCAAACTACTCGTGCAGTTTTTAACGTATAATGATGAACCTGTCAATTTTTTTTTAACCAGTCGAAACCACTAACCAGAAAACAGCATAGTGACGGTAAAAGCAAACACGTCAGGGTATCGAGCCAAGTGTGGACTTTCCATCGGCATTACAGATTCCAGATATGTAGACATCGCATTATTTAGTAATGCATCTAAGTATTCGCTTAAGGCTTTCACCACAGAAGCAGCCCCTATAAGAAAAAACAATAATTTAACTGTAAAACGTTTATCGATATATCGTATCGTATGTAAATGGGTAGAAGTCACTTCTTACCGATAATATATTCTAGTATGAGATTCCATCCAATGATAAAAGCTATAAATTCGCCGACGCAAACATAACTGTAGACATAGGCGGAACCAGCTTTAGGTACACGACCACCGAATTCAGCGTAACATAATCCTGAAAGAAGAAAATGGGTCATATTGAAATTCGACAAAATGTGTTAATAGCTTTTGATAGTACTGAACTTATGAAAAAATGTGCTGACATACATTTTTTTTTTTTTTTTTTTATACTATAGGGGGACAGACGAACAGACGGGTCACCTGATGGTAAGTGACACCGCCGTCCATGGACACTTGCAACTCAAGAGTCGCAAGTTCGCTGCCCGCCTTTGAGGGTGATGAGGGATGGGGGGTGCAGGGAGCGGAAAGAAGAGAGGAGGGATGAGGAGATGGAAAAAAAGGAGAAAGGAGATGAGGAAAGAGAAAAGGGGGAGGGGGAATTGGGCCTCCGGAAACCTCACTAAATTCGGGGAAATGCAACGCAAGCGTTACTTCACAACCGGTTTTCTGTGAGGCCGTGGTATCGCACCGGTCGAGCCGGCCCATTCGTGCCTAAGCATGGCTCTACCACTGAAAAACATAGAAACAAACATGACATACACACAACACTTTATCAATTGAGTTTAATATGGTGTTTACTACCCAATTGTAATATAAACGCAGTCATAAACCAAAAGATTAAGTATAAAGAGTGAAATGAGGGTGACCGTTTTTAGGTAGTAGAGCCACGCTGACTTCAGCAGGAATGGGCCGGCTCGACCGGGGCAGTACTACCCGCTCACAGAAAACCAGCCTAAAGCGACATCATTCGTGCTCGTGCTGTCTTTCGCTGGTGAGTGAGTGCGCCGGAGGCCCAATGATGCAGGGGTGACAGTTATCGTGGTATGTGTGTGAGCAGTGGAGTGCTCGTTGAATCATTGTGAGGTTGGCGTGGATCGAACCGTCGGCCAGGGAGACCCGTAGAAACGGTGGTGCCGCTGGCCGCCCGCGGCATAGAGAGGGGCCCAACCACGGCTAACCACCCTGGGAGGCTGCCCCGTCAGGTCGCGCATAATCCACGGAGTGGCTCGTCGTGCCGGTTGGTGACCGGACGGTGGGACCCGGCGTCCATTTCCGGGAGGGTACGGGGGCCCTTCCGTCCGGCGGTTCGGTCTCCGCCATGCCTCACCGTTACATGATGACACAGTATTTTCAGTCTCAGTTTACACAGTCACGATGACTGTCATGCCTTTTACGCCCCCTTTCCCAACTCTTATCATGGCAGTACAAAAAAAGAAAAATGGTCCAACAGCGGCATCCTCCTCTCCCACCAACCCGCTTTTTGAGGTGGAGTTCACTAACATACGTGGACTCCATGCAAACCTCAGCGCCGTACACCAGCACCTTGAGACGGCTCGGCCGGCCATGCTTTTTCTTACGGAGACACAAATACGCCGCCCTGCCGACACGGCATATCTCTACTATCCCGGATACGTTCTAGAGGAGTGCTTCCTCGCGAGGGCTGGGGTATGTCTTTTCGTCAGGGCGGATGTTTGTTGTCGCCGTCTGCACTGCCTAGAAGACGCATCCTTCTCCATCCTTTGGCTTTATGAGCCGGATCTACGTTTGCCTTTATCGGTCCCATTCCGGAGACTCCGAGACAACTCGACTCTTTGACTACATGAGTCACGCAACGGACAAAGCGCAGGAGCAGTTCCCGACCGCCGAACTGGTGTTTTTGGGAGACTTTAATGCCCACCATGACTTCTGGCTGGGATCTTCTAGAACGGACCACGCTGGTCGAACTGCCCAAGCATTCGCTCTCACGCATGACCTTACCCAACTGGTACTCCAGCCCACCAGGATACCAGACATATCGGGTCAAGCGCCCTCTTTGCTAGACCTTCTGCTGACGAGTCACCCAGCGCAGTACAGTGTAACGGTTCACGCCCCTCTGGGATCCTCCGACCACTGCCTGGTGTCCACCTCGGTGCCTCTTGTTGCCCCACCACGGCCTGTGGTAACAAGGCGACGGTTATGGCACTACTCGTCAGCAGACTGGGATGGAATGCGGGATTATTTTGCATCCATCCCGTGGGCTCAACGCTGCTTTAAAGACAGGGATCTGTCGCAAAGTGCGTCTGCCGTGGCTGACGAAATCATTGTCGGTATAGAGTACTATATCCCCTACAGTGAAGTCGCCAGCACAAAGACCCGTCCCTGGTTCAATCGTGAGTGCACCCGTGCTGTCGCTCAAAAGCAGTCAGCCTACCGCGCATGGATCAGGGCCCGCGCTCATTGTGACCCAGACGTTGATCGCCTAAAAGCAGCGTTTAACAAAGCCACTAAGGAATGCAAGAGGGCTTACATCAGAGCTGATGCCCAGCGCATTGCACGGTTTGGTCAAGAACTCGTCGCATACCCTACCAAAAAAAGCCAAAGCCGTGCAGTCCAACTACTGCCAGCCTTCGCTGCCACCGCTGAAGTACCCTGACGGATCACTGGCCCACGAGCCGCAAGAGAAAGTGAAACTACTTGCTGACCTCTTTGCGGCTAACTCCCGAATCGACGACCGTGGCGCTCACCCGCCCACCATTGCATCTTGCGACTCCGCAATGCGGGATATTCGCATCCGGCAGAGGGATGTCCGTGCGGAGCTTCGGTCACTCGATGTTCGGAAAGCCAGTGGACCCGACGGTATTCCGGCGGTGGTTCTTAAAAACTGTGCACCAGAGTTGTCTCCTGTACTGACGCGCCTGTATCGCCTGTCCTATTCCTCGGGAATTGTTCCGGAGGCCTGGAGAGAGGCGAACGTCCAACCCATTCCCAAAAAAGGCGACCGCTCCGATCCAGCTAATTACCGTCCTATAGCCGTCACCTCCATACTCTGTAAGGTGCTCGAGCGGATAATCAACACCCAATTAATCCGCCACCTAGAGGATCACTCCTTGTTAAATGATCGGCAATATGGTTTTAGGCCGAACCGATCCACGGGTGATCTTCTAGCGTACGTCACACACCTTTGGGGTGAGGCTATGGATAGGCATGGGGAGTCCTTGGCCATCAGCCTCGACATTGCCAAGGCCTTCGATAGGGTCTGGCTTCTCTCCAAACCTTCATGCATTTGGTCTGCCACCCAAACTCTGCAACTGGGTTGCTAACTTCCTCCACAAGCGCCGCATTAGGGTTCTCTGTGACGGCGCGGCCTCTGACTTCCAGGAGGTTAGCGCTGGTGTACCTCAGGGCTCCGTCCTATCGCCCACGCTGTTCCTTCTGCATATCAATGATATGCTGGCTCTTGGCAACATACATTGTTATGCAGACGACAGCACAGTACACGGGCGATACTTTGGACATCCTGCTGCCAAGCTAGCAGACGTTGAGGGAAAACGACAGGAGCTTGTTGCTGAGCTCGACCGGGTCCTGAGCCGCATCTCTCAATGGGGTTGTGAGAATCTGGTCGAGTTCAGCGCCAAGAAAACACAGGCGTGCGCGTTTTCAAACAAAAAGTCTCCATTCCTTCCCCTTCCTACTCTTCAGAACACTTAACTGCCACTACAGGATAGGCTTAGTATACTGGGTATGGACATCTGTCGGGATCTCAATCCGCGTGATTACATCGAGAGCGTCACTAAGGCGGCCTCGCGGAAGCTCGGTGTATTGAACAAGGTGAGACGGTTCTTCTCGCCCGAGCATCTGTGTCTTTTATATAAGACCAAGGTTCGCTCCTGCGTGGAGTACTGCTCTCATCTTTGGGATAGCTATGCGCAGTATCTGCTTGACGCTCTCGATCGGTTGCAGCGACGCGCAGTCCGTATTATAGACTGTCCTGAGGTCACCCAGTCTCTTGAGCCCCTGCAGTTGCGAAGAGATGTCGCCTCTATGGCAGTTCTCTATCGCCTACATCAAGGGGAGTGTTCTGACGAGCTCTTCCAATTGGTCCCACCTTCTCCCTTCCTCTACAGGACTACACGTGCTGGCCTGAGGAGTCACCGTTTGCGAGTCGAAGATATGCGATCCCGAACGAAACGGTTTGGCTCTTCTGGAATTCCCTACCAGCGCACGTGTTTCCTTCCCAATTTGATCCCGGGTCTTTTAAGCGGGGCGTGAAAAAGCATCTCACCAGGCCGCCATAGTGTGGGTCACCATGCTGCATTGACTAGACATGCAATGAGGATGGTGACCACCACTCTTGGACTCCATTAATTGCTTACCATCAGGCAAAGTGGAGTCATTATGGTAGGCTTACGAATAAAAAAAAAAAAAAAAAAAAACCGTATACGCATTTTGTAACATTGATGATACAAAACTTACTTGTATATGGCAGCGAAGAGATTTTCTGTTCGAGATCTTACATATAAAAATGATATGACAGTATGCTCGTTTTGAGCAACTCCTATTTTGTCGTTATAAGCATACAGATATGAAAGAAAAACAAATAAACCGGCAAAGGTGGGGGGTGGGGGGGCAAAGGCTAGTCAGAAATGAATATTAGTCAGTTTTTCTGATCAGCATGTTTATAATCACTTTTTCTACCAAGAGCGTTACTTAATTAAACATTATTCTTAAGGCAACCCTAAAACACTTGCAGCACAGCCTCGTATTGATGACTAGAAACTTAAAATTATTTGTAAATAAATAGTACAAATATCCGACTTACCAGCAAAAACACTAGCCACGGCAGCTAACAAAAACGACAGTACAACTGCAGGGCCGGCCAGATTCTTTGCCACATCTCCAGCTAACACGTAGACTCCCACTCCAAGAGTACTACCAATTCCCAATGCTGTTAGATCAAGAGCTGAAAGTACTCTGGTTAATCGAGCTGCACCTTCCTCGGCTGCTTTGCGTCGTGAAAGAACGCTGTAGGCTATCCGGGCCAACCGAGATGCTCCAGCTTTGATGCCACCTGCAATTAAATACAAAAATATATAAAATACAATACGTCATGTGTGTAACGTGTTATTAAATGTGTGTCATTAGATGTGTTTTATGAAATGTTAGAGATAGTTGGCTCAATGTTTATAGTTGTTTAGTAGAGGGTTAGTGAGAAATGAGTTTGCATCTTGATGGGATGCAAACTGAACCGATACCCTATTTCTGCCTACCTCGGGTAACTTTTATTTGCTTTGCTGAGTTGATGATATGAACCTCATCGTCAACAGGTCGTTTCCGTGAGGAGGATGCATGCGGGGTAATATTTTCTTGTTCCGTAACACTGCATATAACATTTGCAATTTGTTTAAGGGGATTAGAAGGAGCTTCAGCTTGTTAAGGAAAAATGAGGAAGGGGAGAAAGGGGGGAGTTAATGGAGATCGTTTATCAGGTGGGTCCTCCCGAACCAATTTTCTTTATCCGTGTTGGTAAATTTTACCAGTAATTATTAGACACAACACACACAAATCATACCTTTACCACTAGGACATCACAAAATAACAAAAACAAGACCCAACAGTCACAAAACCACTCAATTTGTTAGGACCTTAGACACACGTGCTAATTGTATGACGCGGCGAGATCCATAATAATGATTGATATCTTAGGGCGAGAACTTTTCACCAATCCTCGTAGTTAACATGTGTTTAGTAAATAAAAGGTCTTAAATAAGTTCGTAAACAGAAACTTTGCTAGACTGCGTACATTCCTTTAAACATTTATTATATTTCTTCATTTTTTTATTACGCTTCACTTGTAGCTTCATGTTTCATTCATTCATTTCTTTCTCAGTTTTGCGAAGTATTAGCTTTATTGGTTTATTTTACCGTCAATTTGCGAGTTTCAATGTAATGAAAATAAATGAATTATCAAAATAGTTTATAAATTATGTATAAAATAAAGAAAGTCCTACAAAATGCACATCTCATCCATTTCGTATATATTGAAACACGCCGGGACGCTGATAAGTCATATTTCGATCGGTATAGTGCGACACTGTTATAAGCTTTCATTTCGCATCAATATAAATACTGGCCGGTTAAAGAATACATGTAAAGTGGTTCAAATCGAACAAGTGTTCAAACATCTCATCTCAATCATTACTTTAAACAATTATTCCCTAACACTTACCTAAAACAATTGAATATGTTTACATATTAAATTGAATATGTTTACATATTAATATGTTAACATATTAAAGTGTAACATAAAACAATTTAATATTTTTACAATTTATTATGTTTACATAGTTAATTGTAACATAAAACAATTTAATATGTTTACATATTAATTTTTTTTTACGTTACTATTGCACTAAACGTGCTTGAAAACGGTTGTAAAACCAAACCGGAATTCATCGGAATTTGCAAGTGAACAATAGCGCAATAAAGAAAGCCGGTGATCAGTTGTCACATCATCTCAAGTGACAATTCCTTATGGGGCGAGTAAGTAATATGGTTGAACAAGGAATTCTAGAAATGGATCTTTGTTTACGTACACTCAGATTTCAAAACTAGAAGCGGATACTGATTCAAATTAAATTTTTATTAAGACTCAAAGCAAACAAACATTATTAACCTCATCGAGTATTATTAGGACTGGCCTGTTTGTGTATCGTCGATTCTGATTGTTAAGCCAAAGTTTGTGGGTTCGATTCCCACCGAGGACAAATAATTGTTTGATGAGCAAGAGTATTTGTTCTATGTTTGGATAATTTATCTTCAATATGTACGTATTTAGAAAATATATAATGTTTATCAGCAGTCTGGTTATAATTCAAGCTCCGCCTAGTTTGGCATCAGACGGCCGAGTGTAGCATTTCTGAAGATGTATCGCTAGGCATTATAAGCAAGGACTTTTTTCTGTAGCCTAATTTTATGAACTTCAATAATTTAGGAAATAAACTCAAAATAACAACGAAAAAATTTGTATTGCACAAAACTTTGAAATTTCAAATATACACTATGAACGAAAAGGGCTTAATCATAGATTGACAAAAAAGAAAAATGAATCCTTTGCTGATGATAGTATTCATATCATAAATGTATGGGATAATAACAAATGACAGTAAAAATAACGCTCTATGATATGCCAAACGAACTCTTGAGTTGCGGGTGTCCATGGGCGGCGGTAGTCACTTACCATCAGGTGACCCGTCTGCTCGTTTGCCCCCTATCGCATAAATAAAAAAAAAACAAGCGCAGGCATGAATACATTTGTCAATATTTTGTAACCCTGACTGCTAAGTCGGAGGTCGTAGGTTCGATTCCCACCCACGACAAATAATTGCATGATGAACACAAGAACACGTTTTCTGTGTCAGTATGTTTATCAGTAGTTACCATAGTAATCGAATCAGACCGCCATGTTATTATTATTACCAGTATTTACTACCTTGTACTTATTTAAACATAACGATACAATCGACTGCTAAGAGAATAATATTGCTCTTACTTGAATACATTTAGTCCAACTTCAGTGAGACATTCTTTTAAATTATATCGAGACGTATGTATGTCACGATTGGTCACGTCCAAGAAACAGTTATACCTTCGTCAATTCATATCAAACTTGAGCTTTAAGAAATTTTATAAAGCTATAAAAATACACGGTAACTGCATCAAAAAGTTTCCTGGACATAGAAAAAATTAATACTGCTTATATATTTTTTTTTACATAACTTAGCAAACCTTATAACAATATTCTATTTGCATTTAAAACCCCGTTATTGAGGAAGGCTAAAAAACTTCAATCTGCAATCCTCAGGAGCGGAGCAATGAGCATAAACGCAAGTGAAACTGCAGGGAACTAGTAAATATAATTGAGCTTGACTACAAAACTAATAATGGTCGACGTATTGTAAAATTAAAGACGTATTTCGATGTTTGAATTGCTTGGTCGTTACAGATTCTAATATTTATGGTTCTGAAATGTTTGTAAATGTTATACAATATGTAACTAGATTATAACCTTAGCGATTTGAGAGAGATTAGAGAACGATCAGATATTTTTACCGCAACATCAAGATTACGGAGCAGTAAAATATCAGGGTTGTGGGATACACGCTATTGCTTTTAATAATAAATTAAAGTATTCTTTGTATCATTTATGTCTAATATTTTCGATAATTTTCTATAGTTAAAGACACGCATGTCCAACTTGACACGACAGAAATGAAAATGTTACGATAGTCGGGACGGGGTAGAGATGTAGCTTCACTCTGCATCCTCTATCGCTTGTATCATGGGGAGTGTTCAGAGGAATTGTTCGGACTTATACCGGCTGCTGGTTTCCGCCATCGTCCTACGCGACAAAATATCCACCCCCATCACCTGGACGATTGGCACTCCACCACTGTGCCCTTCTCCAGAAGCTTTTTGCCTCGCACAACTAGCTTATGGAACAAATTGTCGCCTGCCGTATTTCCGAACCGATACTACCTTCAAACCTTCAAGAAAAGAGCGTACTCCTACCTAAAAGGCCGGCAACGCACTTGTGACTCTTGAGTTGCGGCTGTCCATGGGCGGCGGTAGTCATTTACCATCAGGTGACCCGTCTGCTCGTTTGCCCCCTATCGCATAAAAATAAAAACTAAACTGGATAGGACTCTGAATTAATGTATCCGTGTAGCTTTAGGATAGTACCGGTCCTGAGAAAACTACACAAAGACGCCAGGTAGTTTGGGAACGTTATGCGAAAAGACGAAAATTATATCATATCAAAAGAGCTCTGAGCATTCCGGAGCATAAGAAGTGCGAGGAGGACCTCCGTTTATTTTGGTGGACTAGTACGACCAAAACTGTAAAACCAAATAACATATAGGCATACAAGGAATAAGCAAAGATTCGATTATTTTCTCATAAAAGTAATAATAACCGCTTTAATCTAGTCGTTAACGCAGTTTCCACTCGATATGTTTAATAGCTTTCAATGAATACTGTACCCAATAGAAAAAGTATTTTTCGAATCAGAATGAAAGTTCCAAAGATGTTTATGTTAATCACTCTACAGCTTCTTAATATTAGTATAGACAAATATTGTTTTTTTTAAAGAGAATAACCAGTGTCATACATGCAAATCTGTTGAGGCATTAAGAAGTTATAGTGAAGAAAAAAAACTCACATATGAATGTATATACATTAACACAAAATATTACAATACTTTTTTTGGTCAGGCGTCTGAAAAGGTATTAAAAATATACGTACGTATTGCCATTAAAAATAGATTTAGAATGGATGTCGCAATTCTTGTGCAGCTGTGTCTTCTAGAAGCAGTTGGAGCAAAAACATTCTCATCCATGATTTTCGGATAGAGACAAAACTGCTTACTCCATAAACCAAAGTTAAAAAAAAAAGCTTAGAAATTTTAATAAGAACTTCTGGAATTATCTTTTTTTAACACCCTTCTTTTGTTCTAAAATTATACACACATAATAATAACTGTAAAAGGTTTTCGTTGCCAATTCAAGTCTTTTCAATTATATTCTTTTTTAATTTATAATGTCACGCTCCAGCACACTATAACACAAACAAACACACAAAACATTTTTAGGTAAGTAACACAGTGTTGTGTTCAATCGTGCTTAGACCACACTACATTAAAGCTGACAGGGGAAATATTGAACCGAGTAATAATGCTTACGATGTGCTCTTAATTCCGTATACAATCGAGCACAGTGCCGTATTACTAAACAAGAGTCAATACAAGGGAGTACGAAAAGATAAGACTCTCATACGGTACTTTTACATTCATGGTGAATAACATTATTCTGTTGAACTGCCATCATCACTTATTAAATCTACACAATACACTTAATAAGCTGCTCAATCTCTTCGCCTCGGTGTCTTAAAAGAGGCGACTGTATCTAGCTATCAGACAGTGTGGATCTTTGTATACAGTCATACAGTGCCCAGCTGACGGCAATAGGGTTGCCCCTGTTACCCTAAAACTTTAAAATGATGTTGTTAAATACACCTCTCCCTCACCTCTTAGGGGATTGATTCACTTGTGCCGTTACTGTACAATACTCGTCACTGTCAACATTCCCTATGTTTAATCAAATTGATGTCAATAGTTTTTGGCATCAATATTTTAACCCATTTCTGACCAAAAGTTCATATACATAAGCCAGGAACAGGTGAGCTTCATACGCCTTACTAAAAAAATATATCTCCGAAAGTTATTACGTATCAATAAATTTAATTGTATTTATTTCTAGTGACAATGAATGCGACTGTATTTTGTACAAAACCTTGTATCTTTTGAGAGATTCTACGCACTCATTTATTTTACAGTTTCACCTACTTACTACAGAATGACGCCACAAGATAATCAAGTGTTTTTATTTTATCAATAATTTACGAGTAACCTCATACACAATTTCTCAATCAAGTTATACGACACCAATGACAAAAGGGTTGACATTGACTGCCACTAAAAAATAAGTCTTTAATCTATTTTGGGAAAAAGAAATCTAATATATGGTTAAAAAGAAACTTTAAGAGATAATGACTCTAGTGTGCACGGATGTCGCAGAGGTTTAAGTGGTCACCTCGCCACTAAGCTGCCGCGCGTTGTGGGTTCGCTCTCCTCAGAGTTTACTTTGTATAAACCTTAAATTCTTGTTCTGAGTCTGGGTGTCATATAATGGACACAAAGGTCCGTTATTTGAATTTTTGTAAAATCCTCAGAGATAGAGAAAAAAATCACAGTGCAGGAGTTGTCTTTTTATAAAAATAAATAATTGACTTTTAAAAGTAGATAACCGTCTTCAATGCGCATTTGCAATTACTTTGCGCAATACTTTCAATCGTAAAGATATTCAATTTAAAAATGTATTCATAATTTTAATGATAAATCCCAGGGTCCATGATCAAATTCTGATTTAGATTCAATGGAACAGTTCAGGTATAATTTTTATTACGTACACCATTTGTCGCGCACATACTCAATGCAAATTTAAAACTTATATGGTTTTCTCATGGATGCCAATTGCCATGGATGCCAGAACTGGACCAAATTGAAATGGGACCACACGGGAAGCATCAACTTTCAAATAACAAAAAAAACATATAAATCGGTTCACGCAGTCGAAAGTTCTGAGGTAACAAACAAAAAAATACGAATCGAATCGAGAACCTCCTCCTTTTTTGAAGGAGGTTAAGAAGGAAACAGAACGCCTTTCACGCGGACAATACTTGGAGACCTATATTTGGCTAACCTTCACTCTTGGCTTTTTTTTTTTATACTATAGGGGGACAGACGAACAGACGGGTCACCTGATGGTAAGTGACAACCGCCGTCCATGGACATCCGCTTCTCAAGAGTTGCAAGTGCGCTGCTCGCCTATGAGGGTGATGAGGGATGGGGGATGCAGGGAGCGGAAAGAAGAGAGGGGGATGAGGAGAAAGGAGATGAGGGGAGAGGAAAGGGGAGAGGGGGATTTGGGCCTCCGGAACCTCACTCATTTAGGGGAAATGCAACGCAAGCGTTACTTTACAACCGATTTTCTGTGAGGCCGTGGTATCGCACCGGTCGAGCCGGCCCATTCGTGCCTACCACTGAATTTGGCTTTGTTACGTAACGGTAATTATGATGGCTTAACTGGTTCAATCCGGATACAATCGTTATTTGTGTTCTTATAGGTCACACCTCTAAATGTAGACCAGCTCTTTAAAAATACATACAGAAGTTTCAGAATGCAATAGGATGTCTACTGTTGAACATATTTCTCTCACAGATTCTTTAATTAAGGAGTCTTAAGACGCCGTTATCCATCAGTTGACTGCCACCATAATCATTGCATTGGGAATATATTCGTCTAGTATGGAGGATGACCCACGATTTGTTTTCAACACCATGATGATATGTAAGGGCAAATCAAGACTTTTTTGAACCTATAAATAGCTTGTTTCTTTAACGTATTACTTCGTTCCGAATCAAATTTTGAAGAGAAACGACTAAGAATAGCTATCATTTCCGCTCATTGGGAGACTGAAATGGCTTATATTTCGAGGCTTATAGTTAACAACTGTGTACATATATCTAACTTTGCCTGACTAATGATGATTTGATGATTTTGATTTTCATTTTAAATTCTATTAGTCATTACAAGTTACACTTATTAGTTAATGAACTAAGGCACCGCTTTCGTAAATAATATGTAAAAAATTATGCGTAGTGAAATTAAATAAGATAAAAAATGAAACTTACATAAGAGCCAATAAAACGCCATGACTCGACTCAACACCAAATACAACGACACCAGACTGCCATAATTCAGCAGAGAGAAACGACCTCTCCTCAATTGGTGTAAACATCAAGATACCAATGTTCAATATTCAATTGATTCAATGTGCGCTTCAGGCGCTTTGACCCTAGAGACCAACATGAACAATGAGCATGTAAAGGCATCAACATTTATTTTATCCAGTCTACATATTAATAGGCCGTGTGGTTCTTACCGCATCTCTTCCCATTGGTATTATAAAAGGCGACTAAGGACTAATAGGCCTGGTTGACGGCAAATGGTTTTCCTCCTATTATGTAGGTAGAACAATATTATACTCGGTAAAGTGATAGCGTTGCAAATGCCTCTGGCTTCTTCTGAGTGGGTATGCGATAATGTTTGTTTATAAGTCTCTGAATGTAAGTAAAAATGTTTAACTCATGTAGTGTTATCAGTGAAGAGCATACAAAGCCTAATCTGTACAGTTGATGTGTGTACTTATCCGCCTTATAACATTTTAAGGTCTCATGAACAATACCGTCTCAATAGGTATAAGTTACGAAAAGGGTATAGCCGGATAAGTATGACGATCCGGCCCCCAAATGGGAACCTATATCGAAACTTATGTTCCAATATCGCCTTGATGTACAAACACAATTTATGTACTTTTCGCGGCCAGCTTTCGCTTTGACCTTGAGATATGGGTAAAAATAATCGCACGCATGACTTTTATTCAAAGTCATATATTTCAAAAAATAATTACGCTAGAGAGTTGGGACCAACGCGAGTTTTTAGATTACATTGCAGAGTATATCATATATTATTTTCATACTTTTAGAGTATATTTATATATAAAAAAAATTAAAAAATAAGTAAATCATAATTTTTTTTTCGTGTTCTCTGAGACTTACAATCACGAAAATAATATATGTTATGCTCCTTTATGTGCTCTATTACTCATAAAAATTTGGTAAAAAAAAAAATTGGTGCAACACTTTGAAAAAAAAAAATGTGATTAGCGTCTTCTACTATACCCTTTCGATATAGGATCGTCATACTTATCCGGCTATACCCTTTACACAAAACATATGACATTTTGCTTGTTGTGTGACATGCTTTGTTCCGCCTTCCTTGATGCACAAATCTTTGGTCATACAGCCCGTTTACCTATAATATAAAACGATATGGAAATAATGGTAGCTTTGCGGCATATATACAAACTTAGGGGGCCCGCATTTTCCTACAAGCTAAAACTGCCCATGTCTAAAATTAAGGCGACTAAACCAAGTAATAACGGGTCTTGGTCCTTTTAACAAACATTTGTTTAATATAGATGTAACCGACAGCCCCCTCTGCAGAGCTTGCTTGGAGGAGTAAGAGAAGTTGCCTACATCCTACTGGAGCGCACAGAAATGGCCTATACTAGGCATAAAACCTGGGAGCGCCAAGGGCTCTCCTCGAGATCATCGGCGACACCAGATGTTTGTTAAATTATCTTGAGCAATTGGGATGGCAATAACAGCTATTAGTATAGCCACACAAAACACACTTACATATTTCTAGATATATCAACCAAGATATACATATTTATAAATAAACTACACCATTATAGAACAAAACAAATTAGGAGATTCAACAACCTCTGGTTTAGCTGACCGCTCACTTTTTGGCTAGAGTAGCCAAAGTGTGAATCTAACTGCACCTGCTTTTAGTTTTCAAGACAGCTACAATACTGGAATATTAGAGTAAATAGGTTTCTCTTGGATAGGTTTCCTATCTTCATCTTCACTGTTTACTATTGATTGGGTGAAATAGAAGTCAGATACCCATTCTGACTAACAAAAATGCAAAAGTATACAACTTGTTACTATGTATAATCTCCTCCAATTCCTAAAGAACTGTATATTTCCTTATTAATGTATTACACCAATATTTTACAGTCAATAATCTTTTCACGGAATGAAAGTTGAAGAAGCAAAAAAGCTATGTCAGAATCATAGAAATGGAAGGAAGCGGTCTCTGCCTACCCCTAGGCGTCATATCATGTATGTATGTATATAATATTCTTTTTAATAAAAAACAATACAGTGTAAAACAATTTTGTTTTTTATATAACAAAAGAACACCCAGACTCTGTGGATCAAACAAATTTTTGTCCCATGTGGGAATCGAACCCACAACTGGCTCAGCAGTCAGGGTGACTAACCACTAGACCAACAGGCCATATGGGGTAAACCAGTTAATATTATTTATCTATCAGTACATTGTAAAGTATAAGGTGTCCTAACACTTGTTTCCAAAGTATATATATCGGTAATATCAGACTTCAAACATATGTTGGTACAGTAGGGCTTGAATGTAAACAGTATGCAGATACTTTGTAACTGTAGAAGGCTAGATCAGCGTCAAGCAATCAGATCAGCATAAAATATCAGCATCTTTTTAAACATCAAAACTGATATGAACATGTACTGAATATACCATTTAGTAAATGTTTGTATAAAATCCTTAAGCATGACATCACTATGTTGTTCTCAAATCTTTCAAATCAAAATGTATGATTGTAAATGAACCATTAAAATGGTACACTCTTATTTGAGGCAGAAATGTAAAAAAAATAAGTGAAAGGTAACCTCCAGCTTGTTTTTACATAACTATTATATATAACTATACTATATGTTTTTATATAACTATAATGATGCAGTCAATACATTGGTAAGTAAAACAAGAAAAATTACTTAAAAAGTTTGCAATGGTAAAGAGGTAAATGAAGTTTATAATATCACAACAAGCAATAAACACAGCTATTTTTTTTTATGTAACACTTTTTGTATTTTTTTTATAAAATGGAATTATATATTTTATAATATAGGACTGATAAACAGACAGGTTACCTGATGGGAAGTGACAACCTCCGTCCAATAACACCTGTAACTCAAGACTCGTAAGTGTGTTATCCGCCTTTGGTGATGAGGGATGATGGGATGCGGGAAGGGGAAAGAAGAAAGGGTGGATGAGGAAATGGGAAAGAGGAGAGGGGGAGCTGGGCCTCCGGAAACCTCACTAATTTCGGGGAAATCCAATTCAGTGCTTCTCAACGGGTTTTCTGTTAGGCTGTGGTATCGCACCGGTCGAGCCGGCCCATTCGTGCCATAGCATGGCTCTACTACTACTTTTAAAAGTACCAGTTTCACTTGGTCCCTCAATAATGGAAATAAATACATAAAAAATTGTTAATAGATTAATTTCATTACGTAGATATATATTTAAATAAGCCACGTGGTGGTAAATTGGTGCATTCCATGGAATATGGTTTTTATGAACATAGCTATAATGAGCATGGAAATAAATACAAAATTAAGTAAAATATAACAGAAACTCACCATCTTTATATGCTTGTCGTATCGTGTAATCTTGGGCACCATAATTGCGCACGTTTTGATGGTTTTCAAGCATATTATCACCCGGAAAACTCATTTTTATTAAACCAATTTTCCTACCGATTTAACCTATTTAAATAAAAGTTCTTCATAGATATTGTAGCTAATCTACACTAACCTAAGCTAATTACACAGATGATAAACAGAGTACAAAAAATACTTTTTAAATAAAAATTATTACATTATAGGTCACACGGCATCTCGTAAAAAGTGAAACGTGAAACTGACATTTGATATTTTTTATTACTAAGTTAGGATTAAGGATGTGTAATGTGCTTTTAGAGTCTTAGTTATCAACGGAAACCGGTTAATATTAAACAATTTAATATTAAATATTAAAGAATTTATTTGTTTTTATTTATTTGGACATAATAAATACAATACATATTTCACGATACATTAAAAGATTGGTTTTTATAATACACTTTAAAATCTATAACAAACGATTTAAGGATAGTCTACCGGCTTCACGTGAATGTGCCAGATTCTTGTTCGAATAAGGGCCCCTTGCTCGTGACCCACAATAAAAAATAATTAATTGAAAAGTAGTTTCAATTGATTATTTTAATTCTGGGTATTTTTTATAATAATTTTATGTGTTAGTGCGTATATTTTTCATTTTAAAAGGTGAAACTAATGTTCCTAAGCTTTTCTACTAATGTAACATAACAATAGAGACTAATCACACTAACACACACATGTTTTCTTAAGGCTCTTATGTGATTATTTTTTAGAATAGTTTTGAAATATCCGGCTATCCGACACATTGACACATCACTAAATCTAACTTCACATTTAAAGTAAATTGCATCATTACAAAAGTGCGTTCAGAAACAATAGTGCAATTATTGTAAATAATTTATTGAAAATTACTGTGATCGCAATGTTGACCCTTTCATTGGAATGTTACCAAGCATGGTCTAATGCAGCGACAGCACGGGATGTTAAGACCAACACATTAAAGAAGCAATCTAACTTTGCCTCCAGGTCCCTCAAAAGAGTAATTGCTGGGGCGAAGTCGGCTCACATCGGCAGAATTGGCGAGGGACTAGTGAGTCTCCCCTCCGGAACTCGTGCATTCTGGTCTCTTGCCAAAGCTGTCCAGGGGAACTTTTGTAAGCCATCCCTTCCACCTCTGCGCATAGAAGATAATTCGTTGGCCCACGACGCTAAAGAAAAAACCGATCTTCTGGGCAAACTCTTTGCGTCCAACTCGACCCTGGACGACGGGGGAAACGCACCGTCGACCATACCGCAGTGCAAGAGCCGCATGCCAGAAGTCCGGTTTACACAAAGGGCAGTGCGGAAAGCGCTTCTTTCCCTCGACGTTCATAAGTCGAGTGGGCTCGATAGAATCTCTCCTATCGTGCTGAAGCCGTGTGCTCCAGAGTTAGCACCGGTTTTAACGCGCCTTTATCGGCTTTCCTACTCTCTTGGCGTAGTCCCGAACTCATGGAAGACAGCTCTAGTGCACCCAATCCCTAAAAAAGGAGATCGCTCGGATCCGTCCAACTACAGACCCATAGCCATCACCTCCTTGTTCTCCAAGATAATGGAATCCATTGTTAACTGCCAGCTCCTCCGGTACTTAGAAGACCACCAGCTCCTCAATGATCGACAATACGGGTTCCGTCAGGGTCGTTCAGCTGGTGATCTTCTCGTATACTTGACTCACCGGTGGGCACAGGCGATCGAGACCAAGGGGGAAGCGTTGGCCGTTAGTTTGGACGTGGCGAAGGCCTTCGATCGGGTCTGGCACAAAGCGCTCCTTAAGAAGCTTCCTTCCTATGGGCTTCCCGAGAAACTGTGCAATTAGCTCACCAGTTTTCTTACAGACAGAAGCATCAAGGTCGTTGTTGACGGTGCATGCTCCGACTCAAAGTCTGTTAATTCTGGTGTCCCACAAGGCTGTGTGCTATCACCCACGCTGTTTCTTCTGCATATCAATGACATGCTGCAGATTAGCAGCATCCATTGCTATGCGGACGATAGCACGAGTGATGCCCTTTACACCGGCCGCGCTATCATTTCTCGGGTAAACGTCATCGAAAGCCGATCCAAACTTGTGTCTGAAATCGAAACTTCTTTATCAAAAGTTTCAGATTGGGGTCGACTTAACCTAGTCCAATTTAACACCACGAAGACACAGGTTTGCGCGTTCACCGCTAAAAATATGCCATTGGTCGTATCACCTCAATTTGAAAGCACTTCCCTAACTACATCAGCCACTATCGGAATCCTTGGCGTCGATATATCAAGCGAAGTCCAGTTTCGCGGTCACTTAGAGAGTAAGGCCATATTAGCCTCAAAGAAGCTTGGTGTGCTAAACAGATCGAGATAGTATTTTACTCCGGCCCACCGCCTGCAACTTTATAAGGCGCAGGTTCGGCCGCACATGGAATACTGTTCTCATCTCTATGCAGGTGCACCCAAGTACCAGCTTCTCCCTCTTGACCGCATTCAACGGAGAGCGACTCGCATCATCGACTGCCAATATATTTCTGATCGACTTGACACCTTGGTGTTGCGTAGAGATGTAGCTTCACTCTGCATCCTCTATCGCTTGTATCATGGGGAGTGTTCAGAGGAATTGTTTGGACTTATACCGGCTGCTGGTTTCCGCCATCGTCCTACGCGACAAAATATCCACCCCCATCACCTGGACGATTGGCACTCCACCACTGTGCGCTTCTCGAGAAGCTTTTTGCCTCGCACAACCAGCTTATGGATCAAATTGTCGCCTGCCGTATTTCCGAACCGATACGACCTTCAAACCTTCAAGAAGAGAGCGTACCTCTACCTAAAAGGCCGGCAACGCACTTGTGACTCTTGAGTTGCGGGTGTCCATGGGCGGCGGTAGTCACTTACCATCAGGTGACTCGTCTGCTCGTTTGCCATCTATCGCATAAAAAAAAAACGTACGGGTCATCTATCGTATGGTATCTTACTACCGCCTAAGATGAACACCTGCAACTTCACTACAGTTGTATTGTGGTCACCTCCGCATACAGAAACATATCAACACCATCTAGCGAAGACAAGTCGAACTACGTACCAACTTCACTAATGACGTAGTACGATACTGAATCACGATAATAAAGCTCACGCGTCGATTACTATACAAACAGTTTATCTGTCAATTTTATTCATTAATTCTTTTTTCTTTTTAAAGCTCCATATGATTTTTACTGTATTCCAGTTTTTTTTGTTGTTTGGCGACCTGTTAAAGTCTTGTAATTCGTAAAAAAAAATCTGTTCCCAATGTTACAGAAGTTCCTATATCCGCTGTACATTATTTTGAGAGATGTATTGTAAGAATTCCGTTTTAGCTTTTTGTGTAAGATTCCACGTAAACTCCATTACGTTCTAATTGGGACCTATTGACTGTATTATTTATTGTACGTAAATTCATCGTTACCACATAAATATTGGTACTGGGTTGGTGTATTTAATGATGAATATAATGAAACGAATATAAATATAAAATTATTTTATTTAACACATTGCGCATCAATGGCACCACGACAAGGCACGTTATCACTCGTTACAAATAATATCATCTATATACATGTACCGACAACTAGAATAACTCGTTGTTAACGTTATATCATTTCGGGTGATCCATTTTAAAATATAACTCTAGTGAAACACAACCAAAAAATAAACAGCCAATATCTTCTTGAATAATCAGCCCCATAAAAAGATATTACAAAATATAACTTTAAAGTAAAGTAATAAAATATAATTTCATTTGCACTTTTATCTCATAGGTTAGGTCCACTCACTAACTTCCAGAGGCCCGAATTCATACACTTTTAGGTAATGTTTTAGGTAATAATAATGAAATGAATAATTGTTCCCCTTCTAAAATCCTCAAACTCGTCAAAACCAAATACTAACACATGTTCTCAAAAGAAAGTTGTAATAATAATTTATTATCAATTCATAAAACTTTTTACAAGTTCTATATGAAATCACCCGAAACAATATGTATAATAAAACTATTTTAATACTGAACTAAATTAATAAATAACATAATTATACATCATTCATATTAATGACTAATTCTCAATAACAAAAAAATTGTCATTCGGACAAGAATCAAAACCAAGCTAAGAATATCTGTATAATTAAACACATTAAAACTATACAGAGTGAAATAACTGTGTACCATATTATTAAATTTTAATTCTGTGCTTTGGTTGACGGTTGACCGCATGACGTTATTTTTAAGGCAACGAACACTAAGCATGTTAAGTTGGTTATTTTTCGTATTAGGGATATTTTTAAAATTCAAATATTTAACTTTTACAATCTATAATTGAACTTGCAATATATGTTAATTTGGGTCAGATCTACATTTGATCCACTTCCCAGTGTCCAACTGAGCTAAAATTTTGCATACACCTTCAGTTCCAATGAAAATGCATTTTTATGATGGGCGAGCGAGACCTGAATCTGATTCTAATATCTTGTGGTAAAGAATATTTATTCAATTAATTTATTCTATTCATTTAGCCCTCCCAGGGGGTTCAAGAACAGCCTTGAGATAGTACTTTGGCATCTTTGCAAGGCACTACTTGATATATACATTATTTTAGTTACAATTAACCTTCTTGTAAAACTGTCGGATTTCCCTAGTTTAAATATATACTATCCAAATAAATATTATTTTTATTTCGCGATTATTTAAACACAATTTCATCTTATCCTTACACAACCAAAAATAAATGAATATAAAAAGAATTAATCAATTCATACCCCAATCAACTTAAATATAGTATTTAGAATGGAAAATTTAAGTAATCAGTAATTATATAATTTAAAAATCATTTAATTATTACTACAGGGTAAAAATCTGCACCTATGCAGTATTACTACTTCTATATTCTTGCAAAGAAACGAAACTTGTGCGCACTAGAAGTTGTTTGCTTTTACTAATAAATGACATCACTTACTTGACTATTAAGTTTTGTGCGTTGTATTTGTCTATATTTCTCATACAAATAAACATATTTTTCTATATCAAAACACTTTATTTTATAATGTGTTAACTGTTTGATTGTACATAGCCAGGGCTGGCACTAGAGTCAGCTAACATTTAATGTATTTTTTCTAATAAAAAAAATTAAACTAAGCCAACCAGCCCAGTTATTTTACCTTACGCAATATCATTATTTGGTCCAGCCCTGACACACTTCAAACTAACAATAGTCGCCGGAGATTACATAGGTATAAAATAAGCTACTATAATTAGTTAAAAATATTTACAACTGTATAACATAATGTGATGTCTTATTATTATTATTATTATTAAATCGTTCAAAATAAAAATAAAACGTTATGATAATGAATTAACTCAAATACACATACTTAGTAACAATAGTATAAGATGTGAAATGATTGTGTTATAACACAATAGTTTGGTACAGTTTATTTAAATTATATGCAATATTAAGAAGCATGTAAAGGAGCCTATTATACACTAGCCGATCTCACTTCCTCAATAAACGGGCTAACTTATGCAATAATACTTTTTTAAATCGAATAAGGACTTCCTGAGACTAGCAAGTTCAAACAATCTCTGTCTCTTTACAATATCAAAAGTATAGATATGACTCCCATTAGAATACCATTCATAGGTCATTCATAGGCCTTCCACAAGAATGTCGCTTGAATGATCTATTTAAGATGATGATGATAAGAGGCCTTTACATGTGTGTGTATATATATCTATATATATATATATAGATATATAATGCCCTTTTATATGTTTCTTGATACACATTTTGTGAAGGTAACGGACTATAAAAAACAAACGAGTTAAGGACCGTTATCTCATATATTTTTTAATTGTTATATAGCTATTAACAAGCTTTAGTGACATCCTTAACAATTTTTTTTTTTGTGGACGAAATTAACATCGGCTGGCTAACACTAGCTAGAACGAATTCGAATCAGAGGAAGTTAAAGAATGATATTCAGTGAGGAATCCTCATTGTTTTTGAACGAAGGAAGCTTTTCGCCAACGGAAGAGATAAGCTGATGCATCCAATGTCGGGTGTATACCTTCGCCAGTCTCTCTGATTAGCAGAGAGCACCGCTAGGGGGAGCTACAGTTCGATGTCTGTCGAACCAAGCCATGGATACTGCAACGATCAAGAGATTCCTTAACCTTTGTAAATAATCAGAAAGGTCGATATAGAAACTTTAACAGGATATTTTTCTTATCTTAAAGTGGGCCAAGATTCTATCGATAGACAGAGTACTCAACTATAAATAACATTGAAGCCATTCGATTGTCAAGTACGAAACCCGTATACAATTTTAACTAGTACTTGTTCAACACTGACAGACATTGTTGAATAATAAACAAGGGTTACACATGACTAGTATTCACGTTAACCGCACCAATTATTCATTAATAACAGATAAGTATTTCATATTGGAAAAATGGTATGATTTCAGTAAGATATAACCAGTTGAACTTGATATCACTAAATCATTATTGCAATTTTAAATCATGGAATTTGAAGGAATCCAGTATGTTACGTAATTTGTATAAATACATATTTAAAAATCCGAAACCGAACAATATATAAAATAATATTCCATAACGTTAATATTTTATTGATATATCATTTAAGTAAAGATAACTATTAAGACACATTACAATCTTAAAAATAGATTTCAAGTTTTGTTTAATAAGTTAATAAGATTCTTACATTTAAAATATTAAGACGCGTTTACTCGTTCTCAAAGGTCGTAATTCGCATATACTTCGTCTACTTTAATAGCATATAAATGTACAAAAAAAGCTTTATATTTTGTTCAATATCTCACTACAAATTTCATATATTTGTATATTATTTTAAGTCACAAATATTACTTTCAAAGGCCACACTAATGTAAATTGACAAGGCAATGTTTACTGCACTGATGACGTAATAGTTATAGAAAGTCGTCTGGTTTTTTTTTTACTAGAGTAAAGACAACTCGTATGCGTCGTTAGTATACATACATGTATCTATTTACCGATATATCTTTTTACAATCGTTATATTGACATAAGATAAACAAAGGCAGATAATACTTATTCAAATTAGCTTACTTATTATGAAGTCACGTTATTAGCAGTTCATTCGGCGCACGCAAATTTGTACCTTTTCACATAGTTAATAAGGTTAAATTTCCAAGGTGAGGTGTGTGTGCTAGGCCCGCGCACTGGCGGGGTGGTAGGTGATGACGTTGTGCGCGTGTGTGAAGGGCGGCAGGGGCGAGGAGTGCGCGGGCGGCAGGGAGGCCTGCAGCGCGCGCGTCTTGCCGCCCAGTGTGCAGCGTGTAGTGGCACCGCTCTCCACCTCCACCACCAGCTCTTGGTTAGTCAACCTGATCAAATAAAACTAAATCAACAAAAACCGACTCTAGATACTCATTTTTCGCTTTGAAGGTTGCGAATTTGATTCAGTCCATACAAAAATTGTACATACATACATATGCTCACACCTTATTCGCGTCCAGGGTAGACTTAAACGGTAAAACGCCATTTGCCACGACCCTGTCACACAACTTTTGCCTCGTCGACATTCCTCAGTCCTTTCACACTCGCTCGTAGGTTAAGGGTACTTTTAAGTGGGCCCTTTTTTAGTGTACCGCCGATCCGGTCAGTACGTATACTGACCGGATCGGCGGTCTCTCTGGGCCTACCTGCGCCGACTCGCCACTCGCAGAAGCCTTATAAATTTCTTTACACAGTAGCTCTTCACTCATCCTTTTTAGGTGTAAACGAATATTTTTGTATGCAAAGTTTAGTATGCAAAACTATGTAAATATGTGAAAGTGAAAGTTTATTGCGATTCATGTGGAGTTTACTTATACGCAGACATCTTGATAACTTAAATATATATGTAGATACGTATTTAAATTATAAGACGGCCGACAATCACATGAAACTTAACTCCTTATCAATATGATTAGACCGTTGATAAATCTAATAACAATCTGTAAGTCAGTACTTACATATTATATCTGTTAGCTAGTACACCGACTAACTCTCCGACTAAATCGTGTGTCGCCACGAGCCCCACCACCAGGTCGTTCTTCGCTGAAGGTATACAGATCACCACCAGCTGGGCATCAGAACTCATTATCCTCAAAGCTCCAACCTGCAAATAAAAATATACGACAAAAACGTAAATATAAGTTAATATAAACCAGAGAATAGATTTTCTCGCAAGCTGCAAAACTACGGATACTAACCCTACCTGGGTTAGCATCCGATAACGGGTCATGGTCCTTTTAACAAACATCTGTTTAATATACGTGTAACCGACAGCCCCCTCTGAAGAGCATACTTGGAGGAGGAAGAGACGGCTGCTCACATCCTTCTGAAGTGCACAGGAGTGGCCACTTATCGGCCCAAACTCCTGGGATCGCCAAGGACTCTCCACGAGATCATCGGAGACACTAGAGGGTTGCTAAATTATCTTGAGGAGTTTTGAAGGCAACAGCAGCCATTCACCCACCCTGTCACGTAAAACAGGCGCAAGGAAGACGTCGAGTTGCGGATAATAGACTAATAACCAAACCAGAGTATGTGGTCTACATGGGTGTGTGGACTAGACGGGTGTGTAAACTAGACAGCTATTAGTATTGGATTACGCGGGCTAATATCCGCAACTCGACTTCTTCTTTTCGCCTGTTTTGTTTTGCATGACAGGGGAATGGCTGCTATTGCCATCCCAACTTCTCAAGACAGCCAACCTCTCAACGTCAGACTCCCAATTAGATAGAATAGGTGACATATAAAAATATATATACCTCAGTTATAGGAGTGGGTTTCTTAAGCGGCTTAAAAGTATTTGCATCTAGTTTGAATATTAACGAGTCCGTGATGAGTAGACACCTCTCAGCCAGTTTGTTGTAACGGTTAAACTTGTGAATTTTACACGAAAACAGTGGCCGCCCGATCTTCTGTGACTTTTGGAGAGACGCGAACTGGGATTGATAGGCCGCTGTAATAAAATATGATACATTGTAGAAACACACATAATGTAACATATTTATGTGTAAATGACATTCATAGTTTGATGTTTTTAGGACGCATTAGAACTGATTCCTGTATCGCGTGTCTCGCCTATTACAAACATAGAAGCAATGAATACAAAGAAAATACTCATATGGATCACACCGCTTTTATCCAGTGTGGGAATCGAACCCCCCCTCCCCCTCCGGCTTAGCAGTCAGGGTCATTAACCACTAGACCCACAGGCCAGTCTTTCCAATTGGATAGCAAGTATTGTTGATAAGTGGCCATCTGATGGTAAGTGATCTACTACTACTACTACTACTTGAACTCGAAAGTTTCAAGGGCGCTGTCCGTTTTTGAGGGTGATAAGGGAAAGAAATAATGAATAGATGGTACCGTCACAATGGTAGAGCCATGCTTAGCCACGAATGGACCGGCTCAACAGATACAATACCACGGCCTCACAGAAAGCCGGTTATGAAGTAAGGTTTGCGTTGAATGTCCCCGAATAAGTGAGGATTCTGGAGGCCCAACTCCCCCTATTCCCTTTCCTGTCCCCTTATCCCCCCTCTCTTCTTTCCCCTCAAGACATTCCTCCATCCCTCATCACCCTCAAAGGCGGGCAGCCCACTTACGACTCTTGAGTTGCAGGTGTCCATGGTCGGGGTTGTCACTTACCATCAGATGACCCGTCTGTTCGTCTATCCCCCTATAGTTTAAAAAGAATAGATGGCGAAAGTGTTGTATGGTGAATGCGGCACTGACCGGCCGCGGCGTTGTACTTGTAGTCGGCGAGGTAGTCGCCAGCCCACGTGCGCGCGGGGCCCCAGTCGGCGCGGCGGCGGCGCAGCGCGCTGGCGGCGCTGATCTTGAGCTTCAGCTGCGGCCACTGCTCGCGCGGCACGGGCTTTAGCGTGAGGAAGGCGCGCCAGCGGCGGTACGCGGCCTGCAGCAGCGCGCCCGCTACGCCGCGCGGTGCGACCGGCCAGCGCCGCATCACGCCGCGCCCGCGCTGCAGCTCCGCCTGCAGCTCGCCGATGTAGCGCCGGTACTTGTAGCGTCTGCCGAACCACTCCACTATACTCACTCATCCTACTTCGAATAACAATAGATTCGGGACAAAGGTATATTAGGTAGGTCGCACTCAAAGTTTTTAGGAACTTTTTAGGTTAAGAATTAGGTACTCGTTGGGAATCTGTAGATTTGTAATGAATTCATATCCCATTTGTTTTTACAATTTAAAAAGTGTGTGTCGTGCAGTTGTATTATTCTGTTTTTTATTTTCTAAAAACTTTTAGTATGACCCCCGTATAACTGGAACAGCACTTTTTTTGTCTGTAGCATAATTACTAAGGTTTCGGATTTGCAATCGAATGGTTCGAACCGCACCGTCAGTCGTGACGTTCCATTCGGACGGAATCCACTTTTGGGAATTAGGGAAAATTTGGGAGTATATAAACAGAAAAGGGAATCCATCCATGAAAAATGGGAAAGGGAAAGTGCTTATGCAGATGGGAGTAGGGAGTGTATAAGCCATAACTGAAGCAAGTTCGGGTCGCATACCTATATCTTAGTAGTGCTAGTAGTACATAATAATAGACAGAATTACTCACTTCCAGGCGTTAAATATGACTAGTGCAGCCTTCATCTTCCTGTACCTCATCCTCGCGATAGTCCCTCTCCAAAGCTTCTGCAGCAGTATGACGATGGAAGGAATCAGTTCAGCGCGCGCGGCCTCCAGACTGTGTAAGGTCTTGGCGCTCCTGTGTACCGTAAGACAAAGATTTCAGTATGTAATTGCAGATAAAACTTAAAAATAAAACTAATATGTCAACGCATAAAGGATATAACTGGCCTCAATGAGCTTCTAAAAAAAATATGGATGGGATTGTATTTCCAACTACCCACAGAAAATAATATTTATATCGGTCTATAAGATGGTTAATTCCCTAAAAATTATGAGTGAATATTTTTTCCTTTATTCTTCGACTTCTATTTTTTTTATATTTCAAAAAGATTCATAGATTGACACAAGGCAAAGTATTTCTCAACAGCTGGTTTTAACAAACAAGCTAATAATTTAAGTGATTAAAAACACAACCACCCTAAAAAAAATAAAAAAAAATGTTATATTTATTTTACATACATAAATGAGTAATTAACACCCACATTTGCCGATTACAATTTTTTAAATAAAAAAAATATATATATAGGTACTTTCTGTCGGGATCAGATATTGATTCTAACAATACCACATACAACTACATCTATTCAAACATTTAAAAGTAAGGGTGGAAAATACATACAAGAACCCTTAAAAAATTACCTTTCTTTTTTGAGTAGGCATATAAAAAAGAAAAACTTAACTCTACAGCACACCACTGACCTTATAAAGAGCTTCGTGTGACCAAATTGTACATCTGTAACATTAAGGTCTCTCAGCAGCACCATTACAGCATCCTTATCCGAGTTACCGCGGAAATTGGGCCACGTGTACTGTGACAGCATCTTGTATCGCTTCAGGAACCTGTCGTACCTCTGACGGGAAGCGAACCCGGCGCGACGCACTCGCACGTTTTCCACCAAACCAAGGTACGCGACTTGGTGACGTACCTATAAAGAATACAATTAATGACTGCTCTGTCGGTGTAGCGGTGGGTCTGACTGCCGGTTATATATATTTTTTTGGGGACAGACGAACAGACGGGTCATCTGATGGTAAGTGACAACCGCCGTCTATGGCCACCTGCAATTCAAGAGTCGTAAATGCGCTGCCCGTCGTTGAAGGTGATGAGGGATGGTACTGGGGGAATGCGGAAAGGGGAAAGAAGATATGGGAAAGAGGAGAGGAAAAAGGGTATATTGGGAAGTGGGCCTCCGGAGACCTCACTAAGAATAAGTCGTGGCAGGATAAAGAAATCTAAATACTTGTACTTTAAAAAACATTACACTTCTTTTGTTGGTAGTAGTGTAAGAATAGATTTTGTTTTGCATTTTGAACGTGTGAAGAGTTCATGCAGTAGATTAGAGTATAACATATAATTGGTGGTGCATTGGTGTTCATTAAAATATTGTTTTATGATCTATATAATTATTTATATAGATCATATTATAGATATATATTTATATAATTATTATTTTGTTTTTAAAGACCACTCCCGCACCACGAACTGTTCTTTTGGGACCTTAGAAACCTACAAACAACGAACAATAAAGACGCGGGACAGCTATTTGTGGATTACACAAATAAGCCCTTAATTGTCCTTAATTTAATCCCGCACGGGAATCGAATCACTAAATCAAAATGTCAGTCGATATGAAGAGAATCTTACGAGCTGATCGTCCCAGGTGTTGGGCGTCTGCAGCGGGTTGGGCTTAACGCAACGCACGTAGAACGGCTCCTTGCTCTGCAGACCCGACACCAGCGACGACATTGAGTTGCGGAACAACGTCGCCGCTGACAGCGGACGCTTGGAGGTCTGCATAAAGAAAATTATTTATTGTTAAACTCTTATATTGTAATAATAATAACAACATAGTGATTGTAATTGTATATGTTTTCAATGGAACAGAAAAGGACAAAAGATTTTACATCTCCAAAATTAAGATGATGATACAGATGTCAAATATGAATTTTTAATATAACGCCGAGAAGGTTGTAACGATTACGAACAAATTATTTAAATAGGATTTAGCTCATTAGTCAACTAAAAATAATGTACCCCACCCAGATTAAAAAATATATAATATTTATGCATACCATTATTTACAAAAAACGGGAACTGATTCCACGACCATTGACGTCGCAGTCTATAGGACAACCACCGAACCACATACGTCCTCAAATTTGAAATGATATGAAACTATACATCTATCTAAACTAATATTCTTGTACCTGTTACCTTCTGACGGCAGATTTAGAAGCTAGTATACTGTGTACCTTCTGTATGTTGGTGGCGCCCTCGGGCCACATGTGCGATAGAGAGGCGTTGTGCGAGGAGTGCAGCAGGCGCTTGAGGTCCTGCCACAGCGAGTCCTTGTTCTTGTCCATGAAGCCCGTGCACGCGTACGTCACCTCGCCCGCGTAGTGGCTGACACCATGTAACAACACACATCTATATATTTTATACTGAACTATAGTAGGTGACTGTTAAAACGAATCAGTTATTCAAATTGAGTTTCAAACTTCTCGAGGAGTCTTAGAGTGTTAATGAAATATCAACATTATCCTATTAACACAGAGTTGTGAATCGTATGCCAATATCAAAATTTAGTTCAGAACACAGTATACTATTTTTAACTCAGTTTGAATGTGTTAACATTTTTAAAGTGCTCACGCCGATATGGCTGCATGACATATACATATGAACAAGTTGTTATACTTGTGAAGTCACATTTTAATATCGTCAAATCGACTTCAAACTTCATGTTTTGTTGAACAATAATAAAACGAGTGACAAACTTGACATTAATAATAAAATACTTCAAAGCTTTTTATGAAGATTTTTTATATTACTATTATATCAATCATTTGTTTTAATGACAAACAACTACCCAATTGTACCTAAAAAACTTTAAGAACTTACGTGATTCTAAAATCAACGCCATGTTTAAGTTTCTTGTCTGTAGGCGCGAGCTGTCTTGATGTGTAGTGCTTGTGTCCATTCAGGCGTCGATCCATTGCTTCTAATAACTGCTGGTCTGATATCTGATTAAGGTATAATAATTTGCTTATAAGTATCATTTTAAAGTGATAGATATTTTTTTTTATATTACACATATTTGACGCAAAGTAGTTTTGTAATATATCAAATTTGATCCTACTCATGTTATACTGCCAAAATAGTCCTTTGAGAATTAGTGCTAAGAAAATTGACAAATTAGAAGGCATCAAAATTATATTCGGAGTCAGTGTTTTTTTTTTTCAGTGGTAGAGCCATGCTTAGGCACGTATGGGCCGGCTCGACCGATGCGACCCCACGGCCTCACAGAAAACCGGTTGTGAAGTAACGCTTGCGTTGCATTTCCCCGAATTGAGTGAGGTTTCCGGAGGCCCAATTCCCCCTCCCCCCTTTCGGAGGGGAGAGTCCCTCATCTCCTTTCTCCTTTTTTCCATCTCCTCATCCCTCCTCTATTCTTTCCGCTCCCTGTATCCCCCATCCCTCATCACCCTCAAAGGCGGGCAGCGCACTTGCGACTCTTGAGTTGCAAGTGTCCATGGACGGCGGTGTCACTTACCATCAGGTGACCCGTCTGTTCGTCTGTTCCCCTATAGTATCAAAAACTACAAGTGTTTGTTGGATGTGTTATGTCACTCATAAGGAGAACAGTAATTAGTACTTGAGTACAGTATATACAGATATTATATCATTATAAACATACATATGTAACATCTGTATATTCTACTTACACCGTACCAATACCAAACATATACATTGTAAATATATAATGGCATTAGACTAAAAGAAACATAAATTACCTTAGTTGGATTAAGACAGGCTTCATCCATGATGGCAATGATACCCTGGTGCGGGGCGTCCACCAGCTCACAAATGACGCGGTTGTTGAAGTACTTGATGGGCGTCCACTGGATACCCTCGCGCGCGTATTCCTCTTGTTCTTGCTTTAGCACCAGCTCTGATGATATACATTACAAATACATTATTATGTATTGGGTATTTTTTTTTATGCGATAGGGGGCAAACGAGCAGTATTCATAAGAACTCAAAATGTACTCATTTGAATTGCTTTTATTTTGTGTTGCCAATATAAAGGAATACATGGAAGACTTATTTTGATGTCTGTCGTTGTTTATTCTATGGCAAGAAGAAATTGAAAAGGAACCTAAATCCCCTTTTTTATTATAAAAAATATATTCAACGAAATTTTGTAAATTTTTTACCCGACTGCGCAAGAAGGAGGGTTATATTTTTGTGTGTATTAGTGCTTATCAAGGCTTGACGCTTACAACCTAGACGGCTTGATGAATTTTCAACATGTGAGTTGTTATTTGAAACGTCTTAATAGAGGCAGTGACATCGGGACTTCGAAAGAACGTCATCAAAAAAAACAGCCAAGTGCGAGTCGGAATCGAGCACGAAGGGTTTCATACCATCTATAAAAACGGCAAAAAATCATGTTTGTTGTTTGGGAACCCCCCCTTAAATATTCGTTTTTGTTTTAAAATAATTATTCATGTTTAAAGTATTATTATTATTATTATATATAATATTTCAAGCGTCTACCCATTGCCGTAAGCAACAAAAACGACCAAAAAAAATCACGTTTGTTGTATGGGAGCCCCCTTAAATATTTATTTTATTCTGCTTTTTAGTATTTGTGTTGCAGCGGCAACAGAAATACATCATTTGTAAAATTTCAAGTGTCTAACTATCACGGTTCGTGAGGTACAGCCTGGTGACAAACGGACGGACGGACAGCGGTGTCTTAGTAATAGGGTCCCATCTTACCCTTTGGGTACGGAACAGTAAAAACTGTCAGTTTATACCGCCGTCGGGGTTTTATATATTTCTTTAATAACTTTATATGTTCTTAATTACATTTAACGACACGTTTTTAGTACTACGAAGTGCAGCTAAACAAAGAATCATAACATACCAATGAACAGTTGTTGTAGCTTCTCATTACAGTAATTGATACAGAACTGCTCAAAACTGTTGGTCTCGAAGATCTCGAACCCGTAGATGTCCAGCACACCGATCAGCGTGCTCTTGTACGTTCCAGAGGGAACATCAATGGCTTTGTTTATCTGAAAATGTACTCTATATTAAAGTGGATAGAGTACTTTTTCTCTTCTGGTTGACAACCGATTTTTTTAGTATATGATTTTTGAGTAACTATTGACGATGATAAGAGATTAAAGAATGCATTTACCGTGTTGAGACTAAAATAGAAGTCCTCTGTAAAAGTATATGAATGATAGAATATAGTTGGAAGTCCAAAGAAGAAAAGAATAAAATAAAAGGAGTTACCCTTTTTATTTAACAGTTGTAATAACAATAACGTTACAATGTTTGAAGTTCAATTTTGCACCTCAAGTTACCCATCACTATACAGTATAGTCCATCAATGGTTGTCTGTAAGAGATCGCAGATTGCGATAAGGCCGCCCATGTATATATATGTAATACTAGTTAATATGTTTTTCTGTGTGTCCTATATTTCGGCGTGCAATATAATATCTATCAATAAATGGCTTTTTATTGTTAATGGTACTACTAGTAAGTACAACACAAATTGAATTCTATGAGTGTGTTATTAGAGTTTATTGTGATTATATTCTGTGAGCAGACAACAATGTTTTTCAAAATATTCACTAATTAAAAATAGCCTTACGAAAGCCTGAAGTCTGCGTATGCAAACAAGGGAACTATGAGTGTTTACAGCTTTTACGGAACAAGCTTCTAACGGACATACCAAAATATCAAACAAGCAAATGTACAAAGCTACTGATGGTGAGTGACGTCCATGCAACTCAAGAAGAGGGGAGAAGAGAGGAGAGAGAAGAGAGGAGAGAGAAGAAGGGAGATGAAGAGATGGGAAAGAGGACAGGAGGATGAGGGGAGAGGAAAAAGTGGAGGCTGTGGTATTACACATGTCGAGCCGGCCCAATCGTGCCCAGACATGGCTCTACAAAACAAATCTTACCTGTTGAACAATCCATGTAAACAGTCTGTCATAAGCAGCCTTCGCTAAAGCAAGCCTTGTGTAATTCGAATCTGAAAGTGTATGCTCCTTGCTGACTAGTTCCCCACCAGCTGACAAAACCCTCCCCGCCATAGATGTCCGCAGAGCCTGTTCTGAGATGCCCAGTGCGTTCACACATTGTTTCAATGGACCGCCAATGTTGAGCTGGCCGTCTTGAGTCTCTGTGAATGTCAGCTCGCCCTGCAGAGGTACAAAACTGCCATAAATTCACATCAACATTCTTTAGTCGTTATGTAAGGATTATATTTTTTTTTTTGGACTTATGAAATATAAAACAACCAGAACAGGGTTAAGGTATAGATTGAAATCGCTGAGGTTATAATCATTGAACTGTCTACTTTTCTATACAAACTATAACCTGCTTGGTAAAATTCTAAATTTAAAAAGTATAACTTTTGTTTTCGAACTGTCATTATTTCTCACATTGGGTATTTAAAGTATTCCATTAAACAAAGGGGTAATATTTGTTTTTTTTTTGTTTTGAAAAGACAACTGTCGGAATATAATATTCGGTATAATTGCTGTGTCGCAGGGGGCTTTACAAATATTCATTCAAGGACACAAAGCACCCAGGCTCGGAACACTACTTGTGGATTACACAAATTTTTGTGCCGTGTGGGAATCGAACCCACGACCTCTGATTCAGCAGTCAGGGTCACTAACCACTACCCCAACAGGCCCGTCAATTTATATTCGTTTTTTTTTAAGGAAACTTAGCTTACCAATAACATAACTCCCGCCACGATACTCCAAATATCATCAACGACCGAGGATTCAAACCCAAGTGCGTTGAAAGCGCTGTTGGTCACTGAGTATAACTTGGAGTCTTGCGCTGCGGGTCGCTCGCTACCCAGTATCTTGTACGAGGAACCGGAGCTTAAGCCGTATCTCTTCAATAATGGGTTATTTGAGCTTAAAAACTGTAACAAAAAACTGGTTTTACAAATATTAAACTAAAAGATACTACTATGCACCCGTACCATTGTTTTTTACCCGACTGCGCAAAAAGGAGGGCTATTTTGTCGAGTGTATCAATATTTGTATGAATGTTTCTTTGTCACGCTCTAGAGCATGAACGGCTTAATGGATTTCGACATGTTAAATGCCATTTAAATTGTGATTTAAAAGTGACATAGGGTATAAGATTTTAATACAACGCAATCGGGTTTTGTAATCATTTTACGTACGTAGTATACATAAAAAAATAGTCCTCAATGGAATATAGAAATCAAAAACCATAAACAAAAGGCATTCCTCAGCCCTATACACATAACACATAACTTCAACATTTACAATAATTGCAGCCGTTGTATTTACAACAACAATCACAAGTCTTACAGACAATAGTCGAAACATGTACGTCATTTGCAATCATATTGTACGGCCGTGATATAACCGTGTTTATAAACATTCATAGATCAACCTATTGTTATATGTAATATCATTTTACGCTCATACACGTAATAGTTACAAAAGCTTGATACGGCGGCGTCCTGAGTGATAGAGGCAAGCGGGAAAGCGGAATACAGAAAAAAGGTCCAAGTTCAGTAACCTGGATAAGATTCTTCATAATTGAAATTAGGAATGCAATTTAAAATTGAACTTTAATCATTTATGGCGAAGGTAGCTATTTAAATGTCTTACCTGATAAAACGAATGAAAGTTCCTCTCCCCCGGCTGCAAGCTAACAACCCTGCTCTTTTCTAGCAGATAGTTGCTAATATGTCCGCCGACTGGATCTCCTTTGTAATCGAAGTGTATGTCCATGTATTTGCCGAAACGTGAGGAATTGTCGTTGCGATTTGTCTTTGCGTTTCCGAACGTTTCCAATATCGAATTTGACTGGATTAAGACGTTTTTGACTCTGTAACCCAATAAGTAACTGGTTTTACTCGACAGTCAACGTGGTATGATGATAAAAGTAGCGTATATCTTTTCCCAATTTAATCAAAGTCGGTACAGCTGTTTAGCCATGAAACGGTAACAGATAAATATCAGATGCCGTTACATTCGTGTTTATAATAGCAGGTAATAGGAGTATAAAATATTGTATTATAAGAGATGTATATTATTCTCAGACTTTAGTCACTAATGAGCTACAATTGTATACTTGTGTCCTCCTTACACATCGAGGAGAAAATAAATTAATTTATTATTATTACAATTTATAAGCAATATGTATGTTGTTTAAAAAGAGAAACGATTGCATCGTAGTGGAAATTCAAGATAATGTTTTTTTTTCATTAAATGTGTACTGTGACAGCACCTAGTTCGGCAACATTACACAAACATCAACATTTTTGCACCTATTACAGTTATGATCATCCTATTTTTCAGGTCATGTAAATGATTTACTGACCTGTCGATATAGTCCCGGTGAACTTGTGTTGTGTTAGCCGCTATGTACTTCATTATAAACTTGGATGCTTCCGTTTTGCCTGATCCTGACTCCCCCGATATGAGTACGCATGTGTCTTTGCCCTGGAACAGAAAAGTAAAGCATAGTAACAGAGGTAAACCACGATTTTCATGTCTAGCTTATTTGCAAACACTGACTGCAAAGAAGTGCTAGATTGTATAACCTTTTGTTAATCGTCAGAGATCAATGTGTAGAAATATAATATTAACAAAACTCCACTTCATCGTATATGAAATATTACATACAACTGATAATAAATAATTTTAAAAATTGTTTATAAACAAACTTCAATGCGCTTAATTCGGATATATTGATAGCGGAGCGCGTCCCTTATGCAGCTGAATGGCAGACTATTGAATGCGTTGGCGATGTACATCCATCGATGGACACCGCCAAGAGCACGCCGCCACGGCTTACCGCCTCTTCAGTCACGGCCCTCACGCTTAACACAGCACCGATCGTCTAACAACCGGCTCGGAAAACGAATTGGGCGACCGACAAATCCGGGCAGATCCCGCTCATGTGCCGGACGATGCGGGCATAGAAGATCCTCTCAAATAATTTACCGGCAACACGAGACCGAGTTGGCAGGCCGTGCCGGTTTCGACAAAAGTACCAGCTTAAATTAAAAAAAATAAAATAAAATTGATACACAAATGACAAGTGTATTATTCTTCTCTTATTTGTTCACCTTATAAGTGTAATATTTTCTTCAAATTGGACATAAACGAATTACGAACCTCCTCATTTTTAATATCGGAGGACCTACAGTGGATGAAGTTTTTCCCTCGTACCACTTTTACCATGTCACTTTATATTCAACCTTTCATGAATAAAAAAAGTTATACGACTAAAAGCTACAGAGCGTTACCTATTTATGTTTGTAGAACAACAACTTTAAACACTCGGTCCATAAAAAAATGTGTGGTAAGCCATGTCAAATCACAAACAAGCAAAAACCTTTCTCCAACCAACGGGTAGTCTTTTCAGTAACTTGAAGTTTACGATCTCTCACACGAAGAACGATATAACCATCCCACTGTAAAATACGGTAATGGCCACTTGTCGCTGAATGGGCATGACTCTTTTTATGGCTGGTCAACAAATGATATTTTAGTTTCTAGCAGAATGGTTAATGGCGTGTTGAAGTATTACTACTTATAAATAACGTATTTTCTGTGAGCCTTGCCGTCTGCTTATGGCTTAATTTGAATGGCTTAATTTATGATAAAATAGTTTTTCAAAATTATCCAAGACCTTGTAAAATATATTATTATCTTTTTAAATTCTGAACAAATTCAAATTTATTATGATTCCAAATGAACTAACTTGTACTCCCATTACTTGGATTTTTGTTTTTTAGACGTCGTAATTCGCGTATCCCTGTATCATCAATAATCATCATTTACAGTAAGAAATTGGGAGGGTCACCCACGCACTGCGCAAGCAATTTGAGTGGCTGATATAGCATCGTTTCTATTGGGTCACCTTGGGTATAAATTTATATTGAAAGAATTTTACGAACCCTGAATATATGCCACCGTTTATCACGAATTCTACTCACAGAAAACCGAATTTGGCCAAAAGGCTTCCTCAAGTGATATATGTATAACAGGGTTCTTTATAGCAAAAGGTTAATAGACGGACAATTGATTTCAATCAGGGCTCGCTGGACGACAGCCAAATGGCATAATGAAATCTGCACATGATTCGTTACCTCATAATAATTGTTTCACAAGTTACCAAGTTATAAAATGTGGATATCTAATCTTCGCGCCGTCATCCAAATCATGAAACGTCATGGGGTGAAATATATAATACTTAGAATAACGACTAGGTCTCTCATAGTTTTAGGGATATAGAGTTCAGTCAAACGATAAAATAAACAACCCCGTAGATCCCTTTCTGATCATGTTTTTGTTACACAATTTATACGCCCATGACCATTACAGCAAATATTTTATTGTTCTCCTTCTACTTCATACATTTGGGATGTCGCAAGCTGTCATATTCCGGCTAAAAAAAAATCTTGTTCCTTTTCTTATTAAAATACATCTACCCGCAGTCATGACCTCTTCATTTTTGTCGAATTTGGTGCCTCGGATGTGTTCTTTTAACTTAGGGAATAAGTAGACATCGCTTGGAGCGAGTTGAATTGTTATGTTGAATATGGTGGATGTTCCATCAATTGAAACCCTGAATTCTTGATGGCACCGAGGAACACATTGGATGTGTGTGCGGTGTTCTTGATGAAACAGAACAGCGCGTAATTCGTTAAATTATAATTTCTTCATGTAATTTTTGCATCAATATTGCATAGAATCTGTGTTGCTTTTTTCTAAATAATCAAAGAAGAAAAGTCCTTTAGCGTCCTAGAAGACTGAGGCTATAAGTTTGCCCGCGGAAGGAACACCTTTATTTACTTTTTTTTTTTCAACAGCTGAAGAGGGTCGTCTCCGCACCATACTTTGTTTTTTGGTCGCGGGATCAAAGTGGAGTATCCATGTCTCACCTACGGTCACGTTTCTGTAAATCTGTACTTCAAGGTTTTCCTTCCGCGCCTCCATCAACATTCGTGGATTCCCATCGCGTGGAGACCTTTCTGGAGTTTAAATAGACGGAAAGTATTAACTGAACACTCTCAAAAGAAGTCTTTAGATTCTTAGCTATTAACGAATGGTTAGATCTTGATCTTTGCAGCTTGTTCTTCCACGTTTAAATTTAACCATGGAATATGATGGATCATTTACTTCTAAAGTACTTGAAATTTCATTATAAATTTTTGGTAGACATTTTTTTCTATACGAAATATTTTAATGTCATTATCAAATATTTTAATGTATTTAAAATGCCAAAAATGAGAAAAAAAAACTGAAATACGCATCATTTCAGTTTTTTTTTCTCATTTTTGGCATTTTGCATGTTAAGCACAGAAAGCAATTGCAATGATACACTTCCGTCTAAAAAGACCGTCTAAATGACATAAAAGATTATTGAATCGTCAAATAACAATTTCAAATATCGAATAAATCTAACTTTTCGTATAATAAACATTGTATCGGGCCTATGGCTGTACATAATAAATATTGATGATAATATGGGGAGTCTTTATTATAGGAACAGAAGCCAAAAGAATAAGTATCAGAATTTTTCTCTGTCTGTTTATGTTTGTACATCTAGCAAAGACTACTACATGGAATGGAAAACCGTTTTCACAGGTGTATTGGTAGATATCTAACTTAAAATATACATTCCATTTTACAGCACTCTGGATAAATAATAATATACATACGTTATTCTAAATTCCACGCGTACGAAGTAGTTTTAACTTTTTTTAATTGTCAAGGAAATAAGTGTAAGTAGTTATTAAGTAAACACAATAAAACAGAATCACATTTGAGTTCACGATTCTTGGCGCCTGTTGTATTTAACATCAACTAGAATGCGCGCTACATATTCATGCGAGTGATTGCATGACAATAGAGCAATATATCCTCGCTGTATAAAAGCAGTATTAAGTAAATGACAGAAATGGTCCCTATAAAGTTTGATAACTAGTAGTTCCAAGCAGTTTTATTGTGTTTTAGCATTTAACCTACGGTATGTGGAGTTAAATAGAATGCATTAGATTCGATTCAAAGAAAGATGTGACAATTGGTGATACATATGATTTAAAAAATATATTCTGTAATTCTATTTTAAAGAAAATAATTTCCCAAATATCACTCGTATTGCTAGAGATCGCTCGACCGCATATAGTATTGTATATAATACAAGCCGATATTATTGACCTCGATTTTACTGTGTGACGTGTTTCAAACATTGAAAGACGATGTATCATAGATACAGTGAACTCACCTGTTGTCTGAGTACTCTTTGACACGCGTCGGCTACAGCGTAAACGTGAGGGGGTACTTCGAACATCTCTCTTCCGCGGTACTGCGCCATATGCTGGGTGCCATAGATATCCAGGGTTTTGTACGGGTTCACAGAAACCAGCACCTCACCTATGTATGTGTAGATTTTGTTGTGTTTGAACCTGTAGACAAGACAGACAAGAATGTTTTTAACTACAATAAAATTGAAACAGTACTTTGTTGATGAAAGGACGATAATGGAAATGGGTGACGGTCTTGTATATACATACATACAATAAAGTTCACTCTGTTGTATTGTAGGTTGTATATAGAAAACCATTGCTAAAACTTTAAGAGAAAATGCTTTTCAACCAAAATCACAATCATTATCGTTTATTTCAAACTGAACTAATCGTAAATATTTAACATAAGTTTAAAATAACTTTTATGTTAATTACTGTTCTATGTTAAGGAATAGCAGTTAGGAGATGACTAGCCCCGATCAACGGCACTCGTTCACGAGCATGGTGCATGCGCCCGCCATCATCCATGTAAACCACATCAAAGAGAGCCGAGCGACCCGACACATACGCCACCATTGGCAATGACTTTATTCTTAACTTTTCACCCGACTGTGCAAGAAGAAGGGCTGTTCTTAGAGTGTATGTATGGTGTGTATCTAAGAGTGGTAGAGCCATGCTTAGGCACGAATGGGCCGGCTCGACCGGTGCGATACCACGGCCTCACAGAAAACCGCTTGTGAAGTAACGCTTGCGTTGCATTTCCCCGAAATGAGTGATGTTTCCGGAGGCCCAACTCCCCCTCTCCCCTTTCCTCTTCCCTCATCTCCTTTCCCCTCATCCCCCCTCTCTTTTTTCCGCTCCCTGCATCCCCCATCCCTCATCACCCTCAAAGGCGGGCCGCGCTCTTGCGACTCTTGAGATGCGGGTGTCCATGGACGGTGTTTGTCACTTACCATCAGGTGACCCGTCTGTTCGTCTGTCCCCCTATAGTATAATAAATATATATATATATTTGTGACGTTTCGTTGTCACGCTTTAAAGCCAAGGCGGCTTGATAGACTTCAACATGTGAGGTTATCATTCGCGGTTCTTATATAAATAACAGTTAGGAACACTAAATTATATAAGAAAGAAACCGTTTGCCAAGTTCCTGGCACCTTAGAATTGCAGTTGCCTAATATGCCTGTTTGTTATTTTATTGTATTTACCTATTCTGCAATACAGACATACTGGTTGAGTTACATTTTTAAATAGTGAGGTAATACGAGTACTACATACGATTATGTGTGACTCACTATCAAGAACTCTTTACGTACAAGTTAACGAAACAATTCTCATTTTACGAGAGCTCTATGCTCTATAAAAATAGTCATTTATGTGTATTCATTGGTTTTAAGAAGCGTATTTAAAAAAAATCTAATCCAAACTGACATGAATATAGGGCGATATATTGGCTAAAAGCAACTTTTTAGAGGGAATGTTTTGGGTATTTTACATGAGAACAACTCCATTTTTAAAGACGTAAATAAATAATTCAAAGGTTTTATTCCAGTATTATTTTTCTGATAATACAAACATAACTCTCAATAAAATCACAAATTTCTGTTGCTTTACACATTTAGTATTTAATTCTACAATTTTATAATAGCAGCATAACAACTATTTATTTATTATTATATAAGAGTATATATGAATAAATATATATTATTTAATCCATTTTCCTACAACGAATCTCCTTTTAAGATAATATAAGAATAATCTTTATCGTATACAATAAAGACATATTGCTTAAAATTATATAATTGCCGTGTGGTATAGAGGTACTCCATTTTTTCCCGTGGGTGTCGTAAAAGGCGACCAAGAGATCAGACTGTTATCTATCAGACAGTACAGACAGTTAATGGTGGGTGTTTTATACACCTCTGCCAACCACATATGGAATGCAAGCGTTAGCGTATAAGCGTATATGTATAAGAGTATATCATCGATGATGAAATTATGATGAGGGGTTGGTTTGGTTGAGGGTGTGCCTTACGATCACAGGTTTTTTGGATTATGTCATTATAGCATAACGATCATAAATCAGAATCAGCATAAACTAAACATAGCTTTTACGATGGCTAAAACGAAGACTGTAGTTAATAAGTACAACATATTGTATACAAATATATGCATTGAGCGGGAATAGAGCTCCGATCACTTACTGTTCTAGTGGCCTCTACAGTCACAAGACGTTATAGACATTCAAATACGCGACACTAGCTTCTAAGAGCTACTGCAGTCTCTGTTCTGTTTCCTAAGGTGTCCATTTCCTTAAAAAAAAATCTTCTTTTAATGGCCGAGTTCTGGCGGTGGGAAGGTGGCCGACCACTAAAGAAACCATCTAAAACTCTCTGCAATGTACATTGCACTGACCCTAAATAAATTTGGTACGAGGATAGGAAGACGATGATAATTATGGACGTGGTAGTGGCATACTGGATGGTGTAATGGTTCAAATGGTCGCCTCGATACTGCGCCAAGCCGAGTTTTATGTGTTCTTTCTTCACAAGGGACAAAATTTTGTGTAATCCAAAAATAGTTATAACGGGTCTGGAAGATTTTTGCGTCATTATTGTATTTTAATATTTGTAAAAACGCCCTCGACACAGGCACCATGCCGTCTTAAACCAGGTCCGTCTTAAATATAACTATTTATTATTATTATATCAAAAAATATATTATTTATGAAAAGTAGTCTAGCTAAGACAGCCGTAAAGAAGTGGAATTCGTTTAAAATCGGATCCGTCCCGGCTCATTGCGACAATTACGATTTTAACACGGCTCGTCACACAAATTATTTAACACAATAAGCCGGAACTAATAGATTATTGTGTCTGTTATATTTCGGTGTATTCTCTTTACTTACATTATATTATTTAATTCTTCTATACCGTCTAAAGGTACCATTTAAGTTCCTTTATGATGGAAATAATGTCATCAGGTAATCTAGAGTTAAAAATGCTCACATTCTACATCGGTTCTTGATAGATCGTTCACCATGGTAACAATTAAAACAACGAGTTTGTTGGAACCTATAACAGCAATAGTAAAAATGAAACCTAAAGATATACAAGTTCCATCGGGAAAATATTGCTATGCTATGATAGCTACTACTTTAACTTTTAACAGTATCACTAAATCCAACCTAAGATTGTCAGGCAGATATCACTTTTACAGATAAGACCGCCTATTGTACAATACATTTACATTAAAATCCATTGTAACTGTATATATATGGTGTACAATAAAAAACAATCTAACTATATTATGTAGATACCAGCCGAAGCCCACAGTTTCATTAATTTTTATGGTCACTGTTCTCCTCCTAAGGGTTGCAGTAATAGTAGTATGAATGTAAATACATTATCCAAAAGAAAACTGATTGATTTTTGACTGTTTTTTTTTGTTTTAGCGGTAAGTGTCTTGCAACTGATAGGAAGTGACGATAAACTACGAGGTTGTACAAGCCTATGCAAGAGAAATCTATTCACTCTACTTTTGAAGGATTTAGGACTGTAGTTTTCCGTAGTTCACTAGTTCCAGAGATAGGAGGAGTCTTTAAGCAAACAATCAAAAAACTCTTAATCTCTCAGTCAGTCAGTCAACTCTCAATGTATATTATTGTGTAGCTTTAAACGTTCGAAGAAGTTTTTTTGTATATTACGAGTTACATCGTATAGATTGTGAGCCAATATACATATTATTTTGTATCAGTTTTTAGTGTACTTATAAAAACATATATGAGTATATTTAGAAGTAAAAATTTGAATGTCTACAATTTAATTTGTTGTTTAAATGATTTTTGAATTTATTCTGTTTATTGAACTAGTGAAGGATGTAAAATAGAGCTGATTTCTGTTCGAAAACCTTTCGAAGGATAAGATTTTTCACAAACTAGTAACATAGTTGAGATTTTGACCGACTCTGCATAAATAACATTTTTTTTTAAATCAAAATTATTGCTGGTATACAACTAAAGTGGTAAACAAGCTTAAGGACCAAGCTTGTTTACCACTATAGCTGACATTTTGTAATGGAAATATTTTCACGTATGCATACAAAAGACAGGTAAGCAAACTAGAATCGATTTAACAACCAATTTATTTTTTAATAAATCGATCTTTCAGCGAATTCAGATACAAGAGGCCTCGCGTGCCGAAATTCATAATCTGATGGGGTTATTCGGCCATTGACACGGCTGCACGCGACATAGGCGGAACCATCGACAGATGTGTGTCATAAAGAAGTCCGAATGACGGCTAAACATGTGTTGGACTGCTAAAATTACGGGTAAATGTACAATATTTTTTTTATGATATTGCACAGACTACATAAGAGTTTTATATATGGCAACATTATAAGGTTACGTCTTATTAAGTTTGTAATACAATATAAGTACATACATATATACTGTGACGATACTGTTTGCGTAATAATAATGACAAAATCTAGATTAATAAGCTTAGTCAGGTTCTAATGAATATTAAAACATTTTGCAGAAACCTACAATTAACTTACATATTTTTATTAGCAAAGTCTAGTCATAATTTTATTTTATTTGGCAAGACTCACTCTTTAAAAAAATATTTTCAGCGAACTTTTAGGAAAAGAGTTCGTTAGATGACTGTCAAGTCAAGTCAGAATCTTTATAATAAACGCTAAAACGGTCGATTTGGTTCATTTTTGTATAAAATACATAGCCTTGACTTCACAAGTACGTATTATAAAATCATTTTCTTTCAATGTTAACTTTATGAATAAAAAAATAATTTGTTACATACATACATACATATTTTTATATTTATAAAAAGACAACTCCGGCACTAGGATTAATTTCCGTGTAGCGGGGGACTTTACAAACATTCAAACAACGTACACAAAGAACACCCAGACTCAGAACAACAATTTGAGGAATACGCAGTGTTGTCCCCTGGGATCGAACCCACAACAACGCGACAGCTATCACTCAAACCGCTACGCCATCCGTATCATAAAATCAAGGTGAGATAATTATGAAAAATATCAACATGGTTTAAGCAACAGCTTTCATATTAGGTTGAGTTAACAGGTAACTGGTATTCTATTTTTATTGATTAGATACGTTACGATAATTATTTTCGTTTATTATTGTCATTATTTTCATTTATTGACTGTAAGTGCTATAAATAAATAAACACCATGTTGCTAATTGAGCAAACAGATAAGTAAAAGTGTAGAAATAACATTAGGTTAATCTTATTTTGAGCGTACTTTGAAGAAAATTAAATTTGCTAACATACTTATTATTATTAATTATAATATAATTATTGATAGATATCTTTAATAACCAAAAAAGCACAATAAATATCAATACACATTCTGCGTGTATCAGAAAGCTTGCGTGTGCGCACGATGACGTCACGCGTGAGTCGCCCGAGCGCCTCGTGGGCCGGTTTTTGGTTCAAGAGCACAAACCGAGGTCAGCCATGCCCATGATCTTAACGCATTCCCAGCTAAGCATTTGCAAGGTTCTATTAATGGCAGAATTATAATTAAAAATTGTGTATCGTATGCAGTTAACAAAACGGGGCTCTTATTTCCTGGTAAAGGGTTAATATTGTAGGCTACTATTGGTCATGTTAAACGTTTTCTATACATATAAAGAAAACAGTAACTGACCGGTGTCTTTTCATTATCGGTATCGAAGAATAACTAATATGTCTTTATTAGACCAACGGAACCCAAAATAACCGTTAGATTTTTTGTCTATCTGTCTGTATGTTTGTACACGCATCACGCAAAAACGACTTCATAAAATTGAATGCAGTTTTCACAGATGTATTGCTAGAGATCTAACTTAAAATATAGGTTCCATTTAACTGTAGGAATTGAAAAAGCTGGTTTTATATATATATATATATATATATATATATATATATATATATACATATATGTATATGTATATAGTGACAGATATACACGACAGACGATAGATATACAAAAAATGCAGAGCTAGATGAAAATAAGCAATTACCGAAAGAAAGCAGGTGTCAAGGTAGCTACGTAAAAAGGACATGAAATTGATCGAGAAGTGAGAAAGTCACATTGCCTGACGGCGGCATACTTGCACAATTTTAGGTATTCGATATTCTTCAAAAGGATGAAGAAAACATTTATAATTTTAAGAACCGATTGTATGTTAATGAAATAAATACTCGGAACTAACACAAGGAGGCACTTAATGTTAAATTGACCGGACCGATATGTCGTTGTGGTTAAGCAACCCTGGCGAAGTCACGTCCGCAGATAGGTAGACTTGTATTTTAAGCCTGTAATGAACACATATTGGGCATCGCTACCTTGACTAGCCATCACTGGGTGTTGAAATTGTCCTCATATTTGGTCTATAATCAAAAGCCTAATAAATGACATTCATTTTATTTTATAATTTCAGGAAAACAATATACGTAAAAACATAGTAAATGGCCAATTACAAGTTTTCACACATAAATAGTTATAATAAATTACTTAAAACGCGTAGACAGCGATGACAGAGACACTACACTATTATTAATAAAGAAATTATAACAACTAGCTGTCAAAGAAATTTTTGCTAATGGATTTTTTTAAATGAGCAGTGCTAGATGCAAATAGGTCAAGATCGACTCTCCGATACTCCCCGTTAAACGTATGACATGCTATAACAAGATATGAATTTTGTCTGTACGTTGTTCTCGCTAGAGGTACATCGAGAAGATTGGGTCTTCATAGTTGTGCAGTGGGTACGCGTAGTCCACCTTGTTGACCAATTCAGAACATCAACTTTCAGCCATTCATAAAGCTGTATAAAAATGTTACATCCGCTATTTTTCTGCGTTCGTATAGTGGGAGGATGTGAAACTTTCTACAACGAATAAGATAGGCAAGTAGGTATTGGACCGGTATTGTATGTATCTCAAAAAATATTAATATTTTGAATACCTTCAAGGCGGTTAATGTTTACACTATAAATTGGATACCAAATTTGCGATACATACTGGTGACTACCGACAAAAGTACAGTATAAAATTTTCATTGTTTTTATATTTTCTTAAATTCAGATTATAGCCTCAATATAAAACCCAACGCTTTGGATGCTTTACTTATAATATTCTCAATGTGCGAATTAAATATTAGCTTTGAGTCCAACGTTACACCAAGATCTTTAATGGCGTTGACTCTTTTTACTGGTATTATAGAGCTTGTAAGTCGTTTTAATGGGATTTGGTTTGCGGGTAAAGGTGTATGTGTAACACTTGGCAACATTCAATTTCGATTTATTTTGATAGCAATAGTTTGAGAAACGGTTTAAATCGTCCTGTAAAGATTGGGTATCCTCGGGGTTTGTTATTTGTCTCAATATTTTCATGCTTCGGCGTATAATATGATTTTAGAGCCTTAAAAACATGCTCTCTCCTCTCCTCAGAGAGAGAGGCCTATGTCCAGCAGTGGACTGCGATAGGCTGATGATGATGATGATGATGAAAAACATGCTAAGGATACATTTGAGGTTTTACAGTTATTCTAGCAGTTAGCAGGTTTAATGTGGGTAATACGTACACTGCTGGAATTACCACTAGGTATGTCAACTGCACAAGAAATTTAATTCTGAACATCGGTGATAGCTATAGTCTTTATCAGTCTAAAAGGCTTTACACAATGATAGTGAAAAACTGAAATGCATGCGCATCAAATTTTATCGCCGTCGATGGTACTGAGTCATCACAGTCACGCTCGATCGGATGAAGTAATAGTATGACTAAGAGCTACCATAAATATTATAATTGGTCAACAATTGTGTCAACAACGTCTTGCTATATTCCTACAGGTATCTTGAGAAATCCGCAGTTTTAATTGTATAGAATATACTGATAATATAACCAATTGTTAAGCTGGCTTGCCGAGTAATATGCTTAACATTGGTTGATATTATTTATGATTAATAGTAGGTGTAGGGGGTATTGACTTTTTGTGTAAGACGTATCTTAGACAGTTTTTTTTTATACTATAGGGGGACAGACGAACAGACGGGTCACCTGATGGAGTCGCAAGTGCGCTGCCCACCTTTGAGGGTGATGAGGGACGGGGGATGCAGGGAGTGGAAAGAAGAGAGGGGGATGAGGAGATGGGAAGAAGGAAATGAGGGGAGAGGAAAGGGGAGAGGGGGAGTTGGGCCTCCGGAAACCTCACTCAATTCGGGGAAATGCAACGCAAGCGTATTTGCCGCTTGGTTAACGGTAGAGTGGAATAGGGTCACCCCATCTCTTCTTGTAGGTATAATGACTATCAGACAGTATACAACAGACCTACAGTGCCCAGGTGACGGCAACAGACTTGCCCCTTGGTACGTAAGTGGGACCTAATTATTTAAAAAAAAAACTGGGCAACCGAGACGTCTCGTCCAGGAAGGAAAAGCAGCTAGAGAGTACTTTTAGGTTCGATTTAGGCAATTAAGGTTATGATGATGAAAATCTAAGATTTACGTGAGTGAAGTGTCGTGCTGATGACAGAGCATATCTAATACTGTTCTAGTATGATAAAGAAAGATTTAATGATTACTGAAATATGTATGAGGTAACTTGTAACATTCACAAAAATAATATCTCAAAATACAACTTCTATACTAATATAGTAAGGGATCGGACTGTTATTACATATACGGTCCTACGGTGCCGAATGACGGCAAAAGGCTTCCCCCAATACCGTTAGTAGGACTTAGTTATAGTTGGCAAAAAGTGGAATTTTCTTCGCCTTCTGTGTAGCGTGTTTTGTTGGTTTAAAGGGCTAATCTTTGGAAATAACAGACAGATTTGAAAAAAATATTGTGATATTGGATAGTGTATGATTAAGAACAACTTAGGCTTTGAAACATCATCACGAACATTTAAAACGGGTGAAATGGCTTTAATATAATATATAATTACAAATGAAACACAAAATACAGAATACTAAACATAGGGATTTCCCGTTGAGTTTACATGGAAAACAAATCACAAACATCTGTGACTTACGTGTTGCAATAGTAAACTAAACGATTATAAGTCATGAATTTGCGGTAACCAGTAATATGTTTACAAGAATCAAAAGGCGGTTGAACTACATACACATATTTGTTTTGTTTGTTTTTTAAAAAGATAACTTTGAAATTTGATCACTTATATTGGAGCAATAAAACGAGCAACTCTTAGACAGTACGTAAAGATCACTATTAATGTTAGAAAACAAAAAAATAATTAGAGATTCAGCTTTAAACTTTAAGAAAAGTCAGGCGTTGCTATTTTGGTGTAACGGACCACGGACTGAAATATTTGTCTTCTGATTCTGCATCGCCAAAAAGAAACGAAAGTATGCAGAAGCAAAAAAAAAGATTTAGAAGAAATAAAACCTTTTTTTTTTCTTCTGGAGAACACATTAAACCCTGTTTATATATACAATAATATCCTTTTTCTATTTTCTCAACTCCTGCACTAGGATTTATTCCTGTATTCCGTTATACAGGAATTAGTCCTAGTGCGATCCAGACTCATAATAACAATTTGATGATTACACAGTGTTGCCCCGTTTGTGGCTCGAACTATTCAATCGGCACGGCAGCGTAGTGGCGAGGTGAGCACTTAAAAAATTGCGTCATCCGTGCAGTCGAAATAAAAATATTCGAAGTAATTATTAATAATAATAATTGAAACAAAACTACTCATCAAGAGTATTCAAGACGTTATAATTCTGAGTAAAAGTAAATCAACCATATTAATAGTGTAAACTATTCTTGATGTGTCCTCAAAGATAACTTGCACAAGGTCTTCACTTATCGATAAGACATTCCGTAGGAGTGTTTCTTATCCTTGTAAGCTAAAGAATGTTAGATTCTTGAAAGTGAGTCTTCAACTTATTAGTGAGCAATTTTTTGACTAGACTTTTTATATCGTTATTGGTATTTCGTCCTTGGTTACTGTTACTGACGCTGCAGGAGTTTTCGCCTTACGATGAAAATGTCCTAACACGTGTGATTGAAACCGTATATCGTACATTGTAGTTTTAACCGACTTTAAAAACGGAGGAGGTTCTGTGTTCGACAGAATCTTTTCATTTTTGTATGTTTACCAATTTCGAAACGAATTTCAAAATTTTCTTTCTTCATTGTCACCAAGTCAGGATTTAATATTGGGATTCCCAGGTATTCGAGGAAAACCCTAAAACTTTATACGCACTAACAATGATTTCTTTTTCATATACTTTCTAAAGCTTTAAGATAGTTGAGCTGATGGCGGAAGCTATAACTCTTCAACGGTTAGAAGTTGTGGAATAATTCGTTGAATTATGTTATGTTATAAATATTTCAATACCGTTTGCAGCTATAGAAGAAAGAAATTATTAAACTTTCATTGTATGTCAGTCACATGGTTGATCAGTGGTCCTCCAATTTTTTTAATAATTGTGTGCAATATTCTTGTTATATACATTGGTACATTATTTTTATGATAAACATACAGGTATAGTTAAAATTACTACAGTAACTTTATGTAAAAATGAACATTAAAGTTATAAATAATCGAAATGACCTGCAGTACTAAGTATTTCTAGTTTATGTACCTAACTATTGACAGTTGCGTTAATCTTTAAATCAATCAGGTGAAAACATTCGTAGTGTATAAATACATTTCCATTAATTTCCTACGATTAAGCACGTCACAAAGCCATACACAAATAGCAAGTGTGTTATCGCATCACCGAAGTTTATCGGCGTTTATCGTCGCATCGATATCACTCGATAAAACACTCCGAAACAGGTGATACCGATTGTGAATGCAAAAATATTTGAGATTTTGTTGTTGGTTGATATCGATCATTATTCTAGCCTTTTCATGGAAATAAGTACCTGCAGGAGTTACTAGCATTGCGAAGAAGATAATTGACTTAAAAAAAAGTAAATAACAGTTCAATTCCTTTAAATCGTAAAAACGTAAGACGTTGTACCTGCAATCATAAGCTCAACAATAGGAAACGCAAATATCTTAATTGCTTTAAAAATATATAAAAAGTTTATTGTTAGCGCCTATAAAATTTTATGGTTTTCAATGATCAAATCCTGAGTACCACAAAGGTACACTTTTTCTAGTTTTTTTTTTAATCAGTCGACAATAGGCAGAGACATCAATTAACCTATATAAAAAAGATAAATACGGTCAAACATATAACCTCCTTTTTTAATTCAGTTAATAAACTTCGGTGTCACGCGCCATCTTTATATATATAATTCTTCTGTGAGTGTGTATGTCACTGAACTACTCTCAAACGAATGGACGGATTTTGATGAAATTTTTTGTGTGTTCAAGGGGATCTGGGAATGGTTTAGATTCACAAATCAGCCCGGCAGATGGCGCTGCAGTCGGTATCTAGGTTATTTATCTATATTGATCCTAATCGCTTGAAATATCATGCAGGACAACGTCTGTCGGGTCCGCTAGTATGTACATATATCACGGATGGAATTTCTAATTGTAAGTCAATATTATTGCAGGCACTAATGACCTCGGATCTAATTGGTGTAACTTGTTTCTCACAAACATAATGTGTATATTTATGCTGTAAATTTACTGTGGGATAGTAACCCCGACAACCAGTCTGAGCTATCATCAGTTGGGTAAGCGATTGCGTCATGCGAACGGGATGCGCATACAAAAGGCATCCTAACCTCAATCGAAGGAAGAAAGCTTATTGTCGTAGAGTGACTTTAATCCACCGATCTCTATATTATTTCAAATGTGTTTAATGTATATCACAAAACCAAGAAAGTTTACTAATACATTTACTTAAGTTCAGCATCAAAATCAAACTGGCAAAGCTCAACATTAAAGGACATTTAACCGGCCACTGCGCGTTGGTAATTTTTAGTTGGCCGACACAGTGTGATCACTATGGCCGTTCCAAAAAGGGCCGATCAAACAACACTAGGTATCAATAATTAAAAGAAACATCAGTCAAACTGCTCTTCAGTATTCCAGTAGAAGACTGTCTTTGTGCGGAATAATCTTTAAAAAAAAATACCCATTAAGGACGACAGAAAATTGTCTCTTCTTTCGTTCAGTAGTTATGGCCTGCAAAAACATGATTGTATTACTGTGTAAAGCATCAAATTTAATGTAAAACCATAAACCATTGTGTTGAATCGTCATAAACTGTCAGTTGGCAGGATGCAATCGCGATTAAAATAGTTTAGTGCTACTAAAGACCGCCACCGTTCAGGACATAAGACAAGAAGAAGGGTCAAGTTTTGCAAGTTTATGGGATCATCTGATTTATCTGTCTATAAAATGAAGTGTTTTCCACCTACATAGCATTCAAAGATATTATTTATTTAAGATGGCTAGAATTTATTTAATAACTTTTAAAACTCGACAGACATCCTGTCAAGGATACAGGATCAATTTTTTTTTATAGCGTTACTCTTTGCGTTATGATACGTACCAGCTAAACAAAACGATTGAGCATCTGTTCCTTGATCCTGAATTGCTGTAGGTAACGCCTATATGTTAGAATATAAAAAAAAGAGTAGAAGCCGGTAAAAGCCAGTTCATTTATCAGCTATGCGATCCTAGTCTTAGAGATATTTCTTTCTTTCTTTCAAAATCGTTTCCTTAAATTCAGTTCCTTGTTCTTACGTACCTTTCAAAATCCCACCCAACTCCCTAATCTTGAATTCCTAAAGTGCCCGATTAAAGGCATCAGGCCTATATATATTATATTACGTTAGTTCGAGCAAATTGTAATTGGCAAAATCTGGTAATTTAAAACCCCTCTGCCTAGCCTTTTAGGGATACTAGCGTAAGAATGTATGAATGTACGTATGCGTATAAATAAAGAATCATTCTTTACACACAAGCAAAAACTTCTATAGATTTTTACATTGTAACAACTGCGTCTGTTCACTATAATTGATCATTACCCAGGCACTAAGCATAATCTAGTATATATGTGTATACACAGTACCTATTTACGTCACAAAAGTATAATTCTATTCATGTCTTACAATAGCCATTACGATAGTCATTTAATAAAAACAGAGTCTCGAGGAGACATATTAGTAATGGTAGTGATACAAACAGGCAAACGGATTGAATGAATCACAGACGCTATGACGTCATGGTCATCAACTTCAAATAATGTAAATAATAATGTACCAAGGTGGTTTAACTTCCTAATTCTTTATTTGCTATTTATAAAGCAGAATCATATAAAATGAGGTATGTAATCGATTTTAAAAACAAGATCTGATCTGATCTGAGCTGTTACTTTTTAATCAAACGGGTAAATGTTTTGATTTTTGCCAGAATAGATCTTTCACACTAAGACGCATTCCACAAGGGATATTACTTGTAGAATGCGTCTATTTTAGGCGCGTAGCTAACTAAAATTTGGACGTATTATATTGTTAGTGTTCCGTATCTTCCGAAACCGTAGATATTTTAATTATTTAGTCTATTTATGTAAAAGTCATTGCAGATTTTACATCTAAGTATAAACATTTAAGGTCAACGACCTAGTTTGGAGGTTGTAGTTTTGACTTTGACATTGTTGTAATTACAACATATAAACATTACTCATTGTCTGAAAAATACTCGCATATTCATGTACATCTCGTTTTATTATTATATTTTATGTTTTCTGTGGAGTAGAATCTCTCTTTCCGTGGGTCTCGTAAAAGGAGACTGATGGATCAGATCAGACTAAGGTTTAATCCAAAACTCATCTCGGTTTTAAATACATCTGAAATTATTAAAATTATATATACATATAAAATACGACTACATTATAGTGTTTCACTTTTTTGTTGACGTTATTTCAAAACCCTATGATTATATATTAAGACAATTCAAACGACACCTCACGTATAGAAATAAAATAAAACCGTTTAGGATGAGAGGCGTGACAAAGAAACATCATACATATACATACATAATTTCCAAAAATTCATAACCCTCCTTCTTGCAGTCGGTTAAATATAAAATCCGACTGCAATATAACCTTCCACTTTTCTTGCTAACTAGTGTTATGTGTGTCACTATTATTAATTTCTAGGATTGAAAGGTAAATACATATATTCCATTAATTTTAACGAGCGTGTGGCTAACACATAAATCTATATGTGATATCATCGATCACTCCAACTCAGATCGAGAAATGTCAGTTTTATAATACATATATGTATGTACATAATGTATAACCTTCGTGAGTGAGGGCAGTATGAGGACTATGATTGGTTTCGTTCATGTGGTAGCTGGTTCGGTAATTATTCATTCAACTTTGAAGAGTTAACAGTAACCAGAGCAATACAACAACCTCACAGAAAATCAGTTGTGCATCATTTGCATTCATAAATAATTTGTCATTCTTTTACCACATTTTAACCAAATAAAAATATATCATTATAAAAATATATTATAGCAATGCTTGCATTGTTTCGCTAAGTGAGTCAAGGTCTCGAAGACCCAACCCTTTGGGGGTGGACCACAAAGGCCGCTAGCGTACTTATGACTCTTGAGTTGCAGGTGATAATGGGCGGTGGTGTAAGCAGACGGGCCTCCCGTGTTTAGGGGGCCCGTCTACTCCTGTATCCCCTGTACCATAAGAAGCTTTAGCAGTTCCTACATGTAACAAATGTTACTGTAGTTATTTATAAATTAAAAAAATGCATTGAACCATTACGAGGAAAATGTTTGCTCTACAAGATTCTATTGATTCACGTATGTTTCCAAATACATTTATGTTAGTCTATATCTTAAGTCATCTTAGAAGTACAGTAGAGGGCCATCATAACTTGCTATAGAATATTATATGAATGTTGTGGCTTTTTTGAATTGGGATCGATGTTCCCCGCATATAATTATGCCAACTTCAAACGCGGGTAAATACCGCTGAAATATTGCAGTCATGTATTACGCGATTACGTGCAGTCTGTGACCGAATTTTGTGCCTTATTTTATACTTAAATATGTATTCTATAATAACTGTCAAAAATATTCCCTTGAAAGAGAAAAGATGGTCTCTGAAACTTTGTTTAATTCCTACGGCTTAAACTAAAGTTTGCCTTTTACCGATATTATAAAAAACTTGAAATACATCCCTGTCGGTCAGGAGATTATAGTTTGTTTAGTTTATAGAAAAATACACGTTTTATTACAAAAACAATGACCAATAAAAGTGTACAAAACACCTACAGATCAGTAGAACTGATAACAAGCATATCAACTTCATTGATCTAAAAGAATTTTCGAAATTGAAAATGGCCACAAAAGTGCAATATGCAGTAGCAAAACTTCATTACAAACCTTTTCATAGCACGCCATTAAAGACCCAGTAATGGAAGTTCAAACAAAACTGAGCGTACGACAGAAACGTGAATGGAATCAGCACACCAAATTCACCAGGTCACTGGCACATATGCTAAGCATGTACGCACACAAAAATACGACGTGTACTTATACAACTATGAATACGCGCAAATAAGCAGGCATCACTGTTCTTCAGCCCGTTTGGAGCAGCCACTAATTACGTGGAGGAAGAGGGTTGGTCAATAAAAAGGTCATCTTCCTATTTTAAACTTAGGGAGTATGATTACAATCATTATCTTCTACTAAAATCTTCATAGTAAGTACAGCTTATTTTTTTTTAATCTTTTAGTTTTACAAAAATATATTTATTCGTTTGACAACTACCGTAATTTTTATATAAGAGGTAGGGAGTCATTGAATCTCACTTAGCAAAGAGGAGAGGTACAAATTAAGAGATGAACACCTCACGTAACTAAAGGATGCTCCCTTTCTAAGTATGTGCGACTCTGTATAAGCAATAGCATGACCCATTTAGTATGTAAGGGATTGAATGACCACTTTCCTTTGGCAGGAAATAAACGTGTCGTCTTTATACATGTGTGTTATTTGCTTCCGCAATCTGCGGCGCTTGTGTCCTTGTTGACTTTGAGGAAGTAGGCTCGTCCAAGTACTCGTACATCAGGATTGTCGTCACCAGAACAGATTAATAATCCAGGAATAAATATAGCAACATTAACATCTAATTATTTTAACTTCAAGAAGGTTCTGAACTATGCTGAATTTTAAACTTTGTGTTTTTAACTGTGTAGCCAATCCGAGCCCACCATGAAGATGACACTTTTACAAACATACGGCTCTTGAGGTGCAGGTGTTCATGGTCGGCGGTTGTCAATAACCATCATCGTTGTTCTGAAATCTGCCTACGTAACAAGACAAACACTCGATTATTTGCCAGATGCTAAAATACATATATTTTGTAGGCTACATATCTTACAAAACTCTTACACACAATAGAGGAATCCTATTCATTTGATAACCTTTAAGTGTGCGATAGGGATCTCAAAGTTGGTAATTTTACATTTAATATAATATTTTAACAGATGGCACTTTTTTTCAGAAAATCTAGAAGCTATACAAACAGCAAAAATATCTGCGTTACATATGATACACTCTTTATTACGACACGAGAAGTCTCGATCTCAAATACAGAGGGTAATCAAAAAGGGGAAGTCTATTCTCGTTCTAACCATACGTGGAATTTATAGCAACGTTAATTTAACACGGTTGGATGTCAAAACCCCGGCTCTATTTCTGTTAAGCGGCTACATCTCACGTTCCCTTGTAGGAATGCCTGAGAAAGCCACCAAAGACATAAAATTATGTTTATTAATACTAGTGTCCCATGTTACATAAGATTTCTAAGATTGTAGTTTTTTTTTTATATAAGTCAGTTATTAATCGAGGATATTTAAGTAAAGTATGTTATTTTTTGTGCAAACGATGGTTCACCTGATAGACGCTTGCAACTGAAGCGTCACAAGTGTTCCCACCTTTAAGGGACTGTTGTTTGTTTACATGTCATTTAAAATTATATAGCCTATGTCCTTACCCAGAATTCCAAGCATCGTCATAACAAATTTCATCAATAGCGGTTCAGCCATTTAGCCTTGACTTTTCAACAGACAGCCGGACAGATAGTCACTTTCACATTTATAATATTAGTTCGTTAGTCTCACTAAAACTCAATAAAGATATAATTTTTTGTCGTATGCGCTTTTATTTTATTTTAGGTTAAAATTATTTATGAAAGGTATGTCTCCAATTTATCACTTTCCTAAAAAAGTTTTAATACACCAAAAGCAATCGGCCTATGTTACCTTTGCCTCTGTTTAAAAATCTTAATGAATTCTTGAAAAAAATCTTTGGTTTGCTTTATGTATATATATAATAGCGTTTCTATATATTGCTTTACATAATACCCCAGGTCTTTGGATACCAGTTTTTTTATTCCTTTATAACTTATATCCTTTGTAACTTTTACACTAAAATTTCCTCAAATTTTTAGGGGTCCCTAATCAAGCTTGATTTTCTAACTTTGTTTTATTTTGTTTAATTGAAACGTCTACATCAAAAAAATACATGTGAAAAAAGTTAGTGCCCATAAAACACAGTACAGCTTAACGAGTATAGCGTGGTCATGCACATACATCTTTACCACAATAATATTCCAACAAAAGTTCTCACGATGAACCGTTTGAATGTTTTCAAAGACACTCATACAAACTAAATATTTTCTCGCGAGTCACAGTAAAGCAAAATTAATGAAATCAAACATTGCATTGGACATTAGTGCGACCGTAATGCCTCGTCATCTTGCGGTCTGAACGCGACCTCCATTCGATATCAACATATTGAGATATGTGGATTATTCTCCTTATTTAAAAAAATATTTAAAATTTATTAATAAATATAAAAAAATATATTGTTATTTCTATGCTTTGCTTACTGTTTGTAGAATGATTCGTTTGGTTCTCTTCGCAAATACTCCCCTAAAAATATATAAAAATGTGACACTTTAAATTAAACTATATTTGTATTAAAAAAAGAAGAAATAACGCAAAATAAATAAATTAACTATGTATTTCTTCAATTTATCTAAGCAAGCCGTGTGCCAACATGGTATGTCGATATAAAGTAGCTTATGTCCTTCCCCAGAGTTTGAAGTATCATCAGACCAAATTTCATTAAAAGAGATTCAGCCGTTTAACCGTGAAAAAGTAAGAGACAGACATAGTTGCTTACACATTTATACATAATGCTATAATAGAAGCATAGATGAAATGTCTTTCGTTAGCCTCACAAAAACTCAATTACGACATAACCGAATTGAATAATCCTTTTTTGTCATATGTTTTGCTCTTATACTGGCAACACAAAAATAAAAACTACATTCACAGAAGCAAAGCTGTCAAAATTTGCTGACAAACGGATACTTATATGTGTTATATCTGTAAGTAATATAATCTGTAAGCGCGCCTCTTAGCCTCTTTATACAGTGATTGCTATCGATCGCTAGGTCTCGCGATGACGCTAATTGATGTCATAGCGGATATGAACAGCGCAACAGCACATCGGACTCGCACGTGTTCTCTAGTTAATTACGTAGTGAATACGTAATGATTGTCCAAAGTAAATAAAGTATTGGTATGATACTGTTAGACAGTAACGGTACCGGACTGATACTGATCTAGGGTAATTGTTTACTTACAAATGGCGTCATTAGTGAGTCTCCCATAATCGAACGATTTGAAATCTACATCCACTAAACCATTTCTTTGTAACTTAAAAACACAGCAAAAAGCCCAATTTTATATCAGTTATATTATTGGTTACACAGCGCTAAGTTACCCGTAGAATAGGGACACATTCAGGTAAAAAAATTTACAGCCACACCAGCTAGCTCCAGGTAATCGCATTCAATCTGTATACCGAGTGTCTGTAGAATTGAGTGTTATTCAAACAGGTAATAATATAACTTGTATACACGGCGTACTTTGTACTTAATAAAGTTATTTTTGATTGGAGATATAAGAATGGTTAGATTATGTTTATGATGTAACTATTAACATCTATTAAATGTCCGCCGACTAGTAATCTGTCGCAATATTTATCAATAAACCTACGCAAATTTATGATAATTTTAGACTGTTGTAACTAGAATGATTACCTACATTACAAATTAGAATAGGGACAGAACACATCACAGGAAAAAGGATATCGTTATTAATGTGCTTCATACATACAGTAACTTAAATGCATTGTATAAATATTTTAGAAGCAGTTTCCATACATTTTTAATTAAATTACAAGGCAGTTGGTGCCGTTTGCAAGGGGTCCAGAGCAGACCAAAGTCAGATAGTCAAAACCTGAACAAAATGACGTATTCATGTAGTAATGAACCAGTTCCAGATCCTCAATTAATCACAGGTCTCACTTGCAAAACCTACCGGTGGTGAAAAGTGCGAGTGAGCGACTATAACATGAAAACTTATTATAGCGCAGTAATCTTAAAAGCCACGAACTACTGGAAAAAATAAGGAAGAAGCCTATTTAATAAAAGATTGTAAAATGCAAATAGACTTTAAGGCCTTTGACATCTTGTTTTTATCTGCTATTATATATTCGATCAATATACTGACGATTCTTAGTGACTGTTGCATTACTAGCATTTATTTTATGACCTGACGGTCAGCGACCCCGCTAATGTTTCAAACGTTTATTGTTGATTACGAGACGTGAGCTAAACGGCACCGGCGCTGGCGATCCGCAACAACGTTTCATGTGTTTCCCTTGTCTGAATAGCAGTCTTGTTATACTCTTATAGTTGTCAACTTGTGATAGTGTTCTGTAGCTACGCACTTTGGAATTTAAACTCTATAATTATAGTACTTGAGTTCAATATTATTATTAGCTTGAACGGTGTGTGGTCTCATCACCTGTTAGGTGATTCTGTATGCTTGCTTACTTACAAACGTAACGTGCTCAGTTTTTTAGGTTTTTTCTGTATAACTAAGGTAGTAAACAATCACACGGCCGCTAGAGACTCGATTTAACTCAATGAATGTAACAAAAAGTTATTTGAATTCTTATGGTTTGTCGTTTCATTAGTGACTGCAGTTTCAGGCAACTTTTCCTGTCTTTGGTTATAATGGATGTTGTTAAAATGCTAACTCACAACTAAAACTAAAACCATATAAGTAATACTGACCAAATCGCGTTCTGATGTTATTGTAATTGTCCTGTATTCCTTCCTCGTTGTGGCAAAACCGCACATTTTCACAGATGACTAACTAATATGCGATATAAATGATAAATGACAAATGATAAATGATAAATGTTTGTAATTTCTTATTCCAAAATTAATAAAGAACATTATTATTTGCTACAATTTCTCGATCTATGAAGTTATCAAATAGCACATTTATTTACTTATTTATGAATTAGTGATTAACAAACAGCAACACAATTTAAAAAAATACAAAGTTTGATTAAAAATATGTACTAACTACGTTATCCACGAATTATAATGATAATTTTGACAATTCCGATTATTCAAAGATACATATGATATTATTTAGTGAAACTAATAACGCTATTAGTATACGAGTATTATCAAATAATAATATAGCGCAGAAACTAATATACCTAGAGATCAGGTTGTAGGATTTCTTCTTCGGCCTTATACGTATGTTAAAGGTAGATTATTGTTACGATTCTACGAAAGTATAAGTATCGAACTTTTAAACCTATTTATCGTGGAATGAAGCAATGAGATCACAAGCCTGAGAAAACAAAATCCAGCTTAAAAATATTTACATACGAGCTGATTAATCAAATATAGTAAATGCAATTAATAATTAACTATAACTTACTCTGACAATGTATACCGATGCAAAAATTCGTGATTTTCGGTCCAGTTGTTATGACAAACATACCCATTTACGCATTTTAATTATTAGTTAGGATTTATGGTTTTGATAATACGTAAAATACTTTTTGACGTTATTAAATTTGAATGGTTTTTAGAAGGGTCTCACTCAAAATGATGAGGCTTTTAGACCTTACAGGATACACTTGCAGAATCTTTATTTGATATTCCTTCATCTAATCGTATTAGGGCAAATACTTTGGATTAAAATATGATAATCAATACCACAATACCAATTTATTGTGACAACTATCAACTCATCTGAGAACAATTTTCTTTGGGTAACATCACTATTTCTTCGAAATATTACCCTTTATGTTTAACACGTATTTAAACATGTTGGTTTAAGGGTAGTCTAAATTTTGTAATACTAATGTAATTATTCTTTTGTTTTTTTTTTTTATATATTAAACTGAGAAACCATAATCCATTCGTTCTAAAGGTTGCTTTCGTCACGTCTACCGCAGTAGTCGGCGGGTCGCAATGACCTTTCACAGCGAATCAGAGCATACGACTTCTTATTGTGTGCGAAAAATATCAAACGACGCGACGTCGACGCCTGCTAATATGGCTTATTATAGCTACGTACGTAAAGGGCCTCATAAACCTTACTTCAGTACTCGCGTGAGACATAATATTAGTCGGTAAATTCTTAAAGTTCTTATTGAAATAGATCTAAACATCAACACACATATGTATGTACAGACATTCATCCACGAGGTTTAGGTAGAAATGTATGAAACACTTATTTGGGAATTCAGTTATCATTAAAAAAAAATTATAAAGAAGTCGGTCAAAAGCAGAAGTTGGTCAGATTCGATTCCCGTTGACGGTAAATATTTGTATGTATAGTTATGCCACTTTACATTAATCTCAGTGTTTCTATTTACTATACTCTACATAGTTACGGTGTAGGTAGAGCTGTGTAATACGTCCCACAATTCTAGGACTATTTATCGTTTTCAATTACTTTCAACCGTAACATAATGTTTTTAATATTATTTACGTAAATTTAATATTTATGTGTTTTATCTACTCGATAAATTACTAGTTACACAAGTGTTACAACTTTGACAAACTATGGATGTAATTGCCTAGTTTTTGTTAATAGATTAAGCTTGACCATAAATAAAACGTCACTAAGATACTCTTCGTATACCGGCGTTGTACATATAAAATCCGAGCACGTGTATCAATGGTCGTGTATATTATGTTACCAGCTTAAAAAAAAAAAAGTTATCGGTGTATGCCTATTCTAAGGAAATAAGAAGTTCTCTTTCTTTCTTGTTCTTTTTTTTTCTTTCATATATATACTTAAGTGTTATTTTGAACAATAAAACGGTACGTTTATACCGTGAGACTCAACTAAATAACATATTTAAAAAATAAAAACAAAATACTATACAATTTAAAACAACCTGTTTAAATCCAAAGCTTTACAAAATAGACATTAATTAATTTCTTAGGTGACGGACCAAAGAGGCGGCCAAGGTCTGCAGGGGTTCCTGGAAGCATCCCTTCTTGGGTATACCCAGGTCCCTTGCAATAGACCTACTTATGACGGAACACCGTGTGGTTTTAGACCCGTGGGGGTTTCCACACGTAAAAAAAAAAGTGACGGACCATGTCAGAGGATTATCATCACATAATGCTGCTTATTTTATGTTATAAGGATTTATATAGGGACAAAAACCTGTTGGTATGTGACTTTCGCCACCCATGAACACTTGCAACTCAAGAGTCACAAGAGTGCTGTCAAATTGAGGAGAGAAGGAAAAAGAGGAGAATGGAAACGGGGTTGTTTAACAGCCAGTTTTAGCCGGCCCATACGTGCTGAAGCATGGTTCTCCCACGTTAAGATAACTCTACTTCTAAAGAACGATTTAATATCTAATCTTGGTTACAGTTGTGTAACTTGTTGGTGGCTAGTAATATCACATCCATGACAAGAAATAAATCAAAAGAAGCGTTCAATCAATCCGTTACGGTTATTAGTTATGGTGTCACGAGCCATATTACCGCAAATGACTTCATTCACAAACTGTAACTATTATAACCAATGCTCTCATAAAGTAAAATAACAGTTTGTTTAAAATTAAATATTCATTAAAAACTGTTATAACCATATTAATATCAACATTTAGAAGTACACATTCATATTTGAAGTGTGGTTCCTGGATGAGTAAATAGGGCCACCCCATTTGTTCCCGTGGGTGTCGTAAGAGGCAACTAAGGGATCGTACTCTTATCTATCAGACAGTATGTATACAGTCATAAAGTGTCCTATTGACGGCAATAGTCTTGCCCCCGATTACGCTAGTGGGACTAAACTGTTAATGGCAAACTGTAGGTGTTTTACACCTGTGCCTACCCCTTAGGGGGAACAGGCGTAAGCGTATGTATGTATGTAAATACATAGAGCCACCAAATAGTCGTCGAGCAACAAGGCCCTGGAAAAGACCTCTATCGGATACCTTGTTTGTCATATCTGATGTATAGACATCACACACTATAAACACATGCTCCAATTTGTACAGTATCACAAATTAAAAAACAGAAACCAACGTTATATTCGGTTTATAGTTGTTTTTTTTTTAAAGAACTGCAACTTTAGGAATGATTCCTGGGTCTCGAGGGGCTTCAGAAACTGTCAAATAGCGGTCACAAATAACAAAAAGACTCGGAATAACTATTTGTGGATTACACTCATTTTCGTCAAGTCTTGAGTAAAATGAGTTGTACTGCTCGACATTATTTATTTAATAAACCTGACCGGATTCGCTTTACGGCATAAATAAAAAGTTTTATATACAAAAAGTTTTTAATGGTTTTGAATATTAATGCAGAACGAATATATTAAATTATTATACATATTTGTTATGCAATAACTTCCAAAACAATAAGAAACCTTTGAAATTTTACTCAAGATGTGCAGCAAGTTCCACCAAGTGCCAACAATCAACACTATAAATAGCCTTTTCGTCAAATGTTGGAATCTAACCCACTATATCAATGGACCAGTCAGTGCAAAATTCTAGTCAATATAACGAAAATTAGAAATACGATTAACTGTAGTCATCCATCGCCATGATATCTTATCAAACAGAAATACCAAAGCTAGTGTCTACAGTAAAGTGCTAGTGTACAGAAAAAGTAACTAAATTATCGTAGGGGTGTCACGAATGCGCCGGCTCTAACGGAGCAAAACCACTCTTGCATTGTATTGCTGAGTGAGGTGACCAGCCCCCCTATAGCATAAAAAAACAGAGTGACATTTCTTAATTTGTTTTTCTTTTATACTACAGGGGGACAGACGCACAGACGGATCACCTGATGGTAAGTGACAACCGCCGTCCATTGACACCTGCAACTCAAGAGTCGTAAGTGTGCTGCCTGCCTTTGAGGGTGATGTAGGGATGGGCGATGCCTTGAGGGGAAAGAAGAGATAATCCATCTGTATGAGCAATATCCTTTTGTCCTTTTAATATACTATCAATATTCAAATTTAAGTACAAAAGAGCCTGTTTGACGGTAATAGACTTGCCCCCAATTACGTTAATAGTCTCACTTAATTTTAGTAGGCAAAATGTAGGCGTTTAAAGCATCTCTGCATACCCTACACTATAAATTCTAACATACCAAACAAGGCGGTAATGATCTGCTTCGAACAATAAGTATATAGTGAACAGTAAGTAATACCACGAACTGCCAAACAAATCTAAAATTAATACAAAATACCTAACCCAAGTGTTACATTGAAATAATATACTGTGACATCATGAACAAAGTCACGTGTATTAACAGATAATCACTTACAAACTGTAGGTTGCGATCTAACAAACGTGACTAAAATGCGTTTTATAGAAATACTTTTAGACGTTACGATGAGCTAGAGCATCTTATTTAATAAATATCTATTACTTATTTAATGATTACACAGTAAAGTTTAGCAATGTCAAGGATTTTGTGAATAAGAACTTTTTACGTGTCAGGTCTAGAAAACTAGCGCAAACAAACTAACCGCTCTCTCATTTTCAATTGCATAAATATAGGCCTAAATGCTTTTGAAGTTCCATTCTCGAATTTGGTTTAAAATAATTAAAAACAAAAGGCGCTTAGGTGGACAGTACTTTATTTAGCTGCCTGGTTCTGTTAGACAAGGGTCTAACTAACTAACAGAATAAAATTATATAGAGTAAACGATTGTAAAGTTTTCTGATCACATATTAGTATGAGAATCACCATTTATTACTTATATATGAAAGAACTTAATACTTGGACGATCTATATGCTATACAAAATAAAGTACGACTAATTAAAAAATCTAAATACTCGTGACTCGTTCTGTGTTTGCAATTCACAGCTTTAAACAAGCACTGCCACGTACATAGTATGCAAATAGCTTGCATACTTGCTAACTGGACCAATTGTCCTTAATTATCCGTCCGACAATTAGCGTCTGAAGACTTACGCCGCTAAATACTTGTCTATTACTATCCAGGAACTGACCGGATCTAATGATTTGATACTTTTAAAAATAATACCTTTTTGTCTCCGGTTCAGTAGCCTGTAAGAAGGTAGGTACCTTCTTATAGGCTACTGAACCGGATAACAAAGCAGATTTCTGTCAAATACTACAGAAACGGACAGATACGGCCTTCAAACCTTCAAGAAAAGAGCGTACTCCTACCTAAAAGGCCGGCAATGCACTTGTGACTCTTGAGTTGCGGGTGTCCATGGGCGGCGGTAGTCACTAACCAACAGCTGGCCCGTCTGCTCGTTTGCCCCTATCGCATAAAAAAAAACCGACTGCTCCAAAACGAGTGTTATATAAGACATACATAACAGTTAACTGCGGTCAGATAACGATACTAAGCTATTTTTTTTAATAGTTATAATTATGGTCTTAATTGGGGATTGACAAGCGACACACCGGTAACACCTTACTATGAGTAGAGCTGTGAGTTTGTTTATCAACTAACATTCTTACGTGCAAAAATATAAACAAAGTAGCTCCTCAGATTCGGAAGAAAATACTAAAAAAGGTGAAGTATGCAATCTCGATTAAGAAACTCATACTAAACTGTGCATGCTAAGTGGCATAATAGTAAATAAAAGTAACATATCTGACAGTCACCATGCGAACTGCATACCACCGTGGCCACGATATAACGCGAGTTATTAATGAACCACTACACTGATACGCGACCTTTTTACTTAATGTTTATAATATAAAAAGACGTGAAAGCATTCGTCAATTTGGTTAATGTGCCTTTCTTTTAGCCTCTCCAGTCACATGAAGTACAGGACATACTTGGGCGTTGACTCGGCTTCATGGAGTTCCTGTAGTCTCAGTACCGTTTGATCATCATCTGAGACTCACGGGGTCCTTTTTTCCTCTCTCTACCCATTTTCTTTTCACAAATTAGCCTTTCTTCCTTTATTATCATCTAAATCGATTCCCAAGGAAATAAAATATGTTTATTTGCATATAATACAGATATAATACCAAGGAGAATTGGATAAATAATAAATCTTTCTTTCTTTCAGGCGACAACATTCTTGCAATATCCGACTCTTCTTACAATGTCACATTACGAGGATTTTAAATAAATTTGGGACAAGGGCAGGAAGATGATATGTTTGATGCGCTTTTCAAGGGTGTCAAGAGCCACACACGGCCATTAGTCAGAGTTTAGATGGTTATGGTTTGACAAACCATAGCTATAAGAACTTTTATCATAAATATGTAGAGCAGTACTTCTATAAGTTTCAATTTATTTATTTTGTTGATCATAGGTAAATAGCCTGCTGCAGTTCACTGCTCTCCCAATGCTCATCAAAATAATAACACAGCTACTTCTTTTAGGTCGTCCGTCCATCTGGCTGAGGGGCGTCAATTCTTACGTTCCCATACCGATTTAAGGTCTCCACACTGTTACATTGGTGTTAAATGTATAAATATTCCGTCTATGTTCTAGCATCACGGCGTGCAAACTTGTTTTTTTTTTAACTAAAAACATCTGCAAACTAAAAGTTTCACGTTTCAAGTTCGACTAAATGTGGTAAAGGTACATTACAAGGACGACTACCTCGTCATATCATATCTTATCGAAATTATTTCTGTTTTGCCGGAGCTGCAGAATAAAAATAGCTTGACCTGGTATTCAAATGCATGGAGAGATTTTCTCTTTTCAACCGACTTCAAAAAAGGAGGAGGTTCTCAATTCGACTATATTTTTTTATGTTTGTTTTTCTTTCGAGCTTGTCTTTTCCATTTGGTCCCATTTCAATTTGGTCCAGTTGTGACAATGGCATCCATGAGAAAACCATATAAGTCTTAAATTTCATGATAGACGCATTGGAGTCGATTGTCTCCTTTTAAAGTGAATTATTTAAAAGACAAGTGCCGCACTACGTAGTAATTCCTAAGTCGCGGGGGCACTTTACAAACACCCAAACAACGGACACAAAGAACACTCAGACTCAAAACTACAATTTGAGGATTACAAAAAGTGTTGTCCCGTGCTGGGATCGAACCCACAACACTCGGTGCGGCAGTGCAGTGGTGAGGTGGCCACTTAAACCGCTACGCCATCCAGTGCAGTGCAGTAGCAGATTTAGTAATTGTATTTAACGAACGCACGGCACGGAACTTACTGGACAAGTTTCCAAAAAAGAGACTTCAATGGAAATAAATAATTACTATCACAAAACTTTCATTAGCTATTTTGTACCCGTGGTATGTTGCCAACTTTACATTAAAAAATTTTGAGCCACAAAAACACATTCGTACAGATTTCAAGCAAAAATTAAATTATTTAATAAAATTTATGCGATTTAGGAAATCGACTTACAGTTACTTTATGGAGCACAATAGGATTGCCCCCATTGCAAAATAGAAAAATAACAGTGAGAAACCGCACAACTCATGGGAATTGTTACAATAATAACAAAAGGTAAAGACTCGATTGTTCTCAGGACATCAGAAAAAGACGAGTTTTTTTTTTCTGACATCATGTTAATCTTACTAACAATAACTATTTTACTTTTCTTTTAGACTAATATAACCCGACAGTGGTATTCAAGGTAATAGTTGTTTCGCCAGGCGCCGAACTGAAGCTGATGCTCCCTTGGTAAAACGCTTCCGTCGGGCCTGCAATTAACCTCTCTACCTTAAACTACGCAACTGAGTACAAACGAAGAACGAACGAACGAACGAACGAACGAACGAACGAACGAACGAACGAACAATATCCTTACACACACGGCCCGATCCCAAACTCGCAGAGCTTGTACTATGTACTACGTTAGTACTTCTATATATAAATTCGGTGAAAAGGTTTCTTCGTATTTAATATACAAATACAAGACATTTCTTTTATCAAAATTTAATTACATTTAATATTTATTTGCCATTTTGTTCGATAACTTGTTACCATATTGTAAGTAGTGACATAATCCCGCTGGTGTAGTAATCATGTGGGATTTTTCATAAAATAATGCGACAAGTAGTTTTGATTTAACCTAACAACGACTGTCCTGAGATCACCCAGTCTCTTGAGCCTCTGCAGTTGCGAAGAGATGTCGCCTCTATGGCAGTCCTCTATCGCCTACATCACGGGGAGTGTTCTGATGAGCTCTTCCAATTGGTCCCACCTTCTCCCTTCCTCTACAGGACTACACGTGCTGGCCTGAGGAGTCACCGTTTGTGCGTCGAAAATATACGTACCCGAACTAAACGGTTTGGCTCTTCTTTCTTGTGCCGATCGGTAAAAGCCTGGAATTCTCTACCAGCGCACGTGTTTCCTTCCCACTATGATCCCGGGTCTTTTAAGCGGGGCGTGAAAAAGCATCTCACCAGGCCGCCATAGTGTGGGTCACCATGCTGCATTAGGCTAATATAAAAAAAAAAAAATAACACTACAAAAAGAATTGTGATGAAATTGAAGGAGGTAAAATTCTGAGGGTGCACGATCAGAAATATATGGTGGATGTATTAACATTTCCTTACGAAGCTGTCTCAATTTTTGCTGAGTGGCCAAAGATGTGTGTGATTTCAACTTATCACTCCTTGCTGTTGATCAATGCCAGCCGTTTTTTCTCAATTTCTTGCTTGAGTCTAATTTGACCGAATGACGGTTTTCGTTCCAATTCTACTACACACACAGCATCACCTTATTGTGTATTCATTCTGGTTTCGCTATAGTCTGTGGAGCTTAACAACCTTTTCGTCCATAGTTTCGTCGTAGGTGATCCACTTTTCATCACCAGTGATCAATCTTTTCAAAAATGGTTCGATTATATCACTTGCCAATAGGGAATCGCAATTTGTACACGATTCATGAGGTTTCTTTCAACGGGGTCGTTTGGCACCCAAATATCAAGTTTTTTGTATAGCCAGACTTTTTCAAATGGGTCAAAACTGTTTCGTGGTTAATCCTCGGTTCCTCGGTCATGTCGGCTATGCCAATCTCATTTTCCATTTTTGTGCTGCTTCCACTGACACTGCAATAGGTCCATAAATGTCACAAAAATTTTTGAATCGGAATCTTGAATTTTGGCGGACAGAAAAAACAATTGACAAAGGGCGGGAAAGTGTTTTTACTTTTTATTTATCTTTTTCTTAATGTCCTATATTTATTGCTATTAAAACCAGCCAGATACAATCAATACAACCAAAGAGATTTTTCTTCAATTTTATAAATCCAAAATACGAATAGACTCTCTATTACTATATCTATGCAAGTATAAATATGTTTTTCAGTATTCGCTGACAAACATACTTATATATTTAAAAAAAATACATACATAATTATAGACACTGAACAAACAATCATCATACAATTATTTGACCTGCGTGGGTATCGAAAACGCACCTCCGGTTAAGAATTCAGGATTACTAGTTATAACGGGACTAACTCAGACCTGAACAACAGGGAGGGACTGTTAGGGCTATATTACACGCAAACATTATCTTTTGCGTTAAACATAATCGAAGGGCTGCATGCTGTCTAAGCTATCACCATTTTCCAGGGCATTACACAGTACATCAATTGGTTACAAAATATGGGTAGCATACGCTTATGCAACTGATTTCAAAAGTGAGTTGCGATGGCGGCCGGATAGGTATAAACAGAGGTGTAAGCCGCTCGCATACACATCGTCACTATACAACTGTATGAACTCGAACAGCGGAACATATTGCGGCACCCAACAGCCAATGCAACCGGTTCCAATTTATGCATAATGTTTAGTGACAGCGATCGTATTTAAGTTAAGAATGTACTAAGGCTCATGCCGAAAGAGAGATTTCAAAGAGGTTTTATAGTTTCCTCCAAACGACGCTGTCGCGAGACATTTAATCACGATTCTATAACATCGTAACGACCAGACAGCTAGTTGTTACCGACATTAAAACTTAATAGTAAGCACGTATAAATGTTTTACTGCATGTCGGAACTAAGGTTTGTAAGATAAAATGGGTAGACGCAGGCAGTAAGCAAAGTTGGTTCCAATGTCGTAGAAGTACTTACGAGGTACTTTGAGGTAACAGAGAAATATCTACTCAGTGAAATGACTTTTCGGAAATGTTTGTGGTAGACAGAGCGCTTGGATACATACAATTGCTCAATACACGTAGAATAATACGGAAATGCATAAAAAAATAATAGTAGACAACAGACAATTTAATAATTTATAAATAAATACACAACGTCTTTGCTAAAAAACAAATACATAAGTCTTAATTCGTTATACCTTGTTTAGAAAAAAAATAGGCCGTGTTTCTCGTGCTTATTTAAGGATTCTTATCTAACAATAGTACTCATAATTTTAAACTTGTTCAGCCATTCTACAATTAAGCCTTTCAAATGTGCCAAAATTAATATTAAATAAATCTGAGATTTAAATTAACATACAATATGTTTACAAACACGAATTCAAAAGCGTCAAGACAATTTTCGTATGTAATATCAAAGGATTCAAATTTTAGAGATACATCACACCTGTTCAACTGACCTTTTTTTTTAACGTGTGGTAAACCCCCCTGGTACCACCTCATCGAGTTAAACTCGACGAAGTGGCTATGTCGGAATCGAACCGACTAAAACCACACGGTGTTCCGACACAAATGTCTGTAGCCGGAGGTTAAGGTATAGCCTAGGAAGGATGTCCCTGACCCCTGACAGACGTGACCACCCACCTTATAGAACAGGTGGTCTCGAAACATGTTCGGAATTTGCTTCCCAATCCGAGCTCGAAGGGCGTGCGCAGATTGCGTCACGACACGTCTCGTCTTTCTCAGGCCAGCGATCATGAAGACCGTAGATCGTCTCTACGGCGCCCGGAGCGTCCTCTGTGGGACGGGAGAGTGCTAGACCTCTCCCGTTCCCTTTCCACCACTTCTTTGGCGTACATCACTTCCTCGCAATATGAGGCGGCGGAATCCCACGCGCTCTCGCTTTGTACCATGGCTAGCACCATGGTCTCTAGCGAGAGGCTTCCCACACCTATAGCTATCTCGAGGACGTGGCGTTGTTGTCTCCACGCTGGACAGTGTGTGTAGGGCAGTATCCTCAGAACAGCCTCCGCAGTGGTGGCACGCAGGCGTTGGCTCCCGGCCTATGCAACACAGGTACTTCCCGAACTGTGTTCAACGGACCTACATACCAACATATTAGTCAATTTCTATACTAAGTCCGTTCCACGATTTGTTCAATTTTATCCAGTATCTTAATATTATTACTATATTTCCTTAGGAGTCCATTCCCGCGTTAGTATGTTTACCATAAGGACGAAACGTACTGAACTATTCATTAGGTAAAAAAATATATGCTTCCTTGACGAATTATCTCTAGAAAATAAAGAAGCCAGCAGGTGTTTTCGTTCTAGGCCACTACAGTCTCAGGAAGTTAATAATGTTCGGGTACGCGACCCAGGATTGTGCGAGATATTGCCATCTCCATCTCATTTTCTCATCCTCAACGTGCGGTATTCCATATCCCAAGATCTCTCTCTCTAACCGCTAATTTCCTTGTATTCCGTCTTAAAATGTCAAGGAGGGTGGTTGATGTCAGGTAGGCAGCTGGCCATAAAAGGAACCAACCAAAACTCTCTTGCAATGCACAATTTGGCGCACCCCAAATAAATATGGGACAAGGGTAGGGAGAACAAGAAATGAAAAGATAAAATAAAGAAATTTAATTTCAAACTTCATGTGGAAACCGAAAGTAAAATTAAACAACACGGGGGAGACCTCAGATCTTGATAAAGGGTCGATATACTAAATAGTGCCAGTTGATTACACTATCCACAGTACACCTATAAAGGGGCCATTGATGCTACGTAATTGTGTTTTTATACTAACAAATAATCTTTTATATGGATGATAAAACAAACAGCACTTAAGGGAAAACAGCATGAAAGGCCACCCAAGAACCTTGTATGATGACATCAGTAAATTGCCCAGGCTTTGTGTGATATTCGCCAATTCTTTATTTTATAGTGTAATGCGCCTTTTGAGACGCATTAAAGTCTCTAAATATTTAACCCTTGTATATTATATTTATGGTTTGAGGGGCAAATGAGCAGATAAGTCATGAGATGATAAGTGACTATAGCCTCATGGACACCTGAGCTCAAGAGTCACAAGTGCGTTGCTCGCTTTTGAGGGTGACAAGCCCAGGGAGAGGAAGGCAGAATATACGGGCCCCAAATATAATGTGTGCTTTCCAATCGGTTTTTCGTGAGGTCGAAGTATTACCTACTCCGGTCGAGCATGGTTCTCTTACGTTTAATATCAAGAAAGCTTCTACAGTAGCCAGTTAATATAAGAGAATAAAATAATTAGGCGTTTCTATCGATCGACTGATCTTGGAGTGCATTTAGCTTCCATTCAAAAGTAGATATGTATACATATCTACAAAGAGTGAGTAGGAACTAGAAACAACACATGTTCCTCTAATTTGATATTTATAAGCGTCTCTTGGATTCTTGACGTCAGAATAAAGAATTTAAAATGATACGGATAGTTCAATGTAATCAGATATAATTGGTTTATTCATTTATAGTACCTGAACTTAATTACGTTTTGATGTATTGCAAGCGATTTGAATAAAACCGGTATCTATATCGACGATATTTTTAAATTTCATTGACTCAAATTTAGCCGTGTGGTTCTTGGTGGGGTAGAATAGGGCTACCCTTTTTACGGGGGTGTCGTGAAAGGCGACTAAGGGGTTGAACAGTTATCTATCAGACAGTATATATACAGTCAACAGGCCTGAACCCAATTAAGTAAGTGGGACTAAGTTCGGGTTGGCAAACAGTAGGCGTTTGGGACGCCCCTGCCTACCCCGTACGTTGTTTATTTTCTACCGTTTCCAAAAAGTTTCCAAAAATCATATAGGTAAAGAAAAACCTAGTCTGGGGATCGACTCATCCACCACACTCGACACTGTAGCAATTGGCAAGATGACATAACATGCATCCTTTATGTAATAGTGCAGTAAGCTCAAAATACCTTAGTTTAGAGCAAGCAGTTTGTTTCTTAGACAGCTGCATGCTGTACCTATGGCGCTGCGTACTTAGAGACTAGAAATATCTGAATCTATACGCGAACGAGTATCAAACCATACTAGTTAATATGATGAACATGACGTAATTATTGTCGAACGAAATATCTTGCGTACGTGTTAAGCACTTACGATGGTTTTTATAAGTTTCAAACAAAGTTACTTCTAAATAATGTATAATGAAACCCAATACACAAAAGAAATCCAAATTGAATGACGTTGCAAATACAAATTCGCAACAAGAATAAGCCCAAGGAGACTCTCTCAAATTAGAACTTGCATTGCATCGTAAAGACTCGGTCATACAGGAAGAGACCGTGACACACTTACGGATTACCATTGCTAATATCGACAACAACACGCATTAACCCTATGCCATGTAAATTAATACTGTTTAGTAACAATTGACTCTACGTACTAAACATCGGAGATTGTTCATTCCGAGTTATACCTTCATATATTTAAATAAGAATGTGAGTTTGTTAAGATATCGGCATGAAATTTTGCATAAAGTTTGACAAATGTACAAATAGATACAAAAATAGTGTTTAATTTAGAAAAAAATTGTTCAGTAGAGATTCTTGAAAATTGTTATAAAATCAACATTAACGCGTGCGTTACGCTGACAATAGCTAGTTTTTCTTTTTTTCTTTTGTGTGGAATCCCCCACGGGTCATCACCTTACCGGGGCCTTACGATGAGAGGGCATGTCGGTCTCGAACCAATTAAAACAACAGTGTTCCGGCATGGAGTCTTCTGGCCGGGGCCTCAGGTGAACCCTAGCCCATACCCCACAGGGGAAAACTAGATGAAGAGAGTTGACGATCGAGCTCATGGGCGTATATTGGCCTAGATCCAGGAGTGGACAGCACACAGGAATGGTGGTGGTACAATAAACCATCTCATCCTTTATTCTAAGGTGTTTTGGATCAAGTAAAACATCGCCAAATAAGAATTGACGCCGAATTCAATTAGAATGTTGAAAATATCAAAAATGAACATGACACTGTCTCAGTGCTAAATATGTTTATGCAATCAATGTTTATTTTCATCAGTGCCTCTTAAATGCACCTACATCCTTAGAGGAAAAAGTTGAATGGAAGGTATTGAAGAACTCATTATATTTTAGTAGTGAGTCAACCATTTGTTTCATTATATATAGTTTAATGTTCATATAATTTGTAAACAAAATGTTATTCCTACATTGAACTCCGTCACATTCTAGAAGTATCTTAAAAATTAATGAATGTCATTTTGTTTTTAAATAAAGAACCTATTTAAAAGGGTTTTCAGATGATATAAAACAAGTACTATAAATTACACAATAGAAACTGTAGAATTATTTAATAGCAGTAAAACACTTGCCACTCAGCTATTGTGTCTGTAGATAATGTATAAGAATTATTTGCTCTACACCTAATCTACATTGCCCTGGGTGATTATTATCTTTTGTTCCTATGTATGTTTATATATATATATGTCAGCATAATATTGATTATTCAAATTTATTCAACATAAGATTTCTGTTTTTGGGGTCAACAGAGGGTTTGGGAAAGGAGGTTGGGCCTCCTGTAATCTCACTCACTCCATTATACATAATGTAATATTATAATATATGTAAGTATGTATTACTATACAATAAAATATAAATGTATACATTGGTTACAGTAGCCAATTTTACTTTTACCTTCTCTCCATTTCATTTTCCAATTGACGTAAGAAAAAAATATAGGCAAAGGCATACACAGATGGTAAGCCAATAATGACACTCCTAGTCAATGACTCATACTACATGATGTCATACTATACTTACTAGTGTTATCAAAATAAACAATTATGTCATGAAAATCTTTGAAGTACTTGTTTTTTTTTTAATAGAAATAGTTAGATTTACAATGGACTTATAAAAATATTATTTTGATATTCATATATGATAGGTGTAATGTAATCATTAGAAGTATATTATGTTATACCTGTTAATTTATTTCATTATTAATACATTTTAATTACATATGTTTTGCGGTACATAGTCTAGTTAAACCTAAACCCAAATAATGAAAAAGAAGGAGATAGACAAGCATAGTTCAGAGAGGATTTATGTTTAAATTTCTCATAAAAATGAGAATTTAATTTTCATAGATCTTTTTTTTTTCAACAATCAAATATTAACATTCTTGTGAATGTGAGTTCTTTATACTCCTATGGGATACAGGCATGAGCATTTGTACATATGTATGCATGTGACGGTGTCTTACTATATCAAACTTCAGGGCCACAAGGAAAAGACAGGTGGTCTAAACAATGCCATATCATAATTCATAATGCTTAACTTACTATGTGTTTACCTTTTAAAAACTATTTATTTGAAGAATAAAGTTTCTATGTTTGGATCTTAAGAAAGTGATATGCTTTAATGAAACAGATTGGCAAAACATTGTGGTGTTTGCCCAGTAACTTATAAATAAGTACTATATTACTAAAATTAACTTAAAATAATGTACAAATATTAATGATCTGTCTTAGTTGACTTCGCGAGTATTCATAGCAGCTGTTATATGCATTATATTTTAATACTGATTGGTCTGAATTGTCTTAAAGATATAACATATTTAGAATTAGACTACACACAGTGCTTTAAAAATGCCGAATCTTGTATGATCGACGAGTCACAGAGACGAGGTAGAAATTGCAATTAGCGATATAGTTTACGGCAATTTCTTAAAGATCTCTGTACCTAAGAAATTATTTTAAACGCTTATAATAAATATAGATAAAATGAAATAAGATATATTATAAGAAAACGAAGAACTTACCTCAAATGCAAATTATCGATAAAAGTATCGGTGGTCAAATTGTCTAACAAGACAAAGTCGGACACACCGACTTCTGGCTGGGTCGCCATCGTTTATTATATACTTTGTAATCCACCACAACAATAAATGTTCACACACAATTCATTCAATGTAAATGTTTAAGTTTTGTCAACAAACCGTTAAAATGAGCATTAACTGAAACACAACCTGCTCCCCCAGGCACTTTGTTCAAACTGACAGTTTTTTTAAATTTATTCATGCTGTCATCAATTGCTCATTGCCATTTAAAAAATAATCAGTATTGTATTTTCAACATGCCTTTAAGTATTTTTGTCAGTTCACAAAACGTACTTCCTATAATATCATTACACAAACTAAAATAGAAAATAAATTGAAATTATTCTCACACACAATTATTATACTTGACGCACAATAAATTCATTCAACATACTTTTACAACTGAGCACACTCAAAACGCCACCATTTTCCTTGTTGTAGGTGCCTCAAATGTCATAATAATTTTAATTTTCATGTAAAGTAAAATTTTATTTCATTTTTATGTTATTCCCTTACTTTATTTCATTAATTACCAATATATACATGTGTTTCTAAGTTTTAACACGGAACTTTTATGTACGGGATAAGCTCGTGGCAGTAGTTCGAGTTAGTCGTAATTTCAAGGATTCTCAATGTCCTACAATGAGGATCATCTTCATAAAAGGTAGCAACAGCGTTACGCCCACAGAGTGAAGATAAAAACCTATGTGGTTGTGTTGACACGGTGATGAGAACGCGAAGTGTAGTGAAAGTGCGCGTATATTGATGGGACAATGAGCGATTCTCCAGGCGTGGAGTGGCTCCCCGCGTTTAGCCCTGGCCCACCACGCCACAGCCCGCTGGGCCCTATCCCTCGCTTTCTTTACGAAGATGTACAGCCACTCGGCCTGTCGCAGGAAAATAATAACAAAGAGGCGGACCAGAAAGAGAACACGAATAAAATAAAACACGCGAAGCCTGCGTACAGGTAAATGATTTTTCGTTCTCGTGAACTTGAATACTTCCTAATATGTATAAGTGCGTCATTTGTACTGTATGTGACCCTTAAAATGATGAGTAATGAAGTTTCTATGCACACTACAATATATCTATGAATAGAAAAACATGTATTTAATGCTGAACAAGACATTTACAAATAGTTAATCAGTTCATATTTTTTCGCAGAACCAATTCAATTCAAATTAATATTTTTAAAATGATAATTTTCACTTAATCTAGTTTGTAAGGTGTTAAATATAACATGAATTCGAAACAAAATATTTGTACAATAAATAATCTAAGAATAATTATGAACATAATAAAAAATAAAAAAAAAAACAATACCATACTTCTAAAGCATAGTATCTGTAACCTATTTTTATGTGCATCAGTTTCTAGAAGACTACTTATTAGCTTTTAATGGTAGAAGGTTATTTCTACTGTATAGAAATCCTTTTAGAGGTATTTGTTTAATACATACATAATATTACGCCTTTTTCCCATTCCCAGGGGTAGGCAGAGCCCACTTCCTTCCATTTGCTATGATTCTGACATACCTTTCTGACCTTTGTTTAATAGTTGCTACTAAAATTCTATCATACTTAAAGTAAGTATGATATAAAAAAATATATAAGAAAATGTGAGCTCATAACTTCCATTACCATTCCATATTTCACCTCACATATGTTTAATAGCATTCAATCACATACTGTAGTTATTAATCAATTTATAATTAACAAATTTCTTGAATGCATGTAGTATTTTCTAATGTAAGGTGTTCACCATTTATATGTAAGATAACATTTTAAATCAAAATAATTCATCATGGAGGCTCTCTGCATACTGGTATTAAAATATAATGAAGCTCTGCATAGTTTTAGTTGCCTACATAATTGTTTCTAAATTCCCCCTTAAAAGTCAGGATTTTGATTAGCCTCATAGCTTAACGAGATGACAAGAAAAAAAGAACAATGTTCTTCATTGGAAGTAAATAAATATGCAAACAAGCAATTAAAAGAATCTGTGAGCCAAGGGATATAAGCTCTTATTTCAGACCATAGTAATAAAGTTATAAGTTTTTGTTGAAACTCAAGTCAAGGAACCCTAAAAAATCAATATCAAGTAGAATTTTTCCATTAAGTCTATCAAAGGCAATCACAAAGGTGAACATAGTTTTTTGACATATTTTTTTATCTAACTGCATTACAGCCATCTTAAAAACACCACATAAAAATGTATTCCTTATGTGTCTGATATCTGTTAGCATTAATCAAAAGATTGTGGCTGTCTGATAAAACAATTGAGTGAATGATCTGATAAATGTACAATGCTTTTATAAATGTAATTAGTATAAATTGTAAATGTTTGTTTTTAGCCAAAGTTATTACCAGTTGTACTGACTGACTTTTTGACAAGAAATAGTATAAACAGTATGCCATGTTTTGAAAATCTTATATTTGTTGTAGAAAAACAAAAAATCTGCAGTAATGTCTGTAGTCATATTTAGATTTTATGTAAAGAACAATCAATTACTCCACTGTTGGATATAGGATGGTCTGGATCCAGTTGATCCCAGGCACCTTCATCAGGTTGTCAGTCCATTTTAGGAGGGACGAGGGGCACCTTAGATTTACCAGTACCTGGTATCCACTCTAGGACCTGTTTTCTCCAAACAGTTATCTGACCGTCTGTAGCTAATTACCATCTTAATACTAATTAGAGAGAAATAAAAGTACAACTAAATCAATACTTGTAAGTAAAAGCATCCATTAATCATACATTTATTATTCTGAATTTAATACTGTATTACATAGAAGAAATGCACTTCTTAGAAACATTCAGAAGATTTCCCTTTGGGACAGTTTTATATAAGGAGTCTCTCTCCATGTTGTATAAATTGGCTAAATATGTCACTCGCGATATTAGAATCAATATTTATGAAGATCTGCAGTGCCACATACTTAAAAATCTATGTATATTTTTCACCAACTCCCAATTTCCAAAACTAAATCCTTAAATAGTAAAGCATAAAAGTATGTTTGCCTATGAGATATCTGGTTGGATCAATAAAATTTTGTAAAATAACAACAAATAATATATTCTAGAGTTAGTGTTATATATTACGATATTTTTTTTTTTTTTAACTTTGTTTCCCATTTACAATGGCGGTTAACAAGCAAAACTAAAAATGATATAGCTTTTGTTAAGTAGTGATTGATATCATTTTAAGAAATATTCACATTATGATTATTGTCCCCTCAATGTGTTCCCCAGAAAATTCGGAGTATGTTATTCCTCCATTCTTGAATACAATCTTGGTTTTCTCACTATTTTATTGTCATCTTTTTCTCTGTTCCAGCTATGCCAGTATGATAAGACTAGCGATAAGTAGCTCACCAAATGGCAAGATGACACTGAATGAGATATACACATATATATGTAATGCTTTCCCTTATTACAAGGAGGCTGGTAAAGGATGGATGGTAAGTTATTTATATATATTTATATATAGTATATTTACCTATCTAAAAGAATGGATATAATATGGGGGCTTATCCCTTGAATTGAACACACAGAGATATGTATAATCATCATGCTGATATAGATAAAATTACTGAATCACATTAATTTATTACAAATAAAAGCATATTGGGTTTTGTTTTCTGCTACTATAAAACTTGATTTAATGTAGGTATGTTCTAACTCTGCTACCCACGTCTAAAGGTTAGAACAGATGATGTTTATATTATATTAATAAGTCTTAAGTCATGGTTAACAAGTATTCTCGAAACTTATAATTAGTTAAACACACATAGCGAAACCTTCTAGCAGTAACAGTAAAGGGCTTGTTTCTAGGAAAGTCTGCACCTGCAATGTTTTTTTATTTTTTTATGATATAGGTGCACAGCTAAACAGATGGGTCACCTGATGGTAAGTGACAACCACCGCCCATGAACACCTGCAACTCAAAGAGTCGTAACTGCGCTGCCCACCTTTGATTGATTAATTGATGTTGTGTGTGATGGTAAATTAGGGGAGGAGAAATAAAATAAATGGGAGTTGAGTTTTCGGTACTCTCACTCACTCTGCAATACATGGCAAGCATAGTTGGTCTACCGGCTTTCAGTAAAAAAAATATAGTCCTGTGTTATTGTATTTACAGAATTCAATAAGACACAACCTGTCTTTGAATAAGTGCTTCATGAAGGTGGCTCGCAGCAAGGACGACCCAGGCAAGGGCTCGTATTGGGCGATGGACACCAGCTACAAGATGGCCGAGGTGGCGCCAAGACGACGGCGGAGCTTAAGGGTACGTACTTTAATGATTTTTGATAGGAATTCGATATTAAAACTTAAGCTCACTCTATGACAAAATCTTTACTCAAATATCTGAACAAAAAACTCTGCAAGAGAACTTTGAAGAGCTGCAAAGATTATATCTTTCAGTGCCTTGTGCAAATCCCTGTATAAATGCAAATATTTTCAGAATTATGCTACTGGTAATATGTTGTGTATTAAGTATATATTATATTATATATATGTATATAGACGTGTGTTCTCGGTGTAGAATGGGGCCGCCCAAGCTCTTCCTCTGAGAGTCGTAAAAGGCTAAGGATAGGACTGATGTCTATCTGATAGTACATATACAGTGCCAGGTTGACATCAACAGGCTTACCCCTTATTTTCGAAGTGGGACTAAGTTATATGCAAAATTTTTGGATATATGTGTGAGTGTGTAAGTGTATATGTGTATATTATCTTATAATCTATTTGTTGTATTTCACAGATGGCTCCATACAGTCCGGAGTGCAGTTCGAATAGTAGCGGTGAGGCAGGTGGCGCCGCGCCCACGCCGCCCCTCACCCCCACCACCCCAACCACGCCCACCACCCCCACCTCACCCCACGTAGCAGGGGTCATCAAAGAAGAGACCATTGTCAAGGAGGAATCAGGTACATTCACACCCAATTATTATTAGTAAACATTTCTTATGTGGTAGAGGGCATTAATGGGTTGGTTCAATGGTTCGATACAAAGGCTTCACAGAAAACCGGTTGTAAAGCAACATTTGGTTTGCATTTCCCCAAAATGAATGAGGTTTCCGGAGGCCCAGCTCCCCCTCTCCTTTATCCTCTCCCCCGACCATTTTCCCATCTCCTCATCCCCCTCTCTTTCCCCTCCCCGCATACCTTCATCCCTTATCACCCTCAAAGGTGGCAGCGCACTTACGACTACCCTACTAAGGGGGAGGATGGACTGTTTGAATTAAACTACATGTTTAGGCATGCTGATTGATTGTTCACAGTATATATATATTTCGTAATTTAGAATACCTGCAAACGATACTACTTAACCTAGCATGGTTGCTTAAAACTTCGATTTAATTTTATAATATTGTTTGTTTATTTATTTTATATCATAGGGGGTCGAGAGTCGTAAGTGCTCTGCCCGCTTTAGAGGGGGTGAGGGGAGGGAAAAGAGAAGAGAAAGAATTGGGCTTCCAGTACTCTCACTCACTCGGCAATACAATGCAAAATTGTTTGTCTACCCGTTTTCTGTGAGACCGTGCACAGCTGAAACATTGAACCTCTTTCGCTCCCTCTCGGAAGTCGGTTAAGAATTCATATGTACAACAATTTTCATTTTTTTTAAGTTTAGTTTTCATTTTGTTTTTTTACTCGTTTAGTACTTGTTACATTAAATAACATGTTGTGTACAGACTCGCGGCACACAGATGACGCGTTGTCGGCGCTCATGAACGAAGAGTTGATGGCGGACGTGGACATCAGTAGAGGTAAGTATATATATATACTATGTTGTACACTTAGTGTTGTGGGTTTAGGTGAGGTAATTTCCTAAAATATTTTTACAGATTTACCTAACTTACCTATTCGAAAATTAAATAATAAAAATTATGAATGGTAATAACAAAAACTGACGTAATATTTTGTCTACGGTTTCGCTTTTAAAAATACGAGGAAGGTTGAATGAAGTACCCTTAAAATACATGGAGTAAATTAATTAATTCAAAAATTTAAAGTCTTTATTTAACTTGCAATGTATGTCTGTTCTGGTTAAATTTTGTATGCTAAAATTTACCCGCGTCCCAATGTTGTAGTTAGCACAAGTCATGTGTAACACGTGGGTGTATGGGTGTAATGTTGTGTGCAGAGCGCTTGTGGTGTTTCGGCGCACGGCGGCACGTGTGCGGCGCCATGCGGCACAGCTCGCTGACGGACGATTACGGGAACTTCGTCGTGACGCGCCTGGACGACTGCGACTGCCCCGCCGACGAGCCCGACCCCGACCCCGCGCCCGTCACCCCCGTCACCCCGCCCGCCCCCGCGCCCCTAGCGCCCTTCGCGCCCTACTGGCACGCGCAGATTTTATAACATCAGAGCTGACTGTGAGTACAGACGGTTATGTAACCGACGGCCCCAACCTTTGTGTTGTTATCTATGGAATCGCGTTCTGAATTTGAGCGTTCATTTTTTTTAGTATTGAACCACATCATATCACGCAGATAATAAAGAATTGCGTCAATTTTTTTGAATGGCAACTTGGTTTGGATTCCATTGAATCGTCCGCTCTAAAAGTTTTGTATTGATAGTTTTGACGGATAGTTTATTTAAAGGAAAGTGTTTTGAGCCCAAAATGTATAATATTAAAGGCCCGAATTAGAATACTATGGAATGTGCAGCGAAATCTCGACCGAGTTTTTAAATTAGAATATACCTTTTTAAAAAGCTTGGTCGATAATTATTTGCAACTATGGATTGTCGCTATTAATTCGGTAAGAAAATATTTAGATATTAGGAAATGTGTTCTACAAAAGCTTGACATTTTTGACACGTTTTGAAGTTTGTATACGTAACGCTTAGATGACGGAGACGACACGGCTTTTAACAATTATAATATTTATTGGTGCATTTAGTAATAGTTAAAATACAGATTCAGACACTAAATACCTATTAGGTACCTACTGTACCGTAGATGATTTCTTTACAAACTACTTTCCTAACAACACAACACAAAATAAAATCACAAGTAAAATTGCTAAAAAATATAAAACCCCACTGCCTTATTAGCTTGCACTTTTTTTTGATGACTATCTAAATATACTCTTTGTTGTACATACTCCAATGTACCCGTAGGGGTAGGCACACGTCCAATATTTGCCAACCAAAATAAAATCCCACTTACGCAGGATGCGAGCCTACCTGATAGATAACAGTCCGATCAATTAATCGACTTAACGACTCCCACTTGACCGAGAACCACACGACAAATCCAATATGTCACTCCAGCTAGTAAAACGATTTAAACGATACGGGCCATGTTGAAATACATGACGGACGTAAGAAGGAAATGTCATATATATACATTCACAAAACCTAAACCCTTCTTCTTGCGCAGTCCAGTAAATGACTAAGGCACAGTAATGTAATGATAATATTATTTTAATATGAACAGAGTATCACATCGAAACATTGCGAAATATTATTCTTAGTAAAGTATTATATAGTCTGCGTCATCTATTCGCTCGTAATTTAAAGTAGCCTAATACAAATAAAATTGTATTAAAAACAGTTTTATATAACAAAAAGTGTAATTAACAGAGGTTTATTATAAATCGCCACATATCTACATATGTATGAATATAGCTTAGTGTAGTTACCTCAGGCGAGTCGTTGTTGTATTGTTATATAATGAGTTTGTATAACATGTAACCATGGACCATAGTGCAAGTGTTATGGTTAGGTTGTTGTACTACAGAGAATGATTGAATGTGCTACTTCCTATCGCTTTGTCACCATTTAATTGCTTCCTGTTTGAGGAATATTCGAATATGCCTGTGTTTATTTGAGTAAAGTTTGGTATTACCAGATTTTAATTACTTTTGCCCTTCACAAAACTTCTAAACATGCCTATGTTGTAATTTTAATTCTACATTGTGTAAATAAATTAATCAAATATTAGTTCTGCAAAATATATCTGCCGTATCTTTTTGTAATAATATTTTGAATAACCATAAAATTTTTAACAAGTTGAAAATTAAAACGTTTATAGTGATCTATATACCTCATTTTGCAAAATTTTTAATCATACATATGGTGGTTGCTTTAAGACGTAGTATAAGCTAAAATAAAGCTATACCGGATGGTATTGATACCCGTTTTTTTATTTACGATTTTTTGTGTCCAAGAAGGTAGCACATTTAATAAAAGAACGTTGTAATAAAAATATGACAGTATTGGAGCCAGATTGGTGACGAACAGATCTCAGAATGACCAGTATAATATATTATAATAATTAAAACAAAAAAATATAATATAGTGTGCTAATATTTTATAATTTTAACTGTGCATAATGTAATATTAGTTACGTTTAGTTGTAACAAAATGATAAAAATATGAGTTAGTCTGTACGAATTTATAATTTAAATATAAAATTATATAAATATTAACGTATTTAATATCACAGTCACACGTATATACGTAAATATTGCTTTTTAGGGAATCGTATATCGGCCTATTGATGAATACTTATGTTATGGTGTGTTTGTACACTTTTTGTTATACAACTACTAGACGCGATTACTTTTGTTTTCTACAATCTTATTTTGTACATAATATCACCCAAAAATATCACATTCGTATATATGTATGTTGTAATATACTTTTGTTCAACGAATATAACTTAGTAGCCATTATCGTTATTGATTGTTAAAGTTGTATTGGTGTATAACAAAAATCGTATTCGTTATATAACAGTAGCGCTAACGGTTATATAACAAAAGTGTACACGAACGTTTTTAGGTGCCGCTTGCCTAAAGTTTAACGATAGCTTTTAGTTTATATTACTGAGGTGCAAATACGTATTTTTGTGCCATAAATCGCTGGTTGAATAATGGCATTGAACACTTAGATTATAAATAAAACTGTCCCATATCTTATTGAAAAATGTGTTCAAAAAACGTTTTTTAGAAGTTGTACCTACATACACGTGTAATGTTAGTATGTGTATATAGTAGTGATTATTTAATATTAACTAACAACGTTTGGGATGTTATGTGTTGTAACATTTTTATCCGTTTATAAAAGTAACGAATGCCGTGAATTTTTGTATGTTAATGCTCACACATTTGTGGTCAGTCGTCGTGATGAATTTACCGGCGCGAATATGTGAGCGTTATGTATTTTTAAGTAAATGATGGATTTGGACTGTCCTTACGGTAACTGATTCCATGATAATAATATCTTCAGTACCGACAGTTAGCGACAAAAGTGTTGACTATTTCTTGGTTTGTACATTAGCCACACCTTTTCACTCCTCGGGGAAGAGGGACACTTATATACGGGAGTGTACAAAAATTACAAAATCAATTGTCGTACTTCAGTCCATTAATGTTTTCGTATAATTGTCTCTGTGGTTCATTGTGGGTCAACGTTGAACTAATATAAATTATAAAATGTTCGATTAGATCCTTTATATATTGAATTAATTGGTTTTATGTACATTCCTTTATCTGTTCTTTTTCTTGTGTATTTTTGCTAAAGTATGTTACGGTAATGTGTACAGTGGTTTGGCTATAAATATTTTTATTTAGTATATTGTCTTTTAAATATTATAGTTTGTATCAAAGCTGTTTGTCACTAAAATTGTATATTAGCGAGTGATATGATAAAGAATATGGGTGTACTGTTATAAATTGTTAGTCTGTGTTCTTTCACAGAGTTGTCTCTTCTACCTGCAGTGTTTACTGTCAAGTGCAATAGTCAATTATATTGTTTTGTGGACTATTTAAAGAAATTGAGTAAATTTTAATTTGGCAGAATGGCTTTCCATATGCATTTTACAACAACAAACTGCCATTCTTGCAGATACACCCTTTTAAAAAAAATTATAAAAAAACTGTATATGATTGTATATTACTATTGAAATGCTTATAAAGGCCTATATCTTTTATTATATTCCTTGTTAATTTCGTTCGTATATTTAAGTGTCAAAGTTATTTTATTTTCTTCTTTCTGTACATTAATTACAGTTTTAAGTATTCGATAAAACAACTTTATTTCTATTTGACAGTATTTCAACGGCTGCAATAGTTACACTTAATATTAGCAGAAATGAATTTGAAATTATGAATTTTTCATTTATGTTATATTGATGGAAGTACAATAGCATTGTTGTATAACGGATAGATGACACGGGGTAAAAAGAAAACCATTTATTTGTATTGTTTTATACAAACGTAATAAGAATTAAATTATAACAAACATAATGAGGTGCATAGTATGCCATTAGTTGCCATCTGTGTTGTTTTTGATAGTATTTTATTGTTTTCTGTGATAAAAAAGAAACTTTATTTTTTTCCGAAGATGACTTCATTACGTACTTCGTATTATTTTTTTATTGTAATATAGACCCTTCAGATGTGTCGTATGAATTAATATTATATTGAAGAGTATCGTTAATTTGCAATGTTGTACGTATATATATATACACACATATTGAGCGATACATTTGAAGTAGCTATGTAGTTATAATAATTCTTATAATAACTTTAATTTGATGATGACGACGCGCTGACATGTCTTGGACATAATGTTTAGCGATTACATAAATCTTGTTGGATCATGTAAATTTCTCGTTATACAAGTTATAAAAAACAAAAAAATGTTTTACACGGGACTAACGAAAATTCTTTTGATATGGAAACATTGTATGCTATGCTACCAGACGTGTCCAGGTTGTGCAGTGCGTAGTTCGTGAGCTGCAGTGGCTCATTTAGTTACGTTATTTCGTTTTACTCACTCCGCCTATAAATGATATTAACGCGGCGATATGGAATATTAACTATTTTATTGTAATCACATTAGCCGTTAATTTAAGAGTAGGATGTTCTACCTCTAAACAAATCATAGTTGATGTACAATATTATAAACTTTTAACAGAAACATTGACTTTCATTTAATGTTTAACCCTAAAACCTAACGCGAGTCAGCCGTGCGGGTGAGCTCACTGAGACCGCATTACTCCCCTCTGGCTTACACAAAGCAGTACATTAGGCAATCTAATTATACTAGAATTATGTTCATTACAATATTTATTAAAGTCAAGATGAATTAAGACACCCTGACTTAAATAAATATATTGTTGTTGGTTAGTTACAGACAAGCCCTGACAACAGAACATTGGGTTAGCCATCTTACAATTGCCAGTTCATATCGCGATAATGTTTTGTACGTGAATGACCTCCACACCAAGCCATAAAATTCAACTCGAATACCTACAATAATATAACTACTTAACAATAAAACATTACTTATAGCACAAACTAATGACGATTACGCAGTAGAAAATAAAAGATTAACAATATATGTAGTTTAAAAGTTTGGCCACGACTTCGTCAATTTCTGCTGTAAAATGCAGCAATACATCTATGGAAAGTACATTCAACTCCATCGAGTAGTTTTAGCGTGATGTGTGTACAAACAGACACAGGGAAAAATTCTAAAACTAGTTTTTGCTTTTGTTGCTTTAATAAAGACTCAGTTATTCTTAAAAATATTTAAGTTAAAGCCATCGGCCTGTTAAAATTGCATTATGTGTATAGATTTGTTTGTCACAGCTCTGTAGCCGCGTTCGTTACGTCATCGGCGTCGGTAAATACCGATGGGTTTAGCTGCGGATAAGTTCTCGAAAGTCACCTAAATCCTGAAGTTAAAACCACTTCTTTTATGATGATGTAGTAGTTTTTGTAGTAATGTTATTAAATTTTGTAAATGAATAGAAACTATGAGAAATAAATAAAATAATAAACATAAATCTTTAGGTGAGTGTATGAGACAAGATGTCAAACAAATTAATTTTTGAAATTCTTGGAAAATAGTGATTACTTACTATTAGTGGACGGAGTTTATTTATAGTGACAGTAGAACATGATAACAAAACTTGAAATTAATAATTACACACTCGACTAAGAGTTTAACACTAAACTATCATATTTGTGTGAAGTACCAGAACATAACGTACAAAGACATTTTTTACACTTTATTGAAATTATTATTTGTTTAAACTATCCTCACTCACGGGCTGTGTCATTTGAAGTACTAGGAAAACATGACATACAAAGAATTTTCTATCTAATGTAGAAAATATATACATTATTATACATTTTGCGAGTCGATTGTTTTTCTACTATTACATGGGATGTTGTAACTTTGAATACTAGGTAGCAAAAATATATATAAAAGTAATTTTGCAAGTCTATTTTCTACTACTAAAATGTCGTGTTTTGTCGATCATCGCCGACGAAGTCCGTTTTTAACACACGAAATTTGACAGGACATATTAAATACATTGAAAGAACAATAGAAATATCAACAACTTTAATGATTGAATATATACAAGAACAATATACATACACAAGTTTAACAAATATTATTATCTCGAGCTGCGCGGGGCTGAGGCATCACCGACCGAGTACACCCACTGTCCACTGCACTATCACGCAACTAGCTATAGGTATCGGCCTGCGAGACTTACACCTCTTACTGACGTATATATTGATGCTACACCATGAATTGTGAACAAGTGTGACGATGCTAACAAATTACTTTATGTGCTACAAAATAAAGGTTGCTACAAACATTAAAAAGTGTGTACCACTTACATTTTCAGTGCCAATTCGTTGTGATTACAAAATTTTCATTCAGAAAACTTAATTATAAAAAAAAACTACAATTTAGTTAACACTAAAACTACATACAAATACAAAATTTTATAAAACAGAAAAATGTACTTCTCGGAGAGCTTAGAAAATAATATACATTAATATAAAAAGAAAGCATCCTAATTGCACACTCCAACTATCATATTCAAGCACCATTCCGTCATAATGATACTATGTTTGGATATTTTCAAGGATGTATTATTGTCACTATGTTGAAAGCGAAACTAAGCTTTAGACACTCAATTCGAGTTATCAGAGACATACAATTTCATAACAAATTGCACGTAAAATGAATTTCTTTTATATGACATACAATATTTTTATAAATCTAACAAACTCCGCAAGCGGCTACTGGCTAACTTCGTACTTCATAATATCTTATATAAAAATATGAAAAAATAAAATAATAATTTAATCGTCTTTAATATCTAAAGTGAATCGTCAACCGTGTCAACAGAGGAGCGAGTTTATTTAAAATATACGTATTCACAGCCCTAACAACACCCATCGCACATCTCTAATGAAGTCGAATTTATATTTACAACGTTCCTTCTACAATTGTCTTGTCCACGTGCCCCATCGACATGTGTATGTACTCAACGAGAGCAAGAGTAGCGCTAACAAAGGGTTCTCCGTAAACAAGACAATGTAAGATTTTGTGAAATTCTTGGCAACATATACAAATGTTTGACCAAACATTTGGACTGCAAACTATAAAGCTACTTAGCGTTAACATGTGAGTAACTCTCAATGATGTATTTAGTTTCTCTGACAAAATAGATTTATCTTGATAGAGTTAAAAGCTAGTTAGTTCTATCATAACCACAAACCAGAAAACATTTAGTAATCAATCAAGTTTGATCAAACATTAGGCAACAATTAAAGTTTCATGTGACCAGAAAAGCGAAGTGGAAGGGTGTAACTACCCCTATTCTTTTACATTTTACTCTATTCTATTACTTTTTTTTCTTTTTAAATTTAATTTGTGTATAATTTTCCATTTCCCTGGCCACACTAAACAATCTATATAGAACATTAACAGCTCTATATAATAACATATCATTATATCGAACAAGTATAGTTTATATAACATGTAAATCGTTCTTTGTAAATAACATTTAGGCAAAGGTACTTCGATTCATGTACTGTGACACAACTAACTTTGTTATCATATATTATCTTTGTACGACACACATTGCATGAGACAACTTCAAACAAAAACACATTTAAATTGAAAAGAAAAATCTATTACCGCTCGAGTTCGGAACAAAAGCGGTAGTCCTATTATACACTATATATTCTGCACGTACTATAACTAATTAATTTTAATTATATTTTTTCTCAATGTAGTATTATCTCATGCAAGTAAGAATTTTCGTATGCAAAATATAAGTTATACAATTTTATTATCTCATAATCTAGTTATTGCTTAGTCAAGGTATCGTAGTAGTATGCATCACACCAATATATGATTGAAGGTAACACATGTCTGACCTACTAGAATTTCGCTAGAAAGGCACCTATTATGTTTAGCAAAGTAAATAATACAAAGACTAATGATAAAAAAAATGAAATGACTATTTATTTCACAGTGAAAGAGTGTTCAATTCACAGCTTTCTAAAAACATAGGGTTTCTTTTAGTCTAGTCCTCTTAATATATGTATGTGAATTGGGATGAAAATTACTACAAATATTTTTGTAATATTTGGACACAAATGTAGTTAGTATATTGTTTTGTGGTGTTTAAACATGCGGTCATTTAAATTATGTGACGTAACGTGTATTCGTTTTTAGTGATAATAAATAATGAATTATGTTATTATGAAAACTAAAAATACACATATTTCAAAGATATCAAGAAAAAGTACGCAGACTTATCGAAAATCAAAAGTATTGATAACATTTAATTGACTTGGTGATAAGCTTAACTATTTTATTTATTTTTCACTTGAAGTTCATCGTTAGTAAATATTAATTTGGCTATTATAACATGTTAGTATTATATTAAACTAGTTTCAATTTACAAGAGTTTTAACTATATTGTGGCAAGGTCTGTATAAATCGTTATAAAACATCCTATTTACGGATTCTAATATCGTGATACGGAACCCAGGAATATAAGCAATGATACGTAACAACTAATACTATAATTATGAACAGATCCTTTCTTTTGTTAAATATTTATCTACCAAACAACCAAAATGTTCAGGAGAAAACACAATTCATTTCTTATGGAAACCTTATTACCAGACGAGTAATAAAAGATGGAAACGATTCTTACACAAGACATTTTGACACTGATCTCACTAACAACTTGTCTTCAGTGAGTGCATTGTACATATACACAGGTACACCTCCACATGGGTATGGTAGCCAAGCAAAAGTAGCTGAAACTGTCAAGCGCTCTCTAGAATACAACAGGAAAACAGTTACTAACAAAACAATCAAAATTGGTGGGATCGTTATAGAAAGGCTCCAATGGGAGAGGAAGGATGGAAGCTTTCCGCACGACAAAGTACACGCTAACTATGTGACAACAGTAATGAGCCACATGTGTCAACAAATGCTTGTAAACCGTTCTACACAAATAGATTCAGTAGTGAATAGAGTTATGGATAAAATAATGAAACAGAACTCTGATGTTTTAACTCTAGGTAGGCAAACATTCTGTCCTTTTAGAGAACAAAGTGTTACAGCAGCACAAGCGTACGAGACAGCTTTTAACTTTCTTAGTACTACAACGGCAGAGACTGCTTTAGCTTGCTTGATTGGATACAAGCGATTTTGGAGTGTTTTGAAAAAAGTTCACTTACAATATGGATGGCAAATGAATTGTCACCAATGTGAAGGTATTGGATCTGCAGACAAAACAAAGAGTGATCAAAGAGAAGAAAACACTAAATATGGAAAAACGTAACAATAACATGAGTGAATGAATTACAAAAAAAACAATCTAAAAACTTGTTTGTAGTTTTGCTTCTTACATTAAACACAAGGAAAGAGTTAAGAAAGATAGGCGAGCAATAGCATCCGCAACAATGCTTTTGAGACCCTTCTTAAATATTATTGAAGCATTTCATTTAGAGCTGTCTAAAGATTTTCCAAGCTCAACAATATCTATTGGAGGTGAAGAAAAAAAAGCAAAAGCAAAAGCAAAAATAACATCAAACATGGAAATTACATCTCTTGATACCGAATTAGCAACTCATGTATCTGAAGGGACAGAAGATGCTACTAAATGGAATGAGTGCATGTCCCAGCTTTGATTTTCCTCATGCATTATTACTTTTTTGCAAAAAGTAACAACATAGAAGAAATAGACAGGCGTATATCAATCACATGGAAAAAGTTCTGGGGCTATAAAGAAGTTTTGAAGTCTAACATGATCTTAAAATTAAAAAATAAAGTAATGGATTCATGCCCCTTACCCTGTCTCACATATGGCTATCAAACGTGGATATTTGACTCAACAATCAACAGAAAGCTAATATCATCGACAAAGTAAATCATAGGGCAATATGAAAGCTGTTAGATGCCTTGTCCTTCGCACGAAGTCTAAAATGGAGGTGGGCGGGTCATGTGGCACGCTACACAGACCACAGGTGGACGAAAACCGTGACTAAGTGGAGAGGACCACATGGGCACAGAAGCAGAGGAAGACCAAAGGCAAGGTAGAAGGATGAGATAGAGACGTCGGAACACTTAATCGGTCTAAACTCGCAAGGAATCGCGACGAGTGGCAATCTATAGAGGAGGCCTTCACCCGAAGAGTGGTCCAGGTGGCATGTGTATTAGACTAACAATGTATTGCCAATGGAATAATAAAGGCTTTATTATTATTATTATTATTATTACTTTTTTGAACCCTCATCAAGGATATCAGTACATTTAAGACTCCGTCTAGACAGGGTGCAATATTTGGAACAATTTGCAAGATTGGTCACCTTTTCCAAGCGTGGAAGGCCATACAAATAGGTCCAGGCCCAATTGCAAAGAACAATAGAAATTATTGCAGGTTAGAATGGAAAGATGAGCACATGATTTCTATGAATGCGAATACAAAAGAATGGTATAATTACCTAAAACATATAATCACTGAAGATAGAAGATACTTGAGGTCTAGCCCTGGGATGCTAATAAAAAATGTTGAATGCTGCAAGCACAACTATAGGTCTTCTACCTATGAACTATAATATGAAAAGAAATGAGATGAAGGTGGTGTGTATGAGATCAAGTGATGATTCTACTACAAAATACTTGTCCAATAGTGCTGACAACAACAAACTTTGTGTGATAAGGAACAAGCAAAACTTGTCAGTAATAGGAATAAATTTGAGCCCAGATAAGACTTTCATTCTTCCAGAAGGGATAGCAGAGTACACATCACGGTACATTGATGGCAAGTTCGTATCACAATATGGTACTGAAGTGCCGAGCATTAGACCTCAGGGAAAAAACCTTTACGATGAGCTTTATGCAATAGCAAAGGGAACATCAACACTTTTGCAGACATTAGTGATAAATCACTTAGGGGTAAGCGTGTAAGCGTGTATGGTGAATGAAAGAATTTTGGACCAACTCTAGGGGTAATATTTCTTTAAAAGTACAAATGATAGAGGATGGAGGAGAAAATTTGTGGAATTGTGCGAATTGTCATTTAAATGAAATATCTATGAAGAAGAGACTTGCTACAATCTTAGAAGAGAAACATTTTATATATACAAACTTATTAACGCTGACAACCCTTTCTCACTCTGTGAATGAGGAGATGACATATTCCAAAGAACATGGGTGTCTTACAGTAGATTCTGTTGAAACACCTAATTGCATATTTAGATATTGCAAGAGGTCAAATAGAAGTTTTAGGGGCAAAGACAAAAAAGATCAGGCAGAAAAAGAAAAAGGCTTTTTCATCAGTCTTTAATCTTATAAACCTTCTGCATCCAACAGTGGCTCTTGAATTCCCCTCATCATCTGTTTCAATAAAGACACATTTATTGTCTATAATGATAACACAATATCAAAGCTTGGACATGGGACATGAGGATAGGATGAAGATAGAAAGCGCTATTTCTCTTTTGGAAACTTGTAAAAGGAACGAAGTAAGAGAAGACATGGATTTTTTGGGAAAGGGAGGAACATGATTAGGTCTAAGCAGGCGTTTCTTATTGGTTTATGCGATTCTGTTATTTGACTACAGAAATAAAAAGGCAAACTTTCTATGCGGTGAAAACCAACCAAATTAATTCATCATGGTTTCATTCATGTATCAAAACTTTTACTACCATTTTAATATTATACGGTTGCTGGTTACAATTAAATTTAATAAAAAGCAAAAAGGTGCAAAAGATGTAACTCAAGTCAGTTCAAATTAGTTGGGCCTTTGGGCATTTAATTTTCTAACTTAAATGTACATCGAATAGATTCGTAAAACGGTCGGTGAAAGCGATAGTAGTTTTTAAATAAAAAAAAAACATCGCGATAAATGTAGCACTGAACTGATAATTTACAAAGCAGATATGTTGTTAGCAAGAGTTTTCCGCTGCATTACATCAACTAAACAGGGTAGAATACATTTTTATTTAGATAATATATTATAAATGATACCCATTGTCTGTGTTAACAATCATCTCAACGCGTAGGGTTTAAAAGCGTTCCAATATTAAATACAAACAAAAAAATATGTTTGCGATACCAAAAATATGCTATACACTTTTGCATTGAAGTCTGAGATCCACTGCTAGTGAAGGATTTATGTTGCATTGTAGCGGCAATCATGTCGTCCCATAGTCGGTCATATGGGTTGTGTGGCGTGGCGCGGCGTGGTTCAGAGCGAGTCGCGGTGCCACACCCACGTGCGCTTGGTGTGGTCGAACCTGTGCGACAGCCACTGCGCCTGGAGGAGTTCTAGCCTGTCCTGGGACAGGTATAGGGGCTTGCCGCGTCTGGAAAATACATGGTTTTGGTTAATTAACATTATACATATTAGTTTATAATATAATAGTAGTTACGAACCTTACGAAATTCTTGAAGTATATAGCTATGTATCAATAGCAATGCAATAAAGCATGATATAACAACTTGACATTTCCTCTTGAGCTAAAGTAACACGCAACCAGTACACTCTAAAGTTACAATACACACACTTATGAGAGAGAAGATCGAGAATCTATGAATTTGGTTTATGCCTGAACAGACTTTAAAAAACATCTAAGACATATAATAAAAAAATGAATAATTAAAAATGTATCGTGGGAGAGCCATGCTTAGGTATGAATGCTCGACCCGTGCGATACCACTGTCCATCAAATCACATCACAGAATCCATCCCTCATCACCCTCAAAGGCGGGCAGCCCACTTACAACTTTTTGAGTTGCAGGTGTCCATGGACGACGGTTGTCACTTACCATCAGGTGACCCGTCTGTTCGTCTGTAACCCTACATCATAAAAAAATAGGTTCATCTCTTTGGAAGCTATACCATGGATTCTCTCTAATTTACTCATCAAAAATCGCAGTAAGATGCTCAACTGTAGAGCTAACATAAACGAATGTATGTACTCTTTACTATTTGTATCTTCAAAATGCAAACAAACCAAAAAACTAAAATTCAGCAAAATCAAACAAAGCACTCTTATTTTAATTCGACTCACTTGAGGTCCCGGTCCTCTTCATCATAATCGTCAAGATACAGAGATCCCCAGAGGCAGGCGCGTCGGCCACGTATCACTATGATATACGTTGAGGTCACCACTAAGAATATCCCTGTACCGCCTCCGCATTCCATTGCGTGCTATAAATACAATAAACTAATTAATTAAAAGTTCAATATACATCGTATTTAAAAATATACAGTTAAATTTAACAAAAAGTATACTACCGACTAGCATATGATTAAATCATCATAATTTTTACATCCCTTAATTTACTAATTTGTAGTAGTGAACACAGGATCTCACAGGATGGTCGTGGCAGCTGATTGGATTGGCCCGACGTACCTAAAGCGGTATAGTTGAGTGAGTACCTGCACGGCCTCGGCGACCTGGTGCTGTCGGCAGCAGGGCTGCTTGAGGCAGACAAGCGTGCCGCACAGCAGGCATACGGACGCCTCCTTGGGCACGGCCCCACACTGCAGGCACACGCGCTCGTGGTAGTACGTGAAAAGCCTGTCGTAGTCGCGCGGCAGGGCCAGCAGCGCCGGCTGGCACCACTCCACCGCCATCGACCGCAGCAGCCGACGCACCTGGGACATACTCACGATTATCAGGATATCCTAGCCTCGTAACTGGCATGAAATTATAACATCGCTAAAGTTTTAACACCGAGTCAGTTTTTTGGTTTAAATACAGCGTTTTTTGTTTTTTTTTTTGCGAAATAGGTGAAACTAAATTGTGGATTATCCGACCTACGTATTGTCAGCTACTAAGTAGTGAATAAAATAAAAACAACAAATCAAAAAAAAAATATTGGTGTACAGAAAGAGATAATGCGTTCATTTCTGATTTTTGGTGACAGTAGTAAGTGGTTGTAGTTCAGCCAATACACATTAGTTTAAACAGGTGAACTATGAACTAACCCTCTTTTATACTCGATCAATGGGTAAAATTAAATACAGTCTCGATCTACTGTGTCTAATACTTGAAGATTTCTTTAACATGAAAAGTTAGTAAAAGTTTGACTGGGTGAATATATATACATATATGTACTTACAGCAAGCTGTCCCCTGGCGGCGGCCGTCCCCAGCTGTCGCGCCCAAGCCCTGGCGGCCACGGCGGAGTCCGGGGGCAGAGCCCTGCCGGCCGACCACTCGCTCCACTCCATACCGTCAGTCACCAGCTCCAGGTAGTACGCCAGGCGGACGAACTCTTGTCGCGGGGTCGACACTTCGGGCAACTCGTTGCCGTACAAGTGGTGTCGCAGGAGCGCGGCGATACGTAGGAAGGGTAGGAGAAGCTCTTGTAGCTAAAATGTTCATTTATATCAGATATTTTGTTTTAAATGAAATTTTATTTTGATGACAATTTCCGCATTAGGAATAATTCCTGTGTCACCGGGGACTTTATAAACATTCGATCAATGCACGCTGAACACCCAGACTCGCGACAACTATTTGAGAATTACAAAAAAATTTGATCAGGGTCAGGGTCACTAACCACTAGCCCAACAGGCCCGTCATAATATGCATTTGTAAAACATAGGTGTAATCAATGCTACAAAATGGTATTTACACAGACTAGTAATATATAAAATAATGTTAGCTGCTTATAATAAACATAGAATGTCACGTCTGTTGTACACGTACAGTACTAAAATGACATACGTACCTCTCTTTCCATGACGACTAGATCCGGTGTCCCCTTATCGTGCGGGGCGGGTTGCGCCGGAGGACCGTCCTCCGTGAAGAGGTCGGAGCCAGCAAGCGCGGCCAGCAGCAGGCGGGCGGCGGGGCGCAGGCCGGGCGGCTCGCCGGCGCGGCCTGGCGCCAGCAGAGCCGCGCGGAACTCAGCGCTGCCGCTCGCCATGAACTGGCACACCACCTGGTAGTAGCTTAGGGAGTACAGCGCTCGGACTATGCACGTAAATTCTTCTGTAAATTACAAAAGAAAATAAAGTTATAGAATTATATAACATTGTAACATAGCTCTCTTTTTTACAGATGTAATATACACTGGCAACACTTGTAATTCACGTCTTGAGTGTCTTCATCTACAGTATTAAAATTCTCATAGTCAGTATACGCACAGAACACCTTTAATAGAGAATAGAATAAAAATGTTTGATTTTAAATTGTTTTATTATTTTTTCTTGTAAGAAAACTTTCGCATTGAAACTGTTTCGTGTAGCGTACAAAACAAACTTTGAAAAATTAGGCACAAAAACCATTTGTGAATGAAATAAGTTTTATGTCCCGTGAAGTAAACGACTAATAGCCCAGTCGAATTAGGATTTTACATCTAAAAAAATATAAGTATCAATTCTCCTTCGGAAATCGTTATGGGGGGTCACCGGCAGTCTACATTTTATGGTTTTCGAGATTCGCACCCCGTTGCTTCATCCGCAATCTTGAATTTGAGGGTGATATTTTGTTTATTGAATAATCGTTTATTTTAAATTTAGCACGAAAAAAAGGTCATTACCAAAGTTGTTTGGAATTCAAATTCCGTTTTGTTTGAGACCGTCGATGGCGTCATCACCTTTACATTTGACACGGAAAATGATCAGTCACAAAGTTGTTTTAAATAAATGGTGCTGATAACTTTTAAGTTAGTTTTGCCAGATTGTATATACATACATATCTACATATGAATATATATTATATCTAACTGTAGCATGTGGAAATTATGTAACTAGTGTGATAAAAATAATATTCATGTTTTTTCAGTGGTAGAGCCATGCTTAGGCACGAATGGGCCGGCTCGACCGGTGCGATACCACGGCCTCACAGAAAACCGGTTGTGAAGTAACTCTTGCGTTGCATTTCCCCGAATTGAGTGAGGTTTCCGGAGGCCCAATTCCTCCTCCCCCCTTTTCTCTCCCATATCTCCTTTCTCCTTTTTTCCATCTTCTCATCCCTCCTCTCTTCTTTCCGCTCCCTGCATCCCCCATCCCTCATCACCCTCAAAGGCGGGCAGCGCATTTGCGACTCTTGAGTTGCAAGTGTCCATGGACGGCGGTGTCACTTACCATCAGGTGACCCGTCTGTTCGTCTGACCCTATAGTATAAAAAAAAAAAAAAAAAAATGTAACATTTTCTCAAAATTGGTTATTGATTTCGCTCGCTTAATGTTCAGTGACAACGCATTCCATAAGCGCACAGCTTCAAAATTTTGTGAAATGCAGAGGTATATCCAGCCTGAAATCTTCAGATGACCTTAAGCATTTTTTGTGTCTCATGAAGGAACTTGAACCGTTCTTTGAGATTAAAGTGGGCCTTACCGTTGAATAGTATTTTGTAGAGAAAAATGAGGATGTGAGTACTCCGGTGAAAACTAATAGGAAGACATTTACTAGTACTACACTACAATGTAATAAATGATTAGTCGTTAGATTAGGAGTGGTAGTACTGACGCATGTCGATGTACGGCGGCGTGGGCGGCGCAAGCAGCAGCAGCTGCATAAGCAGCGCCAGCGGGTCGCGCAGCAGCAGCGGCACAGGGCGCGCTGTCGCCGCAGCCGCCGGCACCGCCGCACCGCACGCGCCCGCCAACTCCGCCCCCGCTCCTGCCGGCACAAGCGCGCGCCATGCCTCCAGAGCGCCGAACCCCGCGCCCGCGCTGCTCAGCACGCGCGTGTGCGCGCCCGCTACCACCAGCAGCGGCACTGACACAACAATACACAACTCAGCGTCTTACCATTGTACTATAATTATTGACCAACTTTTACTATTATATACATACATATACCCACGTTTCAAACCCATTAAAGAATAGGCAGAGGAATCTCAGACGCAAACTTTTTACCAACCATAATTTAGAATAAAAACTATCGTGAGTTACATTCATATTTATTTAAATGTATGGTTTTATTCACAATTCTGACGTCCGGTACCGCCGTTCTCCTTCAGAAAGGTCTCCCGTCGAGACCGAAACTAGTCGGGCATCCCCAAAATACACGTGGGTAAAACCGTATATTTAAAAAAGTAACCATAATTTAGTGCCACATACGTAATAAGAAGCACACCTGTTGCCATAAGCCGAGCACAGTATAAACTGTATACACACTATTGAATAGATAACATTCCAATCCTTAAAAACATTCAAAATTCTTTTTAAATATTAATTAACTAACACGGTATAAGTAAAAGCTATATTAACCTAAATTATTAATGTCGACCCAAATGACAATTTATAATAATTTGACAAAACAGAACCACTAATGGGTACTACATGTAAGCTATGAACAAAAAACTAAGAACGAATTGTTAGAAGGTACTTTAAGCAAATTCGAAATAATAAAAACCAGTATTTTATCAATACGTAAATATGAAAATCTAAGCCTTTTTCTGGCTTAGAGGCTGGCGGTAAATACACACCTATACATTCATTTCTCGGCTTGTATCTTGGAGCAACACAAGTCTGCAAGGTTCCCCCCCTCTGCACCAGTTCACACTCCAGGTTGGTCCTCACCAGGGACGCAACAAACGTGAATATAGCGGCAGGCGATGATCCGTACCTCTGCTTCAGTTTACCACCGGCTGTTGCTGTCATGTCTTCCATTGCTTTACCCATCGCTTCTGATAATCTGCTAGGTGCCTGTGTTAATATATAAAACTAGTTTAAACGTTTTGTACAAAAATTAAATGCAATCAAACATATGTTCAACAAAAGAGTATTGAACAACGGTATTATTAATCTAAGGCACGTACAAACCATAGACTTAATGCATTTTCTATAATTATAGCATAAATTGCTTTGATAGCATACTTTTGTCTAAGAATTTCATTAAATCGGAGTAATCTTAAAAGACGACAGTATAAGCTTTCTTTTAATATAGTCGGTTTCTATTGCAGGTGTAAAATGGACAATAAAGGGGTAACTATATTAAAAACCGCACGCTCACTCCTCTGTACTAATAAACCACGCCATCACGGATTAACGATACAGAAAGTTTGGACAGATATCGTTGCCGTTGCGAACATAATACAAGAGGTAATTGTTGATTTATCTTTTTTTTTTATTTCTAAATGAGAGCGTAAGGTTTAACATGGTATTTTTTATAAGTGAATTATTTTTTCTTTTTTTTATATTGAAATTATATTACCCTTTATAATATATTCTTTTCACATTTATTCTAATATTTTAAATGAATGGAGTATAAGAGTTATTTCGTTCAATTAAACAATTTTCTAATGAGTTTTGTATGTTTTAGTTTAACAGCTAGACTTGCGAAGGTATCGATGAAAGGGACATTACTAACGAGAACGAAGACTTTAGACAGTATTAGTTACTAAGTAGTCGGTTATATCTTCGCTAGACGGCGTCGGTAAATACATACCGGCGGCGGATGGTCCTTCTCAAGCAGGTCGGCGACTATCTGAGCACTCTGAGCGAAGGTCCTCGGCGCGCGCGGCGCGAGGGTCGCGAGGGAGGCTGCGGACGCGAGGGACGCGGGCGGCGCCAGCGGCAGCACGCAGTTGGCGAGCTGGCGGCACACGGGGCACAGAAACTCGCCGCGCTCCACGTGCAGGTTGTGCGGCCGCTGCGGCGCCGCCAGCGCGCGCAGGTACGCGTGCAGGCAGCGCAGGTGCAGGTGGTGTCCGCACGTCGCCACGTGCACGCCGCCCTCCCACCCCACGCTCACGCTCACCAGCCACGACTCCTGCACGTACACAAACAACATTCGTCTCACTCTATTGCATTTTAGATGTACAAAGAATTTTCATAAAATAAATATATATATATATATATATATACCACACCACTCTAACAGTGTTAGAGCCATGCTTAGGCACGAATGGGCCGGCTCGGCCGGTGCGATACCACGGCCTCACAGAAAACCGCTTGTGAAGTAACGCTTTCGTTGCATTTCCCCGAAATGAGTGAGGTTTCCGGAGGCCCAAATCCCCCTCTCCCCTCATCTCCTTTCTCCTCATCCCCCCTCTCTTCTTTCCGCTCCCTGCATCCCCCATCCCCCATCACCCTCAAAGGCGGGCAGCGCACTTGCGACTCTTGAGAAGCGGGTGTCCATGGACGGCGGTTGTCACTTACTATCAGGTGACCCGTCTGTTCGTCTGTCCCCTATAGTATAAAAAATAATACCCGGATTACACACATGAGATACTTTTTAGGGTTCCGTACCCAAAGGGTAAAACGGGACCCTATTACTAAGACTCCGCTGTCCATCCGTCCGTCTGTCACCAGCCTGTAACTCATGAACCGTGATAGTTAGACAGTTGAAATTTTCACAGATGATGTATTTCTGTTGCCGCTATAACAACAAATACAAAAAACGTGATTTTTTTGTTCGCTTCTCCTCGATATTGATAACGGCAACAGGTAGAAACTTGAAATATTCACAGAATATTTAGTTATACATATATTTACTTTAAAAATATATAATTAAATTAAATTAAAATAAATATTTGATAATCGTCTTGTCGTTTTTATAGATAATAGTACAGAACTTCGTGCAAGGGGACTCTTATTTGGCCGGTTTTTATCCCGATAGAACGTTAGGAATATTAGTTGTGTTGTGTGGTGTATGTTACCTGGTCGAAGTGTTGATGCAGGTCATCATGCAGGCGGTAGTGGTGCGCGGCGGCAGTGGTGTCGTGCTGCGCCTGCAGACGCGCGCGTTCCACCTCGGATAGTGCCAGGCGCGCGTCACCTCCGCCCGCCCTCCGACGGTGGCCCAGCACTGAAGTCGACTGAACACACACATACATCATACATATTAGTTGTAATTCGTTTCGGAAGAACTTTGAGTTAGTCATTCAAGTTTCAATAGTAGAGAAATGCAACATATTCAGAGTTTATGTATGACCCTTTATATTTTGTAAATATAATATTAGGTTGGCAACTAATAAACCCGCCACCTTTGTACACAAATTTATTTATTTTTTTAAGTATACAAAATCAAATTATTTCTCAACTATATCGCCAACGCGCTGGCAGACATAATGCTTTCCTTGCCTGTCTTTTTAACTCATCTACATCTATTGTAGGAGGTCGTCCTGGATGAGGTTCATCAGAGAGGTCATAATTTCCATCCTTAAATCTTCTGAACCAATGTTTTGTGTTATCGTAAGAGAGCACGCCCTCGCCTATATTGCGCACTGCTTCAGTCGCTTTTCGACCTAAGTGAAATTCGTGAAGTAAAAACAGCCGAAGTTCATCATTCATCCATCATTTACTGTAGTTTTACTATTCGAGATCCAGTTATCAACTGATCTGACATACAACTCTTGCTTTATTTATATTCTTCTTTAAATAATGCCAAGTCAAAACAAAATTTTTCAAAAAAGTAATATATACAAACCTGCAATAAGACCACAAGTCCGATGGGGTCTGCGGCTGTGGTGGGCGTGGTAGTGTTACATATAACACAGTCATAGTCCTTCTCGACCGCCTCCTCTTCCTCCCACTCCATGGCGGCGGCGTCGGTTCCCTCCATGTTCTGCATGGCCGACATGAACTGTTTCTGTCTGCGTGCAAACTCGCGCATCAGTTGCTGTTGTCGGTCGCGGGCTCGACGTGATCTCTCCTCTTTCTCTCTTCGTTCTCTGTAGAAGGATGAGTATATTTACGAGGTGTAACGTGTGTCGTATAGTAGACTAAGTGAATTAAACTTAAAACGCTAACAATCTTACGAACAAAACTTTTTTATATATAATATTTTATCTTAAAAGTGAAAAAATGAATTTAAACGTTTGATTGATGGTGGTGGTATGAATGCAACCATTGTTGTTTAAGACCGACGACACTGATGGATCGATGCCCGCGCTCCCAAGGACTTCTGCAAACCTGGGGCGGCGCGGCAAAGAGACATAGCGACGAAATTATGAATTCAACGAGCAAACATTTAAGGTATATTTTAAATAGTTAGATTGTCAGTCCCTGCGCCCTCAAACACAGTAATGTTTTTTATTTATTCATAAAAAAGACTCCACACATTTCACACGCGGCAGTCTGTTCCAAACTAAGCAGACTGCTATGTTTATCTAAATAAAACAACATTATATAAAAACATATTATAGATAAAATAGACCCAGATCACAGAACAACAGGTGGGAATCGGACCCACGGCCTCGCCTCTGTGAGTCAGTGAGTGTGTTACCTGGCTTTCTGTTCGGCCTGTCGCTCGCGCTGGTGCGGCCACAGCGAGTGGCGCACGTGCGCGATGGACGCGGCGCAGCGCGAGTCCAGCGCCGCCAGCTTGCGCAGCACGCGCCCGATGAAGAACGGACCGTCACCTGACAACACACCATCATATATGTACATATATATACATATATATATATATATACTAATAAAGCATTCAATGCATGCAATAATTTTTTTTTATACAGGTAGGAAAATACTTTTGCGTATCATCAGGTATAGCTGTTTGGCCTGCCCCTGTTTATCCCGCGGAACCGCCGTTAGTCGGTTACCGTCGTTACTTCACAGGGGAGGATCCAGCTGTTCTCGCTCTTCCATCAGATAGGTGAAATTGCTGCTTCCTGTCTTCTAAACTTATTTCCGTTACTTAGCTTCCTCTCGATACAACGGGGATCTTGGAGTACTTTTGTAGCATAATTACTGATTGACTAATGTCTCTGGTTGAATGTTCTGTTCCAGGTTAATCTCCGTGTGTGTGACTATGTACGTGAAGTAGTGTGTGTAGATATGCTCGTGTTTTTTGTTGACATATACTAGCTATTCAGCGTACTTTCACCTGGGTTTACGCTAGCAAGGGTAGCAATAAAAAATAAATAATAAGTGGGACTAAATTGTGGTTCGCAAAGTGTCAGTGTCAATACAGCTCAGCTTACCCCCTCGGAGATAAAGCCGGTACGGTAACTCACGGCTTAACTTATTTATAACCCATCCAATATAACATAATCACTCACTTCAACAATAAAAAAATTCCGCTTTATTAACATAGATAAACATACAATCTCTTCAAGTGTAGTGTACCGAAAACTAAAACAATAGATTCAGATCAGTAATCGAAATATATTATTATATTATTTTGTCCAAAACAAGACAACTGCACCTGTATTCCCTATAGGGTAGGCAGAGCTGTATAAAACACTCACATTTTGTCATTTATAATTTGGTCCCACTAACTAATAGGGAGCAGGCCTATTGCTGTCAACCAATGACAGCAATCTTACCGATAGGTTCCTGTGTGTTCTGTGCGGGCTCGTCTAGTGAGAATGAATCCAGTCTGCCGGACAGTTGGGAGTGTAGTTTAAGTAGCAGAGATATAATGGACTCGTTCACTGGTATTGACTCTTCTGACTGAGTATGTAACTGCAGCTGAAATTAATAAATATGCTCAAATAATAGATTATTATTAACCTATGCAACAAATGTTTAAAGAAGTTTGTGAGTAGTTTTGATGATAGTAGAAAATTTCAATATTTTAATTTGGAAATCAGTTAACTTTGGTTTAGTGATTACTAAATGGAGACTCCTAAAGACTCTTGAAGACTCCTGCTTCATCAGCATTATTACCGTCACTGTAATTAGAAGTTTATTGAACAGGAAAGCTTTTTTTTTAGACAACTCTCGCACTAGGATTTATTCCTGTGTCGTGGGGGACTTTACAAACATTCAAACAGCGGACACAAAGAACACCCAGAATCAGAACAACAATTTTAGGATTACACAGTGTCGTCTCGTGCGGGGATCGAACCCACAACGCTCAGCGCGGCAGCGTATTGGCGAGGTGACCATTTAAACCGCTACGCCATCCGTGCAGTCAAGTGACTTTTACACATTGAGGTAGTGTCGTAATGAGGTGAGTGTCGTACCTGTGTACTGGTGGAGGGCTGCGGCTGCGGCGGCGCGGGCAGGGCCGGTGGGGAGCGGCGCAGGCGCATCATCCACTCGTCGCCGTCCATGTCTGTTACAACACCTAACATTTTAATAGGCTACTCTACATATTTTTTTATATATTTTAAAATGGTTGTATTGATTCGATAATCAACTGGTATTTTTATTATCTCAAAATAATACTGCATTATGCAAAACTATGTTTAAAATTTAAAAATGAAAAAAACGAATAACTATAATTTAAAGTACTACTATACTACAACTATACTAGAACTACTACTTAAACTATAATTTAAATATTTCATAGTGATGTCACTCACTAGAAGAAAACGTTCGGTCAGGTGACACACAGATAATAAAACTACAATTTTAATTTTGAAAATAAAAATAAATTTGGTGTTTTTATAACAAGATAGTATGAAAGTCGTTTTGTTACGATAAAAAATATATGAATAACACACTTTCATAATTTAATGTTGAGAGACGAAACTCCCCTATTGTATTCTGGTCTGGTCATTCAATCAAATGGTTATAAAATTTGTTTTGACCAGTACTTAAATTGATGGTTGTTTTTTTTTATGTCTAAGCCTACCATAATGACTCCACTTTGTTTGTCTCCACTGTGGTTTGCGGTATGTGATAATATACATTTATTTTTTGATGTTTGGATGAAAAATACCCAGTTAAAGTTACGATTGAACACCTACAATTATCATACACTTCTGTCTTACTGTCGATATAAAGCTGCTGGGTCCAGCTTAGTAAAGCCTGTCAAAAGTAATCGAAAGCGACGGGCTTCTTTGAAAGGTTGAATGACAATAAAGGTACTTTTACGACCTTAATTGTCGTAAGGTATGTATTAAAAGCAAGTGAAGAGTTGTTGTCTGCCTAAACCCAAAAGGAGAATGGTGTGAGATTTTGTATGTTTGTGTAAGTAGGTAATTTCTGAAAACTAAAACCTGTACGTAGTTGGTGAAATGTCTTACCATAATCAATAGGCACGGGAGGAGTGTCCAGGTCTTCGGGAGACGCAGCCAGAGCCAGGCTCATATCGGAATCGAACGCCGGCAGTGCTAGCTGTTGTCTATCGTTATCGCGTATGTCCTGATAAAATACATTTGTATAATTTGATAACATTATTGTATTATTAGAATGACTTTATTTGTATAGTTACATGTATAAACAAAAATTAATAAAAACATAATTGAATCTTGCAAAAAGATTTAACTGAACTGTTAAGGTTCATACAATAGGTATGTGTATTGCTGGCAACATGGTAGAACACGTATACACAATTGTATGCATTTAAGGATGTTCTAGAAGCCGAAACAATCAGTAATTCTAAATATACACTTAATTGCTTACTTCAATTAGTATATTTTTTTATGTGTAAGCCATAATGACTCCACTTTACCTAATGGTTAGCAATAAATGGAGTCCGGAGTCAGGAGGAGTAAGACAAGGGTTAAACATTTTTCGTTTTTAGTTGAAAAGCTCAAATTATAAGGACACACAGAACAAATTATGAGATGGCCATCGCTTGGATAGTATACAACAATCACTGAATCCCCAACTCAACACATTGTATTTATCCGACCATGACAAAGTTAAAATAAAGTATATAAGTAGAATGTGAGACGTACGTCTATAGACTCCAGGGCGCGTATACGCGGCGCGTCACCGCCGCCGTCCGACTGGTCGTCCGGTACAGAGTCGCCTCGCGCCAACTGACAAACATCGCAAGCATTATTCTCTTAACCAGTAGTAGGTACCCCTCCTGATTAACAGCAACAGCCTTGTAGCTGAGTGACTCTAAACTATCTGTCCAATGCGCCTACCATTTGGGGAAACAGGCAATAATGTATATATTGAACATGTGCAATTTTTGTAATAACAAATATAGCTTCGAAATTCGCAGTAGTGGTATAATAGTAAAACGTGAAATATTATTTATGCACTACCAGAAATAATAGTTGACAATATTTTATGTTAAGTTAGGGCTACAAAAAGCGAAAGGCAGTCTTTTGGTTTGTTTCTTTGTATTTTTTTTCTAAATTTTCTCGACCTAATGCCTCGGTTTAGAACAGCCGAGCATAGTTGAGACACTGCTCAGTGCAGAACGAATGCCGGTATACGGGTTCCTATTCGCCCTTCCTTAGAAATGTGCAACACACACTTTACAGATATTGATATTTCTGCAGTCACATTCTAAAGCCGAAAGCTGTAAACTTAAAATCTTTATTTCTCTCCTCAATCATAATAATCTCAAAACATTGTCATTACATACGATTTTACCTCATTTTTATATTATTACGCATTATTTCGGGAACACTGCTGTGGGCTGCACGTTTACTGAGTAGATGAGTATACATATATTAGAAGTATATACTAAGTAGACTAGAAGAGTAACAAACGAAGTTATTATGTTAGCAATTACTTCCTGTGGAACTGTGAAATGTTCACGCACGCACATTGTAAGATATGCAGAAAAATACAGTGCAGTGCGGATAGAAAAATACCTTCCAGAAAGTTGTCTGTCTTGATTGAATTCACACTAACCAAATGAAACTTTACTTATTTGGTTGCACTTATTACCTCCAAGGGCTGTGGAACGGCCAGCGCCGAACTAGTGGCAGGTAGAGACGCAGACGTAGTAAGCAGTGGTATTCTAGTAGCTTCACATTCTGATGGTTCCCATTCTGTATCACCTGGAAGAAACGTAATCTAGTCAGTTCTTGTCTCAATAACAACACAAACATTCGTGCTCATCTTTCTTCAGCGTAGTGAAAAGCAGACACTACGTTTATACAAGCTCCTTTGTATAATATACTAAATTCTTAAATATTTTCATTTTTAAACGTACAGCAAACTCCTAGCTATACTACCATAATGGTCGTGTTCGTTATGGTACTGCGTACACGTACGTACATAGGTGCGTGTACTGCACGGTCTGCCACAAAGTATACAGTATACGTACTGTCGGAGTGGTGGTGGTGGTGGTAGTGCGCGGGGTAGGCGTGCTGCTTGTGGTGCCTCGGCGCGGCGGGCACGCTCGCCACGACGGTGCGCGCGTTGTCACACACGGCGGTGCCCGCGAACGCTCCGAGAAGAGGCACGCCACTCACGCTGCTACGCACACCACCCGATTCCGGTACCATCACATCGTTCTGGCAAAAGATAATATACATATTTGGTAGATTATGCTATAATAATAACTATAATACCTTACATATGGCACGTGGGTAAAAAACTCATGACGTCTAGCCACACAGTCGGCCGACAATGATACGACGGTTTTTTTTGTCGGTAAGAAGGATTGCTCGGATCCAACGGGAAGAAGAATAGATTTGAGACGTGCCTGAATATTGCATATACAATAAAAGCAGTTGCCATATGGATGCGAACTGCCTAAAAGGGTTTTAGCCTATTGATGATGGTAAGAGCACAAAGAAGTCTGTGTAACGCACAGCATGGTCGGTGGCCCTCTCGGCGTGCAGGTCGGCGGCGACGTGCAGCAGGTAGACGGCGAGCGCGAGCACGTGGTCGGGAGGCGCGTGCGGCGCGGGCGCGTCGGGAGCGCGTCGGTGCACGCCTCGGTGCAGCACGGCCAGCAGCGCGCCGTGCAGCACGCCCGACAGGCACAGCGCGCGCGGGTCACCCGCACCGCCCCCGCCACCCACCGCCGCGCGCAACGGCGGCCACAGCACTCCCGCACCACTCTCGGGAGCCCCACCTTCAGCTTTCTGCTTCTCGCGGACACTGTCAACGTAACAAATATAAACTAGATGTGTTGGCGAGATAACATTATATTTATGCACATTCAAAAAATTCAAATTGGTTCTCAATACATAATCAAATAAGTCAATCAATGTAAATCTCAGGACAGAAAAATGGAGGATGAGTATTTGAAGACTCAATCTTCATCTATAAACCGATTCTGTTGAAACAAGTTACTCATATCTAGTTCTAATGAGCGAGACGACGACGAGACCGAGAGAATGATTAAAATGGACCACAAGATCCATTATGCTAGTAGATTTCATAACGGATATCCACGTCGCGTGTTTCTTATTATTCATTCAACTTAATGGGAACTTTAAAGCTAATAAAAACTTGTTTTTTTATATATTTTCCAAAAAATAGAGGTCGTTTTTAAATGCACTTATATTTTTTTGTGTTTTGTACATAAAACATAAAAAAATCATGAACCTGTTGGCTAGTGATTTTGATTAAGACTTAGATACTATTTGTGGCGTGGTCTTTTTGTGCATAAATATAACGTGATATTCTATTTATATACACTTTACCATCTATGGTTATATTATCTTGTTCATAAGTTAAGGTAATAATTTAGTATATTTATTATTTTCATAGAGAGAAACCTATTTTCTTAATGTGTTGTTTATATATAGTTAACTAGCAGACCCTGCCACGCGTTGCGGTGGCTAATAAAAAACAATGTGCAATAAAATAATATTGCGACTATAAATTGAGATGTAAGCTATCCTATCTTTCAAGTTGGATCAAACATGGAAACGGTGTGCAAATTTGATTAAAATCGGTTAAGTAGTTTAGGAGTCCATCCCGGACAAACAACGTGACGCGTAACTTATATACATAAAGATAGTTACAGTTACGATTAAAATTCGGACAACACATTCGACGCAATATGTTCACCATTGCCACGTGCCATGTCGTTTGTTCTCATCTCCTTACGTGTAAAGTCTCCTTGTGTAAAAACCTTTTGTGCTTCGTTCCTATTATAAGTGTGTTCCTATAGACCGTGTGGATCTTTATTTCTTTTTTATTTATTTATATGGACATCGAGTACTTGTTACACAACAAAAATCTCAAATATTTAATACAATATGACAATTAGTACAAGATGTACAACTTATTAAGGAGTCAGCAGCGCACAACTAGATTAAGTAGAAAGCAGCAGTTTATTTAATGAATGAATGCAATTGTAATTCTCGCTACCCCGATCATTGGGGTAACACAGGGGTGGTTTTTATTGTCTCAAATGGGCGAAGGACATCTATAAAGATTCGCCTTCGCCCATGAGGATCTTCCGCTCCATAAACAAAAAAAGGTCCCTTACGATCAGCTGTTCTTTAAGCATTACACCTCCAATATGGTAAGCAGTGTGGTTGATGGTAATGTTACGTGTAAATTTTATAAAGTTGCATCAATTTACGTATAAGCTCCTTTCAAGGTTTACGGTTCTGTACTTAAGATAACCACCGAAATCCTTAAAATATTTATATTTTAAATATGCTATTAAATTAGCATACTATATCATAAGTATCAAATCCTGATTTGGTTCTAATGCGACCATCGTAGAAGTATACTTTTTTGAAGAAAGAAAGAAAGAACGGGCGAAAAAATCGCTTAACAAATATAAAAAAAAAACAAATCAAATCGTCCTTATTTGAATTAAAAAGACAATTGATTTCACTCCACTGTTTGAAGAAGCTAACACAATAAGTGATATATAAATAAACATGTACTATATATACTAACTAAGTAGTAAACCGCTCCATGGAGGCGTGGAAGTCCCTCCTGTGCACGGCGCGGCGCAGCACGTGCAGTGGGTCGTAGTACTGCTCCCACACCACCGGCTGCGGCACGAACAGGCCCTGCTCCAGGTTCTCCGAGCCTTTGGGCGGCGGACGGTATGTCGACAGCTGTGAAGCACACCGGCTGGTTCATTCTCTATGTTATTTTTTTTTTTTATACTATGGGGGGACAGACGAACAGACGGGTCACCTGATGGTAAGTGACACCGCCGTCCAAGGACACTTGCAACTCAAGAGTCGCAAGTGCGCTGCCCGCCTTTGAGGGTGATGAGGAATGGGGGATGCAGGGAGCGGAAAGAAGAGAGGAGGGATGAGGAGATGGAAAAAAAGGAGAAAGGAGATGAGGGAGAGAAAAGGGGGAGGGGGAAATAGGCCTCCGGAAACCTCACTCAATTCGGGGAAATGCAACGCAAGCGTTACTTCACAACCGGTTTTCTGTGAGGCCGTGGTATCGCACCGGTCGAGCCGGCCCATTCGTGCCTATGCATGGCTCTACCACTAAAGCTGTTATGTTCTAACGAGTGTTTCTACTAACGGTGGTCACAGATGAGGACATATTATCTTCAAGAACTAATAGACATCACAATTATAATCACTATGTATTTCAAATAAATTAGTTTTAGTTTTGTCTTATGCCTATGTCCAGCACTGGACGATTAAATGCTGAAAATATTGTTAAAAGGTACAGATATATTCGTCTTACATCCTAAGATTTCTTTTAACTTAAAGATATAAAACACACCGTAAAACCTTAATATTAAAACAATAGTAGTGCATTCAGCATGTACATGTCTTCATATTTTTTTTGTATTTGTTTTTTAAAAGACGCCCGATCTCGCACTGGGATTATTCCCTGTGTCGCGGGAGACTTTGCAAACATTGAAACAACGGACACAAAGAACACCCAGACTCAGAACAACAATTTCAGCATTACACAAAGTGTTGTCAAGTGCGGGGATCGAACCCACCACACTCGGTGAGGTAGTGTGGTGACGAGGTGACCACTTAAACCACTATTTTCGACCAAAATTTGCAGGTCTGGTTATCACCATACCATCTGTGTCCCACAGGCCTAATTTGGTAGAGCAATAAAAAAAAAAAGATTTAAAAAGTAAAGATATGTGAATACCTCCTTCAGAACAGTTTCGAAATTCCTAGTGTGCGCGTTTCCCGAGCGCTCAGGCATGAGCTCCAGCAGCTGCGAGTGCGTCTTGTCACCCGCTGCCAGCAGCGTGCTCACCTCCAACCGAGACTGGGTAAGCTCGTCATTACCTACAAATAAAACAAAGCTTTGACAAAGGCAGCTACGACTAGAACAGATTGAAACTTTAACTGATTAGACTCAACTACTGTGAGTGAAGACTTCTTATTAGCTTATATAACGGATATTCTGCCATATACTAAATAAATAAATAAAAACATACTGACTGAGAGAACGGTCAAATACATGCGTTAGAATCTTTAATAGATCTTTTTATATTTTTCACATACATTGTTTATTATACAAGTATGTTCCTCCGCAAAATTCCTCTGCGTCGTCGCCTACTGATAGCGTTCCCAAGAGGCTGGCAGCATTACCACGTTGAATGGCAATGCTTATCCCTTTTGGCAAGAAACAGCCCAGACTCCTGGTCGCTCCCGGATCAGTCATTTCACTTGGTCCTTTTTTATAGTGTAAGTGATTTCCGCCGCCCATGAACACTTGCAACTCAAGAGTCACAAGAGTCCTGTCCGCCTTTTAGGGTAGGGGAGGGGAAGACGGTGCAGAGGGGAAAGAGGGTTGGGCCCCGGAAACCTCACTTACTCGGTCACACAATGCAAGCATTGTTTAGCAGCCAGTTTCCATGAGGTCGTGGTAATACTCCGGTCGAGCCGGCCCATACGTGTCGAAGCATGGCTCTCCCACGTTAAAACGTTTTCTTCATATAATACTTTGAAAGTTTACAAAAGAAGAATTCGAATAATTTCTTAAAATTGTTACAAGGAACTGCACCATTAATTCTATCTTTTATACATTTATGTTCTAGGTATTTTATAAAACATGCAATGAAGCTATTTTTAAGTTTAGCTAAATACAACTTGTGCTAAATTTATCAGCATATTTGATCGTAGGAAAAATTTGAGTACACCCAATGGCAAAGCTTAATGACTATAGTAAATTATTTAATATAGTAAAATAATCTTCAATTTCCTTAAGGCTCAATTTGAGTTAGTGGATCTACAATCATATTCAACACACCGATTACAATACATGTAGAATAATTTTATGAAATAAAGATACTAAATTTGATTTTGACTAATGATACCAGTTTACCAGACAATGACAAATAAAAAATAAATAAAAGTAATGAAGGCTCATTTCTTCATTTCAGAAAGCCACTTACTAAGATTAGTCCTTGACGAGACGAGTATAGCGAGGAAGGTGAGGAGCCCCTCGACCATGGCGTCCTGCTCGGCGGCCTGCGCCGGCGCCATCGGCAACATACTCAGCCATTCCCGAACACCGAACCTACATACATACATTTAAATTAAATTATTATAGCATGTAATAACTTCACACACTTCAAACACGGCCGTCTGCCTAAACTGCCAAAACTAAGCAGAGCTTGTTTCTTCTAAAAACAACTCCCGCGAGCAGTACACCTGGACTCGGAACAATTATTTGTGGATCATACAAATTTCTGTCCCGTATGGCTCAGCAGTCAGGATCTCTAACTAGTAGACCAACAGGCCAGTCAATTACTAACTAATTGTGAATCAAATTGTTCTACGGCCACCAGGAAATTATACACAATTTTATTTTATAGCAACAGATTTTTAGAAAGATCATTTTTTAAATTATGATTTGGCTCGGATTTATTAGCAACAGTCAGTTCGAGTTACAGATATGTGACCGTGACGTACTCGAGCTAGCGAGCGAACATAAATGTTTGACAGTTATCAATATTTTCTTTTTAATGAAAGAGTTTTTAGCCTCATAATCATAAAATATTGAAACGGTTTCCATTGGACGAAAGATTATTAAGTTGTTAATGAATATAATATTCTAATGCACTGATAACAAAGGTTTCATTTCAACATTCTTTTTCATTATCAGAAAGGTTCAACCTTATCGTGATTATATACATTTAACCACTAGTGTTAACAAACTCCTTTCTTTCTATTGCTTTCGTACATACGTTTTCCATGAAGTATACTCCTTATGTTATAAAAGTAAAATGACCATAACGTTATTGTTTCTTTTTTTTTTTTCAATTATAGCTATCCATTATAAGTGGCAGTGGCTGGCCATATTAGCCGCAGAACTGACGACCCTTGGAGAAAAGGAGCTTTTGAGTGGAGGCGTCTTGGCAAACGTAGCGTAGGACGCCCACAGGCCGGGTGGAGTGACGATTTGCGCAAGATGGCTGGCAGGAGCTGGATGCGAGAAGCCGAAAATAGATCGAAGTGGCGTGCAATGGGAGAGTCCTACGTCCAGCAGTGGACTGCGATAGGCTGATGACGATGATGAACTCGAGAAAGTCACAAACAAAAATAAATCAAATAATTTAAGGATGACACGTACAGACACTAAGAGCACCTCTTTTTTGTTATGGGGCTTAAAACGATTTACAAACATCTTTAAGTTTACAAAGCTACTTTTTTCCAAACTCATATTATATTCGAAATATTTTTATTACGAGTATTATACTAACTACTTATAAAGCGAAATTAAGTTTGTTTTTTTGTTACTCTTTCACGACCTCGCTACTTGACCAATTATCATGAAATTTTGCTTATAGGTTTTCCGAGGTATAGAGTTAAGATAACTGCCATATAATAAACAATCAAAACAACGCTTTCAATAGATGAATTGCAACGATTATGAATACATTTGGGACATAGGGTTGGAAAACGTTAATGATACTGGACTTGTTATGAAAGGAATAGCCTTTGATAACAAGCCCGATGGTACACCCCATTAGACAAAATCACTTTTGATACTCCAGACAAACGCTGCAGTCAACATCATATTATACTTTTTTTTAATCTGGCAATATTAATGGGGTGATTCCCCCGATGTTCAAATGAAGATTAGCAGGGTTACGCAGGATAATAGTGAAACCTAACTATTATGGCCTATTTGTTTGTTACCGCACGCATATTATCGCACTGCCAAGATCGCATAGTCAAATGGTTCGACTCAAAAGGAAGAAGAAATCGTGTTATATGGACCCTTCAGCATGACGGGAATCCGTAAATGTTGTGGAATAAGTGGCACACTTACAACTTAAATCAAGCATTAACATAACATTTAACCATATCCCCCTTTCTTATGCAGTTGGCTAAAAAGTGTGGGAAACTAAACGGAACAAAACACGCTAGATTAAAATACAAATTTATGACTAAATTTTCTCAGAAGTACGACGCAAGCATCTAGAGTATATACGCTCTGGTATATTTCTGAGCTTTGCTTACATTGGCATTCACTTACGAAATCGAATACCGAATACTGATAAAAAATTGTATTCGCAAGTCTCACATTACAGAGAACTTAGTTTCAAGTAAAAGCAAATCAGAGATCTGTGTTTACATTAGACGCTTATACATATGTGATAATTGTATGTGTCTGTAGCCCATAGCTTAACGTGAAGTGGTTTCACGGTGAAGGTCCTACGTATCAATAAAACAAAACGTCAGAAATACTGATAGTGTAAATGACCGATTGTTTGACTGACCTCTTCCGTGGAGTACCGGAATGATTGTCTAACCGGAGGCCACGGATTAATCAATTCTCACTCGAAGTGTCTGGGGCATGGACTTCCAAAACTGGAGTTTTGCATAAATATAAAATATGTATAGCAGAAGATACAGACGACGACAGAGATTTAAGTGTATAAATTAGATGTTGTTATTAATTTATTTTTGGTTTAATAATCAAATTTAAGAAGCTCTTTACTCATTAAGGAACAAAAACATCATCAGATGACAATACATTGTTTGTATGGAAAACTGAAATCCCAACTCTAGAATTAGGGAGTCATATGTCGATTGAACTACAAATGTTTGCTATGTCAGTGGTGCAAGTAACTGTACAAACTTACATGTCAATGCACATATCCAAGAACTGGTCAGCCGGTAGATGTGCAGCGCAAATCTGCAGCCAGTATATATCCATGTCCACCATAGAGTTGCAGAAGTTCGCCTGGATGTAGGTCATGGCTTGCCCTTTAATCTGAAGGCCATTGCGCACCCAAACTCCGGCCAGGATCTCGTAGAAAAAGCTCTGAAAGAAGAAATGTTTATTTATCTGATGTTTTCGAACGTTTTGAACACAGGAGTGTGAAACGAAAACTTTTTGTAGAAAAATATCAAATGCGCAGAGCCAGGTGTTGTATAGCATTCTAGTTCTGTATAGCGTGTTCAGTCACAGGATAAAAATGTATGCGACCATGTCTTTTGTGCATAAGGGGTAAAAAGAATGTCTATCGATCATTTTCTTTTTAGTAGTGTAGTAGTATTTCTGTTTTATCTCTAGCATTTCAGATACAATTAATGCATTTTGCAGTATGTACATATACACTACCGTCCAAAAGTTTGGAAGCACACCTGATTTCAAACAAAACAAAAGATTGCCGACTCCCTGCGGTAAATAATAGCAATAAAATAAAGTTTTATGACCTTTTGTGATTTTTTAACACAAAACAAAAGGATTACTAGTGCATATTCCTTGAGTTTTAACAAATTCCTGGATTTTGACGAAACACGTGTTTTATTACTTCATCCGCCGGGGACTTTCTTTCATGCATTGATGCGGTTTTATTGAAAATATTTTGTAGTTTTATCTTTTTTGGACCTTATTTAGTCACACTTGAGCATTAGAACGCGAAGGTTGTGATATTAACATCGTCTGTATTCAAAAGATTTCGACTACTTCCTTGACCGTCTTTTTTTATTGTAAATGGCAAAACGCAAGCAAATCACACTTGAACAGCGAAGCGTTATTTGTACTCTGCGTGAGGAAGGCTACAGTGAACGCCAAATCGCAAAAAAACTCGGAATTTCTTGTAAAGGTGTCCACTACACCCTCGCTAGAAAAAAAGAAACTGGCAAAAATGAAGATAGAAAAAGGTCTGGTAGGCCCAAATCCACTACAAGTCAAGAGGATAACTTCATCAGAGTTCTTTCTAAACGGAATCGTCGCTTAACTGCACCACAAATTACCGCATCTCTGAATGAAACGCGAGGAACACCCGTGTCAATAACAACAGTTAAAAGACGACTACTGTCTGCGGGGCTAAGAGGTTGTGTTGCAGTTAAAAAACCAAAACTAACAATTCGGCATAAGAAAAACAGACTAGAATGGGCAAAGGAACATAAAAACTGGACAATAAACCAATGGAAAAAAGTTCTTTGGAGTGACGAATCGAAGTTTCAGATTTTCGGGTCCAATAGACGTGTTTTTGTGCGCCGATCTAAAGGAGAGAGAGCTTCAGAAGCTTGTACAGTGCCTACTATCAAACATGGTGGTGGTAATGTCATGGTTTGGGGGTGTTTCGGCAACAATAAACTCGGAAGTCTTGTGAGGATAACCGAAAAACTAAACAAGGAACGCTATTTGAAAATTCTTAAGGATTTCGCCATACCCAGTGGACTGAATCTTATTGGTCCTGGGTTCGTTTTTCAGCAAGATAACGACCCGAAACATTCGTCCAAACTGTGCCAGAACTTTTTAAGGAAGAAAAAAGATGTGAAAATCATGCAGTGGCCGTCTCAATCACCTGACCTTTCTCCCATTGAACTTGTTTGGGATGAACTAGATAGAAGGGTGAAAAATCAATCTCCTACGAGCTCAGAACATTTGTGGCAACTATTACAGAGCGAATGGAAGAAGTTAGATGAACAGTATTTTATGAAATTAATTAGTAGGATGCCTAGAATATGCGAGAAGGTAATTAAAGAGAGGGGTGGACACTTCGATGAAGCTAAAATTTAATTTAATTTTTATATTACTTATTTAATTTCATTGTTGTAGAAGTGTGTTTTGTCTATTTTTTTAATTCTGTATCAATAAAAAAAAATTAAGATGGCTTACTTTTATTTTATTTGATTTTATCTTGTTGCTTCCAAACTTTTGGACGGTAGTGTATGTAGTAACTACTTTAGATTTTGTCAAGTTCAGTACACATATATATCATTTATTAACTACTAAGCAGATGGTACGCTTTTTTTAAATGTTGCGTTACATAAACAGACATTTTGAAAATAATATGATTTTTATTGAATGTACAGAACCACATCATGTTCGCAAATATACAGTATAGACACTTATAATAGAACGAGCATGATGGGCGTTGTGCGCTCAGATAAGGTCACAGACACCTGACCCTTGTGATAAGGTCTCAATTTTATATAATATACATTTTCTGCAGTAGTTCGTTGGCAGAGACAATGGCCCGACGTGAACATTTTACAGTTCTTTTGTTAATTTTCGTCGTTATCGGCAGCCATGGTGTTCAAAGCATTGACATAGACATCGATTCGACAGAAGACGACAGCTGGTCGTATTACGTAACAACGCCGAAGCCAGAAATTATTAGAAATCTTCATAAAGATATATTGCAGGATGGGCCGAGTATACAGTCACTTATTATTGACAATCCGTCAATACAGATTCTTATGGAAAAAGGTAAGATCAGAAAAATTTTTTGTTTGTAAGACATAGATAGTAGCTCTGTTCTTAAAAGGTTATTATGATTGTTGGACACTACTATAAACGATTTAATATCCTGCTTTATTTTATCGCTCTATCAAGCAGTATGTACTTACTACTAACCTACCCACTATTGTCCTGCTAGTTGCATAATTAGGTATACGATTATAATAAAGATATACATATTACAACAATAACTAGGGCAATATATCATTTGGACATTTCACGTAACTTTTGTAAAATATAGTTTCCTAAACCGACCTAAATAAGTTCTTACTTCTTAGACTCGTATAAGTTCATCAATTTTAATATTTATTCTATATTTTTAACCTTTCGCGATTTTTTTTTTAAATAACTGACGCTGTTTTCCATAAATTATATATTTGTATAAAGTATCGCCAATTTGAATGCAATTTCAAGCCATGATAAATTGTAATAAGTTGTATTCCTTATCACTCAATACTAATTTATTTAACATTTTTATTTCTCGTTACAATAGCGAAACGTTAACTGCTAATTTTCTCTAATCTCTAATTATGGTCGAACTTTGAGTACTCCCCCTCGAGTATTTTCAATTCACTTAGTTAAACCAGCAACGAAATGTTTTTTTTTTTAATTACAGCTCGAAAGAGGTCCCCAAAACTGGAGATGAGGCTATTACAATGGACAGACTATTTGAGCTCACTATCCTCGATTGAAATGCAAATGCAGCAATACGTGGATCACCACGAGGACTTGGAGTCCGATACAATGCAGAACTATGCCGAATGGTGCGTGTCATTGGATTCAGGAGCAACTAAAGGCATCGTAGAAAAGATCCATAACCTGATCGTCCCCATGTTCAGAAACCAAGGGCTTATCGACATGCTCAAAGCATTTATGACTCAGGTATTTTTAATTATAATTTTTGTTTACTGGTCTCTGGTTTATCAAGCAGAAAAAGTGAACATGGCTCGTGTCAATTTAGCACAGTTGTTTATTTTGAAGCGGAGGATAAACAAGCCATTCTTTAGACACTCATGCCAGGATGTAATCACTTGATAAGTATGCTGTTTGCTTACTTTCTAAAAAATGCGTTAAACAAGATAATTCCCAAGAATTTTTTATTTTGGTTATTTTACATTTTCATGTTTCTTATTTTATTATAAAAATCCGACAAAGTTGGGGTCTCAAATTAAAATATAAAAATTATGAAAACCATAACAATAAGTTACTTAGTGTAAAACATAATATGACCGATATAGACCTTTTTTAACTAAACCTTGATCAATACACTAAAGCCATAATAAACTAGAATGTTGAAGAATGCTAGCTGTTTTCTATAACCATACCATAAAACATTTAAATTTGACCAATTTATGAATGTTAAATAACTTTTTCTCTTTAAATCAAACTTTAAACAGACCAGGGATTATGATAATTATATCAAAAGTGTTACTAAATTGGTGTTGATATTATAAGAGCGACGAACCGGTGTTTCGTTGTTTACTTGACAACCAAGCAGTGTTGCCAAGTATGATCATATTTTACATTTAATGGGACATCTAAATCAGCTTATTTTTTAAAGATATAGGAAATGTTACTTTACTAAAATATTATAATATATTAAAAACACTGGTTCACACTTTTGATTATATATAAATTTTAGTGAGTGGCTTTGAGTTTATGGTACGTTACAAGTACTTTTTCTAAATTAGGTTACAAGAATTTCATTTGTCGTTAAAAGGTTAATATAACTAATTGTTTAATCATGGAAATCTGATACTTGAATGGAAAAAGATACTAATATCCTTCCATAATTCCATAACCTCATAACTTGACCTAGGTACATATTTATTCTCAGTAACAGATGTTTTTATTTAGTTATTTTAGTGGAATAAGATAGTTCTGTTATATATTTCTACTGGACTTCCTACAGTAATTGAATACAAGCTATTATGCATTAAATTACACTTGTGAACGGACATCTTTCACCAAACTAGTTTCTGACAAGTTTCAATATAAAACAAAGCAAAATTAAAAATTTTGAAGAAACGTAATTGAAAAAGAATAAAATCTATTTAAGAACCCTCACCAATCAACCACAAACTGCATCAAAACCGGACTAGTAGTTTGGTTTTGCACAAACAAATGTTTACTGCAGCGCCCCTGGTGAGTTGTCACCGTAACACATATCTAAGAACATGCACCAATCAAAACCCAACCCATAACTGAAAACTGCATCAAAATCGGACTAGTAGTTTTGGAGAAAAATGGCAACATGGATTTACACAAACAAACATCCTCTCATCCCAAACGCATATACCATCTCCGTTCCGTCGTGGTTAAAAAGATTTAATAAAAGATTGTATACAGTGGTAATTTGCTATCGAGCCATTGGCAACACCACGACCTCGGGCCGAGCTACATCAGTGGGTGTACGTCAGCCGCCATGTCCGACCGACGCGTGCGCAGCTTTCTTGTGGTACTCGCGCTTGCAATCACAACGCGCGCGATTTCTATCGACGACGTCGTTGATATCATATCACTCGGCAAAGAAATAGGGCAAGAAGTGATAGGTTCCTGGGATGTGATCGGTAAACCGTTTAATGTTAGTGAGGGGGTGGCGATACCATATGTTCACAGGAAAGAAAGGCAGATACTTGAGAAACTTGGCCAAGTCTCGCGAGCTATTGATCGACTTGAAGTTAGTGTGCACTCTATTGGGCAATTGGCGGTAATGATATCTAAAAAAGGGCACAGGGCTACGAGAACAGAGCTGCTTATGCACGAAATGTCTGGTTTGTTAAGTAGAGTGTCGGCGTCTAATAGGAAGATGCGGGAATATGTAGATATACAAACGGGGCTAGAAAGAAGTACATTGGAAGACTTCGCGTCCCGGTGTGTGTCTCATGACAGCAGTGCGTTGCCAGGGTTGCTGGAGCGAATCCATTCAATAGTGGTGCCTCCTCACAAGAACTTGTTAGGGCAAGGGCTGTTCCAGATACTTGTTGATCATTTTAAGGTTCGTAATACACTTCCATCTCTGAATTTTAGTATTTTACCTACAAGATCATTGTAATAGTATCAAAAAAAGTTATATGTAGTTCGTGTCTTTTAGAATGAAGTCCTAAACAATGGGATAAAGCTTCATTGTGCAGAGGAGTTTTTATTTATCTTAAATAAAGGGATGTTAGTCACATAACAAAAAGGGAGACAAACGACTCTAGTCATGATACGGCCTAACCGTAACATGACAATATGCAATACATACAATGTATTTTAACACAAAGAGTTCCCTTTTCAATGACCACTGTTGCGTAAATAATTCGCGGTTCATTGAGAACACTAATAGCCTTCAAACGTCATAATAATTAATATGTAAAACTCGCAATTTTTCTGCTTTTCGTTGTAATTTAAATCAAATATATAAGAAAACACTTTATTAAATCTCACTCGCTTTAGTTAAATGATAATTCAGTATTTAAGTTAAGTCAAAACGAGCTTGAGGTGTCCGTTACATTTACTTTCACTTTAAAGCACTGGTCACTGTGTCATCGGCCTAAAATAAATTCTTATATACATATTATAATATGTAGCAACGTTCCTTTCTTTAATTATAGACGTGATTGATATATTCATATTTTAATATACCTTTATTAAAAGTTACACCTAAAATTAAAAAAGACAAATGACAAACACGGATGATTTTAATAACTGGCCGCGCGGTTCTAGCGTGGTAGCCCCCTACTAGCTGACGAGGAGCTAGTGATAGGTATAGCTTTCAATAGTGTTTAAGCCAGATGGCTGGCTATTATTGTAGCATTACCTTGAGCCGATGGCTTTCGATTTTCCTCTATTTTCAATAATTATAGTGACCGATCTTTTTAGAATTATTGCGGGAGGTCTATATCAGTGGACGTCCTATGGCTGAGATGATGTTGATGATGATGATAGTTAAAATATCACCATCAGAATCAGGGTTTGTCAGAAGTCCTGATGTGTTGTAATTGTCAACGATAAAGTCTAAGTACTGGAAGTCCGTACATTACTATGTTAAAGAATATATAACATATTAAGATAAAGGTTTCAGAGGAATCATAAAAATAAGAATAAATTGAGAAACTCAGGGTGACGTCATTCCTTACTTAATACAACAATATAACTAACTATGATTTCAAAGATACCTATCCAATTTTCTTTTTAATTGTTGGAGTATACACTTCTGTCAGACCAGCTGTCTATCCCACTAAACATTACAACAAAAATAAAAATTACTCCATAAACCGTTACTCTATTCCTTTTATAAATTTTCATAGACAATTGAAATCACACACATGCCCCACCTAAGAACTAACTGTGAAGGATGACTCATATTAGGGTCAAACAACTCCGTCTGAGCCGGAGAGCTCTTATATTGTTGGAGCGAATAAATACAGCCTTGATATACAATTTCCGATTGAGATACGACCAGAATATCCTTAACTATGTTAATTTGACATTACCATTGCTTTATGACAGGATGTACAAATAAAATTCGATATTAGGATAACTAAATATGGTGTTCTATTTGTATTATTTAAGTAACACAGAATGATATAAAATATATAGATAGTAATTGTGCTTTCTTTTAAATCGAATTAGTAGATTGTCGTCTTTAAGCTTTCGACGCGTGTGGTATCATTTAAATGGTGTTATTAATGGAAGTGGCATGGGATTAAACAGTCCGAGATAAATTCAGCAAAAAAGATATAAAGTTAATTTAATTAATTTTACTAGTTTGTATCAATATTATCCGTCCATGGACCGAATGCTGATCAACTGACTGATCCGCACTAAGGTGGAAAATAGTTTATTAAAATGTTCTCATTATATTTAAAACATAAATCAACATTGAAGTGGTAACTCGATGGTAACTCGTGGTAACTAGACTGACTTATATTTAGAGCAGGCATGGGCTGGACTATACTCACTTTAAAGACATTCCTGATCAGTTATGGTGCACACTGCAATAAAAGTTTTGTAGTAAAAGTAAGAAAAATAAATTCATACCCTCATCTTATCCCCGTATCCCCGAGACGCATCACAAGCCCACATTTTGCCCCTAATATTTATTCCGACTTACGTTAAGCAAAGGAGCAAGTCTATGACTGTCAGCAGGGCACTGTCCAGACTTTATATATATTATCGGATAGATAACAGACCTATCTCTTACTCTCTTTTTATGACACTCGGGCAGAGATGATGTGACGCTATTCTACTCCATCAACCACACAATAAAAGATATATGTTAAGGTAACATGAGTACAACCAATAGCCGTGTTGACTCAACTAGCACAGCTACGACTCGGTGTTCACGTAACATCACGAAACTAGTACAATAACATGTACAATAAAATATATTATAGTCATGCAACTAGTATGTTTAATATTAAAAAAAGCGCATAGTTGCAATTTAACACACGCAATTTCATACAGTTGAGTCAGTCGTCTAGGTCAAATGAAATAACACGGGAGTTAAAAGCAGTTATTAAAATAAATACCGCTTAAACATTAAGAAATGTATAAAGAAAACATAAAAGTATCATCTATCGGAGGCTAGAAATGACATTAAATAATTACGGGTAAATGTTTGCAAGTACTTTTTATTTTGTAATATATGTCTATAAACAAGTTATAGCAGCTTAGAACCAATAATTTGTCTTGTGTGGGAATCGCACTAACGGGCGAGTCTAATATAAAAAGAGGTAATACGTTAAAGGGTCGACAGCGAAGAACGTAAATCATTAAAAATAAGAAAATTATAGGATTTTTTCTCTTTCTCTTTTAAAAAAGACAACTCCCGCAATAGGTTTAACCCATTCCTCCCCACTGTCCTATTTTCAGGACACCATTTTCAACATTTTTTTTACATGTTAGGTCGTTTATTTTTATTGTTTCTGGCAAAATTCGTATTCTTGCACTGTTTTTCTGATAAATTTTTTTTTTTTCTTCTGCAAAAAGTGTATCCGTAATTTTAATGTAATTTTTTCAAAATATCATTTTTGTTGCCACAAAAAGAAGCATCATATTCTGATTTTATATACCATAATGTAAAAAACTTGACAACTCCAATTTACATAAAACTGATTCTAAGACCTTTACCAAACACAAAAAATGAAAACATAAACAAAACATAACTTAAAAACTTGTGGTAATCTTTCAAAATATTATTCTTGGTTGTTATTCTTGGATGAACAAATCGGAAGGCAAGGCAAGCAAACCTACACCAGATACATCAGAACGCCTTTTACAACCTGTCAGGTTTGACAATTTTGGTCACTATATGACGAAGGGGGACAAACAGAGGCGTTGCCAGGGACAAGGTTGTAACACAAAACCTCTTACTTTTTGCGCTAAATGTGAAAAAACTAAAATTCCAAAGTTTTTAATGCTTGGGAAGTAATGGGTAAATTCCTGTATCGCAAAGGACTTGCCAAACATTCAAATACGGACGATTCGAGTAGGCTGTATGTACGCGAATGTACTAAAATTTTAACCGACCACAAAAATAATAGCAAGTCTTACAGAAACATGCTATAATTATAAATATTTATAACTCTAGTAGCATGAATCATTATGTATTGTCTAGATTTTGATGACGGTGTTTACTCAAAATACTGTGTCAATTAAACAGATTTTTAAAAAGAAATAATCTTGAGTAAAACATTATAACAAAATATAACGGAAATGACTTGGCACTATGTGACTGTGTACCATCGAAATGTGAATTAGGTTTTTTTTTTTAAAGACAACATTGGGATTAATTCCTGTGTCGGGGGCTTTACAAACATTCAAACACAAAGAACACCCAGACTCAGAACAACAATTTGAGGATTACACAAAGTGTAGCACCGTGCGAGGATCGAACCCACAACACTCGGCGAAGCAGCATGGTGGCGAGGTGACCACTTAAACCGCTAAGCCATCTGTGCAGTCAATAGTTAGTATGTATATTATACATACATATACATATTAAGCATATCTAAGTGTCAGATTGTTGTTTGTATTACGTCATAACGGTCATCATCGTTGATCATCGTGAAACTTAAGACACCCGTTATCAGTACTCATCTCGAGGGATACCTGAGATTATTGCGTTTTTTTTTTACCATGGCATGCTTAGGCCCGAATGGGCGTTACAGAAAACCAGTCGTCAAACAATGTTGTATTTAACGAGTAAGTGAGGGTACTAGAGGCCAAAACAGTCCCTCGCTCCTCTTTCCCTTCCCATCTCCATATCTTTCCACAAAAAATAAATACATGAACTTCAGTGTTTAATAAAATGGTTAGTCTAAATTGTAATTCGCAGTAACCTTATCGCGGCGTCTTCGGTGCAGTAGTTCGCAACAAAACAACAAAAAATTAAAACTACTTCACAGCGAGTTACGTGCCTCGATAGTACGTATTATTGTTTAGTTTTATTAAATTTAGTAAAGACATCTGAATAATTGTTTATTTAATTAGCGTTTTCTAAGATTTATCTATAAAATATGTCAATACATAAGACAGAGTCGTACGTATATGAAACTATTGATTGAATTGAATATTTTAACCTAATGATGTGAATAATCATTTTATATATATAGAAAACACTTAGCTTGATTTTTTGGTGTAACATGCCATTCTCAGGAATTACAAGTCGTATTAAAAAAAAAGTTCTATATTAGCTATATTATTGAGGAATGATGAAGGTCAGTCGCGATATTTAACATCACGCAACCTTTAAGAACTGCTACTTTATAATTATTACACATTCTGGACTGTTGGTCTAGCGGTTAGCGATCTTGACTGCTAAGCCGAGGGTCGTGGGTTCGATTCCCGCACAGGACAAATATTTGTGTGGTGAGCACGATCATTTGTTCTGTGTCTGGGTGTAATTTATGCATAATATGTATGTAGTTAGAAATATATAAATATATTTATCAGCAGTCTGATTACCACGGTACAAGCTCTACTTAGTTTGGGATCAGACGGCCGTGTGTGAGATGTGTAGAGTATTTTTTTATATATTATTTTATTCCTATAATCTTAGCGGTGCTACTCAATATCTGAATAAAATTATTTATACCGACGACGAGTTTAGTGTCAAAAGTAATGGGCAAAAGTACATCACGCTAGAGTTCAGTTTCAGTGGTAGAGCCATGCTTTTGCACGAATGGGCCGGCTCGACCGGTGCGATACCACGGCCTCACAGAAAACCGGTTGTGAAGTAACGCTTGCGTTGCATTTCCCCGAATTGAGTGAGGTTTCCGGAGGCCCAATTCCTCCTCCCCCCTTTTCTCTCCCATATCTCCTTTTTTCCATCTCCTCATCCCTCCTCTCTTCTTTCCGCTCCCTTCATCCCCCATCCCTCATCACCCTCAAAGGCGGGCAGCGCACTTGCGACTCTTGAGGTGCAAGTGTCCATGGACGGCGGTGTCACTTACCATCAGGTGACCCGTCTGTTCGTCTGTCCCCCTAAAGTATAAAAAAAAAAAAAAAGCATCATCAGTACATCAGCTACTACTAATAGTTGTGGACCCGTAACAGTACAAACTTAATACCAAAACATAGTACATACATATATGTATATCGTTATCTTAACGAAGCTTCCGCGTCCATCCAATCAGGACGTGTTGTGACTATGTACATACATTCAAAACAAAGAAACTTCAGTGTTTCTACTACTATCGCATGTTTATATAAATAATAGATAAACAAAGAATTATACAAATTTATTCCGTGTATTAGTTACTTGGATTTGTATGTACATATATGGCAACACTTAAACCAATTCAATATTAGGCGTGTTTGTACGACTTACTTCTAAAATAATGTACATATTTTGATAAAAAAAGATGTACAACTTGCTTGATTCAGGCATTGTATCAAGATTAAATTTTCTCAGTTAGTTATTAAAATAATTAATAAATGAATATGACTGCGCATAATATTAATAATACAAACGCAATGTTCTTGTTTTTAAAATAGTGCTCTGTCTAAGTCATGCACAGATCTTTTACATACAGTTGTTTGCTACAACTGTCAAGAATGACACTTATATAAAGATGACACTTTATATAACTTCAATAAGGAAATTATATTTGTTACCACCCCAGTATTCCTTGCCAAACTCCGAGTTCGGGATCCCTCTCTGTGTGAGTGTGGTCTCGAGGAAGGCACCCTTGACCATATCTTTTTCTCTTGCCCTAAAATAATCATTCCTCTTTATGATCTTCTACCTCCACAGATGTCTCGACCCGTTAATTTGGCCTATCTCTTAACATTAGTTCATATCCCACTTGTCAGAATTCTTTACAAATTCATTTCTTTAAATAAAATCCATTTATAGTTTTTTCTTGTTCATTGATGCCCTAACCATCTTTTGTTCTCCCACAGATCCACAAACACAAACAGTTATTATTTTATTTTCTATCATAAAATTTTAATCTATATTACTAATAAATCAACTTTCCACTTTGACGTTGGCAAAATCATCGATAAACGATGGAGCCATTGTAGGGAAAAAAAAAAAAAAGGAAATTATATAAAGTGTCATCTACAGTTAGAAGATCATACTTTTGTTAAGATTAATTGTGCAATAAACTATTATGTATATTGATTATAATACAAGATGAAACATAACGTACTTACACATAAATTACGTTCCTGTATTTATGTACATACATATATACATATATTAAGTATATCAATGTGCTGCCTGTTATATTCCGCCTATGGGATATAAGACACTCAGGACAGATTTATGATCAATTATAGTATAAGGTGATATTTAAAGTAGGTACTGAGGAGTGACAGATCCTATCCGATGACTGCAGTAAGCGCCCGGCGCTGAGTTACCCAAGCAGGGCAAGCTGTAAGCGTATGTCGGGCCGAGTCCTCACTGCAGTCGCAGTGGTGGCATGCGGGACTCAATTCCCTCCTGGCAACCGAGTGCAGGTACTTGCCAAGCCACACGTAGCCTCGACCAACATCTGCTGAGGCTCACGTTGACAGCTGGGTTAAGGGCAGTCCTTCTTGATACAACACGCATTGTAAGGAGGTTTCTGTCTCTGAAGCCCTAACCACTAGTAGATGAACTCCTGCACCCAATAACTGTAGGGAACCATTTATTATATTTCTAAATATATTGTTTTAAATAAGTCAGAACGTATTGAAAAAGGTAATTTATTTGTATATATATGTACATTACCTACTGTTTATAACACATAAGTAAAATAACCTCTATGTTGTATGCCTAACAACGTACACACTGTGTCGTATTACTTTCTGCATAAATACAAAAATATATAAAAACCCATGATTTTTCTAATACTGTAATTTTATTATAAGATGCAAATAGATAATTAATAAACTTAAGAACCTGATTAATTTTATTATGTTTTGAATGTTGTTGGTTTTCAAAATAGTATATGCTATGGTGAAACACGAACGCTGACCTTTTAAAATTTAAGGTTAATGACCACCAAGAATAATGTTATAAGGAGATATCTTTTCTGTTTCTACAACATCATTATTTTAGACATTAGACATTAGACCTTTTGCCAGTGACTTAAAGTTAGTTTTACTTCGGGAGAGAAGTTGTAAAAACAGTAATTAGAATTTCAAGTTTAATTTCAAAATTCCTAAGATATAATAATCAAATCCAGGAACTGATTTATTGTAATTACTTTCCTAATTAGTAATTACTTAAATTATAATACCATATTATAATTTAGGTAATTACTACAAACTATTAATTCTAATGATAACGGTTTAAATAACTATACATTTAGATTCGAATGTAAAACTCACTCTAGTATATTATCTTATTCCTTGGAAGTTTGCGTTACCACTCTGTTCTCATAGAAATATCCCTTTTAGGTACTTCAGCAAATTTCCCACCTGATCACCATGTTCATACATTTCTGAGAAATCTAGTACTACTAATGACGTCATTAATGGTTATGACATACAAACACACACATCGACATACATGAACGAGTAAAGCCATAATTGACATTTCCTCATAACGCACAACACTCCGCCCGGTATCACATGAATGAAATGTACTTGTTACGATTGAACGCTCATTGGTTACTAGAATGAATGCTAGTTTACTGTCTGGCAGTGATAACGAAAGTTACTGCTTAATATCCTCTAATATCAGGGGGTAAAGTCCGAAAACTAAGTGATGCCGGCATCCAGCTTCCTTTGATTAGATCTATCGATTCGATCTTGCAAATCAGTATGTAAAATTGTAAAGAATAGAAAGTGTTACTTTTACATTTCTGCTCTTGAAATGTTATACTATGAAATAACAAGTATAAGTTTTTGTTCCCACTATTGAGATACGTGTTGAAATCCATTATGTAGTCTAGTGTTTAAAGCAACATCATACATGTGTACATACATATACTCAAAAATATAACCCTCCTTATTGAGCAGTTGGGTAGAACGGGGCCTTCATGATTACATAACGCGGTATCTATTAAGGGAGGTTTAGATTTAAGTTTAGTTTTTTTATCTACATACATAGTTGTCAAACAACACTAATATACAAAGCTAAATACCGCCAGGCGGTATAAACTTAAAGTTGCTACCTGTCAAAATCCTCATGGTGTCGTAACGACCCCTACTAACCAGGTCTTTCAGTGTGTCAGATGTGAGTGATCCTGACTGCTAAAAGCGACTGCAACCTCTGGGGTTGTGGGTTCGATTTCCATTGAGGAAAAAATATTATATTGTAATTTATTTATATTATGTAGGTTTATATTCAGAAATATACTTTTAGCAGTCTAGTTACTATAGTAGAAGCTCTGCTCAGTTTGTGATCAGGCGGTCGTGTGGGAGATGATTAAGGTGTGTGAAATGTGTCAAGTACCTAATACTGGCTGGAGATCGGTAAAATTGGGAGTGGTCACATAAAAATTAAAAAAAAAATATTAAATTTTTATGTGAGCAATATTCACAAAAATAAGTTCTGCACTTGTACAACTGTTGAGACAGTAACAAAAACTTTCGGTAACATTTTAGCAACACGTACTAAACTAAGGACGCGGATAGTTCATAATACGTATGTTTCAGCAGTTGCTGTATTTAAAATAAATTACTATAAGTATGCTTAAACAAGCGTAGTTCCGGTTTGGGATTGGTTTTTCCTTCCGCACTGTATTCACAATATATATATATATATATATATACCGATTGAAATGTAGCCCTTGACCCGAGATATAACCAACAGTTATTATTAAGTACCAAATCAAAATTATGTGAATAGAAAACGATCTACGGTAGCACACTTCGTTAAGTAGCAAGCACTTAAAACTTACGAAAAATATTACAAACTGTTCCGATTGAAAGTTATCCAATCGCAAATTTCCAGTAACAAATGCAAGAACCTGTTTCTTTCAACTATACAGGCAATGTTCTGAGAACTGGACGATCAACAATAAAAGCGTGTGCGTGTCTAAAAAAATAAGGCTTACGTTTAAGAGATATTGCACGAGAGCCGCCAGCTGACACCGCATACAAATATAATAAGCAATTAATAATAACAATGCTGCCGTTACAATTACTTCATTTAAATATAATTCATGAAGTTTAGATCTTATTCCAGCGGCATAAGGGTCAAAAGAAGGGCACATTTACTGGTGCAGAGCTAACAGTATTAACGTGCGGGTCCGTAGTGACAGGCATGTGAGCGGAACTAATCATAGTCGATATACCTATCCTTGTCCAAACAAATTTAATATTATGCTACCAATGTCAAAAATTAAGATAAAAATTAAGTTTATATTATACTAACATATTTTTATCCATAAAAACAAGAATTTCAGAAGCGTCAGTATCAGGCCTCCATTGACTATTCAGGTGTAATTGTCTGTGTTAACTTGAAACGGGTTGAACAACAATGAGGCGTTTAACAATTAATGATCAACTACGACAATGAGATAATATCAGTGACTTCCAACTTAGTGAGGTCGATAAGCAAACAATACTAGGACGCAATTACTTTTGCAAAGGTGTAAGGACAAACACGAAGGTAAAAAAAACAACAATAAAAGGAAGTAGGAACGCATTTCGTTTCCAATTTCGATTGTCTTATAATCATGCATGACACGCCATAGCTTCTTATAGAATATCGATATTGTTTATCGACATCGAGCGTGGCGAGTCACTAATGCAATCCCACTCACTGCGTATGGACAGTAAGCCCCCTCACTTCTCGATCGTCAGTCAGTGTGGCTCGTGCCGCGTTACGAAGCGTATTTCAATAGTGTGATTATGAGGCTCGCAGCGCTGTGTGCGCTGCTCGCTGTAGCTGCAACCTCTGAGGTAACGCAAGTGGATCATGTACGACAAAAGTTTTACGATTTAGAACAACATTTATGGGTAAATGTGACTGACCCTGAGTGGAGAGACGCGGGCCTTGGAGGGGACGTCGAATTAACAAAGGCGTTCGCCGCGTTCAATGAACATATTAATTCAATACCGAGGATTAAGAGAATAACGCTCAAGTCGTGGCTATGGACAATGGTGTCGGAAAAGTTGGTTATCATCGATGGCTTCTATAACAACTTTATGGAATTTGTGTTGCGCCAGGCATCACCAGCTAGTGTCCCTTCTCCCGTGCGGGATTGGTTGGATATAGCGGAGTCAGTCCTCATGGATCCTAAAGCGTCTGTAGCGCAAGCTGTTCGGAAACTCCACGGTTATTTAGAGCACGCGGACATGTTCCGATCAGTTTTACAGGTAATACTGGTGTCTAATAATATGGCAACGACGGTAAAAATACATAAAATTTGTCAATAAAAAAGACGGAAAAACGACTGGCCAAGTGTCAATGACCGGCGTAATATTAAACAATCAAAATGTTTCCATTTTCTGTTCAATAACATGTTACTCAGGAATATATACATATCTCGTTGTTTGTTATGGAAATGTTGACTAAACAAATTTGCCTATTGATATGCCCTCATTACTGTCTTAAGCTAAATCTATTATTTAACGTCTGACTAATCAAATCACAAAGAAAACATACATATTTTACACTGACGTCACAAATGCTTCAACTCTCTTGCTTGTGCTCTCAGTTTTACAAATGAATATTAAGAAGCATGGGCTGAATAATATTAGTTTAACGGTTAAAATGATGTATCTGCTACGTTCATATTGCGTGCTACTATTTTTCACCTATAAACGGTTGCTTCGACACTTACTACGGCTTGGGAAAGTTTCAACTGTTTACAAATAAAATATTTATTAGCGTCACCGAGTAATGACGCGGTTTTATTGTCACGACTCGAATTCAGACTATAAAGAATGAACAATCAACTTACGGTACAAACACGAAATGTGTATCATTAGCAGACAAATTGTATATGTTTACAGCGTTGTTTTACATAACAAGACGCGAGAGTATTTAGATTTTTTTATTCTCATACCGCGAAATAACAACTTATACTCGGTATAACTCATTTCAACACGATAAATTTTTATGGACTTGGTTTAATTTGGCATTTACATACATACATTCATTCCTGTATCACCGAAAGTGTAGACAGAATAGTAATAAACGCACACATTTTACCAACAATAAATCCTGTTGCTATTGCTGTGATCCGAGCACTTTTGGTAATTAGACGGGGAAGGAATTAATCGATAGGAAAGGCTTTATTGAAAGGGAGAGAAATGTTTAATACAGATGGATTGGAAAGTATAAACAATAGCTCAAGCAACTCAGGGTCGCGTAACTAAAACTCTAATTTTATTTTTAATATTACTACCAAAAGTATGTAACTATAAACATGATCCTAATATGTACGTTTATTTGTGACCTTTGAGTAGACGGTAAATATGTCACAAGAACATGATAACATAAATTAAATAGTGATTTGTTTATGCCTATAACAACAATAGTTATTGATGAAAATCAATGTTTTTGTTCGTAATTTATGCGCTGCCGTACCGTTCACGTAATGGAGATATAATTAGCCACTAATAAAAAAAAGACAATATGACTAATAGACCAGGTGTTCTCAACAAGAACCATGTTTCCTGTGTGTATATATAATACAAATAGCGATAAATTCTTAGGACATTTTATTTAGCAATGAAAAAAAATGTTGTATTACTCAGATACATATTTGTTTTGTATCATATCCAAGTTAGGTTGCGAGGTATTACATCACATTATTTAGAAATTAATTACTACAAACGTTTAGAAATCAAAATTAAGATTATGGGAAAACATCAAAAAAGCTCCAATAAGAATGTGCAAAAATAGCCAAGAGCCTCGACAACAAGAATTGGACTTATAATTACGTCACATCACGTGTATGTAACAACTTGTATATTACTCAATCTACATTCATAAGAAGGATTTTTTTAAGTTTGATTATTTAAAGGCGGTAATCACTGGCACTGAATGATTTTTCTTTTTTGTATCGTATTGAGTATTTATTGACGAATAATATAAGCTATAAAACATCTCGCTTAGGAGCGGAACAGTGAGCATAAACGCAGTCACTATAGCTACAACTTTAAATTAAAACAGAAATTAATATATTCAATAACTATTACAATAAAATATTTGAACTGCATACATATATCATAGAGGAGATGCGTTGGTTTAAGTTACGAATACCAAAGTGCCGAGTTTGACGATCATGATTGCTGCAGTTAAACATAATTTGTATTTTACTCCAATAGTATACAATTATCTTCACCTTTAACATCACGTATAAAAATATCAAATATGTACTTAACTAACATATTACTTAAACTGCATATTTAGTAAAATATTTCACATCTTTTCAATGTTTAGGCTGTGTATCTTTGTTTTTACATTCTTGTAAGTCGCAAACAGCTCATTTTAATACCCACATACTAAAAAAATTGTAAAAACCTACCGTCAAACCAATAATAATAACTATAATGTATGAGGTTATCATGAATTTTTGATGATAATTATTACAGGACGAGGACGCAGATGTATGCGACCTGCAACTGTCTGCACACCAGTTGATCTTCGACATGTACAACACGATAGCGCTGACTGAAATCAAAGGTTACGCCATGATGCAATTCTCGTGGATGCTGCTCAGGATATATGGGAGAGGTAAGAGATAACTATATGGCATGCACCAAAAAGGAGTATTGAATGTAAGAGTATCTCAAATGAAAATTAATATTTCACATTACGACTAAAGTGACGGCACACACAATAAGGTGTGCCCCCGAATGCAAATATTGCATTAGTTTAATTTCAATGTATAAACTATTTAAAAACGTATTTTAATACATTTTGTATGTTCTAGAACTCGTATTACAACCTCTGCACAGTTTTGGAATGAATAGCGCTATATACAAGTTAGAAAAATATGTGCTTACAAAATACAGATACAAATAATCTAAAACAATTTAAGTATTCAATTTATAATTTTTAACTTGGAATACTCGCCCGCTACAAGGGCAATGTACTTAATGTATAAATACATAGAGTATTGAGGATAGTTTTAAAATTTCCTATTCAATCACAAAATAATAATATTTAATTTAGGTAGGAAATTAATAATATGTTTCTTTGTAAGTTATTATTTCAAAATAACAACTACATGCGTGAGTCAATAAAACCACGTTGTCGATATTATACTTAGGATTCACCAGTTAAGTAGTTAAATAATAAAAAATAATTTGCAATGAAACTCAACTATACTTTCGATATTTAATGCTATGACTTTAATACATGAATATTAATAATAATTCTAGGTAACTTTACTCAAGAAGCCAGTCTAACCAGACAGAGCTATGCAGAAAGAACTGGACAGACAGCTACGGCGGCGCGTGCTGCACTTGCTATGGCCAAGAGAGATTTATACAGATGCGAACCATCAGTATATAATGCCGGTAACATTACATTGTATAATTATATAATTTACTTCTCTTAATTTTAAACCTTATGGAAAGTAAAAACTACAAGTTCAAATAAAATACTACATCACCTGCGACTCTCATCATCATCACCTGAGTGATTCCTAATTTTGTTCAAGATCTACGAGACATGTTCCCTTCATCTATTCTTTTCGTATCATTCGTCATTTCACTTTATATTTCTCTTATATCTAAATATTTAACGTTACTAAGTCCTCATATTGTGTTATGTATTTCAGATACATACGCCGAAGTGACACGTCTCCTGCAAGGATATATTGAAAACGAAGTGGATATGAACCCTGACAACACTTGCAAAGAGAACTGCGCCTACTATACGCTAGCTGAAAACTACGGATGTTACAAGGACCAGTATTGTACGAAGCAGTCAAAATGCGGTGGAAGAATTATCGACTGTCAATTCGTGGATTCTGATATGTGGATTTGCCCTGCGGTAAGTTTGTACAAAACACTACTGTGATATTGCGGGGTCAAACACTTCTGAACATATAAAGAACGAAAAGAGTTAATTGACTCTATTTATATCTCAACTATCATGTCGAATGTAACTAAAATGTATGAAATAGGTGGTATATTTGACTGGAGATACTTAAAATTACAAAATAATTTAATATATCTTCACAATATAATCGGAAAGTGAGAAACATAACATTTGTTGGATAGAGCAAGTCTACCTAAAATTGTTATGAAAACAACAGAACAAAATACATACATATATTTCTCGAATCCTTGACCTCGTTTGTAAGCAAATACTTATAATCAAAACACGATATCTCATCACGTTCGGATACATAACACAAATATTATTTACTTATTCATTGCAGAGCCATTATAGCAGTAGGCGATATGAATTTATCGAATACGAGAATGGACGTGTTTTGGGGAAAGGCGGCCAGTGCACTTTAGGGACAACAAAGGTGAGGAACATTTTATATAATTGATATATATATATATAGTATATAACGGCTGATATTTATTCAATAAAAGTATTAGATACCACAAATACAGGATGTTTACATCGTTCATCGCTACAAGGAATGCAGGGGACCATATCTATCACAGTGCAGTGTAAGACAGTTAGTAACTTTTGGACTTTATCCGACTGGCACTTACAATTTGTTAACAATAATATATGCGTACTGACAAAATGTGAAAGTATCATTTGATAGTATGATCGTGTTTATTGTTTAATTGTTGTTTTGCTTATCAACTCTGTTAATATGTTCAGATAATTAAAAATCCATATACACCTTGATACACATAACATTAAAAGTATATGAAAGTGTTTTATTCATACAGAAATGTGCATGGTACATTGATGAATAGAATATTAGAAACTGCAGGCTGAATATGTGTAGGTGGACTCGTGGTGGCGTTGGTTATTCTGGCACTGCTCATACTGCATGTGCCTGTGCGATGACGCTGGCTACAACTCCCACCGTTACTTCAGTCTGCGGCCATCGGTGTCAGACATCGTCAGGAACAAGTTAGTCCTTGAAAGTTCGGGTCACCCGCACACTTTTAGGGACACATTTACAAAGAGTTGTGTGTTACACACAAATAATTAAAAACTATTTCGGCATACACAAAAAAAAACAATGAACCAAAAATGTTCAATTTTAAATTTGTTTCAAAGGTCGACTCCTGGTGGAAATGGAACCTTTATCACTGCTCGTATTGCTTGTGTCTATGCGAAGAGCATGAGAACCACTCCGAACGTTTCTTCAGCTTGCGAGAAGCGGTCGCTGATATAGAAAAGAACAAGTCAGTACTAGGGCAAGGGGGTTACGCTTACAACTAAACATTTTGCTTCAACAATCATTTGTTGATTTTATGTTGGGCATTTCAGTTTTAATTGAATAAAAACACCGTCATATAAAACACTCAATACTAAAACTTTAATAACAGCATGGGGTGTGCGGGTGATTTCAATAATAATTGAGGCATTTAAGTTCTTTAAAGATAGTCATATGCTTCATAAAAATGTTTATTCAGGGTTGTAACAGGAGTACGGCTTGTGAAGATCGGCAGGGTGTTCCACCTACAGATTCATCAAGGTACTTTAGTGGAGAGAGGATTCGTGGAGTCATCCGAGGAGGTGAAGGTTCAGGGCTTCGAACCGTCTAGCGCTGATGTCACCGAAGGGGAGGACTATCACAAACTGACGTACGAGCGAAGAGCTATTGATTTGGATGAGTTGGACTCACCGTCAGGATGCGTCTTAACAGGAGTCAGGTGAGGTGTTTTTTTAATGGGAAATAATCTATTGCTGGTGGAGGTCACACATTTGAGCGCGCGTCAGTGAAATTCGATCGAATCAAGTGACACCTCTATTGTTACTGTTCATAGGACACCTCTATTGTTACAAGTGTTTATAAGTGTTGTAATCGTTTAACACAAGAAGTGATAATAAGTCTAATAAAATTAACTAGCAGTATTTTTTTGGCAGTGAAGGTATCAAAAGTGAATAAGAAAACAGTTAATACAAAATTTTGTTCTGGTTGATTCTTAATAATTTCAGATTCCAAATGATTGGTGCCCATCTGCACTTCGAGATTCGGTCGACCCCATTTAACTACACTACAGGCAAGCTGTGGCCGGAAAAGAGCCAGTGGATAAGCAACGACAACACTGAAGGATCAAACAAACCCAGGTTAGTATACTATTTTTATATATTATAGAAAAATAGTAAATTCCTTTTTTAAATTTCTTTTTTTTTTTCATTCTGGGCAAAACCAAGGTGAGGAACTATTATTAACTGGCCCGTTGGTCTAGTGATTAGTGACCTGACTGTCTGACTGCTAGCCAGAGGTTGTGGGTTTGATTCCCATCCAGGACTAATATTTGTGAAATGAGCACGAATATTTGTTCTGTGTCTGGGTGTCATTAATATATAAAATATGTATATATTTAGAAATATATAAGTATGTTTATCAGCAGTCTGGTTACCATAGTGCAAGTTCTGCAAGTAGTTTAGGATCGGACGGCAGGGTGTGAGATGTCAGAAGTTATTATTATAATTTGACGTCACACACGTCACGACGTCACGTGCGTAATAAGAATGTTTTTTTATAAAATAAGAAGCGTTTTTGTGCTAATCTACATTATATACCTATGGATATTCAGACTATTTTAAACGACTAACGTATAACATATTATTATGCTTTCAGATCGCGGTTGCAGCTATACAAACCAGATTTACCTACCAGGGGCAACAAGATTTTGAAAATAGACTCGACTCACGACCAGTACATTGAGTTCACGAACAGCGACTTCGATGCAGACGCCGCGCAGAGCACCGTGCCTTTTATAGACGTGCAACCTGTGCTGCCTAGCAAAGGTAAGGTGCCGTACTATAAGTATACAAAATTACTTGATATGTTTAATTGGATATTAATTAACTTTGAATATAATTACTTTTGTGAGATGAGGAATAATTTAAAGAAGTTGCTTGGCATTCATTGTTTGAAATTATGTATTCAAGTCTTGTAATACCCACTTCAGTGAGTACTAATCATTTAACGGATGGTTGGTGGTTCGTCTTAAGTTGGTACTCTTCTGTTTTGAGCTTAAATGCACACAGTATTGTGTAAGCATATATATATATATATATAAAGTTCTGGTTTATAATACTCGGTTATAAAGATGCGACATAGAGGTTTTATAATTCTTTTCTGCAGAAGAGATTCATAAATGATAAAAAACTACAGATTGTAGAATAACAAAAAAATAAGTTTAACATGACATATTTTGTTAATAGCCTCAAACAGCAAAGGGGCGACCTTGAACAGTGGAGCGGGTATATACCATAGAGGAGCTCCCGGCTCCGGTGGTTTTATCGCCGTCAAACTTCTGACATACGACTACTCCAATCACGTGAAGGCAGAACCACCTCCGGATGAACTCTTAAAAGAAGATGAAGGGTTTACAACCGAAATTAGTAACAAAGTAGAGGCTAATTAGAATGTTTAGAGTTCATTTTCATGTAATCAGTTTATTGTAATGTAGTTTGTGACTTTGATATATGTATGTGATTTTTTTATACTTATAAATAAGTTTAGATTTAGTTTCGACTGCGATGACGATATAATTATATAATTTGACGAAAACAATTTATCTCTTCTTCAGAAATTACGCCTGCATAAGATGATTATTATTAAGTAAATTAAACACAAGAAAAAAAACAACCAAGGAAAATAAATTCATCTGCTTCTAAAGTAAGAAATGTCATTAGTCCTAGAAGTTGGTACAAATGTGATTTGGTTTAATTTATTTCTTATTTCAAAATGTTAATCGGTCGATTCTATCTAATGTAATATTATTAATATTATACAAGTTTAAATATTTATAATGCCAATTAGTATGGGCATAACAAAACAATTAGAATGAATTTGAATATTTAATCTCAAGTCAGGATTTGCAGTTTCTTTGTATAATTTTGGCATGTACCATCTATTTACATTTGAGGCTACAATAATAGAAACTCAGATCAATATCACATTAAATGAATTGTTTTTCTATTGGACATTAGAAATGTATTAAACAATATTGTACATGGTTCTTAGAACTTATTACGACTAGAACGCTGGTCTGTATTATTGCTTCTTCTAAAACAAACTTTCCTACACAGATCTATTCTACTACAGATTTATTATAATATCTGAATTCGTAACTAGTTATAGTTGAAGACCGTATTGTACATAACAGAGCTGAATACCAAAAAGAAATAGCGTCTGTCTTCTTGTGTCTATACTTATGTAATAAATTGTCGTCAAAAACGTACATTTAAAACGAAACAGTTCAATAGACAGTTAGGTATACTTAAATGTTTCTTGCGTAGGCTAGTAATTAATATTGAAGTGTTAGTTTAGAAACTTGAGAACATTTGATATCGTCATTTATAAAGGTTATTATAAAATATCCATTTTTGATCAACGTAAAAATAAATGTGAACCAAAAGATCCTAGTCTGAATGTGTGTCGAATATTTCAACAATAAAGTAAAATAAACGATTAGTGTTTTATTTCAGAACTATTTTTTGTGCTTTACTAACTTTTATCTATTACAATCTTAAATGTGTGTGTGTACCTACGTATGTACACATACACATTTAAGATTGATTGTCGGAGTAAGAAGAGGTTTAAAGAAGATTTAGTGAGATGAACTGAGAATGGAATGCTGCGATGGTTTGGGCACATTAAAACAAATTAAGAGCAAAGAACTTTGTAAAATTCCTGTAAGAGGGTGACTCCGGACAGGATAGGACCAAAGACAGGTCACGATTTGTTAACTCGGCAGTAGATTAAAAGGGGGTCATACAATGAGACTGTACATAAGATCTGATTAATATTATAGAGGTGCGAGTTCTGTGGCGTTATATCATATCTACCAAGACTTGAGAAATATGTATGTATTTACTACACAGTAGAGGGTTTGTGTGTATGACTTGCTTGGGCTAATGCTTATACTCCCCAATCCTTCTGTATAAGCTATTTCCTTCTATTTATATCCTCCCTTTATCTTTCTATATACTCCCAAATTTTCGCATCTTATTCCCGAAGTGACGGATGACGGTAATAGACATGCCCCTATTACTTAAATAAAATAGTTAGCAGCATCCATTGCTATGCGAACGATAACACGTCGTTCAGATTGGGGACGACATTCGTTTGCTCCTATCCCCAAAAAAAAAAATAGTAAGCGCGTCAGTAGTCAACTCTGTTGCACAGTGCTTAAGGACAACCGCTGAAATACCACTGGCTTTCCGGACATCGAGTGACCGAAGCTCCGCACGGACATCCCTCTGCCGGATGCGAATATCCCGCATTGCGGAGTCGCAGGTCGCAATGGTGAATGGGTGACCGCCACGGTCGTCAATTCGGGAGTTAGCCGCAAAGAGGTCAGCAAGTAGTGCCGCTTTCTCTTGTGCTGGTGGGCCAGTGATCCATCATGGTACCTCAGCGGTGGTAGCGATGACTGGCAGTAGTTGGCCTGCACGGCATTGGATGCACTTACGATTAACCGCGGGCGGGTCTTCGTGCTGACGAATTCACTGTAGGGGATATAATACTCCATACCAATAGGGATTCGTCAGCCACGGCAGACGCACTTTGCGAAAGATCCCTGTCTTTAAAGCAGCGTTGAGCCCACGGGAAAGATGCAAAGTAATGCCGCATTCCATCCCAGTCTGCTGACGAGTAGTGCCATAACCGTCGCCTAGTTACCACAGGTCGTGGAAGGGCAACAAGAGGCACCGAGGTGGATACCAGGCATTGGTAGGAGGATCCCAGAGGGGTGAGAACTGATACACTGTACTGCGTTGGGTGACTCGTCAGGAGTAGGTCTAGCAAAGAGGGCGCTTGACTCGATATGTCTGGTCTCTTGGTGGGCTGGAGTACCAGTTGGGTAAGGTCATGCGTGAGAGCAAAAGCGTGGGTGGTTCGAAAAGCGTGGTCATTTCTGGAAGATCCCAACCAGGACTCAGGATGGCGGGCGTTAAAATCTCCCAAAAACACCAGTTCAGCGGTTGAGAACCGCTCCTGCGCGTTATCCGCTGCTTGACTCAGGATGTCAGAGTCAAGTTGTCTCGGAGTCTACAGAATGGGATTGATAGAGGCACGCGTAGATCCGGCTCATAGAGCCAATATCCACGTGGAGCCAAAGGACGGAAAAGGATGTGTCTTCTAAAAAGTCGCACAGAAGAATTATTGCGAATAGTTCGCAGTGTACTCCACCTTGAAGGCCTAAACCAGCGAAGAAACTAACGACTAAAATCAATTTAACTGGGAGTATACTATCCTCACTGATGAAAAGACTTTTCAAATCCTGTCAAAAAGAAAGACTTCATTTGTGGCGCAAAGACAACAGACGTTGGTCTGTATAAAATATATGTATACAAGTAGAAAAAGTGTAAATATGTGGAGATTTATTAGATGAACCGAACTCAAGCCATCACCACTCGTGATCATACAATCGAAATCAGCTAATCGTAAGATTTTGCTACTGACTGACTGCTTTGATGAATTTTAGCATTGGTTTCAAGCAGCACCTTCCACCGAGAGACCAATACAAAGATAACATACGCACAATTTGGTCTAGTTCTGACAATGACATCCATGTGAAAACCATGTAAGTCTTATATTTTATAATAGACGCATTGAAGTCGGTTGTCTACTTTAGTAAAGTGAATTATATCTGGTGTTGTGTGCACACGTGTCACATGTGTATTGTGTAGGGTGGTTAGTTGACTGTAGACGTGCACGTACCTGCACTCGGAGCGGGTGCACGGCCAGCAGCGCGAGCAGGTCCGGCGGCGGCAGCACGTCGGCGGCGCGCACGCCCAGGCAGCGAGCGCCCGCGCACAGGAACGCCGCCAGGTACCGGTGTAGCGGGAAATGGAACGACGCGTGCATCACCTCCGTCTGCGTAACACGCGCACTCCTCAATATACACTCGCACAGGTTGGACCTTCCCTGTGTCGCGGGGGACTTTACAAACATTCAATCAATGGACACAAAGTACACCCAGACTCGGAACAACAATTTGAGGATTACACAAAGTGTCCCGTGCGGGGATCGAACCCACAACAGTCGGGGTGCATATTGCATAGCATACCGTGAGTCAAAATTATTATTTATGAAAACGACAAATGGAAATAGATGTAAAAGACCGATAACATTAATCAAATTGTATTAGGTATTTAATATATAACATTTACAAGCAGATATATCAGAATAATCAGATCAGAATAATTCAGAAGCTTTTCCTCGCACAACCAGTCTATGGAACAAACCTAGAATAAAAAAGAGCGTACTCCTACCTAAAAGGCCGGCAACGGCGGCCATGGGCGGCGGTAGTCGCTTACCATGATGTGACCCGTCTGCTCGTTTGCCCCCTATCGCATAAAACAAAAGTGTCCGCTAATTAATGTAATGTAACATAATATGCGACACTGACTTCTTAGATCTATTGCTGACATTCCCCAATTTCGCTTCCCTTTCCTTTTGTTCATTTCCGTTTCAATATACTTCCAATAGTCCCATTTAATTCCCATAATGCCTGGTTGAGAATAAATCTATTCTAAAAGCCCCTATTCTAAAAGTGGGACTAAAGTGTGGAGCCATAATGCAACTCTGGCTACCCGAGCCGATGGTATATAACTAAATATATGTACGTTATCAGGAAAAGGTTTTTCGACAGAAATATTTCACTTCACAATTTCATTTTACAACATTTTCAACTAAATCAACTACATGTAATACGTATAAAGTATATCTTGGAAGAACTTGTTTACACATCTTGCCATTTTTTTTTATGAACAGGTTGGTCACCTGATGGTAAGTGACAACCGCCGACAACACACTTGCAACTCGAGTCATAAGTGTAGTGCCTTTGAGTGGCAGGGCAATGAGGAGAATGGGAATATGGCCGGTTGCCTACAAATCTGTTTCTTTTATTTGATTCCTTGATCATGAGGATCAAGGACACTTAAAACAATTAATAATTGAAATAACTCACAGGCTTTATTTTTTCCTTCGTCTGCAGCGTAAATAACAGTCCCCAGATTAATAAAACAAACAGAAGTATATTGTAGGTTGTAAGGAGGTGGGTGACATACCCTCTCCATGTGCGGCGTGGTGAAGTGCACGGCGTCGAGCCACTCCTGCAGGTAGGTGAGCGCGGCGGCGATGATGCGGCGCGCGAGCGGCGCGTGCTCGGCGCGCGTGAGGTGCGACAGCACCGACCACATCGGGTACGCCGCCGCCTCCAGCTCGCACGAGAACGCCGCGTAGTACGACGACGGCTCGAATTCGATGTGACCGCCCACCTCGCGGATGTTTACGTTCATGCCTACGACCAATCTCATATTCAAATTTTTTTTATAATTTTATAGTACTTACTAAACTTTTAATTCAATGAAGCATACAATTTTACGAAGTAAAATATTTTTGACGAGCTACTAAAATCTGACAAGTTTCTTTTATATATTAAAATGCTATACTGCAGTTACAGCGGATATTTATAAAAAAAACAACTGTTTATTTTAATATAAAAAATGTGGTATGCCACAGGGTATAACAGTAGGACCCATAGTATCCTATGAACATTATACGCACACAAAGACATAATCACAATTATTTACTAAATATATGTTCTACGTGAGATTTTAAAAGGAAATCAGCTCATTAGCTATTCGGAGATCAAAGTGGTTCAATTTAAAATATATCAATAAATAAGTAGATAAGAAATATTAAATCACCTTGCAACATAGACAGAAACTCGAACCACATATCAACGAGCGCATCGTCTTGTAGAAACAGCAGCGCTACACTTTTATGACTCAGCACATTATTGAAGTCGGACACCAGTGGCCAGTAACAATGTTCCTTCATCACTCTTCGAGTACAATCGATCACGTAGTGGAAATTTTGATCTGGATCGTGTAAGGTATTTTGTACTAATATCTTGCCCATCATCAGACGTAGAGATAGAACCATGACGTGGAGTAGATGTAGCTGTTGGACGCATCTCAGGGCTAGAGCTTCGTTGGAGAACAGCTGCACTGACATGTGGACTACTCGGTTTGATAAAGTGTCCGGATCAGCGGCGTCTTCGAGAACTAAAGGGATGCGGGCGTAGTGCATCACGAATGTGCGTGTTAAGTGTTCCTGTTAAAAAAATATGTTAAGTTTAAAAAAAATAAACAATAAAATAAAAAGTATTTCAGAAGAGCACCCAGACTCGGAACAACTATTTGTGGATAACACAAATGTTTATCCCGTGTGGATATCGAACCCACGACCACCAGTTTAGCGGTCAGGGTCATTAACCCTTGACCAACAGGCCAGTCAATTTCAATTTCTATTGCAACTTCCAAAAGACAATTGTATATTTGTAATATTTTTTTAATACCTCTATTTAAAACGTAATAAAAAAATAATAATGCATAACTTGCATATACTAATGCATTCTTCAATCAACTCATAGGGACAGACTATAATAATATTTAACTCAAAATATTATTTATATATATAATATATTACCATTTTGTCAGTCACAGTCAGCTATTAAACTAAACGTTAATTAGTTACACCCTCGAAACCCCCTCGGGACGTCATCCCACTGGGGTTTTCGGTGTGTCGGAATCGGACCGACTAAAACCACACGGTGTGCCTCACTGCGTTTAAAATAGGATGAATCAGGGGGCACAGCTTTAGTAAGACATCCGGACCTAATGAACACGCAACACCGGGGTTTGCGGTGGAACGATGAATCGGAATCGGACCGACCAAAACCACACGGTGTGCCTCACTGCGTTTAAAATAGGATGAATCAGGGCACAGCTTTAGTAAGACATCCGGACCTAATGAACACGCAACACCGGGGTTTGCGGTGGAACGATGAATCGGAATCGGACCGACCAAAACCACACGGTGTGCCTCACTGCGTTTAAAATAGGATGAATCAGGGCACAGCTTTAGTAAGACATCCGGACCTAATGAACACGCAACACCGGGGTTTGCAGTGGAACGGTGAGTCGGAATCGGACCGACCAAAACCACACGGTGTGCCTCACTGCGTTTAAAATAGGATGAATCAGGGGGCACAGCTTTAGTAAGACATCCGGACCTAATGAACACGCAACACCGGGGTTTGCGGTGGAACGATGAATCGGAATCGGACCGACCAAAACCACACGGTGTGCCTCACTGCGTTTAAAATAGGATGAATCAGGGCACAGCTTTAGTAAGACATCCGGACCTAATGAACACGCAACACCGGGGTTTGCAGTGGAACGGTGAGTCGGAATCGGACCGACCAAAACCACACGGTGTGCCTCACTGCGTTTAAAATAGGATGAATCAGGGGGCACAGCTTTAGTAAGACATCCGGACCTAATGAACACGCAACACCGGGGTTTGCGGTGGAACGGTGAGTCGGAATCGGACCGACTAAAACCACACGGTGTGCCTCACTGCGCTTAAAATAGGATGAATCAGGGGGCACAGCTTTAGTAAGACATCCGGACCTAATGAACACGCAACACCAGGGTTTGCGGTGGAACGATGAATCGGAATCGGACCGACCAAAATCACACGGTGTGCCTCACTGCGTTTAAAATAGGATGAATCAGGGCACAGCTTTAGTAAGACATCCGGACCTAATGAACACGCAACACCGGGGTTTGCGGTGGAACGGTGAGTCGGAATCGGACCGACTAAAACCACACGGTGTGCCTCACTGCGCTTAAAATAGGATGAATGAATGTATGACATCAGGAGAGTTATACACGTTGCCCTAAGCAAGTAAAATATGTAGGTAGTATTCGGTTCTGGAACTCGCCGGCCAATGCCGTGCGTTGTGGGCGCAGTTCGAACGTAACCTTCATTATTTTTATTATTTATTAGATATGCTTTTGTTATTTTTGATATACATTTAGTATTGTTGTTGTTGTTGTAATTACTATTTGTATATGTAATTAATTAATTTTACGGTAATTTATTTGACATACATTTGGATCATTAAATGTAAAGTATTTTTCTAGTGTGCCTTTAATGATTTTCTTATGAAACATACCTTATAATCCTGATCGGGCAGCATATTGAGTAAAAAGCAGACGACATTCTGAGGAAATTCGTACTTAAATGTCCAAAATATGAATTCATCTAATAAGGTGTTGTGTTGAAGGCGAGGCGCCAGCGCTGGTAAATGGCGATATCTGAACAAACATCAATACAACGTTACTAAATTTAATTTTCTATTGCAGAAGCAACAACGGACGATTCGAACGAAAGGAGGAACCAAATTTTTTTTTAATCTTTTTCAATTTGAAATTCGAATTTTCTTTCATCATTGTTGTGGGCGCACACTCTCCCCGGTACTAGTAACTACCCCATTAAATATTAACGATACAGAAAGTATGAACAGATATCATTATCGTAGCCGCATACCCATACTACATACATACTACAAAGAGCCGATTTATCGCAGACGATAGAAACAGACTCACGGAAAACCGGTTGTGAAGCAACGCTTGCAATTCCCCGAAATAACTGAGGTTTCCGGAGGTCCAACTCCTCTCCTATTTCATCTCCCCTCGTACTCCTCTGCTCTTTCCCATCACCTCATCCCTCCTCTCTTTTTTCCCTCCCCGCAACCCCTATCCCTCATCATCTTCAAAGGCGGGCAGCGCACTTGCGGCTCTTGAGTTGCAGGTATCCATGGACGGCGGTTGTCACTTACCATCAGGTGACCCGTCTGTTTGTCTGTCCCCCAATTTGATAAAAAAAAACAAAAAAAAAAAAGACTGCAGTTTCTTAATTTTTACTCAAGCAGTTCTTATTTTGTCCTTGTTATATAAATCCGTCCGTAATATTCAAATTGAACACTTTATCTCATTCAAGTTAGTGTTTATAACTCTTTAAGTTGTTAAAAATTGACAGATGACGTTTTACATCACGTTTATTTTAATATTATTAATTAAAAAATCATAAAAATATTATTAAATAAATGTTTTGATGTACTCACTCGTCGGGCGGCTCGGGCGCCGGGAACATTTCCAGAGCTTTTTGATACATCTTGTGGGAATCCACCATATAATACCCATACTCTGTATCCGGGAATGGTGGCTCAACCAAATTTCGGTACATCTGGGCAGTAACATCAAAAATAATTTAATTAAGATTACATTAACTTAAACACAGAATATCGGTCTCAACTCTTATATAATTTTTCTCAAAAGCCTCGCTAGGTAGGCTAGACTAGCCGACCTGTTTCCTTGTTAGGGGAATATCTAGGATTGATCTGACTTTTTGAGACAAATACACTTCTGACTCGTTGGCTTTATTCGGGTCTAAAGGCCGTCGTCCGTCAGTCAGTCAGTCAGTCTGCATCCAGTATCGGAGATGAAAGGACCTCTGAAGAAGCTGACCACTCGTGCTAGCGAAACGTTAGGAAGCATTTCCAACGGACGACGGCCTTTAGACCCGAATAAAGCCAACGAGTCATCAATCGGCCGCGAAAGCCTCAACCAATTTGTCAAATACACTTCTTATTAAAGAAATCCAAACAGTATTGCGAGTACTATTTAGGCGGCATTTTAATAAAAAAAAAAGAACTAATATCATTAAAACAATACGCGTATAAATCTCTAATCTTAAGGTGTTTTATATACCTGTTGAACAAAACATGAGAGCTAAATAATTTTAATTTGAAACATTAATATCAGTTGAACGATTCCTTATAATATCCGTAATTAAATGGCATTAATTATTATTTTTTGTTTAATGTTAAAAAAATACATAAAACTCATACAAAACCTAACGTCACGGACACGATCCATGACTTAAATAATTGTCACCTAGTTACACGAATTATTAAACAATTTTATTTCGTCTATTTAACCATTTGTTACTTTCTACTTGGAGACTAGAAGACTGGACAGGACTTAGGGATCTTCTCAATGAGAGTTATCACTTTTTGTCTCTAACAACTACTGTCGCACCAGAAAACACAAGTTGTTTGCGGTACCAACTCGCCAGTACCTAAAACACTCACTGCGCTTTACGATCTACTGGATTTGGACTCAACTGTTGATTTGTTTGCAGATGAATGGGCGATGATTTTTTGTTAGCATGTTTGAGGTTTAATGAGAAAGAAGCGTGATCGGTTTATTATTATTTTATTTGTTCATATTTACAAATGCATTGTATTTCTAATGTTTCGTATTTGTGGCTCTAAGCCGTTCTGATTAAAGTGAATAAATAAAATATAACTAATCGCTGCCAGCAGTTTTACCTGCGTATATGGTCACTAATCTCCTCCAACCCGCTCTCAATCTATTTGTTTTTGTATTACACAAATTACATTTATTTATAAAAATAAGGAAATGGTATGTACAAAGGCGTGCTTAACCCAAAACTGAAAAGAATACTAAAAAAAAATAGCTCAAGGCAGTCACGTGTACCTAAAAGACCCGAAAGAAAAAAACAAAAAAAAAACAAAGAAAAAAACAAAAAAAAAAACAAAAAACTAAGTCACCTACATATTCTGTATACCTACTCTATGATAAACACGCTATATAATACAAAAGAATTATCCATTTTTACCGTGGAGAGCCATGTTTAGGCACAAATGGCCCGGCTCGACTGGGTTCATACCACGGCCTCACAGAAAACAATGCTTGCATTGTATTGCAGAGTGAGTTGAGGAGTGAGAGTAGAGGCCCTACTTCCCCTTTCCTCTCCCTTCATCCCCTGTCCTACTTCCACGTCACCCTCATCATCCTGAAAACCGGGCAGCGCACTTACGACTATCGACTCGTACTCCATGGGCGTTTTGCACTTACCATCAGGTGAACCATCTGTTCGTTTAGAATATTTGTTTAAGAATTTACTAAATTTTGATTAGTACATGAAATTATGAATCTACTACCGAGAAGGGTCAGTAACTTAGTAGAAAAGCTTCGCACCTGTGGGTTAATGAGTGCCTTAGTCATGGCGGAGCGCATGAGGTCACCCATATTGTTGAACTCCATCAGCATCTTTACGTAACCCTCGCACTCTTGAACTGTGATTCTATAGCTGTCTGACGTTGTTTGTGAGCCGCTACTGTAACATAACATATAACACGCAACCGTTTTAGAACAAACTACCAATCTGTTAAATCTGTTGAAATTGTTGTTGTTTTAAAAGAATTAGTATTTCATCTGGCCATATTTATTTATTTATTTAACTTTATGCACATATTGTACAAGGCGGACTTAATGCCTTAGGCATTCTCTTCCAGTCAACCTTGGGGTGTTGCAAAAATAAAAGTGGTAGGTGCGAAGAATAAGGGAGAAAAAATGAACTAGTGTAAAAGTAGTATAAATACAAGAAAGAAAAATGTTATACACATATGTATACATATACATTATTACTTACGTAAAAAACAAAAGAGAAGAACGAGAAAAAAAAATGATGGGACAATTAAGTCAACTCAGTGAGCAGGAGATCAATCACGTACCCTTTGTTTAAACGTGAAGCGGTTTGTAGACATCCTGATTTCGAGTGGGAGCGCATTCCAAAGAAGAACAGATTGGACATAGAACGAAGAGTTCACGAAGTTGGAGTTATGAGGGGGACATAATAGAAGATTGTTGTGTGAGGTCTACTGCTGGACATAAAGCTTCACTTATCGGCCTCTAAGAGGACCGGTTAGAAGTGTCCTAAATTCATAGACGATTTCTTATTGGAAGAGGTTCATCACAAAAGAAAACGCATGCTACATGCTATTTGTTGTCAATTTTGCGTTCAAGTTTTTCGAAAATGCAAAACAAAATAAAATCATCATGAAAAGAGAACGCATGTCATCGGTTCTCTTTTCATGATTTTTTTTTGTTTACAAACAATGTTGTCGTTCGCAAATATCCGAGATAAAATGTGTCGCAGTACATGGAATTAATATTTAACAAATCTTCATACCCGCAGAACTTGTTTAGAAAGAAACACAAGGTCACGCCTGTAGATTTAGTTGTATTACCATCAGTAAACATGTGATACTACTCCGTAATAGCTGATGTTGTAAGCTATTACGGAGTAGTATCATTAAACAACGATGAAGTAGCCGGTTCCTTGCCCGGTCGGTCAAAATATTGTGGTCATGTTGTATGAAAATCCAGCGCAAGGCATATCCTTGCGCTGGATTTTCTTATGTACAATATTATGTATGTCTGTACAGAAAATGTATTCAAATAAACTAATTTTCTTTTAATGGATACCAGCAAAATTTAACACTTATGGGAATGATTTAATAATTGAATGAGTTACTTAGATTGGGTTCTCGACGGTAGTGCACTGGGTGGGTTTCGAACGCGCAACCACTTGATTGCAAGTCCGAAGTCTTAGCGATTACGCTACCACCGCTTTATATTTAGTTATAACTAGCTAACGCACTCTAGCGTGCGAAGGGGAGTCGAGTTCCTACGTTGGTCAATGTTTTATCAAAATATAGAGGTTTCCCCGACTGTCTTCTATCTCACTCACTAACTTTTCATAATAAAACACAACCTATGCAAACCTAGTTCTGAGAGTAACAAACACAAAAGAAAATTTAATTTGGCGTCGGAATTTATGAGCGGAAAACATTTCGGCTATTAATTTCTATTTATATATTATAATTATGAATTAGCTATAGGCTTGGATTTAATAAACAAAATTGAATGTAGACACACGTTTGACGTTGCTCTTTGGACAGTATCCAAATCCATACTCCAATTCGAGCGCACATAATTATACCTACGTGGATTTGAAGGAGATTTGGATTTAAGGCCTAAGTAATCACATAAAGTTCAATTAATCAATCTACTATTTTTTTTTTATACTATAGGGGGACAGACGAACAGACGGGTCACCTGATGGTAAGTGACACCGCCGTCCATGGACACTTGCAACTCAAGAGTCGCAAATGCGCTGCCCGCCTTTGAGGGTGATGAGGGATGGGGGATGCAGGGAGCGGAAAGAAGAGAGGAGGGATGAGGAGATGGAAAAAAGCAGAAAGGAGATGGGAGAGAAAAGGGGGGAGGAGGAATTGGGCCTCCGGAAACCTCACTCAATTCGGGGAAATGCAACGCAAGCGTTACTTCACAACCGGTTTTCTGTGAGGCCGTGGTATCGCACCGGTCGAGCCGGCCCATTCGTGCCTAAGCATGGCTCTACCACTGTTAAAGACTATTATAAATGCGAAAGCTTGGATGTATTGTTTGTTACTCAATCAAGAACAAGGGCTAGACTAGACGGATCTGGATAACATTTCGCAGGTATAGATTATAGTCTAGAATAGCACAAAGGCTTTTATCACACCATAGTGCACTGATGGCGCAGTTGTTTAAGTGATCAACTCGCCAATATCCTATGGCTATTCTTTGTGTCGGTTATTTTAATGTTTGTTAAGCCCCTGCGATACAGGAATTAATCCCAGTGCAGAAGTTGTCTTTTAATAAATATTATAGTTTTAGCCGTGTTGGTGTAGAATAAAGCGTCCCCCTAAAGGCGACTAAAGGACTTTTTTCTATCAGACAGTATGTATACATTCATAGGGCTCGGTTGTCGGCCATAGGCTTGTCCCTTAGTAGGACCAAATTCTAATTGGCTAAATGTGGGTGTTTGATACACCTCTGCCCACCAATTAGGCTATATAAGCGAGAGCGTATTATAGCGTATTGTATATATTATTTATGTATGTGTCATAGATGTATTTATCCCGGACAATGCAGGGTTAAAAATAATAAAAGGAAAAATTATGCGACATTGTATCCCTAATATACTCGTACATCTATACTTTAAGGCACACAACCTAGCTCCCACACCAAGGCACATATTTAATCAATTTCTACTTTGTCTCATTGTTGAATATGTATGTAGATGAAGTTGAACATATAATACTACAAATAAAGACCTACCTGTTCATCGACACGGTTACTGTAGAAACCTTATCAGAGAATATCGGCCCAAGTGGGGCTTCAGGAACCTTCACTTCAGACCGTCACATGTGAATTAGTTAATCGGATTTATTAATCGGGAAAACTGGGTTCAATACAAGTCCTAGCTTTGGGTGTTTCTAATATTACCATGGATAATACGATACGATATTATGAAGTTTAAATACGTATATTTCAGTTAAACCATTAAAAAGTTGTTCTACTATAATTTTGTTTGGAGGGTATTACGAGACATCAATCTTACAAAGCGTGTCTTAAGAAAACAACTTCTTCAAAGCTTTTGCAGAGACATCCAAAGATACGTGGTATAAGAAACCGTTGCATATTACAACAAAAAGTGTCCACTTTGAATGAACATGTATTTAGGTACATGCTAATACTTCAATACATAATATGTACACACCTTATGAAAACTTGCGAAAACACTAAGTACATATATATTTATCAATGTGCCGCGTTCTTTAACAAAATTCCAAAACGCTTTAAAGAACTATGCTTCAAGTTTTTATATGATATGCAAGACTGGCAAATAAAAAAACGCAATACACAAAAAGTGACTGAATTATGAGTAAAATATTAATAATAATATAAGTAATAACACGTTGAAATAATTTTAATAAAAATAAAATTTGAATGATATTTTTACGGTTAAATGGGAGTGTTTTATTAATAAAACCTGTATAATCACATATGAACTACTTACTCCATTTATATCAAATAAGTAATGTTATTTTGAATTGAAAGTAATGAAAGATAGCCTACAAACAACAACAGCACAAGCTATGCCTATTCAAAGTATTTTTAAACATAATGCGCAGTGTTGTAATTCTAAAAACAAATAAAGAATTCACAATTTCTTATCAGTTTGTACAAACCTGTTTTCCCTGAAATGTTGTAACAGGCGCAGTATGAGACGCGGCATCATGGCTTCGGCGACGCACATGAGAGCCGCTGGCACATCCCCGGGCCGCGGACATTTGTTGCCATGGTTACTGCAGAAACTGTAAACATATTATCACAATTATTAATACTAATCAAACAAAACAAGTTGTATATTCCGCTATATATCTTTTAGAATGAAGAAAGCGTTCTGAACTTGACATTTTAGTGCAATACAAAATAATCCAATTTAAATTGGGATCGCGACTACTAAAGTGACCTTGTCACGAGTCTCGCTCGAAGAGCCATTGAACTATAAATAACATCTGAGTAAATCCAAAATATGTCACGTATTTTGTTTTAGGATTGTCAAAATTATTATTACAGAACTAATAGTTTTTTTAGTAACACTTTATAATAAATTTGTAGCGTTGTTATGTAAAACTTATAATTTCAGCTATGAATACAGTTATTATTTACACATGAATTGGTAATAAGTAGGTACTTAACTATAAACATGATTACACATCCAGATATGAAAAGATTAATTGTCACAAAAAATACTATCTATGGCCAGTAATGGTGTTATACCATTTTAAACAAACGTTAAAACTGTAGTAATTTTAACGTCAGTTAATGCGAGCAGCGACGCAACGGGTATTTATTGTGACGACACGACTCTCAAGGTCACAGCCAAGGTCTAGGCTACTAGTAAGTTCAAATGAGGGAGGCGATGAGAAGGCGCTTGAACTTTCCATCTCTCTCGGTCTCGGTGGTGACGTAACAACGTGTTGAGGTCTCCCTCTACCCCAAATATATGTCTAACAGTGTGTTATGCTTGCCTCCTTTTACCGTCTGGACGTAGCACTCATTTGATTTGATGTAAATGCTTTATAATACTTTACTTTTTGATAGTAAAAGGGGAATAAATAGTAATTTGGGATATTAACTTCGTCATCGCCATCTTTAAGGGATCACATCAGGAATGAGGTGATCTGGCAGAAAACCAGAGTAACCGGCCATACGTACATAGCCCACCGGATCAGCCGGCTGAAGTGGCAGTGGGCTGGCCATATTAGCCGCAGAACCGACGACCGTTGGGGAAAGAGAAACCCGAGTTCTTGAGTGGAGACCGCGTCTCGGCAAATTTAGCGTAGGACGCTCACCGGAATAGTGGGATAACGATTTGCGCAAAATGGATAGCAGGAGCTGGATGCGAGAAGCCGAAAACAGATCGAAGTGCGCGTGCAATGGGAGAGGCCTATGTCCAGCAGTAGACTGGGATAGGCTGATGATGATGATGATAATGATGAATTCATTTCGTCATTTATTAACCAATTTGAACATTTATTAAATATTCAAAAGAATATGTTTCCTGTTTGGTTCCATTTATATTTGAAGAAAAATTTCCTCCTATAAGGTTGTACACTAAGGAATGAAGTATACATATTTGTTAGCGTTATTTTTCTCATTTGTTTATTAGAGATCGAGCAATACATCTGTGAAAACTACATTTAATTTCATTCAGAGTAGCCTTTGCGTGGTGCTTGTACAAACATACAGACAGTCAGATCAAAACTATAAAAACGTTTTTTTTTGCTGCTTTTGCTCTTATAAAGACCCCCCGTTTTTAGGTTTTCTTCAATATCTATAATGTACAAAGAACGGCCTGTTAGAATTCTATTATATGTATAGATATTATTTATGATATTTTATAACTAACTTTATATAATTCACTTTAAAAAAAAACATCACAATCGGTTCACCCATTCGAATTGAGTCGAGTTGAAAGTCAGTGGGTTGAAAAGTCAAATCAATTTAAAATAAATATATAATAATATAATATATATATATATATATATATATATATATATATATATATATATATGTATATAAGAGATTCCCACCGATATATTGACTCATCACGATATCTCTGGAACCATAAGGCGTAGAGACTTGAAATTTGGTAGGAATATGCCTTTCGCCGAGTAGAGGTCAGCTATGAACGGATTTTTTTAAATTCCACCCACAAGGGGTGTTGCGGGGGTGTAAACAGGTGTGCTGGTATATAATTAATTTAAAAATACCTATTTAACTTTCAAACCGGAGTGGTGGTGGTTAACAAAGCTAGAAAGCTAAAGTATTATCTATTGAACCATGCGTTCATTGTTTGCACATTGTTCAATGATGCAGACGCAGTATTGTAGGGTTAACCAAAGAGAATGAAGCACTGTTTGAAGCTGTCAATACGTCCAACAATTTACCGTCCGTATTTACAACAACAGGTTCAGACGTCAACAGCACCAATATATATATAACTTTTCTAAAAATAAATTGATAACAATCTAGAAGTCCCGTGCGTCTCGTGGTAGTGGTAGGTAGGTAGGGTGTCTTAATTATTTAAAAATACAAAAACATGTTATAATAAAACCACGGTCAGTGATCTGTAGCCTATTCCTTTTCTTAGACACTAAATTAAGTACTGCACTAAAGCCACGCTCAGCCAAATATGATGATGGAAAAATTTCAGTACTATTTGCCAAAATCCAGGGTGGAGAGCTGATATCGATTTTTTTTTTTATTTCTGAATTTTACTTTTAATTCTTCATTTTTGTGAGTTCTACGAGTTCTTCTTCTGCGTCTCGTATCTGCACCTGCCGCGTCCTGCTGGAGATTGCGTAAATCCGTATATATATATATTCAATATTGTGCTGCCGACATTTCTACTTAGTTTCAGACATTTTGGAATTCACAATTTGTTACGACTTCAATACATTACATTTTCAACCGATTTATAGAAAGTTATAAAACTAATGGCTATAATTACTTCTTTAATTTATCAGTAATGCACGAGTATGGATCACTGACAAAGCCCACAAAAAGAATAAGACGGTAAAAGAGCTATCCCTGCCTCTTAAACATTTGATTTCGAGCACGCAACACAACATTTGACGGACCTGTTGGTGTAGTGCAGCTTTTCCAAAGTGGGCGATAACGCCCTACTTGTAGGTGCTGCAGGCCTAAAGGGGGGCGGTAAGAGACCCAAAAAATGGGGGCGTTGTGTAGAGGCTTAGGGGGCGATTTGTTATTTCATCTAGGAGGACTCTTTGACACCGACTGAGCTCTCGAGTCTCAACTACAGCTTGTGAACATCAACTAATATTAATTAAGAGATTGCTCAAACTAACTCGGTTCGATATTTCTCTCCGTGTAGTTCATATATCTGTCTTGTTTTATTGAATAAATAAAATAAAAATCATGTCAATCGTTCGCTCCGTTTCGAAACGAAAGTAGACACAAACAAACAAATAATAAAAATGCAACTGACACACTTTCGCATTTTAATAGTTATTACTATACCTAGATAGGTAATTTTTGTAGATAATAGACCGCGGGCAATTATGTTTAGCAAGTTTTTGTTAAATAACACGATCTGTGCATTCCTGTATCAATCGGCTGGTTCATAGAATACTTTTCCTTACTTGTTGAGTACGATTGAGCGTCGAATGAGATAAACGAGTTTATGCATGTTCGTCTTATTCCTGTCGGTGAGTGCTGCTTATGTAATCCTATATAAACAACGTAATATTTATTTTATTTTCATTTGCGGTTTCGCGCGTAATAGATAAGCAGTACTTAAAATCAACACTTACTTACGTATTTCTCAATACAAAACAATGTCGGAAGTAAATAAGAAAAGACGGCAATACTGAGCGAGTATATTAGGTATTCAGTTTAGTTTTGAGGGATTTATTAAAAATGAAATACTCTTGTATTATAAAAAATATAATTTATATTTTAATCAAAATACGCTCCATTACTAGCTACAATCTTTTGCAATTTTCGGGGAAACAAATGGATTCTATCATAAAAAAAACTGATCATTTGAAGCGATCCATTTTTTTACATTCGTAAGAATTGAAGTGCTGATCTGCAAAGCTGTGTTGCAAAGATCGAAACAGGTGGTAATCAGAAGGAGCACAATCTGGTGAATATACGGGATGCGGTAACACTTCCTACTGAAGATCTGAAAGTGTATCTCTTACAGCTTTTGCGATGTGTGGGCGAGTATTGTAATGCAGTAAAATGACCTTTTGTTTTTTATGAGCAATTCTTGGAAGTTTTTAATTCAATGCATGACTCAACTCGATTAATTGATGTTGATAACGCTCAGCTGTGATAGTTTCATTTGTTTTTCACAATTCATAATAAATAACACTTGTCATATCGCACCAAATGCATAACAATACCTTATTTACGTGAATGTTACGCTTCGGAGTCGATGTGGACGGTTGACCAGGATCTACTTATGATTTCCTACGTTTTGGATTATCATAGTAGATCCAGTTTTCATCGCCGGTAACGATTTGATACGATAAAAATTTGTTTTTGTGACGAGACAGTAGTGAAGCACATATGGTTACTCGATTTTGCATCGCTAATTCTGATAAAACATGTGGAACCCATTTTCATTGTTTTTTAATTTTACCCATTGCGTGTAAACGATCAGAAATTGTTGATTTACCTACATTTAATTCTTCAGCCAACTCTAGTAGTGTGCGGGCAGGGTTTTACTCCAATAACGCCTGCAATTCACCTTCTGAAACTTTTGGTTTTCCACTAAGTTCTTTATCCTCTAAATCAAAATTACCACTTTTAAATCGTCGAAATCAGTATTCACATGTTATAACAGATGGTGCAAATTCATGATACGTATCTACAATAAGTCTGTGAACTTCTGCTACTGTTTTTCTTGAATCGAAATAGTATAGTAGTAAATGACGAAAATGATATTTATCGCGTTCCATATTTAATCACACTAAAAACTTGCGTGCGTTTACTTTGAGTTACTTCCAATAATTAAAGTGCAAGCTAAAACACGCCGCATCGAATATCTAAGTAACTTGTACCGACGTGTCGCGACAGCTACTTGACATGTTCCTTCATAACTAACCGGAAGACCTAATATGTAATTCGGATTCATTGAAAATCCCACAAACCCATCATCATCGCCTTTGTGCCTTCTATGTCTAAAAACATTTTCGAATGAAGCAATGAAGCCTTCAAGACTGCATGATCATTTGAATAAAATGCAATCCAGATAAGAAAGACAAAAATATAGCATATTTTCAAGAGCTAGAGAAGAAGCATAATACTCAGCCAAGTGTAGCAAAACTCTTTTCGGCGGCTGCTAAGCAAGATGACGACGGACTTCGAGCTTCGTACAATATCTCTTTGTTAATTGCTCAAAAAAGCAAACCACACAACATTGGAGAAGGATTAATTTTATCAGCAATAAAAGAAGTAATAATTATTGTGCTTCATAAACCGGCCGCAGATATTATCCGAAAAATTCCTTTGAGTAATAATTCTGTGCACAGACAAATTGATGAAATGGCTGAAAACATTCAATCATCTGAGGACTAATCAATTCTCAATTCAGCTCGATGAGTCCACTTTACCAACTAATGAACCATTGTTGCTGTCTTGCGTGAGGTTTATTAAAGATGAGAAAATATGTGAAGAACTATTGTTTGCTAGAAATTTAGAAACCGATACAAAAGGCAAAACCATATTTATTACATTGGAAAAGTTTTGTGATGCGAAAGAGATTTTCTTGGACAATATTATAACAGTTGCTACGGATGGCGCTCCGACTATGACAGGGTGCCATAAAGGCTTCATAGCGTACTTAAAAAATTAAATTCCAGATATCCTTTCTGTACATTGCGTTATTTTATTTGACAACATTTTAGATTAACAGCATTCTTAAGTGAACGACTATTTCAATTACTGCAATATGTCATCAAAGCAGTCAATAAAATCCGTAACAGCTCTTTTAATGTTAGATTATTTCATCGGCTATGTGTTAATGACGAAGATTTCAACCATTTGTTTCATATTGAAGTTCGTTGGCTATCAAGAGGCAATTGTCTGAGTCGATTTTACAACCTGTTTGACTCTGTGATAGAGTTCTTGGAAACTAACGATACATACAGAATTGCGCAACAAGGTCATTACATCAAAAAATTATATAGCTTACATGACAGACCTGTATACATTGTTCAACGACATGAATCTCCAACTGCAAGTCGATGAACTATATGTAATTAAAACAAAAAATGTCGTTGCTTTTTCGAACCCAACTGCTTCTAAACGAAAAGAATATAGGCAGACGTGAGTTTCACAATTTTCCGTATTTAGCAGTATCCTGCAGTGACGACGCCTTGTTTGCCTACTGCCAACATTTGGAAAACCTCAACATTGACTTCACCGAATGATGCTAGGATTATTTTGAACTTGGAAATACCAGACTGGGGCTTGGATCCGTTTTCAAATGTCAACGCAGCAACATTACCTAAGCTGGAAGAAGAACTTGTAGAATTGACAACGAACGAGTAAATAAAAAATCAGGCTTGTGTTGGCTTCCAAGAATTTTGGCTACAAAAAACCGATCCCGCAATTGTACCCTGGATTGTGGTCAAACGTTTAACGATTCTTGATAGCATTCTCATCGTCATATTTGTGTGAAGAAGGATTTAGTGCTGTGTCAACGCTGCTTACTAAAAAGCGAAATCGTGAAAATGTTACCGAACGTGGTGATTTGCGGCTGTTCTTGAGTAAATTAGAACCTGATATCAACAAACTTATTAAACAGCATTAGATTCATCCTTCACATTAGTTTTCGTATTAGAATCAATTGTTTGTTTTATTTTGAAAAAAAGATACTATGGCTAAACTAACTATAAATTGGCAGGTGTACCCCGTAAAAGTTAACTTGAGACCTGAGCGCCGTTGTGTACTACCTACTGAGCTCAGGTCTTAAGTTAACTCTTGCGGGTTATAGCAAAAGTCTCGTTTAGAATGAATGTTTAATATCCGCTAATATAGCTCACAATAATTAATTTTATTTGAAGTTTTAATGGTTTTTATACACTATTACTGACATGACATTGTTTAGTCTCTGTACATAACACGAACACGCTAGAAATTAAGTTTCATAATTTAATTTTTGGATAAGTAGTATATTTTTTAATATTTTAAATTTATACAATTATAAATATATACACATAATGACGTAATTTATACAACCTGTACTTTAGTAAGCTTTGATTAAGTTGGTTATGAATTATACACTATGTAGATACTCTTTCTCTAGCACTAACTCTTATAAAACCAAAAGATGGCTCTCCGTGATATTCACTAGGTGTTAGCATAATACCAGCGCTGCTTCTTACGAGTTAGCACAATGCTGAGCTAACAACTCACAGCTAACAGCTAGCAGCTGGTACATACTTGATAGCACTGACGATTGATGAATTTGTTATCCTTGCCTTGTATGTGTACAAAATAAATATATTTTCTTTCTTTTTAAGTAGGTGTAAAATGGGGGCGCTAAAAAATAATTAATTTTCAAAGTGGACAGTAGAGAAAATAAGTTTGGGAGCCCCTGGTCTAGTGGTTAGTGACCTTAACTGCTGAAGCGGAGGTTATAGGGTCGATTCAGACTATTTGTGGATCACACGAAAATTCCGAGTCTGAATGTTCCTTGTGCCCGCTGATTGCATGTTTGTAAAGCCCCCGGTGACAGGAATTATTCCTAATGCGGGAGTTGTCTTTAGAGAAACAAAAAATTGTTTGTTTGCGGTGCACCAGCGCTGTGCAACAGGTTGTTACAAGTTAACGTATTGTTGTCGAAACATGCTTCATGTAAATGACGGCTTTTTTTTGCCAAATTGCATAGGCTGACCGTCTTAAACCGAATCAATTGATTTATACTTAATGCTTATTTTAAATGTTTGAATGTTTATTAATGCCATAGAATAATTTCAGACGGCTAGATAAAAAGAAAATAGAGGTATTTTCACAGATTTTAATATTTTAAATATCTAATTAGATAGGTACGCCGCGGCTGCCCCGTTGACTGTCATTACGCTTCTCATTTGACTTTGGACCCGATACCGCCCCCACAAAAAGCTACAGCACCCACTAGGAGGCGGTTACAGCGGCAGCGGTCAAGTTCACGAGACAGAAAAAACATACTGATATCTATCTAGCATGTTTTTAAAGTGCGTATGTTTACTTTGATAAGAAATATAATAGTTGTAATGTATGTTATCAGTCTAATCTATATTACCAGGGGTGCTCAAACGGTCGATCGCGAGTGCTTTTTGAGTAGATCTTGAGAAGAAAATTTTTTTTAATAAGTAGGTAACTAAACTACAAAAAATTTGTTACGTAATAACACTGCTTGCGGCAAAAGGCGGCTTTATCAAAGGAACGCGCGGTACTTGTCAAAGAAAAGCCGCGTTGTTTCTAGACTAGACTGTACTAGACCATTTCGGGCGGCGCGTTTGACGGGAACATTCGAGACTTTCGTTCACGCCGATATAAATGTTGCGCCTGCAGGAATTGGAGTCATTCTGAATTGTAAGTTGAAGGCGATACTACGTCGATACAAAGTTTATTATTAAATAGTGCGAAATGAGTGCAGTGAAGAAATCTAAAACGTATTATTTTAATAACGATTGGGAGGAAGAATTTTTCTTTTGTATGGTGAAGGATAAGTGCATTTGTGTTATTTGTCGTGCGTCAGTTGCAATACCTAAGCGTGGTAACTTAGAGAGGCATCATAAAACGGTTCATAAAAACTATGAAAAGGATTTTCCGCCACAGAGTGAATTAAGAAAACGAAAAGTAAGTAATTTGATATCTTGTTTGAAAAAAGAACAAACCATGTTCACAAGACCAGCCAAACAATCAAAAGCTGCTACGAGCGCGTCATTTAAAATATCTCATATATTGGCGAAACACAAGAAACCATTCGAAGATGGATCGGTTGTGAAGGAAGCATTTATTGAAGCGGGTGAGACTTTATTTGGAGATTTTAAAAATAAAACAGAAATCATGTCTGCTATTAGAGAACTTCAGTTATCTCGTCCGACTGTCACAAGGCGTATTGAAGTCATGAGTCAGGACATCGCAGATAAACTAAAACATGATATCATGGAATGTACATACTTTTCTTTACAGTTCGATATGACAGACACTTCTCCACCGATATGACAGACACTGCCCAGCTGTGTATTTTTATTCGGATGGTATTCAATGACATGTTGGCTAAGGAAGAATTTTTGACAATCATTCCTCTGAAGGGGAACACCCGTGGCGAAGATATATATGACGTTTTCATCAATTTTGTAAAAAACTAAAAGCTACCAATATATAAATTAGTGTGCATTACAACCGATGGAGCACTAGCAATGACTGGAAACAAGAACGGTTTTGTGGCATTGTGTCGAGCTAATGAAGAATTCCCTTCATTTTTTTCATTCCATTGCATTATACATCAACAAGTTTTGTGTTCAAAAGTTTTAAACACGGAGGAAATTATGGGCATTGCAACAAAAATTGTGAATTCCATCCGTGCACGTAGCTTGCAACGGCGGCTCTTTAAGTTGCAGTTGGAAGATAGGGAGTCAGCTGAACACACTGATTTAGTTCTTCACGTCAGGTGGTTGAGTCGCGGAAAATTCCTAGAAAGGTTTCAAGAATTATTGCCCGAAATAACAGCTTTTCTAGACGAAAGAGGTGATGACACTGAGATGTTGAAAAACGAAAAATGGCTGACTGATTTGGCATTTTTGTCTGACATCACAATGCACTTAAACACCATTAACTTGGAGCTTCAAGGTAAAGGAAAAACTATTATTGGGATGATTAGCGCAGTAAACGCATTCAAAATAAATTGCAACTTATGATAGATCAACTGAAAAGAAAGGGTCTGAAACATTTTCCGTCTTTGAAAGCAAGGATTCCTCAGTTGAATTATGATACGTATGAGGCTGAATTATCAAATATTTTGGGACAATTCGAAATGCGTTTTTATGATTGCAGTAAATTGGCAAATATAGCATCATTTATGAGTTATCCTTTTTCATGTAAAAACATTGAGGAATTAACCACTGAAGTAGCAAGTCAGTTTAATATGAACTCATGTTCTGTTGAAAATGAGTTGGTGCAGATTATATCAGATATACATCTCAAAGCTACAGCATCTGATACAAATTTCTGGTGTTTTATATCTGAAGATAAATATCCGAATCTAAGGCAAATCGCCCTTCAACTGACGGCAATGTTTGGGTCAACTTACTTGTGCGAGTCTGCATTTTCTGAAATGAAGATAATTAAGTCAAAATATCGCAATCGACTAACTGACGATCATATGTCATCATGCTTGCGATTGGCACTCAGTGGTTACGCACCATCTTATGAAAAGTATGCTGAGGACATGCAGTGCCACGCTTCAAGATCCAAAGTCACTCCTTAGTTGAGTTTAACACCATATGTAACTCTTTTGTTTTGTAACAACGAATAAACTCGCAATTTTGAATAACTAGGAGTTTTTTCACTGATATTGTAGAGAAGAACTTAAGTAAACCTAACCCAAACCTTGACTAAGATAATGTAAATTGTGCGGAAAGCTAATATCTATATATGCTACGGTACACCCTACCTAGGTAGGTAGGGTGTATCGTGTATGTACGACAACCCTGCATCACACATACTTGCAGCCTCTCAAGTCGATCGTAAGTAGTCTAAAAATATTGAGGTATGTAGATCGCCAACAGTTCAAGTTTGAGCACCCCTGTATTATACAATCGTTGGGCACGATCGCGTGCTTGTGAATGGAAACTACGAAGCAAATTGAAATATTTAGCGTCTACACGAGTAGACATGCAGTGTTAGTTGCCGAACCTCGTTGTAACGAGCCACTGTAGGCAACATAATAATATAAATTAATGCGAAGTCGAGACCAGCCGCCGACTTTCGCTATTTTTACTGGTATTATCTAGGTGTTTTTTCACTTTATTTTAATTAGTTATCCTTAGTTTATATCTCATCATCTGAGCATTCAGAATGAGGTTGTAAACAGATAGGAATTTTGGTAGTGTTCTATGTGTACTTTAGTAATTGTTAACTGTTCTTTTTTTATTTTCCACCAAATATTATAATAGTTTATGTTACGTCATTGAGAAGCAACTAAATAATTGCCAGACGAAATTATTTACGAATGGAAGAGTTAATTAATAAATACAACACTATCCCATACCCCGACAAAGTAAACATTTAGTTCGTGAACTTATATGACAAATTATTTATAAAAAAAATTTGATACATTTTTTTACAATATAATAAATATACTTTAATTGAAATACGTTTGGGCATTTTTCACGTGACAACTAAAAACAGACTAGCATTCTAGAAATAGTACTTACATTTAATTACTCGAACTTAATAATGAAAGTATGTATGTATGTATATATGCAGGTCCTATACAAGCAGATTTTACTTCCCTCTAGAATTTTATCATAAGGATTTTGAGTTCCAACTCGATTCGTGGTATTGTAAAGATCGAGAAGAAGATTTTTAGGACTATATGAAGTAGTTTTCGAATGTTTAATGCCTAAACATGGTTACACCTACACATTTACGACAAAACGAGTGTGTCATACATAACTAATGGCTTACACACTGCACGGATGGCGTAGCGGTTTAAGTGGTCACCTCGCCACTTTACTGCCGCGCCGAGTGTTGTGGGTTCGATCCCCGCACGGGACAACACTTTGTGTAATCCTCAAATTGTTGTTCTGAGTCTGGGTGTTCTTTGTGTCCGTTGTTTGAATGTTCGTAAAGTCCCCGCAACACAGGAATTAATCCTAGTGCGGGAGTTGAATTTTCAATAATAAAAAAAAAAAAAAAAAAAACACCCCTTCATGACATCACAATGACATTCGTATTTTTTTTTATCGTGGACTATTAGACTTTCTACTTTGTTGAATCAATTTATATTTAAACCCATATTTCCATCACCAGGCAGCGTATCTCTAGTTGATACTGAGGTCTCCTCGCAATATTGTGTTTATTGCGAAGACACTAAAACATCGTACCTTTTCTAAGAGATGGCCTAGAGCGATAGACTGGCTTCATTTTATAGGTATATGATCGTTTCCGAGCATATATGAATACGATGAAACTGGAAGTGATCAAAGTGTCGATGTGACGATGCAGTATAACCGCGGATTAGCTATCTCACTGGCTCTTTGGTAGGTCAATTTTGGTGGTCTAATTATAAATTATTGTAGACGACAAAGCGGGCTTAAGGTATTTTTTATATATTAGGCGAGTTATTTATTGCAGACTGTGCAAATAAAAAAAAAACAAATGAAGAAAGTGATTAAAGCAATTCGCTGAATATAGTTCATAGAGGACTGAAGCCGTTAATAGTAGTAAGTAATAAAATGACCATAAAAACTAGCTGCATAAGTGTGATATAGATAAGTAACAAATACTGTTTATTAACTAAAGCGAAGCTATCACAATGATGGCATGTCTAACTTCATTATTATTTAAATAATTAGCTAGTCAAGAGTTTTGTTTACTAGAAATGACTACAGCAAATTTCACTCGGCAAGTTTCTGCAATTTGCATAGAAAGCTGTTTATAATGCAAAAAAAGTATTGATCTACTGGAACCTCTTTATCTACGAAGGTTAATTCTCTATTGTTAGATTTATAATAGCAAGAGCAGTTTTACGGACTTGTCGTAAACATTTGGTTTATAGACAGCATGCGAAATATACCTACCGTAATTACACGAGGAAGGAGGAAGGAGGACAGAGCGTGTCGAAGACGCAGCGTAGGTATTAGGTATTCCGCGAGCGTCTCAAGATCACGGGCAAGCATCACGCGACATACATAGGTCATGTAGTGGCGGTCAAGGCGTTACTCGCTAACTTGAAAGATACATTTTTTTTCTGTTTTTTTTTAGAAGATATCTCCTGCACGAGGATTATTTCTTTGTAGCAGGGGACTTTAGAAACATTCAAACAACGGACAACTTGATTGCACAGTCCAGGGCGGGGGTCGAACCTACAACACTCGGCACGACAGCGTAGTGGCGAGCTGAACACTTAAACCACTACACCATCTCTGCAGTCAATATATATGACTTCTACTCGCTATATAACGCATTATTTGTAATATTTAAAAATAATCGGTGACGGAAGACGGCAATTACAAGGAAAAACGACATAATATTCCTAGAAGTACAGAAAGCCAAATCGTGCCAAAAATTATACCGATTTAAATTAATAGCGAAACAGTCCAACACTTTTTTCTACTATTTATCTTCTGTTTAGTAGCTATTGAGCTAATATAATTATAATTATATCGATGAAGCTCAATATTTTCGCCTTTGGGGGTTTATTAGTTTATTTAAATTTGAAATTAAGATGAGTTGTGGGGTGCACGAAAACAAAAAGACCTTCAGTAAAACAGAAAGTAATAAGTTAGCAAACTCCGGTTGAGGTAAGCAATATATGTATATACGAGTATATAGTACTTAATATATTTAAGGAAGACACACGTACAAAATGTCCATGGCTCTTATTAAAAAAAAACGTCATTCGGTTTCAGGGTTATCAACAGCCATATTAATCCGTTAAAAAACCTTCCTACAATTAATTCTTTTATTTATTTTTAATTCTATTGATATATACATATATATATATATACATATATATATATATATATATATATATATACATATATATTTTTATGCATATGCGATGCAAACGAGCAGACGGGTCACCTGATGGTAAGTGACTACCGCCGTCCATGGACACCCGCAACTCAAGAGTCACAAGTGCGTTGCCGGCCTTTTAGGTAGAGGTACGCTCTCTTATTTATTATTTTATTTATTATTTTTATTTATATCTTTATTGTATACATACAAAATTACAAAGAGAAAAACAAAGGATGAGTTACAAAATATGCAAATGTTACAATAGGCGGTCTTATCGCTCACGGCGATCTCTTCCAGACAACCATGACACGGATTTTCGGCATTCAAAAATTTTTGGGTTGCTTACATACAAGTAACACACCTAATCCTCTACGTAAATGGTTAAAATATCATTTAGACAATTATAAACAAAAATAGCACCTACTCACTTTCACATTACACACATACATACATATATATTCATACCCTACATATACATATATACAATTTATATTTATATACATACAATACATATACAATCTAAATATTATAATATGCTAAAAAGAGGATATAATATCTCTATATATCCATTTAATATATCATAATGACAAATAATGGTCCTTCACTAGCTTTTTAAAAAGCTCTCTTCTTGGAGGTTTGAAGGTCGTATCGGTTCGGAAATACGGCAGGCGACAATTTGTTCCATAAGCTGGTTGTGCGAGGCAAAAAGCTTCTGGAGAAGCGCATAGTGGTGGAGTGCCAATCGTCCAGGTGATGGGATGGATATTTTATCGCGTAGGACGATGGCGGAAACCAGCAGCCGGTATAAGTCCGAACAATTCCTCTGAACACTCCCCATGATACAAGCGATAGAGGATGCAGAGTGAAGCTACATCTCTACGCAACGCCAATGTGTCAAGTCGATCAGAAATATCTTGGCAGTCGATGATGCGAGTCGCTCTCCGTTGAATGCGGTCAAGAGGCAGAAGTTGGTACTGGGGTGCACCTGCATAGAGATGAGAACAGTATTCCATGTGCGGCCGAACCTGCGCCTTATAAAGTTGCAGGCGATCAATGGGAATAGGGCATGCCACAATTGTGACGATAAGGCTCATTCTGGAGGGTTGGCTGGAGAGGCAACATGGCAGCCTCTCCTACCGTCTGACACAAGTGCTCACCTGTCACGGCTTTTTAGGTAAGTACTTGTGTCGCATAGGCCCCCCCAAGGTCTGCGTGCCACCACTGCGGAGGCTGTCACGAGGATGCTGCACTCCACGTCCTAATGGAGTGCTCAGCGTGGACGGAACAGTGATGGCTATTGGTGTGGGAAGCCGCCTCTCGCTTGAGAACATGGCTCTGTCCATGATCCAAAGTGAGAGTGCATGGGATTCTGCGAGAAGTTGATGGCCAATGAGGCGGCGGAACAGGAAAGGGAGAGGACAAGTACTCTCCCATCCCGCAGAAGACGCACCAGACGTCAGAGAGCAAATACTGATCTCCGACCGCCATGAGCGCTCTGGAGGTATCGGGCTGGGCTGACCGTTACCCCAGCAGAAGCAGGCCGTAGCTAAACATGGAACATGTACATCACGCCACCGTCTCAGTGGCGTGATGTACATGTTCCACGCGCGCTTATTTGATAGGGGGTGGGAGGGGGTGGGGTGTAAGGCCCCCATATTCCAAAGTGTTGTCTGCTAGTCTGATGGCCAAGGTCTGCTGAGGTTCCCGGATGTTTCCTTCTGAGGGTACCGCGGATCCCTAGCAATAAACGCTCTCATGACGGAACACCGTGTAGTTTTAGTCGGTTCGAGTCCGACATACCACCTCACCGACAGCTCTGGTAAGACAACTCCCGCACTATGATTAATTCCTGTATAGCGGGGAACAGCACAGGGACAAAATTGCAAACATTCAAATAACGGACACGCAGAACAACAATTTGAGATTTACACGTCTTGTCCCGAGGTGGGATCGAACCACAACGCGGCTGCGTAGTAGTGAGGCGACCACTTAAACCACCGCGCCATCCGTGCAAATACCGCTTTGTGACTCCAACATATTTTATTGATTCAGGCGGTCAGCTTTACAATTTTCTGCTTGAGATAAGTGCTTTTGACACTTACATGAACATGAACTGACTGACTTCTTAATGTATTTTGGTTAGAGGTTCTGAGAAGAACAAAAAAATATCCTTACCCATCCTCCTTCATGACAGACTTGTCCCCACAGTCGCACGCGCCGCCTGCCTGCGACAAAAACATGTTGAAGTCGTGCGTCGAGTGGTCGCCGCGGTGGAAACACTCGCGGCAGATCGACATACAAGGCGAGATGCCGCACGTGCGACATCTGTACGCGACCACGCGAGGTATCCACACGAGGCCGCATTTGTCGTGTTTGTCGTAACTACGAACTGTGGACAAAAGATAATAAGATAAAGACTGGATACACATATTTTATTAAGATAATGTTTAAATAATTCAGAGACAATTCAACAGAATTTTAATTGCATTGATCCTGATTCAATTGTATACTCAAACATGGACGTATCTAGAAGGCAACTGGCTATGGCTAAGCTTAATACGTATCACTTACGTACCTGTTAAGTTACAAGTACAAATCAAGCGCAGGGAAATTATAAAAGCTTTTATGTATGTATATTAAACGATAAAATGTGTGACAGATTCTCTGTTCGACTGTATATCTTTTACTTATTTATATTAAGCGATTTCTCCGCCCACTGTGGAAAAAGAAAACAAAAGAGTATATATTCCTGCGGTAACCAAATCAGGCTTTGATCATGCAATACCAAAGAAATTAGGAATATGTTTTAAATTGAACATTTTTACTATTTAAAGTATTACGCAAAGGAATTTTAAAGGCTCATTGAAGACGGTATCTATTCTTTGAAAAGCCTTTTTTTTTTTCTATGTCTTGGGGGTCATTACAAACACTCAAACAACCGACTCAAGGAGGCTCAACCGTCAGGGTCACTAATTGCCAGACCAACATGGTCAGTCAATAAGTACCTATTGTACATCAAACGTTAAAACTATAATCAGACGATATATTTAGACGTGAGATATGATTGATTATTTATAACCAATGTGTACGTGTCGTAACTAACGTTTTGTCTAACACTCTTCTCATAGGTCACTATTGTAATTACGCCCAGTGTTAGTAGTTTATTTATGATGAATATAGAAACCGACTCAAAGAGTATAGAAATTGCTAAAGTTGTTTCGTAAGACGAACGAACTCCTGTTAGTTTTAGTATATTCGTAGATTCGTATTAGTTTTGTTAGACATGATTGTAAGTATTGTCGATTTTTTTGTATGCTTTTATATGTAATCAATCACCAACGGTTGGCATGGGCCGAAAGATCCTGTGTACTTGCACCTTCATTTTTAAAAACATAGCTGTCTTCTTCACAGAATGTACAGTTTTGACTTACTTAATAAAGAAATAACTACTTGTCTTGTAGTGAAAAACGTACTTGATAAAATGGGTTAGAAATGTATCTAAAAACGTTACCATGAACGCAGCAACTGCTTAAAAATTATTAGTTTTAAATGTCTTGTTGTCAGAGGCAGGGCTATAAGGCGGAGTAAACAGAACGAGAGACGTCTTAACTACCGCAGAAAGAGAACAATACGTAGTGTAGTAATCTCTCGCCAGGCCTAAGCCGAGCATGATCGTAACTTTGAGGGGAGGCCGTTAATGATCGGGGAGATCTCTCTAAGGATTCTAGGATGAAACTGGTAAAAATATCAAAGTAAAAGCAGATTGTGTGGTTGTATTCGGTCCATGGCTAACAGGCCTGATTTTAGGTAGATGATTCTAAGTTTTGGTATGTGCATGCGTTTGTTTATGTCATCGACTAAGTGTTGGTCAAACAAGATAAAAATTGTAAGCTAAATACTGCATTGCGTCGTTCCTATCGATGTTAACTGCCACTATGTAAGAAATTTCCTGAAAGCCTCCTTAAGTTACACAATCTTATCGAGTTTATATGAAACGACACACAATATTTAATACACATTGATTATATTAATAAAAATGCACATACTAAGATAATGGATTATAATGTCCGATACAGATGTTATAGAATCAGCGGCTAGGAAGTGATGATAAAGGACTCACAAGTAACATTAACTAATTGAACTAATTGAACTGACCTAGACGAATTAGCTTAATTTTAGTTTGGAATAATACTATATTAACTGTAACCTATAGAGGGTAATACTCCTCCTCCTATAGAGGATAATAACCTCTATAAGTTACAGTTACTTGCCAAACAAATTAACAAAGTTTTTATCCAAAATATAACTGAATGATTTCTATATGAAGACAAATAAATTTATTTATTTTGTATGAGATACGACGCTATCGGGGTTGTCCGACTCAGTACCGCAACAACGCGGCAAACGCAAACACGGGAGGGAGTTCATAACGAAAAACAGGTTTTTCAAATCTTTAACCTACCGAATATTTCCCAAACTTAAAACACAATAGACAACTACTCTTCTCGCCCTGTTATAGAAAGAGCTCAGTCATCTTGTATAATTACAATAAAATCGTGAATGGTTTATAACCGTTACTAATAATATGTCTGATCGAGTTATACACATATCGACAGACGTGCCGACAAAATGTACTCACAACACGTTCTAATTTTTTATTGTTTAATTTTTTTCTTAATCAAATATATACATATTATTTAGCTAAGTATTTTTTTCTTTCTGTTTTAATGTACAAATGTTATTCAATTATTCATGCATCACTAAAAGTTACCGCAGAAATTAGTCATACTCTGCAAAAAAATAATGTATTGAAATAAAACATCTTTAATTACTGGTAATAGCTTGAGATACTCAAGAAACTAACAAACAAACAGAGACTTGTATTACAACGTCTTACGTATTCCCAGAAAGTCATGACATGAATACATTTTTACCCTACTGGATTTCATTCCTCAGGGATGTAAGATCTGAAAGCAACTTGCAATTCATAATATTATGTACTTTAGAACTAAACTTTCGCTTAACACTTATAGACTAGCTTTCGTAATGAGCGTTGACTACAGCTTTAATTTTACACTTTTAGAAATAGACAGCGTATGTTATAAATATACACTCGCTATTATGGTCACGTATTGCCAGCACTATAACCACGAGCATGTAAAAAACGAGCCACTTATAATCATTTCGGGGCCAAAATTCTATAGGTAGGTACTTTTTATAGAGGAAAATAAACAAATATGACTCATGAATAGAGCCTGGCTTTACCAAGATCGTTGAAAGGATTATTGTTACACAACAGTGGTCTTCTGATTAGCCAGACCATGAATCTGGTTTCTTTATTTATTTAGGAAGGGGAGCATAAGTCAACATCCACCTGCACAAGACTGCTGTTCGACAATCATCATCAACATCATTAGCCTATCGCAGTCCACTGCTGGACATAGGCCTCTACCATTGCACGCCACTTCGATCTATTTTCGGCCTATTGCATCCAGCTCCTTTTACCAGACCAGCGTGGAAGAGGGGTAGCCATGAGCTTGCTGTGCGCCTTTTTGGATGAAATTTCATAATAATTTACTACCTTACACACTAGTGTCATATCCATACATGCCAAAAATGTATGGACTGCACAAATGGCGTAGCGGTTTAAGTGGTCACCTCACCACTACGCTGTGGGTTCGACCCCGCACGGGACACCACTTTGTGTAATCCTCAAATTGTTGTTCTGAGTCTGGGTGTTGTTTGTGTCCTTTGTTCGAATGTTTGTAAAGTCCCCTGCGACACAGGAAATAATGCTAGCGCCTGAGTTGTCTTATAAAACAAAACAACATTTTAAGATTATAACGTCACATCACAAGCACAACAAACAATGGGCAGAATCACCTTGCCGCCGTTTAACATATTTTATTTTTGTAATTATACACACAGATACTAAACAAGTATTTGTGTGTATAATTATACAGAGATATTATACTATATGAATAATATCTCTGTATAATTATATAAGACTGTATATATTTTGTAGTTTCATACGCTTATATTGTACATATATATCATATGCAAATCATTCAGTATAACGACTATACAGGACAACCACTTGAAATCCTTAAGATAGATTATTTTTGAAACAACTGCATTCACAGATTTCTCGAAAAGCTTACCTGAACTGGAAATCGAAAAAGCTAAAAACTCAAGAAATAAATTCCACTAGTCGAAACGGTTCATGTTAAAGCTAAAATTTCTCAAAGAAACATGAGGTCTTACACTCGTCTGTCATACAAGTTATCCATGAAATCTAACAAGGGTTTTAATCAACATTATCTAAGCTAGGAATGTTCACCTTCAACAAGTAACATTTCCATTATCATTTGCTTGCTTCAAGCTTGCTAATTTATCTCTAAGTACTTTGTTGAAGACTTAGATAAGAAAATCATTTTAAATGGCAATAATTTTTCTATGCACATTTCCTTCTTCGACGAGGCGTTGTGACGATGACTCAAAAGTGACGATAACTATAAAATGTTTAACTGTATTTGCGGTGTGGGACTGCAATTTTGAAATTGAAAATACCATTTTGGTAATTTTTATCGGTTCGTTATTATCGGTATCGTTTGGTTTTATTTCCATTTTGTAATTGTGTTATAATGGCGTCTTATAATTAATAATATATATTTTCAACAACACGGTGCTCCTTGTCCACCATAGTAGAATTTCGGGGCTTACTTTAATTAAAATTTCAATGACATATAAACGGGAAGATTAGATGCCCCGTAAGAAGTCCAGACCTGATGCCTTTGGACTATTTATGGAGCCATGTAATGTTATTTACAAAACGTCTTATAAGACAGTGGAACAGCTAAGGGTTGAAGTAGAAAATGCTATTAAGAGCGAAGTAAATTAAAAAAAAAAAGAAAAAAAAAATTGCATCCCGAACGAGAAATATCATTACGAACAACTTATGAGTTAAATTATTAAAATGTAACATACTGTAATTTTAAATAGTTCAAGTAACAGTGTCTCGCTAGGTAATCATTTGGATTTGTTTTTATTTTTGTCATTTTCTATGAAATTTATAGAGAAATTAATCTACATTAAAACCTGTTCCCAATTGGCAAAGATATTGTATAAAACATACACACGGATTAAAAAAAATAAAAAAGTATTAATTTTCGGTTAATCAGATCCAATTGATTCCAAATAATTTGTATCAATTGAAAATGGTTTATTATTTTTTACCACATATCTTTAGAAAAAAGTACAACGACTTGCAAGTTTATTATACTCGTGGTTTTCCCTACGGAATCTGAATATATTCAATAAGTTAGCATACCAATGTAAATGTCCATGTATGATATACTACTATTGAGTTTTTTTTTTTTTTATATTAGCCTACCATAGTGACTCCACTTTGCCTGATGGAAAGCAATAGGTGGAGTCCAAGAGTGGTGGTCACCATCCTCATTGCATGTCTAGTCAATGCAGCATGGTGACCCACACTATGGCGGCCTGGTGCTTTTTCACGCCCCGCTTAAAAGACCTGGGATCAAAGTGGGAAGGAAACACGTGCGCTGGTAGAGAATTCCAGGTTTTACCGATCGGCACAGAAAAGAAGAGCCAAACCGTTTAGTACGGGTACGTATATTTACTATTGAGTTACAAGAAGGGTTAGAAAGCGGTTTCGTCTAAGATAAAATAGAATTCTAAATTGTTATAAGTAGAAAGTAAGTGGGGGCCAAGGAAATTTCAAAGATACATGACGGCTAATGAACGATCGAAATAATTGAAGAAAAATCATGTTCTTCATTAAAAGCAATTTATTGTCACTTCTTCCTGTTCAAAATCGGCTTATTTATTATGGTAAATTGTAGAAAAAGTTACAATTACTTTGTACGTTACACCACTCAATTTATAAACTAGAAGTAGGTATTTAAGTGTCCCACTGTCACTGTTTAAAGTGAATTGTAGTATCGAAACAAGACTTATTGATATTGCATAATTAAGTTAGTTTTATTTTTATAATATAACCCTATATTATGACAGACGCACAGACGAGTCACCTGACGGTAAGTGACAAGTTTTAACAAAGCGCACATACATAAACCTAAATATACTAGTATTTACATGTATAACTGATGCTACTTACATATGGCGAATACATAAAATGTAATTTCTCGGTAAAATTCGGCACAGCATGATAGATAATTATCCTGCATCCCAAGATGCGTTCTCAGTGTGTCCTTCATGTTGAAGACACATCATATCATGTCATAACAAAACCACAATAACTTACCGCAGCAATAAATAGTTAAGCAGGACATGTAAAATTTAGGTGACCTAAATGAGGAACCCAGTTTCAGCCGTTGCCAATATTCCGGCAACTTATTAGTCGGTCTAAATAAGGGGGATGCAGTAAAGGAAATTATCTTGTCCCGTTTAAATGCAATATAATGCAATATTATGTTACGAGAATGCTTCACACGTGCTATTGTAAAATTAAGCATATTCAAGCTTGTATTTGTAAATACAATCACGTGTTTCAGAACAGGCAAAAAGAACATTGTTTAGAACGAGGGATTTTTGCAAACTGGGTTGTGCAACAGTTCCTTACTCTCGTTAACAGTTAAGAATACATTAACTGAGGCTTTAAGGTTAAAATTTGTATTTAGTAATTCCTAGGATTTAATGTAAGAAAAGAAACTCTACATTTCAAATATTATTTTTTTTATGATACGATACACAGACGAACAGACAGGTCACATGTTGGTAAGTCACAATAGGAGAAAAAGAAGACAGGGATGAGGGGCGAGAAAGGGGAGAGGGGGCGAAGGGAGAGTCGGGCCTCCAGTACCCTCACTCACTCGGCAACACAGTGCAAGCATTGTTTGTCTACCGTTTTTCTATGAGGGCGTGGTATTAATCCGGACCGTCGGCAAGAGATGCTATATAAGAATAAGATATGTATATTTATGTAATACTGTATTGCTATTTAGAAAGTTAATCTATACTTATATTATAAAGATGAAATCTTGTTTAAAAAACACTAATTTCTAGAACTGTCAGTCCAGTTATATTCTTTTTGTATCGGGTAGAGTATTTTTTTCAGGAAAAACATATGCTATTAAACATCACGACCCTTAGGAGCGGGACATTGATCACAAACACAGGTGAAACGGCTAGTGTAAATTGAATGATTTAATTGTTCCTTTACAAATGAATCCCATTAATTGTCAGCTACTTGAACATACGGATGGCGTGTGCATGTGTGTGTAGTGTACATAAGTTCTAATTTAAACCCTGACGAAATTAGCTGATTTTAATTTTAACAACGCACGGCAAAACCGCTATATAAAACTCATATAATAAATGTTTAGTAGTAAAGCGGCCTATTAATTAGCTGATCTGAAAACGGATAAGTAACCAGACAATATATACAAGTAATTAGCAGTGCAATATAAAACATTACGCAACATTAGCGGGCTGTAACAAGGCGAACGCATTGATAATTACGTGTTGTTGGTGCACGAGCATTGACGAACGGGCTAGGCTATGCGATCGTTTTCAACGTTAGTTGTACGTATATGTACGTGGTTATTGCCCCGAGTGTGACGGGCGCTTTAGGCAACCATGATTATGTGATGACGGCTTGACTATTGTAAAAATATTTCGCGCTAATCATTGGAAATGAATATTATATCAGACATATAAAATATACCTATTTGATTTTAAAAGCATTATATTTTTTTATGCGAAGGAATAGGACGTGACAACAAATGTGATTGAAACTACGAAGACTGCCGATTAGCGTGCAGTTGAGCGATTGAAATTTTTACGGCACTAATTAAACTCATTACTTGTTACTAAATACGTGATCAAAGTAATAAAATTGTGTTTAAACTGTAACAAACTCCAACCGAGCTTGCATGAATGGATAAAAAACAGTGAAACGGCAGACTCTCACTATTAGCTCTGTCATTGTCACTGTCATTCGGACTGGACACGAACTGCAAGCGATTTACGCGCAGATTGTAGTAAAAATTGTACCAAAATTACATAAGGTACACGGCAGATTTTTGTCCAATTGAAAGCGACATACATATGTATGTAAATAATCTAGTATTACTGCTGCAATAAGTTCATATGTCAGTTGGGTATAAGGATAACCTGACTACGGAAAACACTTCAAATAAACGGCATACGTTAAAAAAGTTGAGTCTACGTTGACGTTTTAACAACTTAGGTAACATATAGAAGGCGTATCTTGTGCTTAGCCAATGTAGTGTTATCTGTGGAAATAATACTTATTACATTAAAAATGTTATTTGAAAATAAAAATAAAAATGTTATATTGTTATTTTTTCCACTCGGTACATTTTGTCCACGGCAGAAATAGAAGCACTACGCTTCATATGTGTAAATAAAAGAAAAATAAAATGACATTTAACTAGTACAGTTTAGCAAAGCAGGGAATCATGCTTATATGTTTTTAAAACCTAGTGACTTTAACGATTAGAAGAGAGTTAATGATTTTCAAACGATGGAACAGTTTTTTTTTAAATTATAATTAAGGACACTCGATTTAATTACAAACTCTTCTTTATACGTCGGGGATCAAAATCGACACAGATAAAATAAATTAAGATTTGTGTTCTTCTCCTTGCGAGTGAAGAAGATGACAAAAATGTAACTTGTTAAAATTGTACTAATAAATCATCTTAGAATAGTAGTGTAGTCCAAGATCCCGGGCCCACCAAACGTTAGTTATTTTCTCAGAAATAAATTGTATGGGATAAAATAGTGTTATATTGCAATTCGAGTGTATGAATATCTGCTGGGCGAGGCCATTTCGCCGGTAGCATGTGCTAAAGGCAGAGTATATACTATATACTCACTACTCTAAGTCCAAGTGCTGAGTTTTGATATTTGGAACTTAGGGAACTATTTCAAAACTTTTTGTGAGCAGCCAGACCAACCGGACGGGCCAAACATCAACCCAAAAACACGTAAAGTGTAGCTATGAATATGAGCGAAAGGTAATTTTTCTACACACCGCTGTCTGATCCATAACAAAGCAGAGCTTTGGTGGACTATGGTCACCAGACTGCTGAGAAACATACTAATATATTTCTAAATAAATACATATTATATATGAATTACACTCAAACACAAAAAAATACTCGTGCTCATCGCACAAATATTTGTCGTGGGTAGGAATCGAACTCACAACCTCTGACTTAACAGTCAAGTTCCCTAGCCACTAGACCAACAGGCCAGCCATCCATTTGTTGGTATTACTGGTACATAAAGTAACATATGTTTATATGACTAAGTTTGCGTAGATTTAGGACCTTCGTTAAGTCGTTTACATGCGATTCCACACACTCACTGAAAACGATTACATTGCTGCTGCTTTCAAAAGAGGACAGCTAAGGCAATTCAATATAATGAAAAAAAAATTGAGAGAAAAGAAAGCATTTATGAAATATGGTGATTTCGTCATATTACTGACTAAGGTCTAGAAGAGCCGCCCGGAATATGTTTTTTGTGTTTCAGGTTAGCGAAAAATGATCGTACTTAACATGTAGCAAATAAAATGTTTGATGCCATTGCAATGGAACGTTAAAGCGCTTTTAAAGTCCAATAAAAGTTCAGTAACTCGCAACGATCAGCACTAAAGTTCAATCCAGTAAATCGAGCATTACAAACTGGCCAAGCCTCATAAGCAAAAGTACCTCATGTGTATTCCTGTAACAAAGAGGGTGATTATCTCAGTGCGGGGCCAGAGCTCGGCACGCGTATGTCTGTTCGCGATCAGCTGTTAGACGGGGTCGATGAACGCCATGGCCGGTGAATAACACCGTCCGATACAAAACGCACCGGTGTCAATGTACTTGCTAAGAAATCCGGGGTCAACTCAAAATGTGCGGATAAATCTTGCATACACGATGCGAGTACCGAAATGGGTTGTCAAATCATTCGCTGAGTCAGCTCAGCATTCAGCGCATATCGGGTGTTAGAAATATTATACGCAGTTTCTTTGTACTAGACCGTCATTCTCAAAAACGGAGCTAGAGGCAACAGGAAAATGTGCTACATCGCTATTATTAAGTTGCTATGGACTCTTTTGGTGTTTGAATGGAGATAAAAAATAAGTTCGCATATATTTGAGGTTTATAATGTCCATTTAATTCAGGATTAAATATATATTTGATGAAAGAAACTATTTGCAGTAAGGAAAGTTGTAATTAAGTTAGTAATACAATTTCGCAAACATTTATATAAAGTACTTCAAATATATATATACATATATTATACAATTAATTAATACTTGGAAGACAAGTTATCCTAATAATTTAATATTATATCCTCAAATATTGACAGAAAATTTGAATATAATATTATTGTATAATTCTCTGCAGTGATTAGTTTATATAACATTTATATTGCTAGCGTCTGCTAAGCTGTCTGTAGCTAATGTTTGGTAATAGTAGTATTGTATAACGTACTATATTTGCTGCTATTTGCCACTAGGCAGAACATGTTGTGCCAGCCTATTTATAAAAACATCTACTGAAGTATTTTAACCGTGTTCTTATTATTAATCGTTAGAGTGAGCTTATCAGAAAATAACAATTTCTTTCAAACATCCTTTGAATGGACAGAAGTGTAATGATTACCGCGGGGGATTGGTTCCTGGTGCAAATAGTTTAAAGAATCTATACATTTTTATGTTTAAACATATAAAGTTATATCATCATATACATGAATAAATATATAAGTATATACATTTAAAAACAATTACAGTTATGAAAGTATAACAAGTAATAATAAGAGTCAGTAACTTAATTTAGAAATAATACTATATTATAAGTAAAACAGATAGCATTCGAATGTACAGTAATGTAATAAAGTAATTACATACATTTAAATAGTAAGAGTTTGATGTACAAATAAGATATATGTATTTATTTTATGTATGTCGACTACGCCAATTAAGCAATAACGCACAGGTTTAGGTTAAATAAATGCGAATACTGGTTGATATTGGTAGGTTATATCAATACTTTCAAAACTGAAAAGGCGAAAAAAAAAACAATATTTATAGTTATAACACTAAACAAATACATATGAGTAACTTTTTTATAAAAAAAATAAATATAAACTTTTATCTTTCCATGGACTAGCCACCATACCCAGGGGGTTCCACACGTTAAAAAAAAAAGTCGCCATCACGTTCAGCTTTACGTACGCCTTAAAAAAACCGGATACTGAATCATTATAAGGAAAAACTATACTTTATATACACTACCGTCCAAAAGTTTGGAAGCACACCTGATTTCAAACAAAACAAAAGATTGCCGACTCCCTGCGGTAAATAATAGCAATAAAATAAAGTTTTATGACCTTTTGTGATTTTTTAACACAAAACAAAAGGATTACTAGTGCATATTCCTTGAGTTTTAACAAATTCCTGGATTTTGACGAAACACGTGTTTTATTACTTCATCCGCCGGGGACTTTCTTTCATGCATTGATGCGGTTTTATTGAAAATATTTTGTAGTTTTATCTTTTTTGGACCTTATTTAGTCACACTTGAGCATTAGAACGCGAAGGTTGTGATATTAACATCGTCTGTATTCAAAAGATTTCGACTACTTCCTTGACCGTCTTTTTTTATTGAAAATGGCAAAACGCAAGCAAATCACACTTGAACAGCGAAGCGCTATTTGTACTCTGCGTGAGGAAGGCTACAGTGAACGCCAAATCGCAAAAAAACTCGGAATTTCTTGTAAAGGTGTCCACTACACCCTCGCTAGAAAAAAAGAAACTGGCAAAAATGAAGATAGAAAAAGGTCTGGTAGGCCCAAATCCACTACAAGTCAAGAGGATAACTTCATCAGAGTTCTTTCTAAACGGAATCGTCGCTTAACTGCACCACAAATTACCGCATCTCTGAATGAAACGCGAGGAACACCCGTGTCAATAACAACAGTTAAAAGACGACTACTGTCTGCGGGGCTAAGAGGTTGTGTTGCAGTTAAAAAACCAAAACTAACAATTCGGCATAAGAAAAACAGACTAGAATGGGCAAAGGAACATAAAAACTGGACAATAAACCAATGGAAAAAAGTTCTTTGGAGTGACGAATCGAAGTTTCAGATTTTCGGGTCCAATAGACGTGTTTTTGTGCGCCGATCTAAAGGAGAGAGAGCTTCAGAAGCTTGTACAGTGCCTACTATCAAACATGGTGGTGGTAATGTCATGGTTTGGGGGTGTTTCGGCAACAATAAACTCGGAAGTCTTGTGAGGATAACCGAAAAACTAAACAAGGAACGCTATTTGAAAATTCTTAAGGATTTCGCCATACCCAGTGGACTGAATCTTATTGGTCCTGGGTTCGTTTTTCAGCAAGATAACGACCCGAAACATTCGTCCAAACTGTGCCAGAACTTTTTAAGGAAGAAAAAAGATGTGAAAATCATGCAGTGGCCGTCTCAATCACCTGACCTTTCTCCCATTGAACTTGTTTGGGATGAACTAGATAGAAGGGTGAAAAATCAATCTCCTACGAGCTCAGAACATTTGTGGCAACTATTACAGAGCGAATGGAAGAAGTTAGATGAACAGTATTTTATGAAATTAATTAGTAGGATGCCTAGAATATGCGAGAAGGTAATTAAAGAGAGGGGTGGACACTTCGATGAAGCTAAAATTTAATTTAATTTTTATATTACTTATTTAATTTCATTGTTGTAGAAGTGTGTTTTGTCTATTTTTTTAATTCTGTATCAATAAAAAAAATTTAAGATGGCTTACTTTTATTTTATTTGATTTTATCTTGTTGCTTCCAAACTTTTGGACGGTAGTGTATGTACCCGATTACTCATTTCTTAAATAAAGATTCTTAAAAATTAGACTCGATCGTACATACAACTTGCGTGGGATCAGACGATTCTATTGCTTAGAGGGCGTTGTTTACTTCTCTATAAAATATTCAATCGATGTTTGTGGCCCATATATTTATATTTAATGACATCATTGAAGCTAACACGTTAAACGGCTGTGCCTAACACTTTACAACTAATGACAATAGAAAGAAAGGTCTTAGTAGCATATTTTTACTTATATTTTTAATATAATAATATATTAGACTAGATACCGACTGCAGCGCCATCTGCCAGGCTGATTTGTGAATCTAAACCATCCAGGGCGCCACCCAAACGCATACAAAAAAAATCATTCAATCGGTCCAGCCGTTCAGGAGAAGTTCAGTGAAATAAAATTCTATTCTACGAAGCATGCCTTTTAGGTTTTGTCTTCTGAAGAAAATAACACAACTAGAACCTCATAGTACTTTTAATTGTTTTTCAAAGTATTCAGTCACGACGTAGCTTAATACACTTTTCCATTCGCTCAAACCAGTTATTATAACATTTATTCCACGCTAAAGTGGGGGTGTTCAAAATGGCTGACTTGAAAGCGTCGACTGCTTCTTCGCCGGACTGGAACTGGAACCTTTGACCACGAAGACTTTTCTTAATTTTAGGAAATGTCTCTTAGGTCAGGACTGTATGAAGGATGGTCAAGAATTTCTACTTTTTCCTGCTTCAAATACTCAATCGTTTTACAAGCGCTGTGTGAGCTTGCGTTGTCATGGTGCAGGATGATGCGTTGCTTTGAGTTAGATTTTCGAAGTTCGGCGATGACTTGTGGTAAACAAACTGTGGTATACCACTCTGCGTTAACCGTTCTACGATCTTCAAGTGCAATAGTCGCAACATGGCCGGTTTTCCTAACGAACGTGGCCACCATCTTCTTTGAAGTGCTTCGAGAACGAAAACCTTTAGTCGGCTTTGGCTCGTCCTGAAAGACCAGATTGTAGATTGTTGTTTGGAATCAGGATCGTAGGCATAGATCCAAGATTCGTCACCACTGATGATGTTGTAGACGTGATTTGACTCTCCTCGGTTGAACCTTTGCAGAGTTTTCTTACACCATCTGACGCGGGCCGCCTTGTGATTGTCGGAAAGCAGATGCGGTATCCAACGGCAAACTAGCTTTCTCACACCAAGCGCTTCATGCAAGATCTTTTGAATGGTTGTCCCTGAGATGCCTAATAGAGCCTCTATCTCTCGATACGTCACATGACGATCTTCGAGAATTAGTTGTCTCACAGCAATGATGTTATCTTCAGTGAAGGCGGATTTTGGGCGTCCTTCGCGAGATTTGTTACTAACACTAGTATGTCCACGCTGGAATTCTAAATACCAGCGTTCGACAGTCCGCAGACATGGGGCTTCAACACTGAACACAGATGTTAGCTCTTCAAAACACTGAAGCCGTGTCAGGCCTCTTCTAAAGTTGTAGAAAATTATTGCATAAACATTTTCCTTAGAAATATTCATTTTCGTACGTAACCTGACAGATTCCAATCGACGCTGTGACTAAACAATAGCATTAATCCTAATACTTTCAACTGTTTTGAGATTCAAAATTTAAACACATTCGAATATAGAACAGTTCCAAATTCAAAATTGCCGGGAAATATGGAAGCGACAGAACTTAAAAGGCATGCCTCGTATATTGTTTCATTGAATTATTTATTTGACTGTTACGCACTTCATCACATTCAGCTTATTCGGTACATAGATAAAATCTATTTTTTTTTATACTATAGGGGACAGACGAACAGACGAGTCACCTGATGGTAAGTGACATTCGCCGTCTATGGACACTTGCAACTCTTGTCGTAAGTGCTCTGCCTGCCTTTAGGGGTGATGAGGGATGGGGGATGCGGGGAGGGGAAAGAACAGAGGGGGGATGAGGGGATGTGAAAGAGGAGAGGGAGGATGAGAGGAGAGGAAAGAGGAGAGGGGAGTTGGGCCTCCGGAAACCTCACTCATTTCGGGGTAATGCAACGCAAGCGTTACTTCACAACCGGTTTTCTTTGAGGCAGTGGTACTGCACCGGTCGAGCCGGCCATGGCTCTACCACTTTTAATAACAACCTTTTTTTGCAATAGCTGCACGTTTTCGGCCTTCTACAACGACGGATATTGTATGAAAAACAAAGCAATCGAGTTCAAATTAATTTCATAATAACTCGCCTAAAAAAAACCTAAGAGGTTTAATATATTAAGATTATATTTGTCGATTTAGAATAAGAATGTTAGATTTTGTGCGCTTATATACATCTAAAATCCTAATCAAGTATAATATCAATGTAAATCTATATATGTAGATATATAAGAAGTACAAAAATGACTCTCTTTCCTTTAGGATCAAATATTCTCCCGTGATCGTATTCCGAGTTATCGAAGATGTGTGCGAGCCTGCAAATTACAGTAGCAAAATACTATAAATTGGAGATTGTCAGAGGAAATCAAATCTAGAAAAAAGAATCAGCGGCTCATATCTATTTCACTCCAATTTATTTCAGTGACAAGAAAACGTGACGTGTTCCATTTCGTTATGATCGGTCACGTTTCCATGACAGATCAGAAAGATCTAGCTCGTTAGTACAGCTTCTTTCATAAAGTGTAATATTCAGTATTTTATAACAAAATAGCAAATTGATTTAAAATTATATAAATCACTTATGTGACGCTACATTCAAATATAAAGCTACTTAAAATTTGGATAAACAATTTTAAAACGTGTTTATACGATTGTATATTACATATACAATCAAATAAACAGTAAGTAAACAGTGGTAGAGCCATGTTTAGGCACAAATAGGCCAAACTCCAGGAGGCCCAACTCCCCCTCTCCCCTTTCCTCACCCCCCATTGCCACTCTCCTCTTTCCTAACTCCTTCTCTCTTCTTCCCCCTCCCCGCATCCTCCATCCCTCATCACCGTCAAAGGCGGGCAGCGCACTTACGAATCTTGAGTTGCAGGCGTCCATGGACGGCGGGTTGCCGTCATCCGGGCACTGTATGTCCGTATATACACATGTATTCACGACGATCTTAGCCGCCGTCTAAAACACCCACGGCTTAATTATAAATAATGTATTATATTTACAACTTTAACAAAAGGAAGTTAACGAACACAATTGTTTGTCACCTAGTCAGTTGTAAAATTAACTTGCAGAACACCGAGTACCAGCAGCAAATATCATAAATTACAGATTATTTACTGACTCATTCGATGAGTTAAATCTTTAATTTTATAATTATCTTAATCATCAGATATAACCTTATTCGAAGGGGTGTTCAGACTAATAATACATCTATTAGTCTGAACACCCCTTAAATAGAATAGAATAGAAAACCGCACAAAGAATGACGCTTACGCCTTATTTACTTACATATTATTTATTAGTTACCTGAATCATCAAAACCATTTATAGCATTGTTTATATAGCTATTATAGTAATTTATCTTTGAACAAGTCAATAGATTGTTTACATTTATTTATCAGAGCTTCCATGTTTAGTTATTTATACAACTCTGAGTTCCAGCGGTCGATTAACCACATACATGGTATTTCTTGGCTGTTTTATTTCCTCTTAAACCATCCCGTCTATACATATACAAACAATTACAATTCATATAAATGAGAATATAATAGAACTTCATTACGTACATTAGCTGTTTATTTTATCATTGGATCACATCACGGAGTAAATACGATTACTACGTTTATTCACATATACTAACCACTGGCCATAAGCATATAGGTCGTCAGCGTCAGTCCTTGAATATTTTTGACTCGCGACTGACTGACTCTCATTCCCATCTCAGCCCAGTCAGTATTCACATTATCTTAATAGCATTGCGGTTACTACCGAACTAAAAAAAAAGAACTATGTCTAAAAGTGAAGATCTATACAAATATTAGCGGTTTTCACAAAGATCCCCTTTTCATCACACAAAAAGTCCGCATATTATTCTTGTGCCGGTTAATTGTATAGAACGCACGAAAATGTTATTATCGATTATGTTAAACCTGACATTTAGGTCAAGCGACTCGGTGCGATGACATTGGTGAGACAGGTGCAAAAAAACAAGGCTTAGTGGCGCCCTCATTTATACCTCCAACAATAATTTGTAACGATGACACATTACTATAGCTAGTTCGCACTAAAATGAATACTTATGATAATGCTATTCGTTAAGCAGATACGCAAAAAAATAAATTTTATTAAAGGCCGTATGACCACTGAGGATCTTTTTTATACCAAAAAAAATAGTATATTTATGTATTATTTGAAAGTATAAATGGATTTAAGAATCAGTAAAGGTGTTGTTTTATTAAATTATGTATCAAGAACATGTTTTCTAACATATTATTAAAAAAATCCTATTATTGTTTATCTATGCACATTATGAAGAGGTCCTGCCTCGTTCTATTAGTTAGATAAATGTTGGTATTTGATGCGAATCTGCCTACCCTTTGAGAATATCTATGCGTGTGGCGTAGTCTACGCCGCGTTGAAGGTGGGTGGATAATCTTAAAACGTTTACCTTTTATAACTTTCTACAGAGTACAATCGACACTGACATGGTACCATCTGGTGGGCAACCTTTAACAGTGGTATCAAAAGGTTAACTTTTAAATGCGTAATGCCTTACACAGTCAGCATTAACCTTTGAAACACAGTATATTGTGCTGACATAAACTGGCCATTAAACCCTTATTTTATTTTATTCGACGAAGGTGTCTTTATTCATTGATAAATGTTTTAAGATATAACAATTCAAACTCGATGTTGTGTTGTTTGAATACGTCGAATCTTTCTTGCCAGCAACCAGTTTTAACTATCTAATGTACAGTGGGAAGTATAATGTGTGCAATATTTTTTGAGCCATTTACTTTTATGACATTTTAACAAATTTCAGAAACAAGAAGGTTCTTAATTCGAGTGGAAAGAATACAGATCATGATATAGGCGAATTGAGTTGTGGTTTTATCATGTTCTCCAACACGAAAAAGATGGATCCAACGAACAAACGATGTGACCGTGGCCCAACAGTTGATGCTGGAAAGTTGTATATACATATATGTCGTGGCCAGATCATAGAATAAATCACTTCATGAATATGCCAAACATTTCATAGAATAGGCATATTTCATGAAATGTTCGGTCACATCATGTTCAGCCAAGGCCATTCAATAAATCAGTGTTTCACGATATGAACAACCATACGCATGACCAATTCTTAATAAAGTCAAACAATAGTTTATATCATAAAATAATTATATAATCAAACGTTGAAGTTTAAACGATATGGTCAGTTTTAGGCGCATACATCATGATGTGGTCAATTCTATGCTACAGGCATACATACATACATATTATACTACGTAGTAGGAGATACGGTAATTCAACTTGTCTTAGCTAGATGAAGGTAATGCATTTTGGATCTTATACTACATATAATTTAATAGATATCGTAAAATTTAGTTTAAAAAAATCAGAGCGAAAATCTTTACTTCTTCACGATGCTGAAATCCTATTTCATAGATATCTGATCCACGTTTTACACAAGATTCATTGATGCATTTTGCAATGTCTTATATTATTAAAAAGTAATAAAGAAAAGAAAAATAGTTACTTGTCGTGATTCTTTTCATTAGATGTCTTGAATCATCTTTAATAAACAAGACAATAAGTATGAGTGGTCTGCTGGTCTAGTGCTTAGCGATCCTGATTGCGGAGCTCGAACTCGTGGGCTGGATTTCCCCACGGTACAAAAAATTGTGTGATCAACAAATAGTTGTCGCGGAGGAGGGTGTTCTTTGTGCCTGTTGTTTGCTAAGTCAACGGCGACACAGGAAAACGTAGTAACAATGATAACTATAACTGTATAAACGTGTGAATAAAAAAGCATTCAAAATATTGAAATGTATAGTAATTAAAGAGCTCAATGGTTAAGTCCGAAGCCTCGGCCTTCACGCAACTGGGCACTCAGTCTTGACCTGTCCGCGTTTCAAGCAGGGTCAAGGCAAGTTTTGTTTTATAATTTTTTTATATTGGTATTATTCCATGGTATTCTCGTAAAGCATGATGAAGAATATGTTTGTCATTGTAATAATTAAAATTTTTATCATTTTATTTTTCGTCGTCTTTTTTATATTTTAATTTTCCTTTAATTTGGAAAATTTATTATTATAAGTTATTGAGAGATTACATCAATTGTAAATATTGAAGTTTTCTAGTGAAGTCAATGAACATGTACAAATTAAATTCATGAATGGGAAGTAATTAGAAAGTATTTTTATTGGCACCACATAGTTATATCATAAAACCATTTGGCAATCCAACTACGTATTAAGAGACCGCGACCTAACCTTAAGAGTCTACGACTCAGACATCGATTAGATTGTTAAAATGATAACCACTGCAAGTTCACAATATTATTAACTGAATTCAAACAGGATATTCTCAATTCGTTTTTTTTTTGTTACCTCAGAGTTCCGTTTTTTTTTTTTTTAATCGATAAAAAACGAGCAGACAGGTCACCTAATGGTAAGTGACTACCGCCGCCCATGGACACCCGCAACTCAAGGGTCACAATTGCGTAGTCGGCCTTTAATGGTACGGAACTCCACATCGGATCAAAGCAAAATTCTTAAATAACTAAAATTGCTTTGTTTATATGTGTTGTTGGTAACTGACTACTGGAAAAGAGGGTACGTCAGCACCCCCTTTTGGAATGTTTGAATTATATCGTGTAAGGTATCGTATGAAAAAGCTTATTGCGATTGAAAGTATTGCGGAAAAGAATTCGAAGGGCACACTGAAGGCGGTTATCAACTTTTTTTTAGTCAATTATTTTAATGACAAACGGGCAAACGAGCAGACAGCTCACCTGATGGTAAGTGACAATCACTACTAATGGACACCCAAAACTCAAGAGTTGATAGTGCGCTACCCGCCTATAAGAGTGATGAGGGTGGGGGGGAAGTGAAGAGGTTGGGTTTGGGTCTTCAGTACTCATTCACTTACTTAGTAAATACTAGGCAAGTATAGTTTGACAACCGCTTATCTGTGGTATCACTCTGATTTGGCCAACCCATTCGTACCTAAGCTTGGCTCTTCTACGTTAAAATGAACACAGTTGTACAAATATTGTATATAAAATGGTATTTATTTTTGCCAAGGCCCGATATTTTGGGTAGGTGGTAGGTAGGTGATAGATCACAGCTATTTTTTTTTATTATTTAGTTTTTGTTTTTTTAATATTCATAGACCAGTCTCAACTAACTAAGGATTCGAGAACCTCTTCCTTTTTGAAGTCGGTTTAAAAGGCACCAGACTTTCTTGACGTCACCTAAACGTAAACATAAGTAATATGTTATCGTAAATGTGTGTAATCAGTCATTTTATAATTCAAGTATACACGTACAATTTCTAGGAAATGAATATAATACCTAAAACTTTTAAGGATATGTTTGAAATAAATTGTATACATAATTTTATGGAATTATATACATTTTTTTTATGCGATAAGGACAAACGAGCAGACGAGTCACCTGATGGTAAGTGATAACCGCCGCCCATGGACACGCGCAACTCAAGAGTCACAAGTGCGTTGCCGGCCTTTTAGGTAGGAGTACGCTCTAAAAATAAATACAAATAAATACTCACTAAATATAACCCGTTAACTTCTATTAAATGTTTATTTACATATTCAGTCTACTGTATCCAATAATTATATGGCAGGTATAATGAATGTACACAATTCCAAGTAAGAATCGTACATTACGTACAATACCTAGGAAATAGTTCGTTTCCTAGTTTTGATAAAATAAATTCTATTATATGTCCAGCCGTATTTTTTTATATTTAGGACGTAATAAAATATAACCTTCTTGCAAAGTCGCGTAAAAAAAAGCATCTTAGTTTGCACCACGTAAAGAAATACCTACTTGGTATCGATTCGCAGTATTGTACAATATGATAATATTATGCGGTTATTTAACCTATACCGCTGCTCATTTTAAGTCTCATCGAATACATTATTATAACGAGTACAGTTCTAGAAACTTCTAGCTGCTTGGCAAATTAGAGATTCAAGAGATCTTAGTTTATTCTGAGTTTAATTAAGCTTCTGTAGATTAACGATGTATCTTAAGAAATACCTTCTTCTATCTCACGAAATACTAACTCAAGAAAATCTATTTAAATAGTTAAAGGAGTTTTTAAGACATTGCATTTTTTTTATTTTTTATTCACGCATTTTATGAAGGTATTGTGCTCTCGTTAACGAACCCAGCAAATTGAGATAAGGCACTAAATAACAAAAGTCTTATTGACTTCTTTGAATCGAAAAAAAAAACACAACACGTGTTATAAATTATCTACAAAAAACCAACACACGTTTAAAAACTAATACATACATACATATTAACAAAAAAACAACACATGTTTAAAAATCACTACATACATACATATTAATAAAAAAAAAAACAATGTATTCAATATCACCTATAAGGAATATATAGACTCAGAGAGAGTGTATTTCTTACATTGTTTTTATGATGTAAGGTGACAGACGAACAGACGGTGGTACACGTATGGTGAGTGACAACCGCCGTCTATGGACTCCTGCATTTCAGGTCGAAAGTATGCTGCCCGCCTTTGAAGGGAGCATGAGAGACGGGGAAAGAGGAGTGTAGGAGTTGGGCCTCCGGTTGTATGTATACCGGTTTTCTGTGAGACCGTGGAATTTACTCCGACCGAGCCGGCCCGTTTGTGCATAAGCACGACTCTCCTACGGTACAAACAGACCTAAATTGAACTGAATATTTACCTAAATAATAAAGGATATAAGGTTAATGAACTTCATGGATTTAACAAAACAAGGATTTTCATGGATTTATAAATAAACATAACAAGAGTGTACAACACCACATTGTTTTTTTTTTTTTTTTTTTTTTTTTTTTTTTTTTTTTTTTTTTTATATTAGCCTACCATAGTGACTCCACTTTGCCTGATGGAAAGCAATAGGTGGAGTCAAAGAGTGGTGGTCACCATCCTCATTGCATGTGTAGTCAATGCAGCATGGTGACCCACACTATGGCGGCCTGGTGAGATGCTTTTTCACGCCCCGCTTAAAAGACCCGGGATCATAGTGGGAAGGAAACACGTGCGCTGGTAGAGAATTCCAGGCTTTTACCGATCGGCACAAGAAAGAAGAGCCAAACCGTTTAGTTCGGGTACGTATATTTTCGACGCACAAACGGTGACTCCTCAGGCCAGCACGTGTAGTCCTGTAGAGGAAGGGAGAAGGTGGGACCAATTGGAAGAGCTCATCAGAACACTCCCCGTGATGTAGGCGATAGAGGACTGCCATAGAGGCGACATCTCTTCGCAACTGCAGAGGCTCAAGAGACTGGGTGATCTCAGGACAGTCGATAATGCGGACTGCGCGCCGCTGCAACCGATCGAGAGCGTCAAGCAAATACTGCGCATAGCCGTCCCAGAGATGAGAGCAGTACTCCACGCAGGAGCGAACCTGGGTCTTGTACAAAAGACACAGTTGCTCGGGCGAGAAGAACCGTCTCACCTTGTTCAAAACGCCGAGCTTACGCGAGGCCGCCTTAGTGACACTCTCGATGTAATCGCGCGGATTGAGATCCCGGCAAATATCCATACCCAGAATACTAAGCCTATCCTGCAGTGGCAGTTGAGTGCTCTGAAGAGTAGGAAGGGGAAGGAATGGAGACTTTTTGTTAGAGAACACACACGCTTGTGTTTTCTTGGCGCTGAACTCGACCAGATTCTCACAGCCCCATTGGGAAATGCGGCTCAAGACCCGGTCGAGCTCAGCGACAAGCTCCTGTCGTTTTTCCTCAACGTCTGCCAGCTTGGCAGTAGGATGCCCAAAATATCGCCCGTGCACTGTACTGTCGTCTGCATAACAATGTATATTGCCAAGGGCCAACATGTCATTGATATGCAGAAGAAACAGCGTAGGCGATAGGACGGAGCCCTGAGGTACACCAGCGCTTACCTCGTGGAAGTCTGAGGCCGCACCGTCGCAGAGAACCCTAATGCGGCGCTTTTCGAGGAAGGCAGCAACCCAGTTGCAGAGTTTAGGTGGCAGACCAAATGCAGGAAGTTTGGAGAGAAGCGAGCGGTGCCACACCCTATCGAAGGCCTTGGCAATGTCGAGGCTGATGGCCAAGGACTCCCCATGCCTATCCATAGCCTCACCCCAAAGGTGTGTGACGTACGCTAGAAGATCACCCGTGGATCGGTTCGGCCGAAAACCATATTGCCGATCATTTAACAAGGAGTGATCCTCTAGGTGGCGGATTAGTTGGGTGTTGATGATCCGCTCGAACACCTTACAGAGTATGGAAGTGACGGCTATAGGTCGGTAATTGGCTGGATCGGAGCGGTCGCCTTTTTTGGGAATGGGTTGAACATTCGCTTCTCTCCAGGCCTCCGGAACAATTCCTGAGGAATAGGACAGGCGATACAAGCGCGTTAGTACGGGAGACAACTCAGGTGCACAGTTCTTAAGAACCACCGCCGGAATACCATCGGGTCCACTGGCTTTCCGGACATCGAGTGACCGAAGCTCCGCACGGACATCCCTCTGCCGGATGCGAATATCCCGCATTGCGGAGTCGCAGGACGCAATGGTGGGCGTGTGCGCGCAACTGTCATCGATTCGGGAGTTAGCCGCAAAGAGGTCAGCTAGTAGATTCGCTTTCTCTTGCGGCTCGTGGGCCAGTGATCCGTCAGGGTAGTTCAACGGCGGCAGCGAAGGTTGGCAATAGTTGGACTGCACGGCTTTGGCCAATCGCCAAAACTTACGGCTACCCGTAGGGTACGCGACGAGTTCTTGACCAAACCGTGCAATGCGCTGGGCATCTGCTCTGATGTAAGCCCTCTTGCATTCCCTAGTGGCTCTGTTTAGTGCTGCTTTTAGGCGATCAATGTCTGGGTCACAATGTGCGCGGGCCCTGATCCATGCGCGGTAGGCCGACTGCTTTTGAGCAACGGCCCGGATGCACTCGCGATTGAACCAGGGACGGGTCTTCGAGCTGGCGACTTCACTGTAGGGGATATAATACTCCATACCGACAGTGATTTCGTCAGTCACGGCAGACACACTTTGCGACAGATCCCTATCTTTAAAGCAGCGTTGAGCCCACGGGATGGATGCAAAATATTCCCGCATTCCATCCCAGTCTGCTGACGAGTAGTGCCATAACCGCCGCCTTGTTACCACAGGTCGTGGAGGCGTAACTAGAGGCACTGAGGTCGACACCAGGCAGTGGTCGGAGGATCCCAGAGGGGCGAGAACCGATACGCTGTACTGCGCTGGGTGATTCGTCAGCAGTAGGTCCAGCAAAGAGGGCGCTTGACCCGTTATGTCTGGTATCCTGGTGGGCTGGAGTACCAGTTGGGTAAGGTCATGCGTGAGAGCAAATGCGTGGGCAGTTCGACCAGCGTGGTCAGTTTTGGAAGATCCCAGCCAGGACTCATGGTGGGCGTTAAAATCTCCCAAAAACACCAGTTCGGCGGTCGGAAACTGCTCCTGCGCTTTATCCGCTGCTTGACTCAGGTGGTCAAAGAGTCGAGTTGTCTCGGAGTCTCCGGAATGGGAGCGATAGAGGCACACGTAAATCCGGCTCGTAGAGCCAAAATCCACGTGGAGCCAAAGGATGGAGAAGGATGTGTCTTCTAGGCAGTGCAGACGGCGACAACAAACATCCGCCCTGATGAAAAGGCACACTCCAGCCCTTGCGAGGAAGCACTCCTCAAGCACGTAGCCGGGATAGTGGAGATATGCCGTGTCGGCAGGGCGGCGTATTTGTGTCTCCGTGAGAAAGAGCATGGCCGGCCGAGCCGTCTCGAGGTGTTGGTGTACGGCGCTGAGGTTTGCATGGAGTCCACGTATGTTAGTGAACTCCACCTCAAAAAGCGGGTTGGTGGGAGAGGAGGATGCCGCTGTAGGACCACTTTTCTTTTTTTGAGCTGCCATGATAGAAGAGGAAGGGGGCGTAAAAGGCATGACAGTCATCGTGGCAATGTAAACTGAGACTAAAAATGCTGTGTCATCATGTATTGGTGAAGCATGACGGTGACCGAACCGCCGGACGGAAGGGCCCCCGTACCCTCCCGGAAGTGGTCGCCGGGTCCCACCATCCGGTCACCAACCGGCACGACGAGCCACTCCGTGGATTATGCGCGACCTGACGGGGCAGCCTCCCAGGGTGGTTAGCCGTGGTTGGGCCCCTCTCTATGCCGCGGGCGGCCAGCGGCGCCACCGTTTCTACGGGTCTCCCTGGCCGACGGTTCGATCCACGCCACCCTCACAATGACTCTACAGCACTCCACTGCTCACACACATACCACGATAACTGTCACCCCTGCATCGATGTGGGCCTCCGGTCTCTCACTCACCAGCGAAAGGCGACACCACGAATGTTGTCACTTTAGGCTGGTATTCTGTGAGAGGGTAGTACTGCCCCGGTCGAGCCGGCCCATTCCTGCTGAATAAATCAGCGTGGCTCTACTACCTGCAGATTACTACCTATTGTTTACAAAGTAATACCTATACTAGCACATGGTGTATATATATATTTATTCAGTATGTAAGTATGCACAATGCAACATGATTCATAGACTTTACAAGGCTTCGCAAGTACTGCGCGGCATTGGATCCGCGAAAATGGTGTAAGATCGTCATCGACTATGAATATACATATTTACAATGTAAACAGAGCTTATATTGACATAAGTTTTATCTTCATTTTATGTAGTTTTGTTTATACAGCTCATTAGTCTCCATAACCGTGTTTGAACATCTAAAGGATATGTAAGTTTACACTTGGTACTTTGGTTCATGAAATATTTTTTAAATTCAGCTATTTTGTGTCAGTAACCAGGGAGTTCTATTTTAACATATGCTAAAAAATTCATCAGTTTCTCCGAGCCTAGTAGGACAATTGTATGCATGCAGTCTGGAAACATTATCAGCCTTCTAAAAGCTTTGGAAAAGCTAGACAAGAAAGTCGTGCCACATTGTAGGTTTAGTATCTTTTTGTAGGAGTAGTGATTATGGACACACATAGTTGACCAGAGTTTAACTTTAGTCACAGATGGATGAAATATCTAATACAGGATGTAAACTTATAGAAACTGTGGCAATATACAAGCACTAATCGTCATTTAATAAGATAAAAAAACGATTACAGCAAACTGAAAATCAATGGTGTTCTCGGCTTGAAACCGTCTGCCACAGTTGACGTTAACAGTTTCGGAGATAAGAGATCTCCCTACCTTAAGCCTATTTATAAAGAAATCGCCTTCGAATCTTAATCCTGTACTCGGACTGACAAAGTAGAATTGCTATACATGCAGTTAAACGCTTTGATGAATGGAGAGTGTATTCTTCAGTCTTCTGTATAACCTGCCAAAATGGTCTATGGTAATGTACAGTAAAAATTAAAACCTGAATATTTACCTGAAAGTATTTAATGTGTATTTTATACATATTGTTTTGTAGTATTTTAATGTGACTTTACTAACTTTTATTGAGTGCCAAATTTATTTTTATCATCAATGATGAGTAGTACTCATATGTATATATATATGTACATATGTATATACACTACCGTCCAAAAGTTTGGAAGCACACCTGATTTCAAACAAAACAAAAGATTGCCGACTCCCTGCGGTAAATAATAGCAATAAAATAAAGTTTTATGACCTTTTGTGATTTTTTAACACAAAACAAAAGGATTACTAGTGCATATTCCTTGAGTTTTAACAAATTCCTGGATTTTGACGAAACACGTGTTTTATTACTTCATCCGCCGGGGACTTTCTTTCATGCATTGATGCGGTTTTATTGAAAATATTTTGTAGTTTTATCTTTTTTGGACCTTATTTAGTCACACTTGAGCATTAGAACGCGAAGGTTGTGATATTAACATCGTCTGTATTCAAAAGATTTCGACTACTTCCTTGACCGTCTTTTTTTATTGAAAATGGCAAAACGCAAGCAAATCACACTTGAACAGCGAAGCGCTATTTGTACTCTGCGTGAGGAAGGCTACAGTGAACGCCAAATCGCAAAAAAACTCGGAATTTCTTGTAAAGGTGTCCACTACACCCTCGCTAGAAAAAAAGAAACTGGCAAAAATGAAGATAGAAAAAGGTCTGGTAGGCCCAAATCCACTACAAGTCAAGAGGATAACTTCATCAGAGTTCTTTCTAAACGGAATCGTCGCTTAACTGCACCACAAATTACCGCATCTCTGAATGAAACGCGAGGAACACCCGTGTCAATAACAACAGTTAAAAGACGACTACTGTCTGCGGGGCTAAGAGGTTGTGTTGCAGTTAAAAAACCAAAACTAACAATTCGGCATAAGAAAAACAGACTAGAATGGGCAAAGGAACATAAAAACTGGACAATAAACCAATGGAAAAAAGTTCTTTGGAGTGACGAATCGAAGTTTCAGATTTTCGGGTCCAATAGACGTGTTTTTGTGCGCCGATCTAAAGGAGAGAGAGCTTCAGAAGCTTGTACAGTGCCTACTATCAAACATGGTGGTGGTAATGTCATGGTTTGGGGGTGTTTCGGCAACAATAAACTCGGAAGTCTTGTGAGGATAACCGAAAAACTAAACAAGGAACGCTATTTGAAAATTCTTAAGGATTTCGCCATACCCAGTGGACTGAATCTTATTGGTCCTGGGTTCGTTTTTCAGCAAGATAACGACCCGAAACATTCGTCCAAACTGTGCCAGAACTTTTTAAGGAAGAAAAAAGATGTGAAAATCATGCAGTGGCCGTCTCAATCACCTGACCTTTCTCCCATTGAACTTGTTTGGGATGAACTAGATAGAAGGGTGAAAAATCAATCTCCTACGAGCTCAGAACATTTGTGGCAACTATTACAGAGCGAATGGAAGAAGTTAGATGAACAGTATTTTATGAAATTAATTAGTAGGATGCCTAGAATATGCGAGAAGGTAATTAAAGAGAGGGGTGGACACTTCGATGAAGCTAAAATTTAATTTAATTTTTATATTACTTATTTAATTTCATTGTTGTAGAAGTGTGTTTTGTCTATTTTTTTAATTCTGTATCAATAAAAAAAATTTAAGATGGCTTACTTTTATTTTATTTGATTTTATCTTGTTGCTTCCAAACTTTTGGACGGTAGTGTATATGCATATGCATGTATTTTTATATGGTATATTTAAGTAGGTATATTAAATACATATAGATTGTTACCTCACTTGGTCACACAATGCAAGCATTGCTTAACAGCCAGTTTTCTCTGAGGCAGTCCATAAGTGTCGAACCATGGCTCTCCCCTGTTAAAGATTATCTATTTGCCTATCTACTTAGGAAGCTGTGTGTGTTACTATAGCTGGATAGATTTACATGAATCACATTGCCACTTAGACCAATGGTTCTAATACTCAAACATATGTGATTACTGGTATGGCTGGTTGACTGGTAGGTAAGGTTCATTGATATGTGGATTGTTAGAAATTCTTTAAGTTTTTTCACGATTGTGATTTTATTATGATCATGTGTAATAGGTTTACTTTAAACAACTAAACCCAGTTTAAAATGTTCACCTATGCCAAGAGTCTCGCTTTGTCACACATATTTCAGTAATTCAAAATAAATAGCTAAATAATTATTATCATTTTGAGTGGCTATGATTTATCTATTTACAAATCAAGAGTACATGATTTAAAAAAATCTTGTTAAGTGTCCTGCTATGCATTACTTTATCAGCTCTAACAAAAATCTCGATGGGTGGCAGTGTATTAGAGTGCCTATGCTGCAACATAACACAGACAATAAACTTTTTCTTACTATACATGCACTAATTACACAAACAAGTATCCTTCATGAGCAACATTGATATTTAAGAACACCATATAAACTATTAATAGAATAGTTATAAAACAAACCTATTTAGTAAAATTATTGATAAACTAGCTTGCAAGTACAAAGTTTTCAAATTCTTCTAACCTCAGGCTTAGTAGTTAAAACCAGGCAGTGCATAGCATATATATATATTTAAAAAAAAGATTTATATAAAAAAGTTATGCAAATGAGTTCAAAAAAGAAATTTGTTGGACAAAAACTGTTCATGAAAAATTACTCTGTATACTGTGGTTCATTATGTACACAGTGTAATTTTCCTGCACATTTTTATTATAATATTATGTTCAGAGTGAGCATAAGGAATATTAAAATGGTTCACCACATAACCCTATAAGATTGTAAGTGTCCTTCCTGTATACCTAACAAATGTTATTAAAGTTAACATACCCTTCATATGTATTTATTTTAATAAAAAGCTGCTTTTTAAAAATAAATATAAAGTGGTAACATTGTAGGGATATTTAAGACAAGGTAAAGAATAACATAATGATTAGAGTACAAAAATAAACATCAGGAAAATAATAGCAATATTATACTATCATATTTCAGCACTACAAGATTTGGTAAGGTTTTCTAATCAGTTTTTCTTTACATACATAGATCCTATATATCTTAATAATATATAAAATACGAATGTTTAGTTTATAGGGATCTTAGTGATATATCTGTTCTGTTCTGAAGTCTCATTGACACATGAACAGTACAACATTGTTTGTTAAGTCATTATATGAAGTAGCACTAATTGCTTCTGAATACCAAGCTACTTTGTGTAATGAAATAATAGTAACGTTCGTACATAACCTACAAACTACCATAGACATATTTCCAAGAGTACAGTTATGTGAACCAACTTACCAATGGTTGCAAATTCGTCCGGCGTTCTCCCACCCGCCAGCAACCAACGGCACCAATCTATCGTCTCCCACTCGTCAATAGCTTTACTAGGGTTCAGGAGCACGTCCAGCAATGGACCCAAATGCTGAGGAGATCCATTCTCACAGTCCGCGTGTATATAAGCGGCTGCACCCCTTTTACCCTTCTTCATCAAAACTTGAGCCGTGGAATTTGACATTTTGTCACTTTGGTCACCATGAAACTATATAATCACACTTAACACATAAGTCACCGTATATTTCGGTCACTCACGGAAGAAACACTATTTCAAGTTTTACATAAGGCAATGAACTGCGGTTTGTAACGACGTTGTGGTGTAACATTTTTATAAGTTACAAACATAAATCCACATAGAACGAAATTGAGGCAATCATCTATACTGGAAATATTTAACGAATATATTTTGTTTTTATAAATAACACAGTTTAAATGAAAATATGCAATGCAGAAAACAACTCGGCCATTCCTTTAGTGTTCTCAATGTAAAAATGTATTTTCAGTGTCATGCTCGGTGAATACACAATATACCAGAGCAAAAAATCTAAAAATGAAAATTTATAGCTCTTTATAAAGGGGTTATATAAAATAGACCCAAAATAATAACGTTTACTGTGCTAGCACAGAATATAATGATGCTATTTAGAACTCAAAATACCAAATAATTTAATTAAAAATCTCAAATCCAAATTTTTATTTGGAATTTTAAAACAATGAAACATCTAGATTCTAGATGGTGCCTAAGGTTCATTGTTTCTACATGTGGACTATACATACGTAGGTAAGTAGAGGCAAATCAAATGACCACGTGTACACATACAATTGTACATTAACTGTAGATAGTGATTAAATAATTATTAACAGACAGGTCTCCTTTTTCTTAGTTGTCTGAAAAATGTAAAAAGACTTCTTCTTCTTTTTTCGTTGTGGCAACTGAGCCAAGAAAAGTTGCAGTGTCGCCAACTGTTTGAAAACTTTCCCCCTAAAGCAATTTCAAAAACCACTAAATTCAAAACAAAACTCCCCAACGACGGACCAAGTATTTATTCATTACAATATAAATAAAGAAATAAATAAAAACAATAAATAATTAGTTAATAACAATAGTTATTTAGTATTTTTAAGTATTATTCTTTAATTTCATCACATTATGAAATGTAATTTCAATTATTATATAATTTATGTCATTTACTTACCAGCATTTCCTTAAAATTTTAAAAAAATACAAATAAAATTTTATCCCTAAAAATATCCCCAAAAAATTTCACCCCCTAAAAAAATCCCTGTATAGATTTTTTCCCCCTAAATTTAGGGGGAAAACCCCGGAGTTGGCATCACTGAAAAGTTGGCTAATACCTACTGCCAACGTCAAGTAAGTACTTTGTTGCAATACTTAAATAAATACGTCTAACACTTGTTGTCGTCGGATACGGTGACGAGCATGGTGAAGCAGCATTGATAATTTGTTAAAACATTAAACTTTTATATCAGAACCCACATTTTTCTAAAGTTTAATATTATTATCATTAATAAATTTTGATAATACATCACATCGTTTTAGGGAAAAGTGAGTTAAAAGATAAGAAAAATTAGTAGGAAGAGGAATATTTAATTCGTATAGTTAATTGTATAGAGAAAAGGATTTTTGCATTCTTTCAAAGAAAACATGATCTAGTGAACCCTCTTTAAGTCCGCATTCACAAATAGAGCTGTCACGGACGTGAGTTTTTTGGAGAAACACCGGAGTGCAACAGTGATTAAATCTCAAACGGCACAACACAGATACCGTTCTTTTAGGGAGCATTTTCTTTTTGAAAAACCATGGCTTTGGGGGGATAACGGGTTAGATCGCAGTGTAGAAAGATACCTTTAGTTTTGAACTATGCTCCCATTCCAAATTCCAGTTAATTAATAGTTTTTGTTTGGCACAATTAAAGAGATCGTATCCTTGAATAAAATAATGTTTCCTGTCTACATTATTGCAGGTGGCATGTTTAGCAAGAGCATTAGCACACTTATTGCCAATTATGCTGCAATGGCTAGGAACCCACAGAGTCACATTTAAGTCCCTTTTGGACATCGGAATAAGGCAGTTCTAATATCAATAATTAACTGCTACGTATTTTACTTATTGATTGATTTTGATTTATGTTGTGGGAGTCTATGTATAAAACAGCCTCCAAAATAGATATGCATTCACCCGTAAATACAGATGACTCCGGGGGACACTGAAACTGAAGAGCAATGCGGGAGTTTTGATAATATACTGCAGCCTCTGTGTACCCTGTTGGTGAGAATTTTGATTCATCAGCGTAAAATAAGTGCCAACCCTGCGAAAGATATCTGATTAACCGATGAAAGTCAGAATTTGCTGAAGGGGAATCCTTAGTTATATAAATTTTCAAAATAGTTTGTGCTTTGAAGTGAAGGACCTCATATTCAGCTGCAAAAAGTTGCAAAAGCTTTTTTTTTCTATTTAAAGGGGGGCAGATGAATAAACCATGGACACCTACAACTCGAGAGTTGTAAGTGTGTTGCCTACCCTTGAGGGTGATGAGGGATGCGGGAAGGGGAAAGAAGAGAGGGGGATGAGAAGAAGGGATAAGGGTGAGGTAAAAGGAGACAGGGAATAGGGCCTCCGAAAACCTCACAAATTTTGTGGAAAATGAAACGCAAGCGTTGCTACATAAGCGGTTTTCTGTGAGGCCGTGGTATCACACCTGTCTAATCGACCCATTCGTACCTAAGCATGGTTCTACCACTGTTTATAATTGAGGATTTGTATTGCTTTCAGTTTGGTGTTACTTTTTGCGGTATGAATAAAAGCTCATGTAACATCACAGCTGAATAAGATTTGATGAAATTATGAGAGATTTTTTTCAATAATAAATATTCAACGTGACCATCACGTCGGGCTCACCAATATGGGGTTGGTTTAATCTTCAAACATCATCCTTATAAATAAGAAATCACATCAGACCTGGTTATTTTATCCCCCTGTCAAAAACTGTCTCCAACACATGCGTCACTCAAGAGTCGTTGAGAAATCGAACGCCGCCATATGTTAAATACCTTTAGTCTTACATTTTATTATACATTCATACCTTTAGTACTTCTTATTTTTTTTAGTAATTCTTATTATCAACTACTAGCTCTTTTATTCCAGATATCCAGATGATTACAAATTTCATAATAAGTCATCATATGCAATTCAAGTCAAGTTTATGCCAAATGAATAAAAAGAAGGAAGACGTTCAGTTTCTTGCTACCTCTTGCTATTCCAGTACTTAATGGAAAAAGCTTTAATAATTGATATCTCAGGCCACTTCAGTCAGTTAATTAGCATCATCAATCAAAAAGTTATTAATTTGATGTAAACCAAGAATTTACTATCATTTAACGAGAGCATAATAAATGTTTAACCATAACATGGTTATACCATAATAAATATCCCATCACATCATTTACTCCCTTTGTAACAGTATTTTTCTTCATTATCTATCGTTCCCATCGTTCCTCCTCACATCATACCCAAAACTTCACGGTTACGGCGTCTTTATCTCATTGCTTGTCATCCAAACGTTATAACAAAGATCGATTTATTAGTTATCCGTACCATTTTCAGTCACTAACAGTTAAATAGTTAGTTAGGAAAAACATACTCCACAGTTACTGCGGAGTATTTTTTTCCTTACTTGGTAACCCTAAATGTAATAACTATAATACGGTGACGTATTTTTTCTCTCTGTCTACGTTGGTCTTGCATATCGGCTATTGTATTCTCTGCCTACGTTTGATTTAGTCTTTGTAACAGACTAAATATAATTCATTCATTCACTATGGCTTTGGATTCAGCATTCATTTTCATTCGTCAAGTTGTGCTATTTTAAAACTGGCGTTACCATTATTTTAACACGTGAATTTTGTTAAGATATTGATGTGGATGTTATGAGTATAGGTGTAAAAATTGCGTTTATGTACATTTTTTACAAACTAAGAAATATAGCACCACTTTATAGGTTTTGTTAATTATCATAATTTACTTTAAGTTGTGGGGTAGTGAAGACATGGCTGAAGAGAAAAAGGTTATGTTTCATGAAATGGAATTAGATGATCGTATATTGAAGGTAAGCACAATGCATTCAATAAAAATGCACTTCACTTCTAATAACAATATACTATTAGCATTGAATTGCTCGATAGTGAGTCCATAAATAACTAATAATAACTTATTGCTTTATTTCCTTCAGGCTATATCACAACTCGGATGGCCAGAGCCCACGTTGATTCAAGAAACTGCCATTCCATTGTTACTTGAAGGCAAAGACGTATTGATGAGAGCCCGTACAGGCTCTGGTAAAACTGCTGCATTCACAATACCTGTTATTCAGAAAATATTGAATTTAAAAAATACTAGCACACATCAATGTATAAGAGCTCTTATACTGTCACCAAGCAAAGAGTTATGTGGACAGGTGAGTTCTTTTTATTTTATTGAGATATTCAGTAAGTGAACTGAATATTTTAATTACAGAAACCTGAAAATTAGTCAGCAAGCAATCCTTTAGTTATTTGTAATATTGCTGTATTAATAGTATGATAATATATAATTAACAATTGTTTTTAGCTGTTCTCTCTCCAAGACTTTATAAAGCTAACAAAGCATCATTATTTTCTAGTTCATAATTTCAGATAACCACAGTAATAAGTGACTTGACATCAAAATGTGCAAGAGAAATCAAATGTATAGATATATCTTCAAGTGGAGACACTCAGACACAAAAGGCATTATTATCTGATAAACCAGACATTGTAGTGGCTACTCCATCAAGAGCTCTTGTGCATCTGAAGATGAATAACATGAGATTAAAAGAAGATTTAGCAGTTCTAGTTGTTGATGAAGCAGATTTAGTTTTTTCTTTTGGTTATGAAGATGAAATTAAAGAGTTGCTATCGTAAGTATATTATATGCCTTAATTAAATTATATAACTATATAGATGTTAAATTACTTTAGTTTAGAGTTGTATACAACCATGTTTTCGTCAAAATGAAATAAATTCATATGTTTTGACATTATTTATTTGCATTTATTTGCATAATATTTTATCAACATTTTGTTTGTAAGCCAAGATTTACTTTTATAATAGGGCTGTTATAAAAGTATAGCTTTACTTACAAATGTAATTAGCTCTATGTGTATGTATATATATATCATACATACACATTATATATATCATTTAGATTTCATTAGAAACATTATTGGATACAATTAATTTAATCTCATCATTCCAGACATTTACCAAAAATCTATCAAGCAGTACTTGCATCAGCCACACTATCAGATGATGTTCTTAATTTAAAGAAAATTGTACTCCGTAATCCAGTCACATTAAAGCTAGAAGAACCAGAATTAGCTCCATCATCACAGTTACAGCACTACCATCTGTTTGCTGAAGAAGATGATAAGGCAGCTATATTATATGCATTGTTAAAACTGAATCTGATTCGAGGAAAAAGTATAATCTTTGTGCGGACAGTGGATAGGTGTTACAAGTAAGTAGTACTTTGGTTTTTAGTTTAATTTGTTTTTTTTTTGTTTTTTAGTTAAAAGAACTGATTGTAAGCAAGTAGGGTGACATGGCAAGTGACACTCAAGTCTAATACATTGTTGTTATTTTTATTTATTAGTTTGGAAACACTTCTTCCAATTTTGAGTTAGTACTGCATTTATATATAAATAATACATAAGTAACTAAGTAGCTTTTCACATTGTAATCTCTATGCCCTATCCCAGTTTAGTAATTAGTGGGGGACCCCCTACAAAAGCCAATGGTAGAACTTTAGATTGAGGTTGGGGCTCCTGTTGATAGGCATTACTTACAGTTGTGTTACTTTATTTGTATATGATTTTGTTTTCATTTCAGGTTAAAATTATATCTAGAGCAGTTCAAAATAGGATCTTGTGTGTTAAACTCAGAGCTGCCTGCGGCAGTTAGGTGTTTATCTGTAGACCAATTTAATAAAGGAAGATATGAAATCATTGTTGCTTCAGATGAAATGGCTCTCGAAAAACCTGATGGAGGTATATTGCCTTTGGAAGAAAGAAAGAAGAAGAAACAAAGTTCTAAAAGAAAGAAAGATAAAGAATCAGGAGTTTCAAGAGGCATAGACTTTCAAAATGTGTCTAATGTTATCAATTTTGATTTTCCACTAGATGTAAACTCATATGTTCACAGGGCTGGTAGGACAGCTAGGGGCAATAATTCAGTAAGTTTGCTATAGTTTGTACTTTTAAGTCTGTATTCAGATATCAACAATAGTTGAAAGTTGTTCCTATAAGGCAATTGCAATCATTTTTCCTTTGTAAAATTTGGAATTGTATTAAGTTTTACTACTGAGCTGATGTTTTCATTTGAGTAAATCTATCTCTCCCTTAAAATGTGATCAATTTACATGGTTGATACATTTTAAGAAGAAAGTATAAGTAAGGAATCAGACTGTTATCTATCAGACAGTATGTATACAGTCATACAGGGCAGTGTTGATGGCAATAGTCTTGCCCTCTATTACATAAGTGGTACAAGATTATTTTTGGTAAAATGCTGGTGTTTAACACATCCACTGCCTACCAGTGCGAGCATATGTATGTGTTAAAGTACCGAGGGTGTTTCATAAGTAATGTCGGGTTTCATGACTAAAAATTTACTACGCCTCATTTTATACATGTCGCAACTTGTTAAGATATTCTCTAGTCCTGTGGAGAGTGCAATTCATTCACTTTAATTTAATCGTACTGTCTTTGTTTATTGATGTCGTAGGTCGTTTTGATACTAAAAAGTATGGAGTACTAAAAAATATGTGAAATTGAAGGGGAAGACATGGTTAATGAGCGAACGGCACAGCGTTGGTTTAATCGTTTTAACAGTGGAGATTTGACACTTGAAGATCGATCGCGTTCTGGTCGTCCACCTGTGTGGGATGTTGAGGCTACAAAGGAAGCAGTAGAAAACCAACTCAGTACCAGCACTCGTCGATTATCGGACTCGTTGGGACCTTCTAAAGACACTATACATCTCCACTTAAAATCATTAGGTAAAACTTATAAAAGTTGTCGTATAGTGCCCCATGAATTAGACGAGATTCAGGCGAAACGTCGAGTAGAGGTGTGTAAACAGCTCCTTGCTCTGCCGAAAGGTGATCGTTTTATTAAACGCATTGTTACTTGCGACGAAAAATGGATTTATCTAAACAACCCAGACATGTCAAAACAGTGGTTAGACATAAGACAATTACCTGAACCTGTCGTGAAAAGAGGTCGTTTCGAGTCGAAAGTCTTGTTTTGTGTCTGGTGGAATTATGAAGGTTTAGTGTACTTTGACATAGTTCCGGATGGTCGAACTATTAATGCTGAGTTATATTGAGGACAGCTGACCCGAATGTATGAGGTTTTATCACAAAAATATCCAGGCTTAGTCAATCGAAAACGAGTGCTCTTACAACAGGATAATGCTAGACCGCATACGGCGAAAGTTACACGGGATAAGATTAAAGAACTTGATGGAATTGAACTCCTACCACATCCAGCATTTAGTCCAGACCTTGCACCATCTGATTACTATTTATACAGATCCATGGCGAAGTTCCTGCGTGGAAAAAAATTCGAGTCAAGAGAAGATGTTGAAAATGCAGTGCGGCAATTCTTTGCATCTAAGCCCAAGGAATGGTTTTACCAAGGACTCAAAGAGCTGGCTGAACGTTGGGTTAGGACTGTAGAATACGATGGGCTATACTTTGAATACTAAGGTTTTCTTTTTGTATGATTAATTAATAATCAAAGTGAATATTAAAAACCGACATTATTTATGAGACACCCTCTGTATATGGAATTCGTGAAAATTTGTGTAGCTAAGGTTTTATTACCATGACTTTTTCTTTCAGGGTTCAGTTCTGTCATTTGTGTCAATAAGGGAAAAACCGTTAATGGATGCAGTAGAAGCACATTTATCAAAAGGTTTCAAGAGTCAAAAAGTCTTACAGTAAGTTTGGTAAATTTATTTATTATTAGTTTCGGTTAAAACCAGATTCCATTTAAGTTTGACTAAAACATTGTAGTTTTAATATTAAACATGAAGCTATTACATCTTATATTAACAAAGGATGTTTGTGCCCAAGAGCCTAAACAGCTTAATGGATTTCAACATGTGTGCCTTAATATTGGAAGTAATGTTTAAAACGCAGTTGGGTATTAATTTTTTTTTAAATCATACTTGATGGCAAGTTTATCTCATACAGTTCTTGTTTTAAAGAAACTGTTTGAGGTTCTAGTTTTGTACAGTAGTGCAGGGGACCAGATTATATGTAATCATATAGTATTTTTTTTATTATTTTTTTGTATTGGTTGATTTAAAAGGCAAGAGCCTAATAAATATTTTCAAAATACGCATTTTTTGAAAGGCACAATTTATTGCCTTGATCTCCGAAAGGGTTGGCAGAGGCCCATTAAACGCCCACCTTTTTCCAACTATAACATAACTTAGTCTGACTTATCCTAAATATCCTATTACATATAAAATAAAATGCTTACCCCTGTATAACAAAGACAATATACCTTCAAATGTCATGTACAAAACAAAATTAAGTGACTTCATTCTAAACATCTGTACTGTTTTCTTGTATTTCCTTAAATAACAAATATAGTGAATTTTGAACATACCATGGTAATCTCTTTGTTATTACAAATTTACAAAATCAACATATCATATTTCAACAAACTTGTATGGGTATGGCCCCTCAATTGAATGAACTGTCGACAAGTAATTTAAACTCGGATATTTTTTTTAATTCTTTTTTAAAAGACAACTCCCGCATTAGGAATAATTCCTATATGTTATTATATATATTTTTTTTTAAATTCTTTTTTAAAAGACAACTCCCGCATTAGGAATAATTCCTATATGTTATTATATATCCTATATATATACATATATATATTAGTGATAATTCCTGTGTGTAACAAAAATGTAATCAACGGACACAAAAAACATCCAGATTCTTGACAACTATTTGTAGGTCACATATATTTTTGTGCTCTCCGTGTAACACCCCAAACTTCCTGGCTGTTACTGAGAATTTCCTATTAGAAAAACCCAATAGCACTTTTTTGGCCCCACCGAAACTCGTGCCTAAATCACTATTAGTCACGTCATATAATGTTTTATACTTTAAAAATTGTAACTTGTTTTGGATATTAAATAAATAAATAAAAAAAAAATTTGCACAGTCTTCAAAGCATAATATTATATATATATATATGTTATGTTTTCAGGAAATATGAATTCGCTTTAGAAGAGGTAGAAGGTTTCCGCTACAGATCTCGTGACGCGTGGCGCGCCGTCACTAGGATAGCGGTCCGGGAAGCGCGCCTCAAGGAAATTAAACAGGAATTACTTAATTGCAAGAAGTTGCAGGTAAGAGTAACATATCAAATATATCTTATCGTCTAAAAAATTTTGTATTGTAGTTTTGGGGACAGGCAGCATACCTATAGAATCTACTTTAAATAAAAAAAAAAACCGGACAGTGACCATAAACTCTAATGAAACTGTAGGTAATTGTATTTATATAAATACTATTTCACAGTTGTAAGTATTTTTATTTTGAACCTGTACGCTGTAGGATGGAACAACGCATTCGATTCCCGTTCAGTGCTAATATCTAAACGAACAACTATGTATGTATGTTATACTATATATTTACAAAAAAATATTTACTTAACCTGTTTTATATATTACCAATACATATGTAGTACATCAGTTAAAGGTCTGGGACGCACCAACCAGTTCGAGTTATAGGTATGCGATCCTAAATTGCTTGAGCTATTGCTTATACTCCCCAATCCATCTGTCCAAGCAAAACCCCTTTCGGTAGATTCCATACTCCATTTCCTGTCAATATACTCCAAATTTTTCTGTTTTTTTTATTCTATAGGGGGACAGACGAACAGACGAGTCATCCGATGGTAAGTGACAACCTCCGTCCATGGAGACCCGCATCTCAAGAGTCGCAAGTGCGCTGCCCGCCTTTGAGAGTGATGAGGGATGGGGGATGCAGGGAGAGGGGGAGTTGGGCCTCCGGACACCTCACTCATTTCGGGGAAATGCAACGCAAGCGTTTCTTCACAACCGGTTTTCTGTGAGGCCGTGGTATCGCACCGGTCGAGCCGGCCCATTCGTGCCTAAGCATGGCTCTATCACAGTAAAACTATCTAATTGTTATAAGTCTCCGCTCTATAAAATATATATAAATCCTCCATAAATGTATGTATGTAGGAAGTACATATTGCAAGCGAAAGATTCGTGTTATTAAACAACTCCCGCATTCTTAAATTAAAATGATTCGTAACACGTGAGTTGTGTCGACACATATAATACCCAGACTTGGGACAAATATTTTTGTAACACACAAATATTATCCCGTCCGGGAATCGAACCCTGAACTCGATAATCGCTATACCAACAGGAGAATAAGAAAAAAACAATACATTAAATAGATCTTCCATTTAAATCTATTTTTATTGAAAATTGCATAGAAGTTATAATTTATAATATACTAGCCGACCCGACAAACGTTGGCCTGAAGTTGTAGTATAGATAAATAACGTAGATACCGACTGCAGCTCTATCTGCTGGCCTGATTTGTGTATCTAAAGCATCCGGGGCGCAACCCAAACGCATACAAAACAATTCATTCAAATTGGTCTAGACGTTCAGGAGGAGTTCAGTGACATACACACGTACAGTAGAATTATATATATAAAGGTACAACGGTTTTGCTGTCTGTCGGACGTTTGTAACATTTTTATATTAAGTTACAGTTACACAGTTACAGTGAGTAGTCCAGTTTTTATTAAGTTCCTCCATATGATGACCACCATGTAACATAAAACATTGATGAACGACTAATCTTCTCTCTGACTATGTTACCCTTGTTTTTCACTTAAACTCTCACGTAAACGTTACTGACTTCAGTATACGTCCTCAGGGCTACTTTGAAGATAATCCAACAGACTTGGCAGCGTTACGACGAGACAAAGCACTCCATACTGTCAAGGTACAACACCACTTAGCCCATGTGCCTGACTACTTGCTGCCTGCAGCCTTGAGGAATGAAGAGAATGTGGTGGATGATCAGGAAACTGCTGCAGCACCAGCCCCCCAGAAGAAGAGGAAGCAGCCCGGAAATTATGGCAGTGCAAAAAGACATAAATATCAGGTGAGCTGATTTGCATATATGTATATACATATGTATATGTACATCTAAATTTATTCTTATATTCTTAGTCCTAAGTAATAGGTCGCCTAAATATTGGCTACATATAATTTAATGACAAAATTAGTATTTTCCAGATCTGACAATCTTAATAGGTATATTTAGAATTCTTTATTCAAATATTTTCGATCAATCTTAAAATATAATAAAAGTAGACGCTTAGGGCGTAGGTGTTGATCAATTTCTTTTTCGTAAATTAACGTAATTTACATTATTAAATCAATAACACATTGTATATCTTTAATTTTCCGAAAAACTATTCTTCCGATATAACTGCTTGTCTCAAATAATATATATATTTTCTTAAATGTTATTCTTATATTATTTCCCTTTCAATATACTCCCACTAATTCCACTAGTTGACTGCAATAGTCTTGCCTCCTATTACGTTAGTGGGAATTCTACTTGTCAAAATGTGCTATTTTAATTGGAAACTTTTATTAAAACTTGTAATATAAAAAAGAGTCCTTGTTCCAGGCACGCAAAAACGATCCTTTGAAGAGTTTGGACGTTAAGAAGAAGGTCAGCACAGGCGACACGTAGCGGCCACTTGTTAGTATCCGAATGGATATCATTTTTTAATATCATCATGAACTACGTATTTTTATATCTCGAATTTTTATACTGAATTGTGTTAAGGTCAGAACTATACTTGATGAAGTTACACAGAAAAATACACTTTATTTATTTATTAGATGTCGTTGTAATTCTTTACTTGTTGTACGAGCGTCCTAAGTGTGGTTATGGCCTGAATCTAAATTGTATGAAATTGAAATAAAGTATGTCTGATTTTGTGTATTTTTTTCCACACAGTTCACGTTGCAGCGCCAGAGCGTATTAGTGTAAACAGCGGTCGGTTAGTACCGTCAATGTTACATTGTAACATTGATGATAAATAAATAATGGTTCTTATCATATTGCTATTGTTTTCTTTTCTTTTTTACTGGGAAATATCAGAGAAAAAAAAAATTGGTTTTTGTGTGCAGTTTGTTTTTTTTTATTATATTTTATCAAGGTAGGTATTGCAACTTCTTTTACTAATTTGAAAATGTAGTATTGTCAGATACGAGAGGCAATGGATTTCAAATAGACTATGATAATGAACACCAACTGCCGAGGGGTACATCGTGCGATGGGAGATTACAGAAGGACTGGAGGGCATTATCTATGTTAGTACATACCTTTTGTTTTACATAGGGCACACCTAGACTTTGTGTCAGGCTGATCTATTAATTGTTACTAACCGCAACCGCCAGACAGTTTCCCAGACATTTTATATCTTAGAATCTTACTCTAATCTATAAGATATCTGCCTTTCCTAAGGGTCTGGCAAAGTATTAAAGATTAACAACTAAATACACCGACTGTGACCAAGTGAATACCAACAAATCAAACAAGTAATACGAAAAAAGAAAAAAAAAAGAAAATCAGTCAATCGTGTTCTTCAAACAGCTGAGCAGATTTGTTTAAATATATAGCCAAAGACCCGAGTGTTCTTAGCTACATTATCTTAATCACTCTTTCAAAAAATACCAAATAAAAATTAGTCCATTCGTTAAGAAGTACGATACCACAGACACATACACGTCCAACTTACTACAACAATTGAAGTAACCAGACTAATTAAAACATTTAGTGAGTTCAGATAAACTAAGTTATCTTATATTTAATAAGTAAATCATTTATCATTAAAAATATCCAACTCAACTTTATTTTATCCTACTAAATATATTTTGTTTGATCTGATTAAATCAATATACAGTATATCCAGAAACTCAACGTCAAGCGGTTACTGGGCAATTCTTTCAAAAATAAAAAAAGTTCCATATAAAATGTTCCATACAACAAAAGGAATATTTTTGAAAAACCCCAGTTCAAATATTTTCAATTGTTTCAATGATTTTTTAATGTAATCCTAATAACTATACTATGGGTTGGAGTCACAAATCCAATTAATAATATTTTGGGTTTAGTACACTTAAATAAAGTTTTATTAACTATGATCCTTTATTTAAAAAAAATATAATAAGACTACTACCATACTACACAAGCCTGAGTAATTTATTAAAAAAGGTCCCAATTAATTAAGATTTTAAAATGGTATAACTTACCTTTCCATAAAAAATATTATCAAGAGAAAATAGTATGATATTGCCGTATTATGGCAAACCTTAATGAATAAATTCTTGATGTTTTTATTTTTGCCATAACTGGTACCTCCCAGCCTACCCTCTTGACGTTGAGTTTCGGAACATGGATAGATATATTGTGATATTTTTAAAATTTTAATGTAATTGTAATATAAACTTTTATTATGTTGTTTACTAAACTTAAAATTTGCTAAAAATACGGATTTTGTTAGGCTTAGTAGTTTCAGAACTAGAGAACTATAATATACATGTACATAATTCTGGATACAGAAGAGGATATTTATAATGAATGAAATAAAAAAATATCTATTTTATACTCTGCAAAGTTGATATGTAAATAATAACCTCATAAAGGTAAAATAAAAGTTTAAACTTATGAGGAAAGAGATTTATTTTTAATAATCAACCTAAATAAAGAAATACGTATCTAACCTTAAATGTAGGTAGGTATGTACCTATGTGTAAAGGAAATTGAATATCAACACAACGGGGGCATTGTAGATGTTTTTTCTTTCTACCACAGAATGTTAACTACAAACATGGACTACTACACCCCCCTACTTTACTATTTTTTATAGCGATCTGATTTCCTGACAGACAGACAGACCTTTACCACTAACAGTTTGGGTACGGAACCTTGAAATTGCCAAATTTATAGTTAATTGATCGACATTTGTAGCCAGAACGTACCTTAATAGAATTGACTAACGAATCAAAATTAAATATTGTGCCTGTTTTTAAGTACCTACTTGCCTATTTAGTTGGTAGGTAACAGATAGAACATTTCATGACGCAGTTCAGAATTTCAAATATTTATTTTCAGTTGAAAATCTATGTAGCTTGTTTATGTACCTATTTATCGGATATTTTTTTTTCGATGGACCGCGCAGAACGCTAGTCCAACTACCAAAAATTGTACGTACGACGTACCTCTATATGAGATAGTCACAGACCAGCCAATTCCACCCTAAGTGCAATGGGCGGGGCCGGCCCGGGGCAACCGCCTTCATGATCACGGTACACCCTACGCAAGGTTAGTATGATAAGTTGAGTGACAAGCGCCTTATTATACCCCTGTCGGAGACTCTTAACATCGACTTTTATTTTACAGGATAGTGACATCTATTGAAGTCCAATTAAAACCCAATAGGATCCCAAGGTTACCTATTTTTTTTTAATAATTTTATGTACTCCAAATTTAACCAAAGAGTTTTTACTTCTACATTTAAAACAAATTGGTAAAAGTTTTGTATGTAGTTTGGTACTCTTTTTTTTGTAAATACACAATTTATTATATTTACTGTATTTTGTAGTTCTATTGACATTTGTCTTCAGTAAAATGTGCTCTAAATGTGGCATAAATTTTGTTGGTCTTTGACGTGTTGAGCATAGACAAGTGATTATTTAGAATGGCGGGATTTTAGAATTATTTTGCTGACTTTAAAATTCAAATGATATTTTAGTTCTTCTCTTTTTACCTTTAGTCTTTAAATATTTTTTTATAAAAAGGGTAGCAATAGATGAAAAAATAATGATATGTATTATAGGATCTCGATTAGTCAGTATCGACGTTAAGTAGTTATATGATATAACTGCCAAAAGAATGAATAATTTTACTACTTGATTAATTATAACGTTTATTTCACTACCTGTATTAACCGTGTGGGTTACTTTCATTTGGTTGACACATTGAACTTGATGCGAAATTGGAACCTGCAGCAGTTATTGGCTTGCTCTTGCTTACTTGCTTAACTATTGCCTGCTCAACACAATTCCGAACGAATGATTTTGGAACTCTACTTTTCGCATATTATATGCTCGATAATGCTAGTCTTTGGAAGGTGTAAGAATTAGTCTCACTAATTTCCGAAAAGATACGTTCTCTCGTGTAGGAATGGATATTCTGAGGAGAAATTAGATACTCAATAATTTGTACTATTGGATTGATTAATGTTTTCAAGGCCTATTTGATCCTTCAAGACCTGCGGTTACCTTCTTTGTGTTGATTCTCTGTCAGGTCACTTGTATACTATATCTGGGTTAAAATCTATTTTATAAGGCAATGAAATAACGACGAGTCAAATACAAAAAAAAAAAAAACGAAAACCAAAATCTTGCTTATTTTTAATACCTTTTAAATTATTCGTTTACAAACATGGATTATGAAAAGTCTGTTGAAATGTCAAATAGACTTGGAGATTCTCTTCTTCTTTGTGGGTTCTTTGATGATGATCTTTGAATCGCTGAAGGCTCGCCTGAGGGTCATGGCTTGCTGTCTGGGGGACAGGTTGGTCGATGACTGCAGTGAAGATAGAGGTCGGTTCAGATAGTACCCGTATGGTCCCATCTCTCGACGTTGCCATGGACTTGTGGTTATCCTGTAGGGGGAGTTAAGATATTTTTATTAATGGCTGCTTAATTTAGTTAGTTAAAGTTCTAAATATGAGTAAATTTTAGTATAAGTTAAAGTTAATAAGTTAGTTTTATATCGATTAGTATAACACATTTTAGTTAATACCACGTACTTTGGAACTGAAACTATTTAGGAGAAACTTAGACATCTGATGTCTTTGGTTTATTTCTTTTTAATTTCTCGTTTACGTACTTACATAACCCTTAAAAATTACACACCGTTTATAGGCAGTCGTATAAAATAAATAAAATTAAAATAAAAAAGATTTTTTTGCTTTCCATTTTAATATAAAACCGATGGAGCTATGCCTAGGCACGAATAGGCCGGCTTGAACGGACTAATACCTCGACCTCACAAAATAACCGGTTGTCAAACAATCCTTGCGTTGTATTTACCGAATGATTGAGGGTATCGAAGGCCCACACCCCTCCTCTTTTTCCTCCCCTTATCACTCAAAGGCGGGCAACTCTTGGGTTGACGGTGTCCAATTTTTTTAAGGTGTTGGGTGGCGGTTGTCACTTACCATCAGGTGACCCCTCTTCTCGTTTGACATATATGCCATAAAAAAGATAATTGAAATAGTAGGTAGTCTTATTCCAATGCGGTCTATTCATGATTACTTTATATTGGCAGTACATTATAAACTGACAAAAAGTGATGCTTTTAAATATGGGCCTGAGGTACTTCTACAGTCGGTACTTCGGTGAAGGCATGTATAAGTTTGACTAACCATATCATAAGAGGCGGTATTTCAGGCCTGGGCCGCGTCTGTATGTAGATAGCCAGGGGAGCGACTCCGCATATCCAGATCATCCACTGCTGCATCACCCTGCAGCTTTCTATTTCGTCTTCCAGTAATAGAGTATCGGGTTCCTGTCAAGGTTTTTTTTTTATTATAAGATAGAGGGACAGACGAACAGACAGTCACCTGATGGTAAGTGACAACCGCGGACACCTATGTGATGACGGGGGCATGCGGGAAAGGGAGAGAAGAGGGGGGATGAGGAGAGGGGGAGTTGGGTCTCCGGAAACCTCAAAAATTTCGGCGAAATGCAACGCAAGCGTTGCTTCACAAAAGTTTATCTGTAAGGCTGTGTAATCGCGCCAGTCGAGGCGGCCCATACTTGCTTAGCACGGCTCTACCAACGATAGATTGAAGTACAAACTACTAAGGAAATATCCCCTGTGTTTATCTCGCTGATCCGCATATTATTCTTTAATAAATAGTCAATTCTAATAAAAAATAATCATTTAAATTGATTTTAAAGATTTTGGCGTTTAACCTATTCCTTCCCACTGTCCTATTTTCAGGACACCATTTTCAACATTTTTTTTACATGTTAGGTCGTTTATTTTTATTGTTTCTGGCGAAATTCGTATTATTGCACTGTTTTTCTGATAAAATATTTTTTCTTCTGCAAAAAGTGTATCCGTAATTTTATTGTAATTTTTTCAAAATATCATTTTAGTTACCTCATAAAGAAGCATCATATTCTGATATTATATACCATAATGTAAAAAACATGCCAACTCCAATTTACATAAAACTGATTCTAAGACCTTTACCAAACACAAAAAATGGAAACATAAACAAAACAGGTAATCTTTCAAAATATTATTCTTGGATGAAAGAATCGGAAGGCAAGGCAAGCAAACCTACACCAGGTACATCAGAACGCCTTTTACAACCTGTCAGGTTTGACAATATTGGTCACTATATGACGAAGGGGGACAAACAGAGGCGTTGCCAGGGATAAGGTTGTAAAAAAAGAACTTCTTACTTTTTGCGCAAAATGTGAAAAAACACTCTGCAGTGGTTGTTGTATACCTTACCATACAAAATAAGTTAATAGAACTTTATGTTTAAAACTGTTAATTGTCTAATTTTCAACAGGCTGACTCAGCATTAAAAGTACTATTTTTTTGTTCGTATTATTTTTTCTTAGCGTATTATGTAGTTTCAAGATTTGATAAAAAAATCCTAAGTTTTCCATGGCACATGGGCACTTGCAACTCACGAATGTAAGCGAAGGGATCCAGAGGGGGATGATGAGAGAGCAAGAGGAGAATGAGAGAGAGTCGATAAAGACTATGCATTGTTTGACAACCGGTTGTCTGTAAGGCCGTCGTGTGACTCCGTTTAAGCCGCCCATTCTATAAAAAAAAAAGAAAAAGAAATAGTGCCCAGAGTAACTGACCTATTAGTAACTAAGTGAAGAGATTTAGTGTATGATAGGAAGGGTATACGTTACTTACATTTTCGTAACAGTATTCAACCATCACCTTCACAGCCTTCACGAGTACGCCCCAGAAGTGCAGGCTGTATATCACCACCCATATGAACAGTAGGTGCTGGAATAACAAATTGTTATGTTAGAATCGCGTAGGGCCATGACAATGCTTAATATAGTAATGGAAATAATAGACAAGTATTACTGTAATATTTTTAATTAATGTAATTAATTTCGTTGAAAAATGTACTAAATAAAAAAAAAATGTATAAAAATAATGCTTATTAGACTTGACAGTCATCTATCCTGCTAACTAGAATGCGTGCCAGATAAGACTGAGCGCGACTGGTGGCTTAGCTAATGTTACCAGTATTAAGAAATAATCTTTTATTTACTAAGATTAAGATATTAATTTATTTCGACTGCTAATTAGTTTTACTTTATTATTACTTATTTATCTTATTTATAACATATATTTAATGTAAGCCAATACAAAAAAAAATAAAGTATAATAAAATGTATAATTAAAAAAATACTTATAAATAAAACTATATACTTTTGTAGAACATGTATCGCGTATCTATTAGAACTCTTAAATTTAGAGTCATCATGGTCTTCTAGTGGATCAACACCTTCCATGTTATCGTCAGGATCTTCGCTCCAGACTTCATTAGAAGCGTGTGATGTTTCCACATCACTAGGATCAACGATATATATGTCCATTTCTTCATCCAATAGCATATTTGATTGAAAATATAAGTCTTCGATTTTCTCCACGAGTTGACAGACATGAATCCATTCTACTGTAGTAACAGAATTGAATGCTGTGCGAAATGCGATTTAGATCGCAATGATATGGAGGTAACCGCACAAATTGATGTCTATGTTGAGCTAATAAATTGTCAACTTCATACATTGGATCTCCTTTGTTTTTTTTTTTTCAACATCATCATTGTGGTTTCATCCAGTAAATTGAAAAGTCTTGCCCATTGTAGGTGCTTTATTTGGTTGTATGCAATGATATGGTGCAATATCCATAACCACAATAATGTTTGAAGGTAGCCTTGGAATAATATTTCCAGTCATCCAACCCAAAAAAAAAATTGGCATTCACAATCATGATAATCACTTGATTTTGAATTAGATTCAAATAACAAGAGCCTATTTTCAACATCTGATTCTTCATTGGATTGCCAACGTTTTTAGAGATCATTTGTTGCATGGTTAATGTTTAGTCAATTTATTAGATGGACGCTTCTCTTCGAAACGTCCTTCTAATAAATGTAGCTCTCCAAGCTGCAATGTCACTGCGCTGCGTCATAACTTTACGTTTAGACGGGCATTTTCAATATGTGTACCTCATGCTTTTCAAAATGCCTTATTGTTCTGCCATATTTAAAATCAATATCAATCTAATTTCTGCCACAGCTAATTAATCGTAGGAATCTCCTTTTTAATGACTTAAAAGGAGTTTTATCATATTATGCCTAATAGCACATCGAAATCGTCTTTTTCCACGATACTGTTTTTTCGGTTTCTTCTTTGTCATATTGTTACAATCTTCGATAAAGAAGAAACAAATCAAAAACAACTAAAATACAAGTAGTTAATATGACATTGTATATCCCATACAAATCCAAAATATCATTTAACGACAACCCCAAATTTATCTGTCAAAAACGCAACACGCATTCGTACTTTTGAAAAGGCACAATTTTGTCCCGTTCTGATGCACAAGCTTGTTTTACCATTAATATGCCATCTCTGCCAGCACATTGAATAACCTTGGACATAATGATAACACTTCTTTATCACTAAAGTTCTCAGCGAAACAATATTGACTACACGGCGGACGAAGATTAGTTCCGATTTAGAAAACGTCCCGAGCAGTATGAGTTTTTGTATGTAGGTTTGTTTGTGTATATACAGTCGTGGTCAACTAATTAGGGACACTCTCTAGTTAATCCAAATTGTGAATTTATTTTTTATTTTCCAACGAGTCTAAACAATATTCCACATCTTTTACATGTAAGTATAATTAGTCATTTATGTGCCTTATTATACAAACAATAACAACTTCTTAAACATTAAACCTCTTTACAGTATAGCTGATAGATGATCACAGTGCTATTTGTTCAAAGAATGCTGGCTGGCCATTTAATTAGGAACACTGAGATATTGCGTTCTAGTTTCAAAATCTGAATCTCAATTATTATTTTCTTTCTTCTCCTATTCTTTGTGGTAGTTTTGGCGGCAATCTAGATTTGTAATTTCAAGTTTTGAGAGTTATTTTGAAGAACAATGGGCAAAAATAAAAGTTGCGATGCAACACTACGAAAAATTATCATGAAGTTTGTCGAGCGTGGTTGGTCATACAGAAGGATAGCAGGATATTTAAATTGTTTAAAAACTATGGTATGCAATGCAGTGCAACATTTCAGGCGCAATAACACAACTTTAAATGTGCCCAGAAAAAAAAGATCGAGAAAAACAACTCCGCAAGAAGATAGAATGATAACCAGGTTAGCTAAGAAAGATCCGTTTCTAGGCTCTATTTTAATTAAACATGAAGTGTTTGGGGCAGACGAAAGAGTCAGTGTATCAGCGAGGACAGTTCGACGACGTCTGGTAGAAGCAGGGTTGTTCGGAAGAGTGGCTCGCAAAGTACCGTTGTTAAAGAAAGAGCATAGAAATGCACGTTTGGCGTTTGCACGTAAATATGGACATTGGACCTACGACCAATGGCAACATGTATTATTCTCTGACGAGACCAAGGTTAATTTGATTTCTTCAGATGGAAGGCAATACGTACGGCGTCCTGTAAAAGCGGAAATGAATCCAAGATTCACAAAAAAGCAGGTGAAACATGGCGGAGGAAACATTAAAATGTGGGGATCATTTTCTGGACGTGGAGTGGGACCTGTGAGGAAAGTTCAGGGTAACTTAGACCAACATCAATACAAGGCAATATTAGAAGAAACTATGCTTCCCTATGCTGAGGAACATCTTCCTATTATATGGACTTTTCAGCATGATAACGACCCAAAACATACAACCCGTTCAGTCAAGTCGTTTCTTAACAGACAGTCAGTATCAGTGCTAGATTGGCCAGCAAATAGCCCCGACTTCAACCCAATCGAGCACCTTTGGCACGAAATTAAGAAAAAAGTTGCCATTTATCGTACCACAACTTTAGATGAACTTAATGAAGCTTTTTGTGAGGCATGGGCAAACATTCCTGTTGAAATATGTCAGAAACTGATAATGTCTATGCCACATCGGTGTCAAGCGGTAATTACTAACAAAGGTTTTGCTACTGGGTACTGATTTTACCCGTAATAAAATGAAGTTGTTAAAGAAATTAAAATACTGCAGATTATTAGTTCTGTTTAACTCTATTTTTCATTTTACTTTACTGTTCTTAATTAAATGTCCAGCTACAGAATTGTACCTTAAATTGAATACATGGTTAACCTTTGATATTAAACACTTTTTTATATTTATTTAATCTTTTATTTACAGCCATTTATAGTATAATAATCGGATCAAATTATGCAAATAATAGTTACTGAGAAATCAACAGGGTTTTATATTTATATGTACATAGCCGGCTATTGCTGTCCACTATCTTGAATGTCCTTAATTAGTTGACCACGACTGTATATGTAGCTAACGGCTTAATGAAATTCGACATGTGAGGTATAATTTGAATCGTAGTAATATTAGGAATGACAGGGTATAAGATTTTAAATCACCGTCCTCTAAATAAAGAAGAATGGCAAGTATTTTTGTAATGCAGACGGGTTTTATATATTTTTTATAATTTAACTTGTTTCAGGTGAAATTGAAATCAATCTTAACGAAATTACTTACTCACGTACCTAGTTATATAGGATATCTCAGTAAGAGTGAAGTTTTTATATTTAGATCAATTTTTTTTCGTGCAAGTGGCAACTCTGAAATTTGACAGCTGTCGCCTATGTATCATAATTGTAAAAACTCATTACAAAAATTGGGAAAGTTACGCTGAAACCGCTCGCAAGAAAATAGAAGAAGACAGTAGGTTTTTCGACCAACATGGCGATCATATTTTTATAGACTGTTTTTTTTTCTCTAGAATTACTTGACATTGGCAGAATCTCTGCGTTGAATATACACGCGAGAGAAAGTCCATAAATAAATAAATAAAATAGCCGCTCGCAAACTTCGCCAAATTTTCAGTTGAGAAAGTGCACCTAATGTGTGAACCATTCGAAGAGTGGTAAAAAAAATTGAAGAAACTGGGTCGATTATGGACTCAACAACTTCAAATTTCACGAAGCACTACGGAGCGATTTTGACAAAAGACCTCCACCTTCATGCGTACAAGATTAAGTTAACTCAGGAGCTTAAACCAGTAAACCATGGAAAGCGCCGGCAATTCGTTCAGTGGAGCAAAGTGAAGTCGATGCCAATTTTTCGAAAAAAGTCATCTCCGATGAAGCGCATTTCGATCTGCATGGCTACGTGAATACACAAAATTGTCGAATTTGGGGCTTAGAAAATCCTCATGCAATCCATGAGAAACAAATGCATCTACAACGAGCAACTGTCTGTTGCGGATTTTGGTCAGGCGGTGTGATTGGGCCTTAATTTATTGAAGATGAGGTCGAAATTGCACTGACTGTTAACGGCATTCGTTACAGGAATATGATAACGGAGTTCTTGTGGCCTCAACTGGACGGCATGGATCTGGACAACATGTGGTTATAGCAGGACGGCGCCACCTGCCGCGACGCAATCGACTTATTGCAGCAACGATTTCCAGAAAACATTATCTCACCAAATTCTGATGTTAACTGGGCACCAAGATCGTGCGATTTAACGCCGTGCGATTTTTTTCTTTGGGTTTTGTGAAAACTGGGGTTAATGCGAATAAACTACAAACAATTCCCGAGCTCAAATCAGAGATCCAACGCGTCATCGGTGAGATACAGCAACATCTCTGTGTAAAAGTCACGGAAAATTTCATGAAAAGAGTAACCTGGCCTACCATCAGAGCCGTGGCGCCATTGCCGGATATTTTATTGCATAACTAATCGGAGCATGTCTTCTTTACAGTCCAATAAAAATATCAACTCTCTCATAAAATACGTATTTTTATTTTAAAATGAAAAAGTGCACTCTTTCGAGACACATTTATATGAATAAAATTCAGGAATTACTTTTTTTTTATCGTAACAGCTACGTACTTATTTACTTCTTTACTAAGCTAAATGCTTGTATTCAGTCTTCATATTTATTATATTAGTATAGACAACTATCATCTATGCACCAACAACTCATGGTTAGTTTACAAACCAAACAATTGCGTCCTGACTGCCTCACAACAAACAACTACAAGTTATATGGTCGTACCTGCACCGACTTACCTGTTGGTTGACATATACCAGTACCTGCAGTATTATCTCCCAGAGCGGCACTCTGCGGAATATGAATCGCCTGAAGAGAGCGGCGAGGAGGCGCTGTGCCAACGCCGCGGTACCCGCCGCCCACAGCAGGGTTGGGACTGCCGAGAATGTTGTCTCGCCACATTTTGACCGTTCGAAAAGCTGTATAATAAACTTTTGTGTTGGTCATACCTCATTTCTGATTAAATTCACTTACAGAAGCACTTGCTAAATTTTACGATAGATATGTAGTGTAGTCTATTGTTGAGAAGACTGAGAAAAAGTAACTAGCTCTACGGTTAGGTGTTAGGGTGCCGTTGTCCACCACGTTTGTTGGAAGTCAACATTTTTTGATTCACATAAACTTAAATGTTGGTAATTTATGGTAGTTATATATTGAAATGCATGCGTCATTGACTTTGAACCTATGCGTGTAAGTCCTCTATTTTAGTATTCAGGGCCACGGTTCGCGGTTCCTGGTTATTGCGGAGGCGTTTTACGAAAGCCAAAGGATTAAAATGTACAGCTGTGATGACCTATGGTTCAGATGATGATGGCGTGTATTCCAATAAATATTTATTTTTAACTCACGACACTTGTCTCAGTTTTAATGTAACTCCATAAAGGTACTGAGGTATCCCACATCCCAATGTTTGCTATCCAGAAAATTCCCGACAAAATTTAACATTTGGCTTGTAATTTAATTTAATTTTTTTTTGTGTTAATTTACACGACAATAATTGACTATGTCACCATTATTCGTTTTGACGTTTGTGCTGTCTCTATTTGACATTTAATAGCCAAAGACCTTAATATATTTGTATAATCTAAAGTGAATTAGTTTAAGTCTTTAGTACACACATCGTTAAGAAAATGTAAATCTGTAGGTTTTGTAGATTTCAATCTACATCCATCACTTAATACTCTTACTTTATCGCATTTAAAAACTGTTCCTCATGCCTTAAGGTTTGTTGACAATTCTAAACTCATTCGTACGATTACGTGGCTTGATGTGTTTTGTGGTCTGAGGAGTCGTTAAAGTCGTCAGTGGCTAATCATTCGTACCTCTTGCTGTAGATAGAGACTAGAGAGCCCACACACATACTTTAAAACCAGCTTCTGGACGGATCTTGACGAACAAATTGAATACAAATGAGCTAATATTTAGTGAGCTCTATGCTTTTGATATAGTTGGCATATGTTTATAGAAATAAATAATAATCTATATTATTAGAAAGTAATGCTTAATAAAATAAATCTATTCTGTTTATTTTTACTGCTAAACGGCTGAACCGATTTTGATTAAATTTAGTAGAGTTAGATACTTTGAACTATGGGGAAGGATATACGCTACTGTTTATCGACATACAATGAAGGCGGAAGCTGGTAGATACATTTATTATGAAAAGTCGAGGTGATAGGAAAGTTAGAGGTGAACTCGTGAACGAGGTAAGATATTGTAACTGCGGCAAATTCAATTTCAACCAGTCCCCACATTTTACTACCACATGCTTGAAATAATGTTACACTTATAATTTAAAAAAAGCTGTTGCGTATTTCAGAACAATTTAAGTACAGTGTACTTAAGTTTTTCTTTTTATATCGTGGTAGAGCCATGCTTAGGCACGAACGGGCCGGCTCGACCGGTGCGATACCACGGCCTCACAGAATACCGGTTGTGAAGGCAAGGGCAACGGGCAACGTTTCAGTTTCTTTTCCCCGAAATTAGTGAGGTTTTCAGAGGCCAACTCCTGCGAATCCTGGGTTGCAGTTGCCCATAGACGGCGGTTGTCACTTATCATCATGTCACCCGTCTATTCGTCTTTCCCCCTATATTATAAAGAAAATATATATTGGGACAGATGAACTGAGACTACCGCCAGAATTAGATTGGACTACTGCCGCCCTTGGACACCTGCAGCTGAAGAGTCGCAAGTGCGCTGGAGTCGGGCCTCCGACTGCACTCACTCGGCAATACAATGCAAGCATTGTTTTCCTTGAACTTTTCGGTGAGGCTGTGGTATTACTCCGTTCTAGGCGGCCCATTCGTGCCTAAGTATGGTTCTTTCACGGTAAATAGTTAAAATATGTATTATTCTAAAGAGAAACAAATATACTGGTTAATTAACTATAATGGCATCATAAAAGTTTATCTAAAACATTTTGACAGTCAAGAGGCATTCGGTTTCACATGTTCATTATCAGTATATGACAGGCCCTCATGCAGTGAACGGGTGGGGCTGGCACAGCAGGAGTTTCCCAAATAACAGTGGGAGTCGCATCCGCATTGACATGTTGACACCTGAAAAAAAAAGTTTAAAGCTAGCATATATAGGACACCAATCACCAATTAATACGAAAAGATACGAATGGCTGAATGTACTTTATTCTATTTTTATTTATTACTAGTAGCGAACGTTTGCGTTTATGTCGAAAAAGAAAAACACTTATTACAAAATTCGTTCGATCAGGCTTTTTTATACTGTGTACCTACTTGTTGAACACCAATATATTAAAAACGATGTTTTTAATTAATTAATTTCATTGGTATTCCGTGCCGAAATCCTGATTTCGTTAGAATGAGATCACCGGAAAAGCACTGTCGAATAAAACTAAAATTTGATTATGAAAATCGGTGTACAATTGATAGAGAAATCGCTTAACATCCAAAAAAACCACATACAGTCGAACGTAGAACCTCCTTCTACTCTAGTTAAATATACACAATTTGCTTACTTTGACAAAACTTCTAAGTTTTGCGATAGCATCTGCAGTCGTGTCGCTCGATTGGCCGATGAGGCGGTAGTGTCGGTTCGCGTGCGCGTAGCAGCCCGTCGTGCAGGAATCCAACATTTGCTTGTCTGACCACGAGACGCGACTGGATCCACAGAGGACGTCCGACGGTTTCTTTGGAAGTGTTCTCTCACTCTAGTTAACAACCGAACGCCTAAATATACGATTTAGCTGAAGAGTATGCTACTGGCAACAGGGGTGGGTCGTAGTATACTTGTATACAATTTGAAAGACCACAGAACTGTCAATGTCAAACTGTCATGGCATCCATTTTCCTTATTTGACAGTTAAAATATTTTTGTTAATATGTTAATGTAATTTATTGTGAAATAAGTGGTCAGCATCAATTTTCTTGTGCCTATAAAACCTGTCTTTCTTATTCTGGACAAACATCGCTTGGTTTTTTAACAACATTTTGTAATAGTTCATACAACATTTTATACTTGCTTTTTTAAACATGTGCAGCTGGATTGAATTTTGACATCATTCTATTTTTTTAATGCCGTGGTTTGAACCTAACCCACGTGAGAAGATTCCTTGATGCCATACATAATCTCTGATGCAACAAACTAAGTTCGATATATGTATGTGTATAAATGTTCTACAAAAGGCCTAAGGAACTACTTCTAAGGTCTAATTTCTAAACCTAATATGATTGTTGCCTAATACATGTAATACAAATGTTTACATTAAAAGCATTACGTGTCAATTGTCGGGGGGTTCTGTTGGTTCCGAACTTGCAAGTCGATTTGCCCGTATCCACGCAGCTGCTGATGGAGGGAACCGACGAAGGAGTTGACCCTCTCCATTATCCGGTGGGACGTGCTCACCACGCGATCTTGCAACTCGGCTTGCCTGACCCCACCAGCACACACAAATATATTACATAGTCGTTCGGCTGTTTACTTGAAAACAACAATTTTATAAATACAGGGGCGGGTATTAGAATTCAGGAACGTAGTTATTTGAGAATATCTTAACTATCCAAAGATACCGATATGATTTATCAAGGACGATTTCAGTAAGAGGTGATTAATATTTTTTATAAAATCATATAAGCTGTTATTGATAGACTATGCATGCTTATACTTTCAGCATAAACCCATAAGTTAATACTGAATCTCTAAATTATTTAGAGGTTCAACATAAACAACTTGCTAAACAGTTTGTAACTTTACTAACCACTGCTCCAAATAGGGCATGTTAAACCTCTGGCAATAGTTCTTCCTGACGAAGTCAGCATAGCAGAGTGAGAGGAACCAGCAGACTGTGATATGGATTTGTGGTTGCTGTTGCCGTAGAAACCTGGTGAGCGGCCCTAGGGGTACCATCTCTGACTGTCCACCCAGCAGGCCAACTGTTGTCATCTCCAATAACATGTTTGGACTCTGCCGAAATGAAAATAATTTAGCTTGTAATCATAGCAAATTAGGTATTTCCTATTTTCTTTTCAAATAAAATAAGACTTTCCAAACAAATCATTCTTGTTATGTCGTAACTGCTTAAGTTCGGTTCTAATGGTAATCAAGTGTTTCACTGCATACTAGCTGGGCTCAGAGCTACCCAGTATGATCGGTCAAGTAATAGGTATCTCTCCCTGCTCCTAGCATTACCTACCTACTTTCAATGTAAATATATATTTGTGAACGAAGTTTAAGAAAAATGGACCAGTTAAACTCTTTATTGGCGTGCGCTAGACAAACGGTTTCGCTTCCAAATAAAGGAAAACAATGTACAGAAAAAATATTAGTCTTTAGTAGATCTACAATAAAGTTCGCGACACCACATATCTAACTCTTATCTGGTTCTAGAAAAGTCTTATACTCTTATACTTACATCCCTAATGATGGTGTCTAGATAATATTGGAAGAAACGCATGGAGCACACCCACAAGTGGATCATCAGCGCCAGCATTCCGAGCATCATTGACGACTAGAAAATACAATAATGTTTAAAAAATATAAATAAATATTTATAATAGGTTAAAAACACCTTTCCTTATAATTTTATGTATTTGAACTGTTAAACGAAACCACACGAGCAAACTAACGGGGTTGACAACAGTTGAACCACTGATGAATTGTCGATACGTAAATAAGATTATAGGTTGGAATGGACTTCCAAGGTTTGTTAACATAGTTATTTACAGACGGAGCTTATAAAACACGCAAGATTAATAATATGATATATTACGGATTCATCTGTTTAAAGTTCAAATTTACAGCAAGTTTTTTGTTTTTTTTTATTTAGATATTGTAGTAATTATTCATTTCGAAGTTACGGTATGCAATTGTTGCTTAGTGACTTATGCACCACTTGCGTAGCGATAGCGGTAAGTATATAATCAGTGCTTGAATACCATGTACATATGACTTTCCATCCTCCTATTTCATATGGTTTTAGTTCTGCTAAAACGTCCTGGGCACATCAGTATAACCTTAATATATCATAACTTCAGCGTGCAACTCGATGCAACTACTCACTATTAAGGTTTTCTCCAGGGTAGAAACTTGTTCCTGGTCCCCAGGTAAGAAAACCGTAGCCTCCAGCTCGTTGTACAAGAATAAGACTGCGGCACTAGCGAACACTGCCGTCGGTCCCACGCCCCATATCTCTCCATTGCAGCTCAGCCATTTCGCAATTGTCTCCAATTGCGAGTCGTATAAGTTCTGCAGAAAAGTGCTTTCATTAATTAACTACACATATCTACCAGTCACGCCTGTAGCCATGAATGGGTAGGCCGGTGCGTTTATTTAAAGGAAAAGTTTTATTAGTGGCTCCTTAAATAAAAATTACATTGAATATTTACTTCTTTAGTTCATATAGCGGCTATATTTCTTAAGATTCCGACATAGTTAGTTTCTGCCTATGGCATCAGACTCTCATCCAAGGGAGGGTCGCTCTTCTAAGTTTAACTTCACGCTACAAGCGTCATCGTCGTCATGTTAAATAGTATATGGACTTATACAAGGACACTTACAAAGATTTTCGCATTGAATATAAAAACTAACTCATCAGCTTCATTACTCACATACAGATTTAAGAGATTTTGTTGATTTACTTACGCACACAGTATTGAAGCTTACAGATTTGGCCGCCATGCATTCAGTGGGTGGTAAACGCTAGGACTCTCCTGCGTTTTGAACATTTTCACTTGACGGTTACATGTGTTATAGTCACGTTGGATTTTATGTTCGATAATTTTATGTTTACTATATAGATTTATGTGAGTCAAAGCTGACTTGATGTCATTGTGTGTCAAGTTTATCGTTCAGTTGGCTATGATTGAGGTTTTTTAGCTTACAATATTTACATAAAACCTCTTTAATGTGTACAGTTATAAGAAATCTGCAAAAAATGTTTTGTTTTTATGTTTGACTAAAAATTTTATTCCCCTATCGATTAGAAATAAGTTGACGATCTTGGGCGTCTAGACAGTTTTTTTTATCGCAGCTCACAATAAAGAGGCCTAGCAAACGTAAAACACTTATTTAATTTCAGTTTATCTGTTCAGAAGCTATGACGCCAAAGTCAGACATACACGCCATAAACTTATAACACCCCATTTATTCGACAGGGTTAAAAATATGCTCCCGTACACTGGTAGGTATCTTGTTAGTTTTTTTTTTATGCGATAGTTGGATATGCAAACGAGGAGACGGGCCACCTAATAGTAAGTGACTACCGCCGCCCATGGACACTCTATACAACTCTAGAGTCACAAGTGCGTTGCCAGCCTTTTTATTGTGTACATACTATTGACATTATTGTATTGATACCTTTACCGTATTGTAGTATTATTTTTTGTATTGTTACACATACGTACACTCACGCCTGTGTACCTGAAGGGGTTGGCAGAGACGTAATTAACGCCCACGTTTTGCCGATAATTATTTAGGCAAGCCTATTACCGTTATCCTGGCAATTTTGTGAATGAGATGGAAAATTTGGTGTATATTGACAGTAACGGGAGGATAAAAAGCGAAGGAAGCTAAGGAAGGAAGGGGGCTATTGGGGATTTTGGAGTATAAGCAATAGCGCAAACAAGTCAAGGTCGCATACCTATAACTCGACCTGGTGCCGGAAAGTCAGTCCTCTAATGTATAAAATAAAAACATCTGTAAATTACGTCGTTGTATGTGATGTGATCCAGTTCGTGTATTAATCCTCCAGAAGGACAATTAGTTACCTATCCCAAAACGACACAAACTGGTTAGTTAAACATAATACTATAATATTAGCTATTGACGAACAGTTACAAAAAAATGTGTTACAATAAAAATGTAATTAAAAATTAAAAAAAAACCCCTACGCAAAAAATATTTATAGTTTAAGGAACAACCCTTAAAAAGTAAAAAATATATGTATGCTGTGAGTTTTCGAACAGTTGGGTTTGAGTTGGAGACCATTCTGGTTGCAGCATCAGATCGAATTTATCAATTGTTTGTTATTTAACGATTATACTGGCACGCGTGAAGCACTTAATCGAGTAATCATACGCCAAAAACGCCTTCATTATTTTGGAAAAGAGCTGATACTTTTACATTGCTTTACTTTACTTTAAATGGAAAAAAAAACTGCATCGAAATCGGTCCATCCGTTTGAGAGCTACGATGTCACAGACAGATACACACACACACAGACAGACAGACCTCGACGTCAAAATTATAACACCCCTCTTTTTGCGTCGGGTCTTAAAAAAAACTGACCTGAAAGGCTGGCCTGTTGGTCCAGTTGTCAGTGACCCTGACTGCTAAGCCGAAAGTCTCGTCGGATTCAGTTCCCACACGGGACAAACATTTGTGTTTTCCATAAACAGTTGCACCGAATCGGTGTATTATTTATGTATGTTGTTTGCATGTTTGTATAGTCAGCTACACAGCAATATTTCCTAGTGTGGGAGTTATAAAAAAAAGAAGCTACCATATGTATCTTCGGATTAAAATGTGTTAAATTTATGTCATCTTGTTTGCTTGATTCATTGTTGCTGGCTTGGTTTCATTTTGCTCTATACATAGTACTGAGATTAGTGCAAACAATTGTGCTGTCTTCTCTTCGCCGCTAGAAATATTGGGCCTAGACCCATCCAGGGTTGATGGATAACCCAAAATCACCGTCAGTCGATTACCCAAAATCACCATTTCATTATTATTAAGAAACAAAATAAGAGAATTTTATTGTAGGTTATTAGTTATTACACCAGCTAGTTCGAGTTACAGGTACTTCTGTATCTGTAACTGGGCAGATGAACAGACGGGCCATCTGATGGTAAGTGATAACCGCTGTCCATGGACACATGCAACTCAAGAGTCGTAAGGTAAGGTGAGGGATGGGAAGATGTTGAGAGTGGAAAGTAGAGAGGGGGAATATGCAGATGGGGGCTGAAGGGAGAGGAAAGAGGAAAGGTGTGTGTAAAGAGTGAATTGGGAATCCAGAAACCTCTATCCAAACCAGAGTGAATTATTTGTTCTGTCTACATTTTTATTGCTCAGGATGTGTCCACGTCTACCGTTCAACTAGTAATAGGTATTATTCTGGGTAGACATTGACAAAACATAAATAAAGACCATTAGTTAAACAAATGGTTAGATTAACCTGTAATGGCTGGTACAGGCCTGGTCTAAACATTTGTCGTTTATTATTCTAAACACAAATCGCCATTGATTACACTCAACTCTACTCACAACAAATAGATATACTAGACATCAACGCTTGGAATACAATTCTAAACAATAAAGAACAAAGGTATAACAATAACATACAAACCTATTAAAAATAACTTAATAAATTATTATTTTTGTGGGTATATGAACTATTTTTATTATTTTTTTATAAAAACACTTAACATTCACGTTATCTAGGTATACATGCAAGTATATTATATAACAATTCGAAACGGTATTGATTATAATTTGTAATATGATTAAATATTTGATTTAAATTTCTTATTATTAAACATTTAATGAATAATATAGACACATTACACTTTACTAGTCTACTTTTTGAAACCTCACAAAATCACAACTATTTAAATACAATTCCTCATAAGTGAGACTACGAATAACATAGGTACGTATAGAGTTATACATGTGTTTAACACCAAATGTGTGTATAAATAGATACACTTTTTTATATAATCTTTGAGAAGTTCTGAAGCCTGACATATATAATGCTGCTTAACTAAATATCTACATTACACACATAACACTTACTTATGTAACAGTTATCTAAACGAACATATTCTTAAAGTTGAAACCAGTCGAGGTGAGACTAGCGAACTGCATTTGGCAGAATCAAAGTTCATATTGCAGATGGAACCTGACTGGAAGAATCGTGATTTTTTCACATAATGTGTAATAATGTATTATTAACATTACACTAAGTTTTATTTGGTAAGTCTATATGTATTATTTCAACTACTGAACTGACTAGAATTAAATATCTATTTATTATGATCCCAAAAACTTTCTTGCTACATTACTAAATTTATATACACCTAATCATACTATATTACTTCTGAATTCTTGTATATATTATTTCTGTACTTATTGCCCAGAAGTACAAAAATATATATACAGTTAAGTAAAGATTTATACAATGAAAAAGCCTATTTACAATGGGGTTTGCCTACAAATGTATATACAAAAAAGAAACAGTTATACAATATGTAATATTTATGTGTAAATACTTGTATAATCTTGAGCTATACAAGTACTCTACAAGTATATTACAAACTGTTTTACACATGTCGTTTATAGTCTGTCCAGCAATCATTTAATGTTATACAAAATACTTTTAAGTTATGACATTTTGTCTAGGATATATTCGTTGTTATTAGATAATAAGATTATATTTTATCTACGCAACTAACACATACGCTCACGCTGCATCCCTTAAGGGGTAGGCAGAGGTGTATAAAACACCCACATCGACGCTACTAACTACCTTAAAATATTTGATATTAATGAATATTATATTGATGTTAGGTTTTCTGTATGCCTAAGCCCTTAATGTATACATTTACTCAAAGTAGTACCTTTTTTAAATAGTAACACTTATTTTTTTTTTATACGGAAAATATATCTAATCATTACCAGTATAGTTCTGCAAATTACTATAGATATTATACTATTTATGTTATACAATCTCTCACTACACATAGATATTTAATTACCAAAACTTTTTTTATAATTATCTATTACAAGACATCGATGACACCTAGACATGACATATAGACATATAATTCTGGAGCATTAATAGTATCATATAATTTGTATTATTAAAATTGCTTTCATACATATTTGTTGGTAAATTGCTAATGCAATAACTATATGGATACATATCATTAATTATAGAGTTATAGATTCATATTTTAATATAAAACGGTATTCAGTATTTACGAATATTTTTCATTATAATATATGTAATAAATATTTATATATATTTTCACACAAGCCACTCTACGGCGGGTTTCGTATGAAAATGTACTATGGTTTGGTGTTTGTCAGGTCACAGGCTGCACAGCGTTGCATCTTGAGGAGGTACTGACGTAACTTCCGGACGTTGAATTGTTTTGATGCGCTAAAAAAGAGATTTTATTGCAATTCACTTTTCCAATACTTGCTCATCGAAAGGGGACTGCGATTACGATTTTTAGATTATATGATAGCATGCTGCATTTTACTTCGAAGTAATAATTATTTGCCAACTTAAAAAAAGGGTACTTCATTATCTATGCACTACGGCTTTTTTAAGTTCCCTCTAATGTTGTAAAGTTCTTATCACAGATTTCCATCCGATTATAAATACTAACTTACTACTTACTTAACAAAAAAAAAGCTTTATTTAGGTAAGGAACTTTCTATATACTCGTAAATGTACGTATTATATTATATCTCCAGTATGGGAAATAGAACGGCTCAGAGAAGGATTCTCTACTCACAGTGATACAACTGCCAGGTGTCCTCAAAAACTTGTAGATAATGTAGAGAGGTATGCAGGAGACGGTGGTGCCTGTCATTATCCATCCAACGGTGATGGACCATGCTGGGTACTGGTACTCCCCACCCAGCATCTCCTCGTGAGCCAGCACAGAGAATATGAAGAGAACCAGTAGGAACACCGGACTGTCAAAGTATTAACAAGTTAACAAGTTACCAGTTAAAATAAACAACTGTCTGCAAAAACAAATACAAATAACGTGTCATACAACCACCAAATCTATTAAATTATTTCATAACATGCATAATCAGTTTCACTCGAATGATATACCTAGGTATGCACCCAAATCTGTGCAGGCTTTCAGAAGTTATGGTGGAATAAACAAACTTACATAAATAAATACATGAAGCATGGTGACATTACGCTACTTTTTAGTTCAGTAGTGAAAAATGTATCAAATTATTTGTAATAAATATGTATGGATTTCATCAAAAAATCAAGTGTTTTTTTTTTTTTTTTTTTTCTATTCGTAAGCCTACCATAATGACTCCACTTTGCCTGATGGTAAGCAATAAATGGAGTCCAAGAGTGGTGGTCACCATCCTCATTGCATGTCTAGTCAATGCAGCATGGTGATCCACACTATGGCGGCCTGGTGAGATGCCTTTTCACGCCCCGCTTAAAAGACCCGGGATCAAATTGGGAAGGAAACACGTGCGCTGGTAGGGAATTCCAGGCTTTCACTGATCGGCACAGGAAAGAAGAGCCAAACCGTTTCGTTCGGGATCGCATATCTTCGACTCGCAAACGGTGACTCCTCAGGCCAGCACGTGTAGTCCTGTAGAGGAAGGGAGAAGGTGGGACCAATTGGAAGAGCTCGTCAGAACACTCCCCGTGATGTAGGCGATAGAGAACTGCCATAGAGGCGACATCTCTTCGCAACTGCAGGGGCTCAAGAGACTGGGTGACCTCAGGACAGTCTATAATACGGACTGCGCGTCGCTGCAACCGATCGAGAGCGTCAAGCAGATACTGCGCATAGCTATCCCAAAGATGAGAGCAGTACTCCAAGCAGGAGCGAACCTAGGTCTTATATAAAAGACACAGATGCTCGGCCGAGAAGAACCGTCTCACCTTGTTCAATACACCGAGCTTCCGCGAGGCCGCCTTAGTGACGCTCTCGATGTAATCACGCGGATTGAGATCCCGACAGATGTCCATACCCAGTATACTAAGCCTATCCTGTAGTGGCAGTTGAGTGTTCTGAAGAGTAGGAAGGGGAAGGAATGGAGACTTTTTGTTTGAAAACGCGCACGCCTGTGTTTTCTTGGCGCTGAACTCGACCAGATTCTCACAACCCCATTGAGAGATGCGGCTCAGGACCCGGTCGAGCTCAGCAACAAGCTCCTGTCGTTTTCCCTCAACGTCTGCTAGCTTGGCAGCAGGATGTCCAAAGTATCACCCGTGTACTGTGCTGTCGTCTGCATAACAATGTATGTTGCCAAGAGCCAACATATCATTGATATGCAGAAGGAACAGCGTGGGCGATAGGATGGAGCCCTGAGGTACACCAGCGCTAACCTCCTGGAAGTCAGAGGCCGCGCCGTCACAGAGAACCCTAATGCGGCGCTTGTGGAGGAAGGCAGCAACCCAGTTGCATAGCTTAGATGGCAGACCAAATGCAGGAAGTTTGGAGAGAAGCGAGCGATGCCAGACCCTATCGAAGGCCTTGGCAATGTCGAGGCTGATGGCCAAGGACTCCCCATGCCTATCCATAGCCTCACCCCAAAGGTGTGTGACGTACGCTAGAAGATCACCCGTGGATCGGTTCGGCCTAAATCTAATGGCAGACGGCTAATTACCCAAGTATTGTCAGTCCAGAATTTGTAACTCAGAAAACGTAAACAGAAAACAACTAATAGCATCTTGATACAATACTACTCACCTAATATAAGACCAGCAAGCTCTCCAGAACCACCCTGGTGTATGTCCAAGCATAGTCCTAACGTCTTCGGAAAAGCGATCCACTCCATACACCCAGCATACCCCGGCGGCTTCAGCGAACACCACAAACAAGATCGCCAAGCCTGGGCCGTACACGTTCAGTAGATCCACGAGGTAAACGCCGCCCTAACCGTAACAAGTTATTTGGTTATTTTTCTTTTTTTATAACATACTTAAGCGCCGTTCTTGAACTCCAAAATTACTACGATGTAACTGAGGGATATGCATCGCGTAAAGTAAGTTCTCGCATTGTTTAGCGAATTAGTATTATACATATATGTAGCAATTTCTAACATCAGTAAGTTCGAAACGCGAATCAGTGATTTTATCTTAGTCTAAAGAAGATCTATGGTTTAGAATGTGTGTGTAGGAACATTTTTTTTGGAATGGAAAACAAAAAAAGGTTGCTCGAGGAAGATACAGTAAGAATTTTAGCAATTAATCAAACCTTGTTCGGTCATTAAAAGATCAAGTCATGATACGCTACGCTAAATGAACGCTGTAGCAAATCTCTAATACAATTTTCTCTTTTTTTTTAATGAAGGCAACCTGTGCTCTAGGGTAATATCCCTACATGATTACGTATATTATATGTTTGCATGTTTCATAAGTTTGCATATTTCGTTAAGAACATAGACAAAGTAAATCCAAACATACAAAAAGTAATTGTGAATCACACAAATAATTATTATCGATTGACGCAGTAACCATTTGAATCAATATTTCGTTGTAACCGATGAAAAAGGTATTTGGAAATTTTGGTAGCGCTCTATATATTATATTTACTATGAAGAATGTAAAACAGTGAAATTTCACTGACTGACATTAAGGGTACAAAGTTATTCTGATCGATTTTATAGTAAAAGAGCGACAATCCCGGAAGCCTTAGAAAGGTTCTGCAAGTATTCTGTCCTTCATCTCCTGGAAAGGCTAGAAAACGGAGTAGTCTTTATCAGGATCCTTAATGTACGACCTAATGCCTACAACTGCTCATAAAAGCTTATTGTAGAGAAATTGATGAGACAGCGGCAATGGCATGTAGCGAGATAAGTGAAAGATTACGTTCGCTTGGGTATTTTCGCGTCATCACAAAATATGATTGCTTCATCGTAAGTCATGAAATTGATAATATAACCCCTATGTGTTACGTAAGTATAGCTTGTCAATTTAACAGATGATAAGTAATAATTATTTACGTAAGAAATATTCCAGATGTTAATGGTTCTGTCACAAAATCCGGTAGTGTCTCAATACAATTTTAATAAATTATATTTTAAAATTAAGTAAGTAAAATTTAAAAAAAGTTAAAATGTACCTTACACACCTACTTATTTTGTTTTCACTACGATATTTTTTTTATTGAATAAAGCTCAGAACCATTCAAATATGTCTTTCTTGTAAAAGTATTCAATGAAATCGCTATAGCCATTTAAAGGCTCAACACTAAGACCTACATAATATAGACTATAAAATTATAGCTTCAGATCTGTCTCAGGGTCGGCTAATCCCAAACTAAGCACCACTTATTCTATGGTAACCAGGCTATTGATAAACACATTTATATATTTCTAAATAAGTGCAGATGTAGATAAGTTACACATATACACAGATATTATGACCGTTCTTATTAGACAATTATTTCTCCTAGGTGGAAATCGAAGCTACGATCACTGGCATAATAGTCAAGATCACTAACCGCTCCACCAACAGGCTAATCAACTAAATGTTGAATATTATATTAGTTAGGATAAGAAATAATTGAATTAAAAATAAGTAGATAACCGGCGTTAATCAGTATTTCAGATTAGTTTGTGCAATTCGTTTATTTATTTAAAAACTCATTCGTAATTTCCTTGGTATCCAATGATCATTCTCATTTGGTTACAATTAAACCACCTCAAGAGTTACTTGTACTCTTTTGAATAAAAAGAAACAAATCTTAACGACCTTAGAACCTTGACTATAGAATCTTCTTTTTGAAGTCGGTTATTAAATAAAAAAAAAAGTGAACGGAACAACGAACACGCACAAATTGACATGATTCCTCACGTTTTGGCTAATGTAAAATCAAAGCATATAACTAATGCTGAGGTATTCAATAAATTACTGTAACACGTTATCTCATAGTGGGGCGTCTTCTCAATTTATTCCGCTGCATTATTCAACGGCATCACTCAGAGGGATGACCTGGCAGCTTCCACAAGTACCTACTCGTCGAGATACGCTTTCTTTTGTCCCATTCGTTTGCTCTTTGATTAAATACAATAAAACTGTGCCGTGTTGTGTTGTTGATTAAACAACTAGTCATAGTTTCAGAGACATTAATACTTTTTACAACCATAAACAATTTAGGGTTGCCGTTTTGCGTTTACTTCTCTGAGATGGGGTATAGTTATAGGATAGGCTATACAAAAAGCATAACTGAAAATATATCACACACTAAGAGGATAAAAAATATGATATTAATAATATATGTTATATGATATTATGGAAATTTAGTATACAAAAATGTTGAATCGACGATTTTTTTTTAGTATATTAAATTTCTACCACATTCAATAGACAAAGAAACAATAAGAAAATAAAGTGTAAAAAAAAGTTGTTTCTAGTATTAGTACAAATATTTGTGTTGTTATCTCTAAGTAAGACTTATCAATACAGTGTTATCAATAAAAACTTTTACAATAAAACTCCGTATGATAATAAAATAAATCAAATCAACCAATATGGAAGTAATTGCCGTGCAGGGGAGGACGTTCGAATAACATGAAAGTATAGAAATAGTTCGGCCAAAGGTGTGAACTTTTATTTGGCGGCTTAGAAATTGCTTTATATTCATAGCATCCATTCTTGTGGTGCTGAGAGACTCAGCACTTTTCCGTCGCTATTCGTGGGAGTTAGTTTAGTGAAACACTTTCACAATTTCAAATGAAGTACAAATATTTTTTCCTCCAAAGCCAGCCTTTCCTATTTAGTTATAGTCGAAATTAAGTTGATTATATTTTCTGGAGTGTTTATTAGTATTTAGATATACGACTGCTCGTTACGTTGATATACGCATTCACAATCTTGACTATAAAATTTGTAACAAAGTCCAAATAAATTCCCAAAAAAAGCTTAGAAATTAAATTTTACATTGTGTTCTGTGCCCAGTCCATAGTCCATAGTCCAAAATTTCATAAATAACTTTTTCAAAAAGATACTTCTGTACCTCTCTTAAAGGTACTATTTATCCCTTCAGCATGGATGTACGATATATCATTGAAATATACATTCAAGTCAATTACAAATTAATGTGAATTTTCCCTTAATAAGTTCCTATAACAGTGGTAGAGCCATGCTTAGACATGCACGGCCTCACAGAAAACCGATTGTGCGTTGCATTTTCCCGAAATTAGTGGGGTTACCCAACTCCCCCTCTCTTCTTTCTCCTCCCCGCATCCCCTCATCCCTCATCACCCTCAAAGGTGGGCAGCGCACTTACGACTATCGAGTTGCAAGTGTCCTTGGACGGCGGTTGTCACTTACCATCAGGTGACCCGTCTGTACGTCTGTCCCCCTATAATATAAAAAAAAAAGTATCTTGAAAATATCCATTTTATAGTAACTCCAAGTTCTAGAGACTTACATAAGTTGTGGTAGGAAGAGCGCAGATGTAGATGAAGAGCAGAAGGACAGCTACGAACACCTCGCGATGTCTCCCCAGTAGTCGCGGGTACTCGTCGCAAAGGGCCGTGGTTACTGCTTCTAGACCTATAAAATATGTACATACATAAGATATGTAACACTTACATTTGAATAAAGAATATCAATACCAAAGAGGTCATCGGTAAAGTCCTGTTTATAACTAAGATAAGTAGGGTACTGCAGATTTTTATTCCAATCCACGGTACCCGACTAGGGAAGTACTTCTAATAATACAATAAACTCTGTCGTATGTGATTGTATACTTAATATGCATGATGGACACCCATCGGCTGGGTCTACCGAGGAGATTAATAACTTCTTATTATATATTACTTAACTAAAAAGTTCTACCTTAAACCTCGTAATAAGGCTGGGATTCAATAGATGAAAAAGGTTTATTTATATGAAGTGAAAATGTTCGTACCGTAACTATTCTATACCTATATCTGTTAAAAGCTGCCGGAAAAAAGGGAAAAGCAGCAAATAAAACTGGATAAAACGGCGAGAAACTTGTGACAGTATAAATAAATAAGAATAGATTTTAAACATATTGCAGATTATAAGAAAAAATACTTAATTAGGTACATGATGTTCGAAAAGAAACTTGTTTGTCACTGTTGCGGCTTGGGAATAACCCTTATAACTTTCCTATCCAAATGCCATTTCCGAAGTACCCACTTCCGCTTCCTTTGTGCACATGAAGCAAATTAAATTCACGCCATCTAGTGCGAGGGTAGTCTAAAAAATTATCTTAAGGCCGCGTGCGCGCTCACATTGTCGCTCGTGAAAAGTATTTAAGATCCGTGGAAATAGGCCGATTTCTTAATTTTAAACAGTGTCCTTTTCGTGTGGAGTGTGATTCTTAGTCTGTGCTCTGTGGGACTTAGGTCTGGATCCCCTAATGCCTAAGAAGTGGGTTCGTGGATGTGCTTCCGTCTGGTAAGTCATCCCAATCTTGTCCCGTTTTCGAGCCATTTATTTACTTTGGCCTGATATCACTGGGTTTAGACATACGCTAGATAGGTGCCCTAGGTGCTGTGAACCAAACAGCAATGCTTATGCACCAACATTTAAAAAGTGGTCCTTCGAGCCGGATAAGAAAGTTATAAGGACTGTTCTCAAGCCGCAACAGTCACCTTAGTGCTATAAATATCTACACGACTACTAGAATACGCTTTAAAGTTTACTACTCTGCTAAAGCTGTTGATGCTTAGTTTTGGATAAGTATTTAGAAAGACTTATAAAATCACAACCCAAAATAAGACACACCTCCGAAAGTGCTGTCCAGTCCCAATGTGATGAGCATAAGAAAGAATATGATAGCCCAGAATACAGAGCCAGTCATGGTGGCGATAGCTTCAGGATACACGATGAACACCAGCCCAGGACCTTCCAGCCCCACTTCTTCTATACTCTTGTGTTGCACATGAGCCATGTAGCTGAAAACACATGTTTGGAAGCAGTTGCTGATAAATAAACTAAAATAACAATATGAATGGGTATTTCTTTACTCTAGACCTTAACTTCTCAACTGATCACCATATAACCATACAAATCAGGGGTACATAGGGAAAATCATCACAAACTAGTATTTAATACTTGTTCTCCTTATAAAATTTAACTAATTCTTTACTGAAGGTATTTTTTAAACCTTACCCGAGAACAGAGAATATAACGAAGCCTGCAAGGAAGCTGGTGAGACAGTTGATGGAGGAGGTAATGAGAGCATCCCGGTAGCAGTTGTTGTTGAACTTGTTGTAGCTGGACAGCGCCAGTAGGGTGCCGAACCCTGGACCTAAGGAGAAGAAGATCTGGGACGCTGCATCGATCCACACCTTATAATTGAGGAGAATAGTTAAAAATACATTAAAATACAATCTAGACGCAAGGATGCAGGGCAGGAAGGGGCTACCTACAAGCGATGCACGTCTTGTTTGACGAGAACTGCCTATTTTTACAGCCGATCGTTTTACCTCATTGATTCGAAACATTTTTAAAGACAACCTTGGTACGAATACAATACAAGAAATACTTAACGTGGGAGAGCCATACTTCGGCCCGTATTGGTCGGCCGGAGTATTACTACGGCCACACATTGTGTGACCGAGTGAGTGAAGGCCCGGCCCAACTCTCTTTCCTTTTTCCCTTCCCCTCTCCCCTCTGTCCCCCTCTACTATAAAAAAGACGCATCTTAGCTAAACTTTATAATTAAAATAGCAAAATCTACGAAAAAGTTGAAGGAATACTTTTAAACTATACTTATAATTTGATCATACATGTATTTCCGAAAGGGCAGAGAAGTCGTCTCAAACGCTAATCATGATGTCGTCCTACTTGAGTAATAGAAAAGGTTATTGCCATCATTCGGTTACTGTATTATACATACTGGCTGATAGATAAAAGTCCGATATCCTTGGTCGCCTTTTACGGTCTTATTCTGATTCTGATTCTCACAGAGAACAACAATGCAACACTAATAAAACTAAACTACAGCTAGTGCAAATTAATTGAATCGTAATCGTGTTATTCCTTTAATACACAGTTTCTTCCCTTTATTATTCATTCGAAACTCATCAGCTTTATAAATAGCTAAAATTAAAAGTCCCAATAGATAATATTCTTTATTATAAAATATATCAGACCTTTGAATTCTGCAGTTTGTGCCATTCAGGAGTAAGATAGTACCGGATGCCCTCCGTGGCTCCCGGCAGGGTTACTCCTCGTGCTAGCAGGATGAGTAGCACCACGTACGGAGCCAGCGCCGTCACCCACACCACCTTTGAGCAATATAGGATTAGACTACTACCGAGATATTTCGAATGTTTGATTGAACGGGCTAAACTATGAAAGTCCCAGTCGGATTAAAAATACTTAGTTTTATTGGATGGGGTATTTATTGACAAGTCATAAATGAAATAGTGATATTTCTCATTATTAAACATCACGCCATCAACGTCAAGGTCGTACCTTCAGGAGTAAAGCAGTAAACATAAATTATGTATTAATGCGGTGAACGGCTACTAGACATATGTATATATGCGCCTCTGCCCCTAAGCGTCGTGATATTATAGCGTGATGTTAAGATAAGATCCTCCCCAAGAATTGATTAAAAAAAAGATTTATCCCAACTCAACTAGTTACATAACTTAATGAGATTGATTGATTTAAGAGATGAACACATTCCACAAAAAATAGTACATATGCACATTATCTGTAAATACATAGAATTTATATTAGCACTAGCGAACCCGAAAGACGATTTCCTGAAGTTGCAGTATAGATAAATAACCTAGATACCGACTGCAGCTCCATCTGCTGGCCTGATTTGTGAATCTAAAGCATCCAGGGCGCAACCCAAACGCATACAAAAAAAATCATTCAAATTGACGGACACTCGTACAGTAGAATTACATATATAAATACGCCTAATGTAAGGAAATACTTGCTCTGAAGGAATCGAATCATCGACAACACACCAAATTAGTTCTTGAATTAATATTTCGCTTCACGTTTATCCGTTTTCGAAGTATGTTTTTAAGCTTGCTTGCTTAAGTAAATTTTATTCGTACACCTCATCTTCTTTCGGTGAACACAACATAAGTGTTTTTTGTGTGTTAACCCATATAATACTGAAAAAGTTTAATGTAGCGTTTAAGAAAATACATTGATTTTTATAACTTAATTCAATGCCACAGTAGGGTTGCCACGTGTCGAGTTAATCTCTGTGGCTCAAAAATTCAAAATAAATGTATAGCCATGGTGGAGTGAAAACCCTATAAATTCAGTATTTATAATATATAAAATTTAACGAGGTTAGAACATAAACACTGTGTCGGAGGAACAAAGGAACACATGGATACAATAGGATCGTAAATTATTTATGCAATTAATTTATCAGTTCAGAGTATTCCAGTTAACAGATATTTTGTCGAGGAACTTATAATGACCGTAATAAGCTAATAATTATGTGTTTACCTTGCCAGCACTCCTGACTCCCTTCCAGAGGGAGAAGTAGACAAGTACAAAGACCCCAAACACGCAGAGTGCGAGAGACGGTTTAATTGGACCCATATCGTCCAGACCGTTGGACTTGTGTTGCTCCAAGACATTGCGCCTTAAGGACAGAAGAAAGGAAAGAGAAAATTAATAATTGACTTAAAAAAGAAAAACAAACAACCGAATTTAAAATCTCCTTCTTAAAAGTCTGTTGAAAACGACATTATAGAAAATTATGCATTAATTTAAAGGTACAGGCTTCATAAGTAATTAGGCAATCATCAGTAATTAGTTACGAATCGGAATAACATCACCCTCGTTTCGAGAGAGAGCATGAAGCGCTCAACTTAAAAAAATCTATAACTTTTTTTTGATATGTCAATAATGTATACTGGACTCATCTCTACGGCCGACATGAGCTACAGAAAAGTGTTTTTTTCCGCTTGATTTATCATACATACTACTTGTAGACCTACACAAAATATCAGGTGTTAATAATGTATTCTTATGTAAGTAGTAACATGATTCAAAAGTGAAATTAATTAAGCTTAATTTCTCTACATATACAAACTGCTCTATGTACTAATCCAATGCACTTGTCCATTACAAAGGCTGTCTGTAAGAAATTGCAACTAGCGATAAGATTCAACCAGAAATCTGTATATTACATATTTCTTATTTTGTATCTTTTCTGTAGTGTACAATAAAGATTATTGTATTGTAACTCATACATTTCAAGTATATGTAAGTAGACAAACGTCTACGCTGTCCCTCTGTCCCTCTGTCTACCTTTGGGTATGTGTATTATTCTCTTACTCAAAGAACTCTTTCGCCGGTGTAGAAGCATTAGGGTTATTGTGCAGCATGGTAACTGGCATGCAGAGAGGCGTGTTCCACTCGTTATTGCAGCTGGTCCAGGGTAGCACGGAGTTGATGGATGAGACGGAAGCTACGAGGTAGTAAACTGCCCAGCCGATGATTGTGTTGTAGTACATGCCCATATAGATATCGATCATGCAGATGGCGTAGCCAACACCTAGGAGAGCAAAATTGGTTTGAGATGGTATAGGCTTTAGAGAAGTAGAGGAGAAAATTAGAGATTGAAGCAATTTTATTCCTAACCAGAGCTTGTTTTAAGATTGTCATGTTGAATGTATACCGTGAAATAGAAGTTTTCTCTAAAAGGGGACTTTCCTGAAAAAAAACTTTCACGTCCCTTCAATAATATTCTTCTATTATTAGTTGAATATTATTGAAGGGTTTTTTTTTTGTGCTTTAGTTATTAAAGCGTTAAATATTACAGGCAATAAATTATTAATTTTAATGCATAAGAAATCGAGCAACCGCAGAGCTCTGTCAAATCATAAATCAATACTAATTTAATTTGAATTAATTAAATCAACCCGATCCACATCTAGCTAAATGGCAATGAAATAGCATTCATCCTTTATTATCTCACAATAAATCAGAAACGTTCAAAATTCAATTAATCTTTGCTAAGAGCGAAAAGCGTCAATTTTCGAAGCGCAAACTTCGCAACGCAACTTGTGGAAATCGAATCAACGCCATCTGTCGCATAGTAATCAAATGATATAGCATCGCATCCGTTAATTAGTTTACCCGCTATGAGATGGCGTATTTCTCAATCATAACTCGGATCAACAGTTTGCATCGCTTTGATTGTGCGGCTCACAAATCAGGGTAACATTGTTACGAGATAAGACGGATGTTCTTAGGAGCCCCGATATTTATCCCTACAAATATTTTATGTATAGAAAATATAGTTTTACATCATAATTTCCACCTAGACAAGCAAAACACGTACGAGTAGGTAGCGGCATATTGAGAAAGCAAGAAATATTTGTACATATTAATTTAAGTGTAAAACTGTACATAGTCTAAAATCAATATCCACTAATCTCAGAAAGGACTCTATATAATTTAACCTATATATGCTCCACGTCGGTGGCACATCCGGACAGCACGTGGTCTGTTCTAGTCCCCTTTCCAGTCACAATAAGTACACCTACGGGTACGAGATCCTAGCTTCAGCGACTTACTGCAGTCTTGGTATCCTTTACCCCAGGGTCCTATTCCTATCCATTTTCTCTATATAAATCTCTATTCTTTGTTAACTACTCCGACGAAAGGTTGATGACAGGTTAACACATTTCAAAGAACCCAAATAAATTTGGCACAAGAGTAGAAAGATAATAATGATGACGTCGAGATCTATTAATATAAATTTAGTTACGTGAAAGGGACATTATATTATGTGAAAATAAAACTAAACTTATCTAAAGCAGCAGCAGCAGCATTGCTATGGTTGATCCCCATTATGTAACGTACACTACCAATTTTACCTACTCCTAAAATAAATCAGTTTGTTTAAACAACAGTAATATCAGTAATATTTTTCCTACGTTACTAGTGACCTTAATTTTAATTCAAGTTGGTCTCAGACCTCCCGGCTGCAGCCAGTTTGAGTTACAGGTATGTGACCCAGACCAAGTCTTCGAGTTGTTCCTTACACTTTCAGATCCGTCTTTAAAAGAAACATCCCTAGTACCATTTTCTCAATATACCCCCTGTTTTCGTATCTTTAATTCCTAAAGTATGCTCTTGACGGGCATTTGCCATGAAACCACCTCTAACTGTCAAAAATGTTTTTGTTAACACGTCTGTTTAGCCCTTCTGAGATGTATGTAATTTTCTTGGATACAAACGAACAAGCCTGTTCTTAAATAATAGAAAACAGGAGTAACACAAGTAAATGTATAGCTTTCATGAGAAATTAAAGAATATAAAAAGCGTTCTTCCTCACAGAACCGTGTTATACAATCGTTTTCTCGCAATCAATCTACAAATATTGCCATAAACGCCGCAAGGGCGGAGGGTGCCAGTCCCTTAGATAGGGAGGGAGTGCGGCAGATAACAGTGATCTACTACCATGCATGATATCACTCAGTCGTAAACTGAGGGTTTCATGATAAGTTTCTTTTGAAAGTCAGCTTCGTTTGGTTGGGCATTTGGTTAATAGCACAAAGCTTATAGCATATGTGTCACGACCAAATTCAATTGAATAATTTACGTCTACGAAAACTTTAAACTTCAAATAAATGAAAAATTGGCGTCAAATGAAGTCAAGTGTTGACTGAACTGTTGGTCCAGTGGTTAGTGACCGCGACTGTTTAGCCAGTGGGCATGATTCCAACAGAGCACAAAATTTTATATGATTCAGTTGTGCCTGGTCTAGGGTCTGCTGCTTGTATCTATATGTTTATCAAGTTCACAAAGACGCAAGCTAGTGTAGAGTTGTAGAGTTGTTCTAGTATACTTCAATGCCAAGAATTTTACAGCAGCACTTTGTTTTTCGGCGTTGCACGACAATTGAGTATTCGAATGCAAAATCAGTAGTCGTGGGTTAAATTTTAAATCATTGGAAATATTTTAAGAATTTGCTTGACTTGTTCCATAACATGTTTTGTTCCATTGTTAAAATGGAACATTGTTCCATTTTAACAGTGGTAGAGCCATGCTTAGGCACGAATGGGCCGGCTCGACCGGTGCGATACCACGGCCTCACAGAAAACCGGTTGTGAAGTAACGCTTGCGTTGCATTTCCCCGAATTGAGTGAGGTTTCCGGAGGCCCAATTCCCCCTCCCCCCTTTTCTCTCCCCTCATCTCCTTTCTCCTTTTTTCCATCTCCTCATCCCTCCTCTCTTCTTTCCGCTCCCTGCATCCCCCATCCCTCATCACCCTCAAAGGCCGGCAGCGCACTTGCGACTCTTGAGTTGCAAGTGTCCATGGACGGCGGTGTCACTTACCATCAGGTGACCCGTCTGTTCGTCTGTCCCCCTATAATATAAAAAAAAAAAAAAAAAAATAATAATTGGGTTGTACGTTTCTATATTATGTACTCAGTTATCAAAATAAATTATTTAATTTTATAATTGATTTCTATATTTATTTATTACTTGCCTGTTGGTCCAGTAGTTAGTGAAACTGACAGCCAAGCCACTGGTCGTGGGTTCTATTCCCACCAGCGACAAATATTGTGTGATGAGTATGGTCATTGCTGTGCTGTTTTTTTTGACATAGGGGGCAAACGAGCGGACGGGTCACCTGATGGTAAGCGACTACCGCCGCCCATGGACACTCGCAACAGTCTCAAGAGTCACAGTTGCGTTTGCCGGCCTTTTAGGTAGGATTATTTTTCTTGAAGGTTTGAAAGTCGTATCGGTCCGGAAATGCGGCAAGTGACAATTTGTTCCACAGGCCGGGGTTGTGCGAGGCAAAAAGCTTTTGGAGAAGCCCAGTGGTAGAGTGCCAATCATCCAGGTGACGAGGATGGATGGATTACTTTGTTTCGTAGGACGATGGCGGAAACCTGCGGCCGGTATAAGTCCGAACAATTCCTCTGAACACTCGACCTGATACAAGCGATAGGCTCGGATGACTAGAATAGGCCGACCCCGTCTGTTTCCACGTGTGTCATAAATGGTGACTTAGGGATTGGGATGTTATCTATCAGCCAGTATACATATATATATATATATGTATATATACAGACATAAAGGTCTTGAAAGACGGCAATAGACTTGCCAACTATTACGTGAGATAAAATATAGTTTTCAAAATGTGGGCATTTTTGATGCTTCCTACCGTTTGGGGAGTGTACACGGGAGTATGTAAGAATGTCAGTATGGGTATTTGTTCTGTGGCTGGGCGTAAATTATCTATAATATTTACGTTTGTATTTAGAAATTATGTTTGTATATTAATCAGCAGTCTTTTTAGCTCTACCTAATTTGGTATTAGACTATTGGGGCAAGATGTCTGAAGATATTATGTTTATGATATTAAAGATTATGAGATGAATTTATAATAATATTAGCATAAAAAAATACATAAAATAACATCACAACAGTATTTAGGAACGCACCTCTTATATTAAATTCCGACCTCCAGTGGAATTCAGGGTGAAAAATTAAAAGTTTGAAACATTTCCAAGACATTTATAACTGTAAAAACTTTTGTCAGATGTTGTTTAGTGAATTTTCAAAAGTACTTCTCTTTATAAAGTGTGGTAATTGGTCAAATTATTGCAAATGTATTGTGAGATACTTTGGGGGCATTATGGCGGAGGAAAAACACTTTTTTTCTAATACTACTTTTTACTTACAATTTACATTCACACATTACTAGTATTCTTGTCACCCCATACAACTAAGCCGCTTAGACCTTCTTTGAGATTGGAACAAATATATATTTATACAAATTAATTGTCTAGTTCATTCGAAATTAATGCGTGATAGTGATATTAAAGGTGGACTTTGATGTATAACAAAGAAAACTAGTTGGTTTGTGACGTAACTATGATATTTTGACATGTATATGATATTGAGAGATGTCGTTTTCGGGTCACCAATTAATGGAATCTCATTGCTTTTAAAGAATACGTGAAGTCATATAAAATACTTGTACTTATAAATAATACCATATTGATGAAAGTATGATGCGCTAGTCACTCCTATATCCGTGAAGGGATAGGTAGAGGCGCATCAAACGCACTCATTTTCAGCCTAATGCAAGCCTATTGCCTAATGCAAGCCTATTGCCGTCAAAATACATACAATGCCTTCGCCGCCTTTTACGACACCCAAGAAATGGATTGGCCCTATTCTACTTCACCGAGATTCAAACGGCGACGTATGACTAACGTTTTTTTTTAATACATACATAATTATTATTTAAGAAGATATTTCTAACATTATGTAGTTATTATTCATAAAATAAAAATAAAATATTTATCTTCCACAATTTTTCATCTAAAACTATCTAGCGAGCGGTATTGAATACTCGTCACGAGCGCCGCGGCGTGATCTGATGCGCAAATATTAGCAGAACTCTTCATCTCCTTCCATCGCACGAATGTCAGGCAAATGACCAACTTGTGTGCATCGCTACGATCTATATTGAATACTCGTTCCAGTTTCCATTTGCTTAGGACCGAATGAAGAACTGACAAGACAGAGGTGAATGATAAAAATTAGGACGAAAGTATTTATGTAACAAAAGTTATAGATGTAGACAATTTAATTATTAAAATTCCCTGCAGTAGCTAGCTTTTACGATGGGACCAGAAATTGCACTTTTCACAAGGTATACAACACATGTTATATGCGTGAGCAGGCGGGAAATATGGTGTGATATTCGTTAATTAGCGAGAAAGTGAATGCTGGGTGGCCTGCGTCTAAATCTTTTCCATAACCATAAATTATCTATTATCCAGAGAGCTTTCAATGCGTGATACATAATTTGTATAAATGAAGTAGTTTCTTGAAGTGAAAACTCATATCAGCGCGGTAGGCATATTTTTAGATGAGATAAAATCTATGGACTCGCGACACCGTTACGAGACGCATATGTCCAATCAACGCAATATTAGCACAACGAGATAAAAGTACAATTGATGCGGTATTCACGAGATATTTAAATAACTTCTAATCAAAATTGTTTATTTCCTATTTTAGTTACCATGAACCTATAGTGTCTATTTTAGATTGTAATAATTTTAATGATAATGATGATGATACAAGAGTTGTCGAAATTGTTAACGATGATTCATAAAAGAATATTAAATGTATTTTAAAGTTTGTAATTATTAATAAAATACGATTCATAAATAAAATGCAATTCGTTACCCAATAACCTGTCGGCACTCCCGGAGTGCATTTTTTTTAAAGATAACTCACGTACTAGGATTAATTCCTGTGTAGCGGGGACTTTACAAACATTCAAACAACGGACAGAAAGAACACCCAGACTCGGAACAACAATTTGAGGATTACACAAAGAGGTGTCCCGTGTGGGGATCCGCACCCGCCGATCACTTTAAACCGCTACGCCATCCGTGCAGTCATCGAGCCTTTTTCGGGTGATGGCGATGAAAGAAATTTTGAAACCTCGTCGTCAACACTCACAGATCAAGAACACTCAATGAAAAGTCAATATCTAAATGTTTCATAGACCAACTATATATGGAATCCCTTTCATACATTTTAACCAACCCACTTCACTCAGGGCCCACCATTTGTCTCGCGTTAAAAGCATTGCCTCTTGTATATTTATAAGCTTTGATAGTGGTCGGACACTGGACTTTAACACACGAATGGGAGTTTTTATTGACTTCGGTGGAAACAATATGTTTGAGTATGGTTGAACTGGTTTTAGTGGTGGCTGTTTTTTTTTTATGCGATAGGGGGTAAACGAGCAGACGGGTCACCTGATGGTAAGTGACTAACGCCGCCCATGGACACCCGCAACTCAAGGGTCACAAGTACGTTGCCGGCCTTATTCAGGAATTGTTGTTTCAGGAATTCTTGTATTATGGTCTTGATTCTATATATACCGTTATCTCTTGTTATACCTCCCACTATATGAGGTGAATATAGTGGGAGGTATAACAAGAGATAACGGTAGACGAACTTGAAAATATAACATAATTTATATATAGTACCATATCTGATGTCTTGTAAGTAAGTCTTATATTATATATAACTGTTCTAATGACAGTTTGGCATGATATTATAGTTTGAAGTAGTCTCAACGTGATACGTTGGGAGCTAAATGAGGAAGTGTCTGCTTTATAGTCGACGGAATTGAAACGCCTCATGTTATATTTTTACTTGAGCACATTTAACAGACTTCGATAATCAAGTGATATGCTTGATAGACACCGGTTGCTGTCATAAGTAAAATAGGTTTAAATAAAAAAAAAAACGTTAATAATATTCTAAGCTACCCGTATTTTTTTCAAAAGCCACATTTACTCTGCGAGTGCCTACTATTGCATCAATTGTCGAGATTAAACAAGCCTCTTCAGCAATATCATCATAAAAAAAAAGATATCTCGATTGAAATTCTTACCAACATTTATAAAACAAGCAAAAATATGTATCTCTCAATATTCAAGTGAATGTAAGTGATCACAGTCACAGGGGATACAGACGACGTTGCCCGTCTCATTTATCTTTCGGTAAGTAGCTAGGTATCTTTGATCGGTAAGCTCTTTGTTATTCACTTTTTAGCAATTATTGTGATGGTTGAGGGACCACTAAAAATATTGAACATGACACTAACTTATCTTTGCATTGTGAGTAGTTTAGCAAGTTGAAAATTTGGTTTGGTTACTTTGTTTAATGAAAGTATTAATATACCATTCAAACTTAACTCATAAGCCATCTATTTGTGTGTTAACTAGCGTTCATACGTTATACCGAATGGCTAAAGCGTCATACTTGAGTACGGCTACGAGTTTCAATACCAGTGCCACGACTGAAATGTGAACGCATTCTTAAACCTTAAAATTAGATTTGTAAAAAACTATAAAAAATAACTTACCCTTAAGCGCCGGACAGATCCTTTTCCAAAGCGTGAGGCAGCCGCAGCGGTGGTACTGCCCTAAGGCCAGTTCCATGAAGAACAGCGGTAGACCACCAAACAGTAACATGATGCAGTACGGGATTAGGAAAGCACCTGTTTACAAGGTATCTATTATACACGTACTACAATGCTTTGACTAAGACTAAGGAGGCAGTCTGGAGGTCGGCTTGGTGATTAAAGAGTTGCGGGTGTAAATCCCATTCAGTACTGGCGATATCAAAATCACTATAGGCTTTGAGAAACGGGGTTCAAATGACCACATTAAACAAGTAACTAAATAAAAAAAAAATTGCGACTACCCTGACAAATACAGCCTTCATATTGTTTTCTTATCATATACATATATACAAGTATATATAATACATCGATTGATACATCTAAATCTGTTCACGAAACAAAGATTTTATAAACACAATTTACACGCAAAATACATTACGAATGATGTTCCTCTGTCTCTGGGACCTGACATTTGTCCTCTATGAGAATCTAACCCATGACTTCTAGCTCAGGATCACTAAAGATCGAGAATCTAATGAGGGACCAACATTTTAAAAGTTATGTTGAAATAAAGCAACTCACATACATACATGGACTTCATTGGCATGATTGCTTGTTGATGACAATATTTCGTGGTTTTATCAAATTCTACTTAAATTTTAGATAGCCTGTAAGCTTAACTGTATAAGTAATATATGAGTACATGGACAATAGAAAATAAACATACATCACAATGTTGAATTGTGTGCAAAACGCAGATCGAGCACGTTTCGCACGTAAAAAAAAAATTACGATTACTCAGCAAAGAACTGTAGCACAGAGCAGCAGTGAACACAAACATCATTTTGTTTCACTATGTTTTACCATAAATTTGATAAAGCACATTTCAAGTCAAATATAAAATTTTATTGTGAAGCTGAACAGGTGTTATTTGTGGGTAATAGCTGATCAAAAGTATTTTTATAGACTAAAATAATTATTAAAACCGACTTCAGTGGCTCGGTGTTATTGTCCTAAAAGATATATAACCGGAAAAATAGATCTCTTTTTATGTTGGTTAAGATAACATCATTCATTTAGAACAGTGGGATGGTCTCTATTATATTGTACAAGTCTTTTTTATATCCTTTTTTTAATAGGCAAATTAAGGAAATGTCTTACCGCCCCCATTTTGATAGCAGATGTAAGGGAACCGCCAAACGTTGCCCAGGTCAACAGCAAACCCCACCACCGCCAGCAGAAACTCTGCCTTCTTCCCCCAGGTCTCGCGCTGACGCTCTGGAGTTAGGGATACCACCACCGAACGAGTCTTCTGTGCCTCATCAATTTTAGGAAATGATGAAAGAAAGAGTTCAACAATTAAGTTAAACGTGTAAAACGGTGTCTGGAATTATTTTTATATAAATAAATAAGGATTTTATTTTACGAGCATGGCATGGCATACACTAATTTACTTTTTCATAAATTTTAGTACCAGTAGTCCCTCTACAGAACTATATGACCATTTAACACCTCACAACACAATCCGCCTTTTTCTATTTCAGAATATTCTACCGCCACCACTGCTGCCTTTGAGGGTGAAAGAAGGTGAAAGAAGAGAGGGGGACAAGAGTGAGGGAAAAGGAATGGGGGAATTGGGCCTCAGGACACCACACAATTGCTTCACAATCTGTTGTCTGTGAGGCCGTGGTATCCCAACGGTCGAGGCGCCCATTCGTGCCCAAGCGTGGCTCTAAAACTGTTGCTAAAACCTTAAATTGTCAGAATGTGCATTTTTAAAACCTATTCGTAATGATGAAATGATCAAATCCTGATTAGGTTACAACGAGACCACTGCTGGGGTATAACGTACCTACCACCACTCTTAATATATTTATAAAAAAAAAAGATACATAGAGTCAAACATAGAACCTCCTCTTTTGATGTCGTTGAGAAACAATCAATTATGTGGTTTCACTATTACGAAAGACCGGTAATGGCTCACCAGCATCTGTTATATACTAAGAGAATTTGGTTATTTCATTTTCATGTTAATGTGAGAACTTGTATAGGAGATTACTAAAACTCAAAAGGCCTTCACAGATTAAATTGTGTGGGGAGGACAATTGGCTGGGTTTGTGTAGACTAGGTAGCTAGCTTGTGAATGTTTGTGACTGATACGGTCAAGTTTCAATTTGTTATGTCAATAACTTGTATCATCTCATTTTCCATTTCATGATCAAATTCCTGTTACTCACATTGTTGGTTGTCGGTGGATCAGGCGGTGGTGCAGTGGGCGCTGGGGGAGCGTCCGACGGCGGCATCTCTGGCGATTCCAACTCGCCGTTGTGCCGCTTCGGCGGGGGGCTCCCACCCTGAACGTAATAACTGCCATTAATTTTTCCAGAACCTTGAAGACAACGTATATGGTATCGACCACGAAAGATTTTAATAATGGTATAATAGACTAATAACTCAAGGGACTTAATTGTAATTGGCAAAATGTGAGTTATATATATATATATATATATATTTGATAGAACCCACGATCTCCGGCTCAGCAGTCACGGTTACGCACCACTAAAACAACAGGCCACTCATTCACTGTTCAATACATCATATGCAAGTGTATTTACATGTGTATAACAGAAGGAGTAACAATTTGTTCTTGATGTAGTTTTTAAGATTAAGTTTTATGAGAAGAAGAAGATGAAACAAGAAGAAGAAAAAGTTTTGAAGTTAGGATCTAGATTAGGACTAGTTAAGGTAACTAGAGGAAGCAACGTTATCTCTGTTTTAAAATATATTCTTCATTGCCTTCATTGCCGAATAATGTCAAAGGTTTTAATGTTTCGTGTCACACGCCCAGAAACATTTTCAAGATCAAATTACTTAGCGAAAGCCGCGTTAAATTGCATTCTCCAAAACTTTGTTTACACTGAAATTCCTCACAGAATTCTCATTATTTCTGTTTGTAGAACATCAACTTAGTAAGTCCATCGAATTCTAAAATGCGAGTGTTTATGTGGTCGACAATTTGGCGTGTTTGTCGAGACGCCGCCGCTGCTCGCAAACATGGCCGGCCACCGCAAGATTGCTTTGCAAATAAAAATAATGAAAATTGACCCTTGTTAGAGGTAGAGTCGAATCGTTAGGGCTTTTTAGAAGTCATAATTGTAGATAAAATATTGTGTTTTGTAGGATAGAAAAGGTAAGCCTGTTTCTTTCAAAGTAGGTACACTGTTTAATGCCTAACAAGAAAAAATCTATGGTAAGGTGTAGGCACAAGGTCGCGTAAAGATTTTTTACTATGTTATGCTTGTATAATGTGTCATATGTTAATACAATACGCTGTTAGTAAAATCTGGGACTATATTTTGCTAGTGTCATTTTATTGCATCTTAAACTCCGTAAGCCCACATTTCTATATAAACTCTCACACAAAGAAATGCAAGAGACTATTCATAAAATGATTCTATTGTAATTTCAACACTTATCGACTAAAGGATATTGAATAATGTTTTATTTTATAAATAACTTTTATGATCGGGATAATAAAATTGAATTTTAAATGATTTGTTCTATTTAGTTGGTTAGAGCAAGAAGTTTAATGCGTTTCAAGTAGCTGCGTGTTTTGAATAACTTTGGTTTCTCTGTGTTGAGAAATCTGTTCAATTGGGGATGTAGCCGTGCGACGTAGATGATAACAGCTTCAACTGCGATATTTCCGGACCAATACGATTTTCAAATCTTCAAGAAAAGAGCGTACTCTCACCTCAAAGGCCGGCAGCTCCCTTACAACTCTTAACTTGGTGGTGTACTAGAGGAGAAGTCCCTGAGGTCGATCAAGGGACCAGTCTGCTCCTTTGTTCGCTACTTCTGCGCTACGTCTTGCTTACGTCATCTACTTCGTTCTTCTAATTCCGATAGCTACATCTATTACTAGCACTGGCAAGCATTCCTCGCTTTAACGAGTTCGTAAAAATTTCTATCTACGGTGAACTTATTTCCTTTCATTTCACAATAAAAAAAGCTGAGCCTCAGAAATCAATTAACCATTAGTAAGATAAGTTTAATAAGAATATCTCAGGTGTAAATTAGACCTAATGACTTTATATTGATAGCTTTCAAATGATAAGGTATTAGCAGTCTTTCCTCAGAATCAAACACATCTATTTCGTTAAGGCTATCGATATATGTACATACGTTTGCCGGAACGAATTGAGTCACTCTTCATTAGGCTTGTCTAGGATATTAGTGTGAGGATCGGCTCTCTACTCAGAGGTGAAGTAGCAGGAGCCTTTCAACCTATCAGCCAATGTATTCTCATTTAATTAGGAGTGGCAGTATCGCTTCTTAAAATTAATATATAGAATTGAAACGCCTTAATTTAAGTCTAAGGCCCTACTTGCGTCATGTACATACATACATATGTGATGGTAAGGAAATTTTTATACACTTGTTTGGCAAATAAAGATTGATTCATTGATTGATTGGTTGACAGGTCAAATTTATGGTTTCATAGCTTTTTTATCGCATAGGGGGACAAACGCGCAGACGGGTCACCTGATGGTAAGTGACTTCCACGCGCATGAACATTGATGAACATTATTATTATTTTTTCCTGGCAAATGTACATACATTATAAATAAAGCTTGTTAAGACATGACCTGAAAATTCTTGTAACATAGGCTATCCGCAACATGTAAAATTGCGAGGAACTTTCAAAAATAAAATGCAGATCGCACAAAAGCAAACTGTAAGGGTTTTATGAGGTATTAAGAGTTTTATTATCACATAAACCGGACGATACCGTTATTCAATGGCTTAAGCAGCTAAACAGTAATCGTATAATGTGTAATTTGGGTATTTCCGTATGTAAATTAGAAGATTTTACAACTTGATTTAAAGAACACTTACGTCTGACAACCGGCCTATTGTTCCTATGATCACTATGTGAACTTTTAACTGTAATCATTTTGTTGTTTTTTTAAATACCTAGTTACCTAGTAATTATTTTGAGTCTTAATAATGTAACAGTTGATATTATTATAGCTTTGTTTCTTCGGTATATTTTTGTAATTACTACTAAGACGCGACGTCACACCTCAGTATACATAAAGAAACAAATATGAAGTACATAGATACATACACATACATACGCTCACGCCTATATCAATAAGGGGTAGGCAGGGGTGTATTAAACAACCGGATTTTGCGAATTACAATTTGGTCCTACTAACTAACGTAATTCGTGGCAAGCTTATTGCCGACAACCGAGCCTCACTAGTCACCTTTACAACGGCTCTGTTATGCTTTACCGAGAACCACACGGCATTGATAGATAGATTGATGGAATACTCTTTATTTGTACACCATTTTTACAGTAAAATACAATACATATAACACACGTGTACAAATATGTAATGTACAAATGGCGGTCTTATTGCTATATACAATCTCTTCCAGGCAACCTTAGGATGGATTATAATCATTCGGAGAGACAGAGGTAGTTGGAGGATAACTTCAACATTTTAATGAAAACTATACTAACTTATGTTCAAATATAAAACTTATATAAAAAACTAAACATTTTTATGTACAACATATAACATACATACTAATACAAATACAGATAAACATATATACATACTAACACACATACAGATAAAATTACATACATACGTTTATAAATACATACATACCATTAATATGGAAATAATAGATACTAGATAACAGAACTTATCGATACTTTTGCTGTAATAACAGAACTAAAAATTGAAGTATCTATTTGTGATATCGAAATAAGAGCATTTAAGTAAAGGCATATGACTACCAGTCAGTTCGAGTTAAAATTATGCGACCCTGACTTGTTTGGACCGTTTCCTTGAAAATCTTTGGTGATCTGAGTGGAGAACAATGGAAATGGCTCCTTCAAGACATTCAGACTACGAAGGGTCATTCGAATGCCCACATGATAACAGATTACTGTTAAAGCGTTAAAAATAGCCCTGGTAAATCAAGTCAAGTAAGTTTTTGAAAAGTGGAGGCTGTTTTAGGTTTTTTTTTTATTAATATCATATTATTACTTCTAAGATGACACGGTTGTGAATAGTCCCTATTTTTAAGTAAGTTATTCTTTCCTTATTTTAGTTTCAGTCAAATGTTTAAATATCTAATCTTTATTTAATTATTGAAAAACACGACCTTAAAAACATTCTAAAGCAGATACAATTTTAACCGACTTCAGATCATAAATCAGCACCCCGAAAATGTATAAAGTATAACTTTTATAAGATTAATAGTATTTTTTTTATTTTTTACTACACCAAGACTTCTCTCGTATTAAGAGGAGATCAAAACGACAATCACAAGCAGTGGGATAGAACAAACATAAAAAGTTCAGATGTCTCACATATGGCCGTTGGATCGCTTTAGTAACCTGACTGGTGATTTTTTTTTATGCAATAGGGGGCAAACGAGCAGACGGGTCGAGTCAACTCAAGAGTCACAAGTGCGTTGCCGGTCTTTTAGGTAGGAGTACGCTCTTTTCTTGAAGATTTGAAGGTCGTATCGGTTCGGAAATACGGCAGGCAACAATTTGTTCCATCAGCTGGTTGTGCGAGGCAAAAAGCTTCTGGAGAAGCGCACAGTGGTGTGCGCCAATCGTCCAGGTGATGGGGATGGATATTTTGTCGCGTAGGACGATGGCGGAAATCTGCAGCCGGTATAAGTCCGAACAATTCCTGTGAACACTCCCCATGATACAAGCGATAGATGATGTAGAGTGAAGCTACATCTCTACGCTACGCCAAGGTGTCAAGTCGATCAGAATTAGCTTGGCAGTCGGTGATGCGAGTTGCCCTTCGTTGAATTATATACTTATTTACTCTATTTCTAAATACACACATATTATATATAATATAATACACTCAGAGCCAGAATTAACGATTATGCTCATCACTCAATTATTTTTTCTAGGTGATAATCTATCCCACGATTCTGGCTTAGCAGTCAGGTCCAACAACCTCTAGATAACGTTAGCTATTATAGTCATGATAGTCTTCTGAGAATGCTGACTCTAAGTCCCACCATAACATTATACATACACAAATTAACACTTAACACCAAGTACATTTCACAATCACACACAACATCTTAGTTCGATACTTTGGCTGTAATACAATTTTGCACAAATTATGCTTAATAGCACATTTTGCATTATTCATGTTACAAGGTGAGCCTTTGAGTCTTTTATGATTTTAGGCTTAAGGCAATGGAATTAGTATTACTTTAGTTAAGTAGATATTACGAACGAACGAACGATGATATAGAAGAAAACATAATAAAGGAAGGAATTGAATCTAAGCAATGTTTTGCATAACACATTTGATTATGGCTGACACCTGAATTAGGTAGTAACCTGAGATACCTGAATTAGGTAGTAACCTGAGATAATTGAATTAGGTAGTAACCTGAGATAATTGAATTAGGTAGTAACCTGAGATACCTGAATTAGGTAGTAACCTGAGATAATTGAATTAGGTAGTAACCTGAGATACCTGAATTAGGTAGTAACCTGAGATAATTAAATTAGGTAGTAACCTGAGATAATTGAATTAGGTAGTAACCTGAGATACCTGAATTAGGTAGTAACCTGTATCTAAGTGATAGCCCTCCCACAATAGTTACAATTATAATATTAATAACTTATGTTGTATATTGTAGGTATTTAGAAAACTGATAAAACAAGAACACAGACACTCGTAAACTGAAATCCTGAGCAAATAAACCGTTTCTTAATAAAGGCTTGGTGGGATTATGCCATTGAATAAAATAAAATTAATTTGAATATTGATGGTATTTAATTATAAAAGAAAAGTTTACTGAACGCAGACATTTTGTGTAACCGAGTTGTTTCATTCAATTCTCTTTACATCCAACCAGGGATAAGTCAACAGATTTTTTAGATTAGAAGTGATTTTTGATTCAAAGTTCTAAGGTATTTTAATATTAACTTCTATCTTGTGAGCTCTGGAACTTCAAGTGTCCACAAGTATCAAGCGACTACCGCAATTACCTAACGCTGCAACAAATTCTTTGACTAGCTTGATTGACAACAAACTGTGAGTGCGTGTTGTTGCCTTGAATAAAAAAAGCAAATATTTGGGCTTATTCAGACATTATTATTTATATGCATTACGATAATTTACTCTCAACATTTCATCTACGTCATAATGACGTAATTATGTATTTTATTTAATGACATGTTTGTAAGTGACTACAGCCACCAATAGCCACTAGCAATTCAAAATCTGAAATGCACTCCTTTGAAGAGAGTGAAAGAGGAAAGGAGTAAAAAACAACTTTAGCATTGCTTAGCCGCCACCTGCTTGTTGTGAGGCTGTGGTATTACTACGGTAGAGCCAGCCCAAGGCTGACTCTACAACGCACATCGTACGTACAATAATGTCGGTATAGAAACGACTAAAACCACATAGTCCTCGTTTAAAATAGCCTATTTAGAGAATTTTTATTTATTTTTATTCTACTGTTTAGAGAAGTCATGGCATGCGGTGAATATGCCCGTACTAGTTATATCAATTAATTTAGAGTTCACTAAGAGAGAGATTAAAGCTACCAACATAGTTAGCAGAATGAGCCCCCAGGCAGGTGACTGACGTCCTGGTGAACTGACGGCTGGTATAGACTGGAGCCGAAACGTGTTAGACTGGGTGCTATGGCATAAGTTGGGAGAGGCCTATCTCCAGCATTGCCACCCTGCGAGGCTCTGTGAGGCTAAATAATGATGATAATTATAAAAAAAATAATTAATTATCTTAATACCGATAACAGATAAGTTAAAATTGATTTCGCTTGTACATTATACCAACTTCTATCTTATCTAAATATGTTTAACAGTCGCTTAGTGGCAAAAACTACTGTTTGTGACTCGGTTAGTGGTTTGCCTTTTCAGGAATCCCGAGGTAATTAAGTTTCTGTCCCTCCAAAACATTTGCTCACGTTTTTTGCTTTTCTCACTAATATCAACATCAATTGGTAGTCTTTTTTGTTTTAAATCATTTTTGAATTATTCTAGACATGTTCCTTTCTGACATGTATAGCTTAATACATACTCTCACGCCTGTATTCCCAAAGGGGCAGACAGGTGCGTTTTAAACGCTAACATTTAATTATTATTGTAAAATTAATAACATGTCGTCGTGTTCTATGTAAGAGTAATTTGTAGTAGTATTGTTGTCAGTGTACTATATTTTTTTTTATTTTGCCGACTATAATTTCGGACTGCTATTTATTAGGCAGTATAAATACAGTTATATAATGCCCGAATGACTAAAACAATAATAATAACTTCAGACATCTCACACACGCTCGTCCGATTATAAACTTTTTTTTTTAAAGGCAACTCCCGCACTAGGATTAAATCCTGTGTCGCGGAGGACTTTACAAACATTCAAACAACGGACACAAAGAACACCCACACTCGGAACAACAATTTGAGGATTACACAAAGTGTAGTACCGTGCGGGGATCGAACCCACAACACTCGGCGCGGCAGCGTATTGGCGAGGAGACGCCATCCATGCAGTCAAACTAAGCAGAGCTTATCTAGTAAACATATTTTAAAATTTCTCAATAAATACATATTATAGCAAAATTACACCTAGACACAAAACGAATGATCGTGTTCATCACACAAATATTTATCCTGGATGGGATTCGAACCCACGACCTCAGCTTAGCAGTCAGTATCGCTAATCGCTAGACCTTACCTTCCATTACATAGGTGGCACTATATTAGATTAAAAACTGGGGTTAACTGACGCCGCGAGGTCCGAGCCTTTTAAATAAATTATTACTGTTTATATTGGTATTGTATTTATATAAAATAGTAGACGATTGCTTCGCTTCAGCCTATGTTTTAGGTCACATGAACTTCACTTCTAGCAATGTTCGGCACGATGGGACAAGAGGTATGCGACATACCTTAGAGCCCATGTAGCTTTGTACCGCCGCGGTGGCACCCGCAGTACACGTACAACGTAGTTATGTTGCTAACTAGTTTTTGTGGCCACGAAAGGTGAAGTTTAATGTAGGTGACAATTGAGAAACTGACTGAGGTTTATCGAAATCGTCTAAAGACCGATGTCGAGAGTTATAAGAATGGTTTAACATTTTCTTGATGTAATTTTAACAGTCGTATTATAACATAAAATACATGAGTGAATGAAGTGTTTATTTGCAAGAACATTTGACAGATATATAACTCAGAGAAAACCGGTTGTGAAGTAACGCTTGCGTTGCATTTCTCCGAAATGAGTGAGGTTTCCGGAGGCCCAACTCCCCCTATACCCTTTCCTCTCTTGTCATACCCTCTCTCTTCTTTCCCCTCCCCGCAACCAACACAAATCCCTCATCACCCTCAAAGGCAGGTTGCGCTCGTGCGACTCTTGAGTTGCAGGTGTCCATGGACGGAGTTGTCACTTACCATCAGGTGAATCGTCTGTTCATTTTTTATTTTTATTTTATTTTATTCTAAAAAATAAATGAAAAATTAAAAGTTTTACTATATTCTATTTTTCAGTTGTGCAAATAACATGCAATTTAGACACATTCATAAAAAAAAAACAATATTAAGAATTCTAAAATGAGGATGAAATAAAATATTAACATAATCAAAAAATGCACTTTTATTATTTCAATATTAAGATAAAAATGTAACATTTTATGAAATTCCAATAGTTATATATATGTACGTAATGTTTTGTGAAATTATTTATAAGTAGTAAGAGGGCTTGATCCTCCCGGACACAGCCAGCTGGAGTTACAGTCCATTATTTATAATTATATAATATTAAAGGCATATTGTTTATACTAATTTATTATAAATTATTATATTGTATAAACAATATCCCTTTCCTAATTATGCACATACACATGTACTCACCAAGCCTATTACGTCAGTAGTACTAAAAATCTGACTGGCAAAATGTGTGTTTTTATGTACTTCTGCCAATCCCTTCGGTAATTCGTTTCTAAATTATATTTACAGACACACAATTAAATGTTGGAAATAATTGACTTTTACAAAAGTATATAACCGCCTACAAATAATAAAATGTGCAATTTAAAAGCTGATGTTCAGTAATTAAATCGTAATTTGGTTACAATGAGACCACCGCAGGAGTACTCTTTGGTATAAAAACGTGTGAAAATCGGTCCACAATTTGAGGACAAATCCCTTAACATGTATAAAAAATACATGCAGCGGAACGTCGAACCTTCTCCTTCTTTGAAATCGGTTAATCAGAAATAAAAACGTTATACGCATTATTATACAATATTTCACAATCTCTATACTGTGGGATTTCGACCACATGAGGGACTTTGGGTTTGGGGTCAAAATAGTTTAATATACATATATTATACTCATCCAAAACACTGAAACGCACCTCTCAGTACCAAATTTGGTTCACTTGAAGTTCAGCTGAAACTAGTTGTTTTCCTAACTTTATTATAAACAGTATTCAAGTTAGTTCGAAGCGTAAAGATGCGGTCGGTAGCAAGCTGCTATGTACAACACCAACTTACAAAATTGGCGATTAGTTGATTCTATTCACTAGCAATAAACAGAACTAAACAGTAAAAGATAATGAAATGCTCGAAGTGCCGAGAAAATAATAATACATTTTTTAGACATCAAGTTATAGACTTGTTAAAAGCGATCCACGAAATGTGGTGAAGAGAGTTTTATGTATGGCATTACACCGGGAAGGATACTTACAGATAATATATATAATACTAGCACACCTGTTGACACCTCCGCAACACCCCTTGTTGGTGGAATTTCTTAAAATTCCTTCTTAGCTGACCTCTACTCGGCGAAAGGCATATTCCTACCAAATTTCAAGTCTCTACGCCTTATGGTTTCAGAGATATCGTGATGAGTCAATATATCGGTGGATATCTCTTATATATATATACATAGATAATAAAGATACTTAAAGGAAGATCAAAGAAACATGAATGGGTAGTGTGAATGCGAATGTTGCTAGAAAATAAAAGGAAATATGAAAATTCAAGAGTATGTTAAAGATACACGCATGCACTCAGAACTATATCATCAAATATATAGGTAGAGATGCAATATTTCTAGTAACTCATTCTTCTTTATTGCTGACGTTGTCTCGAAATATATATGATACGTCTCTCCTACTAATGCAATGCTTCAAATGATTATTCACATTATGTCAAAATCCATCAAGCCAAAACACAGATACATATGAAAAACAAAACCCACAGTTAGGTTACTTAAAAATTCGAAGGACCATTCTTGTTGTAATTTACTGTCTGTGACGCGATTATTTCTGTACGTCTGATCTCCAATACCTTTTGTACTCCACACCACAGTCACAATCTTTCAATTGGAGTTATCCAGATGTTATTTAAAAGGTGAGTTGTATCAGTCGGTTAAAAATATATTGCGCTGAACTCAAATAACTTTTGGAGAAGGGTAGGCACGATCTAGTAAAACATACTGGTCCTAATAAAGCCTATTAAGTACCTACCTACGTCAGGGTAATTGCATGTAGTTCAGTACACTGGCCGTCACTCACAGGTACCAAGCCTTGTTGACATTTTTCATTAACTCTTTAAATTAAGTCGATTGGCACGGCCACTCCCATGTGAAATGCTGACTATATACGAGTACGATGCGCTTGTCCTAGAATGATATTTTTAAGTTTGGTTTGTCGTTTTTTTTTACTATAAGGGGACAGACGAACAGACGGGTCACCTGGTGGTAAGTGACACCGCCGTCCATGGACACTTGCAACTCAAGAGTCGCAAGTGCGCTGCCCGCCGTTGAGGGTGATGAGGGATGGGGGATGCAGGGAGCGGAATGAATAGAGGAGGGATGAGGAGATGGGAAAGAGGAGAAAGGAGAGAAAAGGGGGGAGGGGGAATTGGGCCTCCGGAAACCTCACTCAATTCGGGGAGATGCAACGCAAGCGTTACTTCACAACCGGTTTTCTGTAAGGCCGTGGTATCGCACCGGTCGAGCCGGCCCATTCGGGCCTAAGCATGGCTCTACCACTATAAAAACGTCACCTCCTTGTTCTCCAAGATAATGGAATCCATTGTTAACTGCCAGCTCCTCCGGTACTTAGAAGACCACCAGCTCCTCAATGATCGACAATACGGCTTCCGTCAGGGTCGTTCAGCTGGTGATCTTCTCGTATACTTGACTCACCGGTGGGCACAGGCGATCGAGACCAAGGGGGAAGCGTCGGCCGTTAGTTTGGACGTGGCGTAGGCCTATGATCGGGTCTGGCACACAGCGCTCCTTGCGAAGCTTCCTTCCTATGGGTTTTTCGAGAAACTGTGCAATTGGCTCACCAGTTTTCTTACAGACAGAAGCATCAAGGTCGTTGTTGACGGTGCATGCTCCAACTCAAAGTCTGTTAATTCTGGTGTCCCACAAGGCTGTATGCTATCACCGACATGCTGCAGATTAGCAGCATCCATTGCTATGCGGACGATAGCACGAGTGATGCCCTTTACACCGGCCGCGTTAACATTTCTCGGGTAAACGTCATCGAAAGCCGATCCAAACTTGTGTCTGAAATCGAAACTTCTTTATCAAAAGTTTCAGATTGGGGTCGACTTAACCTAGTCCAGTTTAACCCCAAGAAGACACAGGTTTGCGCGTTCACCGCTAAAAAGTTGCCATTGATCGTATCACCTCAATTTGAGAGCACTTCCCTAACTGCATCAGCCACTATCGGAATCCTTGGCGTCGATGTATCAAGCGAAGTCCAGTTTCGCGGTCACTTAGAGAGTAAGGCCATATTAGCCTCGAAGAAATTTGGTGTGCTAAACAGATCGAGACAGTATTTTACTCCGGCCCACCGCCTGCAACTTTATAAGGCGCAGGTTCGGCCGCACATGGAATACTGTTCTCATCTCTACGCAGGTGCACCCCAATACCAACTTCTCCCTCTTGACCGCATTCAACGGAGGGCGACTCGCATCATCGACTGCCAAGATATTTCTGATCGACTTGACACCTTGGCGTTGCGTAGAGATGTAGCTTCACTCTGCATCCTCTATCGCTTGTATCATGGGGAGTGTTCAGAGGAATTGTTCGGACTTATACCGGCTGCTGGTTTCCGCCATCGTCCTACGCGACAAAATATCCATCCCCATCACCTGGACGATTGGCACTCCATCACTGTGCGCTTCTCCAGAAGCTTTTTGCCTCGCATAACCAGCTTATGGAACAAATTGTCGCCTGCCGTATTTCCGAACCGATACGACCTTCAAACCTTCAAGAAGAGAGCGTACCTCTACCTAAAAGGCCGGCAACGCACTTGTGACTCTTGAGTTGCGGGTGTCCATGGGCGGCGGTAGTCACTTACCATCAGGTGACCCGTCTGCTCGTTTGCCCCCTATCACATAAAAAAAAAAACAATTAATAATAAATGCCTTCTTTAAGTGGAAATAGAAAATATAAAATCTATTTATTGTGTGTCAGTAAAGCCGCCCAGCATTCATGCCTGCACTATGTAGTATTATATTTACTACAAACACTCAAGTAATATAATAATAATAAGTATAAGTTAAGGTTTTAGACTTTCATGGGATGGTGTAATGAGAGCATTCGTTTTCTTAGAAGCAGACGAAACATGAGGTTAAACTGTGCCCGTTTGGCGGCAATAGGATTAAATCTATAACGTAAGCGGGAATAATTTATAGTCGGAAAAACGTAGCGTTAAATACGCCACTGCCTATTCCTTCAGGGACATAGGCGCGAGTATACCACCGTCCAAGGCAACCTCCTGCAACTCAAGAGTTATAAAGACGCTGCCTACCTCTGAGGGTGATGTTATTTAATAAAAGTGGAATAAAAAGATTCAGGCTTGTAGTTTAATTGCTTTAAGACGTATGAGGTTTGTTTTCGTAGCAGATTTATAATGAGAAAAGATTAGAAATCAAATAAGTCGTATCGATACGTGACGTGGAGACCAAATTAAAATGGTTGAGGATTATGTGTTTCGTGATGTCAGGTGTTCATATAAGCAGATTGAAGAACAATTTTCTGCCATTTTCTTATCATGAAACTCATTTTTCGTAAAGGGTTATTATTGCCAATTTAAAAATAATATGTTTTCTTTTAGGGTTTTACCTACGCATGTTGAATTGACTACATGGATGGCGCATTAGTTTAAGTAATCACCTCGCCACTACGCTGCCGCATCATGTGTACAAATTTATAAATGAATTCAAATGTTTTTATTCATGTCAGTTACTAAGTGACATTTATGAAAGTCAGTAAACATATACATTTAGTGGCGAGTTTGCAACGCAGTAAGAGTAGCTTGCGGGAAAGTACACAGTAATAAGAAGTCTCGGTCAGAGTTAGAATAGCTAATTTACAGAAGTGCAGTAATCAAAACAACTTAAAGCACTAACACTGAGACACTCAAACATTTTATTTTTTACTATAATTTGGTCCCCAAGTGTATAAGCTAAGCTCTATAGTGGCAGAGCCATGCTTAGGCGCGAATGGGCCGGCTCGACCGGTGCGATACCACGGCCTTATAGAAAACCGGTTGTGAAGTAACGCTTGCGTTGCATTTCCCCGAAATGAGTTAGGTTTTCGGAGGCCCAACTCCCCCTATCCCCTTTCCTCTCCAATCATCCACCCTATCTTCTTTCCCGTCTACTCATCCCCCATCCCTCATCACCTTCAAATGCGGGCAGCGCACTTACGACTCTTGAGTTGCAGGTGTCCATGGACGGCGGTTGTCACTTACCATCAGGTGACCCGTCTGTTCGTCTGCCCCTCCATATTATAAAAAAAGCAATGAGCAGCTCTTTATCAAGAATATAACATACATACATACGCTCACGCCTGTGTAGTCTAATGGGTAGGCAGAGCTGTATAAAACTCCCACATTTTGCCAATAAGCACTAAGTGATAATAACGTAATAGGTGGAAAGCCTATCAATTGGGCACGTTACGGCTGTGTACATGGTATCTAATATACAACAATCCGATCAATTAGTCGCATATTACAACACTTAGGGAAAGAAATGAGGCACACGGCAACCCCCGACAAGGATATGACTTAACATGTAAGTAACTTGTAACACAATCCACGGCAACGGTAAATGAAATTAAGAAAAAGGTAAAACCCGAACGTTACACAAAGGGAAATAAAGAAATATGAAAAATTTATTGCGTAATGAAACTTTCTCCAAATATGTTAATACCATCTTAGTACCATACGCTAATCCACGACACGATTCAAATAACACCTCATGTGTAGAATCCATCAGGCCGTCTAGACTCAATGGCGTGACAGAGCAATGTCATACATAACAGCAAGCAACAAGTATACCAGACATAAAGAACTACTCGAAGGAACTGATAGCTCAAGAAGGAATTTCTTCTGAATAAAAAATATTTAAACAAAAACGTTTAATCGCGCAAATGATGTCAGCATTTCATGTTTGAAATTGTAGAACGAATAGTGGAAGTAATATAACTCCTCGAGCTTTCTATTTAATATATTTATTCGTTGCACGCACTGAGGGTAAGTTTAGCCCTAGGTTAGGTCTTACTTTTGGAGTGCATAGACATCTTCTACCAGTGTAATGTGATGACTTGCGAGGAAATGCTAAACATGTGTTCCGTTGAATATGTCAGTACAGTCGATCCAGTCAATGATAGTTATTTTATGTAGCATATCAAATTTTTTGACACCATAAAATCTGTTTGACAATGAAGTCAAACATTTTCTTAGCGAAGTAATACCACGGCCTCACAGAAAACCGTTAGACAAACAATGTTTGCATTGTATTATCGAGTGAGTGAGGGTACTGGAGGCTCAACTCCCCCTCTCCTCCCCCCCATCACCCTGTGGTCCGCCATACTTGTCGAAGTATGTAATTTCTGACGGTGGCAAAAATATGTGTGGTAAAATAAAAGAGTGGTTGCACCCTTATCAAAGGCTGTTGAAAATGATGGTAGTTCATAACCATGAGTATCATTTATCAAATATCTGGATGTCTGAAGATCTGAAACCAGTCACATCAGTTCACTGACCATTTCGAGAGTTTATTGCAGATATTGGAGAACATGACTAGCTATATCATATTACCGTACGCTGGCTTAGTTGCAGAAAAGTCCTCTATCCCTTCATTGAACTTAGAGCAGTAATTGAAATTTTTTGAATGAAAAGCATTACTTTGTTACAGAATAAGGAAACAGCAAATAACAGCAGAAGTGTTAGTGTTCTATGTTGATTTCAAAAAGCATATGAACGAACTGAATTTAAGATAGCAAAGAGAAAACCAGCTGCTTCTTGATCTATATACAAATATCAACTTTTCCCGGCAAAAAAAAAAAAATCAATTATAATTAAGTAGTAAATGATTTACACGTTTTAAAACATGTGAACACTACTAATTTAACAATGTGATAATTTGCATAGTTTTACCGTTTGCCGTTGTCTCTTTTCTGTTTTTGGTACTAGTGTGAGAAAATATGCTCCAAAATAAAATACACAAAGAATGTTTACAGATCCAGCTTAACCGATGAGCATCTTTAATCTCTTTTAATTATTGGTACAAATAAAGTGGATCCACAACAACAAACTATTGTCGCATGTCGGAGGAAAATTACATATATCTCATTAATGTTTTTTACAAGTGGAAATCATCCCGCAGTTACAATTGCTTTCGCTTTCCTAGTAAATAAATGTTATATTCTCAATCTTTTTATCAACATATCACAGCATCAATATTAGCAATCAACCATTGGCTGTCGTAGGCCGGATTGATAGGCTGCTTGGCCTGTAGATTGTGGTTTGGAGATCCCTGATTTAGAGCATTAAAAACTCAAACAAAAAATACCAAAGTGTCAATAATGACACGTTGTCGTGTTATTGCAAAAGCTCATTAATCAATAATAAGATAATTAAGTTTTTTTATTTTTATTTTTGCCAGAACTAGTACCCGCTTGACGTTGAGTTTCGGGACAGCCTGTATAAATCAACAAATAAAAGTTCAGTGACTTTTAAGTTGTAGGTGTTCAATTCCCCTCAAAGTACGCCGCTATTTTGTGTGACAAAAAAGCGTACATTAAAAACAAAAGGCGAAATGTAAAAGTGTTTGTTCCAAAGTAAGAATGTTGGAATAGTACGCGTTCTTTTGTTTGACTTTGTGTTCTTTTACTGTGTTCTTTTGTTCTAACCAAAGTTATTTTGACTTAATTTCACTAAACTGTACATTTTCATTCGTTTCCCGTTTACTTTTAATATCTCTTGTTCGATAATTTCCTTTAATTTGAATATTTAGAAATATTCTGTTACATGATGGACGGCTCACTGTTGTAAAATTTGTAATAAGATCCTCTAAAACACCCAAATAGCGAATATAAAGATAAATTTGTACATTTATTTAGAATATGTGTGTATATAAAACATAGTTTTGAAATTCCGTTCCGTCAATAGAAAAAAAAAATAAACCCTTATAGGATCATTCGGTTGTCCGTCTTTCTGTCTGTCAAGACTCTTTTTCTTCAGAGCGCGTAGGGGTATCAAGTTAAAATTAACATTAAATACGTGTGTCTGCTGTGCCTTGAAGATGCTACAAATCAAGCTCCTAAACCAACGCAACCCAAAGATATTATCTCCACAGAATAACTCCTCACATCACAAAGATACGTTTATTTAAAACTTTGATTTCAACAAATTTGTATACACACATAATTAGTAGGTTGGTACTGTAAGCGCTCAGCTATTTGTTTTATGGATGTTTATCATCAGACTCGTTGGGCAGAATAACTTGAGTGTGTGCAAACCCTATTCCATCTATTCTAGCAATTTCTAGTGTGAGTTAATGCAGAACCGTTTGCCTTTATGTCTGTGATAAATAGTTAAATATCTTCATGTAGAAGCCGTAAATCAGCTATTTGAATCCTGAGTTGTTGTTTTAGAACTATTTACTGTATAGATTTGACTTTTATAATACTGGCGCCACACGGTAAAAGTATTTTACAATTATTTTAACAGTTGTTTGTCGATTTGTCAGGCATGGGTATTTTTTCAAAGTTTTATTGCATATTTGCACTTTCACATTTAGTAAGGGTTTTATGTATACTTTAAAGTGTACGTGTTCGCCAAGCACATCTGGAAGGTGCTACAAACATGTGTTTAAATTATACAGAATATTTGAGTCTGTTTTATGTCTAAGTGTGGTGTAGAGCCCAGGTAAGTAAAGAAATGCAGGTCACATATAACTAGTGTTCTTGTATCAATGACACACTTTTTTAAACAATTATTTCCAAACAGTTTGTTGCCTGGTCTTCATCATAGGGTCTACGTATTGGAACAGATAACTCCTGACAAATAAAAGATAATTTTCAAATTAAATTTGATAATATTTCGGTTCAGACTGTGCTAAGGCCGGTAACATACGACGAGACTTACCAACCATTAGCAACTTTGAATTACACGCATAAGCAATAAACCTTTCTTATAAAACCCACCCTTTTCACGTAGTTCCTTCTTTCATTGGGCAGCGAGTCGACGTAACAGATTTGCCTTCTATTACGTAAGAGGACAAAATTTTACTCGGCAAAATGTGGGCGCGTTTTACTTCTCTGATAAACTGCTTTGGTTTGCGATAGGGGGCAAACGAGCAGACGGGTCACCTGATGGTAAGTGACTTTCACCTCCCATGGACACCCGCAACTCATGAGTCACAAGTGCGTTGCTGGCCTTCTGGGTAGATGTAAGTTATTTTCTTGAAGGTTTGAAGGTCGTATCGGTCCGAAAATACGACAGGCAATTTATATGAAGGATTTATATTGATGATACCTGATGCGTCAATGAATTTGTATGTATACCAGCTTCCCCTTCACACTTCACATATACAGATTCTTGAAAAAAAAAAAAAAAAGAAAAATAGCTTATGTCTTCTCAAAGGTTTCCAGTATCATATACCATATTAAATCAAAATCAGTTTAGCCATTTTTAAAGACAAAGACACAAAGTAACAGAGAGATAAAATCAAAACAATTTATTTCAATTAAACCAATCATATGTATTTTTGAATTGTCAAGAATGGAAGTCGATCCGACTGAGGCAGTCGTGAAATACGTAGATCCTGTGGAGAAGAACAGGCAAGAAACTTCAAGACACTATTTATCAAATATTTTATAAATTTTTCTTCTTAAGGCAGATTAAGGCTTTACTTTCGGACGGCTTCATTTGTAATATTAGCTTATATTTATGTACATATGTACTAGGTGGAGTTGGAACTCGCAACTATAACCTTTCGGACTTAACTTTAAACATTGTACGCATATTTTATTCTTTACTCGTAATTTTATATATTTTTATGTTGACTGTGGGCGTTATTTATGCTTATCCTTTCGGGGGTACCGTCGAGTGCATGGATAACATGTAGTTTTCACACATGACGCGACCAATATTTGAAATTGACCTGATTGATAAGAAGTTACCTAGTTAAAAGAACTTTTTCAGTAGCTAGAACAGTAAATAGTGGGTAATTTTCAAATACAGTAACGAGTCAAAGTGCTCGGACTTCCTGTCACCAGCCCATACGCGATGAGCTGATTGACTTGCTTGCGCTATTGTTTATACTCTCCAATCCATTTGTTTAAACAATATTCCGTTCTTTCGCTTTGTATCCCCCCTCTCTTCTACAAATGTTCTACTTCAAATTTTCCCATGTAATACCCGTGCTCAGATAAAGGCCATAGGCTGGCCCTCTTTTATGTAAAAGGAACTTAATTATAATCAGCAAAATGATGGCTCTAATTACGCCCCCACTCTGGATTCCATCTATCTGTTCCTTCCCCTACCCCTATTCCTTCTTGGATACAGGCGTGGATGTTTGTATGCAATAGAAAATGCTTCTTTTTGAACTCGATGTTCATTGGTTAAGTTGGATCTGTAAACATTCTTTGTGTATTTTATTTTGGTGAATGTTTTCTCAAACAAGTACTACTTGTACCAGAAACAGAACAGAACAGCCAACGGCAAACGGCACATTTATGCAATTATCAAATTGTTCCAGTGGAAGACTGTTTGACTGCACGGATAGCGTAACGGTTTGAGTGGTTACGCTGCCGCGCCGAGTGTTGTGGGTTCAATCCCCGCACGGGACAACACTTTGCGTAATCCTAAAATTGTTGTTCTTAGTTTGGGTGTTCTTTGTGTCCGTTGCTTGAATGTTTGTAAAATCACAGTCGACAGGCTTGTTAGTCTAGTAGTGATTCGTGTTCGATTCTCACACGGGACAAAAAACGTGTTCATAGGTGTTCCGGGTTCCGTTCTCGTATGTTTGTAAAGTCCTCCACGACACAGCAATAATTCCTAGTACGAAAGTTGAATTACTGATCAGTATATCTCAATAAATTTTTAGCCGACGATTATACACTTTATACGAAATTGCTAAGATTAATCTCATAAAAGGAACAAAATTATGTATTTCGGAATAATTAAACGTGTGTAAATCAAAGCTTTTTCTTCAATGAATATTGCTGCCCTTTTTCCACGACAATGACACGACACGAATATTTGTTTACACGACTAACATAAAATATCACGAATTTCGAGTTATATTCTTAATAACTCTTTTAGCTTCAAAGTTAGTCTGCGGAATTAAGAAGTTCTAATTGTGATGAACAATAGGTTATTTGTTTGTTATAGATGATGCAGTAATAGATCTATATTAAAGATTTAAAACTGTACTAAAAGTTAAATAATAATTTATAACAAAAGTTTTATTTTAATTATTTCTTTAAAGTTTATAAGTTCAGTATTGTACATTAGTTTGTTTTTTACTTATAAATAGCTAAGTGTGTGAGAAGAATATTGTATTTCACAAAGAGTTTACGTTATTCATTTGTATTAGTACAGTAAGATAATTCTCTTAAAACATAATTCCTAATTGACTATTGTAAATCTATAATAATGTTTCGTAAAGAAAACGAGATTTCAAATATCTCTTTTCATTATATTTACAGAAGGTTGGTCTTACCTTACGTTTGAGTAGACGTCAGCGTTCCGGCGACAGAACTCTCATGTCGAACTTGAGGATGGTTGCCATGACGTCTGTTCAGGTCCGCGTGTCTACTGCCACTGGGCTCCTTAGCACGAGGAGCCTCGACAACTCGGTGGGCGGGACTGACACGCCTCCCGGCAACAAGTTGCCTGCTGCACACCTAACTTGATTTGTGCTGTTGATTTTTATAAGATGTTTGAGCCAAGGGTACATGGGACGATTTTTCAATTGCCAATAAAAAGTCCTGAAGGAATAGCATCAAAGCAAAGTTCGAACCTCAACCATCCCTTCTTGTGCTCAATGCAAACAAATGCATGCATTATACATTTAAATAAAAAGAAAGCTGACGATTTTTTTCAAAATTAAAGTCATCACATTTTCATGCAAATTTTTTGCAAAATCGATTTTTGGCATATTTTTTTTTATTAAACGGTTTTGTTTAAAGACTTTTGTGATTTTATTTATCCTTAATGGCTGCTTTTAACATAACTTCCATCAAATGTGGTCAAAATTTTCCGACTACTGAAAATTGAAAGAAATACAAGGTGGGCGGTTAATTGTGCCTGTGACTACAAGAACATCGTATTTAACAGATGAATTAAGTTACACGTAGACACTTGGGGACTCTGTTGCTTCTGAAAATTTGCTGAAAATGAGACTACAAAAATATTAACAAACAGGCAAAAATATCATACTAAGGTGTACCGGACACCAAACTAAACATTACCAAACTCTATTTTGATGTCATCTGCATTATTTTAGCATTAGATATTGGTTCCGTATTAAATAAGGTTCAAGAATGTAGGAAAATTTGTTAGTTCAGTTCAGTTAAAATTAACTTGATTGAAAATTTGTTGGAATAGTTTGGTCTGTTCTTGACAAATAGATCTGCAGGGGGAATATAAACAACGTGAATTAATGAAATTTGTAAAGTTGTTCAATCATAAATGGTTACTAAAACCATAAACCATAGCAAGCATAGCCAAAATGGTTGAAGGTTATCTTAATTGTATTAAAATAATTAAATAGAATTTCCCTTTATGCAAGATATTTATACATACAGGGGGTTAAGGTATAGAGCATGATTTCATACTATTATACAATACATTTAAGACAAACAAGCATAAGTCTCGTTTAATGGTAGGCGATTACTGTAGCCATGTACACTAACAACACCGAGGGTTTTACTTTCGCCTTTATAAACATTAAAAATTACATATTTGAAGAACTATTACCAAAATGGTATTATTTATAAAATGTTTGAAATCGAGACAGGCAACTTCAGAGTGCTGATTAGCTGGAGCTATAAAAGCCGTGGGTATCTTCTCAAATAAAAAAATAATCAGAAGATATTCTACTGTCATTCGACCCCCAAACCAACCTATTATTATAAATGCGATTGTTTAGATAAATTATGTTTGTAAATAAGTCACGCTGAACCAATCTAGATGAAATTTGACCCAGAATTAGGTTATAGTTAAGTGTTGGTCTAGTGACCCTGACTGCTAAACCAGAGGTCGAGAGTTCGATTCCCACCCAGGATAAATAATTGAGTGATGAACATGAATATTTTGTTCTGTGTTTAGATGTAATTTATTTATAATATCTATGGCTGTATTTAGCAATATAAAAGAACGTATAAAAGCCGTCTGGTTAAAATAATCCAAGCTCTGCTAAGCTTTGGATCAGACGGCCATGTGTGAGATGTCTGAAGATATACATATACTGTCATCAAGGAAAAATGCCCAGCTCAGAATGAAGTCGTGGGCATCAACTTGTGTTTTCTAAAACTAAGAAATTTAATGCCACTTTATAATTTCATTCAACTTTATATTTTAATGAAATTTAAAAAATTGAGATCGTTGACCTGAAAGTCTCTAGCTGCTACGCAGATCTTATCGTGAAAGCGCAACTATACTCCCTGTACACCAGTTTGTCTGCTACAATTATAACAAGCTTCCTCCACGTTCGAAGAATTACGGAAAATCGACTGATAATAAAAAATCTTACTATTGGCAATATTATAAAACTTTCTGTTCAGATGCTTTTCAAATTTTCTAATTCGACAGTTTAAACAAAACCAAGGTACACACACCTACACAAAAGTATGTCATTACGTAATGTATAATATAACTATATAGATATGCCCTAAAAGTTTAGATCCGTTAGATTTAGTTCACGAGTCCATCCTCCACTACCCTTAACATTTCACAACAGATAAATAAACATCACGGAGCCCGCCCCGGCTGTGATCTTCGTAGATTTGACCAATCAACCCTCGCGCGCTGATTGATCGCCGTAACTATAACTACTAAGAAATAACTTCGGCTTTTCCGATGCTGAGTTACCGAGAAAAAATCCGTATCATCTTTTGCCTGAGATCGTAAGGGGTTAGATTTCATTTAAATGGATTTTGTTATGTTTCATTATATAATAGATATAGTGTGACATTGACCGACTCGAACAGAATACATGTTATAATATACATATGTTCTCTTTCTTGTCTATTCAAAGCTTTAGAAAATTATAATGTTGATTATAATGTGTGTGCTAAACAATTCCTGTCACGTATAGTATTTTCTTTAACGCAATTTTTTATAATCAAACTTACTAACTATTCAGAACAAGGACACTATTAGTGTAGTTTGTGACGGTACATTGCGAAACAATAACATCAATATAACGCGAAATTTTAAAAGTTAGAACCGCAAACTACTTGTCAGTATCAAAATAGTATTTTTCGCTTTATATTATTCATGGGGTATAATCATATGTCAGAAAACAGCCACGTTATAATAAAAGCAATGATTGGGATCTTTAAGCTTGCTGGCTTCTTGGTGATCACTTTGGAAAAAATATTTACTAGTTCCACCTTCCTTATAGAATAGTCAGAGGGTTCGGACTTCCCCGCAGCAGAAAATTCGAGTTATAGGTATGCGACCCTGACTTGCTTGACTTATTGCTTTTACTCCCTAATCCATCTGTACAAGCAAAGTCCTTTTCTTACTCTTTCTATCATCCCTTTCCTGTCAATATACTCTACATTTTCCCACCAAATCCCAAAAGTACCCTTTGCTTTTTTACGAACATGGAACTCAATTATAATCGGCAAAATTGAGGTGTTAATCATGCCTCTGAATCTTGAATATATATGAGTGTACATCTACATATATTTGTCAAGAAAATCAGATTTTATGAACCAATCACGAAACTCACATAATTGTACATGAACTCCTTTGAGCAGTCGTGTAAGAACTAGAATTTTAAAAGTAGATTCCTATGACAGGCGACAATAGATTTATTCTTGAAAGGCTAAATTTTTGCTCTAATAGCACATAATTATATTAAAACAGTAAAAATGTTGGACAGTAACTACGTCTGATAGTATTCTCGACGCCCGCATCTCAGCCCCGTTCTCACTTTATCTGATTATACGTCATGACCTACCATCATACAATACTACAAATTATTTCAAGCCAACTGTACATTTATAATTTACGTGTTTGTAACGTTTATGTATATATAGGGATTTAATAGTGTATAGACCTCTGTGGTAAATGAGACGAAGCTTCGTCAGATATAGATTTATTTGAATTGAAATAATGGTTAGAAGGATATGAACGGTTAGAAAACAAGAAAAGAATTGAGAAGAAGCTTGTTGTTCGAAAGCAACCTAGAGGGGTTGTTCAAGTTGAGTAGGCGCGGGCAGGCGCTAGGAGGGGTCCGAATGTCTTAATAAAGCTGTTCCCGGATTCCTCCTATTTTAAGCGCAGCATGGCACAACGTGTGGTTTTAGTCGGTTTAACTCCGACACACCGTTCTACCGTAAACCCCGGTGAAAGGACGGCTTGAGTGAATTGGAGAAAGACTTGGACTGAGAGAAAGTGGACACCCCCACACGAAAAAAAAGAAAGTAAACAGAACTGGATGAAATTTGGTAATTCTGCTATTGCTAATTAATAGTCCAAGTATGGGAAAGATAATCGAGAAGATACATACGTATCTACGTACGTGGGAGAGCCATGTTTAGGTACGAATGGGGGAGTAATACGCTAGTGCAACCGGAGTAATACTACGGCCTCACAGAAAACCAACAGACAAACTATTGCGTTGCCGAGTAAGTGAGGTAAGGAGACCGGAGCCCCTTCTCTCAGATGACCCGTCTGTTTGTCTGCCAGTAGTATAAAGAAATGCAAGACACGGATTGAATACAGAATACCTCCTTTTATAATTAAAGATATAATATTCCTGCATCGTAGACTACCATAGTTTATTGTGTAAAATATTAATAACACTAATTATTATAGCCTTAAATTTAAAAACTGTGAAAGTTTATCTTTATTAAAGAGGGTTAAATTAATAATCTGTGTAAAATTGTATTGTAGTAAAAGTATCGAAATAATTCATCTATCCAGGCCGCCATAGTGAGGGTCACCATGCTGTATTGACTACACTTGCAATGAGGATGGTGACCACCACTCTTAGACTCCACTTGTTGCTTTCCATCAGGCAGAGTGGAGTCATTATGGTAGGCTAATATATAAAAAAGAAAGACATATTTTCCAGTACTAAAAATGTATTATTTATTGGTCTGTATCCATCCATCTATCCAACGTTAGTGAAACCAAATTCTTATTCACAAAATGTGAGTGTAAAATACCCCTGTCTACTACGGCTATGTAAGCACATATGTTTGTATAAATAAATTATGCATATGTTTAGGTTTCTTAACTTTGTATTAACTATTTATAAATGATTTCTTCGTGTTTCTTTGTATACTCAACGTTTAATTCGTTTTCCAATTAAAAAAACAAAAATTAAAAGACGAAGAACACAAAGCCCTTTGATTATAGTTTGTGTAAACCGTTTATTAAAATCACAGGCTGTGGTTCATGTTACAACATGATTATATTTGTCGTCACATTTAAACAAGACAACTGATAATTATAGTGTAATACAACATACGTGCACAACATTTTATTTTTATCCGATAGCGCAGGAACAAGGTTTATATTTATTGAGTGCATAGACTTAAGGGTAGGGTCATTAATTACTTGTACATACATATTTATAAGTATTTATGTATGTAGTATGATGTTTCTTGTGTTTGTCGACATGTCTGATGTCATTTCAATAGTCTCAATATAGTGGGAGTCATTGACTTCTAAATCTACTGCTAAACACACGCCCACAAGTACAAAAAGTACATTCAAAAACAACGGTTAAACATATGACATATGTACATATAACGTTTCTACATTATTAGGTTATTAGTTTCACCTGTCCCAGTGTCTGTCTGCATTCGCACCTTTAGTGTATTTCATGTTACAAGTAAAATGATTTAAAATGACATACCCTATATAAATCTCTCTATTAATATAATTCAAACGGCTATCCATCAAGCCGTCTAAGCTTTAGGCTGTGCACAGCACAGTCGGGTATAAAAAAGCTTGTTCTTTTTTTATTAATAACTTGAAAACTCTACTTTCTAGTGAGTTTATCATTGGTCAGGTATGTTGGTAAAAAGAGTTGATATCTATCTATATTTGATAGCCAACTATCAAGGTATAGGTCTAGGCAGTAAGCATCTATTCGCCGACAGCCGGCTTCTGCAAGTCGTCGCTCTGTCCATCGGGCCGCAGGGCGTCCTACTCTAGGTTTGCGGTCTCCACTTTAGCATGGCTGCTCATGCGACCATCCGGTTACTATAAGGCTGGCCACTTTGATCTCAAATATCTGGCGTTTGGTTAAGAATTCAATATTTAAATTTATTTCAAATTTAAGATTGTGTATATGTGTTTCGTAATTAGTCATTCTTTTGTTTTAACGCCATTTGATTTTTTTTTGACTCTGTTCCCATCACAAAATGGAAAACTTAAAATATCTCGTTATTTACGAATACATGTTCCATGATAACACCGGAGTTGCTGAAACAGCTCGAAGGATTAATGATGTTTGTGGGGAAGTATATAGTATACAATGAAGAATTTAAGGTGATCGTAGAAGCGGATTTATCCGGAAACAAATTGGAAAAGGGAAAAAGCTCTACAAACACGCATTGAGTGCTGCTTTACATCATTCAACGGTCACAATAATGAGGGAATTTTAAATAGTATCGTTACTTGTGATGAAAAATGGATCCTGTACGACTCATTACAGTGGTTGAACCCAGGAGAATTTGGCCAAAACCTGTCCATAACGAAAGTTGACTCAAAAAAGTACTAGTGAGTGTGTGGTGGCCCAGTGCTGGTGTCACATATTACAGTTTAAGATGTGACCAGATGATTACGGCAGATCTGCATCGTCAAGTGTTGCAAACTATGATGGAAAAGATAGCCATTAAGTAATCGAGACTGGTCAGTTGCTCTAGCCCACTGCTGCTTCAGGACTACGCTAGACCCCGTACTTTACGACAGACGGAAATTAAATTAAAGGAGCTGTGAATAAAATGTCTCCGACACCCAACATACTCCCCGGGCTTTCCTCCAACAGATTATCACTTCTTAACACAATATCTTGCAAGGAAATGAATTCAATTCCGATTAAGCAGTCCAAACCGCCTCCAAAGATTTTATCAATGCTCGTTCCCACAATTTTTACAGCAATGTAATATATGGATAATGCATGCATGTGCACAAATAAATACTTAGAAATATTTTTTTCGTGTTACTTTTTCTATACAAAACGCTAAATTCATATGAAAAATAAATTGTTAGATTCTATGAGTTCATTTTCATCTGGATCAAATGGTGTGAGATGTGTGGAGTTATTATTATTATTTTATAAATCAATTTTTTATATCAATGATGTAACTACTACTTTTTAACTAAATATTAAAAACGTTGCAAACCACTCACTGACACGTTTATTAAAAATTCACAACGAGTTCTCCAATTATTTTTATTTGTGTTACTCAGATAGATTATTCAAGTTGGAACTAGTCAAGAAGTTGATATTTCAAAAATGGGTGTCTTGGTGAAGAACGCTGATATGTCTGTGTCAATTTCCTTGACCGCCCTGAAAATGGCGGGGTTCTGGGCCCCTGAACACCTTAACGGCAAGAAGAAATATCTGTATAATTGTTACACTGCATTGACTTTCATGTTTCTGCTAGGTATGACTTTATTTTCGTAATAACTTATTTAAGTTTTATTCTGTATTTTACTTCGAGTTATGTAACTATCTTTATTAAACATTCAGACTTCAAAAAGGACGAGGTTGTAAGTTTGACATTATATTTTTGGTATGTTTTAACCATTTCTCCGCTTATTGTTGATCGATTTTCAATTCCTTTTTGTTAGAAAGAGAAATAATTTGTCTTATTTTACCTCGAGTGCTGTACTATGGCAGTACTGGCACTATCAATATTTTTTGAAAGCTAAGATATTGGCCTCTCATGTTGCTGGGCTGAAGATGGAGGCATAAATAGCTCTTTATGAGTTAGGAGATAAATCCTTTAATTACTTTACGTTACGAATGAGTCTAAGAGTTAAAATAACAATTTTTGAAGTGATAACTTCTTATGGGAGGGTATACCGCTTCGGCGGCGGCTTTCTTTTTTTAATTTAGTTTTAGTTATCACTTCTGCCGGACGTCCCGAGACACACTCTTTTTTTTTGATAATTGCGCATTAAAGTTGTTATACTTTAAGTCAATTGTCGTCAAATCACCTAGTTCAGCGGTCGGCAACACGGCCCGCGGACATCTTACTTGAATGTTTTATAAATAAGTTATAAATATCAAAATAATTGCATGAACGAACCGCGATCGACCGTATACTGTATAGTGTAGATACAGCCTTAAGAACATGCTTCGCTCTGCCGGTGAACGAACAAATGAGCATGATTGCTACGAAAACTAAATTATAAGTAGTATTCTATAATACGTGAGTAAAACTAATTTCAATTTTAGAAGTTTCGAGTATACCGCAATTTTAATAACCTCCTCCTTCCTTTAGTGGGTTAAAATTCAAGATAGTTTTAAGATTAAAAAATAAAATAAAAAAAAAACTCTTTAGAAGGACCTCAATCTTTCTAGAGAGTTAAAAATGTATTAAGCACATTATGAAGTTATCAAAACTATCCTAATAAATTAAAAATACTTTCACAAAAAAAAAATGAGATCGACTCCATCCAAAAATGCAAAGAACAGAAATCAACTGAGCTTGTACAATTCAACAAAATTTAAAGGGACGGCGTTTTATAGTTTTCTTTTTCTGTATGTATGTAGTGTATACTACTTAGGTATCAGGTAGAATCTAGGGTTAATATCAGTGCCTTTTTTGGCCACCTTGTGGCCCTTGCCTGCCAAAAGGTGGCCGACCGCTGACCTAGTTGCATCCGAGTTAAGTTTTATGAATTTGAGCGTAAGCACAAAATTTTTTAAATTTTACTACTAAGCTAGCTTTAATTCATAACTTGTTTATTCGATTCCAAAATCAAAAATAGTCGTTTGTATGTACGTCACTTACGTACTTACTTCGTGTTTCAGCTAATAAAATAATTAAGATATAAGTATAATTACTGTCTCTCCAAAAGTGGTAGCACTAAACTTCTTATTTTATAATTGCCTAATCTCTTTCTATAGGAATCTACATCATCATACAAGTGGTGGACCTCTTTCTCATATGGGGTGATATTCCTCTTATGACGGGCGCGGCATTTCTATTATTCACCAACCTGGCTCATGCTGGTAAAATAGTTAACATCTTGGGCCGGAGGAAGAGGATACAGGTTATCATTAACGAAGCTGACAGGGAGTTATCTGACATTGGAAATGACGGTGAAAGGAAAATTGTTAAAAGGTAGGAAGTATCATAAGTTGTTGTTGTACTCTTGTTTGATCTCGATAACTCAATTCTTACACGCAACTTACACATTATAAACTTTCAACTTCACGTTACATTTTTTTTTAAATCAACACTAGCATTGGGGTCACACATTATTAGTAATCTTGTTAACCCCCCAGCTAAGCTAAAATGCTTGTGTTATGGGTGGGTTCTCGACGGATCGGGCTGACCGCTACTCTTTTTTTTTTTATCCTGGGGAAATCCATCATGGACTGCCCTCCACCTAGGGAGCGGCGGAGGGGTGTGCCGGACTCCTACCGGCTAAAACCGCCAGTGAGGTCCTCTTCGCACCTTCTGCCGGGGATACGGGAGTCACATTCGTCCGTGTCCCAGGCAGTGCTGGCCCGCATGTGCAGGTCCTCGTCTCTCGTTTCGTCCGTCCTCCATAGAGGGGCGCTCGTGGGAAGGTGGCGCTGTCTCCTCGGACCCATTTACAGACGACGGAATACCCCAAATCCGTCGCTCACGGGTCATTTAGGGGGGCCGAAGGAAGGCATTGTCAGCCCTTCTGCGATGCCCAGTGCGCCTGCTGCGGATAGGGAGGGTAGTTGATATTTCCCTATCCCAGCCTCCTTCTGTGTCGCAGAAGGATATCACTGCCTCCCAACAACTCTCACTACCAACCATTTTTTGTACAATAGCCGGCAGCGAGAGGTCTCCGTCGATTTCTGCGATTAGTTTACGGCGCAGTTCCTCCCAAGCAGTACACTCAGCCACTACGTGCCACGCCGTTTCCTCAAGGCAAACGATGCAGTGATGACACCGGGCGTCCGGCTCCCTACCTATGCGGTGCAGGTATTTTCCTAAGCACCCATGGCCGGAAAACACCTGCGTCGCCCGGAATGTTAGGGAGCCATGTCTCCTCTCAAGACATTCTGGCAGCACTGTCCTGACGGCGTCAATGGCGCTTCTGCCACTCCACAACCAGTGTTTGTCGCAACTCCGACCGGTACCTCTCTATTTCACGTAGCACCGGTCGTTCTCCTTCCTCGGACATACTGCTGCACCACGGTCGTAGAGATGCGACGGCCCTCGCCTCAAGGTCCCAGGGTGGTGACCCAGCCAGTACGCATGCTGCCTCGAAGGAGATCGTGCGATATCCTCTGATGGGTCTAATGGCCATCACCCGTTGTGGTCTGCGCAAGATCGCGATGTTGTTTGCCGTTAGGGTGTCTATCCACACTGGGGCCATAAACCGCTACTCTAGCAGAAGCAAGCGCGACACGGTGGCGTGACGTATTCCGCTCGCACCTTTCTGATCTGAATAGAGGGAAGCTGCCCAAAGTCCACGGCATGGTCACCTACTAATCAGGTTGCCAAAGTTTGCAGGGGTTCCCGAAGGCTTCCTTCGTACTGTATCCCGGGTTTCCTGCAATAAACCCAGGTGGGACAGAACACCGTGTGGTTTTAATAGGTTCGAGTTCGACATACCACCTCCCCCTCTCTGGTGATGCTGTGGGGGTTTCCAAACGTAAAAAAAGGAGTGGGTGGTTAGGTGTCAGTTGCTTAAATATAATTTAATTTGGCCCCTTTAATTTGGCCTGAGAGTGCCATGTGAAAGTGTAAATTGCAATAACATTTAAATTTGAAATAACATTTAATTTGGAAATACAGAATACCTCCTTTTATAATTAAAGATATAATATTCCTGCATCGTAGACTACCATAGTTTATTGTGTAAAATATTAATAACACTAATTATTATAGCCTTAAATTTAAAAACTGTGAAAGTTTATCTTTATTAAAGAGGGTTAAATTAATAATCTGTGTAAAATTGTATTGTAGTAAAAGTATCGAAATAATTCATCTATCCAGGCCGCCATAGTGAGGGTCACCATGCTGTATTGACTACACTTGCAATGAGGATGGTGACCACCACTCTTAGACTCCACTTGTTGCTTTCCATCAGGCAGAGTGGAGTCATTATGGTAGGCTAATATATAAAAAAGAAAGACATATTTTCCAGTACTAAAAATGTATTATTTATTGGTCTGTATCCATCCATCTATCCAACGTTAGTGAAACCAAATTCTTATTCACAAAATGTGAGTGTAAAATACCCCTGTCTACTACGGCTATGTAAGCACATACACTACCGTCCAAAAGTTTGGAAGCAACAAGATAAAATCAAATAAAATAAAAGTAAGCCATCTTAAATTTTTTTTATTGATACAGAATTAAAAAAATAGACAAAACACACTTCTACAACAATGAAATTAAATAAGTAATATAAAAATTAAATTAAATTTTAGCTTCATCGAAGTGTCCACCCCTCTCTTTAATTACCTTCTCGCATATTCTAGGCATCCTACTAATTAATTTCATAAAATACTGTTCATCTAACTTCTTCCATTCGCTCTGTAATAGTTGCCACAAATGTTCTGAGCTCGTAGGAGATTGATTTTTCACCCTTCTATCTAGTTCATCCCAAACAAGTTCAATGGGAGAAAGGTCAGGTGATTGAGACGGCCACTGCATGATTTTCACATCTTTTTTCTTCCTTAAAAAGTTCTGGCACAGTTTGGACGAATGTTTCGGGTCGTTATCTTGCTGAAAAACGAACCCAGGACCAATAAGATTCAGTCCACTGGGTATGGCGAAATCATTAAGAATTTTCAAATAGCGTTCCTTGTTTAGTTTTTCGGTTATCCTCACAAGACTTCCGAGTTTATTGTTGCCGAAACACCCCCAAACCATGACATTACCACCACCATGGTTGATAGTAGGCACTGTACAAGCTTCTGAAGCTCTCTCTCCTTTAGATCGGCGCACAAAAACACGTCTATTGGACCCGAAAATCTGAAACTTCGATTCGTCACTCCAAAGAACTTTTTTCCATTGGTTTATTGTCCAGTTTTTATGTTCCTTTGCCCATTCTAGTCTGTTTTTCTTATGCCGAATTGTTAGTTTTGGTTTTTTAACTGCAACACAACCTCTTAGCCCCGCAGACAGTAGTCGTCTTTTAACTGTTGTTATTGACACGGGTGTTCCTCGCGTTTCATTCAGAGATGCGGTAATTTGTGGTGCAGTTAAGCGACGATTCCGTTTAGAAAGAACTCTGATGAAGTTATCCTCTTGACTTGTAGTGGATTTGGGCCTACCAGACCTTTTTCTATCTTCATTTTTGCCAGTTTCTTTTTTTCTAGCGAGGGTGTAGTGGACACCTTTACAAGAAATTCCGAGTTTTTTTGCGATTTGGCGTTCACTGTAGCCTTCCTCACGCAGAGTACAAATAGCGCTTCGCTGTTCAAGTGTGATTTGCTTGCGTTTTGCCATTTTCAATAAAAAAAGACGGTCAAGGAAGTAGTCGAAATCTTTTGAATACAGACGATGTTAATATCACAACCTTCGCGTTCTAATGCTCAAGTGTGACTAAATAAGGTCCAAAAAAGATAAAACTACAAAATATTTTCAATAAAACCGCATCAATGCATGAAAGAAAGTCCCCGGCGGATGAAGTAATAAAACACGTGTTTCGTCAAAATCCAGGAATTTGTTAAAACTCAAGGAATATGCACTAGTAATCCTTTTGTTTTGTGTTAAAAAATCACAAAAGGTCATAAAACTTTATTTTATTGCTATTATTTACCGCAGGGAGTCGGCAATCTTTTGTTTTGTTTGAAATCAGGTGTGCTTCCAAACTTTTGGACGGTAGTGTATGTTTGTATAAATAAATTATGCATATGTTTAGGTTTCTTAACTTTGTATTAACTATTTATAAATGATTTCTTCGTGTTTCTTTGTATACTCAACGTTTAATTCGTTTTCCAATTAAAAAAACAAAAATTAAAAGACGAAGAACACAAAGCCCTTTGATTATAGTTTGTGTAAACCGTTTATTAAAATCACAGGCTGTGGTTCATGTTACAACATGATTATATTTGTCGTCACATTTAAACAAGACAACTGATAATTATAGTGTAATACAACATACGTGCACAACATTTTATTTTTATCCGATAGCGCAGGAACAAGGTTTATATTTATTGAGTGCATAGACTTAAGGGTAGGGTCATTAATTACTTGTACATACATATTTATAAGTATTTATGTATGTAGTATGATGTTTCTTGTGTTTGTCGACATGTCTGATGTCATTTCAATAGTCTCAATATAGTGGGAGTCATTGACTTCTAAATCTACTGCTAAACACACGCCCACAAGTACAAAAAGTACATTCAAAAACAACGGTTAAACATATGACATATGTACATATAACGTTTCTACATTATTAGGTTATTAGTTTCACCTGTCCCAGTGTCTGTCTGCATTCGCACCTTTAGTGTATTTCATGTTACAAGTAAAATGATTTAAAATGACATACCCTATATAAATCTCTCTATTAATATAATTCAAACGGCTATCCATCAAGCCGTCTAAGCTTTAGGCTGTGCACAGCACAGTCGGGTATAAAAAAGCTTGTTCTTTTTTTATTAATAACTTGAAAACTCTACTTTCTAGTGAGTTTATCATTGGTCAGGTATGTTGGTAAAAAGAGTTGATATCTATCTATATTTGATAGCCAACTATCAAGGTATAGGTCTAGGCAGTAAGCATCTATTCGCCGACAGCCGGCTTCTGCAAGTCGTCGCTCTGTCCATCGGGCCGCAGGGCGTCCTACTCTAGGTTTGCGGTCTCCACTTTAGCATGGCTGCTCATGCGACCATCCGGTTACTATAAGGCTGGCCACTTTGATCTCAAATATCTGGCGTTTGGTTAAGAATTCAATATTTAAATTTATTTCAAATTTAAGATTGTGTATATGTGTTTCGTAATTAGTCATTCTTTTGTTTTAACGCCATTTGATTTTTTTTTGACTCTGTTCCCATCACAAAATGGAAAACTTAAAATATCTCGTTATTTACGAATACATGTTCCATGATAACACCGGAGTTGCTGAAACAGCTCGAAGGATTAATGATGTTTGTGGGGAAGTATATAGTATACAATGAAGAATTTAAGGTGATCGTAGAAGCGGATTTATCCGGAAACAAATTGGAAAAGGGAAAAAGCTCTACAAACACGCATTGAGTGCTGCTTTACATCATTCAACGGTCACAATAATGAGGGAATTTTAAATAGTATCGTTACTTGTGATGAAAAATGGATCCTGTACGACTCATTACAGTGGTTGAACCCAGGAGAATTTGGCCAAAACCTGTCCATAACGAAAGTTGACTCAAAAAAGTACTAGTGAGTGTGTGGTGGCCCAGTGCTGGTGTCACATATTACAGTTTAAGATGTGACCAGATGATTACGGCAGATCTGCATCGTCAAGTGTTGCAAACTATGATGGAAAAGATAGCCATTAAGTAATCGAGACTGGTCAGTTGCTCTAGCCCACTGCTGCTTCAGGACTACGCTAGACCCCGTACTTTACGACAGACGGAAATTAAATTAAAGGAGCTGTGAATAAAATGTCTCCGACACCCAACATACTCCCCGGGCTTTCCTCCAACAGATTATCACTTCTTAACACAATATCTTGCAAGGAAATGAATTCAATTCCGATTAAGCAGTCCAAACCGCCTCCAAAGATTTTATCAATGCTCGTTCCCACAATTTTTACAGCAATGTAATATATGGATAATGCATGCATGTGCACAAATAAATACTTAGAAATATTTTTTTCGTGTTACTTTTTCTATACAAAACGCTAAATTCATATGAAAAATAAATTGTTAGATTCTATGAGTTCATTTTCATCTGGATCAAATGGTGTGAGATGTGTGGAGTTATTATTATTATTTTATAAATCAATTTTTTATATCAATGATGTAACTACTACTTTTTAACTAAATATTAAAAACGTTGCAAACCACTCACTGACACGTTTATTAAAAATTCACAACGAGTTCTCCAATTATTTTTATTTGTGTTACTCAGATAGATTATTCAAGTTGGAACTAGTCAAGAAGTTGATATTTCAAAAATGGGTGTCTTGGTGAAGAACGCTGATATGTCTGTGTCAATTTCCTTGACCGCCCTGAAAATGGCGGGGTTCTGGGCCCCTGAACACCTTAACGGCAAGAAGAAATATCTGTATAATTGTTACACTGCATTGACTTTCATGTTTCTGCTAGGTATGACTTTATTTTCGTAATAACTTATTTAAGTTTTATTCTGTATTTTACTTCGAGTTATGTAACTATCTTTATTAAACATTCAGACTTCAAAAAGGACGAGGTTGTAAGTTTGACATTATATTTTTGGTATGTTTTAACCATTTCTCCGCTTATTGTTGATCGATTTTCAATTCCTTTTTGTTAGAAAGAGAAATAATTTGTCTTATTTTACCTCGAGTGCTGTACTATGGCAGTACTGGCACTATCAATATTTTTTGAAAGCTAAGATATTGGCCTCTCATGTTGCTGGGCTGAAGATGGAGGCATAAATAGCTCTTTATGAGTTAGGAGATAAATCCTTTAATTACTTTACGTTACGAATGAGTCTAAGAGTTAAAATAACAATTTTTGAAGTGATAACTTCTTATGGGAGGGTATACCGCTTCGGCGGCGGCTTTCTTTTTTTAATTTAGTTTTAGTTATCACTTCTGCCGGACGTCCCGAGACACACTCTTTTTTTTTGATAATTGCGCATTAAAGTTGTTATACTTTAAGTCAATTGTCGTCAAATCACCTAGTTCAGCGGTCGGCAACACGGCCCGCGGACATCTTACTTGAATGTTTTATAAATAAGTTATAAATATCAAAATAATTGCATGAACGAACCGCGATCGACCGTATACTGTATAGTGTAGATACAGCCTTAAGAACATGCTTCGCTCTGCCGGTGAACGAACAAATGAGCATGATTGCTACGAAAACTAAATTATAAGTAGTATTCTATAATACGTGAGTAAAACTAATTTCAATTTTAGAAGTTTCGAGTATACCGCAATTTTAATAACCTCCTCCTTCCTTTAGTGGGTTAAAATTCAAGATAGTTTTAAGATTAAAAAATAAAATAAAAAAAAAACTCTTTAGAAGGACCTCAATCTTTCTAGAGAGTTAAAAATGTATTAAGCACATTATGAAGTTATCAAAACTATCCTAATAAATTAAAAATACTTTCACAAAAAAAAAATGAGATCGACTCCATCCAAAAATGCAAAGAACAGAAATCAACTGAGCTTGTACAATTCAACAAAATTTAAAGGGACGGCGTTTTATAGTTTTCTTTTTCTGTATGTATGTAGTGTATACTACTTAGGTATCAGGTAGAATCTAGGGTTAATATCAGTGCCTTTTTTGGCCACCTTGTGGCCCTTGCCTGCCAAAAGGTGGCCGACCGCTGACCTAGTTGCATCCGAGTTAAGTTTTATGAATTTGAGCGTAAGCACAAAATTTTTTAAATTTTACTACTAAGCTAGCTTTAATTCATAACTTGTTTATTCGATTCCAAAATCAAAAATAGTCGTTTGTATGTACGTCACTTACGTACTTACTTCGTGTTTCAGCTAATAAAATAATTAAGATATAAGTATAATTACTGTCTCTCCAAAAGTGGTAGCACTAAACTTCTTATTTTATAATTGCCTAATCTCTTTCTATAGGAATCTACATCATCATACAAGTGGTGGACCTCTTTCTCATATGGGGTGATATTCCTCTTATGACGGGCGCGGCATTTCTATTATTCACCAACCTGGCTCATGCTGGTAAAATAGTTAACATCTTGGGCCGGAGGAAGAGGATACAGGTTATCATTAACGAAGCTGACAGGGAGTTATCTGACATTGGAAATGACGGTGAAAGGAAAATTGTTAAAAGGTAGGAAGTATCATAAGTTGTTGTTGTACTCTTGTTTGATCTCGATAACTCAATTCTTACACGCAACTTACACATTATAAACTTTCAACTTCACGTTACATTTTTTTTTAAATCAACACTAGCATTGGGGTCACACATTATTAGTAATCTTGTTAACCCCCCAGCTAAGCTAAAATGCTTGTGTTATGGGTGGGTTCTCGACGGATCGGGCTGACCGCTACTCTTTTTTTTTTTATCCTGGGGAAATCCATCATGGACTGCCCTCCACCTAGGGAGCGGCGGAGGGGTGTGCCGGACTCCTACCGGCTAAAACCGCCAGTGAGGTCCTCTTCGCACCTTCTGCCGGGGATACGGGAGTCACATTCGTCCGTGTCCCAGGCAGTGCTGGCCCGCATGTGCAGGTCCTCGTCTCTCGTTTCGTCCGTCCTCCATAGAGGGGCGCTCGTGGGAAGGTGGCGCTGTCTCCTCGGACCCATTTACAGACGACGGAATACCCCAAATCCGTCGCTCACGGGTCATTTAGGGGGGCCGAAGGAAGGCATTGTCAGCCCTTCTGCGATGCCCAGTGCGCCTGCTGCGGATAGGGAGGGTAGTTGATATTTCCCTATCCCAGCCTCCTTCTGTGTCGCAGAAGGATATCACTGCCTCCCAACAACTCTCACTACCAACCATTTTTTGTACAATAGCCGGCAGCGAGAGGTCTCCGTCGATTTCTGCGATTAGTTTACGGCGCAGTTCCTCCCAAGCAGTACACTCAGCCACTACGTGCCACGCCGTTTCCTCAAGGCAAACGATGCAGTGATGACACCGGGCGTCCGGCTCCCTACCTATGCGGTGCAGGTATTTTCCTAAGCACCCATGGCCGGAAAACACCTGCGTCGCCCGGAATGTTAGGGAGCCATGTCTCCTCTCAAGACATTCTGGCAGCACTGTCCTGACGGCGTCAATGGCGCTTCTGCCACTCCACAACCAGTGTTTGTCGCAACTCCGACCGGTACCTCTCTATTTCACGTAGCACCGGTCGTTCTCCTTCCTCGGACATACTGCTGCACCACGGTCGTAGAGATGCGACGGCCCTCGCCTCAAGGTCCCAGGGTGGTGACCCAGCCAGTACGCATGCTGCCTCGAAGGAGATCGTGCGATATCCTCTGATGGGTCTAATGGCCATCACCCGTTGTGGTCTGCGCAAGATCGCGATGTTGTTTGCCGTTAGGGTGTCTATCCACACTGGGGCCATAAACCGCTACTCTAGCAGAAGCAAGCGCGACACGGTGGCGTGACGTATTCCGCTCGCACCTTTCTGATCTGAATAGAGGGAAGCTGCCCAAAGTCCACGGCATGGTCACCTACTAATCAGGTTGCCAAAGTTTGCAGGGGTTCCCGAAGGCTTCCTTCGTACTGTATCCCGGGTTTCCTGCAATAAACCCAGGTGGGACAGAACACCGTGTGGTTTTAATAGGTTCGAGTTCGACATACCACCTCCCCCTCTCTGGTGATGCTGTGGGGGTTTCCAAACGTAAAAAAAGGAGTGGGTGGTTAGGTGTCAGTTGCTTAAATATAATTTAATTTGGCCCCTTTAATTTGGCCTGAGAGTGCCATGTGAAAGTGTAAATTGCAATAACATTTAAATTTGAAATAACATTTAATTTGGAAATAACATTTAAATTTGAAATAAATAGTCATGCAATTCGTTAAATAAAGGAAATGTAACATATTATTGTTATAATTGGCCTGTTGGTCTAGTGGTTCGTGACCCTGACTGCTAAGCCGAAGGTCGTGGGTTCGATTCCCACACGGGATAAAAATTTGTGTGATTTACAAATGATTATTCCGAGTTTAAGTATGTTAAAAAAAAGTCCCCCGCGACATAGGCGTACTTCCTAGTGCTGGAATTGTCTTTAAAAAAAATACTATTTTGACGTGGCGATAACAATAATAACAGGTGTAGGATAGATGTTCATTACTTAAACATTGAAGCCATTAATATGATTCTAAAGCCCGTTAAATAATCAATACTTTTAAACTTAGTTTTGAAATTTATTTTCCACAGTTCCAACAAAGAAATGATAACTCTCCAAGCCCTGTATATCTCAGTGACCTTTGTGACAACTGTTGGTTGGGCAACCAGCGCTGAGAGGGGAAAACTGCCGCTGAGAGCTTGGTTAGACTATAGATTTTATATGATTTTAGTGTGGGTGGTATAATAGTATTTTCATAGTCAATAAAAAATAAAAGAACCTTCAGTATATACTTATCTTATATAAAATTTAATCCTGTAACAAAAGTGGAATTCCTTTCTTTAAAGAATACAGAAAAAGCTTACTTGCTTACATACAGAAAGTCCCCTAGTCTATCAACATGCTTAAAAATACTGCAATACAGACCCTGGCTATGAGGCAATTGAAACCTAATTCGCTTAAACATAATAAAATTACAAATAAAATATATAATAAAATTAAAATATCAAAATACAATAGGCTGTTATTTAATAAATTATATATTTAGCTAAATTAATAAGTTGTTGTTGTCGTTATTCTTCTCTTTTATCTTATTAAGAAGCCACTTCTCTTTCTCATTTTCTTCTGTCTTTCAGGTACCCCTACGACACCACAAAATCTCCTGCATACGAGTTGACCTACATCCACCAAGTTGTCGCGCTCCTTATTGCCGCTTACCTGAATGTAGCAAAGGACACGTTGGTAGCAGCCCTGATCGCGCAGTGCAGGTGTCGATTGAGACTAATTGGGCATGCTTTGAAGAATTTAGGGACACATTTGGAAACACCAGAAAAGGTAGATGATGTTTGAGTGTGTAAGAATGATTAAAACAACGTGTAAATTGAAGGAATGGGGGCCGACGGGGCCGAAAAGTTTTTAAATGGAAACCAGAGGCCAGAAAGCGCAGCGTAGGACAGCCATTAACAAGGCTAATGCGGATTATATTGTATAGATTGCAGCTCAAAAGTAGAAAATAATAATAATAATAATAATAAAATATAAATGCTATTGATAGGCGAGTTCGTACACTGATGACTGCATTTCGAATGCACCATCCGCGGTCATCGGTAATGAGATTGTATATCCCGCGAAAGTTTGGAGGTCGTGGTCTTTTAAACATTAAGACCCTACAAAATCGCGAGATATACAACCTCAGAGAATATTTTCTTCATACCGATGTAGAAGTGCATCGTAATGTTGTAGCAGTGGACAAAGGACTTACTCCGCTCGGTCTGGCTAAAGAGAACTGGCGCAAACCTGTAGTACTCAGTACTAATGATCGCACGGAGGTATGGAAGGGCAAAGAGCTCCATGGTCGGTTCTATCGGGCCCTAAATGGGCCTGATGTAGACGTAAAAGCTTCTACATTCTGGCTACGGTGTGGTGATCTTTTTGGAGAAACTGAAGGTTTTGTCTTTGCAATTATGGATGAAGTTGTTATGACGAATAACTATCGGAAATTTATTCTGAAAGACGGCACGGTCGACATATGTCGGGCATGCCACCGTCCCGGTGAATCTATCAGGCATATTATTTCTGGTTGTTCTCGTCTTGCAAACGGTGAGTATTTGCATAGACATAACCAAGTGGCCAGAATAGTACATCAACAACTTGCCCTTAAATACAATCTTGTGAGTTTAGAGGTGCCATATTACAGGTATGTGCCCGACCCAGTTCTCGAAAATGATCGTGCTACATTGTATTGGGATCGATCTATCGTCACTGACAGGACTATAATTGACAATAAGCCTGATATAGTCGTGATAGACCGATTAGAGCGCCGCGCAATGATTGTCGATATTGCTGTTCCTCATGACGATAATCTCGTGAAAGTTGAAAAAGATAAACAAATAAAATATTTGGATTTGTCTCACGAGATTGTCGATATGTGGAATATCGATTCGGCGATCATTGTTCCGATAATCATATCTGCTCACGGATTAATAGCTAAGAGCCTCGACCAACACCTTAAGAGGCTCTCGTTAGATAGTTGGATCAAGGGACTGATGCAGAAGGCAGTTCTCCTTGACACGGCCCGCATTGTCAGGAGGTTCCTATCTTTGGAGCCCTAACCACCGGTGTCTTGGTCCCTGTACCCGGTGTCGGTGGTCTACTATTTTTATATTTTTAAATGTATTTTATATTTATATTGTATATTTAAAAATGTAAGTTATATGTTTATTAAGAGAATAAAGAGATAATAATAATAACATTTATTTGCAGAAATGTGGTTACAGTAGGTGGTTTACAGTATTTTAATACTGTAAACCACCTACTGTAACCACATGCACGAGACACATTTCGCTATATTTAGGTAGCATGCAAATATTTAAGATTATACAGATAAAATTGGGAAAACATACTAAGATAAAAAACATTGAATTCATGATTTGATTTGCCACTATGTAATAAATATATGACAGTTGATGAATTAAAAATCTTATTTTATACATTGACTACACTAATGCATTTCTGAAGTGATACGACTGAGAGGAGTTCAAGAGGAGATTTCAGACTATTTCAACTTTATCATTTAAATTGCAGCTCGTTTGTCCCCCCCACATAATATAATAAATGTGGGAGACCGAAGACCTATATCGTATGGCTAAAATGGTGTTGAGATTTGTGAACGTTAAACTTTGTGAGAATCTATGGATGTTGAAGAGTAGCAGTTACAAATACTGAACGGATTTTATAGAGTTAACCTTTACTTTTAAAATCTATGTTTTAAGAGTTATAAAGACAATATGTATGATAGGCTTAATTGTTTACCATCTGACCGCTTCTTGACCACAACCCTTTTTGCAGAATATGTTTCTAGTAATTACAATAACAAAACAAAGAATACAAAAAAAAAAAATTCACCTGTTTTGTCAAATTCTCTATACTATTTCTTACAAGGGAGATTTGAGAAGTTGAGAAAACAAAAATTTTGAAACTCTTTCTTACTCGAAACTCAAAGTCGGCAATTTAAATTTATGAAGATATTTCTTTTAAGACCCCTGTTTAATTCCATGCTCCATATAGCTGCATTTAAAAAAAACTTTTATCGGTATTAAGTTATTTTCCATCTCTTATATTCAAACATTACTCTAACTTACTGGAAAACCTCATAATCAATGCTTGTGATGTGTATTAAAGTGTCATCTCTGTATTGTAAGAAACAATGAATTACAACAACTGATCCACAATGTCATCACCTTCACCTTTTCAGTTTACAAACACCAGGTTGCACGACAAATACCAAAACGAAACACAGATGGCGTTTGCGTGAATATGTGATAGTTATATTATGTACCTATCAACAATACTGATATTGTATGTTTGTTGCTAAATTACAAGGAGCTCTACAAGGCTTTTAATAAGAATTTGTATAAATTACATTATCTGTCAAAATACCACTCTGCCGGTAACTGTGGTGGGCTTATATTTCACTGCAAGCGACGTTTTTCATTGTTTTGGAGCCTAAGCTTTAAGAAAAACATTTAAACTTAAAGTTAATTTTATTTTTATTCATGTTATTTAGTATTAAGTATTATTTAAATTAACTTTCCAAAATTTACATGTTACTGTACTACAGCACGCCTTTACGCCAGAGCAAGAAAGCTCCATAAGCAGCCGTCTTCGTTTGTGCGTAATCCGACACCAGAGAGCGCTGGAAGCCGCTAGAGACCTGCAAGCATGCTTCTCAGAGCCGACCTTCGCGCAGTTCACGGTTTCTCTCATCATCATCTGCGTCACGGCTTTTCAGTTGTCTGTAAGTAACTGTCATAAAAGTCGTTTTTAAACTACTCAAAAAAAAGGAGGAGCTTCTCAACTCGGTTGTAATTCTTTATGAGAGATGCATTGAAGTCGATTATTTACTTTGTGAAAAGCAATTACATGTAAAATTACTCGTAGTTTTATATTTATTCAAATTACTATGGTATAGCTTCTGTACATCCAAAATAAATACAATGTCGCTGTAGAGATCTCTTCAAGATCAAATCTACATACAAGTTTTCAATATCCTATTTTCTTTTAATTTTTTTTTTTTACCATAGGGAGACAGACGAACAGACGGGTCACCTGATGGTTAGTGTCAACCGCCGTCCATAGCCACTTGCAACTCTTGTCGTAAGGGCGTTGCCCGCCTTTAAGGGTGATGAGGGATAGGGGATGCGGGGAGTGGAAAGAAGAGAGGGGGGATGAGGGGATGTGAAAGAGGAGAGGGAGGATGAGGGGAGAGGAAGGAAGAGAGGGGGAGTTGGGCCTCCGGAAACCTCACTCAATTCGGGGAATTTTATATTGTAAAATAGAAAAATGCAATGTAATGTCACTGATTTCTAGCAACCTATTTACGGAGACATCTACATACCGTTAGGGTATTCCGAAAAAAATGTTGTATGTGGTACACAAAAATCATATTTTTTTTCGAAACGTTGACATGATAAAAATAAAATAAAATATTGAATTGCACAGACGATGGGCACAGATAACCTAGTTCGGCTTCTCTCAATGGGTACTTATCTGCTGAACATGTGTTTCCAAGTGTTCATCTACTGCTACCAAGGGACCCAACTGTCTGAAGAGGTAAGATTTTCATGAACAAGTTAATACATTTTGACCTGTATCAGTGTACTTTTACATGTCGAATTTCATCAAGCTGCTTAGGCTCAACTGGTGCTGTGAAATATAAACATCATACATACATACATATATATATAGATACACATTCTTTTGTTGTCAAATTCTTTGGCGTAAAGCGTAAAGAGGTTCTAGAGAGGTTAACAACAACAGTTAACATGTTCATTATGACTCTCACGGTTTCGTTATCAGATAAGTTCAATACAAGTTAATCCAATAAAGTCATGTTTAAAGGGATTTTTTCCTTTCTCTGATCTTCCGTTCGCATGTTAGGAAATGTCTTGGTCGTTGGAAATTCTAAATTCTATTCATTTTGTGTGTCGCAGTCTACTGAAATTGCCTCTTCAGTGTACTATTGTCCGTGGTACATGTGTTCGGTGCGTCTGCGTCGCGCGCTGCTCATCGTTATGGTGCGCACACGACGTGTCTCCAAACTCACCGCCGGAGGATTCACCACACTCTCACTTGCTTCCTTCATGGCTGTGAGTGGTTTCAAATTGATTACTATAAGTTAGTTCTAATGGCAGAGCATATTACCTATAACATAGTCCTACTTGCTTAATTAGGGAGCCAGCTTAATGTCGTGAACTTGAACGTGAACTGACTAGAATGGAATGGAGCAAACGAGCAGATGGGTCACCTGATGGTAAGTGACTACCTCTGCCCATGGACCCCCCCAACTCAAGAGTCACAAGTGCGGCACCGGCCTTTTAGGTAGAAGTACGCTTTTTTATTGAAGGTTTGAAGGTTGTTTCGGTCCGTAAATACGGCAGGAGATAATTTTTTCCGCAAGCTGGTTGTGCGAGTGAGAAGTTGGTACTGGGGTGCACCTGCATAGAGATGAGAACAGTATTCCATGTGCGACTAAACCTGCGCTTTATAAAGTTGCAGGCGGTAGGCTGGAGTGAAATAATCTGCCACTCTTGAGGTGCAGATGTACATGGGTGGAGGTTGTCGCTTACTATCAGGTGACCCGTCTGTTCATCTGTCTTCCTATGTCATTGACAAAAAGTTAAAGGGGAAAAATAACATCCCTGATATTGACAGTGAATAGATGGATAGATGAGAGATGATGAAAGTTATGTCAAGATTATGACAGTCGAGTAGTAATTTGTTGTTTATTCGATCCCCACAGAGGGGATAACCTTGTGTAAGCCATAAGTTGTTCTGAGTCTGGGTGTTCTTTGTATCCGTTAGTTGAAAGTTTGTAAAGTGCCGTACGACACAGAAATAAATCTTAGAACAGTAATAATAACAGTAAAGAATCTATATTTTTTTAATTATTATTATTATTTATAAAAATATGTATATGTAAAGAGTATATGCATGAAGGAAATTATTATTTTTCAAGTGTAAATATGTATATGCATACAAATATACACTTGAAAAATATTACCCTCCTTCTTTTGCAGCCGGGTAAAAATGTATGGCTCCGACTATTAACATATTATATAACATATATTATATTTCCTATTTTCAGATAATAAAAGCATCGTATTCTTTGTTCACTCTACTGCAGCAAGTTAATGAAGAATAATATGGTGATTAACAAGTATCATTATATTAGTGATTACTATATGAGTTTGATATTTAATCAGTGAAAATGCGATAGAGAGAGATTATGAGAACTTTACAAGAACATTAGGATAACCGGCAAATAAACAATGATTGGTTTGTATTGCCGAGGGTGCCGGAGACCCCACCAACCCTCTCCTCTTACCTCCCTCAACCCTCAAATTTAATACCCTCTAAATAAAATTAACCTCAAAGCCAGGCAGAGCACTTACGCCTCTTGAGTTGCAGGTGTCCATGGGCGGCGATTGTCATTTACCATCAGGTATCGGTCGGTCGATCGGTCGATCGGTCTGTTCGTGTCATCTTATAATATATAAGCCCAAAAAGAGACAGCAGACAGCAAAGCGTTCAGACGCCAAGCATTCGTCGAATATCCCTGAGGTGGTCCGACATGTGGTTAAGAGCCAGGGCCAATACTCGGGTAGGGATCCCGTCTAACCCGGGGGCGGTGTTGGTGGAGCGGATCCGTTGACCAGCCACCCCTATCTCCGCCTCCATGAAGGGCGAAATGTCCTCCACCTCCAGTTCCCCGTCGTCTCCAGCCAAGGGTGCCATCGACGAGAGCAGACGCAATCCTTTCTACTTTAACCCACATTTTCAACTTTTCCTTTACCAGTCTATCTTTCCACATGGAGGGATGCTCAAGTTATTCCCTTGCCAAAAAATGTACTGGCAGTCTTTGGGGACTGCAGATAGAAGTGAAAATTAACTAATTAACTTGTGAACTGTATCGTCGAGCTATTAGATTATACACAGTATATATATAGCTCAGGGAAAGCGTGTGGTGAAGATGACGCGAGTTTCACACTTTTTGTTCACCTAAAAAGTACACATACATATATACACAGTATACATATAGCTCACGGAAAGCGTTCGGTGACATTGACGCGAGTTTCACGCTTTTTGTTCACCTTAAAAATGCCCAACGCGCCTTACGGATGACATTAGATCAGGTATGGAAAATGGCTACTTTACAGTACTCACTTTGTTGGACTTCAATAATGCATTTAACATAGTCAATTTTGACACATCACTAGCCACACTCCGCTCCATCAATATATCTCTAACGGTGGTCGATTGGTAGTTTAGTAGCTACCTAGCTGGCCGCCGTCCATCGACGAATCGAAGAAACATTTTCTTCATTGTGTAATGTCTGTAGGTGTGCTACAGGGGAGCGTTTTATCTCCATTATTCTTCACAATCTTCATTAGTAGTATATCTTCTAAGATTATTTCATCGTACCAGTATTATGTTAAAGATCAGCTAATTTAAAGAAGCCATTGATAAATAATGATATAGCCCACATTGCTGAATGGAACATGGAACATGGAACAGAGCAAGGAATTACCATTAATTTGCCAGGTTTTATAGTTGGAAGCCTCTGACTCGAAACGGTGAAAAACCGAGAGATTTATATTCAATTAATTGGGGATGGGGATTGGGGATTCAATCTAGGATAGATTGAATTCCCAATCCCCATCTTCCAGTACTTAATTACGCCGATGCCAGCTAGCTTGATCTCACTGAGGACCAACTTCACAAACTAGAGCATCTTCAAAATGACTTAATTAGGTTTATGTTTAGGTTACGCAATTACGTCCACGTATCTGAATTTCGTAATAAGCTCAAGTGGCTCCCTATAGGGCTTCACCGAAATGTTCATATTCTCTCCCTTCTTAACGTAGTGTATGTATGTATATTTGTGTAACGTTTTTATGTATTTAACAGATGTATATTGTGTGTATGTATATATATTAGGTTGGCAACTAATAAACCCGCCACTTTTTTCGATCAGTTTCTAAAACGTTATAGAACTATCTCGAATGTCTTGTAGTAGTATATAAATAAAGCAAGAGTTGGATGTCAGATCAGTTGACAACTGGACCTCTAATAGTAAAACTACTGTAAATTATGGATATTTCTTGTAGAGAACTTCGGCTGCTTTTACTTCACGAAATTCGCTTAGGTCGAAAAGCGATTGAAGCAGTGCGCAATATATGTGCAACGATGGGCGAAGGCGTGCTCTCTTACGATACCACCAAAAATTGGTTCAGAAGATTAAGGATGGAAATTATGATCTATCTGACGAACCCCATCCAGGACAACCTCCTACAATAGATGTAGATGAGTTTAAAAGAATTATAGAAATGGGTCCCAGGTTCGCTTCACGTTGTCTGGCAAAGCAGCTTCGGTGTTCTCATACTGCAGTTTAAAAACAACTCCACGCTTTCGAAAAGACCTGGAAATATTCAGTTTGGTTTCAACTTCAGAAGACAGCTAACGTGTGCATGGAACTACTTAGTTATTATCGTACCAACGAGTGGCTGAGGGATGTAATTACGGGGTATAAAAAGTGGGTTATGTACATAAATTTTTCGCGTAAGCGCCAGTGGCTTGAACCTGGAGAAGCAGGAGTACCGACGCCAAAATCTGACACGAGTAAAAAAGTTCTTTTAAGTGTGTGGTGGAGAATAAACGGAATTATATACTGGGAGCTGTTGCCATCTAACACTACAATCACATCCAATATTTATTGTGACCAACTAGATAAAGTAGCAGTGAGATTGCTGAAAAATCAAAATAAAGTATACTTTTTGCACCACACACAAAAGCGACTCGTGAAAAATTACTTGCGCTTGGCTGGGCTGTCATTCCTCACCCACCGTACTCTCCAGACGTTATGCCCTCAGATTATCATCTATTTCGTTCTCTAGCCCACTACTTAGCAGATAAGAAATTTAAAAATGAAGACCAGCTTAAAAATTATCTTACCACCTTTTTGATCAAAATCTTCTACGAGGAAGGCATTTTTTTTTTTTTTTTTTTTTATACTATAGGGGGACCGACGAACAGACGAGTCACCTGATGGTAAGTGACACCGCCGTCCATGGACACTTGCAACTCAAGAGTCGCAAGTGCGCTGCCCACCTTTGAGGGTGATGAGGGATGGGGGATGCAAGGAGCGGAAAGAAGAGAGGAGGGATGAGGAGATGGAAAAAAGGAGAAAGGAGATATGGGAGAGAAAAGGGGGGAGGAGGAATTGGGCCTCCGGAAACCTCACTCAATTCGGGGAAATGCAACGCAAGCGTTACTTCACAACCGGTTTTCTGTGAGGCCGTGGTATCGCACCGGTCGAGCCGGCCCATTCGTGCAAAAGCATGGCTCTACCACTGAAGCATTATGTCTCTGCCAGCACGTTGGCTGACAGGTGATAGAAAACGACGGTGCTTATATAGTTGAAAAATAATTTGATTTTGTATACTTAAAAAAATAAATAAATTTGTGTACAAAGATGACGGGTTTATTAGTAGCCAACCTAATACATATCAATGCATTTTAGCTTTACTTATGAAATTATTATGTAAACTCCTTGCTTAATTTGTGCATCTACAAACCGCAATATTTACTAAAAAAATAAACTTGTCCCTTACAAAGGTTGTCTTGAAGAAATCGCAACTAGCGATAAGTATGATTTGTTTTTATATTGTACATGCAAACAAAGAATATTGTATTGTATTGTGAATACTAACTTAAGTCGTATATTCTAGTCGGATGAAGAAAAGCTTTACGAAAATTTATCTTTCAAAAAATATATCTTGACGACATCTAAAATCTATGTGAATCTTACTACTTTTGTAAATGCGATATAAATGTTTCTTTAATACTTAATCACGCCACAGCGGCAGGAAGGATTTGGATGAAATTTAGCACAGAGATAGGTTATAGACTACAATAGCACACAGGCTATATACACAGCCGTCTGCTCGTTTGCCCCCTATCGCATAAAAATAAAGGCTACTGTTATCCCTGAAAAATATACAGTTCAAAATTTAGTTTTAAGCTAGTAATACGTAGAAACAAACGGCTATTAGATTGTGTGTATATTAAATGATAGAACTGTATGTTAATTACATGTTGTGTTTAAATCCTTTATCGAAACCACATGCTGAGTTTAGTATAATAACATAATTATATCTGTAGTAACATTTACACGAACATACTGACAATTATCGCTACACTTGTACTCGTATACTGCTAATTGCTTAAACATATACATACTGTGAGTGTATATGTAATAATGGCGCCGATAATGCCTGGAAATTAAGGCCGGGGTAACTTTTACGCGGTTTGTTTTTTTTTTAAATACTGTGTAATTATTTTATAGGCAGTTTTATTTTTCGAGTTTTTCTCAGCTTTGCTCATAGCTCAGCTTGAAGCAGAAAGTATGCCGGATGTCATGTTTATATTATATTATGTGGATTTATTATTTTTTTGTTATTTTTTATTATTTCTAAAAGTTTACCAAGAATACCACTTAGAATAATTGTTATCTTGAAATCATACTATTTACATCACATGCATTTTTTTATTTGCATGTTTTCAACACTCACATTAACTATTAAAAAGTTTTAACATAATATTAGACGGACTGTCAACGATAACTAACCTTGTCATTGTTTTATATTCCGGATTAAATTATTTTTTTTATGATTATATTAAATTAATAATTACTGAAGTCAAAGCTTGATAAATTTAAACATATTTAACAGTGGAAGAGCCATGTTTAAGTAAGAATGGGCCGGCTCGATAGGTGCGGTACCACGGCCTCACAGAAAACCGTTTCTTAAGCAACCCTTTAACACTTCGACTCCTCCTCTCCTCTTTCCTCTCCCCTCACCCCCCACCCCTGTTTCACATATTCTTCATCCAAGAGACCCATCGGTCTCTTATTTCCTCTCGTTGCATCCCTCCATCCTACATCACTACCTAAAAGGCGGGCAGTGCACTTACGACTCTTAAGTAGAAGTTGTCCATGGGTGGCGGCTGTCACTTACCATCAGTTGACCCGTCTCTTCGTGAGTCCCCCTATGTTATGAAAAAAAAAATATATTACAAAGTTCTCTAACGTTGCTGATAATATTAAAATCATTTTGAAACCTTCAAAGGATAAGTTTAATTGATTTACACAATTACTTTAAAAACGTTTACAAACGGACTTCAATCGCCTGTCATGAAAAATTCTTAGTAGCTGTATTTTAGTCCCTTAATTTTTTATTTTAGATGTCGAATATTTTCTTTGAATTTGAATGTGGCCAATCTTAAAAACAACCTACTCAATTGAGAAAAGAGTACTTTCAATCTATTTACAAATGATAGAAATCACGAAACTTGTATTCGTATTCACTTCATTTTCCACCACAGAGGTCTAATATTATCTTCAAATTATAGCTTCATATATACCCCAGCTTCCAGTTAGGTCTCATTAAAATTATATAATCCACATAACAAATAACGGAATTATTAACAAGTAACAAACCTACAAAATACGTAATAAGAACCTTCATTTTTAATTTTGGTTAAAAATGTACATAAAGCGGCTATAGACAAATGAAATATATATTTTCTGTGATATATCTACAAAAGGTTACATACCAATGATTTCTTCAATGAAACATTCACAGCTAATAGAGCAATTACCTTTAATTTAACATTACCTTCCCAGCATATATCATAAAGATTCAGTCAAGTAAATCAGACGGAGTACTGCAAAAATGGCTATCTTGGTGAAGAACGCTACCATGTCTGTGTCAATTTCCTTGACTGTCCTGAAAACGGCGGGATTCTGGGCCCCAGAACACCTCGAGGGCAAGAAGAAATTACTGTATAACTGTTACACCGTATTAACTTACATGTTTCTGTTAGGTTTGATATATTTTTCTTTAACTAATAATATAGCGTTATAACTTCCGTTAGTCCATAAACTCTTATTAAAAAAGTACAGCTTTTTGGTGTGTATTTCGGGGATGCCTAGTTAGTTCCGGAGCCGACGAGGCTTCTCAAGAGGTAAAGCGACTTTCCCCGTTTGAAAAGCGACATAACTTATCAGACATCTAGGTAAGCCATTAAAGGAGCTAGTCAGGTTAGCTTAGTTACTTTAATAAATTAGTTACTTTAATTATAATAATGATAGATCTTGCTAAGCTTTTATCAGTTTTTACATATTTTTTTAGATTAAAAATAAAAAAACTTAAACTTGAGCTCATAAGGTAAGGACATACCCTAAGGTTTTTTATTTGATTAACTTTGTTTTTCTTTTTTCGTTAAAAAAGACTATAGTTTAGTTAACTCGACTAGTACGACTCGATTAGTAAATAGCTACTCAGCCGTTGTTTATCAGTTTGATATTCCGCATTTTGATCAGGGAAATAAACGCGATGCTATTATTGACCGTCGATCTTTTAATGACATGTTCTTTGTGTGTTCGTGACTTGGAAATACAACTTTAAGGTATGTTTGCCTATATTTAATATACTTTTATTTAATAATGTTTCATGATCTTATGTTTTTTGATAAGCTTAAATGATAGATGCTATCACTTAACCTTATCAAAAAACACAATTCTTTGTCTAAAAACGTCTACACAATTTACATGTCAGATTTATAAGTATAATTTCTTTTTAGATAACTAAATTGCATGTTTAATAGGATATACTTCAATGACGAAAGCAAAATAACGCCTGTTCCAAATATCCACCAAGTACTGGTATTGATAAAATGAAAAATTTATCCATATATTCTTATAATGCAAAATATGTAGAAAATATCGACATTACTTTTTTTATATCAACGTACTTAATATAGAAGAACTAAGTACCCTTGAAAGATAAGTAGAAATGTATAACAAATTCGAAGTAGAGGAAGCGAAACATCTCTAGAAAAAGTCCCCCCCCAGTCAGTTGCAGTAAAAAGTAACAATTGGTCGAATCACCCTGAGAAGTACAGGTTCGCGGTCACTCAGGGAATAAGGCCACATTAGACTCACAGAAGCTTGATGTGCTGAACAGATCGAGAAAGAATTTACTATTTACTACGGCCCACCGCCTATAGCTTCGTAAGGCACAGGTTCGGGGCACAGGGATACTGTTCTCATCTCTATGCAGGGGCTTATACCAGTCTCAGGACCGCATTCGACGCAGAGGGACTCGAATCATTGATTGCCATGATATTTCAGATTGGCTTGGCTCCTTGGCGCTGCGTAGAGACGTAGCTTTACGCTGCCTTCTCTAACCTTCAGGTGACCCATCTGCCCCCTATCTCATAAAAAAGCTATTCTGTTCAATCAAGATTCAGATTTAATTTAGGCGTTGGTCTAGATTGTCTCAGACACTTTATACACCTCACACAAGGCCGTCTGAGTCCAAAACTAAGCAGATCTTGTTCTATAGTAAACAGATGGCGCTGATATTCATACATACTTATTAAAACATATTTCTAAATACATACATACTATGTATAAACTACAGCCAGGTACAACAAACTATTGTGCTCATCACACAAATATTTGTAGTGGGTTGGAATCGAACCCACGAAAAGACCTTTGGCTTAGCAGTCAGGATCAGTAACCACTAAACCACCTCACCAATTCAGCAGTAAGTGCAAAGCTGATACCTGATGGTAAGTGACAATCGTTATTGGAAAGGAGAGGGGGAACTGGGCCTCCGGAAACTTCACTCGGGGAAATGCAATGCAAGCGTTACTTCACAACTTATCTTTTCACGGGCAGATTCAGAAGAAATCCGTTTTACGTAACTAAAGGAGTACGTAAGGTGAAGTGAAATTCAATATCTATTTATATACACTTAATAAAAATTATGTAAATAACTTGGAGTACTTACAAAGTAACGAATAGTGATGATAGTAATGAAAGTTGTAAGATTAATTAGATAGCCAAACTAATTACAAGTGAATAAAGTCTAATTTGAAAGCGTGATAAGATAACACTATAAAATAAATTTATTAGAGATCAGATGAACCATTTTAAGCATATTGTGATTGCTATCTATCACTAGTTTTCGGAATCGTTCAATGTCTTACGGTACTCTGTTTGTCTATTTCGTGAGTTTTTGCGACACATTTATTTTCATAGATAAATAACTAGGTAGCAGGCAGGTAGCCTATACGTAGTAAACTTAACAACTAACTATTTTAAAATATTATTGTGTGTGTGAAAAATTCTAGAGTGTTTAATATTTACTAAGCAATATGTCTGTGGTGTACAATAAAGATTATTCTATCTTATCTTATCTTATACATTCACTTCTCAGAATAGGTATTTATGTTCAAATTTTGAATAATTTACACGGATTATCTTTTATCTTCTCACTCTCTGTTACACTATCCCTTATCACCAAAGACTATATACCTATTCTCATTTTAGAGGGATGTACGTCATCGTACAAGTGGTGCATCTCTTTCTTAAATAGGGTGACATATATGACCGGCACCGCTTTTCTGCTGTTTACCAACATATCCCATATCATAAAAATTGTGAACATCCTGGTCCGGAGGAGAAGGAAACAGAACATCATTAATTATGCTTACAGCGAGTTATATGGAATTTTGAATGACAATGAGCGGGAGATTGTTAAGAGGTAGGATAGAATATGGACCCAGCACCAAAGCTTTCAGTGTCTTATTAAATTTAAATTAGAAATTTAAATTCTAGAGAAAATTTAATGTCAAATGTTTTCCAAGATTTTTTTATGATAATGAAACATTTGAAGGATTATGAAACAGGTTATGACGTAGACGCTTATCAGCATTAGTATAAGCAGGAATAAGGTCAAATAGATTTATTATTGAACAAAAAAAACTTTAGCAAGAACTTCAATTTAAAAAAGCATATTTCTTGATTTTTTTCTTCTCACATTTTTATTAGTGAAATAGTCCATCATTGCTCTGTGACGAGGAATGCACTCCAAATTATTTTGTAGTCCGACCGTGTATCATATCTTATAAGAATTTTTTAAATTTTATAATTTCAAGTTAATATTAAGGCATAGTTTTAATAGGTAATAAAAATTATGTTAGACGTTATGTTAGACGACTTAGACGTAAGTTTTACTAAATGTTATGCTAATCTATATTTACTATCGCATTGCAGAAATATACAAATGACCCTTTGAGCTATAATCATGTGTTTGTAAACATATTCATATTAATTTTACTTTTTAGGTTTTCAGATTATTAAAACTGATTATATGTTCAGGTTACTGCAATAACTTAATGCAAAATAACAAATACAATACAGTTTGTTATATTTTAATGTGCACAATAAAATACAATGCATAAATGCTCTACTAATATTTTTGGCTAAATAGTTACAGAGCTACTGGCACGCTGATAGTATATGTTTCAACATATCCTAAAATTCGTCCATTTCCACAACTACTGAACCTGAGACGGGGACTAATTAATACCGCCTATCAGTAGCGGTAGGTTAAGTAGTACTATTACATCTACAGATCTGTTACAAACAAAAAAAAAAGCTTATCAGCTTATTATACTTTCAAGGGTAATATATTGAAATTCAAGGTTTAATAAAGCTCCTTAAATATTTGAGAACAAATAAAATTTAAAAGCCTTATCAACTTTATAACTGCCACATTCGTCTGTCATTCAATAGCGATAGTAACATATAAAAAAAAATGAAATTACCGATTTGTTGAAATACTTTGAACAAATAGTTCATCTGATTTTATACCTGACAGTTAGACAAAAACTAAGATTTGTTGTAATATGTACTATCTGCCTTGCATTAACTCTTACGACAAAATTAATAATTTTAAACGCTCTGCAAAACGTCAACTTTCAGGAGAGAATGAATGACATGACAATATAGTTATATTTGTGAATTGTGACATATTTATTCCGATTGTTCTGCCTTTAACTATTGGCTGTTACTTTTTATCCTCTCATGTAGGCAGTGTTTGAGAGTATGTTTTCTAATTCGTAGAGCAGTTTATTGAGCTTGAATATTGGCATAGAAATAATACGAACGATCTCCTGTTTCCATAAACGGTTAATATAAATATTGTAATGACACACGATGAGGCAGGCAAAAAACCTAGAAAACCTAAAAACTTACGGACTTAACAGTCAATTCTTGACCATTGTCTAAGTAAATATAAACTATCAGAAACATCAGGCTGTTCCAAGGCATGTTTATATCCAAACCTTATCATATCATTGAATAAATTAGTTTAAAACGATAACGCGATTTATAAGTAAATTTAATTGTACAAGTTTGGAAATAAAAAATAGTTTAGAGTATTTTCCAGTAAACGAAGTATTTTGTGATTCCTAAATTAAATTCAATTTTGTTCTTACAATACTAGAATTAAAACACTTGTGTAATGTAATTACAGAGATTTATTGCCCAATTAAGACTGGCACAGATCAGACACACAATATAACACACCTGAATATTTCAGTAGTGTAAGTATAGGATGTTATAATGACTTAATCGTCACAGTATTTCATATTTTAGCGTTTGTTTTTCTTTTAAATGCTGGCATAGCTTGCAAACATTTTATTTTTCTTTGTCTTTTGAGCATTTATAATGACAGAATTGTTTTATTGTGCAGTCTTGCAAAAGAATCATAATTTTTGCGGTGCGATTCCATTATTTAATACTTTAGATGGATTGTTGGGCTGTTTCAGTCAAGTTTAATAAGTAGCTCATATTACTAAGTTCAAAAGTCAATCGGTGGGTTTCGGTAAGACTTTTGGCAATATGTCAGAAGTCAACTATTCTCGAAGTCGTTAGTTTATTTAAAAACTTTAAAATAGTTGATGTGCTTTTCAACATATATATAAAAACACAAATTTTAAGAATTGTCTAATGTCGGTTATAGCTTCGAATTATAATGAAACTATATACATAAATATATATACATAAACCATACCTCTTATACCCGCTATTTACGCCACTAGACCCTTTTTTTTTTACCACGCCACGCCACTAGACCCTAGCGCAACTTATTCTTTATGCAAGCTACAAACATTTAAGTCAGCGATCGTGGACAAAATCATGGTGAAGAGGATTAGTATAATAAATGCAACTAAAAACACAGTGATAATGTTCTTAAGACGTCAACTTCTACGCTTAAAAAAACTCAATATTTTACTTAAATACCCAGAAAGTGTCACGGTTAGTTGAGTTACCAAATTGTTGTCAACACCTAAATTACATAATAAAAAACGATGAAAATACAGACAAGTGTTTCATTGCCTGTCCTTATCGTTATCAAACACAACGTTCAAACATTAAGTGTAATGACGGGGCTCTTTGTAAAAAACATTAATTTATCGCTTAGGTTCTGTTTGAGCGTTTTAAAGTTTGTTGGGTTCTTGAAACCAATAGAGCCGGTTGAATTTTATGATAAAGTATTTTTTAATATCTATTGGTTTTGGTGGTTTACCTTTCTTGTTGGTAAGACAGGCTTGAATTGCATTGTTTTACTTAGATGGTTATACTAATGAAAATGAGTGTTGACTTTAGTTAATTTTCGATTTCTTGTCTATCTCGTTTGTACCACACAGGTTTTACTTTCATATTTTTTTTACATGATTACAGAGTTAGAAAACGTTACCAATTCAGTGTTGCTGTGTTCTTATTTTTTGTTACTTATGATTTTTTCGATTTGCAGGAGCAATTTATTATGTGACAATATAGGAAATATTGTCATATAAAACTTCAAAACTTTAGGTCCCAATACCACAAGGATACATTTACAATGCATATGCACATTTTCTATTCCATTTCTTATATATATTGATTTCTTACTTTTTAACGAATAAATATTTATTTTTAATATTTTTAACCATAACAAAACAAAAACAATATACATACATCATAAAAACTGTCATTGCTAAGATCAGAAATAGTCATGCATGCACTCGAATATCATATCATATTTTCTATAAAAAAAACTATTAACCCCTACCACCTGTCTTTATAGGTCACTGCTCGGCTCCCTTGCGAGATGTAAATAAACTTGAAAACACTTTTGGAATGGGGCTACCAAGTATAAGCAATTATATATATAATTCCATGCGTCTTGGCTAAGTGACAGTGTAAACAGCGTTTCGGGCATTGAGCTTTCTGGATTATTTCCAAGCGATGACCATGTTCTGGCACAACAGCGAAGCTTAGTCAACATTCTATAAAATATGTCTATAGAAAAGCTTTTTTTTTTATAATTGGGGGAACTAAATTTTATAATAAATTGTATTAATTTAAATATTGCCTTAGGTGGCTTTATCATCGCTCAGAGTGGTGCAATTATCCAAATTTGGGGAGATCTCACTTTAATGACCAGCGCATCCTTCCTTCTCTTCACCAATCTGGCATTAGCCACAAAGATTATAAATGTGGTGATGAAGAGACGTGCCATTCAGGAGATTATTGATACATCTAATGATGAATTGATTGCTGAAGATAGGACAGTAGGAATTGAAATCGTTAAGAGGTAAGGCCCATCTTTTATTTGTTTTCTCCTGGACAGGGTTACCCTTGCTTCCTTCTTTTTTTTTATTGTTTTTTTAGTTGTGATCGAGAGACAACCAGAACTCTGTGTGTTTACGTATGGCTATCGGGTGTGACAGTTGTCGGCTGGGCTGCAAGCGCTGAGAAAAACCAACTACCACTTAGGGCTTGGTAAGAGTGCATTATATTCGTGTATGATATGTTTAACATTGCACACTGGACACATCCATTGTATCTTCAATAATCTAAAGGAAAATCTCCAATAACCTGCTTTTCTTTATTTTATTTTCTTCCACGTTTCTATTCACAAAAGAAAATCGTACATTACGTATTTTTGTCTTTTTTCACACAAGACCCTGTGACACCCGCTTGATGAATCACGTATCCCCAAAAGTGATTATTTGAGATATGGTTCTTTATTAAGATTTATTTGTAGGTATCCATACGACTCTTCAAAGTCACCGGTATACGAGCTTACCTATTTCAATCAGGTTCGTAGAAGTTTATATTTTCATCCATAGAATTCTAAAAGGCACTTGAAAAAAAGTTAATTGACACAAAAGTTTAACAAATTACTCTTTTTTAAATTGGAAAGGATAACATATTATTTATTTAACAATTATAAAGAGGTTAGCGTTGCGTTGTTGTGTCAGTCCTTAGAGTTCCGCACTGAAGATAGTGATTTTAATAAGATATAATGAATAGTTATAAACTATTCTCTATTTCTGGCACAAATAATGAATAGTTATAAACTATTCTCTATTTCTGGCACAAATAATGAATAGTTATAAACTATAGTTATAACTATTCATTATTTGTGCCAGTATTTAAAATATGTTATCCAATTTTAATTTTGGAATAAAAATATATATATATTTTTATTATTTCCATTTATTATACGCAAAGATTTACTTATAATGACACTCAATTCTTTGTTTAATTATAACACTGTGTGTGTGCGTGCGTGCGTGGATTGAGTCAGTATAACTGAGCATTATGGAAATGAAAAAATATAAAAAAATATGTTTTTATATCAATCGTAAACAATTAACTAATTCCTATCAGAGATTAGGGCAGCGAATCATCAAACAGGTTTTCTTCAAGCGGACTGTATCCTTGCTTGCTACTTCAGTGACCGACGCCTGACCGTAACAGAACAAAAGTACATAAAGTAATAAAACATTTTCAATTCTAGTGTTCAGCTCTTATATTATCGGCGTTGGTGAACATTTGTTTGGACACGTTGGTGACGTCACTTATAGCAGTCTGCTGCTGTCGTCTCCGTCTTGTCGGCGTATCTCTTAGAACTCTATGTTCATCTCTTGGACCTCCTGAAAAGGTATAATGCTATCTCAGTTCCACGCATCATTACGCAAATGCCCTTTTGCGAAATGCACGATATTTGAAGTGATGCACGATATCTGAAAATTTCAATTCATAATCACAATAAAATTGTAAACTTATGTATATATCTTATATCACACGATGATGGGGTGTGTACGGATTTTTCCGAAAATGAATGCATAAAAAAATTAATATTGAAATATATGAAAATGAAAAAAAGTAACAACATAGCATGTTTCTTAGAAATGTGTATCTACACCATTTGAAAAGTATTATACTAGAAAATGTTTTTTCGGAAAAATTACAAAATCCATTTTTTTTTTAAACTAAACTAACTAACTATACGGGTAAGTCGGTTACACATAACACTCCAAAATTTTACTACAGTTTTCTGAAATACTCTATATAGTTAGTTCATTTTCTAACCAATTATCATGTTTAAAGCCATACTAATTAAATCATGCTTAATTTTTCGAATTTTGCCGACTAAAATTTAGTCCCATTAATGTAATAGGGGGCATGACTGTTGCCCTCATACGGGCACTTTGGGAATTGGATGGGAAAATTGTAATATATTAAAAGAAAAAGGGACTACAGAAAGGGAAGAATAGGGATATTGCTAATTTTACTATTGGGATTGGGGAGCATAAACACTAGTCTATGCGACCATCGCATACCCTTAACTCAAACAAGCTGCTGTCGGGAAGTCCAATCCCTCTAACCATCTATCATGTATACTTATTTTCTCCCAGTTAATGTTGCGTAAAGAGGATGAAAAGATTGTTCAAGAGCGTATACAACGGTGCGTGGTGAAGCACGAAGCTGCATTGAAAACCGCAGCACAAATACAAACTTGCTTCGAAAAGCCTATCCTGGCTCAGTTCTCTGTATCCATCGTCATTATCTGCGTTACAGCTTATCAATTGGCGCTTGTAAGTACACACAGGCTCTTAATCACAATCACTGTCCCCAAATCTGTCTATATCTCACAATATCTCTCTGCCTACCACAGAGGCATCTTAAAATATCTTTGATTAAGTCGGCAATAAGCTTGCTCTTGTAAGCGATACAAGAGCAAGCTTATTGACGTATCTGTCCGTATGATAGATAATAGTTCGATCTCTTAGCTGCCTCTTACTTATATCTATTTGTAGAGATAAAGTGGCTCTATTAAACGCTGCTATTTACACTGTGTTTACAATTGCCTTTCACAAAACTTTCATTAGCACCATCTAGTGAAGACAAGGCAAACCATGCAGGTAGTAGTAATTCTCTAACGCGCAATGAATGTTCCTTCAATTAATCTTTGCGCTATTCCGCCAGGCTCTATTGTTTAGACTGGTCTAAACCAAGACTAGTATTACTTTGCTATTCAAAAAAGATATCTTATAAGTTCTTTTAAAAATATTTAGATATTAATTATAATGTTATTAATAAAATATCAATTGAACATGCTAAGGTATTTCATAACTGTTTTTATGCCAATTCTTTAATGAAATGTTAATGACAAAAGTGTTTCCAGGAGATAAACAACAAGAACTGGGTTCGAATAATATCGATGTTGGCTTACCTCCTATGCATGTCTCTGCAAGTGTTCTTGTACTGTTACCAAGGGAACCAGCTCTCTGAGGAGGTAGTTAATGAACATATTCTTAGAATTAAAACTTTTAAGTAATACTCCTTTATATCGTTTATCTTTAACACATTAAAATAAACGATATCTGTAAGTATCGAGGATGGCCTACTAATTTCACATTTGACATTTCTTTTAATGCTAAACATATGCCTTATTCTAAATACTTTAAACTATTGAAGATTGAACGGATTTTGCCAAGTTCTTTTCGTTTGAAAAGTGTTTTAATTGAAAGTGTTCTTAGTTGTTTCAATAACCGCCTCAGCCGTTTAAACTTTATTATCTCATTTCTTATCATTGGAGAATTTTTAGAGAAGTGGTGTTTTACATTTTTAATGAATGCGTCGTATTTCAGAGTTCCGAGATAGCAGGCGCGGCCTATTGGTGTCCTTGGTATTTGTGCTCGGTGCGCCTGCGACGCGCATTGCTGATCGTCATGATACGTACGCGTCACATCACCAAACTCACAGCTGCAGGATTTAGTACACTGTCACTTACTTGTTTCACCTCTGTAAGTAATCTTGTAAGGCTGGCAAGTAGTCGTTGGAAGTATTTTTAGGCATGGTTACACATTTTACATACATACACACTCACAAACACATACCAATAATAGGGGGCACTGTATGACTGTATATACACTGTCTGATAGAAAACAGTCTGATCCCACCCGGCGACACATTTCCTTGCCATTGTCCCAGACTCTTTCTTATTACAGAATCGAAGAATCATTGACGTCACTTGTATATTCAATACAACACACATTTCATTATTGCCAAAACTACATAAATTTCCAACAGCTTAGTAAATACTTTAACTCACCTAAAATCTAACTCTCTTATGAAATTACATACTAATATTATTTTCTAATAAAAATAGCTGCCCTGAAAAGTATGCCTTTTCGATTTATTACGCGTGGTCCGTATTTAATTGTTTCATGTTTTGTGACGGGCCTGTTTGTCTAGTGGTTTGTGATCGTAACTGCTGAACCGGAGTTCATTTCAGCAGAGTTCTGCAGTCAGGGTCACAAACCACTAGCCAACAGTTTGGTACTAAAACAAAAGATTCTGTGATCTATAAATAATTGTCCCGAGTCTCCTGAAAAAAGCTCCCTACGTCACAGGAATTATTACAAATGCGAGATAAAAAAAAACTGTTTTGTTCCAGATCATAAAAGTTTCGTACACATTCTTCACTGTACTAAAACAAGTAGAAGACAGAACTCAAAGGTAAATGTCAGTTGTGAAAACAAAAAGAATAGTAAAATTGTAACTAATGTAATATGCACTTTTATTTCTATATAAGTACTGTTGAACAAAGGCATACACTTATATTCCCACCTTCATCCCCGAAGAAGTAACCAGAAGTGTATTATACGCACACATTTTGCTAACTATACTTAACTCTCACTTGGAAGGAAGGGGAGATGGATTGGAGATTGTAAGTAATAGTTTACTTTACCGGCACGCTCGATAGATGGCATTGTGCCCGTATCCTAAATGGCGCTAAAAAGATGTTCTTACGGTAGCATAAAAGGTTAAGAGAAAAATGTATTTAAATTCTTCGATATAAATTCGCCGTGGTAAACTAAGTTCATCTTATTATTAAACTACCACTCGCCAACACGTTAGGTGAGCAGGTGTGTCAAGGATAACGTTACTTATCTATTATGTCCAAAGTATAGCTCTGAGAGGCTTGGATTGAAATTCGGCATACATTATGATAGGAGAAATCATAAAAGAGTATTTGCATACGAGTTGTCGATTTTATGGAAAAGATATAGGGTAGGTAGTAAGTACCATTTATTCAGGAAAAAGTACTTTTGCTGAGTCAGGCTGATGAAATAATATATCAGATTTATTCTAGATATATCAATTATATCAGATTTATTAAAAAGACTACAAAATGACAAATATTTTGGATTTTGTACACTAAAACTGAAAGTGACGTCATTGTATAATCAGATGCTCGTGTATTACGTACACTATGTACACGAATGAGTTGTTGGAAATACTTATATTTATATGTATATTATAATGCGAATTTATCCAGGTCATCACTGTAAAAATAATCTACAGAAAGTAATAAACGATAAGATAGAAGCCATGATTATTGCCATTAGATGAAAGATACAGGTTGTTACAAGGTCGGGGTACATTTTAGTTAAAGTAACATACAGATGATAAATACTGTGGACCTAATTCACCAAATCTGACAAAAAAATAAGAATGATATAGTTTGTATTTTTCTAGATAATTTTATCGTCAATTTCGGTGTACTACTGAAATGGTTAAGTTTTTATTTACACTGACATTTCGTAACAAATCTTGATTTTCATCATCAAAATCTTTACTATCCATACTTTAAGATAAGACAGTCTTCTTTCATCATCGATTTAGGCAGTATTTCACTCGGACATCGCCTACAACTTTATAAGGCGCAAATCGGTCATTATCACATTTTATACAATGTTCTGCAGTAGCACCCAAATACAGGCTTCTTTCCCTACGAAAGAAGAGCCATTCAGATCATCGATTGACTCCTGGGGTGTTTTCTGCTGGTACGATCTTCAAACCGACAAAAAAGAGGCTAAGTTTATATTTCAAAGGCCGGTACGACGTAAGACTTGAGTTGTAGGTACCATCAGGTGACCGATATGCTTCATTAACTCTAAAATAAAATATATTGTTACTGCACTGATAAATTGTTGTTTATTAATATAGTCAGTTGCAAAATCAGTTTTGTAGATTAGGAATCAAAAGTCATTGTCGTAACCGAATTGGTGGCCATATTAAGGATCAAATTGTCTCTGGCCTGGGGGTAACGGGTAGGGCTGCCCGTACCCTAGCAGAAGCAGGCCTGAGACGGTGGCGTGACGTGTTCCACGCACGCCTCTCAAACTGGAGGGGGGGTTAGGCCCCACATATTGCCATGGTGTTGCCGCCCTGGAAAAGAGGCGGCCAAGGTCTGCAGGGGTTCCTGGAAGCATCCCTTCTTGGGTATACCCAGGTCCCTTGCAATAGACCCACTTATGACGGAACACCGTGTGGTTTTAGTCGGTTCGAGTCCGACATACCACTTCACCGTCCCGGAGCGGACCTTGAGTGAAGACCCGTGGGGGTTTCCACACGTAAAAAAAAAAAAAAGGATCAAATTGTCTATTATAACATATTTGTAACCCTCTGTATAATTACACTTTAGATTATTGTATTATGATAGGCTGCATGTTATGTTGAACGATATCATCCGATGGCCCATGGACGGTAGGCGTGGTGATAACGTGAATATTAATATTTAAAGGATGATGCTGTAACTGGCATCTATTACAGCAACAAATACTGTAAAAGATTAGATTAAATCCGAGATTAGGTAGATATTTTAACTTTTGTATTGGTATTTATAAGGGCAAGTTTAGACAGTTGTAGAGCCATGCTTAGGTACGCATGAACCGGCTCGGCCGGTGCGATACCACGGCCTCACAGAAAACCGGTTGTGAAGTAACGCCAAGCGCTGCATTTCCCCGAAATTAGTGAGGTTTCCGGAGGCCCAACTCCCCCTATTCCTCTCTCCTCATACCCCTCTCTTCTTTCCCCTCCCCGCATCCCCTATTCCTCATCACCCTCAAAGGCGGGTAGCGCACTTACGACTCTTGAGTTGCAGGTGTCCATAGACGGCGGTTGTCACTTACCATCATATGGTATTAAAAAAAAAGTATTTTGTTTTTGTACATCCAACACAATTTAAAAAAAAAATGTGATAATAAAAAAAAATAATAAATAGTATTTCTGTATACTAATATTATTAATAAATTAATAATATTAGTATATACAATACTAATATTATTAATTAATTAATTAAACAGAAATTGTGAAGATACATTATAATAACTGGCAGTCTCGAAATGCAAAGCTAGAATTATACATATATACACTCACGCCTTTATACCAAATTGGTAGGCACTGGCGTGTCAAATACCCACTTTTTTCCATCTTTAATTAAGTTCCACATATGTAATAGGGGCAAGCCTAATGCTGTTATATAGGTACTGTTTGGCCTGATAGGTAACAGTCTGAGCTCTTAGTCACTTAATACGACACCCTCGGGAAGAAGTGGGGTCTCTCAAGTAGAGGGCCTCTTCAACTCCACCTAGAACCTCACGGCTGCTACGATCAATATACGATTTATAATCCTATTATTGTGACATGTTGTATGTATGTGTATACTTCTATTGAAGCTGTCCTATTTGGAAAGTAACTTAAAAAAAGTCCACCGACCAATACTTGCATTCATCTAAGGTGTTGCTTGTATTTTTGTTGTACCAGAAGAGCTTACCACTAGAGGATTTAAATCTTTGTTTCCTTTGCTGAAGGGCTTTTTTTCTTTGAGCTATAAACTTCCTTCCGACCATGACTGAGGTTATGAAGACGCGTGATCGATAATCATCAACAAATTTAAATATTCCACTAAGCGGGAGACAAAACCATGACCCCCTCGCATTGAAATTGTTGACCCTACTACCATGCCACAAAGATGGTAAACACTTGCAGAAGTTGAATGGGTTGAAAATACTTAACTATAGATTTTCGAGCTTAGCTACTAACTACACGTAATCGGTTTTCAAATAGTAAATCACACTGAGTTGAAAGACACAATGCAGTAACTGGCACTAACTATAATGTAGTAATGCTTTGTTGGGGGAGATGGACAAAACATGTGATTCTTTAAATAGAAACAACTGCTATGTTTAACCAATGACATTGCTGTAAACTATAAAGCTGCGTTCATAATGGAATAGTCTATATAATATTCTAGGAAAAATTACGAAGCAATTTGAGACACAAACTAAACATAGCTTGTACTGTGAGTTCTAAAACAGGATTAAATTCATTTAGAATCATTTATTTTAGTATATACAAACAAATTGTATTAATAAAAACGCAAAGACCAATGTAGGAGCAGTGCATAATGTACCGCATTGAAACCAACAAGAGTTTCTTTTGCTATGACAGCTGTCTATGTGACTTATCACGAGCGAAGGTTGCTATGGCAACTATAGTTTTACTCCCATATTTGAAAAATACCTTCAACGTTGAAAGTTAGAGAATATACTGTATCGTTTGCCCGAAATAAGAATAATAACTGTAGTACTTTGTTAATGTTACTGTAAATGGGTTCAATGTTCGGTGCAAAATAACTGCAGCTAGAGGTTATTTCCCTAAAGTGAATTAAAATGACCACACATACAATTGTTCACACGACTTAATTACTCATTATATATATATAAGTAAAAGGAATTATAAGGTAAACAGTAATACACACCAGAAGCCACCTCAAATAAATTGTTAATAATTTCGGAATTAACAACACAATGTTAATTTCTTTAGGCTCTGTATCACATGTCATAATCTCGCTTTGTACTAGTAGTGTCCCTTTCTTAAATATATGAATGAATTGATTCGTGTAAAGGCAGGCAGGCAGGACAGTGACTAATTACAGAGCCCTTTATTAACATAAATCCATAAAAAAACATGTGCTTTCTAGACTTGTTGATTAAATAACAAAACTCCAATGATTAAATAAAAATTAAATTTACTCTAACCAATTTCTTATTGCTGTCTTCCTGGATTTCAGTGAAGCAAGTTATCGGAGGCAATTGACACAATCAATGCAAACCTATCGTACATTTGTGATTGAGTCTTAATTATGTACAGGTTTATGTAATTGGCAGTCCTGGGATGGTTTGAAGAATTGATTGGTCACAACGGGCATAAATTCAATTCAGTGGCACTTCATTAAAGATCAGTACAAGTATAAAAAATGAATATAAATTTTAATTGACAGTACCCTATTTCTGTGATATTGATACTAATTCAGGCGTCACGGAACTTGTGTATATTTGAATAAGTACTTAGCCAAATATAGTATCCATTTGGATTTAAACTTAATAGATATTCGTAGATCCAGTGAGCCTCAATGCAGAAAAGTAGGTACGTTAGTTACTGTTAGTTTTTAAATAGATGACGTCGTCTTCAGTCTAAGGCCGTTTGCTTGTATAGTATTGAGTAATATCTAAAGAACTACGGCTGTATTACATATATACGTGTATACAATTTGTATATTCTGATTTTTATTTATTTTATTATGATTTTAACCTCAGTATTTGTAATAATTACATAAAAAAAAAATTTTAAGCAACTCATCATTTAGTCTGTATTAGATTTACTTCTGATTTTACGTAATATTTAAGTGTACCTATTTCTTCTTTTCTCTGCATCACCCAAAGGTAGTAGTGGTAGATAATGCTTTAGGCATGAAGTCATATGTGCATAAAGTTTAAAATAAATAAATAAACAATAAACAATTTTGTTATTTATTTATAGAGAAATCCTCATGGGCTATCCTCAACCGAGGTCACCGGAGGAGGGGTGTGTCAGACATGACCGGTTAAAACACCTCGGTTGTCCTTCCTCGCACCAGCTACCTAAGGCCGCGGGAGCACGACATTCTTCCAGAAGGCGACCATTTGCCGGAGCAGAACCCGTGTCGTTTCAATAAACGAGACTCATACCAGGGAAAGTTCTGGTTTAGTTTTTTTGTCCTTGTGAACGCACCTTTATATATTTAATGCTTATAAGATAGTGGGGACTATATAGTAGTTAAGTTAGTGGTATAAGAAACATAATTCAGTACCGACTTCGGAACCAAGTACAATCGAAGTCGTAATTTTGTAATGTCGAAATTCAATATGACTTCAAAGTCTGTAATATTTTTGTTATCAATTGTGAGTTCAGTTCAAGTGCAAGGTTGCTATTGGAATAATCGATGTTCCTATGGGTTATTTGCTTCGAAGACTCCTTATGATACCATTAGAGGTGATATTAGAGACTATCCAGCACCAGAGAGTAAGTTATTTATTTGGATATAGAACCTATTTGTGATTATTGAATTTGGAACACAATAATTTAAACAGTTCAGATGTTGTATGGCGGTTGTTTAATCAAAAAAAAAAAAAAAATAACCACTTGCTTAAAAAAATTGCAAATAATATTATTTAAAAAATACTTATTTGTAACTGTTTATTATTTCTGTAGATAAAAATATGTGTGTAATTTTTTTTACATAAATTAAGATAAAATTCGGATAATATATTTTTAAAGTAGATTTTAGTAATATACAAGACGTAATCTGTCAATAATACTAATGCATAAATAAGTTTCAAGAACTATAAGCGATGTTGTGATTTTCTTTAGGTGATAAACGCTCGTAATTCTTCTCTAAAGAGAAAGAACCAGGATTAAAGTAGCTTTATCGAAATAGAAAAAAAAACAATTCAAAAAGAAATACAATTAAAACAAATGAAAGACACAACATGTTGGGTTGGTCTCGTTTCATCGTTTCGACACATTTTTCAAGCTCTATACATTTTATGAAAATTCGTCACACTTAATAAATTTAAATAAATTGTGGTGTGATGTCGTCAACATCTCCTAATCTCGACTGCCACTATATTTAGAATTCATATGTTATGTGAGGTGAACGAGACGAATTTATAGTAACTGGCCTGTTGGTCTAGTGGTTAGTGACCGATGCTTAGCTTAGAAGTCGTGAGTTCGATTCTCATACGGGACAAAAATATGTGTTAGTTACAAAAAGTTGTCGCTTGGGAGTTTACAAATATTCAAACAACGGACACAACGAACATCCAGACTCAGAACAATTTGAGGATTACACAAATCTGTGTCTCGTGCGGGAATCGAACCTACAACACTCGGTGTAGGGTTTCATCGTACTCAGCTTATCGCAGTCAACCGCTGGACTTAGGCCTGTCACAACGTGCGGCATAGCACCTGGGCCATCGTATTTGCCATCAACGCATGCTACCATTCTCAGTTCGTCAGTCCATCAGGTTGGGGGACGTACTATCTTCCTTATACCTGATCGCATTCGATTAGTTATTTCTTTTGCTTTAAATGTTGATGCGGTCTTCTTGATAAGTAGGTACTCATGTTATGCAATGAAAATATATTTATAATTAGTTTGGACACGCATGAACAAGTCGTAAACACACGTCCTAAAGACATAGTAAAGTATTGGACCTACGCGAAAGGTTCCCACCATTGTCTATGATCGTTGAATACATAATATACAGTTGTATGAATATTTGATGACGATAAATTAATAATTATGAGAGTATAAACAATTTCATTTAAGATACATGTGCTCGTGACCTCACCTAATGAGAATTCGTGCTTATGAATTATAAATTGCCTGTAAATAAACTTTATTGTACACCACAATGTAAATTGTTTGTAAAATAATAATTGGGTACTACGAATACGCGAAATAGATATGTAATATCACTATTTTCATTGTCAATATCGCTTAAGATGTGCGAGGTGAGGTGATGATCCATGGGGGTCTTTACACTTTAGAAAAGAAGGCTTAGACTTTCAACAGTGGATTTTCGAAAAAAAATATCAGTCAGTTATTTTCAAAGGTCTGATCAGCCGATTTTTAATCTTCAAATACGCTCGTTCCCATTCAATTGTATATCGTCGACCTATTAAAAATCACGGTTGTCGATATTAAAAAAAGGCTTTCCAGAAAAACGGTAATTTAGCTAAGTTTGCGTCGTAATTACAGAGAGAGTAAGGGTAACGGATCCCTAAAAGCCGTTCCTCTTTCCCCTCCCCTCATCCCCCCTCGTCACACTCATGAGCGGGTAGCCCACTTACGATTCTTAAGTTTGAGGTGTCCATGGGAGGGCGGCGGTTGGCTCTTCTTATGAGGTTATTGGTGTTCATAGCATATAAAACGGCTTATGTTCATTAAGATAACATCCGATATATACAAACAATATAACAATTCATTCTAAGAACGGTAACAATGAATATGGATTAGAGCGCGTTCAAGGCGTACCAAATACAACGTATTTGAACACTCCTGGGACACAAGAACTGGTCGGAACGTTTTTAGAAGATATCATTACGACAATAGTAAAGAATGGAGACGTTATTTGACATAATTATTTACTAAATAAAACATTTTGGACTATAAAGTCCAAAATTTTGTATTTAGTAAATAATGTATTTGATTGTAGATTGCGAAGCAATATCAATATGGACGTTGAACAGGCATGGCAACAGAAATCCAGGTTCAAGCGTTTCAATTGGCATGAGGGGGATCGCAGATTTAAAATACGAGATTATAGCCAGCTACGAGGCTGGTAATAGCAAGCTCTGTAGTCAGGTAAGCTGTCATTGAACCAGTTACTTATAATTTATTTTACATATTTAGGGAGAGCATAGACAGGGTTTGGCTATTCATTCGTTTCTAAATCTGTGTGCATGTGAGATTGTGGGTTCTGAAGCATAAGTTGAGAGTGTATATCAAATATTGGGAAAACTAATTAAGTACTACTTGTTTTACACATTTAATCTACCTATGCTATAGCAAACTACTAAACACACATACACATAACATGTATTACTGTTCTAGTATATATTACATACACATATTGACATATTAAGTGCTGACACACATCAGAAATCTTAATTTTTTGTCCGTATTTGGCAAAAACAAACATTATTGTTTCAGTGGTGCAGTAGTTTCTTATAGCCTCTAAATATATTTATAAACTTTTAAAAATACCATAATTATAAATAAATTACATAAAACGCTTAACAGGACATTGAAAACTTCAGAAGCTGGAATTGGAATGAAACCATTGACGTTAGTCATTCGTACCTCACCGGTGTTGGGTACGAAGAACTCTATGGAATCGGTAAGCGAATACAAGAAAAGTATCCTGACTTGCTCAACGGTCGTGCGAAGGACTTCTACTTTAGACCTACAGACGAACAAAGAACTGTAACAAGTTGTAAGGCATTTGTCCATGGAATTACGAACGGCCTCAATTTGAACGTAACCGTCGATGGGCCTCTAGATAGAGATGATGTTATCAGAGTAAGTGGAATTAGTTTAGTTTAACATAGTGATAGTGTTATTGAAATAAATCATAAAAACTAACGTCTTTTTCTAATCAACAGCCATATTCAAACTGTGATCGCTATCAAAGGGAAGTGAAAGAGGGACAAATCTTATCTGAACAACTGGATTCCTACTTTCAATCCAAAGAATATGTTGCTGTAAGTATTAACATAAATATATTTGATTACAAGAAAATATATGAAATAATCAAGGGACTTCTCATACTGTAGACAGCTCCCATATTTCTATAAATGATAATTGCTTGATATACAAAAAGAGACTAACGTAATTGAAGGTGCAATAGATAACTTTGTTTACCTAACTGTCTCATCTATAGTTCAGAGGATTTTTTTTCCACTAACACAAAAAACAGACCCTCCGTCCTGTTAGCGTGCTTCTCAAGATACTTTATTTTATCCTTTAATTGACATAACTAATATACATAAAATAGATAATAGACATGATTTTGACTTCCGTTTGAAACGACTCAATCGTTACGTCACTATTTGACATAACGATTTGCTCGAGCGCAGATAGTGCGGGCACTTACAATTCGACCGTCGGATTGAGTGGTTGTGTGCTAAGAAGCGATAGTGATTTGTTATACGTTTTGGAGACCATTTACAGTGATATTGATTGCGCAGTTGAATAAGCGTTCTGAATATGGAATTTGGCTTCTTTGGCTTAACCGTTAACGATGCATTCCGAAAGGAGGCGTAAAGGCAGATACGTCTATAGTTCAGAAGTGGGATTCATTGTTGAAGAAAAGTACTTAGATCCAATAAGAACAATTGTATTTTCTATACTCTAAATATCACATTTATTCTCAAATACCATCATTAACAGGATAAAAAAGATTCTTTGTGATTTCATGCTCAATAAAGCGAGACAAGAGTTAGAATTGGAAAAATAGTGCCATATTTTGTCCCTCTTTATAATTCGTTTTTTTTATATTAATTTTGCATTACATATTAATAAATATACAATTGATAAATTGAAAAGTAAAAAAAAAAACGCGACATACGAATAATTTATTCTAAACTAAATCTTTCAACTGGAAACCGAGAACGATTTTCTAAATACAAATTGCTTCTGTTATATTTTTTTAGTTTATATATTATATTTTTTTAGTTTATTATTTTTATATTTAAATTATAAGTATTATACGAGTGCTATGTCTAGTGTACAAACAAATAATACAAGGAAAAAATTATGTATATTAGCGAAAAATATTTCTTAGATTATAACCACCGCTTTACGATTCAAGACTAGGTGTAGTTTTAATTAATATTTCTACAATAAGCATCGAAAGTTATTTCAAAGAACATTATAATGGTTGATATAACTGACCAGGAATAATGATCTGAGTTTGATGTGGCCACACTGCTTAAGTAGTAAATATTTTTCCTCTCTGTTAAAGTTTCATATACACGACGAGTATATACATATAAATTGGATATTGACATGATAGTTACACGGATTTGTTTAAGTTTCAGCGATGCTATAAAAATTGAGAGGAAATCCAACACTGATGAGACGATCTCAATTGGGAAACCAATTGACAGATTGACATCAAGCCTTTATCCAGAATGAAGGGCACTGCCGCCCCATTAACTTCCGAGCTTGAGCGACGGTCGGGTAGTAGTTATGACTGGTATCTCTGAGGAGTCTCGTACCGGTGAGCTTGAGCGACGGCCGAGTACAACTTATTCTTTTACTAATAAGTCTCGTGCCTGTGAGCTTGACTGACGGCCGTGCACAAGCCATACTGCTGCTGGTGATCCCCGTGCCGGTGAGCTTGAGCAACTGTCGGGGCCCACCAGCGGAGGTACTGATGTCTTTATGAGCGGTGAGCTTGAGCAACGCTCTTAAGGACAGAGAATTCGTTATGCGATCTTCGTGACGGTCGGGTAGTAGTTATGTACGTTCTGGTGAGTCTCGTGCCGGTGAGCTTGAGCGACGGGCGAGTACAAGCCATACTTCTGCTGGTGATCTGCGTGCCGGTGAGATTGAACGACGGTCGGGCCCCACCAGCGGAGGTACTGATGTCTTTATGAGCGGTCAACTTGAGCGACGCTCTTAAAGACAGAGAATTCGTGATGCGATCTTTGTGACGACGACATTAGGTGATTCAGAGGACGGATGTAGTGAAAGAAGAAAGAAAGAACAAAAAAGGGCACCCCGCTTAAGGAGTCGCAGTGGGCATTCGCAATCACCGAAGGGATAATAAGAACGTGACTCATCTAGAATGCGGAACATGATAATATGTTTTGTTGGTGCCGTACCGATGAGCATGTATTTCGGATTGCGAATGGCAAAAAAGAATTAGATGATTATTATACGGTAAAGAAGATGGGGGCGTGAGTAGGGAGAGATGGAAGGATGATGGGGAGGGGAAGAAAAAAGAGGAGTTGGGCCTCCGGGGACCTTACTGGTTTACATTCACTGGTTTATATAGAATACGGTAAAGTCTTATGTGAAGTTAAGTGTATGTGTACTTGTTTGTATATATATATCTCATTTCTATTTTGCACCAAGCTACCCATTATTATTGAATCCACTACCTATTTTGTCAATCCAGACCTTGACTGTAAGCGATCGCTCTTAGTGATAAGTCCGCCATTTGTGCATATAGTCTTGTATATTTAATTTGAAGGAATATTCTTGTAAAGAAACTTTTAGTGACATGTTCAATAAGTTATGCAAGGAACTTGTTTCAAACACATACTCATTGCCGTTGCAACTTCAACTGCGAATGGTGAAGTCGATTATTTAACAAAACTATTTTAGATGTCCTTCAACGATGACCCACAGTAAAGATCATACAACCGGATTCAAATACGCTTAATTGTTCTTGGAACTGTTAATAATACCCAAAAGAGTCCATCTGAGCTTATATTTTGTTATAAAATCACTAATACTTCTGAGTGCATCTGTATATTGAATGATATATCGAGTACTACTAACGTTCACTACTTATTACTACGGAATTTAGGCAATAGTCAGGGTCTGATGAGGATATAACAGCAAAAAGATAAGAGCGTTTTGACGGATAAAATAAAAACATCACTACAATTTATGGAGAGGGTGATTTAACGGAAGTAGAGAGAGGAGTAAAAAAAATAACAGGAAATAAAATAAAAAAAGTTCCCATTCTTACAGCCTTCATGGTTTAGTAAAGATTTTATCCAACTACCGGTTCTTGATAGAAGATACACCAGTTAAGAGAAAGTATGATCACAAATACGAATCAGTTCACTGACTTGGACGAAGTGCATATTGCATGAATAGGTTACATTAAAATTACAATGTTAATTGTAAATTTTATTTATTATATGTCTATAAAGAAGATGATTACCCGTACAGAAATAAGTTTCATAAAAAAAGTGGTATTTTTCTTGTAGCGTAACACTGAATTGAACTGTGATCATTTTTTATGTGTTCATTAATTATATCGGTACGAGGACGTTACTGAAAGTCAGATGGCCGAGCAGTTAGCGTGCTTCTCAATAAACTGTCTGTCTTCTCAGTAATTGAGATAACTAATATACATAAAATACCTAATAGAAATCATTTTGACTTCCGGTTGAAACTACTCAATCGTTACGTCACTATTTGACATAACGATTTGCTCTAGCGCAGAAGTGCGGGCATTTACAGTTCGACCGTCAGATAGAGTGGCTGTTTGCTAAGAATCTATAGTGATTTGTAATAGTTGTTGGAGATCATTTAGAGTGATATTTATTGCGAAGTTGAATAAGCGTTCTGAATATGGAGTTTGGCTTCTTTGGGTTAACCCTTAACGATGCATTCCGTTCCGTTAGTCGAGGTTAGGTGATCTGATCTGATGTTGCAAACTTTTATCGGCTATATACTGTACATAGTATTAGTATTTCTCGTAAATACACAATTTATATTGCAGGTTCAGGCCGCAGTACAAAAAAGGCTGGGCATTAAGACGCAACTAGATGCCTCAAGCATCTTCTCAATTTACGAAATGTGTCGTTTTTATCGTTCCTGGAGTGAAGTCCTTCAGTCTCCTTGGTGCGCCGCATTTAGCGAAAAAGATCTTTTGGTGCTGGAGTACTATGATGACGTCAGGCATTATTATAGAAATGGATATGGGTCTATGGTAAGAAGTGTTTTCTTTATGTAACAATTTGAAGCAAAATGTAAATAACTCTATGGTTGGGAAAAAGGCACCACGATTTTTAAAATACGGCAACGGTTAGTATCGTCGATAAATAGATTTAGAGAAAAATAGATTTAGAAGTGAGCAGTTAATTTTAATAAATAAAGTGCTGAAAAAGCAATAAATTCTAATAATTATTTCAGTAGAAGAATGTGGATATGGTTTTCTGAAGGAAATACTTTGTTAATAGACTGGTTCACTATCTCAAATGTTTTTCGTTAAACAGGTCAACGTGAACCTAGGAAAAACAGCTCTGAAAGATTTATATGAAAACTTTGAAGCAACAGTGAATGGTGAAGGCAAGAAAGTTATATCTTACTTTACGCACGATACCATGATGGAAATGACATTTTCTGCCATGGGGCTTTTCCAAGAAAAGGTTCCTCTTCAGAGTACCATCAGGAAGACTGATAGGAGATGGAGAACCAGCTTTATTGGAGCATTCTCCACTAATTTGATCGCTGTATTAAACAGGTAAGGATTAATTAGATTATATTATGTAGAAATATAAGTTAGTTCATTGATTAAAGGCGAGTCCTCTCCTCCCTACAGCAGCCAGTTCGAGGAGTAGGTATACGACTCTGATCTGTTTAAGCTATAGCTTACTGTCCCAAATAACATCCGAATGAGCAATATCGTCTTTTCTCCTATTGCCTTCCCAATTTCTTTGCCTTACCATTCAGTATACTACCGATTCTTCCATCTTTAGTTCCTAAAGTATCCAGTTGACGGCTATGGGCTCGTCTTTCTGGTAAAATATGGATGTTTCATACACATGTGCCTCTCCCTTTAGAGGTATACTCGTATGTATGTAGGTGTGCGCGTAGACATCTGGAAATGAAAATAATTTTTATTTTTAGTTAAAATTAAAAATTGAAAAATAGGTTAATTTCCCACAATTTGCAAAAATTGCTATATTTTCCTATTTTTTACAAAATATAATGATAAGTTGTTAACTTAAAAACAGGAATTACAGTAAGAAACCAGCTTGGAAGACTTGATTATTTGAATATTAGTTGATACTTTTTATGGTTTAAAATGCACTTGATCCTTAGACACTTTTGATGTGTGTAGTTTGCTACTATCAAATAGATTTCACTCTTTTAAAATTTTCCTGATCTGACGTCAAATCGTGTATGAAATGATAAATTTCAACTTTTATAAGTAAAAATATTACTCCAGTGACATGGCCTTCAATTTATAAACAGCATATAATGCAAACAGTTATAAGAATTACAAATTTAATTATTACGTTATATATCAACAGATAATGTATTATTGTTATAGATTTCCTTATTCCGTTCACGTAGTTGTCACTTATTGATTTCTTAAGTAGTCTTATGATTAGTAAGCTTATCATTACTGTAATCATTATATGTCACATAATGTGTTTCGGTTATTATATATATGTGATAAAGTTTGATGAAGACATGCTAGAGTGAATAATGTAATTTTATATTTATTCTTACTATTTTACACAATAAACCAATCAGCCTACTGCCGTCCACTGCTGAATATAGACTTTGCTCAATGTGTGCCATAGAAACTATTCTAACATTTTAACTTATACTGTAAATAAATTTTAAAATAAATATGACACATGAATATGACTGTTATTTTTTTAAGTTAATTACATTGAAATTTTATTAATACATGAAACAAGCTGCGCATAAAATAGGCACTAAACGATTTTCCTTGTCTGGTCACGGTCAAGCCACGGTCAAGTACAACATAAGACATTTTTGTCTGATAAGCCAATCATATAGATTATCCATGCGCATGAAGTACATAGGTGTGTCGGCAGTATCACAGTTTATTACGATCAGTGATCGATAAGTGAAGATGTTGTGTTTATGCACGTGTTGCAGAATGCGGTATTTTTTCCGAAGGGGAGAGATTTGTCAAAAAAAGACAGGAACGCCAGTCAAGGACTTAAATGATGGGTTCTAAATTATGGGTTTTAAATTAGTTGTCCAGAGTCGAGTCCTTGTGTGCGTTGATTGAAAGTTTGTAAAGCCGCCCGCGACACAGGAATTACTCCTAATGTCTTGTCTTATATAAAAAAAAACTGTGTAATATGTTATGTCCATGAGCATTGTATGACACCAATTCTTTCATGAATTAATTCCTCTTCTGCTTCTTCTAGCTGCAGATGTTCAACATTACTTTTATTTCCAGCTGCAACGATGCAGGTACAAACTACAAAGTGCAACTATTTATCAATGAAAAGGAAACAGAGATGTGTCCAATCGACGGCTGCAGCTGGGAGGAGTTCCAAGACAAATTTCAGGTCTACAGTACGGCCAATCTTGACTTCTGCAGCATGGATTATGAAAGCGTTCCCAACAGTGCTGCCTCAATGAACCGGATTTTGAGTTGGTCGAGAAAAAGTCGTAAATATTAATTAGTGTGTATATAATAGTTATTAGTGTTAAATAAAAATATAGATAAAAAGTTAATGTTATAATAAAATAATAAAAAGTTTCTTAAATCTTATATTATGTATGCCGTGTGTGTGTGGTAATATGCGACTATGACGGAATAATTACAGATATACGAGTATACTGATAGGCTGACGGCAATATGATTGAATTCTATTATGTAAGTAGTTCTAAATTATGATTTCCAAAGAGGCCTTCGTGTAATGTATGATGCATGCAAATGTATTTATGTATGAGATAAGAAAGTTGTTTCTTTAACAGTGGTAGAGCCATGCTTAGGCATGAATGGGCCGGCTCGACCGGTGTGAAGTAACTCTTGCGTTGCATTTCCCCGAAATGAGTGAAGTTTCCGGAAGCCCAACATTTCCTCTCTCCCCTCCTCTTTCCCATTCCTCATCCCAAATCTCTTCTTTCCCCTCCCCGCATGCCCTCATCACCCTCAAAGGCGGGCAGTGCACTTAGGACTCTTGAGTTGCAGGTGTCCATGGAGTGCGGTATTGACTTACCGCTGAAGTAATTGTTTTTGTTGTTGTTTTAAAAATGAAATTGTAATGGTAAGACTGTTTTTATAAGTTTTATTGCTTTGATTTTTTCTACAGACTGGCTCTAGTGCTCTGAAAACATTAGGTGTTGGCTATGCATAAATATAGATGATTTCTCTATAAAACATTAAATACAGATGATTTTTTCTTGCCTGAACAAATATAAATAGGTAGATCTTTCGGCTATTACGAGTGCAAATGGATATAATTAAAAAAAAAATATTTATTTAAAATAATAATAGTTTGGGGTCCTTTTCTGCTGCATTCGCTTTTTGTGCAGTTGCCAGTATTTTAGTATTTTAGTTTTTTTTTAAATTGCTTACAAGTAATTTGTCATAGTATGACATCTGTCGCTTAAGCGTTCACTCTGACCTGATAGTTAAGCGTGTTGTTTTATTAAATTGATGTTATCAGAAATAAGTTGTTTGGATGTGTTATCTATACTTATATTACAAAGAGGCCAAGATTTTTTGTTTAAACGCGCTAAACTCAGGAATTACAAATCTATTAAAAAAATCTTTTTGCGTTAGATAACCCCTCTATTGAGGAAGGCTAAAAGCAATGTTTCACAATGCTACGACCTTTAGGAGTGGAGCAGTGAACATAAATGTTAAACTTTGAGCTTGCAGTGTAATCTACGATATGAACATTTGGATGGATGGATGGTTTCATTGACAACTTAAACGGTAAGGAGTGAAAAGAAAAAAGTTACTCCAGACCCAATTGAAACTCCTGGAAGTACTTACATAGAACAGGTGATCATCATACAAAGATTTTGTGGTAAAGACCACTGTATTATGATTCTGATTATTGGTATAAACTTGCAAAACATCACCGATGACTTATAATGATGAGGTGATTCGCAAAATGTATCACTGAGCTGAACAGATAGATAAATATATGTATATCCATCATTTAGTTCATTCACCTCATGGATTGAAACAAAACATATGTTGAGCAGTTAAGTCACTGGGCAAGGGAATTAGTGAGTGAGCGATATATTTCATAGGTGTGAGTGATATATATATTTAAGATCACTCACTCAGAAGTTACACAACCTTTATAACATATGCGTAGCTAAGTACATTAACCGTACCAAGAAAATTCTACGTGTCCTCGATAATATTCCGACCGCTCTATAGTTTATGCAGGCGTATCCTCAAATTAAGGTAATTTTGATTTAGCACAACATAAGTCCCTTTTGCAAAACATTCTCGATAAGAAAGAAAAAAAAAGAAACATCAACGATAGATATTTTGAACAAACATTGTGTCACTTCATATTAGAATATTTTCTAATTAAACTGGGTTTCGATCGGACTGGTGGCGTTTACTCGCAATAAAAACACTTTATTACTAACGGGTACCTGTATTTGATACAACACTACAGTACAGTACAACGTATTAACAGTAGTATCTAGATAACCGAGCTTTTCTCGGTATTTTTTGGTAAATCGTGTAAAACAACGAAAAAAAAAAGTTAAATAAAATAATCATCAGGACTCGAACCGGGATAATCTGGTTACTACTAATGATATTGTAGCAGTTTTTCATTGCCTGAAATCAAACTGAAACCTAGCTAGATCGATTTATCGCCCCCGAAACCCCCTATATACTAAATTTCATGAAAATCGTTGGAGCCGATTCCGAGATTCCAATTATATATATATACAAGAATTGCTCATTTAAAGATATAAGATATATTGGTGTCGACACAATCAAAATACGGCTACCAGCTTGTATATAGCTCATAGTAAATGAACCATAGCGCGATTCAGGTTATTATTAAACGCCATCTATCGGCCCATGAAGTAAAATTTACTTAAATCTCATAATTACCGCCCACCAAGGACATATTGCCGAATGTCCTTCATGTTAAAGGTAACCGTCCACATGCAACAATTCACAATGTCGTTGGTGAGATGCAGTCTAATACATGAGAACAAGTATTAACAATTTATTGCATTTACACCAATCTTTACAAGAATATTAATATTTCACATGAACGTATACAAAGACATTTACGCATACATTATATTAAATAGTGAATTCTAAAAATAACCTTCCTCTTAAATTTAAAACATTACAGTTAGGCAAATGACTAGGTTGTGATTAGGTAGCAACAGGAAGGACAAAACTTTTGAGACAGGTCTTTTAATGAAAGAGGTTTTAGTTTTTTTTTTTTTTATATTAGCCTACCACAGTGACTCCACTTTGCCTGATGGAAAGCAATAGGTGGAGTCAAAGAGTGGTGGTCACCATCCTCATTGCATGTCTAGTCAATGCAGCATGGTGACCCACACTATGGCGGCCTGGTGAGATGCTTTTTCACGCCCCGCTTAAAAGACCCGGGATCAAAGTGGGAAGGAAACACGTGCGCTGGTAGAGAATTCCAGGCTTTTACCGATCGGCACAGGAAAGAAGAGCCAAGCTGTTTAGTTCGGGTACGTATATTTTCGACGCACACACGGTGACTCCTCAGGCCAGCACGTGCAGTCCTGTAGAGGAAGGGAGAAGGTGGGACCAATTGGAAGAGCTCATCAGAACACTCCCCGTGATGTAGGCGATAGAGGACTGCCATAGAGGCGACATCTCTTCGCAACTGCAGAGGCTGAAGAGACTGGGTGATCTCAGGACAGTCGATAATGCGGACTGCGCGCCGCTGCAACCGATCGAGAGCGTCAAGCAAATACTGCGCATAGCCGTCCCAGAGATGAGAGCAGTACTCCACGCAGGAGCGAACCTGGGTCTTGTACAAAAGTCACAGTTGCTCGGGCGAGAAGAACCGTCTCACCTTGTTCAAAACGCCGAGCTTACGCGAGGCCGCCGTAGTGACACTCTCGATGTAATCGCGCGGATTGAGATCCCGGCGAATATCCATACCCAGAATACTAAGCCTATCCTGCAGTGGCAGTTGAGTGCTCTGAAGAGTAGGAAGGGGAAGGAATGGAGACTTTTTGGTAGAGAACACACACGCTTGTGTTTTCTTGGCGCTGAACTCGACCAGATTCTCACAGCCCCATTGGGAACTGCGGCTCAAGACCCGGTCGAGGTCAGCGACAAGCTCCTGTCGTCTTTCCTCAACGTCTGCCAGCTTGGCAGTAGGATGCCCGAAATATCGCCCGTGCACTGTACTGTCGTCTGCATAACAATGTATATTGCCAGGGGCCAACATGTCATTGATATGCAGAAGAAACAGCGTAGGCGATAGGACGGAGCCCTGAGGTACACCAGCGCTTACCTCGTGGAAGTCTGAGGCCGTGCCGTCGCAGATAACCCTAATGCGGCGCTTATGGAGGAATTCAGCAACCCAGTTGCAGAGTTTAGGTGGCAGACCAAATGCAGGAAGTTTGGAGAGAAGCGAGCGGTGCCACACCCTATCGAAGGCCTTGGCAATGTCGAGGCTGATGGCCAAGGACTCCCCATGCCTATCCATAGCCTCACCCCAAAGGTGTGTGACGTACGCTAGAAGATCACCCGTGGATCGGTTCGGCCTAAAACCATATTGCCGATCATTTAACAAGGAGTGATCCTCTAGGTGGCGGATTAGTTGGGTGTTGATGATCTGCTCGAACACCTTACAGAGTATGGAAGTGACGGCTATAGGTCGGTAATTGGATCGGAGCGGTCGTCTTTTTTGGGAATGGGTTGAACATTCGCTTCTCTCCAGGCCTCTGGAACAATTCCTGAGGAATAGGACAGGCGATACAAGTGCGTTAGTACGGGAGACAACTGAGGTGCACAGTTCTTAAGAACCACCGCCGGAATACCATCGGGTCCACTGGCTTTCCGGACATCGAGTGACCGAAGCTCCGCACGGACATCCCTCTGCCGGATGCGAATATCTCGCATTGCGGAGTCGCAGGACGCAATGGTGGGCGTGTGCGCGCAACGGTCATCGATTCGGGAGTTAGCCGCAAAGAGGTCAGCTAGTAGATTCGCTTTCTCTTGCGGCTCGTGGGCCAGTGATCCGTCAGGGTAGTTCAACGGCGGCAGCGAAGGTTGGCAATAGTTGGACTGCACGGCTTTGGCCAATCACCAAAACTTACGGCTACCCGTAGGGTACGCGACGAGTTCTTGACCAAACCGTGCAATGCGCTGGGCATCTGCTCTGATGTAAGCCCTCTTGCATTCCCTAGTGGCTCTGTTTAGTGCTGCTTTTAGGCGATCAATGTCTGGGTCACAATGTGCGCGGGCCCAGATCCATGCGCGGTAGGCCGACTGCATTTGAGCAACGGCCCGGATGCACTCGCGATTGAACCAGGGACGGGTCTTCGTGCTGGCGACTTCACTGTAGGGGATATAATACTCCATACCGACAGTGATTTCGTCAGTCACGGCAGACGCACTTTGCGACAGATCCCTGTCTTTAAAGCAGTGTTGAGCCCACGGGATGGATGCAAAATATTCCTGCATTCCATCCCAGTCTGCTGACGAGTAGTGCCATAACCGCCGCCTTGTTACCACAGGTCGTGGAGGCGTAACAAGAGGCACTGAGGTCGACACCAGGCAGTGGTCGGAGGATCCTAGAGGGGCGAGAACCGATACGCTGTACTGCGCTGGGTGATTCGTCAGCAGTAGGTCCAGCAAAGAGGGCGCTTGACCCGTTATGTCTGGTATCCTGGTGGGCTGGAGTACCAGTTGGGTAAGGTCATGCGTGAGAGCAAATGCGTGGGCAGTTCGACCAGCGTGGTCAGTTTTGGAAGATCCCAGCCAGGACTCATGGTGGGCGTTAAAATCTCCCAAAAACACCAGTTCGGCGGTCGGAAACTGCTACTGCGCTTTATCCGCTGCTTGACTCAGGTGGTCAAAGAGTCGAGTTGTCTCGGAGTCTCCGGAATGGGAGCGATAGAGGCACACGTAAATCCGGCTCGTAGAGCCAAAATCCACGTGGAGCCAAAGGATGGAGAAGGAGGTGTCTTCTAGGCAGTGCAGACGGCGACAACAAACATCCACCATGATGAAAAGGCACACTCCAGCCCTTGCGAGGAAGCACTCCTCGAGCACGTAGCCGGGATAGTGGAGATATGCCGTGTCGGCAGGGCGGCGTATTTGTGTCTCCGTAAGAAAGAGCATGGCCGGCCGAGCCGTCTCGAGGTGTTGGTGTACGGCGCTGAGGTTTGCATGGAGTCCACGTATGTTAGTGAACTCCACCTCAAAAAGCGGGTTGGTGGGAGAGGAGGATGCCGCTGTAAGACCACTTTTCTTTTTTTGTGCTGCCATGATAGAAGAGGAAGGGGGCGTAAAAGGCATGACAGTCATCGTGGCAATGTAAACTGAGACTGAAAATGCTGTGTCATCATGTATCGGTGAAGCATGACGGTGACCGAACCGCCGGACGGAAGGGCCCCCGTACCCTCCCGGAAGTGGTCGCCGGGTCCCACCATCCGGTCACTAACCGGCACGACGAGCCACTCCGTGGATTATGCGCGACCTGACGGGGCAGCCTCCCAGGGTGGTTAGCCGTGGTTGGGCCCCTCTCTATGCCGCGGGCGGCCAGCGGCACCACCGTTTCTACGGGTCTCCCTGGCCGACGGTTCGATCCACGCCACCCTCACAATGACTCTACAGCACTCCACTGCTCACACACATACCACGATAACTGTCACCCCTGCATCGATGGGCCTCCGGTCTCTCACTCACCAGCGAAAGGCGACACCACGAATGTTGTCACTTTAGGCTGGTTTTCTGTGAGAGGGTAGTACTGCCCCGGCTCATTCCTGCTGAATAAATCAGCGTGGCTCTACTACCTATTGTAATAGTAACTAAACGTCACACATTACCCTACACGCCATCCGGACCAGGATAATTTTGGCCCAAGAGCTATCTGCCAGGTGGCAAATCATCTTCTTTGATCAAGACCACATTACCGATAGCTGGTTCCGGGTTATGGTCTGTCCACTTGTGCCGTTGCAGAAATTGGTTCAAATAGTCCTGCGACCAACGTCGCGAGAAGTCCTGTATCATTATCTGAGTAATTTGCCACCGTCTCAGAGTGGACATATCAGAAGGTTCGAACTTCTTGTCAGGTACTACGACAAGCTCTCCAACCAGAAAATGACCAGGAGTCAACACCTCCAACTCCCTTTGAACCTCCACGTAAAACAACGGTCTCGAGTTTAGACTAGCCTCGATTTGAGCTAACGCGATTTTTAACTCTTCGAATGTCAGCGTGGAGTTGCCGACAACCCGCTTAAGATGGTATTTTGTCGACTTTATACCCGATTCCCATAACCCGCCCTGATTAGGTGCATGTGGTGTGATAAACGTCCACTGAGTGCCGTTGTTTGCTAGATGCTGTGATAATTCAGGTATAAAGTTTGACTTTTCCTCATGCAACAATTAGGCTAATTCCCACGCGGCTCCCACAAAATTCGTGTCATTATCGCTATATAGTCTAGCGCAGTGACCACGTCCAGCTACATACCTCTTGAATGCGCCCAAGAAACCCTTTGACGTCATATCACTGACGACCTCTAAATGAATCGCTCGCGTAGACATACCAATAAAGAGAGCAATATAACGTTCGGTTCGTATGATTTATTGCCGCGGCCTGGTGACACTCTAATGTTTATGGGACCGGCATCGTCTACTCCACTATTTAAAAAAACCTTATTAGGGGTAACGCCTGGAGACGGAAGTTGTCTCATCAATTGGTTTCTAGTTTTGCTAGAATAAAACTACGCAGCTGAATGATTAATATATATATATACATACATACGCTCACTCCTATGTACCTGGATATATATAGGGTAGGCAGAGGTGTATTCAACACCCACATATGTATGTACCCGCGCACAGTGTACAATCTACACTTGTATTGCCAATATTAATGTATATTGGTTAATGATTGGATCTATAAGTATTTTTGGAGGTTTAGGAAATGACTATTGAAATAAAACCACAATTATAGTATTTTATGACAACGATATCGCTTTATTAGATGTCAAAATGAGAATAGCGAGAGAGGCTTGCGAGCCGAGTGCGGTGCGGGGATGGTGGGCGTGTCTCAGTCGAACGAGCGCAGTCGCGGTCCGCGGGCGTCTCTCGCCAACTCGCACTCTCGATACATACTCCACGGTAATAAATTATATAAATAAATATCAACAAGTTACAAAATAGCCTTTCGTAAAAAGATTAAATCACTAAAGTGTATATTTTTTTGTTGGCTTAATTGTTTTTTACAGTTTTTCGTTTCACGCTTTCGTAACACGTATTCAATTGCTATGTATAAAAAAAGTTACATTTCAACGAAAAATCTGTACAGTCCGTTTTTTGTAGTGGAACGTTTAGAAATCTTCGGGCGCCAGGTCGAACCTTGGTGGGAAGGTGCCGAAACCGTCAGCGAGGGTGGGACGCGGGCGCTGGGGCTGTAAACACAAATAATAAATTATTATCTTACTCGACTTTGAAGGGTACACTCCATAGCATGCGGGACACATTCCTAGCATACAAATTACAATCAGTAACCTCTGATATAAAGTAATACCGTAATTAAGACTAATACCGAAATTATCGCTAAATTTAATGCCTTTAAAATCACTAGATTATTACTTATCTCAGGTTTTACTGAAGATTCAATACAATTGGAATTCATAAGAAGATATATAAGGGAGTAATTTCTCGGATGCTATTCTACGGGATTTGCACTATCCATAGTGCTGTAGGTGGTGTGCAAAAGTATCTAACTTACATAAAAGTCCAGTGATGATTTACGGACGCCCTTTAATGGACGCCTGGATCAAAGAATACTGTTTAGTATATCTAAGAACAATTTTTGTATAGCATATTTATGAAAATATCGGTGGCCTTCAATATACTAATTTATCCACAAGTTCTACTTCATTTTTACTGACCCATTTATAATAAACTTTAGATTAACGTATAAAACTACGAAGTCCACATATATTTCCTCGTTTTATGTAGAAACTTACCGCCGGACTGACTCCTCTCGCTGCGGAACCCGCGCGTCCCTTGCCACGGAATTTGCTGATAGCCTGCTCGGCAAGGTCTGCTCTCTCTTCGGCCTCCTCCAACTCTTGCTGTGCCTTGCGGAACTTAGCCAAGTTGAGAGCGGCGATTTCTTCCGCCTCTTCGATCTGCCTCTTGTAAGTCTTGATCTTCTGTTGCAGTTTGTCAACCAGGTCCTGCATACGCTCGTGGTTCTTGCGGTCTTCCTCAGCCTGGAAGGTGAGCTCCTTGATACGCCTCTCTGATTTACGGAGGTTCTTCTGAGCATCAGCGTGTCTCCTCTGTTCACCGTCAAGTTCGTTCTCGAGCTCCCTGACCCTCTGTTCAAGCTTCTGAATAGCCTTTTTGCCTCCTTTAAGTGCGTTAGCCTCAGCCTCATCAAGCCTGACTTGCAACTCCTTGATCTGTTGTTCGAGAGCCTTGCGCAGTTTCTCCTGGGTCTGAGCATGCTCTTGTTCAGCACGGAGTTCATCAGCAAGACGGGCAGCGTCAACCATGGCCTTCTTAGCCTTCTCTTCAGAGTTCTTAGCCTCGTTGAGAAGCTCATCGAGGTCGGAGTGGAGGGTCTGCAGTTCAGATTCAAGTTTCCTCTTGGCAGCGGATAGAGAAGCGCTCTGGGCGGACAGCTCGTTGAGTTGTTCGTGAGCGTCACCGAGTTCCTGTTCAGCTTGACGGCGGGCGCGGTCAGCCTGTTCAAGGAGAGTACGCGACTCCTCAAGTTCGTTCTGGAGAGCATTGGCACGACGCTCAGAGATGCCAAGCTGTTCACGGGCATCATCACGAGCGCGCTGTTCCTCTTCAAGGGCGGTCTGGAGGTCCTTAATCTGTGCCTGGTAGCGCTTAATGTTCTTCTGGGCCTCAGCGTTAGCCTTGTTGGCGTGGTCTAGGGCAATTTCCAGTTCGTTAATGTCAGCCTCAAGCTTCTTCTTCATGCGCAGGGCCTCAGCCTTGCCTTTAGCCTCGGCTTCGAGGGAAGCCTGCATGGAGTCAAGAGCACGCTGGTGGTTCTTGCGGGTGTTCTCGAATTCCTCCTCCTTCTCCTGGATACGCCTGTCAATCTCCTGTCTGACTTGGGACAGCTCAAGTTGAGCGCGCAGGACCTTGTTCTCTTCCTGCTCAAGAGCAGATTCAGCCTCCTCGAGAGCGGCCTGGAGCTCATCTTTCTCAGCTTCGAGGCGCTTCCTGGCCTTCTCAATCTCGTGAATGTTACGGCCACCTTCACCGATCTGGTCAAGCAAGTCCTTGACTTCATCTGCGAGGTTCTTGTTCTCACGGCGCACAGCCTCAAGCTGCTCCTGGCCTTCTTCGTAGGCACCCTTGAGACGGAAGAGTTCGGTAGAGTAGTTGCGGCATTCCTTCTGGCTAGCGTCAAGCTCAGCAGCGAGGTCGTCAACCTTGAGTTTCCATTCTCCAATGATTTTGTCGAAGGCCTTCTGCTTCTTCTCAGCAGCGTTGGCGATGGCAGTGGCACGGTCGACCTCGAGTTGCAAGTCCTCGACTTCAGTGGCGAGACGCTGTTTGGTCTTCTCAAGGGCAACAACCTTCTGGTTGAGAGACTCAATGCTCTCCTCGGCCTCGGCAAGGCGGGCTTGGAGCTTGCGCTTGGCTTCCTCGAGTTCCTCGGAACGGGCAACACCTTCGGACTCGTATTTGGAACGCCAGAGCTGAGCCTCGGCGTTGGCCTTGGAAAGTTGACGTTGAAGGTCAGCCTTGCCCTCGGCTTCCTCTTCGACCTGTTCACGAATGTTGTCGAGATCGTGCTCCAAGTTGCGGAACTTGCCAAGGAGAGTAGCGCGTTCCTGTAGGAAAGAGTTTTAATAATTAATAACAACTTATTAATTCATAAAGGGATAGTGGTATAGTGCTTATACACACAAGTAATAATATTGGTATGTATTCAAAGGTATTACAATGGGGGTGGGTTTAGTTCTGAGACCTTCGTTGGTTTATAGTTATAACCTGTAGTGCATTAACTGACTATTAATCATGGTTTGATTTGTGTTGCTACGTTTTTGGATAATGAGTAGGAACTCTATATATATACACACCCTTGCTTCTTCGTCGGCGAGCCTCTTGGTGTCCTCCAACTGAGTGGTGAGAGACACCTTGATCTTAGAGAGCTGCGACACCTGGGACTCAGCCTCCTCCAACTGGCGAAGGAGGTCGGAGTTCTCAATGGACAGTTTCTTTTTGGCGGCATCCAGGTCGTTGAGGGTCCTGTTGGCCTCATCAGCCTTACCCTGGACTTCGTTGAGCTGGTGTTGCAGCTGCTTGACAATCTTCTCTTGAGCAGCCTAGAGAAAACAATTGATTAATGCGCTGAAATTATTATATTGAATATTAAGTTTGAATTGATTTTTAAATTGATTATTAAATGTATGTAATTGTGTTAAATAAAAATATGTAGTGAGTAACATTAAATAAACGATAAATTAAAAGGTCTGAAACTATATATATAAGTGAAACTAAAGGAAAATAACTTCTTAGATTAGTATATATTAGGGTTTTAAATAATAACAATGAACTTAAAATACATTTTCATAGTGTAACTCTTTCATGCATTTGTTTTAATATCGTTCCAATAAGTATATGGGTTGTTTGGTGTTATTACAATAATCACGCACAGATGTAGGCGGTTTTAGCTTCCATAGCTATTTAATGATCGGATTAGTAGTATTTTAGTTTTATTGATGTGGTTTTATTGAGTGTGATGTGTATTCTTTGCTATATTGTCTTTTGATATTAAATAAGCTGTAAAGCGAAGCTCTGCAATATTGCCAACATTATCTTTCTTCTTTGTACCTTTTCGTTGGACAAGTGGTCGACACCAGCGCGAAGGTCATTGACTTCGCTAAAGTACTGAGAGCGTTCTTTCTCAGCCCTGGATAGACGAATAATAAAACAATTTTAGTATTCCGTCAACAACTGTCCTAAAGGGTGAGGAATTGTATAAGATTCATGTGTGATGTGGGTCGTAGTTTAAGGTCCATGCAAGGTTCACCCCAGGCCAACATGCCTTAAAGGATGACATGTTACCTTCTCTCTGGCTACTTGGTCAATGGCCGCGCGAGTGTTGTTAAGCTCGTTGTAGCAAGACGCGCGGTCATGCTCAGCCCTGAATATATTGCAGTATAAATCAATAAACCTATATTTAAATCTGATTAGAAAACCAGATGTATCCGTTTACCAATTTTGATGAATCACCGATGGTAATAAAATAAGACATAAATCATTCTATCCAATAGTGTTTAAAGGTTAATTAAATTAAATACTCACTTGGCCTTGAGTTTGTTGAGCTGGTCGAGCTGTTCACCCATTTCAGAGACGGCATCGTTGTGCTTCTTGCGGAGGTTGGCGAGGGTAGATTCGTGCTGGATGTTGGCTTCCTCCAAGTCACGACGGAGCTTGCTGAGCTCAGCCTCACGCTTCTTGTTGAGCTCAATCTGGGCAGAGGTAGCACCACCAGCCTCTTCTAGACGTTCACCCAACTCCTCAAGCTCGCGAGCAAGGTCAGCACGCTGCTTTTCAGCCTTAGCGCGAGCCTGGCGTTCAGATTCAACTTCCTCCTCGAGTTCTTCAATGCGGCCTTGCAGTTCCTTGATCTGTTTCTGTAGCTTGCTGACAAGAGATTGCTCATCCTCAAGCTTGGCAGTGAGGGATGAAATTTCCTTGTCCTTGCGCTGGACGGTCTGTTCGAGCTCCTTCTTGTTCCTCTCGAGGTCAGCGACGGCCTCCTGGGTAAGCTTAAGGTCACCCTCAACCTTCCTCCTGTTCTTTTCAACATCAGCGCGCAGTTTCTTCTCGCGCTCAAGAGAGTCCTCAAGCTCGTCGAGGGTCTGCTCCAACTTCTGCTTAACCTTGTTAAGGTGGTTGACCTTGTCCTCAGCAGCTTGAAGCTCTTCAGAGGTCTTCTGGTTAGATTCACCTTGGAGTTTCTTCTCCTTGTTCAACTTGTTGATGAGCTCGTCCTGGTGGGCGATCTCATCGTTCAAGTTGCGGATCTGGTGGTCCTTGGTGGCCTTGTCCTGTTCGGATTTCTGGACCGAAAGTTCTAAGTCCTCAACGTCCTTCTTCAATCCAGAGACTTCCTGTTCTAACTTCTTCTTAGCCTGGAAGAGTTGATTGCGGGCATCTTCCTCCTGAGTAAGGCGGTCTTGGGTATCCTAAAACGTAAAATCATTGGAATTATTTTTATGAGTCAGATTTTATTTGAGATACATTTATTTTATTGTCTGCATCTTGTTCTTTTCTATCGCCACGTAATCTAACAAGGCAATTGCTTATTCGCAATAAAATCGTGTAAACTGCAGACCTATAGTTATTTTAAACACGTTCAAATGGTTTTCCGTGTAAACAAAACTGCTGTTTATTTAAGGAATCGAGTCAAGTAATCTGTGAGTTCATTTGCAACATTGTATTAAACATTGTGAGAAAGTACATGTTTCTCATGATGTATTAATGTGATGTATCGTCGCAGAAAATGTCATTTAATATAATTAGATTAATTAGCTTTAAGATTTCATGGCGTAAGCTTCACGACCCAAATTCTGGCTTCTATTTCAGTTTCCTTACTTCTCTCATTATACACTTTTTTTAATATTTAGAGCTTGTTTTTGAAAGAAAATGAATCTAACCCTACAATTAATAATTTAAAGTACTTACTCTGAGTTGGGTCTCGAGGTCAGCCTTTTGCGCACTGAGCTTGGCAGCGCGTTCCTGGATCTCGGAGAGATTGCCCTCCTTGCCCTCGATGGAGGCAAGCAGATTCTGCTTCTCTTCAAGAAGCTTTGCGTTGAGGCTCTCAAGTTCTTTGCGGAGCTTCTCTTCCTTCTCGAAGGCCTCCTGAGCTTTTTGTGCCTTCTCAGTGAGGGCCTGTAACACATCCGCACCGTTATCCCCGTTCCACTCCGATAAATGAACCGCGGTCGACATTGCTGATAATTTTATATTTTAATTAAATCATGAATAAGATAGGTTTAAGGAATGCAAATGAATTTAGTTCGTTCGTAAGTGTTGGTAGAGTAGGTGGTGCACGGACTGCCGACCACTCCGCTACTGAGAGTTGCTGGAGTTTTCCAGCGGCGCGGGTTGGACGTCGCCCACGCAACTCTTACATAGTGTGGCATGGAGAAAACGTATGGAGGGGGCGCGTTCCAGAAATGGCTCCGCACCTGCGGTGTCGCGTAACCGACAGGTGGGCGCGGTCAATCTATTTATATTAATGAATCAGGCGTCCTATATCCGTATGAGCTGGATCATTTTTATCAAGATCAGAGCGAGCCCACATAAGAGGCAACTTTAAAATTTTATTTTTAAAGTGCTAGTTGTTTTTTTAGATTTTTATTTGCTATGCATGAATTTATTAGCCAATATCCAGCCAATAACTGGGATACGATATAAATAATTAGTTTATAGCTTAATATAAAAGTAATATCACATGCATACTTACAGCAATCTCATCCTCGACACGGGTGACGTTGAGGAGAGGCTTGACCTTCTGCCACAGTTTCCACCAGGGCCAGGTGCGGAGCTGCAGGTACTTGCGCAAGTTGCGCTGAACAACTTGGAGAGCCAACCTTCACAAATAAAAAACAGAATTGAATTGCCAAATCGGACTGGTTAACCCTGTTTTAAGACAAAAACAAATAATAACGTTTACCTCTGTTCCTGCAGCTTCTTGTAGTCCTTACGGGACAGGTAACCACGGATGTAAGCTTGGAGCCAGGAGACAATCTTAGACAGTCTGTCGTCACGCAACTCTTCCATCTGACCCAGGACACCAGCGCGGAAGAATACCTGCTCGCACATTATAAGAGTTAGGGATGGAAACACTTGCCGTGCTTGATAAAAATCTATTATATTTTTTTTTTTTACTGAATGAAAGAACAAATTTTGAGTTTGAACAATAATCTCCAATAGAAAAAGCTTTTGGTTAGTTCGACATAGTCACCTATTTATAAATATCTGTTAAGAATACATTATAAAGGCTATTAACACACAAAGATTAAAGAATATAAATAAAATTATTTTAGTTATTGCGTCATGCAATGTAGGTAGAAAAGAGAGTTTAGCATTGTGTAGGTTGTGTATTGCATGCTTGAATTCTACCTTCGTCTTTCCGAGCCTGAAAGACTCCGAATCCAAGCCGGTATGTTCAAGGATTTTCTTGGTAGCATTCTCTGGTGTAATGGGCTCTTTGACGAGATTCGGGCACAGAATTTTGTATCTGCGTTGCAGGAGTACACAGAATATAGTAAAGGTGTGTATTGTGTAACAGGTTAGGGATAGAGGAATGCACACTGGAGTCTAAGTACATTGGACTCCGGGGAACACTCAAAATGTTATACAACAGTTATGAATTATGGCACCACTTTCATGAGGTGTTAAATTCGATAAAACTAATTTAAGCCTCGTGATTCGCCAAGTGTTTAGGACCACGTTTCTCAAACTGCTAACTACTTCAGGGATATTAGACATGCCTTGGTGTGACCCAGACGGTAGGATTCGACGTCCAAGCCAGTTGATTCCAGGATGATCTGGGCGACTTTCTTAGGATCGGATTCCTTTTCCACTGCTTGAGGGGCCAGGATCTTGTAGCTACATTACCAAAATATATGGACACACAATGAGGGATTGTTGTATTATAGTCGTTCAGATACCAATACAGAGATACAATGTCCTTAGTATCTTCAAGGGCTGAATGAAAGGAGTAAAGGTATAACTGAAATTTCTGAAAGCATTTCAATGTTTCAGAAATTTCTACTTAATAGGTATAAAAGGAACCACAGATGACAATATCTAGGTTGGGGTGTGGGCTAGGTGCATATCCATTATTAACAAACTAGTATGACAAAAGAAATGAATGATATAAAAATGTTCTGTATGGGGACAAACCAGAAACGAAGGATATATGAAACAAATCTATTTTTTTGTAGATTTTTTCTAAGTCCGATCCAACTACAACATGCTACACCCTTTTAGGATGGTATTAATTGCTGCCTTGCCTTTGTGTGGCCAATACGATAGCTTTCGGGATCAAGACCCACTTCCTCCAAACACTTCCTAGCCGCCTCTTTAGGATCTTTTTCAGCAGTCATGATGGCGGGCGCAAGAATCATGTAACTGTTTATTAAATAACAAATTATTCGGATATTCAAAATTAAACAAGAGTGGCACAAGTATACACATATCCTTTTACACCTTGAAGTAAAATTAAAGTATCAGTATGAGTTTGGAGTCATCAAAATAATTTTAGATGTTGTTACTCATAGCTGCACGAATGTCTGATGACGTCAATGGCTAGCCAGCTGCAGTACCAGAATAAAATCAGTCCGAATATACGAGAGTCTCAAGAATTTTGTTTAGAATAACCAGGCAAAATTATTAGCAGGTCAAAATAAATTTAAACACTTCCAAGTTAATAAAATAACGGAAATATTTGATGACTCTTAACATTATACATTTCTGCGGCAAGGCCACTTGTTTACTAAAATATATTTGAATGATTTCGCAATTTCGGATTCTTACCGGAGCTTGAAGTCGGGGTAGACCATCCTGTTGGGGAAACCTTTACGGCAAATACGGATGCCTTCAAGCACACCGTTACAGGTCAGCTGGTGCATCACAAGGTGAGAGTCGATGAGACCTGTAGGCCAACAGTTACAGATTTAGCTAAAAGTAAAGTCTAGAGAAAATGGTTTTTAAAAATAACTAATTATCTGTAAACTAAGTAGTAAATGTGCCGTCTGCAATAGAAATAAGATGAATAATATTTTGTTACTTTTTTACACTTGTACTTACCAGGCTGTTTCAACTCGTTAGGAATGATACAACGCACGAAGTGAGGTTGGGTAGACCTCAGCGTTGTCATCAGGTTGTTAAGTTGTTCCTGTAGAAACGTATTTGTTAGAGATTTTAATAATTTTACAGACGTTATAACAAAATTTATCTACAACTCATATCGACATAGAAATTTATCACTAACAGAGTCAAGATCATTTCTGTCTAGTCCATAGTATTCAGAAATTATCTTAAAGAACATATAGAAGCAACACACATATGAGATGCAATATACAGAAGTATTTTAATGTAAAATCGCAGCACATAGAATCACGCAATTATGTTAAAACATAAAAAAAAACAACATCAAAGTGATTAGTTTTACAGCGGCAAACGTAGGGTCGTAAGAGATTTTAATTAACTACCTTTGCAGCTAAACAAATATTGTTTGACACACTTTAGTGATTGTAGTGCGTCTACAATGAATGAGGGTGAATTAAACGGTACATATATTATATAGTACAATATACATATGTAGGAATGAGGTGATATGATAACTAAATTACCTTTAAGTAAATCCAGGTATCGAACTACATAAAATAAAACACCCGATGCAGAACTACATTTCAGTAGGTGAGTCTGCATCATTATTGATGAAAAAGTAAAACAAAATAACACAAAATTATGTAAATAATTGGAAATATTTAAAAACCTTGTAAGCGGAAGACACAGTGGCGAAACCACCTCCCTTCTTACCGCGACCACCTATTGGACGTACATTAACAAGCAACTATTAGTAAAAGGACAATCACAATGACGCCACTTAAACATACTCGTGGACAAACACCTGCGGGACGATGGGCTGCGACATGAGCTGTGTTGTATAGACAGAGACAGAGATGTGATTACAATGAAAGCGCATAGGTCATGCTAACTCCACCATTATGGAATAAAAAATGATCTTTGAAATAAAGATTAAAAGGACAATTCCACAAGTCCAGAGTTAGCTTTAAGCATATTGATAGACGAAAACAGTGAAGCTACGAAGGAGGCACATAAGCAAATCGCGTTATTTGTATTTTCCGGTTTACCCTGTAGAGTGATGATACAGTCTGGAAGGCAGAACCCTTAGCGCGCTTGCCACCTATTTTTTATTTAAAATAAAGGTTAGAATATGGTTTACACTACAGAACTAATCACTAGAGCCCCCTCTAGTATATTATAGTTCATAATTCTTTATAAAATGTTCTATGAGTGGTGTAACTATGAAATGGACCAAGTATTTATGTATACGTTAACTTGGTATCAGTCTTATTGTGAAATAGTGATACTGATGATCAATGTACTGGTCTAAGATAGTAGTGCATGTTTATAAAGAAAAATAAAGAATTGCTCATGATACCTGTCGTCCCCAACGTTAGAGTAAGACTTAAAATTTTAATAAATTGTCGACATATTTGTTTCATAATCATTGCTTTTAAAGGTCTGTAGAGTATTGAAATATTGCTTACCCTTTGCACCGCTAGCATCACCAGACTGACCGGGATGATCAGCAAAGATTTCAACCAACAATTTGTTCTGACCCTTCTTGAACTGATCAACGACAGTGTCGTTAAGAGGATCCTTGTTCTTCTCAAGCCATCCAGTAATGTTGTAACCGACCTGTATCAATATAAAAATAATGTTTTAGCTCTATGTGAAAAGTAGATTGATCATGGAGGGTTCCAAGATTTAGTATGGGATACTTACATTACCGGCGTAGTGACCAATAGCGAAGTGAGCTGCTTGGCAACCTGGCTTGGGAGGTTTGGGCTTCAGGTATGGGGCAGACTTGCCCAAGTGGTTGTTGTTCAACTTCTCAACGAAGGTAAGATCGGTGGCTTTTGGGAACATAGACTCTTCCTCGAGGATAGAGAGGATACCCATGGGCTGTAATAGTACCAAGTAGATTAGTATATAAAACAGCTGTATATATGTGTATACATGTGAAATATGACGGTAATGCAATAAAGTTTTATGTTGAAAAAAATAAAAAAAGTTTTATTTTGACAAAATTTAAAGGAGTTTACTATAAAAAATAATTTAACCTTAAAAAAAAAACATATATTTTGCTTTACATAAGATTATAGAAAATACATTTATACAAATTAAAGCATAGGACATTGATGTTTTTAAGCAGCATGCATGTGAGTGAAAATTGCCATTTTGTGACGCTGTGTATTGTGTAAAAGCTTTCAGTTATATTGCGTATACATACAATAACTTTGTGATAGCAATTAATTTTACTAAAAATCAAAGAAATTAAACTGTTGTTACATTTTTTCATTACTTAACTACAGTTCTGCGAGTCGCGTGCGATCCTGAGAGCGGTGTATCTAGATATTTACTGGGGTCGCGATAGCATAATGCAAGTTAAACTATTTTATAAGAGTTTACAGTAGCTTTGCTTGCATATTTCTTTGCGTGAAAGTTCGCTGCCTACTTAATACTGTGGAACGGGGATCAGCCAGCAAATTGCAATTGCAGGCGATTCAGCTTGAAGCTCTGCGCGCGCCTATATCCTCAAGCCATATATTTAACACTAATACCTTCTCAATTAAATCAATTGTAGCTTGGAGATCCATACCAAAATCTATAAAGGTCCATTGGATCCCTTCTCTTTCATACTCCTCTTGTTCTAGGACGAACATAAAATGGTTAAAGTACTGTTGCAATTTTTCGTTGGTAAAGTTAACACAGAGCTGATTAAACCCGTTCATCTGGATCGTGCAGACATGGAAAAAACAATTGAGACCATTCATTAGTAACTAAATATTCAAAAAGTTGTCATGTGTTCACGTGTTCCTATAGTTTTATTGATAGTACAGAAGAAAAACACACAGTAGAAAACACACAAAAAAAACAAAGGGCTCTGTAGCATTGATTGAGTAGTCGAATAGTGTCCAGCAATGTTGACAAAAAAAAAGTGATTTATTAATAAATCATTTTGTGAACATTTTTCGACAACTCACGTGGCGTAAGCAAGCGTTCATCGTTGTTTTACGCCAACTACCTTTTCAATAAGGTCAATGCACATTTGAAGATCCATGCCAAAGTCAATGAAAGTCCATTCGATGCCTTCACGATGGTATTCTTCTTGCTCCAAAACGAACATGTGATGGTTAAAGAATTGCTGGAGTTTCTCGTTGGTGAAGTTAATGCAGAGTTGTTCAAAACCGTTGTACTGCAGGTAGATAAGTAATGTGGAATGTTAGGTTAGGGTTTAGGTAGGTCTGACTACGGATCATATATCGTAGTTGTGTCATGATCGAATGGTAGACCAGTGAGAAGAAGTCAAGCCAGTTTAGACTTGATTTCTAAATATTCTAATCAAACATGAGCCCGTCAAGACTGCTTCCGGCGACGATGGGCATGACGAGAGACACGATCGACTATTACCTTCTCGATCAGATCGATACAAGCGAGCAAGTCCATTCCGAAATCGATGAAGGCCCAATTAATTCCTTCCTTCTTGTACTCCTCTTGTTCGAGTACGAACATGTGGTGGTTAAAGAACTGCTGCAGCTTCTCATTGGTGAAGTTAATGCAGAGTTGCTCGAAACCGTTGAACTTTTATATGAACAGTATGAAAACCAATTAAACACGAAACATTTAATTACTACGTAGCAGGGATTGTTATCATTAAAAACTAAATGTATGTTAATCACATGGCATAAATGCAAGGCTTCAACCGAGAGCTGAGTACACTCGGTGTACCTTTTCAATAAGATCAATGCAGGCCAGTAAGTCCATTCCAAAGTCAATAAATTCCCAATGAATGCCTTCCCTCGTATATTCTTCTTGTTCCAACACAAACATGTGATGGTTGAAAAATTGTTGTAGTTTTTCATTTGTGAAGTTAATACATAGCTGCTCAAACCCATTAAACTATGAAATAAATTTTTATTAATATCAAAGAATTGATCAATAAATGTAGCATTTCTAAATATTTCTGAAATAGAAAAATACTTAAAAAACATTGAATATGATTATTGTAACACTTAATGAGCCTATGTGCTGATACTCACGTCGAAGATTTCGAAACCGGCAATATCCAGTACACCAATGAAGTGTTGCCTCTTCTGCTTGGTGTCAAGAGTCTCGTTACACTTCTTGACCAGCCACTTGAAGAGACGATCGAACATGCCCTTGCAAAGAGCTCCGACGGAGTTGGTGACCTGGTCCTTGTTACGACCCTGGGTGACGAACTCGTTTCCGACCTTAATGCGGGGCTTGAGCAAGTTCTTGTACAAGTCTGTCACATCGACACCGAGGAGAGTGGCAACCTTGTTACCGTCCTGTAAACAGGTAAAACAATCTTTAATTTTATGTACAATGGGACATATTCTAGAGTCTTCGGTGCCGTATCTCTGCATGATTTATGGAGACTTTAGATCTGGAGTTCAACTTACATCGGTACCGTCAGCTTCAGCCTGTTCCTCGCGACCCCTCTGCTTGAACTTCATGCCACCCATGTGCATGACTGCGGCGGTGATCTTGTATACGTTGTCCTTCTCCTCCTGGGTGAAACCCAGGATGTCGAAGGCTTGCTGTATCGCAAAAAAATAGTTAGCATCTATCATGATATTGGAAATTGACAAGAAAGAATTACAGAGCATATTTTGTTTAATATCATCTAAGATTTTAATTTTAATTGCAATATACGTGGATAGTTAGAAAAACATTAAAATAATTATATTATTTATAAATATACAAAACAGTCGTCATAAATTATTAAGTTTTTTAAAATCAAGAAAGGGAAGGATTATTACAACTAAAATACTAACTTACCAATATATTTAAAGGGTTAATACAAGAAGTGAAAGCATTAGGCTTATTAAGCATCTTATTGCGTAATATAGGGTTTCTGCACAGAATATTTTGTATCTATACAAAAGTGCAAGGGAATACTACAAAAATTTGGGTACACATCATGTGTAGTTTCAAAATCTATACTACTGCTATATACTAAACTGATAATTTTCGTCTCAGTAATAAGGAAATATTCCATTAGCGTCAATGTTAATGGTATTTCTATGACGCGTTTTTTCTGTATTATGAATTACAGTTTTCTTTTTGCGTCAACGTAAACGGGATCACGTTATTTTCACTTACGTCCGTCAGCATCGATTCCTCTCCGTCGTCCATGTTGGGAATGGTAATCTTACCCTGAGAGACGTTATGGTAATCGTATATGTCGTTGGACAACAGACACTTTTCTGCCAATTAAACCACAAAATTTAAAATATAGATAACTCGATGAGACATAACGGGGTTGGGCCTGAAATTTCCGCTAAAATCCTAACTGTTCATGTCGTGTCTGTACATATTAGTTCATGTGGTTGTGCTTGTGCAGGATTGGGAATTGGAGACAAAATAAAAAATGTGCATAAAGCCCTTTTGAACACTCGCAGGGAGCGGGCAGTACAGGTGTATGCCAGAAATTTTGTTGTTTGGTAATTGAATATCGGTTGCGTAACGAAAGACAGCCTATTAGTTATTACATAGTTCTATCTAGAAGTCTTTTGGATCAATCAAAGACGATTAGAAATGAAATATGGGTGTCGAATTTTAAGTCTGCCTTTTGCTATTTCGCCGCATACAATCGCCATAAGTCGGACCCAATACACGCATATCTGTATTAAGACGCACGCTCCTTGCGTAGTTTTGAGACTTACGACAGTCAATTCAAACTCTTCGGTTTCGTTAACTCCAGGTATACGTGTCTTCCCTTGACTTATAAGGGGATAGTCCGAGATGCGGTTGCTTAGCATCGTTATTTCTGTAAAATACCAAAATACCTGACATACACATGCATCACCTGAGCCTCGACTCAATAGTAAGCAAAGCAAGCAGCATTGAAATGAAGATAATTTGAGCCAGTCGTCAAGTTCTGGACTCACATCGGTAAGCCTCATTTCCTCGCCATCATCAACACCAGGAATAGAGGTCTTGCCCTGGGCCACGATGTGGTAGTCATGGATGTCGTTGGACAAAAGGCAGATTTCTATAAATGACACCAATCAAAGTCATAAATGGAAGGTGTCAAACTAAAGGAAGACAGGTTCTCAACTAAAAAAAACAATTCATTGTTCTGGTTGAATTGAAAGGTAAAATTATGCTAAGTTCTCTCTCATGCCGATTCACAGGCGAGATACGTCAATCACTGATCGGTTACATGCGATCGTGTGATTGAGTGCTAAAATATGACAACTCATACGACTTCCTGTTCATTGGAAGCCGAACTTACGTCAGTTAAAGTACATTCCTCGCCATCGTCTACGTTGGGGATGGTAGTTTTTCCTTGTGATACGATGTAATAGTCATAGATGTCGTTTGACAGCAAACACATCTCTAAATATTGAAATACATGTTAATATCATTGTGTACAGGTGCATGGCTAAGTATTGGTTCAACAATATAAGACATTTGATTGTTTGTGTAGACAGTGAATACAATTACAATTAATTCGAACATGGTAGCACTTAACTAAGTTATGGGAATAAATTTTATTTGTCAGTGTATTACTTTGATAGTTATTTATAATTATTATATTGATGGCATATAATATTGAATTTATTTTAAAGAAATATTCAAAAAGGAACTCATAGTTATGATAAATTATGAGACTTTCCATTACTTCAAAAGACATTTGTTCAAACCTTTTAGTCTTATATTAAATATGTATATTAAACAAATCATCAATAGTATTTTTCTATAGAATCATTCTATACTACTCTTCTGATCTAATAACGGAAAGTTCTATTACTTCAGACTTTTAAGTGATTCCGTCATCGAAACATATACGCACCCTTAAGTCCGGGAACGGCGCCAGACATCATCTGGTAGAAGATGTGGTAAGAACGCTCAAGAGTCTGCTGGGAGATGACACGGGCCTTCTCAAGTAGATCTGGTGAAGGAATCGGATGTTATAACTAAGTTTAGCGACTAAAGATTGTACCTCTAAAGACAATATGCTAAAGTACTTACAAGTTTCAATATCTGCTCCAGCTAGTTTTCCAGATGGACCGAAGTGGATACGAATGAATTTACCCTGGGTAATTAAGGTAAAACAATTATAAATATTAATGATATCAATTATTTCAAAACATCTAAATAACTGTTCCATTGTGTAGACAATTCAAATCTGCATGGATTTATTTATTAAAACTGGTAATCGTTTAAATGTACTTACGAAACGAGAAGAGTTATCGTTACGGACGGTCTTGGCGTTACCGAAGGCTTCAAGCACAGGGTTAGTCTGTACGACCTGGTCTTCCAGAGATCCCTTCTTCTCCTGGGTGGGGTCCTTCTTTTGAGAAGCACCGACGGTGGCGAAGTACGCAATTACCTTCTTCGTGTTCTCAGTCTTTCCGGCACCAGACTCACCGCTGTTGGTTAAAAGTGTTTTTATGTATTTAGTTCAGTCTGCTTTACGTTTTGATCTGTAATTCTTCATATACATTTTTAGCCTTAAGATGTTTATTTTTTAGATATTAGATTGTTTACGAAAACTTACGTAATCAACATAGATTGATTCTCGTGGTTGGTCAACATATTGACGTAAGCACCGTCGGAGATAGCGAAAATGTGGGGTGGTACTTCCGAACGGCGCTTGCCACGGTACAGCTTGGCACATCTGTACGTGTACACGGGGAATCTCTTGTAAGGGTTGATGGCGACACAGAAGAGACCCGAGTAAGTCTGTAGAGATGACGTAAAAATTAACAGCGGTATTAAATCATTGGGAGAGAGGTATGGAGAACAATAGTCAGGTAGGGAGTAACTTAGGATAGGACAAAGAGGATAGAAACTAAAGCAACATAGTTATCGAAATTTTTGGAAGTTCTCTTCTCTTCAGTTACTTACAGTACGCATATTTGGGTGGAATTAAAGTTGAATAAATAATACATTAATGGGGTGGAATTTAGTTATAGTTAAAGTTTTTGATAATAGGAAAATAGGTTTTGGAAAAGGTATTCAGATTTTGACTAACTTATGACATAATGATTGCAATAAAGGACTTAAATATCTAAAGAAAACACAAAACAGAGACAGGTACTGTACTGTACTTTATGTCTCTGCAAAAATCTTAAAGTGCAGAATACTCAACAAATTTATATCATAGCAAAATGCTGTTCTCTTTCTTAAAAAATATTTATGAGTAAATTTATCTAAAGCATTCTTTTGTTATTTGACAAAAATCTTGTCAATTCATAGCCATATAAATTTATAAAGCATCCTGTTATATATCCAAAGCTGACACATGTCGTTAAACGGACGTCTTAGAGTCCTGTAATAAAACATGGTGGAAAAAAACATAGAGCTGGGGTACAGTAACGATACCTTTCTGCTCAACTCAAAGAAAGATAGAACTTCTATATCCAGCGTAAAACGCGGAAATTAAAACACAACACAAAACTATTCCATAAACAAAGTTTTCTGTTCTAATAATACAGGTAGCTAGAAAAAAAAAACACTGCCAAATTATATCCGGACGCCTTCGAGTCCTTTTGAACCGACTTACCAAAGTATTTACGGTCAAGTACAGTCTAGGAAGTGTTTAGTTACAAATGAACGATATTTCAAATTTGTAAACTCATTTACTGCGATATTGGATTTTATACCTATTACGAATTAAGTCTAAAGATAGTTTACGAATACTCTCAGTAAAATTACAAGAAAGCTATTTTTATATATTATTACTATTTTTTATTTAGGTTAACAGAATATTTTCTTTCCCATGTGTACTTGTTACATCGTGAATATTTATCTTTTTCTAACTTTGATTATACTTACTTATTTGATTGATCAAAGAATCTATACGTTTTTGTTTGTTTCATATGATCTTTGATCGTTTGTACTAGAAAAGAGCTCATAAATTGGTTGCCAAAACAATTATATCGAATAAGAGAGAAACTTTTCTATCAAGACAAAAATATCGAACGCTAAATAAAATGTACTGAAATAGCAACAGCTGGCATGCCACTGATACTATATATATACAAAAATGAGACATCTCTCGAAGATTAATTACGCCGTTCATGGACATCTACCGCACTTTAAAACTTGGTATCCATCCAATACTATCGAGAAATTGGTCTACTGTGTTGAAAGATAAGAGAGGTGAGGTTCATGCACACTGCAAGGCCGGAACTCTTGACTGCTCCCTCGACTTACGTAAATAAGTTGATGATAATATCTCTGCTTCAAGTTATACAAAACAGAAGCGTCGTTGAGGTATGTCAAGTTGGACATATCCTCGCATTTCTCGTACTTAGGTGGGTTGACTTGACCAACAAGATCTTTCTTGAAGTCTTTGGTCTGTGGGGTAAAATGTTAAATTAGTATTATAGTACTGGTAAGGCGCTGGTAGCGCCTACTTACATATATAAGTTTCGCATAGTATCGTTGTCGAAGATTGTGGAGTACAGCAGCCTCGTTAAGATAGGTCAAGTCAGCCATGTCTTCGACTTTCTCGAATTTCGGCGGGTTTACTTGGGAGAGGAGTTCCTTTTTTAACGTCTTCTCCTGCTCATTTAATGAACATGTTACGTATTTGATTAGTTAATACAAGGGTTTTAGGATATGAAGTTTCTACTTTAACAGTACTTTTATTTGTTCGTGTAAATTTCAAATACTACAAGGAAGAAGGTAATAATAATATATCATTTATCAATATCAGAACAAATCAGTAGTTTTTAATTTATTGATTGAATACAATTTACTCAAAACTTATCTAATATTTTTAGAGATGATGTCTGAGTAGATATTTAATCAATCAATTAATTTTGTTGTATATCTATGCATTATCTTTTGCATTATATTCATTAAACTTAGAATTGCAAGGACTTTGATTTCGATTTGATATCATTGAATAAAGTTAATTACCTCGCCACCCGGAAGGATGACGGTCACCAGATCACCCTTGGTGGCCTTGATTTCGCCCTGCAAGAAGCCGTCCTTTTCATCAGGCACCCAGCATGCCTTTTTGCCATCGTACGGCTTGCTCTGGTCGATACGTTTCTGCTCCAGAGATACGAACAAGTATGGGGTCGGATCGGGGTCCTCGCCCACTTGGGCAACGGGCTTCGGCATTTCGGAGGGCTAACGAGACTTTGGGGCTAGTTGAGACACGAGAACACAGCCCTGGAGCCTTCCTGTAATACACGCGGTACGTTAGTGAATCAACTCGACTTTATCGCAGGAGATAAAGAAGCACTGAGGCGCGTGCGTCTATTTGTGGCTGTAACCCGAGTAGTGGCCGGTGCGGGAACGGTGCCAGCTCGCCAGTTTGCGTAACGCTGACTTTTATGCTCGCGTTTTTTATTAGCTTACACCGTACGGCCCTTCGCGGATATTACGTCACAGAGGTATGCGAGCCTGGAAGTACGCCAACTGATTTATCCATCAGTGGATTTTTTATTGTCTTTTATGGTGTTGGTTGAGAGGTCACTATTCACTATATCTGTTGGATCATTGATATCGATTGCTACGTCTAATAAGTTGTCACTTATGGGATTATATTGTGATTTATTATTTTCAGCTTTTTTAACAATGACGGGATTTTTCCGTTTTAAGAACATCATCAACCAATTAATTAACATAACTTATCTTGACTTGCAATGAAATTTAGATATTATGATTATGTCCAATCAATTGTTAGAAATCAATTACATCCTTAATGGATTGCTATAAAAATCTAGAACCTGTCAAATCACTTTCAAATTGCAGTGTGACATCAATAATCCACACAATTTGTAATTAAGATCATGTGAACCATAAACCGCGCACCATAGATCAGCGACCACTTCACAATAAATCCAATGCAAATGATAAATCAGCTGTCGTCCTTCGGCTACATCACTTAAACCTCGATGCAACACTGCAGGCACTCGCGAAGCCACTACGGTTATGCACTCCACTAATAGTCGCACTATTTCGACGCGACGCGTGCGTCGGTACTCACGTTAGAAGCCGTTCTGACCGGCGGCGGGGAGCGCAAATGCTTTTTATACCAGCAATACGATACCCTCGTTCGCGATCACCCCATTTTAGGCGGATGCCAGCCTGGGCCACAGCTACACTTTCAGACGATCTTAGCTTTCACTTGGGCGGGAACGCGCCACAGCGAGCGCAAACAGCGCCCACGGAACAAACATACATTTGAAAATTCATATTTTTCAATTAATTTACTAAAACATCCTTGGATGCGTTTTATGTTCATTATATAGCTGCTGGAAGCTGCTTTCTGGATAGTTTTATCTAGCAACAAATTTAATTTAGGACTAATATTATACTTTTGAGGCGTAGATTATAAACATTGAAGGTATTTAGGTGTTCGATAAGTAAACCTCGATAAGTGAATCATGATTATGTGTGAAGTATTTATCGCTTTGTTAATTCAGTTTTGCATAGAAATAACTAAAAAATGGACAGAATATGCTAACTTTTGATTGATATTTAGTTGATTCTGTCATTCCGTCGCTATTAGTTTCAAAATATTTAAGTAAGTTTGTCAAATAAATTGCTACATTTTCACTTTAAACATTTTCAAAGTAAGACTTCTGAATATATTTTGATGTAAGTAGAATTTTATTCTGTCACATTGATGGTAATTACTCCATATATCATTTTTTGTTTCAATTATTTTGCATATTATATTAAGATAGTTTTATGAATTCATGATTATGAACCCATTTTTTTGTGTGTACATTCAAACGTCCCTAAGCTACTAGACGTACCAAAGAAAAAGGAAAACTCCGTTTTTTTTATTATTGGAATGTGAAAAAAAAAACATGTGAAGTCGTGCACTGCAGTTCTCGTTAACTTCAAGTCTAACTTCCGCCTATCAAAATGTGTATTTTCCTGTATCTGTCGTGAATGGCCTACGGACTGTATTGTACCGTAGTTTTCTTTTAATGTTTATATTTTATTAATTCATCATGCTAATGTCAATACTTAAGTATGCATAATGCTTGGCATAGATTAAACAATTTCGTAATGGAACAAGTAAGAAAGATAGAATTTTGCTTAACTGTCCAATTTTGAAATATCCCAATATGTTACATTTCATAACTATAACACTATTCCCATAAGTTATGAGATCTCATAATCAGTATTTATTTATTTTATTTTTATTAATTAATATCCCTTGACTGGCATTGACTAACATTGATTTCATATAATTTTAATTATATGAAATCAATGTTAGTCAATGCCAGTCCATTCAAAGGTTGCATAAAAGGCGATAAGGCCGTCCTTTATCTATACATGTACATCTAATGTACGCTATTAAATATTTCTTTAGGTACACAATATATTTTATTCTTCATCTATATAGGCTTTACTTTAATTGTTTAGATTTTTTTTCTATGTCGTCTGGCAATTCTGAGGCGAGCATGACATATCATGCTCGCCTAGAAGTCCTGTCAATGGTGGCTATGTGTCGGGACGTTCGGCTCCCTTTCATATAGTTGAGGTGGACGTGGCTGCTGAATGCGTCATGCTCGTGAACGAGTGCCTTTAATCAGGGCTAGTCATCTCCAGACTGCTATTACTTAAAAATAAACTTGCTGATAATTATTAGAGTTTATATTTCGGAATGATATATTGCATTGTTCTCACATTTTATTTTAAACTTGTAAACTCTAACAAGAAAAGTAAGTGTCTTTGGAGTTTCTTGCCTGTTCTTCTCCATAGGATCTCTACGTATTGGAAAAGGCAACTAGCTTCACGACTGACTTAGTCTGACTGACTTCTTCTCTTGACAATTCAAACATACCTATAATTGGTTCAATTAAAATAAATAGTTTGCTTTTTAATTTTGATTTCCTTAACTCGTCGGCTTGACTCACGCCACCCGGTTCGCCGGCGGCAAATTGAGTCCGAGTGGAGATCGTCCTCTCGGACCCGCTCAGTCGCTTCCTTCGCGACCGCGGTAAAATTCCAGTGACTACACGCCATGGAGCGTATGATGGCTGGTAGCGAGAGATCCTCTTCGATGACTGCAGTGAAGGTAACATGAATGAGCGAATAAGAATAAAGTTCCTACTAACTTTATTTCGGCCTTAACCGGCTTTAACCGGCCATCGACCAGGGAGGACCAGGACCAGGCTCTTTAGGTTGTAGAGATGGAATGGATACTAAAAGGGATAGACAATGGATGATATTGCTTAATGGATAGATTGGGAAGTGTGAGCAACACCTTGAGGACGTTGGGGTCGTATATCTGTAATTCGAAATAGCTGTAGCCGGGATCTCTGAGTTTTCTAACTAAAATAATTTTGTTAAACAGTATTTCTTAAATAATACTGTTTTTCTGGTAGTTCGTAGGGTCAGGACAAATCTGTAGCTTACAACGCAGTCATAAGTAAAACATCCAGCTAACAGTGGTAGAGCCATGCTCAGGCCGAATGGGCGGGTCAACCTGTGCGATACTTTAGGTGAAGTAACGCTTGCGTTGCCTTTCCCCGAAATGAGTGAGGTTTTCGGAGGCCCAACTCCCTCTTTCCTCTGCGCTCATCCCCCGCTTCTCATTCCCGCCCTCTCTTCTCTCCCCTCCCCACATCCTCCTTCATCACCCTCAAAGGCGGGCAGCGCACTTATGACTCCTGAGTTGCAGGTGTCCATGGACTGGGGATGTCTGTTCGTCTGTCCCCCTATGGTATAAAAAAAAAAAACAACTGCTACTACGAATAAGTTTAAGTGCTCTATTTTTTTTTCTAACTGTGTAAATAGGAATGTTATTTATTTTATATAGGTCATTTTAAAGGTAAGACATTTTTTGATACGCCCTAGAGCTTAAACTGATTGATGGATTTCAAAATTTGAGGTGCCATTTTAATCACCTTTATAATGGATTTATGGTATTAGTTTACAAGATGACAGCCGCGAAAACAAACAGATAAAATTTATAATACAGTAGGCTTTCATATTTCTGTAAATAATTTTGCTGAACAGTAGTAGACCAGTAATTCTATCAAAAAATACATGCTATATACATGTTACCTTCTCAGCGCAATACTCAACGGGTCAAGACATAGTTTTCAAAATTCTATTTGTGATCATGCTCAGAGTATATATACTTCTCCCGTCTCGCTATCAGATCATTGTGCTTGCTGTTCTAGCAGACAGTAAGCTTTGACTCCAAATTTAATACCAGAATATGTGGACATCTTAAATATCTAATAACTTTAAATAGAAAATTGTTGTACACATATATTTTTAAAACAGCTCAAAACCAATTTGATCAAATTTGTATTAATATGCATTTTAAGTCTACCTATGTGCTAATCGAATGAATGAAGGTAAGGTAGGACGACTCCCAGCCAAGAGAACTGACTACTTAAAGAAGGTAGCGGGGATAGACTGGATGCGAAGGGCGGTGGACCGGGTTCACAGGCGCACATTAGGGGAGGCCTATGTCCAGCATTGGAATGCAATAGGCTGAAAGACGATGATAGTGATATATGTATATTATCTATGTCCATTCTTAGCTTAGGTGGTATGTACATATAACAGACCAAAATCTAAGTTCCAACTTACTTTACATTTTTACCCACATATATATTTTTTATGCTATAGGATAGATAGACAGACGAACAGACGGATCACCTGATGGTAAGTGTCAACTTTCATCCATGGACACCTGCAACTCAAGAGTCGTAAGTGCGCTGCCTGACATTAAGAGTGATGAGAGATGGGGGGATGCGGGGAGGGAAAAGAAGAGAGTGGGGGTGAGGAGATGGGAAAGGGGATAGGGGGATGAGGGGAGAGGGAATGTTGGGCCTCCGGAAACCGCACTCATTTCGGGAAATGCAACGCAAACGTTTCTTCACAACCGGTTTTCTGTGAGGCCGTGGTATCGCACCGGTCGAGCCGGCCTATTCGTGCCTAAGCATGGCTCTACCACTGTTAATTTTTTAGTAATTTTTGTTGTTAAAAAGATTAATAGTTGACGTCACTTATGAGCACATAAGTGTTACCTTAGATATAGGTACGATTCTCAGACAATTTTTTTTAATTTTTTTTAATTGAGGTAAACGATGAATGAAAAAGGTTAGATGGATACCTAAGCATTTATAATTTCAGTCTCTTTAGTTCGGTGTCTTGTACAACGAACAAATAGTCTTATTATTTTGTTACGTGTAGAAACCCTCTCAGGCGCGTCGTAGCGTATTTGGTGGAACTATGTGTCGGAATCGGACGGACTAATACCACACGGTGTGACATACTGCGCTTGAAACAGGAGCATTCCGGGAACAGATTTAGTAAGACATCCGGACCCAGCGAAACAAATAGTGTAGAATTAAGAATTCATCATGTAGACATTGCCAGTTTTAGAGACTAATTACGCTTTAATGCTTGCTCTCTTAATTGGACGGCTCCAGTTCATAGTTTCGTCACCATCTCCATGGCGACGACGGTCCGCTGATCATCTGTAAGGTTCGGGGTGTTGAATTGTATAAGTGTAATATAAGTAACTTCAAATGCTTTAGACCAACGTATGAATAGGATTAATTTTGGGCCTAGATAACGATATGTAAAGTCCCAAAATATGATTAAAAACACACACTGCAAGATTGACGCACCATAACACTTGGCTTATCACTTCTAACGCTATCAAATATCGTTCAATGTCATCGCACTCGTAGTTAGTTTACGACTGTCATATGAAAACTAAAATAATGTAATGTTACTTGACATGTTGTGACATTCGCTAGCTTTTAATCAAATTATAGCCTACACGTGAAGGTAATGAGTGGGATACAGTTATATGCAATATGTTTTTGTGGATTATAATCAAATGATTTGTTTAGTATTTTTTATGGAAATTATTTGAATGTTGACTTTTTTGTTTTTAAATACGTATTTTAAATGGTTCGAACACTATCAAACCTAAGAACGATGTGATAAAATTGAATACCCGTTCTTCTAACGAGATTTTAAGGCTGTTGCTTTCCTGAGAATTTTTACCGTTTCAAAAGTTAACAAAACGACGACAAGTAAGAAAAATTTAACAATTTTTTTTTGTATGGTGGTAGGTGTTCAATAATGTATGTACACCTATCTACATAATTAAACACCAAACTTTACAATATGCAGTTTGCTAATAGAATGCTCGTAGAACCGCAATGAGCACATCTACAATTAGAAGAAGGCTGCGAGAAAGGAGTATAGCGCCCCGAAGACCAGCCAAGGGTCCGAAATTAACGCCACAGCATCGTAGAGAGCGATTACAGTTCGCTCGAGAACATCTCAACTGGGATCTCAAACATTGGAGGACCGTACTCTTCTTAGATGAGGCAAGAGTATGTCTCTTCGTTAACGATAGGTGACGGAGAGTCTACAGAAGGCGAAACGAACGGTTTGCAGAAGCTTGCTTGGAGGAGATGGTGGAATATGGAGGGGGATCTTGCATGTTCTGGGGAGGAATTTCAGTCGACAGCAAGGCGGAACTCGTTTGCGTCTCCCGGACTGGAGGTGCTCGTGGACAAGGATCACTAACCGCTCATCGGTACAAAACCGAGGTGCTGGACATGCATGTAGTCCCTTATGCAGGACATATTGGAGATGGGTTCACTTTAATGCACGACAACGCTCGTTCCCACACCGCAGTAATCGTGCAGGATTATCTGCAGTGCTATTTTGCAGTGGCTAGCGAGAAGCTCAGACCTGAATCCAATAGAGCATCTCTGGGATGAACTAAAACGAGGCAACACGGGACCCATTCCTTCCGACTGACGCAGGTTCTTTCTTGTTTTTTTTTAAACGGTTGTAATTGAATACATATTTCTTTATTTTACTGTTATTATACCTACCAACCTTTCAAATAAATTGCATATACAAAGGATTAACCGCGACTTAAACTGAATTGAATTTATGCAAAGGTGCGTTTTTTTTGACGCCGAGTGTATATAGTGATATATATATGTATATACATACATAGTTAATATTTCTCATAAACGCAGGTCATCTCAAAAACAAATAAGTTGTAAGTAGCATCGAAAGTTAATGTTACATAAATCGACTATACAGCCACAAATGTACACTTTACTTTGGCTAGTCGCAATAAGAGTTGATAAATCAAACAATTATGTTTTCCTACACTGCTCCCAATCACGCTTAGCACCATAATTCGTCCAAATATAAATGGATGACATACATTCTATTCCCGCACTTACTGACACAATTGCATAACTATACCGAGAGGAATGTGTATATGTAAGTGATGTGGCAAATACATATTTAACTACTATAAAGTACGTTACATTTCTCTATGGCTAAATATCTGTCGATTAACGCACATTTCTGGTCATAGAGGTCTCGGACTTCCCGCCAGTTTTCAGTTTGACTTACAGTGATTTTATAGGACTCTGACCTCTTCGAACTAAAAACTTACACTCCCCAATCTAACCTTACAAGCAATATCAATTTACCTCTCTTACCCACCCTTTTTATCTTAAAAATTCGATAACTGTTATAGATAAAATTAAACATTGTTTACGTAGTTCAAACTTACATGACGATAACTCGCGCTATTTATACCTATTATTGTCTTAAGCATATTTATTATTATTATTTTATGCTGTAGGTGGCATATGAGCATGTGGGTCACCTCATGGTAAGTGACTACCGCCGCCCATGGACTCCCAAAACTCAAGAGTCGCAAGTGCGTTGCTGGTCGGTACGCTCTTTTCTTGAAGGTTTGAAAGGTCATAACGGTCCGGTAAAGGTCATACGGCAGGCGACAATTTGTTCCACAGGCTGGTTGTGCGAGGCAAAAAGCTTCTAGAGAAGCGAACAGCGAACAATCATCCAGATGATAGGGACTTTTATATATCAATATAAATGTAAATAATATTGTGTATTCAATTCAATTGTTAATGTGTTCGTATCTAAATTATATGTATTTGTTTTTAATTTGTATGCCAGTAGTGGCAAGACGAGAAAAAAAAATTGAAAAATATCCTTTATTCCCTTGATGGAGGAATGTTAAGCTCGTACGATATCAATTCAGGGATAAATCAATAAAAAAAAAACCCAAACAACATCTATGGTCTGAGATCTTTTATATACCATTATCAAAACAAATTCATACATAATACTTGTGTATGGTTTGAAAATAAATGTGAGTCACCTGCATTCTGTAATGTGTGCTGCATTAATATCATCCGACGTACAAAATTATTATATGTACATCTGCAGTTTAAAGCGTTGAAAGCTTGATAAAGGAAAAAATTAACTTAGTGGCATTTTAGTACACAAGTTAAAAGATTTATGATATATATGCCGTTGTGGTTCTCGGTGGAAGAGTACAAGGCCAATCCATCTCTTACCGTGGATATCGTAAAAACTAAGTGATCGGATTGTGTAGATCAGACGATATATATATATGCAGTTCTCCAGTTGACGTCAATAGAATTGTCCCCTATTACGTAAATGGGAATTAGAGAATTAGGCGTGAGTATATCTATTATGTATGTTAATTGATTCCAAGAATTTTAGAAATATGAATGTGTACAGGAGATATATTTTCAAGTAACTGTAACTGTGGAGTTCTTGATTTGTTTCTGTTTATATTGTGTGTGATGTAGATTATGTAGTAACAAGTTGGTATAACATCTATCGACTCAATGGTGTACGGGTGAAATTCGAATGAAGCACCAGCTATGAATATATTTCTTTATGATAAATAAAAAAAAAAAAAAAAAAAAAAAAAAAAGAATGTTGTATGTATCCGAAAACAGGTATAAAAAACTGAAGTCTAGGTTTAGTTTAGTCAGCTTTATAGCAATATGATCGAAACCTCTTGTCGCGTGATACCGTGCACATCACCACCACGCTCTGACGTGCACCCACCGCACCGAGCGGCGCTATATAAGGGACGAAGGACCGAGCGCATTTGGCTTTTTCCGGCTGCAGCACCGAAGTGTCTACACTGCAATCGAAGCCCTACCCTGAGCCTAATTATCACTTCCTTTTAACACCAATATCTATAGTATTAATCTGTAATTGCTGTCTAACTATAATCTGTAAAATTTTGTGACCCAGTGTTCTAACTTATCTCCAATAATTAGTTTTTCTAGCCAACCACGTGTCTAGAACAACACCGGCGGCGACACCCTACTACGATACAACACGTGGACGGTCATGGTAAGTGACTACCGTCGACCATGGACACCCGCAACTCAAGAGTCACAAGTGCGTTGCCGGCCTTTTGGGTAGGAGTACGCTCTTTTCTTGAAGGTTAGAAGGTCGTATCGGTACGGAAATACGGCAGGCGACAATTTATTCCATAGACTGGTTGTGCGAGGCAAAAAGCTTCTGGAGAACCGAATAGTGGTGGAGTGCCAATCGTCCAGGTGATGGGAATGGATATTTTGTCTCGTAGGACGATGGTATAAGTCCGAACAATTCCTCTGAACACTCTCCATGATATAAGCGATAGAGGATGTAAGTTAAGCTACATCTCTACTCAACGCCTAGGTCAAGACGATCCGAAATATCTTGGCAGTCGATGACGCGAGTCGCTCTAAAGGCTGCTACTAAAGACAACAGTTGAACAGTATTCCATGTACGGCCGAACCTGAGCCTTATAAAGTTGTAGGTGGTTGACCGGAGTGCAATACTGTCTCGAACTGTTAAGCACACCAAGCTTCTTCGAGGCTAATATGGCCTTACCCTCTAAGGGACCGCATAACTGGACTTTGCTTGATATATCGACGGAAAGGATTCCGATACTGGCTGATGCAGTTAGGGAAGTGCTCTCAAAGCGAGATTTCCGGTGGCCCAACTCTCCCTTTCCTCATCCCTCTCCTCGCAACCCCTCATCCCTCATCATACACAAAGGCGGGCAGCGCACTAACGACTCTTGAGTTGCGGGTGTATATGGACGGCGGTTGTTACTTAACGTCAGGTGACCCGTCTGTTCGTCTGTCCTCCTATGACCTCCAATACCCGGAGGATGGCCATAGTCTTGGCTCCTGCTATGTAACTACGTCAGACTGAATAACGGCTGGCAAAAGTTGGTACCTAAGACGCATTTGCCTCCCCTAGGCGTGATTGTATGTATGACAGAACCCAAAATATAGAAAGTAATAAAACATAATATTTTGGTGTCTTTGTTACAACAAACTTTAAAAATAGATTTGAAAAAAGAACAGATCGTAGTCAACAAGACATCTATTACGGAAGTTAGGTAAGTATTTTTAGATTTCGTTTATCCCTCACTGTTTTAAATCTCGTTTGTTAAAAGCTCAATCTATATTTTGTTTTTTTGGAATGACAGTAATTGTTTTCGGCAATACGTATTAATTTTGACAGGTAGGACCATTTAAAAAAAAAGTATAATTTATAAACCGTCTTAATGTTGCTTGTGCCAGAATTCCTCTCCCGTTAGGTAGAACGCATTTCAAAACCAATATGTAGGACAATGTATTTTTTTTCTTATGCGATAGGGGCAAACGAGCAGACGGGTCACCTGATGGTAAGTGACTACCGCCGCCCATGGACACCCGCAACTCAAGGGTCACAAGTGCGTTGCCGGCCTTTTAGGTAGGAGTATGCTCTTTTCTTGAAGGTTTGAAGGTCGTATCGGTTCGGAAATACGGCAGGCGACAATTTGTTTCATAAGCTGGTCGTTCGAGGCAAAAAGCTTCTGGAGAAGCGCACAGTGGTGGAGTGCCAATCGTCCAGGTGATGGGGATGGATATTTGTCCTCACATTTCATATATTCGTTTAATGAACAATGAAACTAGATATTGTATATTATCTTAATTTGCATGCCGTGGTATCCTTCATATAACACTAAAATTTGTATGGCTATTTATATTGTAACTCGCCTTTGCTGGCGATCCAAAATAAATAAATAAATGTTTTCAAGGCAAACATTAAAGTAACAACTTTCACAAACTAACATTATGACGCATTCACATTTAATAAATTATAGAAAATGCTTGATATTGACTGGTTACCAACCAATGAGAAAACCGAGGGGGAAATGACATGACGATAAATAGACCATTTTTCTAATCAAGAGTTGAAAGTAACTGATGAATATATAGATGTAACATTAATTTTTATGATCTTCGTGAGGTTACTATGTAATAGTAAAGAGGAAACGTCGAAGGTATTCTAGGATTGCTATAAAGGTTCTTTACGTCATCACGAGTTATTTTAGATTGTCTTCGGGGAGCTCAGTATTCTGCCTGCTTTATTTATACTTCAACGTCAGAATAATTATTTATTTGTATTAAATTGCATTGTATTGCCGAGGGAGTGAGGCTACTCCACTCAACTCCCCCTCTCCTCACTCAATGAACCTCGAAAGCGCACTTACGACTCTTGAGTTGCAGGTGTCCAGGGGCGGCCCTGTGGTTGCCATTTATAACTAGGTGACCGGCATGTTCCTCTGTCTTCCTATTTCATAAAAAAAATGGTTTGGTAACCAGGTATTTTGGAATTGTCAGGAGTAGGAGACAACTTCCAGCGACACTCTTTTTGAAGTTTCATTTTACAAACATCTAGTTTCATTGTTTATTAAACGAATATATGAAAGGTGGGAACAATATATTTCCCATATATCTATAGTATCAAAATAGTATCAATTTTCATTATTTTATACTATATATTTAGGAATTGTACTGTCCGTGATTATTTTATTCTTTTCAATTACACAACAGCTAATTATTCAGATGGACATTAAATTAAATCGAATTATATATGAATATAAATAAAATAACCTATATAAAATTATATTGTATTTGTCTTAATTTCTACTTAATTCCATTAGGAATGTTAAATAGATAATTAGATAGATAGAGTGCACTTTATCGCACGCCAAAATACAGGACACAAAAAAGATTATTAATGACGCAGTCTGTCATCTCTTACAGACAACCGTTGATGGACTATACTGTATAACGATTCGTAACATGAGGTGCACAATTATACTTTAGAACATTGTAACGTTCTTATTATTACGACAATTACATAAATATGGGCAATATACAATTTGCAGGAAAAAGGTAGTAGCAGAAGTAGGTAGGGGTTAGAAAATGTTGTCTTAAAAGATCTCAAAAATATTTGTGTTTAACCTAAGGGAACTCGATTCTTCGATGGTTCCTCGATCAGATTGCAAAATCTTCTTCTTCTATTAAATAAGTTGATACTAAATTGTATACAATTTAGCTGTATGTACCTTTTTAGAATTAAAACCTCTTTTAAATTACTATTTGAACTCTCAGCGAACGTGCAACGTCAATTGAAGTTCTCCATAAAATCTAAATCTGTAACAAGTTATTCGTATATTGAGCAAGTTCGCGAGTAATTATTCGTAACATTTCAAGTCATTCGTATATCGTAAAAATATAAAGTGACGGTTCAAATTACTTACAAAATACGATGCCTAAAATAAAGAGATTACTTCAAGTAGCTGGTTCAATGCATTTATGTTTTAAATGAGGAAAAATTATGTGAACAAAGTACCTAAAGACAAGAGAAAAGATTATAAGGCAACAGTTACAAAATAGGCTTATAATCTTGAGGACAATATCTTAGTACAGATGGATTGGACTGTTGGATGAATGTTTGGTAGTGAATCATGCCAGAACGACTATACAGATATGGATTAATCTTTGCTTAGAGATAAATTATATTCTGAAATAGCTCATAAATATGTTACTTTATATCCCCAAAAAAACTTACGGTTCAAAACGGTATAGGCTAAAGCTATTAGATAATATTTACGATATGTTTTATATAAAATGCTTATACTTAGACTGAATATCAAAAGTATAAGTATGCTTTTCCTAACAAAACTAGATTACGATAGATTAGCTACGGCTATTATATACGAGTACTATTGAAGGTATGCCGATTGATGACGATGTGATTTTTTTATACTTTTTCTTTAATTAGGTAGCATCAAACTAATTAAATTGCTCCAGTTAGATTTTGTAATTAATTTTTATTTCGTGCTTTTCTTTTTTTATATTTCATGATTTTAATGACCTCTCTGTAGAACTTATTACCGTTCCTTTTTAATGTCATTATGTTTGCCGTCGTTCTTTTATGCAGCAGCAAGCGTAGTCCAGTTTCGCGGTCACTTAGAGAGTAAAGCCATATGAGCCTCGAAGAAGCTTGGTGTGCTAAACAGACTGCAACTTTATAAGGCGCAGGTTCGGCCGCAAATGGAATACTGTTCTCATCTCTATGCAGGTGCACCCCAGTACCAGCTTCTCCCTCTTGACCGCATTCAACGGAGAGTGACTCGCATCACGACTGCCAAGATATTTCTGATTGACTTGACACCTTGGCGTTGCGTAGAGATGAAGCTTCACTCTGCATCCTCTATCGCTTGTATCATGGGGAGTGTTCAGAGGAATTTTTCGGACTTATACCGGCTGCTGGCCCATCACCTGGACGATTGGCACTCCACCACTGTGCGCTTCTCCAGAAGCTGTTTGCCTCGCACAACTAGCAGTATGGTGGATGAGGGGAGCTTAAAGATATCACTATCATCTGTCCAACTTCACATATTGTCCCTAAATAGATGACAGTCTTTAGAATGCAGAATTTAGAAGTACACAGTGTTCATGTTTTTAATTTGTTGTGAGTTGATGTTTTCATGTGACGAAGTATACCTTTAATATCTATAAGTGCTAAAAGCATATGCTTAATAAATAGTGTTTTAATTTACTTCGTATTTTAAACGAATACTTTGATGTTTATTATGAATGTTATTAATAATATCGTTACGGCCCATTACGTCTGAGGTCGGCTTTACTGGCTATTTGTCATCTTGTCACTGGACATTGCGAATCTGTAAACATTTCTCAACATATTCCTTATCGTAAAATTGTGTGTCTTTCACATGTGTAGATGCTATTAGTCTGTCTCTATTACAGTTATTATATTTAAATTTGGATCAACGCAACCAATCTGCTTTTAGAACTTAAAAAAAATTATAACTTTACTAGACGCTTTTTTGTTACATAATATTATTTCGGTTATAAATTTTGCTAATATATACATACATAAGCTCACGCCAGTATCCCGAATGATGACTACCCTAGTCAGAGGTGTATTAAATACCTACATTTAGACCTTTTCAATTTTGTCCTACTAACGTAATAAGGGTTGCGGCCATTGCCATTGCTTATTGAAGAAAGAAAGAAAATACAATAATAAATGTATTTCCTCTCTTTCTTTTTGATTCCCATGATCTGCAGGATTCACTTTAGCGAATGGATGTTTGATTGGAAGTTCAAACAATAGATTTAGAACGTCAATTTCGCATACCAAACATTTCGCATGTAACCAGAACCTGCTATTGTCGGAGAAGTTGCGGGAGATGCTAGGAGGGGTCCTGGTGTTTTAATGAAGCTGTTCCTGGGTTTCTCCTAATTTAAGCGCAGCATGGCACACCGAGTGACTTTAGTCGGTCTGACTCCGACACATCGTTCCACCTTAAACCCCGGTGGAATGACGGCAAGAGAAAAACTTCTATCCTTTATCTGGTGATAAAATTCAACATTTTAATTTGTATTCAATGTCTGTAACGTATTTTTTTTTTTTTTTTTATACTATAGGGGGACAGACGAACAGACGGGTCACCTGATGGTAAGTGACATCGCCGTCCATGGAGACTTGCAACTCAAGAGTCGCAAGTGCGCTGCCCGCCTTTGAGGGTGATGAGGGATGGGGGATGCAGGGAGCGGAAAGAAGAGAGGAGTGATGAGGAGATGGAAAAAAGGATGAAGGAGGTGAGGGGAGAGAAAAGGGGGGAGGGTTAATTGGGCCTCCGGAAACCTCACTCAATTCGGGGAAATGCAACGCAAGCGTTACTTCACAACCGGTTTTCTGTGAGGCCGTGGTATCGCACCGGTTGAGCCGGCCCATTCGTGCCTAAGCATGGCTCTACCACAAAAAAAATGTATGTAGTCAAAACATGTGACACTAAAAACAAAATCGAACATCATGCGCGCCACTTCCATATTTACAGTTATTGATGATTTGATTCAATGTTAAACTAACTGTCCTGAAATTACACACACAAAATCGTTTTTAATGGGTTGGCTTCGTTCTTCATTCCTTCGTTCTTTTAAAAAATAAACAAGAGGATATTGAGACGGGCCTGTTAGTGGTAAGTGATCCAACTACTGAGTTACGCGCTACAACGGGATCTACAAATAGAAGTATCGAGTTCGGGTGTTCTTTGTGCCCATATTTTCTGTTTATGTTGTTACCAGGGGTACAACTTCTGCTCTCCTCTTCCCCTCCCCTCAACCCCGTCCTACCTCCCGGTGTGAGCGCACTTACAACTATTGAGTTACAGGTGTCCATGGGCTACGATTACCATCAGGTAACCCATCTGTTCATCTGTATCATAAAAAGTAAAAAAATACAGTGTGAACTTTTCTTTTTATATGTAATACAAAATTTAAAGTTCAACGGCCACTTAATCTTTATTGCTTGATCTGGCAATCACAAAAATATCGATCATAATTTTAATAGAATCATAAAATTCAAATAGATTTTATGTAATTAATATGACGGTCAATTAACATTCATCAATTGAGTCTACGTCCTGTTATTACTTGGTAAACTAAATATTTATCTACTTTCATAGTTTTAGTAAATTTACGTCTATTTTTTGTTAGATATCTCTGGCCGTGTGGGTCTCGGTGAAGTAGAATAGAACCAATCATTTTTTTTAAAGAAACCTAGTAACATGGGTCACACATTATTAGTATTCTTGTTAACCCCCCCCCAGCTAAGCTAAATGCTTGTGTTAAGGTTGGGTTTTATGGAAGGGGTTTGAACCCGCAACGACTTGATCGCAAGTCCGATGCCTCAGCCATCATGCTACCACCGCCTTTTCCCGCCTTTTTCCGTGGGTATCTTAAAATGTGACTAAAGGATTTGACTGTATCGATCAGACAATGTACTAGCTGACATGGCAAACGTTGTTCTGCCATAAAAAAATCTGTATAGGGTATCATTTAGGGGTATGAAAAATAGATGTTGGCCGATTCTCAGACCTACCCGATTTGCACACAAAATTTAATAAAATTTGGATTTTTAGGAATTTTACGGAGGAGTTTGATAACAAAGATGGCGACACGAGAATTTTATATATTACAAAAAAAAAAAAAAAATCTTTATTGCAACTAGAAGTGATCACTAACTGTACAGCCCTGATTCCCAAACTAGCGTGAGCTGTATGTTGGGAGTCAGTTCCTTCCCAAAAACAAGTGGAATCGAATAGTCACAATCTGATTATTAGATACATATTCTATTTTGTTAGATATAGTCATATTAATAGCCTATATGAATGTGTGAGTATGTGTGTGTGCGTTTGCGTGTGTGTGCGTTTGCGTGTGGGTGCGTGCGTATGAATGTGTGTGTATACTAGATATATGCAGTTCTTCAGTTAAAGTCAATGGGCTTGCTTATTACGTAAGTAGGGATTAGACATGTATCAGACAGTATGTATACACTATACAGTCTTACAGTAGGTACCCGGTTGATGGCAATAGGTTTGGTTAATTCTTATGGGCAAAATGTGGGTATTTTATGCCTTTGCCTACCCCTTATAGGATACAGGCGTGAATGTATTTGTATATGTCTCTTATGAATTAAAAAAAAAAACATTCTTAATATACTCAAAAAGTCACCTCCTGGAAATTATAAAACTCCATAATGTAGCTACAGAATTTTCATTTGTTAATGTATAAAAGTTATGTTGATGTAAATAATAGGTAAAATATAGTCATAATATCAAATATATATTTATTATTACATTATTTTAAGCCTCATTCAGTTCAATTCAATTTAAAAAGGCACTGTCTATATTGCTATAAAGCTGAATACAGACGAAGGTATCAAATATATTACTATGACACAGCCTTACATAGCTATTTCGGTTTCAATATTTTCAATATTAAGATCATAATATTTAATTCCAGTATGACACATCGTCGTGGCTGGAGTGCCGCCAGGCCGTCTCTGGTGCCTCAGTAAGGCTCTTAGTTATTCGAGTTTAATAGATCAGATATGAATTCAAACAGTGAACGAGATCCTCGATGTTCTTGAAATAGCCGGCACTTACGCTTGCTTTGGTATGTTAAGAAGTCCTGTAAGTAGTACAATTAAGGCAAAACTTGAACGTATGGTTTTGTGGAATACATTTATTTCAGATCTGAATCAAGCTTCCCTTATATCACATTAGCGTATATTAAGGTTGTCTTACAGTTAAATAAAAAGACTACAATAATGTATAGGATGTAGACAGGCAGCTCTGCATTTTTATTGTCAACACAAAACTCCATCTGGTGGCCAGATATGCAAAACAATATAGTATGCGTAGCTACAGACACAGGTATTTCTTTTTTTTTATGCTATAGGGGGACAGACGAACAGACGGGTCACCTGATGGTAAGTGACACCGCCGTCCATGGACACTAGCAACTCAAGAGGCGCAAGTGCGGTGCCCGCCTTTGAGGGTGATGAGGGATGGGGGATGCAGGGTGCGGAAAGAGGAGAGGAGGGATGAGGAGATGGAAAAAAGGAGAAAGGAGATGAGGGGAGAGAAAAGGGGAGAGGGGGAATTGGGCCTCCGGAAACCTCACTCAATTCGGGGAAATGCAACGCAAGCGTTACTTCACAACCGGTTTTCTGTGAGGCCGTGGTATCGCACCGGTCGAGCCGGCCCATTCGTGCCTAAGCATGGCTCTACCACTGAAAAAATATATATTATTTAGTACAATATGCATATTGTATGTAGCTATACCTACCTACTTATTTAAATACAGTGTATATTTTGGCTGTAACTTGGGGATTTTATACTTTGCTGTAAAATGAATGTTTGTAATTACCAGTAACAGAAAGATTCGCTTGTAAAAAAAGTTATATTTTGACATTTGGAACTCAAATTTGACTTATTATTCAATAAAATAAAACCTTTAAGTTGTAAAAACGACAATAATTACTTTGTTTTTGATATTATTTTCGATAGTGCTCTTTGCCACAGCCATTTGCAATATAAGTGTTGACAATCTAATAATATAAATGAAACTATTAAAAAACGGTATTTTAAATAAATTTTAATACGGATTACCTAACAATTTAATTTCGCATAGAATTTTAAAGGTTTTTTTTTAGGGCTTTTATTTCCACATACAGATATTAAATCGCTTTCCTCAATCAAAATCATTTCTATATATGTATATATTACTAAACAGAGATTTTAGTTCGGCTATCTCACCTTGTGATCGCGCTGTACTCAATAAAAATATGTATGTTAATTTATTGTTTTCTAAGTCGCCACAGCATGGTTAAATACTATTGCTATCGTGTATGAGTTTTCTCAGTGTATCAGTTACCACCTTATATGTACGTAAGTAGGACTAAGTTACGGTTGGCAAAGTCAAGGCGTTTGATGCACCTCTGCCCTTAAGTAGGCGAGTGTTTAGTATAAATATGACTTTAACAAAGTAATCCTCAAAGTCTAAACAGTCAGCAACACAAAGTATCTAGTCCAGTGATTGACGTACGAATGTTCACAGCGTTTTGAATGCTGCTCTGCCGTGCCAAGAATGTCCGATTGTAGAGTCCTATATTTATTTTAGTTTACCAGAAAAAATAAAATTCTGGCTGCTATATTGTTGCTTATTCATTCCTTATCGCTATTTTGTCCCCAACTGACTATTATTGGGGTTTTATATTTATTTATATGTATTTTTATATCCTGTCTGACCTCTGTAAAGTACCATTACCAGTTAAAGGAATTTCTAATTACGGAATATTTTTGACACCTCGCGGTACACGAGGTGTAGACTTTTCTCACAATGTGAAAGGTATTCTACAGAAAGGTTATCAAATAGGCGAACACGACGTGTCTCAAAAATCCTTTTCAAACCTCGAAATACTCAACTGTTAAATGCAGTGTAATCAGCGATATTTTAAAATATAAAATACTTAAGATGGTTCTTAATAAGTAAATGCTTTCTTGAATATCTAAAAAACTCCATCAATACCAGCATACAAACAATAAAACATATAAAGAGTTACGTCTCCTAGGAGCGGAGCTGTGGAACTTTGCGGATAGTAAAGTATATTCACATTAAAAGAGTACATACTCCCATCTCATAGTACAGTGGTAGAGCCATGCTTAGGTGTGGCCGGGGCGGCGAAGTAATGCTTGCGTTGCATTTACCCGAATTGAGTAAGGTTTCCGGAGGCCCAATCCTCCTCTCCCCTGTCCCCTTCCCTCATCTTCTTCCTTCTCTTTCCCCTCCCTGAATCCCCGTACCCTCATTATCCTCAAAGGCGGGCAGCGCACTTGAGTTGCAGGTGTCCATGGACGGCGGTTGTCACTTACCGTCAGATGACCCGTCTGTTCGTCTGTCAACCATTAGTGTTAAAAAAAAAAACAAAACGCTATAGGCTGCGGTAGTCACTTAACATCACGTGACCCGTGATGACCCGTCTGCTCGTTTGCTTCCTGCTTTATTTTATACTATAAAAAAATATACGTATACTCGAATACATCCCATCATACGAGATATAACCGCAAACAAGTTATAAATTCCGCTCCACTCGATACAGTAGCAAAAACAGTTCAAAACATTTCATACTCAACGAGGTTCACTGCCAAAATGGATGTTAAGATAGTACCAATAAATCAAGCGTACATTGCACAGGATGGGAAGCGTAAACTATATGTTAAAATCTGCCGAAGCTTTACGAGATGAAAACAAAGATTGAGATAATAATGTTAGTGTTTTTCGTCCGTCCGGAGCCATTATACACCACGGCTGAAAGTGGTTTAGTTATATTGAAATAGACAGAGACCTACCAGTGAAAACTAGTTTGGGCTTCCTTATTAAAATGTATTGCAGGAGACTAAAACATAATCAATACCTGTCAGTTTTGTGTTGAACATCTAAAATAGGGCTCTGTAGATAACGATTTATATTTTTACCGTGGGAGAGTCATGCTTATGCAAGAATGGGCCAGCTCGACTGGTGTAATAGAACGGTCTCACAGAAAACCGGTAGAGAGACAATGCATATGTATTGCCGAGTGAGTGAGGGTACCGGATGTCCAATTGGTAGTATGAGTACTTACTCTTAACTATTTGCTAGTATTATAAAAAGAAAAAAGGCAGGATTATAACAAAAAGAGTTTTCCATTAATGATTATTAAATAATGTGCTCTTCTTTATATCTGTATGTGATCTAGGAAGGAGTAATAATACTTCATATCTGTGTAAATTCCTGAAGCTAAGGTTCTTCATCATCATCGAGATCAGTTTCTTCCAATCGTTAGCGCAACCGTATGTATTGATTTCTACATACAGCCGAAACATCAACACCATCTAGCGAAGACTATCTGAACTACGAAGCAACTACTCGAATTACATAGTATGACACTAAATCGCGAGATAAGAGTTCCCTGCCAATTAATATATGTATGTATGAACAATTTCTCAACATCGGTGCATGAGCCCAGGTCTGCCAGGCATGTTCATCTTCTTTGTGTTGTTGGAACATCACAACCGTTCCTCCACACTGAAGTTGCGAAGGCTTACAAAGCAAGATAGAAAATATCTTTATATCATTTTTCCATAAGTTAGCATGATGAGATTATTTCTAATACATTCGTGGTTGAATTGACTTTTGAAGTATCATTTTATGTTTTTCATAAAAAACTTTATATTTAAATAAAGCATTTGGCAAAAATATACGATATCGTAAATTACGATTTCTGCTTTATAACATTTTTATGTACAATTTTCTAACCACAGACATTATTGGAACCATAATATTTTTACGTCATTCCTGTTTAAAAATGGAACAAGCTTTCAAAGAATCGATAAACTTTTGAATGTTTTTGTTTCTGCATGTCAGCATGGTTGTCTAATTGTTCATAAAAAATTGAGTTTTATTTTAACAAGCCATGTGTTTAGTCCGAAATTATCACAAAACCTATTTATCACATTTTAATTGATTCAAAATTAGTTCTATGTCTTATGATAAAGTTGACGCAAATGTCAATATTGTCATGCTAAACAATTTACATCGGTAGTCGACAATAGACGACATGTTCCATTTTTAATCCACTGATTGGCATTGAGTCCCAAATTTATTTTACTAACAGGCATTTCGTTCAAAATACGTTACACATTCCCACAATTTTGAATTTTTAATTAATATAGGTACGTCAATTAATGAGTGCCTGAATTTTAAATTTAGGTATTTTACCTGAATTTAAAAAGTTTCCATAGTAAAAAAAAAACTTAACATGAGAACTACGAAGTTATAATCCAAAGAAATAAATTTTATACATAATATTTAACTAATAGCAATAAAATATTTAACTAATATACGTATTAGGATTATTTCATAGCTAATAAACATTCAGCATAAAATAAATAAAAAGAAAAAAACATCTTGTCTATTATGCAAGGTGTGCACGTGCATTGTAAATCGAAAGAAAAAGGTATCTCGACCCACATCGCGCCACGATCTTTGTCGTGGTATAAATAGCACAGCTGAAATAGCCGGCAGGGCACACGACCGATTTAGATCTTTACTGTTCTGATTGTCACTAACTGTGGCGCCTTGTTGCGTTGTGATATGCTACACTTTACACTACAAAACGTGGTGCTCGAACGTGGTCTGACAGTGTCCGATTGTTACATTACTCTTAATACTTAGTGTATAATAAACTAGTGATCGAAAATTTTAAATTCAAAGAAATCATCGTTTTTTTTAAAGATAATATTGAATTTTTTAGTGTGATTGATTTTTTCTTTTTTAGTACATAATTTCCGAAGTTTAAATAAGTATTATCGAATTACGTATATTGCAAAAAAGCATTTGTAAATATTTTTATTTGAGATAGTATTTCCGTAACGAAAATACCTATATTAAAGAACCGATGATATGGAATTGAATAAGTACCATTATAGACAGAGAGACAGTGAAATAAATTGAATTCCGATAAGGTTGAATTCCTATTTTATCAATTAGGTACATTCATGTCAAAATACTTTCGTTTGTGAAATAAACTCGTCCTTACGTTTAAGTTAAAGTGTCAGTTGCAATGAGGTTTTGATTTGTTATAAGTTGCTTTTCTTAAAATTACACAGCATTTAATGTAACAAAGCTAAGTATGACACAATTTTTTTTTGTAATCATAATCTTACTACTATAATAAATGAGATAGTTTGAATGTTTGTCACTCAATCAAGCATGAAAGGCTGAACACACCAGAATGAAATTTTGAGAATTAGAATTAGAATGAAATTTAGATTATAGTCTGAAATAGCACTTAGTAGCGCACGTTTAAGTTCCACGCGAACGAAGTCACACACATCCAGTAGTTCTAAATATAAACAACTAAAATAAGTGGTATGCTTGTAAAACATTTTCAAATTCAATTACAATTCGATAAATATTCTATAATAAATATTTTTATACTTATGAGACATTAACTCTTTGTCTTCTCTGTCTCTCTCATCTCATCTATTGTTAAAAGGAAAAAAAAAGAAAAGAAAAACCGCAAAATATCGATAAATCATTTATTACCAAGTTGTTAGTGTTGGGAACGTGGTAGTTTTTGTACAAAGTTGGCAGCAAGTACGCGGAAGCGCAAATTGAGGTCGGCTACACATCACATAAACATCAGTTTCTACGCTAATATCCATAGATATAAGTTTAACACGACCGTAACCATATTTCATTATTTCTATATGAGTAGTTGAGACTAACAGATCGACACATTTGAACACATACAGATTGGACTAGTAATTAAAAAATATCACACTAAGTTTTTTTCTATACTCAGGTTGTTAGTCATAAATTTTCTTTTTTTAATTTATCTTTATAATTTTTCTAGAGTGTTTTGTGTTCACAATGTTTCAGTCGCAGACCTGTGAAAGAGCCGAAGATACGAGATATGAAAGCTTTACAATACAATTTACTTAATAGGGGGCAAATCAATACCGTCATCCTGGGACTTTTGGGAATTAGATGGGTAAATTTTGAGTATATTGATAGAAAAGGGAGAATAGAAACGGGAGGAAAGTAATATTGTGTATACACTACGGCCTGAAGAGAATTAACAATAGATCGAATCCATCTTTATCTTGAAGGGCATGTTGGTCTAGTGGTTAGTAGTGACTCTGAGTGCTAAACCGGAGGTCGTGGGTTCGATTCCCATACGGGTCAAAAATTTATGTGATCCACAAATAGTCGTCCGAGTCAGGGTGTTCTCTGTGTTCGTTGATTGAATGTTTGTAAAACCTCTTTTTGTCTTTTAAAAGAAAAAAAAAATATATACATATAATCTACTTTGCCGCGAATCCCTCAGGGAACTATTTAAAAGGATTAATATTATGACGGTACCTTGTCAATTAATTTATGAAAATATCATGTATGTAGAAAAAATCTACATCTTTTTAATAAAATAAGTGATATACATCATTTTAATACTAGAAACAAAGACAAATTAGATCAACCATTTTTCAGATTAGCTAAAGTACATACATCTTTTATGGGGCACTGTGTTAAATGTTATAACCAAATTCCTTGTGATATATTGCAATTAAATGAAAGGAAATTTAAAACCCATATCAAAAATACACTTTGTAAACAAGCTTATTACAAATTAGAAGATTATATCCAAGATAAGAACGCTTCGAAACATGCTGGTCCTGCTCCACAGGACAATTTTGAGTCTAGACAAATTCAAACTGGTTGCTAATTGTATTGTATAAGGAGTTATATTTTTGTAACATTGATTTACACGATTATTTTAACTCACATCTATGTAAATCGTATACTTACTTTTACTATGTTTGTTAATGTGTGAACACCATGTATCTATCATAAAATTTATTTATCTGTCGTTGCTTCGCTTAAATTCTTTTATCTATTTCGGTATAGTGATTTTGTTTTGGGTGCATTGTTTTTACACATAATTATAATTATATATAATGATTGTTAATTAAACAAAACATTTTAAAAGAGTAACGGTGGAGTTTCTTGCCCATTCTTCTCCATACGGAACTATGTTTTGGAATGGGCGACTAGAATCAATTCTATTTCAATGTAAATATTGACGTTCAAAAGTGCCTGTGCAATAGACCTCGTGACGGAACACCGTGTGGTTTTAGGCGGTTCGAGTCCAACATACCACTTCACTGTTGGCTCCAGTGAGGTGATGACCCGTGGGGGTTTTCACACGGACAAAAAAAAGGCTAAACTATGAATTATACTTAGATGATTTAGTTCTTCTAAAATGCTAAAGAAAATTCCGCGGTGGCTTCATCTGTTTAATTGTTTCACATTAAGTATTTCTTTCAATAAAACTTTAATAAAAAATTGCTTACTACAACGCTATTTACTCTTATTCGATGGCCAGATGAATATGATTGTATTATTGGCCATTTAAAGTTGAATATGGTCGTATAATCTTATATATAAAATACTCGTGTCACAATGTTAGTTACCATACTCCTTAGAAAAGGCTTGACCGATTTTTATGAAATTTTATATGCATATTCAGTACAGTCTGAGAACGGCCAACATCTATTTTTCATACCCCTAAATGATTAAGGTGACTAGGGTGGTGATTAGCTATTAGTTAGTATATAATTGTGATAAAAATTTAGAAGAAATTGAAGGCTAAAGTATTATTATTTAGTTTGCTTAGTTTTAGTTATTTATTTTTCTTTCCTTAAATGTTTGTTTATTTTTATTTATTTTTTTATTCCACTATTGTGCAGTGAGTGCACCACCAGTACCTAACAACACCACTACCTACTTTACAGTATAGGTTGTCTGGAAGAGATTGCAGATTGTGACAAGACCGCCATTTGTACTCACCAATTATAATCTTCTTTGTTTAATACATAACGTGTACAATAAAGAGCATCTATCTATCTACCTATCTATCTACTTATATATATATATATGTACATATATAAATATGTTACATATAGGGATAAAATATTCATGGACCGGTGTCGCTCGGCCGCCACAGGCCGCTACGCTTTACCGCTCTCCCTGCGTCTTCGCGCATCGCACGCATCTTCCATTATATATACGCTCACGCCTTTATCCCCTAGATGCCCCGGCAGAGGTGTATCAAACACTCATTTTTTTCCCTCCCACTTTGAACCCGGGTCTTTTAAGCGGGGCATGAAAAAGCACCACCCCTCTTGGACTCCACTCATTGCTTTATATCAGGCAAAGTGGAGTCACTATGGAAGGCTAATATTTAAAACAATGAAAATTAGACTTTATATTTGATCGATGTAATTGGTGGCGTGTCTATTGCTGTTAACCGGGAATTATATACTTCTATCATAATGCAGCTTCCAAGAAAATTGTAATTTTCAATAACTTCTAACAAATTACAAAGACATGTCACCAGATACAACGTCACCAAAGACAAAAGCTATTTTTTTATATAAATATACAAGCCTGCCATAGTGACTCCATTTTGCCTGATGGAAAACAAAAAGTGGAGTGCAAGAGTGGTGGTCACCGTCCTCATTATATGTCTAGTCATTGCAGCATGGTGACCCACACTATGGCTGCCTGCTTTTTCACGCCCCGCTTAAAAGATCCGGGATCAAAGTGGGAAAGAAACACGTGCGTTGGTAGTGAATAATGATCTAAAGGTGTGTATCCAATCTTAAGACGTTATATCTCAACCCCAACTTGTGGTAAAGATATCATTTGATGAATGAGTGTAATTACGATACTGATTGAAACAAAATACATACGTAAGTTACAAAAAAATTGGCACTTACTTCAATACTTCAAGAAGAATGTGTTCAATAGGTTACGTATATTATAAAAGTCAATTGAATAACAGTTTTTTTTCAGGTTCTAGCCCTAGCAAACTCTTCGCCAAATAACTGAGCATTAGATTAAGGTAAAAGGATTTAAAACCTTGGCTGGCCGGGCCAAATGGTATTCAAAACGTGTTATTAGTAGATAGGTTTTTAATTTGACCGAGTGAATTTCTCCTCACTAGATTATACATGTGTCTCCAGCTCCAGGTAAAAAAACCCTTGATTTTATTAAAAACTAATTAATTTAGTTACTTCTATGTCTGAATAAACAAAATTAAAAAAAAAAAAACAAATGTCAACGTTGACAGGTTTGACGTTGACAGCTTTGAATTCGCGTTAATTTATTCAAGATTCAGTCCACTGATATCCTCGAGAGGTTATGTTTTGTTCCTCTACGAATACACGTATCTCCATCGCACATTCGACAGTGGCAGAATTGTCGAAATCAACACAGTTTGCCATACTCAAAAATACTTTACTCTTTGTTCCCGCCTCAATGTCTGGAAAAAACGACCAAGAAGATATTATGATAAACTGAGAACCAGAGAGATTACTCCATGTCCATCCATAGACAAAAACAATGCTAGAGTAATGTAACAGTCGTCATCTATAGGGCCTTGTCTTCCATAAAATTTTAAAAGGCCCTAAGTCTGTTCTGAGCTGGTTTAAACACAAAACAACGTTCTTTCTCCAAACACAGGCATTTTTTTATTGTATTCTTTGATATATCAAAGTAACAAATACACTAGGAAACATAGCCGCACTAAAATAGAACCGTATCGTGACAATCTCCGCGCTCGCGGCATAAAGTCATCAAGGCCACACATTATTTATGAAACAAGACAAATTACTATAAATACCACGGTAATTCATAACAGGACGTGCACTGCCTAATGAAAATTAATTACGTTGAGTGAGCTCCAATGAAGATACCTTTTGAGAAGACAAGTCTAGTTAGCGTGGTGACCTGTCTATCGCATGACTCAGCCACTGGCCAACGTCAGAGATCTTATAACCACCTGACAACCCTGCCAAATCTATTTTTGATAACAGGTAAAACAGCTATGAAACAACTTTGAACTTTATCTCTCTACATATAAGAAAACAATTTGTGTGATTGCCTGGGCTCTCTGGTGGCTCTTCAAATATCAGCTTCATGCTTAAGTTAATAAAGTTGAACATCAACTGCGCATTTATCGCGGATTATAATCTGATCTGTATTGCGAATCGTTATTTTATAAGACTATTGAATATCTGAAATTCTCGACGATTCTCGTGTGTCAACAACACTTTCTTTGATATTTATTTAAAAACCATTTCCATCTTTGATGTCACAAATAGAAAAAAACAATCATCCGATCTTGACTAGATACGAAAAAAGAACAACAATGTAACACAGGTTGACTATGTGCTTTTTTTTATCATCTAGGGGGACAGACGAATAGACGGGTCACCTGATGGTAAGTGCGCTGCCCGCCTTTGAGCGAAAAGGCGGGCAGCGCACTTACCATCAGGCGATGATGGGGAGAAACGAGGAAGGGGGAGTTGGGCCTAAGGTATCCTCAATCGCTTGTAAAGAATATAGCTTATACCAGCATAATTGTTCGACTTCTGTGCTTGAATGCCACCGAAGTCGGTCTGAGTGGCAGCAGTAGCCATATTGAGGTTAAAGAATGTTTCTTGTGATTCTCATCAAAAACCGTGTCTTTGTAATATATTACAATTTTATACATTTGTAGTGATTGTGCATTGTTTAAAAGTGCCGTGTACGTCTGATATATACCTTTCGTCGTGCATTATAAGTCTTCAAGGTAGGTGGTGTTCAATTATCCCCTGATATATTACAGAAGCCAGCATGTTCCACCCACAAACCATGCTCAAATTATTCGAGTTCACATAATGCACTCACTAAATATCTATAGTAAAATTGCTAAAAAATATATTTTGGTTTCTCTGAAACTAAGAGAAGGAAACTGCAGGGAACAGCTAATCTAATTCATGCATTATCGCGAGAGTAGAATATATAATTTATGACAAGTCTGTGAAGTGTGAATGCCTGGCACTCAACGAATTCACGTCTAGGCTTGAGTTAGTGGTTTAGCATTTGAAAACTAAATACCTATGTACATATATACATATATTCTTAGAAACGGTCCGTGGTTATTTTCGAGAAGATGAGCTGAAATATTACTGCTTCAGGTGTCATGATTGATGAGCTGAAATATTACGGCCATGCTAAGGCACGCAAAGGCCGACTCGACTGTTGCTATATGTTGTAAAATCAGGGCTTATATAACTCCAGTCCGGCAATCGGTGGGCTAAAAGGTGGAGTTCCTATCAGAGTTCGGCAACTCAACTTCTCTTGAGTTGCAAGTGTCATGGGAAGCGATACGGTTACGTGCGATACGTAGTAACAACTACGTTTTTTGACATTGCGGTTAAAAACATAACGGTAACCGTATCTAAGCTACTAAACAAGCTTCCCAAATAAAATAAAAAACAGTATTGGTCAACTAATTTTAAATATCCTACGCAAATGTCTAGTTCCGTATCAGACTCCTGGAGTTTCTATTAGTTGGCCCTCTGGGTGTCGTAATTTGTCAGCTCAAAACGTAAATATTTTTTTGTTTTATAGATAACACAAAGCAGTAGTAGAGCCATGCTTAGGCACGAATGGGCCGGCTCGACCGGTGCGATACCACGGCCTCACAGAAACCGGTTGTTAACAACGCTTGCGTTGCATTTCGCCGAAAGTTTTCGAAGGCCCAACTCCCCCTCTCCTTTTTCCCCACCCTTGTGCCCCCTCTCCTTTTCCCATCCCTCATCTCCCTCGAAGGCGGGCAGCGCACTTACGACTTTCGAGTAGCAGGTGTCTATGGACGGTGGTTGTCACTTGCCATCAGGTGATAAAAATAAAAAACACTGAATGCCTACATGCCTCTTTCAGAGTTTCAGTTTGTATAAATCTGGACCGTGGTTTTCTTTACTTATAGGAAATTTAGACTCTTTCTTTTGTTCTCTCTCGCTGTATCTCTTCTCATCGACGTGTAGAACTCAATAGACTCACTTGCAAAATAAATTCATTTATCATTAATTTTGTTTATAAACACTTACTGCTTTTTATTCGTTGATGGTTCTGGTCTTCTGGTTCACGGCCACTTGTGACTAAAAACGCTTTCATATGAAACATACAATACAGAGTTACTATTTAGCAGTACCGGCAGTGTGCCATAATTCTAAATTAGATCAAAACTTCATTTGAGTTTTAATTTAGTGAATGATTCTCTTTACTGAAAAGTATAGAAACATTGCTATTTATACTTAACCAGCTCATCAGATGTCCAATAACAAAAACGTAATATTAGATTAAAAAAAAAAGGTTGCAACGAAAGTATATTTTTATCCTATAACAACATTAGAGGGCTCGAACCCGGCACCAGACAGCTCGAGTTATAGGTATGCTGCCCTGACTTGCTTGAGCTATAGCTTCTACTCCCCAGTCCATCTGTATAATCCAATCCTTTTCTTTCATTTTCTATCCTCCCTTTCCTGACAATATTCAGCAATAGGCTCACCTATTACGTTAATGGGGCTTTAATTAACTAATTATAATTGACAAAATGTGATCGTTAATCAGGCCAGACGTTTTGTGAATGTCAATGAACGTTTTGTCAATAATTTAATCCTACTAACATAATAAGGGGGCAAACCTATTGACGTCAACCGGACACATATTTATTTATTTATTTATCAAAACTTGCTGCAGTTATATTGCATGAGGCGCACTTAATGACGTAGGCATTTTCTACAAGTTAACCACTGGGTGATACAGAAACGAGTGGGGCAGGTGTACCACATATAACTTTAAATGACAAAAAAGACAGCTTAACACTGTAAACATACATATTATTAATAACAATAACTGGCCTCTTGGTCTAGCGGTTAGCGATCCTGACTGCTAGGCCGAGTTCGTAGATTTGATTCCCACCCAGAATATTTAATTATTTGTATATTTGTGTGATGAGCACGATCATTTGTTCTGTGTCTGGGTATAGTTTATCTGTAATATGTATGTATTTAGAAATATATAGGTATGTTTATCAGCAGTCTGGTTACTATAGTACAAGCTCTGTGATCAAACGGCCGTGTGTGAGATATGTGGAGTATTAAAAAAAAATAAATTATCGGTTCAGGGGTTGACATGTCAAAGTGTAACGAAATTCGTGAACATCTCCTGAGAGATTTAAGTAAGTACTTGTAATTAAATGAGGCGATGTTTTCAATTCTTCGACTCCATTTCTCATCCTGGTGAGGTTTGTGAGATTTTCTGCTCCACTGAAAATGCATAGTAATGAAAATAAAGTAAATTGTGTTTGATTGCGTTGAATTTCTTAACAAATAAACTTTTTTTTCTTTAAGAAGTTACGAATTGTGTTCAAGATTTCAAGAACGAAAAATTCAAATCAAGAAAAAATAAAAAAAAACATTACGTGATATCTGCCGAGATTTTCCGTCTCCCCCACGTGAAATCTGGTGAGCTTTTTCTCGAAAGCCTCCCCCCTCCAAACGCCTCACGTAATTAATGGTCGACCCTAAGAGAATACAGGGCACCAGCGTTTTTTTTAACACCTCTATGTGAAAATAAAATAAGAGATTACTTGTATAAAGGGTCGCTTCAACCATAGGATAGTCATGCTTAGGCACGAATCCGATGAATGGATGACCGGAGTAATACCACGGCCTCACAGAAAACCGGCAGACAAACACGCGTGCATTGTATTGCTGAGCGAGTGAGAATACCAAAGGTACCACCCCCACCCTCATGTGTTAGTTGTATCTCCTTCCTCTTCCCTCATCAGGTGATGATCAAAGGCGGGCAAGTGCACTTACGACTCTTGAGTAGCAAGTGTCACTAACCATCAGGTGATATCTCTGTTCATTTGCTGCCCAATGTAATAAGTAAAAAAGGCAATAATGAAGCTTATCTCTTGTAAATTACGTCCATACAAGATCAGTTCAAAAATGTGAAGCACGTTTAGTATTCCATCAGCATACAAGGTTGTTTATGAATGATATTCCACTGGAAAGACTCCAAGGCTCGTCTCCAGATTTATATATAGCAAGAATATCACCTGTTGTTGGTGACGTGCGCTTTGTCTCGATATTTAGGACATGGATTGAGTTGTCGGAGGGAGTGGCATTTGTGGGGGATTACACTGTAAAATATTGGTGACTAATGGTTTTTAAATTTTGGGCTATTGAGTTAGAAATATAACAACGTATGTAAGTACTTTCTGACTTTTTTATTTACATATATTTATGTATATTTTAATATAAAGCGGATGTTTTTTTTAACACTAATTTTTTGAGTTCAAGTTTAAAGGCTGTTCATTTAGTAATACTCTACGACTCGACCATAAAGAGAACTACTAATGGTCGGATTTCGATCCGATCTCCATTTTCAGGTAATTATTTAATTTGTAACGCATATTCCTAGCGATTTTAGTTTCTGCACATATTCTATGTATGCCTACACTATAGGCAGTTTTAATTTAGTAACTTCTCGATTTCTTTTTTAATTCGCACAAAGATTTGTCTTCGTCTAAGATTCGTCTTACAGAGTAATCTCAAACTTCCTAAAAGTCAGCAAATCAGGAATTGAATCTATAGGTAGAACAATTGAGTTTAGTTTCACATTTGAGATTCAACCTCTATTTATTATTAATATATCGCTGAGCGCCGGGATATGCGTGTTTGTTTTGTATTTTTAGCACAAGCGGCTGTACAAGCTTTAAATTCTAAGAAACACTATAAAATTATCTGTATTAGTGATTTGGTTCCTAAATGTAACTTAGTATTATATTATTGTTGCTATATAATCCTAGCTTCTGCCCGCAGCTTTGTCCGCGAGGTATAATCGGACTTTAAAAAGTAGACAACCGACTTCAATGCGTCTATCATGAAATTTAAGACTAGTATGGTTCTCTCATGGATGCCATTGTCACAACTGGAAACTCTCATCTAACTACCCTTGAAGTACATCCTTTCAAATAAAAAAAGAATCATCGAAATCAGTTGTCATGATTTTGAGTTATTCGTCCATTTGTAGCGCACATGGTTTATGCAAATTTAAGACTTATATGGTGTTCTCATGGATGCCATTGTCAGAACTGGACCAAATTAAAATGGGACCACTCGGAAGGCACTAGCTTTCAAAAAAAATGGTCGAAATCGGTTCAGGCAGTCGAAAGTTCTGAGGTAACAAACAAAAAAAAATACAGTCGAATTGACAACCTCTTCCTTTTTAAAGTCGGTTAAAAATGACAGCGTATATCGTTCCCTATGATTTGAATTATCCACATACCAAATTGAATTAAATCGTTTTAGCCGTTTAGCCTTCAAAGGGTAATAGAAAAACAGATAAATGGAGTTACTATAAGCATTTATTTTATTATTATTATTTTACATATTATTAAATATTATATTCCTTGATTTAGATTACTTACTAATAAAGACATATCTTAGTCAATTATTGTAACCCAAATACGCACAAATTGTATTTCATATACAAGAATATAAAATGAGCTAATAAAAAACGCAATCAATTAAATGAACGTCATTAATTTCAACAGTCCTTCAACCATCTGTTTTCTTAAGGCGATGGCTGAATCAAAGCTTATCAGACTCGTTTACAACTACAATTTATATTTGTAAAATATCACAAATGTAATGGGTTACTTTTATCTACTTGCCCTTCTGTATTCTCGCCTTAATAAATATAAAATAGTAAATGCTACTAAAAACTGCGTTGCAATTGCATTTTAATTAAGTCTCAATTCTAGTCAAAATAAAAATTACAAAAGGTGTACCAAATTCTATATTTAAACTAAAGACTGATAAGATGACACTCATTAACATTAGAATAAAACCGTCGCGGCTGGACGACTTACTCCTTGAAAAAGGCCTCCTGTTGAGACCGAAACTAGTCGGGCATCCCCGAAATACACACGTGAGTAAACAGGCATATATAAATAAATATCATTAAACATTTTCTTTTTTTCAATACATTATTTTTGTAACAAGAAAGATATTGAACAAAAAACTGTACATACATACATTATATTTGTTAAATTATTTCCTAACAAATAAAATAATACTCTTTCTTCCCAGTGACGCGAACCGCTACGGTCCACTGCCAAAGACAAACTGAAATCGATTTTATCATAAATAAAGTGAACTTACTTTAATATTTGTAACATTTCAAGAGGTTATATTTCAGAACATAGACAATGTCTAGTTTTTTTCATTGTCTGAAACCTTGCAAATTGAATTTATTGTCGTGTTACCATGTAAGGCGCATTCATAAAGACATGTTATGCTCAAATTCCTCTGTCTCGGCCTCGAGTGAGTCAGCGAGGCTAAAATAACATATAGTGACGTCACACGCTGTGTGCCACTGCCACAAAAACGGATTGCCCCGCACCTGCCAAATTTAGTTATTATTGCTTTGACCCATTTTAATATGGAAACGTGATTTTTGGAAAAGGCTTCTGAAATTTACTAATACTTAAAAATCTGCTTGAGGTGTGGTTCTTGGTGGAGTAGAATCTAACACCCCATCTCTTCCAATGGGTATCGTAACAAACGACTAAGGAAGCAGACTGTTATCTGCCAGGCGTTATGTATGTATATGTTACGCTCAAAGGCCGAAGATGCTCATTGAACGAAAAAAGCTCACAACGCGGTGTGATCACTGTAAAACATCCACATCGAAATTCAAGCACGTTGTGGCAATTACAGAAAGACCACATAGTGAAATTCGTGTCCTGACTATCATGCCACATGACCAGAGCGCGGTGTTTTATGCTGAACAGCCATGACGCGTATTGGAACCATATACGGATACACCGTACAGTGATTTGCGATACGGGGTCAATGCTCACAAAGATGCTTAGAAAATATTTTTTTCCTGTAACAAGTGCCCTTAGTGCTCTTTCTACCGCAAAAAAACATAAAACGTATGTGTTATTATTAAATGCAACATAAAGAAATTGTTTCATTAAAATAAGGAGACACTTTTATGTATTGGAATACATAATAATGATAGTTCCTGAAAAAATAAACAGCAGTCAAACACTTAATTGATTTCTGTTATAAATCATTAATTTTAGTTACTTTTAAATATAAAGAAATCAAGTGGACTAAATAAAGTCTTTTGAGGGTTATACCGGAGATAAGAAAGAGGAGAGGGGGAGTTGGGCCTCCCTTAAAGCCTTACCAATTATACCGAAATTCAAGAGACATAAATGCTAAGGCACGAAGCATTTATCTCCCACGATAACATTCAAGTTTAATTTGACTCCTCTTCAGTATACTGCAGATATAGTCAGTGTGATCACTTAAAGAGGTCTTACGAATTTCTTTATGTAGTCGCTCTTCCCTCATCCTTACAATTCAGTATATATTCTTCTCACTACATCCTCATACTACTGCTACATTTAAAGCCATACCGTTTTCTACTAACATCATTTCTTACTCTCTCAATCAATCAAAAATTAGAGATCCTTCTCAATAATCTCATTTCCACGGCGTTAATGTAGGGCAACCAATACTTCATTAATCTTGCTTAGATTTAGACCTGATCCTTGTTAAACGTCTGATGATTATATCATAGATTAAAAACTAACAATAAGCCGAGATCACTATCATCTAGTCAAACCCTAATGAAAATATACTCTACGAAAACTTATTTAATTTTTACCCTATTTGTACATGTTATATTTTTTGCCTCGAATTTAAAGAGTTTTTAATTAAAAATAAGAAGATATGGCGTACCTTACACGCCTAAAAAAACCATTTGATTGAGTCCTCTTCATTTTGATAGCCATAGTTATAAGGTATTTTTGACAACGAATATTTATTGCAAAATACGGTGCGGAAGACAAAAATCTTCAAACAAAAGTTCGAATTGAAATCAATTTTAAATATACACAATTATACTTACTCGTACATATATACACATAATAATGTAATTTATACTCTCTTATAGGTACTCTTTCTCTCTCACTCACTCTTTTACAAATATATATATATGTATATACATATATACCAATAAGATGGCTCTCTGTCCGTGATATTTACTAGGTGTTAGCATAATACCAGCTGCTTCTTACGAGGTAGCACTAAGCTGAGCTAACGGCCTAAGTACTTGTTGGCACTAACATCTGATGAATTTGTTATCCTTTCCTTGTATGAGTACAAAATAAATATATTTTCTTTCTTTCTTTCTTTCTATTTGTTTTCGTTTTTTTTTTTTAACATGTATCGATGCGCAATATAATTGAATTTATTTCTTTATTTATTCGACTGCATAAGAAGAAGGCTTATGTTTTTCGAGTGTAGTACATACATACATACATACATCCGTACAGTATTAACATATATATTTTTTAAAGTTAACTCCCGCACTGAGAATAATTCCAATAATTAAACCATTCAAACTAATGTCCTGTTTGTAGTTGTCTTAGTTAAGATAAGATAAAGATTTATTTTCATTAATTTGGCACAAAAGTACATCAACAGCGTCACAAACACGATATATAGTATTTACGATAAACTCTGGCACCCAGAATAAGATTCAAGTTGTGTATAGGGTACCAGTTTGAGTCTGGGTGTGTTTCAAAGATCACTCAGATTGGGGACCACTATTTGTGGATTAGAGCAGGTTTCGGATTATATAATCAGCATGGATAATTTACGTTTATATATCATCTAACACAAGAATAGTTTAGAAGTTATATAACACAATCTGACTTTAATCTCAAATATTTAACATTCAAATAAAACATATGTAATTGTACATTTTCTTTAATTAATTTATTTATTTTCTGTTTAAAACTCGAAACTTGTTACCCAACAGCCGCTAGTGGCCTTAATTGTTTACATGCATAATACATAAAATATATATGTTGGAATGCTTGCCAGGAATAAAGTAATATATTAAATTGTCATTATTTAACTTTCAGTAACAATGTCCACTAGTTTTTTTGTTAGCTTTGCAATAACCAAATTAAAAAAATATATATTAGTTGAAAAATATTATTGCTACGAAACTACTTATTTATTAGCTGGAAAAGTTAGCAGTAATACTAGCATGGTAGCGGATCGAGCTGTCCGCTAACCTAGCAGAAGCAGGCCTGAGCCATTAGTGCATCGAGTTCTTGACGCGCATCTCCTATTTAGAGGGGGGTAAGGTCCAGCATTTCAACGGTGTGGTCGTCTGTAGAGGTTCTCGGAAGCTTCCTTCTTAGAGCATACGCCGGCAATAAATCGGCAATAAACCCACTCGTGACGGAACACCGTGTGGTTTTAGTCCGTTCGAGTCCGACATACCACATCAATGTTAGCTCCAGTGAGGTGATGACCCGTGGAAGTATACACGCAATAAAAAAAAGAATGTGTGATTCAAATTGTAAGTACTATTTATATAATGCGATGCCTTGCCCCTTTTTGTCTATTTTCCCTTTTAGTGTAACACTAATATAATAAACAATTAAAACAGTGCCTATTAAAACTATTAATAATACCTGGCAATAACAAATTAGGGAGCAATCAATATGGATTGCAGATCGTGATGCCAGAATTTTGGATGGGAAAAGAAAATTTAAATCTTTGACTCAGTCTTTCAACTTTCGAAAAATTAAAAACAAAAGTAATTTAGGTGAAAGGAAACATAACATAGAGTAGAATAGTTCAAGTAAAAAATGGTTTGCCACAAGGCAGCATTTTAGGTCCCACCCTCTTCCTCATTTATATGAAAAAGTTTTGTAAAATGTCGTATAAATTTTTCACCCAACAATATTTTGTAAAAAGTTTGGAATTATACAATTTAAATTATAATAGTTAAAATCAATCATATATTTTTTATGAAACATGGATATTATACATATATATGAAATTAGTCGATAAATATGAAAGTACATAGCAGTAGAACATCACACACACACACACACACACAGTATGTTTACCTACTTTTTTGTCATTGTAAACGGCCTCTCCTGACTTCCTGAGATACCTATAGTTTTCTTGCCGTTGTTATGTTAACTCTTAGTATCAATAAAGAATATTTTTATTTAATAATAATAGCTAGAGTAGCAGATACTAAGACATGTAAGTGAAAAAAGAGAGTGTGATACGATAAGATACACTTATACCTTTTTGCCTATTTTATCCTCCTACCTCCAAGAGCAAGGCAATGACAATTACCGTGAGTTAAATTGCGTCGAACGGCTTGTATTCAGATAAACATATGGTTTAGGCTTTAAATAGTACTCTGCTATAACATTTGGCGTGCCCGGCGGTGATTCATGAGATGAGCTCGCGCGAGATTGTTTGTTAGGTACCCACCATTGTGGTGTGCGTGGGTATCCACGACCTTCAAGGGCTTATACTGAAAACACTCATCAATGTGAGAATACACTCTCGCTTTCAAATAGTTTGAGCTTTGCAGTAGTTTGAAAGACTTCTTCAAAACTGATTCAGATGAATTTTGGGACACTTTTTGGCCCTTGCAGCAGTACTCTCACAATAATTTGTTATCGTATAGCTCAATCGACCTGTCATGTTATGTGAAAATTGTTTATAGGTGAAAGATAAGTCCGTGGTTTTGTTGGAACCAGAAGAAAACCGCTTTTTTCTTTTCTTTAGAGATAACTTTCAGATGTTAGATAAATTAAATAAATCAATCTTTAAACGATTATTTAATACATCAAAAGTATTTTTATCGGTACTTATGTTTTTGAGCCGTTTGAGGTCGAGACGTTAGTCATGTCATGGGGTCAGAGTGCTTGTTCTATTTATAAGAAGCTAAACGCTCAAAACCAGAAGACTGGCCTTTGTCTTCTAATACAACAGCCTCACAAAAAACCAGTTGTCATGAAACGCTTGCGTTGTATTTACTGAGTGAATGTGAAACCTCTTCCCGGGCGGGAAGCGCATTTACAACTCTTGTCTTTGTCATTGGTCGTCGATTGTCACTTACCATTAAGTGACCCGACGAAAAAAAAAAACTTTCTATATTAATTACTCGCAAGTCTGGGTATAATGTCTTCGATTCGATCGAGAACAAACATCAATGCAATCTAAATTTACACAGCAAAAACTTTTAAATAAGATTTTTTCATTTATGTAGCAATCACGTAAACTAATTCTTAATTGCCTGTTGCCAACAAATGTATTCGTGAAATACATCTGTCTAGATTTGTACTTTACGGCTTTTCTAAGCTTGCCAACTCATTACGTTACGTTTTGATGACCAAGAATACTAAGTCTAATAGTTATCGGTAATCTTAGTTGAGTACGTACTTCGATAATTTTTGCGTGACATAAAGACTACTGACTCTACTGCTACATCTCAGTATATTCATTAAAATTTGATTTACTCTCATATATATAAAGGCTAGTTTATTAAAAAAATGATGTACACTCTTTAAACACACGAAATAAACATAAATTAGTTGTACCTGCCAACAGTCCTTTCTATGTATGTAGGTCGATATGTGTAGATTATATGGGGAATAGAAGTATTGGGATTAGACTCTTAGAGATTTGCACGCTATTTCAAATACTCAATATAAATGTTTTTTATTTTCCATCTTTTGTTCCTTTCTTCTTTCTTTTAAACATCTTTTTTCCTGCTTTAATGGCCTAAATTTATATTGTGTAGAAATCGTATTATTTTTTACTATATATTGTAACATATTTTCAGTAGATGATTGAAAAGAGACGCACGAGTTTAATTTGCCCAATTTCTTCACATTAGGCTTAACCTTCTATAAATATTATCTAATATTCATAATATTAATTTTACATTTGACAACCAGGCTATAGGAGCGGCATTTTTATATACAATTGTCACTGTGTCTATTTATCTATTATTTTAATTTGTTGAAATTGGACGATTTCGAATAATCGTTGAGCAGTTTTATGAAATAAGAGAATTGAATATGAATTAACTCACGCACCATGAATTAGTAAGTAAACATTCTTAAGGGTTTAATAGAAGTGGGTAGTAAGCGGGTGTCTGCAGTTAATAATGGCCAGTTGATTGGTCGGGTTTGATAATCTGGTCGCCAGTCGCCGTATTGTGGAGGCTTTCCAGGCGCTCTTATTCGGTTAGGCTGGGTATTTTTAGCAGTAGCCACTGACATTGCACAATGAGTCCATACAGTACATAGTTCTTACTAAAAAAACAAGTTCAATAATATATAGTGTATTAAATCTTCAGGGTATCCCGGGTCCCGTGTGGTTTTAGTTGGTTCGACATACCTCCATACTCTCAGCTCCGGTGAGGTGATGATCCGATGGGATTTCTACACGTAAAAAAACAAAGTCTTTTTAAGACACATTGACTAAACACGTTACAGTTTAGTTTTCAGGTTAGGTTATTAATCTATAATATGCTAATGTAAAAAGCTAAAAAGTTTTTTGTCTGTGTCTTGGTTTGTTAAAACTTGCTTATCTCTGGAACTGTCAGTCGGGTTAGAATATTTTTCGTCTTAGATAAAGTATATATTGACGAGTAATATATAATACCTAAACGAGCAATTCTTTTATGTATGTAAATATAATATGAATCTTGGAAACGGCGATGGGGGGCGATAAATCGATCTAGCTAGGTTTAATTTTTAGAGAACGTCGTTTTGTCCGTGTTTTAAGGCAATGTTAAAATGATACAATATTATTAGAATACGAAGGTAAATTTCGTTATAATAGCTGAGGTGGGAAATCGGTCGGTCCCGAAACCAGAACCCTGGTTCGAGTCCAGATGCTTATGATTATTATTTTTTTCTATTTTTTTATTTTATCTGTAAGTACTTCGTATCTAAATATATAAAAAACATGATTTACCAGAAAAAAAACGAACAATGCGCGGTCATCCAGGTAGTAGACTTTATAAAAGCAAGCTACGACTCTTAGAAGCAGAACAGCTACTTTAAACACAAGTAAAACTGCTGGGGTGGCTAGTAGCTGTCATTAACTAAATCTATCCTATTAAAAACAAAAGTAAAGCCATCTATCAATCTGTTTGGTACTTTTCACGGCTTTACGTCTGACCTGATTTACCTTAAATTTTGTATGTGGATGCTTCGTACCCTGTAAAACGACAGGTTATTTTTATTTGCAATACCAAGCAGGTAAAGTTTTGGAAAGAGCTAGAGTTGTATGAAATGAAAGATTGATTTGATGATAATATCATGACAGCCTAAGGTCATATCACACCGAAGATACGGCAATATTCAATTCAATGTCAATCTTTCAACGAGTATATTTCGAATGTATTAACGTTTCGAGCAGTAATTAATAGATATTAGAGCCAGATAAAATGTATGATACACTTGTTGATTGATCATTGATCGATTAAATAAGCCGTTACTAATTTAGAACATTGACACGGTTTTGGGGTGAGTAATTTGATATTAGGGAGAGAACACATTAGGTTTACCGTGGGAGAGCCATGCCTGGGCACAAATGGACCGGCTTGACCGGAGGAACACCACGCCCTCACAAAAACCGTTTTACATACAATGCATTGTACTGTTGAGTGAGTTAGGGTACTGGGAGTGCGCTGACAGCCTCAAACTTGCGACTCTTGAGTTGTAGGTATCTGTGGCCGGCGGTTGTCGCTTACCATCAGGTGTAACTCTTCAGTGTACCTCTATCGACGTGTATGCAAAATTATATTAACTACTAAATTAACTACGTCTTTAATTTTACATTAGTTCGGACGATTTAGAGTTAGGCTATAAAAAATTGGTTGTCTATATAAAGTCGGTTTACGGACGATAGTTTAACGTCATCCTTTTTCGTGCGTGCAACCGGTGTTCATCGACTTATTAGACGTTGTCACGTCAAACAATTAAGTAGATAAAACAGAAATTGGGGCGATCAAATCGCTTCGTTTACGCACTATGTTGCAGCCTAACCGTCGCCTGCGTCAGATGCTATGCGTTTATTGTTCGACATTTGCCAACAGATTTGAGTTGGTGCAACATGACATTTGCTGCTAACACTCATATAAATCTGAAGACTACAGGTTCGTTCGCACACATTACATTCTTTTAAATATAAACCGTGAAACAAAATTGGTTGTTAGCCTGATATAATATATATATGCCTTAACTAACTCTTACTAAATACGCGTTAATAAAAAAACGCATGTATTATGTATTCCCTCCCACTTTGATCCCGGGTCTTTTAAGCGGGGCGTGAAAGAGCATCTAACCAGGCCGCCATAGTGTGGGTCACCATGCTGCATTGACTAGACATGCAATGAGGATGGTGACCACCACTCTTAGACTCCACTTATTGATTTCCAACAGGCAGAGTGTAGTCATTATGGTAGGCTTACTTATAAAAAAAAATGTATAGAGATAGAATTATGATAATATATTCAGTATACGTAATCATTTCAGTTGGGAGAGTCACGCTTAGGCACGTAGTTGCTGGCTTGACCGGAGCCACGGCTGTACAGAAAACTGGTTCTTAACCTCTTAGCTCTATGCCGCAAAAAAGTAACAAAAATCACTAAATATTTCTTTCTATTTCAAATGTATGTCGTCAAGCCAAATTCAACCATTAACTCTATACTTTATAGCAGTTTTTACTTCAATGAAAAGATACAAAAGTATTAGTAGTCACACACAATAAAAAATGAATTTAGAACATTGCTTTTAGCTACAAAATAATTTCTTCGTTTTTGCTCACTGCTCTGCTTCTAAGTCGTGTCGTGATGTTTTATGTCCTATTTTACATAATACACACATACATTAATATATACTCACACATATGTACATGCTCATAATATATGTGGCACACGCCCAATTATTACCAATATCAATATTTAGTCGCACTTGCTTCACAGGAGGCCTATTGCCGTCAAACGGACAATATGTAAATTATATATTTGCTATCGGATAGTCCACTTCGTTAGTCGCTTTTTACGTCGCACGAGAAATGAAGTTGGGGCCTTATCCTACTCTACCGACAACCATGGCCGGCTTATAGTATTCCTCAATAAATGATTAAGGCCGGCAACGCACTTGTGACTCTTGAGTTACGGGTGTCCATGGGCGGCGGTAGTCACTTACCATCAGGTGACCCGTCTGCTCGTTTGCCCCCTATCGCATAAAAAAAAAAAAAAAAATGACCTACCCAACATATAAAAATAATAATCTGACTGGTCATTACAGAGATTGACCGTGTTTGAATAAAGACACACAAAATCTTTTTCGCTTTAGTAATTATATAATAATTGTAAAATTAGAAAATCAAGCTATGCCACTTTTACAAGTTCTGCAGCTGGGAACCGACTCTAAATATTTATTGAGTGGTAGAGCTTTGCACCACGCAGGCACTTAGGCACGAATGGGCCGGCTCGACCGGTGCAATACCACGGCCTCACAGAAAACCGATTGTGAAGTAACGTTTGCGGTGCATTTTCCCGAAATGAGTGAAGTTTCCGGAGGCCCAACTTCCCCTCTCCTCCTTCCTCTTCCCTCATAATTCCTCTCCCTCTCCTCTTTCACATCCCCTTATCCCCCCTCTCTTCTTTCCCCTACCCACATTCTCCATCCCTCATTACCCTTAAAGGCGGGCAGTGCACTTACGAAAAGAGTTGCAAGTGTCCATGGACGGTGGTTGTCACTTATCATCAGGTGAACCGTCGGTTCGTTTGTCCCGCTATAGAATAAATAAAAAATACTTATGAGAAATTTAAATACAAGATGAGAAGAAAGACGATTGACTATGAAAATAAAACACGAATTCAATGCTCATATATATGCTCATATATTTGTATAACCCTTATATGTAAAGCTAATACGTTATTTACTTATTAGTCTTAAGATTCCACTCATCAATGTATTCTTGTTTGCTTTTTAAATCGGCTGTATCGCTCGTCGAGACACTGTCGTCTTTCTTCTTGCTTTGAATCAAAGGATCAACAAATATACTCCAAGTCTTGCCAAATATATCTAGTAGTCCTATGACAGAAAGTCCAAGTAGAAAACCCTTAAAACAATAGCGAAAGTGCATTTATTAATTCTGTTAACCTTTTTCAATTTGCTTTAATATAAAAATGTCTTCTTTTAACAATTTTATTTTTGAGTGAATATACTCCTGTAGAAGCACTAATTTCATACAATTCAATGAATTAAATAAGCAAAATTGTTATTCATATAGAACCCCTGACTTCATTATTTAATTTCGCTTTTTTTGATTTCAAAAAGTTTGATCATGTCAAATGTCACTACACTATTGCACTCCAAATTGACTGTCCAGTTGATGTAGTGGTTAGTGACACTGCCGCTGATCCAGAGGGTTCGTTTCCTAAACAGGAAGAGATTCTGAGTCTGGGTGTTCTTAGTGTCCGTTCTTTGAATGCTTGTAAAGTTCCTAGTTCAGAAGTTGTCTTCTTAAAATATATATATATCTCACATGTCGCAATCCGTCAAGCAGTTAAGGCCCTAAATACATACACACACTTAAAGAACATAACCCTGCTTCTTTCGTAGTACATTAAAGACGACAAAATATTGAGTGTGATTCGCAACGCGATGTTGTGTGTAAACGTATCGTGTGTGAATACAAACGAACTGTTTCAAGTGCTGGTAGTGAGAGCTGGAGAATAGAGCTTTTTTATACTTTTATATATATTTAAAAGCTGACTCCATCTTCTTGTAAGCGAAATAGACCTCCAGCGTCAGACTAAAACAATTATACATTATCTCAATAGCAAGTTTCCCTAGCATTGTAAAAGAGAAGTGGTATGGTGCCAAGTAGATAGATCGCATCATTTTAAAGTTATCTGTTGCAGTTTATTAAAAAAAACTGTGTATACAACATTATACAGAAAGACATGCTCGTATATTATGAGCTTTATGTAATGCAAATAAATTATCTCCATCTGAGTATGAATTTTATGTTAGTTTTCTAGGAAAAAATAATTTACTCATTTTGATCCTTTATTATGGTTACTGATACCTATACACGTATATAAGAAAGTAGTATGACTATACTAAAGAAACTAGAAGGGAATATTCAAGAATCTATTGGGTTTGCTCCCACTATTTCGAACCGACGACTCACTCCTCGAACGCCCCGCTCAGAAACCAAAATGGGCGTCTGACACACTTCCTAACACTGTGATATCTTATGGAAACCTTTTAAACTAATATTAGCATAATCATGACATAAATACTTACCACACTACCTCCGATATCAGATAGCAACATGTTCCCGTCATAATTGTACCGTTCTTCGTACACTGATACCATCATACTATTAAAGTACAAGTTTACCTGAAAAACCCTAACTTATGTATATGTACATAATTATTACATTTTTTTTTTTGAGAGGTAGAGCCTTGCTTAGGCACGAATGGGCCGGCTCGACCGTTGCGATACCACGGCCTCACAAAAAAAACGCTTGCGTTGCATTTCCCCGAATTGAGTGAGGTTTCCGGAGGCCCACTTCCCCCTCCCCCTTTTCTCTCCCATCATCTCCTTTCTCCTCTTTCCCATCTCCTCATCCCTCCTCTCTTCTTTCCGCTCCCTGCATCCCCCATCCCTCATCACCCTCAAAGGCGGGCAGCGCGGACGTCAGTCAGTTCGTCCATGGACGGCAGTGTCACTTACCATCAGGTGACCCGTCTGTTCGTCTGTCCCCTATAGTATATAAAAAAAAACTGTTAATTCATTTTTACATTTTACTAAACTTCCCATTCCATTCCTTAAATATGCTCTAAATTTTCCCATCTTCTTTTCGCAGTATACCATGTTGCTTTATGTCGGTATTAATTTTATTACATATATATTTTACACTTATGTAAGTACATCATAAAGTACATACATATCATATGGTGTTAGGTAAACTTTCACAAAGACGAAAACAGGTGATAGTACCATTGATAACTTTGATGATGGGTTAGAAAAAAAAAACAATACCAATGAAAAAAAAAACAAATTGCTTTAGTATTATGAGATGCAAAATCAATATATAAAAAAAAGGGGGCGGTAGCGAGATGGCTGAGGCGTCAGACTTGCGATCAAGTGTTTGCTGGTTCAAACCCCGCCCAGTACACTACCGTCGTAAACCTACCCCTAACACAAGTATTTAGCTTAGCTAGGGGGTTAACAAGAATACTAGTAATGTGTGACCCATGTTGTTAGTATACCTTTTCTTAAAAAGAAAACAAAAAAAAAATTGCTGGCTTAATTTTCTTCTTAGCGATCATTTTTTTCTGACCTGTCATCAAAGTACCAAAGTACCATCGTCTGTCATTTATATGTATATGTATATTTTATTATTTACTAATTACATTCGGGTATAACCTACGAATGTAGTGTACGACGGGGATCATAGAGAGAAACGGTGCTTACTTGAGTCTGTAGGGCGGAGTGTGATATTAAATCTCGTGAAGCCGTCAATTTATACGTTTTAGGGTCCCAGGTGTACTGCTTCTGTCTGTCTGCCACATAACCATTGTACAGAAAAGATTGACAAGTGCGCGGGCAGACTTGACATTCGTGAGTTAGATACAAACTGAAATAATAATAATACAGTAATAATAATTCCACACATCTCACACACGGCCGTCTGATTCCGAACTAAGCAGTATGGTAACCAGACTGCTGATAAACATACTTATATATTTCTATATACATACTTAAAATAGATAAATTACGCTCAGACACAGAACAGATGATCGAACCCAGTACCTCGGCTTAGCATGTCAGTCTTAGTCAGTCAGAAATTTAGTAAAAGTATCTCAGAAGTTTGGATTAACTTAAAAGAAGTAAGGGGATTGTAGATTTCTTTAAAAAACAGTGGTAGAGCCTTGCTTAGGCATAAATGGGTGGGCTCAACCGCTGCGATCCACCAACGAGTGAGGTTTCCGGGGGCCCAGCTCCCCCTCCACTCACGTTCCCAGCTTCTCATTCACCTCTCTTCTTTACCCTCCCCGTATCCCCTATCCCTCATCACCCTCGAAGACTGACAGCAAACTTTCGACTCTTGAGTTGCAAGTGTCCATGGACCGCGGTTGTCACTTACCACCAGATGACCCGTCTGCCTGGGTGTTCGTCTGCCCCCAGTAGTACAAAAAAAAATATTAATATTATGTTAACGAGAATTGGTGTAATCATGTAATACCTTTTCATGCCTTTGCGTGAATTGCCTGACGTTATGACCAGGTCGCACTAGCCATGGCTGATCCAGTGCAGCATTGATAATAAGTTTTATTGACGATTAAGATTAATATCGTATTATTGAAATACGTTATATAATTTGTAGTTAAAATTTAAGGACCATGCTTAGGTTGGTATGGGCAGGCTCGACCTTTAACTCGGTATTATAGAAAATCTATGTGCTTCACCGAGTAAGTGAGTTACCATTTGCCAAACCCTAATTGTATCGATATGTGTATATGAAATATTTAGTCAGTGCAAGCCTGACATACAATTTTAACGATAGCTTCGGTGTTGTGACGACTCGTGGGGATTACACACGATAAAAAAAGAAGCATCCATATTGTAGGAGATCAATCTTGGGCTTACTCTAAGTAGGTTGAGATGAGAGTCTTCATACTGCTATAGTTACTGCACCTGGGCAGGTCGCTCTGCATCCAGGGACCAGAACATCCCACTTCTTTGCCGACTAGGTCCCACACGTACTGTGACGTGCACTGACAAACAAATCAAGACTATTAAAGAAAACTAAAAAGAAATACCAAACAAAAACATCAAGTGGCTTCCTATACACCTTCGCCGGAATGTTGATATTTTTTAACTATTATACAATATTCTGCTTCATCCACATTCTCCCACTTATCTTAATGAACGTATTGAGTTCCTCAACAACTCACATTGCAGGGACCTGAGATCATCAGAGAATTTACAGCTAAAAATACCGCAGCGCTCCACTCAGTTTCCAGACAAGTCCTTTACAGTGCAAGCGGTTAGACTATAGAACAACTTGCCTATGACAATCTGACAAGACAAAACCTCGCACGTATTAAAAAAAAAGAAATAAAGGTAATCGTCCTTTTTTATCTTTATTTATGTATATATGTGTGTGTGCGTGTATGTATGTATTAGGTATATATGTATTTATTATAAGTAACTTAATTTGTTTGTAGTAAACATTTTATTGGTAAACAACAGGCGTTTATAACAATATACGTATCCAGGTTGTGTGGAAGAGATCGCCATGTGTGATAAGACCGCCAATTGTTATACCTAACTATTTGTAACATACAACATATATATATATGGCTTCTCACATAAAAACTTAGAAAATCGGTTAACAAAGACAGGGAGCAAAGATATCTGCGTATATCTAGGTCGGTGGGTAGATTATATAGAGAAAAGTATATTAGTACGTGTGGCATAAAAGTAAAATCAGTTCAACATACTGTTTTCCAGCATTCAAAACCAAACAAATTGTGCAGAAATAGCTTGCTATTCTTCCGTTATATATGGCTCTTCTCTTAAAACAATTATAAACAAAAATTAGAGATAGAAAAAGAAACTAAGGAAAAACAAATTACAATATAAAAACAGGTAATATATACATATACATATATATACACATACATACACATACACAAATACGTATACACATATAAATATATGCAATAAACAAGTATTACTGAGATAGGTATTGATTTCGAGTTCGACGAGTTTCTGAAAGACAGCTAAAGCCAGTCGGATATCCTCTGGCAATGCATTCCAAATGCGTGCGGCTTGCACAGTGAACGATTTATCAGAAAACGTTGTAGAGTGAGTTGGTATTTCCAACGTCAGATTTTCTGATGATCTCAAGCACCTATTGTGTGTGTCACGTATAAATGAGAAACGTTGTTTTAGGTAGATAGGGGTAGATGGGTGAAACAAGAAATATTACAGTAAAGAAAGGATATGAGTATTCCGGCGAAGGCGAATCGGAAGCCACTTGAGTTTAGTGCGGAATTGTGAGATATGATCATATCTGCGTAAACCGTATATGAATCTTATACTGAAATTCTGAAGTCTCTCAAGTTTATCTTCATTTTTTGAGAGAAGTTGGTCTTCATTGAGATCCAGATAGCTGACGTCGGCATAGTCAAGAATGGGAAGAAGAATAGATTGTACGAGTTCAATTTTAGTAGATGTTGGAAGAAAATTACGTAACCTTCTTAGAGAAGCTGCAGATTCAAAGATTTTACAGCTGACATTTTTGATCTGGATACTCCATGAGAGGGTTTTATCGATGTATATCCCTAAGCTCTTGACGCTGTCGCTTACAGGAATGGTAACGCCTTCAAATGAGATTTGCGAAAGTATTGAGTTGTTAATCTTAGCAATATATCTTGGGCTACCGACAATTACTGCTTGAGTCTTCTTAGGGTTAACTTTGAGTCTAAACATGCTGGCCCACTTGCCTATAGTAGATAAATCTTTATTGATGGTATCAATGCCATGGGGCACCATGTCAAAATTGGCTTGACAGTATATTTGCAAATCGTCTGCATAAAGGTGGTAGGAAGAGAAGAGATTGTTTTGTTTGTTGATATTACTACAGATTTTCGAATTTAATTCGCAAAAATTTTATTATTAATTAATTTATTATTCCAGTAATATAAGTCAAAATTAATTAAAAGCATGACTTAAAAGTCTCTTCTACAGTCAAGTCATTATCTTCAATTAGCTGAACAAATGTTATTAGATTAACCTAGCTAAGCGATCGCCTTTTTATAAAAGAAAACTGATACGAGTATACCACAGTACATCCGTCAAGAAGCTGTAATGCCACAGACAGACACACATATGATACTTATATCAGCTTACTTTTTGTGTCAGGAGCTAAAATTAATTTCCTAGAATGTAGTTATCTAAAATAGAAAAAATTAAAAAACACTTACAAAATTTGTGCTATAGTTACTCTGTGTTGTGCAAGGGTCATCAGCATTGCTAATCATTACATACTGGTCCACCTTCAGCTTCACATGCAGCGTCTCACCGACGTTCACGTATAATTTGTCTACCAATCCCCCATTGTATACAGCTATCTCTGAAATACAGAAAACTACTAATGCAATAATATACACTATAATCATATACTGCCTTTACTAGGCTTGCCCTCTATTACGTAAAAAAGTAGAACCCTCTGCTTACCCTATTGGGGGATATAGGAGATATATCAGGTCAAGTTAATTAGCTTACTACTGGACATAGGCCTAACCCAGAGAGTACAGTATACGGCTGAATATAAGAGTGAGTGAAATACCTACAAGCAACTCAATCCAGTTGTTAGTCACACATGCTTCATGTCCAACTAACAACTGGATTGAGTTGCTTGCGAAAGTATCAAGTAATTGTGTGTGTGTGTGTGTGTGTGTGTGTGTGTGTGTGTCAAACGTTTTTAAAGCCTCCCGCAACACAGTAATTATAGGGATAATTAATGTGTCCTTATTTTATATAAAAAAAATAGTGTTTACACAAACGTATTTCAAAATAAATCTTTTACCTATGTATATTTAGGACAATCAAGCGAAAATTAACAAAATATTTTAGAATTACTCCATTATGTTAGTATAGTAAATACTTACAAACCAGTGTTGGTGTGCTTTACCTAATCTGGGTGAGACAATCTGACAATTATGGAGCTATGTTTACTGTACAGCGTGGAGATGTATCCATCGCCTATAAATCGGACAGTACCACCGCTCATCTTAAACAGCTTTTAGTCTAAATTAAATGTTCTACTGTATTCAGGAATGGGGTCACTTTTGTACCCTTTACAAAACAAGATCGAAACCACCGTTTAGCCGTTAATACTTTTTTCTTTCCAAATCCACTAAAGAGGTATCGGCGAAGCCAGCATAGGATTAAGAAGCTGAATGCCAATCTAATGATATTACCCGTAAAAGGCTCCTTCGCATAGTGGATATAGAGATGATATCCAGGTGGTATTTCACTCGTAGTGGTATCTAGATCTTCTTGCGTATGCTGCAATGTCACTGAGTAGCCTTTAAATCTGGAGGCTTCAGTACTCAGGGTCTTGGGGCTTATCGTGTAACAGCGACCTTTTGCGAAACCCATAGTTGGTGTTATTTCTATATCTGTTGAAATATAATGTATTACACAAGAAATAATTAAAATTAATAAAAAAATGTTAACAATTAACTTCCTTTAAATTTTTATCCTCAAAGAAACTTTCTCGAAATTTTATATTTAATATCACTCACTATTAAGACAATTGAAACGACTCCTCGTGTGTCAAAATCCATTATCCTTCTAGACATCTGCATCATAAACATGACAAGAAAAGAATGATTGTTTGTTTATAACACTACTCAACCGATCCTCTTGAAATTTTACAAAATCGATTGTTCAATTTGCTGTTAATTAGAGATAGAACATGACTATTATATTATAAATAATATCTTACTTCTTGGGTGTCCATCGAGACCAGCAGCAACAAATACATCGGTTTGATTGAACGTGATGTCATCCCAGAGATCATCCAAACTGGTATTTTCAAAGTCAAAATCTTCCCAAGCTGATGTGTAAAGTGGGTGGGCAACCAGATTGTAGTCCTATATGTCAGAATTAGATCAATTACCTAAATTTGAAGAGGCTTACGTTTGATGGCTGGAGACTGGACGCCGCCTAATTGAGATTTAAAAGAAGGTGGTGCCAGGGATTTTGCAAGAGGAATCTGTATGTCTTAATAAGGCTGTTCCCAGATTCTTCCTATTTTAGATGCAGTATGGCACACCATGTGCTTTTAGTTGGTCCGATTCCGACACACCGTCTCACCGAAAACCCCTGGGATGTGACGGCCCGAGGGGGTTTCCACATGTTGAAAAAAAAAAAAAGAGTGATACCGAATGCAGTTCTCCTCGACTCGTTGTGTTGTGATATGTGCTGTCTTTGCAGCCCTAACTACTACTATTTATTGTATATGAGTACAATTAATGTCACCTTGACGAAGCATACATGCACTTAAAAAAATAAATTAAAAACCTTACAAAAACACAACAAGGCCATAACAAATAAATCGTACTTAATGACAAATAGCAAAGTTCTTTGTGTCCGTTGATTGAATGTTTCTCAAGCCCTCCGCGGCACAGGAATTATTCCTGAATGCGGGAGTTGTCTTTAGAAAAAGAGACAGAATAGATACAGTAAACATCTATTATCTCATAACAGTTAAATATATACATATATACTTATACATACATATGCTCACACCTGTAACCCTGTCGGTAGAACAAAAAACTGACTTGTCAATCGTCACATTACACACTCTGAGTACCCTCAGAGTTGTAGCAAACTTTTTACTAATTTTTTACTAACTGGGATAGACCGATTGCGGGTGTAGTGTCGATATGTGTAAACTAAATATTATGGAGAAATAGGAAGTGTATGTTTGTGTTTAACCGACATAGGACAAATTAGATAGGTATGTACGTAAGTATGTATACAAATGACAAAATTTGTGTAGATTTTAATAGTGTAATTTGTCTTTTCTATAAAATTATATATTTATGTTGTCACTATCAAAAGCTTGAAGTCCAATCTCCTATTATTTGGGACCAAGAGGGGTGTCGCCTTGTTGATCATTATACAGCAGGTGCATTTAAATAACAAGTAAATAAATATTTCTTACAAGCATTTTACCAAACTTGTACGGTGGATCTCTGCAAAATGTGACGCTTGGGTACAAGAGCGTCTTGTTAAAATCAAAGTGTGTGTAAGTCGTTACCGGTATGTCAATCAGTTTCCTCACACATGCTGAAATCTAGAAAAAATATTCGAATTTAATGGTTTTTCTCGATATTGCTGAATCAAATTTTATTTATTTATAAAGCACCGTAATTCTGACTTGGGTTCACGTTCAATTAAGCAGTTGTACGTTCGAATCACACTTAAAACACTATCCTATCCATCTGAACCTGGAGAGACTTATACACAGCTTCTCCCTCTTGACCGCATTCAACGGAGAGCGACTCGCATCATCGACTGCCAAGATATTTCTGATCGGCTTGACACCTTGGCGTTGCGTAGAGATGTAGCTTCACTCTGCATTCTCTATCGCTTGTATCATGGGGAGTGTTCAGAGAGAGAGTTGTTCGGACTTATACCGGCTGCAGGTTTCCGCCATCGTCATACGTGGCAAAATATCCATCCCCGTCACCTGGACGATTGGCACTCCACCACTGTGCGCTTCTCCAGAAGCTTTTGCCTCCCACAACCAGCTTATGGAACAAATTGTCGCCTGCCTTATTTCCGAACCGATACGACCTTCAAACCTTCAAGAAAAGAGCGTACGTCCTACCTAAAAGGCCGGCAACGCACTTGTGACTCTTGAGTTGCGGGTATCCATGGGCGGCGGTAGTCACTTACCAACAGGTGACCCGTCTGCTCGTTTGCCCCCTATCGCATAAAAAAAGTTGGTCACACATTACTAGTATTTTTTTTATTTAGTATTTAATAGAAATATCATAAAAGTAATTTTATACTTGCTGACACAGAGCGGCTACACAGATAGTCATTATTAAGGTCTTGATAAAGTTTCTGGGACCTCTGATGCACTCAGCGCATTTCTGCTTGATAGTCCATCTTGGTCTCTCCACCTTGTAACAGCATTTATATCAGGATTAGAAAGGCTATTCATAGTACATAGTGTAATTTTTTAAACGAAATTTTGCACTGACTTAGATCATTCTATAGAAGTCTGTATCGACATTCAGTGATTAGTAAACTGATTTATACTTTTGACTGAAATAAAACGTCTACATAAATACACCCGAGTAAAATGGCGTCAGGCAGCCAAACCCTTGTCAATGTACACTGCACCGACCCGGATTAAAAGAGCGGGAAGAATGAGGGAGTAATTGAGAATTTAAACGATTCAATTTCATCCTCCTTGTATTAACTACTTACCTTTTCAGCATCACTCATTTTGAACGTGTTCTTATTTCGATTAATTTTTGCTATCATAATTATTTCCAATACATTTTAACACGACCGAACAAACATCCATTCAGGAGATATATGGTTACACTTTACTGACCATGAAACACTGAAATAGCTTAATTTATGGAGGTCGTAAATTGTATTGTAAATACTTACAGATACTGTTTATTAGAATTTATTAAAAAAATATCAAATATGTACAGTGTAATGTGTATGCATATAAAAAGATATTTGAAAGGATTTGATTGTTTTTGGGTAAAAAAAGAAGTATAAATAGTAGACATTTATAGAGCTGTCAATTTTAATTTGACATTTTCCTAATTAACGTAGTCAAATAGTAATTAACCGCCGTCAATGCACCTTTAAAATTCCTTTTCTCAATACTTTAATTGAGCCGTTGGTCTAGTTTTTAGTGATACAGACTGCTAAGCTGAAGGTCGTGGGTTCGATTCTCACACAGGACAAATGATTGTATGATGTGATGAGCATATGATCATTTATTTTTCTATAACATGTACATATGTATTTGTAAATATATGATCATTTATTTTTCTATAACATGTACATTTGTATGTTCATCAGTGAAGTTATTATTTATCGTAACGTAGAATTACCCTTTAACTCATAAGCATATATTAATGGGATACTTGCGTCTTATTTTGCTGAGTTGATGATGGATTCTATAACTACCATCCATCATCAACTACAAATATCATCCATCGTAGTAGCTTTAAAAATATATGAAGAAGACCTCGAGTTCCTTGGTATTACATGATCATGATTTGGATACAATTGAACCGCTGCACGAGTATATTCTTTCAAATAAATAAAGTTGAAAATCGTTTAACAAACCTTCATAAAGAAATTCATACAGTCAAAAATAGAAGCTTGACGTCATCCGGCCACTTTGGGGATTGATGTGATGGAACAGATGGGAAAATTTGGAGGTATATTGAAAGGTATTCTCCCTTTTAAAAGGGAGTTTGCTTATACAGAGAATCAATCAGACTATGCCACAGCTCTAACAAGTCAGGGTCGCATATCTATAACTCGAACTGTCTGCTGCCTCGAAGTCCGACTCCTCTAACGAATATACTCGTAATACGTGTTAGAGCCATGCTTAGACACAATCCCCCTTCTCTTCTTTCCGCTTCCGGCATACCCCATCCCTCATCAACTTCAAAGGCGGGCAGCGCACTTTCGACTCTTGAGATGTGGGTGTCCATGGACGGCGGTTGTCACTTACCATCAGGTGACCCGTCTGTTCGTCTGTCCCCTATAGTATAAAAAAAAAGGTTACCGGAGACCCAATTCACCCTCTCCCCCCCCCGCGCCTCATACCCTCAGGTGATGTCATTTACCATCAGGTGACTCATCTGTTCATCTGTCTCCCCATGATATAGAATAAAAAAATACAGGACTCGGATTTACGGCACCAGCCAGTTCTTGTTATACCTATAATGCGATCTGGAAATGCGATCCGGAATGGCTTAAGCTATTGCTTATATTCCCCAATGCATCTGTATAAACAATATCACTGTTCTTCCATTCATATCTTCGCTTTCAATATACTAGAAATTTTATTATCCAATTCTGGATGGCGTTAATAGGCTTGACCCTTTGGAGATACCGGCGGGAGTGTAATTATGTTTAATTGCAAAAATGTGTTTATAATTTCAGTTTTAGCTACTGAATCAAACATCATGAAATTGCATTCTCATTGGCTGGGGTAGATAAAAGCATTCCTATAGAATATCTTTCATTTTTATTACGTTGACGTCGAGTCGCGGCCACGTCTACGTGTTCTTCTCTATGATATTTATTACTATGATAATACTTTACGATTTACGATTGTAATACTTTCTTCGATTAATCTCGACGGAGTGTATTTTTTTAAAAGGAACCTAACATGGGGGGATGATGGGAGCTGGTGAGCAAGAACCTGTCCTTGTCCGTTGTCCCGTGGTGAGGCTCGACGTCAAGGTAATAATGCATTTTTCACATATTTCAACATAGTATGTTCTTTTTCACATACGAGTACATTGGTACTAGACCCTCGCCCTTGGTTCCCCTGTATTATTATTCTCTGCTCAGTTCCCAACTTGGGAGCGTGATGTTTTATATTCTATTAATTAACAAAGTAAATACTCCAATAAAAAAATATGTTTTCGAATCTGATTTGTACTTCCACATATTAGCTTTTAAATAAAGGGATAACCTTTAGCTTCATTATATTAGTATAGATTTATAATTACGTTGCCTATAAAGCTAATAATATACGATTATAATTTACTTAGTTCTTACTAAACTATTTTAGTATTGAAATCAAAAATATATAATAATAACACATTGCAACAAAATGCTGTACTGTCATCTAGCTATTCTTTTTAAAACTAAGAACATAACACAACAATCTAGAACTTTAGAGCTTTATAAGTTATAAGTTAGATTACAACAGATGGCGGTATTGTAAATAAAACTCTTCATAGCTTTAAGCGTTTATTAAAGTTAATATTTACATATTACACCTAACGTGTAAATTCTAAACTAGATTAGCTTATGATATCACTTTTAAGGCACAAACCACTAAGTACGAATAACAATTTAGTCGAAATCACAATAAATAAATTGGTAACACAATTTTGTTACGGAATGTATGGCTGTACATTTTAGCTTATGTTTAGGTATCTCCGCGTAAAGCAAATAGAAAAAGCAGTATTTTTTTCTAGCTATAAATATTTTGTCTTTCTTTATCTGTTAGAAGGTATTAAGGATACATCTTTGTGATTATTCTTCTATAATATAATGAATTTTGCATTGGGAAAGTTTGTAATAAATGTTCAACATGAGTGCCGAAAGTAGCGACATCTTGTAATGATATTACGAACAACTCTTAGAACCCGTTTCTCTTTCGCGGAAAAAAATATTTTCATACAACTATCATGTTAACATTTGAGTCGACAATTAGAACAAATTAATACTTAGTGAAATTATTATTGAAGAGGGGAGTCATTGTTTGAAATAGTTTCAATATAATGCTAGCGAAAATATCAAAAGTATATATTAAACACTGGGTTGGTCACCTAAATTAAATTGAATGTTAAATCCATTTTGTTTTTAGTAAGCGTTCTACAAGAATTACGCAAGTAGGATATTTGGATTGTGAAACAAATATATTCTAGCATAAATATACAAATAAAGACTAGCTTAACAGCGGTTAAAAAGACTGGATAAAGTCATAAAGTGCAAATGATGTGCAGTTATAAAATACTGTGCGTAGTTACGTAGGTATTATTTTATAAGTTTTTAAAAGTGGTCACTTTATTCAATTTCTAATCAGTACTTACTAATACGTACATTTAAAAAAGGCAAACGTGATAGCATCCATTTTGTAGTACACCTACTCACGAACTTTCAAAAAATTAACTTTCAAATCGACTTAATAAGCAAATCTGTATACATAATGATATGTAATTGATATTTAAAGTGAAGTTCTAATGTTTTAACTTTTGTATAGATATTTAACATCTTGAAGATAATATGTAATTTTTGCTTGTTGGCGTTTGTATCTCTACTAACGCTTATTATGTTACATATTTGCGTACACATATTATTAAAGTGCAGTAGTATAATTAAATACGTACTTAATTATACATATTAACAGGAAACTGTTTTTTTTTTAGCAAAGTACGTATTTTTTAAGACATGTTGTAAGACTGTTTTATCACATTTGCTAAAGCAAGACTGATTTTTTTTTTACCAATTCTACGTAAATGGTTTTTGTATAATATATTTAAAAAAAAACAGAGCATCTATGTGTAACAAGTACTCTCTATTATTAAAATAGATAACCATGAAAACTGTTTTGTTAATTGATTGTATTTTCAATTTATGCCTAATTCAAGACTAAGTCCATTTGATGATTATAATTTTATTGAACCTCTTTCTTCGGAATGTTTTAAAGCAGTAAAAAGTACGTAATAAATACATTTAAATCACAAGAGACGTGACCCAACTCAATAAAGTTAAAGTTATAACTGACAAGGGGAACGCTACATTACCAGAGTTAGGCTTTATTTTAGATACAATTGTATTCGTCGCATTCTTAATCTTATTCACGAATTTATCCAAAATATCTGATCTAGGCGTAATATCACAAGCAGTATGGCTTATAGCATCTACTACGGGTGCTGAAAATATCCTAAAGTTGACATCGTCAAGGTCCAATTTTCCGTACATCCAAATAGGCATTCGATTAGACAGAATCCATAAATTATCTTTGTAATCGACTTTGATGTCAGTTGGATATATCATAGTGACTTCGTTCATGTAGATTCTACCCTGGTTCTTCATTAAATACTCCTTATTGGACGTTTTCCAGCAGGCAACAGCATTTAAGTTCACCAGAGAGTAGAAAAGTACTCCAGTTTTTTGGTCTACGAAAGACACGCTGGATTGTGCATTTGGCCCTCGACTTCCCAATAATTTAAAAGCGTGGAAATTACTTTCAGCGAGAGATTGATTCCTCAAATATTCTGTGGAGACCGCGAACTCATCGTAACTGGCCATGGGATGGAAGTACAGGGTACTATAGTTGTCAGGGTTAGGGGCTGAAAGTCCTAACCCAAATAAAGCATCAGTCCAGCTAAAGTTGTGTCCTTTAACACTGAAATCGCAAGCCAATGGATCAGGATGGAAGAAATGGTGGGTAATTCTCCAAGATTCATTCTTTTCCCAGGAGTATACCACAAGACCTGGTTTACCTAAATCTCCTACGTAGGCATAAGTATTCTCGCAATCCATATCTTCAACTGCAATATTTGCGAAACCTGAATCTTCTTTAACCTGATCGTCCGGTAAGACGTACTTTCGGAGTAAATTATCAGTCTTCAGGTCGTAGACGATTATCGAAGGGGGATACTTAGTAGTATTGTTCTCCAAGTTGCCGATTTTACCGTTATCCACCACCCACAGACGACCGCATCGGTCAGCTCTGACACGGAAAGGAGATATGATTTCTGAAGGTTTGCCGTCAGTACCGATGGAGTGCGCTGCCCAGCTGGGGTATGGGATGAGCTTGGGTGACGTTGTTGAGTTATCTGAAATAGAACAATTATAGGGAATTAATAAAACTTCTGATAATTATTGGTTATCATATTTTAAGTCTGGTTCGCTGGTATCGCGGATCTTCAGATTGAATCCACATCGTGGCTTACCAACTTTGCAGACAAACGTTCTATTCCTTTTAAAGTAAGCATTTACTAGTGCCCAGGTGCACATTTCATGAAACTGGTTGGACTACTGACTTGCAATACCTCAATCAAAATTTTGGTCATTTATAAACCAGTTTAAAAGCTATTGAGCTACATACATATATTCAAGATCTTGATACTTCAAAGCTTGTTGTCATGGTTGTCATGGACCTAGTTCAGTCCATTCATTCTTCCTCATATGCGTCACTTAACGAGGTAAAATCTTGATAAATTGGAGCAAACAAAAATTAAGTACACGTTACTTGTTCAGATTTATAAAAGACAAACACTAAGAGGAAGTTATTCCAAATTGTTCTTGGTATCCATTATTGTCATATTATTAATTCGATTTTATTTAATAAATGATCGATTCCAATAATTGGGTGGCATAAAAGTTACAACAAACATTTTTTTTTTCTCATGATTATGTAAAACAGTTGCTTTTTTGTTTTAGTTTAGTTACATAAATGTTATTCAAGTTAATGTCGACTCTACTTCAGTCGTGCGTACGAAACGGCTTGCCCCATCAAGCCTATTGGGGCACTTTGGGAATGAAATGAGAAAGTTAGAGTGTATCTTCTTTCCTAGCCTTATTATTCCCATGTCTATTGGGGGTGGCTTAGTCCGGCAGACATTGCCTGTATATCCGCTTATTAAGTAATATTTAGTATTTCGCTTATTCCGCGGAACGACTGCATCTGACCTCCAACACTGAGGGCAAACTTAATTCAGTCAGGAATCTTAAGGGCAGGACTGAACTACTCAATATAGACTGTTATAGATGTTTATGACAACAGTGTATGAAATGGAAAAGGTCCCTTTAAGGAGAGTTAGAGTGTACTGTTACTCGAACTGACTGTTGCCGGAACAAAGGAACACTAACGTCGGTTACTTGTATAAGTAGTTTTTTCAAAAAGTCAATTATTTACTCAAAATAATAATTGAAATATTTTATTAAACTTTTACTGCTAATGTAGCTTAGATACATTAGAAGATATAGTGTAATTTAGTATAAAAATAAACCAGAAATAGGCGAACATAATAATGCCGTTAGTATTCTTTTTCGTAAATTACATTATAAAAGATACACACGCACGAAGTTGCGAGTGACTTTTAGAATTTAGTCTATGAATTGGACCAGCCTAGTTATGTCGTGTGTTTTGGCAATTTAAACATACAAAGTCCTAAAAAAATAATTTATTAGATTAAAGGTTAATTGCGTTTCATTAGCCGCACCCCTTAAAAGCTGGTGTTTTTAAGGGGTGCGGTAATGATACAATATGGTTTACATAATACAATTGTAATATCATTTAATGTTGTTTTGGGTTTACACAAAAGACATACATATCTGATCAAATAGAACCACATTAAGTCTCTGGTAATCCCTTTTTGTAAATTAATGCATGAGTCAGCCTTTTTGGTAGCTTCGGAGTAATGTTTTCACGTTGTATAGATAGAATACAAAGTAGTGACTCATAGCGAACTTTTTCTGTGTACTAAATGTTCTAGGAAAAGGTACCTTTCTAAAAAGCGTTGTCTCATAGGAAAGTCTCATATCAATCTCAAATCTATGCGTAGTGTTTTGCTGTAACCATTTAGGAGTTGATATAGTTTTTTTTTTATGCTATAGGAAGCAAACGAGTAGACGGGACGGGAGATGGTAAGAAGACCACCTGCAACTCAAGAGTCACACGTTCGAGTACGCTCTTTTCTTTAAGGTTTGAAGGTCTTATCGGTCTGGATATACGGCAGACGATAATTTGTTTTAAAGGCTGTTTGTGCGAGGCAAAAGTGGATGTGGAGAGCCAATCATCCAGGGTGGGGATGGAAGTTTTGTTAGACGATGCCAGTTAAGCACCATTTAATGTGTAAGGCGTCCTAATTTACATTGCTTTTTGCTTTTTGATGAGGTAGGTGGACTATAGATCAGGCGTTTCCGATTCGTTCCAAGCAAAAATTGTATGTTATAGATGAACCTTGTAATGTTTACAATAACTCTTACTTTGGGCTTCTAAGATAAATCATTTAATTAAAAAAAAACTGTTTAGTCTTTTTATAGCACACGAGCCAAGGGACACCTGACAGTAAGTGTCAACCGCTACCCATGGACACCTGCAACTCGAGTTGCAAGTGCGCTGCCGCCTTTGAGGGTGATGAGAGGGAGGATGAGGGGAGAGGACAGAGAAGAATTGGGGGTGTTACTCCATTCAAGATAAGGTCAAGTCCAGATATAAATCTAAATTCGTTTAAGCCATTCCTTTCAATACCTGTCAAGTCTGACTTGAAAGAGTCATGGTTTTTGCTGTAGTAAAACATATTAATATATTTTTTATGCTTCTTAGAGGCACATGATGTGTAGGTACTGTTCCAGGTGTTGGCAGTGTCCGTTTTATGTAACGTATAACAAATAAACGTACTCTAAGATTTACAAGTAAGGTTGTGAGCGTATCTCGACACTCGATTAATTAACACGATAATTGAGGAACTTGACGATCTTGTCTGTTTTGCAACAAACTAAGATTAACATTAGTAGTAGTAGTCTCTACGTACGTATTTTATAAACTTATTTTAGTAGTGGTAGAGCCATGCTTAGGCACTAATGGGCCGGCTCGACCGGTGCGATACCACGGCCTCACAGAAAACCGGTTGTGAAGTAACGCTTGAGTTGCATTTCCCCGAATTGATTGAGGTTTCCGGAGGCCCACTTCCCCCTCCCCCCTTTTCTCTCCCCTCATCTCCTTTTTCCTCTTTCCCATCTCCTCATCCCTCCCCTCTTCTTTCCGCTCCCTGCATCCCCCATCCCTCATCACCCTCAAAGGCGGGCAGCGCACTTGCGACTCTTGAGTTGCAAGTGTCCATGGACGGCGGTGTCACTTACCATCAGGTGATCCGTCTGTTCGTCTGTCCCCTATAGTATAAAAAAAAAAATGTTTAGTGCGTAAACACTTATTCTACCTGAAACCCCAAAAATTAAAATCTGCAATCAATTCTCAAGTTGGTCCCTCAAGTTGGCATGTACCCTAATAAAAAAATAAAGTCGAGTCTGTGGTGGCATACTATGGGCCTGGTTTTCAATCAGTTGATAGTTTGATAATTCTAGCTTTCATGATACTCATTTCGCGATTTCAAACTAAAAAAAAATTACTGTCACGCAACTGTCAACACAAATCATCGGCCAATTAAAAATCACCAGTGCGCGATAGTTTTACTATCATTTTACAGTACTACTAAAATAGTTGATACAATTAATAAAAACGCAAAGATTTTTGTCACTGTGACTATTTTTACGACAATTGTATCGTTAATATGCATTTAACAACGCTATGTTTCCTTAAACTGAACAATACAGTTTCACAACTTAGGACACGTTTTTTTTTTTATACTATAGAGGGACAGACGAACAGACGGGTTACCTGATGGTAAGTGACAACCGCCGTCCATGGACACCCGCTTCTCAAGAGTCGCAAGTGCGCTGCCCGCCTTTGAGGGTGATGAGGGATGGGGGATGCAGGGAGCGGAAAGAAGAGAGGGGGATGAGGAGAAAGGAGATGAGGGGAGAGGATAGGGGAGAGGAGGAGTTGGGCCTCCGGAAACCTCACTCATTTCGGGGAAATGCAACGCAAGCGTTACTTCACAACCGGTTTTCTGTGAGGCCGTGGTATCGCACCGGTCGAGCCGGCCCATTCGTGCTTAAGCATGGCTCTAAGACTGTTTAAAAAAAAAACTTAGTAAGTTATGCATTGTTATTGAAGACTATTTGATTTCCGAATAAAATAAAAAAACAATACACTGTGTACTGTGCATCCAAGTGTAGTAATAAAATGTATGTCACAAATTTGACGAAGACCAAGTTTCACCTTTATACTCCTGATTATATTTTAAATAACGATATGCAGTCTAGAAAAAAAAAACAATAAAAATTAATCATCCGGTATTATTAGCAACTTTTCATCACAATTATCATTTATGAAAGCTGTCAACGTCACAACGGTATTTTTATATCGCGGTTATAGAAGTCTAGCTTTATGGTAATATTTCTAGTTTAGTTATGCGTCCAAAAAAATCCAAATACAAATTTCGCACAAAGTAATACCTGCAGACAGTGAGCGTTTAATACTACGACTTTGAAATGAAAGTAGAAACATTAAAAGTCACGAGTAACGGCTCATAAAGCACCGCTTTTATAATTGCATCTCGTTGAGAGGTTTGGCCAGCGAAATTATCACACCGACCGACGGAGCACGCTTTGGCATGTATTTGACAGAAAACCGGGTGTTAAATAATGTTTGCATTGTGGAGCGAGTGAGTGAGGATACCGTAGGCCCACACCCTTTCCTCTTTTCCTTCCCATCTTTCCCCTACCCATTTCCCATCCCTTCTTTCTCGTCCTCCCTTAACCCCTACCCTTTTCTTTTTCCGTCCTCTTTCCCATCTCCTCATCCTCTCTTTCCTCTTTCTCCTACCCGCAGCACTCATCACCCACAAAGGAGAGCACTTCCCTAACTGCATCAGCCAGTATCGGAATCCTTAGCGTCGATATATCAAGCGAAGTCCAGTTTCGCGGTCACTTAGAGAGTAAGGCTATATTAGCCTCGAAGAAGCTTGGTGTGCTAAACAGATCGAGACAGTATTTTACTCCGGCCCACCGCCTGCAACATTATAAGGCGCAGGTTCGGCCGCACATGGAATACTGTTCTCATCTCTATGCAGGTGCACCCCAGTACCAGCTTCTCCCTCTTGATCGCAAGCAACGGAGAGCCATTCGCATCATCAACTGCCAAGATATCTCTGATCGACTTGACACCTTGGCGTTGCGTAGAGATGTAGCTTCACTCTGCATCCTCTATCGCTTGTATCATGGGGAGTGTCCAGAGGAATTGTTCGGACTTATACCGGCTGCTGGTTTCCGCCATCGTCCTACGCGACAAAATATCCATCCCCATCACCTGGACGATTGGCATTCCACCACTGTACGCTTCTCCAGTAGCTTTTTGCCTCGCACAACCAGCTTATGGAACAAATTGTCGCCTGCCGTATTTCCGAACCGATGCGACCTTCAAACCTTCAAGAAAAGAGCGTACTCCTACCTAAAAGGCCGGCAACGCACTTGTGACTCTTGAGTTGCGGGTGTCCATGGGCGGCGGCGGCGGTAGTCATTTACCATCAGGTGACCCGCCTGCTCATTTGCCCCCTATCGCATAAAAAAAAGGAGGGCAGCGAACTTACGACTCTAGAATAGCAGGTGTCTATGGACGGCGGTTGTCACTTACTGACAGACAGACCAAGGTTTATTAAACACCTACATCTTGCCAATTAATCTATGGTCCCGCTGACGTAATAGGAGGCAAGCCTCTTGCCGTCGTCCGGGCACTACATGACTGTATATAAACTGTCTGATAGATAACAGTCCAATCCCTTTGTCTCCTCTTACGACACCCAATGAGATGGTTTACCAATATTCTGGTCAACCAAAACCCACACGGCAATCTAAATACTTTCAGTATTTATTAAAGAATAATATAAGAATTAAAACCGCACGCTACGACTTTGATGAGCGGAGCAGGAGCAGACCATAAACGCAAGTAACACTGCGGAACAGCTAATACTATATAAATAAATAATACATTTTCTGTAATCGATAGTGCAAAGCAAATATCTATTTGAATGTGTAAATGTTCTCTACGTGTCGCTCATACAGCTAAAAAATGATTTATTTATCTACAACTCCACGTGGTATATGTATCATCCGAGACCAAATAAAAGATTACTCGTAGCTATTTATTTGTTTGTTGTACAAAGAATGAGAGATCGGGAGAGATATTCGACGTGTTAGCTCCACGAGTAAAAAAAGCGGTGATGGTTAAAGTATTACCGACCTCACAGTAAACCGATTGTGAAGCAATGCTTACGTTGTTTCGGTGAATGCGTGATTTTCCCGAAAGCCTAACTCAAACATACTAGCAGCCCTCGGGCAGGGCAGTGACACCCTTACGACTCTTGAGTTGCAGGCGTCAATGAGCGGCAGTAGTCACTTACTATCAGATGACTCGTCCGCTCGGTTGCCCTCTAAACTGTATAAAAAAGACCTTTCATTAAGAAAAAAAGTACCGTTTCTAACGAATTAAAATGTTCTCCAATTATCGCCAGTAAACTTAGTTTTAAATAAATAGATATGATAAAGAACAACAGACTGGTGTTCATTACCTCCGAATTACGTTGTTTTTATTTTCTGTAGTGTCATAGAAAGCATGCGAACCCATTCATATTAATGTATTAAAATGAACAATCCTTACTTTTACTTAACACATACATACATCGTAACAACTAAAAATATTTAGTATAATAAAATGGTTCGCGCATGAACTAGTACTTTGTGTTTTAATTAATTAAATGGTAGTTTCCTTCATATATCAAGGTGCTTTATTAGTCATGCTAATACACATTCGTGCAATATATATTTAGCAAACGAACTGCTTCATATTATATTAAGAATAATTATATTTCTTTGTTATGTATTTGAGTTGCTCAAACTTATAGAAGCGCTTTGCTTAACAAATCTTTAAACAGTAAGACGAACCATAGAACTGATTTTTAGTCGCTATTTGTAATTTACATTAAAAATAGTATCTCTGTACATATATAATCACCGATATCAATGTTATGGTCCACTTGAATATGCTGTATTTTTCTTCCCTTAATATTTGATATGCTACAAATAGAAATTAGACAAAACTGGACTACAACTCATACAAATTAAAAGAAAATAAAATTGATTCGCATTACGAAGATATCGCTTAGTATGTATTTTCATCGATTAATTTTACACCTGAGGGAGAATGTTTCCTAACAATTGAAATCTAAGGTACCTTAACTTTTGAATTCAGAAAGGATTTTGAAATAGATTTGAAATCGATTCATAAATGAAGAAGATATCGACTAACATACAAATTCAATCGATTTGATCCTGTTCTTATTTGAAGTCTGTTAAAACATAGGGGAGTAACGTCCGGATCAACATCACTTAATATACTTAACACATACTTTTTACTACTTTTACCATCTTGTGCTATTTTCTTTACTTTGTAGATATTCTAAGTTCAAAATAAATGGAGACAAAAAAATTAACTTACTTTCGCATTTATAATACTAGCTATTGCCCGCGACTTCGTTCACGTGGTTGAACCGTCAATTTTGCGGCATAAAAATTAGTCTATGTGCTAAATCTGTGGCTATTTCCAACTATACAAATCTATTAAAATCCATCAAGAACCGCTCAGACGTTCTGGAGTGATTAATTTAATACATACATCCAAAGTATCGCATTAATTTATAATTGTAGTGAGACAAAGTTAGGAAGCTAGAATTACTCACCTTTCAGGTTAATATAGTTTAAGCTTGCGGGCACTCCAGTCCTCCACCTAGGAACGGTTATAAACAGTCTGTCTTCATATATCTCCAATCCCATGGGAATGTTATTCTGTGGTATGAAAGTCTTGCTGTCCAGGGCTTGCTGACGGGCCTCTGGAGTCGGAAATTCGTAGTCAATTTGCTTCCATTCGTAGACTATGTGCAGTTGGTCCATACACATACAGAGGTACACCAGCTGCAGCAAGAGGAGGGTCTTCAAAGCCCTCATTTTGGAAAACTGTAAAGAGAAAAATAATTTATTTAACATTGAGAAGTTCTGCTGATGAGGCTATAACTGTAAATAGTAAGATTGCAACAGAAAAGCTCATAAAGATAGTGGTAGAGCCATGCTTAAGCAAGAATGAGCCGGCTCGACCGGTGCGATACCACGGCCTCACAGAAAACCGGTTGTAAAGTAACGCTTGCGTTGCACTTCCACGAAATTAGTAAGGTTTACGGAGGCCCAACTCCCCCTGTCCTCCTTTCTTTTCCCTCATCATCCCTCTCTTCTTTCCCATCCCCGTATCCGACAATCCCATATTACCCTCAAAGGCGAGCAGTGCACTTACGACTCTTGTGTAAATGACTGAACTGAATTTGTGTACTGAGAAGGATTTCAACCCGGTAGCACTAAATAGTTAATTCGACGCCTTAACTAAAACTTTAGGCTCGCATCGCCTAATTAACTATAGGGGTTTCTTAGCAAAAGTTAAAATGTGAAGATTAGATACCAATAATTTAATTATTTTATCACTAACATACATATAATGTACAGTTACTATATGATCAGGTTATGAGATTCTCTCTACGGCCACACCAAACCGCAATATGATTTCAGTGGTTGTGACTGGTGAAATTATGGTACGAGTAGATTGATAAGTTGTGACCAGAAGTTTAAAATATGTCTTACAATTTAATTAAATGCGTCTTTATTCATTCCATCAGTTAGTACAGAAACACATCAAGGCGTAAAATCCTATTAAAATGATTAAAATTTGTAGCTACATGCTTTCGTATCTTCACGGTTATTTGCACTTACACACAATACTTGGACAGGCCAATGTCGTGCCTAATAAAAAATATGCGTATCTAGTATTACGTTTCAGATTTATCAGTAGAGGTGGATTTGGAAAGAATTCCATTCATTTATTTTATATTATATACTAATGATTGCGCATATAGTATTGTAGGATTAGCTATTCATATACGCCATAATTATTTATTAGTTATTAGACCAACTGATGACTATATCAGTCTAGTTATTTACAATATTCTTGATTATAAGCCGTCTACAAAGGAGTATACTCCTGCGGTGGCCCCATTGTATCCAAATCAGGATTATGTTAATCGTGTAAATTTAGAAAAAGTTTTTAAATTGCACCTTTTTACGATTTGAAGTAATGTGCAAAGAAATTGGCAGTTATCAACTTTAAATCATTTAAAAGTCAATTATTTAAAAAGCTATTTGTGTACCAGGTACCCCGTTTATGGCAATATTACACTTCTCATAAAGAAAACGAAACAGTAGTGCAAGCACTATTTAGGCGACATTTAAATAAAAAAGAGGACGCATTAAAACATAAATAGCTGGCAGTTTAGTCTATCCAATGGTGTACCACATTTTCAAATTCATTTTCTAATAATTCATTCAATAAATGATTGTAGAGATTGTTTTCAATGTGTATTCAGAATTTTTGCATTTCATCACAATTTTTTTGCAAAAGATATAGTATTTTTTGACATCCTAGCAAAGACATTTTTTCCTAACAAATATGGCTGCCTCGCCCACGAAAGCCGCCCAAGTATTTAGGGTATAGTCAGCGTGTTGTTGAAGCGTTTGGAGCCGCATGTGGTATCCTAAGCACATTTAACTGGAATCATATAACTGTTAACTCATTTTTATGCAGGACAATACCAGGGCTGATACCGCACACATTGTAAATAAGTGAGAGAACCTGCTCCGGAGACGCTTGGCCAGCTTAAAATAGCTTTACAAGAACAGTGGGATTACATCCCACAAGGTTGTGACTCTCATCCGTTCCATGAGGAACAGCATGGAAACAGTCATTAGTGCTCGAGGAAGAAATACGAGATACAGAATAAACTTTTATTAAACATTTCTTTTTGTTTTACATCCTCGTTTCTAAAATTTTACAAATTCTTCTTCAAGGGTAAAAACACCTGTCAAACAAAACACGATTGCTAAATTAATCTAATTTTAATTTGAAATATTAATATTCGTTGAAAGATACTTTATAATATCCCCAAGTAACTGTAAAAGAATGCATAAAACTCATACAAAATCAAATTTCAGAAGTGTTTCGATTTTTTTTTCATGAGGAGTGTAAAAGCGTTTGAACCCTACCAATGGTTGCAAATCATCATATGTATAACTATCTGCAATAGAGGTGCCTAAATTCCCTTAATCATGAGCAACAGAAAAAAAAGTCGTCCTAAGGTTTACTGGTACCAAACCGACTAAAACCACACGGTGATCTGTCACAAGTGGGTCTATTCCAAGGGACCTGGATATACCCTAGTAGGAATGCTTCCAGGAAACAGGGTTTAGTTGTACCTAGGAATGAGAAGGCAGTTGGATGTTATTATTTACGGTTTATTGACTGACAATGGCAAGTAGATACATTTTGCATAAGTAATAACTTTGTTCTCAACAACAAGGTCAGCGCATAGAAATACTTCTTGAATAATCTATCTAAATTGTACAGAAGCATAGACAGAACCATTATTTTCTTTAATATGAGGTGTAAAATCTCATAAGCAAAAAAAAAAACTTAAAACGCTGTTAACGCAGTGTCCAAACCAGACTCAGGCTAGTATTGCAACCGGTTGTGAAGCAACGCATTTTCCCGAAATGAGCAAAGTTTCCGGAAGCCCAACACCTCCTATCTTTCTTTGCCCTCAAACTTGCGACTCTTGAGCTGCAGGTGTCCATGGTCGGAGGTTGTCACTTACCATCAGGTAACCTGTTAGTCTGTCCCCTATAGTATAAAAAAAAGATCGAGAATGCACACCGCAACATTCATTGAACTCTACAGTTATTACATTATGCTAATCACGTTAACTAAGGCGACTACACATTAGTAATATGGGCCACATATAATGTACTTCCCGGGATTGTTGTTACCCATCTAACTAGCAAATCTTGTGATGTAAGCGGTAATGTTTACTGGATGTGGTTGAAAACCGCGACCGAGTGATCGCAAATTGAACATAGTTATTACGCTACTACAACGCTTATGAATATAATCATTTAAAGCGTAGAGTAGAGCAGAGTTAAGAACAGACCACTAATGCCGTGTTGTTCTCGCTGGAGTAGAACAGGGAAATTCCATCTCTTTGATACCTCTTAGCCTACAGATAAGCGTGAGTGTATGTATCTATGTTTGTATGTACATAAATGCTGTCCGAAAATTGGCTGCAGTCATTGTATACATTGAATACTTTTACCTAAACAAACCAGGGGACGATATGGACATAAAACGCTTATTTCAGACTTACTCCGTATATTTTATAAAGAAATATTGACATAACTTAAATGTTTATTTGCGCACCACATACATACGTAGCTTAAGAATCATAGATTCCTGTGGATATGATACAAAAATCACAGAACTATCTTTGTAATTTTTATATTCTCAAAACATATCACGCTTAACTATATATTTGACCTATTTTTATTATTGATTGTTTTAATAAGTGATCATTTATCTTAGTATCCTGGAGCACTTTACAAACATGAAAACCACAGATACAAAAAACACTCACACTCAGTACAACTATTTATGAATCACACAAGTGATTGTGTCCCCTGTGGAAATCGAACCTTCGACCTCGTCCTCTGGCTCAGCTATTATGGTCCCTAACCAACAAACGAATTGTGACCTCTAGGCACTTACTAGTTCACGTTCATGTTGAGGTCTCTCAATATTAATATAAAGTGCCGTTCAGACGGCCTACATATATCAATAGCTGCAGATATTACATCGAAATGAATGGAGGCCGAGCCTTGATTAAGGTCGATGTGTCAGCCTTGCTACCAGGAAGTGACCGCATATTGGGCCATAAGGACAATCGAGTTATGTAACAAGTATAAAATTATTCTGTTCTGACATTGACATTGGCAGGCACGCGACATTTATTTATTACATTTAAATGATTAAGGAGAATTTATCTTGTGATGACTATCTTATTTACAGACATGTAAATTACAATATTATGCCTTATTCATAGTATTTAAAGTAACACGTTCAGAAATTGCGTGATTACCTGTTTACTTCTTATCTGAACGTATATACCTAGTGTACTAGCCGTCTCCCCGAATGGTCGCTCAATAAACACTCAACTCTCCAGTATAATAATAATTATTCAAATTCGTCTGATGCCAGAGATTAGAGAGTTTAAATATAATATAGCATTAAAAGCAATTTTAATCACAATGAATTGCTACAAGTAATAAAAACGCAACCGTACTTTGACACTGACAGTGCAAAAAATTAAGACTTAATGGTTATTTCTCGACAGCCTCGTATGTATGTACTAGTTAGTAAATAAGTGTGTGTGTACACAGTAGTAGGCAGATACAGTCATTCGTTCTAAGGAAGGGGGTTCTAAAAAGGTGCGAAAACAGCCGGCATTTACAAAAGATTTGTTTCTGCAGAGGAAAGTAGTTAAATTATTTAAGGATGGTAACAATTTGTGCTACACCGAGAAGGTTGAAATATATGATATGAAGATACCTTCTTATCTTCAAGTTTGTTATTATTTTTAATTGCCAAAGAGAATAGAGCTATGTAAAATATATTGTACAATTATTTTACTTATAGACTATATGAATATAGTTACTATTAGAATTAATTCCTGTATTCTTTTTTTCTTTTTTTTTATACTATAGGGGGGCAGACGAACAGACGGGTCACTTGATGATAAGTGACACCGGCGTCCATGGACACTTGCAACTCAAGAGTCGCAAAGTACGCTGCCCGCCTTTGGGGGTGATGAGGGATGGGGGATGCAGGGAGCGGAAAGAAGAGAGGAGGGATGAAAGATCTCCTTTCTCCTCTTTCCCATCTCGAAAGAGGAGAAAGGGATGAGGGGAGAGAAAAGGGGGGAGGGGGAAGTGGGCCTCCGGAAACCTCACTCAATTCGGGGAAATGAAACGAAAGCGTTACATCACAAACGGTTTTCTGTGAGGCCGTGGTATCGCACCGGTCGAGCCGGCCCATTCGTGCCTAAGCATGGCTTTACCACTAGTAGTCGCGGGACACTATAAAAACATTGTAGTAAAGGACACAAATAACACCCAGACTCAGAACAACAATTTGAGGATTACACAAAGTGTAGTACCGTGCGGGAGCTCAGCGCAGGAGCGTAGTGGCATGGTGACCACTTAAACCACTGCGACATCCGTGCGTCAAATTAGTAGTATACATATTTTATTAGTATGTACGTTTTTATATGAACCGATGACGATAATTTACTATGCTACATATCAAAAAACAACTATTTTTTGTTTAATAAATAAGAAAGTAATATTGTAAGATCAAGTAAGAAGTGTGTGTGTGTGTAATGTATATGTATGTGTAGGCATATAAGTGTTTGTATGTGTGTGTGTGCATTTGTGTTGCTGGAATACGAGTTCAGTAGAATGTATGTATGTTAAAATAGAAAAAATTCTAAAAAACTATAAATATTAAAAATAAATATCGACAAATGATTTTTTTTAAAATACTTATAATATTATATGTGGTATTTTATATAATATGTTTTGATTTTAAATAGATTTAAAATAGCTTTGGTTGGCCTTGTAACTATATTGACAATATGCAAAATGACGTTGAAGATGTAAATAATTACAAACACAAGAACAATATAACAGATTCCTCCATAAACATTAGAATTCAATGCGAATGCAGCACTCATAATAAGTACTCTGCCCATTGTTGTTCATGCTTCATGGAATAACGCCTTCTAAGGCTGAGAAATAAAGGCCTTGCATTCAAAATGATACCGTAAAATCGTTAATAAAGTTAGTATGTATTAAATAAAACGTTTATTATAAGGCCTATCTGTTTTAAAAGTTATTGAGACCCTTGCAGTGCACATAGAGGACTAAAAATATTACCTAAGAAATATTCAATCAGGAAGGCTCCCTCTAGCATCGTAAGGGCCTCCTTTCTTTAAATGTTTGTACATACATACGATCACGCCTGTATTTAAGAAGAAGAAAAGAGAAAGGTGGTGTATAGATACCAACTTTTTACTAATTAGAAATTAGGCCAGTAAAAATAGTATCATGCGCATGCAAAGGGCTCACACTTACCGGTTTACTAAAAACGAGGAAATCCACGAATACCTCTCAATGCCAACAATCTTTGAAGAAATCGCAACGATTAAAACTAAATATGCGTTAAGGCTCTCAGTTCACCCAAACCCTCTTGTTACAGAACTTCTTAAGGAAAGTACCTCAAGACTGAAGAGGAAAACTTTATTTTAATGGCCCTGTCAGTGGTTACTGTCAGCATCCTCATGTGAAATCCCCACTCAACAAATCCGATTGTAGTCCTAGATGACTGATTGACGATTAATATAAAAAAAAAAAAGAAATTAGTCCCAATAACGTAATAGGGAGCTAGCCTATTGCCGTCAGTAGGACACTTTACGACTTTATATATACTGTCTGATAATTAACAGTCCAATCTCTTAGTGGCCTTTTACAATGCCTGCGGGAAGAGATGAGAGAACACACTATTAAAATGTATGGTTTGTCTGGAATTCAAATCAGATATTTTCTACATACGATTGCAGTTTCGTTGTTTTTTTCCTAATTTTTTGTTTAAATGTATAGAAATCTGATAAACATATTTACAATTTTTTTACTATAGAATATATATAAGTGCGTCAGTAGACTGAGACGGCGACACGGCCCGCAAAGTTTGTTTAAATTAACAGTTTAGTAAATTTCTAATTATTTCAGTAATAAGGAGTATGAACCTTATATAATAATGTTTTATAGGTTTATTAGCCAAAACAATTGAATTCCTGTGATTAATCCTGTTTTTTACTGACCCTCTAAAGAATTTCAATGTACAATTTCAAGTAATGATATACGGAGCTGAATCGGGGCCACTCACCGTTGGATTGATCCACAAGTTTTAAGTTGCTCAGCGTGCGATAGAGCGTGGGATGGTCGGTGTTTCTAAAGTCGATAGAATTCGAGATTAATTAGTATCAGCTGAAATAGAAGTGGGCCCGATCTTGTCTCCAGGCGGACTGATGGTCGTTGGAGCGGACACATGTTAAATAGAGACAGCGATTAGGCAAGCGTAGTGTAGGGCGCGTCACGATGGACCATAATGGCACGATAACAAATTGATGCGGACTGCGCAAAACTTTGATAGTTGGCGCTCCTTTGCTCCCCGGCCTTCGTCCAGCAGTGGACGACGATAGGCTTAAGATGATGACAATTTCGAGTAGGTAAGAAAAAAAAAATCCGGGTTTACTGAAACTGAACCTGGATGTTTAGTTAATTACTTGTAAAGACTCAATTTAGGAGGAGTAACAAACACAAAGCAAATGAGCTTTTCATTTATCTTGTGGCTGTAATAAGTTAAGCCATGTTATTTATTTTTGTTGAACACTAGGAGTATACAACAAAAAAATATTAACATGGTAGCAATCTGATGAGGATCAGGGTAATTGAAATAAAAACATTGTAAGCAATGATATCTTATGATTGTTGCAAATTTGCATACATTGAGTGCCATTGTTACGTATTCCAATTAGCATCACAATCTGTACGTTGATTTGTCTTTGTGTTGTGATGTCTTTGGACATTTGATTTCACCACACGTACAAGAGTGTAAAACTGTTTACGATGTAAATAGAAAAGATCGAAAACCATTCGAAGTTGCTTTAAAATTTTAAAGAAATGTTGTACGTTGATGCAGTGAAAATAGTGTAAAGTTACTTTTACTAAACTGTTTAAAAACAAATGGCTAGGAGTTCACTTTACACAATTTCTATATGCTTTCGCTTTCTTGTCTAAATATTGTATAAATGATTACTTAAATTAAACAACATACTCCCCTATCGTTACCGCCTTAGGAATGATCCTATCAAACAACGCAATGCACACAAAGAGTGCCCACATTCTAGACACTACATATGTTCTTGTGAATCGCAAAATGTTTTTGTCTGCCAGAGTCGTATTTTCGATTCCTATAGTCTACACGCATTGAAACCATGACCGCTGGCACTGCAGCCATTTTAACTTACCACCAGCCAAATAGGTCATACAAATATTTGCAATAAAATCTAGCGTTTGAAATGTTGCTGTAATCTGAAATTGCCTTTGTAACATATAACGGCGAGAGCGATAAGTTAGCAACAGAGTGGTCATCTACAGAGTTCTCTGGTAGAGGGTTCGTTGCGTAGATTTAAAACCACAACTTTATTTCACACGATCGCTTTTATTATGTATACTACACAGGCTCTGAGCAGAGCTAAAGGTCGATCCAGGTGGGACCGCCCTTTGCTTACCAGTCTTATATTAAATATATAATACTAATCTGTACTACTACGACGTTTTGTTAACTTCACCACCTTAACTGCTTAACTTAACACTCACGCCTATATATCCGAAGGGGTAGCCAGAGTCAGCCACTTCCACAGTACGTCGAAAATAGCAGTGGGAAAAAGGTAGTAGTACAAAATAACAATATCGCTGTTCACCATTCAGTCTCAAGTCGTTGTATCTCTATATAATGAGAGTATTAGCGGTCACGTGTGTTTGCAGCACGCACTGCCGCTAGAGGTCACGACACGTAATAGGTTAGCGCGATGTACTGTTATGGTCGCCACTACATTCAATAATAATTCTTTAATAACAAATATTTATTTAGCTACAATGTAAATAAACATAAGATATTTTTGGGGAAACCCCAACGGTTCATCACCTCACAAGAGAGGGTGAGTTGGTTTGTGGAATGGATTTGAATAAAAACATACGATGTTCCGTCACAAGTGGCTCAATGATTATCAAGGTGATATAATGATATTATAAAGAGGCAGAATTTGATAGTGTAAACGCGCTTATCTCAGGAACTAATAATCCAAAAACGGGTTATCTAATGCTTACAAAGCCTGTTTATTGAAGAAAGCTTAAATACAGGTGAAACTGTGAAGTGCAGTTAACAATTAATATCGTACTTAGTTATGTATATGAAAGAGAAGAACCCTCAAAGGCGGGCAGCGCACTTGCGACTCTTGAGTCGCAAGTGCGCTGCCCGCCTTTGAGGGTGATGAGGGATGAGGGATGCAGGGAGTGGAAAGAAGAGAGGAGGGATGAGGAGATGGGAAAGAGGAGAAAGAAGATGAGGGGATAGAAAAGAGGGGAGGGGGAATTGGGCCTCCGGAAACCTCACTCAATTCGGGGAAATGCAACGCAAGCGTTACTTCACAAACGGTTTTCTGTGAGGCCGTGGTATCGCACCGGTCGGCTCGTGCCTAAGCATGGCTCTACTAACTAAAATTTCAGTGTCCTGAGTGTTTCTCAAGAATATTACTGCTCGTAAAATGTCTATCTATTTAAATATAAGTTTCTAAAAAGGTTTAACCACACTTTGTTGTACTCATAAGTTCAGCATGATTTTATAACTCAGAGAGACGATTATTAATTTATCTTTTTGAATAGATATATACATAAAATTGTAAACATAATGTCCGCACATTACATCACTGCATAGACACTAAAGTTTTATATTGTTTCTATATTAAAACAACTTATTAATCATGTTTTATACTTGATTCCTAAGATAGTAACTTAAATTATACCACAGATATACGAGTTGTTCGTATGTGATACAACCATGACATAACGAACCTGTTATGTTAAGTAACGAGAACGAATATAGGATGAGTGTGTATGAGTTACAAGATAGTGTTCATAATTATACATAAATATTTTTTAAATTAACATAAAATTATTCATATTTTTTATAACACAAAACTAGAAACTTGCGGCAGAGTCCGGTACTGCCCAGATCTGATAAGCCATATTTAGACTATACCAGTTTATTAATAAATGTATTCACAAATATAGACTCCACAATCAATTGTAAAACGTGTATTTTTAAAATAGTTCATAAACGTGATATCCGAATAATTTAATTTTGTAGTGGATAGTAATGTAACAGATCTTTATTGATACTTAATTCGTCTTATTTGAGTGTAGCGTTGACTAGATTCGACTTGACTCACAAAAAATAATTCAATCGATCCATTTGTTGTACTCCGAATCCTCCTTTTTGAAGTCGGTTAAAAGTTTAATATTTATCGATTTGTAACATTCTTATGAATACATATTTTAAAGGAAAACCCGAGTGTTAAATCAATAAATAATATCTATTTATTCTTTCTGAAAAACTGATCTGACCCGAATTCAACACCGTTCAAAAGTTGAGACAACCATGAGTAAATGTTAAAAATACAGTTTTTGCTATGATATAAGTGGACAAACAAACAGACAGGTCACCTGATGGTAAGTGACTACCGCCACCCATAGACACCTACAACTCAAGAGTCAAAAAGTGCGCTGTCCATCTTTGAGGTGGATAGGGAGGGAGCTGAAGGGAAGGGGGTTGAAGGTATGGGAAAGACGAGAAGGGAGATGAGAGTAGGGGAAAGAGGAAGGGTATGAGGGATGGGAAAATATTAGTTAATAGTCGAGGGGAAAGAGGAGAGGGGGAGTTGGGTCTCCGATACCCTCACTTACTCGGCAATACAATGCAAGCATTGTTTGTCTACCGATGATCTATATTCCCTACGTCTACTTCTGTACTACTACTATTAAAGTTCAGATATCTGGATGTTCGTTACTCAATTGCGCCAGAACGGCTGAACGGCTCTGGATGATGATGAAAGCACAGAGATAAGTTGAAAGTTTGAAATAGGACATTAGCTATTTTTAATCATGCATGACTATCAAAATGTTAGGCTTACAATTTCAAAAGTTTCTAGAAATGTTCTTTAATAAAAAATCCCTTTTAAGTGAGTACTGAGAAATGCAGAAAAGTGATATTTAAATAAAACTTTCCTATTTGCTCTACTGCATATATTCCTTGTTTTCAATAGGTAATAAACTCTCACGTCAACAAAGAAGACAGTGTCTTGTTACAAACAGATGTACCCGATAAATTTTCTATTTTTAGCCAACATCTGAAACAAATTCGCTCTTTCACAGCCACCTATCAAAATAAGTCACAGTTTTGAATAATAACAAGCTATTGTAAATTTATGAATACACAATAAAGAATGAAACAGATGATAAAACAACAGATGACCGTTATTTAACTCGATCATTAATCGAGTTACTGTTAGTTTACCGTGAGACAGTGAGAATTAACAATTGGACGTGTTGTGTTCAAAGCTCGGGTGCGAACAATACGTACAGAGGTTTACGTTGACAAAACATCTGAGAACTAAAAAAAATCCCCAAGATTAGCGTTAAAAATTAAAATATATATAAAAAAGAGATACTTGATTATTCTCAAAACAATTGAGCACATAGACGTAATAAAAAATGAGAGAATTCTGATATTTGCTCTCCTAATTTATTACATTAGATTCTAATTCACGTAAGGTTACGTCAATATGACACTTTGGGAATTAAAATTAGGAGTATCGAATAGGAGAGAGGTATTACAACGAAGGAATATATATATATTGCTTACACGAATGAAAAGATAAGCAATATGTAGTTGAGTACGGGGCAATAGATTCTGCCAATGACGTCACAATCTGCTATAACTTTGTACTGGAAAGGAATATACGTATATATACGACTACTTGACTATCTACTTTAGTCATTGCCACAACCGCATGCCGTAAACCCGAATCGCATTTTGTAAGAAAATTTCTATGAGACTTTTGAAAGTTCATGCACATACTGTACACAGGCGGACTTAATGTCTAAATGCATTCTCTGTCAGTTAACCTTGGGGTTGTTGCAGAAATAAAAATAGGTAGGTGCAAAAATATGATAACTAGAAATGGTAGTAACATTCCATCCTACAGTTGGAATGTTTTGTTCCAATTACAAAATAAAAAAAAAACATTGAAAACGATTGAATTGCGAAGCTATAACGAAAATTCCGACCTATAGGTGGTAAACTACCTCCTCTTATTTTGCAGTCGTCAGCTACTTTTCATACATACAACTCTTAGAGATCTCACTAAAGATACTAAATAGTACTATTAACACGAAATTCTACTATTTTGTTACGACGAGTCAATAAATAGTTTTTTCTCTACTATACATCGCTGCGTCTCCAAAAGCGTAAATGGATAGACCGGTTGTATGTATTAATGGTGGTTTATCAGGTTCAGTAGCTGCCACATACATGGAGATTGCCTTATATAGATAAATAGTTTATATTATATAATCAGACCTACAAAAGAACAAGTACGTAAATCAGTAGATTAACAAGAACTGAGAGGATTTATAACTTCTAAAGAAGCTTTATAATGTTCAGACAAGAATATTTTCATGTGCAGACTAATTTAAAAATATGAGTTGTGAAAATATGTATTGTATGTCTTTCAGGACACTAAACTAAAAAAAACTTAACCAAAAATTAATCTCTTGAAAATATTCGTATATTACGCGATGATTGTCTAAGGTCGTGATGTATAATTAAGTGTAAACAGCCCCAGAGTTACTAAACTACGCCATTTTAGTGTCATCTGCATGCAGATATTTATTTAAGAGAAAACGAAAAGTCTAAATGTATATTAACCGTATTATTGTTTTTCTAGTAAACCCATCCGTCATATTACATTGAAATCAATAATAATCACTGATTCTTTTCTACTGCTACATATGCATAAATTAATTTTTTTACCTAAAAACATATCAGCAAGGACCATATTTGCTGTCTTGGCACGAAGTGTTAAATCGAACAATCTAAATTATTGTGGTTTGTTTCTCTTACTGACTTCGTCACTAACATCGTAGTAATTAAGCTGTAAAGGCATGGGACTTGCTATTATGTAGTAATATGTGCTATTGTATAGGTTTGAACCCAACCTAGTGCACTAGCGCTCCTAACACAAACATTTAACTAAGCTATAGGGGCTAATAAGCATACTAGTAATGTGAGACCTATGTAGCTGTATTGTTTATAAAAAAATAAACTTGGTAGTTTCATTGGCCCATAAAACACGGTGATCCTTACAAGCATATGAGTAGAACAATTAACATTAACATTAACTTAATGCAATCGTCAATTAACATTTATTTTAATTAACTTTATTTAATAAACACTTTGTGTGCAGTAATTAATTATATACAATGAAAAGCGCAACATACTTAAAATTCATACGAAGTGAATTGTACACACATTCTTGTGTGTCGAAATTTTGTTCAAAAGTTAACATAAAATTAAGCAGTTTATCGCTGAGAAAGTACTTATTTTATTTATAAGTATGAATAAAAAAAGTAATCAATAACTTGAAGACCCCTCCAGCAATTAGAAAAGAGCTGATTATCTTCAAATGTTTTTTTTTTATACTATAGGGGGACAGACGAACAGACGGGTCACCTGATGCTAAGTGACACCGCCGTCCATGGACACCCGCAACTCAAGAGTCTCAAGTGGGCTGCCCGCCATTGAGGGTGATGAGGGATGGGGGATGCAGGGAGCGGAAAGAAGAGAGGAGGGATGAAGAGATGGAAAAAAGGAGAAAGGAGATGAGGGGAGAGAAAAGGGGGAGGGGGAATTAGGCCTCCGGAAACCTCACTCAATTCGGGGAAATGCAACGCAAGCGTTACTTCACAACCGGTTTTCTGTGAGGCTGTAGTATCGCACCGGTCGAGCCGGCCCATTCGTGCCTAAGCATGGCTCTACCACTCAAAAATGTTTGAGCAGACTCTCTATTAGACTCCCTTTACAAAAAAAAATTATAAATCGTTTCATCGACACAGAGACACACGGTACAAACTTATAACACCTCTCTTCAATGCCAAGGGTTAAAAATATTGGCACGTACATATGTTCATTAAAGGAAATGTATAAACTAAAACGAGTATTTAAAAACTAACAGACTTAGATAATTAAGTAGATATTAACATAATACTTGGCTATTGACTACTTCTATATTTTCTGACATACTCGCTATCTGACAAATGTAAGTAGGAACAGCACGAAAACAGGAAAAGTGGTTGTACGTCATTGAAATTCTCACAATGCTTCGACGCATCTGGAAATCCTGTTCACAACAATTATCTTACAAATATTACAATGACAATTTAATCGTGGTTCAAAACAATTAATTTTCTCCATTGTGTAATTAGTAGCTTGATTAGTTTTCTGAAATTCTTATACGTTAGACTTTTTTACTAGTAATAGGAGCAACTGACAGGAATTAAATATATTTTCAAAATGACTATTTTCGTATCACAATTGAAGAGGTGTCCTGTCATCTTCTTTAACCACAGGGCGATAGGGTGGGCTATGGTTAAGGACGAATGGGCCGGCTCGACCGGAGTAATATCACGGCCTCACAGAAAACTTGCATCGTATAGTGGAGTGAGTGTAGGACCACATATAGTGCACTAACACCTCTTGATTTGCAGTGGTCCATGGGCGCCAATTGTCACTTACCATCAGCTGACCCGTCTGCTCTTTTGCCTTTTACCCCATAAATATATATATATATATATATATATATATATATATATATATATATATAGATTAATCTCTGAGATTAATTATTAAATCATAATTTAAGAAAAAAGGTTTGCTCTTCACATGTTTACGAGAGTATGTGTGTATATAATAGAACAGACGAACAGACGGGTCACGTGAAGAAAAAGGAGAGAGAGTTGTGCCTCCGAAAGCCTCACTAATTTCGGGGAACTGCAAGCCGAGCGTTACTTCACAACCGGTTTTTGTGAGGCCGTGGCATCGCACTAGTCGAGCCGGCCCAACCATGGCTCTAGCACTGTTATACACAAATATTTGTAAATATGCACTATGAATCTGTCTAGAGACTTGACGGCTTGATGGATTTCGACATGTAATCATATTTCGAAATATGTAACGTCAACAAAAATAGTCGAGTTTTATATTTTTATTTTTTTTTCTATAATTTGTGGTGAGTACGTCCATTAGAACAGGAAACATTAAGTTTGGATTCAATAGCCTAACCGCTTACCCCCCAGGCAACAGTACCAACTTCACACTGAGAAACTATGAGAACAAGGTAAACCGCTCAGAAGTAATACATGTTGGTACGTATATGTAAATTTATGCACAACACAATTTAACGTAGGTTATATAAATGTAACTCATTCTTAACCCAATTCGAAAAGGAGGTTTTCAATTCGACTGAATTTTTAGTATAAAAGCGATATTAAAGGTTGGCAACACACTTGCGACTATTAAATTAGTGACCCGTCTGCTCGTTTTGTGAAATTATTTTTTTAGTTGCAAGGTAATATTTAATTTATTTAAGTTATAGTCATTATTATATAAGAGTTTAGAGAAAAGTACATGCCTTTATTCTTGAGAGGTAGAGTCATGCTTAGGCACAAATGGGCCGGCTCGACCGGTGCGATACTACAGCCTCACAGACAACCGGTTGTGAAGTAACGCCAAGCGTTGCATTTCCCAGAAATGAGTGAGGTTTCCGGAGGCCCAACTCCCCCCATACCCTTTCCTCTCTCCACATACCCCCTCCCAGCATCCCCCATTTCTCATCACTCTCAAAGGCGGGCATCTCACTTACGACTCTTGAGTTGCAGGTGTCCATGGACGGCGGTTGTCACTTACCACTAGGTGACCCATCTATTCGTTTATTCCCCTATATTTTAAAAAAGAAGGTAATAGAGTCGTCTCAAATACCCATTTTTTGCCCACTGTAATGTAGTGCCACTTACGTAATAAGGGCCTATTTCCTTCGAATTTTCCACGCCAGTTGGGACATAACATGCTTAAAATAAGTATCTAATTCAGTACGGTATTCAGTACCATTTGTAGTTACTGCAATCAGTTCGTTCAATAGGAAAAATTTACGAAAATATCATTAAAATATATAACGTCTTAGCTTTACTTTAGATACAAGCAATAATAATTTACTCTTGTGTACAAGTTGGTTTATGCAAATGAAATCCATTGAGTTATTAAATCAACATTCAATATTGCGTTGCCTTAAGTTCAATGTCCCCTGTATGACATTATGTCCACTACGAATCTTAAGTATAGTCAACTATTCAAGTCAATAACTTGAATAGTTGACTGAACTGACTCTGAAGTACCAATTTTTATTAAAAACTATTTATACGTAGTTAATTTGTTTCAAGTAATAGTAGCGTTAAGTATACTAAGGTTATGGTTTCATATTTCTATTTAACTTTACCACGAGAAATTTATTATGAAACTAAGGTAGGTAGCAAACTAGCATGCCTGTACTTGACTAACAACTAAAAGGAAACCGGAATAAATTGTGGAGGAAAGTGTATCAATTCCTCCAACACAGAGAGAGAAAGGAGGTGATTTGATATTGGTATAAGTATAGAACAACTTTTATATCGCAATGCAGGATTAAGATTACTACTTAGTTCAGTTCATATTTGTTAGATGGTGTTGATCTAAGTTTTCACGCAGGAGCATCAGAAGCACGAGTGATTAGATCACATTAAAAGTAGGAGCCGCCTATTTATAAAGAAGCGGCCAAGGACTGCAGAGTTCCTGGAAGCTTCCTGCCTAGTGGGTCACTTTTGACAGAACACCCTGTTGTTTTAGTCGTTCACCGTCACAGACGAGGACCCGTAGAAAAAAATAATTGCCAGCAAAACTTTAACGAATTCATAATAATGTGTTAATGTTCACTTCGATAAATATAAATAGCACTGATTAGTGACCACGGTTTTCATAAGCTTAACCGCCTCTCTATTTTCACTGCTGTTCCTTAAACTCCAGAAAGACGAGACGAAGACAGCTGTTTACAGTTTAAGCCAGTTTTAAAAAGGCATTCGGTAACTTAGTTATATATTTCTTAATATAAAATTATGGTGCTCCGTGAAATGTTCCATAAAAAGCTAACATTTACTTGTGTCTTGACTCTACTGAAATTAAATACTATTTTGGCTGAGATAAGACAGAAACGAATGTACAATGAAAGTGCAATCTAGACCGTCTAAAATACTCCGGAATAGGAAGTTTCATTATCAGAATTATATTATGAAAGTATGTTATTTATCGAGTTTTTACTATAAAAAAATATGATTGTACAACTTTTTGCTTATAAAACATTTATTTTTTTATTCCAAATCAAAACCGTAGTTATATTATCTCTATGTCACGTGACCGAAAACAGGGGGCAGATGAACAGACGGGTCACCTGATGGTGACAACCACCTTTGAGGGTGATGAGGGATTTCCTCTCTCCACATACCCCCTCTCTTCTTCCCCCTCCCAGCATCCCCCATTCCTCATCACTCTCAAAGGCGGGCAGCGCACTTACGACTCTTGAGTTGCAGGTGTCCATGGACGAAAGTTGTCACTTACCATCAGGTGACCCGTCTATTCGTCTATCCCCCAATAGTATAAAAAAGAAGGTAAGCAGAGTCGTCTCAAATATTCATTTTTTGACCACTATAAGGTAGTGCCACTTACGTTATAAGGGGCCTATTTCCTTCGAATTTTCCACACCAGTTGGGGATGGGGGGAGGGGAAAGATTAGAATTAGGAAAGGGGGAGCTGGGCCTCCGGAAACTTTACTCGTTTCGTGGAAATCAACGCAAGTGTTGCTTCACAACCGGTTTTCTTTGAGGCCGTGGTATGGCACCGGTCGAGCCGGCCCATTCGTGCCTAAGCAAGGCTCTACCACTGTCGATTATACAGTACATACTATTATAATACTATAGTAAGTATGTATATATGTAAAATGGAGACCTTCAATCTAACTTACCATTAGGCAAGTTGAGGTCATACTGATAAGCTCTAGCTCCAGACAAGTATAACCATGAATGATAATAAAAAAAATGGTGTTTCTGTCTAGCATCATAATTCATAACTCTTACACGGAAGGACATGACACACTTTTTCTTTTTTTTGCTATAATTCAACTAAATCTGTTCAGTCTTTCGTTTGCCGTCGTCAGCTCTGTTCTCATCGTTCTTTTTAAGGAATTCTTGTGTCGCAAATAAAGAAAAACTTCACCTTTTCCTTTCAAAGTTAAACTCGCTTTAATTACATTAACGAGGCTGCAACCTCAGGTAGATTGCAGCCTCGTTGGGGGAAGGAAACTATACCATTAAGGCAAACCTACTAGACCTATACCTTGAGAAAATTACCTGCAGTTTTCATTTGTATTTTTTCTATTATTTTATTTATCTACTCGGGTTCATAATAATTTCAGTGAAATTATTACAAATATACAAAATGCTAATATCAATGGTTCGGAAGCTTCTTTACATAAACTCTAGCCCCATGCAATAGACCCACTCGTAACGGAAAACCATGTAATGTAAGGCGGTTCGAGTTCATAACCACTTCACCGTTTGTTCCGATTGATGGTCCACGAGTGTCAAAAAATACGCGAAAAGCATTTAACAGTACTCAAGTGTTTTGTGACATTTCATTTATTACTAAAAACACTCATTTATTATTAAAATTTACCTAACCATTAAGAAAACAGTTATAGTGTAATTCTTTTTCGCTAAACTTTTTACCGCTTAAAAACATCTCAAGCTCGCAAGTTCATAAACTTCGTGAACGTTATTTATACAAGTTGTATTTCTATTATAAGTTACGTAATTATGGTTATTGTAGAATAAATAATAGCATCATATACTGCAAAGTGCATACACTGCATAGCAGTATCGCCATATATAGTCATCAGTAAAATAGCTGTATCTTGATACATGTATACATGAAGCCACCACGCATTGATTATTTAAAAAAATAAAAGACGTATTAAAAAATATGCCTATATTTTTTTATGTAGGTTACAGCAAAACTTCGTAATTTTGTTAAGCGACTCAAAATATATTTTTAGAAGAGTATGCTTCTTATAGAAAAAATATTGATTTTCCACCCTAGAGGGATGAAAAATACGGCTCATACCTAATTCTCATGAAAGGCATGATGAAATCGTGTTTAATTTCTTAAAACTCATTCATGAATAGGTCACAGTAAGACATTTCTACCTATAACTTGATTAGCCGATTCAAAATAGTCTAATGCACGGACTCTAATACAGCTTTATAATGAATACGATGAAACTATCATGCTATTTAAAATCTAAAGTAGCTATAATTAGATATTTACCTATTAATTAAAGCTGCAGGTACCTATAACTCTTTCTTTAACATTTTAGTAGGATAAAAGATTTTTTTTATGAGGATATATAACACATTAACTTGATTTAAGCTTATCTAGTTTATTAAAGAATTTAAAATATTTAAACAAAATGTGTCATTAGTATCACACAGTAACTTTAAAGACTTGAAAAGGTATTTATTTAAATTCATATACTCAATACTAAAGTTCATAATGAGGTTAAAGGAGAGAATGGAAAACTTGGTTACTTACACAAACGTGACATTTCCGTATGCCCTCGAGCAGATCGAGAAACCTGATCTACACAGGTACCTAATTACGACGCAGTGTGTAGGTCACAGGTATTACTAATTAAATATATGTGGTAAATATGCAGACGAATGAAGGATAACGATTACTGATCTGATGTGTCGTATAATGTATATCGATATTATTTTAGCTGCAGCCGATTTTTTAAACTTGCTTTTTTTCTGCCAATTTTAAGTCTGACTGGCAGAAATTGCGTTAAGCGAGCTTTATTTCATTCTATTCTATATTTTTTTATTGAAATTTTCTTTTTTTTAAAGTTGCTGGTAACAAAAATCAATCAAAGGCAAATTTATAAAAACAGGTGTACTGTGTTGAATGAATATGAACGCCACACAACATAACATATATATTTGGATATAATAAATGTATGTACGTTAATGTTTTGAACAATTACCTAAACTCGCTTTACAATAGAAAATAATTTAGATTTTCCTCTAAAGGTCCTTCAACACACGTAAAAAACGCAGAGTAATAATTGACATAGGCACGAGCACAAAATTTGTAGGTCACGGCAACCTAGTGCAAGTGGCCTATCAGCCGCTCAGCGGGGAAAACAACACGCGTGATACATGTACGACACATTGTCGAACAAACTTTAGTATGTTAAATAATGATTAAACCAGACGCTTGAATTACACACTCACGCCTAAATCCCTCAAAGGCTATTCTTTCTCTGCCTATACAGAGGCTTCTCATAATATAATCCCACTTCCTTAACAAGGGGCAAGCCTTTTTGAGTTGTCCAGGCTCTGTATGACTGTATATATATATATACCGTCTGACAGATAACGTCTGAAGAGTTGGGGGAACACTATTCTACTGCACATTACTGCAGAACTAGACGACCTTTTTGTCTCGTGTAGGCATCAAACCCATGACGGGTCAAAATCTGTACAAAATCTATGTGATCCACAAATATTTAATTTATTAAAGTTAGAGTACGTGAATTCTATTTGAGACAGTTGACCGAGAATGTTTGTGTCTATGTATTGTAAATTTGTGTATATACATATATATGTATGTATATATTTGCGCATTTGTATGTGAGTGTATTTTTTTTATTTTTCAATATTTCATCTTTATACACCTGCCATGTCCCAAAGGTTGACTGGTAGATAATGCCATGTAGCATTAGGTCCGCCTCGTGCATTTTATTATGCAGGAAGAGTTTTAAATAAATAATTAAATAAATAAATATTTGGCCCAAGTCTTGGTGTTCTTTCCTTCAAGTCTTATACAGAAGAATCTGTTGCGGGAGTTGTCATATAGTGCAGAGTATTTGACCAATTACTTTGTTAAAAAAATATGCTAATCGTTTATGAAAATGCTGCCAAAATATAAATGAAATAAGATACTACACATGTTAAAGTATGAGTCCGTTGTATCGATAGTTTTCTGTGGCCAACTTACAATTGTTACACTCTTATCAAAGTAATAAGTGATAACGTTATTTCCAGGGTAAAAAAATAATATCACGTTGTGGGTTTAGGTACCTCAATACCTACTTCTTTTAAATTAAAGAATGTACAGCTTTTAAGTATACGTGCTCACTTTAGAAATTAAATTAAATTAAAAATTATATAAATCCTTTTTGTAAATCGAATGTAATATTTAAAAATATATATCTATAAGTAAATAAGTCGATCAATTATATTTAAAACTAGCTGTTACTTCGTCCGCGTGGTATTTAACAAAAAAGGTATTGTTCAGTTCGCAGTTTACTATAACTTATTAATTCTGTATTCTGTAATACCTATACTATTTTAATGAAATTCTTTTAATCGAATATTATAAAATTTCAATTGGTTTTAATTTTAATATTATGAACAGACACTCCAATTTTATTTATTTGTATAGATTGGGGAGTGTTTGTGAACTTACAAATTTAATATTAAAAACGTAAAAAATATTTATTTATTATGTTATGTAGATGAACTTTTTGCACATAACCTTTTTTATTTATTAATTAAATAGTGCACTTTCCGAAACAATTTAATATTCAATTTGGCATTGGGCACTCGTAATCGTTTTAAAATCAGGTGGCTCTCACGTTTATTTAATAACTTTTTCTATAAGATAAAGTTAGGTGAACTATATAACAATAGACAAAAGCTGAGAAATAGTACCTCATTTGGCCGAACAGATCAGAAGATAAGGATCAGGTCTCAAATGTCGTCATATAACTATTGCTTAGAAAGTGTATTCACGTAACATTCATATACATATACTTGAATAATCGCATTTGTGCCAGTTCATATGTGATCATAAAAATATTTTGCCTAAGGTCGGTTTAACTTATACTCCAAGTATCTCTGACATATTGTGCACAGCCACCGACAATGTTTTCATTACGAAATCATTTCAAAATTAGCAGTAAGGATGTCACAGAAAAAAAGACATAAAATTGCAAAACTCAGATATTAATTTTAACTCACGACAGGATCCCGAAAATACTTTCACCTTCTACGAAATACTGCGGTCTTAGTCCTCTTCCCTAATCCGAGACCTGCGTATCCCAAAGATAGTGATCATTACATGAACAAATCTCCCTTTCTTCTCGCTTTCCCGTCTTAATACGACTATATTCCCACGTAGGGTCGGCGCTAGGGAGGTGGCCGACCTTAAAAAAGTATTTACCCAAAATTCACATATACATAAATACAAGTATTAAGCGACACAATATGTACTACAGGGTACAAGAAGAGTACTAGGGGGAGGAGGGCTGAACTATAATTCAATTAGAAGCCTCAGAGTATCAAAACTGTTCAATTCTAAACTTATATGGTCCTCAAACGTGTCTAAATTGCTTTTGCACTCATGGGAGTTATAATAGTCGTCGCCTAAAGCAATGGATACATTTCTGAAGAAAGGAGTTACTAAATCAGGGGATTAAAAAGCATACATATACATACAGTGACCATTATATCTGAAAGGGGTAAGCAGTGGTGAGCCTATTGCCTTCATCCGTGTATAGACTGCATACATACTGTCTGATAGATAACAGTCCATTTCCATACTTTTTACGACACCAATGGGAAGATGATGAGGGATCCTATTCTAGGCCCGCGACAACCACACAGCTGGATAAAAAGCAAATTTTTATATACATAGATACGTACGTTTCAATATCTTCATGGTTACCCCGAAAATCAATTTAAAATTAAAGCTGACCAAAATATACATTCAAACAGGTTCTGTCTAAGAATAAATTAGAATGTCATGTCATCATTTACATAACGATCCTTGTAGCATACGAGTACATATGTGGAGCAGATGCTGATAATAATTGATGCAGAATCTTTTAATAGGGTTATGCAAATAGCAAAATGCCCAAGGCCAATAAGGCCGCTAACATAGCTATGTTATAAAATAATTAACGCTACACGCTCTGCTAAATTTCGGGCTAGATATTTACCAATTTGAGGTAAGTGTGAATTAAAAAATTGTTCGAAAGATAAAATGTTTTAACGAATTGTTTATGGTCATTTATTAACTAATTGAACATTTAGGAAATTGATTATGAATGAATTGTATTTTGCTGATAATGAACACGAGTAATATTTTAACCGACTTCCAAAAAGGAAGAGGTTATTTAAACCGTTTTTTTTTGTATGTATGTTAAACGATTTCGTCACAAATTGTCGACGGATTTTTAACCTTTTGCACAAAAGGTTAAGGGCAAACGAGCAGACGGGTCACCTGATGGTAAATGCCCATGGACACCCGCATCTCAAGGGTCACAAGTGCGTTGCCGGCCTTTTAGGTAGGAGTACGCCCTTTTCTTGAAAGCTTGAAGGTCGTATCGGTTCGGAAATACGGCAGGCGACAATTTGTTCCATAAGCTGGTTGTGCGAGGCAAAAAGCTTCTGGAGAAGCGCACAGTGGTGGAGTGCCAATCTTCCAGGTGATGGGGATGGATATTTTGTCGCGTAGTACGATGGCGGAAACCAGCAGCCGGTATAAGTCCGAACAATTCCTCTGAACACTCCCCATGATACAAGCGATAGAGGATGCAGAGTGAAGCTACATCTCTACGCAACGCCAAGGTGTCAAGTCGATCAGATACTTGCGCCTCATGTTGATGAGCTGATGGGGGACTATAAACCTTCCTAACCGTTAGGCTTTAGGGGATAATTCAGTAAATTACGTTACGAATAAGTCTTTGAATTGGACATTCTATGATCTTAGAGGGCTTTTTTAAAGTCAATTATTTTATACCACTGACTTAGCAAGTAAGGTTTCTTTATTAATTTTTCACGTTATCAACTCGCTCATCACTTAGGAAACCGAACTCCTGCTATATTTATGACAATCGAGTACCAATTAAAATCTGCATTGCTCTATTTCCTATTTCTCTTTTCCTAGGGACTAAGGGATCGGAATGTTATCTATTAGACAGTATATATACAGTCACACCGATTCTGGCTGGTCACAACTGACTTATTATGTACTAGCTGTTGCCTGCGACTTCGTCCGCGTGGTATTTAACAAAAAAGTTATTGTTCAGATCACAGTTTTCAATTTGGTTTTAATTGGTTGGTTGGTTTTAATATTTTTTTTGTGAGGTTTTAAAAAAATAAATAAAAGTAGCCTAAGTTACTTCTTGTTACATCAGCTATCTGCCAGTGAAAGTCCTGTCAAAATCGGTCCAGCCATTTCAGAGATTAACCGGAACAAACAGACAGACAGACAGACAAAAATGAAAAAAAAAACATCGTTTTGGTTTATGTACCGTGTATACGTCCATATGCACTTAGTATAAAGCGGTTATTTTAATATTACAAACAGACACTCCAATTTTATTTATTTGTATCGATTAATTAAATGTCTATACTCAGGTTAACAATAAAATAGCCGCTTCAAACGCCTCTGCCACCAAATACGAGTGAGTGTGTACAGGTATGTATGTAATTGGGCAATGACTCATCATATCAGTCGTCTCTCTAAAAAGTTATACAAGAAGAAACCAGGGCAAATAGAAAATATAACGTTATGATATTACACACGTTCGCACACGTCCAATAAAAACATAGCCATATGCCAAAGCACGTGTTTACCTATTAACTTGCACAAAATGTAATTCTAAGACTTACTTGATGTTAACCTTCTTCAGATGTATATTTTGGTCTGTTTCCTGTAAAAGAAAATATATTTTTTAAATTTTTTTCCAATACATTTATGTTATATTATCGATATAAATTGTTTCACACTACAAACAGCTTTATTTTTACTATTTGCTAAGCAGTCGATAACTAACGGTTAACCCGCATATGTTTGTTAAGTAATAATATTTAAAACAACATTACAATTTTCACAGCAAACGAAACAAATTCGCCATAACTCCATAAACAGCTTTTATTCCCCACTTTGGGTACATATATACATAAATTTAAGTTAAGGAAAGGGTACACGACCATAGCTTCTGCAATCTCAGTCAGATGTGCTTCTTTTATAATATAGAGGTGGCAAACGAATAGACGGTCACCTGATGGTAACTGGCATAAACCTGGCAACAACCGCCGTCCATGGAACAACACAAAAATGTTTTCCTTTGCAGTAAAAACCGCCTTAATGTTAACAGAAAATATATATGTACTTTTCGATATAACAATGAGCACGTAGCACTTTCATATTATAGTAGAAGGTTGTAAAAGCACGGCCATGACAGGGTTTATTGCTTCACCCCGGAATGTTGTTACTTTATATTGCCCTTTCTGATAGTTTCAATATAGCTAAGTACATTTGAAATGCATTAAGTATATTTTTAGTAGCTTTGTTTAAATATTATTATGTTAAATGGTGTAATTGATGCAGAAAGAAGTTGAAACTTTGTATATGATAATAAAGGGCGGCCTTATCGCTAAATGCAATTGCCAAGAAACCTTCGGATGGACAGAAAAAGACATGATATAAAACAACATACGGATAGATTAGGTTTAAAAGAGAAGAAGAGAAAAATAATTTCATAAATACATGTCACATATTTAAACAACACAAGATATTTTATAATATGTAAGTTTAATAGATAGCTGATAGCTGGAGAGTTTGTTATGGGTAGAGGGCTCGAACCCGACGTCTTCGAGCCATTGTTTAAATTTCTTAACCCATCCGTATAATCAATATCATTTTCTCTATCAGAATACTCTCAATGAATGCATCTTTAATATCTAAAGTAGTAGAAATGAGTAGGCCTACCCCGTATTATGTTAGTGTTACCAAATCGTAATTAGCAAAAGGTGGGTGTTTAACTCTTTTAAGGAAGTTTTTAAACCATTGTGTAGAAACATGCCTGGAACGGCTAAGTTATATCCTTTGTAAAACTGATATCCTTCTTACAATTTGTCCTATTATGTTGAAACTCCATCTTGTGAGGAAATCTGAAGCAATAATGTCCATTGTAAAAGGCGAGATTACTGTCAAGTTACATCAGCGTCTTTTGATTAAACATCAAAACGGTAGATGTGGTAAATTTTTGTATGAAATAATTAGTCACGGGTATGGTCAAATCATTCCCTCTCAATGTTAATTTGCTGAATGAAAAGTATATTAAAGATATTACAGCAAAACAGAAGGACAATAAAATTGACAACTATTTTATTACAGACCAGGGAGGAAGCCTTTGAAAATGGTGAAAAGAAATAATAATAGGATGAAAACCCATTGAAAAGGAAGAGAATATAATAAAAATGGAAAGAAAAATAATTTACGGGCGATCTGAGGTTGAACAGGGAAGGGGGTAAATGTTTAAGGGTAACAAACGGTTATCTCAATTTCCGCCAAAAATACATTTACTAAACATTTACAATAGTAATGTATATTTATACACCATCAGAAAGTAGAGATTTCCATGAAGAAAAAGCCCACTGACTTTTTAAGAAAGAAGAGATTATTTTTTTATGAAGCTGTTATTTTGTCTTGAAAATTTTCGATGGAAAATTAAGGTGATTTTTCGATATTAAGTAAAAATAAGGTGAAAATATTAATATTTTAAATAAAAAAAAATACAATGTGTTTTGAACATAAAAAGGCAAGTTTTTACCAAATTTCGCGAAAAATGTTTTTTTTTTTTTCTAAAAGAAGAAAAATATGGTTATTTAAAATTTTCACATAAATTTTGAGGGTATGTAAAGAAAGTGTAAATACAAAACTTGTCCTGAGAGGGGATCGATCTCACAACACTCGGCGAGGCAGTGTAATATACTAAAATCATTTGCAAATGTACAAGAATACAGCGATACCGATCAATGTAGGATTAACTGTAGAGTGTAGGGTCATTTCCCTTTGTTTTTATTATTCCGTGAAGACGCATTAATGTGTTTTGACTCACACTTAATAGACTTGTATACGAATGAAAGATGAATAGACACCGCACGAGAGCCGCATGTACTTGACTATTTTTACCCGACTGTCCAAGTGGATCTACTATACACACACTCGAAAACATAACCATCCTTGCTGAATAATGTACATATAAGTGTCATTTGAATACTCTTAAGTCTTAATAATGCGAATGACATAGAGTAAACATTTTAAGATAAGCGATGGTACGGTCATGTTATGAGGAGACCAGGAAAGTGCTCGATCTCAAGTCTAGACCAAAAAGCGAAATTGGTGAGGTTTCTGGAGGCCATACTCCCCCCATCTCTTCTTTCCTCTCCTCCTAAAGGCGGGCAGCGCACTCACGACTCTCGAGTTGCAGATTGCGGTTGTTCGTCACTTACCATCAGGTAACCGACCCGTCTGTTTGGCTGTCCTTCGAAAAAAATCTCCTATACAAACATACACACACTCACGACTATATTTCAGAAGCGACACCGTAGCCGAAAGCGAGTGCGAATAATTATTAACATACTCAAAATGCAATAATTTATGGTGCCTTTTCAGAAAATAACTGAGGTACTTTTACAATTCGGAAGTTTAAGTAAAATACTTAAACAATTAACATAACCGTAATTTGATTTAATAAACTCATATCTAGCCTTTGCGTCTCGCATATTTTTAAACTGAGCGCAATTTTATAAATTCCTGTGGTCACCACCACATTAACAACAAAACAAACAGACTCACTGGCGAAAAAAGACTTCGGAGGCGTGATGAACGCACCGATCGCGTCGCGTTTCGGGTTTCGTATATGACAAGTTTCGCGGCTTTGAGCGTTCCAGAATCTTAGCCTGATCTTGAACAAACGCGATAAGATCAACATTCCTAACTGAACGTTAAGCTTGGATAGTTTGCGTATCTATCTTCCTTAAAGCGCATTGAAATAATATAAAATCAGTTAGATCTAATTCTTTTAGAGCTGATACCGACGCGGAGTATTTACAAATAAAGGCATCAAGCGCTTTGACATTGTGCGTGCAACTTGTCAAGTCGAGTATAGGTATTATTAAGTATATCGTAGACAGACACGTCACAAATACCTACTTTTTAACAGCAATATCTTAATCCCACTTAGGTAAGGGGCAAGGCTTTTGCCATCATGCGACAACTAGTAATAGTCTGATCCCCTGGTAGCCTAAGAACCACAAGGCTAACTATAATTATCTTAAATTACCAAAAATATATATTCGACATGGGAAGAAACATAATGGCCATTGTATAAGCTCATTTATTGATGTATGATAATGCGAATCGAGTCTATAGTCCTTTGATATTGAATGTATAATGGTGATACCATCAACAAACAAAAACTCGAAGGCGTAATTCGTAAATGGTCCCGAAACAGTACACAATGGGAAGTAGTTAAGAAAGCATGTCATCATGTATGTATAGAATAGTGTTATGGAGGTAAAGCAGAGTACTCACTGTTACTGTTGTTAATTAAGTTTTTACATATTGATACTAAAAGAGCAGCTGGTGTATTACTACTATTACTACTACGTAAACTTCGAGTTAGAAATCTCGAATTGTATGCTATAAGCCAATAACAATTTTTCTAAAAAAAAAGCTCTTTACCTATAAATACAATAATCATATCAAAATAAGAGTTTGGCTACCTAGCAACGCAACACTTGGACCCTCCTTTGATCCTCCCTATATTTTTTTATGCGATAACGAGCTGACGGGTAACCTGATGGTAAGTGACTACCGCCGCCCATGGACACCCGCAACTCAAGAGTAAGTGCGTTGCCGACCTTTTAGGTAGGAGTACGCTCTTTTTTTGAAGGTTTGAAGGTCGTATCGGTATATAGATAATTTGTTTCTAGCCACAAATCTCAATATCTTGTGAGGTAGTAATACAATATGTAAATAAAATCGTAACCCATGGAAGTAAATTAATAATTAAAACAATATATAGGTATATTTTATTTATTTTACAAATTTTTGCACAAAGGAAGATTGTACAATGGCCGATTAATGCCGTAGGCATTTTCTACCAGTCTGTCTACCTTAGGGTCGTGTAGAGATGAATAAATGGGTAAAGAAAGGGGTGCACCTGCATAGAGATGAGAACAGTATTCCATGTGCGGCCGAACCTGCGCCTTATAAAGTTGCAAGCGGTGGGCCGGAGTAAAATACTGTCTCGATCTGTTTAGCACACCAAGCTTCTTCGAGGCTAATATGGCCTTACTCTCTAAGTGACCGCGAAACTGGACTTCGCTTGATATATCGACGCCAAGGATTCCGATACTGGCTGATGCAGTTAGGGAAGTGCTCTCAAATTGAGGTGATACGATCAATGGCATCTTTTGTTTTTGTTTAACTGAAAAAGTATGTTCACTGTATAACTGCAATAAAACCCTGTATTAAAATAATTAATACTTCAATAAATTCGTTGTTGATAAAAAGCTAATGAATTCATTAGCTGACTCTTTATAAATTTACTGCGCAAACAAACTTTGAAATAACAGGAAACTAATATATATTTATAATCTTGTTTTCAAACGACTTCAAAATAGTTTCAATTTCTCAATTCGACTGCTTTTTAATGTTTGTTACCTCAGAACTTTTGACTGGTTAAATCAATTTTGATGATTTTTTTCTGATAGCTGGTTCTTCCAGTGTTCTCCCATTTCAATTTGGTCCAGTTCTGTCAATGGCATCCATGACAAAACCATTTCGATTTAGATGTTTTTTTTTATTTTAAAGGATGCATTTCAAGAGTAGTTTAAATAGGTTCTGACAATGGTATCCATAAGAAAAAAATATAAGTCTTAAATTTTATGATAAACGAATTGAAGTCGGTAGTGAACTTTTTTAAAATGAATTATCACATAACAAATATGTCACAACCAGTTGGGTCCACAAATCTAACAACTGACTCTCGTTTTCATTGCATTAGATAGCGACATGAAATCACCATACAAAGTACAAAGCTGTCGCCTGGAGCATTCGTTTAGCAGTTCTTATAAGATCAACGGCCAGTAAACTTCAACCTATAACAAACTCGCGGTTACAATCGCTATTAGTCGTGGTTACTGTACTCATAAATACGAGTTATCGTAAGGTACCACGGTATCGAATTACAGAAATGCGGTAATTATTGCTATAGCGAGTTTCTTAGTATTTATTTCTTCCTTGTACAACCTAGGTTGAGTACCCAAGTATTTATTGGATTAAAACTAAAGTGACATACGAATGAAGTGCCAGCAATTAGGCCAGTGATTAAATTTATATTAGAAGTTGCAAAAAGTTACTCGAAATTAGTCAAGTTTTACATATTACATTGGTATTTAAACACTATTTTGTGGATAATTTATTAACAGTTTTAGAATAATTATAATGTAGTACGACCGATTTCAATCATAATATTGTGTAACATATTACAAAGCGCTGCCTAGACCATTCTAGAGCCAAATTAAGCATAGCATATAACAAACTTTAAAAAAATACAAGTTAACTGCCAGTCAGTTTGTGACCACGGCCGGTGCAACCTGGTACAAATGTCAGGTTTATTAAAAGGTATGTAATACCTGAATATCGCGTAATTTCCGGTGTATTAATTTTAAAATTTTGTATTTTACTGCTTAATATACAATAAAGTGTACATCTAAATATTTGCTCTGAACGAAAATCAAACCCTCGATCCTTGTTGCAGTCGTATGGTTTAAGAGTATATACATACATATATGTAGATGTTACAGATTATAACAAATATACATACATAAACTCTTGCCTATACTGCCGAAGGGGAAGGCAGCAGCGTATCAAGCGCCCACATATTACCAAACATAATTTAGTCCCATACATATGTACATATGCTAAAGCCTTATTCCCGTCCGGGTAGACAGAGACGGTAGAGCTCCAATTTTTTATATATAACGAGGAAGGCTTCACAAATATTCAAGCTACAGACACAAAGAACACCCAGATTCGTTACAACAATTTGTGAATCACACATTTTTTTATCTAGTGTGGGAATCGAACCCATTGTTACATTCCTGACATATAGCTCGAGCTTCTTTTACATTCAGGAAAGATATATTGCTCATACAGGTGGATTGCTCTAATAAGCAATAGCTCAAGCAAGTCAGGATCATATACCCATAACTCTGATATTATTTGAAAGCTGAGAAGTTGCTATCAAAGGCATTATTTGGTCATGCAATAAGTCAGTCATCTATAAATTTATAATGCGAATCTGTTAAGTAACGTTTAAATGTGTGGAATATGTGATACGGGCAGATCAAAGATTTATATGTATGTATTAAGAATGTTTTATTTAAGCTATTCCGGAAAATGGATTTACGAAATATTTACAGTACTTATACAGGGTTTTGAATCTCCCATTAATTGTGCGGTGATCTTTGTGCGGGAGAATTATTCCTTATCTCAACACTATAACCCTCTATTAATAATAATTAATAGAGGGTTATAGTGTTGAGTTAATATTCTATTAGAGAGACTTAATATTCTATTAGTATAGAAGCTGAGAGGACATTTCAGTCGATTATATATAATACCGAGTGACACCTACGCTGTAATAATAGGAAGGAAATGGCGGACAAGTCTCTACACTTCAAACCATATATAACTAATTAGTAACTCTTCTTGCAAGATTTTTACCCAACTGAGCAAGAAGAAGGGGTTATGTTTGTCGAGTGTATATGCGTATTTTACTATCTATGGATGGAGTGTCATAGAGTGCATAATATTTCAATGTAATGGAGTCGGGTTTTATATATTCATTAACATTTCATCTGATTATAGCACTTTTTCGTATTTTTTTTTTTCGTTTTAAGATAAAAATATGTCTGATTTATTAGTATTTATTTGTTAATACTATTAAAATAAGTTATAATAATTATGTCAAGTACTTACAGTACACAATTTGCTTACCCGACAAACATCCTATTACATTTTTTTCTCGAATTACCCTGAGGCTTTATCTCTGGCTCTTGATCTTTTTCATGCCTACATAAACATTTAGAAAAAGCTTCATAACGTTTTTTTTTTATGAGGCCACGTCGATATCTTTTGTATCTATCGTAGAAAGTAATAGGAACTTCTTTCATACTTAAATATTTGTAGAAATTGATTGTCGGTGGTGTAGAGTAAGGCGAATACATTTATTTCCCTTACTCGGAATGTTATCTATTATACAGTACAATTATACATATATATATATATATATATATATATATAGTTTATACAGTACCCCGTTGACGGCAACAGGCTCAGCCCCTATTACTTAAGTGGAATTAAATTAAATTTGGCAAAATAATAATAAATAAATATTATATAAACCAAAGTAGTTTTTTTTTTATATACTATCGGGGGACAGACGAACAGACGGGTCACCTGATGGTAAGTGACACCGCCGTCCATGGACACTTGCAATTCAAGAGTCGCAATTGTGCTGCCCGCCTTTGAGGGTGATGAGGGATGGTGGATGCAGGGAGCGGAAAGAAGAGAGGAGGGATGAGGAGATGGAAAAAAGGAGATAGGAGATGAGGGGAGAGAAAAGGAGGGAGGAGGAATTGGGCCTCCGGAAACCTCACTCAATTCGGGGAAATGCAACGCAAGCGTTACTTCACAACCGGTTTTCTGTAAGGCCGTGGTATCGCACCGGTCGAGCCGGCCCATTCGTGCCTAAGCATGGCTCTACCACTGAAAATAAGTTATACAAAACTTAGAACACAAAATGTTTTGAAACACTGAAAAGATCTAATTTGTGTTGTGTCAAGTCACGCAAGTAAATTAGATTTAACTACTGTAAATTCACATCTATGTATATGAGAAGAAGAATAATCTGTATTGTACACCAAAAACACATTGCTTAAAATTAAATAAACAAGGTGATATGCACAATGGACGGCCTTATTGCTAAGAGCGATCTCTTACAGGCAACCTTTGGATGGACAAAAATGATACTGGATTTAAGAATAATGGGTAGCTTAATGCTGTATAGAAGTAAAGAAGACAATATAGATCAAAATGAAATTTAGTTGCAACGTCAACGTATAAAACTAGGTACATCCTACCTACTTATATACAGATATAGAGATACATATACATAAATTACTATATACATAAATTTGTATATACATACAGACAAATACACATACATACATACAAACACACATATACACATGAGGATCATGTCAAATTAGTTTAAATTCAGCAGAAAATAGAAATCTGGAGGATAAATAATATTCTTTAACCATTTTTTTTTAATATTGCCAGTGATTGAGCACGTCTTATGGGTGCAGGCAGAGCATTCCATAGCCGAACAGCCTGCACAGTAAAAGATTTGTCATAAAACCTTGTAGAATGCATATCTACTGCCAGTTCCAGCGTATCCAACGAACTCAAAGATTTGGCGTGTGTTTAATTGAGGAACGTAAAACGTTTAAATAAGTCAGGGTACATGGATTGAAGAGGATATTGTAGAGTAGGGCTAGGATGTGAGTATTCAGTCAAAGGTGAATTGGCAGCCACTTGAACAAATTGCGAAAATCTGAAATTGCGAATCTACATCACTTTCAACGTACTAGTCTCAACATACAGATCGCCGCTATATTCAGGGATACAAGCGTGAGTGACAACAAAATTCAAACACATTTTTAAATCGTTGATATAATCGTGACGTTAATGAAATGTTGAATGTTTCTATTAACACGGTTAGGATGCAAATTGTACATATATACATCATGTGACTACTGGCTGGGTATTACATAACTAAGATTGCGTACAAATAAAACCTCCATTTGATGTCATATGAATATTTTATCTAGAGGAGAACCAAATAACACTGAGCTTAAGTAACGTTGTCTCGAATGAGTTCTCAGATTGGTAACCAGTTAGAAATTTTAATAGATTAATAAATAAAGATTGGCTTATATCTGTACATGCAAATATAAATATATATATGTATATAAATCCCGTCTGTACTGTATGTATTATGTAATAAATAGTTTACTTTTTAACAACATATTTAATGCTCATTTTTTATACCGACCTCATTTTAAAAACGTATATCTTATGTCAGATAATTCAAATGACACTTCACTAGTCGAATCCGTCATAGCAATTAAAAAAAAAAAGACAACTATAAACAAACATACACGCTGTTAGACTTTTTTTCTCTCGAGATACTTGACATTGGCCGAATCTCTGCAAATAATACGCCAGAGATTCCATAAATAATTAATAATAATAATACACACACGCAAAAAACATAGCCGGTAACACCAAATTGTAATACAGCTACTTCCAAGTCATTACAATATATATATATATATTGAGTTTGGGTTCAGACGTCCGTGTGTCTGAAGTCTGAATTTATTTATTTATTTATTATTATTTTAATTAATTACTTATTAAGGGATATAAACATTTTGACATTGCAATTGAATAAATATGTAATAGCAGTTGAGTCTAGATTTTCTTTGAGTCCCTTGACTTAATGTTTGTAAAGACCCCGACGACAGGAATTATTCCTAATGAGTGAGTTGCATCTAAAACATAAGACAACTAACATCTCATTGTCAAAGGTGTATGGTGTGCAATTTAAGGTAAGACCCTTCTAATGGTGCGGCAACGCAATGCCTTTTCGCTTCTTCTAGCGTAGTGCAGCGGATTTTGCCCTCGCGGCTACATAAATTATAAATTTTAACGTGGTCGTATTGCCGCTCCTTTGCCTCATGACTAGGGGCATGGCCGCACTAAGTACCCGCTTCAATCATTACTTCCTAAGTCCGGGAGAAATACCGAGGTTACTATGTGTTTTTTTATTATATTGGGGGACAGACGACTAGATGGTAAGTGCTTACCGCCGCCTATGGACACCTGCGACTCAAGCATCGTAAATGCGCTACCCGCTTTTAAGGATAATGAAGGTAGGATAAGGGTAGTGGAAAGAGGAGAGGAGGAGTTAGGCCTTCGGTATCCACTCTCACTATCACGGAATAATCTGAAGATACTATAAATATATAAAGAAAACGTCTAAGTGAGCAATGAAAGAGGAACTTAGGCTCGCAGCAATGTAGTTGTTCAAATTCTGTGTAATGTTATTGGGACAATCCATAGTAGAATTAAAAACTATAACATAATACGTAACACAAAGGAGGTACCTAGTACATATTGCATTTGAGAAAAGTTATTTTATACTTGCATTCGTCTACTTACACCAAAACCTACAAGTTCCAAATAAAGTTAATTGTAAGCGCACACAACTCTGGACGTGGCCTTTCTTTAATTTTTATTTTTTTTTCTTTAATTAACTCACCATCAAATCATTCAATTAAGTTAGCGACTCGAAAATTCTTTAAAAGCTTCACGATTCTTTTTACCGACTCGTTACGGTATCATCATCATGTTGTTCCACATGTTTCCATTAGGTTTTATACCAAAAGTAAAATAAAAAGAGTACTACGCACGAAAAAGTTTTAAAATCTGTAACATGAGTCATCGCTAAAACCCGTATTGTGATCAAGGGCATTCTATAGATGTAGCGTAAAGGCTGGCGATCCTGGTTTTACTTCTCGAGTCAAGCAAGCCTTTTGTATCTCTACCGGGGCCCAGTTTTTATGTGTAACGTGTGTTGTGTTAAATCTCAAAGGCTTATCAAAAATTCAAAAGACCAAATTTCATGTTCGGATTTCAATTCAACAAAACAGGAATTTGAAATGTTAATTTGATCGTGAAATACAAAATTTACGGCTATAATATTAAAGTTCGTTACAAACGAACCGAATAAATCAGTGCCAAACGTAATATAATACTAAACGATATACATATGCATGAAATAAAAATGTCATAATCCTAATTTTATTTTACTATCATTAATTGACAAAATTATCCCACCACACTGGAAAAAGCGTGGGTCAGGTATTGCAGAATTTTAGCGCTCTCCTTGAGACACATTGTTTTAAAAATATCTTATTGCAAAGGCGACCTGAATGAGCATATTATAGCTAGTTCAATGTATTGTTTTACTGCTACAATATAAAACTAACATGCCTTATTATATGTATACTTATAATTTGTTTTTAAAAAATCGCAGAATTAAAAAACAACACCAATCGCGTCCCGTCGAATCAGACAAGACCGTTAATCACCACCACACTCATTTTTCCCTAAATAAAGAGTTGCATAAGAAAGAAAAAACTTACCTTAGAACAACTGTTTCTCTAAACAAGTAGTAAAGTTTCTTTAACAATCACAAACTTATAAAGGTCGTAATTTTAGATACGTAAACTTACGCACAACCAATCTGTAATATAGCGGTACGCAGACTGAGGACGCAAGCCAAACAGCCTATTGCCGCGCTTGTGGCAGGGTTACCATCACATTAGCAATATTTCTTTTTAGAAGAATATTGTGCGCCTTATTTTGCACCTGAGGTAGGAAAGGGACAGGGAATGTTAATATTTTATTACTAGAATCGACTGAGTCATTGCCCCGTAGTAAAGCCACAATGTAAGTGGTACACTAGGATACTTATGTTCAGGTCATTCCGAAGACTTTTCAAACTTGTAAATAAACGTAAGCATTTAGGTAACTTAAGAGACGCATTTTCTCTCTATATGAAATTCACATATTATCTTCCGTTAAAATGTTTGTTATCAAAGTTTTGCAGAGAAACCGCTACTCTTTACGTTTCTAGTAGAAAGTTTAATATATACCATTTGGTTCGTTCATTGTAAGTAAATTTTGAAACCACTATACATCACCGTACGAAAATAACAAGAAAACACAAAGTAATTAATACACCTGTTTAGCATGCCTCCGTATGTATGGTATAATGGCACCGACCAAGTAGTATATAAAGGTGAAATTAGGTTGGAGCTCCTTCTGGGGACAATGTGCGTACCTAGCTATAACTAATTTCTAAATGTATAATTGTATACTGATCCAGTGACCGATCTCTCTCTAGAAAGACATGGGGTATATACAACTCTAAATACTTGGATAAGGAATACACTTAGTAACAGAGTAATTTTACTAGTTTAAGGAAAACCACATAAAGCTCTAGTGGCAAAGGAGGACATAAAATATTTGAAAAGATATTCGCTACTTTGTTTTGCCTATCGTCAGAACGTTCTGCACCGTGTCTACGTTCAAATTCATCTAGTCATCTTTTCCAAGTATCAGTTTTATGTATGACAATGAGCACAATCACTTAGTAAAACCACCATTACATGTAATTGTAGGTAAATTCAAAGATTTTTGTTTCTCGTCTTCAAAATTTTGATTTATTTTTATGTTACAAAGAGGAGTCAACTCGCCGCTGTTGTGAAATTTGTTGGTAAATGACCTAATCACCACCCTCAACATTAAATAAATGGAAAGTTCGTGATCACAAATACAGCGTTGACGATCGTGGATAGAATTGTGTAAAGACAACGAACTATCAGCAAGCTCAGCAAGAACGGGACTGGTAATGTTTACATACAAAAGGGTTTTGGCAACTACAGTCTTCTTAAAACTCTCTCTCTCTCTGAGCTCCAACTAGCATGTGAGGTAAATTATCTAGGAATAATACTAGACGGCAGAGTTGGAGCGCCCACTTGGAGTTGAAAATAAATACAGCGTCAATATCATTTTGGCAGTGCCGCTGAAAGATAGAAAAAGCTTGGGGCCTTGCCCCTAACAGCGTCTTTTGGCTCTACACCACGGTAATACGACCAATGATATGTTACGGTGCAGTTTTTTGGTGGCATCGCACTGAAGTAACAATTGTAAGTAATAAATTACAACACTTCCAAAGCCTAGCCTGTAGGTCAATCGTAGGATGCATGCGCATTATACCTACAGCAGCACTAGAAGCAAATCTAAATCTGAAGGCACTACAACTCTTTATAAAACAAGAGGCAGCTCTAGCAGCAATAAGGTTAAAAACATATTTTTTTTTTAAAGTAGCGTATCCCCACACTTAGAGTCCTCACCTTGTATCCTAAACAAGTTGATTGAAAAGGAGCCAATGCACTTGGTGATAAGTGATAATACAAAATACAGCTCCACGAAGATTCTGAAGAGGGACTTACTGCAAAAGATCTAAGGCTATTTACTGACGGCTCAAAAACAAGGTCTGGTACAGGGTTCCAAGAATACACTGTGTATTCTTAGAAGACCTAAATATAAATATAGCCGCACCTTTAGGTGCACATAATACTGTATTCCAAGCAGAGTGTATTGGCATCATAACACCGGCTACAGCGACGCTGGTAAAAAAGGTAAAGAACTACTCCATTCGAATCCTCACATACAGCAAATCAATAAGAAAGAAGAGACGGCTGAACACACCCTTCTGCAGTGCACAGGGCTACACATGGGCGATCCCAGGTCACCAAGAGGTTATTAGCGACACCAGAGGTTTGATAAATTATCTTGAGAAGTTGGGATGGCAATAATAGTCATTCACCTTGTCACGCAAAAAGGCGCACAGAAGACGTTGAGTTGCGGATATACGTAAACCAAGTCCAATACCAAAACGTGTAACTATTAGTAATATACTAAAGTGAACAGTATCATACCTACGATTACAATTGTTGTTATTCCTCGCTTTTTCATACAATTTTGGGACAGTCTCGGCAGAACCTAAGAAAGTATGGTCAACACAATTTCTGTTTTTTCTGTCACCTCGGATAGAGGTCACCCTTAATAAATAATTAAAATCGTAAATTGTTTCTTGTTTATTTATAACAGTAAATCCTTTCAAGGAAATTAGTGACGGCCATTTTTAATTAGCTACCATTTACGTCGATTATGATTAGTTAATACACTGTTTTAATTGAAAAGCAATTGATTTTGTAAAAATGTTTGTAGAAATATACATATACATATATATATAGTGTGGCGGGGGGCTTCACAAACATTCAATATATTGATACAAAGAACACCCAGTCTCTTTGTGGATCACACAAGTTTCTGTTCTGTGTGGGAATCGAACCCACGACCACCGGTTCAGCAATCAGGGTCTCTAACCACTAGAATCTAGACTAAAAGCCCCGTCAAGTCGATTATGTCTGAGTCAACCGAGACCACATATTATTTGGTCCTTGATTGGAGCTGGTCATCGCCAGACTACTATAACTTTTTTTCTTTTTTTTTAAAGACAACACCCGCACTAGGATTAATTCCTGTGTCGCGGGGGACGTTACAAACATTCAAACAACGGACACAAAGAACACCCAGACTCAGAACAACAATTTGAGGATTACACAAAGTGCTGTCCCGCGCGGGGATCGAACCCACAACACTCGGCGCGGCAGCATATTGGCGAGGTGACCATTTAAACCACTTTGCCTTCCGTGCTTAAATTATAGTACTTAGTAATGTTTAAACACACATCAAAAGTGTAGGATCAAGTACTTTTAGAATATCGCCGCAATTGAGGATTATTTTAACTTTTTTGGATCATTATTGTTTTTTTTTTTTTTTTAGTGAATTTCACTATTTTTGTACAGAATTTTCTAAAAGTGTTGATTAAAAATTGAAATTCAATTTCCAATCAGGATTCCCATAAAAGTGTGGGATAGCGTTTTTACAAAACCATTACAATTTTTACACCGCGACTAAAACAAAATGCATCGATATCATTTGAGACGAGAAATGGCGAGGAATGGCGGATCTCTGGACCTCAAGAACGTTTGAAATGCTGTCAGGAAGTTCATTCATATTCGGGGGGAATAATAACAGTTTGGGCCGGTATTTGAATCGTTGGAAGAAGTTTAAACCTCGGTAGTTCAAACGTGATCATCCCTTTGCGAAGCCCGGTGTTGTTTCGTTTCGACTAATGCACAAGGATGCACGTCCACACAAGGCTATAGTCGTAACAGGCACTCTTGTCAATGCTCGCATTTACGTTCTGACGCGGCCATCATCAGACGTCATCCCAATTGAGCACTCATGGGACATGGTCCAAAGAAGAAAACTGCCGAGTATGGATGCCGTGCATATTACACAACAACTTTTAGACTAGTTAGAAAAAATGTGGACAGCCATTTTTTAAACTGAACTTCAAAAAAGGAGGAGAATCTCAATTCGACTGTATTTTTTTTATGTTTGTTACCTCAGAACTTTCGACTAGGTGAAGATTTTTTCTTCCATGTGGTCCCATATCGTCCTCATGGCATCCATGAGAAAACCATATATCCTAAATGTAGTATTAAGTTTGTGCGCGACAAATTGACGAATAAGTCAATATCACGCTAACCGATTTTGATGATTCTCTTTTTATTGGAAAGGATGTACTTCAAGGGGTAGTTAGATGAGAGTTTGGTTACGGTTTTGGTTAAGGTCTGACAATGGCATCCATAAGAAAACCATGTAAGTCTTAAATTTTATGATAGATGCATTGAAGTCCGTTGTCTACTTTTTTAAAGTGAATTATTTTGATGAACTGTTGTTGAGCTTGCCAAATCCCTGTAATTGTGTGATTCTTGGCTAAATTGTGGAAACACATACTTTTTTTATCATACCAAGTGAGTGATTTTTGTTTGAAGTGGCATGCCCTTGTCACCATATCTTAGATACTACATACATATAGCGTATAGCTATACAGTATAGCGATTTAGGTATTTTTATTGTAACATTATATTTTGTATTTGCTGTCTAATTAGTGATCAGTATCATATCGGAGTTACATACACACCTACCGTGTGGTTGTAATGTAATTTTATTTCGCTAATGTCGGTTAGATAAGATGTGTTCCTGTTTGTTCAATATTAGGTACATATACTTATTTGGACTTCGCAAATATGGTCATGTCTCCGAATTTCGCTCAAAGCTCAAGTGTTTACCTATACGCCTTACATAGCTGAAATGCTTACATTATTATTCTTATCTACAATATTTTGTTTAATCCCCACACTCAATCCTATCTTAAACAACGTTTCGCATTAATATTTCAGAACACTAAAACCTCATCCAATCTTCATTATTTTTGTTTAAAAGCTGTGCATATCTAGTTTCCTTTTAGTACGTGTTATATGGTATACATACATACATAGGTACATACGTTCCAGCCTGTATCCCCTAAGGGGTAGGCAGAGGTTTATTAAATTATCAATATTTCCATATTTGACTGCACGGATGGCGTAGCGAGTTAAGTAGTCACCTCGCTACCACGCCTAGTGCTATGGGTTCGATTCCCGCACGGGACAACACTTTGTGAAGTCCTCAAATTGTTGTTTGAATGTTTATAAAGTCCCCCGTAACTGTACTAATAACTAATACTGTACAATTAAGGAGTTTTTACTATTTTTTATATTTAACTATTTTTATATATATAGAATTTACACTCAAATGGAGAGTATTTTGTAATTGACAAATAATTTTTTACCTGCCACCCCCTTTTCATATAATTTGATAGATTTATTGCAATTTAATTGATAAAATATAAAGCTCTAACATTTTAGTTTAAATCTTATCTACTATTCTTTGGATAAAATAACCTACGCAGTGTTGGTTGGTGAATGGTTTATGAAAAGCACCACGGATAAACCTTAAAAGATGACAATATAGTAGGCTTGTGGAGTTCACGAACTAAGTACTATTAGGAATTCATTACTTAGAACGAGCTGTTCTAAGTAATGAATTCTTGTAATAGGACATCGGTCATTTACTACAGTAGTACGGTCAAGAAACTGACTGAGGAGTTGTCCCCGAACGAATGAGAAGATGAATTATCTTAGTTCGTACTACCGTCTTAGTTCCTAATTAAAATTTTTAGTTCATCGTTATTCATTTGTGATGTAGGAAACAGCTCCCTGAGTTTTGCGTTTTGGGGTTTTCACTCGGTACTTGCTATGTTTATATGATTTGGTTATGCATCATCATAAGAATTATAATTATGGTTATTTTAATGTAATTAAATGTATCAATACTATTCCTAAAAAGCTGAAGAGTTTGATAGTTTGGTTGATCGCGCTAATCTCAGGAACTACTGGTTCGAATTAAAAAAAAGAATTGTTGGATAATTAATCGAGGAAGACTATAGGCTACATAGCCTCACGCTACCACCAATAGGAGCTGAGCATCAATAAAAAAACCAATGAAAATCAACTAGTTTTGTATATGGTGATTTTATTCCCTCACAATAATAGGATTCGTTTATAGTGTTTATACGAAACGAATTTACAAAGGCACTTACTAATTCAAAAATCATTTATGACACGTTATATAGGTATAAGAATGACGGCAAGAAGAATAAAAATATTTAGTGAATAGTTATAATGTACTACTGAACTAAATGAACTTGAAGTAAAAACTAGTACCAAAGAGTAAAGTGCATTATTCTTTATCTTTGTACTACGGGAGACGAATACTGAGTGAGTATACTAGATTGGACTGCTCTTTTCAATAACCACAAATTACTCTATATTGGAATACGTTTCAATGATCGAGCAAGAACAAGCCTACAATATAACATCTACGGTCATATTTTCCAAGACAGTGTTGCCAATATTTCCAATTTGAGACAAAAACGACGACGACGAAAAAAAGTTTTGTCAACAAAAAGTATTTAGCTACTTATCGACTTTGGAAGCACAAATCAATACAGTTTTATGGCATGTTTATTTATAATTCCAAATCGATTTTCATAAAATTCTTTTATAGAAACCTGCAATAGACAGCGGGTAATTATTCAGAGGGTCTAGTACCATACTTGATATGTCATTCAACTGACCTTCAAAGTTCTTTTTTTAATAAGGAATACTTAGTTGCAGCTTTTCTTGATATAATATTTTGTCAGCATAAGATAATGTCTTAATTCTTTTGCTCAAAGATAAACTTGTTTACAAACTCAAAATTCCAGTAAAAGTAGTTAGTTCTATTTGTAACTTTATTTCGGAAAGATCTATTTTTATGAGACGTGGGTATATCTCTATGACTCCACGGACGATTTGGAAGGGCCTTCCCCAGGGCTTATTGCTAAGCCCCTCTTATATAATTTATACACCTATGACGTAGAAGTATCGATACGGCAATATGCTCAAATTCTGCAATACACTGACGATATAGTACTACATGTTTTCGTCAAATATATAGAGACAGTGCTCGGCCATTTGTCGACTGCGCTCAATTACTTATATCACAGTTGCTTTTCTGACATGGTGTCGTATAATAAATTGATACTCCTTTTTTATGATGTGTACCTACTTATAGTTACAGTTTTCTTTGTAACAATTGTTATTTTTCAGTATGTCACAACTATTTAAATATTGAAGTTTTAAGCTGAATACAGGCAAATTTCTCTTGGTTAATTATTTTTATTATGTATATCACATGTTTTTTTCTTTATCAGCCTCTAAATGTTCAGTTGTGGTGTTTACCAAAAAACAAAGGGCACCCCAAGTAGTCATATCCGTATGTGGTGAAGACATTCCACAGGATAACAAAGCCAAATTCCTCAGAGTTTAATTAGATTCCAGGTTGACAGGTATCATCCAAACGGATCACGTTGCTCAAAAATGCGAAAGAAATATTAATGTCCTTCGATCACTTTAAATTGTTTGGTGGGGCTCATTGGAGCCTTTTCCTAAGAAACTTCTTTATAATGGTATAATTTGCAGCTATCTGAATTACGGCCTATTCGTTTTAACTCGATAAAATTGTATCAAATTGCCTTCGTATTATTCTTGGAGTTTTGAAATCCTCTCCTATAAACGCTATGCAGGTTGGATCTGGTGATCCTCCTTTATTTCTTCGTAGGCATTTTTTTTTAATTTGTTCACTACTGTTATCCTTGTTATAATAACAAAATTCCCTGTCTGCTTCTTTTATTCCAACAATTTATCCGTCTGCCTAATCCTCTTTTCTATACCATATGAAGCTTTGTCATTTCAGCCCAACATTAACATAATTACCTCTTATTAAATTATTGGAGCATATTTTATACGGACGCTTCTAAAACCTCAGTCAGTGACCTAGTCGGTGTTGCTGTCTGGATTTCTTTCACAAGTATAATTTTAAATTATAATGCCACACTACTTCTTCGGTCTTCCAGGGTGAGTATATATTTTTGTATTGCTATCCTTGAAGCTATTTCCTTAATAAAAGCACATAATTTTTAAATAATAGCATAAATGTACTATACGAGTATTGAAAACTATCAGAGGTACAATTTAGAATGATATACAATCAGATTCCTCTGAAACCCTGGTTGGTTGGTTAAGATTAAATTACTCGTGCACGATTAAATCACCAGTATTCCTAGCGACACTTAGAATAAGAGATAGTTATATTTGTGAATGTGGCCTTGATGAAGGCAATGCGGAGCATATATTTTTTTGTCAATGTCAAAAAAATCAGTGTGCTAAACATTTTGTATTTGTTCGTTGAGTGCAGTAGTTAGCGCTTGATTTTTTATGAGAAATAAATAAGCAAAATAAAATTTCAAATAGATAAATACGCTGAATATTTGCAAAATCGAAAATGTTATAATACAAACACAAAATAAAAATATAATGTAAATGTTGAAGTCGTTTATATACTTTATTATGTCACACCAGAGATAAGGTCTTTTTCGCAAAATACAGCACCAAACTGAATGAAGTTCTCAGATAAAAAAAACTCCACAGGAAGCCGGTTGGAGGACTAAGTCAACTCAACTTAATCACACTTTCTGAAGCTTTATCAAAAGCGAGAAACCACAATAAAATAAATAAAAAAATAAAAAATAAAAAAGCCTTTTATTTCCTCCAGAATAATTTACGCTTACAAAAATTAATTGTTTTTTTTTTTTTTTTTTTTTTTTTAGTATCAAAGGTTTTAATTATTCAAATGAAAGTTTTAATTTAAAAGTTAGATAAGTTAATAAGTTTTAAAATTTTTAAGTTAATAGTTCCGGTTTTTTTTTTTCTTTTTTTATGCAAGTTTTTAATACTAAATATTATTCTGTAGGAACTCCTCTGCAGGTAAAGGCCTCCTCCAAATGTAGCCAATTTTCTCTGGATTGCGCCATTTGCATCCAGTTTGGACCCGCTATTCGTTTTATCTCGTCCTCCCATCTGTTGCAAGGTCTCCCTTTCTTTCTTTTGCCCACTGGCCCCCTCCATTCTGACACTTTTCTTGTCCATCTGTGATCTTGCAGGCGTGCTATGTGTCCGGCCCACTTCCATTTTAACGCCAGAGCTTGTGCTAAACCGTCTGTTGCTTTTGTGATGTTGCGTATTTTTGTATGTCTTATTTTGTTTATTCTCTTTATGTTTAGCATACTCCGCTCCATTCCTCGTTGGCATGTTTTAATTTTTTCTTTGACATTTTTGTTAAACTTCCATGTCTGACAAGCATAGGTTAGGCATGGTATAAGGCAGGAATTCATAACCTTAGTCTTCAGTTTGATTGGCATGTTGCTCTTAAATATTTCTTTAAAGCTCCAGTACTTATTCCATGTCAACTGCGCTCTGCGCTCAATCTCCTGGTAGTTGTTTAGTCTGTCGAAGCTTATTTGTTTGCCTAGGTAAATGTATTTTTCCGTATATGGGAGAGGCACGTTGTCGACGTAAATTGGTACCTTGATGTTGTAGGTCATTACCATAGTTTTGGTGAGGTTCATTTCTAGCCCGGCGACCTTGCTCGCTTGGTTTAGTAACTCTACCATGTGTTGTAGTTCTTTTACTGTCTCTGATATCAGTACCAAGTCATCGGCAAAACGTAGGTGGCTTAAATGCTTTGATTTAACTTTTATACCACATTTATTCCAGTTAAGCTTGCTTATTATCGACTCTAATGTGGCTATAAATAGTATAGGTGACAGTGGGTCACCCTGTCTCACGCCTCTCTTTATAGGAAACCAAGAACCCGCTGTCTCTAGTTTAACTCTACTTTTGCTCTTCTTGTATATGCTTTTGATAACTCTTATATACTCATTTTCCACATTCTGTGTTGCTAGAGTTTCCCAGATATAGCTGTGTGACACCGAATCGAATGCTTTTTTGTAATCGATGTAAGCCAAGTACAATGGTCTACTTCTCTCTTGATATTTCTCGATGATAAGTTCGAGTGTGTGGATGTGGTCGATGGTGGAGAAGCCTTTTCTGAATCCTGCCTGTTCGACGGGTTGACTTGTTTCCAATGTAGAACTAATTTTTTTGGTCAGGATTGTAGAAAATAACTTATATGTACTCGGCAGCAAACTTATTGGTCTATAATTCCCTATATCATTCGGGTTTCCTTTTTTGTATAAAAGAATTATGTTAGATTCAGACCATTGCGTGGGTGTCTCACCAGATTCTAGGATAGAGTTAAACAAATTTGTAAAAGGTGTAGCTAGTATTGGGGCGGCTATCTTTAGAGTCTCGTTTGCTAGGTTATCCGAGCCCGGGCTTTTGTCTAGTTTCAATTTGTTCAATGCTTCAATGACGTCATTTTCAGCGAATTGTATGTTACCGTCGCTGTTGTAATTTAGGTTTTCGTGGCTAGTGTCTTCTGGTTCTTTTGTGCTGTAGAGATCTCTGTAGAACTCTGTCGCTATGCTGATGATGTCGCAACGATTGTTTTTGGCTGTTTCACCTCGTTTTAGCTCTTCTATCCAAGTTTTTTTTGGTTTCAGCTCTTTATATGCCTTTTTCGTGCTTCCAGTTTGGCGTAGATGTTTTTCAATTGTTTTGTATCTGTAGTTGGCGTAGTCTTTTTTTGTGTATTTGTTTACAAGCTTGTAAAGCGCCAAGATTTCGTTTTTTGTTGCTCTAGATTTATTTGGACTTTTTTGCAGGTGTTGTCTTCTTTTAAAAAGTTTTAATGTACGCTCTGAAAATATTTTGTGGACTTTCTTTGGGTTTTGTGCTGCTCGGGCATTTTGTAAGCTTGAGGTGATGATTTTAATTAAGTTGTCGTAATATTTCTGGACTGGGACAGTAGTAGTCTGAGCGAACATTTGGTCTTTCGATATGTAAGAATTTAGATATTCTTTGAACTTGGAGATTTCTTCTTCGCTTTTTATTATACTATGTTGACAGTTAGCAAACTTTGTTCTACTTTTTTTGAAAAGTGTATCATGTGATATTGTAGCTCTTACTGGCCTGTGGTCTGAAGGGTAGTTAATGTTCAGTACTTCTATATTTTTGAATAAATGTGGTCGGTTTGATAGTATAAAGTCGATTTCGTTTTTGTTCGCTCCATCCGGTGATCGCCAGGTCCATTTGTTTTTTGGTTTTTTCTTGAAGAAGGTATTTAAAATTGACAGTTTATTTTCACTGGCAATCAATTAATCTTTGTCCTCTCTCGTTTCTAATTCCATATCCGTGTGCTTTCGTGATTAAATACTCCTCTTTTTTTGGTATCCCAATTTTAGCATTTAGGTCACCCATCAGTATGAAGTCTTTATGTGCTAGTTCCATTGCCCTATTTACTGTCGTATAAAAGTTATCGATCTCACTCTCGCTTGCTTGTGCAGTAGGGGCGTAGACTTGAATTATGGATAAGCTAGTACTCTCAAATTTCAAGTTCAATATGGCTACTATTTCAGAAATGCCAAGGTAGCTTTCTATATTATTTTTAAGGTGGTGTTTAACTATGAAACCTATTCCATGTCTTCCAGGTGTGTGACCAGTGTAGCAGTAAATGAAGTTTTCGTACTCTTCGATCTTGTTTCCAGTCTTTCTTGTTTCTGCTAAACCTAAAACGTCGTATTTAATTTCTTTGAAAGCTTCATTTAGCTCTATCAGACGTTCATATGATGAAAGTGTTCTAGCGTTATATGTCAGAATGTATAACGTTTTTTGTGGGGTTTCATTCTTTGGAGGGTTGTTTGGAGGGTTTTGGTCATGATCTTCCACGGTGACCAGCCGGCTTGGAAGATGGGTTTGGTTTTCTGATAATTGTTGTTTTATGTTGACGTTGCGAGAGGGGGGCGGTCGTTGCTATATATTAACTTTGTTATTTTGCTGTGAATCTGATGAGTTGTTTGTGTTCCTGTTGACCAGGTAATTCAGCATGCCCGGTTTTAAAATGTTTTCCGATAGGCTTGAAGTTCTTCTTATTTGCGTTTGAGATTTATTCTTCTTATTAGCCCGTGTATTTGTTTCAGCTCCTTTTGTAGTTTTGTTTTCAGGTGAAGTTGAAAGCATTCTTTTGTTATTTCCAGCTGTTTTGTTTTTTTCGGTTATGACAAGCTTATCGTATTTTATTTTTACTAGGTTTCCCTTTTCCCTTTCGATTCTTGCTTGTTCTTGAAGCTCTTTCCTCTTCTCCAGAATATTTTGTGGGAAATCTTCCGTTATATAGTAACCGGTATTTTTAGTGCGTTTCTATTTTTAAATAGATTTATTTTTGTGCCAAGTGTACAAAAAGTGACATTTATTGGTCGAGGTCTTTCTCCTTTCTTGCCTATTCTTCTAACTTCTTGAATATCCCTGCGATCCAGTTCCTGAGAAAAATGTTCTTTGATAAAGTTCAATATGAAAATTTCAAGGTTACAATATGACGTTTCTATTTCTTTTATTCCGAAAAAGACGATGTTGTTTTTTCTTGCCTGTTTTTCCAGAAAATACAGTCGCTTTTCTTGGTTTTCACATTTTTCCTTTAGATCTTCGTATTTTTCATTGACTAGTTTAAACTTATCTTCCAATATGCTGTTTATATTTTGTGTAACTTTTTCCGTCACTTTTTCTCCACTTTTTTCTATTGCGGTTTTCTGTTCATCCAAATCTCTTCGAATTTTACGAAGCTCGTGCATAATTTCCTCCATTTCTTAGCTCGTTCTATGTACTGTACTACAGTTATTTAAATGATTATTTGTTTATGCTTACGCCCTCTTGAGTTCCTGTGTCAACTTGCTAAGGTTGATGGATCGCTCGTAGATCGAAGGTGGTTCTGACTTGTATTAGTGATACGGGTAGATTATCGCAGGTGTCGCTAGTGTCTTTGTTGATCTCTCTACTCGCTTGACAGATCGATCATAGATTGAAGATGGTTTCGACCTGTGTTAGTGGTACGAATAGATTTCCACAGATGTCGCTAGTGTCTTTGTACAATTGTGCCACTCTCTTGACAGATCGATCATAGATCGAAGATGGTTCGGACTTGTATTGATGATACAGGTAGCTTTCCACAGATGTCGCTAGTCTCTTTGCTTCTAATTAGTGCAAGGAGTGCAAGTCATCCCGGTATTGATGAAGTAGGGTTATTTATATCACTTTTATTTGAAAAACGATTTCCAGGATTATGAAAGTTCACGATTTACTTCAGTTTTTGTTAGTCCTTCACTTCAGATGTCTGAACTATGGGAGATATAACTGTTTATACACATAATACGGGTAGTTCACATTCGAGTTATTTTCACTGATTATAGAGTTTTCACACAATGTAAGACGTTGTCTGCAATAAGTGTTGTAAGTCGCTTGTTTGTTTCTTCACTTTTTGTCTTTTCCACTGAGTAAATGCACTTATTTTTATTTTGAGATCACTTTTAGTACGGAGCCGAAGTAAACATTAGCACAGGCGCGCCCTCTCCCACCTAAGTCTAAGTTATAAGTAAAACCACAATAATCACACAAAATAGAAAAAAAAACTACAAACACGCGTATACGCCGACAGTAGTAGCCATTTTGATTTTCTTTTTTTTTTTTTTTTTATGCGATACCTGTCACCTGATGGTAAGTGACTACCCCCGCCAATGGACACCCGCAACTCAAGAGTCACAAGTGCGTTGCCGGCCTTTTAGGTAGAGGTACGCTCTCTTCTTGAAGGTTTGAAGGTCGTATCGGTTCGGAAATACGGCAGGCAACAATTTGTTCCATAAGCTGGTTGTGCGAGGCAAAAAGCTTCTGGAGAAGCGCACAGTGGTGGAGTGCCAATCGTCCAGGTGATGGGGATGGATATTTTGTCGCGTAGGACGATGGCGGAAACCAGCAGCCGGTATATTTCTCTGAACACTCCCCATGATACAAGCGATAGAGGATGCAGAGTGAAGCTACATCTCTACGCAACGCCAAGGTGTCAAGTCGATCAGAAATATCTTGGCAGTCGATGATGCGAGTCGCTCTCAGTTGAATGCGGTCAAGAGGCAGAAGTTGGTACTGGGGTGCACCTGCATAGAGATGAGAACAGTATTCCATGTGCGGCCGAACCTGCGCCTACCGTATTAATTAAAAATATTGAAATAAATGTGTAACATGTATTAATTGAGTAACTTTCTTCACTATTTATGAAGCAGGTCTTTTTGAAATTAAAATTATATTGCAAGTTTATTAATAGAGGGCCTAAGCGTCATCTATGTTAACGTTTACACACTAGTTGCTTGTAAGTTAAAGCGGATTTGGTACAAGATGGCGGAAATGTCACATCGGAAAAGTGGACACCTCCATCAAGTGCGTCAGTGTCTCCCCCTGCTACGCTACAGATACTAAGTTGATTGAAGTTGTTCTTCTTATTGTGATGCACTGTGGACTGTGTGAATTGTGTTAACTCTGGTCGGTATTAACTGCCGTGACCGTGTTTACTAATAATACTTTTTATTTATGAGACTGATAAAGAGAACAGAATGTGGAATTCTAAACATAAGAACATAAATGTTGTAAATTTTATTGTTTTATCTTCTTTGAGCTGTATATCAGCATGTAATTTTAGTGTTACTATAAAACAAGAACTCCTTAATGATGGTTTCCACAGGTAAAAGATAAAAAGTTTTTACCTTCATTAATATAATCATATTTGAATTAAAGTTTCGCGTGAATCCTCTTCACATATTTGACAAAAGATCTAAACGTGATAAGTTTAGGAAATTTGAAACCATTTCTTAAAACCAAAAGCAGAGGATTAGGTTTTTTAAAGAAGTTTGAAATGACAAAGGTGATTTCTGTTAGCTAATAATATTAATCCTCATTAGCTAGGTAACAGAAATATACATATCTGGGCACTTTTGGGAATTTGATTAGAAAATTTGGAGTATATTGACAGAAAAGTGAGGATAAAAAGGAGATATGGCTTAAGGTTGCATGCCTATAACTCAACTGGTTTAGTGCCAGGAGGTCTGAGCCGTCTAACAGAAATATGTTGACATTTAATATTGAAAGCCTTCTAAGATTGATGTAGAGACCGTAAAATCTTCTGGTGTAATGAGTAGACATACACACGTAGTCTTATGCTTTTCTCCCATTGCAGTATTCACAGACAACAACCCATCACAAGCTTCCTCTACTGTAATTAGACCTTTTATACAAGAGAAGAAAGTAGATGTCTAGATTAATTAAAGTAATAAAAATTATATACAGTTTGAAATAACATTAAAACTAGTGATAAAATTGCTAGCCTCCATCTGTACGCTTAGATCTTCCAAACTATGCAATGGATTTTAAAACTGTTTTCATTACTAGACAGTGACTCAAGGTTTATATGTATAATACAAGCATATTTTAGTAGCGAAAATACAAGCATTTCAAATATTAGTAACATGATGTAAAATCATACTTTTTTGCACTTACAATGCAAAAGCTAGTTGCTAAATCTAAATCTCTCATAATAATTATATTAACTTTAAAATTAAATTCCACACTGACACCACATAAGTATCTACATGCACATGTGCAAAGGTGAAGGTGGTGCGGGTCATTAGTTATTATTAAAATTCAGCATTGATCAAGCATGTTCATAATTTGATATTTTCAATAATTTTTAGTCAGGACTATCTATCCCCTACAATGTTTAGAATTAGGTCTTATTATATGGAACAATAAATAGTTGTAAATAATAGTGTTGTAACAAATGTACATTTCATGGTTACAAATAGATTCTGATCAAATTATTAAAACTTAATTGAACAAACAAAGTAACTATAATTTTTTCTTTCAGAAACATGACCTTTGATGTATCTATAGTTGCATTTGTTGGTAATGAGGTACCAAATGTATATCCTTATAAGGAGTGCTATATTTCACTTCATCAACCACTACCAGCTGGAATTTATGCTAACCCAGATGAACTAGAAGATCTGAACAGGTCTCACAGAGTAGGTATATATTTTTTATTAGTTACTTTAAAAAAAAACTACATTACACTGAATGACACTTGTAGAAGACTTCATGTAAGTTTTTATGTCCCCCCAACATTAAATCTTACTAATGTTATAAATAAGACAAACAAAAGCAGACAGGTCATCTATCCTATCTTATTCTTATGTTATTATTTACTTCACTACATATTAGAAATATACCCCTTTTGGGTAAAATCCTCTCCATCTTTTTCTATTGTTCTCATTTGGTAATGAAAATCCACTAGTACTTTTGAGCAACTTCTGTAATATTATCTTCCCATTGTTTTTGTGGGTGCTAAAATGTGTAATACAACCAAAATTTTTTTATATATTTTATTCATACTTTGCATAAAAACAGACTCATAAATAGCATAAATAAATATATATATATATATATATATATATAATTTCAGCTATATTCTATTACAAAGAAGACCAATGTGGAACTGCCTGCACATCACTCTGAGCCTAATATGGCATACATCTTTCAGGAGATTAAAGGTCCTTTGTTGCAACCATGGCTTCCTTTACATGCTAGGTATCAAAAAGCTGCTAGTTACGGCGGGTAAGTAGGTAAACATTTGTTTCAGCAACTCATACTTTTTATTTATTTTTTGTTCTCTATATATAGCAGAATATTCACAAATATACATAAAAATATAAAAAAACTGACCATTAACACTCACACATATGGTGTTTGTTAATAATAAAAGCTATCTCATATTGTGAAAAATGTAGCCAAGTCATTTAGTTCAGAAAAGTACCCAATGAGAGTTACTAATGCATGTACTAAACCCATAGGTTAGATATAGGCACTATCAATATTACTTAAACTAACTACTCAATGATTAAAAAAGTTGTGTATCTGGCAACTGTAACATTAGTGACATATCTATATAGATAGGTTAGTAATTAAGACACAGAGCCATCTTATTTCGAAATTGGCAAAGCCTGAGTTTTTTTTTAGTAATTTTTTTTTTTTTTTTTTTTTTTCATCTCATCTCAATATCTTACTTTTTGCTACCTGTAATTTAGTCCCACTTACGTAAAAGGGAGAGCCATGCTTGCATTGTGTGACCGAATGAGTGTGGTTACTGGAGGTCCAACCCCCATTCCCTTCCCCCGCTTTCCCCCGCTTTCCCCTACCCCAAAAAAGTGGACAGCACTCTTGTGACTCTTGAGTTGCAAGCATTCATGGGCCGCGAAAGTCATTTACCATCAGGTGATCAGTTCCTGCATGTTAAACTAAACTATAAAAAAAGGGTGCAAGCTAAATACATATATATTATATATAACTTATACAGACACGTCAAATGATCATGCTAAACACACAAATATTTGTCCTGGGTGGGAATTGAACCCACAACAGTCGACAGGTTGAGTGCATGGATGGCGAATTTGTTGAAGTGGTCACGCGCTGAGTGTTGTGTAGTCCTCATATTGTTGTTCTCAGTCTGGGTGATTAAATCCGTGATGGGACCTATCACTGATTTAAATGTTAGCTAAGTACCTCGCGACACAGGAATTGATCCAGTTGCTTTAAAATAAAATAAATTTCAATTTTTTTTTAAATGATATTTTTTATAGTTTAAATTAATTTCAGATATGTGCTGAATGAAATAGAAGAACCTCAACTATACATGCGTTGTCCAGATAAAAAGTTGGATAAATGCGAGAGTCCACTAGCTCCAGTCAAGTTCATGTGTACAACACATTCTACTGAGAAGTGTACATGGAAGAAAATACCATATATCATTGTAAGGAACACTTTGTTCTTTTGTTGTTTATAATTAAAAAAACTAGTGGTTAGTTGACCTGACTGCTAAGCCTAAGGTCGTAGGTTCGATTTCCATACAGGAGAAATGATTGTGTGATGAGATACAAAAAGCTCTTTTCAACCGACTTCAAAAAGGAGGAGGTTCTCAATTCGACTGGTTTTTTTTTATGTTTGTTGCCTCAGAACTTTCGACTGGGTAAACTTTCGACAATTTTTTTTAATTTGAATTCTGGTGCTTCCGTGTAGCCCCATTTTAATTTGGTTCCAGTGGTCTCAGTTCTGACAAAAGCATCCATGAGAAAACAATATAAGTTTTAAATTTGTTAAGTGTGCGCGACAAATAGACGAATAACTCAATATCACGCCAACCGATTTCGATGATTCTTTTTTCTTATTAGAAAGGATGTACTTCAGGGGTAGTTAGATGAGAGTTTGGTCCAGTTGTGACAGTGGCATCCATGAGAAAACCATATTAGTCTTAAATTGTATGATAGACGCATTGAAGTCGGTTGTCTACTTTTTTAAGTCCAATTATTTGTATCTCATCGCACATCTTGTTTCTCTTTATTTTATAAATTTCTTTATTTTAGATTAACGAATTTAATGATTTTTATCTATGTATTTGTAACTGTCCGCTGAATGTGAGTACATACACACATACATACTTACGCCCTAAGGGGTAAGCAGAGACTGTCTGATAGATAACAGTCAGATCCCTTAGTCGCCTTTTACGACACCACCTCTAAGAGATGTGGTGGCTCTATTGTACTCCACCGTGAACCACACGGCATAATATCAGTCAGGGTATTAATAAAAATTTAAATGACCGCAACTGCAAGCGTTGCTTCACAACCGGTTTTCAGTGAGACCGTGGTATCCCACCGATTGAGCCGACCCATTCGTGCCTAAGCATGGTTCCTTATCGTGTCCTCGAATCAACGGACACAAAGAACACCTAGATCGAACCCACGACTTCTGGCTCAGCAGTCAGAATCACTAACCACTAGAATTACAGGCTATTCAAACATTTTACTAATAGAACTACACTTTGCATTTCAGAACACTGAAACTCCTGTCTTATGGCGGACTCCACGAGGTGATATAAACCATTACTATCCGGTAGCGATAGTTACCGGTGTGATTGTCACCCTTGGCTCGATATACCTCCTGCTGGCTATCAATAAGGCGAAATCTTACATGTATGATTATCAACATATTGACTAGAGAAGATGGATAAAAAAATTGTGGGTAGAGTCAAGAAGGGTTTGTTTTTAAGTTTGTTATATATATGTAAGGAAATTCCGGTATATTTATAATGAAATATAATAATGATGTGGCTCTACCTGGCTCTTCAGTAAATATAACATGTTAATGTTTCGGTTTAGCATGAAGTTTTTTTGGGTTCCTTTGATCAAAAGAAAAAAAAGGACCGCTTTAAGGATAGGACACTGTGTTGTCTGTCTGTATGTGTGGTATCAAGTAGTAATAAACAAATTTGAACTAAAGAAAATTACAACCTGTTCTATATATTAGTTACTGCCCATTGACCAATGCCATGAAATTGAGCAATGCAATTGGGCAAAAGGAAGGTCTTATTGCACTAGAGTAAAGGAAAAATCCGAAAATCGTTAATATGTTAAAAGAAAATACTTTTCGTGATAACAAACTTATATTTTGCGGTCAAAATCCACGGTAATGTATGAGGCAAAAATGCTAAGTTAAGTTTGTCATTCGAAATTAATGGTAAAAAGGCTTCAAAAAGGAATTCATAAGATAGAAATATAAATTCTAATAATTAAAACCCTCTATATTTTAAATAATAGCAGTCCGGAGATGACCAGCTCCCATCATAGGTACTCGTCTTGGTTCATTGGCATAGAAATCGTTTAACATACATAAAAAAGATACAGACAAACATAGAACCTCTTTTGAAGTCAGTTAAAAATAGACCTTACATTAGCCACTTGGTGATTTCTTGCCAGAACGTAGAACAAACATTTATGTGGCTCTTTATTCATACATACAAAATTAAATGAGATACCCATTATATGGTGGAAATCTATTTTCTGGAAAGTTAGGGAACAAATGATTTGAGATTGCAAACTAAGGGTTTCAAGGCGTGTCTCCCATATACATGCTTAAGCTCACGCCTTTATCCCCTAAGGAGTAGGCAGGTGTATTAAACACACTGTATGACTGTATATATACTCTCTGATAAATAACAGTCCGATCCCTTAGTCGCCTTTTACGATAACACTGCGAAGGAATGGCGTGGCCCTATTCTACTTCACTGTGAAATAACTAACAGTCTGATCTCTTAGTTGCCTTTTGGGACACCACTCTTAAGAAATGGGGTGACCCTATTCTACTCCACTGTGAAATAACTAAGTCTGATCCCTTAGTTGCCTTTTGGGACACCACTGGGAAGAACTGGGGTGGCCCTATTCTACTCCACTGTGAAATAACTAACAGTCTGATCCCTTAGTTGCCTTTTGGGACACCACTGTGAAGAAATGGGGAGACCCTATTCTACTCCACTGTGAAATAACTAACAGTCTGATCCCTTAGTTGCCTTTGGGACACCACTGCGAAGAGATGGGGTGGCCCTATTCTACTCCACTGTGAAATAACTAACATTCTGATCCTTTAGTTGCCTTTTGGGGCACCACTGCTAAGAGATAGGGTGGCCCTATTCTAATCCACTGTGAAATAACTAACATTCTGCTCCCTTAGTTGCCTTTGGGACACCACTGCGAAGAGATGGGGTGGCCCCTTTCTACTCCACTGTGAAATAACTAACAGTCTGATCCTTTAGTTGCCTTTTGGGACACTACTGCGAAAAAAGGGGGTGGCCCTATTCTACTCTACTGTGAAATAACTAACAGTCTGATCCTTTAGCACCACTGCGAAGAGATGGGGTGACCCTATTCTACTTCACTGTGAAATAACTAACAGTCTGATTGCTTAGTTGCCTTTTCGGACACCACTGCGAAGAGATGGGGTGGCCCTATTCTACTCCACTGTGAAATAACTAACAGTCTGATCCCTTAGTTGCCTTTTGGGACACTACTGCGAAGAAAGGGGGTGGCCCTATTCTACTCCACTGTGAAATAACTAACAGTCTGATCCCTTAGTTGCCTTTTGGGACACCACTGTGAAGAAATGGAGTGGCCCTATTCTACTCCAGGGTTAACCACACACGTGCCACACCTAGTAAACATCTCACGGTAGAGGCTGTTTGCATTCTCTGTCTATGACAGTTCGTTTAGTGATAACTGAGAGTGAGTGTGTGTGGGTGGGTTTTCACGTCTCAATTACTATTTTACATGAATACTCACGCCTGTATTCCCGACGGGATAGGCTGAAGCATATTAAACGCCCACATTTCATATAATAATTTAGTACCACTTACGTTATAAATGGCAAGCGTATTGCAATCAATTGTACACATTGGGAGAAGCTATTTACTTGAAGAGAGTAACAAGAATTGTATTGTTTAATGTGTGATGTTGCTTGTAATAAAAAATCCCTGTATCCACCAAATAATATAATGGAGCTGTACAAACATTGTACTGTATTTTGCCTACGTTCTGCCTACGCCTTCGGGGATACTGGTGGGAGTGTATGTATGTTTAACAAACATTCCATTTTTTTACATTGATATATGTTATGTTCTAGTCATTATTTTCATGTTAAATTGTTTCAAATAAGTGAGATAAAGAGATGTAACTCATAAAAATTAAATGATTTGTAGTTTGATTATTTGTATAAATTATATAATTATGTCTGAAAAAAATATAAAAATTAATTATTATGAGTTTTATTACCTGCGTTTATTTCCTAATTTATGTATTTTATAAATTCTTAGAAAAGACACCACCTGCATTTGGAATAATTCCTAAGTGACATACACTCACACCTACACGTACAACTGTTTGTGGACAAACATTTTTTTGTTCCTGTGGGATCGAACCCGTGACCAATTTTAGCAGTCTCTGTCACTAAGACCGCCGCGAGTTAGTCCCTGTTAATTAAATTTTCTTGAAATTGAACTTTGCATCTAGTTGTAGTATTTATTTCAATCTATCGAACTTAAAGATTGGCTTTTTAATTACATACATATGTACATACACTCACGCTTGTCCTCCTACGGGGAAGGCAGACGTGTTAACCCAAGTTTTGCTGACTATAATTTAGTCCAATTTACGTAATAGGGGGCAAGCCTATATTGCCTTAACCCGGGCAATGGGAACTAGATGGAAAATTTGGATTATATTGACAAGAAACATGTTACTTATACAGATGGATTGGGTAATATAAGCAATAGCTTAAGCAACTTAGGGTCGCATATCTGTTACTCGAAATAATTGATAACGGTAGTTGTCTAATTCAGCGTAGATTTATATAAAATTTAAAGTTGGGATTTAAGAATTTGTAAAAAACCTGAAATACCTTTAAAATGATTATTAATCTTTAAGTATTTTGAATTTATATACCAATAAGGTGGCTAACGTTTGTGGTTGCCGTTTTGTTTTTATTTGCAAGATTATTTCTCATGACGACGATAGTTCTAAAGTAATAGTTGAAAATTAAACGTGTGTCCTGTTGCATATTAGGTAGGTATCCAACCCTAGCACATCTTATTGCCAATGTCAGTTAAGTAGACTAGGATTAGTAGATAATTAATCAAGTGATATGTAAGAATGTAAAATTTTTTACGAGACGTAAGCTTTAAGAGTCGGATAAGTCATCCCTAAGTTACCTAGTAGTTATTGTAATATTGATAGATGGAGTTCTATTTGGTAAGCGAGCTCCATCTACCTCGCATAGCCCTCAAACCTCTCAGATGGTGAAATTGGAAATGGTGCCTCGGCGAAAGTTAACACATACCTAAGAGATGGCACCACCTTGCTATATTTATTGATCCCGTCAAGTTCGAACCCTATTCCTCTTCCTAGTGTTGTATGAGAGGCTTACAGCCAAGGGATGGTCATGACAGCTATACTTAATAACGCCCCTTTCATGTCCCAGGCGTGTCTGTCGACTATTTCCTGCTTAGTCGGGTTCATACATGTATACTATAGTTCGACAAAGTGCGTGTTGGCACGTATAGAATGTTTGCTAGACCGTAAAGCGGACTTTGACAATGAGCAGCGCGCGTAGGGCCAGTCGCCTGATGCTCGCGGTGCAGCATGGAGCGCAGTCGGAGGTGCACACGTGCGCGGCGGCGGGTCGCGGGGCCGCGCGGCGGGGGCGTGCCGGCGTGCGTACTCCGCGCGCCGCAGATATGGATTTAAGATTAACGAGGCCACGTAAACGTGCCGGCGCGGGGGCCGGGGCGCGCGCCGTGTTTACATGCGGGTGCAGGCGGCGGGTGCAGCGGGCGGGCGATCGATCGCTGGGCGGGGCGGGAGCGGCGCCGGGCGGCGGGGGGCGGGGCGAGCGTGCGCCGGCCGCCAGTCCGCCTCGGGGCCGCGTCCGCGCGGTCGTCGCTTGTCACGCGGTGCGGCGCGCCGGAGTGTCACCGAAGGCGCCCGGCGGCGGCGGCGGCGGCGAGCCTCGCGCCGCCCGCCCCCGCGCCGATGTCGCTATCGCCCGCTCGCGCAGTGCACCCTCACCCCTTCCCCGCGACCTCCGCGCTGCTGGCCGGCGCCGCGCGCGCAGCCTGGCCACTCGTCTAGCGCTCTCCCCGCCGCCCGCGCACCCCGCCCCGCGGCTGCGACCTGTGTTCCTGTGGGCGCGCCAGCGCGACGGTACAGTGCAAGAGGTTCGCTGCGAAGACTACGACCCGCGTAACCGAATTCGTATCGCGCGTACCCCGTCCGGGTGGCGTGTTATCCCGCGCACTGAGATCTTCGACTCTATCCTTGTGCCGGCCGCACCGGTGCGAGAGAAGCCTGAGCGGCGCCGGCGCCGACGTCCCGGAAGGCCTCGGAGGCGACGCGTGGAGGCCCCTGCGCCCGCGCTCCCCTGGCTAGCGCCCGACCTGGAGTCGCACATCCCGTCACACACCATTGCGGTGCCACGAGCACTGCCGCCCCCGCCACCGCCTCCGCCGCCACCACCAGAACCGACGCCTCTAGACAACCTACTAGCGGTGGCGGAGCTGGAGTTTAACCAGCAACGGGGCGAGGAGGCGCTCGAGCTGGAGCTGCAAGGAGACTCCGCATCGCAGTACCCCTTCCTGCCGGAGGCGGAAGAGGTCGCACGTGACGTCATGTCCTTTCAGCTCGGGGAACCTAAACAACCCGATGAAATTTTCTTCGATCGTAAATCACACCCTCCTGAACGCCCTTCCGACGAGGACTTCCAGAGTGATATTGCGCACGTGCACAAAGACCTATTTGAGACCATCAGTGAAGCACATTATTTGCCTGAGCTTGGCGGGCCGCACGACGAGGCTCTGCTCGAGTCTCTTGTCGAGAAAGGCTGCGAGGATAATCAGATCCTCGGGCAGACGCTAGACAAGTTTGCGCATCTGGTGCACGCTAGCGGTGACTACGCTGAGGAAGAAGACGATATGATGCTAGGTGGCGCTCCAGTCACTGATATTATTGATCGACTCGGGCAGTCACTAGAATCACCCAGCCGCAGTAGCATGACGGCAGCACAGGGTCTCCTTCATCTACATCATATAGGAGATCATCTAGCAGCGCCAGATCCTCAGCAGGGTGTAGAGCAGACGTACATGACGGAAGAAGTATTTGTGAATGCTGAAGCTCAGTCTGAGTGTCCATTACAGGCAATGACTGTAACCCCAGTGATGCAAGAAACTAGTAAAGTTAACCAATTAGATTATGATCAAAATGCTGGGAAGAGGCTACAGACTGATGGCGACCCCGCCGATGCTATGTATACTGAACAAGTACCTGACCTACCTTACAGTAATAAATCGACATTAGAGGAGGAACAAAACAAAACGTTACCAGATCAGAGTGAAGTAACGTTACCTTACGGTAATAAATCAACATTAGAAAAGGAACAAAATCAAACGATACCGGATCAGAGTGAAGTAACGTTACCTTTCCGTAATAAATCACCTTTAGAGGACGAACAAAATCAACCGTTACCGGATCACAGTGAAGTAATGTTACCTAGTGAAATCTCAAATGATGAAAATACGTTAAGTGGTCTTCAAACTGTTATGCCTAAGGTTGAGGCGGAAGATTCTAGTGAAAGCGATGTCCAAAATACGATAGAGGAGAAGCCAAATTTAGATTTATTAAAACAGCAATCAGACGAGTCGTCAGACGGTGGAGCAGATGGAGTTGAACTAGTGGCAACAGATTTAAGTAAAAAAGCTTTTGATAAAAAAGGAAAACATACAACTGTTGGCGCTGTCGTGGAAACTACACACTCGAATGAGGACAGCTTGTCGGATAAAAGTGAAGAGCTACCTAAAGATCTGAGTGTGCATCGAAGGCTCCCTACTCCGCATGCATCACCGAGAAGGATAGATATTCCGCGTGCACCTTCAAGGGAGTCCGATGCTATGCAATCACCACAACCGAGCGGTATACCCGCTATACCATCGTCTCCAGAGATATTTACTATGCCGCATACAAAAAGCAAACAATCTTTGTTTTTAGAATCATTACTCTCTTCGCCCTCGCCTAAAATGTATACTTCAGAAGTCACTATTACGAAGCAACCGTGTGAACCCTTAAATTTAGGGAAACACAGAAAATCTGCGAGTCCGACTGTAACCAGCTGTTCTGACGAAATGAGAAAAATGAATAAGGAATTTGGTGAACCTCAAGAGAAAAGAAGACGGGAGTCGACCGAAGATTTGGTTAAGATAAGCAAAGTGTTCAACAGGTGTGAACGGGATGAACAATCTCATTTACCATCGAAAACTCCAGAAAAGCGGCAAAAAGATACAGATGAAATAAGTGCTGTGAAACAGTTGCAACTTATTAAGACTAGTCCTACTTTCAACATTCCAGATCCTCTTTTGGTCCCAAAAGACAAATTAAATGCTATACTAGCTGCTCCTAGTCGCGAAATTCCAGCACTATTAATGCAAAGGCCCGAATTGAGGCTACCCGAAGCGTTCGCTTACCCGGCTATTTTACAAGACCCAGATATTCTCGTCATATCATTGTCACAATTAGAAAGTATACTAGAAAATGAGGCTAAGTCCGATTCAGGAAAATCTAAGGACAAATCATCAACACCGAAAAGCGCATCTAGTTCAGATCACACGAATATATCGCTACCCGACCAGACTAGTCAACCAAAGACAATACCGTCAATGGACGCGTTAGCGGGTGATATTGACGCAGCTACTTCAGCGGCATTTAACCAAATGATGTGGCTGCCGTACATCAGCCAAATCGAGGCTATGGCGGCGTGCTCTCAAAACATGGATTTCTTAAAAGCTCTCAGTTCATCCGGCTATTCGGGCCCCAATTACCCAGACTTACCGCTTATGAATCCGGCAGCTCGTTTGGGTATGCCACCAACTGGTTTTCCCATGGTCCCGCCCATGGACTACGAGAATAGACTGCAATTTGCTATGTGGCAGGAAGCAATGAACAATGCGAATGCATCACAACAACAGAGAGCTAAAAATAATAGTGCAATGGAGGCTCAGATGAAAGAAATGGCGTCTAAATCCTCAGACGTACAAAATCCTTACGTTCATTCGACTAAAAGTCACCACAGTAAAGGACATAGCAATATGTCATCGCGGTCAAGCCCGATGGCGGCAAACTATAACGCTGCTGCGGCCGCGGCCGTTGCCGCCGGACAGCGTGCAGCCGCACTACAACACAATCCGTTCCTCCAGAACATGTACCCTGGAATAAACCCTAACATTAGGCCAAACGTCCCACTGGCTGGCCTTCAGATTCCTCAATATTTCAATCCAAGTCTAATGAGCAGAGATCAACGATCGCCACGAAATAGTCAGCAAAAGAGTCCGACGTCTCCTTTCTATCCGAACAACAACTATTTGCAATCAGTGCAATCAAAGCAGCCTGAAATGCAGAGTCATCCACAGCGGAGTAGTTCCACTGGATCGCACCAGTCGACGGAATCTCCACGGCCGAGGATCAGTGTGAAATCGTTGCATAATTTGTTGGAGCCGACGGCGGCGGCTGCCGCGGGGCCTCATGGCTCTTCGGGACGGCGCAGCTCTAACTCGGCGGCGGTGGCGGCGGCGGCGGCTCTGGGCCGGCGGCGAGACGAGCCGGAGGTGGGCAGCACCACTCCGCTCGGCGAGCCGCCGCTCATTCCGCCTCACACTATCGACCCGAATTCCTTTCACTTGTGGCACCCGCTCTTCGGAAAGTGAGTAACTCTTTGTATATATTTGTTTTCTCCTTATAGGAAATCATCTGTAAATTTGCTTTAATTATTGAGTGTCTTTGAGTTTGTAACTGTCGTGTGATTACAGAATTAGTCATTGTGTATATGCGGTCATACTGGTGCTTCCTTCATTCAACCATATCGTATTTCTTAACAAAACTTAACCAAACTCATGTAAATAAGAGATCTTAAGAGGCAGCCTCTATGTATGCTGTAAGCGAACATAACGATTATTCTTATTTAACTTTATAAGTTAATAAGTCTAGCGATATTGCATTGTTTATTTATAAATTCGATTATTGGGTCGGCTTTTCGTTATAGACTAACTTTGAGAGAATCGATCGACTCCCGAAATAGAGACGGAAGTTGAAGGGTTAAGTATATTGGGTCAATTTGTCTTTGGGTGAACTCGTTGAAGGAATTAGAATAGGCGATAATCTCTGTCCCTTGTTCTTATATTTAGAACATTCTAATGTAGAGCGTTCTAATATGAATAAGTTCTTTTATTTCTATTCTGATGGGAAATTTATACAAAATAGAAGACGAATTTTATTACACCAAATAAAATATTTTCACTGAAATTCTTTTAATGTCCAACTAATATTACCTAACTACTAATTTACGTCCAAAAAAAAAAAATTGTTATTTCCTAATAACAATTTTTATACTTAATACAGTAGATTCATAAAGATTTTATAACAATTTGAATAGTTGAATATTACTTTAAAATATCAAATGTATTCTTAAATAGAATTCAATAATAAATCATAATAAAAATAACCATAATCTTGGATTTAATATTGTAACTCGACTTTTAATTTCCTATCTAAAACACTTAAATCATATAATTAAAATTACTGCATTATTTTGATTGAATAATTGAATTATAAAACTGTAGAAATATATTTCATATAACTATTGATAATTGAATATATATTTATTCACTTTATAATTGAAATATTAAATATTAACTATACATCGTTCAGCATAAACTTTTCAATTTACTGGACTTTTTGAACCATAGTTTGTTCTTTCTAGCATTTAGTATAAATGTATGTAGTACCAGTAGTTTACTGGTGGTTTTAAATCCACCAAATTTATATTTTGTAGGTAACATTTTTGCCGCTTACTACTTTTATAACAAGAAACAAAGAAATCTCAACCTACGGTGGCATTCCATTTTCAATTTGTTAAGTCTTTGTCGATTATTAATAATTATAAGTAAAATTTATTATTACCTTAATAATAATATGAGTGTTGCGGTTCATTAAGCACTTAGCATTTATGCCAACTATAAAATATTTAATAAGTTTAGGTGTAAATGGCGGCACGATAATTACAGGCATTTTGCTTTCAAGCTATAGAATCGAACCTTCTAAACCCAGTACTGTACTGAAGGGAACCTAATTCTGGTATACCTATGTGCCAATTGACGATACAGAAGATTTTGCAGAACGGATTCATTAAAAAAATGTTTTGAATAATTTATAAAAATCTATATGCCTGTTATTTGTTTTTCGTATATATTTTGCAGCTGTTCAATATATACTTATGGAGCCATACAGTAAATACTTTTACCCAAATGTGTAGTTTTGCCACAGTGCAATTAGGTAACCATTCGAAATATCTCAGGAAAAATAAGAAGCGTGTTTCATAAATAATAACCAGAATAATAATTATTCATTTCTCTCACTAAAAGATATATGTTTTTTTTTTTCATTTAAATTATATATTAAAACAAAATTTTTAAGCTATTTTTTAAATTCACAGTCACGTCATGCTTCTCATAATGATGATGAGGATGACTGATGGTGATGCAACATTTAAACTAAAAGGGACAAATTAAAAAAAAAAATGTTTTTACATTGGGAGGATAGCTCTATTTATTTTTGTAAAATTTGTAGTCAGATGATAGTATTCATAAAGGTTTTCTACCATATATTTCGTGTTAATTCTAATCATTTAATTTGTTTTATTTGTGGTTTAAATTCCATAAAGTGTCAATAAAACGTATTTCATACCCCTTTTAATTGCAAAGTGTTATCGTAGATACTTTAGCTAAGGTATATGAAACTAGTACAAATATTGAGCGCAATACATGTGTTATTATCGATACCTGAAGAATTTTGACGAACTGTTTAAATGGGAATCTGATAGAGATTGTCTTTCGTCAGCTGATGGTTTGGCGAAAACCAGAGGATCAAGTAAGTGGCTATTATTTTTGCTTAGGGGACATGAAATCAAATTCAATAAAATACACGATATCTTTCTTAACGAAACATACGCCATTATTTAGAAGATCTTTCACTTAAGTTTTCAAACCGACTCCGTGGTCTGATACAAAGTCGCTTAAACACTTAAGTACTATTTTAAAGTGATATGTATTTATGCAAAGTATTTACATCTCAAACGCCATTCGCCACATTTGATCATTTAAGTTGAGACTCGCAGACTTCGTCAGAATCTTGTTTTGACTTGTCTAATAAATCACTTTAAAAAAGTAGACAACCGACTTCAATGCATCTATCATAAAATTTAAGACTTACATGGTTTTCTCATGAATGCCATTGCCACAACTAAACTCTCATTTAACTACCCTTGAAGTACATCTTTTCCAATAAAAATAGAATCATCGAAATCGGTTGGCGTGATATTGAGTTATTCGTCCATTTGTCGCGCACATACTTAATGCATATTTAAGACTTATATGGTCTTCTCATGGATGCCATTGTCAGAATTGGACCAAATTGAAATGGGACCACACGGGAATCACCAGCTTTCAAATAAAAATCATCAAAATCGGTTCACCCAGTCGAAGGTTGAGCTGAGTTAACAAACATAAAAAAAAAAACAGTCGAATTGAGAACCTCCTCCTTCTTTGAAGTCGTTTTAAGACTTCTCTTGAAGTAGGAGGAAAGTAAGATTTGTTGAAGGCGGGAAAGGTTGAGTAGAGAGACAACTTGGGGGTAGGCACCGCACGTCTTGTATGAAAAAACGGCACTGTAGGTGCACTACTGCAGTAGCTCATAGAAGCCAGGGTTATATGTGTTTCAAAAAATGTATAAGGTTTGAAAAATGTTTTTTTAGTTCAATAAACGGACACTACAATACATATCTGCTTATGTATAAAAATAAAAAGCTGTTCGTTAGTCTTACTAAAATTCAGTAACGGCATGACGGATTTTATAATTTTTTCTTTCTTTTGTCGTATCCACTTTTAAGTAGGGCTGGTTTTTGGGCCAAAAGAAAATTGAAAAGATGAAATTGTTGTTGAAAACTCGAGCGAAGATTATTTGACGGGCGTTTTGGTCTAGTTAGAGACCCTGACTGCTGAACCGGAGGACGTGGGTTCGATTCCCACACAGGACAAAAATTGTGTGTGATCTACACATACAGAATCTGATTTATTTAATACAATACAATCGAAGCAAGCACAAACATCAGCATTCTATCTTAGGTTTGAATCAGTTCCCTTGATGGTTTTTCTTGTGTCGGAATTCTACATATATACCAAAACTTTTAAAAATTTGATTTGATTTGATTTTACGTCAAGTACTATATACCTATATGTGAAAACTTATAAATGGTCAAGTCAAATAATGAATAAATAATAAATTATACATTGTTATAAAAACTCTTTGATTTCCTTATAAGTAAAAAAATATAAAAGACCTTTGAAAATCAATTAAAAGCAGAAAAACCTTTTGTAATATGTTGTTATTGATGCACTTTCTACACTCGCACTTAGATTGGGTATCTTGAAGCAATTGTAGATGCGAGTGCATGTGGAGCGCGGTCATCGTTTTCACTACAATATTCCTCCAATAGAGCAACTTTAACAGAGAAAATTAATCCCTCCAATTTGCAAAGGCTACTAATAATTTATAATTAGCGATATATTAATATTTTCATACAACATACAGGCTACATAACAAAAACAAGTTTATTTTTCACTTGTAAATTATCAATTTGAAAGGCCTGTTCGTCTAGTCAGGTTAACTCACCACACACCACATTGGATAAAAATTAGTGTAATCCACAAATAGTGGAGACATGGGTTCGTTTGTACCCTGTGTTGTTTGTATGTGTGTCAAGTCTCCTTGACACAGGTATCACCATAATTAGGAAGTTGTCTTTTAAAATGACTTTAAATAACTCTAAACTTTCGCGTAAATATATGTATTTGTACGTTTTAGTTTGATTTTTTTTACCTGAAATGTTTTATTTACTTGGAAATATTTAGTTCCTCGAATCCTAAAACACAATCAGATATCTGGTTAAAAAAATGTGTATCTGTTTTATTCTTTAAATAATTGATATCGTATTCTAAATAATATCATAACCTTACAAAATGCGATCACAATACTACAAATATAGAGTATAAGTTTATGGTGATTCATTAAACCATGACTAAAATACGACCACATAAAGGTTTTATCGCTGCAGTTTGTGTTATTTTAGTAACTACCGCTAACATACTTAACTGTTTCTGTTCAACTTACTGTGGACTTAATGTCAGTATTAACTTTCTTGCTAAAATAGCAGTAATAGTAATGCGCCAGCTGGAAGTATAACTGTAGAGAACATAAAAACTACAAGCTGTTATTCATCGTCTCTGCTCCGCTCCTTAGTGTTGTATCGTGATGTTTTATAGTCTATATTATTCCAGTCAAATTTTATATCTGACCTTTGTTGCCTGGAACAAATTGGCTGTCTGATATGGCTGCCGATTGTTATAGTTAATCATTTGTAACATATTTGTTATCTATTCTATACAAAAGGGTGATCAAAAATAAAATTAAATAATTATTTTTAGAGATAACACTTACATACTTATATTAATATCCTTTTTTTTGTGTGGGAACCCCCACGGGTCATCCCCTCACCGGGGCCTTACGATAAGATGGTATGTCGGACTCGAACCGACTAAAACCACACAGTGTCCCGACATGGAGTCTTCTGGCCGGGGCCTCAGGTGTACCTAGAAAGGAAATCCCTGTGAACCCCGACAGACCTGGCCGCCTGGTGGACGTGACCCCGCTATGGTTTAAAGAGGCGCACGCAGAGCACGTCGCGCCACCATCTCGGGCCTGCTTCTGCTAGGACGACGGATAGCCCTGTCCATCGCCCCCAGGCTAGTTTATTAATATCCATACGATTTAGGTACTCAAGTAAAATAGTATTTAATTTTGCGCAAATACTAATTTTATATGTATATTTCTCTTATTTAAAATATTCTGAGGCGAATTCTAATATATTAATATTTTCTATACAATTTATTTAATATCGTGGTAGGCACACGAATACGAAGTAACTTATTTAATTATTTCTACTAAATACCTATGAAAATTCTTATTCAAACTTAGCTATTGTATTTGTGAAATGATGTTTGTTTGTTTATTTACCACGTTCATGTTTGATTTTTATTTGTCACTTCTGTGTTAAATATTGTGAAATTGTGCATTCACTTTACTGCCTTTGATCCACAAAATTGTGCTTCCCGAAGGATTGACAAAGTAAGCTAAATTAAGTATATATTCTTTAAATCATATGATAAGTAATAAATTCATGAAATTCTTCAAGACCAATTCCACGACCTTACGATTTAATGCAGGTTTGAAAGGGCCCTAACGCTTTAAGATTGATTTGGTGTTAATTTTAATTTAAAAGACTAAACGTATTAAATTATTGGTTTTCTTTCGTCAGGAGATCAGAGTCATTCGTCACGCATATGTACTACGTAATACATACATATGTATGTGTGTGTATTCTTTAGATACGAGTATTTTGCTTAAAATGGTGAAAAATTCCGAACTTGACATTTTTATGCACCATAACGACAAATCTGCAAGTTTGGGCGAGGGGTTTTTTTATTCATAGCGTAGTTAACTGCTCGAAATCGACCATAAGTATAATTACCACCAGACACAACACAAAAAAACACAAAAAAAACAACACAAAAAAAATCGTATCTAAATAGAATTTCGGGACACCCTGTTTACACACAAAAATGTTCTTCCTTTGTAGTGTATAGCTCACGACTTTCCTCTACTATCATCAAATCAGGCAAAGGTATTATTGATGAAAATCCTATTTAATATAAAAATATTGTAGTACTTAAACAAGTGTATATACATACTCCGCATTAGGCCGCAAATATTCTCATTCTAGTGGCCTCTCCAATCACAAGAAGTTCTCGCATACGAGTACATATGGGTACGAGAGCCTGCCTTCTATGAGCTACTGCTGTCACAACCCCGTCTCGGAGCTATAGACAAGGCTATAAACAAAACTAAAAATCTTTTTCAAAGTACACATTATATACATATGTACATACAAACATACATTCACATACGCCTGTGTCTCCGAAGGTTTAATTAATTACGCGCCTATTGAAGCGATAATAATTTAGTCCCATTTAAACAGCTTTTGGGATAGCTTTAAACTTTTGGGATTGAGATTGTAAATTTTAGGGCGCGTTCACTGGAAAGGGAGGATAGAAAGGGATGTTAAGGGATATTGCTGATACAGATGGATTGGGGAGTATAAGCAATAGCTCAAGCAAGTCAGGGTTGCATAAGCAATAGCTCAAGCAAGTCAGGGTCGTATAAGCAATAGCTCAAGCAAGTCAGGGTTGCATAAGCAATCGCTCAAGCAAGTCAGGGTCGCATATGTAAGCAATAGCTCAAGCAAGTCAGGGTTGCATAAGCAATAGCTCGAGCAAGTCAGGGTCGCATAAGCAATAGCTCAAGCAACTGGATGGTGCCGGGAAGTACGAGTTCTCTAACTATAACACATTATAACTAAAATAAAGATGCAAATAGATAACAGTTAAGTACAGTTTAAATGGTTGTTATTCTACACAGTTGGTAATATATACTTTAACTTGAAGATAGGATAGATTCGTTGTCAGTGATCCATTCAAATCAATTACTAATTCTACATTTTCTTACCTAGAAGGCAAATATTTAAACATCTCCTTTTGAAAACAAATATCCTAACCGATATTTTGTTCCAATCAAACAATCAAACATTCTCATCGAACAATCAACAGGCTCTTGCAACGAAAATAAACCAGATTATATCAGAGATGAACGATCAATGCTATGCCATTAGTATATCAATTCTACTCGCAAAAAGGAAAATTTTATCTTTGCTTGTTATATTTTCTGTCCAATTTGTACCTAACAAAGGCACGCGTATATACGAAATTGTTTGAATAGCTATTTATTATTTACATATCTACATATATACAGACAGTCTCGTCGTCACAACACAATAGTCATCTCTTGAGGTACATATACATAATAATAATCCATAGTTTTGTCCCACTACTGTTATAGGGGGCAGGTCTATTGCTGCCCACCGGGCACTATAGGAATCACAGATGGAATGAAAAGTTTGACTATATTGTATTTATAAAATAATGTTAATTAAACGGATAGATTGGAAAGTGTAAGCTATACTTCAAGGACGTCGGGGTCGAGTCGGGATTTGGCCCAAAAAACGATAAATATTATTTTTAAAAGTATAAGCGTTTGAAGTTGAATCTTTTATAGCTTGACATGACTACACTGCCTTTCCTCAGTTTTGATAACCCTCTCTGCATGGAACAATGCAAGTTATTCAAATAACTGTAGAAACCCCACCATGTGTAAAAAAATAACCCGCAACAGCGACTTTTGGGATACATTGGCAAGCGCGCTTCTTACTTAAGCTCAAGACATTGGGCTTTTTTAAACCCCGACTCAAAAAGAGATGTGCTATAAATTTGACATGTCTATCTGTGGCATCGTCGCTCCTAAATGAATAGACTGCTTTGATTCGGTTTTTTGTTTCATTGCTAGTTATCAAGAGCTTTCTTAGCTATGTTTCAAAGAAACTACTCGGCAGTTTTCTAGCCAGGGAGTATTTTTAATCTTACTTTTTTAGCGGAGGTAAATGCATTAATTACCCTTTTTCTTATTAATGAAATAGGTTTATATTTTTATCAAACTGAAAGCTGTACTGTAATAAATTGTTTTAACTTTTTAATGAACTAGTGCATTTAACGAAATATTAGCATAACTTGATTATAATGCCTAGGAGATGAGTAACTACAGTAACATTACGTTTCCTCTTGTAGATTGCACAATTAGGTAGCAATTTTGAATGACTCGCAGACCTACTATTACTATGAACGTGAGCCCACATTGGGTGCACACACCGTTACTGAATAATGGACGCACTGGGCTGATTTTATGTGTCCCTCAATCAGCGACTTTGCCTTTAATATTTTAGTATGAATCAAAATGTTGTTTTCTTCATAATAATTTGATTTTGTCGTAAATTGTTCTTTTAATAAAACAAGCTTTTCTTGGTTGTTTTCTGTTCTCATTCGTTTTCCAAATTTTTAGTATTCATACCAAAATTATAAATTGGATTGTAACTATCTCTATTTATCTGTTATGCTTTCACGGCCTATCCACTGAACTAATCTAGATGTAATTTAGTATAGAGATAAGAAGAACATAAGCTAATTTTAATCGCGAAATTAAACCTTGGACGTAGCAAATTAGCAGATTCTAGATTGGGAGACCAGTTTAACCCCACTAAGACACAGGTTTGCGCGTTTACCGCTAAAAAGATGCCATTGGTCGTATCACCTCAATTTGAGAGCCTGCATCAGCCAGTATCGGAATCCTTGGCGTCGATATATCAAACGAAGTCTAGTTTCGCGGTCACTTAGAGAGTAAGTCCATATTAGCCTCGAAGAGCTTGGTGTGCTAAACAGATCGAGACAGTATTTTACTCCGGCCCACCGCCTGCAACTTTATAAGGCGCAGGTTCGGCCGCACATGGAATACTGTTCTCATCTCTTTGCAGGTGCACCCTAGTACCAGTTTCTCCCTCTTGACCGCATTCAACGGAGAGCGACTCTCATCATCGACTGCCAAGATATTTCTGATCGACTTGACACCTTGGCGTTGCGTAGAGATGTAGCTTCACTCTGCATCCTCTATAGCTTGTATCATGGAGAGTGTTCAGAGCAATTGTTCGGACTTATACCGGCTGCAGGTTTCCGCTATCGTCCTACGCGACAAAATATCAATCCCCACCACCTGGACGATTGGCACTCCACCACTGTGCGCTTCTACAGAAGCTTTTTGCCTCGCACAACCAGCCTATGGAACAAATTGTCGGCTGCCGTATTTCCGAACCGATACGACCTTCAAACCTTCAAGAAAAGAGCGTACTCCTACCTTAAAGGCCGGCAACGCACTTGTGACTCTTGAGTTGCGGGTGTCCATAGGCGGTGGTAGTCACTTACCATCAAGTGACCCGTCTGCTTGTTTGCCCCCTATCGCATAAAAAAAAACATTTGTTACACTCTATGTAGATAAAGGCGCAGGCATCAGCTACTAAGTATATTATAGGCCAAATGACTGTCAAGTCAATTCAGCATTTATTAGTATGACAAAACGGTAGGTAAAAAATGTAGCAACTTTTTTTTTTTTTAATGTGGTTCACAGAACTGGATATATATATAACTTATACTGATAACTTATAATGTATAGTTTTGCTTAATTGTACCCTACTAGGTGTGAACACAGCATGCTACAATAAAGGGTTATGTCATCACACCTACTACAAACTAAGAGAGTCCTAATTAGTATCCTGAATAACAAGTTACAAATTATGAGTTAAAAGTGCATGGTACATTTTTTCTAAATGAGGCTAAAGAATCTTGACGAACAAACACATCTAATATATAGGTGAGTGTTGGCCGAGATTAGTTTTCACATTTGGTGGATGGAACGTTTTGCGATTGGATAATCGACGTTCGGGACGAGGTACGGATAATGATATGCGCTCTAGAACATCAGGAGAATCCACTAAGCCATGAATAAGCTTATATAGAAACATGATATCAGCAGCCTTACGACGTGTACTCAGTGGGTCCATTTCATAAAATAAGAGACGTTGTTTATATGATGTTAATTGGTGACACACATTGTTGTAAGAAATACGAATCATCCCTTTAAATGTTAATTTTCTGAACAACTTTCTGTAATTCTTAGTAGTCTTTCAGTAGTCTTGTTGTCCGAAATAGTGAAATAATTGAATTTAAGCACAGTCATCTGTCCCATACCTATTTCTTCTTCTTTCTCCATCCTAAGGTTGTCTGTTAGAAATTGCCTTTAGCGATGAGGCTGCGTTTTGTAAATATGTACATGTTCATCTGAAGTATTTCTTGTAACAAATTGCTTTTCGTGTACAATAAAGCTATTTTAACATGTAAGAAACTAATCAAAGATACGGTATATAATCAATCTGAAAAGATAAGAGAAAAGGTCTGTATCATGTCCATCTATTATGCACACCTGCTCATATTACACGAATTCAATTTTTTTATAACAACATAGATGAACACAATGGTCACCTCATGGTAAGTGACAATCGCCATCCATAGACTGCTGTAACTCCAGAGTTGTAGGTGCACTGCCCGCCTTTGAGGGTGCTTAAAAAGAGGGACGCGGGGTGGGGAAAATAAGAAGTTGAATGATTGGGGCGGAAAGAGGATAGTGTAGGTGAGGGTAAAGAGGAGATGAGGAGTTGGACCTCCGGAAACCTCGCGTATTTCAGAAAATGCAATGCGCAGCACAACCGGTTTTCTGTGAGGCCGTGCGGTAGTACCAGGCCATTCGTGTCTAAGCATGGCTCTCCAAGATAATACCTCTGGACGTCACGAATCGCAAAATATTTTGGTAATATTGCATAAAATTTCTCTTAAGTAATTGAGCCTTTATTTGGATAATCGATGATTTGGTTATTCACCGAAAAGTATGTATGCAGTCCATGCCTGGTTGACGGCAATTGGCTTGCTCCTTTTAAAGTACTTTATTGTTGACCATTAAGGATAGTTCAGATTATTTTAAACAAAAATATCATGGTACAAACGGCGGTCTTATCGTTAGTTGCGATCTCTTTTTTTTTTTTGCAATTATTTCGAACAATATTGTAATCTCGTTAAAATGCTTGGAAAGAAAATCTTTTTTTTATTGGTAACACTGAACGTCGTCAATAGTTACTAAAAAACAATTTTTTAGTAACTTTATTGGTCTCTATATATAGAGTATATAAGTAGCTGTTCCCAGCTATTTCATTTTCATTTATCATCCTCGATGATGATATGATCCTGGGTCACTTGATGGTAAGTGACGACCTGCGTCCATAAACACCTACAATATTCTTATTTATACTCCCTACCGCTTTAACTATTCACACGATTTAAATAACACCTAACACGATTCAAATGATATGTCGAAATCTATCAAGCCGTTTAGCCTCCAGGGCGGGACAAAGAAACTTACAAATTATTTCTTGACACTGAATAGCTATACATAATATGAGGTACAACTTATAGATACAAGATTTTAGTTACCAGTTATGTATGGTTGTTACTTTAAACAGGAAGACCTGAGTAGTAGTAGAATTAAGAAGTACCATCAACCATTTTGTGGGATATTTTTTATAAATACATACATGTAACATACGATAGATGCCTCGGAATTCCCAGAACTAGCCAGTATTAGCTGTAGATATGCGACCCTGACTTGCTTGAGCTATTGCTTTTACTCCTCAATCTAACCCTAGAAACAATATCTAATAAATAAAAAATAATAGAATGGACTAGATTATGGTTAGCAGTGAGGTCGTAGTTATGCCTCTATCTGCCCCTTCGGCTATACTGGTGTGAGTGTATGTCCGTATACATACATACACTTCATTAACATAACCATCTTTTGCGAAGTCGGATTGGGCGGGTCGATTGTTTCGCAGTTATAAATTGTCACATGATGGACAATTTTAGAATAATTGTTTATTGCAAACTCGTTTATAATTTATAGCCAATCATAGCCGTTCTGGTATACAGTACGACCTACTTTTAGTAACTATCTAGGCCGCCTTTGATGTGGGTTCAAAGAATAATTTTATTTCGTCTTTTTGGATATTAAATGACGATTAAATGAAAATTGGAGCTTGTGTAAGTGGACAGTTATATCTGACGTGGATGTTTTATCAAAGTTTGTTATTGAAATCTACAGGTTAGCTGTATTATTATTATTAATTTAATATATATGAAGACAACTCCCGCAAGAGGAATAAATCCTGTGTCGCAGGGGACTTTACGAACATTCATACAACGGACACAAATAACAGCTAGAACCGGAACAACTAATTGTGGATCACACAAATTTTTCAGTTCAGTTTGTTCAGTCACAGAGTCACTAACCACTAGACCAACAGGTCAGTGATTATGATTCTAGGTCGAGCAGGATAGGTCCACCCTACCTGTTTAAAAAGGCGATTTATAACAGACAGACAGTATAAACATACATACATACATATATACAGTCACACAGTGCCAAAATGACGACAATAGGCTTGTCTTCTAGATAGACAGATAGAAAACACAATATTAACAGTGGTAAAGCCATGCTTAGGCACTAATAGGACGGCTCGACCGGTGCGATACCACGGCCTCACAGAAAACCGGTTGTGAAACTTGCGTTGCAATTCCCCGCAATTAGAATGGTTTCCGGAAGCTTAACTCCCCTCTCCTCTTTTCTCCCCCTCATCCCTCCATCTCTCATCACCATCAAAGGCGGACAGCGCACTTACGACTTGTTGCAGGTGTGGACGGCGGCTGTCACTTACCATCAGGTTTCCCGACTGTTCGTATATAGGCTGTGGTAGTTTAGTACCCTAAAACTGTAATTTAGTACCCTACTACTTAATTGGGACTAAATTATGGTTGAAAGAATTGAGTGTATTTTTTTATATATTATTTTACAAACACACTAAATAAAGAAACAGTAATTTTAAAAATAATAGGCATTCACATAATGACTTTGAAGTGGACATTGTTTCTGGGTCTATATTCTTTAAAGTACATCAACACAAGTGATCTAAATTGTAAAATTCTTAAACCTTTAAAGGCTGGCAACGCAGTTGCAAATCTTGAGTGACTGGTATACGTAAGAGGTGGTAGTCACTTACCATATGGTGTATATTAGCTTGCTCTCAATACCTTAATGGTCAGCGGTAGTAGATCGCTTCTAAGGTTCAAATCTGTTAAGCAAGGATTAAAGGCGTTTGTGATATATTGTTTTTATCTTTGTACTTTTGCTAATTACAGCCACACATACGCATAGCCAGTATCATTTTAGGCCTTATTTTCCTTCAGAAAAGTATGTTCGTTTTGTTGTCTATGACTACACCGATTAAATTAAACTCTTATTTTTTAAGAAAAGTTACAAAAAAGGATATTCCGTTTCAACCCTCAAAAACGAAAAGCAACTTCATTAAAAGAGTCTACATTTAAAGCTCTGAATTTATTCCTGTACATAAATAAATTGAATTCCGAACGTTTCAACGCCATTAACTTTTAACAGTATTTCTTGATGTCGTCTTGGCAAACTGGCTCGTGATTGGCCAAAGTCGTCAGCGCTCAAACGTGATTGGCCGATAAAAGTTTAATCTACCGTCAGATTGGACCGTTTGTTGTTGTGTATGCTGTGTGATATAACAGAGCTCCCTAATTAGGTCGTGAGAAGTTCCTTGTAGGAAATTCTGGTACCATTACTAAGCAGAAACTCCTCATTATACGATTTCATCCGTGTGATCCATTCAAAAAAGGAATTTTGAAAGTCAAGCTTACTATTCACATCTTAATGACCTACTTGCTTGTTGGGATTAAAACAAGCTCAAATTTGGCTAAAACTGTTAAGTCAAAACTGCCATATATAAAAAATATCATATCATACAATTAGTAATTTCAGCAGTTGCTTCTAACTACATATTTGTGTTTGAACGTTTTATTTGAATCTTTACTATCTGATATTTGTTGTTAAGCTGATTTTAATCTGTTTCTTTTAATTTATTATGTACTTTCAAAAAATCCCACGGCATAGTCACTTAACGCCAAAATTCTAAACGTATTTCATTGCTTCCTTCTGCAACTTCGGACTTTTAGAAAGCGTGTTAGAAATTAAGTATTGCTTCAGCGGTGAAGAAAAATCTCTCGAAATCTTTCAAGTCATTAAACTCGACTCTCCATATTTTCCCTTATGTAAACAAACTAATATGTAATTTACAGTTTTATTGCGTGTGTGTCGTCTTCTGTGCTGCCACATTCCAATATCATACCGTAATAAAATTATTTTTTCACTTTCATGAAATCAATGCAGCAAAACCTAATATTATTCATATTCTTTATTGTACACATATAATACATAAATAACAAATTATACATAAGAATGAAAATAGTATGTACAAAGGCGAGCTTAACCCATATTTGAGTTTTCTTCCAGCAAACCTTGGGAGTGAAGAGAGGATAGTAATAAAAAGTCAAAGTATGTACATAGTAGCATGTAATAAACATATATGTATATATACATAAACCTAAAGCAAGAATATATAAAGTATACCTACATGTATACTAGAATAACGAGTTCATACTCTATGAAAATACATACATAATATAGCGTAAACAATATGTTAAACATACACACAAACCTACACACATAAATACACAATTACATATATACATACATAATGTCTGTAGTAATACTCATTGCTGAGAGAGATAGAAATCCTTGATTCTTCTCTAAAAAACGATAGGAGAAGGGCTAACACTGATAGTGGGGGGCAGGGAATTCCACTGCACCGCAGAAACAGTGAAAGATTTGTCGCAGCGAGTGGAATTATGAGGTGGAATTTTTAACAAAAGAGAGGTTGAAGAGCGACAAGGTTTATTTCTGGGGACACGATATTCAAAGCGCTCACGCAGATTAAGAAGATAATTACAATTGTGAAGAACGGAATAGAGTAAAGAAGGTTGAATAACAATATCGTTGTATAATACTGGGGGAAAGAATGATATGTTATTTAGTAGTAATTAAATCCTGAAGCACAATTATTTAGGCTACTATGTAAACCAAGTTATGTAAGGAGTACCTTCAATTTACTTTGATTTAATAATAGAATTGTATCTACATTTAGTAGTACATTGTGTTGTCTCAATAAATTGGCTTGTTGTTGCTGTCCTGGTCTCGCTTACGAGTAGTGTGTATAGTTTTCTCACCCTCCCGGGAGCCTGGAAAGGCCAAGCTACATTGATTTTATGGTGTAGTGCCTACATTAATACGTTTTGTTAGTGCTCCTGTTTTAGACAGGTAATATTAATGATACGTCAGGTTATAGAGGTGAGCAGAACAAGTTTGTATTATTGAGCGCCCACATTTTGACAAGTATCCGTCTTGCCAGTAAAAAAGAGGAAACCTAAAAAATAATAGTGACGTCCTATATCGTACTCGTATTACCTAATATTAATACTTCCTGTGCCGATCGGTTCGGCGCACGTGTTTCTTTCCCACTTTGATCCCGAGTCTTTTAAGCGGGGCGTGAAAAGCATCTCACCAGGCCGCCAAAGTGTGGGTCACCATGCTGCATTGACAAGACATGCAATGAGGATTTTTGCATGCAATTTAAAAGTTGAATCGAAATACCAGGAAATAGACTAGAAACGATATTGGCTCTTTTGATCAACTACTACATATTTCGGATTTATATAAGTTTTATGTAGCCAGTGGTTATTTTTATCAAATTCAAATGTCATGCATTTTCAAGTAGGTTTGTGTTTCAGATGACATTTAAAAAAATCGATGGCACGATTTTAAAATATGACCATGTATTTGAATATAGGAAGAAGACTGACTACATGGATGGCGTAGCGGTTTAAGTGGTTACCTCGCCACTACGCTTCGCCGAGTGTTGTGGGTTCGATCCCCACACGGAACAACACTTTATGTAATCCTGAAATTGTTGTTCTGAGTTTGGGTGTTCTTTGTGTCCGTTGCTTGAATGTTTGTAACGCAAAGAAAAATTTGTTGATGATATCACGGCACCATTCCACCCGGGCCTGCTTCTGAGCATCGGTGAGGTTGTGCGGCACCCAGCGTGAAACTATCCTCCTCTCGTGAAGGCTTTCCGTTCCATTCCAGTTCAATATGTTTTGAATCTCCTGATACGTCACCTATTGTCTTGGATTACATTTTTCACTGCTAGCACGTTTTCCTGCGTAACAGCCGTCAAAGGGCGACCACTTCTTTCTTTATCACGTTTGAATTCGTTATACCAACGATTCACAGTTGCCTTTGAAGGGCCTTCATTCATGAATGCAATTTAACGTCTATCGTATGGTTTGTACGGTTTCAGGCGACACTTGAAATCGTAAAAAATCATAGCGCGAAAATGTTCCCGGCGATAAACCATTTTTCAATGTGACACGATAATTTAATTAGCTCGCAAAAAATGTCGAGGGAAATTTTGAAATTGGAACGTACCTATTTTAACTTATAAATCATCATTATTTTTATAATAGTTTGTAACTGGCCAGTCTCTCATACGAATAAAAACTTTTTTCGCAATACTGAGTGGCCTGGTAGGCGTTTGAGACGCCTCTGCCTAACCCTTCCGGGATATAGGCGTGAGTACATGTTGCCATGTAGTAACTTATTAGCTTGTACTAAAAACTGAAATAGTGTTGTATGTCTTGTGATAGGTAGGGGATGCTAATATTTTTAGATTTGTACATTGAAACGTTTACTAACAGGCGGGTCATGAGCTTATTTTATTTTGTAAGACTACTCCCGCACTGGAAGAATGATTCCTGTGCAGCAGTGACTCACATAGTAACAACGTATACTAAGAACACCATAAGTCGGGACGACTATTTGTCGATCGCACACAATGTATTGCCTCGGGTAGGAATCGCCCCACCAATCAAAATCAAATCAATTTATTTCAATTAAACCATTCATAGGTATTTTTGAATTGTCAAGAGAAGAAGTCGGTCAGACTAAGTCAGTCGGGAACGAAGTTGTGAGTTCTACAAATAAATGCTCTCGACATTTGGCTCAGCTGTTAGGGTTACTAAACACTAGTTCACTAGTCCAACAGAAGAAGTTCTAGAGTTACCAATAAAATATTATATCTTTAGCTAAAGACAAGAAAACTATCAGTACTACTTTCTCCGCTAATTGCCAAAACGATTTTCTTTTCTGATATCAATAACATAATTTAATAATTAACCATAAATTCTACCTATGAGCAACCACTTATATAAATTATTCGATTTGAATATAGCCATGAAGTGAAAATTCCTTTAAATTATTACAGAACTGCATCCCGGATTCAGTGTAGCTCGTTCTCCCGGACAAGGAGCGTATAACCGGGTCAAGGTGAGCATAATACATCAATATCTCTCATTGCGCGGGGCTTGATGAATTTGGGTTTGCTCAGAGCGTGGTATACACTGAGGGGATACAGCTATGATGGATGTTGAATAAGCACTTATGTTCTATACTAGTTCATAATTGTATATACCAATCCGTCATAATATACAACAAAAAATAACTGGCCTGTTGATCTAAGGGTTAGCGATCCTGACTGCTAAGCCGAGGGTAGGAAATATTATAAAGAATATATATTATAACGTGGGAGAGCCATGTTTCGAATATTACCACGGCCTCGCAGGAAACCGGCTGTTAAACAATGCTTGCATTGTGTGACCGAGTGAGTGAGGTTACTGGAAGCTCAACCCTCTTTCCCATCATTCCTTTCACCTACCCTAAAAGGCGGACAGCACTCTTGTGACTCTCGAGTTGTAAGTGGACATGGCCGGCCGAAGTCACTTACCATCAGGTGACCCGTCTGCTTGTTGTCCCCCTATATTATAAAAATATATATCTGGTTACATGTGATGAATTGTGGTGTTACGTGAAATGAGTGGAGTTATTATCATAATAAAAATAATATGAACAAGAAGAAGAATTTGTTATTTTAATTATTATTATAAACATTACGATATTTATATGTATATTAAAATTATTCTTTTTTCAAATGATCTCAGTCTAATAAAATATGGTGGCGTGCCATAAGACGTGTCCTACCTCCTTAATTGTTTTGTTAGACGAAAATCCTTTGAAATTTGAAATTGGAACGACCATTTCATTTCAAATGTGGAATATCATATACTCTATACATTTATCTTGTAACATACCAAAACCAAAAATAGCGGATAGTGGATGAAACATTTAACAATTTTATTAACCAGTTCACAAATTATACTTAACATTTTTGTTGAAATACCACAGAGTATCAGCCATTTCTTCCAGCCATTGATCACGATACCACAAACAACCGTACAATAGCTATTTCGCAAGTATTTCTACCACAATGTTATGCACACGAAGCGGGAGATTGTATTTAACATTTTATTGGTAATTTGCTTGCAATATATAAATTTATATTACTTTATAGCCATTTATTACTGTGCAACTGTTGTATCTGATTGTACTTAATTATGTGATCCAGTGATTCTCCCTATATTGCGAATTAACACAGACTAAACATGATGCCTTTACAGTGATAAGTATCTATTTGTTAATGTCACGTCTTACATCACTGCCCTTTAGGAGTGTATTGTTTTTTAATGTTCATGTATGTATGGGGTTGCCATCAATCACTGGAGGTTCTGCTAAGATGATTAATGGACTCGTAGCTATGTGAGTTCATTAATTCTTCCTCAACTTCTAAACGTCTGTATTGATTTGTATTATATCGTAGCGCTTTGACACAAAATGTTTGTTTCCTTCGTTTTAATTATGCTGACTTCATCTCAAAATGTTTACCTACGTTATTTCCACATCACCGCAATCCTTCAACCTGTGTAGGCTCTCTCTGCATACCCTGGAAAAACATAACCCTCTTTTTTGCGCAGTTGGGTAAAATAATGCAGTATTATACCTACAGGAGTAAAAATGTCGGCCTTATTTAGAGTAATTAAATACCACAATGTAATCATATTACCCGCTTACCTTCTCAGTCTCAAGCCTTCGTGATTACTGAGCTGTGAATTAAAGGTCATGAGTTCAAATCTCGAGCATTGTAAGTTCGTTCAACTGTTACATCATTATTTGGGTTCCAAACTATGAATGGACGGGCGTTGACTTCGTGAAATAATTTGCTTAATATGTAATATTTTCAATATTACTTTAAGGTTTTCTACAATATGTTTATATTTATAACTAGCTGTGTCCCACGCGACTTAGTTTGTATGTACAAATTTCCCCTAATTCTTTTTTTAACAATAATATTAAACCTAATTCTTTTTAACATTTTCTATATGTTCACGTTACTGTAACTTGCGGGTAATATAATTTGTCAACAAACTCTGTGGCAACATAAAAAAAAAAGTGAAATTATTAAATGACATATGACAAGGCAGCAGAATACAAGTTACGAATACAAAATTCTTTGAAACAGTAACAGCAATGTGTTACTGTTTAATGTAACAAAAAAAAGAATAATTTAATGTCACAAAAATAACTAATTGGCGACATATTCGTGTATCACTACTATACAATATTTGGCTTTTAAAATAGTGGCAATTAGCAGAATTGACATAATTTGTTTTTTAATTACGCGCCATATATACGAGTATATATGCAACTTTTTTTTTTCTAAATGTATATAGCCAGTGTCAATTGGGACTACAGATGTCCTAAATAAATTACATACATACTTGCACAAACGCTAAAAATTATTACACACGTGTTTTTGGGCAGTATACTAAAAGTCAAATCAGTTTTTCTTTAATAAACGCCAAACGTCCTGTTGCATTTGTATAAAATAGCGACTCGTGACGTCACACATTGCTAATTGTCAAATCATTTATTAAATGTTTGTTTTAAGAATTAGGGAATAATTTAAGATTTGTAAGCTATAACGAAGGTTAATTTTCAGTCTTATAGCAATAAATTTAATGAGCAGTGTTAAATTTTCTTTAAATAACTCCAAGGCTTCTCTAACTACTTAATATCGTGGTAGAGCCATGCTCAGACAAGAATGGGACGGCTCGACCGGTGCGATACCTCGGCCATACCACGGCCTCACAGAAAACCGATTGTGAAGCAACGCTTGCGTTACATTTCCCCGAAATTAGTATATTTCTCCTCCTTGCTTTCTCATCATCCCCCCTCTCCTCTTTTCCCTCCCCGCATTCCACCATCCATCATCGCCCTCAATTACGACTCTTGAGTTACAGGTGTCCGTGGATGGTGGTTAAAATAAAAAATAATTAAGAATTCCTGTTAATTTCTCCACCACATTTAATTGAAAAAGTACGTTTTTGAGGATATAAAAAAATGTTTCGAGTAGTTTGTAAAATTTGCCTTAAAATTTTACTTTCATGAAGAAGAGCTTAAGTATTTGGTTGTTTCAAAAAAAACAGTTGTACATACAAACATATCCTAGTAGAGCATACATTCTTCAGACTTTTATGTAATTTAGGTCATGAGGCTTTCACGTTCTTCCACTACGGATGTTGGAAATCAATCCGCCATTTTGTTTTAGTTGGGCTAATGGCATTTTGTTTATAGGAAATAAGTCTTCTACTAAGTGGAAAATATACCTCTGTTTACTTAACTGTAAGTGAGAAATAAAGGGTTTGTTATTTAGACCCCGTTCTTTCCTTGTTGCTTAATTAAGAAAAAGTAAGCATTTGTAGAATTCTCATTTTATTGGTTTGAAATGGCCAAGGTAACAACTAAAAAGCCTCTGGTTTGTTAGACATAAAGAATCTATATGTGTATGTAATATAACGTAATAGTATATTTTTTAAACAAGCTCATCTGTGGCATTATTAGTCTGATTTGAATTATTCTTTATATTGAGGAATAATATTGGTTGAATTAAACACATGACGACTATATATCACCAAATAGATGGGATGATGATGGCAATCAAAAGCACATCACAAGTACGTGAACAAAGTGAGTCCCAAGCCAACACCAACAAGTAAGGATCAACGCCTCCCAGTAATGGCGCGGCGACCTTTCGAACCATGAATATTTATGAAATGCACAAAAGGCCACTTAGCCCCACCAGCTTATTTTACTTACAAAACGCACGATCAATTCCATTGTATATACCTACGTAAGTGGTGAATCCAGATTTTTTTCTAGCGCCCATTGTTCGATGACACTTGGTAGATATTATTTTCTCTTGGTAAATGGGTGAATTATGTATGTACCTTCATGGGAATCTCAGGACTGTACCTCAAAGTTAAATTTCTGGTCTTCTAAATATCTATACTAACTTACTTGTTATGGTGTAAAAGTTGAATTGAAGAATATTTGTTACTGATTTTGGAAATTTTGTAGGGTTTAGGGAAGGGAGAATTTTTTATAGTGGAGGTGGATAATTGAGCAGTCGGGCCACCTGATGGTAAATGACTTCCACATCCCATGAACCCCTGCAACCCAAGACCCACAAGAGTTGTCCGCCTATTAGAGTAGGGGAAAGAGATTATGGAAAAGAGGGGAAGGGCAAATAGGGAGGGAAAGAGGAAAGGGGGTTGGTGCCCCGGTAACCTCACTCACTCGCTCAAACATTGCATTGTTTAACAGCCGGTTTTCTGTGAGACCATGGTAATACTCCGGACGAGCTGGGCCATAAGCCATACAGTGGCTTGGCTCTCCCACATTTAAAACACTACACGCCTATCCTATTCAATCTACTCTTGCTGCTTTCAGACAAAAAGCAGCAAGAGTAGACAAACGCTTACATCAGTTACAAAAAAAAAAATGAAATCGACTAGCAATGACTGCAGCAAACTGGAATCCTCGAACATGTGCAAAGTTTTTGCTGCAATGCCCTTCTTCTAAAAACAAGTACATGTACTTCCCGAAATAGGCGGTAAACAAAGTGTATGTGACCCCGTAGCTGCCACGCCTAGTAGCTTTTTCATAAAATTTGGAAATTATAAAACCAAATTTAATATACTGTTGTCGTAGGTATAGCAACGTTAATAATAATTTATGGAACAATATAAATAATGTTCTAGAAACACGAAACGTTCAAATGACCTCTAACTTGGAATTATAATTTACCGGCGGCCACGGGCGTTTGCGAATTTGCATAGTAATAAAGATGGTTGTTCTGCTTATTATCTTATCTACTGTTATGTAATCTTTAGTCCTCTTAACTGCTAATCACCTATTAGAGGATACTGAAAACTAATATGGCATTCGGTAACGGGTGTCGATTCCCACTCAATCTCAACTCTTGGATATTCTGCGTAATGCGTCACAAATGAGAAGATAGTCACCAACTTCATACTAGATTTGCAATTAAAAAACTAATAAATATAAACAACATATGCTATAAACTACTTGGTTAGTGCTTGGGGCTTCTATACTAGAGGTTCCTAATACCTAAGCGCTCCAATCCTAATTCAAAAACCTATGAAAACCCCGAATGCGCAGATTAAATAAATCAGACCGAATCGTAGTGTATAGTATCTGCGTTACACGACTCGAAAGCACTATTTAACTATTTTAAGTGACTTTTTACACTTACTAGCTGAGGACTGGCCGTCCTGTAGTCCCGATCTTAATCTTCTGTATTATGATTTATGGTCAGTTTTGGAGAGTATGGCATACTCTAAACGCTATGGTAATTTGAAGTCCCTAAAACAATCCATAAGATTACCAGTGACAATTTTTCTCATAAAAACAATGCGTGTTTCTATTGATATCAACTTTAACAGGACTGATTAAGTCCAATGGAGATGATTTGGAATGAGCTTCATATATTTTTTATGCTATATATATAGCATAAAAAATTAGTTTATATATATATATATATATATATATATAAACTAACACACATTACAGTCGTAAATGTTTTATGCAATAGTAAAGAAGAAGTTTTTCCTTATAACAATAATTATGGCAAGACTTGGTATATGTACAACCTTGGTCAAGAGTATTGAGCACCCATGACATCTTTTATATCGCATTTTTATATTGCTGTTGCTGCTTCAGTGCTGCCTGCATGACTCAACAAATCTCCTAATAAAAACTTAGGGAGTTACATTCATATTCATTTAAATACACGGTTATACTAACGTGTGTATTTCGGGGATGCCCGTCTAGTTTCGGTCTCGACAGGAGACCTTTCTCAAGGAGCAAGTCGTCCGGCCGCGATGGTACCGGACGTCACACTATGTGACACTGTGTGACGTCCGGTACCGGTAAGTATAACCGTGTATTTAAATAAATATCAACAAATCTCGCTTGGATTTTTATCTTCTACGTAATTTTACTTTTAGAAGACATTATACAGCAGGCATTTAATAACATAAAAAACATGGCCTACATTTTCCCTTATCAACGAAAGCTTAACAAAATGTTATAGACGTAAACTCAATACTAATTGGGCTTGTTTATGACGGCTAGCGTTAAGTTACACATGCCAATTAGGTGTCGGCATGTCACATGTCAGTTGGTGTCTGACTGAAGATCGTACTCACGTTAATAAGCGATATAAATTAAATAATAAATATTTATGAAATTGTACCCTTTCTGCGTTTCATGAAATATATTAAAGTTATGACACCGGGAATACAAGGGATAGGCAGAATCAAAGATAATCAATAGTTTCCACCATCGTCCTACGCGACAAAATATCCATCCCCATCACCTGGACGATTGGCACGCCACCACTGTGCGCTACTCCAGAAGCACAACCAGCCTATGGAACAAATTGTCCATGATATGACCTTCAAACTTTCAAGAAAAGAGCGTACTCCTACCTAAAAGGCCGGCAACGCAGTTGTAACTCTTGAGTTGCGGGTGTCCAGGGGCACCAGTAGTCACTTATGACTGATTATAATTTTCTCCCATATACTTAATAGGGGGCAGCCTATCGCTTAGCCTATCCTATCGTCCATAGAAAGGTATATTGCTTATATAGATGTATTGGCGAGTTTAAGCAAGAGTTTAAATAATTTAGGGTCGCATATTTATACCTCAGAACTCGTAACTTGAACGGTATTTAATACATATGTATTTAATTAACTCCCAGTGTCGTAATTTATTATAAATATCTCTGTCGGAGTTTAAATTTGACCTGCATGTTAGTTGCTGATTCTGACTGCTAAGCTAGAGGGCATGGGTTCTATTTCCACGTCAAATAATTGTGTAATGTACACGATCGTTTCTTCTGTGTCTGGTGTATATATATATATATATTTAGAAATATATATGAATATTTATCGGCAGACTGATAACGATGCTACAAACTCTGCTTAGTTTGGGATTAGGCGGCCGTGTGACACGTGTTTGAAGATGTTATGATATGAAAACCAAATACAATACTGCGCTGCAACAATCAATAATTGTATATAATATAATATGTAATTGGATATATAGTCTAGTTTATAGCTTTTTTTTTGTTTTGCATTTTTTTAAGAAAATAAAATATAGTTTGATTGAAATTTTTTGTGAAAGCTAATAGTTATAATAAACTTGTAATAATTACTTATACTTATGCACTAATCACTTTTGTAAAAAACGAGCTGTTCTAATAACTTTGTATTTTGTATTGCTTGCATTGTTATTTTAGTTTCATAAAGTAGTAAAGATCTAAAAAATAAACTGCTCGAATGTTTCGTAAATCTTTCTTGTGATATCAAAGAAGATTGTCATTCAAATCAAAATGGCGTTTGACATTTATAAAATCCATAAACATGTCACAAGACGTGAATTAAAAAATTTGGCTGCATCTGTGTTATATCCTCTTTGATGGTAGGTATGTGACAGAAAATAAGTATTACATGTGTGTTGTACTTTATTGGTCGGGAAAACAAAGTTTATACAAAGCGTGACCTTTGTTTTCTCGACCAATTAAAACTAATGAAATTGAAGTCTTAACTTACATACACACATATGTACATATATAAGCTATAGGTAGGTAGATTGATGTACTCTGTTGTATATCATAAAGAAAATAAATAAGATATTAATCCGTATAAATATTCTCACAAACTAAACTTGAAGCCTAAAATAAAAACTTGGAAAAAAATGTTCTAAAAATGGCCTCACCGACCTTAAAGATGTAATCACAGCAGACCTTGTACTGTGGTAACCAGACGGCTGTTAAACATACTTATATATTTCTAAATACATACAAAGTACAGAACAAATGATCATGCTCATCACACAATAATTTGTTCTGTGTTCAAATCGAACCACTACCACTAGCTTAGAGGTCAGGATCAGTAACCATATATACGAGTATATCTAGTTTGTAAAACACACGGTAAATCACTTTTCCAACACCATTGTAACAAAATTCAATCTTAAAATAGATAACATTTCCGTTTAAATATCACATCCGTCTCAATGCGTAATCCGATCAAAGTATTAAAAAAGTAACAAAAGAAATATATGTATCTAGCTGTAACTTTCCTTTGTAACAATAGAACGGATAGACAAACAAACTACGTACTACACAAAGCCGAAAACAATACGAACTGGATGTGAATATATCCATACATATATGTATATGTACGAATAGTGATGATTCATGGACTTATACAGTTATAGTATTGTGAGGTATAATAGTTTTCAGATACTGTGCTATATGTATGTATACGGGCGTTATACTGTAAATTTTTAGAAAAAATATAATGATATAGAAGCGTGTTAATATTTTTATTGCTTTGCGAAGTAGTTGCCGTTCCATTCTAAGCACCGTCGCATGCGATGGAATCATTGACTCAAGAAGTGAGTCCACTTTTCTTTAAGGTTCTCTCCCACGCCTTTTTCAAACGCAGCCTCTAAGTCGAATTCCTCTTTTATTTAAGAAATAAATAAAAGTCACAATGTACCAGGTCGGGACTTTAAGGAGGATGACTCATTAACTCCGCAACTTCGACAGACAAATATTTGATAGTCCATCTGGCGAAGGATCCTGCTTCTTAGGCGCTGCTGTCTAATATTTTCCGAGACAACTGGTAAACGTAAAAGTACCTACTACCTACTGAGATATCAATCTGCAGTAACAATCCTTTTATTTTCTAGAATGGTTGTTGTAAAATTACCTTTTGCTCTTCTGCCCTTCTTTACTTTCATGGGCATCTTCGAATGACGACGGTGCTTTTGATCTTCTGTCAAATTGTGAGGTATCCACCTATTACAAAGCTTTCTGACGCCTAAATGTTTATTTAAGACTTTTGTACTTGACTCAGTGCCTAAAAGTTCCCCGAATCTGTTGATATGTCACGCTTCTATCAACTTCTATCAGTAGCCGTACAGCACTCATGTTATCTTCAGTAGCCGTCGTAAAAGGGCGTCCTTCTCGACAGCAAGAGACTTCAGCTTTAAAACTCTTCAGCTTTATTATACGCGCAAATTCTCCAAAAAAATGTGATTGTTCGCATGACTGATAAAAATTTTCAAAAAAATGCATTTAGCGTATGATGTATGATTGTATTGTATATTACAATAGGCATTTCATCTCACTTTTGGAGAATGTGCTAAAATAGATTTTAAGCCATAGCCATAGCCATAAACAGTGTGGAATTGAAAACTAGCTAAATATGAACCATGATGCTACTTTGTTCTTTTTTCAAGTTCGCACTTCTTAAAGAGTTTAGGTTTTATTTATTTAATAACCTATTTATTTAATTTATGAAGTTTTGTAATAATCAATAAACATCTTCATCTACATTACAAATCTCCATACAGATTTTTACCTAGGATTACAAAACTAATTTCTACTCTCCGTGTGAGATGAATAAAAAGATTTTATGAGTTGGATGATTTGAAAATTGATAATGTTTTTTAAAAAAATAATATTGTGTTATATTTGTTGTAGGTAACAAATTCATTCATCGTGTAGCCGATCTTCTAGCCTAACGGTAACATTCACTTATTTAAAGAATGAATGTGATCTTTTTTTTTTCGGTGAATTTATTGTAGTTTTACTTTTTTTTTTACTTTGTGTTGTGACTGTGATATGCACGCAAACGGTAAATGCTTATTTACTTAGTTTTTTTTTAACAGTGATTGATTCGTTAATTGTAAGGTGTGATATATGCATTTATGTGTAATGAAAGGAAAATTTGTTCTACGTGAGTTAAAATTGCTTAACAAATTTCTACCTTGTAGAAGAGAGTTCTGTGTTTTGTATCTGTCTGGTATATGTATATTTTGTACGGATTCTAAGCAACATTTATTGAGTTTTGCATATTTCTAATTTTTAAACGTAACAGGTAAGATCAGAAGGTGGTGTTTTTCTACATTTCAGACTTTCCTAAGTAATTTGAAACTAACAGAATGTCAAATAATCGTTTTATGCTACAGCAGGGAAACACGGTTTGATGGATATTTATCTACCAAAACTTTGTATTATTTTTATGAATACATTTGTGATTAATTGAATTTTACACCTTTGTTATACGAAAAACGAATAGAAATATAAGTTTTTCAAACTTTTGTTCCTTGATTGCATATAATAAAGACAGTGTTTCGGTGCGGTATTTGTTGTTGACAAAGTTGAGTTAGTTCTTCTCTATTACAAAAAAAAAATAGTGGCGGACGAAGAGAAGATAAAATCCGCGTGACCAGCACCTCCATATGGTCTAAAATTAAACTCGAGGCATCCTAGAGGGTCTTCTGACAGATCTTGGACACCTTGTCTGCCTTTTTATTGTCGTTACGGCCAATACGGCGTAGTGCACTCTAGCTTGCACTTGTAGAGCGGTTAGATCTTCTGGCACCCTTAGATCCACGGGAATGGTAGCGGACGGAGCGAGCCTTCTGGCTTCTGACCTTTTACCTACCTCTTGACTAAGCACTACCCATTATCATCGCGCTTTTCTAGCCTGAGGAAGTGTCAGAATCGGATATCTGACTGTGTTGATACGACATTAGGTTGTCGTGCACCATTAAAATTGTAGATTTTATACTATACGATTCAGATAATTTTTAGATAGTTTTATTCCTCGTGGACTATGTGGTTAAGCCAAGGCCCTCGGTCCCAATGTGTAATTATAGACATGACCGTAAGTCGAAACTCTTAGCGGGATTTCGATCTATTGGTGAGGTCAGCAAAAGTTCTCAGGCTGCCTGTTCGGAGGCGGGCAAGTACTTTACCGAGCACGTCATAGTTCTCTAGAGACCCCATTTGTACTTCTAATACGCCTTTTGCTAGCCTGCGCAAGCCCCCCCCCCCCTCCCTTGGGACGATAAAGTTAGGAGACAGTTAGTATGGGGAGGGGGTTATTGTATAGGGGGGGGAAACGAGCAGTCATCTGATGGTAAGTGACTACTATTGCATATGGATAACCCATGGAGGCGAGAGAGTGGAAGTAAAAGAGGAAATTGGATTGGGCTTCCGGTAACCTCACTCACTCGGTTAAACACAACGCAAGCATTGCTTAACAGTACTCCAGTCGAACAGTCCCATGCGAACATGAGCATTTAAACCTTTTGGGAATTTAAAAATGTTATTAATTTTCCGTGTTATTAAATAATGATCGATCAATAATGATCGACAGAGCTCATTTAATGCATCCCTCTATTACATCACTGGCACTAGTATTCATTTCTGTATCGCTGGGGACTTTACAAACATGGAAGGGAAAGAGAAGAGGCTCATGTCTTTAAAATAGTACAATAATCTATACAATAAAACTGTTAAGGAAAGTAAGTATACATTTGGCGTTTGGTTTCAAACAATTAGTCGCCCATTACCGAGTATTTAAGAACAATTAAAGTTTCACCACTCATCCAATTTGTAACAATTACACTTTTTGTTGAGAAATTAAAATAAGGTTTTTTGTAACTACTGAATTAAATAATTATATAGAATGTTACTCTTTTAATGACTTCAATTATTTGTTGCGGTATTCGCTACTATTGGACTGCCTCTACATCACGGCCCTTTTTTTTCATTCGATATGGGGCAAACGAGCAGATGGGTCGCCTGATGGTAAGTGACTACTGCCGCCCATGGACACCCGCAACTCAAGAGTCACAAGTGCGTTGCCGGGGGTTGCCTTTTAGGTAGAAGTACGCTCTTTTCTTGAAGGTTTGAAGGTCGTACGATTCGGAAACACGGCGGCCTATCTAGTGGTAACCATGTTCTGATATATTTATTGTAAAAACAATAATACTTTAGTATATTTTGTATATAAAAAAGACCCCTCCTTGTAGAAATATTCAGCATTCAATTGGATAGAGAGCTCGACCTCCAGACTAGAGCCATATTGAGCTACAGGTATGCGACTCCGCGACCCTCCACCTTATTACTTAAACTTTCTCTTATTCTCTTATTTTCTTATTTCCTTTCCCTTTCAAAATACTCACTCTATTTTTACATCTTTAATTCCAAAAGTGTAATTCGCCTTTGCCTAATCCCTTCGGGGTAATTATGTATGTGTGTAAATGAAATAAAATGTTAATATGTCAATCGGATTAGATACGGATTGGACAAACAATCTCGACGGAAGGATCTGCTATTTACGTCAGAGTTACGTCATTAGTCAATTGACGTCATCGTTATCACAGATTATCTGTTGAATGAATGGAAAAGTCTGTTATAGCGATACACTAAGGAGATTATTTTGTTTATTGAAATTAATGACATGAGAGGAAATTGAATCTTACAGCTGTTAGTAAAAGCTATTTTCGTAATGAAAATAATTATATTTTGGGACACGTATTAATTATCACTAAGCTTGATCTAGGTAGCTAATATTGAGTGGTGGAGCTTTTGAGACCGGGACCCAAATTCCAACTTTTATTAAAATACTTTTTTTAAGAGTATGATGGGACTAAAACGGAAAACAAAAATTCTGCAAAAGTAGTCCTCAAAAAATTTGGAGTATTAAAAGAAATTATTTTTAAACAATTGTAAGATATTTCTGTTAAGAGTTATATGAGCGCAAAATTTTGATAATACAAAGTAATATCCTAGGAATACTGAGGTATATGTAATCGTGTGACTTCACATTCCACTGCATTGATGAATGGTTAAGCATAAATATATGAAAAACAGAACATAGTAATAAAGAAAAAATATCTTGAGACGACTCTGGTACTAAGAACTACTCGAATGTCGCCAGAGATTTTACAAATATACAAACAACAGCTACACGAACAGCAACACTCAGACTAAGACTAAAGCAGATTAGGGTCGCATTCTTGTTATTCGAACTGGCTGATTGAACACAAAAAAAAATTGTACCTGAAAGTTTAAGCAAGCTTCTTAAATGAACGAGTGTATCGTTGTTGGACTACTAGTCTACTTAAATAGGTCATCTTAGGGGTGTGGGGTAAATGAACACGAAGCACTCACTTTAACATAGTTTAATTCTATTGTTTACTAACATAATACAATGTTCATCGCATTTAATTTCACCTACAAATTTTGTTGGACAGCTTTTATTTCCTTGTACAGAATCTTAACATCGACATTTAATAAATCGGTAAAACGCCATCTAGGGAACAATATACAAATTATTTCTACGTTGATATTTTTATAGCATACGTTAGGCGACACAATCATTTTGCTATGACATATTTAATAATTACACATATTACACTGAAGAAAGAAAATAAGTTCTCTTTCCTTTCTTTCTTTTTAAAAGAAAACTTTCTCATTATGACTAATTCCTGTTTCGCAGGAGATTTTACAAACACTGAAACAACAGACACAAATAACGCCCGAACCCGCGTTAAATATTTGTGGCTCGTCTTATATGTGAATGAGGGCGATGGACGTAGCTATCAGTCACGATAGCAGAAGCAGGCCTGAGTAGGTGGCCTGAAGTGTTTCGCGCGTTTCTTAACTATACGTTATACCATGGTGGGGTCGCCTTGCACAATAAGCGACCAAGTCTGCCAGGGTCAGAGGGTTTTCCTTTCTAGGGTATACCTGAGACCACGGCTACAGGACAAGAGTTTAGAACCAAGTCAAATAAATCCTCAAGGGTGACGACCCTTGAGGATTTATTTGACTTGGTTCTAAACTCTTTTGTCACAAGTGATCGAATTTTCTAGAAAACTAAATTTCTAATTAAATTTGAAATTATTTTCTGTATTAGTTTGAAATCAGTTGTAGTTTGATATCCTTACAATTTAGAATGTACCTAAGTGTGTCACTACAATATAAAAAAAAAGCTAATTCGTCTAAAACAGCTCCTTTCAAAACTACCAATAAGCACAAAACCTAGTGTAACATACATTCAGCTAAATAATCAAGGGTTTTTGATAGTTTCCATTGTCAATGTGACATCGACGTAAAATGTAATTGTGGGTTATTAGTTATTATGCACTTCTCCGGCGATTACTGCTAATTATTTATTCATTATTGCCACGTCAGTATGTTATTATAATGCTGCAACGTGTTTTGAAATATCTGTGAGCAACTATAAAATGTAAATTGAATGAAAAGTGTTTGAAAAGATTTCATTTTGATGGAATTTTGAATATGTTTGGCTTGTTTTTAGAGGTTAGAAATTAATAGGGTTTCAAGTACTATTATTTTTATATGTATTTTTATGCATAAACTTATGTATGACTGTGTAAGCGTATGTATGTGTTTACTTATATATTATGTGTATCCATTAAATGTGTATGTAGACAGTAGACTCATATATTGCACACTTTTTTTTTAATGCAGCCCCTCTTTCAAATCACATCCCCATCCAATGGTTGCCTGGAAGAGATTAATTGCGATAAGGCCGCCAATTGTATATATTGTTAGTTAAGTATTTATAAACGAATATTGTATCTGACTGTACAATATAGAGTCAATCAATCAATCATGTGTAAAAATTTATATATATACATACGCTCACGCCGGTATCCTTGAAGAGTTAGGTAGAAGTATTAATCATTTACCAATTAGACTTTGGTCCCACTAATGTAATAGGTCCGACCCTATTGCCACCAACAGAGTAATAAAGATGGGAGAATTTAATTGATTTAAAAATAAAAAACAATAAAAGGAAACAGATATTGCTTATAGAATGTCTGAGCCATTGACAGTGATAGAGCCATGCTTTGGCACGAATGGGCCGGCTCAACTGGTGCGATAACACGGCTTCACAGAAAATCGGTTGTGAAGTAACGCTTGCGTTGCATTTCCCCGCAATGAGTGAGGTTTCAGGAGGCCCAACTCCCACTCTCCTCTTTCCTCTCCTCTTTTCTCTCTTCTCACCCCATCTCTTCTTTCCCATCTCCTTATCCCCACCCCGCATCACCCCATCAGGTGACCCGTCTGTTCGTCTGTCCCCCTTTAGTATAAAAAAAGCCTTTAGGGCGGAGCAGCACCGTCAGTGCAGGTCGTACAAAATATTGATACATAAAGAAATAGTTGTCAAGACATATTGTTCTTACCATTTATTTTTTAAAATGAGTTTTCATTATGCTACATCTTTAATTCCACTGCATTATTGTCATTTCAGTACAAGTTCAATTTCTTTCTTGGTCCTTCGAGCCATTGTGTTTGGCATTGTGGTGCAAGCTAATTTCTACTCTATTGTATAAGTTTGAGATTTCTATTTATTTAAATTATATTGAGTAGCTTTCTCTCTCAACGCAATACTTGCTACTATTAACTTTACCAAATATTCATGTGGTTCTCTGTAGAGCAGAATAGAGCAGACCCATCTACTCCTTGGGTTTCGTAAAAGGAGGATCGGACTGTAAACCATCAGACAGTATACATATGTATATATGTATGTACATACGGTATCGGTGCCCGTAGACCAACAAACTTGGCGTTTGAGACGCCTGTTTGCCCCTTTCAGGACAAACTTAGTATTAGATTCCAAGGAACTAAGCCAAGCATAACTGCGATAATTCTACATGCCAACGATAGTAATCAACATCTGTTACATTGCGTACGGAGTAACGGGACATTGTATGCAATGCGCGTTTTAGTACGGTATCGAATTAGTACAGCTTATAAAAGTGGTGGTTAGAAAAACATCATTCTTTAGAAGATATATTGCAAAGTATAAGTTATGTGTAGCATTGTGAAATTAAGGGTAAAACTGTAGATAATAAAAATATTCTGTCATAAAAGGTGACTAAAGCATTGGACTGTTATCTATCAGACAGATTGCCATAACGCAACATGGTTCTAGGTGCTATATTCATTTCTTACGTCTCTCATTTTCTTACGAATACTACCTGGATAGCAAGATCTTTTTCTATCACAGACAGAGCAGACAGAGAGTAGTATCCGGTACACAAACACTAATAATGAAATACCAACCGGATGAAGAGTTTCCAAAAGTGCATTTGGCTTCATACCTACTTTATGTAATGCTGTCACAGCTATTCGGTTCTCTCTATCACAAACTCCATTTTCATATTACGAAAGTATTTAACATCGATTGGCGAGAAAATGAGAAAACAAAGAATATTCATATCAGGATGACAGATTCCAAATTCAAATGTTATATTGTGTTTTTTTTTTATTGTCAAAGTAGGTTTTTAGACGACTAGACTAAGTATACAATCGTACAGCGCCTTAATGACGGTAAGGGGCTTGCCTCCTATTTCGTAAGTGGGGATATATGTGTGAATGTATGTATGTATGTATGTTATTAAACAGTGCGAATAAGATCCAAAATAAGTAGACCTTATTCTATGAGCTCTAGAACATGGGCAGACACCCTAAGTTAAAGTTTTAATAGATAGAAGGTTCTCAACTTTGCAAATCATAAACAGTTTGTTCAGTGGATTTTTTTCGCTTAGACCCACTTAAATTTGAAAATTAAGGCTCCACCTGATATTAAAGTCAATAATACCTTTATTAAAGTTAAATATTTAATCCTTTAATGTTTTAACTTAACATATCTATTTGAATGCTCTGAAAACATATATTATAAGTTTTGCTATTTTATATTAAGTGTCATACACACTAATAAGTGTGTTGTTGTAGTTAGGACGGCTTTCAGAGCTCTATCAAACCGTAAATTATTTGTAAGCGATAAAGTAGATTTTTCATAACCTTACATTATACTCATATAAAGTTATTTAAATAATTACAATCAAATTGGAAATGTAGATTCTTGTAAGTATTTCTATTTTAAAATACCTGTGTTCCTCTGACAAGCATTTCTAATTTACAATAATATTTTTTATTACTGAGTATTATAATCCGATAGATTTCAGTTCTCAAGTGGTGTAAGAGTTTATTTTTTCAAACTTTCTTTCTGCCTCTTTAGAGCCCTCTGATTTCTTTATTCAAGTTTCCTTTATAAGTAAGTTATTACAAACCTCTTTTCATAGAACCATAAGGATTCCTATATTTTTTCTTTGAGTTTTTCAAGCTTGTGAAGGATTTATATTTCAGGTTTTTTACATTCTTTTTCTTTAGAAAATATTATATAAAAATCGTTTCTTATTTATAAAGCTTCGGACATTAATAACTTTGCAACTTGTGAAAGGCGTAATTGTGCCATTTGTTTTATTAAAACCAAATATAGCTTCTTTTGATCAAATGGTGATGTTTTTAGGCTGGCTGGTTTAGTCTTGTAAGAAAAGTTTAATGAGAGTCGCGGAAGCTTGTCAATAAGTAATGTAGATGACTGAATTTATAAAAAAGGTATCATAGGGGACAGACAAACAGACGGGTCACATGATAGTAAGTGACAACCGCGGTCCATGGACACCTGCAACTCGAGAGTCGTATGTGTGCTGCCCGCCTTGAGGGTGATGAGAGATGAGGGTATGCGGGGAGGGGGAAAGAGAGGGGGATGTGGATATGGGAAAAGGGGTGGGAGGTCAGGGGAGAGGAAAAAGGAAAGGTTGAATTGGGCCTCCGGAAACCTCACTAATTTCGGGGAAATGCAACGCAAGTGTTGCTTCACAACCGGTTTTCTGACAGGCCGTGGTATCGCACCGGTTGAGATGGTCCATTCGTGCCTAAGCATGGCTCTACCACGTAAATATATCTTATTAGCAGAGGGAGAGTAAGTTACACATTAGTTAAGCTGCCAGCTACTAGCACTTCAAATGATGACGATGATCTAATGTCTAATTAATTGATGAGGACAGATATAAACTAGACTCTGTTGACTGAAGAGACAACTTATTGCTTTCCATCAGGCAAAGTGGAGTCACTATGGTAGGCTAATATATACACAAACATGCATAGGGAATGACATACTTTTGACCATTTTCATAAAGTCGCCTTGTTATCGTTTTCTTATAGGACTCATTTTGCTGAGTCTGTTGCTGTCTTCGTACTTTTTGAATCCAGACCATTGCTTCAGCTTACTAATAGACGCAGGCAGAGGTTGCATTATTTTGTCGTCGAGATACCTAAAAGTCGAACTAAACGCTTTGACTACTCCCTTTTGGTGTTAGTCGCTTAATTATGGAATGATTTGCCTTTGTCTTCTGTCCAAGAGAATCATAATCCTGACAAACGCCTATTGTAATAAAAAGTAAACTTACAATATTTACAAATACTTTGCTAATCTCATTGAGTATTTGTAACACCATGTGCTTTACTTCTGCGTTTTAAACTCGATTAAATATCAGTCGCTTTTCTTGTGTGAGGCTCTGATTTGAGCCGCAATCTTCTGTGCTCAAGTTCCTAGTCTCAAATAATATTTGTCTCTGCATATCTCTAGACATATCCTCCACAAATACACCTACGCTCACTAACACACAACCTAGTTCTAATAACATGTCCTACAAAACATTCATTTTAACGATCACCCACAGCCATTACAGTAGGCACATAACATTTATATGGTTTGTATCTAATAAATTATGATTAGTAGTACATACTAGGCTTACTTCGCTTTATATTCAGTACATAATGTTAGTGAACCACTCCATTGGATGAGCAACGCTTTATAAAGATATATTTATATCCATGTTTGTTTCTGTGAATATTTCGCGAGAGAGATGACGATACATAGATGAATTATGAAAGAATTACAATATGACATTGAAATGATAAGTCCTGTTTTAGGCCTGATGCCCATGTCTCGAGGGACTTACAAATAAAAAAAACAAAGCTCACATTACAACCACTATGCTCGAAACAACTATTTGTGGACCACGCATTTTTTTATTGCTTCCCGTATGAGCATCGAACCCACAACCTCTGGTTCAGTAGCCACTAGACTAACATGGCACTCAAATAAAAAAAAAAAGTTTTTTTTTTCAGTCGTGTACAATAAAATATACATTTATATAGCTAGTATCTTCAGCATCGGTGGTTTTCAAGCCTTAAATCTTACCATTGATCGATATCTACTGAGGTCGCAGTGTACTGACCTATACTGTCCCATTTACAACGTCTTTAAGCGTTGAATTTTTCATCGCTAACAATCACGATACTGATATATGTACTACAAATCGATATTTTAGTAGAAAGCGATGCAATAAAGGCAGCTCGTCACAGATATTAATTATTAATCACTATTCTAGAACATCGTAGTCAGTAAGGCTTGGACTCATTAAATGGCTGCATAAAATAAATATGTATATATTAGAGTGCCGTTTGGTTCTTCATGAAGGATGATAGGGCCACCTCACCTACTAATAAACTGAATGTCATATAAACAAGATATTTTTTTTAAATCAGTAACTTGAGAACCTGATTGTTTGTTTCTATTTTTATTTAAAGTATTCTTTATAAAAACTACCTTCAACTAAATTTTAACAACGGATACAAAAACCATGAGTTGAGACAACCATTTGTAGATATTTTTTATCCAGTTTAAGAATCAAACCCACGACCTCTGGCTCAGCAGTCAGTGTCACAAACCACTAGACAACAGGCCAATTCATTTTACTCTTAGAAAGCTACTTTATCGAGAAAGATACTTAATGAAATAACTAAGAATTAATTTAGCTTCAGATATATAAGTTTTATAATATCTATTAATATCTTACTTTGTCTATCAAATAGTTTTAAGTCATTTTACTGTACATATCTTAAACTAAAACTTCCTGCTTTCATCTCTACCCGTGGGTGTCGTAAAGCTTCGACTTAAGGATCGGACTGTAATCAATTAGACAGTATATATTATACAGTCCTACAGTGCCCCACTATAAGCTGGCCCCTTATTACGTAAAAAGGACTACAGTATTGTTAGCAAAAAGTAGAGGCGTTTGAGTAGAGTTTACGGAGGTATTTTTTTTATACTATAGCGGGACAGACGAACAGACGGGTCACCTGATGGTAAATGACAGTACATGGACACACATTCGTAAGTGCGTTGCCATTGCTGAGAAGATTGGAAAGTGGAGAGGAAAGAGGAGAGGGAGAGTTAGGACTCCGGAATATCACTTATTTCAGGGAAATGCAACGCAAGCTCTACCACTGTTAAAGGTATGATCATACACTACACACACAGAATAGCATTTTTACGTGAGAGAGCCGTGCTTAGTCACTTAGGGGCCGCACGTCAGGAGTAATACCACGGCATCACAGAAAACAAAACTGACCTTGAGGTGAATGCTCTATAATACTATTATTCATATTTGTTTTCTTATATAGATATAGACTTGCTATAGGTATTGTACTTAGAATGCAACAACGCTACCCGGACTCCTGCGACTCTACATACATAAATTAATGTTTTACAGTGGTAGAGAGATCCTTAGGCATGAATCGGCCGGCTCGACTGGTGCGATACCACTGTTTCACAGAAAACTGGTTGTGAAGTAACGTTAACGTTGTATTTCCCCGAAACTCACTTTATCCTCTCCCCTCATCCCCCCTCTTCTCTTTCCCAACTCCTCATCCACCTCTCTTCTTTCCCCTCGCCGCAACCCCCTATCCCTCATCACGCTCGAAGGTGGACAGGGCGCTTACGACTCATGAGTTGCAAGTGTCCATGGACGGCGGTTGTAACTTACCATTAGATGACCCGTCTGTTCGTCTGTCCTCCTATAGTATAAAAAAAAATTATAAGCATTTTTAAGCATGAGTCGAACTAGAACTAGTGACCGACGCGACGAGACAACATGAGATGTTGCTCATTTCTCTTTAGATGTAAATAATACAAATTACACTCTCGCCTATATCTCTGAAGGTGAAGGCAGAGCCGTTTCAGACGCCCGATTTTTGAAAACCGTAATTTAATCCCACTTACGTAATAAGGGGCAAGCATAAGCCGTCATCCGGGCACTGGATGACAGCTTATGTCTGTTAGATCACAGTATAAGGTCAAGTGTAGTCTCCTTTGACGACTACTCCTTTTTTGACTACTAAAAACAATACACTCACTCATTTTTGGCCAGTCGTGTAAAATATATGCTTGGTTAAGCTGAAACTTCAATCATCATAATACAATTTGAAATTCTATCTTCTAATAACTGAAAATCAGGCCAGTACAGCCAAATGTAGTGTATATGATAAAAGTTGAGGGAAAATTCTATGATAAATTGTCATTTGTATCACATTGAAAACTCATTATACTCGTATCTATCGATTTATTTAAATATTTTCTACATGAATGCGATACTGTTCAATTAAAAAGTTCAAAAATATACATATAATTTGAAACTAGCATTCATATTATTTTTTCAAATTCTAAGTTTTATATACACAATTAAGTTTTCATGAACAAACTTAACTGCAAAGGGTCGTGTTAAATTAAATGACATTTTAAATGCAACAAGACTTTTTCTATCTTCTTCCATTTACATACATTATTCAAGTATATTTAATGGTAATAAACTCAATGAAAACTATAGAATATTACACGATATCTTTTATCATATAAGAAAAAACATAAATTGCTTGCTTTCTGTGTTAAAATTAAATTATAGTTCGAACAAAACAAACATCGTGTTTAATTGAATGTTGTTTTTGTTAAAAATTACATTTGTAAATGAATTCATTGTAAATAATTATCAACTTATATGGGTAAAACTGACAAATAGTAAATAGCTGTTGCCTTCATTCCCTGATTTTCCACCTTAAAAATGTAATGGAATCATTTCTCTAAACTTAAATTTGCGCAACCTCAAATTCAGTCAAAAAATGAATTATTGATATTGGTTTACAAACGACGAAGGTGTCGTTTGTAAAAATATATTTGTACAGGTGGAATATTTTTAAAATTTAAATATGATCAAGCAGGATGTATACTCTTTCAAGTAAAAAAGAAAAAAATATTGTCTAAATCGGTTGATAAATTGCGTGTGAGTTATGTCGCAACAAACATACGCCCGATTTGAGAACCTTCTCTTCTCTTGAAGTCTGTTAAAAACTATGCTTTCTTTAAAATGAAATATTATAATTTGTAAGGGAAATAAATAAGGTTGAATATAGGATCCTAGTGTAAATACTTGAGCAGGTTACAATAGCGAGAGCGGTCTCAACCTCTGACCCGTCTCCGTCGTGACGTGAACGCTTCGTGAGCACGGTGAATAGTTTTGACACATATAACACACACACACCTCTAAGTTATCCTTACTTTCTGTTTAAGTTCAACAGCTACTATTTACTGCTTGTAAATTGTAGTAATTTTGCAGCATTTTAGACTGACAACATATTAAAGATAATACGGATGTGGCACTTAAAACTTCGATCTCGTCCAAAATTTTCTCCGTCGAATTTGACCTTTAAAACAATTTTGTACAGTTTACAAAATAAATAAATCTTTGATTGTCAGTTCTTAAAATCAACCAAAAAAAAGGAGGAGCTCCTTTGTCCAACTATATCTATCCTTTTTGTATGTTTGTTAAGCGACTTCTTCTTTTCAACTTCGTGCTGAGGTTGTGGAGGTGGACCGAATTCTAATTCGCAAAATGTGAGTGTGTACACATCTGCCTATCCCTTCGGGGATGCAGGCGTGAGGTTATGTATGTTCGACTAATATGGTCTGGAGTACATCAAGATGCCACACTTACAGCTTCCGTTGAAAGGTTAATAGCTACCTTTAGTATTTAAGCGATCTTTGCACTTTGAACTACTGTTTCTTAACACAAAAGGTTTCGATGTACAAACTCTGTATATCTTATGCGAAATAATATGCTACGTGAACTATTTGAAAGGGTTATCGAAACATCTATATATAGTCGAAAATACACTTTCCTTAAAAAAATGCTTAAACACAAGTCAAATTAATGTCAAATTATTTAAAATATATATAAATCCCATAAATATATTATTTATAGTTTCTCGTTATTGTTTTTTGCAGACGTTTCTTTGAAATCCTATACTCTGTCCCTCCCACCATTATGACGATTCAAACGACACTAAGCTGGATGCGAGAAGCCGAAAATCTATGTCCTATCGCAGTCCACTGCTGGACATTTGGAGTGGATCCATCCATCCAATCCAAATGTCCTGCAGTGGACTGCGATAGGCTGATGATGAATGAATTAAATGACACTTCACCATCAAGCCGTCTAGTCGTCTACTAGGGCGCGACAAAGAAACATACATATACTTACAATGTGTAGACGAAGGGGTAGGCAGATTCGTCATTAATGCCCAAATTTTGCCGTTATCCGGGCACTTTTGAGAATGAGACGGGAAAAATTGGGGAAGGTATATTGACGACCTAAGAGAGGACAGAATGGGAAGAAGGTATAAATAATGCTTATAGAGTAAAACTTCGCTATGCATATTATAAGGTCCTGCCGCTTATGTGATGCTGTAAGTTAATGTTGCAAATTACACAACGATCGGTTTAGCCGTTTTCTGGCGTGATTGAATTACAAACATTTATCCAGACTTTCTTATTTATAATCGTAGTAAGTCTTACCCTCAATAATCAAAAGACTACTTATCTCAAAATTCCTTACACTATACTTTTAGTAGGTCATGTTTACTCCATACGCATTTACCCAAAAATAGATAATCTTACAAATTGTATAATTTACTCGGAATTTCGGTGCTAGGCTCGACTTTGAAGGTGAGTTGAAGGTTAATTAGCTTAATTAAAAGGCCTACTTACGACTTCTATAAGTGGTAACCTTTTTCCTTTAATAGAGTAAGTCTTTGAGAAGGCTAGTTTTAAGCTCTTAAAAATATTCCTTTAAAATTTTATATTCTAGACCCATTTAGATGGTATGAAGTTGTTCTAACTCGGCTGTTAAACTAAGAAACATTTGAAAAATAGAAGGTTCACCTACTCCTTAAATGACTTTTCTTTCTTCTAGAAATCAATCAATTCATTTTAAGTAAACGGTTTAGTTTAGGCAGATATGGTCATATTTATATTTATTACGATTTAATACGACTCTATTCGTGTTATCTACTTACATTGTAAAGAGGCAGAGTCTGTAAATAATCCGATTTGAAAAACATATTTTTGCAATAGATAGTCTGTATATTTAGGAAGCGTATAGGATATATACCACACCACTACTAGTAGCGTTATGGTAGCTATTCATTAAAATACATGTATGTATGTCTCATCCTCAGCACTACGACGCTATTGAAAACGTCAAGGTCAACTTAGTGGCTTGGTAGCGGTCGATGCCAGTGGTGACGTTTAACAGTTGTGTACTGTCAACTGTTTGACAATTAAGACCAGAGTGAACAAAGGCATTCTTGGTTAAGATGCGAGCGGTCGTACTAACAACACCACGTGGGTTTGATCTCACCGAGTTTTCAATTTTAATTAATAAAATTAATCTTCAAGTTTCTTTGCAATTTGTATGAGCTATCGAATAAACGGAGGATTGTACTTAGAGTTGTGAGTCTTCGCTATGTCTGACCACTCTGTGAATCGATCTCAATTATGATGGGCACTCCACCACTGTGCGGTTATCCAGAAGCTTTGTGCCTCGCACTACCAGCCTATGGAACAAATTGTCGCTTGCCGTATTTCCTGACAGATACGACCTTCAAACCTTCAAGAAAAAAGAGTACTCCTACCTAAAAGGAGACTCTTGAGCTGCGGGTGTCCATGGGCGGCGGTAGTAACTTAACAGCAGGTGACCCGCCTGCTCGTTTCGCATATGTTGTTTTTTATCAAATCTAACGATGATGAAACCACGGCACACAGCAAGTTACCTATAAATGTAGAAGTCTAAATCAATCATAGCATAAAAAATACATTTCTTGATAATGTAGAAAGTTTTCGTTTAAGGTAGGTAGAGTAAAATAATTAAAAACTTAAAACTATTTGAAAAGCAAAGTAAGACATTTATATATATTTATTTCTCTGAAGCTACATTAAGCCTTTATTACTTCATAACTATCTTTCTCGACAAAGTAGCTTTCCAAGAGTAAAATGAACTGGCCTGTTGTCTAGTGCTTTGTGGCACTGACTGCTGAGCTAGAAGTCTTGGGTTTGTTCTTAATTCTTACACTGGATAAAAAAGATCCACAAATGAACTCGAGTCTTTTGTATCAGTTGTTTAAATGCTGGTTGAGTGCCCGCCACACGACGATAATTCCTATATACTCTTTTATACAGAATAATTAAAAAAAAAAAACAATAAAGTTGCTGTTTAAATATAAAGTAAGTTTATATTAAGTTTATTAGTACATAATATATATCTATGTCGATGATTATTGCACTGGTATATTATCTTTAATAGATATTAGAAACTCATGTAATTTTTGTTACCTCATCATTTTGTATATAGCAATTTCAAGTTATAATAAATATACGGACATTATTTAACACATCACCAATCTTACCTCTATGGTATCTATTAAATCATCTTCTTTTTTTAACAACCACTAGCTGCTCCCCGCAGCTTCATCTATGTTTAATCTCACTGCTCCGGTCCTAAAAGTAGCAGCGTGATGTTTTATAGCTTTTAACCTTCCTCAGTAAACAGGCTGTCTATAGCAATTTTTTTTTTAAATCAGAGCATAGTTCCTAAGATTTGCGCGTTCAAACAAACAAACTCTTCAACTTTATTATATTGGTATACTCGTAGATTCGTTCACATCCAGTCGGCTGGTACTGTGTACACCAAAGAGGCGTGTTTCTTTAAGAAGTGAACTACGCTGCTTTTGTTAACACAACACGACATAAAATGTTGCAGTACGTACACGGCAATGTATTGTATCGTTCTGTCTTTCATCACAAAGATACGAGACATCGTAATATCGATCAGCGAATGTCGTTGATGTTGTATGTTTTATTACATTCAACTACTGTGTTTTGAAATAGCGATTCTATCGTCCTATATATATATATAGCGGCATTTAGAGTTTGGCTTAGTTTGCTAAGGATATCTTGTGTAGTATGGGTTCTAGAACACGGAAATTTCTTTTGTTAATGCATAATTTAAATAATATAACAAACTAGACTAGACAGACAACAAAAAATTGCACTGAGCGGGAATAGAACCTACCTACCGTTGGAATACACTACCATCGCCATTTGATACTTCGACACGTGTCTCGCCCTTTTAATCTTAATTTGATTATTGTAATAATAACATGAATAACACAAGGAGTATCTATTCAACCAAACGACTGAGTATACGTGACGTATGTTAACGAACGAAAACGAAAATGTCAAGATTTAATTTCCTTGACAAGTGTTCAATATTCATATTATGTAAATCGAATAATGACGGTCTTTGATGTTTGACGATTTTGTGCGTAGTGCCTAAAAAGCAAAAGTTATTTTTGTTTTTTTTTAATATACTATAAGGGGACAGACGAACAGACGGTACCTGATGGTAATTAACAACCGCCGTCCCTGGACACCTGCAACTCAAGAGTCGTAAGTGCGCTAGGGGAAAAAAGAGACGGGGGATTGAGAGTTAAAAAGAGGAGAGGGGAGACGATGGGAGAGGAAAGAGGGAGTTGGTCCTCCGGAAACCTCACTCATTTCGGGGAAATGCAACGCAAGCATTACTTCACAACCGGTTTTCTGAGGCCGTGGTATCGCACCGGTCGAGCCGGCCCATTATGTATGTATAAGTATTTAGTTTTCTTACTTCAATAGCAAAAGTACATAAATACATATACATACTTTCAGGCCCGTATTCCCGAAGGGGTCGGCAGAAGCGCCTTAAAACACTCACTTTTTTGCACGCGATGGGGCAAGCTATTGCCATGGTCCGGGTACTACAAAAATCAGATCAAATACCTCAATATTGAGATTATCCCCTTCACTTTTTACAGTCAAATTTGATTCAATCTGCGCCCGTATCAAAGGCGTGTTCGTCTTATCATTAGAATTGGTCGACGGAAGACGATCTGCGTTGATATCAGTCTATTCATCCCAGAACAATGTTAATCGAATGCGATCTTGCAACGTGTGAAATGCTGACTTCCTGCCCGTGAGGCCATTGCACCCTTGGAGATTATATGTTCAGCTTTTGTTTTAATATATATGTACATGTTCATTTTATATACCGTGGGAGTCATACTTAGACGCGAATGGGGCGGCTGGACCGTAGTGATACAACAGCCTGACAGACAACCGGTTATCGAACAATGCGTTGGTTTTAATAAGTGAGTGAGGGTAATTGGGTATCGAAATATATCATTCTATTACCGTACACCAGGCACCATTTGATATAAATGTTCTTGACAGAAGGACTTATCTCTCCAAATCCAGACTCAAAACCTCGATACCAGAGCATGTAACGTAGAAGCGAACATATCAATTTAATTAAGTCCGTGGTACAAAAACTGTTTCTTAACTAAGCTCTAAATAATATATTAACATATACATATCTAAGTTACTCCACACAGGGACAGAAGTAACTCATAAATAAATAAAACATATCGTCCATCCGTTCGTTTGTAAGGAAATACAGCTTCCATTGTTTCTTTGAAGCATCATTAGTGTAAGGACAAAGGGATTGACGTATGTACCTAATGCCCTACAGCACGTTCATCACAAAAGGTCTAAACAGATTGTACTTGCACAGTACGGGGAGTCACGTACTAGAATAAATCTTGCTACTATTATACAGATCTTGACTGCTAGGCCAGAGGTCGTAGGTTTGATTCGAATTTATCTGTACTTTTTAAACGTAACATAGCTATAAGTATAGTTGTCTTTGAATGGGGGCCACCCCATCTAGTCCCGTTGGTGTCCTAAAAGCGACTTAGGGATCGAACTGTTATCTATCAGACAGTATATATAAAGTCCTACAGTGCCCGGATGACAGCAAAAGGTTTATCCCCTGTTACGTAAATTAAGTAAATAATGATTGGCAAGAAGTTCAAGTGCCCTCGAAGACGCCTCTGCCTACCCCCGTGTTATAGTATTATTATGAGCAATTTAATTACTAAAGTATGAATAAGACCTGGTTAGTTTGGGTTCAGACAGCCAAGTGTTTGAGAATTTATGTTATAAATAAAAAAGTTTTACTTAATAAACGAGAACAGCTCCACGGATCTCGAATCAGTTTAATGGAAAAGTACTTTACATCCATTAATTATTTCAGATAACCTTTGAATGAGTAAAACCTACATATAAATGTTCAAATTAATTAGAAAAAGATTTAGTTTTTGAATCGAAACGAGGTGTTTTAGACTTTGGGGTGACAGAATTTTAGGTGTTGCCATAAATTTTGTCACAATAAAAAATCTTCTTATTTTTCTGTTGAATGAAACATTTATTACTGCAATGTATGTAAGTTTATACATTAATATAATAGCATTAAAATATATATGAAGCTAATTCTTAAAATGATCTCCATGGGCTTTAAAACAACAGTCCTTTAAACCTTATCAATAAAAAACACACAATCATGGGAAAATTCTTCACGTAAATTTTATGTATTGTTTTACGAAGTAAGAAACGTTCCTTTCCACCCAAGCTAGGCTGGATTAAGCTTTTTGATCCAGTGATGATTCTTGATGCAAGGACCGCTCTTAGTGATGGAACATGGTATTCTTAAGGGGCTTAACCACCTTCTCAAGAATCGTATCTTGACACACTACTGATTTTTTAACACTTATTCACAAAAATATGGCTCAGTCACTTCCTGATAACTAACACCTCACCAAACCATCGCTGAAGTTGCATGATGCCAACCTTGAACTCTACAGACTAATTGTGAAGCTTCTAAACAGCTTTGAGCATAAACTCCGTCATTCTGCTTGTTAAAATATTGCTTAATATTAAAATTCTCGCCAGTATTTTTGTTGTGACCTACCGTTGCGTAAATTCATGTTTAAATTATCAATTAAATAATGACTAGTGGGTCTCTTATAGGTATCGAATTCTAAGTAATATTTTAAAATGACGTGGTTCTAGGTGCTGTATTAATTTCCTCAAACTTTTTCGGATTGTTTCGAATACATTCCTTCACTGCATTAGATTCGACTAATTAGCCACACATACCTATGTAACTATTACATTATAATTGAGGAAGAAAAAGGAAAATAACTAATATTTAGACACATATACATATGCTTCTGTAGTCTTGAAGGCAAAGAGGTGTATTAGACACGCACATCTAATTAGAATGTGGTCTCTTTAATGTAATAAGGGACAAGCTCGTGACCGTTAACCGAGCACTTTAGGAATTGAAGTTGGGAAAACTGTGAATATAAAATGAAAAGGTAAGAAAACGGGAAGGCAAGGTTGAAAACGATATTTCTTATACACATAAATTGGGACGTGTAAACAATAGCTTCAGAACGTCGGGGTGGCACCAAATTCGTCATACGCATTTGAAAGCTACAAATTAGAAAATTATTATACAGCAAGATATACCGTATTTCCGTTCCCTTGTATGCCCCGCATCCCACAAAGATGTGCCAACTTGATATCAAGATGGCACATCCTTGTGGGATGCGTTTAGCGATATCAAGGCTCTACAAAATTAACTATTTCACTACAATTAGCTACATATATATTCCGATCTAACTCAGAACGTAGTATTCTGTATACAGTATTATTTATTGAAATATTATCACAAGAATACCCAGTCAATTTTAATAATTTCCTGATTTCAATTCGTTTGTGGTAAGTGATGCCAAAGCCACATTGCATAACAGAGACATAATACTACATTACTACTCTACATTCGGTCCATTCCCACCCCGTCACATTTGATGACGTAAGCAAGCCAAGCTACCCAGTTCCTTGAACCCTTACCTAGAGTGTATATTTTTAAGAAAATCGACCTCTATTTGCTCTGAATGCGGAGTTTAGTGGCAAAACGTGAGCTTGGGTTTTGATGAGGTTGATCTATCAGTAATATTTTTGTTATATTTAATCGTATGAACTAGCAGAGTAAGAAGCTATTTAAGCTATTACATTATTTAAATGTACTATGTTCTGTTATCTAGATTTTTATATAGAAGACTAATGTATGGAGAATAACGTATAATGCACTATATTACGAAGAAACTTATTAAGAACCCAGTTTCATCTTCATTTTCCCATTGGTGGGAAAGGATCCTGACATTCTCACTAATGGGTAAACTCACATTAGTAAAAGTAAAGAAATCGATTAAATTATACTTAGTAAGTGATAGTTTATTACAGATTTTCCATTAAAAGTTACAAAGTAGCGTTATTAAGAAGAAAAACAATATTATTCTGCTTCTAAATCTAAATTCTAAGAAGTGAGGGTAGCGAAATATTATAAAACAACTGGCAAGTGACGTCACGTCAATAAATGTGATATCATAATTTAATTTTATTATTCATTTGATAATTAAAGTTATGGTCAGAAGGCCCGGACTTCCCTGCACCAACAAGCTCGAGTTACATTTTATCTTTTTAATATTAATATCACATTTGCCAAAGCAACCTATAGTTGCCTTAACGTTCAGTGTATTGATCTACAATTTTATATATTTATTATAACAGGACGATTTCAAATATTTGTTGAACAGTTTTATGAAATAAAGAAATTTAACTTGAATTTGAATTTAATTTGAATTTGAGACTTTATATTGACTGATTTCAGAGAAACTTATTTAAAGCATAAAAAGCCCTGTCTATTTAATTATCCTCATTTGAATTCTGAAAACCGGCTTCTTACGATAACGTTTGAAGTTCTATCTGCCAACATCTTTGTCTTTCAAAGTTTATAGACGTATTAATAATAATTATTTATCTTGATTAAACATTAAACATGCACAACCACCTGCAATGGGTTCTGAGAAATAATCTATACAAATAAATAAAATTGGAGTGTCTGTTTGTAATATTAAAATAACCGCTTTCTACTAAGTGCATATGGACATATACACGGTACATATACCAAAACGATTTTTTTTTAATTTTTGTCTGTCTGTCTGTCTGTTTGTTCCGGTTAATCTCTGAAATAGCTGGACCGATCTTGACGGGACTTTCACTGGCAGATAGCTGATGTAACAAGGAGTAACTAAGGCTACTTTTATTTTAGAAAAAAAATAGGACCTCACAAAAAAAATTAAAACCAAACTAACCAATTGAAAACTGAACTGAACAATAACTTTTTTGTTAAATACCACGCGGACGAAGTCGCGGGCAACAGCTAGTTTATAATAAAAGAAAGACTCGATTCCACTTCTAGGAAATCTTTTCTTAAAACCTTATATCGGTGTTACATTAGGGTGTGGAGAAATTATAATTGTTTAGATAATAATGGCCCTCTTAACTTTAAATTTAATATTCACTTTGTATATAACATCCACCATTCATGTCGCTTACGAAATATTAGTGTCATCACAATATAATATTTCTTTATTTTTAATGTATTAAAATAGGCGATTGTGCAAAACTACAATACAGTCAGAAATACGTCATACCCACTGTCTACTATACGACACTAAAATATCACCAAACTATTTCTATAACACTCTGTATCTTAATCACTATAATTATTTCGCGAAACTGTCTATAATATCGAATACATTACAATAATACTTCAGATAATATTTCAAAAGTACATATTAAGCTTTTACTCGTGTAGGTGTTTCTAGAATATAACTTTTTCTCAGTACTCGTTTCCAAGCATAGAGAAATAGAAGCCTCTTGAATAAATCCTCTTTGCTCCGCTTTGATCCTCTACATCGTCGACTAATTGGCGCTCACATTGTTATAGATTGTAATAAATATATTTTAATACCCTTAGATGGCTTTGCATCCTGTCTATTCTATTAATAATTCTGGGAAAAATCTTTTATGTTGTTTTTGAATAGCAGACTTGTATGTGTTATTATTTATTATGAAAATAGGTAATATTTTTAATCTATCTATTTACAGGGCGTGTTATGAGCAAAGCAAAAAAATTAAATGAGAAATAAAAACTACATTTACAAAGCTAATATGTCATAATTTATTTTCATAAATAACTGTGATAATAATAAGTATATTCTTTCTAAACAATTGTATTTTTTTTTCATTTTAAATCATCATCCTACTGCTAATTGAGTACACTATACGTTTGATTTTAATGTTTATGAGGGCGAATGAATTTGTGCTACACTTACCTATGAAATATTTACTTATTAATTAATATAAAGACAGCCATGTATTATTATTAATTGGCGTTTGAGGTGCGTAACTTAACCTACAAAAATACTCGTATGTTAAGTTATACTGAAAAAGTCCGTCCTTCTTTATTTTATATATTTTATAATAAAAAATAATAAATAATAAAATGAATAAATAATTTAATTAGGAAGCGGTTCTTTCATATTATATTTTTTGGTGACCTTTTAGACTTAGTCGGCTTATATCTCTAGACAGGCTTCTAGTTTCTTATAGAATAATATGTTATATATAGCCTCTAATTTTTAGTACTGTTAAAGAGCTAGGTACTAATGCCCTTGTATTGCGAGAGAGCAATCAGTTATTTAAAGCGAAGGGTGAGAGATCAACCTAATAACATAGAAGTGTGATTGCAACATCGTGAAAGACGGTGGCATTTAAAAAAAAACAGTTTTTTTTCTACAATTCTAGAAAAGATTATTACTTTTTGAACATAAATCATTGAAATAAATGCAATAATGTGCCTTATGGTATAGTGTAACAAAAGTCCTTTTGGAGAAAAAAATGAATTGACAGGGATCATGTGTGACATTGAATTAATGGTTACCAGTCGATAAAATCTCATTCCTTTTCACCGTTCTTTAAGTTAGTTTAACTTAAGATTTTTGGACAGTAAGAAACATTCGGAATGGAGCAGCTAATAAATATTTGGGGGGAAAACAATGTTTTTTCATCCATTCTCTATTTCGTAAAAGGTATTGGAAAAAAACTAGCTATTTATAATGCTCTTTATATTTCTATAGGAGAACGAAAACAAAATTTTGTACGCGATTTGCCTTCAGTTGGAAATTAATGAGGATTAGGAATAGATAGATAGATAGATAGATAGATAGATAACTCTTTATTGTACAACAAACAAAAAAGAAAACATAATAGTAGAACAATTTGTACACATTGCTATAAGTCTTATAAGCTAAAGTTAGAATGGTTATATAAATAAAATAAAATATAAAAGTTGTACAAAGGGCGGCCTTATCGCGATTAGCGATCTCTTCCAGGCAACCAGTGGATGGAAAGGGACATTAATAATAAGATGAGAGAAGTTGCAATTTGCACATCGAAGTTCCCTGAGTTTGAAATAATTAGGACTATTATTAGTTACAAACATAGAAATAAACACAAATGTACATAAATTATTACAATTATACATATTATATAAAAATGAGAGATAGGCAAGAAACACAAGATTCCGGGCATCAGAGTCCCCATCGGTCAGCAATTCAGGAAATGCTCTTTCAGTATTTTTTTAAAACTAGCAAGCGTTTGTGCTTGTCTGATGGACAGTGGCAATGCATTCCACAAACGTATAGCTTGCACTGTAAATGACTTGTCCATAAAAGTCGTAGAATGCTTCGGAATTTTTAAAGTCAAGTTCTCCAACGATCTCAAAGACCTTGAATGCGTGTCGTGTAAGAATTTGAAGCGTTCTTTTAAATAATGAGGAGTGTTGGGATTAAAGAGTATATTGTATAATAGAGAAAGGATATGGATATTCCGGCGAAGACGAATGGGTAACCAGTTGAGCTTATGGGTAACCAATAGCTTAATCTTAAAATAGATTTTGATGTCTTTTAATATTGAATGTTTTTGCTGGTCAATGTCACTCACCCCGTGCGATACCTCTGTATTTTCATGTATTTTCTGGGTGGCAGATACCAAAAGAAAAACACCATCTGACGAAGGGATGAGACATGGGAATTCTTCATCATCGTTCTACTCTTGGCATAAATTTATTTGGTGTCACCTGGCTGCTACCCGCTCTCCTTGGGATTGTAGTCGATCTGCAATGAGAAAGAAATAAGAACGAGAGATTGAGAAGGAAAATGGGTAGGAAGAGGAACTATGGGTAAGGAACTCAGACTACAGATGCTAGTAGTAAGAGTCTGGGTCATGTCCTGTACTTCTTGGGACTGGAGAGGCCACTAGTGCAGAAACTTGCTGCCTGTGCTCTCTACTGGATGCTCTGGAATAAAAAACGGAAATATCTTAGAATATTTTTCAAACAGACTTCGGTATGTTCGGACTTCGGAAAAAACATCTTAAAACTAACAATTATCTGTAATGTCACTTAACTACAACAATACAAATACTAGTACTAAAAACCCATGTAGAAACGCTATAAATGATTAAACTAAAAGCATCCCGCGAACGATAAACTAAGATTGTCGGAAACCTCTCACGGTTATTGCTTGATATTAGGCCAACTAGAAAGCATACAGTGTAGTAGTAAGTCACTGAGCGACCGAGTAACCCCAATAGGATATAACACGGGAAATTTAGCTACCGAAAAACGTTAAGGTAACTATTGCAGAAGGTACGGTGTTGGGAAAATTGTGCTTTATTTGTAAAGGGAGGGCGGTGTCGGTCGATCGCCTCGGAGACTTGCTCACCGGGCGAGTGCACGGAGCGACAACGCGCGGTGTAAGTGAGCGGGGGCGGTACACCGAGCTCGCAACGTCCCGATCAGCTGTTGGCCGGGCCACTTTATAAATTCAAAACAGGCGGCAAAAACGTGACGTTGTTTCGCGCGGTATCCGATGTGGGACAGATCAAAACATTGGAGGGTTACCAAGATACTGCTGTTTTACGTTTTCAACAGGTTGGCCGGGTTGAGGACATTTTCCGATACTTAGCTATGGAAAAATAATCTTATCTGTTGTCTGTGGGGATCGTTTTATAAAAAAGGGATACACACTTTTATTATTTCTCACATAATTACAGAGTAAATGAATTGCGGGATATAAGATTGTAGTACACTGTTTTTATTTAATTAATCCGTTATTTTTTTTAATTAATCCGTGGTTTTATCGCAGATAGTGGGTGCATGAACATAGCCTGCATGATATGCATGCAAATTTATGTTAATATTAATTCAACACGGTATTTTTCACATGGTAACATGTCACTTTGTATCAGCCCTTGTAATTCTATGTTTTATAGTAAAAATAAATATAATATTAAATACATACTATGATCTTTAGTGTAACAAAGATTGTGCACTTACAAATACTTACGGTGCATCGATATAAAATTAATTTCTCTCTCACATTTTTATTAACCGCATATCTATCTACTTAATATGTGAGTAAATATTTGAATAAGTAAATAAACTTCAAGTAAAACAAAAAAAAAACCTACCATTAAATTACAATTGACCGTATATCGCAAGTAAAAGCTTCTCCAGAAATGTATTTATCCATTAATTTTTTACATTTAATAACTGCTTATAATATTTTTTTTATTATTTAGAAACGTCGTACAGTATTTCCATAGACAATAAAAAATAAAACAGCAGGCAATATAGAAACTGAAATCATAACCTAACGGAATTCGTATTTCGAAGCATCAGTGAAACAGAATCTAAAATCTCGGGCGCGGTCGCGGAAGGAAGTGCAGCGGGACGGTGAGTGGGGAGAGGGGGGTGGTTCAATAATTTGCGTGCGGCGGGAGAGGAGCTTGCGCGGGGCTGAGGGGGGTGAGGCAGCAGCGCGTGCAGTGCAATAGCCTGCCCGGGCAGGCTGTCCTACAAGGTCACTGTCGATGTTCACGCGACTCCATTCATGAGCCACAATTAGGTTCCATTTTTGATTTTCCATACGTGTTTGTGGTGTTATGAAAGTTAGGTAATACGAATGACGTCAAGTAATCGTGTGTTTTTGTTTTGTTGGGTGTCGTATTTAGTAAAGGAACACGTAACTTAGAAACGTTCTAATATAATTACAGTACATATTATGCACCTTGACTTGCAGTGTTTACATCATATTATCATATTTTCTACATTATAGATATTGGAGAAAACTAAATATGGTGGGGGTCTTTATTAGAGCAACATATCTCAAAACAACAGTTTTTATCATTTATGTTTGACGGTCTGTTTGTATATAGGTCTGTATGTTTGTACACACATCACGCAAAAACTCCTGCATGGAATTGAATGCAGTTTTCACACATCTATTGCTAGAGATCTTACAGTATCTTTAATATGAAGACGTTTTATACCTAAAGCTATTTACTAAATAAATAATAATATATTGAATAACTATTTTTTTTCATCGCTATGAGATTTTCGTACTGGCTGTAGCTTTCATCAAACTTTGTTTGTTTAATCCGAGGCATTGTTTGCAAATGGAAAAAAAACACTAATATATCCGGACGAACGATGCGAAATTTTCTAAAAGTTAGTAAAAAAGCTTTGGCTGTGTAGATAAATGAAATAAACATTTATCCGAACCCTCAGTTTAAGAGTTTGTAGTTACGAGCTTTACGAGCGAGTATACGAAACTATAGTTTTAGGAAGTAGATCGAACCTAAACAATTCGTATGGGTTTTTATATATAATAAAGAAATTACTAGCAACGTGGGTCAAACATTACTAGTATTCTTGTTAACCCAGCGAAGCTAAATGCTTGCGTTAGGGGTGGGTTTTAAGACTGCACGGACGGCGTTGTATGAGATGTCCGAAGTTATTATTAGTATTATGAACACATATTTGAACATGATTTAATTGTAAAGGTGATGCAGAGAAACTAATAAAAATACTCGTTTTATTTTTTCTAATATACACACCCCTCCTTATCAGTGGCATCACTGTTTTCCAAATTGTACCTCCCACGTACGTTGATACGTCCTGGCAACCTTACTTATCAACAAAATAAACAATAAAAAGCTAGTAAATACGCCAGTCCACATCTTAAAAGTAGCGCAGAGGACTATGCTGAGTTTCTTCGACTTATAAAACGGTAAAAACGAGGTCATCCGACATAGAGCCAAAGTTATCGACACAGCTCCCAGAATTAGTGCGTTTAAGTGACAATGGGCTGGCTTGGAGCAAACGAGTCCTAGGGAGGAGTTCGCGAATCGGTAAACGAAAGGTAGGACGGCCCCCAGCCAGATGGGCCGACAACCTTCAGAATGTATCTGGTGAAGACTGTTTGCGGAAAGAGGAAGACCTGCTATGGCGTACTTTGGGGGAGGCCTACGTTCAGCAGTTGACTGCGGTTGGCTAATTCATTAATTGAATTATAATTAACTGAGATCTTCGATAGATAGGGTTTTCTGAGGACTCATAGTCATCTATTCCCTACCTCAACGCTTGCCTAAATTTTAATATAAAACTCTGATTTTAATATACGTCACGCTTGAAATGTCCAAAGGGGACCGAGTACCCTCCGGCAACTGACTGGTTATAATATAAATTCAATTCATTCTGCATTCGTTAAAATGAGAACCATTTTTTCTTCTTTTATACTTTTTTTTTTTAATTACAACCATCAAGTTCTTATATAATGATAGACACTTTTTATTTTATTATTATCTTTTGTTTTTAAAGTTGTTCGCTTTTATGTCTGTATTTAAGTTTGGCTTCTCTTAGCCATATTATTTTAAATTAAGAATTTTATTTGTATCACTCGTATTCTGACACATTACACTAAAACAATTTTCAGTAGCATTGAAACCAGAACGACGAACAGACGGTGCCAGCGTAGACGTCTACCAAGCGTCATAAAATACGTTCAACATATTCAAAATAAATAGCCTATAGGCATAAAAGATTCCAGCTTATAAATGTCCGAACTTACATTTAAAGACTTGATACTATTTATTTAAGTTATCATAACCGTTACTTTATTATTGTTTTAAATAATAAATTAATTGTACGCCTGGTTTTATTTAAAAAATCCATATTTAACTGACATCAAAGGATTCTCACTTAGGTTGTATTTTTTTTAACTTACAAAATCCTTTTTTTTTTTATTTGCAAGTGTGTGCTTCTCGTTTGGACCCATTTCATTTTGAAGAAAATAATCCTTCTCTAACGTTGAAAATGAAGGTATGAAAAATATGAGGTCATTAATGAAATATTTTTTATTTTTATGCGATAGGGGGCAAACGAGCAGACGGGTCACCTGATGGTAAGTGACTACCGCCGCCCATTGACATCCGCAACTCAAGAGTCACAAGTGCGTTGCCGGCCTTTTAAATATTTGTTTTAATTAATATGGCTGTTCTTGAGATTCGGCCAGTATAGCTTTTTGTTTAAAATACTTCCCACGTTGGGTTCCAATTAAATTTGATGCAAATATTCCACAGCGGCATACATCTATTTATATTTTAACATTGAAGTGGAATATATATATTTTTTAAGTCAATTATCTGGTTCCTTTTGATATTTAAGACACAATTATACCATTTTTTTTTTAATTTAACAAAAATAAAGTCATCACCGAACAATACTCTTTATGTAAAGGAACATGCTAGACAGTCTTTATTTCTGCAGTTCCCTTTCAGGTTCTGGTTAGAGGGCTCGGAGTTCCCGGCACCAGCCAGATCGAATTATAGGTATGCGACCCTGACTTGAGCTAATGCTTATTCTCCCAACAGTGGTAGAGCCATGCTTAGGCACGAATGGGCCGGCTCGACCGGTGCGATACCACGGCCTCACAGAAAGCCGGTTGTGAAGTAACGCTTGCGTTGCATTTCCCCGAAATGAGTGAGGTTTCCGGAGGCCCAAATCCCCTCTCCCCTTTCCTCTCCCCTCATCTCCCTTCCCCTCATCCCCCTCTCTTCTCTCCGCTCCCTGCATCCCATCAAACTCAAAGGCGGGCAGCGCACTTGCGACTCTTGAGAAGCGGGTGTCCATGGACGGCGGTTGTCACTTACCATCAGGTGACCCGTCTGTTCGTCTGTCCCCCTATAGTATAAAAAAAAAAAAAATACCCATTTCCCTCCCTTTCTATCCTCCCTTTCTTGTCAATATACTCCAAGATTTCCTATCTTTTCTCAAAATTGCCTGGATGATGGCAATTACTTGCCTCCTACTACGTAAATTATTTATGTATTTATTATTAATGTATATATCATAATAAATTACTATCGTAAAAGTGTAGGCACTAATTACGCCTCTGCCATAATTTATTACGATTTGTTCAAAAGTTTAGACCTAAAAGTTAAAATACTGACAGACACATGCTTTCATGTTTGTAGTTTTCGTGTATGCGTACCCACAGATACTGTTTTTTACCAGCTTGCCTTTGTTAAAAGCTAATTGCCAAGTAAAATATTGGACGTAGACTGTCTACGTATTGACATTTTAATAGTTACGACTTATGCGTTATAGTAATTGCTTTAACTCTAAAGGCGTGTACTCAATTAAAAATGTAAACTGCAAAACAACGTCTTAATTGTGATGTAGATGTAAATGTGTGTGATATTATTAATGTTTGCATGCAATATGTCGCGTTCAAACACATTTGGCTTATTAGACGAATGTTATTTTGAATTTTTACCAAAAAAATTGTTTTTGTGTTATGTAATTTAATGGCAATTGTGTTAATATTAACGGTGACGCTCCTTTAAGTTTTCCATTATTAATATTACTACATACTTACTTAAAAAAAATACCAAATAGGTATAAATTATTGTGAATGTTTTTTTCTTGTCAAAATAATCTGATTTGGCATGTCAGTACTATAAAAAAATATAAAAAATATAGAAAAAAAAATTAAAACTATGTCCATGTCCTTTATAACAAAAATACAAACAAAATTAACAATTTTATTTATAGATGTCGCAAAGTTTTTCGCACGTGGGAATCAGACAAACGATCTCTGAAGTCAGGTTCACTAAACACTACACATCAGGCAAGTTTAATTATTATTCATTTCTCTCTTTATAAACAATGTTCAAACTATTTTGTTACATATGCTTTCATATGCTATCATAACTGACAGTTATTAAAAATCTTAGGAAATTGCCGCCAAAAACTTCAAACCATTAATCCATAGACAATGTACTCAATTTTAATTGACAACTGACACGGTGATGACATTTTATACACTTAAGTAATTTCTATCTAATAGAAAGCTATACATACCTATAACGGAAAGAAAGATGTTTAATGTTATTAAATGTAAATTAGAGGTATGTATAATGCTCTACCAAATTATTTTTGTTTCATAAAACCTTACTTGTTTGAATATTATCAGCAATGACAGAAGTCGCCATTAGTTTTAAACTACATCAATAGTATTTTATTTCGCTAACCATTGTATGTATGTACTTCAATAGTAACTTTACTTACTAACTTTACTTTGAGTTTTAACGATAGTAAAGTTTACAATCATTAAAAGTCGATTTAGTCCAATCATTTGTTTCATAAAAAAAGCAAAGTCATGATCTTTTGTTTAGATTGATCAGAAACAACGAGCTATGTCTGTAATGATGTACCGTAATCTCTACTTTTATTAAAATCATTCGTTATAAATACTGTTTCTTGAACGGTACAGTACCCGCTATGATACAGTTCCAGTATCAGCTACGATATTGACAGTATTCTTTTTTTTTTTTAATGGCAACTCCCGCAGTCATTCAGTTTATGTGTCGCATGGGACTTGACAAAGAACACACGACAGAAACAACACCCAGACTCGGGCAACTATTTGTGGAATACAATAATAACTGTGGAATACAAATTAATTAATCTGTGGCATACAATAATAATTAAAATTAACTGTAATCATTTTTATTGTGAAATATAATGGTATTATTGCAATGTTAGTAATTTTTACGGGTGTTATTATTATTACAGTTTGTACATATAGATAAATTTCGTTAATAAATAGATTATCATACAATTTAAATTTCGCAAACAAAACGATATCTGTCAAACCGGCATGCGCCGTATTGGCGCGTAGAAACATATCTTATATCTTTAAACGAGAAATTCTTGTATGTATATATATACATATATTCTGAATCTCGGAAACGGCTCGAACGATATTCATGAAATTTTGTTTGCAGAGGATTTTGGGGCCGATAAATCCATCTAGCTAGGTTTCATTTTTAGAAAACGTCGTTTTATCCGTGTTTTCAGGCAATGAAAAACTGCTACAATATCATTAGAATACGAAGGTAAATTTCGCCACCATCTACAAGGTAGTATAGGGTAATAGGTCAGGTGGTATACAGAGAGGTTCCGTAACCAGATTACCTCGGTTCGAGTCCTGATGATTATTTTATTTTACTTTTTTATTTCGTTCTTTTACACGCTTTTCGAAAAAAAATACCGGTCATTTAAATAATTTTAGATATCCAACATAAATAGCCTACCTATTACTTTATTAGTTTATATTTTTAAGATATTGTAATGATGAGTATTTTCCTGATAAGTAAAAAAAAAATTCCATTATATAACTATTTGACTGGCCAGTTAGTGCTCCTGATTGCTGTGTCGGAGGTCATGGGTTCGATTTACACAAACGTTTGTTGCTCAAATTAATTTATTTCACTAAGTTGGTCAATAAGATTATTAAAAATGGTTTACAATTGTCTGTCTGTTTTACTGCAATGTTTTTAATTTATTATACATCAAATTAACATTAAAAAGGAAATGATTTGACAATACATGCACGTGACGTCACGGCTACGTATTTCATACAAAAATGTACTACACCTACCGTTTTAACGTTTACTAAGAAGATTTTTTTTTTTTTTAACGTGGGGAGATCCTCATGGACTATCCTCCGCCGGGGTTATCGGCGGAGGGGTGTGCCGGACTTGACCGGCTAAAACCGCCACGGTGTTCCTTCCTCGCACTTGCTGTTAAAGGCCGCGGGAACACGACATTATTCCGCGACCAGCAGGTGACCGTCCGCCGGAGCGGACCCCATCTCGATTTGAAGGGGGGAGAGGATTATGCTTCTCCCCCCACCATTCCTTGAGGGAGGCGCGAGGAACACTGCGTGCCTCCAACCTCGGACCCGCTAAGCGTTACTAAGAAGATGCTAATTTACTTGACAGTCCTCTCCATTCTGGGTGTTATTTTTGACTAGCTGTTACCCGCGACTTCGTCCGCGTGGTATTTAACAAAAAAGTTATTGTTCAGTTCGCAGAGTTTACTATAACTTATTAATTATGTATTTAAGAAATACCTATACTAATTTAAATGAAATTCTTCTTTTAATCGAATATTATGTATAAAATTTTAATTGGTTTTAATTTTTTTTTTATTTATTTCTATAGATGAATGTTTGTAAAGCTCCCCGTGTCACTCCTAATGCTGGAGTTTGTTTTTTTTTTTTAAGAAAGAACAAAGAACTAACCGCTTTAAAGACAAAAACAGTGCAGTAGATAAAAAAGGTAATTTGTTATCTAATTTTTTTTAATTTAATATTGTTATCGTAAATATCTATGTATCTAAGAACGTTTAATATTTACGCAAAACGGGTTGTCGTAAAGATAACAAAATAACAATTTTTTTTTTTTAGACTCAGTAGACAGTACATAAATGCTGTCTACTAAACACGCGTAGGTATACTCGATATACCAAAACAGACATAAAGGAGTGAATTATTTACATTCCTTTACACTGTCAGACGTTATTCTAACTTTCCACCCACTTGGGTGATGGAAAAGCGTTGTCAGACTTTCTATTGACGTCCGTCTAACGAACTTTCTTGCTTTTTATTTTATCTGCGATGGAAAAATCATCTTCATGGTTCACTAAAAGAACCTTCAACGTAAAAGACAACCGTTTTTTTTTTCTTGTAATTCGTGCTGATTAGCAATCTATTTTTAAATTCTTAGTAGAAACTCTTGGTAGAAATACACGAATGAGAAAATAAATGTGCTCGATTTTTATAATATTAAAAAATTGTTATGCAAGTAATAAAGGAATTGGAATTTGAATAAAGTATGCAAGCACTTTTGTGCAGAAAGAATTTCTAGTGAACATTCCGTAAGTTGCAAATAATTGAAACATTTGTAAAGGCTGTATGTATGCTGTGTAGAAAACTTTGTTTTTTTTTTTTTTGTAAAATAACAAATACAGTCATACCTACATACATGTAATTGTTAAATCATAGGTTAACATACATTGACACGGTCATATCTGTATCCCAGAAGTAGGCAGAGGTGTGGTAAATATTTATTTTGCCTGTTGCCGTCAAGCGGGCACTTCAGGAATTTAAGTTAAGATAATGGGTTGGAAACACAGGGGGAAAATATAGACTAAGGGAGCGCAATTTTAGGTAGGGCATTTGGCTTATAACAATGGATTTCGAAGTGTAGGTATACTTGGAGCTTGAAATGACTGTAGCCGGCAGGTTCGAGCCCTCAATCCTTGGTTACACATGTTCAATGTTTGTTTCATAACTTAAAGCAACGAAATCATTCTGAAGTACCTCTGTTCTGAATTTAGAGGAACACTTGTTCCATAGACACATAAAGTAAACTCTCGCATTGTTGATTAAATGGGTATATCGTGTCTCGACGAAAGAACACGCAAATATAACACACATAAAAAAAAACATAATTTCTCGCCGCATTGCGCATGTATATTGAAATTCATAATTTAAATTCATTATTAACATATAATTGTACTAATTACGGGTTGATGTCTTGTTACAATTACAATGTCTCTATTATAAATTGTGATATCGTTAGTATGTTTTTATTGAATTGCTAATTTAAATCACAATAATTACATAAAGGTTCATTAGTTTGTCTGTGGCTGCGTCGTTGACCGCTTTAAAGTCGTCATGTTCAGAAGAATGCTTTTTGTGCCGATAGATTAAGACATGGAACCCACTACCAGCGCACGTATTTCCCTCCCACTTTGATCCCGAGTCTTTTAAGCGAGGCGTGAAAAAGCATCTCACCAGGCTGCCATAGTGTGCATCACCATGCTACATTGACTACACTTGCAATGAGGATGATGACCACCACTCTAAACTCCACTTGTTGGTTTCCATCAGGCAGAGTGGAGTCATTATAAGCTAAGCATATTAAGCTAATATAAAAAAAGAATATGCTTTTAAACTTAAATAAATTTTAAAGTCTGTGAGAACTTTTTGGAACATGAAATTGATATGTAATAAATAAACATAGAAACGATACATGAAGAAGAGAAACAGTAATCTGACTAGTGACTAGTGAGTCTATAGAAGACCATGATAGCGTGAATAGATTTTCGGTATTATCGTCATACATCCATAGATGCTCAGCAACAATCACATATGCATATAGAAACCCTGTCAGCATTACAATTTATAGCAGCCTAGAAAAAATAAAACCTTTCGGACACAAAAATTACACACATACGTATAGAAGTTGCGAAAGTTTAAAACAAATGAAATCTTTCTTTATTCATACATTGCAACACTATCGTAAGAACAAGATTGAGGTAGATTATAATATGACCATGAGTGATGATCACTGCTATCTAATAACGCGATGAAGTTAAAGGCTGGTTATAAATGTTAAATGTTAGCCACTAAACCGATTGGCAACATTCTATATCTTATATATTTTATCTGACCCATCATTTTATAGCATAGATAAAACCATAAAAATTAAATGATGTGATGGCCATCGGCCCTTATACCCGAACAAATACATCTTTATTCTGTCAATTGCCGTCCAACTTTCATGATTTCGTTACTAATAAACATTTATAGAACCTACTATTGAGATTTACAATCTCACATTGTCATTATGACGACAACATTAGAAATAGCTGACAACATGCTACATTTACATATGTACATACGTAATTATATACAGAAAGTATTACATACATTCGTAATTAACACCCAAACATAGGGTACGCCATCAGCCAGTTCTAGTTACAGGTATGCGACCTTGACTTGCTTGAGCTATTGCTTATACTCCAAAATCCATCCCTAAAACCAATATAGCCTCTTCCTTCGCTTTCTATAATCTCTTTACTGTCAATAAATACTACATTTTATACCATAATACCAAAAGTGCCCTGGTGACGGCATTAAGTATGCCCCCTTAATGGTTATAATTGGCATTGGGCGTAATTGCCTCTGCCAATCTCCCTGCGACGATACAGGCGTGAGGGTGTGATGTATGTATGTAGAATTATCTTCATTATTCATATATGTAAATGTAATTAACACGAAAAATGTGCACATGTATCGTCTATAATGTGCTCAAAGGGTTATGAAGTCATTCCTTGGTAGGCCAACCTCTTTTATTATATAACATTTTCTTGTTACACATTTCATAGGGGCAATGAAATGTGAGGAAAATGGGGCAATTTAGACAAATTGGACAACAATAAACGACATTAGCCAAGCTTGCAAACTAAAACTAAAAATATAGCTAGCAAATAGTCTTGCTGTGTAGTAACACATCTTCATAGCCCATGCGGATAAAAAAAGCATACGTATATTAATAAAATGAAGTTTTAAACCGTGTTTGTCGCTTTGTACGCTTGAACTGACGCTTGACCAAAAAAATACACTCGCTCTCGATTAATTGTTAGCCAACTTAACAAAAGAAAATGAACTGTCTGCCAACGACAGCACAGTACAGTAGTTTTTACTTCAGCACAATATGTTACAAGGGATAAAAGAATACGAAAAATGCTACGGGAAAGAGGAAAGGAAGAGTTTGGCCTCAATTACCCTCACTTGCAAGCCAATGCAAGCATTGTTTGTCTACCAATTTTCTGGGAGGCCGTTTTAATACACTTGTCGAGCAGGCCAATTCGTACCTAAGCTCTCCCACGGTAACATAGATATATACATAGATGTGTTCCCAGTCGGATGTTAATAGTCTTTATGTACGATCATGCTGGTCAGGTACAAAGATCAATTAGGTTGATTGAATTACATGGTCAAAGCGAGCGTGGCGCCGAACTAAATTAATGAAATAGTGTTCTCAATCAATCATATTATCATTGAAAGTATTGAAAGATAGTGGATTTGTACTCTTATTTAGGTACATACATTATCGTTCGTCTGTCCCATTCTACTATGAATCTGAATAGAAAAATACAAATAAAAGTCGGACATTAGAAAAAACTCAGTTTTTCTAATGTCCAATTAAAAAGTTAGAATTGACAAACTTGACGCGAGCTTTAATTGTTCTTTTTAGATTTAAAAATTTGTTCTCTTTTCAAGATTATAATAGTAAATAATTAAAATAATATAATCAATTTTATAAATACCCGCAAAGTGCAAAGAAGAGTGGTTTTGTTATGTATGTTGATCGATTCGCTTTAATCGCTTTGAACTGTCAGCATGCGGCAAAGTGGCAGCGGCTTAATCGATTTGTATTGTCGGCAGCTGCCCAATCAATTGTAATTGTTTAAAAACCGTATTCGATTAAAGTGTCAAATCAAATTCTGAATATAAATGCATCTTTAATAACGTAACCAGACGTAATTTCCTTTAAAATAATTTGTACAGTAACAAGTGCCTAGCAAACAAACTTTTTTAATCATGGCATTTTTTTTATACTCCAAATTTAAAAAAATGTTTTAGGCATAACCTACGTAGCAAAAATGCACTTCCCTCGAGATTGTCCCCAACCATTATTATGCTTGTTACGTTGTGGTACTGTCGACAAAACAAACGGATGTAGTCATATTATTTTGTTACAAACTGTCCCCGTGAAGTTTTAACAAGGTAATTTGTTTGTTTCAATGCGAATATTAGTGGGGATCCCTACGTACCTATATCTGTGTGTTTACCATTTTATACGTAACAATTTGGTAGTTTAGAATTAGATTCGTTTTCAGTTGCGGATTCAGCTTTTACAGAGTAGTTACAGTGCAGTTACAGGAAATCAATCTTGTCACCTAAAAGATGTATGTAAATGGAATATAATATAAAAAACAATATATTAAGTGACTTTTGTTTGTAATTAATCCTATTAGTCAAATAATATATACACTAAACTTCCATCAGGCGTGGCAAGGAGAGAATTGTATAGCAAAACCTTCGGTGAAAGTGTTCTGGATAGGTCGAGATGCAGAAGAAAATTCATAATAATAGGTTTTATTACTGCGTGCATAGATTTTCTATTCATTCAGCATCTTCAAACTAGCGTATCTTGATGCAGTTTCACCGTAGCCATCGAAGGTGAATGTTTACATAAGTTTGTTGGAATCAAAAAACGAAAATAAATACATTTATTTACCATGATCCTATGAATCCCTCTCATAGGATATGTATGATTCAACAACATCATCAATCAGACTATTGGAGTCCCCGGTTCGCCTTTGTACTTTAGTTTATCCAACCTACCTTAATCAAGTCTATCGACAGATGTGGCCAACTCATATGATTAACTAAAAATAATGTCTTTAAGAAGAAATGAAAGCGCAATAGCTTGATATTAAGTAGCCTAAAACCTATTTAGCAAGGTAGGCTTTTAAATGCTATTTTATTTTTGATCAACATCATGTGTACTCATTAGTACTAGTAGATAAAGTTGTTATTTATATGAATTTTGTTAAAGATTTGTGTAATAAACGACGAAGAGACTATTGATTTAATTAATTTAATTTAACGCATGCCAACGTTGTTAAAAAATCATTTGTTTCTAAATTACTCTTACCTAAAAGGCCGGCAACGCACTTGTGACTCTTGAGTTGCGGGTGTCCGGCGGTAATCACTTACCATCAGGTGACCCGTCTGCTCGTTTGCCCCCTATCGCATAAAAAAAAAACACTAAACGTGCCATAACAATTTCTTGTTAATTGTTAAGGTTATGTACCTTTTCTTATCCTCGTTGAAACACTTTTTAATGACAATCTCGTAAACAACTAATCCCATTAACTTCATTACGTAATAAAAAGAAGGACAGAAGTAATAAAAATAATTGTAATTTATTTTTTAGTGTGCCGTTGCTAACCGTACCGCAAAATGTTCCAGATCTATATACCTACCTCATAGTATTTATAGTCACATACGGAAATAAAATGTTGTTCACGCTAGGCTTGTCAAAGTTTTACTCACTAATATAACCATAAACAATGATATTTTAGTTCAAAACTTATATGTATTTGACGACTTACAGAAGATTTTCAATAATATACGTATTCGGAGACTAAATTACACACTTTATGACGTTACGACGACAAAATTTCATAAAGCGTGCATGAACACGCGAGTGGCTGCTTATATCATGTAAAACCTAAATATTAAAACAACAAACAAACATTTTATAGAGTACAGTAAAAATGACAAATACAAAATACGAAAAACTCTTTAGTTTTATAAATAAACATAGATTATGATATTATTATTGAACTGTGGAAAAATAGGAAGCATTTTGAATAAATCTTTGTATAAGGTATGAATTTAACTAGCCATGGATTCATAAATATATCAGCTCAGGCTCACGAGGACTACAGTAAAAAAAAGTATAAACATAGGTTTAGTCCTCTACTCTTTCGTTTTAGCATTTTTCGACGTTTTAACCGAAAATCCTTTACGCTGTACAATATCCCGCCGTCCTTTTTTCATTGAATCCTCTCTGAAACCCTTTTGTCTTTTTTCCACGTACCAGAGAGGGCAGAGAGGTTTTTGAAATCTAATCCACTTTTATAATATCAGTCCAAAATGTTTTTTCACTGAAATTCTTGTCCAAAAGATTTTTTTAGCGAAGGGTTTTACTCCCTAGAGACACTTTATCAGCACAGATTTTTTCATTATTATACCCATTTTTACCGAAGGACGTTATTACAAAAGGCTTGGTTTGTAGATTGTCTAGATATGGGTCCTATATTACATCAATCTCACCGCCATTGCTCAATTTTATACATATTTTTGACCTACTATTCTTGGAAACCTTTTTCATATATTACATATACTTATTAAGTTTGAGATAATTCCCACACGACAGTCTAATAACTAACTGGACAAAGCCTGTACTATAGTAACCAGACTACTGATAAACAGACTTAAATACAAATAATACTAACTAAGTACTACATGAATAAAGCGGAGTTCTTTCGTTTGTTGGTTTGTTTAATCGTGCTAATCACTGGAACTATCAGTCGGATTTTGATGGTTCCTTACAAATGGAATAGAGTGTTTATTGAGGAATTATATAGTCTATATAATATTACGCTGCGACCTTTAAAAGCACAGCAGTAACGCATGTGAAACTACTGGTAACAGTTTGTTAAAGATAAATTATACAGTAAATTACCGTATTTAGAACGGTATTCTGTAGTATTCTAACATTACACCAATTTGTCATGGGTGAGAGTATAAAGTTCGACATGTTGCTCAGCAGGCAAGGTATCTAATAACTTATCCAACAGGCCAATAATCTTTTATCACGACAGTGACGTAACAAAGTGAAACACGCACGGATTTTCAACCGACTTTGTGAAATACTAATTTTAACCTGAAGAACTAATTTGACCTTTGTGTGTTAACAACGACTCTGATTTGCTTCAGACATTGTTTTTACTCTTCGTACAATATCTATTCTATTCTATTCTAATTATTATAAGCAATATCTATTTCTCTACCTTCTATTCTCTATTTTCCTTTCAATATATTCCCAATTTAACCTTTAATTCCACTAGTGCTCGGATGAAGGGAATAAGCTTGTACCCAATTGTTGGGAAAAATGTTGTCATTTATTAAATCTGTGCCTACCCCTTCGAGGATACAGACGAGGGTATGTGTGACTAAAGTACTTATATATTATTTAAATAGACTAGTTTCGGTCTCGGCAGGAGTCCTTTTTCAAGGAGTAAATCGTCCAGCCGCTGGACGACTTACTCCTCGAAACCGAAACTAGGCGGGCATCCCCGAAATACACACGTGAGTAAAACCGTATATTTAGATAAATATGAATGTAATTCATGAAAGTTTTTATTCTAATAAAGTACATTTAGTACTTTTACAACTTTAGAGGTATTAGAAAGCAAGATGTATAAATATCTCTTGTTTTATTATTAATAGTCATCATAAATATTTAGTATAACTTCAAAACAGTCAACATTATTTATAAATAACAGTTTATCTTCTGTCAGTTCTTACCTAATTCTTATTATAGTTCTGTTTTCTTGTGTTTGTATGACAAAAGACGTTAAATAATATTACGAGAGTATAATCTTTAGTTACGAAGAGCCATAACGTTTTGTAATGTCTATGATAAAACGATATGATGGCAATCAATGAGGTTTTATATCGACCATAGTGTCAACCATATATCTTATATACTAACATTATATACATATATGGGCACAGAGAAAAGCTTTTTATTAGCTTTTATTTCAGCTTTTTAGAAGTAACATAGGCTTTGTTTCATTTCAGTTATCCTATCGAATATTAAAACTGCGAATGTGAGTTTTTATTTGCTGTTCTTTATTATTTGTTAGTTACTTTAAACTTTCTAGACAGTTTGCACTTTGTAGGGGTACAAAAAAGAATGTAGGGTAGAGTAAAACTATCGAAACAGCTAAAAAAACTTGTAATAAGTAAAACAATTGATTATGGTTTGTGTGTTCAGTTTATTTTTAAATAAAATGCCAACATTTCGTTAATGAGTACTTCATGTATAAAGTGATAACTCGAGGGTTTACTGGGGAACTACTGAAATTGACAGTTGTACACTTAACGAAGGGTGCGAGCACCAGTTATGTGTCACGTCATAAATGGTCAACATTTGCTTAAATTTCTCGGTAATATTTAGCGCTTTACTTGTACTATTTGCTGTTTGTAAATATGGAAAGATCTAGTCTAGTCTGACAGTAAGTTAAGAAAGATAGAAAGGTTATACGAATCTACATCACAAAGTTATGCAAAGTAATAACCGCCATGGGCCTTTTTAAATAGTTTCCGCAATTTAAAAACTAATGTACAAGTATATTCCTTAAAAAAAAAAACAAAATCGGTCAACAAATTGCGGAGAAATCGCTTACCACAAATAAACAAAACACAATCGACAACAACCTCCTACTTTTTGAAGTCGATTAAAAAACACTCAGATTTTAGCTATTTTTAATTTGGTAACATCTTAATAAGAATGTGTGTGTGTGATATCAGGAAAAAATAATCTAATTGTAATTCGGTATTTGCCGACCCATACCATCTTCAAATCTTAAAGAAATGAGCGTATCCCACATCTTAATCGGGCAACTCAAACAACATGCAGCTCAGGAGTTGCATGTGTACAAGGTCGACTGTAGTCACTTTCCATAAGGCCTCCTATTCAATAGTAAAATAGTATTTTTTATTTGCTGCTAGCTTATACTCCGGTTAATACCTGCTTTACCATTGGCACCAGTACTGATGGTATCTAAGAAGATTAACATAGAAATAAATACATAGATTTAAATCTTGATAACCTTTATTACGTTAGTAATAATAAACTTTAGTAACTGGAGCCAATGAAGTCGTGTATATGTCAATATCATAAAGCTGTATTCAATTTGTCTGTTTGTAATGCTCTCACGTTCTCTCATTGCCGCTGTTTACTCTGAGTTCATACTAATTAATTAATACTTCGTTGTTTGGTAATCGGTTAATTTTATGCATGTGAGCTTGTGGCTAGGAATCTTAATTAACAATGATACTGAGGTATTATTCACTAGCCTTGAACATCATTCGCTTGGAAGTTGAACTGTATATCTTGGGTACAGCTTCACCTACGGTGGATTTCCTTGCTCATTCTTCTCCAAACGAAACTACATTTTAGAATGGGCGACAAGAATCAATTCTATATAAATGTAAATATAGACGTTCGAAAGTGCCTTATGGGCCTGTTTGAAATAAATGCTTTGACTTTGATTTTGACTTTGATAGCTAATGTGCTACTCAGGACTAATCTATTTCAATGCCAAATTTTGTCCAGATCCGTTTAGTCCTTCTGGCGTGACTTTTGCCCTCAGCTTTGCTCGCAGTAAAATCAAAAGTACTGTTTAAAGAAACGGGAATGGGGAACTGTACTTTTTCGTTATGTAAGGTACCCTATATCCTTTCTAGTCACCATGAGACAACGTGTACATAAAAGTTCATGATGATCGACTGAGTTGTTTGGGCATGAACGCGATAGAAACAAACCAACATATAAAGAAACAAACTCTCTTTCACATTTATAATATACTATCTGTTAAATGCGACTTTTCGAATTTGAAACCATATATTTTACCCTGATAAAACATAGCGCATTTGCTATAGCAGACTGTAATCTATTTCTTATCAAAATTTTATCAAACATTATTATTGGTGCATAATACTAGTAAGATTATTTATAAAGTACAAGTAATATTGTAATATTTTTCTATTACCAATTAAAAGTAAAAAAAAACCCTATTATGTTATTGCCTTGATTTTTATCTAATTGAAGTAGCGATAAGCAAGTATCTGAAGGAAATTAAAATAAAGGCATTAGCAATTAGTTAGCATATCTATTTGTTACTTTTAAATATTTTTTTAAAGATATATTATGCAAACGTAATCTGTACCGTACAGACAGATTTTGATTCCAAAAATAAAGGTGGAAGTATATTTAAAAAAAAATATCGTAATTTTTTTTTTTATAATACAATGGTGACGAAGTGATAGGTTATATCAGATGGTAAGTTACAACTGCCGTCCATGGACACCTGCAAATCAAGAGTCGTGCGTGCGTTGCCCGCCTTTGAGGGTGATTAGGCGTGGGGAGATGCGGGAAGAGTAAAGAGGGGAGGGGGGATGAGAAGATGGGTAAGAGCAGACGGGGTATGAGGGGAGAGGGAAAACGAGAGGGGGAATTGGGCCTCCAGAAACTTCACCAATTGCGGTGAAATGCTTCACAACCGTTTTCTGTGAGGTCGCACCGGTCGAGCTAGCAGTAGATTTTGTTCAATACTAACTTTTAGCACTAATTATTATGTAAACCAATAACCTATTTCGGACATGTGTTAAATGACTCAAATGTTTTATGAAAAAATAACCTTGTTTTCAAGACCTTGCATTTTAAAAAAGTAACCATTTTGTCTCTGTAGGTAAAATGCTCTGATATTGAGTTGCCTACCTTAATAAGGGATTACAAAACCAAAGAAACAACTAGCATCAATAGAGTATTTAATTCCAATAAGGGGCTTCCTTTATAAGCACAGAATCCTAATTCGTTACCATAAAGGGAGCTGTAAAATAAAAAAGCATTTATTATTACCTACAACAATGTTTGCAACCCATGCTAAATACTAAAAACGATGTAGCCGATAACAGGTGAAATCACCCTACGACGTAGTAAGACCGGAATAACTTCAGTGTCCCACACTGCACGTACGCCCTATGTGTTTATCAATTAAACCATGGCTCCCCCATGCACTACAGGAATGCAGTTAAAAAACTTTCATACGAAACTTGTACAACCAACTGATTCTCAACTTTAACTCATTGTAATAAGAAACAAACTATTCGCATCATAAACTTTGCAACAAAAACAAAATTCAATTCATCACCGCGGCAAAGGAATTTAAACGTTACATCAAGGTGTTAAAGTATAAATGGTTAGCAATTATGGAGTCATTTGTTGTGTTTTGTAGTGAGGGGGTGCGCGTGCACGTTGTACAACTCGATACGTTAAATACGTTTTTGAACTTAAGGAACATGTAAACTGTATATTTAATTTTAGGGATTAGCACGAAATTTAAATTTAGAATTCAAAATTAGATATTTAATTTACGAACTTTCATTCTTTAAACTGCTTACTCGGCTGTTGGCCGACACACCGCCACTCAGGTGTTGCCAACCATTTTCTAGTTTTTTTTTTAACCTTATCAAAATAAATAAATATATTTAGTTTAGTAGTGCTATCGGTAGTGTATTACTGCAATTTTCTATAAACTAAAGTACCTTCACATCCGCTGTGTCTATGCCTATAGATATTTAAATGCGCATTAACATTCGTGCATTCTAATAACTATATATACTCGTAATAATATTACTTCACTTTAAATGACTGTACTTATAGTTGTACAATGTATACTACACACATTTAATGCTGTTTATAGGCCGTTATACCTAGTTCGGACAGTTTATAAACAAACCGATATTAGTCACTATACATTTTTAAAGATAAAACTATCACAAGCAAATAAAATAAGAAAAGTTTATTCAACTAAATCAAATATAGTAGTGAATCCTTAATAAAAAAATATGGTATAAATTATTCCCCTTCCTATCAACTGATGAGAATATTAGAAGATGTTATTGCTCAGTCTTGCCATAAATATTGTTACAAGGAAAAAAAATTTTTTTTTTCTATTGCATAACACATTTATTACTGTAATGTGTGTTAAATTATACATTAATATAATAGCATTAAAATATATGAAGCTCATTCAAAATTATCTCAATTGGCTTTAAACGTTATACATTGTTACTTAGTTATACATTGAAACTTATCCAAAACATCATGGCGTTAGGGGCATGCCAGACTCTTTAAAATAAATCATAATCCAGTGATTAAGATCGGGACTAGATAAGGACCAGTATTCAGCACTGATTAAGCTTGGGTAGACCGAGATTTTTGACTTACTGAAAGGGCCATTTTTGGTTATGGAACTTGGTGTTGTTAAGAGGCTAACCACTTTCTCAAGAATCGTTTCAAATTTCGAATCATCAAAACTCCGTGATTCTATCTAATTGTTAAAATATAGCTCAATAGCGAAAATATTCTCTACAATTTTTTTTTCTGTGACCTCCGCTTAAGAAGTTGTTTTGATTTTACCGCCCTTTTCATTTTTAAATTATCAGTTAAATAATGACGAGTCTGTCTTTTATAGGCTTCAAGTCCTAAGTTATCTTTTAAAAAACGCCATGGTTCTAGGTGCTATATTCATTTCCTGAGATAAAATCCCAGCTATTGGACAGAATTTCTTAGAATTCTTTCCTTCACTGCTTTGATTGCCGTTTGGACGGCTAAATCTTTCTATGCCACAAAGAGAGGAAGTGTCATTGTGCCTATACCACCACACTATACACACATGGTGTAAACCAGTACACAAACATTCGACTCATAGCAATCGGATAGAGTTCTAAAAAATGCACTATCACAGCAATGCGGTTCTCTTTATCACCCTCCTCCATTTTCATATTACAAAAATGTTTATTAGAGATCAATACGAAAATAAGAAAACACAATTAAACTAAAGATTAGAATGACAGATCCAAATGTAATATTTCATTATTTTTGTAACAGTATTTATGACCAAATTAAGTATTTTTGATATATCAAAAACAATCTGTCAGTTAAAACACAGAGTAGGATTAGGGTATTTTTTTTTTCAGGACGAAATATTTGTGTGACAGCTTATAAGTATATATAAGCATAGCACATTAAAAAGCCTTAAACTGTTAGTAAGACCTGTCTACGTTAATATCGAATTACTTCATAATACCGTTAAAGAAAATAAAAAAACTACAATCGGAAATCGCTGATTTTTGATAAGTACACGCTCTAGAGCTTCATAAGTTATAACGAAGCCGGCAAAGGGATTAACATCATTCGGCCTTATTCTACCGACAGTCATTTGATGACGGTGCATATAATTTTCTTTCTTTTTTCCTTCCACTATAATCTCTTTGATGGTCGAACACTGAGAAAAGTTATTTTTATACTTGATATAAATGTCTATGGTAGTTGCTATGTCAGACTTTGTCTTTGATTTTTTAGTATACCATAAATAATTTGGTTTGTTTTAAACTTTTAGAGTTTGAAGTAACAGATGGGTTTAAATTTAAGGATCCAGTGGGACTTTTTACAGTTTACGTTTACGCTAGGTGATGGAAACAACAAATTTTGTTTTTACATTGGAGTGTTTCGACTAAGTATTCATTTCACAAAAGATTGCAACCAAAATGATATGAGCTTCAATTGTGTTTGTGTATCATAGTTTTTTTTACTTTTGTTCTTTTTTTAGAAGTAACAATCAAAGTAATAGTAAATAATAACAAGACACATGCAATAGTAAGCTGTTACTTTTAACCATGCAGCCACGGGAACCACGTATCACGACTTTCAAATATAGTTTTAATTTCATACATACATTCAGATGCAATTCAGTCCCATTCACGTTATAGGAGGTTAGCCTGTTGCTGTCATCCTTGATGAGACTTTGGGAATTAGGTCTGAAAATTGGGACTATATTGAAATTGAAATTGAGGATAGAAAGGCAAGGCAAGGAAAGGTTTATACGGGTGGATAGGGGAGTATAAGCAATAGCTCAAGTAGGTCAGGATCGCATACTCGTACCTATACTCAAACTGGTTAGTGCCCGCGAGTCCGAGCCCTCTAACTTTTCATTTCAGATTTTCTTATATTACATAAAATATAAACGCCTTTTAACATTAAGTAGTATATGTACGTCCTGGTTCATTTTTGAAAAAAGAACGTATTTCTACCGCGTGCACCGGCATTTTAATCGAAAAATTACAAGCAAGAACTTCTTTTCGCATAAATATTAATATATTTGATTTTTTCTGCGCCTGTGCGAGGCCATGAATAAAAAGTGTACCACTCCGCAGGCGGCAACACTTCTTTATTAAAAGACTAATGATATACATATATTCGACTTTAATATTTATGAGCACTATATTTATTTTACACATTACGGGTGAAATGCAACTTATAAAGCTATTCTACCTACATATTCATATAACAGATATGTGAATAAAAAGTATGTTTATGGTAAAGGTACATCACTGTATCATTTAATTAATTAACTTTTTAAAACTCTGTTATGAATTTATGATTGTAATATGATATAACATTAATAGTACTTTTTGCTTGGCATAATACGCTAGATGACTTTTTAGTAAACTTCAAAACGGTAGGTTTGGTACATTTTTGTATGAAATACATATACGTTACGTCACATGTTTGTATTGTCAAATAATTCCCTTTTAATGATAATTTGTTGAATAAAAATAAATTAAATACGTTGCAGCAAAACAGAACGGCTATTGTAAACTAATTTTAGTAATCTTATTGCTTGATTTAGTGAAATAAGTAAATTTAAGCAAGGAATGTTCCGGTGGATATGTCATTTATAATGTATGTATTGTAATATGATGACTTTATTTGAACGCATCGAAGAAGGGCAGAAATATTTTTATACGACATGTGTTCTGTATCGTTTTATAGTCCTTGAACTAAGACCAAAAAACTTTTTTGCATACCTAGAATTAAAATAAGACACAAATTAACTTGTGTCGGCCTCTGATAAGTACTTAGCCCACATATTAATTAATAATAATAGTCGATCAGGCGCAGCACTGCAGCATACGCTGCTAGAAAAAATAAGAACTGACTGACATAGATACAGCCAGATTAGTATAAATTTTTTGATACTGTGAAAATATCATAGTATTCTTCTGCCTCTGATATTCAGTCTGTCTTTATATTGCAAAGAAAATAACCTAGTGGCTGTCGATTTGCCTTTATTACAGGTATGTGCCCGACCCAGTTCTTGAAAATCGTGCAACATTAGGCTGAGATCGATCTACCATCACTAACAGGGCTATTGTTGCCAATAAACCTGACATAGTGGTGATAGACCGACTAGAGCGCCGAGCAATAATTGTTGATATTACCATTCACCATGACGAGAGTCTCATAATGGCTGAAAAAGGTAGTCATATCTTCGATAGATAGCTAGATCAAGGGAGTGATGCAGAAGGCAGTTCTTCTTGAACGGGCTGTATTGTGATGACCCTTGTGTGTCGTGTATAATGTCGGTTGTCTACTATTTTTATATTTTTAAGGTATTTTGTTTTTATATATGGGAACATTTAAAAATGTATAATGTGTCTGATCAAATCAGATCAAACTAAACAGAGCTTGTACTATACTTCTTCTAATTCTAATCTATATTTCTAAATACATACAGCCTTGGCCAAAAGTATTGAGCACCCATGACATCTTTCAGTTTTTGACTAATATCAAATGGAAATTAAGTAAGTAGGTTTATATCGGTATTTATTACATTCATAAAAAATAAATTTTGTTGGTCCCCTCTTAATTACGGCAGAAATTCTTTTTGCCATTGACTTTACAGTCTTCGGTAGTAATTTCATCCACTCCAGGCGCTAGCAGCGTTTCAGACTCTGCGGTTTAATAAACCCTATAAATGTTCTATGGGGTTCAGGTCTGGTGACTGGGCAGGCCAGTCTAGAAGCTCAATATTGTTTTCCCGAAACCATGCCTTAGTGTGAACCGACTTATGACATAGCGAGTTATCCTGCTGCAATTTAACGCCATTCATGTTCTTATCGCCAAAAAGTGCAGTAAATGAGGACAGCAACGCGGATTCTAGTACGTTTATCTATTTAGTAAAGTTCATGCGGCCCTCGCATACGAATAATTCAACTCCAGTATCTGTCATGAAACCTCAGATTATTATGGTGCCGCTGACGTATTTAACGGTTGGTGACACAAACTCCTACTTACATTCTTCGCCTACCCGGCGACGCAAAAAGGTCACGCCAAGTGTACCAAAAATCTGCAATGAAGATCGAGTCCCGGAAACTAAAATAACTTCATCATTAAGACATTTAAATCAATCATCTGCGGTGAAACTTCGGTGTTTTAATACCCGTTCATACCAAGCTTATTTGTTGTAGACGGAGAGCCCTAGCTTCTTTCTGGCTTTACAGCCTTTCAGGCCAACTTTCTGAAGCCTTCTGCAACTAGTTTGAGCAGAATTTGTTATCTTAATTTCTAATGACAACTTAGCAGCAAGCTCTGAAAAGGTTTTTGCCTATTTTTATTGATTCTGTAAGCAAGTGACGATCCTTACTTTCTGTGGTGATGGGCACATGGTTACATGGTTACAGGGCCTTTTTTTGATGTGATCCGGCAGCAGAGGATCTCTCAATAGCATATTGCACTGCTCGGCGCAAACATTTTAGTTTTGGAAATCTCTACCTGTGATTTCCCTTGCGTAGAATGAGAGTTGCGCAGAAACTATATCTGCACGTTGTTCGAATGAAAGTTCATGAGTTTTTGGCATATTGCAAAGATATCACTTGTATCTTAATACACAAAATACCAACACCCCACTAAATCACTGGATGTGTCCAGAACAACCGAGTAGTGCTGATAAATAAATACTAAAATTGTGAAATGACAAATTTTATTATATCCAAGTGTTTTATTGCTAGCTGCGGCAGGGTCATTATTTTCAAACCTTTTTAGATGCCGACAAAAGAATCTGTAAACAAAAGATATGTTTTTTTACCATTCTTCAAGTGCATGTGCAAAATGCGTGCCCAATACTTTTGGTAAAGGCTTTACATATTCTAGATAAATTACACCCAGACTCAGAACTCCGAACAAATGCAATAAAAAAAAATAAAAAAAAATCGTGCATCATCACACAAGTATTTGTACTCGGTGGGATTCGAACCCTCGACCTCGGGCATAGCAGTAGGGGTCATTAACGCCTAGACCAACGGCATGTCAGTACATCTATGAAAACCTGATTTACTTAAAGTTACTTGAAATAAATAACAGTTCATTAAAAAAACGTGATTTACACTCTTTTGACACACGAAATAAACATAAATTTGTTGTACCTGCCTGCGGCTCCAAAAAAACAATATAATAACTAATAAAGTCCCCGATAATATGCAAATGTTAAGTCTGTAAGTAAAACGAAAGTTTTGTCTTCAAGGTTATTCTCAGTGGTGGATTACCAGGGGAAACAGAAGCGCTTGGGATTGAACTGTTAGATATCGACAGGCTAAAGCTACTTCAAATACTAAATACAATGTAATGTGAGTTAATATGTTTCATATTTTCCATCTTTTTGTGATGTTGCTTTATCTTCTTTTATAACTAATTTTTCCCTGCTTTTCAGTTACCTTATTTTAAAGTGGGCTAATTTTAGTTCATTTACTTTTTGTGACATAGTAGTATACGACAGAATAGAGTTGTATTGTATACTATATGTCGTACACTAAAAGTTGAACTATCTATTTGGTGATTTCAAGGAGTGGCCATGAGTTAGTTTTCCCGATTTCTTCTCATCAATCTCAACCATTTCAAATCCGGCCGTTATAGATCTACACAGGCAGGTTTTGATTTCTTAATATTAATTTCATATTTGACAAAACAAACTTGACTTGCGGCAACGCTGTGTGTATTGATCTATTAAAATATTTTTTTAAATAACAAATAATTGTTCAGCAGTTTTATGAAATAAAGAAGTTGAATTTGAGTTTATATATCAATCGATAATATCAGTCTCCTACCCTTTTTTATTCACGTCTGACATAAATTTAACATATCTGTGGCACGACTTGTCAAGCCCGAGTCATGCATATTTATGCGTGCAGTATTAAGTTCAACGCTACTTACCAAGGCTGTTACTACCTGCCGAGACATTTACACACCCAGAAAGGTCGCTACGTATTCGCACGGTTCAAGTTACTTTGTACCAAGTACTTATGTTTTAGATACACGTACTAGCTTAGGATTTACCTTAGACCTCGTGTACATTGTTTAGGGTAGTGGGTATCAAGATTAAACAAGCGTTTACTAAATATTTTTAATACATATACGTGAAAATTTTTAGGTCAATCAATCAATTTTGAAAGATTTGATTACAGACAGACAAACAGACACCGAGGCTGGTGAAGCTGAATAAAAATTGTAAAAAATCCACATCCGACCTCAATTTCTCTCGATCATGCCATTTGAACTTATATTCAAAAAACTAACAAGTGAGGAAATTTATATTTTTTTTTCTTTTATTTTTACTAATTTAGGCACATGTATGTATTGTTTAATAGAAAATATTCATTATCAATGTCTGTTGCAGAAAACATAACAGTCGTACTTTAGTGACATAGTTAATAGTACCTGGATGACCGAATATTTATTTTTTTGGTAAATCGTCTAAAAGAACGAAAAAAAAAAAAGTAAAATAAAATAATCACCAGGACTCGAACCGGGTAATCTGGTTACGAGACCGCCTTATTTCCCACCTGACCTATTACAACCTTAGAGATGATTGCGAAATTTACCTTCGTATACTAATGATATTGTAGCAGTTTTTCATTGCCTGAAAACACGGATAAAATGACGTTTTCTAAAACTGAAACCTAGCTAGATCGATTTATCGCCCCCGAAACCCCTTATATACTAAATTTCATGAAAATCGTTGGAGCCGATTCAGAGATTCCAATTATATACAAGAATTGCTCATTTAAAGACATAAGATATATGCTTTTAAAGAAGAAAATAAAATATTGTTCATTGGCTAATCAAAATGTAAAAACTAAATTCTTAGGCATATTAAAATAGCACAAAGCCTTTGCAAAAAAAATCATCAATCTTCTTCAACAGAACTTCAAACTATCTACAGACAAAATGTAAATAAAAAAACATCCCATAATATCAGATAATTTCATTGTAATAGACTGTCAGACACACGAACAACAATAGATAAAATTTAAGTACGTCTAGAAAAGGATATTTCGCAAGCTCAAGACAAAATATAAACAATATTTTGTCTTGAGCTTGCGAAATATCCTTTTCATAAGAGAGATAAACAGAGTTCACAAATACAGAAAGAAAACTCATAGTTAACTTGAGTTTATTAATCGTTGACTTTTATAAAGAAAAAGTTATTTGTTATTTTATTTTCTTTATTACAATTTTTTTATCTGTGGACGTTGTCATCTGTCATAACGCTGTATGATAAAAAAAATACATCGCGCGATATTCGTCCTTGTGCTAAACAAAAACGTGATATACTAATTCTTAATTAATTCATGAAAAGAGATGCCTCACATTTTCTAATAGTTTCTTTTCATTTTGTGAGCGTAACTTGCTAAAGCTTCATGTCACAAACATATAAATAAAGTTTATTTAAGTCACTAAGTCAAACACTTCTTTAAGTTAGTGTAAACTTTTAAATGTCTTGCATTTTAATAAATAGTACGTATATATTATGTATCTTGAATGAGCTCGTTAGCGAATGTAAAGGAGTTGGTGGATCGTTTTTCCGCTCCATGGTTAGAGGCAAACGTATCTTCATTAAACTACGGAAGTGTATGAGACCGCGGATGCATCGGCCTGTCGAAAGCACAATAAGAACGTGTATTTAAGCAAGCAGAATTATCTATGGCTACCTGTATCATAATCAGTTATTTTAAAACCTTATAGTGTTCTTGAATATACTCTTTTATAATACTCTTTTTAACTTTTAAATGGATGTTTTTTATTGTTTATTGTAATAAGCGTTGGTTTTTTAATTCACCTGATGGAAGTCGCGATGAAGACGAAGGTGGTCTCCTCTATCTAAGAAAAACTTTTTCGCTCTACTCTTGTACTTCAAAGGATTTAAGTAAAAAAATAATATTTATAGCTATGTCTATGGTTATGGTTATGGCTGCTTGTAGATATAAACAATATATAAGGCGCAACGCACTTGTGACTTTAAGAGATGAGGATGCAATTATAATTATTAAAAAGTTGTAAAGGATTAAGAAATATTTTGATACGAAACCTAACGACTAACTTATTCATAGTTTATTTTACACAATAAATATTTTGTATTTTTACACACGGTCATCTGAAAAAAAAAACATTACTATTATTACAAAGTTGTCGAGTTTGTTTGGTAAAACGCTTGAAAAATTATTTGATTGCTGGATATCCCATTTATTAAGGAATGATATAGGCTATATAACATCTCATTAGGACCAATAGAAGCGGACGACTGAGAATAAACGCAGGTGAAAGTGCAGTTAATATTTAACTCATCCAGGCAGGCATTCTCAATCCAACCAAATTAGACACAATATCCTCACTCACATTAGACATAAATGGACAGACGCATTAGATTAAGATCCACGTATCGTGTTAAATATACGTTTTCTATATGCTCCAACTCTGTGCAACTGTCTGAAGAAATTCCGGCCCTCACAAGTACGGATCCACCGCATAAAGACACTTTCTTTTCAATACAAGCTTGCTTGAATAGTTCCTCTGGTCTTCTTTCATGCAAAGACTATTTAACTGTCTATTAAACCAATTTTTAATTACCTTCAAGTAGTAGATTATTATTTTTTATGTCCTGTGTAAGTTTAAGCAATGGTGGTTTTATATGTTGGAGTCGATTTCTACAGTTTGAGAGAAACCGTTTTGTGTTTATTTTCCAATATAAATTAATAATCTTCAACTGTACTTAAGTAACTACTATTTTATGGTTATTGTGTTATTCTTGAACAGGGTTAAGTAATATTTCAGTTGATGAAAACATCATTAAAACTACCTTTAAGTAAACATCCATAGTTTGTTTTCTAAACCTCGACATTAAGTTTTATGGGCAATTGAAAACGTGAATTTTACTAGAATTGCGTAGAAAATAGTATAATCAATATAAAATATGTTGGAAAATGAGTGTCCTAGTCTCCATTTTGATTAATGCCTTTTTAAATAATCTTAACAGTTAAACCTTGTTGAAACAGTTATATGATATACATATATGACGTAGCGGTTGTGCAATCGAGGGCAACGTCAGATCGTGACTTCGATTACCGTTCAGTACAAATATTTTTTTGCATAAATGTGTTTATTTGCATGGGTACCTACTGATGGTTTTATGTATGTATCTACGTATGATCCTAATTGTATCACCAAGTTCCTTTTAACTAGCAACCTGGGTCACACATTACTAATATTCCTGTTCACTCTCCTAGTTAAGAGATTAGGGGTGTTAGGGGTGGGTTTGCGACGCGATGGTAGTGCACTGGGTGGGGTTTGAGCCCGCAACCAGTCGATCGCAAGTCCATTACACTACCGCCGCTCATCGGTATTGTGTAAACTATGCTTAGTTTAGGCATAGATAAATTTCATATTTTTTATATTCAGTTAGCCGTCACCCGCCGTAACACATGCGTTTCGGTCACTACTCCCCTTTTAAAGGCCGAAGCATGATATTTAATAGCTTAATTAGCTTATTTTCAAAAATGACTGATGCTTCCAGAAATTACCGCGTTTACAAACAAAACAATTTTTTTTATTACATTAGTCCAGATGTGTGACAACAGCTGCTCCGGGACACGCTGTATAAGGATTTTTTCAATAAATTGCTGTTTAAAAGTCATGTTGTAAACCACGAGGAACAGCAAACTTATACCAAACAACGGCTCAGCTGTACGACATAATAATCTTACTTCTTACTACTGTTATAAATCCGAAAGTTTGCATTGATTACGTTCACTCGTTCGTTACTCAATCACGCCTGAACGGCTGAACAGATCTGGAACACGCTTTATACCATGCTATAAACTTATAATTATAACTTACATACATTATATATATTACATATACATATAATTTATTGAGAGATTTGCCAATACTTATTATAAATTTACAATTAAGATTGCGATATACATACATACATATACTCACGAATATATCTAGGAGGGGGTAGGCAGAAGCGCACCAACGCCCACATTTTACCAACCATACTATAATTTAATCCCGTTTACGTTGTGTAGTTTTTCACAAAGGGATGAGCAGAGTTGTAATATTTGACACATTACATTTTACTGAGTGATGTATTTAGACTCATAGCTCCTCATCATACTCTAAGAATACCAACATACTATTATATTTTTTTGACTGTTTTTTCTCTCGAAATACTTGACATTGATGGTATCTCTACGTTGAATATACACGTAACAAAAAGTCCATAAACAACATTGATTATGGTGGCTACGCCACAAAGACCACGATGAAGAATTGACTTGTCCGATCTGAAAACCACAAAACACAAACAACTTGTTCGATTTTAAAATGAAATTAAACATACAGACTTAATTATTTAATTCAAATGAGCAGTAAATATTATTAACGGATAAACTAAAGTTGACGTACCAAAGATATGTTGTTTGACGATATTATACCCGCTCCGAAATTCCGATATTGTCATTGAATATCAGATATTGAGTTAGCTGGAATCTGGCAACATTTACTCAATTACTATTGAAGTTAAACATGGACATTGGGTGGCTGAGTAAATTCAGACATTATATTCCTAGCTTGTATAACACTAAAGGTCTTTGCTATTTACACGCGTTTCCATTAAATCACTCGAAACGTACTTTTTTCAATGTCAACTAGGATTAATTCCTGTGTCGCTGGGGACTCAAAAAACATTCAAACAACGGACACATACTCAGACTCACCTAGATTCAGAACAACAATTTAAGGTTTACACAAAGTGTTGTTCCTTGTGGGGATCGAACCGGCAACACTCACTGTCATTTACCACCAGGTGGTAAAAAATACATCGCTGCCTATCTCATAAATAATTAAAAGAAACCGTGGTGTGGTCGGACACCAGATAGGAACGAAGTTTGTTATTATAAGGAAAGGTTGAAGTTTCTGTTGTTTTTAATACTTTTGCTAGATGGCAGTGTTACACCATATTTTGTTTTAAATCAAAAATCCCTACACTTCTTAGCAGTTCATAAAAGAAACACTAGATTACAGTATTATCAATAAATAAAAAACTTACCCTTTTTATTTAACGTTACGGACGTTTTTTGCCCCCCCCTCCTCAACAACATATTTAAGTCACAGTATATCCTCTATCGTAACAACATATAATATATGTAAACATATTACAATTACCATACCACTAAACTCATAACGCAAATTATGACAGTTTCCAATTGTGTATATTTAAATTGAATGTTGCGTGGGGCAATAAAACTGCCATAAAATCAATTTATGTAAATAGATATTTATGTTACACATGTCTATATCACACAGGGAATACTAAGTGCGTATGTTTTTGAACAAAATATTTGTGTAAATATAAATACGTTTCAAACATAGAGGAGGATCCCTAGAAACGCAACCAGTAACAAGGAATGCTAAGGTCATTGATATGCAATCAAAATTATACTTTAATTATTCGTAAAAGAGTTGATATTTATTTAAATTTTATAACCATGGGCTGAGTAAACAATTTGTTGCACTATTAATAAAATAAATGTAATTAAAAACCTCTAACGCCTTAACGCTAATGTTGAACAAGAAGGAGGGTTATGCTTTTCGAATGTATGTATGAATGCATGTATGTACATATGTATGTGTGATGCTTCTTTATCACACCCTAGAGCTTAAGGGCTTAACGGATTTAGACATGAAAGTTATAATTGAAAGCGTCTTAGTGGAAGTGACATATGGTACAAGATTTTGAAACAATGTCAGCAATAAAGCCCGGAAAGATAAATACGCAGTCTGGTTTTATATATTTTTAAGAATTCCCAATTTGGGAATGGGAAACTATTTCCCCCATCATTGTCCATTTACGAAATCAACACCTTTTTATCACGTGGCACACCACCACGATGTGAAGAGACAACAACAAAACGATATAAAACAAAACTACCGTAAACCACGGGTCGGTTTGTCCATAAAACCAATACACGTTGCGCCATATGTACGCCACCGCAGACCAGCGGCCGAGTTCACCCCGCAATAGTTACGGAACACCCGTTGCGGTCGCACAGAGAAAATGTACAGCTAAATAATGCACTACTGCGGTGGCGTACACTGTATTTTATGGGCTATAATCAGTACATAGTTGTAAAAGGAAGTTAAGCTCCTTCATTAAGATTTCACAACTATTTTTGCTGATATTTAATGGCACCTATTATAAATGATCTGGGTTCAGTACCTAGTTATTTTCTTTAAATCTTTCCGGGGACATACAGAAGCAGATAAGCGGGCGGTTTTCTTATTCAGTCAACTAGACAAATTAAATAAAAAAAACATTCAATTCGATTTGTTCTATGCTCGACGGCATAATGATTTGAAATGGAGGTAACCCCTCATATTTTAGAGGCACTAACAATTTTTTTGAAGTTAAAACTTCTTAAGGCGCGTTGGCCAATTTTTGGGTGAATAAAAATAATGAACTCGTGTCATCGTCACCGAACGCTTTTCATGAGCTATATGTATACTGTTTACATGTGTAGTTTTTGGGTGAACAAAAGCGTGAAACTTGCGTCTTCATCGCGTCATGTTTCCCATGAGCTATAAGTTACTTAGTTTTCACTTCTATCGGTCCCCTAAGGCTGCACGCGTCTTTTTCTTCTTTTTTCATATTTTTTTAGGCTATGAAGATATTTGCGTCTCGTGTTGATGAGCTGATGGTGGAAGGTACAACTTCTTGAAGGTTAGGAGTTAGTGGATATTTCTTAAAATAATGTGACACAGTCTTTGACGATTTATTGTGGCAGGCGTTTTAAAATGATTATCTACTTTCTTAAAGTATGCTGTACTGGTTCGGTCATATCGAAAGGACGAATGAAAGAAGATTGACAAAAGGTATTTACATGGCAGATTTAAATGGAGTTGTCGGAAGAAGAAGACCTAGGCGAACGTTCTTGAACCAAGTTCAAGACAATCTAAGCAACGGCCAGGTCAGAAGTCCTTTAACCGACGAGCCTGTATGCGGAACGGCATGAAAGCTGAAGAAGCGAGAAAGGTATGTCAGAATCGTAGCAAATGGAAGGAAGTGGTCTCTGCCTATCCCTATGAGAAAGAGGCGTGATATTATGTATGTACCTACTTTCTTTTTTTTTATGCGATAGGGGGTAAACGAGAAGATGGGTCACCTGATGGTAAGTGACTACCGCCGCCCATGGACACCCGCAATTCAAGTCACAAGTGCGTTGCTGGCCTTTTAGGTAGGAGTACGCTCTATTTTTGAAGGTTTGAAGGTCGTACCGGTCTGTAAATGCGGCAGGCGACAATTATTTTCCAAGCTTCTGGAGAAGCGCACAGTGGTGGAGGGCCAATCGTCCAGGTGATGGGGATGGAAATTTTGTCGCGTAGGACGATGGCGGAAACCTGCAGCCGGTATAAGTCCGTACAATTCCTCTGAACACTCCATGATACAAGCGATAGAGGATGCAGAGTGAAGCTACATCTCTACGCAACGCCAAGGTGTTAAGCCGATCAGAAATATCTTTGCAGTCGATGATGCGAGTCGCTCTCCGTTCTTTTAGTCGATTATTAACTAGCATTCCCAACAGTGTTTTCTGAACGAAAGATTTCCTGTTTTGCACCTCTGGCAACGTGTACGCAATATATTAAAATATCAGTTATTCCGTATAAAAACTTATAGGGTAAGAAACTAAATCACTCACTTTCACATGTATAATATAAGTAAGATGTTTGGACTATATATGTTTGGGTTATTGAACCCGAGTCCTAGTCGACTTGCAAGACTAACACGTATGATTCGTGTTCACGAAAATATAAAATATTGAAACAATAACATCATGACTTTGTTCATGATGTCAACCTTTTATTTAAGAGATAGCTTGTCATATCTAGCTACCAATTAAAATAGGCTCCAGCGATAGCACGGATATATTTTTTTCAATGTGTTTTTATACAAATTCCGAGCTCAAAAATGTTTTCATCAATCATGGCGGGTTTATATATTTCCCTTTTGACAGGCTTTTTACCAAATGGCATTATTTTTTATTTATATTGATGGCTTGTATTTGAAGTACATTTATATATATGTATATATAAAATAATGTTGTTCACATTTCAAATAATTGCCCTTGAGCCTTATAAATAAAAGTTACGTCTCAAATTGATCTATATTTTGCCCGATCATGTTTTGGTGAGTGTGACGAGTACTTAATATTACCTTTGGATGACTGCACCTGCTGACTATACCTATAAGTGGGTTAAGTAAGTTTAAACATTAAACAATTATTGACTTTTAAAAAGTATCCAACTTCATCCTTAAATACTCCATCCACCCTTTACTTTCTTAAAAATTTTATTTGACCCTAGTTATATAAATATAATAAGGATATTAGACAATAACCTTTATTGTAATTAGATAATAACACTCCAGATCATGTAACTTCCTGGTACTGCGATAACAAGAAGCAATTAGAACTCAATGAAAGCTTTTGTCATCCAAACCTATACATATATAAGATTATGTTAATAAAATAAAGTTAGTCTTAATCTGCTCTTCAAGCGGAACACACCTTGTGTTTCCTTTTTAAAAAGCCTATTGCTCTCGCTCACAACCTAACTCCCTTCATTATTGAAATCAGTTCACAAATACCAATAATGTCGTTTATTACAAACAAAAAAAAAATGATATAGGTGAAAGAGCGCATTGTCTCTGACAAGTTCGGAGTGGTATCAGTAAACGAGAACATTTTTATAAACTCTTCTAATGTCTAATGGAAACTGGAATAATTTATTAAATCTCTTTGTGTGAAGTTGACGCATTTATTAGTATAAAATTGTTTTGAAGAACTTCTATTAAATATTTGGTATTTCGCTTCGTGTATCATAACTTTGATCGACAAGAGAACGATATTAGAAATACGTAACATTTCAGTTCGTCATCTGATTATAATTTAATTTTTCTTTTATCTATTTTTAAGACGCCTACTGGCAACATTGCTTTTACATGTCAAATTATCGACTGATTGTTAACTACCTCAAAATTGCACAACTAATGTTTTTAGAAAATAGGCTATCGAACGTCACATGAGGACATATTTATGAATTGATATCTTAGTTTTATGGTCTCAATTTTTATACAATCTTAGTAAACAAGCGTATTATCTGCTTGATGGTTCCCCATGTCTATAGACTTACACAATAGCGGTAGGGAAAAGTTTTAGGTTGTCCTTAACACCCCAATCACCAGCACTGTTCAATCGCAATAGAACACTGCATAGCAAAAATATTTTAGGCGTCTATAATTTAAACAATTATAATAGCTAAAGATATCTCTTTCGATCTGTTTGTACATGTACATTGTTAATATATGTATCTCTTTTAGTACTTTGAATGTACAGTGCAATAATTATATTCTTTTTGTGTAATCGTGAGACTGAATCCATACAGAAATAACTAATTAAGTAATAAATATAGCATATAAATATGTACATATATGTACGGTGGAAATAAAATGTGGAAGCCCCAAAATATACAATTTAATTAATTCATCGAAGGCCCTACTGCGACTGAAAAGCAACGTATATTTTCTACGAAATTGTAAACATGTTTGTCCATATAAAGTAAATTTGAGAAAGTACATATAAACGTTTTCATGGAATATTTCTGTGTACAAAATACAGTGGGAGTTTTTGCGTAGGTAGAATATAATACAGAATGAAGAATGCAGAGATAAACAAAGTTGTAATAAAGGAATATTCTGTTGTAGGACTTATACGTACTTTATACGTTTTTAATGCGCTTAAACTTTCCCTGTGTAACTTTGAAAACATTTATTATTACTGTATCTTTACAATATTATACTTCATGAAATAACCTCTGAATAAATAGCTTTGGAGTACATATAGCTACTTCTACCACTTCAGGTCTGTTATATAGTAAGGATGGTAAAAAACTAAACTGCTTCAAAGAAAGCAGCGCGTTCAATAAATTCTCGTGAAATTATAACTCATTTAAGTATTATATTAGCCTTTGGTATTCGTAGTAATACTATAGAGTGACAATCGCCGTCCATAGACACCTGCAACTCAAGAGTCGTAAGTGCGCTGCCCGCCTTTGAGGGTGATGAGGGATGGGGGATGCGAGCAGGGGAAGAAGAGACGGGGAGTGATGAAAGTGGGATGAAGGGAGAGGAAAGAGGGGAGGAGGAGATGGGCCTACAAGAGATGCAACGCAAACGTGGTATCGCATCTTTTGAGCCGGCCCATTCATGCCTAAGCATACCACTGTTATCGGGACTTAGGTTTTAACAGTTAATCCAGTATGTATAACTATCTGTGTGGCTAATATTTCAGTTCATCCATTTTGTATAACCATCTGTTTGGCAATTATTTTTTCCGTGATTCGATGCCAACTATGTATGCCACATACCACACAGGTCCTTTAAAAAAGCTAAAAAAAAAAAACAACTAGTGGCAATGTGACTATGGTTTTGGAAATCATTATTTTGTTTCTGCTGATTTGTTTCCAGAAACATATGTGTTTAATAGAGCTATTGTTAAAACTGTTTTTGACGGGATGACATTGAGGGAGGGGTTAGGCTTGCCCCCTATTAGGTACGTAAGTGGGACTAAATTGGTAAACAGTGGGGTATTTAAACGCCTCTGCACACTCCTTTGGGAATATATACGTGAGTGTATGGATGTAGGTATGTATCTAATTAATGTCTTAGACAAACAACACGTCAAAACTAACAAACTAATAGATATTGTGAGACCTTTACGTTCAAAATTAAAATTTTAGTTGTAATTTTTTATTTGTAATTTATATTATTAATCTGTGAAATGAATACAGCGTTATCTCGGCAGTACGAGTATTTTATTAATCTAAAATTAAAATCCTGTGGGTAGTGTAATGATTAGCTATTTTCACAGGCTTAAGTAGTGTTTATAGACATTAGGCTACCATTTCTTACCTAAGGATACAATTAGATGTTATGTGATGCTTTAAACTCCTCCAATTTAAAATACTTCTTAAATAATTTTTGTCTCTGGTGTTGTTTTGTCCACAGCAATGAAAATGTCCCTAACTGGCGCCTAAATCGCAAATGTTAGCCGAGTATTTAATTCCTTCACCATTTGTGTACAAAGTAGCCAAATTACTTAGAAAATCATCTAATTTATATTGATTAGTGAGTTAAAATATAATAAAAATATAAATATTTATACATTGATATCGCTTATTGAAAATTTAATTAAATTCCACTACCGACACCTTTATATAATTTGGCACAACTGCATATAACAAAACGGGGTAACGGGTCCCTCACAAAACATCTCCATAACCTACTGAACTCAAAATCAAAGTAAATTGTTACCAAAACACGACACGTCATCCCGCAAACCGTGTAAAAGTGGAGCCGCGCAGTCTCAGAGCGCGGTCACTGACCCCGTCTTTGCTAGAGGCCGTTTCATACTACTTAGGAATTCTACATAAGTAATAAACTTTTCATATTGTGCGAAACTTCGACGCAGTCTTAGACGGCTCTTAGGTAACTAAAAGGGTCTACTTGCTTCTGTGTATACGAAAAGGATGTATTTTATCGTTTATCTATCACCTAGTATTGATTTTTCGCAAGGGTGTCGGGCGGAAATTTGTTTCTGCGAAGATTTCCAGCTGTATTTTTCAACGTTGTGCTCAAATTTATTGAGTTTACAAATAGCTTTGTTTTATACAATGCTTTTACGGCAGATAGATTGAAACTCTTTGGTGAAAGACGCTTCTGTTATCCGTATATTTGTCTTTGAAAATAACGAAACGTGTCCCCGATTTGGTTAAAAATGGATTCGAAGAGTTGGTTGTAGCGTTTTGTTATATTGTTTGCACTTATATCCCGCAGGTGTGAATATTTACACATGTGTTTGTACTGTAGAATGTATGTCAAGTAATGTAGCCTTAACTACATTCCAATGACGGTATTTAATAGTATTGCATCACACAGTTAACTTTATAAAGTGTGTCTTATCCGTTCGTTCTTCGTCATCACCATTTAGCCTATCGCAGTTCACTGCTGGGCCTAAGCCTCTCAAAACATTCCACCTCCTTTAGCATCCAGTTATTCTAAGCTAGGTAGATTTAGGAAGGTTCCTACCTATCTTCCATCATTTTAGAAATCATAATTAAGTCTATTTATACTATGGCGGGACAGACGAACAGACGGGTCATCTGATGGTAAGACACCGCCGTCCATGGCCACTTGCAACTCAAGAGTCGCAAGTGCGCTGCCCGCCTTTGAGGGTGATGAGGGATGGGGGATGCAGGGAGCGGAAAGAAGAGAGGAGGGATGAGGAGATGGAAAAAAAGAGAAAGGAGATGAGGGGAGAGAAAAGGGGGGAGGGGGAATTGGGCCTCCGGAAACCTCACTCAATTCTGTGAAATGCACGCAAGCGCTACTTCACAACCGGTTTTCTGTGAGGCCGTGGTATCGCACCGGTCGAGCCGGCCCATGCGTGCCTAAGCATGGCTCTACCACTGAATTATTGCCGTCATCCAGATGCTGTATGACTATATACTGTATGACTATATACTGTATGACTATATACTGTCTGTTAGATCACGATCCCTTGGTCACCTTTTATAACACCACGGATAAAGATGGTGTGGCACTAATCTATGCTCATATGCTACATACAATATAAGATAGTATGGTGTAAAAATGGTAAAGCCTTGCTGAGTTACCTTGACCTAGTAACGCAGTAATTGTTGCCATGTCTTTGTGGTTCTTGGGGTCGCAGGTTTGAACTGTTGCGAAGGCTTATAGCGATTGATTTAATTAGATCAGACGTTTATCGAGTGCTTTATTTTAGAAGTGTGTTTAAAGGAACCTCAGTATTTTTGGGGATATACAGGACGGCCTGTTTTTGTTTTTGTTTTTTATACAGTTAAAATATGCCTCTAATTAATAAATATCATGCTTGGGAACACCGGTGATGAACTTTGGGATAACTGAGGGTTCCTGATGTTTTATTTATCTATAAAAATTTAATTACAAAATATAGTATATAATTTACAATATTATCGAATACGTGCATATACAATATCTATACAAATATAATATAGCTGAGAATTGCTTGTTTATTTGTTTGAACGTGCTAATCTCAGGAACTACTAACCCGATTTGAAAACAAAATTGAAAGAAAGGGAACGAACTGGATATAGCTTATGTACAGGGAAGTATAAGCTATAACTTAGCAGGTCTGGATTGCATATCATGTAACTGTAATTGGGCGATGCGATGCCGTTAGGTGCCGCGATCCCTCTTACCGTAATATTAATCATTTAAAGTACATATAATTCCGTAATTTTCTCTTATAATTCTGTTTTATGAGTAAATAAAATTAAAATAGTATATAACTCACATGGAACAACACAACAAACTCTTCCTACCGTACAATTAAAAAAACTGTCTTTTTAAAGCAATGATAAAGTTTACGAGTTGTTTTCCAACGAGTTAGAATTTCTTTCTTTTTTAACTCGTTTTATAAATACTAACAAACACCACTGAATCATCAAACAACATAAAATATTACAAAAGAGAAAAATGTTAAATGAAAGTCCGAAGCAACATACAATCTCTTTATTAATCAAAGTCATATTTAGCGCTCTTTTATGAACAGGAATGCGACTGAAGTATAATTAATTTTTCTCTGCCTGTTGTTTTCATAAAGGATCCGAGTAATACAAGTTTATTATTTATTTTAATGTATTTGATTTGTTTCTCATTTGCTTAACACCTGACTCAAGGAGATGTTTAATATATTATACAATTTGGTTCAGGAAATATTGTCCTGTACGTTCAAGATAGCAACAAGTAAAATTATTAAAAAAATATTAAATTCAATACATTTGGTTCCCGGAGGCTTCCTTGTTAGGGTATTCCCGGGTCCCTTGCAATAGACTCTTTGTGACGGAACACCGTGTGGTTTTAGTCGGTTCGAGTCCGACATACCACCTCTCCGTAAGCTCCGGTGAGGTGATGACCCGTGGGGGTTTCCACACGAAAAAAGAAATTAAAAAAAAAAATCACATACATTTAAATCTTATACCCTCTGTAACGATTAGGCTCTAGAGTCTAGATCATGATAAAAACATTATCGGGGTTTGAATAAAAAATACAAAAATAACTAAAACCATACATGATTACACACGCTTGCAGACATTCATACATACAATACATAATTATTATTATTATATATACATAATAGAGTAAAAAGAATGAACTCTTGCTTAGGTTCTTTTGAAAACCATGACATACATATTTGTAAAACAGAAATGAATTCGATTGACAATAGAGCCCATATAATGTGCATTGAGCTTAAGAAATTGTATCAAATAACGATTTGTTATTTACAATGTTCCGTTAACTGTATAGCTGCAAGAAGATAGAACACACATATTTAGAGATAGAAAATTTGGAGTACATTGATAAAAAAGGAAGGATAGAAGCGGAAAGAGAGGGATATTGCTCATAAAGATGGAGCGGGGAGTATAAACAATACCTCAAACAAGTCAGAGTGGCGCAATAGATTTCACAACATGTATTTAAAAGTACATCTGAATACAGAGGGTCTCCAGAGGGTAGATCAGGAGCGCTTTTAGTAACAATTCTTGAACGGTACAATATCCTCTCCGGAAAATGGAAATTAGACAGACCTGAATAGTATTCTGAATGGGAAATCCGAACGAGTATTGAATATGCCACTTGTTGTGAATTCAAAGAGCTCGTAGGTATTTACTCAATAGAATTGTATCTCTCTCGAGTCACTGTAAAGCGCTTGGGTAAAATATTATCAACTTAAATACTTCTATCTCACTCGAGTCACTGTAATGCACATGGGTAAAATATTATCAACTTAAATACTTCTATCTCACTCGAGTCACTGTAAAAGCGCTAGGGTAAAATATTATTTGTTATCAACTTAAATACTTCACTTATTTACGTTCTTTTTTTATTATGATGACAGACGAACAGACGGGTCACCTCTTGAGTTGCAGGTACCCATGGATGGCGGTTGTCACTTAGCATCAGGTGACCCGCCTGTTCGCCTGTCCCCCTATTGTATATAAAAAAGTAGCATGTTCATTAAAAAAATACGATACACTGAAAGAACGTAATCAGACCCTGGTGTCCCCCAGCTTTTGCTCACGTTTCCTATCCATAAGCAATAGCCTTCGTCTTTTATCATCATCTCTTGTTCTTTCTCTCTCAATATACTCACAATTTACCCTTCTTTCATTCCTAAAGTTGCCCCTTTTGACGCCAATGGGCTTGCCCCTTGTTACGTTGTGAGAACGTTAATCGGCACGATTTAGGTGTTTAATACATAACAGCCTCCCCCTTCTGGGATACAGGTTCTTTGTGTACGTTGTTTGTATGTTTCTAAAGAGCCTTCGACACAGGAATCCTGCCCATTTCGGAAGTTGGCAAGCAAGTGTGGGCGTATGTATTTAGTAATGTAGAAATACAATACTTTGATCATAGTGAAGAATATATACATATATCTTTTAAAACTGTCTGACGTTCCTCGTATTTTTTTATTACCTAATCAGACAATGGCTCTTTGAGTTGGTATTCTCTATCTCGTAAAATTCATAAAATTGCTTAACAATTATTTTTTATTTGAAAAAGATTACTCACGCATTACGAATAATTCCTGTATCGCAGGGGCTTTCAGAGACAAAGATCACCCAGACTGACTGACGGACAACTATTAGTAGATCACACATATCAGGCTGGATCGGTGCGATACCACGGCCTTACAGAAGACTGGTTGTGAAGCTGTGCTTACGTATCATTTCCCCGAAATTAGTGAGGTTTCCGGAGGCCCAAGTCTCCCTCTCCTCTCCCCGTCATCCTCCCTCTCTGCTATCCCCTCCCCGCACCCTCAAATACAGGTAGCGCACTCACGACTCTCGACTCTCCGTGGACGGCGGGTGTCACATACCATCAACTGATCTCTCTGTTCGTCTGGCCTCCTATACATTACGTTTCTGAAATGTAAATATCAATAATATTACATAAGTACTCGTCATAAACGGTTAAGCCTTATAAAAGGAAATCCTGTAATCATTTGTTTCAAAAATAAAGATAAAAATATCATACAATATCGTATCATAAAAATATTAGGAACAGGTATACGGCATTTCATATTCCTAAAGATAAACAGTTCCAGATAAGTAGATACCACATATAACAGTTAAAATATGTTCCAAGTATTGAAGTACCAATAATATTCAAGCATCTTTAGTTTTAACTGTAAAGCGTAGATGAAGACCTCAGATGACGTATTGGTTACAAAGTTACTAAGCAAGCAGCGCAATAACTGTAATCAGTCGGTTATCATAACTGTTGTGAGGAGTTTGCTTGGGCCGTCGTTCGCGATTAAAAACGAGGTTAAGTGAACACCAACTACTATTGATGGCTTTTGTGTTTGTTTTCGAATAGATAAGGAGTTCAGTTTTGCGTGTAAGTGTTTTGAACGAAGGAATAACTTTGTATTTAGTTTATATTATAGAGATATGTCAGTTTACACCTTAAATTATAATTGACAGTATTTAATATCGTACAGTGATACTGTTGAATTACGAATTCACGATGTACGTGGAGGATTAGGTGCTATGGAGCCCATTGGAACGTAGATCTCTATATCCAACAGTCTGCAACAGTTGGCTAATGGACGTATTAAAGCCCGCACGGCTAAAGTGGAAACATATGAAATAGAATGTCGTACTCTATAAGTTAAATGATTTTTTCTAGTTTGCTTCATCCCTAGGTGTTTTAGAAGAGGTTGTACAACAATTGTTACTACTCTGTATAATTAAAGAGAATCGTCCGGTATCGTCGCGACTGGACGACTTACTCCTTGAAAAAGGACTCCTGTCGAGACCGAAACTAGACGGGCATCCTCGAAATACCGTATATTTAAATAAAAATGAATCTAATTCGAGAAAGCTTTTATTCTAAAAATAGAGTTATTTATCTATACATATAAAACAACAATTTACTACGAGATACTAACTAAAATCGAACAGCATAAGAAAATAAAAAACTACTCTTACTTGAAGCGTGCCCATTTCTAAAGGATTTTTATAGAATTACATCTAACAACAAAACACAATTTGCGGTTGATCCCAGCCAATTGAAAACTATCCCTTCATATCCCGGGACGATCGATCCCGCGGGACGGGCCCCGGGACGCGGGATTACTAACGAGGAGACGTGCTACACATGTATTGTGATGGTTAGATTACATTGCCGTACTTACATTTCATTGCCTTCGAACAGAAAAGGGATACAAAAATACGAAAGTGAAGAAATAATTGCTTAGGAGTATGTAGTGAAAACATTAAATAATAATTTATTCTAATACTACAACTGAAAGGTACTTACTTTAAAGGACGAACGACGATAACCAAATCCAGTAATGGTGGGGACACTTCAAAGTATTTTGTAATTGGCCATATGACTGTCAAGTCAAATTAGCATCTTTTTAGTGAACGTCAAAATGGTAGGTTTGGTACATTTTTTAAGAAATATATAGTCCTACTACGTCACGGGTACGTACTGTCAAATCATTGCCTTATAATGTTATTTTATGAATAAAAAAAAAACTAAATACTTGGCAGTAAAAATTTTATTGCCAGACATAATTTAATTTCAGTCATCTACCCTATTGCAGTAACAATTTTTACATGACTGTGCAAGAAGGAGGGTTATGTTTTTAAACGTATGTTATGTATCTGTGTATGATGTTTATACGTTAGAGTCTAGAGCGCAGATGGCTTCTTAAATAAATAAAATATATTGTAATATAGTGTAGCCATTATAGCTTAATTATTGTGAAAATGTAACAAGGTTTTCAACAAAGCATTATTATAATACTAAAAAAAAACTTGTTATAAAGAATCATTAGGTTTTAATAATATCAAATGGTTCCGTCAGTTTGCTTCGTTTTAAACGGCGAGATATAGTGTAATACGTGTACACATGAAATATGAAACATAGTAACAAGAGAAGTGTTAAACAAAATGGGTATTTTCGAAGAAAAAGTATTTATTTATTAAATACAATAACCTTTTACGTTTTAATTATGCATTTACGTATGTACATTATGTTTATATACTTATTTATTTGACACCTTGGCTTGGTACAAAAATACTTATAAACTTTGAGATTTAGGAATGGGAAAATACTATATATAGGGTAAGCAGTAGCTCTGAACAGGCTGTTGGATAGTTGCAGTTCTCTAATATTACACTATCGTACTCGCCAGAGCCAACACGCCGCTACCTCGAACACTCACCTCATTGCGCCTAACGATCTCTTAGATTCGGGCGCAACTGTTGATATGTTGTCAGCAAATATGCGGGATCTGTTTATTATTATTATTTTATAACTGTTACTGTTTTTAAATTGTATTGTATTTTAATGTTTTTTAAACAACGCAAAGCCGTTCTAATTTAACTAAATAAATAAAATTACAGATTATTGTTTATATTCATTCCGTTATGTCTGGAACTTTCAAAAATTAATTGCACTGTTAAGATATCCTTGTTCTCGTATATTCAACATTGTAGTTAACGTTATCAAGGCTATAAAAGTAATGAGCTAATTAAACTAACAGCAACTGCGCGCAATGTCGTATATCCCTATTTAGCTCAAGCTTGTATAAACAGATTAATGACTAAAACAAATATTTGTTGATTAAATATTTAAAGAACGGCTTAGGGCAGTATTCACACGATAGGTTTATTATCTACGATTTCCTGATTTAATAGCTATAATATATACAAATATCTTTAGCAGGTATCCGTCGTCGGTACTTGTCACTTACCATCAGGTGAGCCGTCGGCTCGTTTGCCTATACTTTAAAAAAGTATTGATGTCTTTACATCAAGAATTGTTCAATTATTTATCTAGTAAAAAGTCGCCTATATGTAGGTTCAGCAATACCTAAATATGATAGTTAAAAGTAAGGCGTTAGAGTGTCAAAACCGTCGAAAAAAGAAAGGAAAAGAAGTGTAGGTACCAACTCAGGACCAAACAAGAGGATAGTTCTAAGCGGGCCTAAAGGTCTTAAAAGTAACAGTTAGAATAAACATTATTATCGACTATTCATCACTAGATCTTCATGCCTAGTCACCACAGATGCTTATAGCTCAGAATAAGATTGCCAATGCGCTATACGTTATCCTCTGACAACATCTAACATCCTTTTATGACTGGTGGAGCTGGTTTTACACCACTGTAACATAAAATAACCATCCAGAAACTCCTACTTCACGTTCGCTCGGTTAATATCTGTGTGAGCTATCAGTAAATCCATAAATCAGACATGACTAATATCTACATAACCCGAGGGAATATGCCTTTATACATTAAAGTGAAACAACGCAATTCCCACCCCGACATACACTATCGCATTAATCATCTGAACGTCTTCCTTTAACATACATAACGACTTCCGATGCTGTTGTACATAATACCGTCACTTATATACCATAGAAAGATCGTGATACAGATTATATATCTATTCATCTCTCCTCATACAGTTTTTGCAGACCGTTTTGCTCGTCTGTCCATCTAAGCGCAGAACGTTCTACACTATAGTGGCAATGACGTACACAGGGAGAGTCCTATGTCCAGCAATGGACAATGGGCTGATGATGATATATTATGCATAGACGCAACATACTATGACTAAACATTAGACAAGAAGTTAAGTGGAACAAGTTAAATAAGGTTGGATTTAACACCCAATAGTAGCTAATTCATACCTACCCTGTCTCTGGCACATAGCTTTTATGGCCTATGGAAGAACGAAATCCGAGATATATAAAGAGATATCAAGATCCCCAAGCTGTACTTGCTTGATGTATTGAGTGGTACTAGGTAATCGGGGAGAGGGGGAGATAGGATATCTCACGGGTGGGTCACATAACCCTGTCTGTCTGTCTGTCACGTAGAAGAACCTCTTGTGCCTCTGCTTAACAGCAACAAGCACACCACAGCCTTACATATGTATATACAGTCACGCACAAATACACACAGAGAGTCGCAATACACGAAGGTTTTATAATATTCAACTATAAAAAAAATGTATCCATATTTTGTATAAGTATCGCAATAAATAAATAAATTGTAAAAAAAAAACAATTGTTTGGGTGTTTAACCGTACTTCTCTTAATGAAGTTCAATTTCTGCAGAATCAAAAACCTATATATAACTATTACAAAATCGCTCTGCCGGAAATAGATGATAATATAATCAAAGTACTATGCACTAAACATATGTATATTTTACTTACATGTCTTTACGAATAGTGATGTAGCAAAATTCGCAGTTAGTTTCGCAAAGTTATATCAGTAGAAGCAAGCCCCGCGGTGTTGCAAGCGCGAATTCGAAATTCGATTTGTAGATTTGCACCACCTCTTGAGAGTTTTACCGGCCGAATAAAGTTATGTTTCCTTTTTACTTCTTCTTTTGTGCGTAAAAGTTTTGGGCTTCAATGAGTTACGCAAGCCGACCCAGTTTCGTAAGTACGTAATATTATTTCAGGACTCACTTTGCGTTTATGGAAAGATGTTAAAATCGGAAGTAGTGACTATATACATAAATACTATAAAAAATATGTAAATAATTGACTTGAATTAAAAAAGTCCGTGTAATTCAAAGACTCATTCGTAGCCCCGCAAAGTGAGCTTTCTCTTTTATCCTAATAGCTTTAGAGAGTATACGAAAAGAGTGTTGTCAATTCGATCCCCACACGAGAAAAAACTTTGTGTAATTCAAAAATGGTTATCTAAATTTACCCCAGTGTAAGTAATCCTAATGAAAAAAATGCAAAACAGTTGAGATTTGGCGGATAAATCGATTAACATACATAAAAATAAAGATAGATACAGTCGTACATAAACCCGCCTTGTTTGAAATCCGTTAAAAAATTAAAGCTCATTTACGTCATACACTATTATTGTTTAGGTATTAAAATATAGATTTTCTATATTAATAGGTTATTTTTAGATTATATTAGATATTAATATATTATATTAACAAAAAACGGGTGGTTCTTCTTCTGTAGTACAATTCTGGAAAATTTCTCGAGTACTGAACTTCTTTGTTCACATTGCCCCTGATAGCAATAGCAATATATAAAATTGATAACCTAAATCAGCTTCAACATATTTCATTCATCACACACTCCTACGTGAAAACTCTGTTAAAAATCAATAAGTGAGATTCTCTTAATGGGGAAAGCCCTGGCCCCTGCAGATATGACGTGCCATTAGCATCCAATATACGGCTGCCTAACCCATCGACATAAAGGGTAGATAATGTTTGACAAAAGCACATTTAAATCATATTATGTTAGATAATCTTGGCAACATTATATTCACATTTAACATTATATTGCAACTGTTACGATTTGAATTCCTTCAAAATGTCTACCAATTTAACTAGTTATGTAAACCTTTAGTCGATTTCGAAATGTCCCAATAGGTTTCATAGAATTGACATATCATTGAAATATATTTTGGGGGAAGGTGGCATGTGTAGTTTTAAATACCTCTAGTTGTTATCTGTGCAAGCAAATTTTAAAAGAGGGAGTAAAATGTGTATTGATCTTTACCTAATACTATAACTAAATATGAAAAGTAATATTTAAGATTAACCCGGACATACATATATTCTAAATACAAAGAAAATTTACTTCTGTCTCTTCTACTTAGAATGTCCTCACTCTATTATTACTGATTTATCATGGTCATAAAACCATAACGGTTAGTCATGTGATGTGTTTTTTCAATCGTCATAATAAGGGAGTGTCATAGTGTAGAAGATATCAAGATAGCGTCATCAAAGTGGAAGCTTATAATGCAATCGAGTTTTTTTTATTATTTTTATACTTTAAATTAAGTTAACGGCGTAAGCTGTAATAGTATTGCTAAATTTTAGAAGACTGTATAACACAGCTGTTTACAAACATAAAACTCATATGAATTCAGTTTATGACTTGCAGATGTATTTTATGTTCAGATTTGACTTATTCTCAAATACAATAACATATACCACAGATGTTTAAGACAGTTCATGATATATTTTGATAGACATACTCCTTGTATCTAAACTTATAATTAGTACCTACATTGTCTTAGGGATTTAGTATGTGTATCTACCGCCCATGAACACTTGCAACCCAAGAGTCGCAAGAGCGCTGTCCGCCTTTTTGAGTAGGGGAAAGAGGAGATGTGCAAATGGGGAGGGGAAAAATGGGAAGGGAAAGCGGGTAGGGCCTCAGGTAACTTCACTCACTCGGGTAATACTCCGGTCGAGCCGGTCCATATGTGCCGATGTATGGCTCTCCCATATTAAATATTATGAAAGGTGTACTGACAGTAGAGGGTACTCGTGAGGTATGTAAGAATAGAAGGAAATGGCGGGCTGTTGTCTCTGCTTACCCCTCATGGGAAAAAGGCGTGAACTTATGTATGTATGTACGTATGCATGTAAGTAAAGAAAGAATCTAATAATAAGTAGACACTTATTTGAGAAGTTCTCATGAAAGGTATACCCCCACAGCCCCCCAATTATCTTACCTCACAGCTTAGTCTTCTAGGTTCTAACCATGACAGAGATCTCCGCTCCACAAATAATTTGTTACTTACTCTTCTTATCTCGTTCATTCTTTATTTGCTGTCCAATCCATTTTATTGGAGGAGGAGGAGAGGAATGCGTTCTCTCCTGAGATTAGGATGACCACCAGCCGCGACACGTTTAAAGTTAAAGTCCGTGAATTCTATTTTGTATCTATGTATTGTATTTAATTATATGCATGTGTATGCGTATTATATGTATATGTATAGATATATGTATGTATGTGTATATATATATGGTATGTTTGTTTATATTTATGTATTTGTTTGTGAGTGTAACTCTTATTTTTTCAATATTTCATTTTTGTACACCTGCCATGTCCCTCACTGAACCACACAAAAGTTGACTGGTAGATAATGCCATGTAGCCATTAAGTCCGCCTCGTGCATTGTGTTATGCAGGCAGAGTTTAAAAAAATGATAATAAAAAATATCTGAAATCTGAAGGTAAATATATAAATTATATATTATATAAATATATATTTAACAGTGGTAGAGCCATGCTTAGGCACGAATGGGCCGGCTAGACCGGTGCGATACCACGGCCTCACAGACAACCGGTTGTGAAGTAACGCTTGCGTTGCATTTCCCCGAAATGAGTGAGGTTTCCGGAGGCCCAACTCCCCCTCTCCACTTTCCTCTCCCCCCGTCGCCACTCTCCTCTTTCCTAACTCCTCCTCTCTTTCTCTTCCAATCCCCGCATCCTCCATCCCTTATCACCCTCAAAGGCGGGCAGCGCACTTACGACTCTTGAGTTGCAGGTGTCTATGGACGGCGGTTGTCACTTACCATCAGGTGACCCGTCTGTTCGTCTGTCCCCCTATAGTATAAAAAAAAAAAAAAAAAATTATTGCAAAATTAGATACCAATGTTGATGTTATAGAAACATCGAAAAATGAAAAATTAACAATAGAATGGAGAGTGAAAAACAAGTTTATGCAAAATCACGAAGCACATTATAAAAACTTTCGAAAACAAAACCACTCTAAAGTGAACCAGTTAAGTTTTTGAGAGATGGTTGTTATTGAGAGGCTGGTGGTTCAAAATCAAAACAAATTGTAGCGACTTCCACTTACAGAAGAGACATGTCAGCACCATCTAGCGAAGACAAGTCTAACTACTTAGAAACTACACTAATGACGTAGCACGATCTTGCATCATGATAATAAAGTTCTCGCACCGATTAGTATATATACGACTTCCGAACATTAACTGTTGGGCCGTAGTCCACCAGGCATGATCACCTCGCCTGGTACGAGGATCCTCCTCTTGTGTTGGAGGGACATAACACCCGTTCCTCCCCAAACTCTTTCATTGAAGGGGTCAATAAGAGTATTCCAAAAATAATAACAATTTCAAGAGAGCCATATTTATGTATTAACTCTCAGAATGAATATGAACGAATCAAATCCGCTTCTTCGATACGAGAAAAATTCTGCCTTTTTGCTTACATACATCAATCGGTCTATCGCCGTCCACTGCTTGCTGCTAAGCAAATATCCTACAAGAAAGCTACATCCACTTTCAGTATGTTTGATAAAGCTTCGGTGATCGTCTATCTCATCTATCTATCTAAAGAAAATGATGGAAGGGATTTTTTTAATACTCTTTTTTGGTAATAGTCACTAGAGACTCTTAATTTAGACTTAATTTAGTCAAAGGTAAACGGAACTGCCCTACGTCTTCAGGTCACACTTCTCATTGTTTGGTGACATAATTATTAAAAAAAAAATACAGATACCCACAACAACACCATATTAAACATCAATTAGTTTCCCACTACCCCCGGCCGCCTACGGTCACACATACCTACCAATACCCACAATGAGGTTTTCGCATTAAAATTCACATTCGCACCCTGTGGCACATCACTACCCACGCTCCTATCGATCTGACAAGACAACATAAAATATACCCACATACATCACTGTAGCACGCGCCATTGGAAAATAATTCTTATCTTGCGTCAATATGATCGTTTTTCAACTGACAACCTATGACCTACAAAACATGTAGGATTAATTTGCTACAGGGCCGCATTCGGCTGAAATGTTTTTCGGATGGGATGACGTCATTAATTTGATAAATTTTAAGCTGGAAGTGCGTATGTCGTGTTTGACGTTACATGTTACGTAATTTATAATTTTATAAGCACATAAGTTGACTTGCTTAAACTTTGACTTAGTCAAACAGGTAATGTCTATTTTCCTCAAATCATCCTGAGAAACGAAAAATCCTCGTTTCAGTTTAGCCAAAAATACAATTTGACACCAACACAAGAGCTAACTTACCTAAGCTCAGCGTGAAGCTGAAACACCAAACCATCGTGACGTACAATCAGCAACATAATATTCAACCTGAAATCCATCACATATTCCACAAAACAAAAGGAAGTAATTATACAGAGACAAGTTCTGAACTGTATTCTATATACATATACATAATCCTGTTACATGGACGTGACGAGCGTGACAGACAAAGGACCTCTATTTATATAGCTCGCAGGAGGTCTAGGGCGGTTGCAAACTAGTAAACTGGTCTACCAACTTGTCCGGATACCGACTGAACATTACATTACAATTCCTTTTCCTCGTGAAACAGTGAGAAAATGAATATTGAATCACCTAAAAAATGTATTATGTGTAGCTGTATATAGTCGACAACGCCCACTGGTATTGTGACTAGGCACAGGAAACAAGGTATTGGTTCTTAAATAAAGACTTCTTAGTCAGAAGTGGCCTGAAGTCTCAAGTACGCATTTAATGATAATCAACAATTATCAGTACTTCCCGTTTCCATTGTCCTCTTTACCTAAAGTGTATTAAAGAAAATGTTTCTAATCAAATACTATACTTATTAAGAATATAATAAATATCATAATAAGCAAACTGACAACGAATAGCACTTTAAAGAGTCTTGCATTATACAGTTTTTGTTTATTTTTTTATGTATCATAAATGGAAATATTTTACCATATACAAAATTACTCAACCCGAAACTATGTGAACGAATCTTTCAACGAAAACTCCTTACAAAATGTTTAAAAATAGTAATGCCAAAGAAAATACCGTAAAAATAACAACACGATTTGTAGTATTAATATGGGAGATATTTTTCTAACCTGATTTTAAAAGCGGCTTGTTTGCGCTTGTCAGTTGCCTGATAGCTTAAAAGGTTTAGAGTTAAAGTGACAGTTACTAAAGAAAACAGGTAGGAATTTATTTTATCTGTTCTCTGAGCATCGGAGTGGAGATTTTACTAAACTAAAATGTTTTAAGAACTTACCAAAACTTAATTTAAAGAACGAGTACGACTTAAATTTGATATTTTTGATATAGTTATTCATCCAATTTCTCAATTCTCCTACTTGTACATAGACTAAAAGTCTAGTTTTATGTTTTAGTTTTACTTTTTTATTACATATTAGGTGGTGGAGTACAAGAATAGAAGTGTAGAATATTGTACAAGAGTGGATTTTCAGAATGTACATAATTATTAGACGTGAGTATACTTACTGAGTACCTTTTATCCAATTCTGATAATTTTGTAACAAAAGAATCGGAACCATGTTCCATTATCAAAATTATTCTTGCTTTTAATGTCATAGACAAAGCTATCGGACTAATTATTATTACGTATCTATGAAGATACTTATGTGTCGTCTACACAATAATCTTTTAATCTTGTTACGCAATGTTGTATTGACGTTCTGAAGTGATGCAGGATGTGACGTAATTATGCGGCATGAAGATATAAAATCCCTTCTGACATATGAAATACTTTGTCAGAATACCTACTTTATTTATTTACGTATAATTGTTCATGTTTTGGGCTTTAGAATTCCAATTTCAATTTAGATTTTTATCTAATGAACGAGCGGTGCCCAGTGAACAGGCATATAAAAAAAAATATTGCTATAAGAGAATGTTCCCGGTCCAATTAGTTTGATTTCTGACACATCATCAATTACTACAGTGACAGGTGGCAGAAACAAATTCGCTTTAACAAAATAATACTTTATCATTTTCGAGCCAAAACAAGTGAGTGATTCATTTTTGCCAAATGTCTTCTGTACATAAATTATGTGTATCAACTTTTCAAAAAATCGAATACATTTTTTTTATAAATAAACATAATTTTAATTTTTGTAAGCTTGCTCCTGTTACCACTAGTGGATAGCCAAATCACGCATGCAATATTGTGCTAAAGGCCGGTTAAATCAGCCGATTCAAAATCACCAGTGCGCTATCAAAATTGACTACGAACCAACTGTCGCACATTATGAAATTACAATAAAAGAAATTATTATTATTAAATTCTCCCGCATTTATGAATAAAATTCAAATGCGTATAATTAATTAATATTAATATAGGTTCTCTGTAAATTAAAATGTCTTGACAACGAAATTAGGTGCTAATGGTAGTTACACGAAATTTATTCTTCATTAATTTTAAAGTTGAAGCCCATAAATTTAGTTAATTGAAGTTTCGTAATGATGGAACAGCATTTATAACAAATTGAATTAATTATTAAATATACAATTCTCGCCATCTATCGTTTAATCTTAATTTAAAGCATCACTTTATAGTTAACGTAAATTAAATAATATATTTTTTTCTCTGCATTTAAACCGTTACAAATACGAGCAAGAATAAATCTACGAATATGATTTAACTTTTTCCAAACGGTATGCCGCAGCTAATGATATGAATTTTCGGTAAATTATATTTTATAACACTATAGAACTCAAGCTATGACAGTTTAAGTTTTTTTTATTTGTATTATTTAGAGGGACGAACAAACGAGTCACCTGATGGTGAGTGGCAACTGCCGCCCATGAACTTTACAGGTGATGATGGAGTGGAAAGAGTAGAAGGGGATGGTGGGAGGGAAAAGGGGCATGGCGTAGTTGGGCCTCCGGTACCCTCACTCATTCGGCAAAACAATGCAAGCAGTGTTTGTCTACTGGTTTTATGTTAGGCCGTGGTAGTATTCCGGTCGAGCCGGAGCTTTCGAACCTAAACATAAACCCACGGTAAAAAGTTTCAATCTAATACTTGTTAATTTTAAATTATTAGAAACAAAATCTATACTTCGAATTTATCATTGAAACGATTCATCGTAAGGTTCGTACGTCCGATCCGATCACAAAAAACAATTTTTTTTTGTTTATAGCATGCACTATCTATTGGCGGGGTACGCACGGGGTGTTTCGTGTTGTAGGTCAGTGGGTGGGGCCACCCCTTGCCACCCCTCGTAGGTTGCCACCCTGTGCGTGTACTTATTGGGCGGCCTTCTAGTTTTTTTATTTAGGGATTTTTTGTAATTCGATTTTATATTCTTAAGATGATGCAAATTATGTAAACTTTTTTAGTTTTTGTTGTTTTTGTCTACATGTACATACAAATGTCGTATATATTTATAATTAATTGAGGTATATGTTAATTTCGTTTAGTACTTTGACAATATCTGATAAGTTTGTATTTCGTTTGTGAAAAGGGGATTGACAGTGATTTGGCGGTAAAAAAAAACAAATATATAAGGCTACCTTTTTTAATATTAACAAGAAGAACAATCAAAGCTATTGTCTATGTTCTACTTTAAAAGAAGCAGTTTTCGTATTTAGAATTCACGATGTTTATATTCGGTAGCTTAGTACCTTTGTTTTTAATGTTAAATTACCTTCGTGATATAATATAATATGACAACTGAGGGCTCACGAATCGGGTTAAACACTTATAAATATTTATTTTCGTAAGTATGTCCAGTCGCTCCAGATCTGTCTAGATAATTTAATCGCTTAGACAGTTCTGCCACTCACAATATGACAAAGGTATATTAAATGATATGTTATACACATACGCGACGTATTTATTTTGACAGGTATCCTCTCCGAATGACATTTAATCCGTAACCAAGTATGTACTACGTATTATATTTATGTTCAGCAAAATACATATGTAGAATTCTTTTTATTCCTTATTTGTTTATTACGTTTTTGTTCTGATAAATACGTTTATTTATTTATGGATAACAGTTTTTTTATTATTTAACTTATCGTGTTAACTGTGGAAATAGTCTATTACAGTGTTTTTTTTTTGTCATTACCATACGTAATATTGAGCGTTGGTAAAAAAAATAAAATACAATAGACTATTTCCATCTCGTTACAATTTATTCATTAGCACCCTCCTCGATTTGAAAGACTTATGACTCTGAAAAAGTCAATATATTCATATTTTTAAACGACTTTAAAGAAGGTTTTCAATGTGGTTATCTGTTTATTGTTTATGTATCTATTGCTGCACTACTTCTTCATTCATGAACCGATTTAGAAAATTGTTCTTTTCATTAATTTATTAATATGCTGTCTTGAGGCCTAACGCATTTTCTGCCAGTAGCCCAAGAGTTCTTTTTTATTTCTAAGTGTTGTATGCTGTTAGAATGCTTCCCGTTTTGTTCTATTTAAATTAAAATTTAAAATATTTCGCAGTAATCTAGTTAGCGCAACAATTTGAAAATGTGCTCCAAGAAAAATAATCTGAAATATTTATTAGATATTCCACTAACATAAATGTTTATATCACATTTATTTTCTTGGACCAGTATTTCAAACAAACAAAACGTTTTTGTTTACTAAACAAATTTTTATTTCTAAGTTCAGTCGTTAATTGAAATACCATATCATTATGCGATTGCAAAATAATTAAAATTATGTTTAATATATAAATAATCTAAAAATATTATAATAGTAACTTGCATTGGTTTACTACAAATATTATTTTCTTCAGAATAGAATGGCACGTTTTGTTATAGAAAAAAAATCACTATTTATGCTTTATGATTATTTAAACATTTATCACCTTTTTATTTCAAATATACTTTTGATTACCGAACAATACTTATTTAAATGATACATTTGTGACTTAACATATGCATAAAAATAAGCTAGAAATTCCTTTCTTAGAATATCTGCCTAGAGTTCTTGTCTCTCCCTTTCAATTTACTCGTTAATTTTCCATTCTTAATCCCTGATATCCCCGGTTTACGGCAAAAGGTTTATTTTGCCAATTAGCATTTAGTCCTACTTATCAGGGACCTCCCTAATAAGTAGGACACAGGTGTGACCGCATATATGAATGTATGTACGTCATAGCGGCATCTCATCATAATAATTACCCGACGACACATATTGCATCACGGGGTACTAATTATATTGTAATTGTATTATCGCGTGTTCATGATGCATTAAGTTTAGGCGCTACCGTTATAAACATTCTGTAATGTATATATTTATTTGTAGCAGTCGAAGAAGCTTTAGCAAGATGCTTAGTCATTCTTGAACGGCCTATTGGTCTGGTGATTATTGACCCTGGCTGCTAAGCCAGAGTTCGTGGGATCGATTCTCACGGAGTATAAATAATTACGTAATTCTCATGATCATGCACATCATGTTTCAGACCGATTGAAACATAATAAAAAGAAAACAATTGCAAAGAAAAATGTTAATTATTTTTTAATCTGTGCCATTTAAAAAAAAGAGAAGATCATAGAGATACCACCTGGAGAATAAAGTTGAAATAAAAATTGTTATAAATCAACTATACTGTATCTAAAGTTGTAAAAAAGTTTCTGGTCCGATTATTTTAATAAAAAGTTTCTTTTTTTGTTATAATCTTCTTACTCGGGAAGATTGTACAGTAAAAAAAGATGTGTGGTGTCGTGGGACACCAGATAGGAACGAAGTTTCTAGAAACAACAAAATTATCTTAACACCTTTATTTTATTTAAAGTTATATAATAATAATATACAAAGAAACAGCTATTTACATGAATAAATAGCAAACTGCAATAATAATAACAGTCATCACATAGACTATACATTAGACACTGTATAGTCATCATACATAGACTATACAAAAAATCTCACGTTTTTTTAACTTTACGGACGTTTTTACTCAACTACATCTATAACATTACTTATTTAGAAATACATATATAAGTCTATTCATCAGCAGTCTGGTTCTCATAGTGCAAACTCTGCTTAATTTGGGCTCAAACGGCCGCGTGTTTGATGTGTTAAGTTATTATCATATTATAACTATCTTAATTTCTCACTCAGTCTCTGAACAGGAACTCTTTTCACGTTTTGTATGGTATCGGTGGCAAATGAGCAGACGGGTTACCTAGGAGGGCCCAGATAACTTCAATCACTCGGCGAAACGCAACGCCAGCATTGCGTCATAATCGCATTTCTGTGAGACTGTAGTATTAACCCGGTCGAGCCGGCCCATACGAGTCCGTATGGTCCATCTCGACTGCGCTCAAATGACTAAAGTTCAAATTCAATACTCTTTACTAAATCTATATTCTGTGGTTTTAATTCAAGTGCCAGAGCTTTGTACAATGAATAATGTACGTACACATTTGAGTTGCGAATTACAGAGCGCCAATTAGTTAAAACCTGTAGTGACTCCCCTAATTCCACAAATTGTAACTAATAAAATAAACAAACATTCTTCATCAGAATTAGTCTCATGAATAAATGTGTTTATTACAAATATTGAAACCCAGTATAACAGACGCATTTGTGTAATGTATGTGTTAAATTATCTCTAATGTTTTCATTGAAATTCTGTATGTGTGTCTGTTACTCTACTTTGATAAGTAAAAACTTTATCAACCATCAAGGAACCTTATGGACACTATAAACCTGAAGGAGGTTGAAGTGTAGATTCAAGGAGAGGCCGCAATTCGCCCGCAGAGGGTTGTCATATGACTAATAAAAAAATCAACAACAATGTATCCTATAAAAGGTAGGCCGAAGTGCATCAAATACATTTTCCCAATTAGAGTTTGGCCTCACTAACGTAATAAGAGCCCATTGCCGTCAACCAGGCACTGTACGGCTGTATTCATACTGTCTGATAAATAACAGTCCGATCCCTTAATCGCCTTTTATGACACCACCGGGAAGAAAAAGGGGGGCCCTATTCTACACCACAGAGAACCACGCGCACTCGCCACTGGGCATCTAATTATCTCAAAATGCTAAACCCTATCTCAAATCCACTTTTAAGAAGATGATTAATGAAATCTCACATATAAAATCCATTAAACCTGGAGTCTAGGGTGTGTCCAAGAAACATTATATAGTATATATATAATGTTTCTTGGACATTATATCTTGGACATTACATTATAATAAAAATTTAAAAATGATAATTGAAACCCAATAATAAAAATATCATGATATAGGTACCTACATACTAACTAACTACTAACGATAATTAACCATATTCGTCTACGACACAATAATCCCATATCTTAAGTAGAGAGCGCAGAATGACCTCCGACCTCCATGAGCGCCGGCCTGGGGTTAGCGGACAGCCCCCGCTACCCTAGCAGAAGCAGGCCTGAGACGGTAGCGCGACGTGTTTTGCGTGCGCCTCTCTAAGTTGGCGGGGGGCTAGGCCCCCCGCTTTCCACGGTGTGGTCTGCAGGGGTTCTCAGAAGCTTCCTTCTTAGGGTATACCCGGGTCCTCTGCAATAGACCTCGTGACGGAACACCGTGTGGTTTTAGTCGGTTCGAGTCCGACATACCACTTCACTGTTGGCTCCAGTGAGGTGATGACCCGTGGGGGTTTCCACACGAAAAATAAAAAGATATCGTAAGTAGGTGCATATCTATTAGACATTTTCACTATACCCTAAAATAATGTACTTTGCATTCAATCTTTGCGTTTTTATCACATACCCATTTTTTTATAAATAAAAGCGTTACTCTCAATAATCTGAAATATCTAGTCTACACGTTTATTATTATAAATTATAAATTATAAAAACAACACTTACATACAAAACTTACATAGTATGATGTGTCAACCCTATCATCTCAACCATTAGAAGCACTCCTTTCATTATGTGACGGAATGACGTTTGATATTTTCTAAAGCGATACATGCATGATTTTGCTATGCAGTGATAATGTTACCAATACGATTCATATACCTAATGATTCACCAATAAATTAATTTCCCCTTAAGGAAGTCCCTTCAGCTGCTCTTTGTCAATTAATAATATTTTGCCAGCTTTTGCCGGCCAATTCTGACAATCAGTCTATTCCTCCGAAACAGGTACTTTTCTTGATAAAAGGTAAACTTCATAATCATCGTTTTATTAGTTGAATATTGAAACGGTAATAAACAAATAAAGTCACATTCAATTTTAGTGTAACCTAGCTTCAACACCGCGTTTTCAAACGCTTATAAAATTATCAATTTACCGAAATTAATCAAACTCGTAACAGACAGATAGGTAAATGGTGTGAGTACGCATTTATAATATTTTTTTTTTTTTTTTTTTTTTTTTTTTTATGCGATAGGGGGCAAACGAGCAGACGGGTCACCTGATGGTAAGTGACTACCGCCGCCCATGGACACCCGCAACTCAAGAGTCACAAGTGCGTTGCCGGCCTTTTAGGTAGAGGTACGCTCTCTTCTTGAAGGTTTGAAGGTCGTATCGGTTCGGAAATACGGCAGGCGACAATTTGTTCCATAAGCTGGTTGTGCGAGGCAAAAAGCTTCTCGAGAAGCGCACAGTGGTGGAGTGCCAATCGTCCAGGTGATGGGGATGGATATTTTGTCGCGTAGGACGATGGCGGAAACCAGCAGCCGGTATAAGTCCGAACAATTCCTCTGAACACTCCCCATGATACAAGCGATAGAGGATGCAGAGTGAAGATACATCTCTACGCAACGCCAAGGTGTCAAGTCGATCAGAAATATCTTGGCAGTCGATGATGCGAGTCGCTCTCCGTTGAATGCGGTCAAGAGGCAGAAGTTGGTACTGGGGTGCACCTGCATAGAGATGAGAACAGTATTCCATGTGCGGCCGAACCTGCGCCTTATAAAGTTGCAGGCGGTGGGCCGGAGTAAAATACTGTCTCGATTTGTTTAGCACACCAAGCTTCTTCGAGGCTAATATGGCCTTACTCTCTAAGTGACCGCGAAACTGGACTTCGCTTGATATATCGACGCCAAGGATTCCGATACTGGCTGATGCAGTTAGGGAAGTGCTCTCAAATTGAGGTGATACGACCAATGGCATCTTTTTAGCGGTGAACGCGCAAACCTGTGTCTTCGTGGGGTTAAATTGGACTAGGTTAAGTCGACCCCAATCTGAAACTTTTGATAAAGAAGTTTCGATTTCAGACACAAGTTTGGATCGGTTTTCGATGACGTTTACCCGAGAAATGTTAGCGCGGCCGGTGTAAAGGGCATCACTCGTGCTATCGTCTGCATAGCAATGGATGCTGCTAATCTGCAGCATGTCGTTGATATGCAGAAGAAACAGCGTGGGTGATAGCACACAGCCTTGTGGGACACCAGAATTAACAGACTTGGAGTCGGAGCATGCACCGTCAACAACGACCTTGATGCTTCTGTCTGTAAGAAAACTGGTGAGCCAATTGCACAGTTTCTCGGGAAGCCCATAGGAAGGAAGCTTCGCAAGGAGCGCTTTGTGCCAGACCCGATCGAAGGCCTTCGCCACGTCCAAACTAACGGCCAACGCTTCCCCCTTGGTCTCGATCGCCTGTGCCCACCGGTGAGTCAAGTATACGAGAAGATCACCAGCTGAACGACCCTGACGGAAGCCGTATTGTCGATCATTGAGGAGCTGGTGGTCTTCTAAGTACCGGAGGAGCTGGCAGTTAACAATGGATTCCATTATCTTTGAGAACAAGGAGGTGATGGCTATGGGTCTGTAGTTGGACGGATCCGAGCGATCTCCTTTTTTAGGGATTGGGTGCACTAGAGCTGTCTTCCATGAGTTCGGGACTACGCCAAGAGAGTAAGAAAGCCGACAAAGGCGCGTTAAAACCGGTGCTAACTCTGGAGCACACGTCTTCAGCACGATAGGAGAGATTCTATCGGGCCCACTCGACTTATGAACGTCGAGGGAAAGAAGCGCTTTACGCACTGCCCTTTGTGTAAACCGGACTTCCGGCATGCGGGTCTCGCACTGCGGTATGGTCGGCGGTGCGTTTCCCCCGTCGTCCAGGGTCGAGTTGGACGCAAAGAGTTTGCCCAGAAGATCGGCTTTTTCTTTAGCGTCGTGGGCCAACGAATTATCTCCTATGCGCAGAGGTGGAAGGGATGGCTTACAAAAGTTCCCCTGGACAGCTTTGGCAAGAGACCAGAATGCACGAGTTCCGGAGGGGAGACTAACTAGTCTCTCGCCAATTCTGCCGATGTGAGCCGACTTCGCCGAAGCAATTACTCTTTTGAGGGACCTGGAGGCAAAGTTAAATTGCTTCTTTAATGTGCTGGTCTTTTCATCCCGTGCTGTCGCTGCATTAGCCCATGCTTGGTAACATTCCTGCTTTCGGCGGGACGCCGCTTTGCAGGTTCGACCAAACCAAGGCTGGGACTTGCCACCTGTGGGAATCAGGGAGAATGGAATGAAAAGTTCCATACCCTGAAGCACAACATCCGCGACAGAGTCAGCAACGACATTGGGATCATCCGGCGAGAAGCAAACCTGCCTCCATGGGTAGGATGCAAAGAATGTTCGCATTCCATCCCAGTCTGCTGACCTATAGTGCCATACGCGGCGACTGCCTGTAACTCGCGGCCGCAGCGAGTGAACGAGTGGCACTATACTCCTAATCAGGCAATGGTCCGAAGAGCCAAGAGGGGCCTCAACGGATACTTTGTAGCCGTCAGGATGTGAGGTCAGCAGAAGATCCAACAGTGAAGGCACGTGGCTTTCTGCATCTGGGATTCGCGTAGGCGTTGCTACCAGCTGCGTCAAGCCATATGCCAAGGCGAAATCGTGAACAGATCTTCCCGCATGATCGGTTTTGCGCGAACCAAGCCATTCGGCGTGATGGGCGTTAAAGTCGCCAAGAACCACGATCTCTGCGGATGGGACCTGCTGGAGCACTGAGTCTGTAGCCATTTGGACGTGGTCGATGAGTCGGTCCGTTTCGGCATCACCGCTATGGGACCTGTAGAGGCATAGGTAGATGCGGGGATGGTCGTCGCAGTCTACACGTAGCCATAAGATGGAGAGGTCCCTACCTTCAAGATTGCCGAGGCGGCGAGAAGTGATATCATCTCTAACGTACACGCATACACCAGCCTTAGGAACAAAGGAGTGTTCCAGTCCGTACCCAGGGTAGCAGAGGTAGGATGTGTCCGCTGGAGATGATATCTGCGTCTCGGTTAAAAAGAGCAAGGCCGGCTTTGCTGTCTCAAGGTGGTGGTGGACAGTGTCGAGGTTCGAATGTAAGCCCCTGATGTTACAAAAATCCACGGTAAACGTGACAGGGGGTGCCATGGTGTGCCTTCTCTTGCCCCGAGCAGATTTTGAGAGCGCAGTTGAGCCCCCCCCAGAGTACGAGGGGCAGCCTGGGCGTCCACGCTCAGGCATAATCCGTACTGAGGGTGGACGTCCAGGGGGGGATTCTCCAACGCTAGCGCTGGTACCCCCCTGGGGTATCCTTTTCGTTAACAGCGCTATCATTAGGGGGGTGGGGGGTTTTGGGCCTCCGGAGACCTCACTCATTTCGGGGAAATGCAACGCAAGCGTTACTTCACAACCGGTTTTCTGTGAGGCCGTGGTATCGCACCGGTCGAGCCGGCCCATTCGTGCTTAAGCAAGCATGGCTCTACCACTACAAATATTAGTATAGATAAGGACATTAGTTAGCCCAAAAACTAGCCTCAAGTTTTCTAACTTACCTTAATCGTGCTTTGTTTAATAGGACCTCTTTAGACAAGAAAAGAGCTTATTGTACAAAACCAAATTGTAATGTTAAATGGTTCTACTACACTAGAAATAGATTTAATTGTTAAATCATGACATCCATTCCAACACCATCACAAATAGAACCTATTTACAAGTTTTATGGTCTGAAAAAAGATCATTTAGTACTAGTTTGAAAGAAAAAAATTCAAATTACTTATTTAAGAACGTTAATTGTTTTTGGTCTAATATCGAATTACAATACATACACATCAGCAAATGACATGAAGAATGTTAATATAAAATGGCGAGTGGTAATAAACGATCGATTGGCATTAAGTGTAAGCATCGCAGAGGCTCGGGTCGCCACCTGACCCCAGAGTTGAGGCCATATTGGCACAATTGGCATGGGACCTCGGCGTGCACATACCGCTCTCTTAAAATATTGTTGAAATAAAAACGTAGCCTCGTGATGTTTTTTTGAATGTTCGAATTTCAATCGTATGTTTGCCATTTCGAATACTTATATTACTTAAAATGCTAGTAATTTATAACTTAAGTAAACCTAAAACTCATGTTAGTGAATAGTTTAAATCAATCGAATCAATATCATTTATATTAATTGAATTGTCAAGAAAAGAAGTCGGTTAGACTACTTTTTGTCAGACGTGGTTAATCAGATATGTATTTAATTACGAATGATCAGTGTTATGTGTTTGATATAGTATATATGATGTAAATGTAATTATAAAGAAAACAGTAAAGGGTATTTAGTGTAATATCACTTTACTTACTACACAGATATACTAGCTTAGAAAAAAGTAAATTATTATCGTGCATGCTTAGACACAGCTCTACCACGGCCGGATCGTCCGATGCAATACGACGGCCTCACAGAAAACCGGTTGTGAGACAACGCTTGCTTGTGGTGCATTTCACAGAAATTAGTAAGGTTTCCGGAAGCCCAACTCCCTCTCTCCTCTTTCCCCTCCGCCCATCCCCTTTTCCTCTTTCCCCTCCCCCCATACCCAACGCTCATCACCCTCAGAAGCGTACAGCGCACTTTCGACTCTTGAGTAGCAAGTATGGATGAACAGTTGTTTTTTAACATCAGATGGCCCGTATGTTGTTCTGTTCCGCAATATTGTTAAAAAAAAGTTTATAAAACATCTCCTTCGAATTAGTAATTAGAAGAACATTGAGACTGGCAGTTACGGTGATTGAAAACATTTTTTTATGGTTATTTTGAACAAATGACAGGCGAAAGCTGCATCGAAACCTGTAAACCTTTAATTATACAAAAAAATGTACCGCTACAACATAGTGTCGTCATCATCAGCATCATTCAGCTTATAGCAATCCGATGCTGGACATAGGCCTCTCCCAACGTGCGCCATAGCAGTCCTTCTGGTTGGGGGGAGTACCGTAGTTTAATAATAATAGGCGTATGGTAATTGAAATGTAAGTGATGTATAAAATAGTTAAAACTTCATTCCACCTTTGGATCCTAATAAAACCTTTAGCTAATGTTGTAGGTGCCATAATTTGTTTTATTTAGCATTATTTAAGGTCGTATCTATGGTATTTTACTTTAATGTCATAATAAAGTCATAGGCAAGGTGTCGACACAAAGCTATTAAATCTAAATGCCAACCTATTGTTTGTATACTGGCTTTTATAGACAACTACTTTATAGGTTACGTGAAGCTAAACCTAAAATTTCAAATTGTGTAGCTTCGTACTTAATAACTAAATATAAAGTATAACTCCAGATCCTGTAAGTTTTCATAGACAAATTAAACAAAACGTACTTTAATACAGCTCTCCTTCACTAGATGGCGCTGAAATATGTCTTACTGTATTTAGATGTCACTAAAAGTCACTAAGGGGTCGTGTCGTCATTAATCATGTGATGTTTTTAATACAACTAATCCTCCTCTTCCCCTTGGTAATACATAGTGAGATTATAAACAAATACTCCTTTCATCAAATCATTCCTTTCACAAAATCCAAAACCACATGGATTTGAAAATATTTAAATATTATCTTTGAATACATGGATAATATAATTTAATTCTAAAAAATAAGCACCGTGATAACAATGTCTTTTGTCTTTATAGGAATAATAAAATGAAAGGTGTAATTATATGAAAAACTAAAAAATATTTGTACCGGTTCATGAATATATAAAATTTGTTAAGTACTCTCCAACTTTCAGACGGACGGACGAACGGAGCATCAATAAAAAATGTAGCAAAAACGGAGAACCCACTCTCTCTAACCCCTTTGCTTTTTTTTTATTGCTTGTGGAAATCCCCTCAAGCTGTCGTCCCACCGAGCTTTTAGGTGGAACGGTGTGAACGGAATAGAACAGACTAAAACCACACGGTGTGTCGTACTGTGTCTAAAATGGAAGGAATCCGGGAACAGCTTTAATAAGACATCCGGATTATTCTCTCTCTAACCCCCGTCCGTCCTATGTGACACAGACGGAAGTTGCTCGGGTTAGCTAGTTAAATTATAAAACCCCCTTCGTTATATGCAGATAAATTGGTATATCTTTCAACGTTTCCTGGCATTGATTATAGTGGCGATTCCCTTGTCAAATCCAGTCACAGTTACCCGCGTTTACCGAGAATGTACAGAAAGGGGATTTGTAGAACTCATTTATCCAGACCTGACCACATCGCCGTCAGACCGCGATCATCAATCTGCGGTAGCCACTTAGTTAGTTTCTTAGCTATATTTATTGTAAAATGTTATCAGTTTGCTACCAAATAATGTTGCATAATAAAAGCTTCAAAAGAAAAATATGTATGTCCTTGTGTGTAAAACGTAGTTTTTTCGCTTATACAGGTGGATAAGGTTGTATAAGCAATCGTTCAAGCAAGGCACGGTCACCTGTTCTTACAGTAAAACCCAGTCATTCCCCGTCCCCAGTTTGACCTACGTTTATGGTCACTACCTACTAGCTAGGGCCCGTGGCTTTGTCGATGTCGATAACAAATAGTCTATGTCCTTACTTGGACTATCGATGAAGTTACAATGTACCGAATTTCATAAAAATCTTGACAGATAGGTAGTATAGATAATAAATTATTTATCAAATAAAAAAATAATCACATGTATGTACAATGCCCGTAAGACTTGCCCCTTATAACGGAAGTGTGACTACATTATATATATATTTTTTATACTATAGGGAGACAGACCAACAGACGGGTCACCTGATGGTAAGTCACAAACACCGTCCATGGACACTTGCAACTCGAGAGTTGTAAGTGCGCTGCCCGCCTTTGAGGGCGATGAAGGATGACGGGAGGGGAAAGAAGAGAGGGGGACGAGGAGATGAGAAATGGGGAGGGGGACAAGGGTGAGAAAAAAGAGAGGGGAAGTTGGGCCTCCGGAAACCTAACTCGTTTCGGAAAAATGCAGCGCAAGCATTGCTTCACAACCGGTTTTCTGTGAGGCCGTGGTATAGCACCGGTACAGCCGGCCCATTCGTGCCTAAGCATGGCTCTACCACTGTTATACGTTTGAGACGCCTCTGCGTACCGCTTGGAGAATATAGGGATGAGTGAGAGAGTATTATTGAACCGTAAATGCTCCAATTGTTTATAGTACACTAGCTCCTTGCCCATGACTAAGTTGTCGTTATTCAGATTTTGTCATTATTATTTGGAGTATTGAAAACCGTATGACAAGCAATGCTTGCATTGTGTTGCCGAGTGAGTGAGAGTTCCGAATGCCAACTCCTCATTCATTATACGTATGTTTTCTTAACTATATCCGTACACAAAACATCATATTTATTGTGAAAATGAGTCATATTCATATCGACGTCTATATAGTTTTTGGCCTATAAAAATATATGTGGTTGCCACGATAAAACGTTTTACTAAAAACAATTATTTTACACTGCGCAATGTTACTTAAAAAATATATACATATACTAAAGTAGGGACACTGTTTGACACTTGATGACACTGTTCAAGGGAGCATACGATGGTATTTATTATTTCAAATCAATTGCTTAACTTTTGTAAGTAAAAATTTTTTTTTTTTTTTTTTTTTTTTTTATACTATAGGGGGACAGACGAACAGACGGGTCACCTGATGGTAAGTGACAACCGCCGTCCATGGACACCCGCTTCTCAAGAGTCGCAAGTGCGCTGCCCGCCTTTGAGTTTGATGGGTTGCAGGGAGCGGAGAGAAGAGAGGGGGATGAGGGGAAGGGAGATGAGGGGAGTGGAAAGGGGAGAGGGGATTTGGGCCTCCGGAAACCTCACTCATTTCGGGAAATGCAACGCAAGCGTTACTTCACAACCGGCTTTCTGTGAGGCCGTGGTATCGCACCGGTCGAGCCGGCCCATTCGTGCCTAAGCATGGCTCTACCACTGTTAAAGTGGTAGAGCCATGCTTAGGCCATGCATGCCAAAAATACATATTTATCTTAATAATGGCAGCCTACTTTATATAAAGTTGTACAAAATTTACTTTTATTTTTAAATACCATTGACAACACCTACACACACCTCTTTTCTCTTGGTTTAGACTTTAAACGAATGCTCTCTTTGTGACTGTCGACGTTACCCATATAAATTAATTAATTACCCATACTTCTTAAAAGACAGTTCAATTTATTTATTATCGACTTAAAAAACAAGGCTTTATAAAAATATATACAGCTTATCACCATCAATATAATTTATTATTATTATTATTAAATTATTAATATTACAATTGTAAGCGTTGAAATAAGTTAAAGGTCTATCTATCAGAGTAAAATGTATGTTGTTGAAATACTTGAAATGTAACGTGGAACGATATGATTCTCTTTTAAGCTAATCGATGCCTGTCGGCTTTACAACCTGCTTTTTACAGCATTTCTTTTTTAACTTATCGGAACCCTACTATGGTAAAGAGTAAATTTGTGAAAAGCTAGAATTGAAAATTCCACTTGTACTACGTGTCTTACTTACAATTCTACTTATTACATCAAAATTCACGATCATTAACATCCTAAAACAATTAACAAAAAAATCATCAATCATCAAAAAGGAACTGATTATTGACAAAAGAATCTTCAATCATAATTTCCTGGAACAATTTTTTTTTCATCAATCAACAGACGGCGTGAAGACACTCATGCGCTCACGCACGCGAACTTGACCCAATTATTGAAAGCCATGCATTATTTACTATACACGTTAGCACGCGACGAGACGGCCCGCCATTCTTTCAATACACTCGTTATTTGTTCGAGATGGGGTGCCAGTATAAGCGGTTAGCGTTTTAATAAAGATATTATTTTTATTTATTAAATTGAAAATATATTAAAACGTATCTGGTGCCTACGACTTCTTCTCTGTGGAATGACATTAATTTTTTGTAGTCTTCTTTTTTTATTTTACCTCGAAGCCGGAAAAGATCGAATGTTTATATCGTTGAACTTGACAAATTTAAATTTTTAATATATTCAATAAATTTATTTATTTTTTCCACTACAAAGTAATTGATATATATATATAATAATAAATAGATAATAGTTTCTATATTACATTTTGTAGATTATGGGTGTAAATATAGACTTAACTATGAAAACCCTGTATATCAGGCCTCCAGGACACGGTTCCCGGATGTTTCCTTCTGAGGGTATCCCGGGTCCCTAGCAACATATACCATAACCTACACATACCACCTCACCGTCAGCTCTGGTGAGGTGATGACTCGTGGGGGTTTCCACACGAAAAAAAAGGCCTCCAGGACACTCATTCGCGATTAAAGTTTCAATTAGACATAACTATATTAAATATGATACAGGGAAGAATATTACTCATTTCGCAAACAGTAGTCGTTTGCAAGAGGTTTTTTATTTGTTTGTTTGTTTCTCATTGCGGTAGAATAGGGGCACACCTACTCTTCCCACGGGTATTGTAAACGGCGACGGATTGGACTGTTATCTATGAGACAGTATATACATAATATATACAGCCATATAGTGCCCGGTTGAGGGCAATAGGCTTGCCCCCTATTACTAGTAAGGGTAAGGTGAGACATGAGTATATTAGAAGAAGCCTAAAATTAGCGCCAATAGATGAAAAGTTGAGGATTATCGTAGTAAGGACATGTGATGTGAAGGATTGCCTTGCAGAAAGTTTTACGTATGGAAGTTGACGTATATATACTAGGAGACGATCAAAGAAGAGTTGATTGGACTGCATGAAATGGCGTATACTAGAGTGGAATTGAAGAAGAGAACACATACACCAACCCCAATAAAATTCGAATAATGGTAAGAAGATGATTTTGGTTTGGCAAGGAAAATATTTAATGAGAATAGTTGATCTTTTTTCAAAAAAAGACGTTTTATTAAACCTAAAATAATTGTAATTAAATTCTGTGGGAGGCATATAAAATGCAGAAAATAAATGGAAAGCACTAAATAATAATAGATTCATATAGCTTTCTACTTTCATATTAAGTGATTTTTATGTTAGTACAGGTATGCGATCCCGACATCTTTGAACTATTGCATACGCTTTCAGATTCATCCGTACTATCATTTTCCCTCCTCACCTTTCCCTTTCAATAAACTCAAATGTTCTCCATATTTAATTCCAAACGTTTGACAGCACAGGCTTGCGTATTACGTTTGTGAGAGCAACTTTAATTGGCAAATTGTTGGTGTTTATTACACCTCTGCGTACTCCTTCGGGGATGCTTGCGGGAAGGTATTTATTTATGACTTGTTAAACATTAAAGATTATTAAATTAAAAATGGTAGTAGCAATTACATTAATTAATTACTCAGTAGAACTAAGTCATACAGATATACATATATATAAAAAGATTCAAGTAATAAGAATAAAATATATGTAGTAACAAATTAAGATTGTAATTATGTTGATTTTACATAAGCAATTGTTAAATGAACATAATATGATTTGTAAAAAATAAACATACTTAGGTTTTTCGCAGCAGGGTGCTTAACCCATACAAAATATAAACAATATTATAAACTGAAGAGCTGGGGGAGGTTAAGAGATGGATTGGATATGAAATGCGTAGAAGTTGGTGATCAATCTCACCATTAGTCGAGGTATTTTTTCACCAGTAGAATGCTGGTTGTAATTAATGTTGAAAAATCGCTGTCCGCTCACAGTTAGACATCATATTCGACACAAATTAATTAAGTTATACATATACTACATTCTGTAACGTGTGTATTGTGAAATCAGTTCACGTGATGACAACCAATTGTTCTTCACGCCTTCTTGATTTAGTTGCATATGTACATATGTATGAGAATGGATATTCATATTATCTCGTAGCTGCTGCGAAGCAAGTAATTTGGTTGGTCACTTGTCTAAGATTTTTTACGGACTTAAAAGAACAGAATTTAATTTTAAATGTCTCAGATATTCCGGCGTAGTTTCCATTTTTCATGTAGTAACAACAACAATTTTAACTTGCTTTTTCTTTGAAGAGACTTTTACTTACTACAAAACTTGAATTTATGTTCTCAAAAATTCTGTTTTAAAGACAGATTTTATAACCAGAATTTATCAATACGTTCCTTAATGGACACCTAGACTTTGAACAATGATTTATACATTACAAAAATAGAAGACTGAATCCACATCTTTGATGCATTTGACAATGTAACAATGTTTTAACAGTGGTAGAGCCATGCTTAGGCACGCATGGGCCGGCTCGACCGGTGCGATACCACGGCCTCACAGAAAACCGGTTGTGAAGTAACGCTTGCGTTGCATTTCCCCGAATTGAGTAAGGTTTTCGGAGGCCCCTCTCCCCTTTCCTCTCCCCTCATCTCCTTTCTCCTCTTTCCGATCTACTCATCCCCCCACTCTTCTTTCCGCTCCCTGCAACCCCCATCCCTCATCACCCTTAAAAGGCTGGCAGCGCACTTGCGACTCTTGAGTTGCGGGTGTCCATGGACGGCGGTTGTCACTTACCAGCAGGTGACTTCTTCTCTGTCCCCCTAAAGTATAATAAAAAGGGGCCAACGACAACTGCATCTTATATCTCTTATATTCGTTTAAACAGGGCACAATAAATACTTCATACGTAGAAGTGGTCTGCATTGCATAATATAATATACAACAAAAAAGACTTGTCAATAGCACGTGTTTTGCTAGAAACATGTGTCGAAGCCTAATTTGAGACCTTGAAACAAATTTCTCGCAAACAAACGGTGTGTATATCGTTAATTAACCGTTCACCAACAAAGTAAGCGAAGAACAAACAGATTTTTTCATAGCATTGAGTTATTCACCTTCGCTGTAAATGATTTAATAAAGTTACGGTTTCCTGTCGTTTCCATCAATTTGAGTCGCCTTTGATCGCGACATTATCTATTCTTTTTTACTGTACTTTTCAAGAACAAGTACATGACAAAATCGTTTTTAAAGTGATTGAAATAACTTTGGTAGAGAACTTTATATTCTACCTAGTATTCTAAATGGAAACTAAATTCTGAAAAACTAGAACTAGAACTAGAACTAGAACTAGAACTAGAACTAGAACGCGATGTATATATGCACATATGAGAGCTTTTATTTCATTGTGCACTAGCAGTACCCAAGATAAAAGTAGCCTTAGTTACTTCTTCTAACATCAGATATCTCCTGGTGAAAGTCCCGTGAAAATCGGTCACCCTATTCTGGAGATTAGATAGAGATTGCCGTTTTGGTACAAAGGTTTGGTATAAATGTGTAAAGAATCATATTCATTTACCGCCGTGCCGTGTCCAATAAATACTATCGATGAATCTTATTATATCTTATTCAAATCTAAAAGGAGTCCGACGTGCTACAGCAAAAACACTTATGACCCTCGATCTTCATACATACAACTACATATGTACTACTACTACTCACGCCTGTATCCCCGAAGTGGTCAGCAGAGGCGTTATTAACGTTCACACTTTCACAATTATAATTTAGTCCCATTTAGATAATAGCAAGCCGGGATCGATCCACTTTTGGGAATTAAATAGGAAAATTACGAGTGTACACACAGGAAATAGATGATGGAAGGGGAAGGATTGAGGAGTATAAGCAATAGCTCAAGCGAGTCAGGGTCACATACCTATAACTCGAACTGGCTGGTGCCGGGCAGTCCGAGTACTTTAACTATAGATCGATCTTCCTGACATGGTAAAGACGAGCAATTTATTTGTTACATTCATTCATTTAGACTATACATTTAAGGATAACGCGAGTGCCACGGTAATCATTTAAACAATCAGTTAGGTAGTATATAATTGACTACCTTCCATAAAGTTGTGGAGTGAAAGTGCTGGAGTCCATTTAGAGTCCACCATTAGAGTAAAATAAAATTGAGGGTTCGGTCAGCCGGAAATTGAGTTGTGGTCAATGAATGGCCAAAGTCTCGCCCATTATGTTGCTCGAATTCCGTTCTGTCAGCTTACTGTGTATATAAAATGGCCATATTGAAAAAGTGAGGCACATATTTGAACTGTATGTTCAATTAAAGCAATAGATAGAGTTACATTACATGTACTGCCTCTGCAATTTAGTGCCAAGTACTGCAGGAATCAGTTGAGCGACGTCTTTAGACAGTAACTGCTTCTAATCTGGGATCTGCCAATTATCAAGTGTAACAAGTCAAATTAAGAGAAGTATTTAAATTCTGACTGCATTTTGTTTTTGCTGACGTTTTCTCGAAATGTGTCACTCACTGTCAAAATCCAGGAAGCGGTCAAGGCTTTAGAACATCATACGTATATACACTAAATAAAAACCTCTTTTATAAGCAATCGGGTAAAAATACAAGCAGAAGCAGTTTCGTAGTTATAATATGTTGAATTGCAAATTGGTTGCTCTATAGTTTAAATACTTTGAAGTAACGAACACTATTTTAAACTACATATATTCAGTATGACAAAGAACCAAGAGAAAAGGTTGTGTCTATGGGCGGCGGTAGTCACGTGGCATCAAGTGACCCATCTGCTCGTTTGCCACCTATATAATATTTGCCATATTTGTCGTCCTATGACGAATGAGATGACAAACAGCGGGTTCGATTCGTATATAGTGCAAATGTTATTTATGGTCTTTAACAATGTTTATATCTAATCTAAAGCCAGTACATACTATGATTAATTTCGATTTATATGTATAAATCGGTTTAATTTGAACCAGAACTTATCATATTATTTCTAAATCTGTTTTAGAAGCCATACCTTTTTTTAATCCATGGCAAGAGTGTCATCTTTTTATATAAACTACGACAATTTGTCATTCTACCAGTTGAGTACCAATATGTTGAAAGAAATTTGTTAAAATGGTCTATTTTGCGTGCATTTGATTGTATAGGTGCATACTTACTCTACTCTGAAATACTCTGTAATATGAAATACACATGCATTGTTATATCGGATGAGAAATGCGTTACTCAGAACATTGATTGATCGCAGAAAGTTTTTAATAAGAAAAACACATTGCGGCGACAATTATTGCTAATGAAAACATAGGAAATATGTTATGTCTTCTTTCTTTGATCATCATAAATGTCATTATATATAATTACTTACTGCTCTAGCTCTAATAAATATTTCAATAATCATTATCGGACGATAACAGACGATTTATGGCTATATATAGCTTTTCATTCCATACATAGAAGCCGGAATTTTGACATAAAACATCTTAGATGTACACTAAATGATTTAATTTTTTTATTAGTTATAAATAAATGTAAATATCTATATGGCAAACTATTTAACAATATTAAATGATCTATAGATATGTCACAAAGAATTAAATTATTAGGTAATAAATGCACATATAACAATCTATTTTCAAATTCGGTACTACGAACCATGGAGAAGGACTGTGGGCTACTTTTTACGCATGTCGAATATTATGCGGGTGCGGGTTTCGTATTATTATTGATTCTTCTTTGGATTTTTGTTCACTATAGATACGAGTTACAACGAGCGAAGTAGTGGTAGGTAGTTAAAATAACTAAAGAACTGCATCGGCACAAAAAAAAAAGTCTTAAATACAGTTATAACTATTAATTATTATAATAAGTAATGATTAGTCAGGAAAGAAAGAATACTAAAAAAAGTTTCGTTAATTTCTTGTCTATTGCGAATTATCATGTCAGTGTGGCAAGTTTACACGTACATATTTTTAAATGTTTTTAATTTATGATTGCGGTGAGTTTACTATAGTAAACCTATAAATCAAAGTCACTTGCCGACGTCTAGTTCGTTTCCGTAAGTAAGCTTAGATCTTTCAAACTACGCAGCGGATTTAAATGCGGTTTCCATCAATAGACAAAGGGATTTGAGAGGAAAGTTTATACGAATAATACATGCATATTATAGTAAATTCCAGAATTTTAAAGATTTATAAAGTGATGTCGTAAAAACATGTTTGCAAACGCTGGCTAACCCTTACAAGATAAATCAAAATAATGTACTACAGAATGGTACATATATCTTAAAAAGATCAACAAAAAAGTCCGCGATGTATATATGCACATACATATGTCTATCTAATAAGGATAACCAACCGTAACCATTTTTATCTTTAACATATTACAAAAAAGAGTTATTTACGAAGCTCTATTTAAACAATACAGTGTTATACTTTATCCAATTTAATATGATACGTTGTATATTTAATGTAGATCAAAATTGCCTTTACAGAATATCATTAAAATACACATCTTAAAAGATATCAGAGATTTAAAATCGGTCCCTAAATACATTGCACCCGTGCGAGAAGCAGGGGCGGGGCGCTAGTATCACATATAATATAATCAAAGTTACTGTTTTGATATAAACATCAACCACGAGTAAAGCAGTAACTTGACAATACTTTGTATTATTTAACAACAAAATTTAATAGATAGGCAAATCAGAACTAATGTATTTAAAGCACACCACTGTTTCCTGAGTAGATGTGTAGATACAATGTTAGGTAGAATGTAGGAACGTCCTGGTATTAATCAAAGCTTGGAGCGGTTGCTTTGTTGCACGCTGTCAGTTGCCGAACTTAGGCATCATTACCATAGACTTTTTAATTAACTTTGTCTCCAATTTAATATCATTTTCTAACACCGTTGTGACTTGTGAGGCATGTCAACGAAGTTTGCTTTGTTATGTTATGTTATGGAAAGTCTTCAAATAAGTACTCTAGTAGAAATTACACTCTCGTAACTACGGACGATGACACGGAGCTACGATAAGACTGTTCCTCACCACGAAAATCTCGTGAAAGTTGAAAAAGATAAACACTTAAAATATGTGGTTTTCCTTCAGGAGATTGTCGATATATGGAATGTAGATTCCTCGATCATTGTGCCGATATTCACATTTGTTCACGGATTGGTAGCCAAGAGCCTCGCTCAACACCTTAAGAGGCTCTCATTAGATCGCAGTATCAACAGACTAATGCAGAAGATAGTTCTCCTCAACACGGACCGTATTATGAGGAGGTTCCGGTCTTTAGAGGCCTCACCATCGGTGTCTTTTATATCATATATATATATATATTTTAATATATTTAGTTTTTTAATGTAGAGACTTACATTTAAAAACAAAATATATTAAGATTGACATAAATACCGTACAAATGTAGCAGAAATATCTAATATCTAATATCTAATGTGTTCAGACTTACTGTACATATCATAAATCGTCAATGTAAATAAAATGAGTGTCAATTTGTTGGTAAGCGCATCACTGAAAACAGATAGACCGATAACCACCTCTTTTTGTTTTTAAATTTTCGTAATTGTCCCATTAGTCTCATGAAAAAAAAATAAAACATTTTTTTTTAAATTTTCACGTGATAGCCTCTGTATTTTTTTATTTATAGCCTTCCCGCTAGAATAAAAAAAAACGTTCCTTGATAGCACTTATCTTTTATTTTTCATATCGGTGTAACAAATTTGATATAATTTATTCAAAACTTCCGACTCTCCTGAGACTATATTTCACTTTTATTTTAAAGTTATACAAACTATCCCAGATGCGGTGAGCATACTGCAGTGTTATTACTTCATCGGCTGCACTTTTTGTTGGAGACCATCTGATGCTTCAGTGGAACTTTTTACCGCGCACCATCGTACATGTCACCTGCTTTACGTGTATTTTTATCTTAAACCTACTTACAGTCTGTTTATATTATGTACAAGCGTATACAATTATTGGATAAAACTAGAAAACCAAAACAACAAAAAACATATATAATCTTCTGGATACCCTATACTTTCAAATGAAGCATATTTCAAAAGCCACATTAATCCTTGATTTTCTTTTATTTAAATATTGTAAAAACTGTTTTATACGACCTTTTTTTTCTTTCTTTCCAGCCAAAAAAGCTACAACAGCCCGTGGAGTTGGACGACAGTTACAGCAACAGGAGACTGACCACGGGCTCCGCGCGGGCGTCCGCCGCCCGCGCACCCGCACTGAACACGACCACTAATCGGGGAGGGGGTACCGGGAGACAGGGGGGCACTTACACTTAGTTCAAAGACTTTAGTTATACTTGGCACGTGCTGTTGGACTACACGTGTCGGACTCTAGTTATAAACTGATATAAGTTTCTTGTATACCAAGAGTATTGTTAAGAGAGTACCAAATTGTTGTATTTAAATCAGACAGAAAATTTTTGAACTGTCGAATTTTTGTAAGTCTTGTAATTTGTTTTATTAGAATGAAATACTCAAACAATCGTAATGTTTGCGATTCGTTTTTGGTATGTTTTTTATTGTTTGTCGGAGTTTAATCCGTATCTACATAAAATGTGCAATGTAATTTACCTATTTTAAAATTTTTGTTGTTTTTAACTGTTTTTAAGTAATGTTTCAAATTACAATAACTGTGATCTTTTTATGTGTTGTTTTGTGAGAGAAGTGGAAAATATCACCAAAATTTAAAGTAAATATCAACGGTTCATGAGAATTTATCATAAATATTTTGATCAGCAAATTATTCATACTTCTTATAATGTCTATGGTCACGGTACAGAGGAATGAATCAATTTAGTAAAAAATCAACTCTGCGTGTAATTCTTAATAAATTATAAAAACAATTTTACATTAAATGTTGACTGCATGTTTTTTTATACATTGATGATATTTTTCATGTCCGAAACTAAACCCATGACATGCGCCGTAACAAATACAATTTTACTTTTTTACATGTTTGAACAAAGATAACGTTACGTCAGTCTTGATTTTTTTAGATTCAATGAGTACGGTACAGAGTATAAAACAAAAATCATAATAATTTATGTAAATATTTTATCATAAACTAGATAAAATTATAATGATTTTGCTGAACATAGCGCTGCTTATGTTACTGGCACGTCATAATAAGTTTCCTTTAGCTACACCTGTACTGTACATGTATAGCGAAAATGTTATTTGTCCTATAGAGGCACGACAATGTCGATATTAAGTATAAATTTTAGTTCATCTGACGTTACATATGTATGTAGATATATTTTCTTGGAACCACAATAAATAGTGGACTTTATGTTTAGTATTTAAAGTGCAATTTGAAGGAGACCCCCCAAAGCCCGAATGGTGAACGAATTGATCCGTCCGATGTTGTGAATCCCCCGTGTCGTCGCTCATTGCGGTAGTCCCGTATCGCGGACTGTCTTTCCTAACCGCGTTACGCCATTTTAAGACTTTCTCCACACTTTCAAATACATGTTGTTATCGCCATCTAATGTATAATTAAAAATCATCTATGTATTAACGTGGAATAAGTTGTAAAGAGACGCGTTAAAGAACAGATTGCGAACTGATCTGCATAAATATATTGTCATGACAACAATACATGTTAAACAAATTGATCTTAAAGTTAATACTTTGTTCATTTGTTACATCAACTCCGTTGTGTATTTGGAGATATCCGTTCTGTTAATCCGACGCTATTAAAATCCCGTAAGAACCGATGGTGACACAGTGTGATGTGTGTAAAGACGCACTAACTGCGCACTTCATCCAATGCATATTTTCAATGAGGTAAATAGGATTAATAAAAAAGTATCTGAATAAGAACGGTTTATTTCCAATTCGTAGGTGATATTAAATATTTATTTATACGAACAAACACATTAAAAATGTTAAATTATCTTCAAAAATTTAACATCCACTCTTCAGATGTCTTGGTGTAGTCACATTTGTCATGGTCGCTTAGGGTATTTATGCCGTCTCAGGGTATTTATGCAGATAAGTTCCCAAAAACTGTGTGTTCACTAGAACGGAATTGCAAACCCACCTTTATGGAGCATCTACAGTTTACAACAAAAAACTTACACCCGAAGTTAAACTCTCATTTTATAGTCGCTAAGTTCATTTTCACAATTACTAAATTGCTGTTATACTTCTTGCCAGTAGACACAAAGCCACGCAAATGCCAATTAGTTGACTTGAAATTTCCGATACGGAATTCATCTCTCTAATTGATGCCTGCATTTAAACCACAGCCAGACAAATTAATCCGACAGACGCATGTATGTATACACATACAGAATACATATGTACCATACATACGAGTACACGTCACTGAACCAAATCAAATAAACAGGTAGCTTTGCCCGGGCATCCGGGACGTCGAATGCAATACATTGTACATGTATATCTGATGTATTGCACATCTCTGCCCAGACAGCGTCCATGACAACCATTTAAACTCGTTACGCCCGCCTGGCGCGGAGGGCTGTTCTACGTTTACAGTCAACGCACATTATTCTGACAGTTGATCGAAATCGATTACGGCTCGTCAAATTTAAGAAATAAACTCTTGTAATTTTATTTTTAGTTTACTTACAACATATACTGTATTTAATTTAAAACCGTATTTGTTTGAAGCCATAACATTTTACTTAAGGCATATGAATCCTTTTATATCCTTACCTAAACTTAAAATATTAAATGTGTAACTTAGTAAGTATACACCTAAATGCATTTTTAAGAGACTTCTAAGTACAACGACAAAGTGGCACTAATGTGCTTTTTATCTTCATACTTGTTGCATTAAAATACAAAGTGAACATGGTTCTGTACTTACATGTAAAGTGCAGTAAATTGTAGATGCCCAACCAACCATATCCCTAAATTATAAGATGGTGAGTTCGGGTACAGAAAAGTACACGAGTAGGCGATAATGTTTTATTTAGTTGTGATATGATATATAACGACATGAGCGCAGAGGAGAGGCGTTAGTTCCAAATAAGTGCAATCCGAGTCGGACTGCAAGTGTATATCGTAGGTAGACAAGTTAAGTGGAGGTACGGAGCATTTAATTTATGTGCGGGCCAAGTGCAGGCCGGATTTGGTATTTAAATAATTGTTTAATGTTACGATGAACTAGCTGACGTATTGACGATATGTATGTTCTTTGTTAAATATAAGCAAGATGTAAATCTCAAATTTAGTTTAAGATAAATGAATACCTATTGTATAATCGTCGTCTGTCAGATAATAGTACTAAGAAAATTTTAAGGCAGTATTTTTCAGAGATTTGACCTGCACTGGCCCTATTATATTTATAGACAGAGCATCAGGGTGATTACTGTCAGCTTTAATATGGTTAATAGTATTCTCCGTGGCGTCTAAATCTGGTTAAAATGAGAGTAGGCAAAATATAATAATTCCGTTCAGAAATTAAATGCTAAAAGATGTCATATGTTTATTGGCTGGTACAATTGAAGACGGTGGAAAGATTGACACAAAGTATCGTAGTAGACAGAACAAACTGAATACAATCAATTATTTAATAAATTATTATAAGTGGAGTAGATGAATTATTGCAAATAATTTACACATTATTTAATTTAAGATAACCGCAATCTAATAATTATAATGTTAATTCAATACTGCTGCTTTTACCACATGTTTAGAAATTAGTGGATTCAAACAAAACTGTTGTAAGTGTTTATACTTCTGTGTTCATTTGTGTCATTGTGATGTTTTGCTTCACTGAACTTCAACGATAAAGTAATAACTCCGAATTAATAATAATAATATACATATGTACTAGAGGAATTATTCTCATTTTAGCCAGTGCAAGTCTGTGTTAGTCGTAAATGATATCGACAAGTGTTCTTTTAACTTATTGAAGCATAATTTATTTGTTGATAATGGTAAGAAAAGACAATTCAGAAGCAGGGTGATGATCTGTGAAAGAGCTTAACTTGTATTAAGCGTTACATATGGATCTTTTCAGCTATTTTTTTTTAATCTATTGAAGGTCTAAGGGACACAGCAATAGCTCAATCTGTCATATTCGAAATGTTTCTTTTATGAAACAATTATAAATAAGTTTACTGTGTATAGCTGCTTCAACAAAGCTATAAGAACACTGAATCGATGTTAGGAATAAAAAATAATAACTTTTTATTAAAAAATCTATTTATTTCGTTATTTTTTAAGTTTTCGATGATTTTAATTGTTCTCGTTACTTTCCTTGGGAATCTTTATCAATTTGTAGTAATTAGTAAGTACAATCTTGCGCAGCATGTATAGCACGACGGGAATCGAATACCGGGACCTAAATGTATCAAATTTAATGATTTAAAAACTACTTTTCTAATGTACAATTCCATTTTTTCTATTCTGGTATCACTGATGAGTGCGTATTCCCGTTCCTGAACGTACAGTCGGGTCCGGTTCCCGTGACGTCATCAATGTTGATAAACATTCGGTAATATTGTGAGTACTCACTATTCCAAAACTTTCCTGATGTAATTTAATGAAATTACGCTTCTAAAGTGTATGACGTATGTAAATATAGGACAAACTAATACCTATTATTGATAGTAAATGTTGTAATTTGTATATAAGTAACAAAAATTAAATTTTAAATACATAGATAACATTGTGATTATTTTCTTTTAATTATCTTCTGTATATTATAATGGCTGACTTGGCGTGATCTGACTTGCAAAGAGTTGCGCCAAATAAAGGACAATAGACTAGCCTTTTCTAACACATGACCGTGTAGTTAAATATACGAATATAACCTCTATCTTAAAAACAGTCGTGAATAAAGTACGATGAACTAGCCGTGACGCATGTATCTGTGCCATGAACTACATTTGGAACAACCACAATTATGGGTATTATTTAAGACAGTATAATAATAAAATTTGTCACCTTTGTATGTGGGTGTGGCATATATTATAAATCCTAGAACTGACCTAACTGAATAAGGCATTATAAAAATATTTCCTTTAGTTCGCTTTTAGGTGTTTTGACGACGAAATTAGAGGGTCCTATGAGTTTGTAGGTAAAGTGAACCCTATAAAAATAGATAAGCTTTCGAGTGTGTATTTAATATTCATGCTTGTTAACAAAAAATATTTGCACCCGAACCTTGCCAAAAGTCATTGAAACGTACCGGGAACACATGATATTGATACCTCATGTGTGCCTAATGATTAGTAATGACGAAAATATACTTAGTATGTACACTAACTTACTGTGTTCGTTGAGTACCACGAGAACATGAAACAACAAGTTACTAATTTAAAAAACACGACGAACATACCAAAAATTAAAGAATTCGCGCACTTTTCTATATCATAACGCCATCTACCGACAAAATTTACCAACATCAACGTCGACTACAATTAAGAAGGGAAAAATGTTTTTACTTGACTGCGCAGGAATAAAGTTTTATTAAACTTCGAGGAATTAAAGTTAGTCAAGTTTTGATTTTTTTTTGTTATTTGTTTAATTTCTGTATTTCTAATGTAGTTAAAAGTATACAGATGTGTCTGTAATTACACTTTATATCCACCGGTAACCGCTTATCATCGGTCGAATGTGGATGCACATTACAGGGTAACTAATCATAAGAAGAATACTACCATATATACGTAGGCCTTTGCTCGCTATACAAGCTGCCCTAGCCTAGGTAATACAACACCGTAAGTAAATAAAATGACAGTTAAAAATTAATATACATAAAATATAATTATAATAACATATTAATATACACATTTCGACTAAGTTTTACTCAGATATTATGATCGGAAATGTATACAATTGAAGTATTTTGTACAATAGTTATAGTCGTATAAATACACGAGGACATGTATTCAATATTTTGTATACACACATTGTACACAGGTTAGTCCTCAATACTGGTTGTACCAACCGGTTGTACCTACCAACAGATGTCACTATCACCACTAGTGCAATCTCTGACCAAAAGATGGCGTTTCACTATGTTTTGCCAATTTCTTAAAAATCATACATCGAGCCGTCTACATAACGTTTCATCACTATCGTGCTTCTAACATGAGATCTATACTTTACAATAATACCGTGCAATTATCTAATCCGAAACTCTTTGGGGATAATACAAAATATTCAATGCATTTATAGTATAAAAATCACAGCTGAGTAATACATAGTTATATAAATACACGGGCGCTTATACACTGGCCTAGTGGATCATATTTATTTAGTTCTTGCAATTTACTATACGCTGTTAGCTGATCCATATTTCTGTTTTCTGAATACACACACGTACACATACAAGCATCATCTAGAAGTTTCAATATAATATAGATAAGGTTTTATTACCAATTAGAATTTACAGCTTTTACATTTAGTAGGTCTAACAAAGGGGTCAAATACCTCCTTCTCTTCTAGATAATATGTTCCTACAACAAAATCATGTTGATCTTATTATTATACATCATGACCTTGACCGTCTGAGGGCAAAAATGAACAATTATAATTATGCAATGTAGGTACAATATGCACATTCGTCAATTGCAAGAACTACCAGTAAACCTATCATAAACACTATTGCTTATTTTTTTGTCAATATTATAATTATTGCATATGTTTTAAATGTAGTTATTTATCAAACAACAACAAAAAAGCAATCTTGATAGGTTGATAAAAATGTTTAGTTTTTTTTATAAAAATTATACTAGGAACGTAGGTCACACATTATTCTCGTTAGCCCACCCCTAATACAAACATTTAGCTTAGCTGGCTAAACATCAATCAAGCTATTCAAGATTACTTTTTTTGCGGCAAAATATCAATTCAGCTATAGTAAAACCGTTTTCTTTTCAAACTATGTGAAATTAATTTCAAAGTGGCTTGAAGAATAAGTAAAGAAAATTGTTTAGATACGAATGCAATAGTTCATAAATAGCCGATGGTAATTAATCCCTGAGAAATAAAGCCTTTAAAGTCTAAAATTGAATTATTGTGATACAAGTATTCAAAGCTAGGACTATTTAAAATATATTAAAATATCGACGGTGTCAGGTACTGACAAAGGTCAAAGGAGTAACAGTATGTTCCTTAATAAGTATGAGTCACCAAAATTTTAAGTCTAAAAGTAAAATTGTGTTGACTGCAGTAAGTGATGACGTCATATCTCACTATTACGTGAATGATTTGAACTTAAAATTTATCGTTTGCTACTGACTAGTTGTTAACAATCAAATACTTTATTATTGCTCTGAATATAAACCCTAAAAAGCACGTTACGTCGGCTTGTTTCTTAAGATGTAATAAAAAAAAGTTTCAATTTAATTTTATATCAAAATAAGATCTTTATGTGATTCATAGTCTTTTAAAAACGTTCCTAAAGAGACTTAATACAAGAAACAAATCTTGGGTTGTTGGGATTTATAATTAGTCTTTTTTATTTAATTTCGACACATACCTATACGAAACCCAATTTTCATTGCGAAAAGAAAATTCCTAAAAAAAAGTACCTGTATTGATTTAACAATGTCAAAAAATATTTAGCCTGTCTGCCTCTAACCAACACGAACATAAGAAATAGAGGCGGATGAGGTATGAACCAGCAATTAGAATAATAATTTAGAGATGCATTAACTAACTGTACTGGAAGAATTAAAATATACATTGTGGAGTATTATATGTTTGTAGCCAGCTGACATCTAACGTAAGACAAATCAACTGGACTTGTGATTAGGGTCTAGGTACCACGAAATTATCACATTTTGTTAATGCCTAGAACACATCAATAATGCAGTGTGGTTCAGGTGGAATAGAACAGAGCTACTCTTTCTCTTGTGTAGGTGTCTATCAGACAGTATATACACAGGCATTTAGTGCCCGTATGACGGCAATAAGTTTGCCCCTTATTACATTATTATGTGTGGAATATTACATTATTATGTGTGGACTATTACATTATTATGTGTGGAATATTACATTATTATGTGTGGACTATTACATTATTATGTGTGGAATATTACATTATTATGTGTGGAATATTACATTATTATGTGTGGAATATTACATTATTATGTGTGGAATATTACATTATTATGTGTGGAATATTACATTATTATGTGTGGAATATTACATTATTATGTGTGGAATATTACATTATTATGTGTGGAATATTACATTATTATGTGTGGACTATTACATTATTATGCGAATGCAAAAGATAAAATAAATAATAGATGTATTGAAACACTTAGGATTCGTTTTCAATAAAGAATTAAAGTCTATTGACAAACAAGACTCGTTATAGGACGACAAGAAATAAATAAATAACGATGATTTGTTTTAATATTCAGTTGTACTCTGTTTTATTTCAGGCATGACCAGTTTTAGGCCTAACAAGAGGCCTTTGGTTCGGGCCTCGAAGGCTTGAGGTAGTGCAGCAGTGGCTACAAACAAAACACTCAACATTCAGAATACTTGACAGTATAACAATTCCATGTGAATACGTACTTTAATTGATAAATTATTATTAATTATTTAATTATATCTCACTCGTATAGCGATACTAAAACATATTATATAACGATTAATAAATAATCTATACTCAAGGTTTCTATCGTGGGTCCATTCTCAATTTCCTGACAATTTTTTTCTGTTTTAATATGTAGTTTATTGTCTGTATTTTATTGATTGAAATAATGAACGGTTGACGGAAAAATGCTTGGACTCTATTACGTAAGTTGCAAATTTGGGTGTTTTATACGCTTCTGGTTACCCCTTCAGGGGTATAGGCGTGAGTGTATGTATATATGTAACAGTAGTTCTCAGTATTAGATACGTACATTCTTTGGTAATTTATGTGGACATAAAACAGGGTAATTTTCATTCAGACACGAGTGCATTTTCCTCAAGAAATTTCTCACAGAATTTTTTTTTCTATAACACTTAAATTGTACTGTTAGTTCTACTGTTCCCGAAGCACCTTTGACTTCGACATTTTAATTGTCCATGGGCACTCGTTATATTAGAGTACAGATGGTTAGTAAAAAAAAAATATTTATGTAGCATTTAAAATTATTTAGCGAAACCATTTTGGTAAGTCTTATTTTAAGTACACTGTATAGGCAGTTAATATATATTGCATTGTAAAAACGGTTTTGTAAAGTTTAAGAGCAAATAATTGTTTTTTTTTTGGTGAGTTGACTGGGTAGAAAAACTTAGTGTTTGTGTGTCTACAGTATACAAGGCATGAGAATGGACCCTGTTTGGTATAAATTTTAGCTACTACAAGTACATTACGCGTAAGTCTTATTTTGGTTGGACGCTTCATATTTAGTTTTTTTGAGATCTGAAACATAAAGAAGAAGAAATAAGATTAAATTGGAATGCATAATTCGTATTGTGTAAATTATTATAGCCTTAAATTTATGTATGATGTGTATTGATTTGGTGTTTAGTACATTTACAGTGTCAGTTTGGATGGATGTTTTTTTTTATTTCAGTGACACCGGTGTTCAGAGCTCAATGATAACCAAAATCATATTTGGTATGTGTTGAGAATTTATAATTAAGTTTATTAGTTTGTTTAATCAGTTCTCGAGCTCGATACCATTACCATTGTACTTTAATTTACCAATGTATTCACCATTCGTAGCTTTTTTGTTTGCAAAATGTACGGTACAAAATTTCCAAGCAAACGAATTTTAAGTTCAGTCAGTAAACTAGTAATTAAATTAAAATTTATTATATATTATAATTTTATTTAAATTAAATTAAAATTTCAAAAAGTATGTAATAATTAATCGGAAAATAAGTGTTATAGTAGTAAACTGAGGAGGTTCCATTACTTCCCACTAACTGTTATCTGTTCGAAAATATGTATACAGTTTATAGTTTAATATTGATGGCCATAACCTTGCCTTGCATTAATTTGGACTAAATTATATTACAGTTGGCGAACTGTGGGCGTTTGATGAGTGAATATGGTGTAAATTGAGGTAGTGAATGTAGGTGTAGAAAGCATTCACCAGTTAGTTGTCGAGCAGCGAGAGTCTTAGCGCCTCATCCAGGGCGCGCTGCTCGGCGTCGAGAGCGCGCTGGCGCTGCGCCTGCTCTTGCACCGACAGCGCCAGCGCCGCCAGCAGCTCGGGGTCCTGCGACAACTCCCCCTCCACCTCCCCCTCCCTTGCACCCTCCCTCGCCACCTCCGCACCATCCGCCGCGCGCAGCTGCAGCGACTCCAGCGACGCCTCAATCGCTCTGTGGGGAATTAGCGAATCACTAGCGGTTCTACTTAGCATACCACTATGTAGCAATAACCTACTACATCAAAGCCGTCTACAGAATAGAATTCTTTAATGTTATATTTTTAAACATAGATCACACATTACTAATATTCTCGTTAACCCCAAAAGCCAAGCTAATGCTCGTGTTAGGGGTGGGTTCACGACGGTAATGCACTGGATGGATCACAACCACTTGATCGCAAGTCCGACGCTTTAACCATTTCGCTACCGACGCTTTAACCATTTCGCTACCGCCGCTTCTAAACCAATCATAAGTATTCTTGAACTGTTAAAAGGAGTCATTCAAACTAAGCCATTCGTGAAGCTACTTGCCGGTACAAAAACGCAAATTCTATAAAGAAGAATAGACAAGAAACTCCAAAGTCACTTCTGGCAAGTGGCCAAAAAAAATAACTGTGCCAATAAAATAAAATATCTCATCACTCACATACATACCATTTCATTACTATAAATAAACAATTTATACACAACATTTCTAAGGTATATATACATATATATATCTTAAAAAACAATTATGCAACACTAATAACTAAATTATTATATTTTTCAAATCCAGTTTCAAACCACTCATAAAACCACACGGATTCAAATTAAAAAAAGAAATCAATATTTAAAAATAGCACCTAGTAACAAAAACTATTGAAATTTTTGTGATGGATTGACATCATCGGTAGGGTAAATAAAGTTAGTAACAGTAATAAATATTTAAAATAAAGACTAAATTAGGTATTTAGTCAAAAAAAAAAAAAAAAAGTGTTTACGTTGAAATAATTATATTTTATTGTCAGTGATATCAATTTCACTCATTAACATTCTCTTTTAAGTATTTCATCAATATTTTATTTGGTCAACCTCTTTTCCTCTATCAGTTAAATTCCACATATTCCAAAACTCTCTTCACTACCGTATGCTCATGTCCAGGCAACACATGTCCATAAAACGATAACTTTCATCCACTGGCGCTACTTTCAGGCTCAACTTAATGTATTCGTACCTTAGCTTATGTTATGAAATGACACCATATATAGATTTCAGTATTCGCATGTACATACAGGCCTCTTTTTTTGTTATAGTGGGCAAAAGAGGAAACGTGTCACCTGATGGTAAGTGACTACCGATGACCATGACCACCTGCAAAAGTGCGCTGCCCGCTTTTGGGGAGAACAGAGGGGGAAGTGGGCCTTTGGTAACCGAAGTAACTCTGGGGCACACTAAGCAAGCATTGCTTTACAATTCTGTTTTTTGTGACGCGTCATATTAATCCAGTCGAAGCGGCCTATTCGTGCCTAAGCATGGCTCTCCTACGGTAAAAACTTCTATCATCTGTTCTCTGTCTATTCCCTTTCTAGTTTACTTTTAATATTATACCGATCAGTTTATAAATATGACATTTGTTTCAAAGGTACGGTAAAATATATATTATCTCAATCCATCCAACAATGGACAATTTTAATAAACACATTAGAAAAAAATGTTTATTTATATTCCTTGCTAATTAATAGTGAGATATGTTCAGTGCCTCGTAGTTCTTGTTATTAAACATATAGAAATCAAGAATATATTTGCTTATAAATACATATGTACAAACGGTTATATATTGTAAAGCGCTATATACTTAAGTCAATCATTATAAAACAACAGGTCGACAGGAAACATCTCATTTATTTCAAACGTTTAATAATACGATGTCATATGTATGTGCAACAATTCTGCTCATGCTTCTTCAACATACAAGCATTGCAATATCAAACAAACGGATAAAAGTGAAGACACCTGTAGTGGGACCAGACGGGTTTTGCAGACTCGCAAACAAGTGTAACTTACAATGTACCAGATACAATATTAGAAGCGAAGACGGATATATTTTAGGACTGTACAACATACCGGGCGATAGACGAAAGCCATTATACTTGCAACACGGGTTCGTGGACTCTTCAGACACTTTCCTAATACGAGGAAACTTATCATTAGTTGCTTTCCTAGCCAAAAAAGGATATGACGTATGGCTCGGGAACACGAGAGGTAACGTGCACTCGAGGGCACATCTCTGGTTGAGTCCTAAAGATTTACATTTCTGGGAATTCAGTTTCCATGAGATCGGAATATACGATGTACCTGCTATCATAGACTTTATATTGAAAAAGACTGGGGCAAACCAACTTGAAGCGATTGCCCATTCTGAAGGGTCCACGTCTTTCTTTATCATGGGAGCTATGAGGCCTGAATATAATAAAAAGGTAAAACTACTCATATGTTTGGGACCTGTAGCGTATCTTCATAATGCAGAGTCACCTATGCTTAGTTTAATATCATTGAAAGGCGTCACATCTAAATCGAGAACAGTCAACGGTTATGGAGAATTTTTGAGAAATTCAGCTTCGCTTGTGAGTGTAATAAGAATCGCGTGTACGCAGAAACTGGTCTTCTACTCAATTTGTGTGAACAGTATGGTTGTCAATATATTTGAACGAGAGTACAGGTGACCTGAACCCGAGTTCTGGCCCATAAGCTTAAGACATTATCCAAGCGGATCATCTCTGAGGAGTGGTGTACATCTTCTACAAATCGCTTCTAGAAGGAAATTCGCACAGTACGATTATGGTATTTCGGGGAATAAGTTAAAATATAGTACTGTAGAACCTCCTGACTATCAGCTGAGTAAGGTTAGTATGAAAATAGCTTTATTCATTGGATTGTCAGACAAAGTGTCCGATTTAAAAGATGTAGAGCTGCTGAGAAGACAGTTACCTAAAGTGGTGGACTACCACATAATGAGCGTGAAGCAGTGGAGACATTTAGACTTTGTGTGGGGAAAGGACTCGCACTTGTATTTATTCGATTATATTGACAACCTTTTAAATAAATATTTTTATAAAGGTTAGTATTTTTTTTTTATTAAATGTGTTTTAAAAAATAAATAAACAGAGATGTTGTATTCTATACTTAATCAATTCCACAACAGCAAGTTCTAAATACCCAGCATTATTTTAAAACAAAGGTACAGTGTATTCAGTTCCTATAACTCTAGATAGACTACATACACACACACACACAGATACAGTACAATGGGTGATGTACAAAAATAGTTTGGTGTAACTTTAAAAGTCAATTGTTACGTGGAGACTGCAGTTATTTACTGGAACTTCGAATAGGTTTATTGCAATATCTTTATGTTAATTTTGTAAAAATGACATTATTCTCGAGTTGAAACACCTTTGCATATGAAGAAGTGTTGTAAACATCACGAGGATATAAATAATTCTATTTCGAATTACTTTGACCTTGATTAAATGACTCCAAGGGCTCAAAAGTCTTAAGAAAGGTGTCAAAAAGAAAAATAAAAACCGTGTTGTGTCGTGGGACACCAGATAGGATCGAAGGTCCTTATTAAAAGGAGAGGTTCAAGTTTCGGTTGTTTGTAATACTTTTACTAGATGGCAGTGTTACACCATATTTTGTTTTAAAACAAAAATACCTAAGTTTCTTTGCAGTTCATAATAGAAACACTAGATGGCAGTATTATCAAAAAATCAAAAATCTTACGTTACGTACGTTTTTGCCGGCTAGGCTTCCCCTCTGCAACGCCCCATAAGGAACTTCGTTACAAAAATTTCATTTTATGTGCAATCTCTTTGTTATTTTTATTATTTGGGAAGAAAGCTTGGACCTCCCGGCTACAGAGAGTAGGATTACAGGTATGCGATCGTCCGATGCGAAGTCCGAGAGCTATTGCCTAATATCTGTATAAGCAATATTCTTTTCCCCTGAGGCCTTACCTTGTTCTTATTTTTCCCCTTCGAAATACTAAAAATGTTCTTAGCACCAAGAGCGCCCGGTTGGCGATAATAGGCTTTCCCCTATTACGTTAGTGAGTTAAATTCTAAGCTTAACCTTACAGGCATGTAGTCATCATACTGTGTATGTATATAATTTTTGATAATTTCTATATATAAGTAGATACATACACATACATAAGCTCACGTCTGTATCCCCTGAGGGTAGGTAGCGGTGTATTAAACACTCACATTTTGTCTTATTACCGTTAAGCGGGCACTGTATGACTGTATACATACTATCTGATAGAAAACAATCCGAGGCGACTAAGGGACCCTATTAAATTGATGGGGTGGCCCTATTCCACTCATCCGAAAACAACACAGTATAATATATAAATGTGACCGAATATTTGAACACAAATAGCAGTGGGCCACTTGAAAGATCATGGTCATATTAAAGGACCACGACCTCACAGGAAACCGTTTGTAAAGCTAAGCTGGTGTTGTGATTCACCGATTAAGTAAGGTTGCCGGTGACCCAACATTTCCTTTTCTCTTTCTATCTTTCCGCTACCCTTAATAGCGGGCAGCGCATTTGCAACTCTGGAATTCAGATGTCGATGGGCGCTGGTAGTCATTTACCATCAGGTGACAGGTTTGCTCGTTTGATCATAAAAAAAAAACTCGTCATAGCGATGAGTGTCTGGTTTAAAAATTAAAATAAATGTAATATGTTAAATACTAAATTATTTATGTTACTTTCTTAACAGAAATATGTATATTAAGGAATATGTATGTATATAAATGTTTTGTATAATAATAATGAATTCATACACATTTGATAGCAAAACACACACACACAAAACAACTACTTGAATCGTTGAGGTGATCGCCTGTAAAAATATAGCTTTATTGACTAAATTTCAGAATTTAGTTAAAATAACATTTAAAAATAGTAGCTATTAAGTAACAATAGCTTCATATTGTCGAGACATCATCGCACAGGCGCTTCTGCTACACTTGCGATTAAAAAGTTAAATTAAATTAAAAGCTGCATGACACTGGTTTTAATATAGTATTATTAATTTCGGACCGACACGACCTTCAAACTACAAGAAAAGTACGAGTGTAAGAGTACTCAAACGTAAATGGCCGACAACGTACCAGCGACGTGTCCATGGGCGACGGTAGTCGCTTACCATCAAGGGACCCGTCTACTGGAATGCGAAATATCTCATAATAGATAAAAAAATGTTTAGGCGTGACGCTCAACTATTCCACTGTCATACAATTACTGCATTTGTTAAACGTTGGATATTTATTTACCCGTGAAATTGTTTGTGAAAATTAATGTAAAAACATTCAGTTAATTTAATGGAACTAATCGCGTTATGTAAATTAGTCTTAAGGGGCAGGACATTAAGGAAAGAGTGGGGGGGGGAGTTCCCCCCCCCTCACCCAAGAGCCGACTGTCAGTACGGTACCTCTGCAGCTGTGTCTCCTCGTGTGCGCGCAGGTGTGTGGGCGAGGCGCGTGCGCTCTCTGCGGAGGGCCGCGCTCCTCTCAGGGCCTCCCAAACATCCACCTACATTTATTTAAACTGTTTATTAAATCAAAAACGACTGATCTGTTGAACTAGTCTTGAGTGACCCTGACCTTTGAGTCTGAGGTCGTGGGTTCGATTCCCACACTGGACAAAAACAATCGATTGACAATATGTCTGTACTTCAATAACAGTAACACTCTTAGCCAGCCATAAAATGAGAAGTGACACATCTTAAAGTCTGGATACATGACTGTTATCCTACTGTGACTATTATCTTATGAATGGGGATGAAAGAATTTTTACTACTACTTATACTCACTACTCTGGTTCTAAGTTATTTCAGTACTAATTGTTCCTTATTAATAAATCTATCACATACAAAAAATATTATTCATACACGACTGACACTTTCTGAGACAGCTGTGTGTTTCTAGGTAGAGTAAAGAACCATCTCTTCCCAGTGGTTTCTATCAGACAGTATGTGAAACTAAATTCTAATTGGCAAATTGTTTGTAATACACCCCTGCCTATCCCTTAGACGATATAGGAGTGAGTATATGTATGTATGTATTCTACAAACATACTTTCTGTTCATTTCAAATTCATAGGTACACATATTAATGTCTGCTAAATGCAAATTTTAATATAACTGCATTTCATCCAAAAAAAAACAGACCCATATGAAAAAACGATTACTGTGTGTAGGTCATACGAATATAAGAGTTATATACTCACTTGATCATCATGCGTTCCTCCCTCCATCAAACTCTGCTGTATAGCATACTGAAGAAGCCCTTCCTCATCATCGACGCCGCAAGACAACCTTTCATCAGGAGCCGCAGCATCCCGGTACCCACGACCGACCACGAAGCACTGGTCATCGACCACACATGACAGTCTGTCCGCCTCTTGTATACACGAGATGTAAGGGACCGGAGTTTCTGTGGCGAATATGTTGCCAAATGTGATGCGTGCGTTAAGAACATGGAACAGGGGGATTTCTGTAAATAATAGTGAGATAAACATTACTTTATTTGTACACTAGTATACAGTAAAATTATATACATACATACAACATAGTATGTATGTAATGTTACTGTAATAGAGTCAGTGGTACTACTGGAATTCAAATGAAAACGTTTTCGGTCAGTTCAGTAGTCAAGAACAGAAACAAGTCAGTGCCTTTTAATCTAATTTGTCAACAGACTTTTTTACTATTCCAACAGCAATTGACGTAATTCATAAACGTCGCCATTGCAATGCATTCGCCGCCAGACACTCATATTATTCTTCATGTATTTTTGAACGATGAAACAGTTTTTTACGTGATTATAGTCGAAACAACCAGAGGGTCAACTAGCTGTCATAATATTTAAGCTGTCGTATTTTTTCGAATAAATAAAGCACCTGGTAGTATATATATGAACTATACCGAACCCGAAACGAATCAACTTAATACAAAATTTGTCAGAGGTCATTGACCTCTTGAGGCTCTTAACAACTTGTAAAATTTAGTACAACGCCACCTAGTGATGCTACGTAGAACTATACCAAAGCAATCGATTAACTTAACACTAAATGAACAACGATAAATGATATACTTTTTGGGGAAAAACCTCATTATATATAATAATGTATAATTTAAAGTTTCCTTTTTACATAAGCTCCTTATTATTTATTTACTTATTTATTACATCTTTATGCGTATATTTTACAAAAGCAAGTCTGCCTAAGGCATTGTTTGCCAGTCAACCTGTCGAATGAATAAATAGTGGATGGTACTAAGATGTGTAGGAGATGGATCCTTTTGTCATACATTGCAGCGCCCTCTATACACTAAATCCACTTATGTACACCTCTAAACTATGCAGCCACTTATTTACATAATACCAGAAATTACTCCTGAAGCTGACAATTATCCATAAACTCATTGACCGAAAAAAACATGTTTTAAAATAGTCACTTACCAAACTATGGCACAACATTTTATAAAGTTAAGTTATTTTAGGAAATCCTATTTTAAACTAACAATTCAATCTTAAAATTGATGTGTAGAGCTAATATTCCATAAAAGAGCTTACATACGTATATAACCAAACCTACATGATAACTTACCAATCTTAACAGGGAATCCCGAAGGCAGTTGCATTTGTATGAAGTCCTTTAACTTGGCGAAGTGTGGGGAAGATATCGCCGCCATCAAGTCCAGGATCGGCATGATTTGTTCCTGTAACTGTTTACACATTTTTTTTTGTTTATGACATAGGACGAGAGAATAACAGACAAGTCACCTGATGGTAAGTGACCCCTGCCACCCATGGACACTTGCAGCTCAAGTCGTAAATGTGCTTCCCGTCTTTGAAGGTGATGAGGGGGATGAGATGAGGGAAAAGCGGAGAGGGTGAGTTGGACCTTCGGTACCCTCGGTTTGTCTACGGGTTTTCTTAAAGCTGTGGTATTACTCTGGTTGAGCCGGCCCATGCGTACCTAAGCATGGGTTTCCCGCGGTGATAATAATGTAACGTAAAATAAAAAATGTTATGTGATGTTTGATATATTCACGCTTGTATGATCCTTAAAGAGGTGAGCAATGGAAATTGTCAAGTGAGGAGGACTTTTCCAGACAATGTGCCGCAACTAGTAAAATTCTAGAGAACAAATAACAAACAGGGGATCAAACTTCAACCAGTGCAGGCATTTCATGAAATAGTTTTTTTTTAATACTGGAGATTCTTGAAGATGACTTCTTTTTGGGGCTCCTTACACAGAATTTATCTTATGAATGGATTCTAGTAATTATTATACTTATGAGACTTAATAAATACTTTCAAACAATAAATAACTAAGCATCTCACCAGGCCACCATAGTGAGGGTCACCATGCTGCATTGACTACACTTGCAATGAGAATGGCGACCACCACTCTTGGACTCCACTTTGCTTCCATAAAGCAAGAGTTGAGTCATTATGGTAGGCTTGTATATATATACATATATAAATTCTAATACTTTAAAACCGCGGAAACACTGCACCTGAAAGATATTGGTCCTTCGAGCCGGACAGAGCATCATGTATAACATTGCACGAGGTGTTTGAATTAGCATAAGTCCGGTGGCTTCAATGGTCCTGAACAGCCCCTGCAGTTCTTCTACAATGTAGTGGTTTTATTGCATAGTAAGATATCTCTATTGACTAACCGGATATCTGGAGGTACCAATCAATTCAGGTATCACTCGCATCAACCGTATTAATATTCTATATAATTCCCAGCACTTACTTCTAAGGGGTAGTCTTCACATAACCACAGTGTAGCTCTGAATTTCTGCACCTTAGTGGCCACTTCTCTCGACCGTCCGATGTCCCTGTCTGGAGTCTCCTCGGAGAAGTACTCCTCCCACGTCACTGGGCTGATGGAAGATAGATCTTCCCGAGATCTACTACTCCGCGGGGTGTCTTCCTGAAAATTGTTATATGACATGTTAAAAGAGAAAAAAGTAAATTGTCATTACTGAGCTTTTTTTATTGACAAGGGAGCAACCCAGCTTATGGGTCAACTAATGATGCAGCCTATAGATTAGGTATCTATTCGCAAGTGCCCTACCCACCTTTAAGAGTAGGGGAAGTTACCTTGTCGGGAGTGAGCAAGGGCGAGGTGGGCTGGTCGGTGTCGGCGAGGGCGAGCAGGCCGGCGAGGGGTGCGCGGGAGGGGGGGCGCCGCGCCGAGGCCGGCACGTGCTCGCTGCGGGTCTTTGACACCAGCTCCACATTATTCGCACTGAACACTTTACATTCATAGCCGTTCACTGACTCTGACTTGTCCTGCCGCCAGCCCCAGATACCGCTTTTATTTCTAAACACAGAGGATAACTATATTGTTTAAAACTACAGGGAATGGTTAGTAATAAATATTATTAAGAGTGTTATAGTCATATCAAAAACTCCTATTTATTTTTATTAATAATAATAGGCGATACTAAAATAAACAGTAGAACAGTTCAGGATGCAATAAAATGAGTTAATATATCATTACAAGTAACACCGTAACTACAACACCGTGAACTACAAGAAATGGCGAAGAATGGTGGGGCGATAAAAGTGTATTATAAGTTTATAATGGTAACTTGAGTGACGATCAAGCTACGCACAATATAGTGGTTACTGTCATGTAGCGAATTTGATGGATAGCAATAGTAGTGACATCTCCCGCACTAGGATTAATTCTTAAAAGAACTTTATAAACAATCAAGTAACGGACACAAAGAACACCTAGACTCAGAACAACATTTTAAGGTTACCACAAAGTGTTGACCCGTGTGGAGATCGAAGAAACAACACTCAGCGACTCCTATATATGTTTACCTCTCAAAACTAATCTTGTCGGTGTCCAGATAGTTGATAGCTAGCGGTGAGTTGAGTCGCGAGTCTATCACGTGCTGGGGCGGCGCGGGCCACTCTCTGATTCCTTCCATAGGTTCTAAGTATTCGCACCAAACTGTACCTAGTTCGTGGTCTAATTCCATTAGACTTGCCGTGCGACCTGCAAATATCATAAGTTATTGAGTTATTTCGATATTAGTATGATGTTCAAATAACACTATATATTGATATTTTTTTCAGTAGATATATGCTTCATTCAATAGCATAAAACAAATTTACAATAAAATAATTCAATTTAAAAAAATTTAAACTCGACTGCTTTATTCTTTTTGTCCGTTATTTAAACGCAATACAAGAATGGCTCCCCTAGTGCGGGAGTAGTCATTTAAAAAATAATAACTAATAATAAATAAATACCAACTAAAAAGAGAATATTTGTGTTGTTGCGCAATGAGATGGAAACACCTCACAAATGTTAATGAGATGAAAATTTAAGAGAGAAGAATTATTTACATAGACTCATGCCTGTATGCCCGAAAGGGTAGGCGGAGATTATTAAACCTCATTATTGTTTATTTAAAACCTAGTTTCTGTTTGTAGTTAACTTTTTCTTAAGGGGCTCTTAATAAACTGTTTTCGCATATAACATATGACATCACGCATATGACATAGACTACAATTTTTTTAAGAAAAATCAATGAGGGCATTAGTTTATTCATTCAATTTGTGACATCGAACAACGAAACGCAAGCTATGGTCGGTCACGTTGCATAATGCTCTTCCTCACGCTGGACCTTTTTATTATTATTACAGTTAATAATACGAAGGTATAACAACATTTTGTCGTGTTGTTTATGATATTAGGCCAACAATACTATACAAATATAAAGACTCACCCTGCCCTCTAAATATGTAGGTCCGATCGCCTCTTTGCCAGCGATTGTTCTCGAAGCCGATAAGCGTGGTGTCTACTCGTACATTACCGCCGCGCTTGTACACTTTGTATGTATCGAACGGACACATTCGAGATACAAGCGGTACTGAAAAGTGCAAATATTAAGGAATAGGCTTATTTTTACCAATAATTTCATATCATACGTAATATATGTAGTATTCATATTTCTTCTACGATCTTAAAAAAAAAACAATTTATCAGTACAGGCACAATGTTTTAATTACGATTGCATGATTGGTAGTTAGAGGCGCATTACATGCTTACATTTTGAATTAACCTGACTGTAAGTTAGCCCACTTGCTTAATAGAAGAGCAAAGTCTATTCTGAATATACACTCACCCCAACTAGTAAACTCCCATTTCATTTCCACATAGAAGTCAGGCGCGAGGCTCAATCGCCGCAGCAAATCGGGGATCCCACCAGACCGTAGGACATGCCGCTGGTAATCTCTTCTTGATAGCACCAGAGACAAAAGCTCTGGATTGCCTGTCGCTGTAGCTTCTTGAACAGCTAAAGTAAATACAATATTGAGATTAAAGTTTGACATTGAACTGGAAACAAGTGAATTAATCTACGTGGGTCACACTTAAAATTTTTAGAATAGTCACAAAAGCAGACGATGAAAAATAAATTTAAATTTCGAATTAGGAACTCTTTGCGAATTTGTAGATGTGTAATGAATTAATATTTCATTTGTTTTTACAGATTAGCAATTTAAAAAGTGTCTGTAGTGCTTCGATTGGCATTTAATTACAAAGCTCCATCTCGTGCCACTGTTTAAAACTGGGTTAATTAGTTTAAACGTGGACAAAGCAAACTCACTAATGATTTTCGAGAAGGTCGTCCTTCTGCAGCGACTACTGAAGATAACGTGAGTGTTGTATGTAACGGCTAATGATAAAAGCTGATGCTGATGCATTGGTATGTCAGTCATGTACACAAAGTCGTACAAGAACATTAAGGCGTCAGAAAGCTTTGAACTAGACGGGCACCTAATAATTTGAGAGAAGATAAAAAACGCCGTCGTTTGGATTGGTGTCGCTCAATGCTTGAAAAATATAACGGAGGTGACTCGCATGTTGTATTTTTTTCAGTGGTAGAGCCATTCTTAGGCACGAATGGGTAAAACCGGTTGTGAAGTAACGCTTGCTTTGCATTTCCCCGAAATAAGGTTCCCCGGGTCCCACCTGGGGAAAGAAAATAGGGATATTTTCTTTCAACTCACCCCCCTATCCTTTCTCCTCCCCGCATCCCCCTATTCCTCATCACAATCAAAGGCGAGCAGCGCACTTACGACTTTTGAGATGCAGGTGTCCATAAACGGCGGTTGTCACTTACCATCAGGTGACACGTTTTGTTCGTCTGACCCCCTATCGAATAAAAAAAAAATATGACATCGTCACAGGTTATGAAAGCTGAATATATTGTTACGAACCTGAAACCAAAAGACAATCTGAGCAATGGATGTTTCCATTCGAAGATTTGACGACAAAAGTAAAGAAGGGTGGAATGAATGCCTCATTCTTTGAACGGGCGGGTCATTTCGCAATAATCAATTTAAAAAAAAGGTCTGTTACTGCAGATTGGTATTTCAGTCATTGTTTACCAGTTGTCTTGGAAAATGTTAGGCATCAGAACCCAAGAAGCAGGATCCTCCTTCAGAAGGTGTGGACTTAGTGAGTCGTTCTCCTTACAGACCCGACCTGGCACCTTGTGACTTTTATTTATGTCCGAAAATGAAAGATTCGTTATATGAACTCTGAAGATGCCGTGGCTCCGTTTGAAAAAGGGGTGAGGTGTGAGCCCTAAACAAGAGTGGCTCACTGCTTCAGTCAATGGTCCCATCGCATGAGACGGTGCTTAGAAAGGAACAGAGACTACTACAAAAAGAAAATTCCAATATAAATTTTCTAAAACCTTTCAGTGTGACCCTACGTATATTATTTCACTTTTGCTTATCCTGTATTAGTTGGTATTAAAAAAAAACTACACAACCCATTTGCAGTAGTTGTAATACATATAAGACATTGAGAACTCTCCCAAAAATAAGAAGGAATAACCACTTGGTGATTTATTTCATACTCTGTACTATAATATTTTTTTTTACATTTATCTGAAAAATTTCTTCTAACAATTATTAGTTTTCTTTTTTTAAATTGCTTCCGCATTAGGAATAATTCCTGTGTCAGCCCCTTTACACAATTTTTTGTCCCATGTGTGAATAGAACTCACCTCTGGTTCAGCAGTAAGCATCACTTATTAAAAGACCATAAGGCCTACCAAATGTAAGGCATTTAGCAAAAACATGTGCTGTACAAAATGCATATAGTAAAAATTGAGTTCTGTATTCTTTATACTACACAATAAACTACATCATGGTATTTACAAATGCGAGCTTAACTCAAAAATGAGCTTTCCTTCAGAAGTTTCTTGTCCAGTTATTTTATAAGACTCACCTGTCCATCCATCCTTTTCACAATTAACATCTGCACCAGCTTCTATAAGCACCCGTACTGACTCTATATGTCCTAGTGTTACTGCCAACAATAGGGGAGTGCGACCTCGAAGGTCTTTGCTTTCTATATCGTCTTGTGTAAACTGTAACAGTCAAATATTGTTTTCTTTACATATGAAGAGTTTATTTTACTTTTGAGCAATATTTTAAGAAGTAGAATGACCGAGTTTATGCTCAATACTCTATAGAAGTTTCCCAATTAGACAGCAGTGTACAGCATGGGCATTGTCTGACTTCAGTGATGGTTTGGTGGGCTGTCAGATATCAAAGACTCACTGAGCCATATTTTTATGAAAAAGTTGCAATAACATCAGCACAAGTGTATTAAGATACAATTCTTGAGAAGGTGGTTAAGCCTCTTAACAACACCACATTCCATAACCAAGAAGATTCAGCACCAGGTCATAAAGCTAAAGCTGAGCTAAAGAAAATATATTCAAAACTTTGCAGTTTGAATTGCACACATTTTTGTCCTATTTGGGAATTAAACCCACAACCTCTTGTTCAACTTTCAGGGTCACTAACCACTAGACCAACAGGCCTGTTAATACTGGAGTAATTTATTTTTATTTTTTATTTTCTTATTAAGACCATCCTATCCTATTGATGAAGACCAGAGTCTAGATAGCAATCATTTGAGTGATTAGGGCCAGAATAGTGATGTGGCTTGGGGGGTTGTATTGTATAAATTATTATAGATGGCACTAAGAAATAGTAGGTATAAGACTATACAAACTAGTGGAAGTAACCAAAATTATCTAAACACTTATGTAAACAGTCAATGCATGCTGAACTTCAAGCATCTTTATCTCAATTGACATTAGGTTCAAAATTCAAATGGACTATTATACAGTATGTTTTCTAGTACACATTGTAGTAAAAAGGTTTTGGTTATTAAAGTAAATATTATATAGAAGAATGTTATCTGTTTTAACCTTCACTTTACATCTTATGGCTTCATGGTAATGAGATTATTTTTAATCATGTTTGGCTTCTTACTGCCTAGAACAATGTATGGGTAATTTAAAGATTAACTAAGAAATTTAAAAACTGGGAATGCTATTTGATTAACATAGGATATTCTATCAGTGACTGTATTCTATCATATAGTAAAAAAAGTGTCTAATTATTTATTGGTCTGCTAAATTTATTACTTCGCTAAGTAGTGAAAACGAATAATGAAGTAAGATTCTATTTTTTTCACAGAATGGATAGCAAAATAATCACTACAACTCAGAATGTTCTCTATTTCCCAGTTGTATACAGAAACAGTAAGGCTATGACTATATATTTAAATAAGCAGCAAACTATTTCTTACTATATTAAATGAGATTAGGCGGTATATGTTATATAAAATTTTCAACAACGCCGACAAATCCCATCACCCACAATTTATCGATACCCGGAAAACTCATTCCCTGCCATAACCTCAATCATGAGCATAGGGAATGTAGATAAAAATTAAATATTTTATGCTACTATCACTATATACCTTTTTAGATGTCAATGAGTTCTTCAGCTCTTCATACTGATTGTTCCACACCAACCAGTGGAGTGGATAGCGTCTCATAACATCGTCTGCTGATATTGCCATAATGTCAGTACATATAGTTCAGTTATCTTACATCAATAAACAGTACGTACACTATTCTGCACACATATCACTTTATAATACGCGACCTTACAAGGAAAGTATGAATCAACTACAAATAAAATAAAAATATAGGTACACTAATTTTGTGATCTCTCCTCCGAAAATGTCAACGTTTGAGTGATGTGCAAAGAAAATAGTGATGTGGATCATATTTGATAGAATCGAATGTAAAAACAAATGGAGAGTATTAACTGTCGCTGTGTTGTAATTGTCGAGTGTATACACTCGATAATTAAAATAGTAGTTTACTTACTACCAAAATAAATACCAAATGTTTATTTCTAACTGAAGCTGATTTCAAATCAAGAGTTATCTTATTTAAATAGCCTTTTTTTGTATTATAGTATAGTGAAGATGTTGAATGTTTATTTTTTGTGTTTAATTTTTATATCCCTCAGATATCAGTATACTGTTTACACATTTTGTTTATAAAAAAAACATTTTTGTAACTTTCTTCAAAACGTATGCTTTAAATAAACGTCAAAATAAACATCTGTCAAAATTTCTGTTTTGATTTTTATTTTTATAGTCTGTTATCTAAATGTATAATTTACGTAATGTATCTAATATAAAGTATAATATATTGATAAAATGAACAAACCAACTTATCAGGTCATACGTTCACAACTACTTACATTTTCTCCGAGTTACATTAATGCTAAAACGATTACATCCAAAGCGTCAGATAGAAAAATTGCTGTAAGCTTAGAATAGCATTTTTAACTCCAATTATTTAGTTTGTAGCTCATACTGTCATGCTTATGGCTAAAACATTACAATTCACGTTGCACAGTATATTATGCCAGTGAAATATGCATTGAAAAATTATTATTGTCACTCAACAGACCTATTTAAAACATCTTTTAATTATTTACCTAACATTTTAGGAATGTTATCAAACACTCAACATACCATTAGATTCCAAACAAGATGCAGTTAGAAGAGCTTTCCTGGAGCTGGCCAAGAAGTATCACCCAGATTCAGGGTCTGCAGATGCAGATATGGACAAGTTTGTGGCTGTAGAAAATGCATTCAGGACTTTGACTAATCATATCACTGGGAAGAGTAGTCAAGAAGAAGTGGAGAAAATTGTTTATGATATAAGAGTAAGCATATTAAATTCATAAAATGTTTTAATTGAAAGGGATTTTTCCAGATAATAATAAATTTGTAATTGTTATTCTTTAAAAAAATCAGTATATCATAAAGATTTTTATATTATTATTTTAATAATTATATATTAATATAATACTACTATATAATAAAATATTTTTTTATATTTTATAAAAGAAGAATAAGTTCAAAATTAAATTGTATACAAGTAGCTTTACCTATTAAAACATGTACAGTTGAACACCTGCTGAGACCTAAAAATTTTAGTATGTAATAATTCTGTGTTTATAGATCAGTAATAATAAAATAAATGTTCAAGTCATTTATACATGAAACATCATGTCAATATTCTAGCACACAGCTCCTCAACACCGCCAATATTTAAGCTATGAGGGCTATGGTCATGGTACCATATTCCAACGTGAAAAGCAGTATGCTCAAGCCAGGGCACAAAAAGCTGCCATCAATGTGTTGGAACACCGTATAGAAAAAGCTGTTGCAGCAGAGAACACCCTAATGAAAAAAGGGCAACACGGGAAGAAACATGACATTAAAACAAAGTATGGCTTTGATAGGTTGGTGGAAGATTTGATACAAGAATCCATGTCTAAAGGGGAGTTTGAAAACTTGAGCGGCAAGGGAAAACCATTGAAGAGTGAGAATAGAAATCCTTATGTTGATTTTACAACTCACAAGTTAAATGAGGTATTTTTGATGTTTGTCTTACTCGGCTGTACTTTATGGTTACTGGTTTAAATTAGGTTAGTTAATGTTTCACCCAATATCAGTTTTTTTCGAAATGTGTTATTTGTTGAACCTTGTTTTTAGATTGAGATTCTTTTTAGATTGATAGTGAAAACTTTCTCAAACACTTTTTTTAATTTTTTTTATGCGAGGGTGCAAACAGGTAGACGGGTCGGGAAATATTTTGTTCCATACAATTTACGACAATTTGTTTCATAGGCTGGTTGTGCGCGGCAAAAAAATATTAAATTAATTATTAATTAAAATTACTCTTTCCCATATTTCTTTTTTTTTTTGTTTTATAGTGGTAGTGGTGTGTTGTAGTCTTATTTACAGTATTCTCCTTGTGTCCCTTCTTGAAATTCACAGTTGTCACTGCATGGCATATGAAAATAAGCAAACACAATTTCAGGTGCTTATCAACAATGGATTTACCCCAGAATGGATAACAATGAGCAAAGAAATAGACCAGGATATAGAAGCATTAAGGACAGAGATATCTAAAGACCGTAAGTACTTGGGTCCATACCCATTCAAAGATGATGACATTATTAAATGGAAGAAAATATACGAAAGTAATAAAGAACTTGCGCAATCAATCAATACTAAAATAAATGCTTATAATTTAATTGTTCCTTTGTTAAATAAACAGAAGTTTCATGTGGAATTTGATAAAATTTGTGACAATATCTTGAATAATGGTGAACATTCGGTAACAAAAGAAGATAAAAAAGATGTTTATGTTGTTAGTAAAGAAGTGAAAAAAGATCATGATGATCTAATTAGTGTATTGTTTAAAGCTGTAGGCGATCTATGGAGTTTTAATAATAATAAGAAAAAATATTAGTTTTGATGTGGTTTAGAGACTGGAGTTTATAATATTGATCATCAAACAGAAATTTTTGGTCTCGGGAGGGCTACGCCAGGCAGATCTATATTCTATTTTTTTTTTTTTTTGCAATACGATGATTTATTAAGTAAACAGTACAATAATACGTAAAAATTATAAAAAAAGTAAAATTATTGGAAATAAATGTTTGAAAATTCAAGTATATCATCATATATATCATTATAATTTGTAAAGGTCCGGATATACACAAGAAGTGAGTGTGTATTGTTTAGGTTTCAATATTTAAACAATATTTTATTAATAGATGTATTTGTATGATTGTCTTCTAAAATTAAAACTAAAGGTTGTAACTAAAAGTTAGCTGATTTTCTATTTTATAGATGTTTCTTATATGGTGCTCCATAGTTGCTGAAATCAAAATCAGATTATATCTGTGATATGTACTATACTATAATAGTAAAACAAAATAAAATACTTAAAATTTATAAAATAGTTTTATTTCAAACACACAGTAAAACTTAACATGCTTATAAAATGCATTCTGTTAGCATACATATATGTATATGCATAAACTTTTAATATTAAAAACCATTGTGGTTTAGTTACAATACTTAAAAATTGGAAGACATTTTAATTGTAATATATAATCTATTACATATTATTATATCTATGTAAAATAGTGTGAATTAAAAAAAAACAAATTTGCTAAGACAAATAGACATACTCACTTCATAAAAAATGTAAAATAAAATAAAAATAGTACTGTACAGATAGAGTGAGAGAAAAACAAAAGCGATGTCCGAGTAGTTGTGTCTCGACAACCGAAGTTATAAAGCGGCACTGAACACTAATTAAGTAACATAAAGAGCAGTTGAAATCGCTACCACTTGTAATATGCGTTATGAGAGTTTGAGGCGAAATCATTATTGTAACTAAACAACATTAGAACAATTCAAAATATTCTTAATTATTAATTATAAACTGTATGTACAAATATCGATTTCGAAACTTAAAATATATGTAGAAAGGATCACATTTCTACCAATCAGTGTATACTGAACACTGAGTATTTTTGTTGACTGTAAATTATTGTTTATTCTTAAATGTTATAAAATATTATTCCATTTATGACTTACCGTTTTAATGATTTAAATGACTGCTAATCATCATATGACTTACTACATCGAAAAAATGTAAATGCTCATTTGCCAAGTTTCACAGTACCTACTACTTAAATGTAATGTACATATTTTTATAAAATAGTCTTAACTGAAAAGGTTTTTAATTTTATTATTATAAAAAAACAGTTAATTTATTAAACTTTGCTTCGTAAACTGACAGGAACTCGTATAAAAAACGTTACAGAATGAATTGGTCATAAAAACGTTAGGATTGTTACATATCAAAGAAATATACTTGATATAACTTATTTTTTTTTATTTAAAGGATCTTGTGTAATCAAACAAAAAACACATTGCCACTATCGTTTATCAATTTCAAGATTAAGTTTCCATAAACAATTTTATTTGAATGAAATTACATAAATATTGGTGACCAAAAATTGTGTTCAGAAGTTAGCGGTTGGTATCAACACAAGTATCATTCAGTATATACATGTAATGAATATGGCGTACAGCCTACAAGTGAGTGTATAGGTTAGGAGTACCACATGAGTCTCCCGGAGTGCGAGAGCCGCACCCTGGCGGTGGCGACGAGGCGAAGGGCGCGAGCGTACGCGCGGTGTTCTGCAGTATGGATGCGACTCGTCAGAGATTCCACCGTGTCCCGCGCTGCCACAGGGACACGCTCCTGTAGGATAACCGGACCCGTGTCCATGCCCTCCTATAATATCACAATCGCGTTTTAATACTCACTGCTATTAATTTGATTAGTCGATTATCGACTAAATTCACTTACTAATGATTATACATATATGATTTCTAAAATACACAAAAAAAAACGTGATTTTCTTATTTAAATTAAACAAGCAGTAGCAAGAACCTGACTGAAGTCGGAAAAAGCTGAACAGCAGTCTGGTAAACAAATTAAAATAGTATTTTTTCTCCAACTGTAAGGACTTTAAAGAAAAAAAGAAAGAGAACTCAAAAGAAACTGAGGGATATAGAAATAGCTATAACAGCTCACTAATGAAAACAATCAAATTTTCTACACATACATACATTAAGTTTAAAGTACACCACATACAACCAATTACGAATATAGACTTACAAGTCACTGAAATATAATAAACAAAGTAATACTCACATCAACGAAATGTACTGTACAACCACTTTCCCTGTCGCCGGCATCCAAACATTGCTTCTGTGCATTGAGTCCTGGATGTCTAGGCAATAACGAAGGATGTATGTTCAACAGCCTACCGTACCACCTACAAATATAAAAACATAATTAATAATACCGAATCATTATAACAGGCCTTCAGCTTGACAGTTCTGTAATTCAGTACAGAAATGTGTTGTCTAATATATTGTATAACGTGCATTTGACTATTTCCAATCTTCTTCTTCTTTATATAACAAGATAGAAATGATAAGGAAGGAAAGTCAGGGTCGCATACTTAAAACCTGCAGTGGCTGGTATCGATAAAGTCCGAGCTCTCTAACCATAAACAAAAATCAAAAGAAATGATACTAACTTTTTAACAAACTCGGAAGATAGGATCCTCATGTATCCCGCTAGACACACGATGTCTATCTTGTGTGCCTCGAGAGCGTCACTCACGGCGCGGTCGAACTCCTCCCGAGATGTGTACTCCTTATAATTGAATACCTTATAAAACAATAACAAAATAACAATTCATAAAATCGACATTATTATATAATATGACTATATTAAGACATTTTAAAATATAGTAGGGGCACACAATACGGATTTTTAAATTGCATGCCTCGTGTAGAGGCAAAACATGTGTCAAAGTGTTACTTAATATAGCGTGGTAGAGCCATGCTTAGGCACGAATGGGCCGGCTCGACCGCTGCGATACTACGGCCGCACAGAAAACCGGTTGTGAAGTAACGCTTGCGTTGCATTTCCCCGAAATTAGTGAGGGTTTCCGTAGGCCCAACTCCCCCTCCCCTTTCCACTCGTCTCATCCCCCTCTACTTTTTCCCATCTCCTCAACCCCCTGTTCTTTCCCCTCAATGCATACCCCCTTTCCTCATTACCCTCAAAGGCGGGCTGCGCACTTATGACTCTTGAGTTACAGGTGTCTATGGACGGCGGTTGTCACTTACCATCAGGTGACCCGACTGCTCGTCTGTCCCCCTAGAGTATAAAAAAGAAATGGAATGTTACAAACCAGTGTGGGTATGCCAGCCTTCTCAGCTCTTTGTAGCGCGTAGGCGTCCTTCTTGTTGCTGATGACGAGCGCTATTTCCGCGCACATGCACTGCGCAGGATCTCGCGTCGTGTCTATAAGCGCCTGCAGGTTGCTACCGTTGCCTGATACCAACACTGCCACCTGACACAATAACAAACAATTCGGGTTACTTTACATTTCATACGATATGATGAATATTATTATTTAAATATAATTAAATGTAAATTAAAAATGTATTGTGTACATAGTAGTATTGAACAATATGATACTCAAGTGTCTAAAATATAATGTTATAATAAATAATGTCATTATACTGTATTGGGAATCCCTGTAATAACTGAAGTATGTAAATATATATATATATGTTTAAATGCAAGAAATCAATCTTGCATCTATTTTTGCCACCTAATCTCTTCACGTATCGTAAAAGGCGAATAAGGAATCAGATCGTTATTTATTAGACAATTTATATACAGTTTGGCCGGTAGATGGATTGAATCCTGTCACGTTAGTGGTACTATATTCTTATTTGCAATATGTGGTTGTTTAGTACACCTCTGCCTAATCCTTAAAGGATACGGGTGTGAGTAATATAGAATAGATGTAAGAAAGCAATATTGCATCTACTTAGCTAGATGCACAATAGATATTGCTTACCTTTTTTGTAGGCATTAGTGGCATTCTTCTAGTGAAGTCCAGAGCTGAGGCGAAGTTGTCGACTATAACTCTGGGGCCTGTCGGGGGACGAGCTTGTATCGAACCGATCACCATGGCGCCGAATGAACGAGTAATATTCATTACCTGTGATCAGATGAATGACTGAATGAATATATGACCGAATGAATCGTAATCTCCGGCTGCTGCAATTTCATTGAAACGTCAGGAAAGTGAAGTCATCGTATATTATGAGAATTATTGCGTTTACAAAAAAAATTGCTCTATGACTATTTCCGATACATATGTACATACACAAGAATATTAACTTTCCAAAATCAAATTCATTTATTTCATTTAGGTATTAAAGTACAATAGATAAAAATAAAATTTGGTAAAAAAAATTAAGTGACAATATTAAAGTGATTATTACACATCCTTGTCTTTCTTTATTTCTCTTTTTTTTAACCACTACTGCTGTAGGAATAATTCCTGTGTCAACAGAGAACAAAGAACACCCAGACTCGGGACAGCTATTTGTGGATTACACAAATTTTTGTCACGTCCAGGAGTCAAACCTACGACCTCTGGGACAGCAGGCAATGTCACTAACCACTAAACAAACTGGCTATAAGGGGCTTTCTTATCAATATATATGATATATAAATGTGTGTATAATACTCCCCTCTCCCTCTTAATTTAAAAAGCTTAGTTATAGCAGGGCACCCCCCTAAACTTAAGTTAACCAGTTGATTCGAGAATATCTAGGCTCAATAAATTAAACCACAACTCCTATTCAGCTACACTCACTTCAGCCTGATCTTCTGGAGCTACGATGAGCACCATGCCGATGCCGCAATTGAAGGTCCTCAGCATCTCGTCGTCTTGTACGGAACCAGCGTCTGCTATCCACGGGAATACCTGCCACAGAAAATATACGTAGAGTATTCATTTCATATACTAGTATACATATGTATCATGCATATGCGGCGCTCCGCACATTCTTGTTTGTCACGACATGTAAAGCGGATCTGTAAAGCCGGTGATTTTAAAATTCCGAAAGTGGGGTGAGGTAATTTATTTTGTGTTTATGGTATGGTTGTGTTAATTCCTGAAGGTCGTGTCCATGAACGTGTTATTTATGTCAGTTAGATCTTTCCAAAATCAATAAAAATAAAAATCGTTTATTTCAACTGAACCAATCATAGGTATTTTTGAATTATCAAGAGAGGAAGTCGGTCAGACTAAGTCATGAAGCTAGTTGCCTGTTCCAATACGTAGAACTTACGGAGAGGAAAAAGCAAGAAACTCTTAGGACACTCTTTTTCAAATATGTTACATTAGTTGCTTGTAACAGTTCATAAGTGCACATTAACCAAAATAAGCTACATATGCGAGGAGTAAAATAAGCTACATAATAAATAATGCAATACATCTTTCTAAAATAACGTTTATGGTAATTACTATTCTACGTTAAGTAATAGCTCTGATCTCAGCTTTAATTACCCTTCTACTTGTTATCGTGAGACTAGTTAGATGTTTACATTAGAGTCTTTATACACGGTCTCGAGATCTGTTTTCTTTCACCACATTTGTATGTTATTATTTACAAGTATGTGTTTTAAGGAACTGTTCAAAGAAGCAAAATTATAAAAAAAAGCCGACTGCCTCATTAAGGTTATCTCGAAATGTGATATCCTATCTCTCTTAAGCTCACATATTAAATTCCATCAAGTCGTCTCGGATGTAGGATGTGACAAAGAAAACATATATATCCACATACACTCGCATAACATAATCTTCCTTTTCACGCAGTTGGCCCGTAAAAATCTGCCTTCTAGTTTTTATTTTTTCTTTTTATTTAGATAAGACAACTCCCGCATTAGGAATAATTCCTGTGTCCCTTAAAACATTCAACCAACGGACACAAAGAACACCCAGACTCGGGACAACTATTTGTGGATCACACAAATTTTTGTTCCGTGTGGGAATCGAACCCACGACCTCCGGTTCAGCAGTCAGAGTCGTGTAAACCAGGTACTTTAGTATGTGCACGTATACGTACGGGGTGCACGTGCCACCAGTGCGCGTTGAGGCGGGCGCGCACGTTGTCAGGGATGACACGCGGAATGTTGTCGAGCAGACCGCCACCTGTCACGTGCGCCACGGCCTTCACGCGACCATCGCGCAAAGCCGGCAACACGCTCTTCACGTAGATGCGCGTCGGCTTTATTAGTTCCTCGCCTGGAATACGTGATGCTACAGTTGGTACTGATGTAAAAGGCTAACCTTATCTCAACTACAACTTATTTAAAACATTTAGTCTTCAAGGCTAAGTGTTTTAAATAAGTTGTAGTTAAGAAACGGAATTTTTTGTATTTTTGCAAAAAAAATATAATGATAAAGGGTACAACAACTTACGTAAAGGGCTGGGACTCCCCAGCACCAGTCACTTCAAGCTATAAGTATGCAACCCTTACTTACTTGAACTATTGCTTATACTATTCAATCATTCTGTATCGTAGGCAATCTCGTTTTGATTATCCCTTCCTATCGTCCCTTTGCTGTAAATAGTCAAGTAATTAGATGTGGGTACCCATAAAATGGGGGTACTCAATTTTCACATCTGATTACCAATAAAATCCAGGTGACGGCAATGGACTGGACGGTTGGAACCACCGTACCAACTTACCAAGTGTAAGTCCTTCTTTACTGAAAGGCGCTTTATCATTGAGTGTAAGTCCTAGCTTCTTCATCAGTTTGTGGATGAGGCTGAACCCGTTGCTGTGAACACCGTTGGATGGGAGACCAATAATTATATCACCGACCTGTTGGATAACGAAGTACAACTTTATTTATACAGGTATGTATGTATACTTAATAAAAAAAAGTTTAATTCAAGTTGGACTCGTGTTGACACCTTGTCTATGTTTCAAAGAGATAAAATTCAATCATCAGCTGGTATTATATGCAGACTTGAGTTTCATTTAAGTTTAATTTACATTTTGAATTAAGTGACTACATTATTAGAAGACAATGGCTCAGTTAAATCTTAGTTATCTAATGGTTCTAAGGAATCCTAAATTAATATTCAAATATTGGAGTCTTTTTTTATTTATTTATTAAAACTTCATGCACATAATGTACAAAGATGGACATAATCATAATGCCTGAGGCACTCTCTGCTAATCAGTTTTGGGGTGTTGCAACAATAAAAAGTGGTAGGCCATGGTGTGGCCTCTTGCAAAAAGGGCGACCATAGGCTGCATGATTCCTGGTAGCATCCCTCCTAGAGTATACCAAGAACCCTTGCAAAATGCCCATTTATTCCGTTCGAATCGGACAAACGACTTCTCCGTCAGTTCCAGTAAGGTGATGACCGTAGCGGTTTCCACAAAAAAAAAAGTGGTAGATACTATTTTTTTTTATAAAGTTTGAAAACACCGATCATGAACTAAATACTTGGCATACACATTATTACAAACGTAAAACGATTGAAGTTGGACTCTTCATGAGGAGATTTTTCATATAATGTTTTCATTTAATAACATAGAAAACATGTACAACTTACCGCAATGTCGTTAATCTTGGGCAGAATGTGTGACCTCTCAACAACACCGAGCGCAAATCCGGCGATGTCGTACACTCCCGGCTCGTACATGCCCGGCATCTCCGCCGTCTCACCGCCTGACATACACACATATCCACTATCACTAACAGAGGCAAGAAGGATTTAAATATGATAACCTGTGAAGGATTGAGGAATTCATTCATTCATTTCATTCAAAAAAATGGATTGGGTGAATGGAGCTATTATCTGAGTTATCATGTTTTTTTAGTCTATACGAAATTTTTCATTTATCTATGAAAAAAATGTCAATTTTGTATGAAGCACTACATACGCGCCCATGTGACCGAAGGGGAAATCAGAGGCATCTCAAGCGACCAAATTTTGCCAACACCCAAACCAGAACAATTTTTTATATGCTTGTTGGTCTAGTGGTTGTTTGTTGAACTTGTTGAACCTGAGGTCGTGGGTTCGATTTTCACACGGGAAAAAAATGGTGTGATCAGCAAATAATTGCCCCGAGTCTGGGTGTTCTGTGTGTCGGTTGAATAAATGACTGTAAAGCCACTCGCGACACAGGAATTATTCCTAATGCAGGAGTTGTCTTCTTAAAAAAAACTATTATGTACTGTTTTAACATGTTTTAAGTTGAGATAGAGTGTTACCTATAAGAGCTGCGGAGGACTGTCGGCAGCCTTCAGCGACTCCCGAGACGACGTTCCTGGCGACGTTGACGTTGAGCGCGCCGCACGCGAAGTAGTCGAGGAACGTGAGGGGGGCGGCTCCGTTGCACAGGATGTCGTTGACGCACATGGCCACCAGGTCGATTCCGATGGTGCCATGCTGGTTGATCTTCTGCGCTATCTTTAACTTCGTGCCCACGCCGTCCGCTGCCAGGACTAGCACCGGATCCTGAAGACAATATCTTGGAGTTATATCTTGAATAGCGGCACGGTTAAACATATTTGTATGGAAAGGGGGAGTTGGGCCTCCGGGAACCTCACTAATTTCGTAAATAATACCTTGTAGTCTTCCTCCACGGCCTTCAGTTGGAAGCATCCACCAAATCCACCCAATCCGCCCAGCACACCCGAACGAGACGTTGTCCTATTACAACATATAATAAAAACATTAACTTCTTCTGTTCTTTTGTGTCGCGGGGGCTTCACAAACATTCAATTAACGGACACAAACAACACCCAGAGTCAGGACAATTATTTGTGGTGTGGGAATCGAATCCACGACCTCCGGTTCAGCAATCCGGGTATCTAACCACTAAACCAACAGGCCAGTCAGGAATTTAAAATGTTAAATAAAGCGTATGATCAAAACCAGCTTTATTATTATCAAGTATTCTTTGTTGACGAACTGCGCTCACCCGTATACACATTCTTTCTTTCCAGCTTTTGAATGCAAATTCGCTGGCATGAATATATTTTTTATCCTTTTAATTTTTATTTATTTTTTTGCTTAGAAACCAACTCTGTATTAGGATACGACAAAAGACGAATGATTTAATTGGTCATTTTGTTATAATTTTAGTGAGACTTACGAACGGCATTGCATTTTTCATAGATAAGATAACATATATTTTTCAAAAAAAGTAACCTAATATTTTTTAAGTTCTTTGCCAACGGACGGAAATATTTCATAAACTGTATTTAATACATATACATTACAAACGGTTTTTTTTTTTCTTGTGTAAGTAAGTATAAATACACAATATTCATATGAAAAGACGTTTAAAAGTGTGGTCATAGTCATCTTCATATACTTTTAATACAATATTTTGGAAAAATGTGTTTGTTTATCGTGTTATTTAGTAAATTTGGAGTTGTACATGTAAGAATGGTGTAAACACATATTTATATTCATTTTCTATGTCGCCTGGCAGTTCTGAGTATGTCAGCCCTAGAAGTCCTACCAATGGTGGCGTATGTGTCGAGTCGTTCGGCTCCTTTTGATATAGTTGAGATTGATGATGGCTGGCGCGAGCGTCATGCCCGCGAACGAGTGCCGTTGATCGGGGCTGGTGATCTCCGGACATTACTTAACATATATGTTCTGTTCTTTTCCATAGGATCTATGTATTGGAACAGGCAGCTTCACGACTGACTTAGACTGACTGACTCCCTATCTTGACAATTCAAAAATACCTGTGATTGCTTTTAATTGCAATAAATGATTTTTTTATTTTGATTAGTTAAGTCAGTTTGAGAAATTGTTCCTATTAGCATGCTTTTAGCTGAATATATGTAACATCAAGCACAATAAGTAATTTATATACAACTAGCTTCTAACCGCAGCTTCGCTCGCATTGAAACCCTTAAATATAGATAGCGTTGAACTTGTTAGATTTTAATATTTTTTTTACCATAAAAGTATCCTATGTCCTTCCTAATGACTTCATAACCTTTGTGAATATGTGTACAAAGTTTCATGATAATCGGTTGAGTAGTTTCGGCGTGAAAGCCGTAACAAACAAACTTACATTAACATTTACAATATTAGTAGGGATTATATTAAATATAGGTAGAGTAGGGATTACCTAGCCAAAGGTTTGATCATAGAGACGAGCGAGTCTCCGGCCTCGATGTCTACGCCGCTGTCCTTGTACGAGAGCGACTTCAGCGGGATCTCGCGGTCCGCGCTCACGTACGGCGACGTCAGACTCTCCATCGCCTCCTTGAACTTCTCCACCACCACTTGGTGACCACCTGTTGACGAAAGTAAAGTACTTGTAATACAGTGACTCAAAATAAAGAAAGAGGATATTCTATTATATCATACTATTATAGATTTTCAAATAATGCTCATTGATACCCTTCTAACCAAGTCAGGATATGATGATGGAATTTTATGGTCATATATTTGGTTTGGTAAGATATAAACGGTATAAATTAATAAAAGCCATTATTATTATTACTTATTAAAGGGGACAGACGGGTCAACTGATGGTAAGTGACGACCACCATATGCCTATGCAACTCAAGGGGGAATGGGGGGAAGAGCAGTGGGAGAATTATGGGATGGGATTGAGGAAAAGGGAAGTTGGACTCCGGTACCCTCACTCACTTAGCAATACAACTCTTTTGCTAACGTTATCACTAAACGTTATATATAAGAACCCTTCCACATTCTTCAAATTTGAAGACAATTCAAATAATACCTCATATATGAAAATCCATCAAGTCGTCAAAATGTAATACATTCATCTTTATAAAAATTCAGGGATCATCCAGTAACAACGACAAAAGAAAATCTCAAACACGTAACTTTTAATTACATACATACCTTCTCTACCAATATTCTCGACGGTGCCGACGACAGCGATCTCCCCATCAACAGTGCTCAAGAACTCGTTGAGACAGACCGGGTCTACGATCACTATCATACCAACACCGCAATTGAATGTTCGGAGCATTTCGAAGTCTGACACCATGCCTGTTGACAAACAAACCAATATTAGTAATTTCACTGTAAAGTTAGTGGCAGTTACGAAAGGCAGTTCCCAAAACAAGTATATGAAACTATAACAATGATTAGAAATTGTCTAAATAATAGACAATTTGTAATCATTGATGAGCAATTTTATGAAAAAAATAAAATTGAAAGCTAAGATAACTTTCCGTTCATTCGAATTTCTAATATTTTTTTTTTTGAAGATGAAAGCTATTCAAGTTAGTTTAAGTCCTCTTCTGTGATGAACTTCAAATTCACTATGATGAACTCTTAAAGTCTGAAAGCGTTACTCACAACCCAGCAATTACATATATAATTACAGTTATTTAATAGACTTACCTTTAGCCTGCAGCCATCCGAAGACAGGTTTAATGCTGAACTTAGTTGCGTCAATTCTAACGCGGATGCCGGGCGGCAGGATCCTGGGAATGTTCTCAAGCAGGCCACCACCTGTGATGTGAGCTAAACCCTTCACCAGGTCCTTCTTGATGGCAGGCATCAGGTCTTTAACATAGATGCCGGTAGGAGCGAGGAACTCTTCGCCGAAGGACTTGTTTGTTGTACTGAAGGGAGCTGGCTCTGTGTACCTGGAAGTATTATCAGATATTAATGTGAAACTTATGTATTGTAAAAGCAGTTTAAACATTAACAAATTGAGTTATTTAGAGAATATTTGTATGTATGGATGTTTTTAGGTTTTATTTCAATTGAGCCTATTTACACTTCATTACGTAGCGTAGGAGAGTCGCTATTTGTTTCTTTTGTAGCAGTTATTGTGCACATTGGGTGAAAATATGTTCTTTTTTTATTTCTTTTTAAAAAAATAAAGACAAGTCTAGGAATAATTCTTGTATCGAGGGGGACTTTACAAACATTCAAACAACTGACACAAAGAACACAGACTCAGAACAACATTTTATTTATTTATTTATTTATTTAAAACTCTTCCTGCATAATACAACGCACGAGGCGGACTTAATGCCACATGGCATTATCTACCAGCCAACCTTTGGGTGGTTCAGTGAGGGACATGGCAGGTGTATAAAGATGAAATATTAAGAAACAAAAAAAAAACATTATATTCACATACAAATGAACAAATATATACAAATATTCTATATAAATACAATATACATACATTTATATACATACACATAAATACAATACATAGATACAAACTTTAGTTATAGTTTTAGTCATGGGGGGGGTATCTCAGTCAACTGTCTCAAATAGAATTCACGGACTTTAACTTTAAACGTGTCGCGGTTGGTGGTCATCCTAATCTCAGGAGGGAGCGCATTCCAAAATAAAATGGATTGGACAGCAAAAGAAGAATGAACGAGAGAGGAGGTGTGAGTAGGGCATAGGAGTAACAAATTATTTGTGGAGCGGAGATCTCTGTCATGGTTAGCACCTAGAAGACTAAGCTGTGAGGTAAGATAATTGGGGGCTGTGGGGATATGGAGAAGAGAAAAAAGAGTAGTTAAGGCACGAAGGCTGCGACGCTGACGTATAGGTAACCACGACAGTTGGGTACGATAAGTAGACACATGATCGTACTTACGAAGATTGAAAATGAACCGAATGCAATTATTGAGAAGTCGGTCGAGTTTGTTGAGCAGATCTGCATTCAGGTCGAGGTAGCATACATCTCCATAATCAATGATTGGAAAGATTAGTGCCTGTACAAGCATCAACTTGATGCTGGTAGGGAGGAGGTTCTTAAGTCGATAGAGTGATCTCAAGGTCCCAATGACTTTCTGACTGACGTTCGCTATTTGAGGTTGCCATGTTAGAGTGGAATCAATAAACAGGCCGAGGTCTTTGACAGAAGAGTTGATAGGCAAAATGGAGCCGTTATAAATAACTGCTGGCAGTGTTGACTTGTCAATTCTGCTGACCATTCGCTGACTACCTATAATTATTGCCTGGCACTTGGAGGGATTAACACTGACGCCAAAACGCTCGGACCAGTCTTTAATGGCCTCTAAATCGATATTCACATTGTTAATCGCTTCCGCCAAATTATCTACTTTAGCCTGAGAATAAACTTGAAGATCATCTGCATACAAATGATACGCACACTGAAGATCAAGCGTAATGAGATTGATAAACATCGAAAATAATAGAGGAGAAAGAATGCCACCTTGTGGAACGCCAGTATTCAGATCACACCAACTAGATGATGATTCCTCTATTCGTACTGACTGTTGACGTCCACGAAGATAAGATGAAAGCCATTCCAGAGCTTCGGGGGAGACCATATAATGAGTGAGGATAGATGCTAGGATATCATGGTTGACAGTATTGAACGCGTTTGAGAAATCGATGAGGACTAAAACGGTTAGTTTTGCGTCCTCTATGCCACTCCTTATATCACTAGTCATTTTAAGCATAGCAGTCACGGTGCTATGCCCAGGTCTGAATCCCGATTGATAAGGACTAAGGATATTATTTTGATGGGTAAAGTTGGAAAGTTGCTTGTGAGCGCAGGCCTCAAGTACTTTGGATAGGAAGGGGAGGATTGATTTGGGTCGGTAATGATTTGGAAGGGAAGGATTGGGAATCTTTGGGAGGGGGCGAATGTAAGCCTTGCGCCATTCGGCTGGAAATAGTCCGGAGTGAAGGGAGAAATTAACTATATGGGAAATGGCTTCGGAAAGCTGGTCTAAAATCGTGACTATCATAAATCGACTTATGTTATCACAACCCACAGCTTTTGTTTTTATGGAAATAATGGACTTTTTAATGTCATCCGAGGCAACTGGAGAAAAACAGAAAGGTTTGATCTTACGCCGAGGAAGCCCTGAGATATAAGTAAGTGTTTGACTTTTGGTATTTGACGGCATTGTGGGACATGTGATGAAATAACTGTTCATGTCGTCCAATCCTGAAGTCATCGATATACTAGGCTGCAGAACCTTACCAACACCCAAGGTCCTAAGATATTTCCAAATATCGGCAGGGGAGGAATTAGAAATGTTTGTAAGAACGTGGTGGCGTTTAGCGTTACGTATTATTTGATTGCATCTATTTCTTGCCGTTTTGTAGATGGTCCAGTTGTCCTCACAACGGTTTCTTCTAAATTTGTGAAAAGTACGATCCCTACGGCGCATCGCTAAACGAATCTTACTCGTTAGCCAAGGTGCAGGCGGATGCTTTACCTTAACTTTTTTGAGAGGTGCATGTTTATCGTATAATTTGCGAACAATATCATTGAATACCTGGACCTTGTCATCGACTGTAAGAGCCAGCTCTAGAGGTTCCCAATCAATAACAGTAGCGTCAAGACGCAATTCTGCTACATTCATATTTGCGAAACAACGCCTAAGGAGCACTTTCGCCTTGGGTCTCGGGGTTTTTAGGATATAGGATAGGAAGATAAGGTCGTGGTGAGAGAGGCCCGGAGCAGGATGTTGGCCATAAGAGGAAACGAGGGAGGGACATGACGTGAGAATTAAGTCTAACCAAGTATCGTGTCCAGCATTGTTGTGGTGCGTTGCTTGGAGAGGTATGACATGTAAATTGGTAGACTCAATTATATTAAGGAATTTACGGGTTCGAGGGTTGGTGGATTGAAGGAGATCGGTATTAAAATCCCCCATAATTATGTGATGTGCATACTCAGACCCTAAAGATTCCAAAACTAATTCCAAATCAGTGAAGTAATCGACAGTGGGGGGGCAGTAAACCACCCCTAAAATAGTTTTCGCTCCTCTGACGCAAACCTCAAGAAATAAATATTCAGCTGAAACGTTAGAGCTAGGGGAAGAAGTAGTAACAACTTTGTAATTAAAATCGCTACGTAAGTAGATAGCAACTCCCCCGCCTCTGCGAGCAATTCGATCGTTTCTGATGAGTATAAATCCTGGAAGAGAGTAAGAAGTAGATAAAAGTTGAGGTTTGAGCCAACTCTCTGAGACCAGTATAGCGTGAACGTTAGTGTCGCTAAATGCCTCTAGAAGGTCACTATGATGGCTGGGCACGCTTTGAGCATTCACGTGACACACGTTTAGTAACCGGTCCGATTGTGTGCTAAAAGTATTCCGAATGACTTCCCCTAATGTATCCGTAAGCGAACAAAAACTGCTATCGTCCGACGATAAACTATCATCATGAGCCGAGTGGAAAGAATCCTCAGATAATACCATATAACAAAATTATAACAGTATATTTATTAAAAATATAATTAAATATATGTATATATAAATGTACTTTATAGGAACTAAAAATAGTTTAATTAAAATTAAAATCTATAAACTATAATCTATTTTGAAATCAAGTTGCAGCTTGTAGCAGTCACTGAACCATCCGCCAGCTGCCACTGGTACTATAACATAAACAAAAAGAAACGAGCAATACAACAAACTTAATTTGGACACAAAAACAAATTAAGATAACAGAAAGAGAGGTAAGAGTAAAACGAAGTAAAGTTACACATGCTTAAAATACTGATTCGGAACGTAACTTAGAAAGGTGACAGTTCATTCCAAGATTATTAGTACAGACGTCACAAAAATTAAAGTTATAAGATGTAATAAACAAAATATTGAAGTTACTTTAGAAAGTGAATAAGTTGCGGGTAATGCAATGTTTTGTTACTCTCGAGGGAGTATATTTAATAGATCCTACAAGATAACAGAATGAACCTTTAACTGCATGTCGTTGTGTGTAAACACAGGCTGTTAATGTCAATGGAGATTTACATTACTTTCGACGCGACGACGCTTTGCCAGCACCCGCTGACTTGGCCGTGGAAGTGGAAGAAACATCCTTTGGGTACTTCACTATCAGTTCGTCCAGCTGATCTATGCACGATAACTTGTGTCGACTTCCATCCGGTGCCCGAATCGTGATAACGCCGTCTTGTGTCCAACACGATCGCATACCAAAGTGAAGACGTGCTTTAGCGAAGGTCGCCTACCTCGGCTTAGTCAAAAACTCTTTCACCGTGAAGGAGGACCCCTTCAGTTTGGTTTTTGCTTTCCAAACCACAGACCTAGTACACAGGTTCGAGAAACGAACGAGAATGGGACGATCACGATCCTTATTTGGATTGCCCAGCCTGTGACAAGCCGTTATTGAGTGTGAAGTTGCATCAGTAATCTCCAACTTATTGTTGATGATGCTGAGAACAGACTTAGTGCAGTCTTCACTGCTAGTCTCGGGAACGCCTGATAATATTAAAGTTTTGCGACGATGCCTAGTTTCCATGGTGTCCATCATAGTGAAACATTCTGCAATCTGTCTCCGGAGCAAACTGAGCATTGTGAATATGAGTTCCCTAAATGTGCGGAACTCCTCAGCCACTTTAGCAACCGTATCCTTGCTGGGTACACTGCCCTGGATTTGGGACTCCAGTTCACTCATTCTCTTCGTAAAGCTCTCCTCAAGTTTCCTTTGTGTTGCTTCGATATCAGCCAGTTGAGACATTTTGTAATGTAAAATACTAAAATGAGGTGTTGTATTGTAAAGAACAATATAGTATGCAGTGACAAGCTGGCAGGTGGTACATTAACTATTTAAATTTATAGTGCATAAAATGTGTCACAAATAATAATTCACTTGAATTGATGTATATAACACTTAATAAACCATGAAATTATGTAAGTGCACTGATTTTTCTAATTTTAAACTGCTTTATTCTATAGAGACACAACTTTACTTTATCCACACCTACCCTTTTTTGTAGGGTTGAGGATTTCACAAAGTGTTGTCTTTTGTAAGGATCAAACCCACAACCCTGAATTTAGTGGCGACGTGACCACTTAAACCAACTTAACCTTGTGCAGTGAAATCTATTGCTACTTCGGTTCTAAGGACAAAAACCCCATTAGCTTAAATTCTGTAGCAGGTTCAACTTGTAATGTATGTACAAACCTATGTCCAGTCTCCAACATGATCTTCTGCACCAAGCTGTACCCGTTGCTGTGTACTCCAGTCGAGGGGAGCGCTAACACAACATCTCCAAACCTAATCTCTTTAGAGCGGGGTAATTGCTTCAAGTTGTCGACCACTCCCACTGCGAAGCCGGCTAAGTCGTACTTGCCGATGTCATACATTGAAGGCATTTCGGCTGTTTCACCGCCTGCAAAGAAATGAATGGTTAGGTTTGGTATAAAAAGAAAGCTGATATGTCCTGTTCAGAATTGTTAATACTATGGTGTTATGTGCTGTACAGTGCAGTAACTGAGGTATTCAGAAAATCTTCCAATAATGTATGGTGTAGCATGTGCAAAAATTTATTTAAAATATATTAATAGACGGTCCCCCGTCAGAAATAAATAAATTAATATTTTCATTTACATTTTTTTTACATTCAAATATTATATTTTGTCTTTAAAAATAAATTGAAACTTTTATTAATATTTTAATAATGCTCGCATTATAGTTTTAAACGAAGTGATTAGCGAGATTTTTTTTTATAGACAGACGAACAGGTGGGTCACCTGATGGTAAGTGACAACCGCCGTCCATGACTGACCGCCTTTGAGGGTTATGAGGGGAGGGAAAAGGTGAGACGGAGAGTGAGGAGAGTGGAATCACAATACATGTCAGTGCCAAATTTAATCTTGATCCGTTTTCTGACGTAACAGTATCAAAAAATGCACTCTCGCACATAACAGTATCAAAAACGCAAAAGAAGCAAAATCCTACCAGGATGATACCTACCTAACAGGGCACATCCGGAAAGTCTGCAAGCATCCGCGATGCCTTTAACGATGGTAGTGGCGACGTCGACCTGAAGTCGACCGCACGCCATGTAGTCGAGGAACGCGAACGGTTCCGCGCCCGCACACAGAATGTCGTTCACGCACATTGCGACTAAATCCTGACCTAGAGTGTCGTATTTATGCATTACCTCTGCGATCTGAAATAACAAATAATTATTTATATAGCATTTAATTCTTTATTAATTGCACCGTGGGATCCTTTTATACAATTCTGCCTACCAATTATGTGATATATTAGTGAGCGTATATATATATATGTATATATGTACACATTTTTTTTTAAAAAAGACAACTCTTGCACCAGGATTAATTCCTGTGTCGCGGGGGACTTTACAAACATTCAAACAACGGACACAAAGAACACCCAGACTCAGAACAACAATTTGATGATTACACAAAGTGTTGTGGGGATTGAACCCACAACACTCGGCGCGGCAGTGTAGTGGCGAGGTGACCACTTTAACCGCTACGCCATCCGTGCAGCTATATATATATTTATGTATGTATGCAATTACACCATCACTTGCAGAATAAATAAAACCTCTTTAAAAAGTATTATCGGGTCGCACTTGTACAGGAACTACCAACCTAATGACAGAAAAACGACTCTATTTGTGGAAATCATTCCCACATAGTCAAACTATTTGTCATACTTGGAGAGCCATGCTCAGGCACGAAATGGTCAGCTCGACCCGAGTAATACCAGTAAGGCCGGAGGGTACCAGAGGCTCAGCTCCCCCTCTCCTCTTTTTTCCCCTCCCCTCATCATCCAGCCAGCGTACTTGCGACTCTTAGTTGCAGGTGTCAATGAGTGGTCACTTACCATAAGGTCTGTTCGACTGTCCCCCTACATCATTAAAAAATAAACTTGCTATAATAATTCAATTTTGTTTTTTTTTGTGTGTGAAAGAACTGCAGCTAATTGGTAAATTGTATCAGTAGCTAGAAGCTACGCAATAAACTTACACAAGTACATATGTGTATGTTGTGGCCAGATCATAGAATTGACCACTTCATGATGTGATCAAGCATCATGCACCATTTCATAAAATTGTCGTATATCATGTAATGCTATGCTAAAATTGACAATATCGTTAAAATGTCAACGTTTAATGATATGTCCATCATTTGGAGATATCATTAATTATAATCTCCATCATATTAAAAGTTTAATACAAATTTAATACAACTTCACAGCAACTTTTAATACCTATTTACAAATTATTGTTCGTTTTCAAAACAAAATAGTTATCAGCCGCCTGATCTTGTCTGACAATATCATGATGTGATCGACCATTGCATGAATTGGTAGGCCATATCAGGAAACGAACTTTCGATTCGAAAGATCGTTCGTTTCATGATTTGGCCTACCAATTCATGAAACGAACGATCTATGAACTTTGTGTCTTCTATATTTTAAAGTAATTTAGAGGATGAATGATATACTCAAGGTGTAAGTTTACAGGATGTATGTGTTTATCCATAGATTTCTCTTTTGGGCAAAGTCATTTACATTTCAGTGTTTTTACCTTTTACCAATTCTCTAAATCGAAACTTAGCAAACACAGTTATTCCGCAGCAAAAAAAATGTATGCTTTATTCTTCTGTTTAATGGAGTCACTTCCCAATTCAAAAGATTCATATTAAATTCTAAGATCAGAAATCTGCTTTACCCTTTTATTTCTCTACTTCTTTAACGTTAAGGAACTGTGATATTAGTGTGTACGATCACCTGCTTCCAATTCGCGTCTACCTACCTTAAGCTTAGTCCCAACACCATCAGTCCCCTGCACCAACACAGGATCTTTCAAGTTCGGGTCCATAGCAGACAGCTGGAACAGCCCACTGTAGCACCCCAAACGTCCTAGAACTCCTCGTCTGTGGGTGGCAGTAGCCAAGGGCTCGATTTGACGAACAAGAGACGCGGCCGCGTCGATGTCTACGCCAGATTGAAGATATGATAGGCCGTTGACCCTGGATATATGGAAATTATTTTTCATCTTTACACAGATAAACAGTATGAAATGCGGGTGAGCGAGTATTAAAACTATAAAACAAGATGAGCCAATAGTAATATAAGACTTTTTGGACGTTGACGTAATAATAAAACAAATTAATATAACTATCGAATACCTACTACTGGAAATAACGACCCCTAAAATGGGTTATATTATATATCAAACGCGTTACTGTTTTTGTGTGTGTTATTTGTTTTTGTTAGTCTGCAATTTTTTGACCTTTGGCATTGGGTCAAAGCGGACATTGAGAGACGGTAAAACAAAGCTAAAAAGTTCATTTATATATTTGGGGAGGATTCTTCATTGGTACAGGAGTTGCGTCTCAGGCGCCTCTCATTGAACGACTGACGTGTAAAGTTATATTTATATATGACAGGTTCCCTTCGGTTCGGTTCTCTAAAAGTATTAATTTTTTGCCGAGAATTAAGTATATATCGATGCACATAAGTTTCAAATAGATTAAGTTGTGACAACAATATTTATATCACATTACATATCATTATCATCACTCAGTCAGTCAGGATAACTAAGTGATATGAGTAAATATGTTTATTACGATACCTCTATACACACACGTAAAACGGAAACCGAATTACCTTGTGTCATCATTGTTCTCTGTATGTTATATTATTTACAAATATTATTTTTACAGTAAGTTTCTTACTTTTTGGTGAAAAAAAATACTTTTAATTTAGTGAATGCGCTAATATCAAATACAATGAAAAAACTCATGCTACTTCCAATGGTTCTTTTAAACATCATGAACAGGTGCTACACCATGTATGCGTGTAAAACGAGTAAATACCACGAAACTTAAGAAACCAATGAATGACTCAAGCTCATACAAATCCAACCATAACATATTAACATGCTGTGTAAGGTGCATTCGAGTGAAGAATGGGTTAAATTGAAAACAAAAAAAAACTTCACAAAAGCGTATATTTATTACCAAAACAGTTTTAAATGCAAATGATTCTTACTCATAATCCCTTATAAATGCGTGCTAAGATAAATGCAAAAGATCCATTATTGGAATGTAGTAATATACCCATATTGAGCCGGTTACATGCTGAAACAAAATGAATGCTTTCAATCTATACATTCAGGGTCCATGTCCTACACGGCATATTTACTGATTGTACTTTAAATAAATCAAAATTTGTAGATTTGGCCCAGTACTGGAGGTAGTTAAATACACATCAATTAATGATACGGAATTGCTCTACCAATAACCGGCCGAAGTGACATAATAGAATAAAAGTTCCATTAATTCATCAGTCAGCATCAACTTCATATATAAAAAATATATCCAAAATTATGTAACTTTATATAACAATGATAAAAAAAATGTGAGTTTTTTTGTAACTACTGTCATTTTAAATTTGGCAACATTGTAAGTTGATTACAAATATGTCGTTTATTTTGGTGATAAATTGTTTATAGTATAGAGGTGTTTCAGAACGATATGTTTATATTTAAGGTTCGTATAGTTGACCCGTGAATAGGAAATACAGAAATATTACTTGGAAACTGACAATTTATTCTTAAAATTTATCCATAAACTAATAAGTTGTAAGGGCTGACATTAATGAAGCCATATTGGTCTTATCAATGATGATGGTGACATACCTGTACGGGGATTTTTCAAAAATGTATGCATAAAAAAATTAAAATCTTTGAGAATTCTACGAAAATTTAATTTATATTTAACCATAACATCAAAAGTATTTCCCTAAGAATATTAGTTGTAAAGGTGTTTAAAAAGTTTTTTTTTTACAATCTAAATCGATTATTTGTCGGTGACACATAACGCTCCTAAAATTTGGTCATACCTTTATGAAACACCTGTCAATGGCCACATCAATATAAAATTTATATAAAATACATTTAACACAAACATACTTACGTAAGTTAGTTATATTTCATTCTTCACATGCAAGTATTAGTTACCACATTAATTTTCAATTAAATTCATCTCTCGTTTGTACACCGCTAGAAAACTGGACTTACTAAGTTACCGAGGCCTTCTATGTTATATTCTTAGATTGTGTGTTGTGTGGTTAATAATTCGACTTTTATGGTTAAGAGACAAAACAATAACATTACCACACTTTTGGAAAAACAAGCATAGGGCCAAATAGATATGCATGATTTATTAATATATCTATTCTATTCGCAAAATAAATTATAATTAAATATGAGATTATTTTGATGTAATAAAGGTTATTAAAAATTATTAACTCTTATTTAAATGACATGCATATTCCTCATTGACGGTAATCTGTTACCTCAGCCTTAAGCCGCTTTTAATTTCAGAGATTCGCATGCAAATGGAAATATGAAAGAGATGGCCGTACTCCGGCCGAGCCAGTCCATACGTGCCTAAGTATGGTTGTAACTTAAACCTGTTTTATTTGTCAGTCCAATATTTACTCTTATGAGCGTTCGAATAAAGTTCAATTCAATTCGTTTGTGAACTCAGGTTACAAAAGGTGTTACATTTTTAGTTAAAGTATCTCTCTATCTCTCGTCCTGCCACTAAATGGCTTTACAAATTAAATTCATGCAAACACACAAATGTACTTAACATTGAAATAGAAACATAATGTGTAATAAACATTTGAAGTGAGTACATATGATTTACTATTCCATTATTATATTACATTTTTCGGAAAAACAATAATTACAAATAGTGCAAAATGTTAATAATTACCAATACTTGTTTTTTAACTTTTTTTAATTTGAAATAAAAAAAAATCCATTACACATTTGAAAACCTATTCTTTCTATTGGAATACTTACTTGGAGAATGCTCTATGAGCGATGTCCTTCCTGTAGTGTGCTCCGGGGAAGTCGACGAGCGCAGCGGCGCGCGTGGCGGCGGCAGCGGCGGCTCGCAGCGACGCGGCGCGTGCGCATACCAGCAGCACGCGCCCTCCCCACGTCACAAGCGAGCCGTTGGCGCCGCGCGAAACGCCGCTGTGGAACACCAGCGTGCCCGGCGTTGACGCAGCCTGGCTCAGACCTGATCAACCATCACTCAAATCAATGATAAGCCTGCTGCAGTCCTAGGCATCCCTCATCAATTGCCTCTCCCAATATGCGGCAGTCGATCCCACCCATACCTCCCCTAAATGCCTTTTACCTCAAGCTTATGAAAATCACTTCTCTTGCTCTAGCAACGGTCTTGGACTTACCGAAAAGTACCTACTCGAGTTTGAGTATCAATCAAATCAAGTCTGCACGGATGGCGTAGCGGCTTAAGTGGTCACCTCGCCACCACGCTGCCGCACCTAGTGTTGTGGGTTCGATCCCCGCACGGGACAACTCTTTGTGTAATCCTTAAATTGTTGTTCTGAGTCTGGGTGTTCTTTGTATTTGTGTTGGTTGAATGTTTGTAAGTTCCCCCGCGACACAGGAAATAATCCTAGTGCGGGAGTTGTCTTTTTAAGATAGTAGTCAATGTTTTATTATTGACGAGCCTGTTGGTTTAGTGGTTAATACCCTGACTGCTGAACCGGAGGTCGTGGGTTCGATTCCCACACGAGACAAACATTTTTGTGATCCACAAGTAGTAGTTCAGAGTCTGGGTGTCTTTTGTGTCCGTTGATTGAATGTTTGTAAAACCCCCCGCGACAGATGAATTATTCCTAATGTGGGAGTTGTCTTAAAAAAAATATATATGCGCCAGTCAATCCCAGCAATACCACCCCTGAATGCCTCCTACCTCAACCAGAAGCTTATGAAAAATCACTTTTCATGCTTTCACAACGGTCTTGGACTTACCTCCTAGTACATATTCGAGTTATGAGTATCAATCAAATTAAGTCAATATAATTTATTTTAATTAAATCAATCATAAGTATTTTTGGATTGATTGAAAGTACTACTTTCAATCACACCAAAAACACTAAGTCTGTCATGAGCATTGTTCGTTCAATACAGAGATCCAATGGAGAACAGTTTCAACTTTCAAGCTGTTTTTTTTACAAACTTATAGTAACATTGTTCATAAACGCAAAGAAAATGCGAAGATAAAGTAAAGTGTTTATTTTTTAAATGATAGCTCCCGCATAAAGAATGATTCCTGACTCGTGGGGGATTTCCCAAATCATTAGGCCACCGGACACAAAGACTATTTATGGACGACTCAAAAGTATAACAAATACCCACTAGCTAGACCAACAGATCAGGCCACTCAGGCCATTTAAAATCACTACTTTTAGTAGAGATCTCAGACTTCCTAGTAAAAGACAGTTCGAATTAAAGCAAATGCTACATACTTAGGCTTTATTGCTTAACCTCAACGATGCATGCCTTAAAGCAATCCTTTTTCACTTAATATACTTCCAATTTTCCTTAGAAAACAAGTTGTACGTTAAACTTTACCTTTTAGATTGAGAGGTAAAAAAGTCGCAGCCATATTTTAAAATTACAATAAAATATATAAAAAATTACCCTTAACACTTGATACCTCACATACACTGATTACATACTTTAATTTTAAAACTCAAGCCACCAATAACATTTATTAACAAAAAACTTGCTAGCGTAAATCTCACTAACCAATATAACATCGAGTAAATTAAGTTATACGATACTAGAAAAACAGGGACCCAGATCATCACCATACCTAATGAGACGAACCATACCATTTTTTTTTCTTTTATATAATTCTGTGGAGCTTACCGCTGATGACACAGCCCTTTGTAGATGTTTCAGGGTAACCTTTTGAAGCGATGACGACACCCACAGCAGAGAGTTTCGTGTTCCATGTTACCTGAATTTGTTTCAGTGTGCCGTTCACGCAAGCCTACAAAATACACAATTAAATTAAACTTTATTTTATCGTTATTTTCTTATCTTGTTCTAGTAACCGTTGGATACAACTGAATACCTCGCGGTTTTGATTGATAGTGAACATTCCTCAGTAGGTAAGCACGTAAGTTGACTGGCTGGTTGTTGGACCGCTAAGCCAAAGGTCTTTGGATGGATTCCCACCCAGGGCAAATGATTGTGTGATGAGTAAGATGATTTGTTCTGTGTGTGTGTGTGTGTGTGTGTGTGTACACCAGAACACATAAGCATATCATACCTTCATAATTTTGTAGAGATCAGACTCTAAAAGAGTCATGAGAACCTGAGTCTCTGGGTCACCGAACCGGCAATTGAACTCCAGAGTCATTGGGCCCGATTTTGTTACCATCATGCCAGCGTACAGCACACCTGGCAATATAAAAGTAAATATCAATTGAAATAGTATCATAATGTCATAAGCTCAAGGTTTTCTTTTTTTATGGTATTAGGGGACAAACGAGCAGAGTGGTCACCTGATGGTATGTGCCTACCGCCGCCCATGGACATTTGCAAGACCGCCCATTATACTACTACGTAATTGATATGTATTTCATTTAGGTACGTGTCCTATATTTGGTGTGCAATAAAGTATACTGTATCTATCGAATAGATATTTTTTTATATACCTACCAATGTAATAGATGTAAATAATTTTCTTTAATAAAAAATGTAAGTTTGTTTGTTACGCTTTCACGTCGAAACTACTCAACGGATTATCATGAAACTTTGTACACATATTCTCAAAGGTATTAGAAATGACATAGGATACCTTTTATTAAAAAAATAAGATAAGATAAACAAATATTTTGGCAGATATGATTGTTTGTCAAAAACGACATCTAGCATTCAATGCGCGCGAGTAAGGGATTCAATGAGAGCGACGCCGCAGATATAAAATTATTGACCTGAATTATTTGTAGGCATTGTTTGTAACCAATACGAAACTTTTATAGCATCTCTCTTTGGACTAATATTGTGTGTAATTTGGAGTAACATTTAGGCAATTTTTCATTTCAATCGGTTTACTCTCTAATCATTAAAAAAATATACAAAACTTTCAAGAGAAATGTATGTACCTACTTTGTGTCATTTATATTGTAAGATATTTATTTGTGCATTTTATAATAACATAATTTACACACATATCTACTACATCAGAAGACGTGGAATACATACTTAATTTATCAATAGAATTGGGAATGGTTAAAAAAACTTTAATAAAAATTTAATTAGTATAAAATCAAAAGTATTATAACGGGGACTTCATTTCAGTAAGTGTAACTACATTTCAGTACTATACATACATATGTATGTCATCACAGGCACGTGAGCGCGCCTCATGCTACTCTAAATGTAGTCATAAGTGGCTGAGACGACTTTTATATTTTATATTCTTTAGTTGCACCTGAGCCTCCCATGTACCGAGTGTCTGGACATCGCCTAGTTATTACGCAGGCCGCTTGAAGCCTGCGGGAGACGGTTTCAGGCAAACCGCTTACAAATGATCTCCGCGTGCGTAATAAGTACTTTTTTTTATATATGAACGCAAATTAAGTCGCGGGAACAGTTAGTGTCACATTAAATGTATAATATTGTATTTCAAAAAGAAGGAGTAAGAAACATCCATCCAAAACTCGCATTTATAATATATCGGTAAGTTTTTTTTTTTACACATAACTAGTATTCTTTTGTTAACCCCCCCAAGTAAGGGATGGGTTCACGACGGCAGTGTACTGGGCGGGGTTTAACCCGTAACCACTTGTTCGTAAGTCCGACGCCTCAGCCATCACGCTACCGCCGCTTAATTTTTGTTTAACAACAAAACATTTTTGTTTAACAGTTGTTGTAGCTCGCAAGTAAACCTTCCACATCCGTAACTAATAACTAAATAGAGGATAACTTTAGTTATTGTTGTTGTTTTTTAAACATTTCCGTAAAAGATGTCTAATCGTTGAAAGAATCAGTTACAAACGCAGATTCTCACGAATCATATTCGATCGATTCGTCAGCCGTTTATATAATCTAGTGTTGCTGCCAACAGTGAGACGGATATATTTCTTTATTTTTACCTGTCATACTACGTACATACATATATATACTCACGCCTGTATGCCCGAAAGGTTAGGCAGAGGCATAATTAACGCCAACATTTTGCCGATTATAATTAGTTCCCATTCACGTATTAGGGTGCAAGCCTATTGAGGCCTATCGGGCACTTTTGGGAATTAGATGGGAAAATATCGAGTATATTACACCATAGACATAGATAATATTTTATTTGTACACTAGTTTAGTTTTTTTTTTTAATAATAGAAGTGAAAACCGCCGTCCATAGACACCTGCAACTCGAGTCGTAAGTGCGCTGCCCGCATTTAAGGGGGATGAGGGATAGAGGGAGGCAGGCAGGGAGGGCGAATGAGGGGAGAGGGAAGAGGAGAGGGAAGTTGGGTCTCCGGAAGCCTCTCTGGGGAAATGCACCGCGAGCGTTACTTCATAACCGGTTTTCTGTGAGGCCGTGGAATCGCACCGGCCAGGCCGGCCCATTCGTGCTCAAGCATAGCTTTACTACTGTAAATTTATGTGTTAGAAAAATAATATACAAAGGGCGGCTTTATGGCTAAAAGCAATTTCTACCAGCAACCTTAGGATGGACCAAATGATGCGGAGAGAGGATGATGATGCTGGTGGAGTGAAATCTGAGCCCCCTAGCGTCATACTACTTCAGAAAATAAATGAGAACAACACCTAGAAACTACTGGATATGAAGGGAACCGTAGCCGTACACCTATTTGATTTAAAAAGATATTTTAGTTCATCCAGATAAGAGTAATGGCATTATAGCTATCAGAAGGACTAGTAAAAAAACATCAGCCTACAGTCAACCTACATCATGAAGCATGACGTATCTTCTCAAACCGTAAAATCCTGTATCAAACACAGTGCACACGACCAAACATGTGACCAGATATATAATGATGTAACATATGTTTTGAAATTACTATGTAACAGGGATCAAATCTCAGAAAATACGACTAATATCTACTACGGAACGCCTTGGCAACTGCAAAACAGTCAAACAAACAAACGCAATACTGAAAACAGTTGCTATAATTTACCTACAAATAAAAATTTACCTCATCTGCGTAACAACAAGGCTTATTATCGCGAGATGATTTTATTTTATTGTTCGCTTGGTATTATCGTGCGCTTGCTGTTATAAACAATGATGGGTCAGATGTCACCGATAGACGTAATACTACGATTGGCTTCAGTAATGACGTCAGGTGATTGCTTTTTAAATTGTTTGTCTGTGTGTGAGATATCTCACTTTTTTTCATCAGATATTTCAAGCAATTGAACTGATACTACTAACTAAATACTTAAGAATATCAAAGCACGTGTCCAACAAAACCAAATCAAGTCTTAGAATTGGTATAACTACATATTATTAATGATAACATCAATCATATATAGATTTATTCATATATTAATATGTTCGAGTTCTTAGTGATCGTGATTGCTAAGCCAGGGTTCCATTACCATACGAGTCAAAAATTTATGTGAACCAGAAATGGTTGTGCCAAGTCTATGTGGTTTTTGTGCCCGTTCCTTATGACAAACATTGTCAAGTCTCGGAAGTTGTTTTTTTTATACTATAGGGGGACAGACGAACAGACGGGTCACCTGATGGTAAGTGAGACCGCCGTCCATAGACACTTGCAACTCAAGAGTCGCAAGTGCGATGCCCGCCTTTGAGGGTAATGAGGGATGGGGGGATGCAGGGAGCGGAAAGAAGAGAGGAGGGATGAGGAGATGGGAAAGAGGAGAAAGGAGATGATGGGGAGGGGGAATTGGGCCTCCGGACACCTCACTCAATTCGGGGAAATGCAACGCAAGCGTTACTTCACAACGGTTTTCATTCGTGCCTAAGCTTGGCTCATGATAACTGATATAAAAATCAGTAATTTGTTTTGCTTTTAGTTCATTAAAATGAATGCTAAGTCATATCTGCAATCAAAACTTTAAAATTCATAACAATAATTTTATCAGGAAACCTACGATAGGCCTCTGGGACCCGACATAAGAATATTATTATGGTTCCTGTAAAAGTTAGAAGACCTGACTCACAATAAGTTTTAAAACATATTTAAATAAATCAGTACAAGAAATATATTGTTAAAATAAAATTTCAGACCCTGCATAGAAACCTCACACTCTCATTACCTTTGGATGTATTGATAAGGTAGGCGGTGCTGTGCAATCTTGGCTTTATTTCTGATCAAATAGATAGTTTTTTTTCCCGCTTTTGAGGGTGATGAGGGGAGGGGACAGAGGAGAGGGGAAGTTGGGCCTCCGGTACCCACTTATGCTACAATACAATGCACGCGTTGTTTGTCTACCTAAGCATGGACCTCACACGGTAAGCTGTTAAGCTTCCATACTAAAACTTCAATAGTTCCTTAATTAAGTAATGGTGCTGGTTCAGGTACAACACCCTGGCTTCTACAAGCTACTTAGTCCAGTCAGTAGTCTCAGTCTTAGTCGTTAATTAATCCAATGCTTACGGTATCAATTGGTTCAAGTTCCTTTCAATATTCATTTCACTACTACAAATCTCACTTTCTCTTTGCTTTTCCGCCTTAAAACGACTACATATCGAGCGAGGGTTGACCTCAGGCATGCTGCGGCCATAGACAAAACTAGTTAAAACTACCACACACTACAAATAATTTTGGGACAAGGGTAGGAAGGTGATGAGAAGTAAAATTAAACTGCAGAGAACGGCTAGTTATACAAACATTGATGCAGTGATGAATGTATGCAAGAAGAAAGCTCTAGATCAATCCACAAGAGACGTATGATTCATATAACGTGTAAGTACTTAATTAGAACAACATCTCAACGCTTCTATACCACTTATCGTACAGATGCAGGAGTCAAAAGAATTCACTGTAATACGTCTATAAATTACACTATCTAATGTGACCTTTCATTACTTAGGGCGTCTGTACCTACATGTTTTAATAAACGCTGTATCAGGATTACATTTTGTGACCATTATATTGTACAGGATGTTTCAAAAAGGTGAGCTCATATTTAAGGGCTTTATAGTAGACCCATTGAATAACATAAAGCGATGAACAATATAGGAAAATTATAATTCTTTTTCTATTCTTTTTGTTTTTTCTTCTTTCTATTTCTAATTATAAAAAATATTCTATTTTGAAACTAACAATTAGACTAATATAACTTAATAAAAATAAATAGTCTTTCGTTGGTTTCTTTAAAAAAGCTAGCTGATAGCATCAGATCGGATGGAAAAAGCTTTTGTTTTGGATAAAGTTACTTATACAGGCAAAATATAGCCAGTGCTATATATTTATCCTAAAAGTATACAACCCTGACATACTTGAGCTATTGCTATACTCCCCAATCCATCTGTAGAAACAATATCCCTTTCCCTGCCTTGCCTGCAAACACACTCAAATTTTCCCATCTTATTCCCAAAAGTACCCGGCTACAGGCTTGTATTATCAGCTTATACTTGTGTTACATGGTAATAAATTATTATCGAAAAAATGGCACACAATCAGGTGTGAATGTATGTACATGCATGCATAGGATACAAAATATCACGGTACTACACTACCACAACAACGCTTAGGAGAAGAATAGAGACCGTAACGCTGTTGAAACTGAGAGGAAAAGCCAGCACTTAATAAAATTCTACGTAACTGAGACGCATGTAAATAAGTTTCAGTTAAGAATTATAAAAGATGTTGCTTTTATTGCAATATTATTATTTTTTATGCGATAGGGGACAAACGAGCAGACGGGTCACCAGATGGTAAGTCACTACCGCCGCCCATGGACACCCGCAACTCAAGAGTCAGAAGTGCGTTGCCGGCCTTTTAGGTAGGAGTACGATCTTTTCTTGAAGGTTTGAAGGTCGTATCGGTTCGGAAATACGGCAGGCGACAATTTGTTCCATAGACAATCTCCTATTCGTTCTGACAAACAAAATGTAGATAGCTAAAGAAAAGTCAAAGTGACAAGGGACGACAGTGTTTGAACACTAGTACAAGTGTTATACAAAGTACTATAAACTACAATATACAAAACGGTACACCGTATGCAGAAAAGAATGATGGTTTGATCATTTACATCTTAAGGACAACATAAATATATGTCTTAACACAGTATGTACTACACAGTAAATAAAAAAAGCCTTTAAATCGAGGAACTTATAAGCTTCTCAATAAACCTCCAAATTCAACCGGATAACCTATGACATAGTGAAAAGGAAATTTCCGACGTCAATACGTTATACGTCATGCTGTATTGTGTAGAAATTTAAAAAACAAGTGTATTAATCGATCCATTTGCGATAACGAAGGTCATAAGATCGCCAATATTGGCTATTAATTATAAAGGCTAGCAAAACATAAAGAGACATTTCGATCCAGACAAAGTTTTTTTAAGAAAGGATAAACAATTATTACAGTAAACGAGCAGACGGGTCATCTGATGGTAAGTGACTACCGTCGACCAAGGACACCTCAACTCAAGTCGCAAGTGCGCTTGTCCGCATTGGAGACTGCTCGGGGAAAAGAGCGGAAAGAGAAGTAATTAGTTGTATAATGAGCATAATATTTTTTTTAATATGTATGTAGAAGCAGTATAGTACAAGCTCTGCTTTATTTGGGATCAGACGGCCGTGTAAAAAAAGGAACGCTAACAAAGAATTTTTTTAAAGCAATATTCCGAACTCTATGATATCGCCAATCAGACATTAAGATGGAATCTATACAAATAAATAAAATTGGAGTGTCTGTTTTTAATATTAAAATAACCGTTTTTTACTAATTGCACATCGTTTTTTACGATGCATATACCAAAACAACATTTTTTTAATTTTTGTCTGTCTGTTTGTTCCGGCTAACCTCTGAAATGGCTGGACCGATTTTGGAGGGACTTTCACTGGCAGATAGCTGATGTAACAAGGAGTAACTTAGGCTACTTTTAATTTAGAAAAAAAATAGGACCTCACGAAAAAAATTAAAAAAATTTATAATATTCGATTAAAAGAATTTCATTAAAATTAGTATAGGTATTTCTTAAATACAGAATTAATAAGTTATAGTAAACTCTGCGAACTGAACAATAACAGCTAGTGACATATAAAATTAAAAAGAGACGGTCCAACTTACCGACATATTTGATACCCTCAGCTTTAAGTCCATCCACAGCCCGTTGCAGCACCTGTTCCTTAACATCTAACAGTTGATCTGGCGTGATAAGTGGACAAGGACTGTAGGCGCCCATGCCTCCTGTGTTGGGTCCCGTGTCACCGTCACCAACACGTTTGTGATCTTGTGCTGGAGGCATCATTGATACCGTCTCACCGTCTGTGAAAGCTAGCACCTAGAATTATAAATACAAACTATTATATTACATCAATGTTACATGTACCATTTAAAAATATCAATATACAAGAATGGGGCCAGGACGGGGGACACAAGAAGACCTAAACTAAGAGAAGCTGTTTGTGGATTAAATAATTGTCCATATTGTAATCGAATCTAAAACACTAGAAGCGGGACAGCTCAAGAACCTGTCCCGAAGCCCTTATCGCAAATATTATTTCTTCTTTTAAAATTATTTTACCGTTAGTAATGAAGCTATCATTACTAACGGTAAAAGAATTAATAATAGTTTTCTTTTAATGAAATCGGTAAAATCTGAGAAAATAGGCATATAATGGAGGTGGTATTTCTTTGTGACAGTACAAGTGAGCCCCCTTTTTTATTGATCAAATTTATAATTACTAGCTGTGGCTATCAGTTAGATATTTTTAAATATCTTTAATAATAGTGATGAAACACATTATGCCGTGTATTTCAAGGGTACGACATGACCCACACAACGCATGTTGGATAAACAATTCAGTTTTCGTTACAATTAACAAAAATAACTAATTACCATTGTCTTATCGAAACTGCCAGTGGGTCTCTTAAAAACATATCATTATTATTGTCTCTATATATTGACCTCTGATTAATGTCCTAACTAATCATAATATAAATAAGAGTTTGTTTGTTTGACACTTTTTTTACGTATTTACTACTCAAGCGACTATCGCAGATACATTGTCAGGAGTCCAAAAGCGGATGCAATTTGAAAAAAAAATTGCTACCTTAAACATTTTTATTGCTTAAAAGTCAACTAAAATTATTCAAGTGTCGCGGGGATTCTACAACTACACTAACACATAAAACGCCCAGACTCGGTATAACTATTTATCGATCACACAAATTTTCATTCCCTTAGAAATCGATATTTAACAGTAGTAATGCATGTGCCATGCTTAGGCACGAATGGGCCGGCTCGACCGATACGATACCACGGCCCAGTGAAAACCGGTTGTGACGTAACGCAACGCTTTTTTCTTTCCCCTCACCGCATCCCTCATCACCATCAAAGGCGGGCAGCGCATTTATTACTCTAGAGTTGCAGGTGTCGATGAACAGCGGTTGTCACTTACCATCAGGTGACCCGTCTGTTTGTCTGTCCCCGTATGTTATAAAAAACCCCACGACCAGTACAACCGACTACTTCTCAGCAGACAGGGTCACTAACCACCAGACCAACAGGCCAGTATGAAAAATATCTCAATGTGCCTTAAATTCCAGGAAGATTGGAATAAAACTTAATATACTTTTAACGTAAAACTAACCTAAAATTTAATTTACTCATATGTTCAACTGCGAGCTGTTAACCAACGATGTACGTATGTACATACGACCTTCCGTTTGTACGCCTTAGGGGCCACTCGTTATCTCGCATACTTAAGTGTAACAACAAGGGGGGCAAGATATTATGCTACACTGAGAGCAGATCAATAATTACATTGATATTTTTTTTTTATATATTTATAATAACATATGATTATCATTTATCAGACAGTAATATAAGCGCCAATACGATTGCCTGCCGCTTCGTAAGTGGGACCAAATTCTAATTGGCAAAAAGCGTAAAAAAAACTGCCGGTTTATGTTTTGACCAAGACTACAGTTTTTTCTTCATAAAATCCCAAGCTAAACTTACCGAAACCTCGTCTCCTTCCAAGAGTTCTTCTACCACAACGGTTTCGCCAGCTGATCCGTGCTTTGCATTTACGAGGATCTCGTCTACTGCCTGACAAGCCTCTTCTTTAGTGCTAGCTACTACGACGCCTTTTCCTGCTGCCAAGCCTGACGCTTTCACAACCAGGGCCGGAAACGGTGCTCTTAAAAGGCAAATAAAAGATAGACATCACATATGTGCGTTAAAGTATTTAAAAAAAAATCATGAACACTTCAAAGAACTACCATTGAAGAAGTTTAAATTGAATTCTAGACTGGATAATTATTAGAACATTTTATTACGTGAAAGAGCTTTTATCTTGCAGAGGGGGGGGATTAGGTATGAAATATGCGATCATTATACAAATACTGTGAAATACTAGTAATGAGTAAAATAAGCATAAAATACTAATTATATTTAACGTGCAGAAGTGAAATGTATTAAATGTGAATTTTTTATCACAAAAAATGTGATTAAATGCAAAAAAAAAGAAAACAATAAAAAAAAATCTAATCATTTATTAGATTAAAATTCAAAAATTTAAATTCAGATTTGGAATTGTGGTACACCATAGCATAGACTAAACTGACAGCTATTTATTGGCGTATCAGTCTCCTTTTTTACTAAAATGCCACCTAAATAGTACTTGCAGTATGGTTTTTAATTTTCGGACTAAATTGGAATGAAAATGGATGCATACAATGCATGCATATACTAATGTAATAAAGCTGAAGGGCTTTTTGTTTGTCTCTTTGTTCGTGTCCACGGGCTAATCTCGAGAAGTACAATCGGATTTGATTTCTTTGTTTTAAATAGAGTTTAGAAGTAAAGTCTATCCATTTAAAATTATAAGCTAAAAAACAACGTAAGAAAGCTATTATTTAGGAACGCAGAAGGTAAGTTGTAAAATTGCGGAGAACAGTATACTATATACAATTGTAACTAAAGGCCTCCAAAAACGCTAAAGAAGTAATTTAATACTATAATGTCTACAATAAATTATAGTTTATATGAGGAATGTGATAATGAACATAAATTAAAACAACTATAAATACGTACTTATCAAAAGGATACAAAGTGCATATAAACAATATATAAACTGCAGATGTCTAGCGACATTGACACATTAACTTATATTTCGTCTCATAAATATTTGCTTGCAAAAATTAAATTCAAATACAAGCATATTATACTCAGGCCTTTATCCCTAAACGGGTCGACAGAATTAAACACCAATATTTTGTTAATTAGAATTTGGATCAACTCTGACGTTGATGTCCCCAATACGCCAATTGCCGTCAACCGGGCACTTTAGGAATTAAAGTTGGTAATACTGATTGGATATTGTAATTGAAAGGAAGAAGGGAAGTTAAAGGAAAGAGTGGATACTGCCTATACTGATGGATAAAAGCAGTAGCAGCAGTAAGCAACAGCTGTTATTCGAACTGGCTGGTGCCGGGAAGTCCAAGCCCTCTACCCACCTTACCCAGAAATTAAAATATGACATATTATATCTATTTTCGCAATGCGACTTTCATTTAAAGACTTTAATTTAATTATTTGTAAAGTGATATAAATAATTGTAATATACAAGACTTTAATAGAAGAAAAAGGTATATAAATGAAATTCTAGTGCATTTTATGTGTTTTTCAAGTTGTTGTTATGATAATGGCATTTGAATTTGGAGAAAATTAAAACTAAATTTAAGCCAGAAAGGGAAAGAGGGATATTGCTTACAGAGATGGATTCGGGAGTGAAGTCAGGTCGTATACCTATAACTCGAACTGGCTGGTGCGGGGCACTCCAAGCCCACTAACTTACACATGTTAAGGCTTTATATTTTATATTATATCAATATAGATAAAGAATAACACACACTACACAAAATAGTTATTTCTTGGGAGGACTTTGACGATTAGAAAACATTCAATATGCGTTTAATCGATGACTGCTGCGAGTAATCAAACTAATCAATCGAAATCATGCTATCCGAACCGTATTGAACTGGATGTTATCGATTTCAAAAGCTGAACTCTTTAAATCACCTAAGTCCATCTAATTTTCTAGAAACTAATCCATCGCTTTAATAGATATGAGATAAACCATGAACCTTTGTGGATAGAATGGACAGATCAAGGTAGAAGTATGTTCAGTATATATAAATAGATCAAGCTAAAAAAAACTTCAAATATTTAACATTTAAACTAGCCATATAGTGTATGTATCACAAGCTCACGCCTTTCTCCCATAGGGATAGGCAGAGACAACAGGCAGCCACTCGCTTCTATCCTTACATACATACATCACTGTTAAGCTAAAAAGCTTTTTTGTTGTTTCAACCGGGCTAATCTTTGGAAGCACCAGTCGAATTTGAAAAATTTAGAGTAAAAAACTCTTTACAAAATTTTTATCGATTAGTAGGCTATAAATCATCACGCTACGAAAAATAAGAGAGAAGCAGTGATCATAGACGCCAGTGAAACTTAAGGGAACGGCTATTAGTTTTCTATGAAGGCAAATAAACAATAATAATAGCTTCACATATCTCACACACGGCCGGCTGATCCCAAAGTAAGCAGTAAGCTCTGCTATGGTAATGAGACTGCTCATAAAAATACTTATATATTTTTAAATACATACATATTATAGATAAATTACACCCAGATAAAACAAATACTCTAGCTCATAAGAAATATTTGTCCTGAATGGGAATCGAACCCACGACCTCTGGCTTAGCATTCAGGGCCACGAACCACTACAGGCCAATGAATGAAATAATTTGACTGATTGATTGATTCATATGAATATTAATTGCGTTATTCGAGAAAATAGATAACAGATTAAGTTTTAGGTGACCAAAAGATGCTTTAAGATAAAAAGTAGGTTACAAAGTTGGTCTGACCGTGGCAGTACATATTTGTACATACTTATATGCACTTATTTTATAAACATCCGTGAGTGTTTACACTAACAAATATATAAATAATTAGTATATTATAAGTAAACAGAGATAGAAATGGGTTAGATACTGGAGTACACACGTGTGTCGAAACGATACATCAAAGGTCAAAAGAAGTTAAGGTGGAATGGCTCGTGGCTGTTATTGATAAAGATGAACATTCTACACATTAAATGCGTATTTATCTATTAAATATTTAATAATTAACTTATTTTTAAGAAAATTTCATATAGTTTAAAATTTTATATTAAGAATGACAACTAAAGTAGCTGGGACAGCGTATTGCGACAGCCTGATTGAGAAGATAATTATTTGAAACCGATAACATCAAGCAACACGCGTGCAGTATATATCTTGACCTGACTCAGTACAGAAAGCCTATACAATGAAAGTTCTAGTTACACTTGCCAATAAAACAAACCAAAAACGTAGTCGAAATAAACCAAGGTGTGCATATTATATTATTATTCTAAACCATTATACAGATATTTGTCTCTAATTTAGTTAGACCAACACTTTAGTCCACTACACTAGACACTAGTCACTTTAGTCCTATTTGCTAAAAAAATAAAGAGATAGAAAATACCTATATCAACAAGCGTGGGTACCTTTAAGGCATAAGAATACCTTTTAAACTTCCAATAAGTGAATAATATCTGAAATGCTTTATAAATGTATATACACTCACAGGCACAATTAAACTGGTGTACGGGTTAAATTCGAATGAATTTGTAAAGCACCAGCTATGAATATTGTAAAATATATTTCTTTTTGATAAATAAATGAAAAAAAAAAAAAAAAAAAAACCGCCCGCCTTGTATTTCTTTCAATTTTCAGTAGTCGGAAAATTTTGACCACATTTGATGGAAGTTATGTTAAAAGCAGCCATTAAGGACAAATAAAATCACAAAAGTCTTTAAACAAAACCGTTTAATAAAAAAAAATATACCAAAAATCGATTTTGCAAAAAATTTGCATGAAAATGTGATGACTTTAATTTTGAAAAAAATCGTCCGCTTTCTTTTTATTTAAATTTTAATAATGAGTATTACTACCTCGGGCCCTGATGACTTCTTGTAGTCGGTTTGGCAATCCATCTACGAGGTCTTGAATATCCGACTGAGGGATATTATGCCACTCCTTTATCGCAGCCGTCTTGAGCTCTTGTAAGGTCGCAGGGGCTGATATTCTTGCTCGAATACGTCTTTTTAGGTTGTCCCAAATGTGCTCAATTGGGTTAAGATCGGGACTGCGTGACGGCCATGGCAAAACTTGAATCCCGACCTCATCGAGGTATTGAGTGACGGGATCTTGCGGTATGGCATCGAGCATTGTCGTGCATTAATTTAAAGTTTTTACCAATAAATGGTGCGAAAGGTATGACGTGGTCTTGTAAGACTTCCTCCACGTATCTTTGAGCAGTCACACTGCCTCTATCAAACACCACTAGATCGGTACGAGCCTCGTAAGAGATACCTCTCCAAACCATTATGGATCCTCCCTGATAACCCACGGTTTCGATTATTGCACATGGAGCAAACCGTTCATTTTGGCGCCTATAAACACGCTGACGTCCATCTGGACCCCTTAAGGCTATTCTGCTCTCATCTGAGAACAGTACGTTCTTCCATTGTTCCGTAGTCCAGTCAGCATATTCTCGTGCAAAGGCAAGTATTGCTCTACGATGCTGTGCAAGCAGCTGTGGACCGCGACCTGGACGAAAAGCTCTCAGATTCCTTTCAGCCAGTCTTCTTCTTATCGTACGTTCACTTACAGTGACATTTCTCACCTCAAACAGACGTGTGCGCGCTTCAGTAGCGGTGCAAAAGCGATTTCTTAGCACGTTACTGACAACAAAGCGGTCATCCAGAGCCGAGGTGCACCGATGTCGGCCTTGACCTGGCCTTCTCGTGTATGAACCAGTCTCCCGAAAGCGTCTGACGGCATCCCGCACTGTAGTTCGAGGTACACCAAGCCTACGAGCGATGCCACGTTGGCTATACCCAGCGTCAGCTAAAGTCACTGCCCTAGCAGCACCAGTTGCATCCAGTGGCATTTTTTTCAGTCACAAACAATAATCGTACACTAAAAACTCAAATTAAACAATGTTCGTACACGATAGCAGACAAGAACAAGAAATTTAATCAATGTAACGTTACTGCAACAATGTCAAACAGAGACTAAATTCTAAAAACGCTTCGGCGATACAAGTTTAAGGGTCAAAATAAGGGTTTTTAAGTGTTTAGTATATTGCTAAAGTACCCACTTAACTAAAAACAAAACAGTAGATAAGCCACAGTTAACATAAACAAACAGGGTGACGAAAACTATAGGTGGCGTAAACTATACTACGGTTAATTGTGCCTGTGAGTGTAGTTTTAAATGTATGCAATGAGGCATCGAACTTCCTATTTCTTTTGTTTCATTTATTACTGATAAAAAGATTGAAACCTGCACATTTTTTACACTAAGTCACTACTCATAAACCCGTCTGAAAAAAATGGTTTCACTTATACACGACGCGTGCAATAAATATTAATTATTTGAATTCATAACGATTGTCCAAATTTTTAGAGTGCTCGGCTACAGCCAAACGGAATAACAGGTACACGACAGCTTCCGAATCCATCCGTATAAGGTAAATCAGTTTCGTGTCATTACCTTTACTTACAATATACATACTCCCTCTTTAATTCCTGATGTTTGACGGCAATAAGCTTGCCCCGTATTACGTAAATAAGACTAAATACTATTTGGCAAAATGTGGGTGTTCATTACAACTCTGCCTTCTCCTTCAGGGACACAAGCATGAGCGTATGTATCTATATACGTAAGTATGTCTAAAACTCACGTGTTAATGAATTCCTTGGCTGCAGCAGCATCCGTAAAAGACTTATATCTTGCCGTGGGTATTTGATATTTGTTCATGAAAGTTTTTGACCAGTCCTTGCTGGCCTCTATTTGGGCTCCAGCTTTTGTAGGACCGAAGCACTGGATGCCGTATGGTGTAAGAGCGTCGACGATGCCGTTGGCAAGAGGATCCTCTGGGCCAACAACGACCAAGTCGATTTCGTGTTTTTTGCACCATTCTGCTAATGCCTGTAATAAAATAAAAGATTTTAACAATACATTGTCATCTTGCTTTTTCCATTATAACACGCTGTTATTAGTTTCACTTGTAACTAACTTTTGACTTTACAAACATAGAAACTACGAACGCAAAGAACACCTATTTATAGATCACAATTTTTTTTTGTCCCACGTGGGAATCGAACCCACAACCTCTTGCTCCGTATCAGGATCACGAATCACTAGACCCACAAATCAGTCTTTTAAATTCAAATGAAATATCTTTATTTCATAAAATTGCTCAACAATTATTTGAAATCGTCTTATTTCAAAAATATTTAAAGTTATAGATCAATACACGCATCGTCACCGCAATTGTCAAATGTGGAATTAATATATGTGATGTATATGTGTTGACCTATTACTGGTTGACCCTGATGAGAAGAAATCGGGCAAACAAACTCATGGCGACTCTTTTAAATTAACAAATAAATATTACAATATTTCATGTACAACATATACTATTCAATTTTATTTTAATTAGCCGAAACTACTTTTAAGCCACTATGTTAAAGTGTGTCATTTTAGAAAGACGAATATTTTTTTAAAACATATCGTATATCGTGATGTGACAAAACGAGTTTCATTTACACTTTGAATTGATCTTTTTATATTAGGTGCGTCATTATATCTCCAAAATGCAGATATATGCCATTCTTACTCTATATGTAAAACTGCAACATTTAGCGCTAAAGCTTACGCCATTTTGTGCACGACAACGAGTTTCGAATGGCAGATGAACTTGCCCCCGCCAAGTATTGAACTTCTTGATATCAGAGGCGCTTAAGGTTATCTACTGCACGAGCTGATATTTAAATTTACATATAAATATCTATTACTTCTCTCCTATTGTATAGGACTGATTTTACGGACACTTTCACTAGTCTAAGTAAAAAAAAAATAACTTAAGCCTTTTAATTTATTCTATTCTCTAAACAGTTAAACAATTAATAACAAAGTACGATAGCAGGATTTAATATACTGTTTTAGGTGCTTAATCATTAAAAACCGCTTAATACATAAGTTAATGCATTAAAATACATTGACATTTAATTAGCTTAAGAAATGAATACCTAAAGTTAAATGGATCGTAACAAAATACGAAAAAGAAATATGGTATTATTATTTTACATGAATAGTTAATATTAAATAGTAATTCATTTATTTTATTAAATATTTAATCACTTTGTTTTTGAGTTGTACTCTATCACTAAGAACACACATGCGATTTTTATAAAACAAAGTCCCCCGTCACGTCTGTCTGGCTGCTTTTTTAAATATTAATATGTTGTACCGAACGAATCCAGTATTCACTAATTGACAAAGTTATTCATAAGGAAGGTTCAATTATCTACTAACTATCTATTGCCCTAGCAGAAGCAGGCCCGAGACAGCAGCACGACCTGTTCCACGCGCGCCCGTCTAAATATGACCCCTCTCATATCGGTCGGGACCCTCCACACACCATATTGGGCCTTGATCAAAAGGCGGCCAGGTCTGCCGGGGTACATAGGGACTTCCCTTCTAGTGTACAGTCTGAGGCCCCGCCCAAAGACCCGATGACGGAACACTGAGTAGTTAGGTGTTATCAATTAGCCTACTGCAGTACACTTTTGGACATTTATACCCTAATGTCATAGCGCCTGGTCAGCTGCCTTTCGCACCCAGGCCGTAACATCATCATCAATCATAATCATCATCATCAGCTATTGCTATCCACTGCTGGACGAAGCCCCAACGAGCTAATTGTATAATGTTTGTGTGCCTTAAACTGAAAATGTACTTTTTTTATGTGAAGTCTACCATAATGACTCCACTTCGCGTGATGAAAAAGCAATAAGCGGAGTCCTTGAGTGAGTGAGTCACCGTCCTCATTACACTTGTATTCTTATATTCTTAATGTTTGTGTGCCTTAAACTGAAAATGTACTTTTTTTATGTGAAGTCTACCATAATGACTCCACTGCGCGTGATGAAAAAGCAATAAGCGGAGTCCTTGAGTGAGTGAGTCACCGTCCTCATTACACTTGTATTCTTATATTCTTAATGTTTGTGTGCCTTAAACTGAAAATGTACTTTTTTATGTGTAAGTCTACCATAATGACTCCACTGTGCGTGATGGAAAGCAATAAGCGGAGTCCTTGAGTGATGGTCACCGTCCTCATTATACTTGTATTCTTGATTCTTTATTTTCCCCCATAGAGGTGGAATGTCTTCGTGATATTGTCAGAGACCAACCATGAGTACAACACTTACAATTAAAAAAAGATTTATTGAAATCTGTTCACAAATAGCCATCATAACGTATACACAAAAATCTGTCGAGTTGAGAAGCTGCTCTACTTTGAAGTTAAATAAATATTAATATATGAGGCTAGCAGACTAGCCGTGCGAAGTCGGGCGAGTTGCTAGATCATTCTCTAATATTTTTTTTTTCTGAATTTCTGTCGTTTAACTCAATTAAGTAGGAAAGACAGTTGTTTAAATAATGTCAATGGAGATTTTGAATAGTTCCCTGCTGGATTTAGACACTGTTTTTGTTAATAGATGCCTAGTGTGGTTTTAAAGGATTCCTCATTAGAGCAGATGATAACTTCTAATATCCCTAATAAATTTGAGTTACGGTTAGAGATCAAACTAGATCAAACTCGTTTTGACAGCCATTAAGCCGCTGACTAATTTCTTGTAATAAATTGGTACAGATGCAAAAACAATGCATAACAACAGTTAAGTACAGTAAATGTTTAAGGTGCTTTGAGGCGTTACAGAGAAACAGTATGCATGCAGACATAGGTACACTAGAAAAACATAACCCTTTTTCTTGCGGAATCGGGTAAAAAGTAGGTACCATTACCGTTGTACAGCTGATGGCGATAATAGATTTACGCAGTAGTTATTGAACTATAAACATTAAGAGATAATGTTAGCTTTTACATAAACTAAACTTGTACTCATTGTGCATATCTTAAGTTATCATCACTAATTAACATACAACGAGCCCTGAATCGTTTAATGAGAGAAAAATACACTATCTGATATCTACTTTTCCATGTTCTGAACCAACATCAAAAAAGAGGTCTCCAATAAGAATGGTTTTTTGATCTGAGCCGATTTAAAAATTATTTTTTTAATAGTAGTATGAAAGATTTGAATATATACACACATCACGCCTGTATCCCCTAACGGGTAGGCAGACGTTTAAACACCCACATTTTGTGAATTACACTTTGGTCCCACTAACGCAATAGGGTAATATTATACTTATAGTAATAAACAATGACAGCTTATTACAAATTTTAAGAGAATTGAAGTTGGTTACAATTATGCTTATTTCAAATTCTCGTTTTCAATCGATAAGATAATTTGACATTGAGAAAACTATAACATACTTTACTTTTCAACCGACTTCAAAAAGTAGGAGGTTCTCAATTCGATGTATTCTTTTTTTTTATGTTTGTTACCTCAGAACCTTCGATGTCGTGAACCGATTTCGACGATTTTTATTTCAAAAGGTGCCTCCCGTGTGGTCCCATTTTGATTTGGTCCAGTTCTGACAATGGCATCCATGAGAAAACCATATAAGTCTTAAATTTGCATTAAACATGTAAGCGACAAATGGGCGAATAACTCAGTATTACGCCAACCGAATTCGATGATTCTTTTTTTATTAGAAAGGATGTACTTCAGGGGTAGTTAGATGAGAGTTTGGTCCAGTTGTGACAATGGCATCCATGAGTAAACCATATTAGTCTTAAATTTTATGATAAACTCATTGAAGTCGGTGGTCTACTTTTTTAAAGTCCTATTATTTTCAAAACAAGATAACACAAAAAAACGGCATCCCGTGATTTCAGATCTCGCAAAATCTAAAAAAAAAATTAAAAATATTTTCTTTAGAGCCTGCCTACAGATGGATTGGGGAGCAAAGGCAATAGCTCAAGGAAATCAGGGGCACATACCTATACCTCGACCTGGCTGGTGCCATGAAGGCGAGCTAACAGTCAAATATATTGTTGTATGAATTTTATAATACATAAAACTTTTATAAAATGAGTATCTAATACTGGCTGTTTTTTGACTTTGGTTAAAGCTATTATTATTTATCTGATCTCCATATATTCTAATGTTATATATAAAGGCATATAAATTTCTTCAACATTGTAACAAATATTGGTTAGCAACAAACTGATAATGTCAATTATTTCACGTCTTATAAGAGTGATAGTATTTAAGGTCGATGACTGCATATCAACTGGGTGATAGAGGAGCAACTTGTGGAGGGACAGTGTAGGAATCAAATTGTGATAGTGACAAAATGCTCTTAAGATAAGAATTGACTTCTTTTGGTTTAACTATCTCATTGATTGTTAAATTTAAAATTGATTTTGCATGTGGTGTTGGTTATTTCTTTATCTTACACACGGCCATCTGATCCCAAATTAAGCAAAGCTTGTTCTATGGTAACCAGACTGCTGATAAACACACTTGTATATTTCTAAATACATATATATTCTACACAAATTACACCAGACACAGAACAAGTGACAATGCTCATCACACAATTATTTGTCCTTGATGGGAATCAAATCCACTACCTCTGGCTTAGCAGTGTGGATCACTAAATACTAGACCAACAGGCCAGTTAGGTTCATGTATTGAAAACAGTCAGCTTGTTTTTCAATGAAAGGTACCGTAAATTCTTTCTTGTTACCCCTGAGGATTTGTTTACCAAATATGTTAATTAGTTAAGGCCTGAACTGAAGGCCATGAAAACTTAAAAAACAAACCAACTCACTATTACCTTTATCTATATAGTAAATGAAAAGAAAACTTTGTACCCATTTTTAAGATAAAATTAGTAACAAAGGAATAAGATATTTGGTATAAGTACTTATAGGTCATACATATGTAGAGAAAGTACAGAAAGCATTGTTTTTAATTTAAAATGTATTATACAATTTTAAAAAACATGCATACAATACATTATACACACCTGTACATAACTAACCACCTGTACATATTTTTTTATTTATATAATAGTAATGTCTAGTGACATTACTAAGTGGTTGCAATTTCGAACTCCACCCAGTGCACTAAATCATTTTTTTTTACTATAGGGGGACAGACGAACAGACGGGTCACCTGATGGCAAGTGACACCGCCGTCCATGGACACATGCAACTCAAGAGTCGCAAGTGCGCTGCCCGCCTTTAAGGGTGATGAGGGATGGGGGATGCAGGGAGCGGAAAGAAGAGAGGGATGAGGAGATGAGGGGAGAGAAAAGGGGGGAGGGGGAATTGGGCCTCCGGAAACCTCACTCAATTCGGGGAAATGCAACGCAAGCGTTACTTCACAACCGGTTTACTGTGAGGCTGTGGTATCGCACCGGTCGAGCCGGCCCATTCGTGCCTAAGCATGGCTCTACTCATGAACCCTCTTTAAACATAACTGTTTAACATAGCTGGGGGAGAAAAAAAACCAATGCTGATTTCATTTCTTAGTGTTCTAAGTGCATAAGATGCTGATATGATTGAGGAATCAATTGCTGATAGCTCTTTTTTTCAATTTTGTTTCCTAGAGTGATGCCAAGAAATTTTCCTGTGTCCACTAAATCATTTTTATTACCTCAGGACTCATAAGGAGAGGATTATAAGGAGACATATATGGTAAATAGAGGATATGACACTGCAAAGTATTAAAATTTCTATTAACCTTTCTCATTACATCAGTTAAGTCTGGTGATGCAGTGATTTTATTGTAAAACCGGTTTAGCATCTGTGACCTGTTAGTTGTCTCTCAAAATTCATCATCAAAACTTTTAATTTACACAAACAGTTGTCTTTTTTGTGTGTGTGGTTGGTTTCTTGCATCAAAAGCTGCACTTAAATCAATAAAGATAAAGTCACATGCATTTTTTCATTCATGTTATGAATGAAAAAATGCATGTTGTCTTGTCATTTATAAGTGTATTTATAGCATCCAATGTACCAACACCCTTGTGATATTAGAACCATGTTTTTTGCAAATTCAAGGGTGCTATGAGTTTGATATCTTTAGAGTATTTTTGGCAGAGATCGTAGCAGTGATATTGATTAGAAGTTTTTTGGATCTGTTTTTGTACTTCTTTGTGTATTGACACCATTTTAGCTATCTTTAACTTATGTTGAAAAAAGTTGTAAGTTGGATGTGCATATACTTCTATACTTTCTTTAAAAATGGAGATTGGTATGTCTTTATAGCCACATGACTTTGTATTTGCCATTTTGCCAACTATCTTTTTGTTTTCACTAAGGGTTAACTATCTAAAAGTTAAGTTGCTTTCCACATGCTCAGTATTTCCTTACAGGTAACAAAGCTGTAACATTACAATTTTTTTTTTTTGCTTAATACTTCTGATTAATAGATAAAAGTGCAACTCATTTGCAATTGCTAGAGGTTTGCCTGTAATTTTGTTACTTACATTTTAAATAAAATTTATATTACTAGTTTTCGTGTTTATTACTTTTTAAATTAAAAAAAAATCCCAGTCTCTATAATAACATTTTTGGATTTGCCAAGTCCCATAATGATCTAAACATGTGCGTAATTTATTTTATAATTAATTTCCATAAATGTTGGTGCATGTACATAAGAACTTACCTTTTATACCTTTTGATATGACATTTTGGTGCCTTTAGTTAAAAACTTTATATTTTTTTTTTTTTTTATGCGATAGGGGGCAAACGAGCAGACGGGTCACCTGATGGTAAATGACTATCGCCGCCCATGGACACCCTTTTATATGATTCTTTTTATAGCAGTTTCTAAAATATCTTGGCAAATTTTATGCGAAATGTATTTATAGTTTATACCCATGTTATGCCATATTGTACCAAAACATGTGGCTTGAAACAAATAGTTGTTTTTATCATTAAAGGTTCACTTATCTAAAGTTACTACAGTAATTATATATTCGGAATGTCTTATGTTTGCATTAACCATATTTAAAACGATGTCCCAAATAAGTCCACTGTGTCCACTGTTAACTCATTGTGATCAATGTAGCACTGGTCTATAGATCCATCACTTATATTTATTAAAATATTATCAACACATGATTCAATATTATTTCTTTTGAAAGTATTAGTAAGGGTTCTGAAATTGTAACTAAAGTGTTTTCACAATTTCAGACCCATTATAAATACTGTGACTCTTAAAAGTTTATACTAGTGCCTGGTCCATAGTGAAATGTGTCATTATAATTGTAGTAATAGTTGCATGATAAAATATTTTTTTATTTTCTGTTGGCTATAAAAGAAAGATTTTGTTTTAAATAAAATATTAATTAAGTATATTATCTTTATCAAAATTGTTTTTTTTAACACAAATACTGTAACACAAGCACACAGCCACATGTGAAAAAACTTACTAAAAAATAAAATTGTATATTTTAAAATGATACATAGATTTTTCATTTGATGTAGAGATCTGAATCTCAAACTAAATATAAATAAATGAACTAAAGTAACTTCTTTGTAAAGAATAATGATACGGTTTAATACATAACCTAATACACATATTGTTCTATTGTGAATGCTATAAGAGAGAACAACCATTTTCTTATAGGAAACTTACTGGATAATCTTTGATGTTCAGCTCCACACACTCCACTTTGTCAGTCGTCGAAATACCGACACTTCCAGGAGAACAGTAGACTTTCTGCACAAACGGAGAGTCGCCAAGCTTCCAACACAAAGCATGTTCCCGACCGCCGCTACCGATCACCAGGACGTTACCACCAGACATGATCCCAAAGCTTATTTACTTGTTTATTAGTTAAATTAAACCTAACCGATCACGTGTTCAACTCTAGTAAATATGCTTATTATTATTACAATTTATAAGTTGATAAATAATATATGATTAAATCAACAACAGTTGAAAGAAATTAAATAGACAAACTTTTACTTTATTGCGACCGTCTCCGACACGCGCAAACTTTTAAATGAATGACGTTTAAATTGCCGACTGACGTTCCGTTTAGTTAAATTGAAAGAGTAAACAGTTGCGTGATACACTAAGTTCAATGGGCTTATCTTTATACATTACGTAATATTTTTTTTAACGTTCTTATTTTTCTCCGTTACTCTCTCAAGTATTTTTAAATTGCATGGCAAAACTTATGATTAAATATTTCTCATTTTTCTGAAGATGTTGAGACAGTGTCTTAAATTAAAAATGATGATTGAGACATTATCTCAACATCTTCAGAGCTATGGCCGGGAAGTCCGAGTCCTCTTAACTATTGAGTTAAGAGGACTCGGACTTCCAAGCCATAGCTCGTTCGAGTTATAGGTATGTGACCCTGATTTGCTTGAACTGTTGCTTATACTCCCCAATTCATACATATAAACAATTTCCCTTACTCTCTATCCCCTCTTTCTTGTCAATATACCCCAAATTTTCAAACCTTATTCCTAAAAGTGCCGGATGACGGCAATAGGCTTGGGACCTATTTACGTAAATGAAACTAAATTCTTATCTATGCCTACCCCTTTAGGGATACTGGCCTCGGTGTATGCATGTATGTATGAATGTTGAGGTGTACCTAGTTGAGATACTTGATAGACAATATCGTAGTACCTACAATGCTAAAAACAAGTATAATGGGTTTTATGCCAGTTATTTAAACCTCTAGACCTAGAACTTATAAAATGGGATAAGTAGACACGGAAATTATAAATCCAATAATACTGCTACATTTCTAAGCCATGCAGTATACTTTAGCGTAACCCAAAAAAATTTAGACTTGAAATGGGAGAGAAGACTTCGTAGTTGAGTGGAAATGTCACCAATAATTTTACATAAAATTACCAAGTCTCGGAGTATCGTTCTAAGCTCAAGTGACTTCCTATAGGCCTTCGTCGGAATGTTCATATTCTTTCTGTTTTATACAATACTCAATAACTCACATTACAGGTATCTGAGATCAGCAGAGAATTTACAGCTAAAAATCCCGCAGCACTCCACTTAGTTTACGACAAGTCCATTACGGTGCAAGCGGTTAGATTATGGAACAACTTGCGTGTGACACTGACGATCCGACGAGCCAAAACCTCGCACGCATGTAAAAATCTTTGTAAATACTGATCTATATTATTGTGTTCATATATATATATATACGTTTATTTATGTGTATACATGTATACCTGTATGTATTCATTATAAGTAACTTAATTTGTTTGTAGTAAACCTTTTATTAGTACACCATAGGCTACTCCAACACTTTATAACAATATCTATTCTCTTGTCTGGAAGAGATCACCGTGGGTGATAAAGACCGCCTATTGTTATAACTAACTATTTGTAACATGTTTTCAAAAACGTTATATTTAGTTATTTATTATATTACAGATTTAGAAATGGATTAAACGGTATTAATTAAAATTCCAAAATATATTTCATTTCCATTTTCTCTTCATTTGTTATTATAAAAGTTAAAAAAACATAATAATACGATTTATAATTTAATGTTACAAACATGAATATAATTACATAAATATTTAATGTATTTGAAAAAGGAAAGTGTAAACAAATATAGGAAATTAATGGAGAATGGGATTTTAATGAGAAGAATGTCATATAAATAAACAGGGTAGTTCGGACAGTTGAAGAAAATGTGATCCGGAGAACCTTCATCTAAACTACATTACGACCAATATGTAATACTGTTAAATAGTTTTTTTGTTAAACCATGGCTTTTTGGGGATTAATGGTTGTATGCTGCCATATTTATTGCCTTTGGATTTAGACGATTCATTCCATGAAACTTTCCAATTATCTACTAGATTCTTTGCCGCCAAATGTAATATATCCTTAGCGTAAATTTTACGCAAAATTACACCGACTTTTATTTATTATACCTAAGTATACAGCGATGTGATAGTGATAGGCCGACATAAATCTTGACTGATGCGTCTTCGGTTATAAAAAGTTACGTTCCGTCCTATTCATAAGTAACAAAAACTGTTGTATCGTATGGTAATCCCTTATCTTTCATTTTAATCCTTGTTTACTTGGGTAGTAGTATTGAATCAATTGAATAATTATTTAAAAATATATACGTTGTCTTAAATTATAAATGTAAAATATAGAAGGTAGGTTATAAATTGAACGAAATGAGTATGGAACGGTCTGAAAATGGCGAATTTATTCGTTCTTGTCATTTTGCTGTGATGCTTACTCGCTGTATAAAAACTTGTATTTTGTTGCTTTAAAATGGCTGACACTGGACTACGTATGAATTTTGCTGCCCTAAAGAGGGCAGATCCATACGCTAGAGAAATAATCGACAGTGCTACCCACGTTGCGCTTTATACGTTCGAAGAGAACGAATGGGAGAAAACTAACATCGAGGGTGCTTTGTTTGTGTACAGTAGAAATGGGGAACCGTACCATAGTTTAGTGATTATGAACAGATTGAGTACGAATAACCTAATTGAACCAGTATCGAAAGGAATAGAACTTCAACTGAAGGAACCTTTTCTTTTATATCGAAACGCCAAGTGTCGTATTTACGGCATATGGTTTTACGATAAAGACGAGTGCGTTAGAGTTGCCACAAAGTTAAATTCTCTGATCAAAGAGTCGATGAAACAAGCTCCCGGTGCCGGCGAAACTATGGCGCAGAACCCAGTCTACAATTCATCAACGCCCTCGAGTGCGCCCGTTGATATATTCAGCATGTTGAGCAAAGCCCAGGATGACTTCAATTCAAATAAAGGAGTCGTTGCCAATAAAAGTGAATCGACACCGTCGCGGGCACCTGACATGGCGTCACAAAGTGTAATGGACTTCTTTGCTAAAGCCGGCAGCGGTGCCGCGGCTCAAATGCCTGCTGTGTCTTCGCTGCCGTCACCAGGCATATTTGGCCCACGTTCGACGGACGCTCGTGAAGTACCGCAGCTACTGCAGAGACTCATGAGTAATCCTGCACATACTGTGGAACATATAGAAAAGCAACAACGCTCAGTGACCCCTCAGGAAGCCCAAAGCTCAAATGGAAATATGAACATAGACTCGACAATGAGGTCTAACTGTGGCTTCCAATTAAAATCAACTCCTATTGACAAGCAAAGTCAGCAGAGAATACAAGGATTGAAAAAGGGTCAGTTGGATTCTAGTGACACTAATGGTATAATCCCATTGGAAAGTGAATTGAATTTGATGCATATATCATCTCCAAAACCTACATCTCCACTAGCTACCTATTTGAATCAGTCTCAAGACATCAGCCACACGGTAAGCTCTTTTAATGGTAGCAAATTGGACGATATAGGAATGTACCCATTGATTGACTCCGTAACAACTCAGCAGAAGCCAGCGCTGATGCCTCCAACCATGTTCACTGCTAGTAGTGGTGGTGATATCCAACCGTCTCCTGAGCCTCTAACTAGGAACCAGCTGCTTCAAGCTTTTAATTACTTATTGAAACATGATGCTGATTTTGTGAACAAATTGCATGAGGCTTATGTAAAATCCTTTTCAGAAAAGGCTTTCTCTGTGTCATAAACTTCATTCTTTATATAAGTGACTGCTATGATAGTTGCTATTTAAAGTATAAAATGTACAGCCGTAATTTGAATATAAACTAAAGCAGTATAAACTGAATCTTCTCAAAAAAAAATGTTGTGTAGACCTTCTAGTTTTGTAGTGACTCATTGTTTGGAGTATTTTTAAATAAGTTTTAAACCTTTGACTGTAACCTGTACAGAGAATGAATTTTAGTGACTTATCTACTAGTTTGGACTGATCTTTAAAAGGTCCCTTAAGCTGCTAATTGTGATATTTGTATTGGCTCGAGCTTAAGGTTTATTCAAAATCCAATATATCAGATTGTTATGTACCTTCTGTTTAGTTTTAATTGAGCTCATTGCAATATTAATTATATGTACATTTTGAAAGACAATACTACAAATACCTTGACAAATACACTTTTCTAAAAGATATTTTTATTGACATGTTGCGTTAAAACTTCAGTAAGATAATTTTGAAATATAAACATCTTTTAATGTTATAAGGACTGCAGACTTTGCTATATCTTTACAAGAATTTATTCTTACCCATTAAAGCATAGGGATCCCTTTTTTTAAGTTTTATTGTATGTTAAATGTTTTTATTTCATGAAAAATTTTGTCAGTAGCTTACTATTAACATTTTCCCTGCTTTTTATATAACATTTTTCGGTAAAATTTTTGTATATGTATAAGTGTCACACTAAAGCAAGACATATATTAGATACAGAGAGAATCAAATGATTGGTAAAAAATATTTTTCTTTAAAGATGTAAAGTCCTTATTTAGGGAGGAAAAATAATTTCTTAAGTTACATTTCTCCTAAGAATCAACTTATACGGAAGCTAGGTGAGTAGTGCTATGCACATTGGGAACTACTAAATTCAATATTATAGGATTGGAAGTATTTTCTCTTGAGCTTCCAAACATTAAAGTTCTAGTTTTTTCATACTTGAAAAACTAGGACTGGAATAAATCTTTTTGGAAGAATCACCTTTCCAATTAATGTCATAATCTAAGATTGGTCTCTAAGGACCTATATTTGTTGTAAATCATAAAAATCTGTCACAAACACAAAAAAAAATGTAAACCATCTATGTGCTTGTACACCTAATAAATGTTACAAGAAATTATAAAATTATTCCACTATCGAATTGTTAATTGTTACATTATAAGGGAGCATTGTATGTTTCAACATTAGCTAATTTTGGCCTACTTCATGTTGATTCTGTACATATTAGTTTGATTTATACTACCAGTGCATGTAACTTAATGCAATGCCCCTATTTTCCGTCTGATGTGTCGTAAAAAGTAGTTCTGGCGATAATAATTTTGACAATTTTGAGTTAGAATTTTATCATCAAAATAGTATCAAATTAAAGGGTTCATCGAAGTAATCTCGTTTTTATTTCTAATAGTACCATGACTACATATGTGTATCAGCACAGTGTACAGTGTAATATCAGCAATTGGTAGAGTTAGGCTGTGACATTAAATTGTTGTTATAATTGTCTGATTAAAAGAAACTTGGGTTAATCTGATTGCTGGCAAGGTTAAGGATGTTGCTAAAATTTTAGTTCTTAATTATTTATGGAGGGGATCATTGGTATGTTTAAAACAATTAAGATATTTTCGGGACCAAAATTCGGCCCTGGAAAGGAATTTCGATCATTCCTTAGGTTGTTTTGCTATCACTGTTCCCGAGACGAGACACTCAACGAACGAGATGACGGTACCGAAGTAGCGATTAGGTACCTAGTACATTTACTATAGCCGTACTATGATCCATTAATAGTTTTTTATACTGTGTCCATGGCACTCTCGTCACTGATGTGGATGATTGGCTTACACCGAGATGGAGATTACACATCTTTAAATCGGCTCGAAATACCCCTGTTCTCGGTGACGGTGGACAATATGCGCCCAAGAAATTTTCTTTTGTTATAGAAACTAGCTAGTAAATAGTGCAGTGCAGTACCATTAGACCGCACAGATGGCGTAGCGGTTTATGTGCACCTCGCCAATACGCTGCCAAACCAAGAGTTGTGGGTTCGATCCCCGTACGGGACAACACATTGTGTAATCCTTAAATTGTTGTTCTGAGTCTGGGTGTTCTTTGTGTCCGTTGTTTGAATGTTTGTAAAGTCCCCGCAATACAGGTATTAATCCTAGTGCGGGAGTTGTTTAAAAAAAAACATTACTGGCACACTACAATTATTGCAATTCGTTCACAAAATAGTTTGCGTTCGATGGCTTTTAGTTCAGCTTCCGTTTAAAAGAGAAGAACTTATTGACAGATTATCAAGCTGTTACAATAACATAAGGTAATTTGAATGGGAGTTCGTTTTTTTGTGGTGTTAAAATATGGGCTACATTTACAATTTAACATTTAAATTTCGTATCAATCTGCTCCTTATTGGGAGCTTATCAAGTGTGTAACATTTCAAGATTGTGATGATCTACTGTAACAGTTGCTTATTTAGTTACATGGGAAGCCACAAATAGCAATATCCAAAGAAATATACATTTACTATTTTAATTTTGTTTAAGAGAAAGTATGTGAGGTTTCCAGGTTATATTTAGGCATTGGCTTTCAAAATGATTATTATTTACTAGTGATCACAGATATGCTAATGGGTTCTAAAGAAATGCATGTAGTAGGTATATTTGCCAAAAATAACTTCAATAAACAGTCTTAAACTGTCCCGACGACGGTAGCACCGACAGTTCGCGTTACAGTTATTAGATAGTAGTGCAGCAGTTACGAGACACGACATAAGCTGTCGGTGCTGCATGTCAGAGTGGATATTTGGATGTCAAGGAATACTGACACTCAAAACAAAGGTGACTTTCCACATAGTAGTTAAACGTTTATGATACCTACTTCAAATATATGACAGTACCACACAGAACCACTACTAGCGTTCGGAGCTTCACGGATACAGATGAAAAGAAATATTTTTTTAAATCGATTTAATATTGCTATATTACAAATCGCTTTTTGAACTTTGAACAACCAGTTGAGACCGTATATTACAGTTTTCAATATTTACGTACTTGCCAACATTGGCAATTTGTCGATGTTATCAATGTTTCTATATTAACAATAAGTAAACATTTATCAAATTTTATTGCCGTTTCCTAAGCATTTTAACTACAAAATGATTGATACACAAAAGTAACATGCAGTCTTTTTTCTAGTCCTTGGTAAAAAGATTGGCCTTTTAATTGTTGATATCTCTTTGTTATTAGGCTTTAAAATACATGTGAATATGAGTCATATAAATTCAGGCACGCAGTGTAAGTGAAACACTATATATTTGTATTTTTGTGACCATACACAGTTTGCCAGACAATATTTTTTTTTTTTAATTGATATGGAATCACCACTCTTAAGAATAGGATACTCAAAGACAATAATAACAATAGTTTTTAATCGGCCAAGATATTATACACATAAAAAAAAAATGTTTTGTACATTCAGTACAAATACATTTGACATATAAAAAAGTAAATACATAATCGTAATAAAATCCAATAGGAATGATAGGACTCAATACTCACCGTGTTTCATTTTAAATTCAAATTAATACTTTAAATTACTGTCTGTTTGTGATGCAGTTAAAATATTTGAAAACGGCCTTAGTTTCATACACACAATTTATATGGAAATCTAATTTGGTTGTGTTAAAGTGATCTTCCCTTTCGCCATATCTGTATTTACAAAACAAACGATTTATGGGAATATTTTTAGAAAAAATAACAGCTACTGCTTTTTTGCTCATGTTGCATTCGATAATGATATAGATACATTGTGCTTTGCGTTTCTTGAATAAGATATATATATTGTTTATATATTTCAAGTGTTTGTATGACTCGTCCAGTAATTACATGATAAACAAGCTGGTTTTTAATGTAATTAAAGATAATAATTATTATCTTCACACAATTTAAAAAGTAAATTTTGAATTCACATTGAGATTGCCACCACGGGCTAAGATTTGTGTGGACCCCCACAACTTAAGAATCATTCCTAGTTTGGGAGTAAACTATTGAGAAAAATAGTCTATTATAACTACTACAAAATATGGAACTTGCATTAATTTTTAAAAACATGGTGAATAGCATTGTCTAAAAACAACCAGCCACTTTGCAATGTATGTCTAATAACTCTACTCATCAGCAACTATCCATTATAACAAGGTAGTTCTTAGTTGTTTGGGTAATACTTCGAGTTTTGAGGTATAGTAATAATCTAATGTAACCATATTCATACTAAACACTTGAAATATTCATATAACTCTGAAATGGTTTCCAACAGAAAATTACTTTTAATCTCACTGTATAAAGGAATCACCCTGTGAATTTCAAAATGGAACTATGATATGCTACAGGTAAAAAATATTTACAATAAAATAAATTGCAGTGCCTCGGACACTATTTGTTTGGTAAGTAAATTATAGAATACAATTGGGTAACACATCTCAGGACTCATTCCCACTCTCACGCAACGGCACTTCGCGGGATTTAACAAATTATATTACATTTTTGTCTAAATGTCCATAGACACTGAGGAACCAAATTGCAAACTTCGAACGGATCGGTTTATTAGATGCCGCAAATGGCAGTCAGCCCATTGGTGGTATCCAGTAAAATTGTATCCATTTAAGAATTTGAGAAGTGGAAACGAGGCCTACGCTTAATTTAGGTGAAAGTCCATAAGTATTATATCCTGGCACAAAGTAAATGTAGCAACGAGTGAGGTAAGGAATAGAAAAAAAAAGTTGGATGAGTGAGTCTGTACTACTAACTCCTCACGATATCTGTCGCTCTAGTGTTTCAAGTAATCATATTATGGCCTTAACTCTTCATTATGCCTTTTAGATAGTTACCAAAATTTACTTTTATGTTCCCCATTGTAATTCTTTTCAATATTACGAAACTGCATTTACAGTAAAAACAAAATCAACCTTATAAACTAAAAAAGTATCAAGATCTTCCAATCGTTACAGCGAACAAACGTCAAACGCCCTTTGATTTATATAGAATGATAATTTAGTAACAGTCCTGTAATCAAGTAAATTACGTGATTTTTGCAAAAAATATATAATATTATAGTTAGTTTAGGGCCCAATCTATCAAATACAACAGGAAAAGACCAGACATGATTTTTCAAAATGATGAAGATTTCTAAATCCTGTCAGTATCTATAACCTGCCTGCAATCTTTGGACAGGACAGGACAATTTATATGATTATTTTCCCATAGTCTTTTAGAGAGAGATAAGAGTTACATTGTATCAGTTGTCTGTTCTGTACACAGGCTCGATAAAGTGGACCCAAAACACAAGTTACAAATTTTAATATACAATCCTTCAAGTCTCTTTTCTTGCAAAAATCATCTTCAGCAAAGAATCCTAACAGATTTTTTATTTTTTTACTAAAAACTATTTATCTCAACTATTTGGTTTTAAAAAGAACTTTTTATTTCTATATAGAAACAATTTAATATTAACTAATCATATACACGATTAAGGGCATAACATTCAAACACTAGAGAAATTACAATATTAGAGTTAAGGAATACATTCGAAGTATAAAATACTTTCGTATAAAAAACAGAATCAGTACAGTATAAAATTACTAACGAGTTATAATTTGTCTAGTGGTTGAAAATTCCGCCCATTTGGGGTTAAAGTAATAAGACTTAGCCGAGTCTCCAAGTAGTAATTATAACATGTATTAAACCTCTGTATGCTGGCTATAAACAATTTCTAAGAATAAATGTTATTTTAAAATTTAAAATTCGAAGTCTGGTTTTTAACGATATATTGTCATAATTAAGAATTATCTATATAACAGAGGTTTAGTCTTAGAGAACGTTTATAGCAGCAGAAACTAATCATAACTGATTCGGCATATATTTGTACCTGATAGTTTATGTAACGTACACTACCCTATTGTCATTAAGAGAGGCTCACAGCGCATGTGAATTACAAAAAATAGGCTGCTTCACACTGCTCACAAACCGAGTGCAATCGCCCCAGTGTGAAAGCACCTTTAGTGATTTGCCGATTTTTAAATATATTTGAATGCAGTTATTAATGTTCGTTCACAAGAGTGGTTATAAATGAGTATAATGTGATTATTAAATATATTAAGGTATATTTGTATGACAACAATACATAAAACTGAACTCGGCGTTTATAAACTTCTAAGAAGTTGTATACAAAACTAAATCTAAGAGATCACGTTGCGCGTTCAAAAATAGGCAAATCACACTGTCCGTTAAAAAAAAAACACACATTTACACAAACTTGTTAGTTCACTGACAGGCGTGTGATTATCTGTACCAACGTTTAATTTGTAAAACACTAAAATACATATGTACATGTACATAAATAACAAGGATTGGTACAAAAGAAAAATTCTATCTAACAGCATTGTTCCAGCTATTTATTACTTTTTCTTTTGCTCAAAAAAACTCATGTAATTATAGATGGCAAGTGTTCCTTATAATATATATACAAAAGGTTCAAGATAATATTATTATATGAAAAAAAAAACATTTTGTTGATAGATATTTCATGTAAAAGTGAAACGGGACGAGAGTCTAATACAAATTTTATATAAAAATACAATTTTGACGCACACGTGAATACTACATTTTTACCAAGATAAGAGCACTACTAATGTACATTTATAATAGTAACTGTTATCCAAAAGACATTTAAACCCTTGATTCCAAAATAATATGTACAATACATATTCTACAATTTTGAATATTCAGTCTTCAAAAACAGACCTACAGTTTTTATAACTATTCGGAAAAGTAAAAGAAAAAAAAATGGTACCATAGTGAGGATTATTAAATTACACTACAACTGCTTAATTTCTTTTTTATTTGTAATTACTTTAATGTAATGGTTAAAATAATACTCAGGGTGAATATAGACGAAACTGGTGTAGATATTTCTATACCTATTAAGGTGGCTAAACGGCTATACTCAAGTTTATTTCGGGGATGGCCGACTATTGCCGATCCCAACGGGAGACCTTTATCAAGAGGTGTAGCGACCTTCTGCGAAGCTGTCAGGCGCTAGACTGCGTCATGAAAGATTTTTGTTTATGAGATAAGGGAAAAACGAGCTGACTGTTCACCTGATGGTAAGAGACTACTGCCGCCCATGGACACCTGCAACTCAAGAGTCGCAAGTGTGTTACGACGGTGGTACGGTACGAAAGTTTTAATTTAATTTATTTAACTTATTCTGTGAATAAAAAGTGCCTGGTTTTTTTTTTTTGATAAGATGTAAAAGCAAATATAATGTTTTTAAAAACACCACCTGTGATGCCGTAGCATACTCTTAGGGTGGCTATTGTTTATAAATTACATAAATTAACTTGATGTACACCCTTTCTAATAAACAAAAGTTATTGAAAGCACTTCTTTCCACTATAATGCCTGTATTTTTATTTAAATATGGGTACAGATAATCATAAACTCCTGTTTAAGCATTGCACCCCACTTTTGTTTGAGAGTGAATTTATAAGTATTTTTTGGACCGCATGATACGAGACTTCTATATAACAAATATCATAGTGTTGTCAAGGTTAAACAAATCTTTGAGTTTACTTTTAACAAAAGTGAGGCGACTAGAATTAAATAGAACGTTGACAATTGCAAGCTTTGATATTGGTGGGTACAAGATGGGTGACCCTTAGATATGGCTATGACGAATGAGTGAAAAATACACTTCATACTTTTTTAATTAAGTACCGCTTTATTTGATGCAACAATCACTGGTAAATTGAGCAGATGTTTAACCTAACTGGATTTTTGGTATCTATTGGATATTTTAAGGAACGAGTATTAGGGGCCCAAAGTAAGTCATCATTACATTTTACAATCAAGTCATTATTTGTATATGACATTGAATCGCATCGCCGTTACAGCCATTTCTACGAGCACCTAGCAGATAATTCTAAAGAAAGATATGGTTGAGTACAGGGCTGTCTGGAAATAAATATATGTTTAACTGAATTTATTACTATTCAAGAAGTCTATCTTCACGTTCATGAGAATTTCACCAACAACAAATAAAGATTAATATCCAATAAGGGATATACCAAAATTTGCTATCAAAACTCACAACACAATTATTTTTTTATAATAAATTTTAACAATACTGGACCTAAGTGTTATGAACATGAATGCTAATATTTATTGTTACTCTATCACAAAATAAAAATTGACAAGATTTCGAGACAGCCCTAGTGCAAAAATGTATAATGTTGTGGCTATCTCGCTTTTCGCTTTGATAGCGAAAGGGACATCACACAACCAAATGTGGTCTCACTGTGAGCTATATAGAACACATCTATCACCAAATTCTGTCAGGCAAGACTTCTCTTATGATAAATTGAAAAAAGGTTCACAAAAAATTTAGAAATATTTTCTGTTAAAATTCGATTGTAAATAATATTATCTGGATATTTATTTATGAAAATGAACAAATTAAAAAATAAATAAAAGAATATCTCAGTTACTTGGGACCTAAAGAGAGACTAAACATCATGTCATGGAAAACGCAATGGATGATGAAAAATATATAGTACAAAATACTTGATTTCACAACTTTAAACTCCCTACAACAATTTTGCTGAAGTTTCTAGAAGAGTTGAACACATATACAACAAGGTGAGACACAACCACCGAGCTTAATTAAGAAAGCGTATCCGAAGCTCGCAGTGAGGCCCCACCCACTTCATTCTTGCACTTACCTATTTTACATAACACAAAAACTGCGTTTTTAAAACGCTTCTTCCCTACTCACGTAGGTAACTAACAAACATACACACATATGTGTACATTATCCTCAGATAATCACTTTTATTTACGTAAAACAAACTTAAAAAAAATTCAACTATGTTATATCTATATGAATAGAAGCTGAACCGCCTAACGAGTGAAAAAATAATAAATAAGTTCAGGAGGCCTGTAGCTTCCACATTTTGTACAAAAGCCGTTTTTTTTCTAATCTGAAAATAATAGAAAATACATGTTTAATTTTGAGAATTGTCAAGCAGGCAGAATATAGTTTAACTATTACTTGGCAACCATCTCACCTAAAAGTCAGTCAGACAGATTAAAGTGATACTGAAATTTAAGCAGAATGTCACATGGGTGGCGTGTTAGTTAGTGGAGCTATAAAAGTATTCCAAAAGCATTTTGCAAACTTATGGTGCAGGTACCTTATACATTCATATTCGTTAAAAAAAAAAATTAATTGATTAAGGCACGGCAATTCATTAGTAAGTTATTGAAGAAGAAAAATCTCCATTGAATGATTGCAAAAAATATTTAGAAAAAATTGAAAAAACACCGTTGTAAGTTTCTTTAAATTACTGATTTCAAAGTTTTAATGTAGGTATGTATAAACTTTAAAGTGCAGGTGTGACCGGGTGACCAGGTGACAATATGGGTCCCGAGTATACTTACTATATAGCTAGATGTATACGGGCCAGTTAATTACCTACTACAGGCGGTGCAGTGCAGGGTGCGTGACAATATGGGCCACGAGTATACTTACTATATAGCTAGATGTATACGTACTAGTTAATTACCTACTACAAACGGTGCAGTGCAGGGTCCGTGACAATATGGGCCACAAGTATACTTACTATATAGCTAGATGTATACGTACTAGTTAATTACCTACTACAGGCGGTGCAATGCAGGGTGCGTGACAATATGGGCCACGAGTAGTATACTTACTATATAGCTAGATGTATACGTACTAGTTAGTTACCTACTTCAGGCGGTGCAATGCAGGGTGCGTGACATTATGGGTCACGAGTATACTTACTATATAGCTAGATGTATACGGGCCAGTTAATTACCTACTTCAGGCGGTGCAATGCAGGGTGCGTGACAATATGGGCCACGAGTATACTTACTATATAGCTAGATGTATACGTACTAGTTAATTACCTACTACAGGCGGTGCAATGCAGGGTGCGTGACAATATGGGCCACGAGTATACTTACTATATAGCTAGATGTATACGTACTAGTTAATTACCTACTACAGGCGGTGCAATGCAGGGTGCGTGACAATATGGGCCACGAGTATACTTACTATATAGCTAGATGTATACGTACTAGTTAATTACCTACTTCAGGCGGTGCAATGCAGGGTGCGTGACAATATGGGCCACGAGTATACTTACTATATAGCTAGATGTATACGTACTAGTTAATTACCTACTACAGGCGGTGCAATGCAGGGTGCGTGACAATATGGGCCACGAGTATACTTACTATATAGCTAGATGTATACGTACTAGTTAATTACCTACTACAGGCGGTGCAATGCAGGGTGCGTGACAATATGGGCCACGAGTATACTTACTATATAGCTAGATGTATACGGGCCAGTTAATTACCTACTTCAGGCGGTGCAATGCAGGGTGCGTGACAATATGGGCCACGAGTATACTTACTATAAAACGAGATATATACGTACCAGTTAATTATATACTACAGGCGGTGCAGGTGCAGGTTGCGCGAGAGCACTGAGCGCACGTCATGCGTGAAGCGCAGTGCGTCGAGCACGGGCAGCAGGTTCAGTAGCGCCACGTCCAATGGGTCCGAAAACCACGACTTTATTGGTATCGCGTTATCTGAAAATTTTTATATTCAATATTTACTATCGTGGAAATGTAACATTTGAATAAAGGACATTACGCGAACACTTGATAGAAGTGAACTCTCTCGTCGTTACAAATACATGCATAAACATATATAAGCTTATAGCGTAAAAAAAAAAGAAAGGTAAGCGAATGTTCAACCCATTCCCAAAAAAGGCGCCCGAGCAACTGTGTCTTTTGTACAAGACCCAGGTTCGCTCCTGCGTGGAGTACTGCTCTCATCTCTGGGACGGCTATGCGCAGTGTCTGCTTGACGCTCTCGATCGGTTGCAGCGGCGCGCAGTCCGCATTATCGACTGTCCTGAGATCACCCAGTCTCTTGAGCCTCTGCAGTTGCGAAGAGATGTCGCCTCTATGGCAGTCCTCTATCGCCTACATCACGGGGAGTGTTCTGATGAGCTCTTCCAATTGGTCCCACCTTCTCCCTTCCTCTACAGGACTACACGTGCTGGCCTGAGGAGTCACCGTTTGTGCGTCGAAAATATACGTACCCGAACTAAACGGTTTGGCTCTTCTTTCTTGTGCCGATCGGTAAAAGCCTGGAATTCTCTACCAGCGCACGTGTTTCCTTCCCACTATGATCCCGGGTCTTTTAAGCGGGGCGTGAAAAAGCATCTCACCAGGCCGCCATAGTGTGGGTCACCATGCTGCATTGACTAGACATGCAATGAGGATGGTGACCACCACTCTTTGACTCCACCTATTGCTTTCCATCAGGCAAAGTGGAGTCACTATGGTAGGCTAATATAAAAAAAAAAAAAAAAAAAAAAAATACTAGCACTGGGCAAGTACATATTACATTTGGGATCCCTGGAATGGAAATTGTACTGACAAAATCTACCTAGATTTAATGTCCCTCGATTTTAATGGTGGCTTACCTGGAAAGTCCCGGTACGCGCCGGGCGAGTTGTCCAATATGAACACTCTGTTGAGGTCGTCACATATAGACGACAAGTTTTTAGTATAGGAACCGTTTTCTGCTGTGCAATGTTGTCTGTGAACAAGTTAACACACCACCATTCTCAGTCACACAGGAATACATTTAATGTTTAATCTATGCAAGGGAATTCAATCGCATTTACCTATACACGTTTACATAAGGTTAAATGCGTTAATTTTGAAACCACATATCATACTAGCTTATATTCATAGATATACCACCTTATATCGACGGAGTAATACCACTGCCCCTCAGAAAATAGGTTATAAGACAATTCTTACGTTGTGTTAAAGCGAGTGAGTGTTACCAGAGGCCCAACTACTTTCTCTTCTTTCCCCTAAACTCTCAAATGCGGGAGCGCACTTGGGAGTTCCAGATGTCCAGGGTCAGAGGTAGTCACTTACCATCGGGTGACCCGTCTTCTTGTTTGCCCCTTATGGAATAAAAAACAGGTTGCTATATTCAAACTAATAGGCGCCGCAAAGCCCAGACAGCTGAAGGTAAGATTTATTCCTATGTATTTGCACGATATGTGTCAACATCAACGGTCCCCTTATCTTCCTAATAAATCTGGCTTATCCTCCCATGACTATCAAAATTATTACACTATATATAGGCTTATCTGTTTACCTGTAAAACCTCCGCCGCAGTATACCTCTGCCGTTGTCAAGTTTATCGGCTACTGCTGCACCGTATATCTCCATGGACGCCGTAAACACTACCAGTTCGTACCATTGTGAAACCTGAAATAAATATTGTAACATCACATCATCTAACGAGTCGTTTATAGGATAGAGGGTAAGTGGGTTGGGCTTTAGCTATACTCACTCACTCGGTGAAACACAACGCAAGCATTGCTTTGCAAGCATTGGTTTTCTGTGAGGCCCTAGTATTACTCACCAATACGTATCTAAGCATGGCTGTCCCACACCAGATTGTTAAACACGTATGTTTTATACATTTGTATATTTTCATTTTTAATTTCATTGTACGGCACCTTTTTACGTTCTACCATATTGAATGGTATAAGACTATCAATACTAATATTATAAATGTTAAAGTAAGTAACTCTCGTCTGTTTGTTTCGCTTTCACGGTTGTTCAGGATAAAATTGGTATAGAGATAATGTCATGTCTTTAGGATAGGGCATAGGGTACTTTTGGGTTCCGAAATAAACCTTGTAGGCTACAAATTGGGGGACCAATCATTTGTCAATTTGGAGTGCTTATTATGCCTACAACGCCAAAGTGACTACCACGAGTAAAGAAGCTATGCAGACAAAGTCGTGGGCATAATAAATAATTGAGTATAATTATTATAGTTACTGTAGTTGTTTTTGCGCGAATAAACTTGGCCTTTTGATAAATATTATCAGAATATGTTACAGAATAATTGATTATGCTCATCAAATAATTATTTGCCCTGGGTGGGAATGGAACCCACGACCTCTGGTTTAGCAACCACTTGCCCGACAGGGTAATTTTTATTGACTTCGTTAAGACTTACATACGAGGGTGCATTTTTAGTTCGTGCAGTGGCAGGGACGGGGAGCGCTCGCTTGGGTCCTTATGTGTTCAGTGACTAAGTTAGTGTATATACCGATTACTATCATATGGAGGTCATTAGTCTTTGAACTATCGTTGATCAAGAAACTCAATCCGGAAGAATGCAGCATCTAGAAAAGTTCCTTTCCAAGCAAGAGAAAAGTGAGACGAGATGTCATCTATTTACGGGGACTCTAATCCAGGAAAAAACATGGTATACAAGTACAACGGAGTGTCGAATGTTAGGGAGCATTTTTGAACCAGGGTAATGATGACAAGCATTGATTTTTGGAGCTAAATTAATGGGGATAAAAAATGAAAACCACACGAAATGAAATGAAATTTTCTACTGATGAAGATGTGAAGGATGCGGTTTTCGCGTATTTTTCAGAGTACGATAAATTATTTCTTTTATAAAGGTATTCACAAGTTAATTTATAGATCTGAGAAATGTATTAGGGTTGCAGGTGAATATATTGAAGAAGAAAAATAGTTTTATAATTTTTTCCCCTTTATACCATTCCGCGAACTTAAAACGCACACTTTTTTAAGTGTGGAAACCCCCTAGGGCCATTTTCCCACCGGGGTTTTCAGTGGGACGGTGTGTCGGTATTAGACCGACTAAAACCACAAGGAGTGCCGTATTGCGTCTGTAATAGTAGGGACAGTCACCTGGACCTCTCTAGGGCTTGTTGCCCGTCACAGCACGGTTACCACCTTCGGGTAATTCTAAACCTTAAACGCACCCCCGTACAACTATAAAAAAATGCATATAGGATTTGAAGTTGTATAAAAGCATTACATACATATGCTTATAATTGATAATTTATTTTTACTTGGATTCCATTGAAAAGAAAACTATGAACTCGAATAAAGTTATCAAATGCGCTTCCGACGTCCGCTTATCAAAGTAGTCCATCGGCTGACATTAAAGATGAATGAACATAATGAGGAAATGAACAATGAACGGTAATGGTAGTTTTACCACTAAAATAACTCAATAAACGGAACAATTCAACCTTAGCTGCTTAAAAAAAGCTGCTCTTTTTATGCTATGTGGTATGGGCAGACGGGTCACATGATGGTAAGTGACTACCGCTGACACTGGACATCTGCAACTCTAAGAGTCGTACACTGTGCACCTTTGGATGGAGGGGAAAGAGGAGAGAGGCGTTAGGCTTTCGATAACTGCAGTCACTCGTTGAAACATAACAGGCAATCCGGCTCTAAACTGACTATTGGTATGCGAGTTATTTTTAGTGAAAGAACTTTGGGAACTTTGAAAAAAATGGATTAAAAGGAATTTCGTATGTTAATAATGCATTGCTTAAACCAAGGCTTGGCTTGATAAACATTATTCGGACTCTGCACCAGGAAAATCAACCGTAGAGAAGTGGTTTTCTAAATTTAAACGAGGCGAAATGAGCACCGAGGACCATATCCTACCTAAAGATATCAAAGGAACATGTTGGTCATATCGTGCATGAATATGCCAAAGCTCTGTTCAAAGTGGGTGTAGCGCAAGCTCACAATCGACCAAAACCAACAATGAATCGATGATTCGAAGAAGTGTTTGGAGCTGTTCAATCGTAATAAATCCGAATTTTTGCGTCGGTATGTGACGATGGATGAAACATGGCTCCATCATTTCACACCGGAGTCCAATCGACATTCAGCCGAGTAGACTGCACGTGTTGAACCGACTCCGAAGCGTGGAAAGACGCAAAAGTCGGCTGGCAAGGTTCTGGTATCAGTATTCTGGGATACTCTTCTATCGTTATTGGAGCGTTTAAAAGACGAAATCACGAAAAAGCGGCCTCATTTGAAGAAGAAGAAAGTGCTGTTTCATCAAGACAATGCACCGTGTCACAAATCAATGAAATCGATGGCGAAATTGCAAGAATTGGGCTTCGAATTGCTTTCGCATCCACCGTACTCTGCAGATCTGGCCCCCGGCACTGGCACTTTTTTCTGTTCTCAGACCTCAAGAGGATGCTCGCTGGACAGAAATTTTGCTCCAACGAAGAGGTAATCGCCGAAACTGAAGCCCATTTTGAGGCTAAAGACAAATCGTATTATAAAAATGGTATCGAAAAATTGTATGACCGCTATAACGTTGTATCGCCCTCGAAGGTAATAATAAAATCAAATTCTATAAAAAAAAACAAAATTTCTACGAACTTTTCAGGCCACCTGTTAAATGTGGAAACAGAGCCCATGCAACTAAGGCCAATATGTATTTCGTGGTCGTTTCAATTGTTAGGGCATAAAACTATAACAATGCCTTAAAGTGTAACAATGTAACAAATAAAGTAACACTTATTAGCCCCTCCCATCGCTTTTATGTTAGCGTTGGGTTTACTTCGGTAGTGCAATGGGTGGGGACTCGAACCCGCAATCACTAAATCGCCAATTAACCATTACGATGCCGCTACTTTAATGGACTAGTTATTGTAATCGCTTTTTTAGTTATTATACAAGAGATTATAGAGATTTATCTATAGGATAGTAAATAATATCATTATTAATAATAATAATAATAACAATAAAATGACAGAAAGGACTCGTACTTCCCGGCACCAGCCAGTTCGAGTTATAGGTTGTGACCCTGACTTCCTTAAGCTATTGCTTATACTTCTCAATCCATCTGTATAAGCAATATCCCCCCCTCCTTACCTTTTAGTCAAAATATCCTAAATTTTCCAATCATATTCCCAAGTGTCCGGATGACAGCAATTAAATTGCCATATATTACATAAATAGGTCTTAATTATTACTGCATAAAGGTCATTATCCGTTTTTTCGCCTACAATAGAAACGAACTTAAATAATTCTGTACTTTGTTAGTCATTCAATGTTTATAGAGCCACCAAACGGCATGTACGTAATTGAAAAAGAGATTTCTTTCAAAAAAACCTTCCCCCTACGCTGATAAAGACGACTGAAAACAAATTGTTATGTAGATAACAATAAGGGTGATTTTACTATAATTGAATCTAGTAATATTTATTTGTTCTATTCACATAATTTACAGTTCACACTAACTTGTGATGTAAACATGTGGCTGGCATACGTCACGGTGTGGAGTATAGTTAGGAGATATCCTCATTGTTTACATTAATTGTATTATTACTATTAGGTTACACGCTCTCGCATTTATAACAAGCAAGATAATTTCAAATAAGCTTTTAAGGTTATAAGCAATTGCTGTGCTAGTCACTGGCTAGTATAATAGGGCGACCCCGTCTCTTCCATTGGGTATCGAAAAATGCGACTAAGGGATCGGACTGTTATCTATCAGACAGCTTACATATCTATATATGCAGACGAACAGAAGGGTCACCCGATGGCAAGTGACAACCGACGTCCATGAACTCACGAGTTGCAACTCAAGTCGTAAGTGCGCTGCCCGCCTTCGAGGGTGGTGAGGGATATGGGGATGAGGAGCTGGGAAAGAGGAGAGGGGGATGAGGGGAGGGGGAGTTGGGCCTCCGGAAACCTCACTTATTTCGGGGAAATGCAACAAGCTTCACAACCAGTTTTCTGTGAGGCTGTGTCGAGCCGGTAAGGAAAGGATGCAGGTATGGGATAGAAGAAGGGGTGGGGGAGGGGAAAGCCTCCCCCACCCCTTCTTCTATCCCATACCTGCATCCTCTCATCCCTCATCACCCTCAAAGGCAGGTAGCGCACTTACGACTCTTGAGTTGCAGGTGTACATGCTTAAAATCAGGTGACCCGTGTTCGTTTGTCCCCCTATATTATGAAAAAAGTAAGCCTGGAAGACCTGGTAAATAGAAATTGGATGATTTTTATATTTAAAAGTGTAAATGATCATATTATGCGATAGGAGGCAAACGAGCAGACGGGTCACCTGATGGTAAGTGACTACCGCCGCCAATGGAGACCTGCAGCTAAGCATGGCTTAAACTTACCACTATTAAAAGGCAAATTCATACACTTTTAATAGTGGTAACACTATTAAAAGTGTATGTATTTGTATTACGGGGGCGCCTGACTAATTTCACTAGTGAGACACCTGACACCGTCTCGACAGGAAGCTTTACGCCTTGACAAGGGCCCACGTTAGGTCCGACACTTGACCCGAAATACACAGGTTACACCGTATATTTTTGATAAATATGCTAGAGTTAATTATCAATGAATGATTGTCAGGAGTAGTAAACTGAATGTCGCTAACGTTTGTATAGCATAAATAGTCGCTGGATCCTTAGTCTGGTCCCTTAAATAGTGTTGTATCAACAAGTTAAAGTATTATAAAAATATAAAACCTTTTTATTTATTACTTATAAATATAAGACTTCATTAATTTCCATTTATTTACAGACGTTATTTTGAATTTATACCACATCACCACCACTATTACGACGAGTCAAAGAACACCTCTAGTGTCCAAATTATGAAACATTACGTCTAGACGTGACAAAAAAACTTTATACATATGTACATAGGTACATACACTCGAAAATTCATCATCATACGTGTGTGAGAGTTGAGTAAAAAGTTACTTACTATATCCAGAAAGTAATCAACATGCGGCCTTTTATGCACGAAGAACCGCACAGGGTGTTTGTCTATCGTAACTTTGAGGACGAAGTCAGGCGGCGTGCCGGGCTTCACCGTTGGACGTAACATTGCGTCGTGGTGTGAATGGATGAGCGTCTCATCTAAATCTAGTACCAGCATTTTTCTTTTTACTAGACCTGAAATTATTAAAATAAGTTTTTATTGTTATGGATCAAAGTATTCACCTTGAAAAAGTGACTATTACGATTCGGGTCGTGTATTTGTTAGTGGTGTAAAAGATTATGTTATTAAACAGAAACATATGCTGATTGATAGAGATAATTGATCCATTTTTCATTCATGTATTTTTTTTTTTTTTTTTATGTTTGTTACCTCAAAACTTTGTTTTTTTTTTATTTGTAAGCTGGTGCTTTCCGTGTTGTCCTACGCCAACCGATTTCGATGATTCTTTTTTTATTGGAAAGGATTTACTTCATGGGTAGTTAGATGAGAGTTTGGTTAGGTTCTGGTAATGGCATCCATGAGAAAAAGTTTTTAATTTTATAAGTGTCTGACTATCCAGATTAAATGTACTTAATGCAATTATATATACTGTCCATACCAAAATAATTATAATACCTCTTTATCTTAATTGTACATCAAGTAAGAAAACCACAATAACGGTTTATACAATTGGCGGCATTATCGCTCTATAGCAATATCTTATCGTGAAATCTTAGGTCATTGTGCTGAGTAAAATATACTACAACTGACGTAAGACTATACATACTAGTACATAACAAACATATAAATTCATATCATATATAGAAATGTGTTTATGTTCAGTCATACGGAGACGGTGTCTTAGTGACAAATGAGAAGACAGATCAGGAAATTAGTCATATTTAACACCTCCTAGTGATACGTAGTGGCAGGCAGCCGCAGCAGGTTGGCAGCGACTGTGCGAGTTTGATTTCTACCGGTTGAGCATTCCAAAGCCGCAACGATTGAACCGAGAAGAATTTATCCATGAACTTTGTAGAATGTCCAGGCATTTTAGGCTTAGGTTCTCCGACGATCTCAAAGATCTAGAATACGTATCGTGCACGAAATTAAATCGTTGCTTAAGGTAATGTTGATACGGGAAATTAAATAAAACATTAAATAATAATGAAGGAATATGTGTATTCCGGCGAATGCGTATAGGTGATCACTTGAACTTTTTTCTGAATAGAAACTATCATATTTGCTTAGTCCAAATACAACTTGTATACAGATTTTGGAGTCTCTCAACCTTATTAAGTTGGTCTTCGGTGAAATCAAGATAGCTGACATCTTGATTTCACCTAATAGTTGACAAAGTTATGTGTCTGTTACCTTCTCACGGCTAAACGGTTGAACCGATTTGGATTAAATATCTACTGTACTTGGTACTCTGGGGAAGGACATAAGCTACATTTCACAGACATGCCGATGCCGGCCAATCCGGATTAGCTAGTATAATATATTCGAAAGTAAGTTTGTTTGCTTTTCTCGAGAGAATGATAAAATAACTTTTTTTTCACCGCGATTAGGCACATAATGGCACCTATAATCAAATTGTGATTTTTTCATTGCTATTATTCACAAGTTATAGATTTTTTTTTTATTTTATTGGTTGAGTTGCTGTTCTTAAAAAAAAATCGATACAAAAAAGATCGTGTTCAATAGTACAAATAAATTAATGTACCTATTGCTTGCTCATATCATGCAACTTCGTATTTAAATAGATAATTAAATTTGATAACTTGTACGTGTTTAATAAATAAAACTTTCACTCAAATATAACTTTTGTTTTCCTGTAATAAAGAAAACTTGAAATTCCTATTTTGTACGTGGGTAAAATACGCTATCCGAAAAAAGCCAAAAAAAATAAACCTCTTTCTTTAAGTCTATAAAACTGATTATTTTTTCCCGCCATTGCGAAAAAATTTTCACAACACGTTTTCACTGTTGAAATTACAGGTATTTATTTATTAAAGTGTCTACAAGTACTAATTATGAAGAAAATGATTTATTTTGTACACCGCCCGATATAAGATGTGAAGTAGTTAACGTTATGGAAAGTTTACTATCTTAAAACTCAATGGTTTTATCGTCTGACGATACTGAAAAATTTATAAAAGATGCTCCAGATAGCCAATATCTAGCTACTAAGGTTAGTTAAAATAATTTTAAATATCAACGCCACTTCAGCCTGTGTTGTGTGTTGAATTTAATTATTGTTTCTTTTTCCAGGTTGCTTTAATATTTGGTGTAACTGGTGCTTGTAGGATACAAGAATTAACAAATATAAAAAATAAAATTATTTTAGTGAAAATGCCTATCACACAAATAAAATACAGAGGTCGTTCACTATACACGGTCCGTTCTATGAAATTGTTAAGAAGTATAAAAGTTTGCGTTCACCAAAAGCAAAAAAATTACCGCTTCGTTCTAAATTACAAGAATAGTAAATGTAGGTATAAACAGATTTGGTTCGATGCCTAAAGAAATCGCAAAGTTTTCAGGTTTAGCAAATGCTGAGAGCTATACTGGACATAGTTTCAGAAGAAGTTCAGCTACATTGCTGGCTAATTCAGGAGCTGATATAATGACTTTGAGGCGTCATGGTGGGTGGCGAGATTAAGCAATGTAACAGAATCATACGTAGACGATTCCATACTAAACAAGAAGGAAATTTGTGTAAAAATCACAAAAGGAGTTAGACTTGATTCTGAGGCGCGTCCTACTGGCGAAACACCAAGTACATCCAATGATTGGATTTCAGCTACCTACATGAATAATGAACCATATCAACTAATAACAGAACATGAAAGTATTTCAGATGAGACCGCTATGCTGTCAAAAACAGTTAATTATAATTTTACTAAGCTGCACATTTACTAATTGTTTCTCTAAATAAACTTTTTATCGACTAAATAAAATATTTTTTTAGTATTATTTTCTTTACAAGTGTGTTGAAAAACGTCGTATGATACACGTGTGTATTGATGATTACCGTCCTCGGCTATCTTAAGACCCTCACCTAACGGCTCGGGTCTCAATGGCGCGGCAGCGGTAATCACCAACATTACACACTTGTACCATAATGTACTATTACAAGGCGGAGCCGCGGGGGATACCTAGTAAGTAATAAGAATCGACTAATTTCATCCCATCACTAATGATAATTAGTAACATGTGTACTAAGGCGCAATTGTGGTAGGTTAGGTTATGAAATGTAAAATCGTAAAAAAATATGAAAAAAAATCCTTTCATCTTTCTGTTTATTTATGTTATCTCTTGATTGTAATACTGTGTGTCATTATAACTATTAAGGCGATTTAAATGACTCACTTGTCGAAATCCATCAAGCTGTCAAGGCTCTCTAGGGACAACAAACTCTGACAAAGGAACACCATACATACGTAGACATACACACCATACATACGGCAGGGAAATACAATCCGCCTACTTATGCAGTCGGGTAAAATAGATAATACTTTAAACAAATTGCTAAATATCGTGGTACAAAATAGATTATTCAAATTTTTCATCTATGAATAGATTTTAATATTTATGATTGCTTAATAGTCATATCAGCTTCACCTTTGACCAAAACAAATGATGACTGATAGAAATATCAGAATATACTCCTTGTGTGTATGTCTACTGTGATTTTTCTAACCATACTTATATAATATATTAATCTACGGCATAATATTCTCCACCACGTAAAGGTTGACCGGTAGAGAATGCCTTGGGTATTAAGCCCGCCTTTACATAAATTATTTGGATTTATGCATTGTCTGTCTAAATGTATTTAACCAGTAGTTTTAAAACCAAGGCCTGTTGATCAAATGGTTAGTAACCTCGACTGCTGTGCTAGAGTTCGTGTTTTCGCCGAAAGCCTCAAAATAATTCCTAGTGCGAAAAAGTTAAGAGTTAACTTGTTAATAATAAATAATAAAAAACAAATGTATCTACTTCAGCTACTAAGCATTTCGTATCAGCTTTAGATTCTGGGTACTTTTGAACTGAACTTTCTTCGTATTAACACCAATAATATGAACAGGGAGATCGACCCCTACCGGCCTTCCTTCTTGCATTAAAACATATATTTTCACGGTCACCGCTCTGTCAGCGCCTTTTTTAGTTGACAAGTAATAACAAATATTATTTAATAACAAACCTAGTTTGTAACGTCACTTATGAAGTAAATTATTTTTCATTCTTTCATTTGCCGTGTTAGTTATTTGTCCCGCACCCATACTTTGCACGTGTCAAAAACCCCAGCACACTCTTCAATTCTGAAGTCCTTTACATAAAAAGCCGTTAAGCCACTAAGCCTAATCGCCTTAAGTGATGAAATAGCAAATAATCAATCAATAATATCACTAAGCAGTTTAGTAAGTTTTATATCTGGAGTTTTATATGTTACTTACACAGAAAGATATTTATTGGAGCACTACCGGTGGACTACCATTTACATTGATATATGTTCGAAAATGTAATGTAAATTCACTTTTACACCATCACTACCCATTGTTTTTCATGTATTTACAGTCGTCTATGTCCCGCCTAAGAAATTGATGGCTGCCTGTAAGAAATTGATTTTTGGTATACGATCGACGATTCTACATATTGTATGATATTTTTTTGTAACATTATTGTAATTGATGTACAATAAACTTCTTTTTTTAGTAAAGATACACAATTTGATCTTTATTACTTCATATTAAATAAGATATAACACTTGAAAGTTAACGAGTTTTTAGTAAGCAGTAGTTTAATTTTCTTCAATACTTCGTCTTCAAATTAAGGCTGCTTTTTACTATATACATTCATATTTCTATCAACAAATATATATCTATAATCTATCTCCACATATGTACTACGCAGTAATCTCATGTCAAAAGCATTTTATTCTACTTTCAAAGTTTTTTTTTTCTATAAACACCTAGATATTATTTGATATTGGACTTACAAAGCAAACTTTCAATCAAGCGTTGGTAATGTCGCGTCGTAAATTTTAACTGCGCGGCACAAAGAAAAATATGGGCGACTTAAAAGTATTTATATGCAACAGGCATCAAAATTAACAGACATGCCAAAGATTCTAAGGTAAGGTAATAGTTCAAGCGTATGTGTAGGCAATTGACGTAATATCTACACACATACATATATTACAAGCTCCTGTTAACGCGACTTTTTATAAATCTATCTGTCTGTGGCGTCGTAGAAGACGCAAGCAAACGCAGGAGCGTTTATAGTCCCGGCCGGTACTTTAAGAGATTAGCATGTTTAAGCAAATCAATAAACAAACAAACTCTTCAACTATGTTTAACCGCGTTTTTAGTATTGTGTAATCATGTTGAAGAATATCATTAGAATATTATAATAGAAGAAATCTTATGTATTTACATAAATAATAGACATTTAATAGCAATAGCATCCTCTTAGACTACCGTTCAAATATGTAATATAAATGATAAATTATTAAATGACTGTAGGACTTCTTGTACCTAGATAAATCATAGTTTATTGAACTCTCAGCATGTATACGAACGAGTAGAACTGGAGGTTAGTATTGTCATTATAAATAACTAACCTTTCCTCGCAGATTCACCCTATTTTACTACCTATATTATTCGTCAATAAATACCCTATCCAATACCAAAATAATAATTAAAATCCGACTACTGTGTTAGTTCTCGAGAATAGAGCGATTAAGAAGTCAAACAAAATAAACTCTTTGACTTAATTAATATAGTAAAGAAAAGATTGATTACGATAACTTGGTGCGAGCGAGAGAAAAAAAGCAGTAATCAACTCAGTACTAACTACAACCGTAGGAATCGCCTTCAATACAGTTTTTCAATTCCTTGCAATTTTATTAGTAATTTCTCTGCTATCCCATGATCAAAATCCTTATATGGTAACAATGGGACCACCGCACGAGTATACTCTTTCGAATAAAATACAATTCTGGTCGAACCTGTCTATACGTGCCTAGGCATAGCTCTTCTACGTCATATTATATTGTGATTGTAGAGCTTCACATCAGATTTATAAAAAATAGACTTGGAATATAATTATGTCATTTTACGGTCTCGCAGCCAAAAATTAAAGACTAACCGCAAAACGATAGATATGATCAAAATTTCTTTTGTTTTACAACATATCAACGTGTCTATGCCGAATGTTTATCGGTAACAGTAGCAAATTACTATCAGTGTTTACAACTTTATTAGATAAAGAATAAAATCCACAATAGATAAAAAATGTTGTTTAATCATCATTACACACAATTATAAAAGGATGGAGGGTAAATGACACAGGTTTATGATACCGGCATTTAGTAAGGGCAGGTCAGAAGAACCCGAAACCATAGGGCTTGTATCAATCTTAGAAGTGGTAGAGCTATGCTTAGGTACGAATGGGCCGGCTCGACCGGTGCGATACCACGGTCTCACAGAAAACCGGTTGTTAAGCAACGCTTGCGTTGCATTTACCCAAAATAGGTGAGGTTTCAGGAGGCCCAAATCCTCCTCTGACCTCACCTCTTTTCACTCTGATCATCTCCCTCTCTTTTTTCCCTTCCCTGCATCCCCTCATCCTTCTCAAAGGCATCCCCTCATCCCTCTCAACTTTTTACTAATTCAGTTCATTTACTTTGAAAAGAGCAATCGCCAATTTTACTACAACTGTGGTTCCTTCCAAAAAATTAAATCGCAATATTATTATAAAACATGTACAAAAACACTATAAAACGTAATCTAAAAATGTTAGTCAATACCAACACTAGGAATTACTAATGTATCCTGGGGGATTTTACAAATATACAAGCAACAGACACAAAATATACCCAGACTTGTAGGTGGTCATCAAGTTTGGGTAGAGGGCTGAGACAAATGGTTGACCGGTTGCAGGCTTGTCATTTTATACTGTTTGTTTGCACTTTTGCAATCCATGTTCCCCTTATTATGTTAGTGGGACTAAATTTTAATTGTCAAAATGTGAGTGTTTAATGCACCTCTGTTACGGTAATCTGTTCTTATTTTTTGCACCCAATTTCATAGTTATTTAATTGTTTCATGCATAGTTTTACATTACTAATAGAATTTATTGTTACGACCTATCCTAAATCAGGGAGTTGTTGAATTATTTACAAAACTAAGCTCAAATCCGTGTGACCCTAGCAAATGGTTCATATTTGAATCAAGATTTAGAACACTAGACTAGTAATACTTTAACTTTAACTCACATTAAACCAAGCTTCTTATCCATCCAGACTTTTTAAATTTTCGTAGCAGCTACCATGAAGGAGAAAGCCAAGATATTTAAGTTTAAAAATGAAAATTCATTTAGACAATTTTTTTTTTTTTAATAATATTCGTGTCATACAAATAGACGCCGCACTGCTAGCCTTTGATGGTAATGAGGGATAGGGGGAGTTCATGGTATCACACCGGTTAAGCCAAGCCATACATGCCTAAGCATGGTTGTACCATGATGAAGATATGACCTCAAACAATAATTTTTTACACTGTTTGTACTACATGGATATATAGGATCTGATTTCTCCCTTGACGGTAGGCAGAAATAACAATAACTGCTATATGTACATCAAGAGCTTCCTGATTGTCATCAAACTATTCATACAAGCCCACTAGTTTTGGGCACCTTAAAAGTTTAATATTGATTGTTTGAGAAATAAAGAAAATATCATATTGCCGTGTGGTTCCCTGTGGAGTACAATAGACCCATACCACATCATGGTGTGGGCATCATAAAAGGTGACTATGAGCTCAGACAGTTGGATACAATCATAAAGTGTCCGACTGACGGCAGTATGCTTGTCCCTTATTATGTTAGTGGCATCCACATTTTGCCAATAAGTAAAATCTTATTGGGAAAATGGTTTCATACAGGCGTGAGAGTATATATGTATCATATAAATTTATATTATATGTAAAAAAATTTGCACATCATTATCTATCAACATGGATTTTAATCAGACATTATCAATGATTATATGGTAATAAAACTATAATCTCCTTTCCTATTTGGTAGAAAAAATTTAGAGTACAACAGTTTTGTATAAAATTAAAGGTTTTTTTTAATCTTAAGTTCTACTAGAACTTGAAAAAATTCTTCAATGTAACTGCTAGATCCTAGGCAACTAGTTACGATAAAGAACCAGTATATTGTCTTAAATATTTCAGTTCAATACACATTGTTTACATATCAAGAAAACAAGAAATAATGGGCAGATGTAATCATAATATTTACATATCATATATATGGAAAATAGGAGCAAATCAGTTGTCATAATCTGAATATGTTACCGATAAAAAAAATAGATAATTAATACTCACTCAGCCTGTGTCTAGATACTGGCGAAAGTGGATACATCTCATATTTGACGGATTGATATTGAGCCAACTGAAAACCAAATGCCACGTGAGATTTTCTTGTATGCGTATAAAACTAATGATTAAACAGTTATGCATACAGTATTATTTATATTTACCGCTCGATATTGCTTCTTAAACATATAACAAAAACAACTCCATACTTTTGATGCGAGCAGCATGAACGCGCGAAGGCCCATTTGCAACCGTTTAAGCATTTGAATTGTTTATAAAAAGATCACTATTATACAAATAAGCTTATTTATAAACGACAGCGATTGAAACGAGATCATTGACGGCGTAGTTCAGAACAAATCCATTAAAAATCAACTGCCGAAAACATCTAACCCGCCATGACATAATCGACCCAATTCGCATACCGTAGACAATTAAATAGGGGTTTCCTTTCAATATTTTATTATAGTCTTTGGGTTTAGTGATGTGCGTAAATTGAGCAATAACCGATACTTAACAAAATCGGCATCTTTTATGAAGGCATTGTAGGGATAAATAAATCAACGGTTTGTTCTAAAATCTGTACTTTAGATGTTTTAAAATTATTATAGAAAGTCCGACGACTAAATGTCCAAATGAACATGATATGATTTCTTAATGTTTTCATGTTTCTCTTAACTTTTTTTTTGTTTATTCGTTAATTGTTGGTGTTAATCTCAATGATGGGATTTTATTGGTCAATAATTAAATACATACAGGCATATATTGATAAGGTCAAGGTAAAACGACATAAGAAAACAAAATAAAGACTGAATCGTAGGTAGAAACTATAAATGAAAAGGTTTATAAACTAAAATATAGGTAGGTACATAATGTTGAAAAGTCTCTTTGAAAATAAACGAAACACAGCAACACAAAAATATAATAAGAATACAATTAATGTTGAAGCTAGAATTGCTGTATAACAAACGGCTTCTTATGTGCGTTAACAAACTACCCGACTGTTCCTAATATGTATTTTAAGTTTTTTATACCAGTTTAAGGATCCCAGCCACTGTGTTTATGTATCGATTAGCGCAACCTAGAGCGATTTCCTCAATCACTTTACCAAATGGTCTCAGCGCACCTTAAAATGCCTAACATAGCCTGGTCTTCTGTTATTTAGTATTTTACGTCAAAATTTATTTTTGATTACTTTAGTTACCTACCGTGAAGAATTGTTTTGTCGATCGGCAAACGTCATGGCCAGGCAAAACGTCAAAACTTAAAGTGAGTGACAGAAACCTGGCGCGGCGGGAGCGACAGAAAATTCAATTAACAGCTGGCCCACAGCGCGCGGATGTCAGCGACTGCATGAAATACTACCATCCCTTATCAACTTTCAATGTCTCCAAACCGAATGGTTAGACTATCATTTTCTGCCATTGGATGCATACCTTAGGGTACCCTGATGCAAACAATTAGTATCTTACATGACGAATGTTATCTTTATCATGTGACATGCCAATCTATGTAGATTGGGTCTTTTAAAAGTTTATGTATGTACCTATTTTTTTAAATAAATCTTTTGGTAAAGGGACTTTCTTTCTTTCGAAGGGACGAAGAAATAACCAGATGAGAACTATGTAAGATACTTTATGGTCTAAGATCCGACCCTAGATCGACCTTCATCGATCTGATAATAGAATAAAACTTATTTTGTAATAAATTTCGTATATTATAAAATAAATTAAAAATGCGTTGTCTAAAAAAATCCTGGACAGAATGTTTTTAAATATTTTTTTTTTGTTTAAATTGAAGAAATAAATAAATATATATATTCATATATTTAATTGATTTATTTATTTGTTTAATTTATGTTATATTGTTTAATATTTTATTATTAATATTCAAGTTTCACCGAGTGAGTGAGGATACCGGAAACCCAATAAAATATAAAACATTTTTTTTTTATTTATTATAATACATATTTATTTATTCTTTAATTTAAACAAAGAAAAAATTAAAATATTCTGTCCAAGATTTTTTTAGACAACCCATTTTTAATATATTTTATAATATACGAAATTTATTATAAATAAGTTTTATTCTATTATCAGTTCGGTGAAGGTCGATCTAGGATCGGATCTTAGGATATTATAAATATGGTTAATAGACAAGGTAGGGAAGGTAGCTGTTGACCACCTTTAGCTTCACATCCTTAATTTAGTAACTATAAAATCTTTGTTTTTTTCTTTCTTGAAGGTCCCTTCAACGTGCTGAGCATTTCAAAAAATAAAAAAAGATGAACAATAGGAAAGCATTTTATTCTAAACGTAAATAGTCTTAAGAACATAAACAATTATTAAATTCATGTATATGCTAACAAATATTTATGCGGTAACGCAGAAGCCTGGTCCGTTAGGAGGCTGGGCATAGACACCGCGACGGTTCATGCGGCAAGAGTGTTCCTCAAGGCGGTGAAAGACATCGCGCGCCGGGTTATAAGCGTAATAACTATATCCTTGGCGTGATAGTTCAGGACTCCACAGCTTCTCTGCTACAGCGCTAGTGCGGGGCCATACTCTGTAATTGAACAAATTCTCATAATAATATTCAACATGCGTACCTAGCACGCTAGTTAAAAAACTGTTAGAGGTAGACCTTGAAATTGCAACATAGCCCAAAATATCGTAACTTGACTAAAATATAAAAAACAAAATAAATTTTAATTAAAAATGGAACTATAAAAATATATAAATATATTTTAAATAAGTTATACATCTTAAGTAGAGGCGTAATAATATTTTTTGAAGACTATAATGATGAAATAGGTTACCTGCTTTGTATGTTTCTGTCATCGACAACTTCTCCCCACATGCAGGCCTCTCCTCCTACAATGTCATCCAAGTTCAAATCCTTATGCGATAACGGTATCATTTGACGAGGGTCTACTTTATAATAATCGATCCAGTCTCCGCCGCTTTGGAGGTGATCTAAGTACCATGATGAAGAGTAAATGAGCTTGTGACCTGCCTTTAAAATCTGTAAAAGATGAAAAAATAAATAAATAATATAGATACAGCTATTGATTTAATACTATGTAACAGGTTTTTTTTATGATATAGGGAATAGACGGACAGACGGTTTACTAGATGTTAATTGACAACTTAAAAGTCGTAAGTGCGTTGCCGCCTCTGAGGGTGATGAGAGGGAGTGGGCATGAGGGGAGGGCAAAGAGGACAAGGGGTGTTGGGCCTTCGGTACTGTGTAATATTTGTAAACATAGACAGGTATGTACTCACTCGAACTAATGTATTGTAATCCTCAGATTTCCACACTTGCACAATAGCATCATTGAGTGGGACCCCTTCATCAAATACTTCCTGGAAATAAAATACGATTAAGGACTTAAAAATAATTAAAAATAAGTGATATTTCGGTATGCTTAACTAATAATGTACTTGACGTTTAACTATATTCACAATGCAATACAAGTTACAGGAAAATGTATATTATACCTAAAAAAAATAGTGAAAGAAACCTAATGTAACCACCAGCTCGCTGCGTTATTGTGGAGATGAGGAGATAAAGTAACAATAACTAGGCTATCAAATACTCGGCTACGGTTTTTTTTTTGTGTGGAAACCCCCACGAGTCATCACCTTATCGGGGCTAATGGGTAAGGTGGTATATCGGACTCGAACCGACTTAAATCACACAGTGTTCCGTCAACGGGTCTTATATCGATTACGATTCAAACCTACGTTGGTTAATCTTCTATTATTTGTTATTCTTCTCTTTCTTCTATTATTTGTTATTCTCCGTGGCAACCTGTACTTCAAAAATTTTTTTTTAGAGAAGACAACTCTTGTAGTACGATTAATTCCTTTGTCGCTGGGAACTTTAACAAACATTCAAACAACGGACACAAAGAACACCCAGACTCGGAACAACAATTTGAGGATTACACAAAGTGTTGTCCCGTGTGGGGATCCAACACACAACACTCAGTGCGGCAGCGTAATGACGAGCTGACCACTTAAATCGCTAGGCCATCCGTGCAGCCAAAAGTAGGTACAATAGCTTTTGAACATAAACGAGGTGGAAAGTTTTACCTACCTGCCACACAATGGGTTTGGAGTTAGTTCCAAGGAGTGGGATTATTTTGTTCATGAAGTAAGCATGCAGGTCGCTGGACTTCGTCATATTGTGATGTTTCATGAACTCTGTTATGTCATGGTTTGATTGCCTGGTAAACATATATTTCTATTTGAAATAAAAACATAATTATAAATCAATTTATTTCCTAAAATGTGCCTGTTTTGTATATATATACATGTCCATTTCTTGTATTTATTTTAAATAATATCTTTCAATCTGCGATAAAGTTTATATACCTCTTCTAGTCTGTTCTAAAAACAACATGAATAGGAGCAGTTACATTACATTAGTAATTTTTTATCTTCCTCATCCCACGGTAAATTTATTTATCTCTTGGCAAACCCTTGTGCATCACAATCACATGCAAATCTTAAGAAAAAAAAAAGACTAATTGAAACCGAAGCCTATTTAAGAAGGCATTGTAATGTTCTTCATCAATCATCAAGCACGGATCGTCCCGATCCTCTGACCAGGCAAAACAATCATATCTAGGTGTCCATACTTTTATGAATGTAACCTAATTAGTCTGAGAACTTTTATAGTGCGATTGTGCAAAGTAGGACTAGTTGTTGGTTTAGAGTATTTTCCCTAGATGTCGCTGAGTTGCAAAGAATTCTTACCAACAAGATAGTTCGACTTCATCCCCGCCAACGTGGAAGTACTTTTCAGGGAAACGTTCCTGTATTTCTTGGAACAGTTCGCCAATGAGTTTGTAGGTTATATTCTTAGTTGGGTCCATGGGGCCTAGGCCAATCACTTCACCCAACTGATAGCATTTTGTCAAGATGTTCGGATATGCTACTCCCCAGGATCTTGTATGACCTGTTAAAATCATAAAAAATTGTTTTTAATTTTTCTATCTAATAAATGTGAACACAAAAAAGCAATAAAGATATTCAATAGATTTTTGGCTATATACGGGCTTACAGGTGATATACATATATGTTATATATACAAAAATCTTTATCACATAATCAAACTTCCTGGAAACGCATTTAAATATCCAAAACCCCATCCAAATCGAATCAGTAACACTTGAAAGAAGGAAGAAAGGGAGACAGAACAAACATACAAATAGCGAACACAAATAATAGCTAACTGGACAACTGTCTCTGGATACATAAACGATGAAGATATAAACTTTTGTCCGGTTTGGGAACTGAACTCACGACCTCTTAACACATCAGCTAGGATCATTAACCACTAACAGGCAAGTAGACCGATAATTATAATTTTTACGATGTTTAATATTTTTAATACGTTTTTAAGCATTTTTTCGTCCGTGACAATAACAGAAAATTCTGCCCATCTATTCTTACTTTGAATTTATTGAAAACTTTACCAAGTTATTTAGATTTCTGAACTGCCCGTTCTTTAGACGGTTTGGAATTCAAAACAGCATACTGTAACTGTTATCTAGTGATTAGTTAAATACTTTAAATTGTTTTCTTTATAACTGTGTTCAAATATTTTTAATATAGAAGTGTTACAAAAAATTGTGGTCTTATTTTACGGTCGTATAAATACAGTGAATTTTTAAGGCAAATAGCTTATACAAATAGCTATATATATATGTATATATATATATTTATGATTTTAAATATAAACTATATTTTTTTAGAGTGCTCGGACTTGCTGCCATCAGTCAGTTCAAAGTACACTGTATGCAAGGCTGCGCTAGTAATGGAGTATTGAAGTAAAGGAACGCAATACTCTGGTTCAGTATTGCGTACCTCTGTTCCATACTCCCTTCGCCTTTTAATATACTCTTCATTTTCCAATCTAATTATCAAAGTGCCCTGATGCCGGCAATAGCCTTGCCATCTATTATACAAAAAGAAAAATGCCTTGTCCGTCAGAGACAAGTAAATGTACTTATGTATGTGTGCATTTAGAAATCCTATTATGAAACTGACAAATATAATTTAAAATCAATTGATAAAGCTAATATTGTGTAGGAGGCTTCAAAGAAATGAAACTATGGGTATTTAATATCAAAGAAAGCCTTGAGAAGAATTTATTTTATTTATTGATTTCCCCTCCAATTTCCAAAGTGCCCGAATAACAGCAATGGGCTTGCCCCTTATACGTAAAAGGGACTATAATCGGAAAAATACGGGAGTTAATAACGCCTCTGTCTAAACTTTATAGTGAATATATGTATGTGAGTAGATATAATAGATTACAACGCAAAGTTGTGAGCTTATTTCCCGCTTATTGCATGTTAAAACTACGCTGTATGTGGGTGTAAGTTCAATGGTTAGTGATCCTGACTGCTGAGGCCGATGTTGTAGGTTAGGCAAAAGTACAAATATTTGTGCGATGAGCATGATCGTTTGTTCTGTGTCTAGTTTTAATTGACCAGTATGTATTAAATTGCCATCAAATTCTTCTTGTACTTTCGCATTCATAATATTTATATATTTTTTTTTATACTATAGGGGGACAGACGAACAGACGGGTCACCTGGTAAGTGACAACCGCCGTCCATGGACACCCGCATCTCAGGAGTCGCAAGCGCGCTGCCCGCTTTTGAGGGTGATGAGGGATGGGGGATGAAGGGAGCGGAAAGAAGAGAGGGGGCATAAAGAGAAAGGAGATGAGGGGAGAGGAAAGGGGAGAGAGGGAGTTGGGCCTCCGGCAACCTCACTCATTTCGGGGAAATGCAACGCAAGCGTTACTTCACAACCGGTTTTCTGTGAGGCCGTGGTATCGCACCGGTCGAGCCTAAGCAAATTCCTTTGCAATTGCCTTTGTTTGTTTTCGCAATTGCCTTTGATTAACATTATATTGGTTCCATTGCAATTGAAAGGGTTTTGAATCAAGGAGGTAGGTAAACAAAGTATATGTCTTTATCATTTCGTCATAATTATTGTAAACAATGTTTAACTGAAGTATATATTTATCTGAGAAGGTCGCGCTATCTAAAGAGCTCATCGTGAAATAAACAGATTTATGAATTTATATCTTTATTTGAAAAGAAATAGTTCTCATACTTTGTCGCAATGTTATTATTACATACATATGTCGTGCTGATTTCATGGGTTTAATTTAATGTATTTTTTTTTATGTCGAGGGATAAAATATATTATCCATGCGATCCTACTGCATTTCCTGTCCTTATTGTAAGCCTTATAAGTGCATTCTGGCGAAAAATAAATATACATACATAATATCACGCCTCTTTCCCCATAGGGTTAGGCAGAGGCCACTTCCTTCCATTTGCTACGATTCGGACATACCTTTCTCGCTTCTTCATCTTTCATTCCGTTCCGCATACAGGCTCGTCGGTTAAAGGTAGTTTTGACCTGGCCTTTGCTTAGATTATCTTGGCTTGGTCCAAGAACATTCGCATAGGTCTTCCAATTCCGACAACTCTATTCCGCAATGCCCTCATTTCTACCTCATTAATTCTACTTTCGTGCTTCCTCTGCGAACTTTCGCTGCCATACATAAGTGTTGGCACCAACACACCTCTATGCACAGCCACGGGAGCCTTCATTGAGACTCTGTGGCTGGTCATAAAAGTATGCAATGCGCCATTGATCCCATTACCCGCAATACCGCAAATAAATACATATATACCAGTAATATGGGGATTTAATACTTTTTCATCATTAGAGGTAAATTTTGGAAATAAATACAGATAAACTGATTAAAGAAAAAGTGAATTAGAAATAGGAACAGAATTCGTTTAAAACATTTCCCAGCAAACTACTTTGTTTCGTATTTACTGGCTGAGCAAGAAGGAGGGTTATGTTTTTCGAGTGTATGTATGTATATACCTACGTGTATGTACTATAGATAGCACCTAAAAGATTTGATTTGGTGCCAACATGTGAAGTGTCATTGAATTGTCTTAATAATGGGAATGACTTGGGCTATGTTATAAGATTTTAGTGTAATGCAGTCGGAATATATATTATTTTTTATTAATAATATTTGTTAAAAATCTTAGTTATATTTTTAGAAAGATGACTCTAACAATGAGATCAAACAAAAAAAGTCATAGTTGTAAGTTTTGTCTTTGAAAATCGAATTTTAAAAACACATGCATAGATAAAGAAAATATGTTGTTTTAAATGTCTTAGCTTTCTATGAAACAAGTTTCCAATTAAAAAATAAGATGGAGGCTAAATAACTAGTACAGTTCTTTATAGACTTAGTATATTAAAAATATTTTACCTGGAACATCGAACTCAGGCAAGACACGAATGCCTCTGTCCCTGGCATAGTTCACGATGTGGTTAATATTGTTTTTGGTATAAACCATAGATTGTTCATAAGCTCCGTGAGCACTGGAAATGAGAATTTAAAAATAATGTCATACTTTTTAAGAGCAAAAATGTTCCGATGACAAATACATCTTTGCAAGCATGACTCTGATTTAAAAAAGTTGCTTTAAATTTTGTTTTTATTAATTTAGCATGAAGAAACTTTTGTATCAAAGTTGTATGTGAATGGTGATTGCCATACTAAAGAATTCTAACAACGTGGGTTGCCAATTACTAGTTTTTTATATAGTATAGTTTAGTTTTTTTAAACCCCCCCTTCTAGCTAAGCTAAATGCCTGCGTAAGGGGTGGGTTGAAGTTACGAAATTATGACCTACGTTTAAAGATATTGATGTTACTACTTATTTATATAAACATATTTATGTATTTACATAAATATCTTTACACCATTAAAATTTAAATTTAAAGAACTCTCAGACCCAGAACAACAATTTCCCAAAATGTTATCCCATGTGGGGATGGAACCTACAACCCTCGAGTGAGGCGACCTCTTAAACCACCACATATCCACGAAGTCAAAAATTAGGGTATAGAAAATTGTATTTCGACATAATTTATTTATTTACTAAACAATTATATTATTTGTGAAATATAGAATAATTATATATTAATTAAGTACGAGTAATAGGTGCTTAGTACCTATTTAATGTTGAGTACATTAAATAGGTACTAATGAAACCACTATTATTATTATAGAGTCTACAAAGTAATTAAATTTCTCTTTGTTATGCTAACTGGTGTCTAAAGAACAGCTAATACTTACTGGTTCTTAAAAATGCTCCAGAATTAACTGAAATACTTTTAAACAAAATTTTTAAAAGTTGCAGTTGGTCGTTTGTGGAATACACTAAATTTTAAATAGAGAATTACGGTATTTTTTTTACAATCAATTACTAATGGAAGTTTTTTACCTGTGGTTTATTAGAAAACTATTAGAAAGGCCAAGGATGTACTGTCTGCGTGTGTGATAATAATATACTGATGCTGTTAAGAAATGAAGAGGTGTCACATTAGGTACTTACCTTAACTGAGGGAACTTTTCGCTTTCGTAAGGAAAGCTCTGGTCATCCACTATATGCCAATGTAAAACATTCATCTTGTTCATCTCCATCCCGTCCAAAGTCTTCAGGATATTGGGTACTGAGATATAGTGACGCGATGTGTCTATGAGGAGCCCTCTGTGGGGGTACCTTGGATAATCAACAATCTCTGTAGCGTTGATGAATACCGACTGAAAATTTATATTAGCGAAGTACTGTAGTATAGCTATCACTAGTATGCTATTGTATAAGTACTTTATAGTTTCTTAACTTCGTAGATAAAATATATCTAATAAAAGAAAAAATCAATGACCAGCGGAGATGATTCAACTGATCATAATCGGGGAAACAGGTTCAACATGCAACCTTCACTAGATTTACAGACTTTTTTTACATTATATTTTATATATTATAGTGGGGCATAGTGGGGCAGGCGAACAGACGGGTCATCTGATGGTAAGTAACAACCGTCGTCCATGGACACCTACAACTCCAGAGTCGTGCGCTACCTGCCTTTGGAGGTGATGAGTAATGAGGGGTGGGGAAAGAAGAGAGGGGGATGAGGAGATGGGAAAAGGGGAGGGGCGACAAGAATGAGGAGAAAGGAGAGTTGGAGTTGGGCCTCCGGAAACCTCGCAAGCATTGCTTCACAACCGCTTTTCTCTGAGGCCATGGTATCGCAACTTTCGAGCCAGCCCATTCTTGATTAAGCATGGCGCTACCACTGCACAGCATGGCTCGCCCACTACACTGCGTTGTTGGCTAGGAGGGAATTGAGTCCCGTCTGCCACCACTACGACAATAATGATTAGACTGCGCAGTATATGCTAAACACTCTCCGCTTTTGCAAAAAAAAACCCTGTTCAGGTAGTTTACCATAGTCGAAATTGATTTCTCGCCAAAATTTTATTCTACGTGATAGAAACGGTAGTGACAAATGTGTTTAATGAGGTTGAATGTCCTTCCTCGTATTTGTTTGATTGAACATGCATGTTATTGCTGCTCGACCGCTTTCCTTAAGCCCAGGAGAGGCGTATGAGAATTATATACTGCAGTATTTAAACTATATACTGATTTAATAGTTACCTTATAGTCGTCGGACAAGTAAAGAAGTTGGGCAAATGTCTCCATTCCTCTTAAAGCTCCCCATATTGTGTTGCTGTTAAGATGCGACACAACAGAAATATTCAGGTTATCTGAAATCATATATTGGAGTTGGAGAAGATTGTACTAATGGATACAGAGATACACGAAATCACTAGACCATAAGTCTGACGTTTTAGCCATTTGACTGCTGCCGCTTGTGAAATATTTGGCTACAAAATGTTTTGATCAGAATTTGTGGTAATAATTTTAATAGTTTCAAAAAGTGTTTTACAGTGGTAGAGCCATGCTTAGGCACGAATGGGCCGGCTGGACCGGTGCGATACCACGGCCTCACAGAAAACCGGTTACGAAGTAACGCTTGCGTTGCATTTCTCCGAAATGAGTGAGGATTCCGGAGGCCCAAGTCTCCCTCTCCCCTGCCTCATTCCCCTTCTCTTCTTTCCCATCTCCTCATTCCCCTCTCTTTGCAGGAGTCCATGGACGGAAGTTGTCAGTTACCATCAGGTGACCTGTCTGTTCGTCTGTCCCCCTATAATGTATAAAAAAAAACACGCTTAGTCACCACTTACCCAGTCTAATGTATTTAACTAGGTAAATGAAACCATATGACTTTACACTCGAGGCGTTAAGACTCTCACTGCTTAAGAGATGCTCCAAGATACCAATATTGTATTTTCATTGAAACTATTTATATATACAAAGTTTAATTACATTAAGAAAGTTAGAAGTAGGTTAAATAAACCAAGATTTGTTTATGTGAACAAGTGAAGTTAATAAAGGCGTGTTAAAAACGAACTTACATATTTCATCCATGGCCATTTGCGGATGCTCTTCGCAAGGTGAGCGTATTTTAATCTGAACCTCTGTAATAAGACCTTTAAAGCTGACATCTGTAATATTGGTGTGGTCGGGAGTATGTTTCGCATGCTTTCTTGTATGTCTCCATGCGATGTGGTGTAAACCTCTAATGACATTGTAGTAACGGTTAATTGCCGATTTCAGTATGTGACATGTCTCGCCTTGTACCTGTTGGTTATAGGAAAGAAGTGTGAGGACTGATACAGTTATTTATAACATCTAACGTTTTTATAAACGCCACTCATCACTCATGTACAAATTGAATTACTTGACTTTTATGTACTTACACACATACATAGTAGCATTTTTACGCCTATATACCCAAAAGGTTAGCAGAGGCGTATCAAGGGCCTCAGTGTGCAAACATTAATTGGGTTCCACTTACGTAGTGAGGAATGTACATATATATAAAGCCTGATGGACAACGTCCAATTCCTTAATCACTTTATAGATATGATGACTCTACTGTACTCTACTGTATAAGTACATATTTGTAATGTAGACCTATATGTCTTAATAGCGAACTTTAATCAATGTTTACACTTCCAGTTTATACAAAGATTGATAAAAGGGGATGTAACTATAACAATACCTCTTGGGTATACCCGTATCGCTTGCAATACACACATGACGGAACAAAGTGTTGTTTTGTCGTCTCGATTCCGACAACACACGAAAAATAGTAGTTTTTTTGGGGCAGAGTTGGGAAAATGAGCTGACGTGTCAGCTAATAGTAAATGACAAAGAGAAGGGAGGTTTGGGCCTGAAGTACCTTCACTCACTCAGTAAATACAATGCAAGAATTGTTTGTCAAACCGGTTTTCTGTGAAACCGTGATACTACTCCGATCGCGTCGGCCCTTCTATGCCTAAGCATGACTCATGTGTATTGGCATGATATAAATAGTCATTTTACTTATCCTACCATTATTTTATAGACTCCATCTTGATCATATGGTACTAAGTTGCTTAAAAGCGTTGTTATTGTAACGACATCTGACCTGATATCAGATAAAACTCTTTAGCAGAATTTAGAAATGAATAAATTGTCGCTTGCTACTCGTAAACAATTCAGAAGTGCAGTGTTGTTTAGGAAATAGTATTTGACTTCGAGTTTAATTTAACGCTGACAATTTTGAAGATAAACTATTACACTTGTACTATATATACTATAACTAATTAAAACGCATTTAATTAGTTGTGATATAGTAGGAAGATTCGTGTTGTCTTGTTTTTTTCGAGAAATATATGTTAGTTGGAGGATTCGAACTTAACGGTACCAGCCAGTTCGAGTTATAGGTACGCAACCTTGACTTGTTTGAGCTATACTTATACTCCCCAATGCATCTGAATAAGGAACATTATTTCCTTGCCTTTCCTGACCACATTCTCGTCCTACACCCGCAGTCGTCGGCGTCACCGCGAAGAGCGGGAAGAGGACCAGCTTCATGAAGAGTACCGGGAGGCACGGAGATCTCTGAAGCTGGCCATTAGCCGCGCCAAAGATGTGAAGAGAAAGTAGATGCTGAAGGGTCTCGATCGTGACCCCTGGGGTCGCCCTTATCGTGCGGTGCAACAAAAGCTCGGCGCGTTGCCCCCCCCCCCCCCTTACTGAGACTCTCCAGCCCAGCTTCCTGCAGGAAGTGGTTGAGGGCCTTTTCCCGCAACAGGTGGAGTACTCACCCCCATCGATGGCCAACCTGGCCTTGGCCGGAGATGACGGGGAGTTCCAGGAGGAGGATATTCCACCCGTCACGGAGGCGGAGATAGGGGCGGCTGTTCGGATCCGCTCCAAAAACACCGCCCTAGGCCAGACGGGATCCCTGCCCGAGTCTTGGCCCTGGCTCTTGATCACATGGCAGACCGCCTCAGGGAGGTGTTCGACGCTAGCTTGGTGTCCGGACGCTTTCCTGATTGCTGGAAAAGCGGGAAAATGGAGCTTTTAAGAAGCCGAGCGGGTCGTTCGACGGTCGGGGCTGAGTTGCGCCTGCGGGCCGTGACTCAAGAGGCGGTAAGCTGTGGCGGTGTCGTTGGACATCGCAAACGCATTCAATAGTCTGCCATTCAGTTGCATCAGGGAAGCGCTCCGCTATCACGGGGTGCCGCAGTACCTGAGGAGGCTAGTGGTAGACTATTTAGAGGAGCGTACCGTCATGTAAGAGGACCAAGAGGAAAATCTGAGACGTCGGCCCATGTCCTGCGGTGTTCCGCAGGGGTCTGTAGTTGGACCTCTCCTGTGGAACATGGGATATGACTGGGCCATTCGAGGTGAATCCCCCCCCGGGCTGAGCGTAATTTGTTACGCTGATGACACGTTGGTCACAGTCCGGGGGCTGAACGTTCAAGAGGCCTCTTTGGAGGACTCTTTCCTTCCGAATGACGCAGGTTCTTTCCGGGCACGGCTGCTTCGGAAAGTATCTGCACTCGGTCGCTAGGCGGGAATTAAGTCCCGCCTGCCACCATTGCGACTGCAGTGAGGACTCGGCTCAACATACGCTCGCGTATTGCCCCGCTTGGGCAGCGCAGCGTCGGGTTCTCACTGCAGTCATCGGAGCGGATCTCTCGGTACCGGCCGTCATACGCTCCATGGCCGGACTGGACAGGAATTTTACCGCGGTCGCAACCTTCTGTGAAGAGGTCATCTTGCAGAAGGAGGTGGCGGAGAGGGCCCGGGAGGACGATCTCCACTCGGACCCAATTCGTCGCCGGCGAACCGGGCGGCGTAGACGCGCTTGCCAGCGCCTCATGCCGCCCTGAGTGAGGCCGCGGGTGGTCGGGACGGGTTTTCCCTTACATCTACCATATGGCCAGCCGCGAGGGGGTGACGTCTGCGTGTGTCTAGACGTCGCCTTATTGATAGGTTACCCGTAGGTGGTGCCCGCATAGTGCGGGCAAGCGCTAGGAGGGGTCCGGATGTCTTCATAAAGCTGTTCCCGGATACCTCCTATTTAAAGCGCAGCGTGGCACACCGTGTGGTTTTAGTCTGTTCGATTCCGACACACCGTTTCACTGCAAACCCCGGTGGAATGACGGCCCGAGGGGGTTTCCACACGAAAAAAAAAAATGCACGATCAGCTTGCCTGGTTGGAGGATCCTCCCTTTGTATTGGAGGGTCATAACAACCGTTCCTCCACAATAGTTTTAACTTAATTTTATTCCTGATGCCTTCAATAAATAAATTTATTTCCGTGTTATTTAGGTCTTTTGTGTCATAAAACTGATAATATCGTATGCGCATATGTATGTATGTATGTTCTCGTAATCCCTTAACATCTATTTTACCCTTACCCTTAACAGCTTTTTTCTTTCTGTTGTTTCCATACAAAGGTTGTCATGAAGACATCGCTCTTAGCGATAAGACCGCCCATTGTAAATACATGCCGACTTGTATCCACTGTTTTTAAATTTGTGTCCGTTAACTGCGATTACCCCGATAAAGTATGCCTGGCTTTGTATATTATATCCCACATAAGTAAAAAATCATTTCTAAATTATAATTTTGCACCTGCACTTGTTGACAAATTATAGTTGAAGCGTTTAATATACCGAACTAAAAATATCAAGTACAAACATCTCAAAAATCATGTCAACGATTAGAAAAAAAAAAAGGAATGAATACTTGAATTATAGCTTAGAAAAAAGTTAACAAGTCCATTTTTAAGGAAGTAACGTGTTGGAAATCCGTTTTATAAGCTTTGATTACACTGACAAACACACGGTCTAAGTTAATATTATAACACCCCTCCTTCCCGACAAGAGTTTTAAAGGCTTGCGAACGAGTTGCTTGAGTTAGCCCTTCTATTAAAAATGTTACCGCTGATAATTTATGTACTTCAACGAGTATAAAATAAATCATTGTAATATATTGCTTTATTAAACTATAGAGGGATAGTAATCATTTTCGTACCTAATTGGGGTTGCACAAACATCATTAAAGATCGTTTAACGAAGTCGAGAACAAATGCAGTTAATTGATAAAAAAATACATAAAAATCAATATTTCTAACAATAACCTGCTGTGTTGTGGTTGGTTTGCAATGTGTAATACATTTTTAACAAATCATGATGTATAATATAATGCTACATAACAAACATTTTTTTAGAACTTACCGTAAAATTAAAAACCGTAGGGCGCAATTCATAATAAATATCCCGTTTCGTTTGTTGTTGCGGTTTTGGCCAAACTTCGCCTTTCGTCGGCGGATATTGTGGACCAGGTTCAACAATAATAATACTGGCCACTAAAATTATGCTGAACGAGTTAAAAATTATAAAGTGTCGTAACATTGTGACGAACTATTAAATTAATGTGCTATCCGGTTGACAGCCCAGAGTAAACTGTTATTTATAATGGTCGTTTGTCAATATATACGGCCATAGATTGATAAGACTCATAACAAAATAAGGAAAAACACAACAAATACTTAATCGATGGTACAAATTGTTATTATAAATATAACTATTGCAAAACGGTTTAATAAGATTCTTAGAATGAAATAAAATACAGAACGAGAAAGTATATATATTCACTTTTGTGATTCGTCCCAAGTTTTGTTAAGATCCCCGAGATTGACTCCCGATTTTTAGATCTAATCACCGATAAGATCTAATATGCATACGACACGCAAAAGTTTCGAAACTTGTTTCAAGTTTGTTACAAATATTGTCAAAAAGAATTGGAAAAGTATTAATGGCCATTACAGATAATTACGCTTTGATTGTATTAGATTGCTTTTTCAATGATCTAACGTACTCCTTGTTTACGTTAATGTCTTGCATGGTATAAGTATCTAATATTTATAACTTGGTAATTCGTAAGGGCTAGTTTCCTTAAATTATAAAAATTAAGAAATGTAACTCCACATTGTCATTCCAAAAATTTGTTGAAGTTTTTATAACAATTTTATAAACTGAAGATATATTAAGAAACTAGAACTCATTAGATTTCACTAAAGGTAAGTTCCGCCTTATGCCTGATACTGATGTTGATGCCTGAGTAGTAATGACTTGATTCGTATCAAACCTAAAAAAATGAAATAACATTTCTAATAGTTATTTTAATTGATGTATTGTTATTATCTTATATAAGCAACTACAGTATATTGTTAATTTGCATACTTCTAATATTTCCTTACACGCTTCCAACTTCAAATACATAATAAGTCAAGTGATAGTCTGAAACACAGGTATATAGTCTAATGTTAGATCACTAATAAATTTTACCCAATAATGTATACACTATTATATAAGATTCTAATTAAACTAGACGCAAGTTCAATACTGTAAATCTTTTTCCTACGAATATTTCTTTTATAATTAAATTATTAAAATTAAAAAAAAAATTCAGCCGCCAACCATTCGCTCTCTTGCCACAGTAGTTGTAAAAAAAAAACTATTATTTACCCTTGTAATATTATTCCAGCGTCTTGCATTGTAGGATCCATATTAACTTACTGTAATTTTTTCAGTCTTGCTAAATTAACTTATCAAAATCCTAGATTATTAAAGTATTATTATGTTTTAGCCTCAAAATACAACCGGTATTTGTTATGGCATTGTAATTTTGAATGCAACACCACTACTTATATAAATGTTACAAGATGAAAAATATAAACTTATCTGTATCTGTGCATCTCTAATATTGACGTTTCATTTTGGGGGCGGGTATCGTATCGTCATTATTGTAGCGAACTTTATAAAAAAATGAAATAATTCAGCTCTTTCCTGTTCGTTGGAGTGAGATTATTTATTTTATTCTATCTAATGGTTCTACTCTTAGTGCTGAAGGTGAGTTTTTGTTTTTAAATTAGGATTATATTTCACTATAAACGCAAACAAATTGGGTGTTATATTGGTCGTATCCTGCCCTATTGATTCGTAATCAGCGCACAGGAACTCTTTCTCCGAATTCTAACAATATGTGCAGGGAGAAGTTAACTCTTTCCAAATGATAATAGACAGCTGGGGGTAGATAAAACAATTCTTGTATTCGTAAAACAAGAAAAAATACTGAAAGAAAACCCTTTTATGTTTTTTTTATGATTTCGTAGGCTTAAATCAAGATGATCGGGGGCCTATTCGTGTATAATCACAAGGGCGAAGTCCTAATCTCGCGGGTGTACCGCGATGACATAGGACGGAATGCTGTAGACGCCTTCCGGGTGAACGTGATCCATGCACGACAGCAAGTGCGGTCACCGGTGACCAATATTGCGAGGACTTCATTCTTCCATATCAAGGTATTTTTTTAAAATTGCGATCGTGCAAATCTGGTTTTCCAATTTGATAAACTGTAATTGCACTATGCAAAAATCTGTTTGAAAGACTATTGTTGGCCTTCTTTTTTTTAAAGCAGTGTTGAGTTAGTAATTTGACTGGTTTGCTTGTTAAGTGGTTAATGATGGTGATTGCTGAATCAGAGGTCAACTAAATTTGTGTGCTCCACAAATAGTTGCCTGTTGTTTAACTGTTGGTGAAACATCTTGTGATACAAGAATCAGCCATAATGTGCGAATTGTCTTTTTATAAAAACTAATTCAAAAAGGTGCATGTTTCGTAACTCATACAATAACAATGTAAAACAAATACCTATTATGCAGGTGCCTGGTAGAAACATTTCACATTAATTTTTGTAAGTGTTATTTAAAATTATTCATCTACTTTGACTGGGAAGTAAAATTGTGGGAGCAGAAGTAATAACAATAAAGTAATCTCAGACTATTTGCTTCAAGAGACTATTTAACCATAAATATTTTAATTGGTCTACACTAATTTGCTTTATGAAGCTGTTGAATTTTAAAACATAATGTGATCACAGATAATGCATTATTATCAATTTGGATAATGTGTGACCCAGGTTGCTAATATACCTTTCTTAAAAAAAATTGTCTTTAAATGTTAACACTTTTCTATTATTCTATCTCAAGAGAATATCTTGTTTCCATTAAAGCTTTACAATACAAATAGTTGTTTCTTCATAACAATCACTTATAAAACCAATTTAAACAGACCTTTCATTCCTTGAAAGTACTAAATCCATTAAGAGCTGTAGTAAATACTTTTCAATCTGACCTTTTCTCTAGTTATCTCACTGCTTAACATCCAACAGAGAGCAAACATCTGGCTGGCAGCCGTTACTAAGCAGAATGTGAATGCTGCAATGGTGTTTGAGTTTTTACTCAAGATCATAGATGTGATGCAGTCTTACTTTGGCAAGATATCCGAGGAGAATATTAAGAACAACTTTGTTCTTATCTACGAGTTGCTTGACGGTGAGTAATTACCTTGGACCAAACAAATAATTTTAATGTGGGAAAGCCATTCTTTGGCACATATGGTCCGGGTTGACTAGAGTATTACCACGGCCTCACAGAAAACTGGCTGCTAAACAATGCTTTCATTGTGTGACCCAGTGAGTGAGGTTACTGGAGGCCAAACCCCCCTTTCCCTTCCCCTCTTTTCCTCTTCATTTTTATTCATCTCCCTTTCCCCTACCATAAAAGGCGGACAGCACTCTTATGACTCTTGAGTTGCAAGTGTCGGTGGAAGTCACTTACCAACAGTTGACCCATCTGCTCCTTTGTCCTGTGTAGTTTGTTGATCACAAAATATGTATGTGTATTTACTAGTAAATAAAATTAAATTTCTTTTTAAATATGTATTTGCATAGAAAGAATTTAAAGGGCATCTCATATTAATTTGCTTGTCTTTTATCTTCATCCAGTACCAAAATATCCTGATGAGACTGTATGTGTTTAAGATTCATATGACACCAGACTTGTCTAAATCTATAGAGCCGTTTAGGCTCCTGGAGTGTGACAAAGAACCATCATAGTTGTATACATAGAAAAAGACATACATATGTATGTGCATATGTATGTTTTTCTTCTTGCAAAGTTGGCTAAAATTTATTCACTAGCAATCTTATGTGCTTCTTACAAAGAGGTACCTTTGAGAGATTTCAACAAGTCTGGTGCATTGAATCTTCTTAATATGTACCCTACATATGTATTCAATTTCAAGATGTCACTCTCAAAAATAAATTGAGGATGATAACTGAATTATTAATTTAATTTGCTTGCATTTTATATATTTTCTGGTAATTTTTCTCCTTAGCCTATGGAAATGTAGTGGATAGTGAATATCCACTATGTTTCCATAGGCAGTAAAAATACTTAACTTTTCTTAATACAACAACAACAGGTAACTGAAGCCAAATGAAAACTAATACAATTTATATTTAACCTTTTCTAAATTATTTCTTTTGGATCTCCAAGAAAGCATGTACACAGCAGTGTCACAGTATGTAATTAACCATACAAATTTTAGTGTACCTCAATTACAAAAAAAAAAAAGGAGACCACAGCATGCAAATTTGAATTTTATGCAATAAAACAACAACAAATCATATACATTTACACGTACAATTAAATAAACTTATTTCAGTAGTGTATATAAAAAAATTGCAGAAATCCTGGACTTTGGATACCCACAGAACTCAGACACCGGTGTCTTGAAGACATTTATCACTCAGCAAGGTATCAAGTCTGCTTCCAAGGAGGAACAAGCTCAGATAACATCACAGGTGAGACCCTTATAATAAAACAGCAGCAAAGCTTTAGAATACATAAAACAGACACAACCTTCCTTCAGCTAAGAAGCTATGGATTAATATAAGAAAAAGGTTGGGAACAGCATGTCTCATAATCCTTTTGAAGTGGAATAGGGGATCCCATCTCTTCCCGTGGATGTCGTAAATAGCTGACTAAGGGATCTGACTGTTATCTAATAGACAGTATGTATACTGTCCTACAGTTCCCGAATGAGGGCCCCATTGACGTAAGTGGGACTAAATCCTGATTGGCAAAATTCAGATGTTTAATACACCTCTGCTTACCCCTTAGGGAATACAGGTGTGAGCGTTAGTATTCTGCTTTGTAAATAAGTATTATGCAAAGAAGTATACTTCAAAATCATTCTAAATATCTTCCCTGTTTTTCTTTTTTACAAATTATTTTTAAGGCTACCCTCAAGATTGTTCATAGTTTAAGATGAAAGTTCTTAGGTGAAATACAAAGGTATAAGGAAGTCCTGCTTGTTACTCATTTGTCATGATAGAATTAAAGTTCTTTATGTACCTTTTTTTAAAAGTTTATTGTAATGAACTTCCAACAAGTTGTGTGTGTGTGACTGTATTTTGGTGTATCAGATTATTCATAAATAAGTTTATTCAAAAACTGATGTTATAATTTATATATATGTATGTAATGTTACATTATTGATGGATTTCCCAATTCCCAATCTAAATTTGTATGCATTTAAATCTTTCACTCGAAATCATATGTCACATGTCTCATCTCAAAGATTTAGCAATCCGCAACACATTATATATATTGTTGTATCTGCAGGTGACGGGTCAGATCGGCTGGCGTCGCGAGGGTATCAAGTATCGGCGCAACGAGCTGTTCCTAGACGTGCTTGAGTATGTCAACCTGCTCATGTCGCCACAAGGTAAATAATAATAATACCCTGTCACATCTCACACATGGCCCTCTGATCCCAAACTAAGCAGAGCTTGTACTAAATTATGAGAGCTTTAGGTTCCGCCGTAACTTACTGCTTAAAGAAAATTGTGTGATTGTCCCTGATTCCTTCAAACTGTACTAGAAATTATATAACTCCCAATTGTGTTGTGGTTGTTTTAGTTTTTTCTGAGCCTTTTTGTGTGCCGAACAAATCTTTTTTCTTTCTTTCTTCTATCACTATCCTATAATATTTTCAACATGTGAAAGACTTGCAGATAAATAAAAATATGTAATTCTTAAAAAATAAATAAAAAATAAACCAAGTATGATGAATATTACTGAAAAATATACAAATATATTAAAATACTAATATTATTAGAGACTAGACTAGGACTTCACGAAAAGAGAAAATTGGAGTTCTAGGTTTGTGACCTTAAAACTCTTGAACTATTTCTCCTTGATCCATCTGTATCAATTTAGTAAAAGAAAGGGACATTCTTAATTCCCAATTATATTATTGTATTATACAGGGGAGAGACGAATAGACGGGGCACCTGCAACTCGAGAGTCGTAAGTGTCCGGGCCAGCTTTGAGGTTGATGAGGAGATGCGAGGAGGGGAAATAGGAGATGGTAAAAAGGAGATTGGGAGTGAGGGGAGTGCAAAGAGCAAAATGCAACGGAATTGTTGCTTCACAACCAGTTTACTTCGAGGTTATGGTATCGCACCAGTCGGGCCGGCTCATACGCGTCTAAGCATGGCTCTACCACGATATCTTAACTGGTTTTCGATTCAATTTTATATTTTCCAATCTTCTATTTTCCATATTTTAATTCCCAAAAGTGCCCAATTGTGAATGGAAAATATGCTTTCCCGTTCTGTTATATAAGTGGAACTAAATTATAATTGGGAAAATGTTTGTGTTTAATACGGCTCTCTCTACCCTATCAAGGTAGACAGTACAGACAAACAGTAGGTCGACATACACTTTCCTCCAGAAGTCCAGCCCATCATAGTCCACAAAAACTTGTTGATATATGTATTATGCTTTGTTATTAAGTTACAAAACTATTGTTATAGGTCAAGTGCTGTCAGCTCACGTGGCAGGCAAGGTAGTGATGAAGTCGTATCTGTCAGGCATGCCGGAGTGCAAGTTTGGCATCAACGATAAGATTGTCATGGAGGCCAAAGGGAAGGGCAATGGTAAAACTTTGAATTAATAGTCTAATAGAGTGGTTACTATTTACCACATGATATAGTAAAATTGTATGTAGAAGAATGTGTTTTAAAACACCATGGTTGCTATGACTGTGGACTGTGGACTGTAATAAAGATTATATGGCTCGAAAAAGAGCAGAGAACTAGCTAATGAAAGAGAAGAGACAAGCCATGAAGATGATGGTTTGACTTTACTCAGGCTGTGGAAGAAAATGAGCTTGTATCACGCTAACAGCTAACAGAACCCGTATGTTCAACTCTTTACACAATTAGTTTGTGTTTCTACTGAAATGGTGGATAATGTATTCACGTTGTTTTATTTTGTCATGCGGAATTACATGAGTTTAGAGCTGCATAACTGCATATAATGTGTGCGGCAAGTATAAATATATAACATAAAATACGTACCTAAATAATGGACTCAAAAAGCTACAGATATAATTGTTTGAGAGGTATTGATCTATTTACTAACCTGCTATGAAGTCTTTGGATCAGATCTGCCTCTTTATATAGAGAGATCCACTAGCTTAAATAATGTTGAGGTGAATTAACTGATGTTGGACATAAGATGCTCCACCATAAACTTGTTTACCCAAATATCTTTATCACATTATATATGGTTGGCTTTCGCAATAAATATGACTATTATCGTTATGTCCGTAGGTGGTATATCCGGCAACACGGATAGCGATCCGGCTCGGTCAGGGAAACCAGTGGTGGTGATAGATGACTGCCAGTTCAACCAGTGCGTCAAACTCAGCAAGTTTGAGACGGAACATTCTATCTCTTTCATACCTCCGGATGGGGAGTTTGAGCTTATGAGGTATTGCAGTAGACTGTATAGTTTTTTTTTTTGGTTTTAGCTTAATAAGAACCTTTTACTATCTTACCTACTTGTGTTGGGTCAGTTCTGATGATGATAAATTAAAAATATTAGATTGAGAAATTATGATTAGAGCTATCCCATATAATAAGAAAATATTTGTAAACTGACTGGATCGCTTGTCTAGTTATTACCCTTAATGCTGAGTCATAGGATGTGGGTTCGATTCCCACACACGTCAATTTTTTTTTATAAAAATGCTTGGTTTGCAGTCAGCAGCCCCAATCTCTTAAATTATGAGAGACTTTTCTTTATTTACGGAAACACTTATGAATACTGAATATAAATAAACATATTTTTTGTGTGTAATGTGATAAATTGTAATTATTATTTTTTATGTTTTTATTATATTCTTTCAGATAAATTTTAATTATTTTTGTATTGTTGTTGAAATAATGGCTACTATTATTTATTGTTATTTTATTTCTAATCTTCTAGTGCATACTGTTAGCCAAGGTTGTGGGTTTGATTTCCACCCAGGACAAATATTTGTGCGATGAACTCTAGTGATTGTTTTGTTTGGGTGTAATTTGTCTATAATATGTCTGTATTTAGAAATATATATATGTATGCTTATCAGCAGTCTGGTTACCATAATACAAGCTCTGCTCAGAGGCTGTGTATGGAATGTGTGGAGTTGATATTTGGTGTTAAGAAAGACAACTCCCGCACTAGGATTAATTTTGGTGTCTACAAACAGACTCATTATAATAATAATTTGAGGATTACACAAAATTTTGTCCAGCAGCGGCAGCATGTTCGCGAGGTGATCACTTAAACCGCTACGCCATCTGTGCAGTTATATGACAAATTCCGTTATAATACAAATACTCTACTTATTTTTCTACTCTACAGTAATATACCTATTAGTGTAGGCAGAGCAACTATCCCATAACATACAACATAATATTGTTTGCATTCAGATACCGTACCACAAAAGACATCTCGCTCCCATTCCGAGTGATCCCATTGGTCCGTGAAGTTGGCCGCACCAAGATGGAAGTGAAAGTGGTTCTCAAGAGCAATTTCAAGCCCTCGTTGCTCGGCCAGAAGATTGAAGTGAAGATACCCACTCCACTGAACACTAGCGGAGTGCAGCTTATCTGTTTGAAGGGCAAGGCTAAATATAAGGCTTCGGAGAATGCTATTGTTTGGAAGTAAGTTGTATTTTAAAATAAGAATTGGCCGTCTACCAGAAAAAAGTAAAATTGTTATATTGTTGACTCAATCTAGTTTTGTTAGATAACAACAGCTTTATTATTGGTTTTTACTTAAAACAGTGAAGTTGTCTATATTGCGTAAATCGTAAGATAGACAGAGAAAACCATTCTAACTCTTTTAACTTTTATTTACTCTACCCAAGAAACTAGCTGTTGTTCACAGCTTCACTTGCAGGGTCTTCAGGGTCATAGCATGATATTTTATAGACTATTTATATCTTAATAAATACTCAATCCCACACCAATACCTTTTTAAATCCGATTAGCAGTTCCAGAGATTAGCTTGTTTTTACAAACTAACAAAAAAAACAATAATCTCTATTTTATTTATAAAGAGGTAAGGGCATATAAAAACTGTTTTTTTCCTACTATTCTAATGAAATTCATGTCTATATAACTATATACTTCAGTAAGAAGATATCTGTTGGGTGGACTTGTTTGGCAATCATCATTACCACTGTGAAAAAACTAAAATTGAAGTTGACATTTCAATATCACAATAAATATGTACATACAAGCTCACGCTTTGATCCCTTTGGGGTAGGCAGAGAACGGTCTGCCATTTGCTTCTATCCTTAATTCCTTACATATCTCACGAGTTTCCTCTACTGTCATGAAGCCTTTAATACAAGCCTTCTGATCTGCCCTTTCGTTAAAATATTATTGATTTAATCAGTGATTGATGATTGATGATTCGGAATTACCATACACATGATGAATTTGATTTGTCATTTCAAATTCTTCTGTTTTAACTGAACCAATCAAAGGTATTTTTTAATTGTTAAGATAGGAAGTCTTTCAGACTAAGTCAGTCATGAAGCTAGTTGCCTGTTGCAATACGTAGATCCTGTGGAGAAGAACAAGCAACAAACTCCAAGGACACTGTTTTTCAAATATTTTACTCGTTTTGTAACATAAGTGTACACAAAATAAAACAACATAAGATATGTGAGGGCAATGCAATACATCATTCTAAAATAATGTTTATTACTATTCTATGTTAAGTAATAGCAGTCTGGAGATGACCAGCCCCGACCAGCCTTCTGCACTCATTCTTTCAACATGCCCAAACCATCAGCATACCCTGTTAAATTTTCGTCACTATGCCTTTCAACCCGTAACAAGATACACAGTATTGACAAATAATTGTTACAGAATAAAACGCATGGCTGGTATGAAAGAGACACAGTTGTCAGCTGAAATCGAACTGTTGGAGACAGACACCAAGAAGAAGTGGACCAGACCACCTATCTCAATGGGATTTGAAGTACCATTTGCACCTTCCGGTTTCAAGGTAACACTTACTGTTATGGTTCTGGAAATTTAGAAATGTCAAGATAAAAATTCGTTTGTCTTAGAAACATATTTTCAAAAGCTCTTAACATTTGAACACATTTTTTTTTATTAAACTGTAGCGACAATACATAATATAATATTTGAGATAACAATAAGCATTTTTATGTCGCTATTGCAAAAGCTATTTGGAATTTATCTCTTTTTCAACATTTACCATCCTACTTAAAGGCAGAGAGTAAAGTGTACGTCGGACTTGAACCAAGTAAAACCACTTGGATGCCCTAAGAAGGAAGCCAGCCAGGAACATGAGTAGCAAGTAACTATATCCAGTCCAGTATTCAGTCAATAAATTTATCATGTGTTCTTATCTCTGACCTCTTAATTAGGCAACAAAATGATTTGCCTTTTTACCATAGGTACGTATATACACTCACTCTTGCATCCCCTAAGGGGCAGAGACGTAATTAATGCCTTAATTTTCCCGATCACAACTTAGTCCCACCTACGTAATAGACGGCAAGTCTCTTGCCGTCATTCGGGCACTTTTGGGGATTGGAGGGGGAAATTTGGAGTATGTTGAGAAGTAGGATAGAGAGGGGAGGAAATGATATACTTTATTTTTTGATGATATATGTAGGTGGACAGAACAGACGGGTTACCTGATGGTAAGTGACAACTGCCGCCCTTTGACACCTGTAAGTGCGCTGTCCGCCATTGTGGGTGATGAGAGGGGGAAGAGAGGAGGTGAAAGAGGAGAGGGGGACGTAGACCTCTGGTACCCTCACTCACTTGGAAAAACAATGGAAGCATTGTTAGACAGCCGGCTTTCTGTAAGACTGTGGCAACCAATTCGGCTCTACCATAGCTCAAGCAAGTCAGAGTCGCATAGCTATAACTCGAACTAGCTGGTCCCGGGAAGTCTGAGCTTTAAGTTCATCCATAGTTAAACTGTAAAAATGAATAATAGTCACCTGTATACAAACTAACTAGTTCAATTGTTTACCATTTATAATTCTCATGTTGCAGGTTCGCTACTTGAAGGTGTTTGAGCCCAAACTGAACTACTCGGACCACGACGTGATCAAATGGGTGCGCTACATCGGACGGTCCGGACTCTACGAGACTAGATGCTAAATGTTCGCCGGTTGGATGTAAGTTTAAGTTTCTGCGTTATATGCATACAAACATACATACATACATTCATACTCTGACGTCTGCAGAGAAGTAGTATAGACAGTTCTAATTGGCATTACATGGATAACGCCAATTAGACCTTGGTCTCATTAGGATTTAGAAGTCAAATACAAGTTCAGATAGCAATTCCACGTTTGCGGAATTTTTTTTATAAATATGTGACTCCACATTTTTGTGTTCTTACAACATGTACAAATTTGTTAAGCCGAGAGCTTTCATACATCGCTCGCCAAATGAGTATGTGCTGTATTTACTCAGTTTGTGCAATCAAATGTGCAAAAAGTGCAGTAAAAATCTTTTCATTCAATCTGTTTTTCATTTTATCAATACTTTTATAATGTACGAATGCAGCCGCACAGGAACAATCACAATTCACATGAGACCTGTGAATGTTGGCAACTTCAAAATGTAATTATTTTTATAACTTTATTAAAACTATTATTAACACTAATATTTATTGTTTCCCATTTGACAGGGATGCACAGTGGATCAAGAATTGAAATGGCGTGTTACATAATATTTTTTTTTTGTATATAATTTCAATAGATCACGAACACTTGAGATTCATTTCGATATTAATATACTTTTTTATTTAAGATACAATTTACATTTGTCATTGTATGCAGGTCCATACTTGAAGTATTTTGCAGTAAAAATGGGAAGAACGAGAACATTACAAATGATATAATCAAATACCAAATAAAATACATTATATTTAGAGGCCCTTATTTTCTAAAATATTGATGAACACTTTTTGACATACAAAGCAATGAAATGTTATTATTTTATGAAAGTAGTATATTATTGTGTATACTAGATTTTTATCGAGGTGTAAACTATATCTCAGTCGAATATACATAACTTGTATATTAATCAATGGTTTCTTATTGTCTTGAATAATATTTTAAATTATTGAAAATTTAATAAATAAAACCTTTTTATGATTTCTACATCATAGTTCTATCGAATCTCATATAAAAAGGTTTTAAACCATACAGCTTGTATAATTTGCTCCTATGAATTTTTTGCGTATTGTAAAATTACATAAACCATAAGGCAACTGATTTATAGAAATAACTCAATGTTTGAAGATATTAATTTAAAAAGTTTTGATAACATCTCATTACTGTTTAGAAAATAATAAAATTAACACTCATTACGCAAAAGGTTTAATAACCATTCCTATATTTTATGCTATTGTTTTTAATGTATATTTAGTAAATAAAATATGTAATATCTATTTTAGAATATTATTAAAATATGAGGTTATGTAATATTAGGTAATCCATAGTATTTAATGTTAGACTTAGATATTAGGAATTCACCATAAATTTTGCAATATTTTGAAATGAAGTGAATTTAACAAATCAAATAATATAGTAAAAGAATTAGCTTCAATTTTATTTAAACGTGCTAAATTTGTATTACGTAAATGCTAATAAAACACATTCTTGGTGTTAAAGTCACCAAAATATGGATTTATGGCCGATTCCTTATCATTAGAATTTATTGAATGAAAAGGTAAAATTTAAATCTTGTATAAATCCTCTACAGCTGGTACATAACCATTTCAGAATGTTCACATAGGCTCGCTTGCAATGAAAGTTATTATATAATATTTAATTTCAAAATACCCCATAATTAAAAATACAATATCTGATTTCTACTAATTCAATATATTTATTGATATAAATGTCTCCTATATCTATATAAAATTTGTGCAAGTTTTCATTGCTCGCGAGTGTAAGATGTATGCTGTTATAGGAAATGCTTATAATGTATCGTGTTACAAAGACAATGTACAATATATGGATTATTAAAAAAAAAAGTGTTTTATTACCCTACTGTCGCAAAAAGGATTCTGTCCCAAAAAGGAGTAATATTGTTCACGTTTGTGTGTACTTTGCCGCCATTTTAGACTTCACAAAATGTTATTAATGTTATGAACTTTAAATTGCGAAGACTATTGGAGCAGTTAAATTGTTTTTTTTTTTGGCCGGGATGTACAATGTACTTTGCCAGTATTCCTTGTCCAAAAAGTATTAATAAGGAATGACGGAGCCGTAGAAAAAAATAAAAAATAAGTTTTATACATTAATTTTTATTTATGTTGGAGATTCAAATCTAATCTCTCAAATCTCTAATTTAATGTTAAAGAAAATGTTTATCTTATATTTTTTTGTACGTACTACGTTTCTAGAGGAAGTTGTATGCCAATTGCGAGGCAAAAAAATGGCAGCTATTAGTGGATCACTCGAGTATTCGTGTGGGAGTCGAACCCACGACCTCTGAGCAGTATACCATCATAATCAACCATTATACCAAGAATTACATTATTCAACACTTTTTATGCGTCTAAACAAATTCGTATATATGAGGATGGACTTTTTTTTTTTTTACGTGGGGAAATCCTCATGGACTATCCTCCGCCGGGGTTGCCGGACTTGACCGGCTTAAACCGCCACGGGGTTCCTTCCTCGCACCTTCTGCCGAGGGCCGCGGGAACACGACATTCTTCCGCGACCAGCAGGTGACCGTCCACCGGAGCGGACCCCATCTCGATTTGAAGGGGGGGAGAGGATTATGCTTCTCCCCCCAGCATTCCTTGAGGGAGGCGCGAGGAACACTGCGCGCCTCCAATCTCGGACCCGCTAAGCGATCGGGGCGGTGAACCTCGGGTCCATTTACGGAGGCCGGAGTTAGGCATTACGGCCCTCCTCCGACGTCCGGTGCGTCGTCTGCGGATGGGGAGAGTAGTAGTGTTTTCCCTCTCCCTTTCCGCAGCCTCCTTCTGTGAGATAATTGTTTCACAGAAGGTTACCACTGCATCCCATGACCTCTCACTTCCGACCATGGCGCGCACAAGCGCTGTGAGCGAGAGGTCAGAATTGACGCAGTGGTGGCACCAGGCGTCCGGCTCCCTGCGGATGTCCCGCACTGGGGCTATATACTGGGGCTCCATAAAGGGCCATAGACCGCTCGACCCCTACATATAAGTGCCGACACGCCACGCTCGGCCCCCTAAGATTGGGAAGCAGCGAAGATAATGCGGCCGCAGTACTCGACATAATGATATATTAAAAAATGGCGGCCGTTCTCGTAATTTTTTTTTTATGTGCTTGGTTTTTTAATTCGTTCTTTTTTGTGTAGTAGTAAGAAACCCGAGTTGGTGGAATTCAAGGAAAATGCAAACATACATTCACGCCTGTATTTCCGAAGACGTTGGCAGAGGCCTAAATGTCCACATTTTTCGCCTACAACTTAGTTATGTAATAGAGCACCCCTGCTGTATTACATAAGTGGAATAGAGCAGGGGTTCCCAAACTTATTTTATCTACTGCTCACATTGACCACAATCATGGGTACAATTGCGGGATGGGTTTTTGTAGCCAAAATTCTTGGTAGGCATTTTTGAACTTGTTTTTTATTTATTCGTTCGTGGTCAATTCTAAAGTTCTTCTTCCAGCTTAGGTAATGTTGCTGCGTTGACATTTGAAAACGGATCCAAGCCCCAGTCTGGTATTTCCAAGTTCAAAATATCCTAGCATCGTTCGGTGAAATCAATGTTGAGGTTTTCCAAATGTTGGCAGTAGGCAAACAAGGCGTCGTCACTGCAGGATACTGCTAAATACGGAAAATTGTGAAACTCACGTCTGCCCATATTCTTTTCGTTTAGAAGCAGTTGGGTTCGAAAAAGCAACGACATTTTTTGTTTTAATTACATATAGTTCATCGACTTGCAGTTGGAGATTCATGTCGTTGAACAATTTATACAGGTCTGTCATGTAAGCTAAATTTTTTGATGTAATGACCTTGTTGCGCAATTCTGTATGTATCGTTAGTTTCCAAGAACTCTATCACAGAGTCAAACAGGTTGTAAAATCGACTCAGACAATCGCAACTTGATAGCCAACGAACTTCAGTATGAAACAACAAACGGTTGAAATCTTCGTTCCACATTCAAAGAGCTGTTACAGAATTTACTGCTTTTATGACATATTGCAGTGATTTGAATTTCTAGCAACCAAATGTTATCTATGAATAATTAGAGTTTGTTAGTGGTAGAGCCATGCTTTGAACGAATGGGCCGGCTCGACCGGTGCGATACCACGACCTCACACAAAACCGCCTGTGAAGTAACACTTGCGTTGCATTTCCCCAAATTGAGTGAGGTTTCCGAAGGCCCAACTCCCCCTCTCCCATCATCTTCCTCCTCTTTCCCATCTCCTCATCCCCCCTTTCTTCTTCCCCTCCCCGCATCCTCAATCCCTCATCACCCACAAAAGCGGGCAGCGCACTTATGACTTGAACTGCGGGTGTCCATGGACGGCGGTTGTCACTAACCATCAGGTGACCCGTCTGTTCGCCTGTCTTCCTATAGTATAAAAAAAATAACGCAATGTACAGAAAGGACATCTGGAATTTTATTTTTTAAGTACGCTATGAAGCCTTTATGGCACATTGTCATAGCCGGAGTGGCGTCCGTAGCAACTGATATAATATTTTTCAAGGGAATCTCTTTATTATCACAAAACTTTTCCAATATATTGAATATGGTTTCGCCTTTTGTATCGGTCTTTGGTTTGTTTTGTAAGGTTATGTATTTATATGTATGTATTTATATATAAAAGGTCCTTTCTGCGGCCGGTCCCTATAACTAAAAGCAACCTATTATTTCCCACAAATAGTACATTGAAAAAAAGACTACACCGAACACAGGAATAACCCCGGACTTTGAAATATTAGTTAAAACTTTGATTTTGCTTAGAGACATGATTTTTGGGAATCATCTAAAAGTAAAACTGTGCTTTTGTATATCATTTTCTAAGCTGGTGTGTTGTCACTTTTACTTTTACACAAAAAGTAGCCTGTCAATTTTAGGATTTTGTTCAGACCACAAAAGGAAGATTCATGAAGTGTCTTTATTCCCCACAGATCCTATTTGAATAAATGATAAATGATCTTTATTTTGTAAATAGGTTATAGCAACACTTTTACACGTCAATATATATTTTTTTTCTGTTAGTTTATGCTAGATGAGGCCAGTGTTTCCTAGCTGACTACCCTTAGAAGAAACACCGAAACAAACTCAGAGGTCAAAGTCTGTTTTAAAGTCCATACAGATGTACTGGTCAAATACATATGAGAACCATGCACGCTAACGTCTGAGATGAGCTTTTGAAGAAAGCACCACGCTCATTTGAGTGGACCCGTCCAAACAGTGCAAGCATTTGTCAGTTAGAACTTTAAGGAGCTCAACGGACCGACGAACAGTACCAAAGAAGGGACATTTGGGTAGGCCGCAAAAGTACTCAAACATTCAGACATCGTTAAAAAGCAAACTTACTGGAAAAAAGGAGAAAAGGAAAAATAAAAGGAAATAACCTACATAGTCCTCACACTTACAATAATTAAATTTATAAATTAAAAAAAAAAGAAACAAATATATAATATATTATACTTAACAAAGTATTCATGTCAAAAAGTACAAAGATTAAAACAATAAAAAAAACACTATATAATACTTAACAAAGTAAGTATTCATGTCAAAAAGTAAAATATAAAATGTCAATGTGTATAAAAAAAAAAAACAAAAAGTATAAACGAAAAACATAAACGAAAAACAAAAAAAAAACAAAAAACAAAGGCCCTCCCATTAATGAAGCAGCTCATTCCCAAGCCTTTTTATCCTCAATGTAATCTTTAATGGTGCAAAAAGCTTTCTGACTTAGTTTTTTTTGATAAATGATTTAAAGTTATTATTGCTTAGTTCTTGTATTTGGCTAGGAAGCTTATTATAGAAATGTATACTTTGGCATCTAAACGAACCACCTATTTTCTTGAGCCTGGTGTTAGGAACAACAAACTTGTTTTTGTTCCTAGTATTTACACTATGGATATCACTGTATTTTTTAAACAGATTAATATTTTTATGTGCGTACATGAGATTTTCATAAATACCTGAGAGGGCACAGTCATAATATTAATCTCTTTAAATTTATCTCTGAGGGAGTGTCTGGGACTTAATTTATAAATTGCACGTATAGCTCTTATTTGTAAAACAAAAATAGATTGAATATCGGCGGCATTTCCCCACAACAGAATACCGTACGACATTACATTATGAAAATAGCTAAAGTATACTAAACGGGCTGTCTCTAAATCAGTTAAACCACGAATTTTCCTAACGGCGTACGCTGCAGAACTAAGCTTTTTTACAGTTTATCTATATGGGGGCTCCACTGAAGATTTGCATCCAAAGTTAAGCCTAAGAACACTGTGGAATCTTCGGGTTTTAGCACTTCGCCCTTTATTGACACACTAGTGTTGACCTGTGTTACATTAGGCAATGTAAACTTTATACATTTTGTTTTTTTCTCGTTAAGGAGAAGATTATTGATATTAAACCAGTTAACTACTTTTGAAAGGGCACTATTTATCTATAACCACCTGCTGACGTCGCTATATAGTCATCAATAACCACCTGCTGACGTTTGAGTTTAAATAAGTGTCATCTGCAAACAACACTATATCATGTTTATCCTTTATGAGGTACGGCAGGTCATTAATATAAAATATAAATAAAAAGGGACCTAGAATAGAGCCTTGGGGAACCCCCATTCTGACTACAGATCCGGGAGATCTTTTACCGTTCACATCAACTCTCTGAATCCTATTACTTAAATATGAAGTAAGAAGATCCAGAGAGGTGCCCTGGATTCCATAGTAGCGCAGCTTCCTTCTCAATGTATCATGGAGAACGCAATCAAAAGCCTTAGACAAATCGCAAAAAATGCCTAACGCATTGCATTTATCTTCCCATGCATTATAAATGTGCCCTAAAAGTTCAACACCAGCATCAGTTGTTGAACGACCCTTTGTGAAACCAAACTGTTTGCTATGTAATAATTTATGTTTAGTAAAATATCTTTGCATTTGATCTAAAATAAGTTTCTCAAAAATTTTACTAAAAGTAGATAGCACTGATATAGGTCTATAATTAGAAGGGTCTGATGTACTACCCGATTTAAACAATGGTATTATTTTACTATATTTCATTAGATCATGAAACTCACCACAATCTATACAATTATTAAAGATTACTGTTAAAGTTGGTGCTACAATGTTTATAATAGACTTAGCAACGTCAACAGAATTACCCTATAGATCTGCAGTCTTTTTGATATTTAAAGTTTTAAAAGTTTTTATTATATCATTACAAGTTCATATTGGAAATAAAACTGGAATTCGCAAACTGGAACGTTTTCTTTAAGTATTGTTTCTGCAACAGTTGGTGATGAATTTAGACATTTTGTAGTCGATACGGGAATCTCTGCAAAGAAATTTTCAAATGCCGCGGCTACTACTACTAATAGGTAGGTACATAATAGCTAATAGTGATGTCCATCGGGACTTATATTTATAAGGTACTAGCTTCCGCACCCGGCTCCACCCATGTCTATAAAAACTAGCCCATGTGTTTCCAAAGTATCCACATACCAAATTTAATCAAAATTGGTTTAGCCCTTAAAAGTTACTGACAGGTAGATAGATGGCGTTACTTTCTCACTAATTATGTTAGTGTAGATGTACAATGTGTAGTAACTATGATATCTTGTTAAATTTTCAACTGAATTTCCACAATCGTGGTCATGGTATTAATATCGCAAAAATCAGCTTTGCGTTCTATGTTCGATTCTAAACTTACGTAATATTATTACGTGTTGTAAGATCTCAGACCTAAAGTTTTAGATTGTATTATTAATATGGTCGTAAGAGCATAATATTCATTCTATAATACACAGAGTAAGAATAAACGTTTGTTTGTGAAAGTACAATTAAGAGCTTTCATCCCGCGGGGCTGAGTTCGCTCAAGTTTAATATTAATTAATTAGGAGCGGTGCTTGTGTATTTGTTCTAGCACCAGCTAGGGCATAACTTGGACTTTATTCACAAGCTTTCTTCCTTCATAGGACCATGAATTATGTATCACTTAAGATAATACAAACTTATTAATTTCCGCGTATTTAAAGGTACAAAGTTCCATGGTGAAGAAATAAAAAAGTTTGAGTTTACTTTCGAAATAGGCACGTTTCAATTATCTACTTATTATCTGAGACTTTGCTTCTTGTATGGCCAATTTTTTGTGGATATCGTTTTCCTATCTCGTCTTTCAGATACCATAAGGTCAAATTATCTCCAAATTATATATATACTTGAGATGCTTTATATGTGAAAGAAATATGATCAAAATAGAAGAAATGCTGTTTAGATGAGATCACTGCGAAGTGTGTGTGGAGTCAGCTTGGTAGACAGAAAAAGGAATGTCGATATTAGGGAGAATGTGGGCTGAATGACGAAGTAGTGGCGAAAATTGAAAAGGGTTTGGACAAAGAATGAGTGAGGAACGAATGACAAAACCAATATACTCGTACCTAGTCTTGAAATATACATATTTTTTTCTATTGCATAGAACATTTATTACTGTAATATGTGTTAGTTATATATTAATATAATAGCATAAAAAATATATGAAGCTCATTCAAAATGATCTCCATTGGCTTTAATACAGCTCTTTTCAATAAAAACACGCACTTTCTTCATGGGTACATTGTTTACTGCCAATATTGTGGATTGTTTATCATGGTGTTTAAAGCATGCCATACTCCCTAAAACTGACCATAAATCACAATCCAGTGGATTAAGATTGGGAATCGATAACAGTCTTCAGTTCTGATGAAGTTAGAAACTTTAGTTTCCAGCCACGATTGGGTGGATCGAGCTTTATGACCCGATGCTGAGTCTTGCTGAAAGGAAACTTCTTGATTATGGAACATGGTGTTGTTAAGAGGCTTTACCACCTTTTCAAGGATTGTATCTCGAGCCGATATTTTGACACTTTTTTCACGAAAAATGGCTCAATCTTTGATAGCTAACACCCACCAAACCATCGCTGAAGTCGAATAATGTCCACTTTGTACTCTGTTGACTACTTGGGAAGCTTCTATAGAGCATAAAAGTATAAGTATAAGTTCTGTCATTCTGCTCGTTAAAATATTGCTCCGTAGTAAAAAAAATGAGAAGAAAAGGTTCGAAATACAAATTGAATAAAACAGTTTTCTTAAATTTAACTATTTTTGGTCAGTATAAAGCGAACGTTATTGCGATGGGGTTTCGGCCGCAATGAGCACACTCTGATCAATGTTATGCGGTGATAGTCTGCGGGCTGACTTGTATGAATGGTATAATGGTAAAATAATCGTGAGGTACGCAAGGTTAGAAGTAATAATAAAATAAAGCGGGCTGTTGTAGAGACAAAAGCTGACCAACCCGAAGGTAAAAAGACAAGAGTTTATTTATGTATGTATATAGAAGCTTACTGCATTATTCACTTTTCTTTTTTGCTTGCGGACCAAGGTTAATACAAATATCTTTTCAACTAATTATTTTTCTTAAAGTTTTAATTGTTACTTACGCAAACACATTTTAATACGCAGGCTGAACTGCCTTTATACAATTGCGGAGAGCGCACAGCAAGCTTTCTTAGTTATAAAACTCATTTAACTTTACTATATTCGTACTGTCACGAAGTTAGGGTGGGCTATGAAGATTTCTATCTAAACGACGGCTTTATGACCTAACTAATGTCAGTCGCAGCCTTTATATAAGTGCATGTAATTTGGCCTCCGAATATCTTTGTGTTAGGACTCGCAAATTCTTTGGATCGTTATTTTAATATTGTCTATGGAATACAATCTTGTACTGAATGTACATACATACACTCACGCTTGTGTCCCAGAAGGGATAGGTAAATATGTGTTTAACATCGCCTATTTATACCTATGAATTTGGGAGTATAAGCAATAGCTCAAGCAAGTCAGATTCGCACACCTATAACTCGATATGGCTAGTGGCGTAAGATCTGAGCATTATGTTTATTTCATTATAACATAATGTTTATAAATATTTAAAAAAATATATTTACAAGAGATCTAAACATACTCCGTATAAATCAGGCATGTTTTGAAAAAAGGGCAGGTCAGAAGTACCTGAAACCAACGATCTTATATAAAAGGTGTCATGAGTTGTCTAAGAAAAGAAGCAAGTTGTGGGCTGTGTCTGCTTACCCTGCTGGGCCAAAGGACGGAGTTTATGTATAAGAGCTGATACGTTGTCGAAGTTTCATCAGTGGCATTATTTCAGCCATTGGACGTCTAATGCTTTGACATAGGCCTCCCTAAATAACTTCCAAGAAGAACTGTTGGGAGCGGAATACATTTACGTTCCACCTGCAAAAAATAAAAAATGAGTTTCAAGCCTATAACTTTTTTATTATTCATCAAGTTCTAGAACAGCTGTTAATAACTTTAAGTGAGGTAGCTGCAATACTTTAAATTAGTATTAAAATTGACTCATATAGAGAGTTACGTAAATAAACAGTATAGTTGAATTGAATGGCGACTATCACTATCAGTTGTAAAACGTACAATTTAAATACCATTTTTAAGAGTTTTCCTCGACTTCCTCGGGAGAACATGATCAAATCCTCTCTTGGTTACTAGTAAACTATTTCGAGAGAAAAAGAAATTAAAGTCGAAAATAGGTTTTATTAAAAGTTTATAAATTAATTTGACCTCATTACCAACTAGATACATGTAGGCAACATTTTTAATATATAAATGAATTGACCATTTTAAAACAAATAAAAGTATAAATAAAGCTTTAACAGCAAAATTAGTCACAATTTTTATTATCAGTTGCCTAAAAAAGATTTAAAACGCTTATGAATCACATGAAATACACTTTTTTTTTTTAAATCAATAAAGATATTTTTCGAAACCAATCAAAACGATTTAAATTTATCGACTTGAAGGTTTTGAGCGTAAATTACTCTCCCTCAAGGCAAGTTCTTATGTACACAGTCTGGTTACCGTAGCACTTAGAATGGGATCAAAAGTCTCAGGCACCAGATCTTTAAAAGTAATAATTTGATATCATTAAACTCTTAACTTTCTTTCGTAAAATGTCATTCACATCTACTTTGCAACTCATTACAACATACCGCAATATAAATTGATAAAATCAATTTCATTTCATCCCTCCGAGTTTTCCTCTTATCTAAAACTGTTTTTTTTTTTATTTTGAGCTAACATAGTCAAAATGCTTCAAAGAAAACCTCAATCCCAATCTCGCAAGCCATTTCAAATCAAAGTAATGAAGTAAGAAAATGAAAATATAAAATCATTTTATGAGTAGTTTTTCTCAACAAACAAATCTAGAAATTGCTCGGCAATGCAACGGGAGGTTTCAAGACGAATATAGACAAAAAGCCCTCGGATATCTTGAGATTTGCAACTCCGTTGAAATATTCTCTCGGGTTCCTTATATATATACTTTATGTAAATCTTGGATAACTTATGGGGAATATTGTTTCATGATTCTGTTTACGGTTTGGTGGAAAAGGCAATTGTATATTTTAACAAAAATATATATAACTTGGACGATGACATGAATTATTTTTAATAAGTTCGTACACGTAACTATTTGTACAAACTTATTAAGTTATGGTAAGTGTAAATGTTTTTTGTAAAGTACACTCAAAAATATTAGTTGTCTGAAGCTTTTCACCAGATAACTAAGCGTAAAACACTTTGTCTTAGGTCAATTTCTAGGTCACCCTGACTCATTTGTATAACCTTTCAACAAACAAGAATATAAAAACATTTCTATACGTACCTTTTAATGTGCTGCTTTTTGTTTTAATGTAAAGGTGCTTATAGCAATCAAACCTCTATTTACACATCAAACATATCAAAGTTTATGAACTCTTTGTTTACTAGCTTACCTACACTGAATGTTCATTATACTAATGTAATCAAATTATTGCACGCTTCCCGCACTATCTCATTAAAAAAAGAAGTAATATCGATCTACTAATGAAAGGGAACTGCCAGTCGAGAGGCAAATTGCTTTGGAGTCGAAAAGAAAATATAGAACACTCTCTTTAGCTCCAGCCATCGTTTGCTTTACTTTTTAGAACCGTACGTTGTTGGGTGGAATAAGCGAGTAAAACACCTGAACGGGCAGGCGCGGCTTGATTATGAGATGTATGTTGTGCATGGTAAACCGCAAAACGGTTTATTTTATAATAATTGAAATGGTGCATAAAACATTAAGAACAAATAAAAATGGGTATCTTTGCTACTTTACTTGATTTGAAAAATTTTAGGGAATTTTGGAAGAATGTCAACAAGCTAAATAGCAACAAGCTAAATAGTGAGCCAGCCCATGAGTGAGCCCAAGGTCATTGCCGAGATGTTCAATTAACATTTAAGGGTGCCATCACAGACCTTGGTTTAGTAAAACTGCTGAGGTCGGTGGAAAAAGAAGGGAAATTTTATATAAATTGCTAATTCAAAATTACAGCCAAACAAGCTTTGAAAGTCATTGGGCACATGACCAGAGAAAAGTCTCCTGGACACGACGGACTCAGCATTGAACATCTTAAGCTGGAATGCTAGCTCTGCTATTTAATTTCTGTATGCGACACTCGTACTTATCACCAGATTTAATAAATACCGTAGTTGTATTGATCGTTAAAAATAAAACGGGATCCCATCAGATAAAACATACAACGAACCGATTTATGGGGTGCTTGATACCCTCCATATTACCCTCCAAGATGCCCAGTGTGGTTTTCGGGAGGGATCGTCAACCGAGAGTGCCATCCTGACTATAATATTTTAGTTATTATTTATTTAAGGCTTAAATTTAAATATATATATATTTGGATCTAATTTATCTAATGAACTAACATTGCCAACTTATGTTTGAAAATTTTATTTTTAATATACATATATATTTTTAATGGTAAATGTGGTTGATGATGTAATAAATTATAATAATTTCATTTTTGTATATTTCTTAAATAAATAATAACTGTTAGCATTTACAATTTTTAACCAACTTCAAAAAGTAGGAGGTTTGTATGTTGGTTATCTCTTTTTTTTATGAATGTTAATCGATTTCTCAGCCATTTACGATCGATTTTCCAAATTCTCTTTTATGCTAGAGTTTACTCCTGCGGTTGTATTATATAACTAAACCAGTATTTCGAGTAAGTTTCTTAAATTACACGTTTTTAATATTCAAAGTATTGCGCAAAGAAATAGCAAAGGCGCATTGAAGGCGGTTATTAAAGTTAATTATATCTTATTATTGTATACCTGAGGCCAGTACTTTTTTGTATTAAAAGTGTTACTTTTTACTATACTTATGGCTTAAAAGCGTTACACAGAGATAGGCAGACTGACAGACTTTAGCGTTTATAAATTAACATTTAACATTCATTTTCCGAGGGAATTTAATTATACTAGAATAAAAACTTTCGTGAATGTTATTTATGTTATTATACGGTTTTACTCATGTGTGTCATTCGGGGATGCCCGACTACTACAACTAAGGATTATCGCTTCATTCCTTAAGAATGGTCTCTGTCGGGTTCCAAACTAGTCCCCGAAATACACAAACCGTATTTTGTTAGAATGCATAGAGTTAGAATGCACTTGAAACCTCACATATAAAATGTCGCAAGGATCCCTAAAAATTATATGCAATTCGATGTAGCATGATGTTGCAATCTCCACAATAATAGGATCTGTTTTAATCTTCGGTACGGGTCCATCGGCTTCACGAGGCTGACGCTGGCGTCTTCGTTTAGTACTAGTTCCGTCTCTTGACATGCCTATCGATAGAAACCCAGCTAACTCACTTTTTACTTGACTGTCAAAAAAGTGAGTGTAATGTTTTCATACGTGAGGTTCTTTATACAAATTTCTGTTTTTCTTTCCTTAAATTGCTCAACAATTATTTGAAAATCCTCACTATTAACCATTGAAAGACTTTCAAAATGACGTCGTTTACATCGTCAATGTTTGTGTTTGTAGATACGAATTAGTCTAAATAATAGTGCAGTATCATCTGCCTCAGACCTTGAAGATTCTTACCATAAATTTAAATCTTTAAATTTGGTTGGAAAACACTTACCAAACGTGAAAAAAATGATGAACGTTGTTAAGGAGAACAGAGCATAGTTTTGTATTTTCTATAAATTGTAGTTTGCTTTTGGGATTGTGTTAATTTCAAGTGACTCTTTCTAAAATTCCCCTATTCTAAAGTAGTTAGTAAGTAGTAATCAGTTACAGGGTTAGGACCTCCCGACACCAGTCAGTTCGAATTATAATCCATCTGTATTAGCAATATCTCTCACCCTTGTTCCTTTGCCTTTTAATATTGAGAGATTGACGGCAATTGGCGTATGGGAGACATACACCAGAGTATTAGTATTACATTCTAATTGACAAATGTGTATCGCCCATATCCATCTGTATAATCAATATTCCTATATGACCTTTTCTATCCCCATGTCCGGTCAATATTATTATTTTATCTTCCGGTTATTATTTTATCTTTACGGATTACAGACTCCGAATTGAGCAGTTATCTTTTTAAAGAATATGAATGAAGATTGCCAAATTATGCTACGAGACGGAAAAAGCAGTATTTCGGGCCAGGAATTGAATTGAAACTAGTCGTGTCAATTTTTGAAGGCTATTTACAGACCACTTAGTAAGAGGAGAGGGATGAGAGATAGGAAAGAGAGAAGAATTAATTTCGGGGATATGCAACGCAAGCGTTACTTCACAACCGGTTTTCTGTGAGGCCGTGGTATCGCACCGTTCGAGCCGGTCCATTCTTGCCATAGCATGGCTCCACCACGATACTTTTAATCGCTTGTACACTTTAGAGTTTGCTATTTAACACTTTCATTAATTCACTCAACTACTCGCCTAACATTTGTTTAATTATTTTATTTATAATATAATATTATTTTTAAATAAAATGCCGTTCAGTAGTTTCACAAAAAAATATAAATAATATTCGACCGTCTCCCTTCACTATATCCGTCTAACCAAACTGAAATCGATGATCGAACACGTGTTAAGGGCTCTTCAACGCTCTTATTGACTTATTTGCACTCGAGTGGGCTCTGCACGGACTCTGCACTAGCCTTGCACTTCGGTTGCTCACCAACTCGGTTTTATTGAAGACGTCGAATCGCTTACTAAGCGATATTGAGCGACTTTGTTGATTGATGAGTTAAACAGCGGATATCGTATCTTGAAAGTGGATTAATATTTTCTGTTAGTTTTATTTTTATAGAATATACAATGTACTGTAGCACCTGAGGCAGCCGGACTTGCTGGCGAGAGGTAGGTAGGAAAGCGTGGATTTCTTGCTACCGACCAAATAAAAATATTTTATCTGTATTAAGACTTCAGCAATATTTTTTTATACGTCTTCAAGTCATCTTCTTTTGCACACTGACGTCTATATTTCACTGTTTTCTATTCCATCTTTTTAATATTTTAAACAATGCAACATTAATTATCTAAAAAACTTCAGCCTTCTCTAACACACCGAGGAGGTGTTTTTTGAGAAGCTATCATTTTCTATAGGGGGGAGGGGACTCACGAGCTGTATATGCTAAAACATCAAACGATCTATGCCGATATTGAATAAAAAATAATTTTCTAAAGAAATAACCCAATATTAGAATCTATGTCTATGTTTCAAACAGTTTTATGTACATGTATAAAACCTAATTTTGAGATCATGAAATGTTTATTATCGGGATTTACTACAATACAAATGCGCAATTTAATTCTGATGACATTTAAGGATTCTGAAAATATCCAATATTATTATAACAAAATATGTAATAATATCTAAATGAAATGTATTAAGAAGACAAGAAAAAGGTTTAACCACTTTTATCTACATTGTTGACTTTAAAAAAATAAAGCGAGTTCAGTGCGCCTTATCGTGGTAAAGCGCTAAAAGCTGTATTATTTTCCTCTTAATTTTTCAACTTACCTCGAGGAAACTTGAAGAGAGGAAACTTATATCCTTATTTAAATTTGAATGATATTAAACGGAAAGCAAATTCTTCGAAAAAAAAAAGAATATTCTAAATTGGTTAGTAAATTACAGTCATGAGGAAACAAACTTAAAAAAAACGGACTTCAGATCATCCCAGTTTAAATTCGATTTCAGATTCAGAATAATTTCTTTCAATTAAATTAATTATATGTATTTTTGAATTGTCAATTTTCGTTGGCAATTGTCTGTAAAACTAAGTCAGTCGTGAAGCTAGTTGCCTGTTCCAATAAGTAGATCCTATGGAGAAGAACAGAGAAGAACGGAAGGAACACTAGGACACTATTTGTCAACATGTTCTTTTTCCGTGCGGTTACATTGTTAACAAACGCTAGTAAAATGTGAAGACAAATTAATGTTTATTCGAAAATTACTGCAATATTACAATAAGTAGTATAAGCAGTCTGGAGACGACCCGCCCAAACCGACGGCACTCGTACACGAAACAAATCCAGAATATAAATTTAGTTCAATTCAATTCAATTTCAATTAGTTATACATTGTATTTAACTTGCGTTAGACCTTAACTATAGAAGAACAAGTAACAACATATTAAATAACAATTTCAACAATGTACGATGTCCTTTAGAATAAAAGATCGTCAGCACCAAGCGTATTAATGAAAGCAAGTTCTCCACGTGTTGGCCAAACTTGTAAGTGTTTCGACTGAGGCGTGTCCACCAACTTATCGTCGCCAAGTTCGTTTAACTGCTGAACATTTGTTGTTCAAACTGCCTTTGTTATTACATTACCTGTAAATGGAAGTAACATAAGGTTATTATATTTACAGTGTGGTTCTGGTGGAGCAGAATAAAGGTAACCCATTTCTTCCCGTGGGTGTCGTAAAAAGCGAGTAAGGGATTGGACTGTTCTCTACCATACAGTATGTATACAGTTATAAAGTGACTTTTTTATACTATAGGAGGATAGTCGAACAGACGGGTCACCTAATGGTAGGTGGCAACCGCCGTTCATGGACACTTGCTACTCAAGAGTCGTAAATGCTCTGCCCGCCTTTGAGGGTTATAAGGGATGGGGGGATGCGGTAAGAGGAAAGAAGAGAGGGGGTATGAGGAGATGTGATAGAGGAAAGGCGAGAGGCAGAGTTGGGCCACCGTAAAACTCACACAATTCGGGGAAAAGCTACTCAAGCGTTACTTCACAACCAGTTTTCTGTAAGGCCGTGATATCACACTGGTGGAGCCGGCCCGTTCGTGCCTAAGCATGGCTCTACCACTGTTACGGCATTAACTGTGCCTGATTTACGGCAATAAGCTTGCCACCTATTATGTTAGAGGGACCGAATTCTTATGGGCTAAATGTGGGTGGTTAATACACCTCTGCCTACCTCTTAGGGGATGCAGGCGCGAGCGTATGTATAAGAATTTATAACATCAATTATTATAACATCATACTCAATTGTTTTTCAAAGCTCTCATCTTTCAAGTAGGAATCACATACTGAGAAAAATCAATTTTTAATAGCTAAGTTCTTTAACTTCTATAAAGCAACTGAGAAGAGAAACGTTTATATTCCTTAAGATTTTTTTCTTTATTATAGGGGGACAGATGAACAGAAGGGTCACCTGATGCTTAGTGACCACCGCCGTCCATGGACACCTGCAACTCAAGAGTCGTAAGTGCGCTGCCCACCTTTTAGGGTGATGAGGGATGCAGGGAGGGGAAAGAGGAGAGGGGGATAAAAGGAGAGGAGGAGTTGGGCCCCCGGAAACCTCACTCATTTCGGTGAAATGCAAGCGTTGCTTTACAGCTGGTTTTCTGTGAAGCCGTGGTATCGCACCGGTCGAGCCGGCCCATTCGTGCCTAAGCATGGCGCTACCACTGTTAAAAGGTATAGACAGAGGTGTTTCCAGTGCCTACTTTTTGGCAACAATAATTTAGTACCACTGTTGGGGTAGGGTAGATAGGTAGGGACAATCATATTAAAGTTATCCGTCTCAATATTAATTAGAACTAAGATAATAATTATTTTATTAAGATTATTAGTAAGTAGGGTAAAAAATGAATAAGATGGAAAAAATACTACATTAATACCTATACTTAATACAATAGAGCTGACGAGTATTCTTGTTTGTTTGTTTCAACGCACTAGTCTCTCTAAATATTAGTCAAATTTGTTTTGTTTTATGAATTAGATAGAATATTTATTGAGAATAATATAAGCAACATGTGTCCAAAAAATAAGGTGACATTGTATTTATTTCGAAAATTCTTTATTTATTCTTCCAAATCAATTTCATCCCCTTCAAAGTAATCCCCTCCCGATGCAATGCACTTATGCCAACGGATTTTCCAATCTTCGAAACACTGATTGTAGTCACTTTCCGGGATGGCCTTCAGTTCCGTCTTCGCTGCGGCTTGAATCTCCGCTATCGTATCAAAACGGTGTCCCCGGAGCGATCTTTTGAGCTTGCTGAACAGCCAGAAGTCGCACGGCGCCAGATCAGGTGAATACGGTGGTTGCGGAACGATATGGGTTGAGTTTTTGGCGAAATGATCACGAATTACGATTGCAGTATGGGATGGTGCATTATCGTGGTGTAAAAACCAAGAATTGTCTTTCCACAACTCTGGCCTTTTTAGGCGGATAGCGTTACGCAAACGACGCATAACGTTCAAATAATATTCCTTGTTGACTGTTTGGCCCGGCGGAAGGAATTCATAATGCACAACACCACTATAATCGAAGAAAACAGTCAACATGACCTTGATTTTTGAGCGACTTCGGCGCGATTTTTTTGGTTTCGGCTCTCCTTTGACACGATATTCACTCGATTGATCGGTTGTTTCGTTGTCGTAAGCATAGATCCAAGTCTCGTCTCCAGTGATCATGCGTTCCATCTTGTCCTGATAGTCAAAGAGCATCGTTTCACACACTTCAACGCGACGCCTTTTTTCCAATGAAATGTTTTCGGTACCAATCGAGATTTGACGCGCTTGAGGCCCAAAAGATCCTTTAAAATAGTATTGACCGAGCCTTTCGATATGCCAACCTCATCAGCAAGGTCTCTGATCGTTAATCGACGGTTTTTCAACACCAAATCTTTGATTTGTTGGACGTGAGCTTCGTCGGTTGAGGTTGATGGTCGCCCAGGACGCTCTTCGTCTTCGACACGTTCACGGCCGGCTCGGAACTCACTATACCACTTGTAAACATTTTTTTTAGACATAGCCTCATCACCAAAGGCTTTCTGCACCATCCTCAACGTATCCGCAGCAGAAAATTGATTCCGCAAACAAAATTTAATGCAAATCCTTTGCTGAACAAATTTCGACATCGCGAAAAACGAAAAACTCACTTTTAGCAGCTCACAAAACGACGCGTATCTCAAACACTAATGAATATTTTGACATTTAAATTTGACATAGATGTCACGGACAGTACTACCAACCTAAAAAAAAAATAATTCTCCAAGTCCTTCGACGCGCGCAGTTTAAAATTCAAATGTCACCTTATTTTTTGGACACAGTTATACTCGTATAACAACAAATAATGACACGCTACGTGTTGCTTTATTAACATTCGTAGCTTTCTGTAGCATTCGTAACTCTCGTAGGGGCTAACGTAGCACTCTGTAGCAAGAGTTATGGCTTCTTGTGCATTTATAAATCGTCCCGTTATGTTATGTATCGGTTATGCCCCTCTCAGTTTATGCTGAGTGTCCATCCAAGTTTCTGAAGCAGGACGTATCTTTCGCTAACGACATTTACTATTTTCTTCTTAGGGTTACTACTTACATTAATAAGTTAGGATCTTCTTTAATATTGTACTTTTAATTGTTTCGTAGTGCTCTAATAAAAATTAGTTATGTGTGTTTTTAAACAAATGTATGTAAATTATTGTATGTGAAAGCCGTCATGTTTTTGGAAATAAATATGTTTTCTTTCTTTCTTTCTTCTTTCTTTCCAATCCATCCCCAGTTAACGCTCTCGTTAAGTACCTTTATTATCTACCAACCTATCTAGGTAGGCTTAATATACTTGTGATAAAGACAGAGAAACGCGAATCACTCCAGCCTCGGAGGCAGTAATGTAGAACTACTATTTTCCGTTGGTCTGAAAAATATTGTAGTACATCTTAACTTGAGGTCCGCATCTTTAAGTATGTACTACAATTAACCCTAAGGTCTATAGTTACGGCAATTAATACTAAACCTATAGAATATTTATCGTCGTAGATAGTCGTAGAGTAAATATCTTCCTTAAAACTAAAAAATACAAGTAAAAATTTTGCTAAATGTTTGTTACTCAATCGTGCCAGAACGGCTCAGCGGGTCAAGGTAAAATTTAGCACTTAGATAGATTATAGACTGAAAAAGCATTAGACGTTTTGTACCATAAAAATCTACAGCTTTTGCAAATTTTCCACGAGAACAAAGTCGAGCGCAATAGTTAGTGATATCTAAAGTGTTCCTTTTTTGTCTTACTTCGTAAGTACCACGAGGATATCCAAGAATATCAATATCAACCCGCATATTAGAAACCAGATGTCCGTGAGACAGTTATGGGACGGCTTTTATATAGATATTTGGTAAATTCCAATAGAGAGACCGCTGCCAAAACGATAGAGGACCGTTTATTCTTCCTTTAAACAAGATTTTTAAAAACGATTTTCCTTATTTAACATTTTAGTTAAACGATATAAAAAGTAGTTGATTCTTAAGTTAAAAAGCTGATGTGTTTTGTTTGATGTAAGATTTACTCGGGCGTAATAATTTCGTATTGTTATGTCCATGATACGTTTAAATAAACCCAGCTAATAACAATTAAACATTAACCCAAACTAAATGATTAAGAAACCAACAGGTGTTAAACATACAACTAATATAACCGACCGGCGCCTCGCGGTCTCCCCCCCTCAGTCAAAGGTTTGTTTTCGAACGCGATGGAAGACAATGCCGGCCCACTGACCGAGTGTGGGCGATCGACCGACGCATGCGCTAGAAGCGATCCTCCCGGCAGTCAGACAGTCACCCACCGCGCCGCGAACCGACTGCGCGTGTTATCCAACGCGATCTAACATCTCGTACTAAACAACCAACGGTCATACCTGTACCACCAAGCGTGTTTACAATACCACTTTATCACGTGCATCTGGATGTAATGGCACACGGTACAACCACGTGAACATAGCACCATATCACTCAACGAATCTTTCTGGTGCGTATTTTATGTACTTTAGTGGTTTCTTTTTTGCTAGCAGATAAGGTTGTGTTGTCGATATATGCTCGGGTAGTTGGTTACTGAGTAAACGCTGGATAATTCAGCATCATTCGTAATTCTACGTGCCAGTGAATAAATGTCAAAAAGCAGGGACGCTAGAACGTACCAGGCCGTACTATATTACTGAATACGAAGCGTGTTCATAGATGTAAGTGAGTGTCCATGATCACTAGCATTTCAAGAGAATTTTTTTATATTGTACGTTATATTGTACTATACTGGTAATATTTTTGGTAGTTGTGCGTAAATTCAATGAAAAGAAGTTCTTAGTACACTTTATTTAATTTGTTTATTTTTCCTATATTGTCTATGGTTTCAGTTTGTGCATGGTATATGTATCATGTCGGATTTTCACTGATAGAGCTTTAACATTTCTAGAATTTTTTTTTTCTTATGATGTTTGTAATTCCGTTAGCCAGTTTTCTTTGAATGTTAAAGGAACACTAAAGGTAAAATACATTTAGGCCATGGACATTGTTCGCGCGTACTTAAACACGCAGACAAACATACTACATATTAAGGCTCTCACGTTACTTGTTTAACTAAATATCTTTCCTATTGCAAAACATGTTTTTTTACAACTGTATTATGTAATTTCAGACAGTCAAATTGTAAAAAATATCCACATATTTAATTTAAAAAAATATACCTCGTTTATCACTCTTTATTTATGAGAATAGTACTATAAAATTGGTTTGGTGGTTTAAAACAAGTGAGTTTAGAAATAAATATATAAAAATCGACGTTTATATACTAGCTGGGCCCGTGATTAAGACTATAACCTATCTCTGTGCTAAAACTTCATCAAGTTCCGTTCAGCCGTTCTGGCATGGTTGAGTAACAGACATCCCACACTTCAAACTTTCGCATTTGTAATAGTAGAAATCCTTTCAATAATCAACACAAGCTCTTAATAAGCATGTGTATACTATCTTTATATACTAACTTAAGTGCAATACTGTGTCTCAGTTTCTTTTCTCATAATTACACGAACTAACAGTGTGAGTTACTTTAATAGTAGGTACTTAATTTTTCATGTATTCAGTTGGAATATTGTTCACAATATTCGAAAAATGTTCAAACTGTTAAGTCCAGTTTACTTGACTGACCTTACAAGTATGAACACAATACAACTTCCTTTTTAAAGTTGGTTAATTGGTAGGAAATTAAAAAAAATAAATTAAAATGTTAAGTGTCAGCTTTCATGTTATATATAGACAACTACAGTATTAAGGTTGTATTCATATATTGAGGTACTTGATAAATATACAAAAACAGACACAATAGATTCAGAACAAGTATTTGTAATGTAGTTAGAGTACTCGGTGTTACCGGCACCAGCCATAACTTGCTGGAGCTATTGCTTATACTCCCCTATCCAACTGTATAAGAAATATCCTTTCATTTTCATTTTTTGTGTGGAAACCTCTACGGGTCGTCAGCTTACCGGGACCGGTAAGGTGTAAAACCACACAGTGTTACGTCATCGCGTCTTGTAGCCGAGACCTCAGGTATACACTATAAAGGAAAACCCTGTGACCCCGGCAGACTTGGCCGGCGACCCCGCTATGGTGTGATCCTACCTCTGATTTAGAGAGGCATGAGACACGCGCGGAAAATGTCGCGCCACCATCTCAGGCCTCCTTCTGCTAGGGCGTTGGATAATATATCCATCGTCCTCAGGCAAGCGCTTATGGAGGCCGGAGATCCTTTTGTTCTCTCCGGCGTCTGGTGCGTCTTCTGCGGGACGGAAAAGTACTAGCTCTCTCTTCCCTGCCAATATACTCCATATTTCCCTATCCAATCCTCCAAAGTGCCCGGATGACCGAAATAGGCTTGCCCCCTATTACGTGAGTGGGACGTTAATTACGTCTCTGTCCACCCTTTCAGGGATACAGACGTGAGTGTATGTATGTATGTATTTGTTAATCACACAAATATTATATCTCGAGTTTGAATCGATCCCACGACCGCTGGATAATATTAAATAAGAGATATTTAATGTTCAAAAAAGTGATTGAGTTAAATTTTTATTGCAAAAACAAATACAGTCATGTGGGGTTATTGCAACAAAATATACAGTCTTGTGGGGTTATTGCAACAAAATAAACAGTCTTGTGGGGTTATTGCAACAAAATAAACAGTCATGAGGGGTTACTGCTGAGTTAGTCCTAACGAAGAAATATTTTTTAATATTTTACACAAATGTATAGTGAATCTGCTTTTCACTTCTTAACAAAACATTTTAATCAAATAAAAGTGTGGCAATAAAACAATTAATACTGCTAAAATAAACACTTCATTTGCTAGTTCAATTACAAAGTCAGTCGGTCAATCAATAAATCTGTAATAAGATAAACGGAGCTTCAGAATATTTTTAGTAAGCATACGAAAACGTTTACTACAATTTGCGTGAACGTAAGGAGAAGAAAGCGAACCCGTGTTTAATCATTTGTCTGAAGATGCAGATAATCATTTACATAAATAAAGTGACACTTTAAACACGTCCCGGTTATACTGAAGTAGTGCCGTTCCAGCTAAAAAGTTTCGTTAGGGTCGCGTTAATAAGTAAATTAAAAAAATATATATGAAAACCCAAGCTGCAGTCTATTTAAATCTTATATTTCAATTCTAAATCATTTATTTTCATAAAATTAAATAAATGAATTTTTTAATTGTCAGGATTAAGACATCATCGGACTAAGACAGTCGTGAAGCTAGTTGCCTGTTCCAATACGTAAATCAAGGAAGAAGCTCCATGGACACTTTTTCAATGTTCTTTTTTAATTTATTTACATATTGCTTATAAGAGCAAATTAAATGTGGGGATAATTAAACATTTATTCTTAACCTACATACATACGCTGAATATACCCTATGTCACATGTGGACATCCATCAATCAGTGAAGACTCTAGAGTTTAGAACCTACCATAAATAAAATATTATTATAAGCTGCTGAGTTGTATGACGTAAATAATAAAACGCTAAATTATTGGGGCTAAAGAAAGAATCTACAGGAAGCGGAGAGAGAAGAAATGTATTGGAACTATACTGTCGAGACGTTATCTACTTACTAATTATGATAGCCTAATGAAAATTGACGCTTTTCTTTTCAAATATACAGTATTTTCTACCTCATATGAACAAAGTAGCGATAAACTACAGTTTCGAAGTTTTAAGTCGACTTTCTTATAATCGGATATATATCGGGTACATTAGGTCTTGTCTTTTATATCGATTATAGCGCTAACATTTCAATATTAATTAATATTAGGATTAGTTGCGATAGTATATTTTTTGACGGGTATAACCGTTCTTAGACACGCAGAGGCCGGCTTTACCGGGAGTAAAACCACGGCCTTACAGATAACCGGTTGTGAGCACTGCTTGCGATATGTTTCGCCAAGTTAATTATGTTACCAAAGGCCCGAACCCATACTCCTCCTTGTGGCACTTGAATTGCAGGTTTCCATGTGCGTCATGCTCGATAAGGACACAGGACTGGAGTTCATCTCCGTTGTAAATAAAATTTCAATTTTAAAATTGACGCCGTTTGATTTATTAAACACTTTTATGAACGTAATAATCATAGTGAAGAAACCTCGGTAGACGATCGGTGGATGTTTTCTCTTCAACAAGTTTTATGTTTTGCTGGCAGTGAAGACAGCTCATTACGTAACAAATTGATGTCTTATTTTCATCCACTTTATATAGTTATATGATACAAGCTAAAAACAAAACTATATATAATTTGTCCTCACAATAACAAATAGGATTCATTTTTTGTGGTATCCAAAATCTAAGCTATCACTAAAATTGCTGATTTGGTTATAAAACTACCGACACTAATGTTATTGACCATGATGCATCGTTACATTACTTGTATATTTTTTATAGAAAAAAATTTTTTTGGCCCACAATTGGCCTAAATTATTGACGGCCTGGAAAAATCCGACTTCAAAAGTATAAAAAAAAACAACCATTGTTGTTCTAATATTGTACCAAGTAACTATTAAGAAAAAATAAACAGTTATTTTATGAAGTTTAAATAAATGGCTTGTAATTTTGACAAGTCACCTTCATAGGATAACACCCTATCTACCTTGTAATAAATGATTATTACCTGTGTTATTACATTGTTGCAAATAGTTACGAGTATATAATATATTGATTTCAGTTAACCTCGTTTGCTCCATTTTCCATCGCAATTCAAACCTAAATTGAGCGTTTGAGACAGTAATCGTTACATGTATGACATTACAAACCGGTAATTTATAGGTAATGTCAAGAAGATAATGGCATTGTAACAATCTTATTAACTGCAATATTATTTACGCTAATATATCGTTGTGTGGTTCTCAGTGTAGTACAATAGAGCCATTCCATTTTTCGTCGTAAAAGGTGACTAAGGGATCGGACAGGTTATCTATCAGACAGTATGTACTCGTATACAGTGTCCGATTATTGGCAATAAGCTTGCTCCCTAATTAGTCAAATTTGCTCATCATTCCTTGGAAATCGTCTTATTTAACAGTGATTGAGCCATGCTTAGACAGAAATGGGCCGGCTCGACCGGTGCAATACCATGGCCTCACAGAAAACCGGTTTTGAAGCAGCAAAAAGCTTGCAACGCATTTAACCGAAATCGGTGACCTCGGGAGGAGGATGAGGTGATTGGTATCACCTCATCCTCCTCTCCTTTTCCCATTTCCTCATCCCCGTCTCTTTCCCCTCCCCGCATACTCTCGTCCCTTTTTACCCTCAAAGGCGGGCAGCGCTCTTACGACTCTCCAGTTGCATGTGTCCATGGACGGCGGTTGTTACTTACCATCAGGTGACCCGTCTGTTCGTATTCCCTACAATATAAAAAAAGACTGAACTATAAACCATAAATATAAATAAAAAGGAGGGTTAACTGATATTGGATCTTATCGAAACCTTATCGCCTCTTATTTATTTTTATCATTATCAATTTTATCGTTAGTTATGATATTGACTTATGTGTCGATAGCAAGAGATGGCATTTGATTACCTAGATTGAAAACGTGCAGCCATGTGTGCGTTTATTACAAGTGATTCGAGTTATGAAAAAAAAAAATAACTCTAAACTTAACTCTATAGTACAAATTTCATTCATAGGGTCGGCGAAAACAATCGACTACACTTGTTAGATAAGTGTTATTATTCAATTAATGACATTTCAAATGATAGACTTTGATATTACTTTAGACTATTCAGTTTGAACATTACTAACGCTTATTTGATTTGATTTGATTTGATTTAATTTATTTTCCTTATTTTAATAAATATTGCTTACATAATTAAAGTGATTATTGTATCTATATGAATACTATTATGAATTGTAATCATGAACAAATTTTGACTTAGCTGTTGGTCTAGTTGTAAGTGACCCTGACTGCTGACCCGGAGAATTCGAATCCCACACGGGACAAAATTTTATGTGATCCACAATTAGTTGTCCTTTGTCTGGATTTTTGTGTCAGGACATAAATTATTATTAATGCGCTTGAATTTCTGTAAAAGAGACTTTCCTTGCAGTTTTTAGAATTTTATTGATTTGTTTATTAATTACTACTAATTGTTTAAATGTTGATGCTCTTTTATCATCATAACGTTTACCGTCAAGGTATATTACATAAGGATCAGTTTTTTTTTAACTTCGTTATTTCATGTACCTAAAATCAATGGAAGCAGATTATATTCTATTCTAGGTAATTCAAAACATAATTGTTATTAACCCCCGATGCGAAAAGAGGGGCATCGTAACTCTTACAGGGGTGAACCGATTTGGATGCGTTTTTCTATATTGGAAAGCAGCTTCTCTAGCGATGGTTTCTAAACGAGTTTAATCGAAATCGGTTTAGTCATTACAAGGTCATCAGTTTTTTTCTAATCTTTGGAGTGAATTTAAAGTCGTGGGTGTGTTTAATTTTCTATTAATAGAGAACAAGATTCTGATCGTACCTTCGCCTTCGTTAAACTAAAAAAACTATAGCAAGTTTAACTAATATGTAATAAAAAAAGAGAACAGCTTCATCAAGCTACCTACGTCGAGTGTATATTATATATTGGCCTGAGATTCTACTGTAGTCCGATACAACGATAGTGCAACTTATATCGCCCAATAAAACAAATTGCTGAATGATCTATAGTTCTTTTAACTAGTAATTATGATTTTTTTCCATGCTATACTCCTAATTCCAACGACTGCCAGTTCGAATTAAAGGTATGCGACCCCGGATTTGCACTAGAAGTGGCTTACACTCACCAAATCCAACCCTTTCTCAATATCCTTTTCCATCTATTGCTATATACTCCCAATTTTACCATCCTAGGTCCTAAACTGCCCACTTGATGGCAATATAGTAGGCTTGCCCCCTATTACGTGATTGGGAATTAAAATAAAGTGTAATAATGTCCAAATAATAATAAAGTTACCAAATGTGGGTGTTTCATACACCTCCTTCCGTCTTCACCTTCACACATAAGTGTATGTATGTACGACGAAATACAGTTGCTGAAGATTGGCCGAACACAACATATCCTCAAACATGTTCTTTTCTAAATGAACATTTTGTATAGTTACAAGTTCTATACACGTATGTAATAACAATTATACTTGCAATTTAAAAAAATATATATTTTTATTGGACCGTTATTGTGAGATTTAATAATATTTATGGCAATACACGGCGTGTTGTCAAAAACAAGTTGTAATTGTATTTTTTAGCTGACAGCTTGCATGATTTATGACTTTCATTTGGTTTAAAATTGTACGTAGAACGTGGAACTATGCTTATTTTGGTCTATGAACAATGCATAAATCTTTGTGTACCGTCAATCCCAAACATACCTCATTAATTAAGAAAGTCCTTTGAAATATATCTGTTTAATGTGTATTTTTTTTATAAACCACTCCCGCGCTAAGAATGATAACTGTGTACACAAGGTATTTAAATAAACCGTTAAACCCACATGTATATTTCGGAGATGCTCGACAGATTTTGGTCCCGACGGGGGGCCTTGTGCCAGGCGTCACTCATTTCATTCTAATACGGACACAAAGAACACATCGACTTGGGACAACTATATGTGGGTGGGTCACTTAAATTTTTGTCTCGTGTGGGAGAATCAAACAGACGACCACTTATTCAGAAGTAAGACAAACAACAACAACTTAATAAAAGATCAACAGGCCGGACAAAATGTTATCGTTACCAGTTTAGTTCACCTCAGGACTGGTGTTTTTTTATGGCAGGGAATTGAGAATGAGACTAGTCTAACATAAGGAATCAGAAGAATTAAAAAAACCCATCTAGCTAGCAATTAAATTAGCTGGATAAACGTGCTACAAATGTTTTTCCAATTCAATAAATATATACATATACTTGTATATAAAAGTTCTATTGTAAGTTGTAATGACAGACCTATTCTATATAAGTAATAAACTCCATATTAATTTCTAAAAGTGGCAGATGATTGCAATAGGCTTGAATTCTATTAAGTAATAACTGTACATAAAAATAATAACCCATGTAATGTATAATTATTAAAAACAAATATTTTTTTAGTACTCGTAAGGGGTTTAAAGCAAAAGCTTTAACACTTAAAGATACATCGCAAAATCAAATGCATGTTCTACTTATTATATTAAGGCATGTGTTAAAGTGTGGGTGCATTTATTTTTCTGCGTGATTGCGAGCATTGATATTTTTTTTGCCGTGGTCAGTTCAAAGGTTTTACTTTGCATCTTGTATCAGTTTAGTGATTTATTGTAACATTCAGTTGCATTTTTCGTTAAAGTATAATACGGTCATAAATTATATAATATTTGATAGCAGGGGAGGTGCAGTGGTTGAAGTGGTCATTTCGCCACAACGCTGCCGCGCCAAGTGTTTGTGTAATCCTCGTATTGTTGTTCTGAGTTCGTGTATTCTTGTTGTGCGTTGTTTGAATGTTAAGTAAAGGCTATACAGAATGTCTGATTGTAATAGTCATTTTAACAACTCTATACTTAACTAGCCGTTACCCGTATTTTCTCCTGCATTTATGGTGACTGCTACGTGCCTAAGTGTCGTAGCGCGATGTTTACATTGTTATTACTTATACATAGAGTACTCTACGTAACACAAAAATAGTGTTTTTGGAAACTTCTAGAACTTTAGAGATTAGCCTGTTTAAACAAATAATCGTACAAAAAACTCTTAAACTGTTATCAGAGACGTCCATAAACATATAAAAAAAACATTTGTCCCTTTGTCTGTCTGTTTGTTCCGGCTGATCTCCGGAATGGGTGCACCGTTTTCCACAAGACTTTTTTTTGCAGAAATCTTATTTTAAAATTTCATTACAAGTTTTATTAAACTTACTTCTATATTTTCGTCTCTCTGTTTCGAAACTTGTCAAGCCTTCGCTGCCATCCGATTGAGCCGACCCTTAGCATACTTTTAGTGTTTAACTTTGCTAGATCTATTTTGAGTCTTACTATAGATGGGTGCCTTTTAAAAATAGCTACAGGAATCTTTGACCTAAATTGAAGTCTCTGTGATGTTTGAACTTGATGGTTTTGCCTTGAATTATATTATATATTTTTTTTTTTTTTTTACCTAGAGCTTCACTAATGCTCAGAATAGATATGATGCGAGAATAACATAGAATTGGGCTAGGGAATCTCATTGCCCGGGGGACAAACTTTCAGGATGTAGTGCCACCAGGCCACCAGAGGCGCCTCACTTGTAGTCAGGTGGCCAAATAAGATGTCTGGGCCTATCAATGACGGTCCTGCACTCGTTCGCTAGGAGGGAAATGAGCCAAGTCATTCACCACTGCAACTGAGGACTCGGCTCAGTACACGCTTGCGGATTGCCCCTCTTGTTCGTCGCAGCGTCGGACCCTCACTACAGTCATCGGGGAGGATCTGTCGCTACTGGCTGTTATATGCTCCATGGCTAGTAGCGACAGAAAATTTACCAAGGTTGCAACCTTCTGCGAGGACATCATCTCGCAGAAACAGGCGGCGGAGCGGGCCCGAGACGATGATCTTCACTTGGACCCAATTTGCCGCCGGCAAACCGGGCGTGGAAGCGCGCCTACCACCGCCTCATGCCGCTGTTCCCGCTTTAATGGCTCATTGCTATGTGCAGTTTCCTACCTTATTATGTATCAAAATTATTGGGGGATACATTACTAGTTGGAAGTGCATTTCAAAGGAAATCAACAATTACCTAATAAATAACAAAATATACAGATATTCTGTACATTTAGTCTTTTAGTGTACTTATACATACATATATGTAGGTATAAATCATACATTAACAATTTAACGTATGGCTATATATAACTATTTAAATATATCCTCAACCCACATACATATATGTGGATACATGGACATACAGGACACACACACATACTATGCTTTATTTTAGAACAAAGATATCCCAGAATATTAGTACTATAATAATGTCTGACCTTTGTACAAATAATAAATAATAAAATTGCTGCTATTCAACTGTTGTGTATTCTACTCAAGTCAAGCGTCATATAAAGCAAATATTTACAGAACATTCAACAACTGTCTTTTACGAGCCAGCCGATCTACACAGTTAGATGCAAGGATATCCTACGTCTCTTTGAAGTGAAATATAAACAAATTCACTATACAAAGCAAAATAGAACTTATACACTTCAATGTAAGTACTTTTGACTACTACGTTTGACTTTTAAGCCGTTACGGCTCTTTTAAAAAATTTATTAGTCTATTGGTCTAGACATTAGCTATCCTCTCTGTAGAGCCAGATATCGTGGGTTCGATTCTCATCAATGAAACAATCAGTTAGTCTACTGCTGTCCCAAGCTGGACATAGGCTTCCACCAATGTGCGCCATTACACCCGGACCTCTGCCTTCCGCGTACAGTTTATCTCAGCTACCTTCGATTCTCATAGTAGACAATAATTTATGGGATCCACAGATGGTCGTCTCGAGTCTGGACGTTCTACGTGTCAGTGGTTTGTATGTTTGCCAAGTCCCCTATGGCGCTGGTATCGTTCCTATTAGGTCATTTTATTTTTTAAATCGATACGAAAAACATTCCATAGTTAATATTTATATCATTCCAAAAAAGACACGTGCACTACATAATATCGAAGGACTGAACCTCCCCGCCACTTTCCTCTTTATCCTCTCCTAATAACCCACAATGGTTTGTATAAACAGCGCTTGTCTCTTACTATTATTTAACCGTCACCTCGTTTATCAAAAATATAGTATAACACAAGGCTTAGTTTTGAGTAAAATGCTGAAAAAACCGATGACGAAGCATTACGACGTCACACAATATTTAGCAAGCACTTTTAATTAACATAATCACTCCTGAAACATCAATATTTACAAACATGATGTTTATTTGTCAGCAACGCAATAAAGCACCAAAATACATAAATTTTAATAATTTGCAGTAGCTGTAAAATTATTTTATTTATAAACAAAATTACATTCATATACCACCAACACAATACATACATTTATACAATCACGGCTTTATCTCCGAAGGAGTAGGCAGAGATTTCGCCAGCCATGATATATAATAATTACGTGGGAAATCTATGGGTACATTGATAGTACTTTATCTTAGTAGGTACAGTTGCAAGAAGTAAGCCGAAAAGTTTTCGTTTCAATAATGTCTCCGCAAAGGTTACATAACTTTCTGCCGACTTTAATGACGGTTGCACTTGATCAGGCACTTCTTTTTTCAATTCTCAACTATGCCGATGTCAGCTATCTGAATGATAAAGCGATTTCAGAATTTTAAATATGATTTTGTTTTAATGACTTTAAAACAAATACTTGCCTGTGCCATGCAGGCTAAAATTTCTGTGATTACAGGTACAAATTGTTTTTCCGAGTCTGATCTGGTTGTTCTTTGTTTGAAAGAGATAAAAAAATATATACAACTACTAAAGGTTGGTCATGAATTATTTTAGTTATATTATTTTAGTCGTGTGTATACGAACTTTGAGAGTGGACGGAACTCACATTCCTGTAAACTAAAAACTTATGACTTCCCGGCACAGCTAATTTGAGATAAATGTTAAACTTTACCGACCGGTGCGATACCACGGCCTCACAGAAAACCGGTTGTGAAGCAACACTTGCGTTGCATTTCCCCGAAATTAATGAGGTTTCCGGAGCTCAACTCCTCTCTCCTCATTCCTCTCCCCTGACCTTCCACCCCTTTTCCCATCTCGTTATCCCCGCCTCTTTCCCCTTACCATCAGGTGACCCGTCTGGTCGTCTGCCCCCATATAATATAAAAAAAAAACTAAATTGACCTGCTTGAGCTATTGCTTACACTCCCCGGTCTATACGTATAAGAAATTATACATTTCCTTTCAAAAGTCTCTCAAGTTCCACATACGGTGGTTACTGAAAGTTTTTAGAAAATAAAAAACGGAATAATATAGAAGCCTGCCTAATATTTTTATTGATGTTAGAAGTTGTCTACATTCATTTCTAAGCACCGTCGCATGCGATGAAACCATTGACTGAAGCAGAGAGCCTGATTTTCTTAAGGGATCTCTTCCAAGCCTTTTTAAAACGCAGCTACGACATCTTCAGGGTACAAATTAATTCCTCAAAGTTTATCTTTTATTTTTGAAAATAAATAAAAATCAAAAGGTGTCAGGATGGACGGGACTGTAAGAAGGATGACTCACTAACTTCACACCTTCGATAGACAAATATTCGATAGTCCGTCTGGCGGAGTGAGCTGGAACGTTGTCACACACACACACACTTCTGACCAGTTATAGGACCAAGATCCGTAAATCAGAATGGTGTCAACAACAAAATGCAAGTTATTGGTACCACTTTCAACACATTGTTTTGTGGAAATATTGTAATTTTGACAAATGACTTTATTGACCTTGACTTTTCAAGGTCAAGTTATTGCATGGCGTGTTAATTGTTGTGTACTTGGATGTCACGCTGGCTCATGTAATTAAGTTATTTAGAATATTGTAACGAACTAAAAGGTTTACTCTTTTCTTTGTAGTCTTATTGTATTTGTTGTCTAAAGAAGTCTAAAGAAGTATTGTCGAGAAATGTATTGCAATATCAGGAACTCGTGTTGTGCTAATGATCTTGAAATGGCTGATCAGATTTTCTTAACACAGCTCAAAACATTTTTCAAAAGTTTTCTTAACCGGTTTATCTGTTGAGAAGCCAGCATGCAACAGACAGACATACTGATATACACTACAAACTTATAGTATTTTTTGTTCGCCGTGGGTTTGAAATGATAAAAAAAAACGATATATAAATGTTTCCTAGAAACTATACGTAAGTATTAAATTGAACTGTATCATTGTTCAGAAGTGGTGTTCAGGTGGACCATACAAAATATAGGTATTCTTTTTACTTTCAATAAAAAAAAAACACCTTGAAGATATTGTAACAGTCGCGGGATCAAGCTCATCAAGTCTTTTTAAGTCTAATTTAAAATACCAATATGTTTCTACCTTAATATGAAAACAAATAAATATACCTTGAGAAAGCTATACATAGGCACGTATGGGCCGTCTCGACCAGAGCCTCACAATAAACCGCTTGGTAAACAATACTCACTGTATGGTTTTGCCTATGAAGAGATATTCCCGGAGGTCCAACTCTCCGTCTATAGGAGGTATAGACACCTCCCGTCTTGCGACTTGAGTTGCACGTTTCAATGGGCGTAGTTACTCGTACTTACCATCAGGTGACCAATCTGCTCGTTAGTCTATACTAAAAAATATACGACGAATTTATGGATCAAGCTCATTAATTAGATTAACGGCTCGGTGGCCATAATTTATATTAATCGAGTTGTATTAAATACATACTTAAACTTATATGTACGTATATATGAAAATTAAGGAGCAGGCGAATAAGTGTCGGCCACGCACGCACCATGCTATCTACACTACATTGAACACTATAATGCCATTACCGCTATTAAGGGGTAATGAACTTTAAGTTCTTGTTTTAATAAATACCAAAGATCTTTAAATATAAAATTGCAAAGAGTCGCCGTGCATTAGTAGCTTGCGTGTCCATTTTGAGTTAAAAAACTAATAAAATAATATCAACCCTGTGTTTCACGTTGGAGTAGAATGGAGTCATCCCATATCATATCTTCCCGGTATTGTCGTAACGCGACTAAGGGGTCTGACTGTTATCTATTGAGCAGTACACTTAGTTTGGCCGTAAATGCTGTAAAAAAAACATAATATTACATTTGAATTTGGAATCTCTGTCTTATATGTATATTCATTATTTTCCCATTTTCGCGCAAATCGGTGTTAAATATTGGAGCACCGAATCGCTGTATGATAGCATTACACGAAGTAGATATGGAGCCAGATGCAATTTCTTAAACTGTCCATCCGCTTGGTATTAGTCGAATGTTTGTGTACCGAGAGTGATGAAACTCTCTCTGTTTGTGACAGAAAAAGATCTAGTACCACATAGTATCGAACAAGATTTTGCTTGCCCCTGTTACGATAGCGGGACCACATTCTAATATGCAAAATATGGGTGGTGTATAATACATTGCATAGTCCATAAATTTAAGAGGTACATATATAATTACATGTTACCGCCGCCAGCGTTGCTTCACAACCGGTTTTCTGTGAGGCCTCACAGTGGTATCGCACCGGTCGAGCCGGCCCATTCGTGCCTAAGGATGGCACTTCCGCCATAATATAAGTCACAGTTAGTCGTGAAGCTAGTTGCCGGCCTGCCATACGTAGATCCTATGATGAGGAAGACGCAAGAAGCTCCAAGAAAGTGTCTTCTTTGTTACATAATTTCTTCGTGTTAAAATGTGACGAGAACAACAAAAGAAAAAAATGCAAGAAAAAAGTTTTTCAAACGTAGTTTATCAACTGTATTTTTTCAAGTTGAAACTTTCCGGCACCAACCAGTACTCAATATTCTTTTCTATCCTCCCTTCCCTTACAATATACTCCCACAATTTTCCTATCTATCACGTATTACGTGAGTTTGACTAAATGATAATAGGCAAAATATAATTTATACACCTCGTTTCAGGCATTTTTTTACACCTTTGCCGTCCCTTTCGGTGAGCCACCACCGGCGTGAGTATATATGTCTATATTTTTTATGACAAATGTGAGTATGTAATGTCAAATGTTGAAATGATTTTTGTTGTTTTTTCATCATATACAGTCTAATGTACATTTTTTTTGTATACTTGTAATACAGTATTTCTACTATTGTTTGTCATTTTGTAACCAACCTTTTTGGTTCCCCACGGGGTACATATGACCCTATTGACATGTTGAATCTTTACGTTTGTCTTCTCACTTATGTAAAGTAAATAAAAGTACTTCAGGTCTAGAAAATTTTATAACTCCGGTTTGCACTGGAATCATATCTCCTTCTTGTATGTTGTAGTGTGTTGATTGCTGAGTAATATCTACGAAGCAAAGCTACGCTGTTGCTACGACATTCGTAGCACTCATAATTTCAACTGACAATCAAATAATTGTCATATTGATTTATACAATTACCATCTCATCGATGTGACAAAGTTTGCAAGTCTTACAGGAAAGCTATGGCATAGCAGATTTTTGATAAAATTAGAGCTGACTAGGCTTAGATGGCATTTTTGTCCTTTGAATTCAAGCACATATATCTGTTCACTATCCGTACTATCTACTATCTATATATATGGTCTAGTGGTTAGTGACTCTGACTGCTGAACCGAAGATCATGGGTTCGATTCCCACACGGGACAAAAATTTGTGTGATCCACAAATAGTTCTCTCGAGTCTAGTTGTTCATTTAAAAACACAGTTCAGTGTTAAAACCAGTATATTTAAACAGCATTATGTTCTATATAAAGACAGTAAGATTTCACTTCATATTATTTTTCATTTATTTAATAAATAGTAACAAATTTTATTCCTCTATTAATCCCCTCAATGTGGATGGATCCTTAATGTTCTCCGTTTATAAAACGGAGAGGGCGTCTTTCAAGAGGTCTGCTTACTGTTAATTACCGTTATTATACCGTGTTATTTTATTACTGTACCGGATAATAAAATCACGCTTTCAATACCAATAATTTACAAAAAACTACTCACGAATTTTAATCCTATTATTTCAAACATGAACCACGTAATAAATAAAAACTATAACAACAATTTATACTATAATTGTATAAAAATAAAGTTCAATTTCCTATATTATATTATATTCGATATATAATACTTACGTAAAATATAATATCACCACAGTAAAAAGAGCTTTTCAATGAACGTTTTTTTTTAGAGATTTAGATCATTTTATATTGGTTTAATATGACCCAGCCCTGACCACCGAAATAGGTATTTTGCGTGTTAAGTTTAATAGTAGTGGAGGGTTGACTGAGATGCTAGTTTTCTTATGTTTTCTTATAATTTTAAGAGTTTTATATGAGCTGTTTTAGCTATGTTCGCGTGCAGAACTAACGATAATGATCTTAAGCATATTATTGGTGGCGGATTAAAGAAATAGACCGATATAGCTTTAATTTTTTTAAGTATTAAAGTTACGGGACGGAAATTATCTAATAGTTTTTTTTTAATTCTATTAAGAAAACTTCGAGTTCATATATCGTGTAGTTAAAGGGTTAAAGTTACAGACACAATCATTAGGCCCATCAATAGGCCCCTTGAGAAGATGGCTTTGCTTTCTTTGACGCTAATATTGCACTGGTTAAATTTCTTCTCCTACCAGTCCTCGATTACGCAGATGTCAGCTATGTTGATCTAACTGAGGCCAACTCAATAAACTTGGGCGAATCCAAAACTTTTGCAAGAGGTTTATATTTGGGATACGCAAATATGATCACTTTTTTTGAATTTCGTGTTAAACTCAAGTGGATTCCTATATGACTTCATCAAAATGCTCATATTCTTGACCTACTTTACAATATCTTGTTTAATCTATCTACTCCCAAATATCTCAAAGAACGTTTCTAGTTCAAATTCGAATCACATGACAGGCTTTTGAGATTATCGGAAAACCAGCGCCTGAAAATACCACAGCATTCCACAAATTTCCTACTCAATAATGGAATGCATTACCTGAACGATCGTCAATGATCATTCTTCATCAATGTAGGTAACCATGATGACAGCATAATCATAGTTACCTACATTTTCCTCTACACTTAATTTCCCATAATTATATATTTATTTAAAATTAGTGTGTTCTTGATTGAACACAAAAAAATACTTTGTTTGAAGTTTAGGGGTTTAATTCTTGAAGTATTACAGATTTAGAACTTTTTGTATAGCCATTGTAGTTAGTATACTTTGGATATTAAGTGAGGCGCGTTTATGAGTGCGTTCTGTTATTGCTTGTGCAGTGTTTGGTAACGGCGCAAACATCATGTAAGATGTATGTATAAGTTTTAATGTGTGCTTGTATATATCATAGGTGTATACAAGTATATTGTATATTATATACTGTTATAGTTTCTTCCTTTCATATATGTACTTTTAATGTTATTATGATATTCAGCAGTTTTTGTACAGCTATAAAGTAGTCTGTATACGAACCCATTGCATCTATCTATCTAGGTTCTCTGGAAGTATCGATAGGGTCTTAAAATGTTATATATAGTCGATAGTCTAGTAATGGAAATGAGAGCCATCTGTCGGTGTCGTGGTGGCTATGAGGTGATATTAGTTATGGAAACATTCAGATAATGGTCTTACAGAGACTGAAACATTTTACAACAACTATTTGTTAAATGACAATACCACTTTTAATGATATAATGTCAAATGTAGAGAAGCAGATAATGTAAAGGGTTATACTGTGTAATAACTTATTAATGTAGATCCTGTTAGGTTCAATGAAACGTATGCAGTGACTTTTTTTATGTTAAAATTGTACCTCGTGTTTAGGATTTTTATTAAAGTGTGGTTTCAGTTGTTTTTATTCGGTACTATTCAGTCACAGTAGCCGTTCTAACCAAAACAAAATGATCTTTAGCCGGCACCGTTCTCTGACTGCTTGAATATTGTGTGTATTTAAAAAAATATTCGAGTAAAATAAGAGGTTGTAGTACAAACTTAGATTTTTTTAATGAATTCTTCCGTCTAAACTATTTCATGAGAATAGTCATATCATTGAAAGGATTACATATATAAGGAGTGAATAAAATTAAAAAGAAGCAAATGATTTTTTCGTTTCTGCGATGATCATGCTTATAAAACTGGTATTGCGACTATTTTATGACGTCCATATGAATAGACTAAAGACAAGTCTACAGAATAGACTAAAGAAAAAAATGGGAATATTTCCTGTGATCGTTAAAGCAGGAATATAAAACAAAGCGACGTGCAGCGTAAACTAAAGTTGTTTTAACAATAAAAAGAAATCATTTGCCACCCCTCGCACCGCTCACAAGATTTTATCGTTCGATTCCTTTAGCCCGAACACCTCGGTTTTGTAGATTTAGTGCACAATATATGTATGTTCTGTTAGTTTAAACCTCTATTTTTGTGTTTTTTATTATTACTGTGGTTTTTATGTACTGTAGCTACTGTGGGATTATTTTCTGTTAATAATTTCACGAAAAAATCGGTTAGACTAATGGTTGTGTATAGCGACGTCAAATTATGATATTAGTGCCAGTGCATACTATGACCCTGAGACGGGAGCGCGTCGTGTTCTGCGCGCGCCTCTCTAAGTTGGCGGGGGTCTAGGCTCCCCGCTTTCCACGGTGTGGTCGCCTGAGCATCAGGCGACCAAGGTCTGCAGGGGTTCTCGGAAGCATCCTTCTTAGGGTATACCCGGGTCCTCTGCAATAGACCTCGTGACGGAACATTAGTTATTTGTCGTTGGGATCAAAGCGTATTGTAAATATAGACGTACTTCTTAGCGTCCTTAATAAGAAAACAACTGCTAGGAAATGAATAAACACAATTTTCAAAAGTATATTACGAATAAATCACTTTTTATAGTGTCCTAACTACAGTCATAAACCAAAAACGCCATCAAAAATTTCAAAAACATCTTATTTATAATTCGCCTTCTCGTATATTTAACCTGACTATAAACCAAATGAAGTTTATAGCCTTCTCCACTACCTTGAAATTAGGCTACACCGGCCTGTACACAAAATGCTTTGTGGAAGCAATGAAAGTTTAAATTTAAATTATATTTTATTCTAAAACTTTACTTTTCTTTTGAACTTAACCTGTATAATAATATAATTTTCCTGGTATTTCAACAAGGAGGTTGTTCAAACTTCGTTCTAATTAGAAACAATTACAAATACTATATATAAAGTACTGAAGTATTCTGCAGAAAAAACACTATAATATATACGCATATTTTTTTTTATTAATAGCCTGTGTCACTCGAGATGAGGATCAGTAAAAGATGAGTAAGGTTTCTAGCTATACACAATACATCAAAATCTGATAAGTTTTGATAGAATAAAGACTCTTTTTTGTGCAGTCGTGTAAAACATTCCAAATTCAAATCTTCGTTTAGAAACGTCATTATTTTCAAAAATTATTAACTTGAATATAAAATCACTTGCATAGCATAACCTCAACCTCGTATGCCATTCAGTCGGTAAATTCTACTCCGCATTTCGTGTAATGGGAACGGCCACGCTAATGTAATTGAGAGTTTTTTTTAGTTTCCCCTTTTTAAAATGAGGGAAACTGTATGTACCTGAGGTTAGACTATGAGCCGACCGTTTTGCGCACTGTAAAAATGTTATGAATGTATTTTTTGTGCCGATTGTACACGTTCGTATGTTAAAAGTGTTTTATGTACGGAGCTGTTTAGACTCGTTATTTTTGTTTATGGTGAATTGTTTTTTGGCTTAATAGAGATTTATGTGAGCGCCTTTTCACTCTTCTTTAGGTTAACCAGAAGTAACAAATGTACGTTTTTTTAATCTGACGAAATGTAATGAGAATAATTCTGTTGAACCTATGATTATTTGTGAATTGATAGTGGAAATAATATAAGGGAAAGGAATATATGTGTTATATACTTTTTTTTAACGTGTGTGTGTAACCTTACGGGACTAAAATCACACGGTTTTCCGTCACATAGTTTTATTGGGGTCTCAGGTGTACCCATCCCGGCAGATCTGGCCACCTATTGAACAACAGATGACCCCGCTGTGGTGTAACTCGACTATTCAAAGAGGCGCGCATAGAACATGGCGCCGCTGTTTTGGGCCCGCTTTTGCTATAGTGGCGGATAGCCCTGTTTATGTTAAAACCGAATTTATATATTCACTCACGTACTTGTACCAGTACATATAAAAATATTATTCTAGTTATTTCCACCACTTTAATTATTTTATACCTATGTACATACATACATAGAATCACACCTGTAACCCTAAAGGGATGGGCAGAGGCTATTAAGCACTTGCCTACTCTAGTTTAGTCCCACAGTCGTCCAACTGGCAGGTTGGGAATTAAATCATACTAATGTATTTGTTGTTGTCGATGGTAATGGACTGCTATTTATCCAATAGTATGTATACAGTTTATACATGACCTATTGACGACAAACGGCTTGTAATATTGGCGTTGCATGTGCCTCTGCTTACCCGTTCTAGAATACAGGCGTGATTGTGTGTAGATAAATTTATCCTAACCGTTACCAGTTTCAATAAAACAATTTTGCTAATTGAGCCACTCAAGTTGTTAATACAACAAGAGACAGCCTGTCGTCCCTAAAACCGGAACTAAACAACAAAGTGATGGCACATTAAGATTTAATTATAGTTAGCGTTGTCCCTGTCATCTTAAAGTCGGAGCTGACAGCCGTTAGTTGAACCACTTAATAGATAACTGGAACTAACAAAGTTTCTTTAATCTGTACTAATGTTGTACTGATTAATATGTATGGCAGAAGAAGCACGAACGAATCAATGCGGTAGAAATGAGAGCATTGGGGAGTACAGCTGATGTGGAATTGAGTGACAGAGTAAGGAATAGTGTAATAAGGCAGCAGTGTGGTGTTTAAGAGGATGAAGTGACTAAAATAGAAAAAAGTATGCTGTACTGGTTCGGTCATATCGAAAGGATGAATGAAAGAAGATTGACAAAAGGTATTTAAATGGCAGAGGTCAATGGAGTTGTCGGAAGAGGAAGACCTAGGCGAATGTTCTTGATCTAAGTTCAAGACAGTCAATGCATAGGCCAGGTCAAAAGTACCTTTAACCGACGAGCCGAAATTAAAGTTGAAAAAGCGAGAAAAGTATGTCAGAATCGTAGCAAATGGAAGGAAGTGGTCTCTGCCTACCCCTATGGGAAAGAGGCGTGATATTATGTATGTATGTATGTATGTATAAAAAGTTTGTTTTTGATTGAAGGTGCTAACATTTAGAACTATACATCTAATTAAAAATTATTCTTGCTATTAATTTAATAATAAAAAGCTGCTTGATCGCTGCGCTGCTGCGAATCCAAATGTCGCATTTTCGATATTTATGAGTACTACTCCGCTCTCTTTGGTTGTAACACAATATGTACATAGCCTATAGCCTTCCTGAATAAACGGGCTATCGAATGCAAAAAGAGTTTGTGAAATCAGATTCGTAGTTCCTGAGTAGGGCATTCAAACAAACAAAGAAACAAACTTTGCCGCTTTATAATATTAGTATAGATAACTTGAGACATGTCACACATGGTCGTCTTATCCTAAACTAAGTAGAGCTTGTTCTATAGTAACCAGACTTTTAATAAACATGCGTTTTAAAAATCCCAAAAAAAACTTTCTCGTATTTATCAAACCTTTTTCTTGACTGCACGATCCTCGCACGGGACAACACTTGTGTAATCTTCAAATTGTTGTTCTGAGTCTGGGTGTTCTTTGTGTCCATTGTTTGAATGTTTGTAAAAGTACCCTACGACACAGGAATTAATCCTAGTGCGGGAGATGTCTTTTTAAAGTCAGGATTATTACCACTAGACCCAAATTAATTCTATGTATATTGTTCTAGTTTCATTATAACCTTCTGAGAAACTTTACACAGGATAAAACCGGTTTATCTACATATTCATCATTCTTGGCATCGGTGCATCTCACTGCACAATAGCATTGCTACCTGAATGAAAGATCTATTTCCATATCAAAAAGATTTCTTGACGTCTTGATTTACTGGGCTTTCGATTTCATTTCGTTGCCAATGTTTCACGGGTCGGATAACAGTGTTCAGATCTTAGGCTTCTTTGAAGAAATATACCGAAAAGTCCGAGGAATTTGTAGTTTAAATCGGAAACTAGTTGAAGAGATATAAAGAAATAATAGTCATTGTTGGTTCTGCCATTCTTTCGCTTCCTAGAATTTTACTTTTCTATGGGCTAGGTGGATTATAATATTTTATATAATTGACATGAATAGACGCTTAGGCTCGCATGGGCCGGCTCGACCAAAGTTTTTCAGAAAACTGGTTGTGTAGCAATGTTTGCATTATGTTGAGCCGATGCGATAGTCACTTATCATCAGGTGAACCGTCTGCTTGTGTGCACCGTTTGCCATAAAAATGCTAATTCCTGCTTAACTAATGTGAATAACAGAATCATTTATTTTAGCTATTGGCTTCACATATTCATTTATTTTGCCAAGTTTTGTTTTATTTTTTTATATACGTGTTTTATTCAACCTGCCTCATGTTGATTCTGCTTGCTTCACCTTAAAAAAACCTTTGTAAGTCAAAGCTAATTGAATATTAAAGCTATGAAAACGAAACGAAAAATGAAAACCATCAACTACAACTTATTTTAAAAAATCTAATACTACTTGAAAGAGTATTAAAATAAAGTATATAATATATTATTAAAAAGACACTTCGTCTTTTTCGGTAAATTGCAAAAACAACAATAGCTTCCAGACTTGAGTTATGCCGTATATGCTACCGGCGCAGACGTCATCACTCTATTGAAATATACTTTAGTTAACGACAGATACAAGTTTATATCTGATATAAAATAAGATATATAGTACTTTACATGGCCTTCTTATATAAAGTAACTCCAGACTGTTATGAATTTAATACAGTATATATATTATATACAGTATATATACGTTTAAGCCAACCCCAACCCCAACAAGACAAGACACAGGCTGTAAAGGATATATTTTCATTTATTATTATAATTATTTCATTTCTAGAATTCAGATAACTGAGTTAAATATTATTATATACATATTAGCTTTAATCTGCGACTTCATACGCATGATTTCTCTGTGAAAATGACGTTAAATTTCATGCAGTTGTTTTTGCGTGTACAAATAAACAGACAAACAAAAAATATAAAACATATATGGTAATATAACCCGTATACAGGGTAACTTTGAACACGCGTGAACAAATTGTTACATCAACTTAAATTGCTTACGCATAACTTAGAGTTGTCTGCCACTAATATAATGGATGCGCCTTACCCCCTCGAAGGGATGGCGAGAATATCAGAGCATTACCGGGTTGATTAATGATGCTTCTCGGTATAGAAGAATGTATAATATATGTACGTATATGTTGATAAGCGGGATATCTGGAACTTATATTCGTACGAATTGGGAGCGTATTCGTACAATATTTCGATTAGGTTAGCTGAAATGTTGTGATCTATTTTCGTATTGTTTGGTTCTATGTTATTTGTGTGGTAATGTTGTTGAATAGCTATTGGTAGTTATATAGTTATATGTCTGTTATTAGCTAATTGTCGTGTAATTGGGACAAAATTAGGATAAGCAAAATTTCAACTGTGATTGTAGCTGCTCTACTGGGAAAAGTTTTTTAATATCACTGAGGCTGTACATTTTTATACTTAACTGTTCAATGAGTAACTGCGAATGGTAGTTTTATAAATAAATAAACCTTGTGGTTCTCTGTGGATAGAATATGCCTACCCCAACTCTTTCCGTAGGTGTCGCAAAAGGTTTATAAGGGATTGGACTGTTATCTATCAGACAGTATTTTTACAGTCTGTGTCCGATGACGGTAACAGGCTACCTATTTCTTGACACTTAATCCATCCTAAGGTTCTCTGGTAGACATCGCTTTTAGCGATAAGACCGACCATTGTACGTTAATGTTTAACTAAGATCTATTGTAATTATACCTATAGTGTACAATAAAGAATATTCTAATCTAATTTAATCAATTACGTAAGTGAGACTAAATTACGGTTGAAAAAACGTGGGCGCTTAAAACACCTCTGACTACCCCTTCGGGGATGTAGGTGTATGTGATCACACGGTACTTGATTCGCTTGCAAGTCGTTATTTCAATTACAAAATAAATCTGATAGATATTTCAATTTACAGCTAAAGTTTTTCTGTTTTTTTTAAAGCCCACAAATAAAAATAAAAAACTTTAGCCTTAATATATTAGTACAGATTAAAACCGTTGCCTTCTGTAGAGTTCCGGGTGAAGGTTCCATACATAAAAGTGGAACTAAACGCTTTGACAGTTCCTATTAGGTTCGTGTTGCTAAGGTTTATAATAGCTGCTTGAATCTATTTTTCAAGTAATCTATAGTCTTGGAACCTTGAAGAGTAGAGTGAATTCTCTTAGATTTGTCACCATCGCGTTCACCATCTTCGTCTTCGTCGTCCCTTTCCATAAGTTGAGATGGCATTCGATTTCAATATCCAATAGAAAACATAAAAAAGTTAAGGGGCTTACTCCTTTGTTCTTTCTTCAGGTCTCCAATATTTATTTTGGTGACTATTTGTAAGAACGTGATTATTTTTGAGGGACATCGACTAGGCTGTGATAAACAACGTACTTGTGACTATCGGCACCGATGGACACCTGTATCTCAATGGTTGCAAGTGCACTCTCGCAGCCTCTTTGTCCCTTTCTTAGAGAGAGGGTAGTTTTAGGCCTCCGGGAACATCACTCGATAAAACATAACGCAAGCATTGCTTCCCAACCAGTTTTCTTTGAGTATTACTGTATTACTATGCAAGCACTTTCACGGCTGTATATTTGTTGTCACCTTCAAGAGTGCAGCTCAAAGAAGGAGTTTGTCTTATCAAATATTTATACAATTGTTATAAGCTTAGGAAATTCCCAGTCTACAATATTGCATTTTCAGACGTCGTTAAGTGAATTTATCATTTTTGTCTTCATGAATATTGTTGCACTATAGTTTCGAGATGAGATTCACTTTAGATTTACGAGTATTGCGTTTAACTTCACCTGGTCTTTTCAAGTGGTCTCTCTATAAAAACTTATTTCTTCTAAGTTACATTTAAAAAATATGTAGTTTTTTTTTATTTGATGATATGTTTACTATTATTTATGTTCATTAAAATGATTAGGTTTCACAATTAAGGAAAAATGGGTGAGTCTGACTGTCCACCGCGGCAACAAACCTATCGAACAGGTTATCAAAATGAAGGAAATTAAAAAAAAAAACAAAAATATAAATTATACGTTAAATTTAATTATGAATAATAAATTGGTAATCAATGCACTCAAATTGTTGTATTTGTAGTGTTTGCCTGTATACATTACAAAAGTATACAGTTTTCGTAGGATAGGATTGTGCCAGGCCACTAAAAAGTCTCAAATCAAATAAATAGTTTAAGAAAAAGTTAACTTGTAAGCAAAGCACTAGGACGGAAAGAAGATTGCGAATAGAAAACAAAATTAATTTCGTATTGAAGTAAAGATAATTTTTTTTAAATAATCCACGATTAAGACAAGGTGTTCGATAAGAAAATATTGTATACGTGAATGCAACATGTCGATATTTTTAGTAAAAGTAAAAAAAAAAATACGACAACATAATTTCTTTGTTTTAAATCGAACGCAATATATATATACATATATATATATATAATTTCTGTAAAAGATATAATTTCTGTCAAAGATGTATATGCCGCTTGAATTATTTTATCCACCTATTATTATTATTTTCTAAAGCTCAAGTTTCAAGATGTAACTTTAGTATATTAATTCATCACAGCGGTTAAGTCCCGCTGGGTGTTATTAAATATCATGGGCTTGAAATGGTTATGTATAAAAGCATCATTATAGAAGCAATAAATATTTAAAGCCATCCAATCCAATTGGCGTAGCTCGCCAATACGCTGCCGCGCCGTGTGTTATGGATTCGATCCCCGCACGGGACAACACTTCGTGTTATCCTCAAATTGTTCTTCTGAGTCTGGGTGTTCTTTGTGTCCGTCGTTTGAATGTTTGTAAAGTCCCCCGCAACACAGGAATTAATGCTAGTGCGGGAGTTGTCTTAAGAATAAAAGAAAAGAAAGATAAAAGTTCTCGAAATTATTTTTAGTGACATGAAGAACAAATATTGCCACGAGAGAATAGAATACCATTTGAGTATTGTCCCTAGAGATGTTCAAAAATAACTTTTTTATTAGAAATACGTATCCAAAGATATCCCAACATTTTTATAACTGAGTTATAATGTAACAAAGAGTTTCTTTAACTTTTTGTTCGTTTCTTTTATATATCCATTCATCCATCAGCTTCTTGTACCTTTTTTATTGTTTCTCCTTTTAGAACTTTTTTAACTTAATTCAGTTCGTTAGAACGTTTTTGTGGAGAGGTTTGTAACAAATGAGTTTGAAAGTGTCTTGATAGTTACTATAATTAAGTTAAACGGTGGTTAAGTTAAAGCGAGATTTTCGGTTGAGTGGTTGCAGGTTCGAAGTCAACCTTGTAGATGTACTGTAAAGAGCCCATTACCTTCTCTTAGCAAATTTAGTTTTCTTGGAGAGTTGAACAGGCAATTCGCTAACATGCAATCCGTTTTTTTATATGCAAACGAGCAGACGGGTTACCTGATGGTAAGTGACTACCGCTGCCCATGGACATCCGCAACTCAAGAGTCACAAGTGCGTATATGCGGGCGCCGGCCTTTTAGGTAGGAGTACAACAAACTTGTAATCTGAGTGTTCAAAAGGAATCCGAAATCCTGTTACGGTGTCCTTCAGTTAGATAGTTTACCAAACTCTAGTTTATCACTGCAAACTGTAACTGTAACTTAAAATTGATAATTGTATGAAAAATTCAGAAGTTATATAAAAATGTTCATTTATGAACCAAATAACGTATATTTTATAAACGCTGAGAGAATACATTTACGTTGGTACATATATATTAAAATTGGTTATATCACATTCACTTTCAGTATGAACCTTCTGGAGCCTCGATAAAGACGAATTTATCTCAAAATTATACTGAGAGATGTTTTAGACTTCATTTAATGTCAACACATGGTGAATAATAATGTAACACTATCTTAAACGCTTCGCCGAAGTCCGTACGTTATTTGGTAGTATTATTTAAATTAACATCACTCAAACTTGACCGAATTTCCTTTATAAATAAAGGTGAAAATATGCTGCGTTCCCCTTACGACCGCCCATTCCACCCTCTTTTACGAGCCAAGTCGTAAACCGGGTTGCGACGGCGAAATTCTATTTTTGAAGTTTATATAACTCCTAGCGGGGGCCTCGCAGTCGCCCCACGCATTTGAATCTGGAATCCCTTTGTTTAGAAATTGAGCGTTGTTCTTTTTTAAATTTCTGTATTGACAATGGACCGACTCACGGTACTAGGTGGAACATAACATTTTAGTATCTGTGTTAAGTCATGTTTAAGTAATAAATTACGCAAAATTGACGCGATAAAATGCGTTATTCAAAGGCCCATTTTTTCTTTGCGTTAATTGAGCGAAAAAAAGCGATACAGACATTAAAGCGAGAGTTTTTGTAAGACGTGGAAACTTTCACTAAGTTTAGCTCGGCTTATAAATTTCATATACTTGCTTAAGTGTGAGTTACGTATCTTGGCTATTTTGATGTAGGCAATACGCCCTAAGCAGCAATTTTTCGTTTCAAGACATCGCCATCGAGATCACAGATAACCGTAAATGTTCTAAGTATGCATCCGATTAAAAAAAGCTATTCGTTACTGAAATAAATAACTTATTTGACACTTTTATTTTTTCCAACCAAATTCGAATCCGTATTCGATGATGAGAACATTTAACTTTGTGGCTCTCGGTGGAGTACAATAGGGTCACCCTATCTCTTAATGCTAAGTCTAAGGGATTAGACGGTTATCTATACGTTAGTATGGAAATCGTATATATGTATATATACACTTCTCACTTGCGCCTGAGGCAGATGCGTAATTAACAGCCACATGTTAATATTTATAATTTACTTCATCCTATTGCCGGTATCACTTAATGAAATTGGATCAGAAAGTTTGGTGTATATTGACAGGAGAGGGATTATAGAAAGGGAAGGAAAGGATATTGCTTATACAGATGGATTGGGGAGTAGCAATAGCTCAAGCGAGCAATAGCTCCAACGAGCAATAGCTCAAGCGAGCAAAAGCTCAAGCGAGCAATAGCTCAAGCGAGCAATAGCTCAAGCGAGCAATAGCTAACTCGAACTGGCTGGTGTCGGGAAGTCCGAGTCCTCTAAATAAGTATATATATATATATGTATATATATATTTTTTATACTTTAGGGGACAGACGAACAGACGGGTCACCTGATGGTAAGTGACACCGCCGTCCATGGACACTTGCAACTCAAGAGTCGCAAGTGCGCTGCCCGCCTTTGAGGGTGATAAGGGGTGGGGGATGCAGGGAGCGGAAAGAAGAGAGGAGGGATGAGGAGATGGAAAAAAGGAGAAAGGAGATGAGGGGAGAGAAAAGGGGCGAGGGGGAATTGGGCCTCCGGAAACCTCACTCGATTCGGGGAAATGCAACGCAAGCGTTACTTCACAACCGGTTTTCTGTGAGGCCGTGGTATCGCACCGGTCGAGCCGGCCCATTCGTGCCTAAGCATGGCTCTACCTATACCATGGCTCTATATTATTTATTATATCAATTAGTCACCTGTCCACCTGTGACCGCACAACACCACAACAATCCAGATATTACCAAGAGTGCTATTAAAAAATTACAAGCAATAACCGACTGAAAGTAATATCGGTGTGATTGTATTAATGACGCATTTATAGGTATAATACATAATGACTGTCACAGGTCTCTTATGGCTTAGTCAACCTGTGAATAATTATCTGACGTGTAGTATCTGTTTAAAAGCTTCAATAAGCATACATATTCGATCGCGTTATTTTCTGAAAAAGGGGACGGTCGATGTACTTTGTACTGGCAGTCTTGTGTCAAAGGTTTAAAGACATCAGATGAAGTTCTTTAAGTAAATAATGAGTACCTAGATGACCGAGCCTTGCTCGTTTTTTTTAGTAAATCGTGTTTTTTTTTAATTATATTTAGATTATAGAGAATTATATTTAAAAAACATCATAATCATATCATCTGGTCTCGGACCGGGGTCTCCTGGTATTGGGAGTGCCAGATTCCCCATCTAAGATATTTTAAGCTTGTTGATGGTAGCGAAATTTACCTTCGTATTCTAATGATATTGTAGTAGTTTTTCGTTGCCTGAAAACACAGATAAAACAATGTTTTCTAAAAATGAAACCTAGCTACATCGATTTATCGCCCCCGAAATCCCTTGCATACTAACTTTCTTGACAATCGTTGGAGCCGTTGCCGAGATTCAGATTATAAACATATATACAAGAATTGCTCATTTAAAGGTATTTTTTGTTTTTTATTGTCTCTGCCAACCCCAATGGGAAAAAGGCGCGAGTTCACATATGTATGTTAATAACACACTAAACTGACAAACGAAATAAACTCTTAAGATGATGTGTTTAACGTGTGGTTCAACATGATTCTCGTTAACCAATCACTAAGAAGTTACAACTAACCGTACCTGGATGAAGTTCTCGTAAACTTGTAATACTATTAAGGACGGAACTTGTCATAATTACTACGCTTAGGAAGTGATTGCTAGACATCTTTAATAGTTAGTTATAGAACGGGATTTTAAACGAATTCGAAAAGTTACGGTATATGGGACTCTCCCACGGTATATGGGATATATGCGGTATATAACGTTTAGGGATTTAACATTTTTTAGATTCCCACTTTTACATACTCTTACTCTCAAACTCTTCCACGTCAACACCAAAATTAAGGCTGTATTCGAGGTTTATTCATTTAACTTCATTCATTAAATAAAATGTGTTTCTCTATATACCTGTGAGATCAGCGAGATGAAAGACGCGATAATATATTTTTACTTCGTGCATACAGATACATTAAAATATTTTCTTTGTTCAAAACTTATACATATTTTTTTTCTTTTTATTTTTATTTTTATCCATAAAGATACGCCAACCCCATCGTAATATATTAATTTACGTGTGGACTTCAAATTGTCTACTTTTTTAGGTACTTATAGCCTAATTCAACGAAATTGTGACATATTTAAGCGTATTGACGTCGGTTTCACTTTTTAACTGCACAATAAATATGGTTATCTACTTAAATATACGGTTTAACTCGCGTGTGTATTTCGGAGATGCCCGAGTAGGTTCAATCCCGACGGGAGACCTTTCTCAAGGAGTAATTCGTATAGCCCCGACCATTTATTAAATGAATATGAATGTAACTCACGAAAACTTTTATTTAAGTATGGTTATGTTTTCGCAGTGTATATGATTATTTAATATGTTTTTTAACTTATTAAAGCCTAAATACCTTAATGGATTTTGTGAATGTACATGTGAGAAAAGAGATCATAACTGTTTCGTGTAAAATATATATTTGTGTATTTGAGTATCCGTGGGATTGGTATTGTGAATACTAACTCTTTAAATTCACAGTGGCAGAGTCATGCTTAGGCATCGACCGGTGCGATACCACGGCCTCAGAGAAAACCGGTTGTTAAGTAACGTTTGCGTTGCATTTCCCCGAAATGAATGAGGTTTCCGGAGGCCCAACTCCCCCGATCCCCTTTCTCCTCCCCTCATCCTCCCTCAATTCTTTCCCATCTCCTCATTCCCCCTATCTACTTTCCCCTCAAGGCATCCCTCCATCCCTCATCACCATCAAAGGCAGGCAGCGGACTAACGACTCTTCAGTTGCAGGTGTCCATGGACGGAAATGTCACTTACCATCAGGTGACATGTCTGTTCGTCCGTCCCCCATATAAAAGAAAATACTGTATAAAAAAATAAACATTATCAAGAAATTTTAGCAGCAAACGTATAAATAAATTGAGCATCTATTCCAAGCCTACTTGTTAAGTACATAATATATCCAGTTTCACGCGCAAACGATTTCAATTCTACAAAAACAAAAAAATTACGATGTTGTAAAGCTAATGTATTATCAGACTTCAAAGCAGAAATGTTCAATAGTAAAATTCCCGGAATACACACCATAAAGAAGCGCACAGGATATTTAAAAAAATCCTCCGCAAGGGATAACAGGAAAGAGCATTTGAAACGTCCGCTTAGGAAATAAAAAATGTCAAGAGCGAGTTGCGTGTGGGGCCCGTATGTATTAGAAAAAATGTTTTAAAACTTAAGAATAACATTATTACATTTATGTCCTATGATTTTCAATATAATGCGTCTGTTCCAAAACCAGGTTGGGATTGGAACACTTATAAGGATCGTGAGGTGGAAGAATTGCAACCATAGCTGATTGTTTTACTTTAATGGCCACTATAACTTGAACTGTCAATGTATTATTTTCTGTCCCATGACAGGTACAACACATATACTAGAAGGCATTCTATCTATTCACATATTTTCTTCCTTATATACTTAGGCTTCAGTATTTTATCATATATTCTTTTTAAACAGGTATATAGTAGATAGGCAAATAAGTTACAATTTCTAAAAATGAAAATAGACTCCAATTGAATATAACTTGTACTTTCGGATCTAGAGTACGGATAAACATAAAATATTTTTTTTTTATACATAATGTTAAATATTCAAACGTACCAAACGGCTTAGCGGGAATCAAAGCCGTCATCTAAAAAGCTCTGACATTTTAATCGAATGTACTAACACTACATATATTAACACGCTTAGTACCTTGTTAACGCTGTAGTTCTCTTCAATAAGTAGATATTATTACGTCATATCAAGTCTGGTGGGCGTTCAAATATTACGTAAGCAAGCTTAGGAAAGGGGATCATTTTCTTACTTCTTACTTTAGTTTTACAAGGAATAGGCTTATCATAAATCTTATGTTACATGAAATAAATATATTTATACGAATATTATAAAGCTGAACACTTTTTGTTTGTTTTGACAAGTGAATCAGTAGAACTGCCAGGCGAATTCTAAATATTCGTTTTGCATTATACAGAGTGTTTATAGATTAATATTAATTTATACATAATACACTAAATAAGACTCTTTGGAGCGCAGCAGTAATAAAAAAGTACTTAAAGCGTTTTTAATCAAATCTCGGTATAAAACGAATAGTATAATAATTTGTAACGATTGACAAGGTGATTAATATTTTTACCGACGTGTAAACATCTTAGTTATTGTGGTGTCATTGGTTTGATGTAGCTATAAAATATTTAACAAGATTCACTCTGACGCTAGCAATTCAAAATATTTATGAAAAATACATATAGATTTTCAAAAATAAGGTTTTAAAAAGTTTTTACTAAGCCAAAATTGAAGTTTGTGCATAGGTAATAAATATACATTTAAAATGCACAAGAATTGAAAATACCTTGAAATATAGATAATATTTCCTTACACGGGGTTTGCCTTTATTTATTTACAACTTCATGGACATGGGCGGACTTAATGCCCAGGACATTCTCTACCAGACCTAGGGGTGGTGTAGAAAAGTAAACATTTGTTCAACAAAAATAAAAAAATGATACCCATAATACATATGCATACAGAAGTATACACTTATCTTTTAATGCACACATCATGACGATTCGACTGTTCATACCTTCCTTTATCCCTCAAAAATAATTGTAAACCGCTAAACCGACTTGGATGAAATATTGCCAAAACTACTTATGATTGAATTACCTCCAAACAAAAAACTACATCAAAATCGGTTTCGCCGTTTTTAAGCTATTGTAACACAGACAGGTACACAAACAGAAGTTTTAAACTTAATAAATCCCTCTTTTGCAGTAGTGGGTTTAAAAACTACAATATGTAATAAAGTCTTGTGCGTCTATGAGTGATTCTTGCGTCCATATTGTTACGGAACCCCAAAATACACTTTTATAGGGATGCAACAAATGAAGTGGCCATCTCATCTTCACATTACGCCCGGTACCATTGGCACTCGTTCACTCAAAATGGCCGCCATTCACTTTAAATACATGCCTGTTATTTATTGTTTGTTAGCTAATGTTCAACGTTTCTTCATGTTATAAATATTTAAGTGTCATTCGAACAATGCACTTTAAGCACTTTCTAAAAGTCTATCATTATTTTTCATTTACGGTTACTGCTTAGCTATTATAGTTCTCATCGTAATGTTAATTATCTAAAACTGCCTCAATAAAACGCCTACTTTAGGTATGAAGTTTATTTTTTTATTGTAATAATATGTTAAAACTGAGCGCGTTTAAACAAACTTATGACTAAAATTACATTCGAGTGATAACAAAGTGAGTATTTCTTTTAATTTCCGCTATAAATTCTTTGTAAATAAGAAGTTATCCATGCTCAGTTAAGTAAAGTCGTGTCTAGATGCATGTAATGTGTTGTGTAATGTAATTCTTGATGTGGGAGACATTACATTTGTAGTAGATTCAGTTCCTGAAATTCGTAGATAAATCCACGGGGAAAACTCACACGAAAAAGCAATCAAACGTACCCATTTATTTAACAATTTAATATTAAGTGAAGATTACATTCAAAAGCATTACAGGTTTGGTAATTTCTGAGACCGCCTAAAGATCAAGTTACGGTTATGGGTTGAAATCCTACCCATTTCACCCGCCGAGAAATCACTCTCGGATACAAGCATATCTTTGTTAAAAAAGGAAAACTGGTATATTTTAAAGTAGTTCTTTATTTATAAAAAACAACACCAGGATGTACATGGGTCTCCAATATTCCATTACATTACGCGGGTCTGGACACGGCTTAATATGTTGTATAGCTTAATAAGAGTCCGCCCGCTGCCGGTCCTATCTCGTTGAGAGGCTGTAAATATGAATTATAGTAGCTTTATATTTTTACGATAATTTGTTGGTATTTCAGAGGGAATCCTTCGGTTAATATTCGGTTAAAATGTAAGACTATTTTTAAAAATGTTAAAAAGCATTTTAATATTAACTTATACAACATATATAATTTAATGTAACAACTTACAACTTTAACAAATATGCAAACAAGGGATCCAAATTATACGTAGACTCGAGACAGCTATTTGTGGGTCATGTAAATTTTTGCCCCGTGTGGGAATCGAAGCCACGACCAACAGGGCAATTTTTATAACCACACATTATACATATTAGCATCTCCTTTTTCCCCTCTCCTACTCCCCCTTACCTCTTTACCCTTCCCTCTACCTCACTACCTCTAACTCTCTTGGGAACCTTTAAACCCTTGGCGCACTTACGACCAGGTGACCCGTTTTTTCGTCTATGTTTTCTTTTCATATTTTGGATAAGTGATATTATTTGTCACTTTAATGCTACATATTTTATTCCATAACTAGAGAGTGACTCGAGACTAAAACTGCTATCTATAATATTGTGTATCTCTGTATATACAATATGTATATTATAAGTATAATACCATAAATAGTTGGTACGCTACAAACATCTAGGTTCTTATCAATTATTTCACTGTTATATCCATCTTAAGGTTGTCTGGTAGAGATGGCTTTGAGAGATTTCAGTCTAAGTAACCTACTTCAAAATGGGAGGCTTAATTCGGTTGGCACTTTTTTATGTTTAGTACCTCTTGACTCCGTCATTAAAAAATCGATATAAAAATAAAATGCCGCGTGGTTTGTTGACGAGTAGAATAGGACTACTCCATGTCTTCCCTGTGGTTTCGTAAAAGGCGGCTAAAGGATTGGACTGTTATCTATCAGACAGTATGTATATAGTCATACTGCGCCCGGTTGAAGGCAATAGACCCTCTATAACGTTAGGGACCAATTCCAATTTGGAAAAATGTTTAATATAACTCTAAGGGGATACAAACGTGAGCTTATGTATGTGTCTTTTTTAATTGTATTTAATTAAACGTGTACAGTTAAGATCTATCCCTCTATCTAACTCTGCTAGACAGGTAATTCCATTGTTTAATTAAGTAGTTGCGGATAGCTAGTAAAGCCTTTGAGTCTAAAATGTTCTCTCAACTACATATAATTACAGTTAATCTATTCTAGGGCGCCATGATTGAAGCATCTCCCCTAGGATTATGTAGCAGTATATTGCAATTGCCGTATTGTGCACGTATAGAAGGTAGCTTATTATACGTACATTTATTTTCAAGTGATTTATTGATGTGGCATGCTTACAATTACGTGATGAACTACGATTTCAGTATTCCTCCAGGTAACATTTGGTAGTCTATTTGTGATAATTTATCCGATTTACCGAGTGTATATAGTATGTATGTATGTATGTATGATGTTTACTTGTCAAGAACTAGAGATTAGACGGCTTCATGGATATCAAAATGTAAGGTGTCATTTGAATGAAATTTTGCACTTTTTTATAAAGTTTTGTATCGCGGGGGCGTTTACAAACATTCAATCAACTTACACGAAGAACACCCAGACTCGGGACAATTATTAGGTTGGCAACTAATAAACCCGCCACTTTTTCGATCACTTTCCAAAACGTTATAGAACTATCTCGATTTTTTTAGAGTAGTATATAAATAAAGCAAGAGTTGTATGTCAGATCAGTTGACAACTGGATCTCGAATAGTAAAACTGCAGTAAATTAAAGATTTTTCGCGTTAAGAACTTCGGCTGCTTTTACTTCACGAATTTCGCTTAGGTCGAAAAGCGACTGAAGCAGTGCGCAATATATGTATGTGCAACGATGGGCAAAGGCGTGCTGTTTTACAATACCGCCAAATATTGGATCAGAAGATTTAAGGATGGAAATTATGACCTATCTGATGAACCTCATCCTTGACGACCTCCTACAATAGATGTGGATTTTGTCTGACAGAGCAGCTTCAGTGTTCTCATACTGCAGTAGAAAAGTAACTCCATGCTTTAGGAAAGACCCGGAAATATTCAGTTTGGTTGCCACATGAGTTGACACCGTTTCAACTTCAGAAAAGAGCTAACGTATGGAACTACTTAGTTATCATCGTACCAATGAGTGGCTGAGGGATGTAATTACGAGGGAAGAAAAGTGGGTTATGTATAAATTTTTCGCGAAAGCGCCAGTGGCTTGGACCTGGAGAAGCAGGAGTACCGACGCCAAAATCTGACACGAGTAGAAAGTACTTTTAAGTGTGTGGTGGTTATATACTGGGAGCTGTTGCCATCTAACACTACAATCACGGTCAATATTTATTGTAACCAACTAGATAAAGTAGCAGCGAGATTACCGGAAAATCAAAATAAAGTATACTTTTTGCACGATAATGCTCGACCACATGTAGCACTCGTGAAAAATTACTTTCGCTTGGCTGGGCTGTCCTTCCTCACCCACCATACTCTCCAGACATTATGCCCTCAGCCCACTATTTAGCAGATAAAACATTTAAAAATGAAGAGCAACTTAAAAGTGACCTTCCCAACTTTTTTGGTCAAAATCCTAAACTTCTACGAGGCAGGCACTATGTCTCTGCCAGCGCATTGGCCTATATAGTTGAGAAATAATTTGATTTTGTATACTATCTTGTATACTATTTTTGTATAAAAATGTGTAGAAAGGTGGCGGGTTTATTAGTTGCCAACCTAATATTTGTGTGTTACGTACCACTGGACCAACAGATCCGTCAAGGGCCCGCTATCTTAATAAAAGAAGTGACAAAGTATAAAATTTTGAGATAACGTCAGCAATAAAACAGAGAAAATTAATAATGCAGGCAGGTTTTATATTTTTAAATTTTTATTTATCAGAGGCGTATTGATATGCCGACTTTAATTTAGACATACTTACGTAATATAATAGGTTATAACCGGTATCTGGGCACATTGTTTTTTTTACGAAGAAGTATATAAAACAGTCTGCGATCCGACGATATTGGTTTTCCTTGCTACTAAACGCCCAGAACTCGTTAGTTCGAAACGGTTATACCTATCATCCAACCAGGTCAACTTGGTACAACGGTTGAACTGTGACTCTAAAATCTGTTGGATGCTCCAATTTTGTTTAAGGATGAAGCTATTAGTAACTTTTCTTATAATATTGACATGTAAGAACATTATGTATGTTTCATGTTTGTATCAGTGTAATAAGCTGTTAGCCGCGACTACATTCGCGTGGCCATTTTGATCCGTTTGATCCGATTCGGGGTAAGAAGTAACCTTTATGTTATTCCAGTATGTTATTCGTCTGTGCCAAATTTCACGTGGATTCGTTCAGGTGTTCTGATGTGATTGAGTAACAAACATTCATGCAATATTTCGCATCTATACTAATATTATTAATGCCAAAATAACGCCAGCGACTAAATTGGTTTTGATATAATTTGAATCCCGGGGAAGGATATAAGTTACTTTTTATCAATATTCAACAATTAAGATGTTGAAGCTAATTTATCATAAAAGTAATAGCAAATTATAATAATAATAATAAATAATAAAATATGATTTATAGGATTAGTTTATTATCTTCCCATGAAGAAATCAAAACCACAAATATGAAAATAAAACGGTAAACTTTATTCTGTCGTAGCTTGGTTGTTAAGAGTTCTTTGAGATATAGAAATAGCTGACAGTTGAACGTCAGCCACTCCAAACCTCTCTAAATAGCAAGTTAGACATGCGAACGGGTATGTCTTCGAGAGAATTTGATTTTGAAGTGCTCCGATATTTTATTGTAGTCTGTATAAGTAGGAAAGTCTTAAGCATTGGCTTCTGCCCTGAATCTTCGCTCGATTACTGTAGAGTGTTCTGTTTTGATCTAAGTTGTAAACTATCCGTGTAAATTATCATGCAAATTGTGTTCATTAGTGTTTTCTTTTGTAATAGAGTATTCATTCTTTCATAAATTCTCACGTAATTTCACGTATATAATACTAACTTTCGTCCGCGAAATTTATTTCGCAAGGCGTACGCAAAATTACATGACAATCTGGTTGTATTACGTAATTGGATCCAAACGTTGGGTATACATAAGATATATTTAACCTTACAAATCTCTTACAATATCAATCAATAAAATCTCAATTAAGTCCAGACTTACAAATACATATATACCCTCACACCCGTATCCCCGAAGGAGTAGACAGCTGCGTAATTAACGCCTAAATTTTTTACTCATAATAGATGTGGTGTGATGTTTATTTTTATGAATATAAATGTGTTAGTATATTGTTTGACGTATCACTTGCACTATATCTTTAATAACTTTTCTTTCGTAAAAAGAAAAGTGCTGTTTCTCATCGTCGAGTATTTTTGTAACTCAGTACATTATTTAAATTCATCTTTATGAACAACTTACATACCTACATTCGCGCTAGTAGCCCCGAAGCCTACATTTTGCGGATAATATGAAAATCCCAATTACGTAAAAGGGGCAACCTTATTACGGTCATTCGGGCACTTTTGGGAATAAGATGGGAAAATTTGGTGCATATTGATAGGAATGGGAAGTTAGAAAGTGATAATTTTATACAAATGGATTGGGTGGTATAAGCAATAGCTCAACTCAAACTGGCTGGTTTTTTTTTTATACTATGGGGGACAGAGGAACAGACGGTTCACCTGAGGGTAAGTGACACCGCCGTCCATGGACACTTGCAACTCAAGAGTCGCAAGTGCGCTGCCGGTAAGGCTGAGTCCCCTAACTAATTACACATCTAATATGTATAAAAGTTACGAACGTATCATAAACAATGATCAATAGTTTAGTTACACGTATATAGTAGTTTAGTTATACTTATAAGACTCATGAAGCAAAAGATTTTGTAGGTTTTAGTGTAAGTTAATAGCATCTTTGCCCGTTTTGGATTGAAGTTCGGTGGTAAATGTAAAAAAAAACGGCCAAGTACGAATTGGACTCGCGCACTAAGGGTTCCGTACCGTCTTCTATATATAAAAATATTTCTTTTCATTAAATTTAATTATTCATTTGTAAAGTGAATATATAACTCAATATTCTGTGAAAATTCCAAGCGTCTACCTGTTTCCGTTATCAATATCGAGCAAAAACGAGCTAAAAAATCAGGTTTGTTGTATGGGAACCCCCTCTTAAATATTTATTTTTTCTGTTTTATAGTATTCGTTGTTATAGCGGCAACAGTTACATCATCTGTGAAAATTTCAACTGCCACGGTTCATGATACAGCTGGTAACAGACGGACAGACAGACAGACAGACGGACAGCGGAGTTTTAGTATTAGGGTCCCGTTTCACCTTTTTGGGGACGGAACTCTAACTAGACACAAGTGAAAAAAAGAATAGCAAGAGAATGAGATAAGCTGTTTTGTAATTAAAATTTACGGGATTAGCCATATAGCATCAAATTATTGATTATGATGACAAAAATTATTGTCGGTTTTAAATGGGGTTATGTTGTTAGTTAAAGTAAAATATTATTTTAAAATCTGAAGATTCTCAATATATTCAGAGTTCTTGAATGCATAAAGGGCCATAAAGAACGCTATGAGTACAAAAATTAACAATAAACAATAACGAAGTACTTTTGGCAAGCGCCTTTGTTATATCTAATTTTGCGGAAACGCGATATGCTTGTTGTATACTCCGATATATCTCAAAAATGTTTCTCTTTGTTTTTGAAGATGTGGAAATATATCAAAGAACATTCTAAAATATATTTACTTCAGTACTATTATTAGGTAAATAATGATATGCTTGATTGATTGTCTAAAAGAATTAACATCTGTTACAATCGGTCTTGTAACAGTTTAAAAATGTTCTTACGGATAATTGGGACTTTTAAACATATACATATTTGCACAGCAAGCACATTATTCTAGTGCCTGTATGACCGCAATGGGCTTACTACCTATTAAGTGGCATAATTGGGTTGAAAAAATATAGGTGTAGCTGCTTAACCCTTCGGGAATACAGGCGTGAGTGTTTTTATCTAAGTATGTTTGTGCGCCAAGTGTGCTTAGAATGCACCTTGTTGGTTTTCATACGTTTACATACTTACTTTCATACGTTCACGTCTATACCAGCAAGGGGAAGTCAGGGGTGTATTAAACACCTCTGACTTTCCCTTGAGAATTTGGTCCCATTAAAGTAATAGGGGCAAGCCGTTTGCTGTTAACCAAGCACTGTATTTACCTGGATTTTGTTTATGAAGAAGAAAATATCTAACAAAAGAGTAAAACCGAAGAAAAACATGTTTTTCTCGTTATTCAGTAAGGTTCCGTTACTTAATTCATGATGTGTTTTCAAAATATACTTCATGTGTTCCAAGTCAAAACCTTATTTATAGACAGTTCCCCGTTTTGGCAAGAGACCACCTTCTCATTGATAACGGCGACGCTGCATATCCGTCAGCTCTCCCGACATTAGTAGCTTACACGTTATTTTCCACTACTCCAAAAAAGAAACCGGCTACAAAAATATGTTGGTGAATGTCACAAGGTACGAATCGGAAAGGAATCCGATGATAATGAGGATCCGATGATGATATCCGATGATAATATAGTTTAGTGTCGGGAAGTATTCGTATATAATGTCATTAATGTACAACGTACAATCATGAGTCGTTTCACTGTTTCATGAGATAGTTATGGTACAACGGTCTCTAAGATCTTGCGGGTCAATAGTCCATGTTTTTAACAGTTACTATCTGACTCAGCAAGCGAATCCCGGTCGTGTGTGATTTGAGTTCGCTTATCAATTCCACTCCTTTGTTGGACTATGGTATTATCAATGTTTATATTGTGTTCATTAATTAATGAATTCCTTTGAAATAGTCGTCACTATAGTCGTTTGTTTTTGCCATCTTAGCTGCCTTGTAGGTCAAACGATGACCACATTTTAACTAATATAATTGTCCAAGAATGATAAGTAGGGCGTGTGTGGTTCACGGTGAAGTCAAAAAGGGGTCACCCCATCTTTTCCCGGTGGTTTCGTAAAAGGCGACTAAGGGACTGAGAAGACTGTTATCTATCAGGCAGTATGAATACAGCCATATAGTGCCCGGTTGACGACAATTGGCTTGCCCGTTTTACTTTAGTGGAACCAAATTGTAATGGACAAAATGTGGGTGCTCTATACACCTCTGCTTACTCCTTAGGGGATACAGGAGTGAGCGTATGTATTTATGTATGTATGTTATTTTCTTGAAATGCCGTTATTGGGGCAATCAAAACTCTTTTTTTATTGAAACTCTAAGCGTAATTAAAGTACACTGCACTTCGAGGGGCGGAAAGTTTATGACGTGGTTTCAATGGCTCATCAACGGTTAGATTGATTTTGATATCTCCTTTATTGAAATTGTATCGATATAGTTCTGTTCATGGCTTAGTATTTAAATAAATATCTTCAGACTTTCGAAAATATTTTTTTTAACAAATCGTTGAAGGGATTATCGATCGAGCACCACTTACAACAAAAACTTTTATCAGCACCATCCAGTTAAGACCACCTGAACAATTTACTCTAATGACGTAGTACTATCCTGAATTACGATAATAAAGTTCGTATGCCGATTAGTATATATATGATTATATATGACTTCCCAATAGCAACCGTTACGACTCCGTCCGCTAGATGTGCTCACCTCGCCCGGTGCCAAGATCCTTCCTTAGTGTTGGTAAGGCATTACACCCCGTTCCTTTACAATATTAACTGAAAGTATGTTATGGTGTTACCTTGGAACGCCAACCGTGATCAATTAACCTCATAGGTTACCAAGTACTCGTGCTGGAACAATCTGCCACCACCTCTTCGAACCCTTAGCTCAGTACGAAACTGGCAAAAAACTTAAACATCATCGGTTTCCACATCACCAGCTGATGTTTGGTACCGTCACCAGACCTCTGTCTCCGTCAGAGCCTACTGTATACTATTATATAGTACAGAAACAAAACTCACAAACTAACATTGAATTACTGATTTATAAAATTTCCATTCAACGTTCACTTCTCGCCGGAGATAAGCGTCTGTCCTTTTATTTTAAACTATTACCTTTCTCAGTTTTCTCTTTGTTTAGAACTAGTGAAAACCCCGCGTACGGGGCACAGATTAAATAGGAACGACATGAACTTTTGTTAAGTCTCTGTAGATAACACGAACATCCTAGAAATTATGTTTCTTAATTAAATTTTCGGATAAGTAGTATATTTAAAAAATATGCAATTATACATCTATTCACGTAATAATGCCATTTATACAACCTGTACTCTGTTAGCCTTGTTTAAGTTGGTTATGTATTATACTTTATGTAGGTCCTGTTTCTCTCTCACTCACTCTTATATATATATATATACCAGATGATGGCTCTCTGTCCGTGATATTCACTAGGTGTTAGCATAATACCAGCGTTGCTTCTTACGAGCTAACAAAAAGCTGAGTTAACGGCCATTTTTGTCTCATGCAGTGGTACTTGTTAGCACTGACATTTGATGAATTTGTTATCCTTGCCTTGAGTGAGTACAAAATAAATATATTTTCTTTCTTTCTTTCTTTCATAAGAGGATGTACGATCACTTTGAATAGATCTGATACATACATATATATTAGAATATCAAACTCAAGAGCTGTTAAAGGGCGCGTGTATAATGCCTGTTGAATTATCCCCCACCGTATTCATACATTTAGTCAAACCAGGAGTCAATTATGGATTTATACATTTTAACATACAAAATAGGTATAATAATCAATTATAATATTAATCATCACTTATTTAAGTTAATGGTAGTTTACTCTATTTGTAATAATCATCTATTAAAGAAATAAGTACGTCACAACCGCCGGGCGTCTATGTATATTATAGCATATACATATATAACAATCACTTTGCTTTGCACAACAACCTTTGATCAACAGTGGTGTATCGTAACTTATCCCTTACCTCATCCCCCTCTCCTTTTTCAACTCCCACATCACCCTCAAGGGCAGGCAGGGCACTTACGACTCTTGAGTTGCAGGTTTAAATGGGCTGCGGTTGTCAATTACAATTAGGTTACCCGTCTATTCGTTTGTCCCCGATATAATAAAAAAGATGTTCTTTTAAAGTTACCGACTCTTAAAGCACGTCATTTAAAGCACGTCACAAATGGTTTTCAGTGAAGCAGTCGGTGATTGAAACAACTAACAACAACAATAATTTAATGTTTTAAATCTGTTTCAATATGTGTTTGAAGAATTGTATCTATTCATAAAACTTTCAGTATGTTAATTTTAGTTATACATGTATTTTTTTGGCATTAGTCTTCAGCTTATACTAAAATACTAAAACCACATAGTGTTTTGTAACCAACTTTGATGGCTAGATCCTCAGGTATACCCTAGAAAGGAAATCCCTGTGTAATATGGCAGACTTGGCCACTGGTCGGGCAAGACGAACTCGCTATGGTCTGCTAGGTACTCTTTAGTCTTATCGTTTATTTGAGGCTATATCACACTTTTTGATTGATAGTGTATACTTTGTTGTTATTTATTTCTTGAGACAGTTTCACTGTCAAAAGGATTCTGTCAACACAAATTTTAACACTTCATAACATTAATAGTTTATTGGTGAAAATTTAATTTACTTTAGTTCGGTCAACTTTAACAACAAAACATTCACGACTGTTTGAAAAATATACTCTCGAAGAGTGTACAACAATTTTGAACGAGATTTTTCGCTCGAACGTGTCTTAAAGTCTGCGAGAGTTGTTCAGGAGTATATTTAAAGTTTTATGAAACATATTAAAAGCTATAATTGCTTATTTTTCAGTTTCTTTGCAAATACGCAAATCTCATAAACTATAATCGCTTTATTTAAAAAGTAGTCTGTTCAGTGGTAGAGCCATGCTTAGGCACAATTGGCCGGCTCGACCGGTGCGATACCACGGCCTCACAGAAAACCGGTTGTGAAGTAACGCTTGCGTTGCATTTCCCCGAATCGAGTGAGGTTTCCGGAGGCCCAATTCCCCCTCCCCCTTTTCTCTCCCCTCATTTCCTTTCTCCTTTTTTTTATCTCCTCATCCCTCCTCTCTTCTTTCCGCTCCCTGCATCCCCATCCCTCATCACCCTCAAAGGCGGGCAGCGCACTTGCGACTCTTGACTTGCAAGTGTCCATGGACGGCGGTGTCACTTACCATCAGGTGACCCGTCTGTTCGTCTGTCCCCCTATAGTATAAAAAAAAAAAAAAAAGTAACTAGACATTTTATCCGTTTACCACAAATCACTTCATCAAAAGTAAAAAAGTCACGAAACAATAATTGTTTGACTCACGCTTAAAACCCAGTTCCTACATCACGATCATATTTAAACATAAGTGCCAATCTAGACCACCAGATTAACGACACAGACTCTACTTTACTACATGTCTTTATTAATTCAAATTAAAATATTCAAAAAAGAAAACAATATCGATTTTGACATCTTCGTTCTGTATCGAGATTTCCACGTCACCGGGTCTGGGTGAGGTCAGAAATATTTAATCATATTTCTAGCCCTTTTCGCCTTATTTACAAAAATACATGCTCAAGTAATGATCCAAATAATGTCGGAATAACTTTAAATATGATTATTGACAGTAAATCTGTTTGACGATCACGGTTGACGATCCTGACTGCTAAGCTGAGGTCTTGGGTTTGATTCCCACCCAGGACAAATATTTGTGTAATGAGCACGATCATTTGTTCTGTATCTGGGTGTAATTTATCTATAATATGTATGTATGTATTTAGATATTTATATAAGTATGTTTATCAGTACTCTGGTTACCATAGTACAAGCTCTGCTTTGGGATCAGACGGCCGTGTGTGAGATATATGGAGTAGAAAAAAAAATTAAAAGAATATACAAATTTTCATGCAAGTATTAAGTCATCTTTCAGTGGTAGAGCCATGCTTAGGCATGAATGGGCCGGCTCGACAGGTGCGATACCACGGCCTCACAGAAAACTGGTTGTGAAGTAACGCTTGCGTTGCATTTCCCCGGATTGAGTGAGGTTTCCAGAGGTCCAATTCCCCCTCCCCCTATTCTCTCCCCTCACCTCTTTTCTCCTCTTTCCCATCTCCTCATCCCTCCTCTCTTCTTTCCGCTCCCTGGATCCCCCATCCCTCAACACCCTCAAAGGTCGGCAGCGCACTTGCGACTCTTGAGTTGCAAGGGTCCATGGACGGCGGTGTCACTTACCCTCAGGTGAACCGTCTGTTTATCTGTCCCCCTATAGTATAAAAAAAAAAACTATAGTTCTGCAAGCATAAACAGATATTGTCCTCGAATTAACTTAATCTAAAGTTCCCTAGGTTGATGCTAAGTAATATAGACCTCTTATTTATTAGGTTTTTGGTTTGTATGCATATACAGAGAGCCTAGACGACTTGATGTATATCGACATGATAGATTTTAGTCATTGAATTCAGCTTAATGGTGAAAGGTTATAGGACATAGGCAAATTCCTAAATAGCACTGTAGTAGATTTGTATATATTATTAATAATATTGTGCTTCATGTTTCAGGTAAGCAACGCAAGACAATGAATAGATCTCTTCGACTGTCAAAATGTGTGGTAAGTTTTTTTTATTAGTTTCATCAAATGTCATCAATGTTTTGTTATGAAGGGTCGAAATTGATTGTGCTGGAGACAGGCGCTTAGGGCTGTTGATTATCTTTTATCCACATCGATTGATAGCTTTTCCAACTACTAATTTTATATTTCGGAGGTCAATAGAATGAAATAAAAAAAAATCCTAAATAAAAATGGATTTAAAACTATGAAATGTAGACTCTATTGTTCTCTTTTCTAAAATACAGTGTTTAGAGAAACATTTGGAATTGAGTGACTGAGAGACTGAGAGACTCTTTTAAATGTTTTACATTTTATTTATTAAGGCTTATAGTGTTAAACGTATAACAAAGCCTAACTTTTGATAGGTCAATCTAATTTTATGGATTGTGTCAAACTTCAGAGTTGTCTAAAAAAAGTTTGAAGGATCTGACTAACTAAGACTAATTTCGACTGAACCACAATATCATGTAAATTTGTGTGGATGTTCCACACAAATTTACATGATATATATATAATAATATATATATATATAAGGCTATTCTTAATTGGTTTTTATTTAAAATAATAATATTTTAATCACAATGCCATTTAAAATAACATATTAAAGAATTGTCCCTAAGAACCGCAGTTAATTAGCATCCGTTATTGTGATCACTGCTAATCAACATAAATTTTATGCAAACGTTATAATATCTGAAGTCTGCCACCTATTAACTTGCAAAATTCGAGAATTATCATGTACTAATTTATATAATAAAACTACTCCCTTTAGGTCAGGCAAAGTTATTGGAAAAGTAAGTAGCATATGTCTAATATGAAGGTTATTTTCAAAGTCATTTCAATTTAACAAATTTCCCGGAATACAGAAGCAAAAGCCCGCTTTCTGTACTGCCGAACGATTTATACATGCTCGACAGTTTCAAGTACCTATTTCTAACCTGACTTGCCATTGAGTTGGTATTAAAAAGGTATAAGGTGTTTTGGGCCACAATTGATTCAATTATAACAATACTGTCACATGCATGTTGTGGTTGAACCCACTACAATCAGCTATGCCTTCCATACTGTATTTAAAAGTGATATTTTTTAGTTTTAATTATAACCGACAGTTTCCGTAAAACCAAATTAATTCCCGACAAACCAGGCGCCGCGCATCACAGCGAAACTTCTAATGTATGTTCATGTCTGTGTTTAAAAGTTTGTCTAATGAGTACGAGACCCCGCGTACATGGTAATTATTTGTTTATGTGGTTACCGTAACCTAGTTTTAAATAATCTCATTCTGACCTCTAGTTGATCTACGACTTTTATATTCAGTTTATTTTGTAACATAAATAGTTGTTGTGAAGTACAACGCCATTTAATAAATACATTCGGAACTACTTTCATCGGAATGACTGATATACGAGTACGTATGTTTACATTTTACTGCTACTATTTTTTCTTTAAAATGAATGTTAGATGCCGTATACTTTAGAAGTATGTTATTCATATAATATATTCTAGTTTACTCTTATATTACTTATTGCACTGAAATGGAATATTCCGATAAGGTAGCTTTTTGTACTCCTTCCTACTTAAAAGGCTGACAACGCACTTGTGACTCTTGAGATGCGGGTGTCCATGGGCGGAGGTAGTCACGTACCTTCAGGTGACCCGTCTGCTCGTTTGCCCTCTATCGCATAAAAAAAATATACCTCATATTTAAGAACAGCGAATAAAGAGAGGAAGGAATGATTATTTCTACATAACACAATACATAAAATGAAACATATAAATAACCAGTTTATGGTTAACATACGCTAAAATAGTAACAAACTGAGTAGATGTTGGTAGCAGGAACAGGGTATGAAATAGGTATAAATATTGCAATGTAAAGTATCAGTCTTCACAGGAGTTTGTCTACTTTAAATTTTCAGTAAGCGATATAATATTCCGCTTTTGATCCATTAAAAAAAAAGTTATTAATTATTCTTCCCTTTGTAAAAGGAACCACGGAAGAACCTTTGAAGTTTTCTCTTTAAAGTAGGATGGTTTTAAAATATTCTTTGAGTATTTAGTTTCCTTTAAAAGCTTCAGTTGTTATAAGATTGACTATGTAATTGTATCAGGTAATTGAATGGTATAAAAAAATAGACCATTAAAAAATGCAGTATTTTATTAGTGCGTCTATAAATATTATTATGAAAAATTAAAAAGGTCTGCTTGATAAATGGCAGGGAATGGGGGGGCGATAAAAATGCTAGGTATGCATTGTGAGTCCCATAACGGTCTAGTCACTTGAGTACTGCTTTGAAAAACGGTTACTATTCACTGTGTTACTGTTTAGCAAAAGTTGTGTGGTTGTTTCTTACAAGAATGTATATGCTCACGCCTCGGCAGACGTGTATTAAACACCAATAGGGGGCAAGGCTATTAACGGTAATATCCTTTCCCCCTATTGCCCGGTTGAGAGCAAGTTTCAGGAATTAAAGATGGGAAAATTGAAAGTATAATAAAAGGGAAATTTAAGAACAAGGGACGGCGTAAGAAGTCAAGGGTTGTTTGCTACTACTGACTGATCTGGATATGTAAGTATCTCGGGGACAGGGGTCGCATACCCGTAACTTAGACTAGCTATAGCCGGTAAGTCAGGGTTGCGTACCTACCTATATAGAAATGGCAGGTAACGGAAAGTCCGAGCCCTCTAACGATCTAATGATGATATATAATAAATAAGTGCTATATTATTGTGGACTAGAAAGGGGTGATAGTAGACCGATCAGATAGCTTAAGTTCAAGCAGAAGCCATCGGTGTTCTATTCTAGGTGATGGCTATCTTTCCATAACTTGGTATAACAATCAATGAAATTTTATGCTATTGCAAAACCTTGTCATAATAACTCTATCATCATATTACAGAATGATGTTTGATACGTCATTTGACTAGTAACTGTGATGCCTTAATGTAATAAAATTCTAATGGCCCTGAAATCATTTTGAGTCAATGTAATCCTGTTTTATCCAATTGAAATCTTTTAAGTATCGATGACACACGAGTGATCACAGTCACGATGACTGTCATGCCTTTACGCCCCCTTTCCCAACTCTTATCATGGCAGTACAAAGAAAGAAAAATGGTCCAACAGCGGCATCCTCCTCTCCCAACAACCCGCTTTTTGAGGTGGAGTTCAGTAACATACGTGGACTCTATGCAAACCTCAGCGCCGTACACCAGCACCTTGAGACGGCTCGGCCGGCCATGCTTTTTCTTACGGAGACACAAATACGCCGCCCTGCCGACACGGCATATCTCTACTATCCCGGCTACGTTCTAGAGGAGTGCTTCCTCGCGAGGGCTGGGGTATGTCTTTTCGTGAGGGCGGATGTTTGTTGTCGCCGTCTGCACTGCCTAGAAGACGCATCCTTCTCCATCCTTTGGCTTCACGTGGATTTTGGCTCTATGAGCCGGATCTACGTTTGCCTTTATCGGTCCCATTCCGGAGACTCCGAGACAACTCGACTCTTTGACTACATGAGTCACGCAACGGACAAAGCGCAGGAGCAGTTCCAGACCACCGAACTGGTATTTTTGGGAGACTTTAATGCCCACCATGACTTCTGGCTGGGATCTTCCAGAACGGACCACGCTGGTCGAACTGCCCACGCATTCGCTCTCACGCATGACCTTACCCAACTGGTACTCCAGCCCACCAGGATACCAGACAAATCAGGTCAAGCGCCCTCTTTGCTAGACCTTCTGCTGACGAGTCACCCAGCGCAGTACAGTGTAACGGTTCACGCCCTCTGGGATCCTCCGACCACTGCCTGGTGTCCATCTCGGTGCCTCTTGTTGCCCCACCACGGCCTGTGGTAACAAGGCGACGGTTATGGCACTACTCGTCAGCAGACTGGGATGGAATGCGGGATTATTTTGCATCCATCCCGTGGGCTCAACGCTGCTTTAAAGACAGGGATCTGTCGCAAAGTGCGTCTGCCGTGGCTGACGAAATCACAGTCGGTATGGAGTACTATATCCCTTACAGTGAAGTCGCCAGCACAAAGACCCGTCCCTGGTTCAATCGCGAGTGCACCCGTGCTGTCGCTCAAAAGCAGTCAGCCTACCGCGCATGGATCAGGGCCCGCGCTCATTGTGACCCAGACGTTGATCGCCTAAAAGCAGCGTTTAACAAAGCCACTAAGGAATGCAAGAGGGCTTACATCAGAGCTGATGCCCAGCGCATTGCACGGTTTGGTCAAGAACTCGTCGCATACCCTACGGGTAGCCGTAAGTTTTGGCGATTGGCCAAAGCCGTGCAGTCCAACTACTGCCAGCCTTCGCTGCCACCGCTGAAGTACCCTGACGGATCACTGGCCCACGAGCTGCAAGAGAAAGCGAAACTACTTGCTGACCTCTTTGCGGCTAACTCCCGAATCGACGACCGTGGCGCTCACTCGCCCACCATTGCATCTTGCGACTCCGCAATGCGGGACCCGACGGTATTCCGGCGGTGGTTCTTAAAAACTGTGCACCAGAGTTGTCTCCTGTACTGACGCGCTTGTATCGCCTGTCCTATTCCTCGGGAATTGTTCCGGAGGCCTGGAGAGAGGCGAACGTCCAACCCATTCCCAAAAAAGGCGACCGCTCCGATCCAGCTAATTACCGTCCTATAGCCGTCACCTCCATACTCTGTAAGGTGATCGAGCGGATAATCAACACCCAATTAATCCGCCACCTAGAGGATCACTCCTTGTTAAATGATCGGCAATACGGTTTTAGGCCGAACCGATCCACGGGTGATCTTCTAGCGTACGTCACACACCTTTGGGGTGAGGCTATGGATAGGCATGGGGAGTTCTTGGCCATCAGCCTCGACATTGCCAAGGCCTTCGATAGGGTCTGGCATCGCTCGCTTCTCTCCAAACTTCCTGCATTTGGTCTGCCATCTAAGCTATGCAACTGGGTTGCTGCCTTCCTCCACAAGCGCCGCATTAGGGTTCTCTGTGACAGCGTGGCCTCTGACTTCCAGGAGGTTAGCGCTGGTGTACCTCAGGGCTCCGACCTATCGCCCACGCTGTTCCTTCTGCATATCAATGATATGTTGGCTCTTGGCAACATACATTGTTATGCAGACGACAGCACAGTACACGGGCGATACTTTGGACATCCTGCTGCCAAGCTAGCAGACGTTGAGGGAAAACGACAGGAGCTTGTTGCTGAGCTCGACCGGGTCTTGAGCCGCATCTCTCAATGGGGTTGTGAGAATCTGGTCGAGTTCAGCACCAAGAAAACACAGGCGTGCGCGTTTTCAAACAAAAAGTCTCCATTCCTTCCCCTTCCTACTCTTCAGAACGCTCAACTGCCACTACAGGATAGGCTTAGTATACTGGGTATGGACATCTGTCGGTATCTCAATCCGCGTGATTACATCGAGAGCGTCACTAAGGCGGCCTCGCTGAAGCTCGGTGTATTGAACAAGGTGAGACGGTTCTTCTCGCCTGAGCATCTGTGTCTTTTATATAAGACCCAGGTTCGCTCCTGCGTGGAGTACTGCTCTCACCTTTGGGATAGCTATGCGCAGTATCTGCGTGACGCTCTCGATCGGTTGCAGCGACGTGCAGTCCGCATTATAGACTGTCCTGAGGTCACCCAGTCTCTTGAGCCCCTGCAGTTGCGAAGTGATGTCGCCTCTATGGCAGTTCTCTATCGCCTACATCACGGGGAGTGTTCTGACGAGCTCTTCCAATTGGTCTCACCTTCTCCATTCCTCTACAGGACTACACGTGCTGGCCTGAGGAGTCACCGTTTTCGAGTCGAAGATATGCGATCCCGAACGAAACGGTTTGGCCCTTCTTTCCTGTGCCGATCAATGAAAGCCTGGAATTCCTTACCAGCGCACGTGTTTCCTTCCCAATTTGATCTGGGTCTTTTAAGCGGGGCGTGAAAAAGCATCTCACCAGGCCGCCATAGTGTTGGTCACCATGCTGCATTGACTAGACATGCAATGAGGATGGTGACCACCACTCTTGGACTCCATTTATTGCTTACCATCAGGCAAAGTGGAGTCATTATGGTGGCTTACAAATAATAAAAAAAAAGTATAAATAGAAAACCGTGCTTTGACGTATGGTTCTCGGGGTAGAAGAGTAGAGCACATCCCATTTCTTCCCGTGGGTGTCGTAAAATTTGACTAAGAGATCGGAGCATTATCTATCAGACAGTATGTATATAGTCATAAAGGGCCCGATTGATGGCAATAGGCTTGCCCCTATTACGTTAATGGGACCAAATTCTAATAGGCAAAATGTGGGTGCATCACACAACTCTGCCTACCCTTGAAAGTGTGTAAAAGTATGTATGTAGAAAGCGTACAGTGAAGCCAAAATATAAAATAAAATTTCAGCACTTCCATTTATAATAATCTCATTTTACATTTCTTCCACGGACTTTAAGCCGCAGATGTCCCTATTAAATACATACATACATACATACATACTCTATATATACAAACATTTGAATATGGAACGTGAAGGAAGTTTTCTCGAAACCGCGATTGCCTCTGTGAATGCGGCTCAATTACAATTTCAACAATATTGGGGTACCGTGACGGTATTATGAACAGGTCAGATTGTGTATTTGAATATAAGTAGGCTGTATTGGGTATAAATGGCAAGTTAGCCTTTCTGTTTGCGTTTGAATGTTATAACATGAGTATGAATATTAATATATATTTGTACGTTAAAATATACAGAGATATTGTTAGTACGATTTTGTAATATTCTGCTTTGTGCTCATTACTTTTATGTTTATAGAGTCGGAAATTAACTGTCTGTGTCTTTTATTTCAGCTAACAATAATAATAAATTAGATTTACAAGATTTAATTCGTTGAGTTTAATTTTTTTCTAGTAGTTTAATTTTGTCAAATATTATATTTGCATAATATAGGCGGCAAACGAGCAGACGGATCACCCGCAACTCAAGAGTCACAAATGCGTTGCCCGCCTTTTAGGTAGGTGTACGTTCTTTTCTTGAAGGTTTGAAGGTCGTATCGGTCCGGAAATACGGCAGGCGACAACTTTTCAATATCTATCTCACAAGTAATACCATAAATAATAACTTCACATCACTCACACAAGGCCGTGCAAACCAAGCAGAACTTGTATTAGATCGCTGATGGATATAACTTCTCCTTTTAAGACAACTTCCTAAGTACTACACATATCATGTTCCGCGCTCTCGCTTATAGGTAGGCAGAGGCGTCTTAAGCGCCCACTTTCGCCAAATATTATCTAGCTCCACTTACCTAATATATTGTCGTCATACGTGCACATTCTGACTGTATACATATTGTCTGATTGACAACAGTCCGATCACTTAGTCGCGATGTTAGATAGCCCTATTCTACGTCACCGAGAACCGCGTAGCTGATTGGTCTACCTACCTATTTTTTATTTTATTATTTATTTAAGGAAGACAACTCCCGCACAAGGATTAATTCCTATGTCGCGGGGGACGTTACAAACATTCAAAAAACGGACACAAAGGACAACCAGAGTCAGAACGAGAATTTAAGGATTACACAAAGTGTTGTCCCGTGCGGGGATCGAACCCGCAACACTCGGCGCAGCAGTGTAGTGGCGAGATGACCACTTAAACCGCTACGCTATCCGGGCAGTATATTTATAAGTATATTTTATCCAAACTAAGAGTTAATTATTGATTCATATATTTTAATCTAACAAATTAGTATAATAATCGAATATGATGCTAATTGTGAATTATAAAAATTAGTCGTCGTCGTTATAGATACATACGTCACATCCACTGAACGATTATTTGATTTGATTTAATAACACTAATCACTAAACAAACAGGCCAGTCAAGTATATACACTACTTGAAATATTGTCATAAATTATACATGCCAGTATATTTAGTTTCTACCTAATAAGTGGGGTGGGTCTAACGTGACATTAAGCTCGGCCGTCTGAAAAGGCAAAAATATTTTCGTGCGAATTTCAGAGGGACCTTTTAACAGATTTATTAAGCGTAATCTCGTTCCACAAGCATCTCTTAAACAAATAGAGCGTAATATGCAAATGAGGGGTGGAACAATTCATTATCTGTTTGTTTGTGAAAAAATACACAATTAAAACTGAGCCCGTAAGGATGTGGACATGGAGGTATAACAACAAACTTATTTTTAATAAGCTTTAATTTTAAGTAGAATTTATAACATTGAGTCGGGGCTATTTACACTAATCCCGAGATAAATGGCTTTCGTTTCTTTTATTGGCATCTGGCAGTTTTGAGCTACAAAATCTAAATTTATGAAGATACGCAATCTTTACTTTTTATAAAAGATATTATATCTTACTTCCATTAAAAAAGTCTAAAACGATAGTAGTTAAACTGCTGTAGATATCTTAAATAGGTCTAGAGAACTCGACTACAAATATATGCATCTAGGTATGTGTTCTAAACCATTAGTACAAGCTATACTTAGCTTAAGTCTAAATCGCTTTGTATGTTACATCCCAGGATATAAATATTGTAAAGCAGGTAATATGTAACATTTCCTATCAGAATTATTCATATCATGTACATATGTAGTAGTAACTACAAGGAAAAAAACTTGTAATTTTTTTTTTTTTTTTTTTTTTATACTATAGGGGGACAGACGCACAGACGGGTCACCTGATGGTAAGTGACACCGCCGTCCATGGACACTTGCAACTCAAGAGTCGCAAGTGCGCTGCCCGCCTTTGAGGGTGATGAGGGATGGGGGATGCAGGGAGCGGAAAGAAGAGAGGAGGGATGAGGAGATGGAAAAAAGGAGAAAGGGAGGGGAGAGAAAAAGGGGGAGGGGGAATTGGGCCTCCGGGAACCTCACTCAATTCGGGGAAATGCAACGCAAGCGTTACTTCACAACCGGTTTTCTGTGAGGCCGTGGTATCGCACCGGTCGAGCCGGCCCATTCGTGCCTAAGCATGGCTCTACCACTGAATTTTGGCTTAGAAGGGCATATAGCATGTGTTGTCGCGAAAGCTTTGTAGGCAGTATGTGGTACATCTTCCTGCTAAAAAGACTGTCAACCTTGTCATTGAGCACAATGTGACAATGTGAGTGAGAAAGCTGTAATTAGTTAGAAATCACGTCTTCATAAAGATTCGCGAGTGTGACAAAGACAAAGCATCTTATAGCCCAACAATGCATATGTGCGCTGTTAAGTCAGTGCAATTTTTAAGCACCGATCAAAAATCTAAGGTAAATATATACATGAGATATGTAATTCAAAATTTATTCACGAAACTGCTTAAAAGATACAATACCTTGGTTTAACCAACGTTTCGATCAAATTGCATCAACCTTGATAATGGGTATTATGTATCTTTATATACATATTTTGCGTTTAAATCCCGAGTCACCGTATATGTATCTAATATATATATTATAATATATATATATATATATATATATAACAATTAAATATAAAATAATATATATTATAACAATTAAATTATTATCAAGCGGCGGTAGCGTAATGGCTAACGCGTCAAACTTGCGGTCATGTGGTTGCGGGTTCGAACCGTTCATAGTGCATTACGGTTACACAAGCATTTAAATAGCTGAAGGGATTACCAGGAATACTAGTAATGTGTTTCTCTGGTTGCTAGTATTTTTATAAATACAAAGATAAAGAGATAAAAACATTATCCATGGTACATATAATCGAAATACCTTATATATACTTATGTAATAGGTTCCAGCGATACTTTTCTAACAAATACAGAATTTATGTTAAATATCTGTTTTTTTTTTATATTATCTCAAGGATGTACAAGCCCTAAGGGCGCACTAAGCCGGTAAGCCTCTCTCATTTGTTTAGCTCATTTCAATAAAGAAAACTCAAACTCGTTTTTTAAAGATTACTTTCATTTGTTACTTTATTTCTACATGAAACAGGTAATACGTTGACGATAGTTAGATGAATATCGACCTTTTGCTTATCGACTCTATGTAATAATGGTTAAAAATAAATGTCAGAATCTAAAAACTAAAAATATAACAACACACTTTGTTACCAATGTACTCTGGTACAAATAAATCAAATACGCCCAAACTCGAAATGTTTACTAGTACCACTACATTCAAGTCAATACCATTGACAAGTTCCAATATTCACCTTCTATCTTATTATCAGACTTTCGATACCAATCTGTCAAAACGAATCGTACGAGTCATAACTCGAGGGGTTTTCTAGTAGACACTGAAGGGTTCTACTATCCACCTCTTGGCTATCAGATAATCTCCAAAATACAAAACTATGATATGGTATTTCAAACATAATTTACCTCACTGGCTCTGTGAAATATAACGCAAGCATTGCTTGACAACCGATTTTAATAACCCGCTGGAGTCGGCCGGTACATGTTTAATTTAACGTGTTTTAAAATAAATAATTGTGATAATTATCTCATGTAAGTGAACTGTTTATTGTTTTTATGAGAATATGATTTTAAAGCAAAAAAAAAAAGATAAAATTTTTAGCCACGAATATTAATAGGGCTCTGTTATGGAAATCTCTCTTTCACGTTTAAATCATCCGATTGATTAAAAATGACGTAATGAAAACATTGTAAATATACATTTACCCTCGCCCTGCTAGAGAGTGAATGAAATGTCAGTATGTATTTTTAGCAAGGGCTGTGTTTTGTTAGTTGCTTTGTTTTATGTCTTTTATTTATTTTTTAGTAACAGCGATTGGCTGTTGGTTTTGCGACGGGCTGTATAACAGAACGTCACGCAAAATTGAACACAAATGGCATTTTGATTGCTAATGTTTTTATTTTTTGCACTGGTAATTATTATTTATTCGCAAAACTGTACAGAAGTGTATAAGTTTGCTTCTTCAACTTTTAATTTTAGTATGTTTTATGTATTTTTTTAATATTTTGTTTGGAGGGTTTGAACTCCCCAGCTACAGCTAGTTACACTTTCCAATCCAATCTATGCGCATAACCAATAAACCTTACTTTTCATTGCCATTCCTATCCTTGTTAATATACTTTTAACTTTTCATTGTTTAACTCGTAAAGTGCCCGGTTTTATAATGTTACTGGGACTAAATTCTAATTGGCAAAATGTGGGTTTACATTTAACAATATTTTCTATGATAACTTCCTTGCTCAGTCTTTTGTAATTGGTTAGAATTCACGTAATGTGATCCTAATTTTCTAGAATTTTATCTATTCCAGACTGAAAAGGAGAGAGCCTTTTTAAGCAGGGAGTAATAGTTAAAATATCTATTAACGTGGAGCTTCTTCAACATAGTTTCAAGAAGTTTGGAAACTTTCTCGCTAATAGGACTTAAGACATCGTTTGTGTACTCGTACTACTACTGCTACGTTCAATTATGAACTACTGTACTTATTCTGTGACTAAGAGGTAATCTTTTTAACTATACACTTTGTTAACTTAAGTAAGGAAAAAAAAAATCTTATACTAACAGATCTGTCGACTTTCCTAACGCCTTAGGATTTATTGTTTTTAAGAATATATATTAATTTATTCAACCTATTGATAGTTATTTTGCAGAGACAAAACCAACCAAAACAAAATCAAGGGTCTTAACGGTCGGTCTGCCACAACTTGAGCTATAAATGATGTAACTAACTCGACCTTGGTCTAAAAATAAAAAAAAATCTTATGTTCTCTACTTCAAAACATTATTATAATATACATATATCGCTTCATGTTATCTTATGTCAACAATAACCTCTACATTAGAGTAAATAACATTAATCTTTAACACTCTAGAACAAAAGTCGGTCACAGCGAAGGGCAAATAAAACCTCGTCCACAAAAACAATCCCTGTCTTTAAAAATCCGTAACTCAGGAAATAAACTGCTCATTCTCTTCCCCGTTTGTTTGCGGAGAAACATTTTTTATATCCTGGGAAAGTCGGGTCATTAATTCCTTCCCGAGCGCACCTGTCTGTAATCGTTCCGGGATCCTGAGATTTGGACAGAGCACAAACACTTTCTCTAGTTATCGCGATTTCCCGGGAGAATCCCGGTCTCAGATTGCGTTCACCTTCACGGGTACACCTCGGGTTATTTGTCATTTTTGTTTCATAGTTTTCGCTTCCTACAATTTTCAGTTATCATTGTTGTTTGAATTTGGAAAGCATGGACATTTTTGTTGACGGATTTCGGTAATTGGTGCTCCGTGTATATGAAAATTGCGGAAACCGTGTTGTAATGACGTCACATGTTACGTTTTTTAAACAACTTATTTATGATAGCAATAACAATAGTAATAATTTTGACACACATTCGTCTGATCAGAAACTAAGTAGAGCTTGTACTATGGCAATCAGACAACTGTTAAACATACTCACATATATATAACTAAATACATACATACTATAGAGAAATAACATATAGACACTGAACAAGATGAGCGCTCATCACATTTGTGTCAGCAAGGACCAATGCACAAGGACCGTTAAATAATTTATTAAAACTGTAAAATTAGTAGACTAAGGAATAATTGAGATTGAGAAGACGAGTGTAGTACCCACTCAACAAGTCCACTGTACTGTGTCGAAACAGGCCATACGTCTAATTACATACAGCAAGTACTTCGCTCTTGTAACTTCTCGAGTTATGTTCAAGATACAATATATTATCAAGATACGTAACATGTACGCAATGTCTGAAGTACACACATGAAGGATAGAGCGACAGTGCTTCGCTTGCAACCATGCGTGTATAATTATGACTAATTGGTATGAGTACATATTACTTGACTTATTACTGCGTTTTCTTGGTGAAGTAAAATGGGGAGCCACCATCTCTTCTCGTGGGTGTCGGAAACGACTACTACAGGATCGTATTTAATGTATGTATTTTCGTCTGTTATCAATCAGACTTTATATATACACTTCTACAGTGTCCGGATGACAGCAATTGGCTTCCCCCTATTACATACATAGTTGGGAATAAGGGACCGTTAGAGACGCCTCTGCCTTCGGGAGCATTAGGCATGAGTATGATATATAGATTACTTGAAAATTATAAAGATACCAGTCGACAAGGAAAGAGTGGTTCTTGTAGGAGACCTTCGTCCAACTAGTAATACTAATTCAATAAAATAAAAAATCCTGTTTTTGTTATATCATTTCAGTACAATTTAAAATCCGTTCTCAATGGTATAAACCGTGCATTTAAAAAAAATCAATAAAGAAATCTGTTAGGCGTACTATTTTAATGTGGTATTAAAAAACTCATGTGGTTTGCAATAATCTTTGAAGTTCAAATTCATAGTGGAAAACATTAAGCTTTGAAGCAGTTCATCAGAGTCAATATTATAGATAATATATATATATATATATATATTATATAAGCCTACCATAATGACTACACTCTACCTGATAGAAAGCGATAAGTGGAGTCTAAGAGTGGTGGTCACCATCCTCATTGCAACTGTATTCGATGCAGCATGGAGACCCGCACTATGGCAGCCTGGTGAGATGATTTTTCACGCCCCGCTTAAAAGACCCAGGGGGCACTGGTAGTGAATTATTTAACTGGCTTCAACTGATCGGCACAGAAAGGAGGAGCTGAACCGTTTAGCTCAGGATCTTATGTTTTCAAAGCTCAAACGGTTTCCAGCACTATAAGAATAAAGATGGGAGAACTTTTTTGAAGCATCACTGTACTAATGTGTATAAGTATGTATCTACATGTGTGTATATGAATACATATTTGTATATATTTTCGTGTGTATTATACATACTGGTATGTTTATGTATGTGTATTTAATTACTCTATGTATCTCCATATTTGTTGTATTATCGCTCAATCCCTTAACATCTATAGTACGCCACCATCTACCCTTTTTTTCTCTCCGTTGTTTCCATACAAAGGTTGTCTGGAAGACATCGCTTTCAGCAATAAGACCGCCCATTGTATGTACATGCCGTCTTGTATCAACTGTTTTTAACTTTGCGTCTGTTTAATTTCGTGGTGTGCAATAAAGATTTTATATCTATCTATGTACGAGAATATCAAATATTATTTTTTCAACGTGGCAAAATTTTTAAATTCTGATAATATAATCGATTTATTGGAATGTTATGTAAAAATGGAATTGGTTATTGAGACCATTTATCACGAGATAACAAAATATATTTTATGCCTTTATCCTATGTTGAAAAAGTGCAAATGCGAAAACAAATTCTTTTATCGAGTTTGAAAGTAAATCTTGTAAAAGTTTTATGGGGTTTGAATGGGCATACAATGCGGGCTCCAAGTAACATCTACGCCGTGTAAGTGGGTAAGGAGATGTAGATTATTCAGAAAGTGAAAATGTTTTCTGTCCTTCGCTTGAAAGTTTCTTTAGCTTCTAGGTGATGGCTTGTTACTGTAAATATGTAATAATGTTTGACTTAATTGTAAATTTTATTAGTAAAGATCTCTTCAATATCGTGCTAATATTGTAATAAGCCGTATTAGTTATCCTTTAATTTTTCATCTTAACGGTGGAATATGGAGTTGGAGGGCTTGGACCTCCCGACACCTGTCAGTTCGTATTATATGTACATATGTAGGTATGCGACCCTGACTTGTTTGAGCAATAGCTTGTACTCCGCAATCTATCTGTATATCCCTTTATCATTTTCTTTAGCTTTCTATACTCATTTTGTTGTCAATATACTCAAGATATTCTCCTCTGGAATGCCTCCTGAAGTCAGAATAGCACCTAGTCGCCTCTCTTTCAAGGCGAAAGTACGAGCTCACATAGTGCATAAGTCTGCAGAACCATCACAACAATGAATAATAATTAGCAATACTGCACGGATGGCGTAGCGGTTTAAGTGGTCACCTCACCACTACGCTGCCGCGCCGAGTGTTATGGGTTCGATGTTATGGGTTATGGGTTTGAAGATTACACAAAGTGTTGTCCGCACGGGACAACACTTTGTGTAATCTTCAAATTGTTGTTCTGAGTCTGGGTGTTCTTTGTGTCCATTGTTTGAATGTTTGTAAAGTCCCCCGCGACACAGGAATTAATCCTAGTGCGGGAGTTGTCTTTTTTATAAAAAAAAAAAAATCCTTTCCCATCTCCTCATCCCTCCTCTCTTCTTTCCACTCCTTGCATCCCCCATCCTTCATCACCCTCAAAGGCGGGCAGTGCACTTGCGATTCATTGTAATATTACTTATTACAATGAAATGCAATATTCCGATATAAGCTACCTGCTTTTTATACTCCTTCCTACTTACAAGGCCGACAACGCAATTGTGACTCTTGACATGCAGGTGTCCATGGACGGCGGTGTCACTTACCATCAGGTGACCCGTCTGTTCGTCTGCCCCCTATAGTATAAAAAAAAAATGTGTATGTTGTTTTTATTAGTATCTGTGTATGGTAATAGGTATGTTTGTATGTGTGTCATACATAATGTATAAAAATATAAATAATAATATTATATTATATATCTATGTGATTGTTCACAGTTCTTCATTTTCTTTTTTTTCTATTTCTGTTTTATTATTTCTAGTGCACCTAGTGATTTATCTCTACACAACCCAAAGGTAGACTGGAGAGAATGCCTGTGGCATTAAGTCCGTCATTGTACAATGTTATAGTGCAAAAAGTTGAAAATAAAATGAAATATTCCCAGAAGTACACTGATGACGGCATTTTATCTTGTCCCATATTACGTAACTAAATTATAGTGATCCAAATGTGGGCGGTAATTATACCTCTGCCTACTGCGTTAGATAAACAAGCGTGATTAAACGTATCGTAGTACCGATCTCTTGACCGCATTTAATGGAGAGCGACTCGCATCATCGATTGCATAAATATTTCTGATCGGCTAGACACCTTGGCTCTATCGCTTGTATCATGCGGAGTGTTCAGAGGAATTGTTCAGACTTATGCAGCAGGATTCCGCTATCGTCCAGAGCGACAAAATGTCCATCTTCATCACTTGGATGATTGGCACTCCACCACTGTGCGCTTCTCCAGAAGTTTTTTGCCTCGCACAATCAGCTTATTATACAAATTTTAACCTGCCATATTTCCGCACCGATACGACCTTCAAACCTTCAAGAAAAGGTGTATTCCTTCCTAAAAGGTCCAACGCACTTGTGACTCTTGAGTTGCGGGTGTCCATGGGCGGCAATAGACACTTACCAACAGGTGACCCGTCTGCTCAATTGCCTCCTATCGCATAAAAAAAATATACAAATGATATCGCGTAATATACATATTTTCATTTTTGAAGTCTGTGAATAAATCAAATATGTTCAGTATGTTTAACCATTGACTAAAATGCTAAGTTTGGTGAATATAACATCGAAATTCTAGGAAGAACAACAGATACAAGTTTTAAATGTATTTCTTTAAATTTCTTGACTTTGTAAATTCTTTCATTTGTTGTTAGCCATAAAATTCAAAGTCCATTACAACCGACAACGCGACAAAAACAGTCGCAATATACTTTCGTAACAGCATGACTCTTCCAGTAACCGCTCAAAAATGTTAAATGAATATAAATCTGCATTTTCCAGAGGCATAAGTTTTAGTAGTTAAATAAAATAAAATACATTGTGAAAGTGTCGGATGCATAGTGCTCAGCGGAAAACTCCTTGTTCCAACGACTTGACTGGTCCCGGAGCTATCAAGATTGTACCCCGCCACCTAGTCGACACTGACGGCAGTTTTGAAATACAAAGTTCACTTTTTAAAGATAACGGTTTGGCAGAAATATTTTTAGTTTTTAAATAAACCTGAAAATATTTGGATTGGATGTTTCGTTTCTGATTTTTACTTAAAAACGTAAATTTTTTTGTTTTTGTAATGATAAGTGGATTACTTGATGGTAAGTGACTATCACCGTCAAGTTCGCTACTCGCCTTTTAGATCCCTCTTCTAAAAGGCGGGCAGCGAAAAAGGCCCTTTTTTAGGCCTCCGGTACCTTCACTCATCGGATTTCGGTGAGGTCATGGTACTGCTCCGCTTGACCGGTCAGTCCATATCTGTTTAAGCATAGTTTTTGTATATAGTATAGGGGACAAACGAGCAGACGGTCGGACGGACGGAAGTCATTCACCATCAGGTGATGGTAAGTGACTTCCGAGGAGGGGAAAGAAACGAAAGGGATTAGCGAAAAGAGAGAAAAGGGAGGTAGGGGAAGAGGGGAAGGGAAAGGGGGTTGGGCGTCTGATAACTTAACTCACTCGGTCACACAATGCAAGCATTCTTAAACAGCCGGGTTTCAAAGGTAAAATGTAAATAATTCAAAATGGAAAAAAACATAGGAGAATGTAGAAAAAATATATCGAGCTCATTGTGTTTTAAGGGCTTCTAGGCTTATCGGAAGAACAAAATAAAAACAAGCATCTTCAATAAAAAAAAATACAATTTAACAGATTACAAAAATTATGTTCTGCGAAATACATTTTCTACTCACATTTTTAGATGTCATACTCCTATCTCATGTAACAAGGGACCAAAATACATATTATGTCTTTGCTTCATTATATTATTATCGTCTTAATGAGCAGATTCAAATATATTTTGATAAATGACCTCTTAGATCCTAACGAAATTTGTATGCAAAAACCTAACACCTTTAAATAAACTTTTTTATTGTCAAAGCTGAAGGATTTGTAGAAAACTTTGATCCTTACAGCGCATGATAAAAAGATTGTTCAGTAAAGATTCTCCTGTCTAGACATGTCATCTTTCGCGGAAAAAATAATGCTCGGCCATTTTGTGTTCACATGACGACAAAAGTTCGCAACTATTTTACGAACTAAAGTTTTGAGAACGGGGTTAAGTTTGCGAATTTTGATGATCTTGGTAGAGTTATATCATACTTAAACGTCTTTCCCATTTCCCTTGCAGAGGTAGGCAGAGGTGTATTGAACATCCGCATTTTAAAAATAATAATTTGGTAGCACAAAAATAATAGTGGTAAGCGTATTGCCGTCAATCAGGCATCTGAGACATTAAAGATGGGAAAATTTGGAGTATATAGGAAAAATAAGAAGTAGGGAAGATAATATAAGGAAAAAATTAATATGAAGGAAAGATAAGCACAAGGCAAGGGAACAGTTGAAGTAGTAGAATATTGCTTATTATTATTACTGATTGATATATCGGAGAGAGTAAGAATAGCTTAGAGACATCACTTTAATCTGTAACTCGAGCTGGCTTTTGCCAAAATTTAGTAACAAAACATACATGCATACATAAGTTCAATTTAGTATCCCCTAAGTCGTACGATACGTATCGAATTCCCAAATCTTGCCAATAAGAATTTTGCTTCCACTTACGTTAGTGGCAAGCCTATTGCTGTCAACCCGGCACTGTGTGAATGCATACATACTGTCTGACAGATAACAGTCCAATCACTTAAACGCCACAGAACTGGGAAAAGATGGGGATGGAGATAAAAACACAAGTATATATAAAACGTATGTTAAAAATATCACAAATAAATTCGTTTATTCAGATTAGCATTGTCATCAAGAGAAGAAATAAGATGTCACGTATCACCTCATTCTTGATGCCCTTACTTTAAGAAACCTGAAGTATTCCTTTGATATAAATTAGTTAAAGTTTTTCAAGCGAATTATTACCAAAGAAAAAAATACCCAGTAAAGGAGCAGCGATTGCTCAGAGCAATAAGAACTCTCACCCACTAATGGTCACGACAGAGAGCTGTTATCCTATAAATCAGACTACCACACCAGTTAAGCTTTGTAGCAGAAGAGGCACTGTGATTTTATGCGTCTTTGGTACTTAACATGTCTATAGGGCCGCCTTCCTTCATTCTTATATTCATTTTACAATTATTTCAAAAGTTCAATTACCATAGAAATGTTTGAATTTTCTCTGTAAGTCAAGCCTTTTACAACATGTGCGTAGACCTAAATAATATATTATACTACTTATGTGTACGAGTATTTTATACTAACAATTCGCTAGTACGTGCAGTTCATTATTAAAATACAGTATTTCCCGTTTTATCTTATTACATTGAGCATAAAATATTACGTATCAACTCATTGTAATATACCATAACATGTACGATAACACGATTTAGGCTTATAAATAAATTTCTTTAATACCCAAAATGGTCGCATAATGTAACCAAAGTCCATTAATTATATTACAAAACGTTATTCACCAAAGCACATATATAACTTCGCAGAGAATGGCACAAAAGAGGTCATTTATTAAAACGATACCTCCAGTTTCCGACACGGGATCAAAATACAAACAAATATATCAAGAACGAAGCATTATAATAGGTGACACTTTATAGAGGCAATAAGCCATAAATTGTCTACCTTTGTTTTATCCCAATAGGTAACACTAGGTATGCCCTAGGGACGTTCGATAGGGCCGGCCCAGTGTGGGTGTAATGTTCTAATTAAGGTACAGTTATATATGACAAGGGCTGCCTCTAAAGTATCAACGAGTTTTACGAGTGTTTGGAAACTCCCCTTAGGCAGTAAAACTCTTAAATAAATGTATTTCAAAGGTGAGATCGATTTGTCGAAAGATGTTCGCAAATGACGATTGAATTCCCTTTAGAATCTGAAGGGGGTTCCTGAGAAAAAAAAAAGGAAAATTTGAATGTAATCTTTTGTACAAACAAAAAAATAACAAATACGAAAGGTAATGACTTAGTTTGTGAATGTGCGCTATTTCTAGTGACGCAAGGAAAAGGTTAGTGGTCATGACCATTTCCAGGGCATGTTCTGAAGACTACATTTCTGATTCTCTGAATGCTGTCAAGAGGCTTATATGTATGTCCTGTAATATGAGATTGTTGATTTACTAATACGAAACGCAGGAGTAGTAAAACAGAAAAATTAAGTAAGTAAGTTCAATTCGTATCAGGAGTATGCTGTTTAAGACAAGATTGTGCGATTTTTTTTAATAGTCACATCAATAAGATATTGATATTTTACTTATCATAGTTTTGAGTTAGAGGGTTTGGACTTGCCGGCATGAGATAGTTTGAGTTACTCTTAGTAGTAGGTTTATCGATTACCATTAGGTGCCCCATTTGCTCGTTTGCTCTGCTTAAGGTACTGCTTATTGGGGGCTGCTGGTATTGCGGGGAACCAATGATTCGGAAAAGTAATATCCTTTTTATCTTCTCTTATCGTCCCTTTTTCTTGTAATTCAAAAACTGATTAGTAATTTTCTTGGTTTTCCAAGATCAAATCTGGTTTTGTTTTCATTAGGATCACCTGGAAACTCTTTCGTATATAAAATAATTGAAAAACTGTTTACAATTGGCGCAGAAATCGCTTAACATACTTAAATAATAAATACGTAGAGTCGAACATGACACCTCCTCCTTTTTTGAAGTCTGTTCAAATATATAAAAGTACCACACCAGTTATATTGAAAAAAAAAATGTCCAATTATAATTATTTAATACAATAAATATACCAATCGCAGCAGGTGGCGTGCATGTACACTTCATGTGTACCACGATGAACAATATTTAATTAATTACTTTACGGTTGAGTTATGTTATGTTAGGTTTTACATAGGTAGAGTCAATCTTTGTAATAAAATAACACAACAGGTACAATTACACGTACAACTCTAGGTTCCACTACGGTTACGATAAATGAGAGTGAACTTGTAGTCAAAGTCCATAATCTACAGAATACTGAAGTTTTTAGTGTCTTTAAACAAGCTAATTTCTGGAACTACCACCACTTGGATTCAAATAACATTTTTCTATGGGACAAAGTATTAACAGGGGAATAATGTAGGCTGAAAAACATCACGCTACGATGATGATGAGCAGAGCAGTGACTAAAAACACAGGTGAAAGTTCATGTAACGGCTAGTATCTTCTGAGTAAATAGTAGAATACATTTTCGTTTAACAATCTAACTTATTTCATTTTTCTGTTACATATTTAAAAAAAAGTTTATTTAAGATACAAATAAACGAAAAACATTCAAGAAATAATGGTTTAATATAGTAATTATAAATTTGATTGAGTTGTGTTTACTGCATACACATTAAATGCAGACTTCAGTTTTACGAAAGCTATAATTAGTGCTTTTATTGCTTATAGTAGGGCACTATTTTATGGTGTTTTCGCTGGTTAGAACATGTTTTTTATTTGAGCAGTCCATCAGCGTCATATAAGTATCTCATGAATAACATTTGAACCTTTTAAAACATACATACATACGCTCGTGCCATATAGGGGTAAGCAGAGACGTCTAGAACGCTAACTTTTTGCTAACAATAATTTAATCCCCCTAATCTTTGCCTACGTCTTCGGGAATATACATATATATATTTTTTTTCAGTGGTAGAGCCATGCTGAGGCACGAATGGGCCGGCTCGACCGGTGCGATACCACGGCCTCACAGAAAACCGGTTGTGAAGTAACGCTTGCGTTGCATTTCCCCGAATTGAGTGAGGTTTCCGGAGGCCCAATTCCCCCTCCCCCCTTTTCTTTCTCCTCATCTCCTTTCTCTTTTTTTCCATCTCCTCATCCCTCCTCTATTCTTTCCGCTCCCTGCATCCCCCATCCCTCATCACCCTCAAAGGCGGGCAGCCATGGACGGCGGTGTCACTTACCATCAGGTGACCCGTCTGTTCGTCTGTTCCCCTATATATATCATTAAAAAAGAAATTGATCTTAACGTAACATTATTGGTGCCACATTCCTCAAACTCTATTACAAAATCCTGCTCTCACTAATTTGTTATATATGTTGTAATTATTATATTATAGTAACAAACCTATGTACCCATTTACCTGTTTGAGAGAAAAAAACAACAGCATATTATAATTGTTATTATCATTAAATAATTAAGTATTAGACTCGTCATTCTACTTCATCAAGAACCACTTGAGCCGACATATTTCTTAGTGAGCGACTTAGAGTTTGGTAGGTAAAAGTGGGCGTTTGCTTACACTGCAATATAGACAGCGTTTTATATGTATCCGTTATAGAGAGCCTGTTGTTACTGGCTCTGTACAAGTCAATATAAAAAATAGTTTTTTTTTTGTTAGAACTTCATTCTCAACCTTAACAACTTCATTTCATAGCAAGCCGACTTTGATTAATTATTGTCGCTAGACTTCGCATTATGGCATAACTGCTTGTGTAATAACAAAATTGTGGTAGCCTCAAATTATTGAAAAGCAATTCATGTTCTGCTACTTCGTGAACGACAAATTTCAGTAAAATATAGAGTCACAAAATGTCTATTTTCATTAACGCATACATGAAAGCAATTAATTCATAGAAATTAAGTTAGTTGTAAACATTATCTCTTACAAACATCTTAACTAATAAACTTTTATCTAAAAATACATATTTTAATATAACCTAACGTGTTATTAAATATAACTTAAATCTATGTTAGTAGCATTTGAAAGCTTCTAATACTCTCAATTGAGATATTCCGCAAAGCTTATTAACAATTGTGACAAGGTAGGTTCTCAGTTTTTGGACTATTGCACATTGAACACCATACAGTATTAGCATTCATTTTGCTCAAGCTGTAACCTTGACCGACCGAAGTAACCAGAACGACGACTCTTCATAAAGGGCTGTGTAAAAAATTATGTTTGAAAAGGCGCTGCGCCGTAAGAACATTGCTCAAAGCAGAGAGACAAGGTTTGAAACAATAGCCGAAATATCTATCTATAATTATATAAAAAAACTGTAGCCATAACAAGATTTTGATTGCTCTTCATTTAAAAATATCTAGGAAAATGTACTTTATGTTCATTTATAAAACAGCTTTCGCCCACTTTAAAGCAACTGAAAACCATCAGGTATAATAACAGCTGCCAAAACAATTTCATATCCTTATCATCACGGAGATATAACATGAAAACGGCCAACAAATTACCGCAACGAATTATTCTAAGAAAAATCTTGTTCCAAGACGGCTGTCTGTTTCGCTCTATTATCCCAAGTTGAGATAAGCCTCTGCGAGGCAGACGCCGCACGTTACGAATGAACGAAAGCCGGCTGCAAACGGGGCCAGTCCACTCGCCAGATTGCTGCCCCATAACGCTTGTGATACTTGTGAATTAGTAACGAATACTTCTTTGTTGTTTAATAAATTGTTGAGTTGCTTACTCTGTGTTGAAATGTTTTGTTTTTCTACAGTTGTAGCTATTTTATTAAATGTTTTCAATAAGTAAACTACAACACTAAGTCGGTAACTTAGTTGTATTAAGACCATTTGTTCCTGTGTTTACACCACTTGTGCTCAAATACACTTATAAATCTTAAAATCTATATATCCACATACATAGGGGTAGGGTCATAGAGGGGACGGCAGAGGCGTGTTATATGCCCACATTTTGCCGTCTGTAATTTAGTACTAATTGTGTTAACCTATTGTCGTCAAGGGGGAACTTTGAATAGAAAAAGAAAGCTATTGCACGTACGGGTTGATTGTGGAGTGTAAGCAAAAGCCCAATCAAGTCAGGGACGCATACTGGAAAACTGGAACTGGCTGATGCCTGGAAGACCAAGGCTTCTAGTTCATTTAACTTATGTATTATAAGCGCTTAAGGAAAAAACGTCACAAAATTTAGTGACTCTTTTTTTAAAGACCACTACCGCATTAAGGTTGCCTTATTACGTTATTGATTTGAAATAATTGATGCACCGGACACCAAAGACAAGACACTAACAGTCCAGTCATGAATACAAAGACACCAAAATTTAAGTGACCTGTTCCATTTTTTAATATATAGTAAGAAACGCAAAATTTAAGATAATTTATGATAGCCAAAAATTGCGTTCAGACTATGTTAGGACTAGTATATCTGATCAAATTACAGTTCTAAACATCGTCATCGTCCTTAGGCCTCACTCACTATCAACAATAGTAATACACTAAAACTTGTATATAGTATTATATTACTTCACAATTTGGGGTACGTAAATTACAACAGTTTGACAAAGAAAGTCCAATCCGATTCCCAGTTGATTCCCGGATCTCAAACATCCGCAATGGGCCAAACTAATTATGTATATGTTGTTTAGGAAAACACTGGTATCTCTCAGTTTGCATATTAATATAATGGAGCATATTGATATTGTTTCGGTGTACGAGGGGAGCCCATAACTACACCACAATGCTATACACAAGTTTCTACATACGAACGGTAAATTAGTAAAGTCTATTTGCTCCTAATGTTTCCTTGTATAGTAGGTTTAATTAACGTTATCTTATGGGGCAGAGCTTGAGTTATTCCACTGTTCAGCGCTATGACAAAATGATCATGGCTCTTGTAATTACATGTGTATCTTCTTATTCGCATTTAATATGTGACAAATACCCATTCTGTAGAAGATCGAAATTATGAGGAACGAAAAATACGAAATATACATTTAGTCTTGTAATAGTTTCTAAATATAAGCAAAATTCTTAAAAACTTGAATCTCTTTAATTAAACCAATAAACTAGATTACTTAATTTTTAGTTCTTTGAAGATCGTAAAAACATCATGTACAGCAAGCTTTATAACTTGAGACTTGACAAATAGGCACTTGGCCGGTACATCAGGCGCCTCTCCATTGCTGCCGGTACACTCGTAATATTTTGTGTAGTATCTTTGAACGGGTCAGTGGTTATTGCTTCATACGAATGTGTTTTATAAAATACTTCTTTTAACTTGCATTGAAATGTATTGTTGATTTTTTTTTTATATTTTCAAAATCTTCAAGCCATTGCATAGAATAGAAAATAATCTTGATTGAAATTTGTTTGAGACATAGTTATTTAAAACCCTAGCCCCTTAACTAGTGAAAGATGCATTACAGAAGTTAAAGCATAATTAAAATAATTTGTAATTCAATATAAGGGTAAAAGTGAACATAAAAGTTGTATGTGTGCGTGCTTTCTGTACTTGTGTTCATTATAATATATGTACAATATCTTTAGAGGAGAGGTTGTTTTGGTCTTGCTTTTTATAAGATCTATATTATCTGTAAACACTATATATTATCTGTAAACATATCAACTTAGCTGTAAACAGGTAACTCGTGAGCACACATAAATGTAACTGTATAATGTTAGTCTATTCTTTAGTTTGTAAGTAAAAACCTAGATGGCGCTGACAAGATGACGTCACGTTTTAGATCTCGCTAGTACGGTTGCTCAGCGACTAGCATAAAGGCATCAAATTTTATTTCTTTAATTATATATTCCCACGGCTTAAAGGGTCCGAGTGAAATATACAATTAAGTGATTGCACCTGTGTTTCATTGAAATCGGTCGAACACATCCCTGCAGGGATAGGCACGTTCGGAACCTTTACAGTAACTCTTCTGCTAGTAAAGACGTTTCTTCTGCAACAAATATCAATGGTCCATATATTGCCTCATCGATAATGTGAATTTCAAACATGTGCAGAGCTTAATTTCCTAAGTAAAATTAGAATATAACATCTCTTTTCTGCAAGATGAATGCAAAAAAGAAAATGTTTAAACTAAAGAGATGAAATGGTGTCATTGGTACTAAAAATAATCATAATCCATCAAAATTATAAATCGCATGAACTTCTTCAGCGCCGACAAAAAGCTATCTTCTATAAGGCGAATGAAACTGCTAATGGTAGTGCGTTGTTCTTGACGTGCCACAAGAAATGTGTCAGCGTTTGTGTATCAGCACATTTCTACTGCCATTCATTACGTGCCTATAATTTTTTAAACTTTACTTGACTCGAGAGAGGGCTCTTATCTCCCGACTACTGCTAGTTTTAGGTACAGGTATCAGACACTGATTTCATCGAGATATTTTTTACACCAACCAATCCATCTGTCAATGAACTATCAATATTCTCAACCTTAAATAATAAAGTGCCCGGTTGACGGCAAAAGGCTTGGCATTAACTTTTTATTTGGGGGTTTTTAAACACCTTCGGTTACCCCTTCAGGGATTCAGGGTTGAGCGTATATATGTATCTCTTTCTGAAATAAAATAACTATTTAAGAGATTTTTTGCAAGTCCCATTACAGAATCAAAATGACGTCACACTATTTACTAATTCGATATTTAACTATTTCATGACTACAAACGGTTGCAGACGACAATTTTATGGCTCTGTATAAGTGGAGGTTGATAGCCGCAGACTGAGGGCGGAGGGTTGACAAATCGATCAGGAATGTTTAAGTTTGGATTGCGTTTAAGTGTTGATTGACCTCAATAAGATTTAATGTCGTGTAGCTCACTATTACTGATGAGTTTATTTTCAAGCTATATCAAAGCATTGATGTTTCTTAGAGGTTATGCTTAGGATCCGTTCGGTATTATATTACATATAGAAGGGGATCGGACTTTCCGACCCCGGGCAGTTCGAGTTATAGGTATGCCACAATGACTTACTTGAGCTATTGCTTATACTCCCCAATCTATCTGTAAACAATATCCTTTTTCCTGCCTTTCGAAACTCACTTTCCTGTAAATATATTAAAATTTTCTTATTTAATTCTTAAAAGTGCCCGGATGACGGAATTATATTATGTAAAATTAGGGCGGTAATTACGCTTGTACTTCGTGCGTGCTATAGAGGCGTGAGATTATATATATATATATATATATATATATATATATATATAAAATGTCTTTCGTTAGTCTCCCTAAAACTCAATAACGACAGGGCCGATGTGAATATTTTTTTTTTGTCGTGTCCAGTTTAATTTAGTTATCAAGGAGTTTGAAAATGCAATGCATAAAATAAAAACTACTTTCACGCGAGCGAATCGATGCTAGTCTGTGATAAAATCGTTTATATATTTTTTTTTCTTGATTCTTTGCCCTATAGACAGGCTCTGTGTGCTATGCCAGTAGGTTAAAGTGTTCAATTATTTTAATTTAAAATAGGGTGGTGGAAATATGTGTGTTGAGGATTTGATCTCGCGCACCTAAGCTTGGTTAGAGAGTCATATGGACGTAGATGGGCTTAATGATAAAGTAAATACGAAACGAACCCTGTATCACACATAAAAAAAAAAACTGAAATATTTCCAAAGTAATACAAAAATTACAAGCACACTACCCAACTAAAATATTTTGCAACCATTTTCCATTCAACTGCTGCCTGGAGACTCGTAACAAACATACCTAACGAGTAGTCTATGACGGCTGACACAAAACAATTTTCTAGAAGAGATATGCGATATATTGCTGTTACTCTCACGGGAAATATACGTCGACTAAAATATAAAAGATACTTTGCATTCAACGGTGTATTTAACTCTCTGCGCTATGGAGTAGATCGGTCATGGTTCCTACGTATAAAATACCAAGCTATACCCACTGGACGAAATTCTGAACGGGTCCGCTAAGTGACACCAGAAGGTACTCGTATATTATATATTCTAGGGTTAATCATAAGAGGACTGCTAGTTGTAAGTGCTTTATTAAAAAGTAAGTTATTACAAAGTTATATTTATGTACCCCGGAAACAGTTCTTTTTTTAGGGTGAATGTACCCTATTTTGTGTAAGTATACTTATCGTGATGATAACTTAGTAGTTACTTGGTGCAACCTAACAAGCAAATTGAATTCCGCATTTAATACAAGTTGGGATTAGTTAGGAGGAAAACCAATAGTGTTTACTTATTACAACGGACTCTGGCCTAAGACATCTTACTTTATTATATAAATTATTGAAATTAAAGATATTGTGTATAAAACATGACGCTTCGTTGTCGATCTGTGATGTGACTGTATGTCTACATACTTGATCATATGTGTGCGGATAACCAAAAATATGTATTTTTAAGATTATATTCTGAGCTCATCTTGCACATTTAAGACACATAGTTACATTTTATGACAATTTTATTATTCCCGATATATTACAACCCGATACGAAAAAAATGTATATCGGTACATTCTACAAAATTCATACAAAAAATAACATCCACACTTGTTCTTTAACAGCTTACATTATACACAAAAATAACGTCTCAATAAAAAAAAGTATACGTCCATAAAACGGATCTGTATGTTTTCAAGAAGTGTGCGCGTCGAGCGCCGACCACACGTTGCTTCAGGAATTCGGGACACCGTAAAAGTCCGGAAGTTAGCGGAATCCAAGCAATTTCGGCACTGAAGGAGGAATTTGTTGAAGTCAGCATAGCGAGCTCGTTTTATTGCTTATATATCCCGTTTGTCACAGGCTCAAAGAAAAGTGAGTGGTTCGCTGGTATTTTGTTGTGATCTGAAACCAATTACGTACCCTAACATCAGTCGCATGATCTTTAATCGCAGGCCCGATATTGCTATGTGCAGTCAGTATTTAAATAAAAAATGACAGTAAAATTTAAAAGAAACCTTGAGTTTAAAAAATAATCAAATAAAAAGAATTACTGGTTAGTGACCATGAAAGCTGAACAGGACGTGGGTTCGATTCTCACAAAGGACAAAAATTGTTTTCTTTGTGTCCGTTGATTAAATGTTTGTTAAGAATTATTCATAATGAGGGAGTAACTCTGTAAAAGAAAAAGAAAGTTCCTTACTAATGAATCTGTAAGGTAAAAAAAAGTCTTGTGCTGTTGTATTATTATAAAGAACAATTTTAGGACGGATAGTAAAATCTTTATCCTAAACTTAACTTCTATTACCATTAGTTGCCGATAACATGTACAGTATCTTATCTGGTCTGTATAGCAATGATTTGATTTATAATACAATTAAGAACTGTCTTCTAAGTTTAGTGTTTATTACATACTTTGGGAACAGTACTTTTTTTTTCTATATGATAGACATAATCTAGGTGTCGCGGCATAGGAATTTGAAAATGGATCATTGAATATTTTTTTTATGTTATAGGGGGACAGACGAATGGACGTCACCTGATGGTAAGTGACAACCGCCATCAATGGACACCTGCAACTCAAGAGTCGTAAGTGCACTGCCCGCGTTTGAGAGTGATGAGGAATGGGGGATAAAAAGATTGGAATGAAGAGAGGGGGCATGAGGAGATGGAAAAGAGAGAAGCAAGCGTGCTTCCCAACCGGTTTTCTGTGAGGCCGTGGTATCGCTAAGCATGGTTCTACCACTGTAAAGCGAGTATAATGTCTAGCTAATATTTGACACGAAGGTTTGCATAATTATATGGTTGCTAATCTTTCTGCCAAAAAGTGCTGACAGATGATTATGATGATTTACATAGTATATTGAAATTTGTTTTACGTTCGATAAGTTATATTTAGTAGAAATGTTAGATAATTACCTACTTTTAATTCTAAAGGAGGTCTAGGTTGCTAATTTATTTTAAATTGTTATTCGTAAAACTACAGCCGTCATGGTCACTGTACATAGAGTTAGGATCAGAGGTCTAGTCACGTCTTGGGTCTCAATGTTACTGAAAATTGAAACTGCCGACTGTGTTCTAGACATTTAATTCGAAAGCAAAAATGTACCAAGCAAGCTTTCAGCGAAACATCACTAAAAGATAGTAATGTACCTTCCGTCATGACATACGGAGCCGAAACGTGGACAGTTACGGTACGGCTGGTCCACAAGTTCAAAGTTGCTCAGCGTGCTATGGAAAGGGCTGTTCTCGGTGTTTCTTTTAGGGATCGCATCAGGAATGGGGTGATCTGGCAGACACCAGAGTAATCGACATAGCCCACCGGATCAGCCGGCTGCAGTGGCAGTGGGCTGGCCATATTAGCCGCAGAACCGACGACCGTTGGGGAAAACGAGTTCTTAAGTGGAGACCGCGTCTCGTTTTTACAAAAATGATTTTATAACTATTACAGGACTGCCCTAAACATTAGTTTTACTTTTCATATTTTAAATGTTTGTATGAATGTAAGTTTCTTTATTCTGTACAGTTTCTGAGAGTTGTGAGAATATTTGAATGATATAGAACATCGAATCATGTTTTACCCTTTATGAACATACTTATTAATAAGTATATATGTTATACGCGGATATACTTAGAACTGCACACTACTAGCACGCATACAGTGCGTGAGCACCGACGCCGTCCGCGGGCGGTGCCGGCCGCACGCACGAGCCTGTATTAACGAAATAGTGCTATTCGACTCAACAATTAACTTATTCTAACAGTTTTTTACAGTTGCAGGGCATAACGCTGAGACGTTGGCACTACATAGTAGCAGTATATAATCTTACTTTAATTTATTACACTATTACAATAAACAGAATACTAGTAATGTGTGACCCACATTGCTAGTATTCTTTAAAAAAAATATTGCATGACTTTTATTTATGTTCATGTATATTTTATCGAGATATTTTAATTTATTGTTTTATTCAATCATGTACCTAAGGTAATTATTTTATTTATTCAATCTTAGATTTTATATTAGTTTATATCAAATAGTTAATACATATAAAACATAATATACAATTATGTCTCGTGCTGCGTAAGGACAATACTGTTAGCAATAAGAAAAAATGTCTGGAAAAAAAATACTTGGATTCTTACGCGACCTTAATAACACTTTCTTGTTGTATTGTTGAGACAATCCGTCCATTTATAAGAAATAAGCGTTAACAATCAAGCTAAATTAAATTAATTACTACGACTAGTACTTAACAACAAAATATTAATAAAAAAAAGAAAACAACATAACTTGAAAATCTCAATCTATGCATATTGTAAAACAACATGCACTACATGTTCAGATCTTCAAATGAAGTTTTTATTTAGTAATTTTATTCAAAGTGTTTGATAAAGTACATTGACAGATAGTGACCAGCTTAGAAAAACCATCCTATAATGGCGAAGTGCCTAAAGAATCCCTGTGTATCCCCACTGTACTTTGTATATTTTTTTTTCCTCTAAAATAAAGTACTTAACTTAGAAATCCCAACACATAATTAAGCACACGACCTTGCTTATAAATAGTGATTTTATTTATTTCTATCATCCCTATAGAACAACTGCCTACAAGACTAAAAGAATTACTTACAATGTATCATAACAAGGTCACATTTAGATGAACATTTTTGTTTTCCACTCATTACAACCTTGAGTACAATTTAAACAAAATCTGTAAACAACTTTATAAAAAAGAAACGTTCTTTTAATTGTACAAATATTAGCCAACATTTGTCATTCGTAGAACATCAGTTGTTTAATTATCGTTTTATCTTCACGTAGTGATAAAAATGACCCAGTACTCGCTATCAGTACAATATCGTGATTACATTCTCACCGACGGCATTGAAACGCGTCGCCGCCATTTTAGAGTTTCGATTGGAAAAGATTTTATTGTTTATTTTTTTAAATTTTGACCGTACACATTCACATCCTTTTGTGACGAACTTTTTGGAATAATATCAATTTGAGTTTTGTGCCTGTGTTAAGAAACCTACACTTAAAAGTGATACATTTAAATTGATTTGACTTGTGAGTAGTTATATACACATATGTGGACCAAATATATATGTGGTTACATATAGGAAACCGTAAGTGAATATTGTGAATACTTTACCAATACTACTAATATTCCTATAATATATTTAATTGTATCACGTAATTTCTGAAACCTAGGCTATATTGAACAATGTTGAAAAAAGAAATTCGTATTGTACCTAATCTGTTTGACTCCTTTTTTCGTCAGTTTCAATAGATGATCTCATGATATTTTATGTACAAGCAGATAAAATTCTATCTTTACTATGTGTATTAGGTTTAAAATTGCGTAACCAGAATCATTTGTTGTGAGTTGTGAATTTTATGAATTGAATTAACTACCGACTTTATAAACGCAATAAGAGCTCTTGTAGTATGTTACGTAATTTATGTTTATTATGAGTGAGTAAGTTAGATATTCACCTGATAGTAAGAGACTATCGCTGTCAATGGAGACCTGCAAATCATCATCTACCATCCCATGTGTAGAAATAAAACTACCGATTGCAATTGTGTATCTATTTCAAGGCTACCCAGATTAAGTTGGTATCTACGTAGATCAGTATTTGGAAACTTAAGTCAACAATTTAATATCTCGTGTTAGAAGAATGATCGTCTTCATAACTCTTGGAAACTTAGAAAACTTTAAAACTCAGGATAATCTATCATCACTGCGTCAATTAATAATTGCCTACTGTTAACAATTATGCTTTTACTGGAGATCGCACGAAAAAGTATATATATCTAACCACTAAGTTGTTGGAGGACGTACCAGCCCTGATAGTGAGTCAGCTTTTTGGGCATCAAATTGGCTCTAAAACACAGTCTTGCTACACGACCCGATTCACACGAATAAACATTGTCAAAAAGTCTGTCCCGCAATAAACACAATACTACTCCAGCAAAGTTATAAGCAGTTTTTATTGTTGTTATTATAACAGAGCTAATAAAATACCCAAATTGTATCTACTAAATGAATTAAATATTTATATTTAATTTCCTCGAACTACTTTTAAAACATGGCTACGTAACCTGAACTACCGCGACACAGATAATCGTCTAAATTTTACTACCAAACTGATTTATATACTCACTCACATGCACACCAACACAGTACATACAAACAAATACACAGTAAACATTCAAAAATACATTAGATGTGAAACTCCTGTTTGTTATTAGCCGACTGCGTAAGAAGAGTATGCTTTATGAGAATTTTGAGAAATGTATTTAAGAATGTATATATAATCTTTTTCTGTCATGGGTTAGAGCCTAAGCACTTTAAAAAAAAACGTTATGCCAGGTGTAAAATCTAATAGTGGAGTCTTCTACGCACTCCCACTAGCAGAGATAGAGATCTACATTTGAATGTCTGACTACTGTAAACATACATTCCTAGTACAACCAGTTGTGTTCTTCATGGTGAGGCTGACAACACAGATTTATTCCCAGCACGAGAGTGGTTCCCTGTCAGTAAACCTGTCACTATCTACGTTTGAAAATAAATATATGCTAAATGAAATGGAAGTAAAGTATGTCAGCTGGTTGTCACTTTAAAATACAAACATAAACTCTCGCCTGTATCCCTGAACTTACACGCAAGCCTAGTGAAGCCTGTCGGGCACTTTTACGAATTAGATGGGAAAATTTGAAGTATATTGGAGTATACTAAGAAAGAACAATGAAATGCGGGATGCAAGGTTTTAGTCATATTGGTTCAATTAGTAATAACAAAATTAATCCCTCTCAATTTAAAGTGACCATGTTTAACATCGACATTGAATATGTAAATTATATTAATTTTATTGTTGTTACAATCATTCACCACTTAAATTAGATAGCATACATTGTAAAATAAATAAAAAAAAAAAACCAGTAATGGTTTCGCACTATCAGTCCTAATAGAAACGGCAAGAAAAGAAATGCATGCATGAATATTTTGGTATTATATACTGGGGATACTCAACAAACGTGCAATCTTTATTAATACTCAGAACAAAATGCATAATAACAACCTGTATACTTGTAATTCCCTTAAAAAAGTAAAGAACCTACTTCAATGCGTTGCTTTAACTATTACATAAACTCCGTTTACTTTCTTATATCCTCTAAATTTCCCAATTTAATAACCACTAGTGGGCGATTATAAGATATACTAACGAAATCTTTCGATTATCAAGATGTTTCGAGATGTCTCGATTATGACACATTATTAGTAATAGAATATAGTTAATCGTGAATAAGACAAAATAAAGCAAGGCACTATACCGCTTACAAACATATTTCTAAAAGGATATTGTATAAATCAGCATTTGTTTTATATATACATACATATCAATAGGAATGTATACATTATATGTATGTATAATGTATACATTCCGTTTATAATGAAAACCTCATCATATTAATGTTATTTTCTGTATATATTTTTTTCGGCGTCACAACAGTCTTTTAGAGGTTTTTTATAAATGTTCTTAAAATAACAAATACATTGTTATACTTGGTAATTGAATTCACAATAAATCTGAGATCAATCTAATTTTACCTAAAGGACTGGCAACATACTCACGACTCTTGAATTGCATCTGCAATTATATCAATTGCATCTACCAATCTACGTCATCTGCCAATTCGCCCTCTATCTTTAAAAAAAACCTTCCTTCTTAAAAGATTTAGTTATACGTAGTTAGGTATACGTACATATAACAACACAACAAAAAAATCTCTACAGAACAAAATAATATTATGTACTAATTTTCACCGAAAAGTTGTGAAAACGTTACGTCATTCGATTATAAAAATAAATTAGTTACTCATTTTAAAATCGATTATCAGTATTATTAGTTGTAAGTAATTCTATTATAACAATCATTGATAATCACCCGCCGCTAACTACCACTTCGGGAATATATGTAGGTGTGACTGTGTATTATACATTAAAGATGGTTCATTGTAGTTTTATCTCGCTATAGACATTATATACAAAAACCACTTTTAAAAAAAGTCCTAAAACAGTGAACTGCAGTTAAAAATGATAATGTCCCTATTTAGTTAAAAGTAGTAGTTATAGTAATTTAGTATTTAACAGAAAAAAATAAGCACAGGAGTATCTAATGTGCGGAATGCAACCGACAAAAGCGACATACGATAGGCATCGAAGTAAAAAAAGCGACTGGCTAGCGGCGCGTGCGCAAGTCCTCGGTTCTTTATACAAATGAGGTTGTATACAAATGAGTGTAATACAAAAAAAAAAATATAATGTTCGGGATGCAGGATTTCTAGTAACAGTATTAGTAGTAGTTCGGTATAAGGAAATATTTATGAGTGTGTGTCCTTTGTGTTTGTTTATATGCATGTATGTGTGTTAGTGTGTATATGCTTTAAATAATGCATAACCAGCGAGTGATTCCTTTGATAGAAGATAAGTTGTGTTTATTGATAAGATTATGAAATTATCTATTTAATATTATGAAACCATTTTCGTTTTGTGTGTAATTTAATTATATAACAACTATTTAAAAACATGTTGTTTTTGTCTGTTAACATTTTCGAGTATACGAATGTCCTAACTTCAAAATGACGGCGCCAAAAAGAAGGTGGAATGAATTCAAAAAGTAAAATAGTTTTTTTTTTTTTTTTTTTATACTATAGGGGGACAGACGAACAGACGGGTCACCTGATGGTAAGAGTTAAGTCTTATAGAAAATCTATTAGCCCACTGTTGGACATAGGCCTCACTCAATGTGCGCAATATCAGTCGCTTATATATTTTTTAATATTTATACTTGTTGAAGTTATTTACTTGATCTTTATGTATTTTCAATAAGTAATTTAAAAAAAAATGGTTATTTATTTCCAAAAAAAGAACTGGCGCCATATTGTTTGGTTTTTTCCTAAATAAGTTGTACTCATTGTCCCTCCGGACGATGCAGATGTCAGGATTCATTCAAAAAATTCGCGTAATTGCGTAGTAGTAATACAGAACTTGTTGTGGAACAAACAAACTCTTATAAATACATGGACCTTACAACATTACACGCCAGCCATAGCATTAAAAACTAATATTCGTTATTTTCTTAAAGTAATTAATACAAAGTCTGTAAACAAACATGGTACTTGTAAATTTAATATTCTGATACTCAAACATTCATACCTATACCTACAGATGCGTAGTTTTGTTTACGGAAGCCAAACTCGGTCTGGTATCGCATTCAATTATGCTGTAAGAGCCTGAACACACGATACGGTATAAGGCCATTTGATTGATGAAAATCTGACGTCATATATACCACTGACGTCACATATTCGTCTATCAGGGGGCCTTATAAGTAGTATTATAAAAGGTTTTTCTAGTTATAAAGAAAGATATTTATATTTATTTCACTAAATGGCCAATAGTTTTCATTACCTCACTATGGTCATATTGCTATTGTTGAACTGTCTTCATTATTTTAGTTGTAACATACATACGAATAATTTTTCCATCATAGGGAATATGACAAACATACAAATAACGAACGCAAACACCACAAGGAACTCGGGATAAGTGTTTGTTGATAACTTATTTTTTTTCCCTGTGTGGGAATCGAACAAATGACCTTTGGCTCAGCAATCAAGATAACCACGAGACGTATAAGCCAGACTACTAGGACAACAAAACGATTATTTGTTTATTTGCATTAAAACATTTAATTTTATACCGATGGCGATTCCAAGAAGATTGCAAAAGTTCGTCTATTGGTTCGGTGAGTAGTTGAACTTTAAAAAAAAAAAAAAAACTTTTGAACTGCCTGTGAGTCCAATGTTCTCTTGACTGTTAAATATTGGCCATAAGTTTGATTCCCTCCCAGAACAAATAATTGTGATATGAAATGTGTCGGTGAAAAATGTTTATATTAAATGTATATATTTAGAAATATATGAGAACTGTTGTCAGCAATTTTAATGCTTAGGATCAGACGGCTGTGTGAGACGTTAAAAAAGTCTTTAATTAAAAAGTAATCACTTATTTACAAATCGATATAGTGTTTTGATATCTTTTCTTTTCTTTATAAGCCTTTAAATAGAACAGATAAGTTAGGATTTGATTTCCTCTGATAACACGTAAATATGATAAATTCATTATCTTCACATTGTATGTTATCTATATTTACTTATTCACCGCGCCCGCAAGGCCTAGCCTCTAACAAGCCGAACCGAAGCATGTCGTGTGTAGAGGCTTTTATAATATAACCTAATTCTCATTAACCTTGTGACAGTTCAAAGGGTGGAATAGTGTTACCATTAAACAAATTGATGATTACAGTGTTACCTTATTGCCAGGCCGTAATGAAATGGTAATCGATCGATTTCTATGATGAAATACATGTTTATTGAGTATTGGCTATTGATTCGTTTAATGTGATAACTTGTATTTTTACTTGGTTGAAATACTTCTTGAATTGTGTACCGTTTTAAAGTAACTTTTTATACAGTAAATTTTGTCAAAATATATACAAACATATATTTCGGAGTTCTTCTGTACTCGTGATAACGAGTATGCAAGAGTATGCAAGAATTTCATGATGATTGATGATTGATTGAGTTAAGTAGCTAAAGCGTATTACGCTGGTGGCACCAATTTCTATTTGGCAAAATGTGAGTGTTTAATATACTCTGCCTACTCCTTTACATATAATACCTATATAATATTAATGATTATTGTACGTATGAATAACTATATTCTAAGCTATGTATGGCTTACAGCTAAACAACATGCTTAGATACATATATATTGGTTCAATAAAGGCATTTAGACAAAGCCTTTTTCATAGATTATAGATACAATTTTCTTAAGGGGTGGCATGTTATTGAAGTTATTATATAATATTAGATTCTACTTAGTTTTAATTTAAACAACCGGACTAACAACGCCGGTCAGGTCTCAAAGACCGATTTCTGATTATTAGAATCTGCTGAGTTGACAATGTGTTACGGAAATCTCTGTAAGAGTCGGGGTTAAAAACGTATTGTTTAATTTGACACCGTATGTACTGTACTTGGCATGACCAGTAGATTTATTCCTCGATAAAGGGCCACGGTCAGGCTCGAACTGCGGACTAGTTAGGCTTGTGGCCCCAAAATATATGTAGGTACATAGGTGTGAGTACAACCATATCTTGTTCGAACATGAAAACGTATCATTGCGATGTGACTTCAAAATATTCAAAATATCTTTAAATGAATTCTATGTAAAAAAAATGGGTTACAAAGCCGCTCTTTTATATGAGGTTGTATCAAACCTATAGGCACGTTTTACTGTTTTCATAAAACATCAATTTCATTTCTGCTGTTGAACATTTCAAAACACAACACTAATATGAAGGAAATATAATATAATAAATTTTTATTACGATAATTCAAACATTGATAGGGGAAGTAAAGAACCCCGAACTAATACTGGGGGCCAACGGGGGCCGGCACGTACGCACCAATCACGTGCCGACTACAAAATACGGGTATCTAATATGCATTTTATTGTTGACTGTACAAGGCGCGCAACGAAAACTGAAGCGACAACCTATGAAATTTTCTGTGTAGGGTCTGCATAAATATTTATAATTATTTATGGTATTGATTATTTTTGTATAGATATATGTATACTGGCCTGTGAGTCTAGTGGTTAGTTTAAACACGAATGCTGAGCTGTGTGTGTGTGACAAAAATTGTGTGATCCACAAATGCTTGTCAAGAGTTTTTCTTCTTTGTGTCTGTTGTTTGTATGTTTGTAATATGCCCTGGGACACAGGAATAATTGATGGTATTAAAAAAAAGTGATCGGTTTTGTATGAGAATATATTCTTTATAAATTATCGTCAAATCAAATCATTGAGGATTTTGATTTTGATTGACGACAAAACTTAAATCTTCTTTAGACTTCACAATCTTGTTTTTTTTTTATTGTAGACTCCCATGGAGTCGCTCCAAGTTAACCCTCATGGATCCATGGTATCCTTAATCAACAGCAATACCAACACAACTTGAGTGCTGTATACCTATGGCTGACATTCTGTAAAGCAGTTTCGAATCGAACATAAAACAGATATCTAGTATGTCCAAGCTTTACTGCTGAACATAACAATAAAAATGTAAAAAAAAACTTGAATTTTTTTTAAAAATACATAACATACAATACATTTTGACAATACGTTTTGACAATACGTATATACTTTCCTTATATATACAGTTTTATGCTTAGGTTTCAAAGTTTTTTTTGGAAAACATCTATTTTACACCACATTTGTACGTACAATATGTAAATAAATACAAGAGTGTAAGTTTAGACTCTTTAATAAAATATTTCACGTACAAACAAAAGTTGTTATGCGAACTATACACAACAAGTGGCGTAGCGTTCGTAGACCGAAACCGCGTAGTCGCATAGAGGCCTACGAGCGTGCAACTTTGATGAGAGTCGTAGAGGCCACATGCCACCGGCCCGGCTTATTTGTTCTTTCAACTTGGCCGCCTTGGCCGTACTTAGCGTAGTTTTGTTCTTGTGTCAAGAATATTTCGTTAGACAAAGACGGTCAGATGTGATACATGTGTGCTCCGTGGAGTCTGCCTTATATGAGCTGATCTTAATTTAGATTTTCGTGTTCTTTTAAGATGCCTTGGCCTTGTATTCAAGCCAAGTGTGAGTTTAATTTTTGGTTAGGCGGATAGTGTCTATTTAGAATCGGGATAGGAAATATTTATATCGCTTTTGGTTGTCAATAAAAAAAACCGACTACCATTATCTTCTTTTCCTTTTTTTTTATTGTCACTATCCCAAAATTGTATATCTTACCTCACCTTGGCATTGCGTAGAGATGTAGCTTCACTCTGTATTCTCTATCGCTTGTATCATGGGTAGTGTTCAGAGGATTTGTTTGGACTTATACCGACTGCAGGTTTCGCCGTCGTCCTAGCGACAAAATATCCATCCCCATCACCTGGATGATTGGCACTCCCCCACTGTGCGGTTATCCTGAAGCTTTTTGCCCCGCACAACCAGCCTATGGAACAAATTGTCGCCTGCAGTATTTCCGGACCGATACGACCTTCAAACATTCAAGAAAAGAGCGTACTTCTACCTAAAAGGCCGGCAACGCACTTGTGACCATTGTCCATGTCCATGGGCGGCGGTAGTCACTTACCATCAGATGACCAGTCTGCTCGTTGGTCCCCTATAGCATAAAAAAAAACTTACGTCACCCCACAATTAGGACAATTTAAATGATAACATGTTCAAATCCATCAAGGCCGTGACAAAGAAACATGACATACATACTTCCATATCTAGATATATACATACACTCGAAAAATATAACACGCTTGCGCATTCGGGTGAAAGGTCGTTTTTGTCCTTCCTCTGAGTTTGAAGATTTATATACCTTTAATGAAAATCCGTTAAGCCATTCAGTAGTGAAAAGGTAACAGACAGCCAGTTGAGGAGAGCTACTTTCACATTTATAATATTGTATTATAGACAGAAATATAATAATACTAGCTTTTATCCACGGCTTCGCTCGCATTGAATCCCTTAAATATAGATGGCGTTCAAATTTTTTGACAAACAATAATTTCTGCCAAAATATTTTTTATTTACCCTTCGTAAAAAGTTCTTTTTTTAAATAAAAAGTATCCTATGTCTATCCTAATACCTTTGAGAATATGTGCACAAAGTTTCATGATAATCGGCTGAGTAGTTTCGGTGTAAAAGCGTAACAAACAAACTTACATTCACATTTATAAAATTATAATTGGAGATAATCTAGATTAATTAGAAAAGTACATTATTGTAAGTTAGATCGATTATTTATCTAGGAACCTGTCACTTGTATCATAAACCGGAGGCCAAACCTTCCCTATTCTATTTCCCTCCCCTGACAACTGCCTTCTTTCCCTCCCCCACCTGGGGATTTCTTATCCCACATTCCGACTTTTAAGTTACAGTTGTCCATGGGCAGCGTAGTCACTTACCATCACGGACTCGTCTGCTCGGTTGCCATGTATGAAAAACAAAAAAAAAAAATGTAAACGTCAGTTATGGGATCCACCAATAATACGAGTTTGAAATTGGAATTTGTTCTACGGCCATAGATACATAGACGTTTGTTTGAAAATACCTGCCAGAACTAATGCTATAATACTGGGAGTTCACAATATTTTAAGTCCTGTATGTCTCAAAACATCACGTAAAAGACGTTATAACACGTATAGGGAGAATTTACGTCCAGGGACCGTATTCTAGAAATCGCATATCTAAATATAAGTATTGCTAAACTAATATTTAGATTATGTCGCTTTTAAACCTTTCTCTATACGCTCTGTTTATTTTGCTATCTCAAGTAGTAATTTTATTGCGGTTAGCTATTAACAAATCACGATTATTTGAAATACAGCGTACAAGAAGTCTATCAAAATATAAGGTACTGGTATAGGTTAAACAAAAACTAGAACGGCTAGTATACATAAAATCGATCGACTTTTAAAAAAACTACATAACCTTCAATGCACCTTTTCAATTCATTTGTGTGCTTCTTCAATTACTTTGAGCGACTTTTCAATTCCATTGTGCGTCTTTTCAATTACTTTGTGCTATACGTTGAATCGTAAAACGTGCAATTTAAAAACTTATTTGTAATTTCTCTGGTATCTCATGTGCAAATCCTGATTTGGTTACAATGTGGCCTTGGCAGAACCCTAGTCGTAAGTATTTAAATCTACAATAGGCTTGTACGACAATAGGCTATTATTTTATATTACGATAGTGCTAGCAAATTGTAATTGGTAAAATGTGGGTGCTTAATACATCTCTGCCTCCCCCCTAAGGGATGAAGGCGTGAGCGTATGTATGTATGAAATTGAAAGAATTAGGTATGAATTGAGACTTTAAGTAGTTTAGCAATTTTAACTTTCCTCCAACAAAAAACTTTTTTGTTCTTTTCACGGCCATGACTTACTGTTGCTCTTATCTTTATCACACGAGGAAACCTTAGAAGTTCTCCTTTGACTTATAGATTAGCGAGACGGATGGGCCGTGACGTGACGAGCGTGCAAAGACAAAGACGATTGCACAGACGATATTCTCGTAATTCCTTTTACTGATATCAGACAAAGTTATTTGATTTGAGATCAGCTAATCTGTGTATATTTGAAATTGTTTTGAAGGAGTATCATGATAGTGTAAAGAAAATAACTGAAAATTCACTTAATAAATAAATGTATATTGTCAGTTAAGATGATAGTGTTATTATATATAATCATTGTTATGAGTTGTTTATGGCTGATCGTACATAAGCATTTTCTAAACAATCTTTTAGAAGGTCACTTACAACAGGAATCCTATCGCCCCTTTTCTTTATTTGGACATAGGAGAGCCATGTTTAGGCACATAAGGACCGGCTTTGAGTTGCAGGTGTCCATGGAAACGAAAAGGAGTTACCATTATTTGACCCATCAGCTCGTTTGCTTCCTCTACCGTGAAACAAAATTGGGAAAAGCGTTAATATTTAAAATAGCTTTTGGTTGGTATTTTGTCATTGTAACACTATAGTACTATAAAAAAATGGCATTGATTAAAACCAGTAGAAAGAGAACTTACATACAATGAAATAACACTATAACATAAATAAATAAATAAAGCTTATTATTTACCTAAGTATCAAAATTAATTCGTCAATATATTTCGAAGACTTTTACACTACAAGCCGTGCTCCATGTTCGCCAATGTAAGTTAGATAAAAAGTATCGAGTATCGGTGTCAGTAACACAAGGGATGTGAATGCCAAATTTCTTTGTGATCGATTGCCTTCTATTGTCGGTATGTAGGGCGGAAAAACTTCACTACAACGTCACGACTTGGGGACGTCAATGTCAATAGCCTTGTACGTCAGAGGGATATAAAACGGAGACAAGAGAGGCCTGCGTTATATTAGACTGTTGACCGTCGGATTGATAACAAATTGTTATAAGACATAGTATAAAAAAGATACTAAACAGATATTAAAAATCACACCAGTATTTGTGTTTCAAGTAACATATTCATTAAAAGATTAGTGTTGATATCATTTCGTAGTCAAATAAAGCCATGAATTGTAAAATTTAAGATTTTTCTTCTATTTTTTAAAAAGGGCCAATGTAAAAGTTGTACATCTCATACTTTGATTTTTAGTCAGTCGGTTGAAGTATGAGTGCGCTAGAAGGAGTATGTACGTGTGTACGCTGCTTCTTTGTTACGTCCTGGACCTTTAACGTCTAGATTGATTTCGACAGGTGAGGTGTCGTTTGAATCGAGTTAATAGTGTGGGTGATATATGGCCTACGACTGCAAATCTTTTTTCTTTTAAAAAGACAACTCCCGCACTAGGATTAATTCCTGTGTCGCGGGGGACTTTACAAACATTCAAGCAACGGACACAAAGAACACCCAGACTCAGAACAACAATTTGAAGATTACACAAAGTGTTGTCCCGTGCGGGGATCGAACCCATAACACTCGGCGCGGCAGCGTAGTGGTGAGGTGACCACTTAAACCGCTACGCCATCCGTGCAGTTATAACATTATATAACGTGCAGTTAGCATTATAACAGTTGTTTTTTAGATAATAATCCAAAAAATAACATTAAGCTTTGAAGCATTGTTCTGCTCTTGTGTATAGAATCTTGTAATTTGAAATTGAAACACTGTTGAGTTTATTAATAAAAATAGTACTAAGAAGAAAAGGGGTTTCGAGGAACGTGTTCAGTTCCTCCACACTTTCTTTCCTTTTAAATATACTTCTAAATTTCCCATGTAATTCGCAAAATGTCTGGATGACGGCAATATTTCTTTCTCTTTGATAGAGGCGTGAGATTATAAATTGAGTCTCAACACTTCTTCTTATGCATACAAAGTCTGTAGTGTGTACTGGGCCATCCAATACAAAAATAAAATAATGATTTAGTTAAAAACACGTACAAACTCATTCAAATCTACAGAGGAAGAGAGACATTTTGTTGACAGATTTTCATAAGTTTGTCAAATTTTACGTTCAGAAATATTTATATATGTAAATACATTACAGTTTGAGTCCTTCTTTAACAAAAACTCGTTGGAATTAAAAAGAGGTACAAAGTATATTTTTACCTAATAATAAGTTTTTTAATAAAACAATTAATGTGTTCCTATTTCGTTTGCAGTGAACGCCGCAGAGTGAGGGGTGCGCGGGCGCGAAATCAGAGCGGGGATGCGCGCTCGCAGCGGGTAGCCGCCAGCGTGGCGGGTTACGGGCGGCACGCGGCGTACGCGGGCGGCGCGGCAGCGTATCACACGCGTGCGCCCGCCGTGCCACTCAATGCCAGTGAGTATACTTATTTACGGACCTAAGAAAAGGAGAAGGTTCTTTTTGTGGTACTGATTTTTAGAAATCTGTCTCCTCTTTTTTAACAGTCCAGGATTTAATTATAGGATCCCAGGGAAACCCTCAAATATTATAGACCCTAACAAGGTTTACTTTTGTTCTTTCTGAAGCTATTAAGATATTTTTGAATCTGCTGTGTTAATTTGAATGTAGGTACAACTCCTCAATGGTTAGGAGTTAGATAAAAATTGTTTAAATTTCTTACGTTACGAATGAGTCTTTGGTAAGCACGTATTTACGATAAAAAATAATTTCGCAATGCAATTGGAAAGGCGCATTGAAAGCGTTCATCTCATTTTGAAGTCAATTATATTAGCTGCCCGTCTCAACTTCCCACGGGTGGCACAACAGAATGTCAATCTGTTCATGTCTTATCAAAATATTGAGGATCTCCTCAACTGTCTTCTGTCTTACTCACTCAATCACTGACTGCACGTTATTAATATTGTAATGAGTTCGTAAATTTTTATCGCAGTCTTGATACCACCATCACAACAAAATTGATTGGATTCACATTTTTTTTTAAGAGGCACCAATGCAAAACGACTACCCTTGTCTGTAGTTCTTTTCCACATTGAAAACTTGAAGTAATAATTTATAGAAGTGTTTTTCTTTAGAGGAAGTTTATTAACGTTATCTTTAGTATAGCTATTATATGGACTAAGACAATGATGAGGGCTCCCCTTATCGTAAAGGGCAAAAAAGATCGATACCGAAGGAACCCTACCTGATTTTTAACCCTTCGTTAAAATGAGGGATCTCATAACAGAAAGTGTCTATATCTGTCTATCGTAACTCCAAAACGAATACACCGTGATGCGTTGTTTTGTTTGAATCCTTAGATCTTAAAATTAAGTAAATCTGCTAAGCAGATAAAAGATCGTCCGCTCTTCCATAATTATATGAGGGGTTTTCAAATCGTGGGTAAATTTTTAAATTTTTATTAGCTTCACTGAAATTAGTTTGCTTTTTGAAAGTCCATACTCATTAATTAAAAAAAATGTATCCTTAGGACGTTGTTCTAAATAACATCACATTTCTTACAGCTATATTTAAACAGAACAAGTCCTATTTATCTACTTTAAGTATAAACAGAAGATGTATACATACTTAGTATTAACAGAGCTGCTATGTGTCTTGGTCTTGATTTACATGCAAAAGCTCTTATACCATATTGTCTGAACTAAGCTAAGCATTATGTAGCTAGTGCATTGAAAGATACACATCATGTGATCTATCGGTCATGGCTTGCTATCTGGCAATACAGCCCATAAAGTTTTTTAACCTAAGAAAGATTTCGCGCTCATTTAAAATACTGAACGGAGCGAGATTCAGTAGACCGTTGAAATACGTAGTGGCGTATTTCAACGGTCTACTGAATCTCCTCCATTGGATTCGAAAACAAAATACTCTCTGCTGTCTAGTGAGAGAGAGTATTTTGTTTTCGAATGCATTTGGTTCTGCCGTCTGATTTTCTATGGAGTAGAGGCAATGCTATGAAAAAAAGGCGACAACGTGATCTGACTGTTATCTATCAGACAGTACATATATTGTCGTACAATGTTCGTATGACAACAACAGGCTTGTCACATAAGTGGTACTGAATTATAATAGGCAAAAAGTGGGAGATAGAGACGCCTCTGTCTGAGTGTATCTATGTAAGTGGTTTGTGTATTCAGGATTTGTATTTTGAATTCATTACCGATAGTAACTCATTTAAGGTTGCATACGGTTGGATTTGAGGAAAATTCCATTTCAACTTATTAAATAGGCGAATGACCTACCTACCGTAGTGTCTCAAAATTATAGTATAGTATTTTAAAACAAAGTATATAATATATATTGTTCAATTTTGCATAAAAACTAAGTAATATTTTTCATTGTGACCGACTTACTTTTGTAAAAAGTATTTTTGTTAACACTTTGATGAATTGCCAAAAGAAAGTTAAGAAAGTTTTTCTAATGTTGTAGTTCTATCTCTAAACTTGTTCCTTAAATTCGACTTCAAAAAGGAGGACAACCTCAATTCAACAGAATTTATATGGTTTGTGTGTTACACTATATTTTCTTTGATTTTAAAATGAGTTTTGACAATTATTTTATTATATTGAAGGGGTTATCACGAGAATCGTAAGTGTGCTGCCCGCCTTTGAAGGTGATGAGGGATGAGGGTATGCGGGGAGGGGAAAGAGAGAGAGATGAGGACATGGGAAAAGGGGCGGGAAACGAGAGAGGGGAGGAAGGGAGTTGGGCCTCCGGAAACCTAACTAATATCGGGGATATGCAATGCAAGTGTTGCTTCACAATCGGTTTTCTGTGAGGCCGTGGTATCGCACCTGTCGATCGGGCCCATTTTTACCTAACCATGGCTCTACCACGTATAAAATGAGTCACTTAATCATTCTCTTTTTGGTTATTTGTTATAATAGATTATAGGTTATTTATTGTAAATCTATAGTTCATGAGAATGTGGTGTTCATAAAAATTATTCACTTATTTATTTAAAGGTAAGTGTCATTAAAAAGTGAAAAGTATAGACAAAAAAGCAGTGTCTCGTTTAGCCCAAGTATATATATACCTACACAGTGATGTAGAAACTGAAAGTGACCGATTATTTGATACGTGTGCGAGTGTAAACGCAGCTTCATAATACGTTGCGTATTCAGTTCCCATGAGGACTCGCATTGTAGTATTGTGAGAGGAATGTACGTTATTGTGCTCGCTTTTGCGGCATTTCAAATTATCGCCGTGATGTATGGAAGCTATTCGTTTGCTTATTAATTATAATGGCTCGCTAGATATTGCGATGTTAGGTAGTGTTTGTTCAGGAAACTGGGACAATCGTTGAATAATTGTGTTGCCTTGAAACAATACGCACTAGGGAATATATAGGAATATATGTTAGAATGAAGAAGAAAGAACACTATTCGTTTATATTTGTGATTAATGTCACATTTGATTTGTGTTCTCAACGTCATCGAAACAAAAACAAAAACAATTAATTACAACAGTTTAATCGCCATGTGTTTTTTGGTGCAAAAGAATATCTTATCGATTAGAATGGATATTATACAGTTAACTAATATATGTTCTAGTCCAAATAACGGCCATAGGCTTGCCCTTATTAAATAGGTACATATAGGCGTGAGTATTGTATGTGTGTAAAGAATCAATCTCTCTTCTATAAAACCCCAAGGTTGACTGGCAGTGAATTTGTTCTTTAAAGCAATTTTATGAAAAGCTAAAATCGCAAGTGTCATTAATTGTTCCTGCTGCATGTAAAAACAAAAATATCTGAGTCATTTTTAACAGACTTCAAAAAGGAGGAGGTTTTATGTTCGACTGCATCTTTTTTTGTGTGTCAAGAGATTCTTCTGCCAATTGTCTGCCGATTTTTATTCTTTTTATATTAATAAAAGTATATTCTTGTGGTGGGTGGTCCCATTGCAACTAAAAAAGATTTGAGATTTGATCATACCACTGAAGTTACAAATAAGTTTTTGATTTGCACGCTCTACAGCTTTACTAATTACTACTACCTTAATGATCTACTTTTAAAAAAACCAACCATCGTTTATGAAAATCTATTTTTAGTGTAAGTAATTCTTTCATTTAAGTGTATAAAGTTTTGCTAACAATAAATGTTATTGACAGACCTGCTGGTCTAGTGGTTAATGACCCTGCCTTCTAAACCAAAAATTTGAGTAAATCACAATTAATTGTCCCGAGACGGGGTGTTTTTGTGTCCGTTGATTGAATGTTTATAAAGCCCCCGTCACACAATAATTGTTCCCAATGCGAGAGTTGTCTGCTTAATAACTAAAGATATTTAAAACGGCGCAAACAAACTAGTGACTGATCTTTTCCCATCTTTTATACATCATTCTGTCCTAGGTATCGTTTAGCTGGGACGTTTTAGCATAAATTTGCATCGAACCTGAGTCTCAGTGTAAATATTTTGTGATTAAATTGCTGCTAGCCAACTGGTGGGTTGCCCAAGTCAGATGAATTAATATGGAACACCTGTTCGTTCTGATAGGCTGGCTAGGCAGACGACGGTCACTCGCTCTCAACATCTTTCACCCAGAATTTATCTAAGACGGGCTTATTCCGTTTAGTTATAACTAGCAACGTATGAGTTCGTAATTGAATACATACCCATATATATGTATAGACTCAAGCCTATATACCCGAAATGGTATAATTGCTAGCACGTGGTAGAGCCATGCGTACTCGTAGACATGTCCTCACAGAAAACCGGTAGTGGAGCAACGCTGACTTTGCATTTCCCCATAATAAGTGAGTTTTCCGGAGGCTTAACACCACCTCTCGTCGTTCCTCTCCCCTCGCCCCCCTCTCTTTTTTCCCTTCCAGAATCCACCCATCCCTCATCACCTTCAAAGGCTGGCAGCGCACTTACGACTCTTGAAATGCAGAGGTCCATTACCGGTATGTTCGTCTGTCCCCATATAGTAAAAAAAAAAGGGGTGGTGTCGTGGGATACCAGATAGGAACGAAGTAATTTACAAAATTATTTTAACACCTTTATTTTATTTACAATGATTTATAACATTATATACTAATAATAATCACAGAAACAGCTATTTACATTATTAATAATAGCAAACTGCAATAATAATAACAGTCACCCCTCATCATACATAGACTCACGCTTTCATCATACAAAAAAGTCTCACGCTTTTATTTAACGTTACGGACGTTTTTTGCCGGGGAGGCCGGCTCCTTATGGCATAAGGAACTTCGTTGCAAAAATTGGAGGTTTAGAAACTTGTAAACGGCAATGATTATTTTGTACGTCTGTTTGGTATTTACTTCTATAACTCTAAGGGATATCGTGGGCTTTAGCTCGTGTATCCTAGAAGTCTTTAACTACCTCAACATATAATATACTATATACATTTTTGAAATAAATAATTTTAAATTGTTCAGATATATGATAACTCAGTAAGTACCTCTTACGATAACGCAATATTCAAACTTTTGTAAGATGAGGAATACATAGACTATAGTTTAATTAATTCTTATAATTTATATTAAAAAAAAAACAAGTCAAGTCATAATATAATATTTTGGTCATAGGACTGTGAATTTCTTTTATTCTTATGTCACTTCCACTCCCACGGTTAAGATTATTTAAACTATACCAAACATGTTTAAATCTATCAAGGTGATTAGGCGTGTCCAAAAACATAATACATATATATATATATCTACACAAATATATATATACACTCGAATAATATATCACTCCTCCTTGGTAGTCAGGTATAAAAACTGTTAAAATACAGACAGCAATTTATCACGTTATGAACGGGCTTCTCTGCCAACAAAAAATAAATATTGTTGAAAAGAAAACAACCACCGATAGTCTAGTTTAGGTTTCTTTACTTTGTCAATAATGTTTCAGTGTTTCTTACGTATCTTTGCACGCTTCTAGAGAATAGAATACACAATTAACTTCGGTGTTTTAGAGAAAAGCAAACATTATGTCATTGTATTTTAATTTAATAGTTTGAACGGAACATTTTAATTATTTACGTGGTAGAGACATGCTTAGGCACGAATGGGCCGGCTCGACCGCTGCGATACCACGACCTCATAGAACCGGTTGTGAATCAACACTTGCGTTGCATTTCTCCTAAATTAGTAAGGTTTCCGGAAGCCCAACTCCCCCTCTCCTTTTTCCATCTACTCATCCCCCTCTCTTTTCTCTCAACACATACTTTCATCCCTTAACACCCTCAAAGGTGGGCAACGCACTTACGATTCTCAAGTTGCAGGTGACTAAACAGTAGCGTAATGTTACTAGAGACTGCTTCTTTAAATAGGTTAGCATTTCGAAGCACAAAGCTTAACATACGGTTAGTTTAAAGATTAAATGACATAATTGAATTGAAAATCAGGTCCTAAATCACGAACAACCTTAACCCTTTATATAGTGAATTCATTTATATTCTAGCGATATTCAAATTGTGTTCATTGAAAATCGATTCATTCAAAAACGATTTTGAAGCAATGCTTTAGTTGTGATTCTTGAGTTGCGAGTGTCCATGGGCGGACTTAGCATCAGATCCCCCTATCAACGATCTCAGTCTTGTCATATCATAAAAAAACGCACCTACTACCGCGCACCTATCTACAAAAATACTTAACCATAAATCCCGAAATCTTTTTATAAGCTTCTTATCATTTCAACCGACCGTGAAAGTCTGAGAGCACCGATTTACTGACTAACAACATGTCACTACACCGCGTTTGTAAATTTCGACATTTAACTGACGTTAAAGCGGCGAAATTCAAAATTCAGCCACGATAAATTTTGCAATATGCATTCTGTGCTTACGTATATACAATGACATATATAATATGTCTATGTGTGGTTCGTTAAAGTTGGGAAAATGAACTTGAGACGGGAAATTTAAATTCATTCAGTTCAGAATTTACCATGACTGTTCCTGGTTTTTAAGCTATGATAGTTAGTATTGTTATGTTACAGGTTATTCATTAAATAATAATCAAGACGTCTTTATCGTTTTCAGTTGACAACTTTTAAATGAATTATTTGATGTTTTATATCGAATAATTGTTGTTTTTTACAACTCACCAGGAATTATTGACGTCTCGGGGTACTGTACAAACAACGGACACATAGAAGTCCCAAACTCGGAAAAACTAATGTTTGATCACACAATTTTTTGGAATCCAAACCACGACGTCTGGCTCAGCAGTAATTACTAGTAGTCATTACAGTAATATTTATATATTATGTTTAAAACAAAATATATGTTTATATTAAATGTGACCAAATAATTTCCTTTAAAGTCCTTATTCGTAAAAGAAATGTGACATATTGTTCATTGCATGCCGATCCGGACTTTATTTACCGGAAAGCGGCGATCAACTTTTTTATTTATAATAATTTGGGACGCAATGGAGGGAGAAATGGAACATTTTGTAAAATGGATGTAATTATCTAGACTTCAATTTATTTCAATCGAGGGGTAAACATCAGGAATTTGGATTAAATTTGGTAAATTTTTCACTAGAGAGAAAAGAATTGAAGATGAAAGCGTGTGGGGTGATGTCAAAAAAAGACGTTCTATTATTCTCTTCTGTGTTGTCCAATTTTTTTTTAATATGTTTCACGTTTTTATGAATAATTTTGTGCTGTTTTAAATTTAATTCTATTGTTTAAAGTTTTGCTTTGGAAGAGTTTAGATCCATGGTTATAGGAACTGTTCAGTAGATAGTATTTTAGTGGGAGTTTTACTTTTTACGCGACTTAATAATGAAGGAGGAAATAAGGTACGAGTATGTATGTATGTCCCTGATATCTTCGCATATTATTAGGAACCGATGTCTAAAAATTATATGTTATACGAGATAATTATATATTATAATATTTATATAAATATATATTTTGTTTTAATAAACAGATTGTACTAAGGGTTACTACAGTTTTAATTTGATTAAAATATTCAATGTCTAAGGATGGAAATTAAATGATAAATAATATAGCTATTCTATCATACTTAAAGTATGTCAAAAACATAGGTAATTATTATGTCCACAAAAGTACACCTAAAATATACGTTCGTGACACAATGTACTCTAATCCAACGATGATAAAACAAAATTTCACATATCATTGGTTGTGACTGCTTTAGTTTCGAAAGGACGTTAGTCAGGGGCGTCGAGCCGTAATAATTAAATTACTGTACGGTTATGCAACTAAGGCTGAGCCATGCAGATGTGGACTCTATATACTTTGCAAATTGTATTATTTCGTGTGCCGGGGACAAGATATGCGAGGCTCTAGTGCCAATTGACATGATGCGATGTACTTCCTTTATTTTTATAAATAGAAATGTGTTGGTCTATGGTTTGATTTATCATTTACTCTATTATCTTTAGTCTTTCTACTGTCAAAATCGCCTTTTTTATAGTAGATATTAAAAATGTTGTTTTTCATCGTCGAGTGTTTTTGTAATTCAGTACATTACTTAAATTCACATTTATGCCGAATTTAAATCTATACATACATGCATTCATACACTCTCGCCTGTATCCCTGTAGGCGTAAGCAGAGGCGCGTAACCAACGCGCATATTTTGCCGATTGTAATTCAGTCCTATTTATGTAATAGGTGTTAAACGAATTGCCTATGGTAGAAAAGTTGGTCTATGGACAGGAAAAGATAAATAGAAAGGGAAGGAAAGGCATTTTGGAAAGTATTGTTAATGCAGATCGATCGAGGTCGTGGGTTCGATTCCCACCCTGGACAAATATTTGTATGATGAGCACGATCATTTGTTCTGTGTCTGGGTGTAATTTATCTATGACATGCATGTATTTAGAAATTTTATTTAGTGGTAGAGCCATGCTTAGGCACGAATGGGCCGGCTCGACCGGTGCGATACCACGGCCTCACAGAAAACCGGTTGTGAAGTAACGCTTGCGTTGCATTTCCCCGAATTGAATGAGGTTTCCGGAGGCCTAATTCCCCCTCCTCCCTTTTCTCTCCCCTCATCTCCTTCTTCCTTTTTTCCATCTCCTCATCCCTCCTCTCTTCTTTCCGCTCCCTGCATCCCCCCATCCCTCATTACCCTCAAAGGCGGGCAGCGCACTTGCGACTCTTGAGTTGTAAGTGTCCATGGACGGCGGTGTCACTTACCATCAGGTGACCCGTCTGTTCGTCTGTCCCCCTATAGTATAAAAAAGAAAAAAAAAATGTAAGTATGTTTATCAGCAGTCTGGTTACCATAGTACAAGCTCTGCTTAGTTTGGGATCAGACGGCCGTGTGTGAGATGTGTGGAGTATTTATATATTTATTATTTATTTATTTAAGTCAGAGTCGCATGCCTATAACTCAAACTGCCCGGTGTCGGAAGTCCGAGCAATCCAACTGTCGAAGGTACACGCTTGTACCCCTGAAGGCAGAGGCCATACAATCAACATTTTTCATACCATAAGTAAATCCCACCTACGCAATAGAGAAAAGCCTATTGGCGTCTGCAAAAATAGTCAATCCTTCCCTGCTTGTAAAATTGAATTTAGCTGTGCCCTGTCCAGGTAGCCATATTAATAACAGAAAAAAATTTTGCTCGACTTTTTGCCACACAAATTGTGGTCAACATGCATCGTTACGCCTTATGTGTTCTGCATATAATATAGTTATTAATAATCTAGATATCTTGCTGCATCACTCCGGTTTTTGGAAGTGTGTTTATCTTAACCCTAGATCACTAACCTTATTTTTCGACGCTTAATACGAACCTTCCTGGTTATGACTACAGTATTTAATAAGGGGGGTTTAAAGGTGCTATTAATATTGTTAATATTTGTGAACATACCATTATATTGAGATCTAGACTAGGGTTATGATTGTGATGTACAACGCAACTTTATATAATTTGGCATACAGTGTTCAATTTTAGAAGGTACACTAATAATTTTATTTATATAATAATGCTATGTATATCTTGTTATAGTATATTTCCAGCTTAGTAACGGTAAAAAAATATCTAACTATAATGAACATCACATCGTTTGTATAATATTATACATTGTGTCCTGAAACTCAACGTCAAGCGTAAAGTACCAATTGTAGCAGTTCTGGTAAAAATAAAAATAAATCCACGTTACTTGGTTAAGTGATATTTAAATGGAATATTTTTAGAAAGTTGAAAATGAACACACTGTGGTTACAGATTTTCAAATATTTCAGTACTTTTCTTAAACGTGACCCTAAACAACTACACCATTTATTGCAGTCACAAATCCAATAATTAATATTGTGAGTTTAGTTCAGAAAAAGTTGTTTCAATAAGTCGTACTCAAAACGGTTTACAAGTTGACTTTGAAACCTTCTTTAAAAAAAAAGTGTTATACAACCCGAGGCTAGTTATTTTAATAAAATGCTCATTTATTTAAGATTTCAAAATGGTATACCAATTACTAATTATATTTCCATAAAAAATATTATCAAGATTATCAAACAATCAGAGCATTAAAAACTGGAACTCGACTGTATATGTTATTTACAGTGACTATTGTATAACACCACATTTCTTGAAATCTAGTTTGAACAGTTGTCAAATTAGACCAGTAGAGATGACTATAAGCATTAAATCTAGTAAAGTTAATTAATATACGACTGCTATTAAATAAATTCGTATATTCAATTACGTAAAAAGGACCAAATTAAAAATAGCAACTTTTAATTACTTTTCTGCCTACCCTTTCGAAGATGAGGCGTAAGTGTTATGTATGTATGTATGTATTATAAATGCGATTGGATGGAGGTTTGTCACTTAATCACTCCGGAACGGCTGAATGGACCTGGATGAAATTTGTAACAAATAGTCTGAAATGTACATAGGCTGTTTTATATCTTAGAAGAAAATGTCCAATTTTAAATTGATTAAAAATTTCAAAATGTAACCAGCCGGTTTATCATAAAACATATAAATATTTGGTTTTTCATTAAAACACCACTAAGATTTCAGAACCATGAGGTTCATGATAACCGTTTTAACCTCGTCGACAAGTCTACAACTTGGTTCGTAAGGCTTCCTTTGTTGTATAAGACATATTTTAAAGTCTAAAAAGAACTGCCAAGAGTTTCTCAACAACGAATGACGAATTTAAGATCCTTTTCTAGACTGCGCTATTTCCTTAAAGTATGATCACCAACAATGCGATCTTTTCGGATCAACTCATTCAACACAAGATCTAAGATTGGTTTCTAAAATAAATATTTTAGGTATATCTTTTTGCTTCAGTGGTTCATTTTAACAAAAAAACAAAATACGCAATATACTAGTCCTGAATTCGGTGTTCATATTCCATTAAATAAAAGTCGCTAATTTATAATTTAAAAACGGGCGAGTATTTATTTTAATACACCTCTACTAACCCGTTTAGGGATATAGTCGTGAGCGTATGTATAGATATGTATTTATATAGTAGTAAATAACATGTATATACGAGTATAGTTTAAAAACTTATAACCTGACTTTATCAAAAACGTAAGTGGGTCAAAATTATTGTAGGCAAGAAGTGGGCTTTTGAGACGACTTGGTTTACCCCTTCAGGGATATAAGCGAGAGGGTATGTAAGTATGTAATGTCGATGTAAGCTCAAATATCTGTATGTAATTAATTTGTACCTAAATCTTTGTGTGTACAAACACGGTAGTATGGTACTTAATTGTTAGATTTAGCACCTATTTTACATTGTCGAGTTGTAACATCATTACATCCCTGTAACCCAGGCAGACTTAGTCGCTTGGCGACCCCACCATGGTATTACCCATACTTAGAGAGGCACCCGCAGAGCACTTCGTGCCACGGTTTGGGTTAACACAAGACACAGCTAAGGCGATGTAATTAATATCAGCATTTTTTAAATAGTTAATAATTAAATCAAAAAATCATTTTGTTTCTCTTCAGTTGTAAAAAATGGAAGAAAAAAGTTGTAAAAAATTAATTTACCGTAAAACTTACCCTTAAAGTAGGCAGGTAATGTTATATAAGATAAAATTTTTACTGTTTCTTTTTAATTCTAAAAAAAAAACAACATTCTTAAATAAATGAAATGGAGACTAGAACTGAAATTACAGAACAGAACTGATATAGCATAGTAACTTAACCGGCTAATTATTAAATGTGAGAGTAATAAATTAATATAGTATTAACAAACCTTTACTATGGGAATACCGACAAAAAATTGTGGATAGCGCCATCTAATGTTTATTTTGTTGTTGTTACGGTCGACTACTGTTTTACCGACATTTCTCGACCGCGCATGCTTACACGTATTCGAGGCCATGGTCACACTACAATCATTGAAAATTACACACACATTGCTGGGACAGCTGTCTCCCTTGTCAAACGTGTCTGACGTTTGGCTTAGGTTTACTGTGTGATTTATGTGATAATTTCGTGTTGATGATAGTAAAAAGTTGCACATGTAAGTATCAATTTATATTATTATACATTTGTATTGATTCCGCCTATTCTTTGTTGTTTTAACATCACAATACATGAAATTACAGAAGTTGTATTATAACCTTAGATGCGAAGCTCAGTGCGCATGCGTACATTAAAAATGATGTTTTTTTATTAAAATTTATCATTTATCTATCGTACACATTTGCATATTAAAATGTTTATTAAGTAAATATGTATTCTAGCGACTATGGAAGAATACTTTTGATTCTTATTATGTGATCCGATATGGTCTAGTGGCTAGGATACCTGGCTCTCACCCAGGAGGCTCGGGTTCGATTCCCGGTATCGGAATTTTTGTAGTAGATTTATTATAATTATTTTTGTATTTCTTTTCAGATCCAAAATGAACGTAAAGGCGGCTTTTGCCATTGCAATGGTCTTTGTTGGATGTTGTTCCAATGTAGTATTTTTAGAAATGGTTGTGAAAGAAGATCCCGGCGCTGGTAATTTAGCGACGTTTCTACAGTTCTTGCTCATAGCTGTAATAGGATTTTTTACAGTCGGAAAATTTGGAACAGCAAAGAGAAACATTCCATTTAAACAATACCTGTTGTTAGTTGGATTTTTCTGGACAAGTAGTGTAGCAAATAACTATGCTTTTGACTTTAATATATCTATGCCTTTACATATGATATTTAGAGCAGGTTCTCTAATGGCAAACATGGCCATGGGTGTGTGGATATTGAAGAAGAGTTATCCGCCACTGAAGTACCTAGCTGTATTCATGATTTCAGCTGGGATTGCTATATGTACAATCGTATCAAGTGGAGAAGTCAAGGCTCCTAGAGAAACTCACGCAGACGCAGCCGAAGAGGAGAGATTAAAATTCATTGATTGGCTTTGGTGGTGCCTTGGAATAGCAATTTTAACTTTTGCGCTATTCGTCTCAGCAAGAATGGGTATATTCCAAGAATCATTATACTCCAAACATGGAAAGCATCCTTGGGAAGCATTGTATTACACTCATCTTCTTCCTTTAGTATTCTGGCTACCAACAACACCCAATTTAATCGGACACGTGAAAATCGCCACAGAAACTCCTCTAGTAGATTTCCTTGGTTTTACATTACCAAGACAAGTACTATTGCTTATATTATATGTTTTAACTCAAGGCATATGCATCAGTTCAGTGTATGTCCTAACAACTGAATGTGCTTCACTGATTGTAACTCTGACAGTCACTTTGAGGAAATTCGTATCTCTCCTTTTCTCGATAATGTACTTCAGAAATCCATTTACGCTCGGACATTGGTTTGGGACACTTCTGGTTTTCATTGGAACATTGATATTCACAGAAATATTACAGAAGACAGTGGCTTTCTTCTTGCCAGCGCAGAAGGATAAGAAAAAGACAAAATAATCTTGCCGTTAAGTCGTTTGACTAATATTAGTGATTGTTCGTCAAGAGGATTAACTTTTTGAAAAAAGTACAAAAAATAAGTGGAATTTTGTATGTTTGTTTGTTAGAATGTGATGGGTTGTTGTGTGTGTTTTTATATAACTTGTTTGTCGCGTTGAAAAGGGTTTGTTTAAAAAAAATGTTTTTCTGTAACATAGAAGTATATAGTCAAGGACAAGTTTGTGGATGTTATCTACAGATTTAATAAAAAAAAGAGTTTCTAATAATGTTTGTGGCAGTAGCGTTTTTAGTTTCATATTTTTTTAAGTATGTAGTAAACGACAATTTAAGACAAAGGAGTGATCTATCTGTTGAATATCTATTCGTTAAACTAAATTAAATAATCATTGAACTCGAAAACGTAATTCTGAATTGAGATTGTTACTCCAATGAACTAAAAATATATTTTTTTTATTAAATCTGTAACGACGTAAAGCAAATGATTTTGTCACAAATTATGTAAATTTTGCATTTTATTAAATACTTATCTAATCATTCAATATATTAATCAAAAATTTATTCTTCATGAAATCATTTGTCTTTATAGGTTTGATGCCCTATTTGATAAAGTATTACTTGTGATAGTGGCTAGTTCTTGTAAATAAATATGGTAGCATATTTAAGATATACCTAAGTGATCAAAATAGGATGCAATAATATATACTATATACATAATATATCAAAGAAGTGTTAGGCACGAAAACACAATACTCACTCAATCACTATTCAATTATTTATTATGTAAAGAATTATAAATTTACCGACGGATTTATGTATTAATACAGTGACTAGTCATAGTAGGTACACCATATTATTTTTATTTAAAACTAAATTTAAAAAAATACGACAAAAAGGAATGACTTGGCTGGTAAAACTTTTTCGTTCGGTTTTGTAGTGCTTACAATTGAACGTAATGTCTATTGTAAAAAAGTTAATAGTGCAAATTTACGATGTAGTAAGTACTACAGAGTAAATTGATTGATTTGACTTTCTTTAACAAGGTAACTATACATTAGTACTTATACAAAACGGACACGTGCACAAAATTTTTTAGTTTGATTTTGTTCCCGATTTTTAATTTGATTTTGTTCCTCCATTTTCCCATATATATAGATATATGTAGGTATAGACCTCACCAAATCATGAGCTGCTAACACATCCTTTAATTCTTTATTTTTCTAAGACAATTCCCGCAAGACTACTGTGTCGTAGATATTTTATTAGTAAAAAAACACCCATACATGAGACAACTGTGTGATTTATTCCGTCTGGGAACCGAACCCGCGTGCTCTGGCTCATTAGTCGGGATCACTAACCGCCGTACCTACAGGTCAGTCTTGTTGTAAAGGGAGGTATTAATAGATTAGCATTCGCTTATTTAACTGTATTATAAACCGACATTCGCATTATTATAACATCGTTGGTGGCTATAAAAGAGTTGTATGTAGTATGTATTTCTTATTTTTAGTACTAAACATCTTTAGAAAATGCCTTTTTAAATTGTCGTTTTTTATTACCAATTTTTTGTAATATCGGTGTATCAAGGTCATTTTATGTTAGAAACAACTAATGCTTAAATAACTTTAGTTTATAATAAATTGTATTTATTATTTTATACATATAAGACAAAGCGGTACAGAGTTATTAGATTAAAACGGAACATCTTTATATAGAATAATGGACGTATCATCATCACCTAATGATAGTAATTGGTATGCACATGTTTTAAGCTTGCAATAAATTTATTGTTTAATTTAATTGGCAATTGCCAATTTCAAATTGTAGAAATTCCGTTACATCATGTTTCAATGTTTATCTAATTAGCATGCTAATGATTCTCGTTTTTACCAAACTAAAAAAAAGGTGGAGGTCATTGTCATTTATTAAACAAATTATAAACGTACGTGTTGTGGACCGATATATGTGTTTCTATTAAATTGTGTCACCATTACAAAGATGGAAAGGGTTTAGGTGATAAATTGATAAATATTGCTATTAGGGTTGGTTGGTTATATGAATTTAAGTTGGCATAGTAAAACCGAAGCGTCAATCTACATTTTATTCGCAATAAAGCCATTAATTCAGTGTTTCTCTAAGATAATTTAGCAATCAGAAATAATACATAGTATGATTTTCTCCTGTAATAAATGTCTTTAGTGACCTGCCGTGAAACATCTCGTTTCGAGATATTATTAATTTATTAACTACGTTATGGATACTAATATAACTAATAACTTTATTCATTGTAATGTTGTGTCATCATTACAACTCAGTAATAAAATGGAAATCAGCCTTTTTTTTTAAGTTTCTTATCATTTTATGATAAACTGAGATACGGTATGACGTTAAGCGGAATATCAAAGTTGTTCGAGTGTCCGATTGATGCTGACAAATAACGAAATAGTAATAGATGAAACATTGATAGTTATTTAACGTTCGTTAGAAGCAATTCATGATAATTAAATAGTAATGATAGTGTATGTGTAGCTAATACTGTATGGTTCCTTGGGGGTTACTTCGCTTATAGTGTCTGACTAAATCTGTCTTAGTCGTGGCTCCCAATCATTTTCATTTCTTTCCATGCCACAATTAAGGTTTTAACAATGTTATTAATTGGACCTCTTTTTATTTGGCCTCATTTCGTCTTTTATTTTACGGGTTATATATATTTTTTTATTCAAATTGTAACCCGTCACTCCTCTATATTAACTATATGCGAAGATATCGCCTAACAAAAATATACAGAGTAATTTGTATTCTCCTTTTTAAATATTGAAACTGGTTTTCTTCATTAAAAATATTGATATGATATAAAGATTTATGTTTTGAAACAGAAATTTCCGGATAATATCTTACATTTCATCAACAGTCATCTCGTGAAAAAAAAAAAAAAAGATTTATAAGTGGGTAACGTTTATACATATAGATATATAAAATATGTTTCAAGATACATTTGTAAAAAATATCCTTTTCCATTTTGAAAATAAGGACTTTTCATAAAATAATAAACACTTTTGTTATATCATAGAAACGTAAAATATTGTACACTTTTCTGGTGTTGTATCTATAATATAGTATGATAAATAAAATAATGACAGGCATTACAATGCTCTATGCTTAATAAAAATAATCTAACAAAACAAAAGGCAACTAAAGTCAAAAGTATTTCTTTTGACTTTAGTTCTTAATCTTCAAGACGTTCAAGAATACATAATATTCAGTTTATAGGTAGTAATTCAAAATAACTTATCATTAATTCGGTAAATACTAAAAAGCCTCATGTTTATAGTACTAATTTTTCCTACTATTAATTTATTCTTGTTGATTTTATTGTTAATTATTTCTAACTTTATTGTTGTATGTATTGCGCTTGCTTGCAATTCCATTTAGTAGGCAGTTTAATTAATGTGAATGTTAATCTTAACATCAACTTACTGTCTACAAAAGCAGTTTATTTATTGATTTTGATGTTCAGTAAATAATAGAAATAAGACCGATGTTTATTGGATGTATTAGAAAATATAATAGAACTAGCGAAACCGAGAAAAGTTGTCCTGAAGTTGCAGTATAAATAAATAACCTAGATACCGACTGCAGCGCCATTTGCCGGGCTGATTTATGAATCTAAACCATCCATGGCGCCACCCAAACGCATACAAAAAATTCATTCAAATCGATCCAGCCGTTTAGGAGGAGTTCAGTGACGTACACACGTACAGTAGAATGATATATATAAAGATGTAGAAATGTAAAATGGAGAGTTAAATGTTATTATCTGCAGTAATGATATGGTATCTTGTTTTAGGAATGTTTCTATTTAGGAATACTGTATCATAGGAAATCAATATAATACTTCTTTGATTTATGAAGAAGTTGAGTATCTGTGTAATGTATAAGAAATAAAATTTTATAACATAACTATTACACAGTAATTGGTTAATAATTTAATAAAATGATAAAGAATTCTTTGAATTTATGGGTGAGTTTAACCGGTCACTTAATTTGCATATTTCATATGAATGACGGCTGTAATATTTATTATAATTAGATATAAGTATCAATAATGTAAATTAAATAACCATTTCTTTTTATAAATGTAGTATTGTTTCTAAAACCTAACAACCTTTCCCTTTTAGTATGTAGATATATATATTTGGGAAGCTTACGGCTTAAACAGTATTACATTGAAATATGTAGTAGCAGATGCCAATTACAAGCTTCCACATTTAAAATATGAATAGGTTTTATAACAGAATATAGCATTACAGTACAATAGAACTTATTTAATACATAGAAAGGTACACATTTTAGTTGCAAGTGTTCGTGGGCGTGTAGGCAGTTACAATCAAGTGACTCGTTTGTCCTCTACATATCGCGTTTTTTTATGAATAATGAAAGTTCTCGTATTTCATAAGGAGATGTAGTTAAATGTAACGAATTTAAAAGCAGTGAAGAAAATCTATGTCACATTTTATTAATATAAATAATACCTATTGTTGAACAAATATGGACCTACTTACTGTATAATTAGGAGCGCTTCAGAATGCGTACAAATTCTATAGAAAGAGATAAAACTAATTGGAGCGACTCTATCACCGGCTCTCTATGATAAGATTGGGTTCAAAGAACATGCCATATTGTTTTGTTTTATGATTTTCATTGCCTATCGTGATATCGTATGGTATTATCACTTTGTTAGTACAACACTACACCTTGGTATTCCGTCTATGTCACGTTTATTACGTCATTCATCTCAATAAAAGTCTGGTCATTATTAATCTTGAGATCATTTAAACTAATTTGTATGCGGTTTTGTTATAATGACACATCTGTCTAGGACGAAAAATAAAACTGAAATTGCCTTAAAAATTCGTTGAAGTTATTTTGATTACCTACGTAAAAATCTCAGATATTATTAAACTTAAACATAGGTATGTTGTAAAAATCTAAATACTTAATAATGGTATAATTAGGAGTACCTACATAGGTTCCCTTGCTAGGTTCTTCTTATTTTGAGTTCCATATCTTAGAAGTCTTATGACTCGTTTTTTCAATGCTGAATCTTGTTTTTTTTTGATTTATTAATAGTATAACATAACAGCAGTATAATACAAATCATTTCTATGATTAGATATGTATATAAAATATTTTTATTAGCTTTCACAAATTATAAAAGCAATTATCAATACATACTATTTTGTAAATAATATATATATATATATATATACATATATATATATATATATATAATAAATTTGACAGCATCGACGTGATTGATATATATATGGTAAGCAACCATACATATATCTGTGTGTTTGTAATATTGCAAAGAATCTCTGAAAAAAAAAGAAGTAAAAACTTGGAAGCTGCCAACTCTCCAAAACAAAAGAAAAATTTATGTTGAGTAATTGTTCGCTGGCAATTTTCAAGTAAAGAAAATAGATTTACACATGTAACAATTGAGATGAAAGAACTTCGAAATAGTAGCTGCAAACTATGTGAGATTATGTTCTTCAAGGTTACTGACCTTGTCGTATTACAAGGCTAACGTTTTTGTTTGACCAGCAAAATAAGCTCTACGGGATCAAGCTAAAAAAGGACTGTCTAGCTATAGTGACTAGATTATCGGTCGATTTAGAATCCCCAGTGCGCAGTCGTTCTCAATAACCTTGTAACGCAATAGCCTAAATACGCACCTGTATGGTTTTCTTCAACCAGTCCACAAAAATGTTTTTTGAAACGGTTTTTAAGACTAATACTATAATAACGAGTAAGAATATATATAAACTAATAAAAATAATATACATCTTACACACGACTTTCTGATCCCAAACTAGCCACCAAACAACGAGAATTGGTAATCAGGGAACTCATAAACATACTCCCCTTTATTTCTACATAAGTTGATTTATAAGGCGCCAGGCCTGTTGGTCTAGTGGTTAGTGACCCTGACTGCTGAACCGGAGGTCATGGGTTCAAATCCCACACGGGACAGAAATTTGTGTTCCAAAATAGTTGTTTCAAGGCTGGGTGTCCTTTGAGCCCGTTGATTGAAAGTTCGTAAAGCCCCTAGCGACACTGGAATTATTTCTAATGCGGGTTGTCAGTAAAAAAAAGAAAAAAAAAACGGGCAGTCTTTGGGGACTGCCGATAGAAGTGCAAACTAAGTGGTTGTATACATATACCTCATGGGAAGCGTGCAGTGACGATGACGCAAGTTTCACGCTTTTTGTTCATCCAAAAAGTACATATATGTACACAGTATACATATAGCTCATGAGAAGCGTGCAGTGACGATGACGCGAGATTCACGCTTTTTGTTCATCCAAAAAGTACGTATATGTACACAGTATACATATAGCTCATGAGAAGCGTGCAGTGACGATGACGCGAGATTCACGCTTTTTGTTCATCCAAAAAGTACATATATGTACACAGTATACATATAGCTCATGAGAAGCGTGCAGTGACGATGACGCGAGTTTCACGCTTTTTGTTCAACCAAAAAGTACATATATGTACACAGTATACATATAGCTCATGGGAAGCGTGCAATGACGATGACGCAAGTTTCACGCTTTTTGTTCATCCAAAAAGTACATATGTATATGTACACAGTATATATATAGCTCATGGGAAGCGTGCAGTGACGATGACGCAAGTTTCACGCTTTTTGTTCATCCAAAAAGTACATATATGTACACAGTATACATATACCTTATGGGACGCGTGCAGTGACGATGATGCAAGTTTCACGCTTTTTGTTCATCCTAAAAGTACATATATGTACACAGTATACATATAGCTCATGGGAAGCGTGCAGTGACGATGACGCAAGTTTCACGCTTTTTGTTCATCCAAAAAGTACATATATGTACACAGTATACATATAGCTCATGAGAAGCGTGCAGTGACGATGACGCGAGATTCACGCTTTTTGTTCATCCAAAAAGTACGTATATGTACACAGTATACATATAGCTCATGAGAAGCGTGCAGTGACGATGACGCGAGATTCACGCTTTTTGTTCATCCAAAAAGTACATATATGTACACAGTATACATATAGCTCATGAGAAGCGTGCAGTGACGATGACGCGAGTTTCACGCTTTTTGTTCAACCAAAAAGTACATATATGTACACAGTATACATATAGCTCATGGGACGCGTGCAGTGACGATGACGCAAGTTTCACGCTTTTTGTTCATCCAAAAAGTACATATATGTACACAGTATATATATAGCTCATGGGAAGCGTGCAGTGACGATGACGCAAGTTTCACGCTTTTTGTTCATCCAAAAAGTACATATATGTACACAGTATACATATACCTTATGGGACGCGTGCAGTGACGATGATGCAAGTTTCACGCTTTTTGTTCATCCAAAAAGTACATATATGTACACAGTATACATATAGCTCATGGGAAGCGTGCAGTGACGATGACGCAAGTTTCACGCTTTTTGTTCATCCAAAAAGTACATATATGTACACAGTATACATATAGCTCATGGGAAGCGTGCAGTGACGATGATGCAAGTTTCACGCTTTTTGTTCATCCAAAAAGTACATATATGTACACAGTATACATATAGCTCATGGGAAGCGTGCAGTGACGATGACGCAAGTTTCACGCTTTTTGTTCATCCAAAAAGTACATATATGTACACAGTATACATATAGCTCATGGGAAGCGTGCAGTGACGATGACGCAAGTTTCACGCTTTTTGTTCATCCAAAAAGTACATATATGTACACAGTATACATATAGCTCATGGGAAGCGTGCAGTGACGATGACGCAAGTTTCACGCTTTTTGTTCATCCAAAAAGTACATATACATATGTACACAGTATACACATAGCTCATGGGAAGCGTGCAGTGACGATGACGCAAGTTTCACGCTTTTTGTTCATCCAAAAAGTACATATATGTACACAGTATACATATACCTTATGGGACGCGTGCAGTGACGATGACGCAAGTTTCACGCTTTTTGTTCATCCAAAAAGTACATATATGTACACAGTATACATATACCTCATGGGACGCGTGCAGTGACGATGACGCAAGTTTCACGCTTTTTGTTCATCCAAAAAGTACATATATGTATGTACACAGTATACATATAGCTCATGGGAAGCGTGCAGTGACGATGACGCAAGTTTCACGCTTTTTGTTCATCCATAAAGTACATATATGTACACAGTATACATATAGCTCATGGGAAGCGTGCAGTGACGATGACGCAAGTTTCACGCTATTTGTTCATCCATAAAGTACATATATGTACACAGTATACATATAGCTCATGGGAAGCGTGCAGTGACGATGACGCAAGTTTCACGCTTTTTGTTCACCCAAAAAGTACATATATGTACACAGTATACATATAGCTCATGGGACGCGTGCAGTGACGATGACGCAAGTTTCACGCTTTTTGTTCATCCAAAAAGTACATATATGTACACAGTATACATATAGCTCATGGGAAGCGTCCGGTGACGATGACGCGAGTTCCATGATTTTTGTTTATCCAAACAGTGCTCAACGCGCCTAAAGAAGTTTTCACTTAAAAATACTATCCGTCTACCCCTTCAGGGATACAAGCGTGGTGGTATGTATGTTAAATTTAAATACATACTTATTGTACATGTGCGATAAAATGATTATGCTCATCGCAATATAATTTGTCCTGCTTAACAGTCAGTAGTAACAGAAAAAATAACCAAACATTTAAAAAACTAACCGGTTTGGTTTGTAAAACATAATTAACATATAAACTTTACTGCTTAAATTGTAAGTATTAGTCACAACCCATGCATACATGCAATACCCACGCAAATTTAATTTGGGTCTGGATAATAACATACTTTAAATGAAAGACGATAAAGTTTCAATTATTACGCTCTAATTAATGTCACTTAAGATGTTTTTCGTTTAATCAATACTACTATGTTATGTCAGAATTATATAATATTGGTTTTTGACCTCGGATCCGTCTGCGTAATACTCGGTGCATAAAATCCTCGCCTTGAATATGAGATGACTCATGTCAGTAGTGTAGTGAGCTGGGACTCGAACACGTAACCACTAAGCTTAACACCGATATGTTTAATACTACTACATTCTACAAAACTGTATTATGTTAAAAATCTTGTAGTTTTTGTTCTCGGTAGAAAATATTTAGGTTTGTGCTGCTTTTTGTTTCTAAAATATATTATTATACCAGTACGGTGGCAAATAAGTTCTTTAAGCTACTTTACTTTCTTCTTATTGAGTAAATAAAGTAATTATAGTAATCCTTAAAGTAAACTTAATAAGGACAAAACTATCTTTATGTGGAGAGCCACGCTTTGGGACGTATGGGCCGACTCAACCGACTCAAGTACGACCACGGCCTCACAGAAAACCGGTTGTGAAGCAATTCCGTAGATCCAATTTCAGTCTCCGCATTCCCCGCCACTTTCACTCAATTTCAAAGGCGGGCTACACACTTGCGGCTCTTGAATTGTAGGTGTCTATGGGTGATAACTCACGTACCATCAGGTGACCTGTCTGTTGTGATAAAGTATCTCCATGTATCCAACATTCATTTGTAATTATTCATATTATTTAATGACACGAATACAGAGACTCGCACAAATTCTAAATTTAAATTATTTTTACGGTTCAGCTATATTTATCTTTTATTAAACCATGGTTCAAAGTAGACTTTCATTTTAGTCCAGCCAGCGTTCGTTATTACCTTTTAAGTCTAGGCTTAGGTCTTACCAATATTACGCACGTAAACAGCATCACAAATATGCTTGACCCTTCTATAAAAAAAAAAAATAGGAATTCTGCCGAAATAAAAGCAAAGAATGTCACCCACGTTATCCGTTAGCCACGATTGGGTGCGAAATTAGCGAGCACTAGACCAAAAGCTTGGCTAGCGAATTTCCTACATCCTATACGCCCTACCAACTTAAGATAACAATTCTTACCACATAAAATTAAGCAAAAATAGATCTTATGTATTCTGTACAAGGACCAAAAAGAGTACAGGCATGTTGAACTAAAATTTGCTGTCGCTAAAGCGAACGGCGGTGGAATTTCAACAAGTTGGACGATTGCTTCAAAATACATTATTATGTATGCGCTTATCTGAGTCTTTATTACAATAAGAATAAGGTTGGATTTAGTATGTGAAAGAAATCATATGTAGCGGTTGTTTGGAAGGTACTGCCCCGCTGCCAGTGCAGACATTCTTGACGAATGCTGCCAAAACCGGCCAGTTTTCACCTCGTTCACGGAGCAGTTTATTGTTTTATTTGCGCTTTAGTTTTGAACTGGATTTTCAGGCAGTTTAGCTTTGTGGGGACATTGTGCAAAATGAATAGAACGTATATTTTAGATTGCTTGCTTGTTACTGCCGGGGTTATTCGTTTGTGTTTGTTGCTTTATTTCATTTTTCATAACCTGAAAGATATTCAGTCGCGCCGAATGCAAAATTGGGTCAGACCTAACTCAAATGTCTTTAGCCTCCGATGTATCATCTAGCAGTAACTAAATACTACTTACATTATAGACTAAATTTATTTATATGAAGAAAACTTCTAAACTATATAGATTATCGTTTAAACATATCTTAATGGTGGCATCAAGGAGGATTGTAATAAATCAATAATAACAACACACTTGACGAAACATTTAACAAATCAGTGACATCTGTCAATCATAGTGATTGGTGCTCATCATCGTAAAAGATAAGGCTCAGAACACCTACACAGTAGGCTCATGCTGACTTGCTTTAAAATGTACAACGCACATCGTTAGTTATTTTGGTCACCGTACTAACGATTTTGATCAGTTATATAAATGATCAAAATCGTGAGTACGGTGATCTATAGAACCTATATACATATGGACATATACCTATATACATATACATACATATGTATATAGGTTCTATAGATCACTAACTAATCCCGCGAGGCGGTTAGATGACAGATACAAATACATTAAATTTTATAGCAAAAAACCTATTAATTAATATTTTAATAAATGTAAAATTTCAAAATGAAAACTTTTAATTATGTACTCTTATTAAATAACGGATTGAAATGGTTTAACATTTATATTACATTGGTAACCGATATGACCAATTTATTACCGTTTTATGTAAATAATCACAAGATAAATTAAAAACAGTGTATTACTACACAGAGTAAAACGATGCCCTATTAATTTGAGCATATAATATACCTAAATTCACACACTTACGTAAGGTCTATTCCCATCATCCGGGCACTGACACCCGGCACACAAAAATTTGGAGTATGTTGACATGAAAGAGAAAATGGGGGATAAAATAGCTAATAAGATAGCTCAAGCAATCAGGGCTGTATGTCTTTGCCTCGAACTGGCGGGTGCCGAGAAGTCCGAGTCCTCTTACTCTATTTATTTGTAACATATGTATGTTCGAAAGGTTTATCTGAAAATTATATATATGTTTAAGTATATACTTGTACCTATGATAATTTATATAACATAACATAACATTATTCAGGACCACTAGAACACTGACATGACAGTCGTACGTCGAAAAGAAATACAATTTGTTTCAACGTGACTTTGTTTGTACCACGATAAGTTCTGAATGTTTGTACAGATTTGGATGAATATATCGTTTGAATACCTACTTATATCGTCTTAAGGGACACTGGTTTTAAATTGGTGTATATATATTATGGTGCAAAATTAGTTTTATCCGAATGGGTACTTATTAATTTTAATTCCGGCAACGCACTTGTGGCTCTTGAGTCCATGGGCAGCGGTAGTCACCTACCGTCAGGTGACCCGTCTGCTCGTTTGCTCCCTATCACATAAAAAAAATGTTATTTATTATATTTTTTTTTTGGAACTCCTTAATTTTTGCCTATGGTTATGGTAAAGGCCACATCTATCTGTATATATACAGTCAAACATTGCCTGGATGACGGCAACAGGCGTGCACCCTAATACGTAAGATTTACTAAATTATGCGACCATAATTTAGTATAGCATACATTGCATAAAGTATTATATAGCATAAAGTATAATGTGGTAGAGGGCACAATGGGCCGGCTCGACCGGTTCGATACCACGGCCTCACAGAAAACCGGTTGTGAAGTAACGCTTGCGTTGCATTTCCCCGAAATGAGTGAGTTTTTCGGAGGCCCAACTCCCCCCCCTTTTTCCTCCTCCTCTTTCCAATCCCCTCATCCTTCGTATCCTTCAAAAGCAGGTGTCCATGGACGGTTGACACTTACCATCAGTGACCCGTCTGTTCGTCTGTCCCCCTGTATAAATAAAAAACAAAGGTACCTCATAGCTCGGCTATAGACTAATAATAAAATCTATCAAGAAACTAATCATGGGATCGTTCTATCGGTAGTGCGAACAAAAACTTGTTGCGTAAACAGTGGGCCGAAGTAAAGAAATATTCAACCAACAATATAACAGTTATTCGACCAACAATTTCAAATTTATTAAGTCAAAGTTAAAGCATTTGTTTCAAATAGGCCTAAGAGGCACTTATGAAAGTCAACATTTACATTTAAATATAGTTAGTTAGCTAGTTGCCCATTCCTAAATATCGTTTCGTATGAAGAAGAATGGGCAAGAATCTTCACCCTTACACTTTTAAAATGTTTTGTTTACATACAATATAATTAAAATTATGTGTGAAAACGATGCAACCAGAACAATATCACTATCCCCAAATAGGTAAAAAGAATTAAAGCGAAGCAATGATAGATAAATTAATTTTATGATAGATACATGGTGCTCACACATTAACAAACATAGTAAAAGCAGTATACGATTTACATAGATATAAAGAATAATAACAAGTAATAAGTCAGTATGTGAGATAAAATAATCGTGTAAAACAATGTTACAAAAATATAATTCCTTATACAATACAATTAGCAACCAGTTTGATTTTATCTAGACTCTTAATTGTCCTATGGAGCAGGACCAGCATGTTTCCAAGCGTTCTTATCTTGAATATAATCCTATAATTTGTAAGAAGATTGTGATATTCACCCAACTATATAACAATTATTTTATGGATTAGATTTTTCTGTTGAAAACGGTCTCATTAAAACTCTAATTTAAGAACTGAACTGATACAACCAGTTAAATTCCTTTGCTTTGACTTGGCCTTTACTTTGAAGTGAAAGTTTAGAACCCTTGTACGAAAACCAATTAACGTAAGTCTTACCTTACAATTTGTCCAGCAGTTAACAAACGGGTGACTATATTACGGAACGGGATGCGACTGATTGTACCACAGTAAGATTTAGACGTCAATAAATTTAGTCCACCGCTGGGCAAGATTAATGTATGTCTAGAGAGAATTCCACACCTCCGCTTAGTGTTAGCATTGTTTGAATATTTGCATGCTATTGTTATTTCAACGTTTTGCATACGGTCCTATGTTTATTACATCGGTGTTTATGATATTAGAGGGTTTAGAGAATTGCAGTTTTATGTTTGTACATTTCTAAGTCAATTCGAAGTTTTTGTTACACTTTTGTAGGTCTATGGTTACTTTTCTTAATTTGCTTCTATTACTCGACTGCGCAAGAAATAGGGTTATGTTTCTCGAGTTTAAGTATTGATGGATTATATTACTTGTTGTTCGCCATAGGATTTACGTATTTAAACAGACAACTAGCTTCACGAATGTTCCCGGAGGCTTCCTTCTTATCGTATTCCCGGGCCCCTTGAAATAGACCCATTTGTGACGGGTACCCCGTGTGATTTTATACGGTTCGATTCCGACATATGAGGTGATGACCCGTGGGGTCTCCACACGAAAAAAAAAAGAAAAAGAGCTTCACGAATGACTTAGTGTGACTGACTCCCATTTCTGACAATTCAAATATCCTATTAATTAATTGATTTAATTTAGAATAACATACATAAACAAACATAAACTTGGTTTTATAATGTATCTTAATTGTGGGAGTGACATTGCAAGGTAACGTCAGCAAAGGACATAGAAAGAAAGTTAATGCAGTCGCGCTTTTTATTTTCCTTAATAATTTTACTTGCTTATACATATATTACAACGCAATTCAACTCCAAAATTTAAAATTTGACTTTTTAATAATCTTAGTTCATTTAATCAAGTTAAATACATTAAGTATTTCTTCTTACATAAGAAAAGATTAAGTTGTATGTAACATATCCAAAATCACGTTTTTTAATCGACTTCAAACAATTAGAAGGTTATATGTTCGACTATATGTATTTTATATCTTAGTTAATTGTCAACCAATTTTAAAAATATTTGTTTTGTTTTTAAGGGGCCCATTGTATCCAAATCGGAACTTAATCATACCAAGCTAATTACGTTAGGTTTTCAGCTACACGTATTTACGAATTCCAAAGGCGCATTAAAGACAGTTATAGACTTTTTAAAATTAAGGCCGGCAACGCACTTGTGACTTTTGAGTTGCGGGTGTCTAAGGGGGGCGGTAGTCACGTACCATCATGGTCCTGCTCGTTTGCCCCATATAGCATAAAAAAAACAATTATTTAAAAATATAACCATAGTTATATAACATACTAGCTTCCACTCAACTTCCTCCGTATGGTATGTTTGTTTAAAATCGTGTATCTCCATCATTAAATTCAATACAAATCGTCTTCGCCTTTTAGCCGTGACAAAATAACAGACAGGTGGAAGCAAATAAAAGTTATATATATTTGTTCCTAGATGGGGAGCCAATCAAATTGCCGGAGAACTTGGAGAGCCTCCCGAGAGCGGAACACTTCGCTGCGCAGCGACACAGGTGGAACACAAATGAGGTCAGTCACCAACATCCACCTATTATATACACCACCTTATGTAAAAAAGTTATTTGTGATTTTTTGTCTATATATTTTATAAATGTGTCTTTCTTTTTCTCTTCTTTTCATTATTTATTATTTAGATCGTAGGTTGGCAGTAGATGCAGGTCTCTGCATACCGGTCTTCTTAGAAGTTATTGATTGATGCTCGTGTCCAGCAGTAGTTAATACTTAGTTAATAGAAATAAAACTTCAATTTTCTTGAACAGTTTCTCTTTTGTGTGTCTCAGTGATATTAAAGAACACTGACGGAAATTTCTTAACTAAGAAAAAGTGTCTTTTATAATATAAAACAAACAAAGGACTCAAAGAACACACAGACTCTAGACAACTACTTGTGGAATACACAATTTCTTATCCCGTGTGGTAATCGAACTCACGACCTCTGGCTCAGTACCCAGGATCACTAACAATCTTAGCTTTTAGTAATTCTTTATCGTTTTTGTATCGTATCTTCGTTTTGATAACTTTTCTTATAAATCAATAATGTTACTCCAAAACTAATTTCATTCCGACATAGTATAAGAAAAAGAAAAGCTGTTATCTGTACTTTACATATTCTAAACGTTATAATTCTTCTAATAAATTTTAAGTCATACGAATATTCAAATTATATTTATATTAGCCGTAGTTCGTCATACTTTCATCTATGGTCACTGCTCTCTTCCTAACGGGTGAAAATCATTCAGAATTAACTTTAGTTTCAGTGTTAAGCTCGTATATATATATTGTTTGGGATAGTATATATATATTTATTGGGACACACATTTAAGCTTAATATTTTAAAATGTGTCTACTTATTGGTGGTACACTACTACTGGTAACTTTTACCATCATTCTCATATACCTTTCCCTTTAGCCAAAGAGACGTAACACAAAACTTTAATTAAAAAGTTGTTTCTTTTTAGACCTCTCGGGATTTTAAATCACGAATGACGGGCGCATAACCTTGTGCTGGCCTTCTTATACAGGTCTACAGATCTTGAGTTGGGAGAGAAGAAATCATATTTAAAATAGTTTAAAAAGTAAATAATAATAATAATAACGTTATTTTTATTTTTATTGGACTTGAAAAAGAGTAGATTCCTTGCTGGTTGTAGGAGGTGTATGGTGATGCAATATCTATATAGTCATTTGTTAACTTATTGATAACTCTTATCTCAATAATAAGTGTTCCACTCAAGATGAATTGATGATAAATGAAGATCTTGGTCCCATTTGAATTTTATGAAAATATTCCACCCGTGAGAGTAGAAATTATGGAATGAAAAATATAACTTTCCATATTTTAGCTCCATAGAATTTAGTATTAATACTTTTTTGAATGTTTGTAAAGTCCCCCTTGTGCGAGGAGTTGTCTTTAAGAAATAAAAATGTTTTAAAGTTATATATATTCTCGTATTCGTACATTACTTAAAACATACATATGTTAGGGTGTACTATATACCCAAATTTTGGTAGTTATATTTCTGGTCCCACGGACAAAATAGAAGCCTAAGCCCATCGTCGTCTACCGGGCATGTTTCCAAACTCTGTGTTGCCACTGCGAATTTATGAACGGAAATCCCCAATATCAATTTTCCAGGAGTAGAATGTGGACCAAAGAATCGCATGCAACATCATAGTTCACTGAACATTTTTTATATAAACTTAAATATACTTATAAAAGTTTCATTTATTTATTTAATTAATCAAGACTTTATTTTTTATCGTCACGACTTTTGTTGATGTGTTTTTATATACACACATACGGCCACCTGATCTTTAACAATTTGATACCCAGACTTCTGATTCATATACTTATACTTATATTATATTATAAAAAAAAAAGAAAAAATAGTGTGATGAGCTTGATCATTTGTTCCGTCTGGGTATAATTTATATACAATAGAGAATAAGAATCATATTAGTACATTTATCAGCAGCCTAATTATCGTAGTACAAGCTCAGCTCATTTTGGAATGAGAGCTGTGAGGTGTGATTAGTTCTAATTATATCCTATATTATTTAGTACTATCACGTCACGTCAATTGAGTGCACCAAAACTCTGAAGCAATCCTACATACTTTACCTTTGTTTGTAACCTATAAACGCGAAATACGTTAACATTAATTATACGTACGTAACATCACTATAATGCCGACGCACTATCGCACGGTATAAATCGCGTGGTCCCATGTATTATTCAAACATACGGGAACGTCTCATATCTGCGCAAAGCAATGTTTTAGTCTACTTAGCAACGCGTACAGCTTTTCAACCCCTACTAATGTTAGTTTGTCGTATTATTAATATAAACGTGTGTTTTGACATAGAGGAATGTTCCCATTTTATCAAAATAATATCAACACGAAGTAAATAACCGAATGGAAAACAAAAACCCATGTCTTGCACTGTGAAGATTCTTAATTTTGGTCTCACTGTGACTTAAAGAGTGCTTTGCCCTCTCATCATAATTAATTATTAAATAGATTAGCTTTCATTTTAGTATTAGTTAAATTTTAGCTTCAGTTTCCTTATTTTAATGACTTAATTTTTAGTTTATTTACTTTTAATAACATTGCGAGTGCACCGACAAAAACAGGGAAATATCTATCTGGTGATTTAATACAGTGGCCGTGAGTTTGTTTTCAACATGGGCGGCGGTAGTCACTTACCATCAGGTGACCAGTCTGCTTGTTTGCCCCCTATCGCATAAAAAAAATAAAAAAAAAGTCCTGTTATTTCAGTTACAAAAAATATATTATAAATTTGTTATTAACTTTTTTTATTTCTTTTGACAAGCAACCTACTGTTGGTTGTGGTAACATCATTCAAATTTGCTTTGATTTATAATCCTTAATGATTTAAAAGACGAATGACGATTTGAAATAATTGATAAACATATTTGTAAAATAAAGATATTAAGTTAAATTTGTACCAATTATTCAGCTGTTTTGGCATGATTTTTTTTATGCGATAGGGGGCAAACGAGCAGACGGGTCACCTGATGGTAAGTGACTACCGCCGCCCATGGACACCCGCAACTCAAGAGTCACAAGTGCGTTGCCGACCTTTTAGGTAGGAGTACGCTCTTTTCTTATGCATTACAAACAGCGATCGAAACTTTCGCATTATAAATAATAGTACAATAAAACGTCTCTGAACAGGTATTATAAGAATGGAAAATTTACTCATAATGGCTCATCTCTAGGAATGATTCAGTCAGGATCGAATCGAACTCTTCGTGTAATGACGTCACTTAACGTTCATGTTAGACGATCGAAAGGGTCTCCTTAAATCCTTCATCATTATTGTTTAATATAAATCTAATATCTCTTCGGTAAATCTAAATTTGGTACATCTGTGTAAATTAAAAGGTACGTCAAAATTTCGCGAATTCATGGTACGTGTATAAGTAATGAAATGCATTTTGGTGTAAATTAAACACACTGGTTGTGCGTATAACTGTTATTACGTACTGCTCTAAATGAGCGGGTCTACATATGTGATCTAGGAGGAATGTACATACAAACATACATACACTCACGCATTTATTCCCGGAGGGGTAGGTAGCGGTGTAATTAACTCATAATATACCCATTTACGTAATAGGAGGTGAGTGTATTTCTGTCATTCGGGCACTTGGGGAATAGTATTGGAACATTTAAAGTATATAGAAATAGAAAGGAAATATATAAAGGAAATGACAGGAATGTTGCCTTTACAGAAAGATTGGGAGTATATTACATAGTTCGTAGTTACAAGGATGTGTATATAATGTAAAAGTAACAGATATGAAAATTGTGTATGTTCGTAAAAAGCCATTATTTTCACATTAAAAAGAGAAACCTAGCCACTTAAACTAGTTAAAACCAGTTACTTAAGCACTAGTGTTCGGTCGATATATGTAGTATGTATTATGGATAGTTGTAAAGGAAAATTGTGTGTGGTATGTGTATACAAATGTTTCTGTGTTAATGTGTTGTGTTTTGTTTATAATAGTGTCTTCTGGAAAAATGAAAATAAGTCAGCAATTGTTCTAGATTAGCGTACTAGCTTACTTTCTAAAACTACTCTGTTACTTTTAGTTTCAATATGTGCTTGTTCAAGTAAAATATTTAATTATTTTATAAAGTATTTATACGTACTAAAAACATAGAGTTGGTGACGTGAAACGAAGGTATTATGTTTCACACTAGGTGGAATTTATGTGCATATGTATATGTGTTTTTAGTTCCAGCAAGCAAGTCAGGTCGCATATGTATAACTCGAACTAGCTGTACCGAGAATTCCGGGGCCTATAAGTACATACATACACAGAAAATCCATTAAATCGAAAATCGAATAAACTGCCCAAAAAAAAAACTTTACACATTCTTCTTCTTTCACCTGCATTTCTTCACCTGCATTTATAAGAAATGGAGTTGATAATACCTGGAAATTAAAACTGTTATAATTTTTAAACGAGTTGAATTTTTTTTTTTGTAGCTGCCTGCTGGAGATGACTTTTCAGTGGTTAAAATAATTGTTCTATATTTTGAGACACGCTTTGTACAATCGATAAAACAAACATACTCCTTGAAGCGTAATTGTGTACAAAGTATAGCGAATGTACTATACCAGACCATATTGTGTAGGTATCTGTTGCAAATTTCATCAAGATTCAATATCATCAGTTCATCCAAAGTTTCGCATTTATAGATACAAACGCTCACGCCTGTATCCCCTAAGGGGTAGGCAGAGGTGTATTAAACACCCACATTGCCAATTAGAATTTGGGTCCGCTAACTAACTCGATATTTGGGTGCCTCTCGATCTCACTGAATCAAATCTAATGAAACGAGTACCCATTTTTTTTATTTGGAGGTCACCTGATGGTAAGTGACTACCGCTGCCCATGGAAACCCGCAACTTAATAGTCACAAGTGCGTTGCAGGCCTTTTAGGTAAGAATATGCTTTATTCTTGAAGGTTTGAAGGTCGTATCGGTCCGGAAATACGGCAGACGACTAGCGTTAGTGGTAACGTTAACATTAATAGCGGGTGACCCTATTTCCGTCATACGGGCTTTGTCTTTCTGTATACTGTCTGATAGATCTCTTAGTCGCCTATTACGACACCAAAGGGAAGAGATGCAGTGGCCTTGACGGTGATGCAGATGGTGGGTTTATGAGAGGAGGAAAAACAGGAGAAGGGGATTGGGGACATAAGGATAGAACCTCTTTAAGACATAAAAAAATAACTTCAATTTTAAATGAAGATTCAGAAAGAGTAACGATTCTGAAGTCAATAATCTTTAAGCGTTCAAAGGCTTCAAAATAGGAGGTAGTTCTATATTCGACTGCATATACTTTTTTATATATGTCAAGCAATTACTCGCTAATTGTCGAACGATTTTCAAAGTTTTTGTTTTATTAAAAAGGGTATACTTCTGTAAAGGATCTTGGTCTTAGAATTTACACCAAACTTAACTGGCAAATTCAAATGACTACTGTCAGAGGAACTCTACGAGCGTTATATCGTCTGAAGAACTTTCTCCCATCTGAGTCTAAAGCTATGTTAGTTCAAACTTTAATTATCCCTATTATCGATTATGGTGATGTATGCTATTACGATCTGAATGCACATCTCCTTAATAAATATGATCGTCTTTTAAATAACTGCATTCGATTAATTTCTAATCTTCGAAAGTTTGATCACGTTTAATCATTTCGCTATGAATTGAAACGGCTTCTATTCGTCAGCGTCGTCAACTACGCGTCCTCTTCACTCTGTATTCCATACTCAACTCACCCACTTCTCCTTCGTATCTTACACCTGTCTTCCAGTTTCTTTGTTCTGACCACAACAGACATCTTCGATCTTCAAACAATCTGTTACTATTTTGCCCAAATTATTCTTCCACCTCCGTTAACTCTTCTTTCGTTATTCAGTCTGTCCTCCTCTAGAACTCTCTACTGGAGGTAATCAGGATGGCACCTAGTCGCCTGTCGTTTAAGACTAAGGTTCGAGCTCTTCTCTTCCATAAACTGGCAGATACATCTAAACTAACAGCTATATATATATATAAATATATATATATATATATTTATGTATGTAAAGCGTATATATGTGTATGATAATATATGTTATATTTCTGTAGGTATATTAAACCCACGATGGAACGGAGACTGTATATGGGTTTGGGGTGGTTTTTGCAAATCCATATTGCCATATTTTTCCAAAACTACTAGTCCGGTTTTGATGCAGTTTGTGGTTGATTAGTAGGGTTCTTAAATAAATTTAAGTTAGTTTGGGTTTTTCCAAATTTTTATATACCTTTATTTCCTTTAATTTCTTAGCTAATACTTTTTAATGCACCTACTCCATTTTACATGCAGGTAGACTGGCAAAGAATGCCTTTGGCATTAAGTCCGCCTGTGTACATTTTGTGCTTTAAGTTTTAAATAAATAAATAAATATACTCCCGCGGTTTAACTGCAACTAAATCTAGTTTTCATCGTGGGTTACCAGGGAAACTATGAAAAAGTTTGTGAGTTGCACATTTTTACGATACGCATGCGTATAGAAGGCAGTTATGTATAAGAATATATAAAAAAATATGAATTATTATTTATTATATCAACGAACACACAAAACTAAATTGTTCTCATTTGCTCAAAACATGTACATATAACGGCAGTTATGAAAATGATTTTTGAAAGCCTATTTCATTGGGAAACTATTAATTAAGCATAAAACATACTATTCATACTCACGTTTATCAGAAGCCTAAATATGATTAGTGAAAAGGTATAGTATTTGGGACAATCCATATTCATAAAAAGATCGCAACCTTGATATCAGAATATTATGGTGAACATTATCGCTTGTAGGTCAGAGTTTACCGGATGACGTCAAAACGGGACATGGAACATTTAAGGGCCAGTTCAGGTCAAACTGACTGTTTAAGCCTGCTACTAAGTTCTCATAAGTTCAAAGCGCTTGATAATATGATGAGGAGAGCTAAGTCTTAATTGTTTTAAACTATCTATATAGTTATATGTATGTTGTTTACATGTTGCCAGTATTTTTCAAACCCATTAACAAAATATGGAAGGTAGTGAAGGAGTTGATTCACAGCTGTAATGGAGATTCGTTTTTGAATTAACAGTGGTAGAGCCATGCTTAGTCAGAAATGGGCCAGATCGACCGCTGCGATGCCACGGCCTCACAGAAAACCGGTTTTGAAGCACCGCTTGCGTTGAATTTCCCCGAAATGAGTGAGGCTTCCACAGCACAACTCCTCCTCTCCTCTTTCCCCTCCCCTCATCGCCCTCTCCTCATCTCTCTTCTCTTTTTTCACCTCCCTGCATCCCCCATCCGTCATCATCCTCAAAGGCATTTAGCGTACTTACGACTCTTGAGTTGCAGGTGTCCTTGGACTGCGGTTGTCACTTACCATCAAGTTACTCATCTGTTCGTCTGTCCCCCTATAATATATAAAAATAAAAAACTATAGTTGCGTCACCGTCCAACACATTAGTCACTTATATTTAATGAGAAAGCTTAGCCTACTTTAATACGAACAAACAACACCTATTTATTTAAATCTTTGCATGTTACCAATGATGATATGAAATAAATCCTAACTTTAATACGTGTCTTCCAAGTTACAACTAACCCTCGGATCTGAATTGGTACTTTAGCACAAGTTTGTAAGGACCGTCATTCGGTCAGGTCACTTGTACCCTTCGTTCCTATTCAATATAACACTTTGCTGAACATTGGAGGGTTTTCCCACTGAGTTGTGTGGTGTGATAGCAAGATAATGGATCACTTTAAAGTACGTAAAATGAAAAGCTTTATTGTTCAATTCCTGTTTACAATACACATGTATTTAAAATATACATATCTAAAATAAAATATTTGATCCTTGGAGATACTTTTTTTTTGTATATATTAGCCTACCATAATTACTCCACTCTGCCTGATGGAAAGTAACAAGTAGAATCTAAGAGTGGTGGTCACCATCCATTGCAAGTGTAGTCAATGCAGCATGGTGACCCACACTATGGCGGCCTGGTGAGATGCTATTTCACGCCCCGCTAAAAAGTCCCGGGATCAAAGTGGGAGGGAAGCACGTGCACTAGTAGTGAATTTCAGGTTTTTTCTTACCTGTTCTTCTCTATAGGATCTATGAATTGGAATGGACAACTAGCTCTACGACTGACTTAGTCTTACAGACTTTCTCTTGACAATTCAAAAGTACCTATGATTGGTTTAATTGAAATAAATGTTTTTGATTTTGATTTTGATAATCAAAGTTTATCAGCGAACTCTGATAACACACCTTTGTTTTTTTCGTTTCGGTCATAGAGCTATTAGTTATACATATACATACAATATATTCTAGTAGTTAAGTGAAGCATAGCTAGTCTTGTTTGTCTTATCTACACCATTGTTCAGGCAAAAAACACAATATTAGGTGTAGTATTCAATGCTGTTTGATCTGTAATAGCAGAGGGACATATATTTACGCTATAAAAAAAAATTAGACCTTGTGCTACCTGGAATGAGATTGGGGCTTAGTTTCTTGTACTTAAATTCTGATTAGTTCAAATTTTTATATATTTTACGTAAAGTAGTTATGTATAAATTATAGAAAATATTATTTACTTTTTTGCTACACATTCTCGCTGGTGCGAGGATATTAAAATATAAAAAAAATAAACACAGAGATAATAAAATGCAATTTGTCACGATCCTATCACACAACTTTCGCCTCTTCAACATTCATCAGTCTTTTCATGCACGCTCAAATGTTACGGGTGCTTTTAAACTGGCCATTCAAATTCTCGCCCACACAAGGAGCGATATAGATATCTTAACACAGTCCCTCTTCACTCATCCTTTTAACGTCCACAAAGCAACGCAGCATTAATTTCTCTATTCGTTCGTTCACTACATCCTCTGACAACACACACCGTTTTTAATCAGATCATTCTCACTCTATCAATCAATCTAACATAACATATACTTCTCAGTGAAGGCATTTGCATAGGATTCATTTCATATCCCCCCATATCCCAATTTGATACTTTGTAGACAATTAGATAAACATTTATTAAATTATGTTTAATTGTATATTAAAACCCTGAAATGTTATTAATCCAATGAACATAGACGTATTCTGTACATGTTAACTCGGTAGTGTACAACATAACTGAATCCTCACCTCAAGGCTGTCATGCAAAATAATATCGTTATATCGATAGACTGCTAGAAGTCTAGACGATTTTTACGTCACCCAATTTATATACAATCAAACTTAACAGGAATATATTACCTACCGTAGGCTTCAGTGGGCACATTTAAACGATAAAATGTAGAAAACAGCCGATACCACATTGCGTGACATTGCGTATATAAAGTCCTGCGAAGTCTATACTTAGGTTTTGATTATCTTTAAGTATTTTACTACGATATTGAGTAGCTTCTAATAATACGGTTCCATATTTTAATATCTTGAAATTTTGTTGCCCATTTTGCACGGTACTTTATTTATGTTATAATTATGTATTAATGTCTGTACAATTGTTTAGGATTACTTGTTTGGTCTGTTGCCTGTCTCAGGTTTTTTATGATTTATTTTTTATGATTTATGAAGAGATAGCTTGCACAATATTCATCTACAATGTCAAAGGTCATTGAGGTCTTCAGACTCTTAATACCGACTTAATAACATAAATATACGACGATAATATATTCAACAACGCTGCATATTGACGCCACGAAGAACTAATCCAAAGCAGTTAATTAAACTTAAAACCACATTAACACAGATATGTTTTTGATTTATCCCATCAATCAATCAATCTAAGGCGTCCAAATTGGATTGAATATGTATGTTGAAATTATTATTAATTTTGTGTAATTATAATAGGCTCTAAAATAAGAAGTTAAACAAAATCAAGTTTGTCATAACAGAAAAGAAAGAGAGGTCGCCTAATATCAATATGGGATGACGACAAATAAAATGTTGCTGGTTCAAAATGGCAACAAGTAGCCCAAACCCGAAACACATGGAAGCGCTTGGAGGAGGCCTTCGCAGTTTGATATGCGGTTCTTAATATTCATGTAATATTGTATAAATATACGAGTAGTATTAGAATTTAGGTTTGGAAAGAAAGAAAGAAGGAGGAGATGGAAAAAAGGAAAAAGGAGATGTGGGGAGAGAAAAAGGGGAGGGGGAATTGGGCGTCCGGAAAACTCACTCAATTCGGGGAAATGCAACGCAAGCGTTACTTCACAACCGGTTTTCTGTGAGGCCGTGGTATCGCACCGGTCGAGCCTGGTTAGTGAGTAGTTTTGTAGTAATTAAGTAACCCAATATTTTCATTATACCTTAATGTTATTCTTAAAATTTAGTATAGTAGTAATAAATCATTTTAATTTCATTTGATTTGACATAATAACTAGTTGATTTTAATTCTGTAACGCATATTTATTTTAAATTGCATGTATTAACTTTATATTCAGACCGTTATACGGCGAATAAGAACGCAGCTTATCTCCCAGAGGCCCTAAGTTATGAAATACACCGAGTTACTTAAACTTTCCTATAACGTTTGTGGTTATAATCACAATTCTTGTAGTTTCTTAGAAATGGATATACAACATACATAAGTTATATGTTTAAGTAATATTAGTTTTCAAGCTCTATAAAGGGAATTAATTAAGCTTAACTTCCTATTACACTAAATTACGGGTTTAATTAATATTTTCAGAAATATATTTTAAATCGTTAAATCCAATGTTGTATGTATTTTTATGCAATAATGAGTAATTGGTTGTGTTTTATAAATTCTAACTTGTAAAACGTAAGTGCAAAACGCAATTTTTATGAAAGTATTAAAAAAAAATTGCTAACTTGAAAACTACAGAACTGGAAGCCAAATTTATCCCGTAACACATATCTTTACTCGTATGCATTGTTCCCTACTGTTGAAAGAACAAAACAAGATCAAGATATCAAAACAACTGTGTGTAAATAAGTTTGAAGCATTGAAATAATCATATTTAAATGCAAGTACTTTATAGCTGGTTTTTTTTACCACATAGCAAAATCACAAACGAATGAGGGGAACTTTAATAATTGAAGGAGGTAATGGTAATGGTAATGGTAAAGGGCTCTGTTTCCGCATTTAGACTCATGTTCGGTCCATTATGCGTCCAGGAGGCTGACTAGTTGAGCCAGCCTAGCTCCTTCCAGAAGCGCAGAAGCCTCCTGGGGCGTTCACAGGCTTCTAGGAGCGTCCTCGCGCCTGCAAGGATTTCTGCCCGTTGTGCAGCCACGCCCTCGCATTCCAGGATAACGTGGGCGGCCGTTTCCTCCGCGCTCAGACAACCCCTGCACTGGGGGCTATCGGTCGCGTTAATGACGAATAGGTGTCGGTTCAGAGCCAAATGGCCTGTAATACTTCCGACCACTATTCGGATGTCCGTTCTATGAAGACTGATGAGTCTACGCGATAAACGTGGTGATATTTCTGTTAGTACCAGTTTGGATTGCCTACAGCCAGGTGTGTCAATCCATCTGCTATTGTGTACTTCTCGAGTCCTTTGCCTTACCCAGGAGCGATATAAGTTGAAGGGTAGTGGCAGGAGTGTGGTAGGGCCTGCCACTGGTGTTGTAGATCCCTTCCTTGCTAGCTCGTCGGCGGCATCGTTACCGAGTGAGTTGCTGTGCCCCCTGATCCATTGAAGAGTTACCCCATTCACCGAGGCCAAGCGTTCTAGCGACTGGTGGCATTCGTAGATGAGACCGGAGTTCATGGTGTTGCCCATTAGGGCCCTTAGCACCGCCATACTATCTGACAGTATGCGGATGTTATATTGCTTGATGCCTCTAGACATAGCCGCTAGGGCTGCGTATGTTAGCGCAACACATTCGCATTGAAAAATCGAACTGTGCTTGCCTAGTGCCAGCGATATTTTTATGTTTAGGTCTAGTGAGTACACCCCGGCTCCAGTACCTGACCCCATCTTGGAGCCGTCCGTGTATATTCGGACTTCATTTATGCCGGAATGATCACTATCGTTCTCCTGTAGTTCTATACAGTACCTTCTTTCGAAGATGTGTTGTTTTGGAATCCTGTCACATGGGGCAGCTATCAGAGGTTGGTAGTCCACTAGTTGATTCCAGATATTGGAGTGTGGACCCTCTTGGTTATTCCACAGACTCAGGTGTTTTAGTCTGATTGTTGCCATAGCTGCCTCCTGTTGTATGTACAGGTCTAGTGGTGCTAGATCGAGAGCCACCTCAAGGGCGGCAGTAGGGGTTGTTCGCATACATCCAGTGACGGCCGTACAAACGAGTCTCTGGAATTGCTGCAACTTGTTTCTAACCGTGCTAAGCTCAGTTCTCTGCCACCAAGCAATAGCACCGTACGTGATTATCGGCCTTATTACCGCTTTATAAAGCCATAGAGTGATTTTCGGTGATAGACCCCAGGTTTTGCCGAGGAGCCGCTTGCATTGGTAAAAGATAATGCAGGCTTTATTAAGTTTTGCGTCTAGGTGTCTATTCCATAGGAGTTTGCTGTCAAGTATGACTCCTAGATACTTGACCTCTGTGGTAAGAACCAGACTAGTGCCGAATAGTTTTGGCAGCCTTAGGTCACCTAAACTACGTTTGTTTGTGAACATTATCAACTCCGTTTTTGTTGGGTTCACTGATAGATTGTGTTTTACGCACCACTTTTCGACGACCTTTAAAGCAGACCTCATTTGGTCGCAAATTGTGCTTTCAAATGGGCCCCTAATAAGAATGGTCAGGTCGTCTGCATAGCCCACTGTGAGGAACTTGCGGTCGTTGAGTTGAGTAATCAGCTCATCTACCACGATGTTCCAGAGGAGTGGTGAAAGAACACCGCCTTGTGGGCACCCTCTCGCCACTATTCCTCTTGTTGTGTTGTTAACAGTGAATTGTATAGCTCTGCCTCTAAGCATACTGTCGATCCACCCTGTAATGGTGGAGTCGACTCCGTGTCTAGACAGAGCCTGGCTTATGCTGTTGAAGTTTGTTTTATCGAAGGCACCTTCGATATCGATGAAGGTTCCTAGAGTTGATCTTTTATATTTGAGGTTGCCCTGTATGTATGAGACTACACGATGCAGAGCGGATTCTGTTGATTTACCCATCGAATAAGCATGTTGGTGTGGGTTCAGGGGTTGCTTGTTTAGCGCCGTGCTCCTGATTTCTCTATCTATTAGCCTCTCTAGAACCTTTAGCATAAAGGATGTGAGGCTTATAGGTCTGAATGATTTAGGTTGTGTGTAGTCTCCTTTGCCGGGTTTGGGAAGGAATACTACTTTGACTTCTCTCCAATTCGTAGGTACGTAGCGGTGTGCTACGCAGCTTCTGTAGATGGACCGTAGATGATCCATCAGTGCAGCGTCACACCATTTTAGCAGACCTGGGAAAATACCATCCAGTCCTGCAGCTTTGAATGGAAGGAAGCTGTTGATAGCCCACTTTAGCTTATCGTGATTCACGATTCTGTGAGCGGTGGTCCAATCTGACTCATCTGGTAGATATACCTCACCTTCCTCCCAAATGTCATTCTCATTTAGTATGCGACACCCCGGGAAGTGAGTTGTCATTAACAGTTCCGAAGTCTCCGAATCTGTTTTGGTGAAGGTACCATCAGGTTTTTTTAGGAAGCCAAGGTCTGGCTTCCGCTCAGAGCACAGGATATTTTTAACTCTGTTAGCATGGTTGTTGGTGTCTATGTTAGTGCAGAAGCTTCGCCAGCAATCAGTTTTCCTGATTCTGATCCACTTCTTGTATTTGTGTCGGGCCTGCCTGTAAGCATCCCAGTGCTGGTCTAGTCTTGAGTTCATCGCTTTATTGAACAACTTTCTTACCTTTTGCCGCAATCTCTGCAGTTCTGGTGTCCACCATTGGTGCTCACCCCCTGGTGTGGTTCTGGGTGACGAAAGTGGACATGTCTGTTCAAAGCAGGTGATCAATGAGTTAGTGAGGTTTTTTACATGGTTATCGATCTCCACTGTGGTCTCATGAGCATTTGGCGCAGCTGAGTTTGTTAGCAGCTCTGCTGTCATCCGCTTATACTGCAGGAGGTCCATTTTGCGGGGATTTCGTCGGGGTTTAGGTGGTGTGAGTGTCATCTTAAGGTGGAATTTGATCCAGCGATGGTCCGAGCACGATGACTCATCTGAGACATGCCAGTCCGAGATGTATGATGACGCGTGCTCAGTAGCTAGAGTTAGATCAATTATAGTTTGGGCTCTTGATGTAACAAAAGTGGGTTCTGAGCCCTTGTTGATAACGTTCAGTTTGGTTGAGAGTAAGAAAGAAAGAAAGTCCTCACCCCGTTGGTTGTTGGTTTTGCTGCCCCATAGGACATGATGCGCGTTGGTGTCGGCCGCGACTATCAGCTCCAATCCCTGTCGCTCACAGAAGTCCACAAGCGCGGCGAGTTCAGGAGTGGGGATGTCCACGTCTCCCGGGAAGTAGGCAGACGCCATCACCACACTGTGCAAGCCTGGGGAAGGTTCATTGAGCCTGATTATTGAACTGATAATTGAAGGAGGTATGTTTTTAATTCGTACAAAATAGAGGTACGTGTAATATGTACAGGTTTTAAATTTTTGTAGCCTTAGCCGACAATGCCTATTCATACTATAGTCTACGATAGTTACTGGCCTCAGCAAAATTGTGCAATGTAGTCTTTTATTACGACCGGTTCAGACATTCAGTCGTAAAAAGGTAATAAACAGACAGACTGAAGTTCATGTTACAATCTCAATCCAATAACATTAACGAATGATCTAACAAGGGCGGGTCAATATACTCAAGAATGTCTATTCGAATATAATTTAATGGTACCGTTGAATATATATTACTATAAAAACAATCGCATACTGTCTTACAATAATACAAAAATAGATATTATTCATGTGATTATTTTTCTTTAAGAGTATTTGAAACATTGGAATACTCTTGTCTTCACGAAATCATTACTTCTATCTACGAAAAAACATCGGACTAACTCATTATCTAATAAAAGAAGAGGTTCTCCAATAAAAACATTTTCGTATTATTAAGAGAAAACGAAAATAAATCATTGTACACATAACACTTACTTCATTAGACAACGTCTGCTTTCTGGAGTAAAAGTTGGGCTTGATATAACAAAATCGATTATAATAGCTATTTTGAGGTGTTTTACATATATAGGCTAAGCGGAAAGCGAGAATTATAAATTAGCTCAGAATTTTGATATTAATTCTGAGATTTTTGAGTAAACTTTTGTAAAACTATGACACTGACATGTAAAATGTGTTAAGTAATTCTTATGACATGGCCAGGGAGCTCTTTTCTCAATTTTTAACCCTCGATGCGAAGGAGGGGTGTAATATGTTTGAGACGTGCCTGTTTCAGTGTTTGTGTGTCTGTCTTAAGCATAGTAGCTCCCAATCAAGTAATCCGATATTGATGTAGTTTTTGTAAGAAAGATAATTTAGTTGTAACGGCTAAACTGATTCCGATGAAATATAGCCAAGAACACTAGCTATATTTCATAGGAATCGGTTTAGCCGTTTAAAGGATCTGGAGGGGTGACGGAGGAGATGAACAATTAAATGTTTTAAACGTTTCAAATATACATATAAAAATAAAAGGGCATATTGTGTACATTATAAAACTGTAAGTTAGGTGAAAATTGGATAAACTGTCCGATAGTTATGGAAAGTGAAACTGATCATTAACCACAATATAAGCAAATTTTATGCCCTAGTGTTGTAGCCAATACCAAATGAATGGGGATGTGTTGTTAAATATGCTCGATTGTGTTTTTAGTGTTTTTTTGGTATAGGGTAACAAACGAGCAGTCGGGTTATCTGATGGTAAGTGATTTCCGCCGCCCATGACCACCTGCAACTCAGGAGTCACAAGAGTGCTGTCCACTTTTAAGGGTAGGGGAAAAGGAGGAGGAGAAGAAGTAGTAGTTGTGGGCCTCCGGTTACCTCACTCACTCGGTCACACAATGCAAGCATTGATATACCGTGGGAATACTCCGATCAAGCGGGCCCATACGTGTCGAGGAATGGCTCTCCCACCCACTCCCTCTTTTAAATAATAAATAGCTATGTTTTAAGAGATCTGCTTAGCTATATGAAGATCATCATCTTTTTTTCTAACCATTGAAGGGGGTTTCAAGTCGGGTTTAATTGATATTTTAAAATTTGAATTTATTTATTAATCTTTACATAATTCCAATTATTAATTACAAAAAACGCTGCATTATTCGTTTCGCTAACTACAGATCGGAGTTCTAGCCTTACGCCAATGTTTTAGTTTCGAATATCTGCCAGAATAGGGATGTACCGTACGAGTATTTTTAAATATTTGTATGTAAATATATTATACTAGGAATTCGGTATAACTTGAGTATGAATGTCGATTGTTTTGCTTAATGCCTTTTTTTCATTTATTATGTGATGGAAGAGCGATACACATTTTTGACCGACTTCAAAGTGAAAGAGATTTAGATTTTTTTTTGTATATGTGTATGTAACGAATGTAATATATTATTATAAAGTCAGTAATATTGATATATTTTATTGAAGGAAGCTTGTACTCATGGTAAGTCTGATTTAAGTATGAACAAAATTTCACCACTGAGTGTGAAAGTAGTGAAAGTAGGAAAGCTTAACCATTTATAAAGGAGCTGTGTGGTTCTCGGTAGAGTAGAATAGATCCACTCTCTTTCTCTTCCCATGGTAGTACCGTTACTACCATGGGAGAGCCTTGCATTGGCACGAATGGGCCGGCTCGACCGGTGCGACACCACGGCCTCACAGAAAACCGGTTGTGAAGCAACGCTTGCATTTCATTTTTTCTAGATTGGTGAGGTTTCCGGAGGCCCAACTCCCCCTCTCCTCCTTCCTCTTACCTCATCCATTATCTCCAATTTTCCATCTCCTAACCCCCCCCCCCTCTTCTTTCCAAGCGTTGTTTCAGAACCGGTGTTCTGTGAGACCGTGTTATCTCACCGGTCTAGCCGGCCCATTCGTGCCTAATCATGGCAATGCATGCATTTAATTACGCTACTGTTAGTGTTATTATTATATTCCTACTTCCAATTAGTTTTAAAATAAATACGTTCCTCTCTTAAGCAGTCTAAGGCTTTGATCAAGTCCTCAACTCATCTAGTGATGGTACATTCTATACAATCTTACTCCCAGGTAGGCAGAGGCTGAATTAACAAAATTTTTATCGTTACTACCGTACTTTTCTTGCCTGTGCCATATTCATATAACCTCTCATACACTCTCGCTAGTTTTCAGAGCCTCTAAAAACAGATACCGACAGACCTAGTCAAATTCAAACTAAATTTCTTCATGCCGCTGAATAGTTCTTACAAATGACCTAATAACATTAAAAGCCGTTGTAAGCGCAAACAAACCTAAACGGTAGTACAAAGAAAACTCGGCCTTGGCTAATATTTTCTTATTTATAACATTCTCAACTGACTGCCTCAATAGGTGTCATTTTGTTCAAAGTTTGCTACACAAAAAAATGAGTTACTTTTCTTATTAGCTTTTTACAACACTATACATAAGGAACTCACGTTAAAGATTATTTTGTTTCGTTTCAATAAAAGTTTTTCAATTACATAGAAACTTTAGTTGTCAATAGCTTTCTTTATAATCATTATTATAAGGTATAAGTATTTGTTCCTGTCGTTTTCCCTAATTCCTTTTCTAAAATGTCCTGTCCAGTCACAGTAGGTACGGGACACTGGCTTCTGTAAGCTCCTGCGGCCTCAGTCCCGTTTCCTTCTCCAATCCTGGATCCTATCTCTACCCCTCATTCTTTTGCTGAAAAACAGGAAAGAGATTCTCCTTTTTACCATTTTGAAACGACTACATTACAAGGGTTGGTGTCAAGCAGGCTTTCGGCTACAGAAAAACCTGCCCAAAACTCCCTTGCAATATGTACACATTGGACCACCCCCAAATTAATTGTTGAATTATCCATACCGCATCCTTCAAGATGATGATGATGAACAAATTTATGAGCAAAAGCTACTTCAAAAAAACAAAAATGTCACGAGATTTTTTGTCAAAACAAGGTAGCTGATATAACCGTTATCAATTTCGCATATCGAAATGGGGATAACACTACGTTAGCGTGTCCCGTATCAATTAATCGTATTTCGTAGCGCGCCAAAACAAATCCGCCATGTTTCTTCTTTCCCCGCCCCGGAGAGTACCCCTCGTGGCGCTATATTAATGGCCGCTGTCACGGCAACCGGTTAGAACCGGATTGATGTGCGATGTCATTGTTTGGTTACGGTCATAGCTCGGCAGACAGAATAGGTCGAGTTTGCACTGTCAATCAAATTTGTTTGGCTATGGTCTGCCTAAAAGTGAATGTTTGGATACTTTGGTAGTTCAAGGTTTTACTGATTTATTCGAAATGTTTTAGAAATAAGAGCATCCAGACTTTTTATCCGACAGAAAACAGTCATCTAAAATACCAGTCTACTTCATAGCAAACAAACATATTGCACTGCTCTTGTAAAATCTTTGCATGAACAGTATCAACCTGTATTTATTTAGATGAGGTCCTTAATCTTTGGACTTCAATGTAGCTTACCATCTGGCAAATTCAGATCACTCGAAGAACTAATAGTAGAAAAAAAAATGATTACTAATATTTTCTTCATAAAATCTAGTCATAAAACAAAGCTTGAATTCCAAATTGTCCTTATCTATGTATATGTTAATTGTAAAATCAATTATTGTTCAAGCTTATTGTGCCAGTTCTCACGTTCTAAAAGAGTTTCAAGTTCTGACCCCGGTACTTATATATTCTTTAATGGCTCAAGTTTAACATCGAATTACTAAGCTGAAGCTACGGGCCCTGCGTTACCTTATTTTCGGAGTAAACTTTTACAATTTGGTTGGAAAACAGCTACTGTTAATGTGTATTTGGTTTTCATAACGGTCTCTAGTTGTTTTTGTAAAATGCTGTATAATATTTAAAAAGATGTAGTCATACTTCAGGAGAACTTTGAGCCTAACTTTTGAGCGGATTTATCGTTACCAGTGTGAAAGCTTTTATTATTTACATGTTATTGTTTACATTGCTTTTTAAGAAAACCAGTTATAAAACAATGTTTGCGTTGTATTTATCGAGTGAGTGAGGGTACCGGATGCCTACCCCCCTTCCTATTTCCCCTCATCCCCCTCGGTGGATCGTGTGAGTGTGAGTGCGTGCGCACTTACACTCTTGACACGGGTGACCCGTCTGCTTGTTTACCACTTTTTTATCGTGTGGAAATCCCCACGGGTGAGTCGGTGGCCCATATGTCATAAAAAAAATCCTTTTTCTAAAATAATGTATTTACTAACATTTTTGGTATTTATAATTGTGTTCTTCTATTCTCTATAGGACCTCTCCTCCTCCTCTTCCGAGGAGGAGGTCCTCCAAAAATACTAATGCCATGCTAGTATAGTTCTAAAATTACGTTTTTCTTCAATTATAATAAAAGCTATTTAACTCTAAAAAATATGTAAACATACCTGTTCTTGTTGTTTAGACTAGGACGCTTTATTAACTTCTGTTCTTTGCCAACGTAATCTGAAAATGTTTAATATAAGGATGGTTCAAAAGACACTTCGTAATTATATATAACGTCAAATACGTCCTAGGCTTTAGGGCTTTAAACAGAAATATTATACAAACATATATGTATACAAAAAGAAAAAGTATACATACACGAAAAACATTACCCTCCTTCTTGTGCAGTTGGGTGAAAAGACAAAAATGACGTGACAGCACATCATTAGCTCCTTTTATAATGGTAAGACTTTTTGTAATCCTGAAGAGAAATATTGTCATATTTACTTTGTAGGTACTATAAAAATGTGTATTGTCACTGTGGTGATGATTTACTGTTTGATATTTATTGTGGCACATTTTTCGCAAAGAAACCGCCTTGTCGCTCGTTGGGTTGCATTGTTCCACTTCCGTTATAGATCAATGCTCTATTGTCCCACATTTATAGGTTTTAGGGCTAAAAGATAAATAAGGGGAACTTTTTATACTAATATTTTGGGTAAATATCGGTAGTTTTGTGTAGGCTGTGTGAAATCCTGTGTTATCTTCGAAATATCATTGTGTGATTTTTATTGGTATAGGTTTTTTATTTAATTCAATATGAGTATGTAAAATTAGCATGCCCTGATATTAAATGTATTTTGCTTGTAAACCGTAAAATGTAAGGCTTTTAATTTTTTTTTAAAAAGTCTATCATCACGTTTTTACAAAGCACATTATCGAAATTGTCGCTACATATTTGTGTAAATCGTGTATGCATTCATAACTGCCATTCTTCGATACTATATTTGTAAAAGCAAATGTGTAAATAGATAGATTTTATGTAAGAGTACACAGTAGATAAAGAGAGGTTATATAAGACAAAACATTTGAAATTAAATATATTTATGCAGTCTATAAAAATAACTACATATTATTTTATTTATATACATATATTATTGTATAAATTTATTATTTATATATGCACGTATCTAAAGTTTATATTATGTTAATGCAACCCTTTCTCTTTTTTGAGTTATTTTCTCATTGTGTGGTGCCAATAAAAAGTCAACTGATTCTTGTATGTTTTTGTTGAAAATGGTTGAAGAAGTTGTTGGAACTTGCTGATTATCGGCAAACGAAGATAAGGCTTTCGTTAATATTTTTGGTATGGTGCCAAAACACCTGCAAATCAAACTTGTGTATTGTGCATTTATTGGCATTGTGTCAAAGACTTCCTGTCATCATCCTGTCATGCTTTTGTTAAATAAAAACTATAACACATACATACATACTGATGCTCACGCCTGTTTCCCTTAAGGGGTATTCAGAGTTGTATTGATCACCCTTATTATGCCAATCAAATAATCCCACTGACGTAATAGGCGGCAATGCACTAACACAGTTAGTTGGGCACTTTAGGAATTAAAAACGGGAAAATGGAAAGAAAAAGGATATTGGTTATGCTGATGAATTGGGATGTGTAAGTAATAACTCGAAGAGGTCGGGGTCACATACAAGCAAATCAAACTAGCTGTAGCCGAGAGATCTGACCCCTCCACCCATTTTCATAATATAAAAATATAGCAGTCTAATAAAATTAATATTAAATTAGTCTTTTATAAATAACCATGAAAGCTTTGTGTTGACGTTGACGCTGACATTGACATTTGAGTAAGTATCAGTTCAGCCATAAGAGGGAGCCACCAGTAAGGAGAATGTAAAACACGTGTTGTTTTTTTTTTAATCGAATAATAACATATAGTTATATTACAAAAATTGTTTAATAATTTCTTTAAAACTCAGATATGTTTGTGAATTTGCTTTAATTTAAAAGTGCAAAATTAAAGTTTTTATAATAAGAATAGTAAAGCATGAACATTTAGTTGTCGATTCTCTGTTTTAGGTTAGTAAGTATTTCATTAGTTCATATTGGTTATGTAAAACTTATCTGTATTTAATTAAAATACTCAATTTTAGATGAATCACATTGTGTTATGCTATAAGAAGAAAATAAGTCCTGACCTTATAACCATATTTAAATAACAATTAATTTATTTATTTTCAACCGACTTCAAAAAGAAGGAGGTTCTCAATTCGACTGTATGTTTTTTTTTATGTTTGTTACCTCAGAACTTTCGACTGGGTCAACCGATTTAGATGTTTTTTTTTATTTGAAAGCCTGTGCTTATGGTCCCATTTCATTTCATGGTCCAGTTCTGACAATGGAATCCATGATAAAACCATATAAGTCATTAATTCGTATTAAGTTTGTGCGCGACAAATGGTCGAATAATTAATGGAAAGGATGTACTTCAACAGTAATTAAATGAGAGTTGGGTTAGGTCCTGACAATGGCATCCATGAGAAAACCATATAAGACTTATATTTTATAATAGACGCATTGAAGTAGGTTGTCTACTTTTTAAAGTCCGATTATTAAACATTATTAATGAAACAAACACAAACACCACTTACAAGATGATTTAATTTCCCCTTGTCCAAAAAATCCAAACATTATTATATACATTATATATATATAACAAGCTACCGGCGATCTAAAATTTTAAGTGGTGTCATAACTGCACCAAAAAATATTTTTCAAAGACATCTAAGAACACGATCATGTAACTTCAAAAGAGACTGAATCGTATTGGTCATCTATAACAATAATGCAAAAAGCTTCTGTCAATAAGTTGCCACTTAACCTTGCCAATATTGAATCAACCTTTCTCTTAAAGAACCACCCGAAGGCCCAAAAGGGAAAATGAAAAACGCTACCACTTTCTTTTTCTACACGGCTCATTAGCTAAGATGGCTTTCGAACCTTTTTGTCAAAGGACAAAACCTCCCAAGGGAAAAACTGCCTTATGGAAAAGGAATAGGTTATAATTTCACATTGTTTTCATGTCAGTTACTCGGTTCTCGCGAATTGGGGCGCGAATTTTTTGTACAGAAAGTGTAATAGTGTTTTGTTTGTCGTATCGCTTTTAAAAAACGTAGGCTTTACTAAATGTGTGGAAAATAGAAGACGGTTTAGAAAGTACTGAGGCTTTGGAACAGTAGAATAAGCTATTTAGTGATGCTTGTTTTCTTCTGATGTTCATTCCTCTCTTAAGCCGTGTGGATCTCCCTCTCTCTCGGAGAATAAACACACTCCATCTCTTCCCGTGGTTGTCAAAAAGGCTACTAAGGGATTAGACTGTTATCTTACAGACAGTATCTATACAGCCAATGCCTGGTAGGCGGCAATAGGCCTGCACCCTATTTTGTAAGTGGGACTACATTATACATACAGTATTGGGGGGACAAACGAGTAGACACCAGGCAGTCACCTGTTGGGAAGTGACTTCCGCCGCTCATGAACACTTGCTACTCAAGAGTCACAAGAGTGCTTTCCGCCTTTCAGGAAAAAAAAGGAGGGGAAGCGATAGGGGGTTGGGCCTCCGGTAACCTCACTCCCTAGATACTTTCCTTTTCTTCAAAGTATATTAAGAAAATATAATATAATCTTAAGTAACTTTTAGGTAATTGAAATATTTAAGATACAGAAAAAATACCTATTTATCCATACAAATAATTGCACTGAACGAAAATTTCATATAATATTTTCCCGCTATGTATAATTATAAAGATTAATTAAATACTGTATAATGTCGTGTAGCCAAGTACTGTAATCAACAAAGGCACAAAACGAGCACAATGTGCTAAAAACCATTTATGAAACCTTATCTAAATAATCGCAAAAATAAACTTTTCACATAAAAGATAAGTCAAAAGATAAAAGCAATAAAGGCGCGCAAGGCGCAAAACTGCATAAACCAAAAAGAAAACGATGCCGAGTGCAAAGTGTGCATTGAAAGTTCGCACTGGACTTAGCAAAACTAACGTTATAATAGGCTTTCATTACGTTTCACAGACATTAGTCCAAGAAATTTTGTAATGAAGATTCCAATTTAAAAGTAAATTTTCTTAGCATAAAAGATTTTATAATCTTCTTGTTCTCGCTGCAATAGTAGGTTGCTTTGACAGTGTAAAATTATAAAAAGAATCACACTCAAACACTCTTCATTACCTTATTATAAGGCTAAATATACATTGCAATACAATAACTTACTCAACAGTGTGATTCATATTGTTTACATGTGATTATTGATTTTACACACATTTTTTTTCGTGTGTAAACCCTCACGGTTCATCACCTCACCGGAGTTAACGAAGAGGTGGTATGTCGTACTCGAACCTGCTAAAACTACATTGTGTTCCGTCAAAAATGGGTCTTTTGCAAGGGACCCGGGAATACCCTAACAAGGAAGCTCAACAGGTGGCCACACCGTGTAGGGGGCCTGGCCCCCTTGTCCACTTTTATTGTTGTGAATTAAAAAATCAATAATTTTCAGTCCTTTCTATTCTTTTACAATTAGCACAATTAACGTAAACATTTATTGATAGCAAGACTGCATATACTTTCTGTTATATGAGAAGTAGTTTCATTAAGACAAAGTACATGTACATACTGGTGAATATTTATCTAAAACTTGTTCACTTAAAGAAGATTTAATTTTATGTCCATAGCTCAAAAAGGCATACTAGAGACAAAAAGACAAATTATTCTCATCATAAATAAAAAATATATTTTTTAATAAAAAATATATTTTTTATTTATGATGAAATTTATTTTATTTAAATGACTGACTATCCCATATTTACTCAAAAACTTGAAAGGATATTATCATCAAAAGAGAATCCTTAACAACCGGCCAATTTACTTTTCCGTGCCGTTTGTGTTCACAAAGCATCGCAGTTCACATTAATATGCTAATGGCGCTATTTTAATCTACTTGAATGAAAACGAAAAAACTTTCAATATAATAAAACATATCCAAACCTGACCATAGAATTTGTAACACAGCCAAAACTTAAAATATTTCTTGGCAGTTATTTGGAATAGCAATAGAAATACATTGTGGTTGATGATACGTATTTGGAAGTTACAAAGCCGCCCAATTAGGCTGCTTGGCATGTGGGTCATCTAGATCAGTATTCTAGCAGACGTATGAGTGTTCTAATTCTTTGAACGCGTTTGAGACTCCATTTTGTTCTGGGACACTTTTCTCGTAGGTTATAGAGATAAGCGACGCGTTATTTTTTTCAAGTCCAGTTCTGCTCATGTTGCGTATTTTTTTAAATAATTATTCTACCCGCTACTTCATTATCTTATCTCCTCAGCGTCACAACATCTCTCCAGGATAAACTATATAGAAACGGAAAACTTCATGAAATCAAAAAGATCTATATAACTTCACACACATACTAACACACAAAACCGATGATAAAATTGAGCACAACATTTTTTCGTGATATAACATACTACGTATTATTTCATATTATAATCAATACCTGGCAAATTACATACAGACTTTCCTCGCGTCTATTGGTAAAAAAAAAATATTTGCCTTATAGACAGCTTTTTAAAACAGCAATAGTATTATTTGCGTCCCTACTTTATCTAGGGCTAAAATCCTGGTGACGGAATATTTAGTTTTCAATACAATTATATACATAATCTGTACTTCACCGCCTTAATAACTCACAAAACCTCAAAATCTTACTCACCAAAACTCAATCATGTCAAAACCAATCTAAATAATTATTTAGCTATCACATGCGTTAATACAGGGCTGGTTTTTCTTATAAGAATCTTTTTTCTTATAAGAAAAAAAAAATTAAAATAGTAAGAGACAAAAAAATCGTATATCGAGTCTATACTGGAGAGAGGGCTGCGTGGAGAGAGGGCTGCGACCCATGGCTTGTGAAGTCGATGCACAACGGTCCCAGCTCCACCAGGTCCTTTTGGTCAGTTGGAAAGAACGACTTGAGCGACCGAGCGCAGGGCACGCCACAATTGCGGCGGTAAGGCCCGTCATGGAGGATTGGCTAGAGAGGCGACATGGCAGCCTCTCCTACCGGTTGACACAGATACTCACCGGGCACGGTTGCTTCGGTAAGTATCTGTGTCGTATAGGCCGGGAGCCAACGTCTGCATGCCATCACTGCGGAAGCTGTCGCGAGGACACTGCACTTCACACTTTAGTGGAGTGCACAGCGTGGGCGCACCAGCGCCTCAACCTCGCGGCGGCTATTGGTTCAGGAAGTCTCTCGCTAGAGACCATGGTTCTGTCCATGGTCCAAAGCGAGAGCGCGTGGGATTCCGCCGCCTTATTTTTCGAAGAGGTCATGTTGGCTAAAGAGGCGGCGGAGAGGATACGGGAGAGGGCAAGTACTCTCTCATCCCGTAGAACACGCAGCAGGCGCCGGAGAGCACAAAACGATCTCCGGCCTCCATGAGCGCTGGCCTGGGGGTAACGGGTAGGGCTGCCCTTACCCCAGCAGAAGCAGGCCTTTGATGGTGGTGTGACGTGTTCCACGCTCGCCTCTCAAACTGGTGGTGGGCTAGGCCCCTCATACTCAATGGTGGTGGTACCTCTTGCAAAAGAGGTGGCCAAGGTCTGCAGGGTTCCTGGAAGAATCCCTCCTAGGGTATACCGTGGTCCCTTGCAATAGACCCACTTGTGCCGGAACACCGTGTGGTTTTAGTCGGTTCGAGTCCGACATACCACTTCACCGTCAGCTCCGGTGAGGTGATGACCCGTGGGGGTTTCCACACGAAAAAAAAAAAAAAAAAATCGAGTCTATACGTATTAGAAAAACGTTTGTTTCACTAATAATACAATTTATACTCGTAGAAGAAAACAGAGAGAATCATTCGTCATTTTATCTGTAATGTTCTCAAATTAAGTCGTGGAGGCCCGTTCATGTTCACTGAAGTAGGGTTGAATATCGCACGCTAAGTCATTTGTACCCAACAGCGTAAGAAGGAGGGCTATTTAGTGTTGTTAACAGATCAGGTGGAAGGAGACAAAAGATACTTTTTATGTTTAGTTAGCTAACTATTTAGTTACACACTTAAATACAAGTCACATTCTACTACATAGCAAACTCCTGCCATATTTTCTTTCTTAAAAAGTTCACTTTATTTTGATCAAAAGATAGTGTTTTTTTTTACCCCTACAAGGAAGATTATATTAGGGCATGACAAAGAAATATCATACATATGTATGAACTTATAGTATATGTATTCTCGAAAAATATAACTTTAATTCTTCGCGCAGTCGGGTAAAAAGTAATACTTACAGATTTAGATGGTACTTCAGAAAAATATATTTTCGTAAGGATTGTCTAGTTTTATAAAATGACTAGACGTAGGTATACCTTTAAAGGCATATTTTCATGAATTCACGACTCCATATTACAGAAAATAACTTATCTTCACGGTCTTGTGAGCACAAAAATAACCAACAAGGTTCTCGTACTGAAAAGTAATATTAAATATTTCTAAGTGTGTAAAGGAAAATGTGGATTAAGATCTTAATGGTTAAGCGATCAAGGCAAGTGATTTGTTATGGAGGCCAAATAGGATCCCGACGTCATCACGCCAACATTGTCAGTCTACCTATTTATTAAGTTATTTTTTATGTCAGCATAGAATAAAAATTAAAAAACCCCAACTCAAACAATATTTATAGTTTAAGAAAAAATACCCCGTCCATGGACACCTGCAACTCAAGAGTCACAATTGCGCTGCCCGCCTTTAAAGATGAGGGAAAAAAAGAGAGGAGGGATGAAGATATAGGAAAGAGGAGAGGGGGATGAAGGGAGAGGAAAGAGAGGAGAAGGAGTTGGGCCTCCAGAAACCTCACTAATTTCGGGGAAATGCTTAAGCTGGCTTTACCACTGTCAAAAGTTATTGAGGAATAATATAGGCTTAGAAGCAAAGTTAAGAATTAAGAAAGAAGAAACTGCTGGTTGTCCTCGTAGTTACTAGTTCTTCACCCAAAGCACTGTGACTATTGTATTTATTTAAATATACAAACGACGGTACAGACACACTGAGTAAGGGATTGGCATCTGTTTTTGTCTTTCTGACCTAGCGGACGAAGACGTTTGCTTTGCCGTTTCTTTATGTGTTGCGGTGCTGTTATAACCAGGCGCTGTAGTACATCAACAACTGACCGTGTCGACTTTTATTCACTTATCATCGGGTGACCCGTCTGCCCGTTTGCTACCTATCCCATAAACGAAAATTTTAAATCCAATTTTTTTCATAAATGATATATCGAAAATGATTACAGACATTACTTTTTTCTAGAAAATTTGATACATAAATAACCATAATCTTCGCTAATCCTATCAAACTGGCTCTTTCACGGTACATAAATAAAATAAAAGGGCTTGTGACCCTTAAGGTGACCCTTGTGATATCTCATGGGGTCATATAGGTCATGTGGCAATATTAAACATGCGGTGGTAAAATATGGTATTTTTTTTTAATGTAGAAACCCCCACGTTGCTTCTATAGGGCGGTCTGTGTTCATCCTGTTGCTTACAAAACGTTTGATATTGATAAAAAAAAAACAAAATATTTTATTTCAATTAAACCAATTGCAGGTATTTTTGAATTGGCAAGTGAAGAAGTGAGTGTTGTTGTGGTATGTAAAACAAAGAACTAAAGATTAAATCCGAATTACCGTCAAAATGGGCCGACTATTGCAATACAAATGTGTGTAATACTATAGTTTAGTTATCTTATATACTCACTACACATCTTAAATAAATATGTGTATCTGTCATTTCTTTGAAATTGCCACTATTAAATTCTTTCTCTCTGTAACAAAGATATTTGCACCCATGCATTTTGTGAGACAGTTTGAAACAGTTACATAACATTTTGTCCAACATACCTTGCGAAAACATGCATAAATTAACAATATTTAAGTCTAATAATTAATACAAAACTTATTTCTAGATTTAGCAGGAACATTTACATCATATATATCGCCATGGGACACGCGACTAGTAAATTGGCTGAATAACTTATAAACAGTGAAGTCTTGCTTAAATTAAGACTGGATTCCACTACATATTTTATTGCGAACACTTAACAAAATACCGAAATATTCTTACAGTCCTTTACAAGCTAATTTTCAAGAAAATTTACGCAAGTTCTCTCGTTTATGGAGGGAGTGTATCTTTTTAGACTAATGGCTCTTTGAGCATTTCTCTGAAGGTTACCCTATGTAGAAAGCGAGAGGTGGAGGTGGAGGTCGAGCAATTATTATTCAAAAGCTTTCTTTTTCTATAGTAATCGATAGGCTTGTCTTTTAATGGGCAGGGATTCTTCTTTATCCAAATTTAAGCACTGATACTTTTTCGTCAAATATACATGCATATGTATGAATGTTGTATCTTTGTCACGCCATAGAGCCTAAACGGCTGGACGAAAATCGAAATTAGAGGTATCATTTGAATCGTCTTACTTTTTAAATAATGTCACCAAAAAGAACGGAATTTCTATCCATAATCTCAAACTGTCAAGTCAAGTCAAGTATGTTTAGTTCTAGTCAGTAGAAGACACGGACGGGCCTGTTGGTCTAGTGTTTAGGGGTCCTGACTGCTGAGTCAGAAGTCGTGGGTTCGATTCGAAAAGTTTGTGTGAAATAGTTGTCTCGTGTATGGGTGTTCTTTTTTGTCAAAATGAGTATTACCACGGCCTCACCGCGTGAGTGCGGTTTACGGAGTCCCGACCTCATTTTCAACTCTTCTCAAAGGCGAACAGCTTGCGACTCTTAAGTTACAAGTGTGCACTAGCGGCGGTAGTCACTTACCATCAGGTGACCCATATGCTCGTTTGCCCCCCAATATTATATATAAAATAAAAGATTCGTAAGTAATTACGTAGTGGGCAAAATAAGCTTGTTTTGTTTATAGTATAGTAATTTATGCATGTGTGTTTTTATGAGTATTCATAAAAACGATAACTTCACGCATTTGTATAATTAAAAATATACAAGTGCTCAATATATATCTCTTTACGATTTGCAACAGATAAATCTTCTAATGATACGAATACCGACACCTCGCTTATATTCACAATGTTTAAAGAACAGATCTGTAATTCCATTCGAGCTCCGAATGCAAAACCTTGAACATCTAAATCAGCGACGTTGATACGAGTGCCGTACTCGGGTACCTAAGCCTTTTTTCATTGAAAGCACCTGTTCCTGAACGTAAATAAATGATGTAGTACAATGGCTGCACACGATTTAGGTAACATTACCTTTATTGTGAAAGATTTTTATGTTTATATTTTCCGATGTTTTGTTTCGAAGCATTCGTTTATCTTCTTTGGTAACTTCACGATTGATGTTTAGTGTAACTATGTATTTGTTTAATAATCTTGTCTCTTTCTGTTACAGGTAATTTCAATTTAAGAGAAAGAAAGAAAAGATTAACCTGGTAATTTGTACGTATAAATCACTAATCTTGTAATTTTTCTTGTAATTTCTCTTGTAATTTGTACGTATAGAAAACTAATCAGCTGTTATGCCTACTATCCATATATTCTTGTTGTTCTTTTTTTTAGTTACGGACAGTTTCATTCAGCAATTAACTCTTGTTAGAGGTATACAATCTTTTATACAAGTTTACTGTCCATAGGAACTCATACAGCAACATCGTTATTAGCAAAAACTAAAACCAGATTATTGAGTCTATAAATGGTTAATGAAAAAAAAAAATGTAAATAAATAGTCTTGAATGAATTTTACGACTTTGCGTGACAATCTTAACTTATTTTATAAAAGCAAAATTACACGCCATCTATCTGTTTATTACCTTTTCACGGCTAAATGGTTCAAACAATTTTAATTAGATTTGTTAGGTGGATACATGGAATCTAAGGACATAATGTATTATTATTGATATACATCCCAAGTGAAGCCGCAGGCAGAAGCTAGTCGTCTATAAAATTAAGACACCTTTAGGCATACATAGAAAAAAATATATTATTTTCAATAACACATTAAAGGTTTGTCAATTAGTTTTGTAAATGCTATTGGATGGGAGTTATTGAAGGTATTATAAAGAAAAATACAAAATAACATAACGTTATTGGCATACGCTAAGACTCAAAAGTCATTAAACTATTTTCGCCTTTATGGCTTGTTTAAATACGTTTTGAAGTAGTATAGTAGTGAACTATTAATATTTACATTATCAGAGACGTCCTGAATTTTAGCAACAATAACAGTGTTGTCTGCACACTATATAATTTATACCCATTCCGTGGAAAATGAATGATAAATAAACGCTACTATTTTCTACAAGGGACTATTCATTTTTTACTTAAAATCGCATGTCCGATAGCTAAACAGGCCACGAAATGCGAATTTTGAAATAACAGCGTTTAATAGTCCTGCCATTATTATAACAAGGCCCCGTACCAAGGTATGTTCGGTTTAGTCGCGTTTTGCTGCGTCGGGTTCAGAGGTGATTAGTTAGAAATCGTTTTATGACATGGTTAATTTGTTCGGTAATAGATTTCGTTTCTGTAACAATCGTTTACACAATATAGAGTTATTTAAAAATCAGTGACTTTTAAGTGGCATTTTTATAAAGTTTTTATATTTTTTTCTATTAGTAAATCTCAAAATAAAAAAATAAAAAAAGTATGTATGTACTGTGTACTGTTATATCACAGGAGATATTATTATTTTATTTCATCTAATAGATTATTTTGCAAGAATCATTTTCTATGAATAATATCTAATTAAAGAGATTTTGTGATTCCTAAAAAAAAACTACAAAATACAAATATTTGACATCAAAATTATTTAATTTAGTTCATTTGAGCGAACAGATGTTACCAACAGATGATGCTTTTTATAAATGAATTAACATAATTCACAGTTGAGTTTCACTAAAAACAAGAAATAGAGAAGTAATCGAAAAATAACGAGACTAGGAGCCAGCTGGAAGCTTTTACTGTATCATGAATCATTAGCAACTACAAAAAGAGTTTACGCAATATATTTATTACCAGAAAACCTCACATTCACATCACAATTTCATGACCTGATTAGAGATTAAATGCTCTATTTCCAACCACAAACGACTAGTAGGTATTATTTAAACAAGTACTAGCGCAATATCACATCGTTAGTGGCTAACCGCGTCTGTACCTGCCTTTATTGACCTAACTCATTATTAATATACGAAAATTTGCATATAATGAGGGAGGCCGAAATACTAGGCTGTTTATACGTTTTACGACATGCCCGAAAACCTGGTTCTGTTTTACTTTAATTGTGTTATATTCTGTATTTCATAAGACATTTGTTTTACGGTGCTTAGGTGTGATTATTTGAGGCTTATTCTTCTGATGAGTTTCAACCTTAATATAATTTAAATGTAATTAGGAGTTTTGAGAAGGGTTGAAATACTGGTATCTGGTTTCGAGGGGTTTTTAGCAATTGACCATAAAGAAGGTGTTTGACTTCGTGTTTGTGTAATGTGGCTGATGGTTCGTTCATTTTTGGTTTGGAATATTAAATAAATATTATATATTATTTAAAAGTCGATAATTTGAAAGAAAGGTAAGCAACTATAGATATGTATATACAATAGGTCGCCTTGCAGTACATATAGGTTACAAAAGACATTGTTTAACTATTAACTGCTTATAAAAATCATTCAACAACTCATATAAGCGACTTTCCACTTTAACTTAATAGTTATCAAATGGGAAAGTGAGTTTATTAATTGCATTAGCGTTGCTAGGATGAAGACAACAACCTTGCCCGCTATTACGAAAGGGGGACTAAATTACTTATTCGAGGATATCGTCACGAACAAAAAAAAAAATATATTCCCTCGTACATTTATACATTAGACAGACGAAAAAGCCTCTAAACCAATCGCTTATCTCTCAGTAGCCCAAATAGAACACATTTATCGTATTTGGGAACTGAGATAGAACCTTGTACGAAAATTGTCAAGGGAATCGTTCCAGCGTTCACCTTAATTATGCCCTATATCTGTGAAATCCGGTAATTTATTGTAATGAATGTGGTTTCATAACTAAACCTAGGTCCATTTTGCAAATTAGACATATATTTCTCTGCTTTCTATTATTATTTATGTCTATAGAGCCTGTATGATTAGAGTAGCACCTAACACAGAACGAGTTGTTCTTGATTGGTTCTTGGAACTAGGTGGTTATCAGTGCAGTAGGATAGGGCCAAATCATCATTTTTTTTTATGCGATAGGGGCAAGCGAACAGACGGGTCATGTGATGGTAAGTGACTACCGCCGCCCAATGACACCCGCAACTCAAGAGTCACAAGTGCGTTGCCGGCCTTTTAGGTAGAAGTACGCTCTTTTTTTGAAGGTTTGAAGGTCGTATCGGTCCGAATACATGGCAAGCGACAATTTATTCTACAGGTTGGTTGTGCGAGGCACAAAGCTTCTTTAGCGCACAGTGGCGGAGTGCCAATCGTCCAGGTGATAGGGAAGAATTTTTGTCGCGTAGGCGTAAGCTACTAAGGGATTTGACTGTTATCTATTATACTTTATATATATATATATATATATATATATAGTGCGCGGTTGACAGCAATAGGCTTACCTATATTACATTAGTTTGACCAAATTCTAATCGTCTAAATATGGGAGTTTAATACATTTCTGCCTACCCCTTCGTAAATACAGACATGAGTTTATGCATGTACGTCGGAATGCGATTAAAAATATTACCATATTTTTGTAAGTTTTTTTTTTAAACCAACTGCTTTAACCTGACTTTTATATTTTATTTTAATGAAACACTCGAGATGAATATAAAAGAAATAGAATAGACATATAATTTACTATACACCAAAATATATTGTTCACAAAAGGTAAAACAGATAAACATGTTTTTCACAGTTTTCGCTTAAAGCGATTCGTCACGATGACAGGTATTACAAACAATTAATATTTTTAGTCTATTTTAAGATATTTTAAATAAATGTAGATATATCACTAAAACAGAAATCTATATAAATTTTAAAGAGTGCAGTATAAAATTTTTAACTTGTAACTGCCCTCAAAAGAAAAACTAAAAAATCACCTTCCCTAAAATAACCTTCAAATATTAAGTTCAATAGCTCTTGAAGACCGTTCCGTCAGTTAACCGTTAAACACGTGACTCTGGTGTTATAATCTGACGCGATCTCTTTGAGCGCGCGTGTTCAAGTGCCCCCAGCCTACAGCCTGCCACGACACTTCACCATGCTTATGATGGCTTACGTCTAGATAGTGCCTGTTTTCTTATATCAACCTTGAGGGGTTGTTAATTATATATTTATTTTTCATAATGGATTATTAATTTAATTTAATGACTTAATTAAACGTCTCTGGTTCTAGAGATAAAGATGACCGTTTAAATAAACAATCAAACCCAATACTTGAGAACAATCAAGTCTGATGCAGTAATATTTACTATTGTCCCTGCTGGTTTACGGTCACTGCTATATGCGTAGCCATATCGTAGCACTAACACCATCACGTAGCACTTACACGTACGTAGCTGATTTAGGATGGCTATCGTAGCACGTTTGTAGCATTTTACGTAGCGTATAATATCTATAAATATTGGGACACTTTATTAACCATACTCAGTAGTGTCACGTATTTGTGAAGATATTCTAGTCGCTACGGCTACAGTAGTTTAGGTATCGCCGCAATAGCACGCTGGACACTGTCATAATATTAAAAAACTTAAGGTTTATTAAAAAAAAAAGATGATTTAATAGTGACGTAGATAGAAATGTTAATTAAAGAATAATAAACCTTTAAATTGAGAATGGGAAATCTTGACTTCATTTTCGGTTTTGCGACACAAAAAATGTAGTCTAAGATCCGGTATAAGAGATATTTACTCTTACCATATCTTGATACAACGGTAATAGGTTGCCTAGCTAAGTAGCATTATTTATATACTTAAATAAGTTATTTAATGAAATTATATATCAAATGAAAGCTTTTTTTATTATCAATCCAACTGTGTTAGGTTACCTTATCAAAAAGTTTGATGAGTCTATGGCTGCCTAGATTTAAGATGTTAAATATTCTTCTCGAGTGTGACAGAGAATTGATTGCACTCGCAATTCCATTTGACAGACAGATGCACCGAAATTGTTTTTAAAGATCTCTCTGACAGTGAAAAAAATAACAACAATATTTTTTTATACTTATACATATATATATTCATTTATCAACGGCATTACATAACTATGATTTCTTTCATTCACTTAGAAATTAAATAGACGATATTTGTGAATGAAGATAAAATATTAATACATTAATGAAGTTGGTAGAGAGCCAGATCTCCCAGTTACAGCCAGCATGGGTAACAGTATAACCCCCATATCCTGAATCCATTGCTTACATTTCCAATATCCCTTTTCTTCTATTGATCTTCCAATATATCCCCAATTTTCCCAATTTTACTTCCTAAAGAGTCCTGTTGACGATAACGACCTTGAGCTGAGTACGTTAGAGTAAGACTAAATTCAATTTGTCAAAATATGGTTCTTAAATACTCCTGTGCCTACCCTTTCATGAATACAGGTGTGAGGGTATGTACATATGTGTACTAGCTTTATGTCATTCCTATAGCAATGGAATGCGCAATCGTTAATCATGTATTTAATAAATGATAGTGACAAAACTGAAAATTTCATTGTATCAGCAGTTTATTTCGGAGATTTCACTTTTACTTACACTGGCTATTTATTGGTGAGATTAATTTAAAAAAGTGAATGAAATACGAAAGTGATTTAAAAGCTTAAAGCTTTTGTTTAACGTTATCCACCGAACATTTTTTAAAAAGTACTAAACAAATAAATAAGACACTTAACTCTACTTAAATTTTGTCTGTCTCCAGAAACTCAGTAATCAGCCTCCGTTCATACCATATGCATATTTGTTTTACTTGGGAGATGCTTGGGCACGTATGAGCCGGCTCGACTGGAATAATACCATGGCATTACAGAAAACCAAATGTGACGTAATGCTTGCATTATCTTGCACCGAGAGAGTAAGAATACTGCAGGCTTAACCCCCTTCCATTGGGAGACAACCCTCAAAGGCCAGGAACAAATTTGCGACTTTTGTCCTTAGACAGCGGTTCTCTATAGGTGATCCACCTGCTCGCATCTCCTTCCATAAAGTGATTAAATTTATAATAAAGTTCCTCACAGATGTATAGTCTCTTCTTATAGAATTTCATGTGTACTTAGAGTAAATTCTTCACAAATTGCACATCTATCAGACAAACACTGAAAGTTTAAGCCGACGGAGCATCAAGAAACTTAGAACAAGAGCATATCGCGATGTCCATTTCAAAGCGTCTCGTCGTTACAAGTTGAAGTTCGACTCCCGGGTAGTTCACAACTAACTAGACACGCTCTAGATAAGATGGTGAGATTTTATTGTTAGTTCATAGTGTAGTCCGTAAGTTTGTTTGTCAACACAAGTCTCTTTACAAGTAAATATATGTATAATAATTTAGAAAGTGTCAATCTATTTTTTTAAGCAAAAATTACCAGGTAACATGTTCTCCTAAAACGGAAAACCTTTTAAAAATGTATATAATGGATCGTGCTAGACCAATGCTTAGGCATGAATTAGCCGGCTCGACTTGTGCGATACCACGGCCTAAGAACAATCAAAACAGAAAACCGGTTTGTGAAACCACTCTTCTGTTGCATTTTCTTGAAATTATGGAGGTTTAACTAACTCCCCTCTCTCTCTCCCTCTCCTATTTCACCTCCCAGCATTCCCCCATCCCTCATCACCCTGAAGAGCGGGCAGCGTACTTACGACTCTAGAGCTGCAGGTCTCCATGGATGGCGGTCGTCACTTACCATCAGGTCGTCTTTCATCCTTTCTTATAATATATTTATATATATATAAAATCATTAACTTCTTTACCTTTTATTACTGTCATTATCTCAAAACGTCATCCTAAATGTAACTCGCACAAGTCGAAGTCCATCAAGCAATCTAGGCTCTAGAGCATGCCAAACGAACATCATATATACATTGGAAAAGGCTCTAATTCCACATTAAGACTCTTAAATGATCCATTTATCCAAACTAGCTCCTTCCAGAAGCGTAGAAGCCTCATGTCTAATTTGCTGACTTCTTGGAGCGTTCTCGCACCCGCGAGGATACTAGCCTGTTATGTAGCCACTCCCTCATACTCCAGGATTACAATGGCAGCCGGGCCTCACGGGCTAAATGTCACTCATACACAATCATATACATATATATAGTATATACAGTCCATAAAAAAAATTGCTTTCGTTCGCTCGCGATTAAACATTCTAAACTTTCTAACGTGTTACACTTACAACTATATAACGTGTTACATTTGTGTGATCAAATAAAACAATCAAATGTTCTACAACATTTGATTGATTTATCGTCCGTATCCGTAATCATTATTATTATTATTAATGAATGATCGCATATTGATTGTCTTCGACAGCACCTCAGGATTCCCTATATATGTATGTAGCAATATAGGTAAACGTCAAAGATATGCATTTAAATACTAGTGCTGGTACTTATATAATACAGTGAAAACGTTGATGTATTTCTATTTTTATAGTTTATATCGTTTTATTCTATATTTAACTGTTACTGGACAGTTACTGGCAAAATGATGCAGTATCTCATTGTTTCATACAAATCTCTGGGGAACCTATTCAAAGAACCATTAGCTTTACTGTGGAAGAAGGCCCTACAAGTACAGTTTTTTTTTATTGCATATGAGCAAACGAGCAGATCGGTCGCCTTATTGTAAGCGACTGCCACCGCCCATGGACACCGGCAATTCAAGAGTTTCAATTAAGTTGTCGGCGTTTTAGGCTGGATTACGCTGTTTTCTTGAAGGTTTTATTTTTCTAGTTTAGCTAAGAACATAACTCATATATAAAATGTCTTTTTTGGGAGTAACTGTATAAGTCAAATTGTAACCATTGTAGAGAAAGAAATATTATTAAAAAAAAACAACACAATTCACCGCAAATCTTAATTAAAGTTAACAAAACAGTGAGAATATTTCAATATGAAGGAATCTTAAACTGTGAAACTAATACCACATCTCATCACTATTATTGCACTGTTTAAACACATTGAGCCGATTTGATACCGATTACAGATAGCGTAATCGAATTAGGCTATTTTAGGAAATGAAAGGAGTGAGTGTTAGAATACAATAGATTTTAGAAACCGTTACAAAGATTCCACAGATAATAAGCGTAGTTAACGAAGAGATAAATTCAATACCTTAAATGGAATATCTTACTCTCAAGAATGCTTAGACTATCTTCAAATGAGAAGAAGCGGAAGCCAAGGACGAGCGCTAAGGGACCCTTTGAATTGTATCTTTACTTTACTTTGATATTTGAGGAATGCGATAATTATATAATTCCAACAAATCTGTTCGTAGATTCGAGTTGTATTACCTATTCAAATATTTCAATAAGCGTGCAAGACTTTGTGCTTGTGTACACATGAGTTGACCAATTTCTGGTAACAATATATTCAAATGAATTTTCCATAAAAGTGTATATGATTAAACTTATTATTTACTTACTTTGTTATAAATGCTCTAATTTCTAACAGTATTTCTTCTTAAATATAAAATGTCTTTAAAATAAAGTTAACTGTTGGTTATAAATATTTATTGAATTTTTTAATACACTGGTGAATGTTTGTCATGAAAAAAGAGCACGGCTGTCATTATATATTTTTGTAGTTTGAAACATAATTGTTGAGTTCTCGTAACAACAAGTCTTTCAATTCGTGTCAATGTACAATAGTAATTTTACCAAATGATGTTATTAGGGGAATTACCTACTAAATACTAGTAGCCTTATAAACTAAAGGTATATTATTAATCGGAAGAGTAATAAAAGAAATGGCGACTCTAAATGGTATACTTTAATAGTAATACCTAATATTTTGCAAAAAATTAACTTAACTGGAGATAATTAATGAATCAAAAGAAAAAAGTAAAAAGTGCTGCTAAAAGTGAGATATGTATATATCTATATTATAATATTGGGTGACAGACGAGCAGACGGGTCATCTGATCATAAGTGACAATCGCTGTTCATAGACCCCTGCAGCTTAAGAGTAAGTGTGCAAACCGCCTTTGAGGGTGACGAGGGATTGGGAATAGGGGTAGTGGTAAGAGAATAGGTGGAAAATGAGCCTCCGGAAACGTCACTAATTTTGTGGAAATGCAATGCAAGCGTTGCCTCACAATACTGAGTGGGCGACTTATATTACATATTAACCGCTTCACTTTGTGTTTTTTTTTTTTTTTTTTTTTTTATGCGATAGGGGGCAAACGAGCAGACGGGTCACCTGATGGTAAGTGACCACCGCCGCCCATGGACACCCTCAACTCAAGAGTCACAAGTGCGTTGCCGGCCTTTTAGGTAGAGGTACGCTCTCTTCTTGAAGGTTTGAAGGTCGTATCGGTTCGGAAATACGGCAGGCGACAATTTGTTCCATAAGCTGGTTGTGCGAGGCAAAAAGCTTCTGGAGAAGCGCACAGTGGTGGAGTGCCAATCGTCCAGGTGATGGGGATGGATATTTTGTCGCGTAGGACGATGGCGGAAACCAGCAGCTGGTATAAGTCCGAACAATTCCTCTGAACACTCCCCATGATACAAGCGATAGAGGATGCAGAGTGAAGCTACATCTCTACGCAACGCCAAGGTGTCAAGTCGATCAGAAATATCTTGGCAGTCGATGATGCGAGTCGCTCTCCGTTGAATGCGGTCAAGAGGCAAAAGTTGGTACTGAGATGAAAAAGAAAATGTTGGTAATAGAGATGAGAACAGTATTCCATGTGCGGCCGAACCTGCGCCTTATAAAGTTGCAGGCGGTGGGCCGGAGTAAAATACTGTCTCGATCTGTTTAGCACACCAAGCTTCTTCGAGGCTAATATGGCCTTACTCTCTAAGTGACCGCGAAACTTGACTTCGCTTGATATATCGACGCCAAGGATTCCGATACTGGCTGATGCAGTTAGGGAAGTGCTCTCAAATTGAGGTGATACGACCAATGGCATCTTTTTAGCGGTGAACGCGCAAACCTGTGTCTTCGTGGGGTTAAATTGGACTAGGTTAAGTCGACCCCAATCTGAAGGAAAGAATGTTCTCATTCCATCCCAGTCTGCTGACCTATAGTGCCATACGCGGCGACTGCCTGTAACACGCGGCCGCAGCGAGTGAACGAGTGGCACCATACTCCTAATCAGGCAATGGTCCGAAGAGCCAAGAGGGGCCTCAACGGATACTTTGTAGCCGTCAGGATGTGAGGTCAGCAGAAGATCCAACAGTGAAGGCACGTGGCTTTCTGCATCTGGGATTCGCGTAGGCGTTGCTACCAGCTGCGTCAAGCCATATGCCAAGGCGAAATCGTGAACAGATCTTCCCGCATGATCGGTTTTGCGCGAACCAAGACATTCGGCGTGATGGGCGTTAAAGTCGCCAAGAATCACGATCTCTGCGGATGGGACCTGCTGGAGCACTGAGTCTGTAGCCATTTGGACGTGGTCGATGAGTCGGTCCGTTTCGGCATCACCGCTATGGGACCTGTAGAGGCATAGGTAGATGCGGGGATGGTCGTCGCAGTCTACACGTAGCCATAAGATGGAGAGGTCCCTACCTTCAAGATTGCCGAGGCGGCGAGAAGTGATATCATCTCTAACGTACACGCATACACCAGCCTTAGGAACAAAGGAGTGTTCCAGTCCGTACCCAGGGTAGCAGAGGTAGGATGTGTCCGCTGGAGATGATATCTGCGTCTCGGTTAAAAAGAGCAAGGCCGGCTTTGCTGTCTCAAGGTGGTGGTGGACAGTGTCGAGGTTCGAATGTAAGCCCCTAATGTTGCAAAAATCCACGGTAAACGTGACAGGGGGTGCCATGGTATGCCTTCTCTTGCCCCGAGCAGATTTTGAGAGCGCAGTTGAGCCCCCCCCAGAGTACGAGGGGCAGCCTGGGCGTCCACGCTCAGGCATAATCCGTACTGAGGGTGGACGTCCAGGGGGGGATTCTCCAACGCTAGCGCTGGTACCCCCCTGGGGTATCCTTTTCGTTAACAGCGCTATCATTAGGGGGGTGGGGGATTTTGGGCCTCCGGAGACCTCACTCATTTCGGGGAAATGCAACGCAAGCGTTACTTCACAACCGGTTTTCTGTGAGGCCGTGGTATCGCACCGGTCGAGCCGGCCCATTCGTGCTTAAGCAAGCATGGCTCTACCACTACAACTATTATAAAAGACACACTGTGTCTTTTATAATACTTACTTTTGTAATCAGTGAAAACCCCTGTCAGGGTTTCTTAGTGCATTTGGCAGTCACCAACAAACTACTTACGACTATATTGAATATGTCTAGTATTGACAATCATAGCGTAAGTTACCTTTGTGGAAGATAAATAAATTATTGTTATTATTTTTATATTGTAAGTCCAGTTCGCAGAAGGTATAGATTAGGTTAGCGTCGACACGCTACTAAACCTTCGTGGTTTTTTTTCTATGACCACCCAGAAATGAGGGCCCCTTCAAGATTTTTTTAAGTGAATCAGATTCACGTCGCTACTGTTATATTTACGCTTCTCATTTCATAATAAAAATAAGTTAATATAACAAAAAAAAAATGTTCGTTTCTGTTGTAGAGATTTCTCGTCACTCGCAGTCAGTCGCTCACTTTTATTTATTTATTTATTTTAAATCAAAGACAATTCCCGCATTAGGATTAATTCCTGTGTCGCGGAGGACTTTAAAAAATTCAAACAACGGAGACAAAGAACGCCCAGACTCAGTGCGGGGATCAAACCCACTACACTCGGCGCGCAAGCGTGGTGGCCACTTAAACCGCTACGTCATCTGTGCACCATCCTAGGATTGTGGTAACTCAAATTCATTTATTTTCACACTTATACTTTAAATTTACAGTCACCCGTCTAAATACTACCCTACACGAAACTATCCATATTATACTTTTTAAATTACGTAGAGTAGCTGTTTACCACGTTTTTTTTGACTCAAAACCCTCTGCAACTAACATAACTGTTTGTATAAAAAAAAAACTTGAAATACCCAGCTGTACGTTTTAAGAGTGTTATTTTTAAACATTCATTAAAGTACGTATGTGGTTTAAAGAAAGTAAACTAAAATATCTCCTAAAATTAAAAATTTCGCCAAAAATTAAAAACGCTTCCTACTTCTTCCTGTTTGAGTATCATCTCCTATGGTCGCAGTCTCCGGAGGTCGGCTAACATTAGGGCTGTCTTTATATTCGACCCGGCGGCAGCTGTGCGGAACAGGGGTCTCGTGGTCAGATATAACCATAAGATAATGATTTGTAGTCGTAGTAGTAGTAGAAGTTTTTATTTTTCAATCACAACTTTACCTTTTCACGAGTTTAAATTAAATTTGGCAACAAATTTTATCACTTGGAACCGAAATTGCTAGCTACAATGTGTGATATAAAAGCAATCAAAATCCTAAAACGAAGGTAGTGTCAAGTCTAGTATCAAATTGTAGAGAAGAAGAAAGACGACGTTATGCGTCATAAATGTTTTCTTCCCAACTTGATTTACTGTGACATAAGCCGTAACGGAAGGTTGGTAGTTGACCTCAGCACACTTGGCGTGGTGCCAACATGTATTTTACAATAATTATTTATACAACAGAACTTCGGTCCAGCCGTGTCATTATTATACAGGTACAAATTATTGTTTACAATACTGCTTGAAACATGCTTGCTCAAGAACGTCGTATCTTACTTGATTTATTCTGTCATAAAGCTGTGTAGTTGTAACGCAATATTATTTCATTTGTGGCTTGTAGGGTGCTTGTGTGTTTAGTGTTTAACGCTGTGTTGGTTGCTACACTTCAGTACTCAAGTAAAGAACTCTTGATTAGCTAAATAGTTGAAGTGACAATTATTAATAATTCAGTAACATTCCTATCAATTTACTACTATTTTAAATGAGAAATTGTATATTGATTGTTTGTTACTCTATAAAGAATAGTTAAATCAATCTCTATGAAATTGTATCTGTGCGTACAATTTTATTTTTAATTTTATTAAAAATTTCGCTCCGTACAGAGACCAAAGCTAGTTTTTATATTTCAAACTTGTTGTTTCAAGTTACTCAGAGTTTACAAAATGCAACTTACTTTTGTAAATCATAATACAGAATAATACCTCCTCATAATCTTAGAACACGTCAATAAATAAAATAGAAATGTGCTTGATCACTGAAGCCAGTTTCTACAGCTCGATGTTTTTAAACAAAAACATATTTTTATAATTATTCGTGGTGATTCATATTTGTTACATTTTCTTATGGTATAGGGGGACAGACAAATATGCGGGTAACTTAATGGGAAGTAACAACCGCCGTCAATAGACATCTGCAACTCAAGTCGTAAGTGCGCTGCCCGCTTTTTAAGGTGATGAGGGATTAGGGGATGTGGGGAGGGGAAAGAGGATAGGGGGTTTGAGAGGAGGGAAAACAGGCGAGTAGTATCGGGCAAATGCACCGCAAGCTTTGCTTCACAACCAGTCTCCTGTGAGATCGGGGTATCGCACTGGTCTAGCCGGCCTATTCGTGCCGAAGCATGGCTCTACCACGACGAAACTGTAAAAGTACACAAATAAATCTTGTAGTTAGGTATACTTGTTTAAATATTCCAAAGATGTCACGTAAACAGGTCACTTCATCTCCCGAAACGTCTTTTAAAATGTCCCTTTATGTCCCATTTGGGAGAATAAAATGTTCGGAACAAAGGCTGCTAATTTATTTATGTATCCATCAATTTACACTTGTTTTTAAGTTTTACCACTCGCACGCAATCCTGGATATCCAAAAGGTTTCGTACATTTGTATTCGGTGGTACTCTGTTGGAGTGAGTAATGTGTAACTTCTAAATATTTTCAAAACATATGGCAATAATGATTTCATTTTTGGTTTGATAAATTTCTCTTTCAAATCTTTTAGGTATTCTTACTTGTTATTGTAGGTATTATATAAGAAATAGATAGATGGCTTGGAATGCCCGGCACCACCTAGTTCAAGGTACAGGTATTAGTACCTGACTTGCTTCAACTATTGCTTATACTCCCCAATCCCTCCGTAAAAGCAATATCCCTCTTTTTTTTGTGATAACGTTATAACCGCCGTCCGTGGACACTTGCAACTCAAGAGTCGTAAGTGCGCTGCCCGCCTTTGAGGGTGATGAGGTATGGGGAAAGAAGAGAGGAGAAGTTAGGAAAGAGGAGAGGGGCGATGGGGAGAGGAAAAGGGAGAGGGGGAGTTGGGCCTCCGGCAACCTCACTCATTTCGGGGAAATGCAACGCAAGCGTTATTTCCCAACCGGTTTTCTGTGAGGCCGTGGTATCGCACCGGTTGAGCCGGCCCATTCGTGGCTAAGCATGGCTCTACCTTCTCATCCTATCCTCCCTTTTCTGTCAATATACTACAAATTTTCCATTATAATTCCCAAAAATGCCATGCAATGGGCTTACCTTTTATTACATTAATGGGACCAGATTATGATCTACAAAATATGGGCGTTAATACGCCTCTACCTACACCTCCAATGATATAGCGTGAGTGCATGTATGTATATAATAAAAACGGCCCATTATAAGATAAATACGAAATACTACTTCTAATTAAACTCATTTTAGCTGTAAAAAAACTCTTTTTTTATTTTTCAATGTAGTTGTTTAATGCGCCTTTAAGTACACTTTTTGTGGTAATAGGCTTCAATATATTTATTTATTTGATTAATCTTAGGAAGACCAACAGCAGATAATAACATGTAAGAGATGTATAATATGTAACAGATAGGTCCCCACGTTTAGTTACTGCATGGAAGACGATGCGTGAACACTGCGAGTTTCACTGTCTAGCTGTGTAGTAAGTGTGGAAGAAGGTATCAGTGAATAAAAAATTGAGTTGTTGGTTATTGCTGGGTATGTCTTTGATAAAAAATCAAGGCTGAGCATCCGCCTTAAGGAATCGGGTTTAGAATTAAATACTCCAAATTTATGTATTATATATATATATATATGTATGTACTAGTACTCGTAGAAGCTCTTTATTTTTAATTAGACGTGTACTTCAGGTCTGTAAATATTATAATATTTACTGCAATATCGATTATTGCAACATTTAAGAGTTTTTAAAGGCAACACAATAATTCCAGAACTTTATATACATACATATATAAAACCCAATCATCGCGGCCACATGTGTCTACACGATACGCACGTGAGTGAAAACCGTATGTTCCTTAATACATATATTTTTACTAATAATAAAGACTTACGTCACAGCAATTACAACATTCACATCTGAAGTCAAATCACAGCACCCTAAAACACATATGTTTTGGCAATATTTCTATACAGTTTTTTCACTCTCCAATTCTCCTAATGCTGCATCGTTGCCAATGGAAGCCTCTTTACTTTGACCTGACACATCCAATCCGATCGTATCGATAAAAAACAGCACCTCAATATTGATTATTTACCTTTGTTTGTTTTACCAAAAGTTTTAGCAATAGGGATACGTGGTTAGGGACGCATTCTTCTTATATATGCACAGATTGACTCCCAAAATTGCGGTTAAAGTTTTGTGTTGCGTATTCTGATGTCCAGTGTTGCCCGAGAGAGATTTAAAATTTACCTTAAATGTGGCCAAGTGTTTTGAAATGTACACAGTGACGAGAAATTGGACTACTGGGTCCAATTTAATGGGAATGTTTGGCTTGTTTACAAAGTATTATTGGAGAAGAATAGTAAAGGTTGTTTTCTACCATGGAGTAAAGGATAATCTATTAGAGGAGGAGACGCCAAAAATAGGGACTGAATCAAAATGATGATGAACTGATTCCAAGGTCAATTATTTTACTGGAATAAAATTTAACACAAGTTTGGATAAGGTGTAACGGTCAATTTGTAATCAATTTCAAATTGTGTTAATTACTCTATATGAGTATATAATAATTTGTAAATGAAATAAAAATAACAGCAGAATCAATCACAGCACCACTGAGTCTGGTGTGTTATAACCGAATTAGTATTGTGTGATTTATAGCACTTGAGCCAAGTCAACATCTGTTGCGGTCCAGATATGTTGCGTATTTGTAAATAATGATAAAGTACTCATTTGTTTTTGTACTTGTGTTCACCACGTGCTCGAAACGAATATCATTTTGTAAAGAAAGGGTCTCTTGGTAACGTTAAAAACACTTATTATTGATATCTCAAATTCTCCTCCATGACGCCTCACAAATTGTACAACATTATTTAATCTATCACTACACCAAACTACACTTGTTAAATTGTATTTACATGTTACTGTCACATTTTAGTTTGATTTCAATTTTATATATATATATATATGTATATATATATATATACATATGTATATATATATATATGTGTATATATATATATATATACATATATATATATCGTACGTCGCCGGGCTCGGGCCCTATCATAACACCAACTCTGCAGCCTCTTTTGTATAGGTTTTAAACGCGATTAAAACATTGAAAGAAGTAGATAGTCAAGAAATACTTAAACAAGTAGTAGAAAATTACAATTAGACTTATGCCTACATCCTCGAATTGATGTCCAATCCAATACTTTAGTCACCTTTTACGATGTCCACAAATAGAGATGGGTGTGCAGTATTCCATTCTAGCGAGCAAATTCCGAAATATATCATTCTCAACGACCTTCATAACTGTAAAGGTTTAACCAAACTGTAAGCTAGGAGAGATACAACTATAACATATATAAATATAATATATGTATATTCAAACCCTGTTAAATATCTTACCGTAATCCTTTTTAACCGCAGCCGTGGAAGGGATTTGTGTAAAGCTCTTGTTCCACACAATTTCAAGCTATGTAAACATTATAGCACATTTATCTTACTCGGATTCTAAACTTTTGAGTTTGGAATTAACATTTGATACAGTGAATAGAAATGAAGCTGCAACGTGAACAAAGTTTCGTGTTTTGTAATGTTTTGGGTTTTTAAAACGTGTTCTTTTGTTTGGACTCCTTTGTGATTGTGTTTCAGTCTGGCAGTAATATCTCGATTACTTTTCCTTTGGAATTCATACATTAAGATTTACACACTATTATTACAAACAGACACGCTTATATATAAATGAAAGGCCAATCATAACTTAGTATCACTGACGTAATAGGGTATACAATACAAAGGTAGATACAGTTGGATAGATAACAGTCGCATACCTCACTAGCCTGTTACGGCACCCATAAGAAGACATGATATGATCCTATTCTATTCTAATGAGAATACACATTTATTATAAAATATTATTTTTATCTACCGTGGGAGAGCCATGCTAAGGCGCAAATGGGCTGATTCGACCGTAGTATTACCACGGCCTTACAGAAAACATAGACAAACGATGTATTTGTATTGTATTGACGAGTTAGTGAAGGAGGCCCAACTCTCTTACCACTTTCCCTTCTTTTTTACACTCCATCATCATCATCAGAGGTGGGCAGCGCACTTAAGACTCTAGAGTTGGAGGTGTCCATGGGCTGTGGTTTTAACTTCCTATCAGATGACTCGTCTGTTCATCTGTCCTCCCGTATATAATATAAAAAAAAAACAATATATGTCTGCTTTTTTTTAAAGACTTAATTAGTTAACATAAATGTATGTTTAACCCAAATTTATTTTACTAAATAACTCGATAGTAAATTAACTGAGTCTGATTTTAATATTACTCTATTATATAATTTATATTCGTAATATATTCTGTATTGATTTTATAGAGCACCATTATTAGTAATTTATAATGATTTATTAGCTTATTATATCTATAGTAGAGCATTAATTTGTACGACAAATCCTTTATCCTTAATATGGAATAGCTACTTAAAGTTAAACCAATTTATGCTCAACGACCTCGATTTTGATACTTAGGGTAATCTTTGATATGGCTCAAATTGCCTTCAAGGCATTGATGGTATAGTGTTAATGTGTTTAAGATTACCATCATTTTGTAGAATGGTTAAAATTGATATTAAGATTCCCCCCGACGATAATCTCATAAAGGCTGAGAAAGAAAAATAACTTAAATATTTAGATCAGATTCAGCAATCATTATACTGATAGTCATATCAGCTCGTTGATTGCTAAGAGCCTCGACCAACACCTTATAAGCCTCACGTTAGGTAGCTGGATAAACGCACGTATTGTGAAGAGGTTCGTGTCTCTGGAGCCCTAACCACCGGTAACCGACTTCGGTGACAATTTTATGTTGTTTAATTAATAGAATAATAGTGAATAATAATTTATTTAATTATTAACAACTGCAATATTAATCATTTGTACAGTAAATTGCTACATGTCATAATTCGCCTGGATGACAGTAACAGAATTAATGAAGTCACAACTAGGTATTAACCTGTACTTTGGTTGGGACAATAAGCCTTGTCACGATTAGACCCAATATAGACTGGAAGAGTAAAAGTCTCATATTTGTTTAGCCTTAAATGACGTAACATAAAGCTGTTTGGTATTTTATAAGGTAAGGGGCGAACGAGCAGAACGGGTCACCTTATGGTAAGCGACCAACAACGTCCATGAATACCTACAATTCAAAAGTTTCAAGTGTGTTGCCGTTCATATTCAATTTTGTATTCATGCATATCTTATTTCGGAATCAAAATTACAAAGTTTATCTTACTTCCACAAGCATCTATGCGGCAAATGAAATCTCCGGTAGACGACGGTAACCTTTCAACATAAAGTTTGATAATTTATTTCTATCAAATAGGAAAGTTATCAGCTCTTCATCTCCGTATATAACATATTTAAACCAGTAAATTATTAGACAAATGTAACTACATTCCTTTATTTTTTTAACGATAACCACAATTAAGACGATTTAAATGACACCTCGAAATGTCGAAATCCATTAAGCCGTTTAGGCACTAGGGCCTATACATAAATACATACATACATTCCATTGAAAAACATAACCCTCCGTCTGGCGCAGTCGTAAAAAAAAATTAAAAATTTGTTTTTTCGTATCCTAGAGTCTATGTATGTTCAGTTTCGAACAAATACATTTTAAAATTAAAAAAAATATTATTAGTATTAAACTTTTATAGCATATATCAAAGAGATTTCAGGCGCAATTTTCAATGGAAGGTAGACACACTACCTTGGTACATTAAAGTGACATAAATCTTTCTAAGATATATCGTTCAAACAAAAGCTTTGCGTTTAATGGCACCTATTGGAAAGTGTCGGTACTTTATCAGCCCGTAAAATGGGACATAAGTGTTCATCGAGAATATTATTTGTCGCTAAAGAGTGACAACCTTTAAGTACTTCTAATTCTCTACTATGTATTAATAGCAGTTCAATGCTGTGCCATATATTATACAATAATATTTTGAAAGAGAGTATCTGTCATAATATTTCTTTTTGAAATGGAGCATTCCTGCAAAAGTACCTTCACTCTAAAGAAGTTAATAAAACCTCTTTAGTGAGTCATATAGCAGTATTAGTGATCTGACTTTCTATTAGCAGATATAATGGGTTACCAACCAACCAACCAACATTCTAATTTTTTGTTTAAAGGTAACAATTAGATTCTTGTGTCGCAAGAGGCTTTACAACATTTTAAACAACGTCGATCGATCGTGTCGATCGATCACACAAATATTTTTCCCATGTTTGAATCGAACCCACGAATTTTGGCGCAGTAGTCAGAAAAACTAACCACTAAACCAATATTATCGCTTAAAACAGTATTTGTGTTTTTTTTTCTCTCTTTCCTCTGCTATCTCTTTACCCTTTGATGACTCTCGACTTCCACTTTATCCTTCATATAAATTCTCGAGACCTTTTGCCTTTTTTGTCTTCCATTATTGCTTAGAAGAAGTTGAAGTGTCTTATCAAATGGCCGTTCATTTCTTTTTCTGCTAACTATTGTTAGGAGAAGGATTATTGTAAACTAAACACCACAACGAAAATACGCCACCTTTAAAAATATGTGTGAACTTACCACAGTGACATGATAATTCACAACTGGCAGGAAACAGTATTTATAACTCGTCAAATGCACTTCAAAACTGTTCGGTTTGTACAGACAGCAAAACGTTTAGTTCTCTCTTAGTGCTTTATAAAGTTTCAGAATAGAATAAAAGTTAAATAAAATCACGATCAGATCATCTTTAATTGCTATCGAAAGGATTTCTTTGTTGATTATTTTTTCTGTACAGCCGATGTGCATCATCCGGCATCTCCCTCCAATATTACATATACTGCTACTTTTATCTAAATATTTATTAGTATTTGTATATGGAAGTAGATTTATTAAATGCATTTTTGTTTTCAAATCTCACTTTTGCCGAATTTAAGTAAAATTGAGTATGTGAAATATGATTATTTATAGTAGAATGAATTTTTTTACGTTCTATTTGTTGTTCCACCACAAACTACACATTTCAAAAAAATAATAAAACTATAATATATTCTGAACAAGTTAAGCGACATTTGTTTCATTCTTCGAGTTACGTGAGGCACATTCGTGAATGTAATTTCGTAACGTTTTATGTCGGCTGGCATGACCATATTCTGGTCTGTCTGCTATTTTACATTTCTAAGGATAAATAGTATTGAGAATGTTATATATTTTATAAATATTGGTATCTTCTCCTTATTACCTAACTGTGCAAAAGGAGGGTTATATTTTTTAAATGTATGTTTCTTTTAATTCACGTATCATTTAAATCGTCTTAAGGGTTACGTACATATTGTAAGTGTAATAGTCAGTTATATTTTTGTAATTAAAGATATAACGAACATGATTATATATGTATGTGTCCGACAAAATTATCTTTTTTTTAATGGTATAGGGTGACAAACGAGCAAACGGGTCACCTGATGGTAAGTGACGTCCGTCGCCCATGAACACCTGCAACTCAAGAGTCACAAGAGTGCTGTCCGCCTTTTCGGGTAGGGAAAAGGGAGGAGGGGAAATAGGGGATATGCAAATAGGGAGGGGAAATATGGGAGGAGAAAGGGAATAGGGCCTCCGGTAATTGTTTAACAGCCGGTTTTCTGTGAGGCCGTGGTAATACTATGGTCAAGCCGGCCCATACGTACGTACATGCCTCCCCCACGTTAAAATCCTTCAATAAGATGAACGGCAGAGCAACGGAAATATTATTGCGCGTTTCAGAATTGGTAGAAACTAAGTAGTTCGGCTTAACTACGATAGGTGTCGTTAGGTACAAATTTATGTATTTTTTTAGATTAAAACAATTTCACGAAAATAGATCAGTCTTTTTAACAAAATATTCCCATTACCAAACTATATTACAAAGTCATCAGACAATAACCGAAGTGGTTTGGTTTCTTATCTGACAACGTTAATAAAATAATGTGATGATGTACCCTCAAATAATACGCCATTAAATGTCCATTAATCAAGGCGGATTGAAAGTTTTCGGCTAAGTGTGCCAAGTTGCCTTTGTTCTGCGCCTCGACTGTTGCTGTGAGTTGTATTTTGTTCACTGCGAAGATAGGAGTGCTAAGTGATAAAGTACTAGTATGTTTTCATTCTTATGGTTATAATTACATAATACAAAAATAAGAGTGCTCTCGTGCTCTTGTATTATGTTCGTTTGTTTTGAGGATTGTGTTTCAAGAGCTTGTAGATGAAATAGATGTTTCTTTCTCAATCCTGCAAGAGCAGAACAATCTGTATGATTTTATTTAGCACAGATTACGGCGAGCCGGGTGCTCTGGCGCACATTGGGACGAACCTATGACCGTCAGTTATTCGGACTGCATTGAGATAATTGATGATTGATGAAGCTATTCATCAATCATCAATTATCATATAGCCTATTTAATTTTTCTAATAGAAAAATGAAGTCACGGGCAATAGTCGGTAAATTCATTTGGTTTTGATGTTATAAAAATATACTATTCATTTGAACTTTATTTTGCTATCACAAAATCACTAATACAAATATACATACCGTAGTCATAGATTTTTATTCTGAGGAATTTGTAAAAAAATTGAAAGACATCAATTAAATTTACCTCAAAGAAGATTAATTCGTTCGTTTTCAATTCGTTTCTTTTTTTTTATCATATTTTTTTCATTTTATGTATCACCTGATGATAAGTGACGACCTCCGCCCATGGACCCCTGCAACTCAAGAGTCGCAAATGCGCTGTGCATCTTTGAGGTCCTCCTCACGTGGGGAAGGGATGGAAGAGAGGGGGATGTGGGGAGGGGAGAGGAATCAGGTGAGGGGCGTGATGGGAGAGGATAGAGGAGAGGGGGAGTTGGGCCTCCGGTACCCTCGGCAATATCTAATACTAATAATTATTGTTTTATTAGAAAGGGTGTGGCTTAGTAAATGAGCTAAACATGTCTAACTTAAAATATTTAGACACGTCTTCGAATCTCTCAAGTTGATTTAACTTTACGCAAACAAACAATCTCTAATATCAGTCTAAAATTCAAGACGTACTCTTGTTTATTAATGATGTTGTGGTGCCTTTGATATATAACGGAAAGACTCATTCGCTATTATATCCAAAGCAAATATTGACCCATGTAAGACATGAGGGGAAGCTCTATGATTGATTATGTTCATCCCTTATCTGAGAGGTTATCGGTATTTTAGGCCGATGTCGATTCAGGTCACTTACGCCTCAAATTTTAAGGCATATTTTTTCCAGCTATTCTGTAAGAAGTGGGTACAAGTAGATACAGTATTTGTACTTATTTAGTAGTTATGAAGACTGTTTCAATAATCACTCAGTATTCTTTTTATAGTATACTAGTTAAGTTAATTGTGGTAAAGCCATTCTTAACCACAAACCACAAAAAATCGGTTGTTCCCCAAAATTAGTGAGGTATCCGGAGGCCCAACACCCCCTCTCCTCTTTCCCCTTCCCTCCTGCCCCCTTGCCTTCCACTGCGTTGTTATTTCCTCCTACAGATATTTGTATGTATATGTAAATGGACGACTTGTATGTAATGTTATTTTATAACTTTTTAGTTTCAAAGGTAATAAAAATGTATAATACTTCTTTAACAAAAAAATGATGTGCACATATTCTTGCGATCCGCCCAATAGTCTCGAAGTGTACTATTCTTATGTATGTATATTCCAAAAATGGGGCCTTAGTTGACTATCTTGTTGGGCAATTGGTTAGTAATCCTGGCTGCTGCGCCATAGGTCATGCGTTCGATTTCCACACGAGAAATGTGTAATCCACAAATAGTTATCCTGAGTCTGAGTGTTGTTTGTGTCCTTTTTCTTTTCCTAATTCCTAAATTAGTTGTCTTTTTAAGATAAAATATTAAAAAAGAGTTTCTATCAAGCATTTTCTCACTCTCTTCTGTCTTTAACATCATTACACTATTAAAAGCTTCTTTTAACTTGACAAAATCATATACTACACTATACATGGCACTGTGATAAAATCCGTAGGGTTGTTTGATGACGAATTTTTTAAGTTAAGTGTTTGGTTTTAAAAGAATTGATAAAACAAGGACTGAATATGTTAGAGAAATTCCTAGAATTATGCCAGAGATGAAGGGCGAAATTAGTGATCGTCTATAAAGCTCTAAATATTACATGACGAAATAAACGTAATGCTCATTGAATACAGATCTTGATGCTCCTAGATATAAAAATATAAAAAAAAAACAGATGTATTGTGTTAAATATGGCATAGTAAAAAAGGAGATGAGTATACGCGGTAGTTGGCAGCCGCGTTCTCGAAACGTTGGCGGAGATAACTAACACACACTTGGTCACAAAACATCTCAGTTTGCAATATAAAAATTAGGCTCAGGCCAGGATTTCAAGAGGGTTCGATCGTATTCCGGATAGTGGTTGGTTTTACACTAAACTTGTGCAGCTAGAGCTAAAAAAAAAAAAACCTCCTTTATGTTAGACTGTGGCGAGATGCGATGAGCAGACGCTCGCGCGACAAACCAACGAAGTATTCGACACATTTAATTTTTACCACTAAAGATCTCTTTTCAAACTAAAAACTACCTGATGAAAGCATGATGGGAAGTAAGAGAAACATAACCATATATTCATGGAGAATGCTGGTTCATTGAAAGTACTAAAAGGTCAGATTTTTATGGTGACGATATTTATAAAAGATTATAATTATATTCGTACTACAGATTTTTCCGGACGTATAGAAAATTCATAGGACATTGTTTTAAAATGTACATCTAATACGGTATATCTATGGTATGAGTTGTATGGTAAAGACAAGAAGAGGAATTGTCAGGCCGAGAAGGGCATTCATAGATCAAGTAAAGGAGAAAGCAGGTGTCATGTCGTATAGGAAAGTCAATTAATTAGCGGATGGTCGGGACAGATGGCGCATACTCCACAGACTGGAGCTGCTCTCCGCTCTTAAATTTTGAATAATATAATATATAATTCAACTCCTAAACTAGGAAGTATTCATGTGTCGCGGGGAAACAAACATAAAAAAAAACTTAACAAACACCCAGAATTAAAACAACTATTTGTGTCTCACACAAATTTTTGTCCCGCGTGGGAAATAAACCCACAACCTCCGGATCAGAAGTCAGGTTCACTAACCAATAGACCAACTGGCATGTTCAATTGTGTGTTAATATCCAAAGCTGTTTGTAATTAATGAGATAGATGAGTTATTACGTCACATCTTAGTTCTTTGACATAATCGTTCATCTTTTTGTACTTTTATGAACGTTGCTTTATGTGTTTCTTTTTTACCTTGGTAGAGCCATGCTTAGCACAACCCTATACGTATATGAAACTAAAACATTATAGAATTAAATTATTTCCGATAGATTTAACAATCGAAAAATAATAAAACTGTTAAATTCTTACAATCTAACAATTTCCAATATAATTTCCTATTTCAAATCAATACGGAAATTGCTCTAAAAAGTTCTATTTCAATTTTGCCGAGCGTAAAAATTTGTTAGATATATATTAATAAAAAAGTTCCAGCAGAACAGGTGGCCATGTTGAAACAAGTTGAGTTTAATTTCCGGTCGGTTTCCATGACGACGGCCCAATGGCATCGTTTCCGGTTTTTACTCAGGCACCTTTAATTGCAATTTCTATCACATACGTATAATTTTTACTACAGGATTTGAAATTATGTTCTAGAGCCTCCTTCCTCTCATTTCATTTTTAAAGTTGCAACGATCTATTCAGTAAAATAATATAAAAAGTATGTTTTTCACATCATATTTATTCATCAGTATAATATTCTTGAAATTCTTTTAGAATAAATATATATATATATCTATTTCCCTCACTTTCTTACCCGTTTTTGCACCTATCACTCTTATCTCGGCAACCCCCCAATAAATAAATAAAAATACGTAAGTAATTGTCAACGTCAACTAGTAACAACCACTGCCCATAGATTGTTTGACTACCGGTTTTCTATGTGGCCTTGGTATAGTTCCAGTCGAGCCGGCGCCTAATTGTGACCCTCCACCGATAAGATCTCCGGTTTGTTAAATACAATGTTCTCTTTATGCAATCCATCACTTCGCACAGTTAACATTAAATTCTTATTTAGAGATGATCATGAACATAATACTAGTTGAACATTGTTAATATACCTTCTAACTTTGGCATTCCATGATGATGTAATCTTGTTGAAGAAAATTACCACAATCTTATTTAATAGGTGTTAGCAAGCATAGTCGATACAAGCTCACAAGCATCACCAAATATCACTGGAACGTGGTCAGGCGAGGAGGGGTAAGCCTGCGGGCGGTATTCGAAATTTTCCGCCAACAAAGACTGACGCCACCGAAGACACAACGCAACACACAGCAAGAGAGAACACATGCGTACTCATTTATCTAAATCATGTACTTTGTATCCGCGCCGTATTGCGAATACAGTTTTTTTTTGTCCAGTTTTTTCAAACAGATGATGGGAGTCTAGACAATTGGCATAGTATACGGGTTGTTGTTCCAGACTCACTGGCTCAGTGCTGCACGCAGATTGCTAACAGCCAGATAGGCTTAGGTAGGTTTAGGTAGCGTTATTGTTATAGTTTTCTACTTTGTTGCGATTCTGAAAGAGACCACTAGTGCAGTGTGCTTCAAATGTTTATAGTCACTGGTTCAGATTATCTCCAATTCTCAATCTCCATTATGACTCCAAAAAATAGACGCAAAAAGCAACAGGGCCATGTAACTTGTAATACATAAACTTGTTATACACACGTATTTGAATGTTAATTCTTTGCTTAGTTGTAATTAATGCCCCTTAAACTTTTGCGTTTCTAGTAAGCAATGTACGATGACATGGAATTTCAAACCGTTAGAGTTAGCATAACATATAAGGGTCCTAAGCAGAACTTTGAACAGTAGGTACTAAGTAATACATCAAAGTCATTTGCACTATAGTGGGTCCGTAATGGCGCTTGACCCTACCCATTCGGAAGCAGGATCTTCAGTTCACTTCAGACTATTGTCTAACAGAATACATAGCCCCTTTTGTGCTAAAGACCTGAGTTCTTTTGAGCTATGTGGGGAGAACTTTCCGAATGGAAATAGGTTTTCTATAATATAATGCGTTTTCTATAACTTAGAGCTATTACTGAAGAACCAAACATCGCAAACCTACTCAAAGTATAAGTTTAAGAAAAGTATTATGAACCCGATTATATTGATCATACAACACGCTTCAGATGTCATTGTGCATAAGGAGCTAAACGCTATGATAAACATGTTATGGGGAAAATTACAACGTAATTGTGCTACCGTTAAGCGCCACCATATATTGTTGTATTTTCTTTATGTTATCTAAAAATAAATGGTTCAGTTTCAAAATAATTGAAAAGTACCGTTACATGCATTAAATCTAAGGGATGATAAGCTTATTTTCTACGTCAGGGACATCAAAAGTGGTAGTAGCAAACGTGAGGCTAGATTTAACTTAAATTTAGAAAAAGAGTTATAATAAATGGGCAAAATAATAAATTTATAAAATTCTCTGTTTATTTCCTTAATAGTACACAAATATGTAATTCTGAAGGTTTCATTTTTGTAAGCAATACAATTACCATACTAAAAAATAAATAGTAAAAATGAAACGATTATGTATTTTTTTTTATTTATTTGTAAGCCTACCATAATGACTCCACTTTGCCTGATGGTAAGCAATAAATGGAGTCCAAGAGTGGTGGTCACCATCCTCATTGCATGTCTAGTCAATGCAGCATGGTGACCCACACTATGGCGGCCTGGTGAGATGCTTTTTCACGCCCCGCTTAAAAGACCCGGGATCAAATTGGGAAGGAAACACGTGCGCTGGTAGGGAATTCCAGGCTTTCACTGATCGGCACAGGAAAGAAGAGCAAAACCGTTTCGTTCATGATCGCATATCTTCAACTCGCAAACGGTGCCTCCTCCGGCCAGCACGTGTAGTCCTGTAGAGGAAGGGAGTATTTGTAATTCTTTCCATTCAATCCGTTACAAAATCATCAATATAATTTCAAAGTCAAATAGCAACCTTTGGGACATAAAGTATAAGAAAAGAATGCTCTCAATACATTGCTGCGACAATTTTGTTCGTAAAAGGAATTTCCTCAACAAAATTTACGATCTGACTCCGTGTGTTAATACCATGGCAATGGAGCACGAACTGTTTACTGACGGTTAATTATATGTGCCGAACTTTGCTACTAAACCATTATACGTTGTTTGAAGTCCCCAAGTTTTGGATATGAATGTTTCCAGGAAACTGCCACTTGAATTTCGGACAGTAAAATTGCTTTGGGCTAAATTCTGTGATTCGTTAGGTATAATTCTCGTGATTTTTATGATTTGCATGCATGTTGTTGAACTGAAAAATCTAAGTTAAACCTGGATTTTCTAAATAGTTGATTTATTAGATTTGATTCCAAATAATTAATCATTGATTTTGAGTACTTCTATGAAGGTCCTGACTGATTTAAAAGTTTAAGGACAATTTTTTGACTTGATAGTAAGTTCATTTAATTAGTTTTTTTTTTTAACAAAAACGTAACTATTACCTGCGTCTGGAGCCTAGTGTAACCGACCCTAATGATAAGCGATATAAAAGATACGTTTTGTGTTTAGTGTGTTGAGTGTAATACATTATTATTCAGTCAATTTTGTTTTTAAGTTTTCAACCAAAGTTAAATCCTCAAAAAACCTGAATATTTATCTATTGAACGATTCTATTTGTACTCAACATTAAGGCCTGTCAACTTACTAACTACTAACTTACAACAATTTAATTTCATTTTAAACAGAATCTATACTAAAGTAACAGGTTTCTTGTCACGTGGATTTGCAGATCTATAAATGAATTATAACAGACTTAAAGGATATGTCCAGTACCTGAAACTATTTTCCGATACGGAATTGTAATGAATACTTAAGATATTTAAAACAATTTTATATTTATCATTTCAAAAGTGAATTTTAAAGTCAACTCTATTCAAACACGCGGAGCTCCTGTATTTGTCCACAATCGGATATTAGGCTTAGATCAGGCAATGGACCGAGTAGCCGATTATATGAATATTTTTCAGCCGACCCATTTCCAACCATTGATATAATATACGTTCCACCAAGCTATTATAAGTTCTACCTAAATAAAAATAAAGTTGATGTTAGCGTGTTTAGTAAGTTTTAGAGGTAGGGATTTTGTGGAATCGAGTTGTAGAACGTAATCATTCGATTATTGACCGTAAAAATGTTGGTTAGTGAATGTTTTTGATTGATTGAGACTTGGATGATTTTAGATTCATATTTATTAGTACAAAGGGTTCGTGTAAAAAAGAAGTGTTCAGGTTTTACAAAAGCAAAGCAAATTAGAGAGTATTCAAACTTTATCACAAATTCTAAAGTACTTGACAACTTTTAGGCTTCTCCGAGTATTGTGGGTTCGAATCCCACAAGGGACAACATTTTTTTTAATCCACACATTTTACCTAAGTATTCTCTTTGTCCATTGCTTATACATATGTTTGTAAAGTCTCATAGTATAGGAGTTTCTTTTAGTGCGGCAGTTGCCTTTAAAAAAACTTACTCTTTTGACAACCGTGTTTGTAAATCTTTACAAACAACGTCTCTAAACTAACTTAAATATCAATTAATCACAGTAAATTACACGTCACGAGTATCTAACTAAAGACGCGTTTGAAACAAACAAACTAACTGCAGCTAATTATATGCTGTTCTACATATACAGTGTAACACTTTCAATTACTACTTACAGCTTTTAAAAACATCGATAACAACTAAATAACTAATACAAAATATATCTCATAATATCAACGGACTTCTCATTCACAAAAAATAACATCTTGTTATTTGCTTAGTAGGATCAAGAAAATCTTGGAAACTTATAAATATAGCTTTACTAGTCAGTTAGTCTGAATTAATGCCTATTACATCAGCTATCTGTTATTGAAAGAGATTAGCCGGAACAAACAGACTGACAATGAGGAAAAAAATTAACAATGATATGTATTTGTAAAAATTTGTTATTTCTTGTATTACAAAGAGATACTTCAATTTTACATACACATACTAATCAAATAATCGGACTAATTGTTGTCGTTTGGCATTTGGGTAATCAAAAGTCCGTATCTGTATCGTACGAGTATGTATCAAGAATAGCGATTTTTGTACACATTATTACATAATATTATTAGTCTAGGCAATTATAAAAACAACAAATATAAATAAAACTTAATAAAAAAAGGTCAATGCTTTTTAAGAAATGACATTACTAAAATACATAATTAATAAAATATGTAAATACATATTTAATTCAAACGTGAGTATGGGTGTTTCATACACCTCTGCCTACCCTGTAGGGGATACACACGTGAGCGTACGCAGGTACATATGTACGTAGTTTAAAGGGTTAAAATATTTGATCAGTGGCCAGTTTTTCTCTACATTGCTACATCACGAATTCGTTTTATCTGTAGCTGACAGTATCACATTCTGTTTGTATGTTGTATTTCGAACTGTGTATATGAGAGCTATTTCCATGTCCAGAAATGTTTGCTCATGAGGTGGTCCAGCATAATTTTCTACATTTACCTTTTCTTCGGTTTTATCTCTTGCATGGATTCAATTAAAAAAAAAAATGGAAAGCGGTTGGTGGGGCCATATTATAAGTAAATACACCGGTATACATATAGAATATCATAATTATAAAACGATATTACCAAAAAATTAGACGCAACTTGTAACAATAAGACGGTAAGCTAAAACAGCGAAATAGTTTGCAGCAAAATGTTCCCACAGTGTGACTCTATTCTGATCTGAGTATAATCAAGAAGTAATTAATATCTGACGGTTTAGCGGCAAGCTTAATTACTTCTAAAGCAACACAATTAAAGTGAGACTCTTAAAGTAACTAGTTTTGCAGCCTATGTATGTATGCTTGCTTTAATTTGAAACACGTGTGTGCAGAATTGTATTGGAGGGTAATAGCATTATAGAGGAATATCACGTGTGAAAGAGATATATATGTTTAAGGTAAGGAGACTGAATTTGTAACTTTTAATGAACGTGTGGTGCTGAGATATCGGAAAAGACTTTACAAAGAAATAACTTTTCCGCCTGCTTCGTTCACTATTTTTTTTTTCGGTCGCTTTAAATGTTAATGTGTCAAAATGTAAAAAAAAGTAAAAAAAAAAAAATTGCAGTTATTATTTTACTAAAATCGAGGTAAACATACTTACATACTTTGGTGAGGGAGTGCGAATACAGCCATATTGAAAGTACATACACACTATTATATCTAATCTAATACCTTTAAACGAGCAATTCTTGTATATATATAATCTGAATCTCGGAAACGGCTCCAACGATATTCATGAAATTTTGTATGCAGAGGATTTCGGTGCCGATAAATCGATCTAGCTAGGTTTCATTTTTAGAAAACGTCGTTTTATCCGTGTTTTCAGGCAATGAAAACCTGCTACAATATCATTAGAATACGAGTAATAGATCAGGTGGGAAATAGAGCGGTTCCTTAACCAGATTACCCCGGTTCGAGTCCTGATGATTATTATTATTTATTTTTTTTTTTTGTTCTTTTACACGATTTAACAAAAAAAAAATACACACACAAAAACATCCAGGTATACTACTAAGTCACAATTACCAGTTGTTTAACCACAAGCTACCTGTGTCTGCTCATTATTAAAAAAAAACATATCTAGTAATAATAATAGCGTTCGCTTTTTAAAATAACTAATGGGTATGACTATGCTTAAAATAAATTATTTCACTAAGTTGGACAAATTCAATACGTTATAGGTGTAAGCCATATTATACGTCATTGTCATTACCAACGTTACGGTTGATAACCTAACTAAAATGCAGAAAATGTGTCGCAAAGTATTTGCTTATATCATTGTGCAATTCTAATGTTTATAATGTATAAAACAAATATTTCTTATTAAAGTCCGCAATTTTATGTGTACAGTCGTGGTCATGTTGAGGTATGTATGTGACATGAATACATGTTTGTACATCAATTTTTTTTTTGTAGTCCCAAATTGTCTTCTGTAGAGTAAATCATTACGTATGAAAGTATTTCATACATTTAAACCTTCCCTTACTTAAGTAGAATTTTATTCGTGTTCATAAAATTATATTTTTATGGGATCATTTCCTTCGGCTTTCACTCCAATGAGCCAATCAATATTTACACAGGTAAGTGTATTTGTGATGTTTTAACCCTTTCTGCTGTTAAAACAATGATTTCAGGTTAAATGATTATACAGGCGGCTGTATAAACGAAATTATTTATGAATCTATTTTATGGAACTGAAATGTGAGACTAAGCCTTTGGTTAATGCTTGTGTCTTTTTGTGATTGTATTATGAAGTGATTCATTTTGTTCTATGTCACCGTAGTGATAACCTAGCATATTGTTCTATAAAAATTTACTAAAAAGCCAACTGCCATAAATTAGTAATTGCTGGTGATTCAACACCAGCAACTACTAATTTATAGCAGTTTCACCCTGTATTCGTGCACTATTATATTATAAATTAAGGAAAAAATATGAATATTTAAAATATTGCATAAAGTCCGCTACTTTAAAACGCATCTAGAAAGAAAAAAAGAATTTACTTTCTAACTTACTTAATTTCTAAATAATCAGTCACCATTACAAACAATTTAAGAACAGAAACACCATTACTCTATTTCAAATTGTCCGGCATTGAAAAATCCCATCGAAAAACCCTCAGGAAAAGCCTCTTCTATCCTATAAATGTTTACACAATTAACCCTAATTATGAAGAGCAGGGGTTGCGGGGAGGGTGAGCTGTGACGTCACTTTACGACGTCGTTAGCGTTACAACTGACAGCGAGCTTTTAGAGCTATGCCAATAAAAGTCCGAATGAACTCTTTGGGCAACCGGCGGCGAGAGTTAGATTGTGGACATTGTGTAAAGCGGTAGCGAGCATTGAGTTATCATATCTCATATATTGTACGAGTACATTAAAAAAAATATAATTTATAATGTGTTTTGTTTGACTTTCTTTTTCTTTTAGTTCTTATTCTAATTGAGAGCTACCTACGATTTTAAAATATTCAGACGGCCACAAATCTTCCATTACAGTTTACGTTGACTTACCGGATACGGCCACGGGAGCGCCAAGTATTGTGGGGTCGATCCCCACACGGGACAACACTATGTGTAATCCTCAAGTTTTTGCTTTAGAGACTGGGTGTTCTTTGTGTCCGTTATTTGAATGTTTGTAAAGTACAGCAATTAATGCTAGTGCGTAGGCTTTTTAAAAAAAGAATAAATAGAGAGAAATAGATGTTAAAATTTTCTTTACATGTAAAAATATACGTACATATTCACACTCACGTCTGTAGTCTCAAAAGGATATTGGGGGGCGTATTAAACGCCCATAATTTGGCACCCGATTTTGATTCAACTTCGTAATCCTACTTATCTATTGCCACCAGCTGGACAGTTTACGGATATGACAGGCAGTTTCATTGTACCTACATTGATGAGGATTGATTAGGAAATGCAGGCAATAGCTCGAGTATATCAAATAAATTTCGGCAAATACACTCCACACCGATCGAAAAATATCACTTTTGATCGCTTTTGCATTGAAGTTAATTTTCAACATTTTGGATTTGTGTAAATTGGGACATAATCTTAGTACTAATTCTTATTAAACCTTACCTTTTTCTTTAACTAACGTTACGAACAAGTACCACCGACTCTAGTCACGGGCAAATAGGTTTAAAAACAATATGTATGAATATTCTAAGCACTCAGTCCACAGCCTAATTGGTTATTGACGAGAGAAAGTGAATCCCTTGAGGCGAAAATTCTAATGACTGCACCCTAATATTCATTTATTAAAATTTTCGACTCGAATTTGTTTTCATAATATTTCGCTAATGTTTAATGATTGAGTTTTTTTTCTGTTTCTTTAATGAGCTAATAGATTAAGGTATATTTAAATAAATGTTTTTGGAAATTATAACAGTTGTTTACTTTTTTCAATAAGGCATTCGATTTATGAACGAGTAACATTTAAAAAAAATATACAAATATTAAGACCGACCATCACATGTCAAAATCCATGAAGCCGTTTCGTTTCAAGGGCATAACATAACATACATACGTAACATCTAAAATCTCTTTCTTGATCATAAATAAATCGTGAAGTAAAATCGAAATATCATAGTCCTTTTAAAATTTGAATAGAATGATACTAATGTCTACTAACTAAACTAAAACTAAATTCTTTAGGTGAGAAGTATCACCAGAGGGTCGTGAAGATATAGAATAGGTTCTGCGATGAGTAACTAACATTGCAGGTGAAATACTTGATACTTTATACTCGTAGACGGTCGTACCACTTGCTAAAAATGTAAAGCGTACTATTTTAATTGGTATAATAATGAAATTTTTATATGTGACTACAATTTATACTGATATTGTGCAATTTTTCCAATGCGGAAAATCTCTATTACTATATAAAAATCAGTAAATCCTTTTCGTGGAAATACTTCCAGAAACATTTATATTTTTTCATGAACCAAACGAACCCTTTTCATAATTGTATGCAAATAAATACATACTCCTAAAATAATATCGCTATAAAAACCGAATAACATTTTGTGTATGATTTTGGGGTACGAAACAAAATACGATCCAATCAAACATGAACATAAAATATTCAAGAGTGTAATTTCAATGAATCCCCAAATAAGTATTGTTTTTGTTATGAGTTATGTTTTAAATGTCTGTTGGAAACACATCTCTAAACCCCACTGTTTTTTTGTGTTTGTTCCTAAAATATTAGCGCTGATATTGATGTTAGTAGTTTTTTGTTTTGTGATAAGTACACATAATTTAATTAAAAAAAAATAACCAGTGAAATAGTTTTTTAGGTATTATTAAAAAAAAAAGTTTATTTAAAAAAATGACGAGTTTTTTTGTAAAAGGAATGAACGTAATTATAACCGTGAGGACCAACCATGAGTTTCGTCAAGTGTATAAAATGACAAATCGTCATAAGCCTATAGTCTTAGCTTTATGATAAATACCAATTACAAAAATTTTAACAAAAAAAGAAAAGTGTCGATAACACTTTTTTGCTGAGCCGATCTCCGAATTCGACAAAACACACTCTGTTTTAGTTGAAATTTGAATGAAAATTTCGACCAAAACAGACAGACTTGTAGACATTTCCTTAGTGGAAACAGTACTTCCTTTGCTGAGCCGCTACTTAAGTATGCCGTGGCGTGCGCGGATAATATTTGATGCTATAAATCTATGGCAATAAGGCGCTATTTAAATCTAGCCGATAATCTCACTCACTCATTGTTCATTGCTAGTTTGTGTCTAGACTAGTTTTAGTACAACTCTCTATCGGTATTAAATGTATCCATGTACCCTATTAAAAAAGGTCATAATACTTAAAATTTTCAAATTTTACATAAGGCTCAGGTGTGTGCACTAAAAATAATAAGATTAGAAAAGAAGACGAATGGCGTAGCGGTTTAAGTAGTCACCTCGCTACCACGCTGCCGCGCCTAGTGTTGTGGGTTCGGTCCCCGCACGGAACAACACTTTGTGTAATCCTCAAATCGTTGTTCTGAGTCTGGGTGTTCTTTGTGTCCATTGGTTGAATGTTTGTAAAGTATGGATCCTACTGCGGGAGTTGTATTAAAAAAATAAATAAACTTCATATATCTTATACATAAACTAAACAGATGATGTACTGTATTAACCACACTGCTCATAAAAATACTAATTATTATGTAAAAGAAATACACTTATTAATTTATATATTTTTTTTTCAAGGTGGGGAAGGAAAATGTTTCAGAATGAGCTTATGACTGAATGTTTCTATTTAAATTTTTATGAGATAAACCTATAGTACAAAAGTGTAGTTGTTATAACATTGTTTACACTGTATGACTTGTTTTAAAACAAGTTGTTGTTACTGGTTTTAAAACTAATTTACATAAAAATGCAAGGGATTTTTTAAATTTCTGCAGCAAACAATTTGCTTAGTGCGTAAAGTTTGTAAGCTCACTATATCAGCTTGTGAAGTTTAAATTAAATGTCAACATTGTCTAAGGTTCCAATGTGTTTATATATTTAAGGAGACCCTCGAATTTTTGGGTCCAGTCGTTAAATAACTGGGTAGTGGTACTCTTGGAGAAATGCATTCTTATTTTAGAAGGTTGTTCAAGGGTCTAGGATTTTGGGTTAAAATATATGTGCGTTAACCCTCGAATCTTACTGCGTGTTGTTAAAATAAACTACATTTGGAGCTATTGTTTTCTAAAATATAAAGAGAATAGTGACACAGCTTTTAAAGATAAACATTAGTCTTGTACGAGATTTTATCAATAATATGTTGTTAGATGATATTAAGTTCAAATAGAATATAACAGATAGTATTTAGAATAAGTTTCACTCTATGGATCACACAAATTGTGTTCCGTATGGGAGTCTGAACCACTAGAGTAATATGCCCTATCAGTGTAGTATAAAGCTATAGGTATGCACATATCCTCGGTCTAAGGTATATTATTAAACATTTATTTATTCTAACAGATTTTTGAATAAAAAAGTCTCAAAGAGCAAAAAATGTTAATACTGTTTATTAATTCACAAAGGAATGAAATCACTTTGTAAAACATTATTAATGTACGAGAGAAATAATTATTTCTATTTTATAAACGAGAACATTTTTTTTAAATAAACTCTTGAATGACAGTGACAGTTTGGCTTGATTAAAGTTTGAAGGGTTTATAATCTAGTACTGATATATTATGAATCGACTGAAAAAAGGAGGACGTTTTATATTCGACTTTGTTTTTCTTTTATGTATGTTAAGCGATTGAGTTATGGCACTATTTGAGAAAATATGTGATATATATGAATACCGCTAGTAGTGCTATAGATCAGTTAATAACTATCGCTTTAGTACTGTATCACCACGGTGTATGTCTCGTCATTTACGAGCTAACGTGGCAACTTTAACGTGGTTTATAAACGTATTATCGTAATGTTTTAACTAATACGTCGTTAACTGGTAATCATGGCTATTATATTTAAAAAGGAAATCTATATATGCAACATTGGTATTTGGTAGCTGTCATCCGCCTACAGCTTGTCATATGATCGTGATCTTTGTCAGAAAACGAGATAACTTGTTGTAAAATGTATTTTACAATAAAGGAATCAAGTAATTTGTGATTTAATAGAAACAGAAGTCTCTATTCATTTACTTGTGTTACTAATTTATTAATTTCGTAACTAGCACTAGCACGCTACTCGTGTCGGACAGCGTGTTTATTTGTATCTTTTTTTAAATAATAATAATTTATTTATTCTCTCACACAGAATTTGTTACAAAAATCATTCTTTCCCACTTTGTTATATCGCCACTTAGAAAACTGGTAATCATTCTTTTTTAATTGAGAAATATAAAAGATCATAAAACGGCATAGTATTTAATAAAATAAGTCTTTAGATATTATATACCTCATACATACATATGTAGCACTCACACCTGTACATTATCCTCGAAGTGGTTTGCCGATTTACCTAAGACTTTTTGTCAAGAATAATTTAGTCCCAATTAAGTAATAGGGGCTAGCCTAATGCAATCATCCGGGCCCTGTAAAGCTTTAAATATATTGTATACTTGATAACAGTCAGATATTACTCTGTCAAGTTACACTAGAAAGTAGCAGAGTTGTTTTCAAATGAGTAGATTAGGCCCACTCCAGCTCTTCCCATATGTGTAGTAAAAGGCGACAAAGGGATCGGGCTGTTATCTATCAGATGACTGACGGTATTAGTCTATAGAACAAATTGTTGCCTGCCGTATTTCTGGACCGATCTTCAAACCTTCAAGAAAAGAGCGCATTCCTACCTAAAAGGCCGGCAACGGACTTGTGACTCTTGAGTTGAGGGTGTCCATGGGCTGCGGTAGTCACTTACCATCAGGTGAATCGTTTTCTCGTTTGCCTCCTATTGTATTAAAAAAAAAAAACTTATGGCATATGTATGCTACACCGCTAACGGCACGCTTTTGGTCTGCCCGTTAAATATTGGGGCGATTAAAAGGCTACACGTGTAAGTTTGATAACTGAATGAATTTGAATAAGTCACTTGATTGCAAACGCAATTAACGAACGTGACGGTTGCTGTTATGTAGTGAGTTTGATAGTTTAGATCAATAGTTGTGGGGGTTCCTTGCAGTTATATGAAAAATGCTGGTAATGTTTCACCCGCCTCGTGATATTTTATTTTTTATTTTAATACCTACCACAATAAGTTTCTATATCCTCACATTTTCATAACAGTACTTAACATTTTGAATGCTATTCATAAATTGATGTCAAATTTAAACGTAATACTGTTCGAAGAATGAATGAGCGGGTTTACAGTTCGACTATTGAATGTGAATAAGGAATTATTAGTAAACAAGAATTGTCGTAGTTTCACTTGGCTTTTGATCTCTTACAGAATCATTTTATGTATTTATTTATTGTATTTATTTATATATTAAGAAACTCAACAGCTTATTTACATTACAAACATGATAATGTGACAATTTCATAGGATTTTTAAGCCAATTATAAAGTTTCACGGCATTTGTACAGACACTTACTAAAAGGTAAATGTTTAACAGAATAAGAAAAATAAAAACTAGTACTACAAACTAAACACAATAATAGCATATACAAGTAATAATTTCGAAATTAAATTAAATTACTTTATTATTGGTGAGTATCTTCACGATTTTGCCGCGAAAAGACTTCTTTGACAAATGTAATATGTCAATACTTATCAAATTTGTTAGTGTATGTACGAAGTAGTCGCGTCATAACAGCATTTTTGGTACGATGAAAAGGTATATTAAATAAATGTGTGTGTCTCGTCCGTGATTTCTGTGAATAGGAATAACATAACCGTTTGATACATACTTTCCTGTATAAGAACCTTCTTGACGTTGGTTTTGTTTTTTTAATACAATGGAATATAATTTCTTTCAATGCTCTGCCCGTGGGCGTTGTATAACGACTACAGTATCATGTATACATAGTATCTATCTGATAATATGTATACAGTCATACAGTGCCCATATCACCGCAGTGGGCTTGCCCCCCTTACATATGTATGTATGTTAAGTAAGTATGTAATTCACATCAACCAGGCATCAAATACTACCACGATGAAATCAAAGCTCAAAATTAAAAGATATAAGGGAGACAGTAAAGGCACCCGTGATCGCTTATGAAAAAGAAATGACACCGCATCGGCACCGTATAATATCCGACGACTCTTTCTCTCCAAAGGGACGTAAAATCTCAACCAAAAGTCTTGTAATTTAATAATTCTTCATCCGCCTCAGTTTACGGCTTCAGGGAGCGAGTACAACTTTACGATTACATTCAACAACTTATTATTCCGATGTTGTGTCCTGCTGCGTATTTGATTTATTTCTTAGTATGTGCTCCAGATATTTAGTTTTTATTTGCAATTCAAAGTGGACAAGTTTGTTGCTATACTTTTTATGTGGTTTAATATGTATGTGGTCTGATTAAGTTCCGGCTGTGTTTTGGAAGCTTGATATATTGTAAGTTACTTATTCTGTACACGTAGCTCCGGTTTGGAGTAAGGAATGACTTGTTTGATTTCTTGTAGAAAGTTAATTTTCGAAGGCAGTGTTTTCTTTTACATGTTTGGTATTTTGAAACTGTATGAGAGGAATGTAAGTTATTTGCGTGTATATAAAAAACACAATACTGATTGAATGACATAATCCAGTAACAATATACTTTATACTTCTGTAAGTTGAAAAAGTCAGCTCATATATCACTCACATCTGTATCTGTTTTAGCCGTAACGGGGTGTCGGCGTCGCTGAGGTAGATATTATATTTTAATTTATTTATCGATAAAACATACACTCACGCCAATATCCCGGAAGAAGTAGGCAGAGTTTTATCAAACATTAAGCTAATCGTGACTTATATTAGTTACGTATATAATTTATACGTGTACGTCTAAATCATTACCTAACAACCTACCCAATACCTAACAATTATTTAGAGGTCACCATTACGTATTTGGCTATTTGCCATTTATTTTGTTGTAATCTATTCTATATCAAGTTCATGTTTTCTTGTTGCAGGAAATCGCAGCGATCCTCATCAGTTTCGACAAACACAGCGAATGGCAGTCCAAAGAAGTCAAAATACGGTAAGTGGAGACGGCAAAAATCTATTGAGGTCAAGAAATATTATATTTTAAATAAATATTTTTAAACAATCACGAAATTTCTTGAAAAAATTATTGATGCGATATTTGCGGATTGTTAATTTAGAATTGTTAAATCTTTTCATACGTCACTTTAACGTACATCTCTGTTTGGAATATTAATTTGTTTAAAAATCGCACACACACGCACGCACGAATATGAAGAAGTATTCTAGTTTACAATTATTTATTATAAGAAGTATTCTAGTTTATACATTGACCCCTAAGATTAATCTTAGGGGTCAATGTGTCTTTGTTTATCAATATTTTTACTAAAATAAGTCTAGACGAAACTACTAAGTTTCTATAGAGTTCTGTAGGGTGATGTACGGTTCCGTAGTACCTAAATTTAAAGAACATATATAGGAGTAATAATACACATACGTATGTATGTAGTAATACACGCACATTTGAGTGGTAGAGCTATGCTTAGGCAAAAATGGGCCGGATGGACCGGTGCAATACCACGGCCTTACAGAAAACCGGGTATGAAGTAACGCTTGCATTTCCCCGAAATGAGTGAGGTTTCTGGATGCCCAACCCCCCTCTCCTCTTTCCTCTTCCCTCATCCTCCCTCTCCTCTTTCACATCACCTCATCCCCCCCTCTCTTCTTTCCCCTCCCCGCATCCCCCATCCCTCATAACCCTTAAAGGCGGGCAGCGCACTTACGACAAGAGTTCCAAGTGTTCATGGATGGCGGTTCTCTGTTCGTCTGTCAATAAAAAAAAAAACATGTTTGAGTAATAATCCGTATCTAGACACCATCTAATTGTAAAATTCATACAAACCGATTATCTAAGGGTCTTATAAAGTTGTTTTTAAAGAAATAAAAATAGTATATATGTATATAATAACATAACCTCATCTTTTTCGCTTTTAAATAACCAATAGAACTGCAGAAAAATAATTTACGTAACTATTTATAATTCTGTGTCATGAAGTACAAATTCTTTAAAACCTAATAACATTTTAGTAATATTGATTACTAACGACACTCAAACTACATTCATAGTTATTTTTCTTAAAATATTAAATTGTGGAGATTCCAAGAAACTCTCAAGAAAAAACTGAATTTAAAAAAAGGTTTAAATTTTTTATTGATTTATTTGACACTTGCTGCAGATCTATCGCATTAGGCGGACGCATTTTCTAGCAATCTACCTTTGGATGATACAGAGACATGCGGGGCAGGTGTACATTTAACATTAAACGTTACGCAAAAAAGAAGTAAATAACTAAAACTAATTACTACTAATTACAAGTAAACACAAATTAATTATACCATACACACATACCTACCTTTATTTCATTAGAAATGCAATAATACGAAGATGCTTTTATACCAATAAGACAATGCATTAGGCACATTCGGTGTTTCGCGTAGTAGCACAACTAGAATATGTATAACATAAAATATACTAATGAATTTAGTGGTGAGTTTACACACGTTAAATTAAAAGTTGTTATATCAAGGAGTCATTTGAAGAATTTGTTTAAAAAAAAAATACATTAACCGTGAAATAAATTACGTTACCACTAGTGTATTCTGTTAAATTAACTCACACCTCTGTATTATACATCAATAAGGTAAAAAAAAAAAACGCTATCATAAAAATCTCTAATCGCTAATCTCTTTATCTTTTGGTAAGATGAAGAGTTTTTTTTTAATGTGGGATAAAATAATGTATAAAAAAACACGCGGTGACTCTGTAGCAAAACAGTTAATGTTAACTCAGGATAACTACGGACACAAACGGCAAATTGTACCATAAAATGTAGTTCGGGTATCGTACAGACATGTAGACACAACAATTATGTAATATCTATTAGAATGTTTATCACACATACATTTGAATATCACGAAGAAGTGTCGCAATTGACGTTATGAGGAGTAACGTCATTAAAAAAGTACAATCGCTCCTAGAATACAATACTATATTAACTTCAGAAATCTCACATACGATTTATACTATGGCTATTAAGAAAAGCTTGTTCGTTTAAATCCAGTTTGCTAGTTAACATATTTATATGTTTCTACTACAGTAAATTATACCCAGTCACAAAACACATACTCGTGCTTATCACACAATTATTTGATCTGCGCGAGAATCGTTCCCATGACCTCTGGCAAACCTGACCTAAACAAATATTTTCAATGAATGGAGCAGAACCCACGCCCCTCGACTTTGCAGCCGAATAATGCTCTACCGCCGCACAGCGTTATAATATTTATGTACCATAAAACAGAATCGTAAACAAAGCTAAATTCCAAAATAGCCTCATAAATAAATGACAATCCATTTTTTATTTATCTATAGTTTATATAATTTAGAAGAGATTTCGTGTTTTGTTTATTAAACGCGCTTATCTATCGTACTCATCATCAGTCAGATTTGATTGACTTCTTTGTATAGGATCGAGTATTGTATTGTATATCGACAAATGATATAGGCTGTATAAGATCACGCTAACCATCTTAGGAGTAGAGCAGTGACCATAAAAAGGTGGAACTGCGGAGAACTTGTAGCATTATGATATTAGTGAGATAAAAGGGCCATGTTGTTCTTGTTAGTGGCTAAAGGGCCTCATCTCTTCCTATGCATACAATGCCGTCAACCGGGCATTATATGACTGTATAATTTCTGATAAGGTACATATCTCAGCGTGATGTTTCATTGCTTATTATTCCTCAAGAAATACCCTACCCTACCCTACCCTTTTTTTTTTAAAAATCCTTATACAAACAAACAACATCTCTTCAGTGTTATTAAATTGGTATTGATACCAAAGTATATGATTCAATATTTAAAATGATGATGATGTGAAATTTAGACGTTTTAATAAATTAATCGATGTATAGAGGGTGTGTCAGAAAGGTGTGTTCATATCTTAAGAGTACGTGAATAACGTGAATCGCTAACAATTTTAGCAAAAATCCTGATTTTAATGATGATGAAAGAGAGCGGGTCACCATGAATGGAGCTGTAGGTATTTACTATCAGGGATGTTGGTGGCAAACGGATTTTGACAAAAATGTCTACATAAAAATTATAAGAAATTATAAGTTTTGAAAATTACAAGAAAATTCACAACATGGTGTTTAGAACGTGTACTCACCAGAAAAAGTATTTTTCGAAGATATTTTTTTGAAAGTGAATTTTTATCAAGTCTAATCAACTATTTATCGGCTACATCTTTCGCGCACTTATAATTTGACCAGACGTTTCTGCCTGTAGAAAGTTACTTAAATACATATTTGAACATTCAACGGCTACGGATAATGATGCTCATATATTTCAACGCTTTTTACTTGTACCTAGATCCATACATATCAGTATGTAACAAAACATTAAGTATATTACATTATTATAGGCGAGGGTAAGCGGACATATTTTTATTGAGTGGAAGCCATTAAAGCCACCTGATGGTAGACAGTCATCGTAACTCATCGATAATGTGCATTTCAGCGCTTAAAAGAGCTCCCTGATGCATTGCGTTGCTGAAACCGACTCCGTTCCAATTCAATGGTTTTGAATTAATATATATATCTCTGCTTTCCTGATTAACAGTAAAATGGTGCCTGGTTGACCATTGTTTGAGTTATGGTTTTGTAATTTTTGTGTTTCGAATAATCTTCAGGATTTTAGATTGGGTCAACGGTCAAAATTGTAGTGCCTTCAATGCAAAACTATTTATATACTCGTAGGTCGGGACAAACTATATTTAAGCTGTAACTGTTACGCAATAGGGTTATGCAGTCAGTTGGATAATTTTTAATTAAATTAGAGAATTGGGAGAATCTTGAAATAAGTATGTAAGTTTTTTAAATACTATGTGGGACAGACGAACAGATGGGTCACCTAATGGTAAGTGACGACCTCCGTCCATGGTCCGTCCATGCTCCGTCCAACTCTTGTCGTAAGTGCGCTGCTCGCCTTTAAGGGTGATGAGGGATGGGGATGCGGGGAGGGGAAAGAAGAGAGGGAGGATGAAGGGATGTAAAAGAGGAGAGGGAGGATGAGGGAAGAGGAAAGAGGGATTTGGGCCTCTGGAAACCTCACTCATTTCGGGGAAATGCAACGCAAGCGTTACTTCACAAACGGTTTTCTGTGAGGCCGTAGTATCGTACGGGGACTTTACAAACATTCAAACAACAGAAACAAAGAACACCCAGGCTCTGAATAACAACTTGAGGATTACACAAAGTGTTGTTTCGTGTGTGGATCGAACCCACAACACTATACGCGGCAGCGTGGTGGCACCACTTAAACTGCTATGCCATACGTGCAGTCAGCAGCAGTTACTTTTTTTTATTTATTTAAATATATGCATGTCTACATTGTAACAATAGCCTTAATGCCGAAAATTAAGAAACAGGCGCTGATTTTATAACATAAAGTATAAATATGTAAGCTGTGATGTGAGTTGCTCAAATAATAAATTAGTTCATTTGTAACCGACTTAGTTACAATTCGATATAAAATACGTTTCAAGAAAAGAGCGTATTCTTACCTAAAAATCCATCAACGCACTTGTGACTCTTGAGTTGTTCATGTCCATGGGCGACGATAGTCACTTACTAACAGTTGACAAGTCAGCTTGTTTGGCCCTATCTCAAAAAAAAAAATACAATCTTAAACTATGAAACGACAAAGTTTCAAGACAGTTCTAGTTGAACCATTTTAAAACTTAAATTGCAAGCTAAATGTAGAATCGTATCCAAAAAATAGTAGAAACAAACGAATTAGAGTATCAGTGAAATAACGTGACCGTTACTTTTATACTTTAGTCTGTGACGGTACCTAATTTGGCGCCCAACGAGGGACCCGTTCCAACTTGTAACAACTTTAAGCAAATTAAAACTTGGTTCTTGACTACTGGTGGGTTTGTGTGCGCGGTTGAAATATTAACTCTTTATGGGTTCGCAGTGTACTAGGGGACTTTGGTGCGGTCGGCAGATCCGTGTCGTAACATAAAAAATTAATAATGGTCTTGATACTGGCAAGTTTTTGTACGTGATCAACTTTAGTTAGGTTATTTAAGGCTGCAATAAGATTCCTATTTTTTTATTCACGGTTTTGTTGGAGTTAGATATTGGATAGAAAATGTAACTTGTGAACACGCCAGGTGTTATTACTTTAAATTTTCCTTTATTGTAGAATAATAACTTAGAAAGGGCGACTATACTTGAAAATTATTGTATAATATATTAAAAATATTATTAGCAATACGCTTAACATTTTAACAACATAACATTGGATCTTATGAAAAAAAAAACATTAATTGTAGTTTTTTTATGATATACATAGAGTGACAAACTAACGAAGGGGTCACCTGATAGCAAGTGACAACCACCACCCATAGACACATGCAATCAAGAGTCGTAGCTTCAAGAGCGTACTGCCCGTCTTTGAGGCTAATAGGGGATATCCCCGTTTGCGGAGAGGGGAACGACGAAAGTTTAAATTAGATCGCTGGTAACTCCACTATATGAGCAATAGAATGGACTTGTGAATAGCAACCGGTTTTCTTTCTTTTTCTTCTTTTTCCGTGGTATTACTGCGGTATTCGTGTTTAAGCTCGAAGACTTGATTCAGTTAGTTTGGGAATACTTCATGAGCTAGTTATTTAACGGATACATGTATTGCTAGACACTGGACCCCTCCCGGTTATTGGTTCGCCATTTAGAGACATTTTCATGATAAATTCGTTTTGATTTCAATATTTTTTTTTTTTTTTTTTTTATGCTATAGGGGGACAGACGAACAGACGGGTCACCTGATGGTAAGTGACACCGCCGTCCATGGACACTTGTAACTCAAGAGTCGCAAGTGCGCTGCCCGCCTTTGAGGGTGATGGGGGATGGGGGAGCGGAAAGAAGAGAGGAGGGATGAGGAGATGGAAAAAAGGAGAAAGGAGATATGGGAGAGAAAAGGGGGGAGGTGGAATTGGGCCTCCGGAAACCTCACTCAATTCGGGGAAATGCAACGCTAGCGTTACTTCACAACCGGTTTTTTGTGAGGCCGTGGTATCGCACCGGTCGAGCCGGCCCATTCGTGCCTAAGCATGGCTCTACCACAGAAACCATTATTACACTCTCTCCGAAGGGTAGTACTATTAGTACTAGTATAGTTAAATTAGCTACAAATAGAATAAATCCACGTAGGCTACATGTCTACTTAACTTTGTACAAAACTATATTTATTGTCTCACTAAACTCACGTATTCATGACGTATTCATACACCTACGCCGTGTAGAGACTTGAAAAATTTAGTATTTATATAATACGTATATACATACGCTCAACCCTGTATCTCTTAAGGTGTAAGCAGAGGTGTATTAAACCCCCACATTTTGCAAATAAGAATTTGGTCCCACTAACGTAATAGGCGACAAGCCTTTTGCCGTCAACCAGGCCCTGTATGACTGTATATATACTGGCTGTGTACAGACTGACCCATCAGTTGCCTTTTATAACACCACCGGGAAGAGTCCAACCCATCTATATAATAATAATAATTGACTTTAAAAAAAAGTAGATAACCGCCTTCAATGCGCCCATTCAACTCCTTTGCGCCTATCTAACTCCTTTGCGCAATACATTTAATCGTAAAAGTTGCAATTTTAAAACTTATTTGTAATTTCCCTGGTAGCCACTTATCCAATTCTGATTCGGTTACAATGAGTCAACCGCAGGAGTATTCTTTTTAAAAGCATATAAAAATCGGTCCGGAAAAAGTCTAACATAGTACATTAACCTTGTCTTTTTAAAGCCGTTTTAAAACAAATAAGCTTAAAAAAACAAAACTAAAAACTTCAATCGTTAGATATCCGGCCTCTTGTGAATATACCGCACTAAACCATAAACAATAATGAGCTACTAACTAGACATAGAGTGATTAAGTCATGTTGACCAAAGCATTAGCGTTCAATGTAACATCAATATCAACTAGGCTTAGTATTCATCGTTATACTCTACTGATCTATAGCTATGTATATATAGGTATCATAATGATATATATATATATATATATATATATATACATATATACATATTTCATAGAAAGTACCATTTTTATTAGTATTCAAACTCCTTTTCTTACATTTTTTACTATTGTTACGTTATGTTTATGTTATGTTCGTGGACATGCAAAGCAGGTGTTGCTTCAAACTGGTTTACAACGTAAATAGTTTTTTGTTCATGTAAAGGGTTTTTTGTTTTCATTGACTAGTCATATTTATATTTTCATTACGTCTAGAGCATGTATAAATGTAGATATCAAATAATATATCTAGTTATCTCTCAAATAGTGTCAACTAAATAACAGATAATATTATGACACCATGAGATTGGGAATGCTTTAATATAAATCATTATAAACTACGGTTTATTACACTGTATTATATATAACCCTAGTTTATTTGTTATAACTAAAATAATATAAAAAAATATGTTACACTACACTTTATTCATTTTAACCGAATACCAAAATCATTTAATTATCATGATAACTTTAGCTATGCTTAATATTGAAGTATAAATTTTATTCCTAATTATTTATTTCGAAATTTATATTTTTGAATTATGAAACTAGTTTGTCAAGCGGTGCGTTGTGTATGTCTGTTCAACAACTTCCAAGAAAACATTTAGTTATTAAGAAGAAAAAATGAAAGAAAAACATAAATTATATGTTACCACTGATAGTACAAGTAGTAGAAACAATTCACTAATGTTGTTGTACAAGAATACTAAGTGCATGAACTCTTTGAGTTTGCAACTTTCTCGAGCCGTAAGTTCGCAATCTGTCACAACTTGTACACTCTTGTAAAATTTTAATACATTGTCTCCTATAGTGTATAAAAGATAAAAGCACTTAAGAGAACATATGTACTATTCATATATATGTACAGTCAGCTCCATAAGTGATATAGATTAACACATTTTCTCGGCGTTTGAAATGGTTTTTTTTTATTGATTAGCCGTGGGGTTCTGGATGGAGTAGAATAGAGCTACCTCGTCTTTTCCCATGGGTAAAGGGCGACTAAATGGTTATCTATAAGATAGTATGTGTAGTGTTCAATCGCAGTATACACACATACATATATACACCTCCCCGTCAAGTGTGATGTGAAGTGACTATGAATAATTAAATTCATACAATTAACAGTGGTAGAGCCATGCTTAGGTACGAATGGGCTAGCTCGAAAGCTACCTTCACGTTAAGTTCTTAAAGTAACGTAACGTTCTTAAGTTACCTTTACAGAAAACCGGTTGTGAAGAAATGATTGCGTTGCATTTCCTGAAATTAGTGAGGTTTCCGGAGGCCCAACTCCCTCCCTCCCTCATCATCTACCTCTCTTCTTTCCCATTCCCACATTCCCCTATCCCTCATCACTCTCAACGCGGGCAGTGCATTTACGACTCTTGAGTTGCAGGTGTTCATTGACGGAGTTGTCACTTACGATCAGGTGATCCGTCTGTTCATCTGTCTCCTTACATTATAAAAAAAATACCTACATTATATAAAAAAAAATTAACAAGTATCATGATATTTGTGTAAAGTTGGTTACAGCATAATAATTTGACTGCACGATTGGTTTAAATGGTAACCTCGCCACTGCGTAGCCGAGTGGACTGTTATAGATTCGATCCCCACACGGGACAAAACTTTGTGTAAAAATAATGTAATGATGCTATGAGTTATTTAATCTCACAATTCATCTGATAACGAATAATGAACTACGATAGGTATTTTTTATGATTCTAAACGATTCTGATTAATTTGATACTTCGGTAAATTGTCTATCATTGCAATGATTCCGAGGTTTCAGATTAGATTATAAACCCATCTACTAACTACAATTGACATCCGACATGACAGCAATGACGTCATCAAACATGTTATTGCAATAAATCTAATAACATTACCCCAGATAATGGGTGCGAAATGATCTGACAAATCTATTGGTAATATATCTCTATACTGATAGCAGCTTTATGGGCAAGAATTCTACCTGATATTAATAATAACTTCATTACAAAATCTGTAGATTAATATTGAAATAATATTCTGCGACCTAAGGATCTCTAGACCTAAACTAGATAGAACGCGTAAACTTACATGTAAATAATTAACTTTTACAAAGTAGAAAACCGACTTCAATGCGTCTATCGTTAAATTTAAGACTCATATTTTATTGTTATAATATATATAAGTTGGTACTGGGGTGCACCTGCATAGAGATGAGAACAGTATTCCATGTGCGGCCGAACCTGCGCCTTACAAAGTTGCAGGCGGTGGGCCGGAGTAAAATACTGTCTCGATCTGCTTAGCACACCAAGCTTCTTCGAGGCTAATATGGCCTTACTCTCTAAGTGACCGCGAAACTGGACTTCGCTTGATATATCGACGCCAAGGATTCCGATACTGGCTAATGCAGTTAGGGAAGTGCTCTCAAATTGAGGTGATACGACCAATGGCAACTTTTTAGCGGTGAACGCGCATATGGTTTTCTCATGGATGCCAATGCTCCTTTCGAATAAAAAAAGAATCATCAAAATCAGTTTACGTGATGTTGAGTTATTCGTCCATTTGTCGCGCACACACTTAATGCAAATTTAAGACTTATATGGTTTTCTCATAGATGCCGTTGTCAGAACTGGACCAAATAAACCACATGGGAAGCACTAGCTTTCAAATAAAAAACAAACATCTAAAATCGGTTGATCCAGTCGAAAGTTATGAGGTAACAAACATAAAAAAAGTCGGTTGAAATAAGTTTTTTTTTTGTAGATAAGTACATAATATATTATACTTGAATACCAGGTCAATGCAAATAGGGAAAGAGAGGATGAAAAGGCAAGGAAAAGGAGCTTCTACGGATGGATTGGGGTGTATAAGCAATATCTCAAGCCAGTCAGGGTCGCATGGCTATAACTCAAACTGGCTGGTACCGAAAGTCTCATTCCCATTTCTTATCTTATTTTCAAAGTTACAGAGATCAATGTATGCACATAGATATGTGCAATGTTGTTGCAAACGAGTATTTGAAACTTTTATTACCTGACCTGTTACGTCGCTGGCAAATGTAATACATCGCGGCATACACTTCATTCTAAAAATGCATAGAGTAAAGGTATGTTTTAAAATACGCAACGTTTAAAAATTATGGTTGTGCTTCATGGCGGGAAATTTAAATTATAATAATTTAAAGTCGACCATTTCCCTTTCAGTCCAGAAACCAGTAATAAATACACCCCACGAAAACTTCAACAATAAACGTTCAAACTTTGAATAGCTATATTTTGAATTTCAACACCCAAGGTTAAAAATGTACACCAAATGAATTATTAAAAACGCGACTTTGCGAATCGAAACTTAAGTAAAACTCCGATTATTCTAAACTTACAAATTATACTTGTACCATGAACACACTAGAGTTAAAGTACTGTCGTAAATCGCGAACGTTACGACTGCCATAAAGTTGGGCCACGAAACAAGCTGTAACTGCTATCGGCACGATACTTAATAGTTTTTATTTGGAAATTAATAACTTAGTACCGGGTATTAATAATATCGGTATTTATGATCGTGCCCGCTGTAAGTTGTGGCACTTGGATGCGGGATTGCGGAATGTATTTTTCTGGGTCAATATTATCTACCAATTCCGTAATCCCATATCTACAGGGTGAGTTTAAATTCATGAAACTCTTTTAAACAGCCTGACCTGTTGCTGATTTGCAAGGAGTCTAATTGATTGTTTAGCTCTTTATAGAAAAGTGTTGATCTTAGTGCCATGTGGTTATTTATTTAGCAACATAGGGCCAGTGGCTGGACTGTTATCTATCTAAAAGTAGGTGCCTATATTGTTTATGCAGGGCCCGGTTGACTGCAATAGGCTTGCCCCTATTACGTAAGTGGAGCTAAATTATATTATCGTTTAAAAAAGTTTGAGGATTAATGCACTTCTGCTCACCCTGTCAAGGATATAGGCGTGTATTTATATGTAATATGTTACTAATAACAACAAGATTGATTGATGTAAGCTATATAAAAATATGTTTCAGTCATTAATTAATCACACCGTATGTAATAATTAAAATAACTGAAAGTTTTTGTTAATTATAATATTTTATTATATATATACATACAAAAAAAAAACTCAACCGGGCACTGCATAAAACCTTAGTCGGGACTTTCCCTACTTGTATTAATTTAAAGACGTGTATTAATCCTGTATTATAAGTACTTAGATAATCGACTAAGGTTGATTTTTTTATGTTTTATCCACTTATACGGACTGGATTATCCGTGATCACAGTCCACGTAACAAGTCGAGTGAAATTAACGTAATTATTGACTTCGAGTACTAGACGCAGATAAGACCCGTTTTTATATTAACATGTTTTATATATTGACAGTGGTTCCTTACAAATAACAATATGACAAAATATTATATCAATACCTATACCGGCTGAAGGTTTCCATCCCCATCACCTGGAAGATTGGCTCTCCACCACTGTGCGCTTCTCAAGCAGGTTTTTGCTTCGCACAGAAGCCTATGGAATAAATTATCGCCTGCCGTATTTCCGGACCGATACGACCTTCAAACCTTCAAGAAAAGAGCGTACTACCTAAAAGGCCGGCAATGCACTTGTAAATCTTCAGTTGCGGGTGTCCATGGGCGGTGGTACTCACTTACCTGATGGCATCAGGTGACTCGTCTGCTCGTTAGCATATAAAAAAAAATACATATATATTTTTTTCTGTTATACATAAATAAGGTATAACAGAAGAAAATATTTATGTATATAATTTTTTATAATTTTTTTTTTCTAATTTCTTTTTATCTATAATAATTCCCAAATACCTTTGGTAGTTCAAGTGATCCTTACTAATACTAATCAAATCTTAATACTATTTATCTTTAAAATTTTACTCTACCTCATACCACATGACGCGGCACTATGTTATTCTCGGTGAAACGATTTCGGTCGAGATTAAAAACAAAGGCGTTCCAATATCTGCGATGTGGTGCGAAAACCCTAACTTTTCTGTTTTGGGCGACTCTTTACATGATTGTTATGAAAATGACAATATTCAAAAGCAACGTAAGCAGCCCGGTGAAAGACTGGTCAATGGTACCTGACAATTATACAAAGTGGCTGGTAATATTTTGCAAAAAAAATAAGCAATTATGTTACAGTTGTGGTTTTTCGGAGGTTTAATATTAAAGTGAATGTAAACAGTTGCAGGGACCCGTGATAGGCGAGGATGAGCCAGAAACGAACAATAACATTGTGGACTGGTCGGAGCCGGATAATGCAACCATATTTGAGTTGGATAAGCGCGCTACTAAAGTATTAGAAGTATGTCACAAACGAACTCTTTCATCTCGTCCAATCAACAATAAAGAGTTCTTTGTTGACCATGTTCATTCATGTCACCCAAGATGACGGCAATAGGTGTGCGCCCTGTTACGCGAATGGAACTTAATAATTGTCGGCAAAATGTGGTCGTTAATTACAACTCTGCCTACCCCTTCGGGGATACAAGATTGAGTGTGTGCCTGTATCCCTGAAGAGAATGCCAGGAGATCCAAGCTTTCTCACCACTACGCTCCAACCCACAGTGGATAAGAGCGGAGTCACAACTTTAGCCATAGGACGTCATCTGATGTACATAGGCCTCTCAGGAACTTCCAAGAATTATGGTACGAATCGGCCTGCGTCCACTGTAGACCTTAAGGAGGTCGTTTGTCCACCTTCTTGATGGACGTCCTGAGCGCTTCCCGTTTCCTTGTCTCCATTCAAGAATCTCAATGCTTATAATAGATAACCAAATATTGCTTATAATGATGATATGCGCTAAATTATTTCAATTCCCTTCTCTTTTGATTTTAAATATACAGTACCTTGAAGGTCTAATATATAGTAAAATACATTTTATATCTTTAAATTATAAACATTTCAACATATTTAAAAATAGGTATAGTAAGTTTTGACAAATATAAGAGCACGCGACCAAAACCTTAACTATAAACTAAAGTAATATCAGCCTGTATATAATGTAATCTGTTGTAGTTATACAAGAAGTTAAGCAATTTTACATTTCCTTGGTCGAAAAGTTCTTATAGAAATTCAAATATGGCGGCGGTTGGGATGATTTATTAAAAAGTCGCACCGTTTGGGAATTCTTGCGGTTAAAAAAACTGAAGAACTAACTTTGTGACCTAAACGGCTTTGGATATAATGTTCCTCGTAAATCTCCTTAACGTATCGCTATAACAGTTTGAATGAATTTGGCGCCACTTGCCATAAGGATAAGCTTTTAAAATACGTATAATGGCAGCTTGGTAGGGGTAAAGAGGCCTATTCAGTTAGTGAAAACAAGACTGTTAGTTTATTTACCTCAAAATTGACAAAAAGGATACAAAGCCCGGTTTAAACATTCATAACATCAGCTGTGCAATTTATGCAGAAATAGAGAATTTAAAGTGAAATTTTACGTTTTGTTCTGGAGGGAGCCGTTTTAATCTGAGTATAAATGTGCTTTACATATGTATCCTACCTATTCTTTAAATGATTTGACAATTACTTAGTGAAGTCTGGCATTTACTTTTAGATAGATACATTAATGAACTAAACTATAACTTGTACAAAGCATAAGCATTGGTTCAAAATTGTACATACATATTATAAAGAAACTATCTTTATAATATGTATGTTTGACTCTTTCCTGACAATTCAAGAATACCTGTCATTGTTTTAATTGTGATGAATGATTACGAACTAAATTTATATATATTTAATACACATTCATTCCTACACATACATATATTTATATATACATACATAAACATTCTCCTTTTAATAAGGGATCCAATATTATTTATTATATAGTACCACAATTTCAGGATAAAGGCAATAGGTATGTATGGCGTTATATGCTTCTGCTTACCCCTTTGAGGATGTAGGCGTGAGTCTCTGTATGTGTATCCTTTAATTTACTAATAAAATATTAATAACAAAAGCTGAGTCAATAGCATTTCATGAACAGATTCATTTTCTGGATTTTTTTTCTGAATAACTTTAGAATAGCTTTAAACGTAATAACCCCTGTCGGCCCACGTTGGAAATCGGAATAAAAATTTACTAATCAAATATATTTTCTAAATGTATGGCATTACCCGACACCATCCTAAACATGCGTAAATTACATTAAAACAAATCACCGTACCTAATTAACATGAGCGGTGTAATTCTCGATCTAATCACTTGATTCGCGAACCGATTCGATTTATCGCAGCGATTAGCTTGATCGAGACGGAATACTCGTATTAGTGCTGACGGATCGGCAGAGGCGATTTGGCGAGTGTGTGAAGTTCTCGATTGTGATCGTCTGGCCGTATATCTCGAGTTAACTGGTGATTTTATTGACTAATCGTGGTTTTATGTGTGATTTAGCGAGTATAGTTCGTTGAAGAAAGGACCGTTGATGAAATGCTTTTGTGAATGGAATTAGTTTTATGAGTTATACGTCTGTACGGGCATTATAATAATAATATCATGGTACAAATCTAGACCCAAAACTAAGTATGTATATATTGTACTATAAGTTAAAAAACAGGAATAGGAACACATTACTGATATCTTCTTTATTGGGTATAGAGTTCGGACCTGCCGGCGTATACAACGCCTAAATCCTCGTCTAGCTACTGCTTGACACTTCCTAATCAGTCCATACAAGGAATATTCCTTTTCTTATATTACTTTCCCTCTGAATATACTCTTAATTTTTGCATTTTTATTTCTAAAGTGCCCTGTTAACAGCAATAAGCTTGTAATTTATTACGTTAGTAGAAAAAAGTGTAGTTGGCAAAATGTGGGTGTTTCATAGACCTCTGCCTAGGATTCGGATGTGAGCGTATGTACATATATATAACCAATGTATTTTTCTTTAAACTTGACTTAATTAGGTCTATTAGGCAAAAACCTGTTAGTCATTTTTTTCCAAATCACATATGCAAAATAAAGTTTTAAACTTTACATTTCCTAAATCAAAACAAACTTTTGCAAATAACTCAACGCGAATCCATCATGGCGTCCAACTTTATGAGTAGAAAATCGGAATAAATCGCAGCTTGCAGTAGTCATTCGTTTGTTAATTGAGAACCGATCGATCCGCCATTCAGATTGCGACCGTCAACACTATTTGCTTTTATAATTTTGACACACTTTCCAATACTCGTTAACGATATCTGTCAATTAAAATATCTGTTTCCATGAGGAAAAGTAGCATTTTTATTCTTTGCGTATATGTCAATTAAAAATATTTATTTTTTATTAAGTAAAAGATCTAATCTTGTTTATCATCAAACTAAAACAAACCTCTGATAATATACATTAAAATTCGTTCTACCCACACTACCCGCAGTACATTTATTTCAACACCCAATTTTTTTTTCTTTACTTTTACTTCTTTTTTATTTTATTACTGAAGTCAGTATCAGACATTTTTATTTAAAATCTCATGATGCAGACAGGTACTAGAATAATACATCTTACAAGCAACGCAGTTACCGGTTTCATATGCTAGGGTGATTCTTCGTTCTTTTTACTTAAGGCTCGTTGCTGCCAAAACAAAAATCTTTATTTATTTACTACTTGATGTTCTCATGTTAATGTTTTAAATAATGTATATTTAGTCATTTTCTGAAGTGAAGCAGAACAGTTAAAGTTTAAAAAGAGCGTGGTATCACAATTGCTCTACTCATGGTTTTGTGACAATGTCAATGGTCTCCAGCAGAATTCTAGCCACAATAATAGGTCGAGAGAAAAAGATTACTTAGGACTCTCGGTGACAGATATCCTGCACCCATCTATAAAGATCTTATAGTAAGGTTAGGGTTTAGGACTTTTATGGACATAAGGGTTAATATTTATAGGTGCGTACGAAGTGTAGGTATGTATCACAGAATAACACAGTAGTACCATGCTAGTACGAATGTTATTGCTAGGCAACTAGGTTTTACTAGCAAAGGGCCTAGGATTATGTAGGATACTGGCTCATAGGTTATATATATTCATATATTCAACAAATTTTGAATAAATGAATATATATAACAATACACGCACATTTCAAGATTATTATTTAGATTTTAATTACAAATAACTTGAAAATAGATATGTCAACAAAATTTCATCATAAAATTATAAAACAAACAAATATTATCAACGAAATGTCATGATCATAATAAATAAAAAAAAATCTTTATGAAAAAAAGTTAACTATTCAAAACGATTTCAGTATGTCATTCTCTTATTACTACATACACTAGTCTTATACAAAAATATGTCTTCGTGTTCGTCTTGGTTTTCAAACAATCATTTATTAAATTTATCACTGTATCCAAAAAAAAAAAAAAAAAAACAATTATAGTCTTTGTAATAAGCCAGGATGATGGATATGCTAGCAGTTGATATTGTCTATGAATACAACCACACACGTTGTTGTCACGCACGCACAGATGAATAGACTCACGTACCCTTGTATTGATCACTTTATTATTGAATAACATGTGGATTATAAGAACTGGAGTTCAGATACTAGTCGCTCCGTATATAAATTGATATTCATACAATAACTGGTTGGACTACAACTAGAAGCCAATACTAATAGACATGGGAATAATAAGACTAGGAAAGAGAAAGAGAAATAATGCATTATAAGCATACGCTTTCGTCTGAGCTCTAGAGTGTACAATGGATATAAAAAGCGATAATATCCATACGTACGTTTATATAAATACCTTATAAATTTACCCTGGATTTTTTTAACTATCCGTTTGTTTAATTTTTCTTGAAGAGTTCAAATGACGGCATTGTTATCTAATTTACAACATACGTATAGTAGTTTCATAAGGTGCACATTATTAAAATTTGAGGCAGTTCTAATTAGAAACCCTATAAATTTGGTAGCGTCCTTGCTGACTCATTTAATATGTTCATGGAAATTCAGTTTGATGCCATGGATTGGCCCAGATCATAAGGAGTCAGCGGAGCAGGTCCGGGAGGACGATCTCCACTCGGACCCAATTTGCCTTCAGCTAACCGGGTGGCTGAGACGCGCTTACCAGCGCCTCATGCCGCCTTGAGGGCCCACGGGTGGTCGGGATGAGTTTTCCCCTCCATCCACTATAGTGGCTAACCGCGTGGAAGCTCACTAAAGCTGTTCCCGGATTCCTCCTGTTTGAAGCGTAGTGTAGCACACCGTGTGGTTTTAGTCGGTCCGATTACGACACACCGTCCCACCGAAAACTCCGGTGGGATGATAGCCCGAAGGGAGTTGATACACGTTAAAAAAACGAACATATACCGTTGTGACACATTCGAAAGGAGCACCCGATACTTCATAAGGCGTTGTTATCGGGGACCGAGACCGGGTAAAGGTTATTTGCAGTTTAATGTGTTTGCATTACACTTTGCATTTTAATGTGTTAAATAGCAATTTGTTTTCTTAGCTCGTTTCAACCACTGCATTAATATCATCCTGTAGTGTGACACACTCCTTCGGTGATTATTAGAAACAATTTAAGGTTATCAACGAACAGGAGACATTGCGCTCTAGAGAGAAAACTTGGTAAATCATTGATGATGATCAGAAATAGGGAATGTCCTAAAGTACTGTCTTGGCTTACCTCTAATCGTGTATAATATTCCCTCGACTATAGTCGTACAATATGTTAAGATGAAAACTATAGTTTTCATCTTAACATATTGTTTACGATCTCTAAGATAGATAGCCATAAATTTAAGAAGCCTTGAACAGAACTCTAGTAAGGATAAGTATAGCATATTATTGTCACTATGATAGGTAATTATAATGTATAGTTAGGGTTCTAAGGACAGGTTGTTGGCCCTTCTAATATTTTGTAACATACGTTTACGTACCATTTAGAAAGTAAAAACCTTCTAAAGCGCCACTAAGCAAAAACAAGTAAAGTTTTATATCGTTTTCAAAAGTGTGTCCTACGAGCAACGAGCACTTAAGCCTACGAATTAACAATATATGACTGACTGATTTGACGGGCCTGTTGGATTATTGGTTAGTGACTCTGACTGCTGAACCTGAGGTCATAGCTTTGATTCCCGCACAACTATTTGTGGATCTCACAAATTTTGTGCCGAGCCCGGGTGTTCAGTAACTAACAGAGTTATCGTTCTCTTTAATATTATTGCAATTCAGTTCTAATATATTATATCTAATGCTTATATTTATAAGTTTTGAAATAATAAAAATCTGTCACATCGTTCGGTTACACAACATTTATATTAAATTGTATTTAATATAAATTTTATCCAACCGATCGCAGCGCAAAGCCGTTACTAATAACTAGTACTCAATATATCTAGTTTACACGTACCAAACAAAATATTGTCGACGGCTCAATTTGCTATTCAGCAAGCATCCGATTCCCGGTCGGACGGGCTGAGTTAGTATATCCAGGGATTATTCCTGAAATCTCGAATCAAAGTAGCATTTAATACCGATGGGTACTGCGAGAATTTATTATATTTCATAAGCGTGTTGGAGTTGAATTAAAGGATATTTGTTCAAGTGAAATATTTAATGCATTTCGTATCAACCTTGTATTTTGAAAGCATAACGATTCGGAGATTGAATAACCTTTCTAAACAAGCTCCAGCAGCACAGAAAAAGAATATTAATGGCATAAAAAATAAAAAAATAAAACATTAATTCTATAAAATTCTGTTTATTTTTTTTTACTTTAACTGCTTTTTCCAGCAGTTTCACCTGCGTTTATTTAATTATTTCTTCTTAAATTCTGTTTTCAATACAAAATCATTTTTTAGAATCCGACTTGGAGGAAGTCTGGTAGATGATCGGAAGTAAACAAACAAAATAATTCTTTAGCTTTTTTATATAAATAAGGATAGAGAGCTTAAGATCTAAATTTAAAAAAGGAAACCTTACAAGCTACGCGATAATGATCTTTAACAGTCCACTGTTTTTTACGAGATCTTATTACGAAGTATCTAAATTTAATCGCACTAGTTGAAATCAAGTATTTACCGACCAAATGATGTTAGGCCAACAGGATCATTTATATATACCGGGATTCACCAAACATTGCACAACACTAGCCTATAATTTGTAGGGTCATTGAGGCTAGGAGCTGACTGGCTGTTTGGCTACGTCACAGCCCTAGATCGGGCGGCTTATTTGAGTAGCTTGATTTATGTAGCGCTAGAGCGAGCTAGATCGCTTTCTATTACCGATAGTATTTGAGCTTAGTTCGAGAATTGATTTGGTTTGATAGATGTTAGAGTTGAATTTTAAATGTGTGGTTCGCTTTATTTGTGAACGCTACTTGGCGTTGGTAAGCGGTATTATTTTATTTTTAGGCTCAAATTTATAATCCAGATTAGGTAGCTTTTACTGTCCACAAAATATGTTGGAGTTGAGTGGTCGGACTTCCTGGTACCAGCCATTTTGAGTAATAGGTATGAGATCCTGACTTGCTTGAGCTTTTGCTTGTACTCATCAATCTATTACATAAATGAGATTAGATTATGATCGGAAAAATGTTTGCGTCAGTTACGCTTCTGACAACACCTTCCGGGTTGGCGTGAGTGAATGTATGTATATTTGAGATCTTGTTTAGGGTTTTCTTTTAAATTACGTAGTATTTGAACATGCTGATTGCAGTATTTCAGAACCTTTAGAATTACTACCCAAAAAAAAAAAAAAAATATACTGAAACTAAAATATTTAGTAGAAATTTCATAAACGGTTGAGATTACTTAAAATTCAAATCCTAATCTTCGAAAATTTGTCACCATAATCCCTTAAAAGGGCCTGTAAGCTGATCAGATAGCAAATCTCACAAATAGCCTGACAGATTCTAATTGGCAACACACACGTCAATACTTAGAGGGCGAATATATCTGTCAGAGGACAGAGGTTTCGCTGTCGCTCAGACACAATTCATTGCGACCTGATTGCGGTGTCGGAATCCTATAAATTTGGCAAATAGCTACCTAATGGGGGCTGATTTCTTTGGGTACCAACTCCTCTATCGTGACATACACACTCTCTTGGAGCTAAAAACTACCTACATTTCAATTCTATATTTTCCTTATAGTCGTTGTTCTTTTGTGTTTTTTTTAACGAACTTCAAAACAAAGAAGGTTCTATGTTCAACTGTATGTATTTTCTAAAATGTATTTTAAGCTACTTCTCAGCTAATTGTCGATTGATTTTCTTTTCTTTGTATTTAAAACCTTGTAACTAAATCAGGATTTCATCAAGGGATACCATTAATATTACGAATAAGTTTTTGAATTGCACGCTATTACGATACCACACTGAACAAGAGGTCGTGAACTTCTCACTCAAATAATTGTGTGATGAGCATGATGTATTTAGTAATTTCTAAGTATGTTTATCAGCAGTGGTTACAATAATGCCAACTTGCTTAGTTATTCATTCAATTATGATGTCTATAAATATAAGAAGGGTGTTAGCATATATTCTCAAGTCCATAAAAAACGATTCTGATATTTCATAATAATTAGTATATCTATAATAATATATATACTATTCATTATGTTTATAATAATGTATTCGTGAAATCAGGTAATTTCCTTCAAAAGTAGAGTGAATAGGTTTCTCTTGGAACGCCTATCCAAGAGAAACCTATTCACTCTATTTTTACCTTTTACCTTTTACCACCTTCCTCTTCATCGTCACTTAAAATCAGCTGAGTTGGAAAACAAACGCCTAATCCAATTACCGATAGAAATAAAATAAGAGATTTCGAACAATGTTTAATTTCAAATGATGAATCACAGTCACTAAATTTGTAGAAATTCAAAACTAAAAGGCCTTGAAACCTGAATACTGAAACCCCAACTAAATTAAACAATCTTAAAGAAAATATGTTCCATGAACCAAAGTTATGGACTCAGAAACTATTTGAAAATTTCTGAGGTAGCTCTTTTTAACTGTTAAAATAATATTTTCAAATAATTTTGTTAGCTCTTGGTCCGTTAACCTATACATCTCAAGGTCATAAAAAATAAGAACACGCCTTGATAATGATAGCAAAAATTTGTTCTTTCATTTAATAAAATTTCATTAAGTGAATAAAGATAGTAAACTGAATCGATCTTTTATAGAAAATATCGCCTTTTTATAAGACTAATTTGCTGACATTTGTATTAATTTTTTATGTAATATCGATTGTCAAATCGCGAACACAGCGTTTTCGGTCGCCTCAGAATAAGTTGTTCTGTATAATGAATATTGTTTTGAGATGTGTTTAAGATGAAAACAAGCTACTAATAAAAATATATATTTTATTTAAATTATGACCGTTTTTTTTTTTTTTTTTATACTATAGGGGGACAGACGAACAGACGGGTCACCTGATGGTAAGTGACACCACCGTCCATGGACACTTGCAACTCAAGAGTCGAAAGTGCGCTGCCCGCCTTTGAGGGTGATGAGGGATGGGGGATGCAGGGAGCGGATAGAAGAGAGGAGGGATGAGGAGATGGGAAAGAGGAGAAAGGAGATGAGGGAAGAGACAAGGGGGCAGGGGGAATTGGGCCTCCGGAAACCTCACTCAATTCGGGGAAATGCAACGCAAGCGTTACTTCACAACCGGTTTTCTGTGAGACCGTCTTCATAACATAATTATTTGGTACACTTTTCAGTTATATTTTATTTAAGAATTAACTCAGATGAAAAACTATATTATAATATAATATAATAATATAATTTACAAAAAATCAGAGGTATATATACTTGGGTTTAAAGTTAAAACTTCTAACTTGACAACCAAGGTGCGTTCCACTTAGGCAATCAAACCACATAATGAGGTTTTTTATTTAAGTCACACCGTATCCTACTTACAAAATATTATCTGTAATTTCAACCCTAATGTCTAAAATATCCTTTTACTTATATTATGAGCAAATAGGTTACTGCAGTTTAGAACATATAGTAATACAGTGATAACGGTAAGCCTGTTGCAGTCAACCCTGGTTGACTGCAACAGGCTTGCTCCTATTACGTTAGTTAGAGGTTAGTTCCAAATTTGAATTGGCAATGTTTGAAGTGAAAACTTCTTTAGGCGCGTTGAGCACTTTTTGGATGAACAAAAAGCGTGAAACTCACGTCATCATCACCGCATGCTTCCTATGAGCTATATGTATACTGTGTATAATGTAATAGCTAGACGATATAATTACTTTTAATAATTATTATAAGTTACTTAGTTTTCACTTCTATCTACTTATATACAGGCGAGAGCATATATATGTATATTTTTTTATTTATGTACTTCTGAAGTCAAAAGCCATATTTATATTATAATACAACTATCTTTGAGACGCCGGCATTTCTCTACATATATTTTTGGTTTCACATAATAGTGGCGAGCCTTTTCCTGTACGCGGCAGGTTGCCAAATTCTATGTTGTTACTGTAAATTGCCTAACATAAAAGGCCTACAATTTGGGCTGCCCAAGAATCAAACCCTGAATCCTCGTTCTACCATCGAGTAATAATAGCATTTTTTGTTAAGATACCTAAATTTAAACCAAGTTTAACTAAACAGTGGTTTCAGGTTTTTTACACCTACCTATAATTTAGTTCTATATATAATTGACTATAATTTAGTTCTATCTATAATTGACCATAATTTAGTTCTATCTATATAACACAGGGTAAGCCTATTGCCGTCATGCAGGTATTGTACGACTATATATACTGCGTACAGGATTTGACAGTCGTTACTTGAAATTTGATATCACTTAGTAGTAGCCAATGTACTGAGATAGATCTTTTATAATTTCTGGGATATCGGAATGAAATAAGTATAACGTTGAAGGAGTTAAGTCTTCGTTTATTTTGAATTTAAACATTTTAGAACGATTGAGGATAGTAGGGGTAATGTTGGTGTTAGACCAATAGCTATCGTTTATAGCTTCATATTCTGATGAGTTGATTGGTGAAGTTGGATAGCAACAATGTTGCTAGCTACATCAATTATCTTCTTTAGCATATGCATGAACATACTGTCTGATAGATAACAGCCCCTCTTCGCTATTTAGGACACTCACGGGAAGAGTTGGGCTGATCTTTTTAACACGCTTTTAATAGTTTCATATGTATGTATGTTAGTATGTAACAGAAACTTTGAACATGATTTTGACCTCTTTCAAAACGTCGGATTAACTCAAAATTTGGACCGAGTTATTCTTACTAGGATAATCAGGATTAGCTAGTTTTTGTTCTCTTAATACTGGTAATGTCCTTGCGCCAAGACCAAGAATGGAAACTACCAGGCGCGCCGATCACCTATTTCTTAGATAAGTTACTAACTTTGAATGAGATGAAAAAATAAAATAAAATAAAACACATAAATTAAGAATAGTGTAAGTTAGTTAGGTTAGTTCTACTCCAGCTAGAACCACACGGCTAAATAAGCGCTCTGTCAGAATTTGTCTGAATTTGACTCTTAATATACAGTGATGGTAAATTGCTTCGTAGGACGCATGTTTGTTGACGCGCATGTTTTTAAAGAGTCTGCTAACTCTGGAAAAACATGCATGACATGAGTACGTATCATATAGATAATAGTTAATAATTTCCTTAACCAATATTACCCAAAACCTATTTTTTTTTAATTTTGAATCTTAACAAAATTACTTACTCTAATGAAACACTGTAGAATATTGTTTCTCTCTAAAATTACCACTAATAAGTCCCCCACTGGCTATTACAAAACATAAGCAGCAATTAATTCAATTCTTGTGCCCAACTTAAAATTCCAAACACGTGGAACACTTGCCTGGCGGCAATTAAGCTGCTGAACCAGCACTACTCCTAATTGATTCGAGATAGCGGCCTCAGCTTTTATTTTTGTTCATTCAGTATTTGTGTTCAGTAAATGTATTAACCAAATCGATTTCTCAGTCGGGCTTGGCTGCAATTATTCAAATCCTCACTTATAATTTATAAATAGTTTTGCAAAACTTGGGCATGCTTCACTGTAATTCAATCTGTTGCTTTTATTTATTTTTCACGTCGATAAAAGCGCAGCGTAGATTGAGAGCGTGGATTTTTTTTGTTTATATATATATTTTTTATGTAATTAAATCTAGCAATGACAGAGATGAAGGGATTTACTGCCATCTAGTAACTACTTTTGATAACATAATAGCGAAAATAGAAGTTATTAATACAGACGGGTATTAAGTTCGTTTAAGGTTTTTTTTTTCTTAAAGAAAGACACCTTAGACACACGTCACATACCTTAATTTAAAGTTATTTTAAAAATAGTTGATGATGAAATCAATCGCACATTTCAAGCTGTGACAGTTGGTGAGGCAACCACTTAAATCGCTGCGGCGATTCGTGGCGGTTCCTAATTTAACAATCAGACAAATTATTTATTGCTGTTTTTGACAAATTTCCTATATTAATTCAACATTTCTGTCTGCTCAATAAACTGTATTTGAGACACTTTTGAATATTATTATTAAAAATATATATACTGTTTATCCTGACAACATAATATACGTACATATACTCAGACCTGTATCCCCGAAGAGGCAAGCAGAGGCATGATTAATTATTATTATTAAGATTTTAATTCAGTCACGAAATAGGGGGCATATTTATTACTGTCATGCGGGCACTTGTTTAAATTAGATTTGAAAATTGGGAGTATATAAACAGGAAAAAGATTTTTTTAAGATAAGATTTTTTTAAAGATTTTAATAAAGGGAATGTTGCTTATACAATTGGATTGGGGAATAAAAGCAACAGCTCAAGTAAGTCAGGGTCGCATACCCATAACTCAAACTGGCTGGTGCCGAATTCCAAGCCCTCTTACTACTGACAAAGTGTTTGATAACTTAACCGCAACAAAACTTACTATAGTATATTTGTACAGGAGATATAGCATAGTACAAGATACAAATATTTCTGTCTTTACAAAAACTAGGCCATAAATAACCAATAAAACTATCATTATTAAAAGCCATTTAATGATTCATAAAACTTTTTATCTCTACATTTATCTTAAATTGGCAGACAAACAATATTACATACGCACTAGCTTTTGCACGCGACTTCATTTACATGGATAGTAAGAATTGATAACCATTTGAATAGGAAGCAAGCAATCAAGCGTCATCACTGTGAGTATATTCTCTGATGGATAACAGTCCTATCGTAGGAAAGCCATGCTTCAGCACGTATGGGCGTATCAACTCCAGTCAAGCCGGCTGGTGTGGTGATCATACAGAAAACCGGCTGTTAAACAATACTTGCATTGTGTGACCGAGTGAGTGAGGTTACCGGAGGCCCAACTTCTTTTCTCTTTCTCTCGTTCCCCTCCCTTTTTTCCCTTCCCCTCCTGCTTTTCCCAAATCCTAAGAGACGGACATCACTCTTGTGAATCTTAAGTTGCAAGTTTATGGGCAAGACTGTCTGCTGCTCGTCTGTCTGCTCGTATTCCATAAAAAAAGAAGGTTCAATCCCTTGGTCAGTTGCCTTTTACAACAACCACAAGGAGAAATGCAGTGGTCTTAGCATGACTCCACTGAGAAACACACGGCAAATATAATCTATATCTGTGTCAAAATTCGTCTTTTTACATTCGTTCAGCCGTTCAGGCGTGATTGAATAACAAACTTTTATACGAACCTCTGCATTTGTGAAGATACATAGCTTTTACATATTTTCTATATTACTATAATAAATTCACGGATCAAATGAAATATGTATGATATTAAAGTGATTAGGGACGCTGTGATTAATTCTTCTTTTTTGTTGAACAACTGTAAGATTCTCTTGGAAATTTTCTGCTCTTGGGGGCGAAGGGGTCTGTTGAATCAAGCTTATGTAGATAGAATACATATGGATATATATATTCTTAATTACATATACTAATACGTATAGATATAGATATATATATATATATATATATATAATATTATATATTCTTTTTTTTTTTTATTTTTTAAGATTATTTTAGGTATGATGTAGTTGTATATCGTGACTTGTGATCACTTTTAGCAAAAATACGATCAATTTTGATTTTAAGCAATATATCCTTGGTTAACAATATAGATATTATTCTCATCTTAGTTTGCCTTATCGTATAAATATAGAATTTAGTCTGTAGTAGTCAGCTACTATAAACTAATTTTGACACATATTTCTTCTAATCAATTAACTATTTTGTCTAATTTATCTAAAAAATGAACACGTCCAATTGATCTACATTTCAAATGAAGCAATTTATACAATTTATTACCGTTACTGGTACAATGTTCGGTTGGCATTTGGCGATGCGCTGTAGATCGATGACGTAATCAGTATGCATTTCACGAGAGAGGCCCCTCTGTGCTCGCTAATTGATATCGTCGCTACGGATGCCAAGCTGTAGAAGGTTTTTGGGCTTCGGAAAGTCTAATAGTGTACGTTCTTATTTCTAGATCTCTTGTAGAATTTTTATAAAACCACATTAGAAGTGATAAAAACACCGACATTTTTGAATATACATTGAATCGGCACTTCTGGGTTCACATATAAATTGATCAAAATGTGTAAGTTATACATAACATGTATTTTTTTAGATTATATAACATCTTGTTACATATTTTTGGAACCAGAAGTAATGAAATTACCTATTCATTTCCATCCATTGAACAAAACACGGCTTTCTTATATGGTGTCAGGCGACACCAACTCGGAAGGTCGCTTCACTCCTTGATTAAGGTCCCCGTCGGGTGTGAAACAAGTGGGTGTTCCCCGAAATACACACATGAGTAAAACCGTAAATTCTTTGATAAATTAGAATAAGTTTTTGTTTCAATGCCTATTTATTGTTCGTTGAAGGTTATTCTCAAGACCTTGCTCGATCTAGATATCAGAAATTAACAGGTGTCTGGTCATTTAAATTGTCTTCGTAAAAATATCAAACTTGATTAAAGTAATATACGTTAAATATAAATCTGATGGGTTTAAAGTGCCATATGAATATCATTTTGGATGTTATAACCCTCATTTTGCAGGCTCTATTAGGTATTATTCCCAGAAGACTTAAAGGGCTTTCAGAGTTGTCGTTAAGATTTTGATGGCTTTTGGTCAGTTGTAAATGGCAAGAAGTTATGTACAGGAGGCTTTTAACATTTAGTATTTGTTCTGTTATATAAATTCAAGCCATAGAAAAATAATTGCTATCAATGCGACTATAATCACTAGTACTGTTTCACAATATTTATTTATTAAAACCTGTCCGGTTTGACTTTACGGCATTTTATAAGGTTTCTAATTGTTATGGAAGTTACTGCATAACGCATATATTATATATTTGACAGTGGTAGAGCCATGTTGAATCACAAATGGGCCGGTTCGACCGGTGCGATACCACGGCCTCACAGAAAACCGGTTGTGAAGTAACGCTTGTGTTGCATTTTCCCCGAAATTATTGAGGTTTCCGGAGTTCCAACTCCCCCTCTCTTTTTTCCCTTGTACTGTTCCCCGTCCTCTTTTCCCATCTCCTCATCTCCCTCCCTTCTATCCCCTTCCCGCATTCCCTCATCCCTTATCATCCTCAAGAGCGGGCAGCGTACTTATGCCTCTCTAGCTGCAGATCTCCATGGACGGCGGTTGTCACTTACCATCTTGTGACCCCTCTGTTTAACTATACCCCCTAGGCAGAGTAGTGAAACCTAGGGAGAGTGGAGGGAAATTAGCATGCTGTTTACACGACTCTGACTTTTCGGATAGTAAATGAGACATTTTGCTTACTAATCATGTAGTTTTTATTTTCTATTATATTCCTATATATTTTTGAACTCAGTCATGTAGTAAAACAGTATATTTTTGTCGTAATTACATTACGTGTCTACGAAATAAACCTGAATAGCTCTAAACATGTGATTTCAAACGTTTAAAACTTTAAAATATTATATCACCTCGCGAAATAAAGCTTTCATGTTAGCTTTACCTAATAATATAATATCTGGATAACCTACAAAACTAATTAAAAAAATACACGTCCACACAACGCTTATTTAGATTATTCGTTTTAAAACGTACCTAATTTTAAAGTTATTTCTATTTCAAAACCCAAAAAGTCAAAAGCTTAAAACCTATTCAACAGTGTACAATTTTATAATTAGACTCTTTACATTTAGCAATTACTTTAAAATCCAATTCACATTTGTCATCACAAAAAACTAGAACAAAAGCTAGAAATACATTTTTCATAATTAAATTAGAATCGGAACTGAAAAGTTGAGTAATTATACGTTGAATGGAAAAAGTGACTGGACCAACTAATGGGCCTTCTTTGACTAATGATCGTGACTACTTAGTACAGGTACGAATTGCAAAGTTAAGTTCAGCTTTTGAGGCGTCAGCAATCGTTATGCTAATGAGAAAAAAATGGTGAATATAATATTGTTATACTTTGAAATAATATCATCGTGTGACTGCTTCGAAATGAGATTCAAATTACAAAGTCTTAGTTAAAGATTATTGTACTTTGTAAAAGAGGCTAGTGATTAGGAAATTTTATAATTTATAAAAAGTGTGATAATATTTCGGTATGTAAATTTGTGGCATGTGATATGTGAAACAGATATGTATAATATATATAATAAAAAAGAGGTTCTAAATTGAATAGTCCTTTTTGTGTATGTTACGCAAATTCTTCGCCATTTGTGAATCGTTTTTTTTTATATATTTTCAAATCGATGTTGAATTGTTTTCAACGTAGCTTCTATTTAAATTTGAAGCCACCGTTTTATCTTAGGATAGAAAATTAAGGCCTACATATACACATTTATAATGATTATAGTTGTGTAAGATATTATCATTCTTTTGTAAGTTTCTTTTCTTACTAATATTTTAGGAGAGAACCCTTTTGATCTGACAATAGTGACTTGATAATATTATTTTTTTTTTTACGTTCTATAGCAAATCTAAAGCAAATTTAGTCAATAGATATTAAGGATGTTGATATATTAGGGATATGTCCAGGAACTAATGTTATGTATGCGTTTATTTTGGGTCAATAGTGCAAAACTCCGGAAATAGATTCATTTACAAAATAATTTCGAATTTTATATACCAAGTCCATAATAAAATTCTATATCATTTAATACGTATTATATTGTTTACAGTACGAGAGGAGCAATGAACACAAACGATGGTCAAACTTAGATTAATAGCTATCGTAGCACAAACAGCAAACGGTATCATTGTAATTTTTCGTCGAAATCCATATCCATATCCAATAAAGATGTCAAGCCTCTAGAGTGTGATAAAGTAACATTATACATACACTTGAAAATCATGAATCTCTTTCTTGCGCAGACGGGTAAAAATTACTTTCACACTAACAATTATTCCTGTATTGCTGTCTTTCAGACAATGAACAATAAAAAACGCACACAAAGAACATCAGGACTAGGGACAACTATTTGTGGTTAACACAGTCTTTTGTCCCGTGTGGGAATCAAACCCACGATACCTATAAGTAATATTACATTTTTACCTATTTATAAGCTGTGCGTTTTTCCTGTGTCCATCCACCTTTTAGTTACATCTTTATAGCTACATACTGTTATTAGCTTTTCGTGATCGATTTAGAAGTAATGCGGTTATTGTAAATGGACCTATGTAACGAGGCTAATCTTTACTCACAGTATAAATAAATACGATTATTTGCCTTATATTTTTTCTCTTGAAAAAGACGACTCCCGCACTAGGATTCATTCCTGTATCGCGAGGGACTTTACAAATATTCAAACAACGGACACAAAGAACACCCAGACTCTGAACAACAATTTGACAATTACACCAAGTATTGTCCCGTGCGGAGATCGAACCCACAACACGCGGCAGCGTATTGGCCACTTAAACCGCTACGCCATTGGTGCAGTTAAGTCAAGTCAAGTCTTTCTTCTTTTTCTTTAATCTGTGTGATGTAGATGTATTTGACCTGTGACGGAGCGATAGTGTATTGGCTTTATAAGTCAAGGGTTAATATTTCTTTGTACATAAGTGTAATTAATGTGTATTAAATATTTCTTAATTTTTTCTCGCGTGGTTGAACTTATAAATAAAAACTATGTTTAGCTGGGGTCTAGTAACGCTGTGTAAGTAAAAAAATATAAAATTAATTGTAAATATATAAATAACCTACATTTTTAAACACAAAATTGTTTCCAACCAATATCGTATACATGTATGAAGCTACCGGTGGTAATAGCTCTAAAGACAGGAATCTTCTCAAAATACGAGCCGTATCAAGAAGCATTGACAAATTATTATTATTACTACGACTATCACTACGTCATCATAGAAGATGCTTCATATTTACATCTTCAACCTTGATGTTAGGAACCTTTCCCTAATTTCTCCTAATAAATGACAGTAATGCAAAAGTGACTAACCCAAATATATTTATGATTAGGGTCGCCCTTGTAATAGAAATTATCCATTTTATTTTAAATATGTTTATCCTTGAAATATCATATTGTAAAGGATAACCATATTTCATAAACAAAAGTACGTGAACTATTTTGAAACAAATATCGTTATAAAATTTCTAGCATTCATTCATTTTACCTCAGTGCCCTAAATCATCCAAAATTTGAATATCTAATTATAATCAAGAATATCTTTACTCAGATACCAAACTTCAGCCTTCATTTCATTTACTGTATAAAATAATTGTATGCCATTTGTGCTCTATCTTATCGTCCCAGGCCAAACTAAATCGTGCCATATAAACCCAACCTAACCCTTCGTACTTCTGATGCAAAATAATTATATACTATCAAAACTGTAACTGTAGAGTTATAAAGTTGAGTAATTGGTCGCTCATTTATGAATTGTGAGCGTTGAGCTATGGAAAATTATGAGCAATGAAAGCGAGAGAAGTATGTAGTTAAGTATCTCATTATGAGTGAGTTATGTGGTTGCAGTTGTCGCTTTGTTGCAGTGTGATTGAATGTGAGTGGCTTAATATTAAGGCGTTTGGACACATTGTAGTTTTATTTTATAGGCATAAGTTTTTCTTTGTCTTTATAAAAATTCAACTGGACGGCGATGTTATAGTTGATATTCAGAGCCTAACATTCTTAAGTACAATACCGACGTGACCTTTGGTTTTCTTTTGATGAACACAATAATATGAACTGTCTCTATTGTCTCTGTAACTGATTTTAATGTTTTCAAAATTTCTCAGAACATTTCTAATAGACCTCAATTAAGAAGAGTCATATCGTTTGTGTTTTTTTTTATGATTGATGCAGCATCATTCATTTATTAGCCAATTTAAAAGGTGGAAAATTAAGAGAAGATCTATCTTCTCTTAATGACCATTTGTCATTTATAAACCGATTTCAATATATATATATATATATATATATATATATATATATATATATATATATATATAGTACTAGTACACCTGTTGACACCCCCGCAACAATCCTTGTTGGTGGAATTTGGAAAAATCCGTTCTTAGCTGACCTATACTCGGCAAAATGATTATTCCTACCAAATTTCAAGTCTCTACGCCTTATAGTTCCCGAGATATCGTGATGAGTCCATATATCTGTGGAAGTCTCTTAAATATATACGAGTATAGATAATATATAAAATTTATAGATATTATTCCACCCCTAAGGCAATTAAAGTATAAGAAATACTAAAATAATAAATTCAGTCCGATTTAGCATTTTCAACCTATCTGTGTGTGATGAAAATTCCAAATTTAACAGTTGTTTTCATTGGGTATGCTAAGAAATTATCAAAGAAAACCGCATATTTCAAACCCCTTGCAAATTAAAACAAAAAAAAAACTTTATCAAATGAATCCAATGTTTTCCAAATCGGAAAAGAAACAATGGGAAGGCTTCAACAAGAAAATTGTGCCTCGTCTTACTCACTGAGTTTCATAATTGTAGTACGAGTGCAAAAAGTCTATTCGAAAAACAAATCTAATGAACTTTTCAAATCAACTACTGTTAAGATTTTTATGCCACGTGCAGGCGGCTTTTTCTTTTTTCTTTTTGTTTCATGTCAGTTATCGTTCCACAGACTGTAGAAGCTATTTTACCTACAAGAAATTGGTGCACTTTATTTTTATTCCTAAAAAGATGATGATTTGACGATTTTATTTCAGGGTTATAGGCTTTTCAAAGGGGTAGTCAGAGACTGTAAATTATTGCAGACAATAATTTCATACCACTTACGTAACAGTAGAAAGCTTACTGCCGTCATACGGGTACTGTGTGACTGTACATATACGGTCCGATCCCTGAGTCAGCTCACTCACCAAGGCCCACATGGTTGTTATAGCTTATTACGTTAGTAATTTCACTAATAATTCGACTATCATTTTCAAATAATTAAATATGTAATGTTAAGGATAACATTACAACCGTAAATTTATTTACAGGGTTACTGGTATTTTTTTATTTAATTGTTACTTTGACCTAAATATCCAATTGGAATTAAAATAACCAATTAGAAACCTGACCTTTAAAACGAAATTCTAAAGCTAACTAAATCTAATACATGTCTTTTCTCTGGCTGTATTTACATTCGATATAGAATTTCTCTACGGCGAAGCTCTTACAGAATAAAACTAAATAAATCGTACATAACATTTCTACTGTAATGGAAACCGGCTAACTAGAAGAACAATTTACTTGAGAAAAATCGTCATAGATTCACAAATAGGGCTTAACAACACCAAAATAACTGTTTATCTAGGAAATATTTACATGCATTTGTTGAACATTTACCAATCAACCTCTGTGGTCTTCTAACTGTGGAATGGTATGAAAAAAAATAAAAAATTTTGAATAAAGAGAATTGCTTTATTACCAACAAGTTATCATATTCTGCCATCTGTGGAAATATTCGTCGGTATGTGGGCCCATTGCATGTTGTTAGTGTGCCTTTAAGTTCCAATATCTTTGTTAAATTGGTGTTGTCAGGCGAACGCCGATTTTGGTAATTGCGCACTTTTTTAGGCGATATCAACTTGCAAATGCAAGAATGAAATAGTTTTATCATATATTATACATATTATGTTGGTTTGTAATGTATCTATTAATTAGTTAAGTGAAATTTGCTTAGAAGAAATCGCTTTTATAGATAAAGCTGCTCTTGACTATATAATAGCTTAGTGTTTTTATTTTATTTTAAGTGCAATGACAAACAGACGAACAGATAAGGCACCTGATGGTAAGTGATAACCGCTGCCCATAGAAACTTGTAACTCAAGAGTCGTAAGTGCACTGCCCGCCTTTGAGCTTGATGAAGGAGTGGAAAGGAGAGAGGGGGGATGACTGGAGGGGAAAGAGGAGGGGAAAGGATAATAAGGGGAGTTGGGTTAGCGGAGTGTTATCTGGGCCTACCTTCAAGGCGGAAAAGCGTGAGTTTAGGGTTTTAAGCATACCTTTATACAAAAACAAAGATGTTTTTTTTTTATTAAGAAGCTATTTCTTCTAATTACTTTTGCATTTGCCATAAAAAAGAATTATAATATCATCTGCCTGGTTCGTTTGTCTTTTTCTAAATATATAGACAAGCTTAATACAATTTGCTGGCGTACAGTTCGTGTATCAACGGCATAACTTATTGCTGTTCGATTGAGTTATTTATTTGCTATTTTACAACTTGCGAACAATTTATCGGTAGTAACTAGCAGTAATTTCCAACGTTTTTAAATTATCGGCCAAAACGACCGGGAATTATTCTTGAAGGATGATTTATTGGCTTTTTCGGCACCGTCATAGCATGTTGGAATGCTAATCGGTATTGCATTAAAGCTTCTTTGTATGTTTTTTTTTTGTATTTTTATTACCACATTGTTAAGCCGTCCTGATTACATATTAGTTGATTAAAAAATACTTAAGTTTCATATGTTATTTGCACTAAAACTTGGGAAGATCTGTTATCGTTAGGGTCGAAAAATCGATTGCGAGTGAATTTTAATTAGATATCGGCCTTGAACGCCTATTTTAGTAGTAAACATGCATTACTGTTGTATTATTATTGACCGTGGATATCTTGAAGAGTGTCTTACAATTTGTCAGAAAGTTTTTTTGAATAGTTTTTTTTTTGGACTGGTATGACGTAATGTGGCATATCCCAAAACAATGAGTTGTAAATGTAGTCGGGTGACAGGGGAATATTAGTGTCAAAATAAATAACATACCAACTGTGTTTACATCAAAATTTTTCATAATACAGAAAATTAAATACAGAACACGATGCCAGTTCCAAACATTTAGAGACAGTGAAAGAACTTAAAAGCTTGCGAAGGGTTAGTGAAAAATTATTTGGAAAATCACGGTTCACGGGCGCTCCCGCTCTTTACAAATCACTCGTGGTTGTAATAGGGATGTCTCTGGATATTGGCACGGACACACGACTGCCAATAAGAAAAAAAAAGAGTACTATTAACTGATATGAGAACTGATATATAATAAATTCCTTTATCATCCCGAGTAAATTATATGAAAAGTAAATTATTTTATATGAAAATTAAATGAAAGAAAAGAAAGCTATATTCCAGTTGCAAGGCGTCTGTATCTAGAAATTAAACAACAAGTACTGGGTAGAAAAGCTCAGAGGTTTATGTAGACATCGCGGTTTTATTTAATAATTGTATCGAAAACGGGACGAGCTTATTCGTCACTAGACATTTCTAATGTCTTGAATTAGTGGAACATCACCGCATCGCCATTACATCTTGCAAATTAATTCCTTATAATATTGAGTACGAACTCAAAAGAACTTTGATTTAGAAATGCGATTCAAAAGCTGTATGTTACGACTGTAAAAACGTGAGAGAGCCATGCTTATTCACGATTTGGCTGCTTTCACTGGAGTAATATAGAAAACCGGTTGTCAAATAATGCTGATGTTGTATTTACCGAGTGAAAAAAGGAAGCCAGGGGGTAAAACTCCTCGCACTCGCACTTACAACTTTTGATTTGGAGGTATTCATGGGCAGCGGTTGTCACTTTTCAGTCTACTCGTTTGGCCAAAATTTACCTATGTCATACTTTTTTGTGTGTATAACACATAAAATAGAAATTAAACACCATAACAGAACGTTATTATGAAAAGAAGTGGTGGTAAATACGTATAGTTTACCTGTCTTAATTTCAACAAACAAAAAGTTTTTGTGGCAACCCTAAATTTCTCTTAGAGCCGCCTATTTGTCTGGTTTATGTTGGTTAAAAACCGTCGCTCGTAATACCTACAGTAGCCTGCTCTCCGCTACGTATACAAATAAATTTCAGTGTCTTATCCTCGATTAATTAGCACTGTTCATCGTAAACCACTGTTTATTGTGAATATTTTTGCGTTGGAATTACACTACGGGTTTATATTTTTCAGCAATTTTTTTTTTGGGAACAACAAAATATTTGTTCAATAATGCATGTAAAAACAAATTACTCTTTAATGTTAGTTACTGACAAAGTTATATTGCACTTAATATTTACGTAGATTAATGTTTCTAGACTATTATTGACTCTAGTTTGTCACGCATTGGGTGTATGAACTAGATTAAATGAATAAAAAATAGTAGTTTGTTTTACATATTAAAAATAATAAATAACAGTGGTAGAGCCGTGCTTAGCCTCGACCGGTGCGATACCACGGCCTCACAGAAAACCGGTTGAGAAGCAACGCAAGAGTTGAATTTCCCCGAAATTAGTGAGGTTTCTGGAGGCCAAACCCCCTCTTATCTTTTCTGCCCCTTGTCCCTCTTTCCTCTTTCCCATCTCCTCATTCCCCATCTATTCTTTCCCCTCCCCGCATCCCGCAATCCCTCATCACCCTCAAAGGTGGGCAGTGCACTTACAACTTTTGAGTTGCAGGTTCCTATAGACGGCGGTTGTCACTTACCGTCAGGTGACCCGTCTGTTCCTCTGTCCCTCTATATATTAAAAGAAAGAATACAGTAGAAAAACGAAAATTAATTATGTATTAAAACAGTTCCATTGAAACCGCACCATAAATAGGCAGCCTCACCCCATCAGATAACAGTAAAAACGAGAAATTTATACAAAACGCGATCTACAATCTAAACGTTAATATTCCTGTGCGATCGTTAGCCTTATTGACGGATAACCGGCAACAAAAAAATCGCAACTAACATACATAGATCGTCGAGATTTATGCGTGCTATAACGATTTATTAGTCAGCGCACTCATGAATTTGACGCGAACCTTGTTTTTGTCTCGATATAACGCATGGCAGTGACGTCACACGCAAAATATGGCCTCGCTCCACCGTCGCTATTTTATTGCATAAAATAAATAAAATTGCATCAATGAAATCGCTTTCCATGTTGTGTATATAGAATTGCCTTTATGGTTTTTTTTTGCAAAAATATTTTACATTGTTGGCAATTGTGTGCCAGTTCATGAACGAAAAATGAGTACTCGCGCCTACGGGACGAGAAATATAAATTGTTGTACTTAGCGACGTTTATAGGTAACAATTAGTTATTTAGTCTGACAATCATACTGATATCCCTATTACGTTTATTTTAAAGAAAATACATGGCTAAAAAAACCCATTGCTCGAAAGGAAGGGGTGAATATCTTCTTTATAACTAAGGCAGTTTATTGTAACCAACAAAAAGATTTATACGCGATACGATAATATCCTATTATATAAGGTTTATGGATACAATCCAACAATTAGTTAAAATACTATAATGTTTAAATTGAAAATTACGATTAGCGAAATGATTTCGAAGACTTGAAAAAATTTAATCTTGTATCGGTCTTTGCACCTTTTTACACATAAATAAACAACAATAGGTAGAGGGCACGGATGTCACGAGTCAGTCAACAGTCTTAAGCAATTGCTAACCTTTCTGCTATTGCTTACCCATTCGTATACAAGCCATATCCTATTTGCCTATTTTTAACTCCTAAAGTGGCCGGTTGCTTGTTTCCCAGTTACCTTTGAGGGACCAAATGCTATTTAGCAAGGTATAGAGCTATGACTGTTTACATATATGTGAACAAGATAATCGAACACCTGTTCACAAGTTTGTTATTTTTATATTTTATATTAGAAGTGAACAGACGAACAAACGGGTCACCTGATGGTAAATGACAAACGACGTCCAAGGACACCTGCAACTCGAGAGTCGTAAGTACGCTACCCGCCCTTGAGGACTAAGAAGGGGATGAGGAGATGGGAAAAGGGGATGGGGACAGGGGAAAGTAGAAAGGAGAGGGGAGTTGGGCCTTCAGAAACCTCACTCATTTCGGGGATATGCAACGCGGCGTTACTATACAACCGGTTTTCTGTGATGCCGTGGTATCGCACCGGTCGAGCCGGCCCATTCGTACTTAAGCATGGGTCTGCTATTTATAAACTGTAAGAAACGTTACTTAACAAGTATTCGTATTCGCAAAAACCCAACAATATATAGTTTACAAATAGAACTGATATTACTACTTATAACTGGAAGACTAAATTAATTACTGTTGAAAAACTGCAAATTAGCAAATAGTTTCGCTGTCGTGGGTTCGGTCCCCGCACGGGACAACACTTTGTGTAATTCTCAAATTGTTGTTCTGAGTCTGGGTGTTCTTTGTGTCCGTTGTTTGAATGTTCGTGAACTCCCCCGCAACACAGGAATTAATCCTAGTGAGAGAGAAGTTTAAAAAAAAAAGTTTCAAACATCTCGGATGTCATACACCTAGATTCTGGATACCGAAATTCTCTTAAAATACTACAATGTTAATGGCATACCTCAGAAAATCTCATTAGAAGCGGTAGTCACATTTGTAATGCTAGAAATATAAACTAAAGCTGTAAGCAAAAAATATTGTATGCCTAAAGATCTGTGTATTTTCCAAGTCCATATTAATAGGGTTAATATTATGCTGGATATGTTATTCAAAGGGATCTTATGTAAAAATTACAACCTACTTGTAAGGTCACAGCTGTATGTTATTTTTATCATCCTCACGAGTTTGCTTTCTAATAAATGTTATATATTTCATACTGTAAAAGCACTGAGGTCTCGAAGTTATAAAATTGTAAGATTCGTTGCCCATATTTGATCATACTTTACCCTAGTAATGAATAAAAAAGCTTTAATTTCATATCTATATTTGGTTTTTGGTCTGTTATGTGCAATATCAGCTTCTATTATTTTCAAGGAATGGAACACTTATTTACACTTCTGATAAACGGTTGCACAAAAAACAAAGCAGCGAAAAAAAAAATATAAATTAAAAAAACATAATTATCCTTTATTTTAATTGTAAATGAAGACCACCCCATCGGAGTGGGTGTCAAAGAGGCAACTAGGGGATTGGACTTTAACCATCAGATAGTATATATACAGTGTCCCGTTGACGGCAATACTTTTGCCCTGTATTACGTTAGTGGGACTAACACTTAATTATCGTAAGCAAAAAATTTTTGATTGATGATATCATTTTGATACGTCTCTAAATATTTATTATATTATTTGAATATAGGCAATACGCTTGCGTTGCATTTCCCCGAAATTAGTGAGGTTTCCAGACACCTAACTCCCCCTCTTCACTTTCCACTCCCCTTACCCCCTACTCTTCCCCTCCGGGAAAGGCTGTTGTCACTTAGCATCAGGTGACCGTCTGTTCGTCTGTCCCCCTATAGTATAAAAAAAAGAAATACGCTCACCCCTGTGTATCCTAAGGGGTCGACAAAGATTATGCACCTTAAACACCCACATTTTAATAATAGGCAAGCCTATTGCGTCAATCGGTCACTTTTAGATAAAACTAAAATGTTTATAAAATTATTTTAAAATATACACATACATTTATTGTTGACTCGTAATGTACGTACACGGAAGTCGTAATACCAAACAACTTGATTCAAGATGTCTGTAGGTTTCGAATGGATTAATACGTGCTCATTCCACAATGTCTTGAGCCATTCATGTCAAACAAGCGATATATAATATATAACTTACTAGACATATCAGGCTGGATTAATTGCGACCATGAATGACAATTACAAGAATGTCTTAGCATTTGCTGAAGTTTTGTATGATACTTTGTCTTTAAATTGTAATGGTACTTCTATTTTCACAATTAAATTATACCCAACTGACTACCTAACGAATCTCACCGAGCGCAGCGCCCGTGAAACCACAACTAACGTTAATAAAAATCATTAAAAAACTCCATACATTACTTAATAACACGATATGATAAGATTGAATTACATTTTTTTTTTCTTAAAAAGACGAATCCCATATTAGCAATAACTCCTGTGTTACGGAGGACTTTACAAACATTAAATCAAACACAAACAACACCCAGACTCGTGACAACTATTTGTAGATCACACAAATTTTCATGCCATGTTCAGCACCACCCACACCCACAGTTCAGCATTCACTAACCACTACACCACCAGACCTGTCAAATATAACTTTAAATTCATTTTTATTTATTTACAGGCCAAAAAGCGGGTCAATGCTGCTGTACAGTCGCAAGAAGGTCCGCTACCGGCGCGACGGCTACTGTTGGAAAAAGAGGAAGGATGGCAAGACCACCAGAGAAGATCATATGAAGCTCAAGGTTCAGGGCACTGAGGTGAGTTCCAATTAATATAACGGTTACACGGACACTACTGTTGTTAATTGTAAAAGAATCATCTTTGGGTCAAATTTTATCTGAAAAAGGTATGCGAATATATGCAAATCTGAAGAATAAATAAAAATCAACCACAACACATAAAATATTGTAAAGAATGTATCGATATAATGATTGTTTTTGATGGAAATAATTCGAGATATTTTCTAACTGATCTAGATTTATATTGAGTTAATAATAATATTTGTTACTTCCTAACAAGTAAGGGTCCTTGCTTTAATCACGTGACTCTGATGTGCAAAAGCGTACATATTCATAGTAAAAAAAAAACAACATTTTTGCATGTTATATAAATCAATTGCTAACATTTTAAAATTAGAATTAACATCGAAGTTTTGCAAAACACAATTAATAAAGTTTCATTCGTTGGAAGTGATTTAACCGCAAGAGAGGTCACGCCAAAAGACAGACAGCATGAGCGATGGTTAAAAGTGAAATTAAAGAAAACTAAACTGCGGTTCACTTTTGAATGGTATTTGGAAACTAGATTTGGAATGTTCGGGCATTTTAGACGGCTAGCTAGTGAGACTTATGAATCACAAACAGACTGACATGAAAGTAGGTCAGCGATAAATGCATGTCATTCTGCATTTAATTACTTACTATTTTAAGGTTTTCTTTATCCCTATCAAAGTTGGTTGATGTATGTACCTCATTTGAGTTCATTTAGGTTCAAAAATAATCACTTGTGTTACACCAACTAATATGTTCAATGTGGATAGTTGTCACTAAGCATGTCACTGTTACTCACTCAATAGGGACCGTCCATTAATCACGTTCGACGATCAAAACCGTCGTTACGCATCCAGAGTTTAATAGAATTCTATGAAACTTTTTTTTATCTAATCTTTATTAAATCATAATTTTCAATTAAATCAAATTACTTTGATTTATATTGGTACTCTACATAATCCTAAAATTGATACCAGGATAGACAAAAGAGTTATATTTTTATATCTTTCTTATAATATCTTTTTTATATCTTTCTTTTACGAATGGGCAGGCTCGACCGGTGCGATACCACGGCCTCACAGAAAACCGGATGTGAAGTAACGCTTGCGTTGCATTTCCCCGAAATGAGTGAGGTATCTGGAGGCCCAATTCCCCCTCCCCCCTTTTCTCTCCCCTCATCTCCTTTCTCCTCTTTCCCATCTTCTCATCCCTCCTCTCTTCTTTTCGCTCCTTGCATCCCCCATCTCTCATCACCCTCAAAGGCGGGCAGCGCACTTGCGACTCTTGAGTTGGAAGTGTCCATGGACGGCGGTGTCACTTACTATCAGGTGACCCGTCTGTTCGTTTATAGTATAAAAAAAAAAATACTCGTGGTTGTTGTTTTTTTTTTTTAATTAAAAGAATAGACTAAATAAATTACAACGTACTCTCTTGCATAGAACAGAACTAAAAGGAGGTAAGATACCGTGTGTAGCTCAAAAAGTCCCCGTTAGTTTTATATACATAATTCATACAACGAATAAGCACAGTAAATTATTAGCCGGTGTAACAGGTTAATGTAACGATACTCCAGGTTATGAACTGAAACCTTTACCACTGATCTGGAAATTTTGGGAGTAATGCCTGTTGTAATGCAAATGTAAAACGTTTTAGCTATATCATGAAGTAACATTTACACTGTATGGTATTTTCCAATCATAATTTCATTCCATATACTACTTACTATATGATGGATGGATAGATGAAACAAATATAGGAAACTAAATCAAAGTTATGGCTTTCATGAAGCCTTTACACACTGAAAAAGATGACAGCAGCAGATATAATCAAAGAATAATTACTGACTGACGGCATTGAAAAACAAATTAAAATAATTTATATAAATGAAGTTGAAAAGCCATAAATAAGTTATTGGAAAGTATTAATTTTGTTCTGTAATTGATATCAATTTATTCCCATGTAATGATAATTTATCATCATTTATTACCATGAACCCACCAAAAGGTTTATATATCATGTAGAAGTTAACGGTTTGTAAATTGTATTCGAATAGTAGTGATTCTCTCTCAGACTCTTCCCGTGACTGTTGTAAAAAGCGACCAAGGAATTGGACTTTCTAGCCAACAGTGTGTAAAAAGCTAGCCCCTATTTCGTAAGTTTTTTTTTTATATATATACAAGTAAGACTCCACTTTGCCTGACAGAAAGCAATAAGTGGAGGCCAAGAGTGGTGGTCACCATCCTACTTTTTTATATTAGCCTCCCATAGTGACTCCACTTTGCCTGATGGAAAGCAATAAGTGGAGGCCAAGAGTGGTGGTCACCATCCTACTTTTTTATATTAGCCTACCATAGTGACTCCACTTTACCTGATGGATAGCAATAAGTGGAGTCCAAGAGTGGTGGTCACCATCCTCATTGTGTGTCTAGTCGATGTAGCATGGTGACCCACACTATGGCGGCCTGGTGAGATGCTTTTTCACACCCCGCTTAAAAGACCGGGATCAAAGTGGGAAGGAAACACGTGCACACGATGAAAGTGGGACTAAATAATATGATGGTTCGCAAAATGCCTTATGCCTTCGGGGAATTAGGCGTGAGTGAATGTATGTATGTATGTGTGTGTATGTATATATGTATGTATATATTTATGTATGTATGTATGTATGCATGTATGTATGGATGGTGGATACGTGCCTCCTTTTTCCATTACCTGTTATATATTTTATGAAATTATTAGGTGACATTCAAAATGTTAAACAAAACTTAATAACAGTATTTTACAGGTGCTCATTTTTTCTTCATCAGTTTATTTTAACGCAGTTTAAATAATTAATTGGTTTTCGTTATTGGATAAAAATTCTATGCTTAAATATTATTCCATTATCTAAAGATAGCATAAATATTAAAACAAGTTTTCATAATGGTACTTACGTCATTTGAAACTCGTCTTAATTATATAATTATTATAATTTTGTGTTACGAATAAATAAGTTTCTACTTGTCACTATCCTTAAGGAAGAAGATGAAGATAGTTGATAACCGCCTTTAATGCGCTTTTCAATGCCGCATTACTTCCAATGGTATAAACTTGCAATTTGTTCGTAATTTCTTTGGTGTCCCTTGATTGTGATTCTATTGTCAGTAAGAGTAGCACACTACATGCAGCACTATTACAATATCGCAGGAATATACTCTTTCGAATAAAACAAACATTTTGAATATCGGTCGACAGTTGGCAGAGAAATCGCTTAATGTACTCGTACGAAAAAGTAAGTACATACAATGTAATATTGAATCCCTGTTTTAAAGTTCGTTATTTATAAAGTTAGTTATAAATAACAATCCGAAAAGCTTAATAAGTGAAGACTTTGCTTGTTATATATAACGTCGGGGAAAACTGTTTTTTATTATTTTAGTTACAAGTTTAGACATTTTTAATAGTTTAATTACATGTCATTATAATATTCATATATGTATGTGCCATTTTGTTCCAAAACTTGGTGCCGTCTTGTAGGTAGGTCATTATGCCACCGCTGTAGCTGTTTTGGGATTTTCGAGCAACAAATTGCCACAAATAGTTTTGACGTCCTCTCTTAATTTAAACCTAACACTACCCAAGGAATTCTGAATATATGTATATCCAGACTTTTTCAAATGGTTCAAAACTGTTTTGTGGTCAATCCTCAGTTCCTCGGCTATGTAATGTCTCCTCGGATATATATGATACTAACACTACATTAGGTCCAGAAACCCCAATTTTTTCGCCTCTGGAATTGCATCTTTTCTTTTCTTGTAATAAAACTTCAGAATGTTTCGAATTTATTCGTTAGATTCACTCATTTTTACTGATATTAAGTTTTACTGATATTAAGTTTTACTGATATTAAAATCTTTTAATAATAATAAATATAAAAAGGCTTTAATATCAGTTATATATCATTTAATTTTTTTTCTTTAGTTTTATACTTACAAAATACGAAAAGACTGTTTCCCCTACCTGTTCTAGTCAAAAACTAAATTCAACTATCGCTTTTTTCGAAGCAATTACTTTCACAGTAGTCTGTTATTTCGTACAGAATATATGTAATAGTCGAGTTACCAAGTGGAGGTGTTTCTGTTATTAATACGCCAACCTTGGCGGGTGAAAAATGAATATAGCTAAGTAATTACGGCACGGTTTCGTGGGCTGCCCTCAATCGGCTTGAATGTTTCAACTTTTTGTCGGATTATTTCTGTTTGGCGGAAGTTTTCAATTAAGTTAAACATATAACCGTCCTAGATTCAGCACGGGAGGTGGCCCAAATTGCTTTCATGTTATTAGTTCTAAAGAAAAAGAATCTCAGACAGTTTATATGTAATGTTTCATGTCTCTTTTTTTTTTTGTTTACCAAAACTTCATTTGTTTTGGTTTTTATGTTTCATTGATGTCGAATCTTCTCTCTATTCCTATGGTTTATTAATAACAGGTCAAAATATAAATTTAAGTTTTGTTGCGGGTCATTATATAATAATATCTTTTTAGTCATAAATAGAATAATTCCTTAACTCCTAATTTAAATTTTTGGTTATTAATACTGTATTTTCTTTGTTCAATATAAACACAGATTACCAGACCGCCTATTGAACAAAGTATAAAAGTCACAACGCAAGCTAGTGTTGAAGACGATTTCAACGACAAATATCGCATGTTGTCTAATTATGAATTCAGAATCTATAACATCATAGCTAATAAATAACCAAAAACATTCAATTAGCAGACAAATTATTAATATACATACTTTATCCTACATATTAAACATCAACAAACCGATGAACAGATCAAACAATCATCGACCGCGATATAACCAAAACGTCAGTGGTATCTATAAATCTGATCCATGGACATCGACTGATGAATAAGTAAATGGATCTGAAGCAATTAAAGCGGAACAAGGGCCTATCGCTAATTGATACAGAACGTGGTCTGCTGTTGACTTTATTTTTTAATTTGTGGCATTCGTGGTTTATAGTGAATAAATTTGGTGACATTTTTTTTTGGATTCTGGCTTAAACGGATGTATTTTTTAGATCCCGATATTTCACAGGTGAGGGGAGGGGAAAGGAGAGAAGGAGGTTGGACCTCCGGTACCTTCAGTCACTCGGCGATACAATGCACGCATAATTTGTCTACCGGTTTTATGTGGGGCCGTGTGATTACTCCGGACGAGCCTGCCCATTCGTACTAAGCATGGCTCTCCCACAGTAAAAGTATCCGTAACACTGAACTTTCAAATCCTATTTCAGTTGAATAAACCAACAATTTAAACATACATATATATTTTTTACAAATAAGTTTATTTGGAGAACAGTGACAAAAGCAAAAAATAATTTCATTTTGATAACGCCCTTTATAGCCATGACTTGTTAAATGACCCAAAATATTCCACTTCTGACTCTTGTAAGCATATACCCCCGGCCACAGACAGCCGTGCCGGAACACCGTGTGGTTTTACTCGGTTCGATTCCGACATAGCCACTTCGTCGATTTTTACTCCATGAGATGGTACCCGGGTGGGTTTCTACAGGTTTAAAAAAAAAAAAAGAAAAAAAAAGGGATATTAGTGATCTAGTTTGTGAAGTGTAGACCTATTCACCTAATGTACTCAAATAGGCAGCTGTACACCCACGGGAAATTATGGGTTAGGTTCGCAGGCCTGCTATCGGACACGGCATTAACACATTAAAATAGTTTAGTAATTGAGTTATTTATTGATCGGCTGCGGGGGCACGTATTGTGTGTACGTATGTTCGTCAATGAATTACTTGTCTAAAAATTAGTCATATAAGCCTTTAGACTGTCATCCAGTATAATACCTTGACAAAACAGAGCATTACATTGTTGCAAGGTCCAGTAGTTAATTATCTGGATTTATAATTTTTTTATCCATTATTTAGATCCGTATATTCAAAATAGGAACCACTGTCTACTTAGCCTCTAAATTTTTTCCTATAAATTAAAAAATAAACGCCACTATGACAAAATTGCATCTACTTGCCCTAAAGAGCTTTATGCTTGTTATAAAGCCAAAACTAGGTCTCAGTGCAGTGACTGACTTATCTAATGGCCGTTACAATATAATCTTCAAAGAGTAAACTCGTCGAGTCCAGGTACACTTTACACTGCCCTAGTGCTTTTTGTCCATAAACAAGTGACAGTCTTGCGTGCCTGCTTATTGTGTGGCCCAAGTTGCAAGCATACAGTTTTCAATGTTTTGTATGGGTCAAGAATAACAGTACTCAATTTATTTTTAATTGGTACTGTGAAAGTCAAGATGGTTTCACTCCTGTCAGAGGTATAGTTGTTTCATTATTTTGTAAACACAAGTTTCAAATACTGAACTTACACAAGTATGAAGTAATAAAACAAAAAAATATACATCATGGTAATTAGGACAAATACATTTAATTAAGTTATCTACAAATGTCCCCGATAAAATCAACTTAAACTGCATACTTAAATTATACATAATGTTATTGGAAATCCTGATGGTTACTAGTGTACTAAGATTATGATTTTCGGTAGTTTTAAACTCTACAACACCCTGCAAGTAAAGTCTGAAACTACGAGTATGCACGATTTGTGTGTAAATTATTATATTAATTAAAAAAAAAAAATTCGTGTATCAAGTAGTAGTAGTAGTAGAGTGATATTTCTTCTCGTACGCCATCGAAGTGAAACCACTGTTTGCTTTAATTATTCAATTTTTGCTTGGCTTTAAGGAAAGATATTAGTGATATATGTAGAATATGTAGATTTCTTGTGCTTACAAAGACCTATCTTTTCTTACTTGCACCATACAAGATTGGCACTATTCCAAGCCCGTTGTGGGGCTACAAAACATCGTGTGCCGGCTCTAGATATCATTGCGAGAATAAGTCCAGTTTAGGCGTGAATTAGTGTTTATTGGGTTTTAAAAGCGTTCACCAGGGTCCCAGGTTATATGTAAATGAGATGGCCACACGAATTCCAAATGGCATACAAGGAAATGGTTTAATGAGCGTAACCTACACAATTTTCGAATTTATATGTCACGATTACTTTATCTTTTTCAACTTTATGTAAAATAGGCAGCTATATTTGAACGCGTGTATGTTTTGCTTAAATGGCGACCTAAATACACTCAATCACACCCACTTTTTGCCCCACGTATGTAAAAGTGGGTAAGCATATTTACGTCATCCGGGCACTGTATGTCTGTATATATACTGTCTCATTGGTAATAGTACAACCCAGTCGACTGTGACGACCGCCACATAGAAGAGACATGTCAACACCATCTAGCGAAGACAAGTCGAACTACGAAGAAACTACACTAATGATTTAGTACGATCCTGAATCACGAAAATAAAGTTCTTGCGCCGATTAGTATATATATACGACTTTACGTTACCGTCGGGCCACTGACCGCCAGGCATGATCACCTCGCCTGGTTGGAGGATCCTCCCTTTGTGTCGGAGGGACATAACACCCGTTCCTCCACACATCTTTTACAACACCCATGGGAAGCGAATAGGTGGTCCTATTTTACTCCATTAAGAACCACAGGTTTTAGGAAAACTATAAAAGGTTTAGTAAATGCATCTAGTCGATTTAGGGTGTAGATGTTAAACAAATATTAAGTATAACTTAAATTTAACTTCTTGGTGTTAATTATGCATTCAAACAAAACTCTTGACAATAAAGGAGTTTCAATATCAAGGTTAAATGAAATCCTTAACATATTTTCAGTAGTGTAGGAAGTTTTGTTTTTCTAATTGTGATCTGCGTTTCAAACAAAAATTCTTATGAAACAAAAACGAAATAGCTATCTTAACTAATGATATAAATTGGCAAGTGAGGTCTTTGTTTGTTCTATTTTCAAAGCCAAATTACTTAATCGATAAGCCTCGCATTTTTCATACATGTTGTCAACATAGAACTATTAGGTATAGAATTAACTTATAAGACAAGCGAAGTGCAGAAAAAAGAAAAATTAGAACACACAAGGTAGCAAATTATACTCTTGCACTGTCTTTATTTGCTTCTAAGCCTATTGTATGAATGTATGAATGAATCTATTTTTTCCAGAGTAAGACCACCAGCCAGGTTTACAGAACTGTCTCACAATAGCTGACGCTCGTTACCTTTACTAGCTATATCTAGACTATTGACAATATGTAACATTAACCAAATCTAGTATCCGCAATCAACTTTGTCTCGAGTACAAGTTTATCTTATTATATATTTTTTTAAAGACAAATCACACATTAGGAATATTTCTTGTGTCGTTGCTCTACAAACATTCAATCAACGGAGACAAGGAACACACAGACTCCGGACAAATATTTGTATATCACACAATTTTTGTCCTGTGTGGAAATCGAACCCGCAACCTTCGGTTCAGCAGTCAAGTCACTAACCACTAGACCTACGGGCCCGTCTTATACCTATTATACTACCGTCACCTACTCCTACAATAAGCATGTAACAAGTGGAACAAGGAGTTTGTATTTTAACAACTAATAATATGTGATGCGAACTTTGTAAGATTTATTAAAAAAAAAATATTTAATTAGTGTAAGTAATATTTAAAATAAAAACCCCGCCACAAAGTGACCCAGCTTGCATTCTACCATTAACAAAGTCATTTGTAAATTGAAAATAAATAAAAGCGGAACAATAACGTGTTTAAAATAAAAATGAATGAACGAGGCTGGAACAATTTTGCTCAGTTTCGTTTCGGTTCGTTACACTACAGAGACGATAATTCGGAGGACTTGCTTTAATAAAACACTTTGGTACATTTTTGATTTTGTTGACATTTATGGCGATTTTTGTAACGTTTATAATAAATGTTTCCTTTTCGTTCTTCTTTACTCTTTCGCTCTTTTTATAGTGAACAATTAAAGTTATCATGATATATTTTCATACTTTCTTTCAGTAGTTACTGGAAATTTTACTCTACACATGCGAATTATTTTCAATTTTATCTCTGAAAATAATCTTTATTGCCGCAGTTAGCATGTTATTTTTTTATTTGTCGTCTTATCGACTGCTATCCATTTTCTAGTTTCATGAAATCTCATTAATTTTTGATGGTGCGAAAAATATGCTATGATCGCGGAGCTGTCAGCTCCTATTAGTGAAATGTTTATTTTATAATATGTGGGAAGTATTTTGATACGTACAGTTATAAACCATTTGAATTAACAGTAACTGAGGATTAGGCTCAACTCAGATGTGTTCCGATACAATACTAATAATAAATATAATAACATGCTAACTGCTTAGCATAATTTTGAAATAACTATTTAAATGTGTAAATTCACTGGAATTATAAACATACACTTTAGGGTATAAAATCATTTGTGTTAAATTCAAAAGTAAAGTAGCAAGGCCGCATGCAACGGGTGCTGTTTAAGGTTTTGTTTATTTAACCGCAAGGCCGGAGACAGTCATACAAAATGGCCCATGTGGCCTGGACTGGCCTCTGTGTATAAGATAATATTTTCTTTGTGCTGGTATGCATTAAACTTTAAACAAGCCATTTTATATTAATTAAATGAGTGCTGAATAATACTTCTATAGATTTAATACTTATCTTTTAATTTAAATACAGTTAAAATTATAATGTGTTTTGATCTATGTTGCTGCTCAAGGAAACTTGCGTAGAACTAATAATGAAATTACTAAGTGGTAAAGTGCACAAAGGCTGCCAGTTCTTAGTGATAAAAGAAAAAGTATACTCGTTTCGATTAGAGACTTTTTCTAAGAAGTAATTTTTTTTTTATGCGATAGGGGGCAAACGAGCAGACGGGTCACCTGATGGTAAATGACTACCGCCGCGCATGGACACCCGCAACTCAAGAGTCACAAGTGCGTTGCCGGCCCTTTAGGTAGGAGTACGCTCTTTCAGTGCCATAGAAAAACTACTGAAATATATTGACAATAAGATTGTATTTCTTACTTTTTTTTTTAAATAGAAAGAGGCCTCTGCAATATTTGAAAGTTAAAATAGCCATCTATTTCAAATATATAAATCAATGTCAATATAAACATTGATTCCTTTGAATCAATGTTTATAACTTAAATCCGTACTCACTAACTCTTTAATAAAAATAAATCATAATATATCCCCTTTAAATTTTACTGGCGAAAACTAGACGGCACTGGAAATGTGTGGCTTGAACTAGTAAAATCCGGATTTTGCGCGACCAATCGACCTGGGATCAGCACCATTCAGTTTATCGAAGTGCATTTCGCATGAATGCATTCGTAGATTGAACGAATTAAAAAGTTCAACACATTTATGTGAGCCCGTCCGTCAAATAGGATTAGCATAAAGTGTTTTTGAGTTATGGCGATGAAGTCTGATATCTTTAATTATGTGTTTATATTTGTGTTACTACATAATTAAAATAAATTAATTATATTAAAAATAAGAATGAAAATCATGCAGCAAGTCCTGACAATTTGAAACGATTGTAACTAATATTTTGTTATTACTAAATTATTTGTTATACGAGTATTTGTTTCTATTTAAACAATGTATTATGTAAACAATCAGTTTATTTATTTGTAGTCAGAGAAATGTATATATCCATAATAATATAATAAATATGAAGTTTTATGTTTACCTGTTTAAAAGTGCTTTTCTGTGAAAATAGCAGACAAATTAAAAAAGGTCTTTATTTTTATTTTATAGACGTCACCTCAAGGTAAGTGGTAACCGCCGCCCATAGACACTGCATGCCGTTGAGGGTGATTGGGAGTGTGAAAGGAGAGAAAAGAGGAGAGGAGGAGTTAGGCCAACAGAACTCACACTCACTCGGTAATACAATGCAAGCATTGTTTGACTACAGGTTTTCTGCGGGCCTGTTTGGCGCCTTGTTTTAAGCAAGACTTTTTTATATTTAGTCCTTACCAAATTAAAAACCTAACAGATCATGTCAAATTGTGATCAAATTATCACCTACTCGTCATACTCCTTTATTTATATATTTATAACGACAATCTAAATCAATGTCCATTGCCTACCTATATATACATATCTATGTTCTCTATTCAGCTAAGATTTAGATTATTCAAGTATCCTTTCATGTCGATTCTTGTCATTACTACCTTCGATATGGTGGCATGGATACGGCGGCGATCGTAAAAATCTAATTCACTCACGAGCTAGTCTTCGTACGGATATTAAGTTGTGGTATAAGTCACAAGCGAAAGCGACTTAAATCGCTTCGATAACACACATATTACGATAATTCTATTTTTGTATGGACATTACTAGCTTTTTTGAATGCAATACAGGTAAGTAGTTCACCAATTTTACCCAACAAAAACAAAGAAACAAGTCCAGGCGATCAGTTTTTACAGAAACAAAGGCATTATTGATAAATTAATTATATATAGACATTTCCAGTTAAATACAGTATAGTTATTCATATCAACCCTCTTTCTTAAAAAAAAATCATTTATGGAATTATTTGGAAATTCTAAGTGTTTTGAAATAATGTGTTCGTATTAGGAATAACTAACTTTAGTAACAGAACATTATTTTGAAAATTTTTTTCCTATAATAACAGAATACAACATCAAGTAAATCGCTTGCACCTCATTTCTTGTACAATTTTTCCAAGAAGTCCGGATATCCCTTCTGAAAAACCCACTACAGAGCCAGTTATTGGCTGGAATGGCCTCGCAAAAATACGATTCAGCAGTACGACTGCGATTTAGATTTGAATGTCCATTCTGTGGGCTCACCCCTAGCCCGGATATTTGATTGAGGCCAAACTGGTCGATAGATGGTTATATTTATTGGTTTTTAACGATTCTTTGATATACCTAACTACCTATATATATAAATTAGTTTTATAATATGTATATAGTAGTATTAATAACCACAAAACTTTGTCTACGGAACTATTTCGTAAATTGCTAATAATTTTTAAACAGTCAGCTCGCAACAGAGGTGAAAAGGGTAGTGCACTTTTTTATATTAGTTTATTTATATAAATAGTTCTAACGACAAGTTGAATTACCATTATAATTTAGTATAAACAACTGATAACTAATGATGTACTCTTTACCAACTAACTAACACCGAAGGGATTTTATTAAATACTTGGATAAAATATTTATTATATTTCACTAGCCACATTTTCAGATGATTCTTTCAACCAAAACCTGCTTTTCCAATAGAAGATTTCTTTTTCCTTTAGATTTAAAATTAAAAGAGTTGTTTTTAGAATAAGGAAAACAGTTTTCTTTATCTTTAGGTAAGAAATATGCTGCTAAGGTCACAAGAGAGCACTAACTTAGTTAATGGCCTAGTTAGAGCACTAATGTCTTATATAAAGACACTATTAAAGTTGGTGACTTTCTCAAGAAAGTGGCAAAACAAAGTGCTTGTTTTAAACTGTAAGGACACGTAACAGTAACATGGTATATTATTTTTAGTTTTTTGTTTTGTATGTAGCTTTCTATAGCGAAAATGCGAAATTTTTTTTTCCATCGTTAGCTCTAGTTATTCTATAGGTTTCAGACTACTGATAAACATAGTTAGATAGACATTCTTCTTGTAAATACGTACGTATAATATATATAGAAATACAAAATACATGAGTGAATATACATGTTTACAAATATTTTTAGCGAAAACGGACATCGACTTTGACCTCTGATGGATATACTACTAGAGCGTCATAGAGGATCTCTATGAACTCATGACATGATATTGCCAAATACCCCTATGCTCAATTTCTCCTATGCAATTGCTAGTTTGTCTTTCAAACTTCGGTCTTCTGCATATTAAAAAATATCACTCCAGACAAATAAAAATCTTAGAATAAAAACTGTGGTGAAGTAGATTCATATTTGTTGAAATATACGGTTTAACTCACGTGTGTATTTCGGAGATGCCCGACTAGTTTCTGTCTCGACCGGAGGCCTTTTTCAAGGAGTAAGTAGTCCAGCCGCGATGGTACCGGATGATGCACAGATGGAAACCTACTTAAATTTTACATAATATATGTATCACTTGGACTGTATCGTTAAACTATAAATAAAAATTATGGCAACAAGCAATCCTACTGCACCGGCCAGCAACGCAGAAGCAACGCCACCCACGTGCTGTTCTAGGAATGCTGAATAATACATTTTGCACAACTGTGACCGTTGAGTGGGGTTCTCTTGGTTTGTAAAACACAAGTGGAAGCGATAGCGGTTTTATAGACGAAGATTTAAAGGATATCGAATTGATAATGTAGAAATACTAATTTGAACCTTTTGTTCTGGTAATAAGTTTTCATAGTTGGGTTCTGGTAGTGTAGAAAATGACGATCATGTAGCATCAGAAGGTGCAACATATAGATAAGCTTTTTTATTATTGTTTTATCTATAGCAATCACTTTTATCAAAATAATATTAATACTAATATATAACAACATATCATAGGAATCTTGTAAAAGGTTTAACTCTTAATTTATTTGAACACAATTAATTATTCTCTGACACTGAAGTTATTAATTATATTTAACTTGTAAGATCCCAGTAGTTGGAAATGTAGCTACTTAGCTTGATAAGCTTCAATGTAATAACAAAGTTACTATAGAGTAGGTACTATCTGATGTATATAAAGTATGACTGTTGTGGTCATTTTCGAAAAGAAAAAATATCATTACGTGTCTAACTATAAGAATTGTGTTTTTTTTCCCAAAGGAATTTTTAATATAGTAATTTAATAATTTTATGTAGTTATATGAATACTCTCAAAACAATTGAAATTGCTAGAAACTCTATCTTATATAACCTTGTAATCAATCACGCTTAAAATTCAAAGTCTACAAGAATATATGTATTTTATATAATCAATACAAGAAACGTATCCGGTTCAATTACTTTCAAACAGATCAAGGATACGACATCTCACAGAAACGTAATAAAAACGCTCTCAGGTTTTATTTCATCCTCACAAGTTTTTATTATTATATAATCTGATTGGGTATCCCAAAATAGATATAATATGACCCGAGTATGGAATAAATGTATTACACGTGCCTTATCAAAGGCTGTTCACCTCTTCTTGTTTTATTCTTCAGTCAGTTGTATTTACTGTGTGTAGGAACGGATGTTATGTCCCTCCAACACAAAGGGAGGATCCTCCAGCCAGACGACGTGATCTGCCTGGCGGACCGTGGCCCTACGGTTGATGTTGGGAAGTCGTGTATTTACTAATCGTCGTGAGAACTATACTTTCGTGATTCAGGATCGTACCAAGTCATTTCTACGTAGTTTGAATTGTCTTCGCTAGAAGACATTTTTTTTCTGTATGTGGCATAACTGATAGCTAGTTAGGTAATTGCTTAGAAGGTCAACAGAATTGACTCATGTTACGTATATATATACATATATACGTTATACGTACAAGCAGAGGTGTGTTATACACCAATATTTTTCCAATGACAATTTAGTCCTACCTCCTCCTACTGTCAGACTGTGTACATACAGTCTGATAGATAATAGTTCGATCTCTTAGTAGTCTTTTATGACACCAACGGGAAGAAATGGGGTGGCCTTATTCTATTCCAACGTGCACCATGCGGCAATTCGTATTCGTAATCTTTCCATAATTTATGTTTTTTCGTCAATGGTAAACAATATTTTAATTGAACATCTTATACAAAATGGCGCGCTAAGCTATACATAAAAAAAAAACTGTCACCAATGCTCTCTTATTTGCGACATTCGTGAAAGTTCTTTTGTAAAGTTTTTGTATAAAGTTTTTAATTTGAGTGACATTTTAAGTACTGCACAACAGGACCATCCCCGCTGTGTTCTATAATTATGGTTCAAAAATTCTGAGGGATGTAAATTGAACTTAATTATTTTTCAAAAGTTGCACACACTTTTTGGTCCCCTAATTTTCTGAATATTTTTACCCGCTTTAGCCTGTAGCTTGTCTCACATCGTGTACAAGAGAGGCTTTTCTAGAAAACGAAGTTAGTTCAGGTGCCAATTCCAGGTCGAGCTTGGTTAGGCTTGTTTTACGACGAATGTGCCATGCTTTTTAGAGTTCACTAACGGAATTCGCAAATATGAAACCGTAACTATCTCTATTTGTAGATTTATTTACAGTTTCAAGATTCATATTCGGAATATAATCTAATATATTTTGTAAGTATTTTTTTTGAAAACTATAAACGTTGTTAATGCCGCTACAGTAACAAAGAGTATAAAACTGTACGGTAACAAATTCTCTACATCACCTGACTGGGCAATAAGACCGTCTTGATACATTAACGTGCTTAAAGTTATAAAAGTCTAAATATTATAACACCGAACCTATCCTGTTTGGCACTTTGTATTGTTGCACTTGCAAGTGTTTTGTGAGACATCTGTATTGCATTTTTTAATAACAATTTATTGTTCCCAGTGTATCTACGGGTGTTACGTCCACTCTGCCATTCTTCCAACTTTCCATCGAAGATGTTACTGGCTGCTACAGGTAATTGTTTTATTATTCTGTTTATACATTACACACTGTTTATAAATAAATTATATGTAAGCGAGAGGAAAGAAAGAAAATTTATTTAATTTATTTAAAATTAAAATTATTGACTATAACTATTATATGTTTGTTTTTCATAATTTTTTTTTGTATTTTTCTTTTCTTGGTTAAAGAACTTGTAATGTGCCTCTTATTGTCAATAAATTATTTTTCTTGCTTTCTTCTTCTCTAATATTAATTTACTCAATTAATCAAAAAACTAAATAATAAATTAGGATATATAATAGATAACAATTAACAAAATACTGAGTCATTCCTTGTCAACGGGACGCTAGTTCAGCATATACCAGACCTTAAGGAGTCTGGTGCTGGTTTTCAGTTAGCTCCCACTAGTGACAACACGGATGCCAACAACTTGTTAAACCTAAACAATAAAAAACGCTCCTGCACTTGAGTACGAAGATGACGTACGCATAATTTTATAAATAATCTAATCTAAGCAATAAAACCATAACAACAAGATTATTTCATTGTGTACATGTGTCGTGCTATTTATATTATTAAATTACATGATTAACATAAGAAGGAACAATAATAATACATACATAATATATACACAATAATTATACACATACAAGTATTATCGAAATTTATAACAAAGTATTTAAGCAGTCAAATTAGCTTATGTACACTCGATGTAAACGCACTCTTTCATTTAACTGCAGCAATAAGCTAGGCACTTAATAATGCTATTTATGTTATAAGCCATAAAATTATGTAAAATAATCGCAATAAACAGTTACAATCAACAAAATGTATTGAATGAATTTACTTAACTTTAAATCATCAATAATCAAAAGCTATAGATCTCAGAAATATTACTCATAATAATATTTAACGGTTTAATTCCTCAAATGAGTTTTCTTGACAGCTATTCATCTCACTTAGAAAATAGCGATCAATTTGCTTTTGACGAAATACTCATTGAAAAATAATTATAATACCGTCTAAAGTATTACAAAATCTATTTAAAAAAATCTGAGTTAAATCTTTCCTCGTCTCTTGAAAGTTTGATAGAAATTTATACGCGGTAAACTCTTGGTAGCAGAAAACATTTTTCAGACTTCGGAATGCAACGAGAACTGTAGACTGAAATATGGGATATTGAAATACGGGTCTTTGATATCCAAGCTATTGATGAAACCGCGAAGTAGAAGCGCTGCCTATATTTGTGAAATATTTTGAGCGGAAAAATTTCCAATATTAATGGGTTTTCTTAACGTTATTGAAGTGGGAAGCCTTAACATTATTACATTAGTTTCCAATACAGGCTTTAAATGTAAACAGTTCCTGCAAGAACACATTTACAGATATTTAAAATAGGATATACCTAAGCCTGTATATTATCGTTTGGGTAGGCGGAGATAAATATGATTTTAGTTTTATGTTATGAGGAGGAGAGATCCTATTACCGTATAAGTATTCACGATTACTAACTGCTAACAAATAAACGATAGTACGTTTTATTGCACACACATTTAGACTATAAAGACAAACTTCACGAAAAGAGCGTAATATACAACATAATAAAATTATAAATTATACTCACTTATGCGTGTAACGCGTCTAGCCATTTCGATAATCTATGTATGTATTTCTATATTTGCATATTTCACGGTCTTGTTATATCGGTTTTAAAGACGTTTATCAGTACTAGAGAATCTTTGAAAAAGTTGAAAATGATAGTATAGGTTTCTTGTGCCACTAGAGAGATTTACTTTAGTTTTTAATAGCTACGTGTTAAGTCCGGTATGTATGTAAGACAACAGGTACAACTCTACAATACTTCAAATAGCAAACAATGCAAGTAGAACAATATATTGCTGCAACTTTAGCAATACCGGAGCAAACTTGAGCGGTATTTATTGAGCACTGAACTGACTTGCAAGAAACAATTTCGACTTCAATACGTATTGTAAGTGAAAATATGAATTTGGTATATGAATATTTTACTTTAGTGTATATTTAGCCTATGGCCTGTAGGTTTTAACGTAGTGTCTTCTCCAGCTATTAGGGTATAAGACCGGGGAGGGAGCTATATATATGAAATATATATATACATATATATATATTCTGGGACTTAATCAGTTTCGTAACCCCATCCGAGACTTGTGGTATCCCAAACCTCCAGTTCCTCTTTCTTCACATTTTCTTCCTACAAATCTCGCTTTGTTTCTTCTTTACCGTCTTAGAACCACATTCCCAAGTAAGATGTTATCAGGCAGGTCATAAAAGAAACTAGCCAGAACTCTCTTGCAGTGTGTAAATTTGGCACAAGGGTAGAAATATGATGGTGTGTGTTTATTCATCCTTACATTATATATTCGACTGATATTTTGACAATTAAACAAAACACTGATATTTAATAGTAGCGCTGTAATGTATTTTAAACACTTAATAACACTACTACAAATAAATTGATTCTGTTGGCAGAGACCGTACATTTATTTGCGTAAATTAAAAACATACAATCCACAACTATGTATATCATTGAAAGTGTTGCCAAATGGCCCGGAGGGCAATGCATATTAGATGAATAATCTGGCCAAATTTTTAAATCCTGTTTAAAATAAGATAATAAGTAAAGTTAGGTAAAAAAATTATGATCTCCGACTGCAATACAGAAATAGTTTATTTAACAAGTCTCTTTCCACTTTTTTAATTTCTATCATCTTAATCTCCCGCTGTGAAGACGCCTCAAAGCACCTCACGTGTCGAATACCATTAAGCCGTTTAGGTTGTAGGGCGTGAGAGAGAAACATTATACGTAGCATACCCACATGTGTACATTATACATAAACTCTACTCTTAACGCTTCATCTTGTGCAGTCGGGTAAAAATATGATTTAAATCGTAATGGTAGTTTCAAAGATAAGTTCTTTAAATAAATGAAAAATAACATTTCTTTATAGAAAATCGTATAACTCTTTTAATTCGTATTACGTTTGCAGTGCAAACAGTCAGGATTGGACGCGGTGGTCGGTACCAAATGAAAAATTAATATTTGATCATCTTAATTCCATTACGCGAACCTATGGTGAATAATACGTACTGGATATCGGTGTAACTGTGTTTATAGGAGTTGAGTATTGAGTTAAATAATTCGAAAGGTAAAGCAAGAAGGTTTATATCAACATACATACATACACTCTCTGTTATATCCCAGGTGTTGGGAGAGGTTATATTAAAGGGCAAGCTTGCCGTTGACCGTACTTTGGATATAAGATTTAAACATTAGAAGTATGTGGAAAAGAAATGGTAGGAAGAGATAATGCGAAGGCAATGGTTGGATAGGAATATGGCTTAATTGGATGGACTGGGAAGAGTTAGCAATAACCCAAGCAGATAGAACTGGCAAATGTCTTGAAGTCTGATCCCTCTAGCCATGTGCGGGAAATATCTCCAATTTTCTTTATAACGCTATTCGCGTATTTATTTAATTTTGAAGCTGTATACCAGGGATTCTATTTCTATATCAGGGAGCGGTGATAGTGAAATCGAAGCAGGTAAATACATGATTTAAATCTGTTGTTAGTTAGACATACATACATTAGTTGTACTAAAATAGTGTAATCAACAATTAAAAAACGTTAATTAAATATTGGAGTAAAGTAATTTTAGTATTTTAAAACGGGATATAAAAAAATATAATTTTGATTATTTTGTTCTTCAAACATAGGTATTTGTCATTTAACATCACGACTGACCTAGACTGACCGACTTCCTCTCTTGGCGATTAAAAATACGTTTGATTGATTCAGTTAAAATAAAAAAACCGCTAAGACTATAGATAGATCTCTCTCTATCATACATTTATACCTAGAAATATAGAAACATCATAAACATAGAGCACTTGCTTGCGTACTCGGGTAAAAACTAAAATAATAAGTCTAATCGTTTTTATTTGACAAGCTACCTAACGCACGACATTACAAAATAAATGTACCTCACACTATTAACGATAACAAAATGCCATTTTGTGAAATGCCATCAGATCCGCATTGAAAATGCCGATAGTAATTGAATTTCTGATTGGTTGTAACTGCAATGTTTGGTTGTATAAGTAACAGGTGTTACAGTATCTATTGACGCATTAGTGAATTGATTCGTCGAAATACGTTTGCGTTTGTGTAGCTTTAATTCGTTCAGGTGAATGGAATTATTGCTTTTGTAGTGTTATGTGAAATTATGAACTCGACGAGTATGTAGTAAAAACATTAAAATATTCAAGGTTTATTGAAATTTATTTGTAAATATTTTGAACAATATCTCAGTGAGTTTGAAAATCCATTGCTAAGAATAGGAATCTCGCATAAACTTCCACAAATAGCAGTCTCGTGGAAATAATTTGTATTGTCTGTTTTTATTTCAACAGTAACCCAATATATATAGCATTGTGGTTCTCGATAGAGTACTACAATATATTATAGAATACTTACTTATTATTATATTAAATATGAAGTTCACTGCATTGACGATTGAGGCAACTAAAAGTGTTTTTAGTTAAGTGTTGCTCCATAAGATAAATTCAATAGGTTGGAATGTTAAACAAGGGTCGCTATGTAGTAGACCAAAGATTGCTATTTATCTTTCAGCATGCAAACTCCTTATATATTTAGATTACAAAATATAAAATTTATTGGGGTTTAAGTTTCCCCCATTTCACAAGAGTGGGAAACAAAACAACATCACTACATTTGAGTTAATTAATAGTGTTAAATACATGAGTTCTGATATTCATGCGAATATCAATACTCATATAATTTACCGATGCGCGATTGTAATACTATCACAATATGGTAAAGGCGTGAATAAAAAAGACTCAGGTATTGGGCTACTATTTATCAAGCAGTATAAATACAGAGGCCCGTGGACGCCAACAAGCTTGCCCCTTTAAAGTAAGGGACTAAATTATGGTTACCAGAACTTTGGGCGCATAATAACCCTTAGCCCGTGGATATAGGTATTTTTGTGTATAAATCTATACACATTTATATAAAATAATCTACATCAGTGAAAAGCTTTCTAACGAATTGGACTATATCATATCCCAACAGATCTTCTTAGGAACATTTATCTAAAAAAAGATAAAATAAAATTGGAAAACTATTAAATTTTCTTTTTACTGTTACTTTGCAGGCAGCACACTGAAATCACTTAAACTTGTCAACTGCCCAGAATTCTCACTATAAATTTAACTGGATGCACAAATCAAATTGTATCACAAAACGACCTTCCAAACTGCTTATAGAAAATACACACTGTCTTACTATTGTTAGCTTTACAAGCTACAGGTTAATCCAAACAAGAATAATTCAAATATACAGAGTTAATATTTAACTAGACAAATTATGTAGATACAGGATGATTGCCGGTAGCTGAAATATAAGTCTCAAGGATTTGCAAGCTAACAAGAGATTAAGTAAACATAATAATAGCATATTAATAGACAATAGAAAATTCTATAGTTTTTGTTTCCTTTGTCAAATCGTTAAATGAACGGGTGTTAACTGGATTTGCTACTACTGTAACACTATTATTAGTTTATTTATTAATAAATTAAATTTGGTTGCATATTTATGTCCTTTGCTCAAAGCTTCGATATATAATTAGAACGCTAAGGTCGACTTGAGATCGAATGCGTTGTGGGTTCCATTCCAACCACACCTGATGCACTAACGTCGTAAACCCACCCAAGCCTTTGGCTTATCTGGACGAGTTATAAAGAATGATAGTAATATGTGAGTGGGTCACTGGTTGCTGGTAGACAACGAGCATAAAATAACACTAAGACTCGAAATTACTACTTGTCGCTTACAAGTTTTAGTCCCGTGCGGAAAGCGAACCCACGGCCTCTGGCTCAGCAATCAAGTTCACTGACCCCTAGACAAATAAATAATTTAGGCTATGGGTATGGGTATTTGTGTTTCTATCGTTCATTTCCATCATCACATTCGCATGTCAATAGGTTACTGATATAGTTATATTTTGTTGAAGCAAATGACTTAACATTAAACCTATACCACTTGCTTCAGTATTTTACATTGTATTCAGAAACGTGAAAGAGTCAGAAAATATTTCTAACTGTATCACCCTCCAGAGTGTAAAGCAATTTAATTTCAATTCTATTGCTTCTTAAACAATAAATTCTTCCGTTAGTGCTTCGGGAACATTGTAAAACCTCCGATGAAGTTTTACAATTGTCTCTTTACTCTAACCTCCTCTATAATATTCTCCTCCCCTTGCACGATTATATCTAAATTGTTTGCAAAATGTACTTATTCCAAGTGTTTATTATATTGCCTCGTATGTGTATTATTAAACAGTACGTTATACTTTTATTTTCTGTCGCCAGACCAACCGTTAGATCGTGCTAAGTTCGTAGAGCTGCAACTAACTTTCGACTTTGGGACAGAAAAACTAGGGCTGTCGCAAACATTCTTGTGTATAATTTTGGTGGTTGATACTTGTTCATTTATAATTGTATTACTATTATTAAATTTTAAATAATAGTTAAACAATTTCGATATTTTTAAGTATTTTTTTAAATTCAATATTTGGTCAAAGGTGCATTGAGCATATTCGACTTCTTTATTTTTAAATTTACATTAATAATACAACGGGGTTAGCTACACACATCACACACACATCGTACACACTTCTAAAAAAGAAATATATTATATAAAAAAAAAACATGTATTACTATCATTCCAATTAATAGTAAAGCTGTTACAGGTTCCTAATAATTAATCATTTGTAAGTTAATTACCGTGAATATCGGGTTACCCTAGCTTAGGAATTACTTGACTAAAATAATCTAATTCGAGCATAAATTTGATGGAATCATAACCCCTCTCATATTTAGACCGATTACTAATATGATAATGGATGTATTAACTAAAAATCGATCTTTCAGTACAATAAAAATGATAAAATCAGATTGGGAACTAAGCCCATGAGACACATTGAACATAATACCGCAAACAATATGTGAATTTACTGAACAATCAAATTGCACCACAATTGCTTCCTCTACAAATAACAACCAAAATTTTGTTGAAAATTTATTATCACAAACATAAAACGATACACTGAAGTACTGTTACAATTTTCAAAATTTTAACATCGTGTTAATGTAAAACCACAACAATAATGAAGTATACACGTGTCGAGTGGCAACCCTAGCTTGGCGGCCATTACATAAATAATGACGCCATGTTTATTGCCACCATTTTGAAGACAAATGGTTAGTTATTACAGCGCACTCGGTTTTACATTCGCTAGTCGGGTTGGTAAAATTAAAATATTGTGTATTACTTATTTTTATACGGAGTTTAACTGCGCTGGAGTCGATTTACAGGCAGTTTCGGATGTTGGCCTATGTTTATGCTCTACTGAGTGCAATACGCTGTTTTAACTTATTTTTTTGTTCCTGTACTCGTTAACCCATCCTTGTAACGTGTTATATATGTGGCTGTAAATTTTCACATATCACTTAACGTTTACAAACGCGTTTTTATATTCCCCTGTTATATGTTTAAACTAACTTGAGTATTAATGGGTAAAGTTTACAGTAAACGTGTTTTTTGTTAAATGGTACTTAGTCTTTGTTTATTTGTTAGACTACAAAAATAGATGAAGTTTATTGTAAATACTGAAGGAATTTAATTTGTAAACAATTATAATATAGTAATATTATAATTGCATTAATTTCAAGAATCTTCTAGAGAATGTGACACCACTTATTGCTTTCTATCAGGCAGAATGGAGTGATTATGATAGGCTTATATATACATATATATACATATATATAAAATATTGTAATTTGTTTTTGACGGTACTCAGCTCTGTTCTCTGCCACCAGGCATTAGTACCGTAGGTGATAATTGGTCGTATCACCGTTTCGTACAACTCTAGATTGGTTTTAGTGATATACCTGCCTAGGAGTCGGTTTTGGGAGAATTGGCAGAAGACAATGCAGGCTTTGTTAAGTTTTGTATCCAGGTGCCTATTCTATACGAGTAGATGTTTGCTATCTAGTATTACTCTTAGATACTTGACCTAAATGGTTAGGACTAAGCGGCTTTAGAAAGCCCAATGTCACCTAGACTGCGTTTTCTTGTGAACATTATCATCTTCATCTTAGCCGGGTTCACTGTTAAATTGTGCTTCTCAAGGTCTTCAACGACCTCAAGATCAGACCTCATTTGATCCCAGATCACACTTTCAAAAAGTCCACTGATGAGAACGGTTAGGTGGTCCGCATATCCAGGTCCCACTGTGAAGAACCTACGGGTCATTGAGTAATGTGATGAGCCGTCTTGTGGGTAGGCCACTCATAGTATTGTCCGTAGTGAATTGTATAGCTCTGTGTCTGAGCATGTTGTTGCAGGTCCAACTCCTTGACAGTGCCTGGCTTATATTGGTAAAATGAGTTTTGTCAAACGCAAGGAGTGTTTGACAAAACAATACCGATAAAGGTTCCTAGGGTTGACATTTTTGATTATAGATTGCCCTCTATGTATGAGACAACTCTCTGTAGGGAAGAATCCGTTAATTTACCCATCGAATAGGCGTATTGATTACATTTCAGGGGATGTCTGACTATAGTGCAGTGTTCCTTATCTGCTAGTCTATAAGTCTCTCTAAAACCTTTAGCATGAAGGATCTGAGACGGATAGGTATCAATGATTTAGGTTGCAGGTAGATAGGCTGACTTGAAGAGATTGCATTTAGTAACAAGGCCGCCCTTTGAACATTATGTGTGTGACACTTTTATGTAAAATACTTGTTCTTTTACTAATGATGTACAAATAAAGTTGTTGTCTCAATCCTATAAGATATAAAGATAAAGAATAAAAATATTGCTAATTAAATTTTATAACATACATTGACATTGAAGTCTATACATTTAAAACGAATTACATGTCATTTTCAAACATACATTTTTGATACAGTCTGGATATGTCATCATCATCCTTAGCATTAAATATCTATAATTTTATGCATGTAATCCCTATCTTATAAAAAGTAATGGATCAACTCACAGATTAAAAATAGTCTTTGTGTATTAAAAATCATGACTTTAAATTTTCTGAAACTACAACTTTTTACTGAAACAGCATCAGATATTAAGGCTATAAAAGCCCTGTGAAGAACTATCACTATAGGTACGTACCTGAATAAGAACACACGTTACTGACACGCTCTGTACAAATATATTATATCTTTCAACAATTTACTCTTAAAAGGAATAGAGATTTAAACCACATAGATTGTTGTCTAGTCAACTCCACTCAACCATTTTTTTGCTATAATTACAAGCCTCTGTTCTTTACTTTACACAATCAAACATTTCATTTCAATGTAGAATTTAGACCTTAGCACACAACAACAACTTATGTAATGCAAAGATTTTATGTCAGTACACTTTACGAGTATATTTTTAAAGCAAAAACTTCTTCAGGTGCGTTGAGCACTTTTTGGATCAAACGCTTTCCATGAGCTATATGTGTACTGTGTATAATCTAATAGCTCGACGATACAATTCACAAGTTACTTAGTTTTAACTTCTATCGGCAGTCCAAAAAGACTACCCGTACTTTTTTTTATATTCATCAGAATCAATATGCTAATTTACAGTTTTACCTTTCATTCAGAACAAATTTCGCGGATTACAGAACCCAGACATCGTACTGGTACACTACCTGAATGTGCCGTATCCTGATGACAACAAGCTTGCGACGGTGGCACCAAGTCTCGCCTTGTGGGCCGACAAGAAAGAATGGACAAAGGATGAGCTGGTCAGCCAACTTAAACCAATGTGTAAGTAATTTCAACATGTCTAGAATATTATTTCAGTTGCAATTTCAATTTCAATACCTTTTTTGAGCTATTGCTTATACTCCCCTATTCATCTGTATAAACAATATCTCTTGCCTTCCTTTCCTATCCTATATTTTCCAAAAGTGCCTGGATGACAGTAATAGGTCTGCCCCCTGTTACGTAAATGGGACTAAATTTTAATCGTCGAAATGTGGGTGTTAGCTCGATAGATAGCTCTGTCTATCACTTCGGAGATGCAGGCATGAGTGTATGTATGTATGTATGTATGTATGTATGTATGTATGTATGCATGTATGCATGTATGTATGTTGGACAGTACCTGTCAAAGTGTTAAGAGTTTATAGCTCATCTGACAATGATATTTAAATTTCACAATAAAGAATTTAATTGATTGAATTGATATTAAAATTTGACAGGTGAGCTACGAGTAGTCAAATCTCACTTGGAAAGTAATTATCGCAATCCCCATTGCATTGCTAGCTTCCTCTCTTTTTAACTGTCTTAAAAAAGGTTGTATTTTTTAAATTTAATACTTTATAACTCTATTATATATGAAACGATTTGAAAAATTCTTTTTAATATGAACGGATATGCTTTCCGATTGGTGCCATAGAAATTTAATCAAAACTGGTGCAGTAGTTTGAGTTTTACACTAAAATAGCTGGAAAAAACAGGTCATCCAAGTAAACGAAGATGCACGTTTTTGCGATTGTAAGAAAGAAGTAAAAAAAAAAAAAAAACTTTTTAAGCGTCATTTATTTGCTGACAGTATATAAAAATGTTAATTCATAAGTCAGTCTCACTATTTAGACTGTTAAACTGACACCTCCTCCCGACACTCCTATAGGTTCAAGGGGATACATACACTCAAAAAATATTACTCTCCTTTTTGTGCAGTCGGTTAAAAGTCTGTATTGAATTAAAAACTGCAAACTCGTTCATGTAAATAGACAGTTTACAATAAGCAGATAAGTATTTTAATGATTTCATTAGTTGATTGTAATTATAAAACTAGTATCAATATTATCCATTATAGAGTAATAATAAATTTAGTAATTTAATAAAAGAAAATAGAATATTCTTACCTAAGCAATTCATAAAATATGTATAGTATTTCATTTTGTTTCTAATTTCAATAAATTCTTCAACAAAATTCATTTTTCATGAACGTTTTAATAAGTCATTCAACAAACTCTATCGTAGTAACACGTAGCTCATTTAGCTATTCTTATGAATAAAATTATAAGATTCCTAAATGAGAAAGATGTAAATACCTTCTTCACTGTAGATCAACATAAATTTGAATAATTTCCTAGATAAGAAAGTAATCAAAGGTATTGCCATAAAAATTCAAAGATTGTTCGCAAGCCATTTGTTATTGGTCTTAAAGTCAACAAAAACAATTATTATAGGATTAGTCGATTTTTAATTGGGTGGTACTAGTTCCAAGTTTCTCTAGGTTCGGCTCAATCAGAATAATATCAGGGCCTTACAGAGAACCAGTAGAAAAAGAATGCTTGAATTGTATGGAGGATAGCAGTCTCCCTCTCTCCTCTTTCCATCCCCTCATCCACCTCTCCTCCTTCAACTCCCCTCTTTTCCCTACTCTTATGCCCCGACTCCTTTTTCCTTTTTACATTCTTAGAAAATACGCGGATATAAAACAATGAAACCAATTTAAAACGCTGAAAGTTTCTGTTTCAATGTTGAATATTTATGAAACTGTGGCAAATATCAATTATGCACCATGGTTATTAATCCTATCTGATCGGAATAACGATGCTGCTATTAATTTAGGGACTCTCCGTTATTGATTTTGGATAGGAAATTAATATTACAGACTTTATTCCGTGAAATTATTTTCAGTTTAAAAGCAGGCGTGGTAGGAATTAATGATTTAGTAGGCTATGATAATGATAAATGATAAATGATAAATGATCTTTATTTTGTAAATAGGTTACAACAACACTTTTACATGTCAATATATTATTTTTTTCTCTTAGTTTATGCTAGATGAGGCCGGTGTTTCCTAGCTGACTACCCTGAGAAGAAACACCGAAACAAACTCAGAGGTCAAAGTCTGTTTTAAAGTCCATACAGATGTACTGGTCAAAAACATATGAGAACCATGCACGTTAACGTCTGAGATGAGCTTTTGAAGAAAGCACCACGCTCATTTGAGTGGACCCGTCCAAACAGTGCAAGCATTTGTCAGTTATCGTGTAGCTCAACTTAGAACTTTAAGGAGCTCAACGGACCGACGAACAGTACCAAAGCAAGGACATTTGGGTAGGCCGCAAAAGTACTCAAACTGTCAGACATCGTTATAAAACAAACTACAGGAGAAAAGAGAAAAAAAATAAAAAACAAATAAATAAATAACCTACATAGTCCTCACATTTACAATAATTAAATTTATAAATTTAAAAAAAAAAGAAACAAATACATATATAATATATTATACTTAACAAAGTATTCATGTCAAAAGGTACAAAGATTTAAACAATAAAAAAAAAACAATATAATACTTAACAAAGTAAGTATTCATGTCAAAAAGTAAAATATAAAATGTCAATGTGTATAAAAAAAAAAATATAAACGAAAAACAAAGGCTCATGTACATTAATGAAGCAGCTCATTCCCAAGCCTTTTTATCTTCAATATAATCTTTAATTGTGTAAAAAGCTTTTTGACTAAGTTTTTTTTTATAAATGATTTAAATTTATTATTGCTTAGTTCTTGTATTTGGCTAGGAAGCTTATTATAGAAATGTATACTTTGGCATCTAAACGAACCACCTATTTTCTTGAGCCTGGTTTTAGGAACAACAAATTTGTTTTTGTTCCTAGTATTTACACTATGGATATCACTGTATTTTTTAAACAGATTAATATTTTTATGTGCGTACATGAGATTTTCATAAATATACTGAGAGGGCACAGTCATAATATTAATCTCTTTAAATTTATCTCTGAGGGAGTGTCTGGGACTTAATTTATAAATTGCACGTATAGCTCTTTTTTGTATAACAAAAATAGATTGAATATCGGCGGCATTTCCCCACAACAGAATACCGTACGACATTACAGCAACAGGCTAGTTGCCGACCTTAAATAGGTGAAATTTTGAAGTTCAAGTGCAATTTTTGAGTAAAAACTTTAAACTAAACTCTTCAAATGTAAACACTTAAATCGTTGTTTCAGTGCAAGAACTTAATTAACTATACTATATGTACATTTAATAAAGCCGAATAAAAGTCAAAGCACATATGCATGAACTTGAACAAAAGTACTCTTTCTCATTGTACTAATTTATTTGATTTAATTTTACACACCACTAAACACAAATCACATTTATTTCAGTTTTTAGCGAGGATGACCCAGATATTAACAACGATCTCGAAATATCGGTGAGTTTAAGTAAAATAGTAGAATTCTAGTACAGTATGCCACAATTGTAAAATCTCAGGGGAAAATGTTCCAGACTGCCGAAACTGTGGAAGCCATTGTGGGACAACTTATGGAAAAGCAGCGGGCAGCTAGAGCAGCAGCATTAGCTAGGCAGCTAGAGTGCGGTTGCCCAGACTCCACTTGTCAAGATTCAAGAACATGTGCCCACCCACTTCGCAGAATTCAAGCCGCAAAACCACCTCCATCCGATCACCAAGTTTCGTCTACAACTGGCCCTACACCGCGACCAATGTCCCACCCCCCACGGCAATATACTAGAGATCATAGACCCGCACCGCAGCCAGCATCTCCGTTACTTTTGTCTTTAGGCCAAATCCAAGGAGGTGGTGGGCTTTTAATATTAAATGGTACTAGCAACGGTACGCAACAGAGTTCATCCCTGGTATCACCACTGTCAGTGACATCATTTGTCTGTGAAGAACCCAGAGATAGGTACAGGCAACAGTACAAACCAACATTCGTGTTGAAAAGGGAAATTCCAGATAGTCAACCATCTTCATGTATCCAAAACTCTGACTCAACCTTCGAAATCGAGACTCAAGATGAAAAGATTGATATAAATTTTGATAGAAAAATTAAAATGGAACCAAGGTGTAGAAACCAAGTAGTGGCGAGTGCGCCGGCAACTCCATCAAGGTACCCAGATTTAGTAGAAAGATTAGAAAGTAAAGTTTTGACGGATAACTGTGATGATACTTTAGTGTTACTTGGTACTGATGGCAGTTTAGCTGCTAGTGGGTTCTTCGACGAGACTCTGGAATTATCACACGAAGATATTCAGAAGACTTTATCAGCTAATATGCCAACTTGTGAATTAGACAGGAATGGTGTACGGTCTACTGATACCGCGAATGTTATGGTGTCTGGAATTGATACCATGGACTTTATAGAGAGTTGTGAGGCAGTAGCATCGCCTACGCATGGAGTTGACGATAATGTATTTGTTAATTTAGATGCTTTTGATATGCTCGGTGATTTTCCTGAATTAGAGGTGTTGGACCCGAGTACGATATCAACAAATCCTGTGGTGAGATACTAAAATTATTATTTTTTCGTTTTAATACCACATTTAGAATTACTATATTTAGTAAATAGAGTTTCTATTTTTCGAATTTCCAGACCATATGTGATAAGTCACCACCAGCAAAAGAAGATAGTAATGAAAAAATGCAGACGGAATCCAGCAACGAAGGAACGTTGAGCATCACAGACTATTCTCCTGAATGGGCGTATCCAGAAGGCGGAGCAAAAGTTTTAGTGGCTGGACCTTGGACAGAAACATCGGATCAATATACCGTTTTATTTGATAATTTTCCGGTACCTTCAATATTGGTGCAAAATGGTCTGCTTAGATGCTATTGTCCAGGTATATATATTTTAATTTTTTTTTGTTATTGAATTTTTTTTGAAAGAATACCTTCTAAATGAAAAAGCCTTGTAAATATGGATCAAGGCTTTTATATTTAGAAGGTTTTGTTTTAAAACTCAGCGATAAGTATAATGAAATCCGTATCAAAATTGATCGTCAGGAGAATGTATGAGGGCATATGCATACATACATAAATGGATTCTTAATGGAAAAATATATTTTTATTTTTTTATGCGATAGGGGGCAAACGAGCAGACTTGTCACCTGATGGTAACTACCGCCGCCCATGGACACTCGCAACTCAAGGGTCACAAGTGCGTTGCCGGCCTTTTAATACTGTAAATAACATTTGACTTAAAATTATGGTAGTAGAATAGATTTGATATTTTATAAGTTTGTTAATTCAAACTTTCGTCTCTATTCCAGCTCACGAAGCCGGTCTGGCTGCTTTGCAAGTAGCTCGAGGCGGACGTGTAGTCTCGGACACTGTTGTCTTTGAGTACAAAGCGGGGCCAGCGCCTACGCCATCGTCACCAGCGTCTGCACCTCTACCATCACTGGATTTTAGAAGATTTTCAATCCTGCAGCGTTTGCAGCGATTGCAGGGGCGTTTGCAAATGAAGATTGAACCCAGTGATGATAATAATCAGGTGAATTATTCAGATTTATAGATAGCATTCCACTGCTAGACATAGAACGACTCATGAGTATACATATTATATTTATACATATATAGTAAGTGAAAGGCAGGTAGTACATAATGTTATGTGTATATTGTTAAGGTTTGGTATTGTAATATATTCTTAAGGTGTGTATATGTGGGCGAGAGTTTTAAATCAAAAAAGGTGAATATCGTTTCGTCTATCTTAAATATATGAACCACTTAGTAAAACAAATTTTGTACAACTGAGTTTGTGAGTTTCCTCCAAAAGTTCTTAGATATAGACAAAGATTATTTATCATTTTCATTTTGTTTGTTTATCACTTAGTTTATTATAACATCTATCTACTTAAACTACTATCTTATAATTAAAAATACTAGGTACTAAACAATATTAACTAAATTACATATCAATTGAAAGATTGAAATTGATGACATTAACTGATATTTTTGAATTTTAAAATTTAAGTACATAATACACTCGTATCTTATATTTCGTATCAAATTTAAAAATTTCACACCAGAGCCACATACTTATTTCATATCCCTTTTATTCCAGATTGAGGACGTCCAGCTCTACTCCAATCCAAAATTTGAAGAGCGTTTGGTTACTTTTTGCCGCACGATGAGCCTTAGATCGAAATGCATGTCTGAAGGTTTCACCACTGAACCTGGAGAAGATGGATCCACAATTCTACATTTAGCAGCTGCATTGGGTTATACCAAACTCACAACCGTACTCTTAAGGTGGAGACAAGATGATACTAGTTTGGCTTTAGAAAAAGAAGTCAATTTGGGCGCAAGAGATAGCGATAACTGCACTCCTTTGGTAAGAGGATTCTTAATAAATATCTAGTATTACATATTAAATATAAGTTTACTTAATGAGACTCGCCTGCTGTATTTCCGGATCAACACGACCTTCAAGAAAAGAGCGTACTCCTACCTAACAGCTGGCTGTCTGCTCGTGTGTATCGCAAAAACAAAACTCTCAAAAGCCGTTAGCTTATTTTGGAACGATTACATTATCTGGTCAAATATCAGGTTCTCAAAAATATCTGAGGCATACAATGAAGCGCTTGCTTAAGATATACCTTTTGAATGTTAGAAATCAAATTATAAAATTTCATTAGAATATTTTCATGATACTTGCATAAACTGACTCCCTTATCGTTAACCCTGGTGGATTATTTACAGTTTAATAAGTTACCGTTACTACAATACTAAGATTCTAATATGCTTTCAGATGGTAGCGAGCGCCGCTGGTCACGTTGAGACCGCTGTTGTACTGGCGCGGTGGAGCGCAGGCACGAGACGCGAGGCGGGCGCTCGGGCGGCTGCAACCGCTGCACGACGAGCCGGACACACGCACCTCGCTGCCATACTTGACCGTATACACCCACCGCCTACATCAGACACTGGCATCTTTCGTACACCTGTTACACATAGGTAAAGATAACTTAGTATTGTTACGTGGGTGAGCCATGCTCAATTTGCCAGCTTGACCGGAGTATTATTGCAAACCTCACAGACAACCGGTTGTTAAGAAATGCTTGCGTTGTATTCCACCGAGCGAGTAGGGTTTTCGGAGGCCTAACCCCCTTTTTCTTTGCCTTCCCTCTTTCTTCTCCTCTCAAAGGCGAGTAGCACACTTGCGACTCTTGAGTTGAAAGTATCCACGAGCGGCGGTAGTCACTAGCCATCAGATGACCCTAGTGCTCGATTGCCCGCTTGGACTATGAAAAAAATTAAAAAAGAAGTACTGGATGGTGGTAGTATCACAGTAGTTCAAGAAAAGAGCGTACTCCTATCTAAAAGGCCTGCAACGCTCTTGTGACTTTAGAGTGGCAGTTGTCAATGGGCGGCGGTAGTCACTTACCATTAGGTGTCCCGTCTGCTCGTTTGCCCCTTATTGCATAAAAAAAACAGTAACAGCTAGTTATCAGGACGACCACATGCTTATTTGCCACTGACGTGGCATTCAAAATACCTCAGTTAAGGACCCTTCCTCTTTGAATTTTTCTGAGAATCCTTGATTCTAAAAATATTTACCCGAGTTGATACGCTTAAATTGTACCTGTACCTTCTTAGTACATGACGGCGTTAATTCTTTACAAGTTCTCACCGTATTCTTTTCTATTATTACCTATTGAATCTTAATAAAAACAAAACTTAATTAGAACTGCAAACTAGTCTAGTGACGTAGACTAACTCTGAGCATTGGTTACAAACCCCATAGGTTTGTTATGTGCTACTATACAAGAATTGCTTTTTTTTTTAAGTAATTTTGGGTTGTTTATAAAAAGCAGAATTGAGTTTTTTACCCTGGTAGGGTAGTAAAATGACTTTCTGATACCTTGCTATTTTATAGGCTATGCCGATGGATCATGGTTATTTGGGGTAAACAATACAATTATTTAAAATAAACACAGTTACAGTTTTAAGGTTGATTGTCGATTTCGTAAAGGTCGCGGGTCAACAGTGAATGCAGACCGTCTGTATATGTTTGTATATTTTCAGCCTGTCCCAGAAAAGCCGAGTTGGTAGCTTAGAGAGCAATCTGGTGAAAAGGCCTTCGATAGATTCCGGTATTAACATGGCTGATGCTTTTAGATCCAGCTCCGCTATTGACAAGTTGGATAACAGCTCATCTGCTAGGTGAGATATATATTATTTTATAATAATATAATATAATAAATTTGTGAAAAAACTGAAAGAGTAGCTAATTTAGAAAAGTTTTTATTCCCTAACAGATTACGACCGCTGGAATCCTTTTAATTAATGTGTGATAACTAATATATGTAATATAATATAATATATAAATATAATTAAAGTGTAATACATAATAAAATGTGTGATAAATATAATATAATTAACGTTTTACAAATAAAATATAGTAAATATGCCGTAACTTTAGGTTTAGGTGAATTCAATAGAAAATGTTTGGCATGCCAAATTCAGACAGAACACTGTGAACCTAGTCATATTGTACCTACCATCCTTATAACAATTTTCGTCAATATAAAAGTATTATTATTATTTTATATGAATGTTTTCAAGGATCAGTAACATTTACGTATTTATTACTAATATAAGACATTTGTCATTTCTTAAGATTTTCTGAAATTTATATCAAGCATCATGTCATGGAATATCATTCAAGATACACGATGTTTTAACTAATGTTAACTCATTACAAATGCGATAGCGAGCTCCCGATTATCTAATATATATAGGCTACAAATAGCATTTCCAGCAAAACTGCAAGCAAATGGATATAATAAACTTAGTTGTTAATGTAATCTGCATTAATTACCAAGGCATCGTGATTAAATAATTGGTAATAAGCATCCAACATCGATCACGATAAAGAATAGGTAATGTTTTTTTTTGCAGTATGTATTAAGAAATCAAATAAAATTATAGACGTATTCTTGGGCTTTAATCACTTTTTGAACATTAAGTTCGACCAATAATTTCTTGCTAAATATTTTCAGATGGGAACGCAGCATGTCGCTACCTTTAGATTCGGATACCTCAGAAGATAGTTTCGGTGATTCTAAAATTGGGAGACGTATGGATTTAGCCCTCTGTAAGTTTTCCCAACATTTCACTTTATTGATAGTCAATTCAATTTTCATTTGCTGGTTATTTTATATATCGGCACGGCTGCTGATGACATTTGGAAGGTCCATTGAATTTTGCATTGTTTAAAATGGTGACGGTTTCGTTCGGCGATTTAACTGGTCAAACGTGTAAGTTTATATTGCGATCCTCCTTACAAGACAAAACTAATGTTAGCATTAAGCGTTTTTCAATATTATAGGAACCTTCTTCAGTTTAGGAGCCTAGTTACTATAGTTCGTTTATGCCATATATTAGAATAAAATTTGCAAACTCAAGCAAACGATCAAGTAAAAACTGCCAAAGATCAAGAATTAAAAACATTGTTATATTTAAATAAATTGATAGGGCTTTACTTTGGTGTAGACGCTTTTCGATCTGTTTAATTTTGAGTAAGGTGTATTCCCAGTAATCGCTTGTAGGCTCACTCGTTTGACCAGTATCGTTGTGTCGTCGCGGAGTAGTAGAGCGGGTGTTCCGCAGGCGAGACGGCGGCGCGGCGTGCGGCGAGCCCGCTCATAGACGTGGAGGCGCTCTCCGACCACACGCCGCCGCTCTCGCCCACCACACAGCCAGGTCAGTCACTAACCCCTCGAGACGCCCTGATGCTCCGGCCCAGAGCTCTCGCACGCTCGAACGGTATAGACATTACTCATCACTAAATTGATATTCCAAGACAAAAAATAAGAATACAATAAACGTTTTGTAAAAGCAAAACTGCACAACGGTACAAGCTTTTACAAATGTTTTTGAATATAGTCACTATAATCTCTTTAAATAAAGTCTCTTCTTTGATCTTTTACTTCGGTTTTTGTCTTCTTATTGGCACTTATTTTTATCCGGAAACGTTCTATACCATTTCGAACGAAGCATCGATCTCCGCTCGTTCCATTTGTCGATGTTGTATATGTAGTAGTTGCATTGCCTCCCTCTTCTTCTAACAAATATTGTCTGTATGTCTTTCGTCTCCCTCTTTGTCGCCAGTCTGTAGCCCTTGTATCACTGTATGTTGGTAGTCCACTTGTAGATTCTTCTATACTTTGAATTCCAATGCGAGCGGAGTGTTCCTTGAGTGTTTGATGTCTGTAGTTACTTAAATTAGACCGAATTTTATTTGATATTAATTTGGAATTTTAAATAAGGTTCGGTTTAGTTTACTTGATGTTGTCCCTCGATGTCGCTTTCCGTGGTTCGTATTGGGCTATCCACTATCACTGTATCACAACCAAATTAAATGGCTGCCTATTTCCAACTTCAACACAAGACTACGTCGTTCAGTCAATACACTTGTTTCAAACAATATTACGTGACAATAAAACACTGCATGGTCGCTATTAAGCTTGCATGACTATTAAAAAGCTTTTTATGTGTAGAGTGGTTTACTAATGCCTTTAATAAGGTAAGTGCTTTGGCACAGGTTATCATCTAGGTTATTATCTATACATCTAGCACTCTAGCATCACTGACCTTATCACAAAAATTACCATCCATTTTTATCTCCATCGTGTCATCTTGTGACTCAACACTATCACATTTCATAGATAATACAATTATGTAAAGTTACAGAACTCAAATTCGATGTTATACTCAGACATTATCAAATGTTTATAATTTCAATCTACGCTATTTTTTTATGTTTAAGAAATTCAAAATTATTCCAAATGGCCTCTGTTACAAACCATACCTGCAATTATTTTGTTACATATATTTATTTATTTTTTTAATACTGTTTACGCTTGAATATTTTTGCATTACTGTATATGTAGATGACATTTTCGTTGGAAAGCTGAACAATATTTTTGGTTCACCTTAAATTTTAAATAAAATGTCATCTAGGAATGTAAGTGTGAATTGTGTATTTAAAAAGTTGTTTAAAGGGTACTTGATTGTAATAAAATGTAATAATTTTGTTTATGAGAAAAACAGAACACATTTAAAAAAATCTTCATTTGGCAGTCACGTGGCTTGATTCACCAATCAAAGTGCAAGGAACATTTATGACATAAGTGTTGTTTACTTAGTACTACTTAATTAATATTACTTACATACTACTTATTTCTTTCTTTTATAAGTATGTGACAACCCTCACATACAACAAAAACATACGCCAATGGCGTCTAGTAAAGACAAGCTGAACTACGTAGCAACTACTCTAACTACGTGATAACATCTTGAATCGCGATATGAAAGTTTTTTACCGATTAGTTTATCTATACAACTTACCAACATCAAACATGTAGACGCGTTCAACCAGGCAAAATCACCATGGCTGGTCAGAGAATCCTCCCTGTTTGAGGAACATGATACCAATTCCTTCAGAAATAAATAAAGTATTTCACATCAAAAACAGTAATGAGTAATCTAAACGCAACAGTACATGATTAGCCGAATATGAACTCATGTGTGATAGCAAATTTCTTTGCTGTAAGTATTAAAATAAAGTGGGTATTTTGGAAGGGTGTAGTCATATTTTAGGGTCATATAGTTGACCCCGTGAATAACAGTCAATCGTTATTTGACACATCTATATCGTTTTGCTACAATTTCAATGGATAGGAAGTTTCATTGTTCTTTTTTATTGAAATGCTGTAAATTAAATTGAAAAATAATTTTACACATTCAAAATTGCCACGCACAGTGTTAATAGTGTCGGTGGAGTAGTCAAGTACCCTATTATTTCAAAATATTCAGACAGACTGTATTTCTAATACGTTTTGTAATTTAGCCATTTGTAATATTGCATTGCCATTGCAATTCAGACATACCTATGTTTGGTTTAAAATTTGAAATATTTCATTACTTATTGCTTTGTTACAATAGTATTAAGGATACGGTATTTTTATATCTTTAATATTATGAAGTTCCACTTCATAAAAATGTTTCAGGGGAGCAGGATGACCGCGTGTTTACGCTGGCGGAGCAAATTATTGCTGCCATGCCAGAAAGGATAAAGGTGTGTACACATTCTGTGCTTATATTAATTAATTAAATTTTAATCTTAGATAAGGTAAGTACTTAATAACATATTTTTTTTAGAACGAAAGTTCTTCCTTGCTATCCGGTTGCGGGCTGGACAACAGTCATGAGGACACCCTTATGGTGCCGCTTCTCGACGACACCAACACTTTCACCACTGAGTTTAGCTTTGAGTTCTGCGATAATACTTACAGGTAAGATACAATTTATTAATTATTATTTATCATACATACCCACATACGCCTGTATCCCCTAAAGGAGCAGAGGTGTATTAAACACCAATATTTTGCGAATTAAAATTTAGTCCCACTAACGTAATTGGGGGCAATTATATTTTTGTTTATTGATTATTTGATTCCCTTTCTTAGCATATATTCAAAATATTATACTTAATTTTGACTTCTAATAATGTACTCAGGTATTGTGGTGGTTCAACGTCCTGTTCATCGGGGTCCGTGTCCCCGGGCTCAGCGGCCCTGTCACCACCGCCAGCATCACCACATTGCGCTACACCATCTGCTACTCTGCAGGAATTTCTTAACGCCACGACACACTTCTCCAATCTTACGCTAAACGGTAGCTTGCTATTGTGGTCTATCTTCTTAGTTATGTATTGGATACACTATTTTTCTTATTTCTTAGATAGTTCTCAATATATTCCTTTTTTATGATAATAAGGGTTTGTTCTATCTACTTCATATAAACGAACACTGTAAAAGTAATAAATGCTACACAATAGCACTGAATTTTGGATAAAATATCTTACGTCTTGAATATACAATTTTTCTTCATATTTTCTGTAATGAATAGATTACGCTAAGAACGTACTGCTCCCTTAAAGGCTGGCCACGAACTTGCTACACCTGAGATGTATATGTCCATGAGCAGCGGTACTCATTTACTATCAGGTGACCCGTCTGCTCGTTTCTTCAAACTTCAAATTAAAAGGAATACGTACAAACATATATTTATTAATTACTTCATCATTAGATCGTGAGCAGCGCGAACTATATTCAGCGGCCATCACGATTCAGAAGGCGTACCGCCAGTACCGCGGGCGCCAGCTGCAGCGCCGCGCCGCCGCCGCCGCCATCACCATACAGAACTGCTACAGAAGATACAAGCAGGTCTGTCTACACAATTACGTTGCCTTTAAGAATAGTAACCCTGTCCCGTCCATCCAGCTTTTATTTGGTTGTCCTTTTCTCTAGTATCTGTTAACTTCAATACATAAGGCCTTCTTGACAGTGCCTTATTCATCCCTCCGCAGCGCATGTCCATACACTGACAGCCTTGCTTCTCAACTTTTCATCCACATCCTATATTAAACTGAGCTTTTCAGCGTAACTCAGATAATTTTTTTTTTTAATATTTTATTGTATCAGTTTTTTTACATAACCGAAAAAATCATTTTCGTTACTCGTGACACAGTACTACATTAGGGTTAAGCAAAATCCATAGGTTTGAAGTTTTCACGGGAGTATCGTATTTTGAACAGTACTGAATGTTTAAATTCATACATAATTACATATGTATATACGGCTATAGACGATATCGGCTATAGACGATAAACCGGCATTCTCCACAATGTAGGTGCTTTTAACTTTGTATTTTCATTATAACGTATTTTTTAGTCTTTCCATAAATACTGTTACAATTAAAGAAAAAAACTTTAGAATTTAGAATTTGTCATTGTGTTTTCTCATTTACGTGCAAATCGATGTTAAATATTTTTGTAATATTAAAGTGGAGGGTAGTGATAAAGATAACCGAATTGCTGTGATAGCAACACACAAAGTAAGCATGGATTCAATTGCATTTTTTTAAACTCTCTATCTGCTTGGTATGAGTCAAATGTTTGTATACCGGGCTAGTGATAGGTACAACGAAATCTCATCTGTTTATGACAGATAAATATTTGGAGATCAAAGCAGTGAAAATGAGAATTCATAAAAATCCTGCCCGAAAGTAAAAGATTTTATTTTGGGAAATTAATATAGCACCTAGTTCCTTTTTAAAATATGGCTTAGGTCTTGCAGCCTATGTGAGATGCACTGATCAATATTTGACTGATTATTAAAAAAATGCTTGTGGTGGTAAAATGAAAACAACTTCTTTAACGGTACGTAAAGAGTCACAGGATTATTTTTTGATGATTTCAAAGGTCTACAGAAATTTCCGAATTTGTCAGCAGAGTACAACGTGGGCATTATCAGACCTCAGTGATGATTTGGTGGGGTGTTAGCTATCAAGGAGTGACTGAGCCACATTTTTGAGAAAAAGGTGTCAAAATATTGGCACAAGTGTATCAAGATACGATTCTTGAGAAGGTGGTTAAGCCTCTTAACAACACCATGTTCAATAACCAAGAATGGTTCTTTCAGCAATACTCAGCACCGGGTCATAAAGGTCGATCCACCTAAACGTAGTTGGAAACGAACGTTTATGATTTCATCAAAGCTGACCGTCACCTAATCCCGATCTTAATCCACTTATTATTTATGGATTCATGTTCAGTTTTAGACAGTATAACGTGCACTAAACATGATGATAATTGGAATCCATAAGATTGGCAGTGAAGTTTTCCATTTAGAGAGTGCGTGTTTCTATTGATAACTGGCCTCAACTTAAACGGGACTTTATAAAAGGCAATGTTGATCATTTTGAATGAACTTCACTTAAAACACACAACTCGAAAAAAAAAAAAAAAGATTTTTCCTTGTACAGTATTTATGCAACGGCCAGGTATATTTGTATGAATATAATGTTTCCTTGTAAGTGAAAACAAACCTATTTTTGTGCAGTTTGCGTATTTGAAACAAATGCATGCGGCGGCAACGGTTATCCAGCGAGGCTACCGTTCCATGCGGGCTCGCCGAATGGCTAACACACCTATCAAGTGAGTTACTATTGATATTTGTAATTTTAGTATATAGTTACTAGTTTAAGAAACGTACTTTAAAAAGTAGAGATTTAAAAGTTTCAGAAAATGAAGTTTCGTTTTACTTCTGCTTAGTCAACTCAGTATTTGTTAAGCCAAGAGTGGCAAGCGTGATGTGCGGATTTGAGTTTAATGAGGGTAGGGGAAAGAATAAAAGGGGTGAGGGGAGAAGAAATAGGGGAGGGGGATGATGGACGAGCAGGGGGAAAGGGCGGGTTGTGCCTCCAGTACCTACACTCACTCGCCAATAGAATGCAAGCATTGTTTGTAAACCGGTTTTCTGTGAAGCTGTGGTACTTTTCCGAGCTGGGCCTAAACATGGCTCTGTCACGGTAGAGAACAGAAACGGAATTTGGTTAGGGTTACTTTGGGTATTTGTTGTATCAATATTTAAAATATGTAGTATTGTATATACAGTGTATGTAAAACAATTTTAATGCAATGTATTGATAAATAGGAGGACATACTCACAAAGACGTCAAAACCAAGCGGCGAGAAAGATTCAACAATTCATGAGGCAGTCCAAGATAAAGTAAGCCGTTTTTTACTTTAAATTATTATTCGGTTTATAGATTGTTTATTTGTTAGTTTCTTAGGTAAATAGAATGCTTGGATCAATTAAAAATATTGACTCTTGTTCCTAATTGTTTATTACAAAAAAGTGCTTTACTTTCTGAAATATATTATGTTAAGGATTAAAATATTAAAATGGAATAATAAACTTAAGTTGTTTAATCTGATTTAATAGTAATGCTTTTTCTTGGTTATGAATTCTACTGTCCGTTAGCGCAGTAATAATAACTTATACTTAAAAGTACTAAATGCAAATAGTAGCAAATAGCATATTCATTTAAGTATATTACAATATGTAAAGTTAGCAACGGTCACATCTAACCTAATATGAACACTTACCGAGGCGTTCGGATAATATTTTTTATAGACTCACGTTGCTGGTCACAAGTTGTGAGAAGGGCCAAATGAACTAGCTAATGCCTTCAAAATTGTATACTGCCAACAGCACCGCTTGGCTGTCTGAGTTGATGTAGACGTTTTGATGATTTACTTTCCTTTCAAGGTTATACTCCCTGCATCTGTTTATGGCAAAGAGCTCGACCTGAAAGACAGAGGTCTCTGTTCTCAAATTGGTGCTCCACCATAGTTATGACCTATGTCCATAAATGCTACAACCTTTTTTTTATTACCTGTATAAACCCGTCGTGCGGCCATTCCACCGAGGTTTTTGGTGGAACGGTGTGTCGGAATCGAACCGACTAAAACCACACGGTGTGCCAAACTGTGCCTGAAGTAAGAGGGATCTGGAACGGCTTTATTTATTATCCTGACCCTTCCGAGCACCTACTGGTAAAACTTCTCTTACTATGGGCCAGCGTATGATGGCCGGTAGCGAGAGATCCTCTCTGATGACAGTAGGGCCCGGCGCTGCGTTGCCCACGCGGGGCAATTTCCAAGCGTGTTCTTGGCCTCCGTGGATACGGTGCGTATGGCTCTGACCACCATTAACGTCTGAGGCCGCCAATGCCCATGGAAAAAGAGGGCCTCGGTATTATCCAGAGCCACCCGTAGGCCCAGCGCCTTGATGCGCCCAACTACCAAAGATACTCCAGTTAGCCAGGCACGACGCCTCTTGAAAGTTCTCCTCCCGGGCTGTGACCAATGTGTTGCTCCTCTAAATAGTCTGCCACTAGCCGGCTCAGGTATTGATATATATCAATATATAGGCACCCAGTGATAATGGAGTGCTTCCCTGATGCATCTGAATGGTAGACTATTGAATGCGTTAACGGTGTCCAACGACACTGCCAACAGCACGCCGCCACAGCTCACTATCTCTTCGATTTGGGCCCTTAGATTTGATTTGCATTGTAGCACCGATGTTCGAACACCCGGTCTGAAATAAATGCCATCAAGGTCTTTTTAGACCTATTGGTGTGACCACTCGTGACTGCCTTTTTTGTTGGATTGGAGATCATGTATGCCTCTGACTCTCTCCAACTGTGTACCTTCCCACGAAGTCATTCTCCGTTTCCATGTCATTCGCTGGCATGTTTAGAGATTTTCCAAAAACTGTCTCTTTTAATAGTGTTAGTAATCGTGGATGCCACTTTCTTTTCATTTATATGAATATCCTACATGATGTATATTTTTGATAGCTTGTTTTTGCATGTAAGTGCTGAGCGGCGTTAGGCTTATCAGTGCATTTAGCTTCCCTGGTGTCGAGGATAGTATACCAGTGGCTATTGAATACGTACATTGTTGTAGGCAGTTTAATTTATTTGAGTTATTTTTTTGCCTCACATGATTGTTTTTTTTTTTTTATACTATAGGGGGACAGACGAACAGACGGGTCACCTGATGGTAAGTGACACCGCCGTCCATGGACACTTGCAACTCAAGAGTCGCAAGTGCGCTGCCCGCCTTTGAGGGTGATGAGGGTTGGGGGATGCAGGGAGCGGAAAGAAGAGAGGAGGGATGAGGAGATGGAAAAAAGGAGAAAGAAGATGGAAAAAAGGAGGAATTGGGCCTCCGGAAACCTCACTCAATTTGGGGAAATGCAACGCAAGCGTTACTTCACAACCGGTTTTCTGTGAGGCCGTGGTATCGCACCGGTCGAGCCGGCCCATTCGTGCCTAAGCATGGCTCTACCACTGTACGACAATTGATTGTACCTGATAATCGCTCCGTAGGTTATAATAGGCCTTGCAATCGCTGTATACCATCATAGTGCTATTTTAGGCTGGAGTCCCCATTTGGTGTCAGCCATACAACGGCTTATACATAATTTCATTTTTGTTTTATGTGAGGTTTGTGAGTGAATTTTCAAAGCACTTTACTGGATTTAAAATGTTTAAATCTACTATATTCCTATTTGACTAGATTGGTCCCAAGCTAAATTCTTTCATCCTTTTGTGGTCGTGTAGTTGCCGTCTGAGTTTTTTTGAGTGTTAGATTGAGAGTTAGATTGCTCTTGGAGGTCTTGTCGAGTTCTTTTGGATCCTTGCTGCTTTTGAAACTAATATACTACTCCATTATACTACCTACCTTCTGTTTTTATCTTAAAGTTTTCACGATAAGGCAATAGGGGTTCTTTATCAACAATTTTCTAAATCCCTTCTTCATATTATTCTCTGTCTTCTTAGACAAACAGTTTGACTAAAGAGTAGATTATTATGACTTCGAGTCTGATCAAGAGTGTACTGCTGAGATCTTATTGGTTTTCATAAATGTTGCTCTCATTTCAAACACCGCAAGAGATTTCTTATTAAACAAGACATTGTAATTGAGAAGTGAAAAAAATGCAAGCAAGCACTTGCCTGGTCCGTTTTGTGACTAGTTATTAGTAGAGTGACAGAAAAATGATTATATTAGATTAGACTCATTGTATCACATAGCGCCATGAGTGTTAGATTTCGAAAATAGTGTAAGAGAGCGTTTTTATTTCCCTTCACACTTATAATATACTTTATCATAGGACGTTAATTAGAAAATTACATTAGTAATCATCCTAATAAATATGATGATGTCATTTTATTTTAGTACAGGAGTAATTAGGTCTGGAAACTAATGAGGCACCCCATTTCGTATTCTTATCATATCCGCAGTACACAATTCATTAATTATGTTAGAAAGGATACCATAATACAAATGCTAGTTAATCTTATTCGTGTCTTACAAATAATTCGTATCACATTTGTTATTTAATTTATACCATATAAAATATATTCGAGTGTTTGGTTTGTTGAACATGTGACTCACATTATGTAGAAGTTAAAATTGATTAATTAATATATATGTATGTGCAAAATAGTTTTGCACATAGGAATAAAATTCCAGAGCGTTAAGTGGGTCAATCTTGACTTAATATCGATAGTATCAATAAGGTTTAATACCTTTTGTTTACCCTAGATGTCTCGATCGACTTCACAACAACTCTGATCATGGGCCCTCCTATAATCAGAGTTGTGAGTCTGAGAGAGAGGGAGAGAGAGAGAGAGAGAGAGAGAGAGAGAGAGAGAGAGAGAGAGAGAGAGAGAGAGCGAGAGAGAGAGAGAGAGAGAGAGAGAGAGAGAGAGAGAGAGAGAGAGAGAGAGAGAGAGAGAGAGAGGGGTCTAATGTAAGGTTAGCGCCGCCTCTGTGAAGAGAAAGGTTATGCAATTAGGCAAATTAGCTCATCCCCGTTAAGAGGCACTTTATATGATAGGGCATGTTGATAGATAAAAAAAAATAAAGTTGAAATTTTTTATCTGCTAAGTAGTGGGCTAGAGAACGAAAAGTATGATCATCTGAGGGCATAATGGAGAGTGCGGTGGGTAAGGAAGGGCGACTCAGCCAAGCGAAAGTAATTTTCATGAGTCGCTTTTGCTACATGTGGTCGAGCATTATCGTGCAAAAAGTATACTTTACTTTGATTTCTCGGTAATCGCGCTGCTACTACTTTATCCAGTTGGTGACAATAAATATTGGCCGTGATTGTGGTGTCAGATGGCAACAGCTCCCAGTATATAACCTACTTTTCATCCGCCGTAATTACATTACTCAGCCACTCATTGGTACAATGACAACTAAAGTAGTTTCATGCACACGTTAGCTCTCTTCTGAAGTTGAAACGCGTCACCTCATGTCAAACTGAATATTTCTGGGTCTTTTCTTAAGCGTGGAGTTGTTTTTCTACTGCAGTATGAGAACACTGAAGCTGCTCTGCCAGACAAACCTTAACCTGGTATCCATTTCTATGAGTCTTTTTAACTCATCTACATCTATTGTAGGAGGTCGTCCTGGATGAGGTTCATCAGATAGTTCATAATTTCCATCCTTAAATCTTCTGAACCAATGTTTGGCGGTATCGTAAGAGAGCGCGCCTTCGCCCATCGTTGCACATATATTGCGCCTTGCTTCAGTTGCTTTTCGACCTAAGCGAAATTTGTGAAGTAAAAGCAGCCGAAGTTCTCTACGAAAATTATCCATAACTTTTTACTATTCCAGATCCAGGCGTCCACTGATCTGACATACAACTCTTGCTTTATTTATATACTACTCCAAGAAATTCGAGATAGTTTTATAACGTTTTAGAAACTGATCGAAAAAAGTGGCGGGTTTATTAGTTGTCAACCTAATATTAATGTACTACCACTTACTACTTTTGCTCTAGATCCGACTTTTTTATCTGAAGTATTCGACTTATGACTTCCGACACTTTTGATAAAAGTAGTAACAATATTACGATACTCTTCTTTCTTTAAGCTATATTTTTACTTTTAAATTAATATTTAAGCAGCAAATATTAATCATTAATTGAGAGTTGAAAATGTACTTTCGAATTGGCGATAGACAAACATCTATTTACAACGAATGAAGTTTCAAGGGCGTTTCAAAGATTAACTTTTGAGCTATAAATTTGATAGATATTTTAATTTGAAAGCTCAAAATATACATAGTCTCGTTTTGTTTATTGATGCCTGTATCAGCTTTATATTTTGTTTCAAACCAGATTAATTCTTTTCCATTTCATTTCATGAGCGCAGAAGAAAATTCAAATATTCTATAGAATTAAGATCGTCCTTTATTCGTTGGTACGGTTCTCATCAATGCTAAATTAATTTAGGGGTACTGACTCGAAGCCGATCCCCTCCAAAGTAATCTAAGCCGGCATCAGTTTGTTACTTTATGAATGAAACATTTCAGATTTTCGTGAAACTTACTATCTGTGGTGAATAGATAAATCAACTGTGGCCAAGTTTGTTTCTTGATTTTGATAAGGGAATCTTTAGCGCTAGACTTTGTTAAACTTTTAAACTTGTTGTTATATTAAATTAAAGTAGGGTTTGTGATCCAGCTTGTTTAAGAAAGTTGGAATTGTTTTAGGGTTTACGTTCAGTAAATTTATAAATATATCTCAGTCTTGTTGTTTGAGAACGTTATATTTCTTATGATAAAATCATTGTTTAAACTGTTGTTTTTTTTTAAAACACTAACTGTATTACAATATTTTTTCTGTAATCTACATGTTAATGTTCATGTTGTTATTGTATTTTCACGCGACTAGCACTTGGGAGGAATTCACAACCAACGTAAGTTTTTATAGAATTTAAGTACACGATACCAAAGTAACGTTTCACTTTTATCAGTTAGTTTAATATTTTAGTGTACGAGGACTGTGAACGTATCGAGATCTGGCTGTCTGGCTGGCCTAAAACCTGGCGATGTAGAATTTGATAGTGACTTTATTAAGTAATGTTTTGTTAAATTTGTGTCAGGTTGCAGAGCGCACAAGCCGAAAACGTGAGGGTGGTCCGGCCATCGCCGGATGCCCACCGAAACTCATCGCAGCGCATCACCAGTACGCCAACCATGCCTAATAGGTGAGATCAAAGAACAGTTTTTTTTTGTAACATAAATACAAATAAAACAAAGAAAGTAAAAATACTAAAATTCGTAATATTTTATTATTCTTATATTCGTATACAAGGTAGGTACGTAATATTTGCATTAGTTGGTCTCAAGTGACGTGTCTTCAAACATATATATTCCTAAAAAAACATATAAATGTTTGGTATGTAACTAATATAATTGTTTGTTTTCTAGGATTGTTGATTATCTTGCTCCTGAATCGCCAATGAACGTCGACGACGATCTTCTACTCGAGCTTCTGTTTAAAATATGACAGCAACTATTTCACAAACACCAAACACTTGCACGTTATGTTCAACTTTTCTTTTCAACGTATTCATGTTTATTTGTTCAGTTTTATACAGAGTACTTTATATAGCGCGTTAACACCAACTGCCTTCAACATTATCAAATATACCTACTGTCTGATATAACTAAGCTACTTTTATGAAACAGGTTTCTTATCGGAGTTGTGAACTTACTCAGGTCTTGTGTATTAGGAATGTTCTCACAGTTCTTTTTATAATCGAATTTTTAGGTGAATACGAAAAGTTTCGGCTATCATGGTCCGGTGTACCATGTCAGTTAATTGATGGCGTTTCTACTCATATTTATTATAATGAATCTTAATTGATCAGAAATAACTGACTTATCGATTCTTCTGTAGTCTATCAAGAAAATCTCTGCAGTTTGATCTGCACGAATTCTGGGGACAGATTCTGGGGACTCTTACGACTCGTGTATTTTGTTTCCTTAGAAATGACTTGTTCAGAGTTTAGATCTCGATTAATTCTTTATTTTAAACTCTTCAGGTCATAGACAGGGTTATATTTAGTATAAATTTTATCGTATTTGTATTATATTTTCATAATGTATTTTTGAGATATTTGTTCAGAACATTTATTGGAATTATATTTTTGAAAACTCTAAATTGGATGTAAAGTAACTAAACCTAGATCATCAAACGCATTGGCTGATACATTTTCGTGGTGACGCGAAAATAAGGAATATCTTTATAAAAGGATGCAAATGATTTGGAAATTAACTTGAATGATGTCATTCTGTTGTTTATTTGTTCAAAAATTTAGATCGATTCCAAACTTAAATTCTATTCTGTGGATGATTTCAGCGATGGAGTTTAATAATATGTAGGTTAAGTACAAATTCAAAATATTAAAAGCCACTGTTCTTATAAAGTAGATGCACTTAGCGTATAATACAATAAACCCGACGAGCTGTGAGTATTTTGAGATTTTATCGTATTTAAGAGAAATAAAAGTAATAACGCAGTTAGTTTCGGTCGAAAGTTTACAATAAGTTTTATTCCAGCCTAAATAGTATTAATTCTTTTTGTCTATGCAGTGAATGTAAAGCCTTAGATATCATCGAACATGATCTACGATTTTCGAGACTCCTTTTAGATTAGATCTCATCTTATGAAATAAACCTTCGACCATTTGTACTAATGTTTTACTAATTTATACGCGTCTTCTATACTTTCTTATTCTTCTTGTAGTTCCAAGATATGACGTTGAGTTATGTTCCTTCTCCCCTTGTTCCTATTCCAATTAGTGCGGATCCTTATATAAATTTTCATCGACTATTATATCTACTATTAGTTCCTTAGATAGTGGTTTTCGTTTTAGATCCTCGTTAATGCTAAACGCCATACTTAACTAGCGTTCATGAAGAAATAAGGTTGTGCACCACTAATATAGAAAATAAAAACCTAAATATTCCCTTTTTCTGAATTCTCTGATATTTTAACGTAGTTAATATAGTAAAGTTTTATAGAATAAGAAATAATAGAATAATCATAGCTTAACCATAAGAAGACGTGCTACAGTCGAGATATTTTCGATTCGTATTTTTATAAAGCAAAAGTTTCGAAACGATTAAGGACGCTTTGCTTGAGCAGGGCCCTGGTACTTTGAATTAATGACTTTACTTCAAAGTCTCGTTTAACTTCTTTGTTACTTAGTTTTATGATCTTAAGTTATATTTCAACTAAATTCTTTTGAAAATTTAATTTTCTGTAAATGTTTCATTCCAAATATTCGTAACATTCCGATATATTCCTGTTTATTTAGATTTTTAGAGGCCCAGAGTTGAAAATTTGTAGGTAAAAAGCGTTGGTTCATTCGCAGCAAAAGTTTAAACTTTTTCTCGTTCAATACTGAGCGGAGTTTTGTTGGGAATGTACCAATATTTTTTTTTCGATTAGAAGAAAATAAAACACGCGACGAGGATTGAGAAAAACCGTCCAATTGTGGCGGCTTTTGCACCCTCCGGTGGCTTACGGCAAAAGTCGCAAATATCGCTGGTACCTTCATATGCAGTACTGCGGTGCGGAGGTCGGTGGGAGACAGCGCATTAAGCGCGGAGTGGGGCGGCCGGGGGCGCACTAATACAACACGTATATTTCATATTTTTGGATCGCTAATTTTAAGATGTTATATTTATATATGTACATGTAGTAATGGCGAGTACAATACCAGTATTTCGAGATGTATTGCGCCAAAAGTTTTGATGTATTAATTTTCCATAAAAGTTATTCTATCATTTCTGTTTTAATTTGGAACAAATAGTTCGTTTAGCTAGTGGTCATGCGTATATCTATATTTTTAGATAGCGTGCACGATTGCTTCAGGAGCGCTAACAAAATAGTTAAAATACGAAACGGGTGGAACTATGAAAAAATATAAATGAATTAAAAATATTTTTCACAGTAACGCAGAACCTCGAAAAGCAATAATATTTTTGTGGTGAAATAAACTCCCAATTTTAAGGAAAAAGTATTTTAACATCCACGCGATCGTCACAGTACAGTTAATATAGAAGCTTGTTAGTGCCGCCGATAGCTGTGCCGCTTTTATTGTTCTAAATAATTACAAAATACATACCTACGTATTTAAAGAAGCATTTTATTGAAATTTATGACAACATTATTTTTTTTGTTATATTTTAGAATGAAAATGTCAATTACATTATATATAAAAAAAATAAAAAAATAGTAACACATTTCATAGCTTTTTTTTTAACATTGATTTTAAATATGTGTGCTTATACAGATAAACGAAAGCAATAATAATGATAATTATAATGAAAGTAAAAGAGGCATACTTGCGGCCGGGCTTAGTAATTGACCACAGCTAAAGATAGTGCACTAGAGGTAGATATAGTTAGATAAATTACTATTATTATATGAAATAATAATAAATAAAAAAAAACTTGAAATCTATACATAGAATTTAAAACTAAAAGTTTAACTAATACCTACTTTTTATTATTATATTGTAAGAAGCTTGTTCACACATTTTAACTTCATATTTAGTAAGTATCCCTAAGACTAATATGATAGAAATTGTTACTAACTGGTATTGGAAGGAGATATTAGTGAGACTATGGTTGAATTTTTCTTTTTAATTAAGGGTGGGCCGTGAGTAATGGAGCTATATGAATTATTATGCCAAAGGCACGATTATTTCTATATTATTGTGATATAAATTGCAAAAGGCGTTGATTTTAGCATATATGTTTTATAAAATAATTAAACATTTATACGTTGCTTACGCAGTTTTTCTAGTACCTTCATTCGCGGTAGCTTAAACAAAATACGTGGTATAACTTTTTTTATTAATGTTAGTATTTTAAGTTCTCTTTAATACTAACATTTATATAAAAACGGCTCCATGTGTAGTATAAATAATTATTTTTTAGTCAAAATGAGCCTGCCTAAAGTATATTGCATATCACTTAGATACTTAATTATAAACTTGAACCTTCTTTAACACTCGCTATGATATTAGTTATTTTTAATTTTTTGATAAAATAGATCTTTAGAAAATTGATTGAATAATATTTTGTAGTTGCTAAATCTTTTTCAATAGGGTTGTAATGTTTTAAACCGAATTATTTATTTTAAGAGAACAAATAATTTATGTTACATAGTTATTTATTGTTCTTTTTATTGAAGTTTTAATGTCGTACAGCGTAGGCTGTTTGTTATTGCCATTGTATGTTTAGTAATTTTTGCCTAGTCACTTATATACATAAATTATATATTTTGTCTTAAATTAATTGACGGTACCATTACAATCCTAAGTTTTAATATCTAGCTACTAGTATTACTGCTTTATAAACAATTTTATATAGATTCGGTCGTTTGATAGCGAATTTTATGACGTTGTATAATTTTATGTATAAATTTATTTATATGCAATCTTAATTAAGCGTTATATGTAAGATTTCTTTAAATAATAGCGATTGTAAGAAATTGTTATATACTGCCAGTTTCAAGGTTTCTAAAACACCAATTGGAAGGATGTGTGATTGTTAATTGTCCAGTCAAAGAACTTGGAATCTATAGTTTTTTCCCGTTTTTATTTTTATCTAAAAGCTTACATGTAGTGAAATTCAGCTGAAAACGGGGTCATAAATATGTAAATATATATTTTATGACAGTAATATAAAGTACATAATATATATGTATACACATATTTATACCTTAAATATTTTTTTTCTGGTATTAATGATTGTTTCTTTACTAAAAGGATGTGTTCATAAATTTTAATGTTGTAACTACTGCGTAATACGTGACAATAAAAATATTATTGATTTTATTTCAACTTTAATTATATTTTACATAATAACCTTTTGCAGTAACTTTTCTTTATCACATGTAACTTTTGTGTGTGGATATATATTTTCTTCTGTACAACCTTGTAGAAAAAAACATGTAGTAGCTTATAACTGAAGGTCACCGTACGAAGACACCGTATTTTTGTAGTTCAAGCAGTAGCTTCATGTGAATACATCCTTAAATTATGGTATCAAATAATAATTATTATATATAATTATATAATTTTAATTATATATATTATATAATGATTGTAAATTATAAGAGGTAGGTTCAAGTCGGTAGTGTAACTCTGTAGAATTACATTTTCCGACTTCGTGATGGTTAACACTATACCTTAACCTTTCCACTACCGACTTTTTTTTGTCTTTTTTTTTAACTAAACAAACCTTATTGCAATTTATACTTTATTTGTTAAATTATTTAATATTTCATTTATTAAAAGAAAAATAAATCAAATAGGTTTCTTTGTGTTCTTAGAAGTTTGTTCGTTGTTTTGTATATTCTGAGCTATTGGACATGAGAGTGTATGATGACGAAATGTTGGTAAAGTGTACTTTGAACAAAAAAATAATCTTCCTTTGTAATTATTATAATCTATAAACACTACAAATTGTGATTCGAAGCAATTTAAAATATTACTGCTGATTATATATCGTGTTTTATTGTGTTATTATCCTTCCTTTAAACAGCTACCATGTCATTGTTATAATGTAAATAGAAAAAACGAGGTCAAGATAAAATGAGCAGAAATAAATGCATGCGATTTGACCGATGTAATAGCACACATTAGTAATATCTAGTTTGAAAAGAAGTAGCTGATATATGTGCGTCTGAAATAATCTGTGGGGACTACCATCATCATATACCGAGTAGTAAAGAGTTTAGGCAATGTCATCTGTTGAGCTGCGGTCAGTATGGAATGATCACCTTGTCTAGTCAGAAGATCCTATCTTTGTGTCGTATTTCGTCTAACGACATGACCCCCGATTCTCTAAAAATATCGTCTCCACCATCATCATTCAATATACATTTGCCATTAGCAAATTATTATCATATACTGTTGACAAGAGAAACAATTACTGATTAAAAGTCAGGACGCTTCTGACTTGAGGACGAAAAAGAGCTATGACTATAGAAGCTAACTACAACTAACTTAATAGTAGGATAGACTTGTATAATAGTGGGGACTATTATGGTAGTCCGCCCTACTATTACGAGTATATTATGAAAGTAATCACTGCCTTTCAAGATCCAATGGACAATACAAACAAAGAACTCGCTCTTATGTTTAGTTGTGAACGTAATACATAAAGCCATTAATTGTTTTAGGGTTAACTAGCTTTTATACTTTATATCCTATATACACAGTTAGTAATCTGTATCTGTGTGTCTGTCGGTAGCAACATAGCTTCTAAGTGAATGAAGTTTGTTTCGTTTGAAATCTGCTCAGTCAAGTGGCTGATCTTCAAACGAAGATAGTCAGCTCTCTTTGGATTGGTTTACCAGTTCATGTTTTCTTTTACACTTTTTCGAATAGAGCCGTCCATTACTAAAATACATTGACTATGTTATTGAAGTAACTTCGTAATCAGCATAATATTAACAATTGTCGATATCTTTAAATCTCGACGAAATTCACTAGGAGTGGGGACATCTGACTTCAGAACTTGCCCAAACTTATCTCCGTCCATAATTCATACGAGAAAAGGTTTATACAAGTCACAAACCTTAATTTATGAAAGTCAAAAGACTTGGAAAGGAAAGACTTGGACTTTTAAATGAGAATTTAGGATTGTAGTTTTATTAAAAGTTTTCCAAGTAATGTGATAATTCTATATGTAAACTTTATCAGTTTACATATAGAATTTATTTAACTGAGGTTTAGTACATCGATAGCAGTGTTTCACTAGTAGTGTTTTACCCCAACAGTTTGATGCGCCAATTGTTATCTACAGTTCCTAGCGGCTGCCTATATGACGAGCCTTTAGTTCTAGAATCCAGTATTAAATTTTATGAAATCATAAAAGCAATTAAGCTAAATAAATATCATAAGTGTAAAACCACGAACCAAAAACTGAATATCTATATTTAATAACATTTTGACTGTCTAAGGGTTATAATCAAATATTGTATATTTGTTTCAATAGAATCCATTCTTGATGTATGATTAAGAAATCGGTCATTCAGTATCCGTTTTTTGTTAAGTTTACCAATGTTTTTAATATATATTGCTGCTCGAGACAGAAATAAAAAAATGCAAATCTAAGATCATACAAATATGTCATTATACAGATTAATCAAAGTAAGATGAAACTTCTTTTACGTTTTGCTTTAATCGTATTTTAAACGACTTTTAACCAAAAGGAGAGGTCTTCAATTCGTGGACAAATTTAGAATATTTTTAATCAGTAGCTGAAGATCTGATGATGGATAGAATCTTAGAGAATTTCCATTTACTTTTCATATATGTTTTATCATTGTTAGAGTCATACTTAGGGATGAATGGGCCGGCGCGGCCAATGACGAGGTCGACGGGTCACTGACGGGTTGGCTGATGGTAAGTGACACCGCCGTCCATGGATACTTGCAACTCAAGAGTCACAAGTGCGCTGCCCGCCTTTGAAGGTGATGAGGGATTGGGGATGCAGGGAGCGGAAAGAAGAGAGGAGGGATGAGGAGACTGAAAAAAGGAGAAAGGAGATGAGGGGAGAGAAAAGGGGGGAGGGGAATTGGGCCTCCGGAAACCTCACTCAATTCGGGGAAATGCAACGCAAGCGTTACTTCACAACCGGTTTTCTGTGAGGCCGTGGTATTGCACCGGTCGAGCCGGCCAATTCATGCCTAAGCATGGCTCTACCACTGAAAAACAACGCTTACGTTACATTTTTCCGAAATTGGTGAGGTTTCCGGAGGCCGAACTACCCCCTCTCGTCTTTCCGACTTCCTTATTATCTTCTTTATTTTTCTTTCTCTCTCCCTCTCTTATCTCCTCTCCCCCATCCCTCATCACCCTCAAAGGGAGGCAGCGGATTTACGACTCTTGAGTCGCAGGTGTGACTTGGTATTTTTGAATTGTCAAGAGAGGAAGTCGATCAGACTAAGTCATTCATGAAGCTAGTTGCCTGTTTCAATACGTAGATCCTACGGAGAAGAACAAGCAAGAAACTCCAAGGACACTCTTTTGAAAATATTTTACATAACTTTTTTGTAACTGTTCATAAGTGTACAATAAAATAAGATATTTGACGACAATGCAATACACCATTCTAAGATAACGTTTATTACTATTGTATTAAGTAATAGCAGTCCGGAGATGACCAGTCGCGATCAACAGCACTCGGTCTCAAGCATCAAAGGGAGGCCAACGACCCGCACATACGCCACCATTGGCAGGACTTTTAGGCGAGCATTGCATACTCAGGTGCCAGGAGACACAAAAGATAAACCTAAATATTACACATACACAGTTCTCAGATGTACAACTCATTTTTTTTATAATTCATAAAATACTTACAATGTAAATTAGTCATGCCAATATCGTATAAATAGTATATATGTTAGTAATAATAATTGAAATGGATTTAAAACATATAGACACTCATATTACGAGTTACGTATTTTTTGGTGAAGTGGAACTAGTGATGAATATAACAGGGGTCCTCCTATACTACTCAATAATAACTTTATCACAGGTTGCGATTCAATTACTATCATAACATTATACTGCCCCTGATTTGGGTGACCTAACTTTTTGTAGAAGATCATGAACAGGGTAAAAAATTAGGAATATGTATATCTTCAGCTTATTACAATATTTTACGATTTATTAAAGTCGCTGATATTTTTATAAACATATAAAAGAAACCTTTTTATATATCAAAATTTTACAATTGAAAATAATTATATTACTGTCTGAATAAAACCAATATGCAATCCAGCCGCTCAACTAAACATATTGGTCGTATAATTCTCTTTATAGGGCACGTAAAATTTTAATGGCCGCATATTTTATTGGTACGGTACTCAGAGCTTTGATTAAAAACCTTTTGGGAACACCCAATCGTTAATACGTGATCATCCCTTGTGATTAAACGGTAAAATGTCCATTATTATAACTAGCCTCTTTAGAGAAATCATTTCAATTAAATGTATCTAATGTTAGTAAATATATAATTCGATATCTTTAAAAAGCGTGATATTAAATTATGTTCAGATTCTAGTGTTTTCTTTGACTTTTTACCTTTCTAGAACTTAGCATCTCCATACGATTTAAAACAATAATAATATTCAGAGTGAAAAGATGTATTAAAATTGTATGTGCTAAAATATTTCTAATTGCAATTTATTTATATACACAATGTATGTAATTTACAACTTATAAATTTTGTAGGTACACATTTTTAAAACTATCTAGATATCTATTCGATACATAGTTTGTGTATATAAATAAATAACAATTAGAAATAGATCAAATAGATCAATTAAGGTTAATTGTCAGATTCAACAAAGATGGAAGGAAAAAAAGATATTCATAGATTATAAAATATATTTTTAGTACTCACATAAAAGCAAGCTTATTAACTTTCTTAAAAATATTACAAGTTTGAGCTAACGAATACCTCTCCATGAGAAAAAAATTGCCGTTTTCAGCACTGTGCTACTTCGTAAGAATCAAAGTTGGTATTATGCTAACATCTAGTGAACATCATGGCCATACGTTTAGGGGGGCCTGGCTGCCTGGGGGTGACATATGAGGCCATCTGTCACCCTAGCAGAAGCAGGCTTGGGTGGCGGCGCGGACGCTGCGGAGCGTGCGCGCCCTTGGGGGAAGTTACGGGAACATTGGGGTTCCCACACTGGAGGGGGCCGTCTACAAACCGTAGGTGGCCCGAGGTACGTCGGGGTTCCAGGGTTTTCCTTTCTAGGGTGTACCTGGTTCCCCGGCATCTAGTACCCAAGATGGCGTGCGGTTTTAGTCGGTTCGAGTCCGACATGCCACCAGAAGGTGGTATCCGAGGGGATTTCCGCACGGAGAAAAAAAAAAAAAAAAAAAAAAAAAAGGTTGCCTGGCTCCCTTTTCAGTTTAGAGAGGCACGAGCGGAACACGTCGCACCACCGCCTAGGGCCCGCTTCTACTAAGGTAACGGACAGCTCCCCCGCTCGTTCCCTTAAAAGTATGATTATAAGCAATAACATTTTGCCATCCCTTAAATTATAGTTTAGTTTTTGGGAATACCTTGGCTATTATATACGAGATGTTACATATAGATACATCTTTAGGTAGTAGAGCCACGCTGACTTCAGCAGGAATGGGCCGGCTCGACCGGGGCAGTACTACCCGCTCACAGAAAACCAGCCTAAAGCGACATCATTCGTGCTGTCGTCTTTCGCTGGTGAGTGAGTGCGCCGGAGGCCCAATGATGCAGGGGTGACAGTTATCGTGGTATGTGTGTGAGCAGTGGAGTGCTCGTTGAATCATTGTGAGGTTGGCGTGGATCGAACCGTCGGCCAGGGAGACCCGTAGAAACGGTGGTGCCGCTGGCCGCCCGTGGCATAGAGAGGGGCCCAACCACGGCTAACCACCCTGGGAGGCTGCCCCGTCAGGTCGCGCATAATCCACGGAGTGGCTCGTCGTGCCGGTTGGTGACCGGACGGTGGGACCCGGCGTCCATTTCCGGGAGGGTACGGGGGCCCTTCCGTCCGGCGGTTCGGTCTCCGCCATGCCTCACCGTTACATGATGACACAGTATTTTCAGTCTCAGTTTACACAGTCACGATGACTGTCATGCCTTTTACGCCCCCTTTCCCAACTCTTATCATGGCAGTACAAAAAAAGAAAAATGGTCCAACAGCGGCATCCTCCTCTCCCACCAACCCGCTTTTTGAGGTGGAGTTCACTAACATACGTGGACTCCATGCAAACCTCAGCGCCGTACCAGCACCTTGAGACGGCTCGGCCGGCCATGCTTTTTCTTACGGAGACACAAATACGCCGCCCTGCCGACACGGCATATCTCTACTATCCCGGATACGTTCTAGAGGAGTGCTTCCTCGCGAGGGCTGGGGTATGTCTTTTCGTCAGGGCGGATGTTTGTTGTCGCCGTCTGCACTGCCTAGAAGACGCATCCTTCTCCATCCTTTGGCTACACGTGAATTTTGGCTCTATGAGCCGGATCTACGTTTGCCTTTATCGGTCCCATTCCGGAGACTCCGAGACAACTCGACTCTTTGACTACATGAGTCACGCAACGGACAAAGCGCAGGAGCAGTTCCCGACCGCCGAACTGGTGTTTTTGGGAGACTTTAATGCCCACCATGACTTCTGGCTGGGATCTTCCAGAACGGACCACGCTGGTCGAACTGCCCACGCATTCGCTCTCACGCATGACCTTACCCAACTGGTACTCCAGCCCACCAGGATACCAGACATATCGGGTCAAGCGCCCTCTTTGCTAGACCTTCTGCTGACGAGTCACCCAGCGCAGTACAGTGTAACGGTTCACGCCCCTCTGGGATCCTCCGACCACTGCCTGGTGTCCACCTCGGTGCCTCTTGTTGCCCCACCACGGTCTGTGGTAACAAGGCGATGGTTATGGCACTACTCGTCAGCAGACTGGGATGGAATGCGGGATTATTTTGCATCCATCCCGTGGGCTCAACGCTGCTTTAAAGACAGGGATCTGTCGCAAAGTGCGTCTGCCGTGGCTGACGAAATCACTGTCGGTATGGAGTACTATATCCCCTACAGTGAAGTCGCCAGCACAAAGACCCGTCCCTGGTTCAATCGGGAGTGCACCCGTGCTGTCGCTCAAAAGCAGTCAGCCTACCGCGCATGGATCAGGGCCCGCGCTCATTGGGACCCAGACATTGATCGCCTAAAAGCAGCGTTTAACAAAGCCACTAAGGAATGCAAGAGGGCTTACATCAGAGCTGATGCCCAGCGCATTGCACGGTTTGGTCAAGAACTCGTCGCATACCCTACGGGTAGCTGTAAGTTTTGGCGATTGGCCAAAGCCGTGCAGTCCAACTACTGCCAGCCTTCGCTGCCACCGCTGAAGTACCGCAAGAGAAAGTGAAACTACTTGCTGACCTCTTTGCGGCTAACTCCCGAATCGACGACCGTGGCGCTCACCCGCCCATCATTGCATCTTGCGACTCCGCAATGCGGGATATTCGCATCCGGCAGAGGGATGTCCGTGCGGAGCTTCGGTCACTCGATGTTCGGAAAGCCAGTGGACCCGACGGTATTCCGGCGGTGGTTCTTAAAAACTGTGCACCAGAGTTGTCTCCTGTACTGACGCGCTTGTATCGCCTGTCCTATTCCTCGGGAATTGTTCCGGAGGCCTGGAGAGAGGCGAACGTCCAACCCATTCCCAAAAAAGGCAACCGCTCCGATCCAGCTAATTACCGTCCTATAGCCGTCACCTCCATACTCTGTAAGGTGCTCGAGCGGATAATCAACACCCAATTAATCCGCCACCTAGAGGATCACTCCTTGTTAAATGATCGGCAATATGGTTTTAGGCCGAACCGATCCACGGGTGATCTTCTAGCGTACGTCACACACCTTTGGGGTGAGGCTATGGATAGGCATGGGGAGTCCTTGGCCATCAGCCTCGACATTGCCAAGGCCTTCGATAGGGTCTGGCATCGCTCGCTTCTCCCCAAACTTCCTGCATTTGGTCTGCCATCTCAGCTATGCAACTGGGTTGCTGCCTTCCTCCACAAGCGCCGCATTAGGGTTCTCTGTGACGGCGCGGCCTTTGACTTCCAGGAGGTTAGCGCTGGTGTACCTCAGGGCCACCCGCCGGTGCCTCCATCGAGGTCAACTCGGTCCTCGTCCCGGTTCGGGCCCAAATGAGGTATCTGGGCCTGATACTCGACGGTAGGTGGCTCTTCGACGAGCACTTCCGACAGCTTGGTCCGAAGCTGGTCGACGCTGCCTCTGCCCTTGGGCGACTTTTGCCCAACTTGGGTGGAGCCAGCGTCGCAACGCGACACCTCTACACGGGGGTGGTCCGGTCGATGGCGCTGTATGGGGCACCGGTGTGGGTGGCGGCTCTGACAGCCCAGAATAAGGCGCGCCTCTGGCGGCCTCAAAGGGTATTGGCGGTCAGAGCCATACGCGGATACCGCACGGTGTCCACCGAGGCGGCGTGCGCTTTGGCTGGAACACCCCCGTGGGATTTGGAGGCGGAGGTGCTCGCCGAAGTTTATCGACGGGTGGCTGAATATCGGGCTGAGTATGGCTTTCGCCCTCCGCCCGAAGAGGTACGCGAGTGGCGTGAAGCCGCCCGTCGAGCCACGATGGCTAGTTGGTCGTTCCGGCTGGAGACTCCGCGCGCTGGCTTTGCCGCCGTGGAGGCTCTCCAGCCGGTCATCCTCGAGTGGGCAGGGCGGCAGCACGGGACCCTTTCCTTCCGGCTGACGCAGGTGCTTTCCGGGCATGGTTGCTTCGGGAAGTACCTGCACTCGGTCGCCAGGAGGGAACTGAGTCCCGCCTGCCACCACTGCGACTGCAGTGAAGACTCGGCCCAGCACACGCTGGCGATCTGCCCCGCTTGGGAGTCGCAGCGCCGGGCCCTCACTGCAGTCATCGGAGGAGATCTCTCGCTACCGGCCGTCATACGCTCCATGGCCGGTAGCGATAGCAGTTTTACCGCGGTCGCAACCTTCTGTGAAGATGTCATCTCGCAGAAGGAGGCGGCGGAGAAGGCCCGGGAGGACGATATCCACTCGGACCCAATCCGCCGCCGGCGAACTGGGCGGCGTAGGCGCGCCTATCAGCGCCTCATGCCGCCCTGAGTGTGGCCGCGGATGGTCGGGACGGGTTTTCCCCTCCATCCGCTCTAGTGGCCACCCGCGAGGGGGTGACGTATGCGTGTGCCGTACGTCACCTAATTAGAGAGTTAACAGCAGACGGTGCCCGCTTCAGTGCGGGCAAGCGCTGGGAGGGGTCCGGATGTCTTAATATCAGCAGTTCCCGGATCCCTTCCGTCTCAGGCGCAGAGTGGCACACCGTGTGGTTTTAGTCGGTTCGATTCCGACACACCGCCCCGCCGCAAACCCCGGCGGGGTGACGGTCCGAGGGGATTTCCACACGTAAAAAAAAAAAAAAAAAATGGTGTACCTCAGGGCTCCGTCCTATCGCCCACGCTGTTCCTTCTGCATATCAATGATATGTTGGCTCTTGGCCACATACATTGTTATGCAGACGACAGCACAGTACACGGGTGATACTTTGGACATCCTGCTGCCAAGCTAGCAGACGTTGAGGGAAAACGACAGGAGCTTGTTGCTGAGCTCGACCGGGTCCTGAGCCGCATCTCTCAATGGGGTTGTGAGGGTTGTGAGTGAAAACACAGGCGTACGCGTTTTCAAACAAAAAGTCTCCATTCCTTCCCCTTCCTACTCTTCAGAACACTCAACTGACACTACAGGATAGGCTTAGTATACTGGGTATGGACATCTGTCGGGATCTCAATCCGCGTGATTACATCGAGAGCGTCACTAAGGCGGCCTCGCGGAAGCTCGGTGTATTGAACAAGGTGAGACGGTTCTTCTCGCCCGAGCATCTGTGTCTTTTATATAAGACCCAGGTTCGCTCCTGCGTGGAGTACTGCTCTCATCTTTGGGATAGCTATGCGCAGTATCTGCTTGACGCTCTCGATCGGTTGCAGCGACGCGCAGTCCGTATTATAGACTGTCCTGAGGTCACCCAGTCTCTTGAGCCCCTGCAGTTGCGAAGAGATGTCGCCTCTATGGCAGTTCTCTATCGCCTACATCACGGGGAGTGTTCTGACAAGCTCTTCCAATTGGTCCCACCTTCTCCCTTCCTCTACAGGACTACACGTGCTGGCCTGAGGAGTCACCGTTTGCGAGTCGAAGATATGCGATCCCGAACGAAACGGTTTGGCTCTTCTTTCCTGTGCCGATCAGTGAAAGCCTGGAATTCCCTACCAGCGCACGTGTTTCCTTCCCAATTTGATCCCGGGTCTTTTAAGCGGGGCGTGAAAAAGCATCTCACCAGGCCGCCATAGTGTGGGTCACCATGCTGCATTGACTAGACATGCAATGAGGATGGTGACCACCACTCTTGGACTCCATTTATGGCTTACCATCAGGCAAAGTGGAGTCATTATGGGAGGCTTACGAATAAAAAAAAAAAAAAATAGATTATATTATATTTAGGATTGTATAGTAGAATATTAAGATGTATAGCGTTAATTATAATTATCAGAAAAGCTCGTTAATTAAAATATAGATATCCATTTTGAAAGTCACAAATGGAGCTGGAAAATCTTAATGAACCGAATTTACAGTAAAAGGTTTAAGTGTCGGATTTGTTATTAAGTACACAAACAAAGTGAAGTCACACGTAACTCGAGAAATACGCTTAGACATCTGTGTTAATATAATACTATATAGAAGTGCATATGTGGGAGATACAAATAAATCTCGGTTCGATTTAAATAACTATATGTGACCCGTGATATAACCTACCAGCCATTTTATAACAAGCCAAGCGTGAAATTATACACGTCAAGCAAAGCGCCACCTAGTATTGTCATCTTGGCATTTTGATTATGTTGCTCTCAATTTGGTGAGCGGACGATGCGTTTTCTAATCCGTGGACACGAGTCCTTTTTTTATGTTTCACGGGGAAAACAAGAAAAGAGAAAACGGGTCCCGTAATTGTAAATGACCCCCGCTGCCCATGTACTGCTACAACCCAAGAGGCGCAAGTTTGTAGCTGGCCTTTGAAGTGGGACGACGCTATTTTTTTGAAAGTCATATGGAAACGGAAATACCGTAGGCGACAATTTGTTCCAGAGCTTGGTTGGCAAAAAGCTTCTAGACAAGAGCACAGTGGAAAAAGGATTAGTCACGTTGAAGGGTGACGGAGACCTGTGGTTGGTATTAGTACTTTAAAAAAAAATCATAACGGCTTAAATGGTTGTAAAGAAGAAAATGCTAAAATATTCGGTGCTGTGAACGTAAATGGTAGGATCTTAAATGTAAATGTCGTCAGTTTTAGTCCATTTATGTTAGCATATAAATTAGAGTAATTAGTTGAAAACGTTTAACATTTCATGATTTATGCGAAGATAGAAATTAATGTACAGTGAACAACAGAAATAAAATGTTACGTATATGAGAGAAGATAAACCAATTTGGGTTAAAATATAATATTGATAGAGAGATGAGTGAAAGGGATGCAAATATATCCATACTCCAAATAAGTATACACAATGGGTTGTTCTGTAACACATAGGAACTCGGCAGTCTTATTGACTTCAATAAGACTGCCGAGTTGCTTATACTTATCCGTATGTTTATTAGACGGATTAAAAATCAGTTTAAAACTGGTATTAAACTTTCATACTAGATTAAACCGGAATTAAACCGACTAAAACCACACTGTATTACGTATTACCACTTCTGTCCTCGACCGTACAGTGTACAAATTGTTCTAATAAATATGTAGGGCTGTACACTCATGTACTATAAACCCTTGGCGCACAATTAGTGATATTAATGGCTCGGTTACACTGTCTATTATAGGTATCGATCTAAAAGGAAATGTTATTGCTTAAGAGATGCCATTAATTTTGGGAAAGTTCAATGTTACGGAATACGGAATATAGTCATTCATTGTTTTTTTTTTATTGTTTTGTTTATAAAAGGCTAGAATAGGGTTAAAAAAATCATTCGTTCATGTTTTTTTGAACCCTATTCTAGTTTTTCAGGGCTTGTTAAGACATGAAAGGAACGCCGAAAAAAAATTCATTTGAATTAAATATAATATATTAATTAATATGTAATTTTATTGTATATGTTAAGTTGACAAAGTATTGGTTATATAAAAGTGAAAACTCTACAAAACATCCTTTAAAAAAATAAGAAACTACTATTTAGTAATTTGAACTCTTTTTACATTGAAATTAATTATATATCTTAAAATGCTAAACATATCAAATATTAAACCAATTTAAAATTGACTAGACAGTCTTTCAGTTTCAGAATTTACATAATTTAGTGACGTATGGGACGACTGAGAGGACTCAGTGGCAATGTTGCCTTGGCTTTTGAACCACAACATCAGGCACTTCCTTAGTGTAAATAACGGGTAGTTCACTATAATAATGGTAGCTTCCTGGGCCATAAACGTATTGGGAAAAACTTGGCTGCTGCGGAACAAGAGGTGACTGCTTGAAGTACTTTTCGTGAGCATCCAGCCAACGAACCACCTAGAAAAAAAAAATTTTTTTTTAGATTTGTGCCAAGTCTGCCCTGTTTGTTTACGTCTATGATTCACAAGTTATTAAAAAAATATACAACCGTGTAAGAATCACAAAGTATGTATAAATAAATAATCAATCACGAGTGTGGTTAAAATAAATGATAAATTCAATTTTTTTTTAAGTTAGGATAAGCCGTGTGGCTGTTAAGCTGGTTAAGTCGAATAAGGGCACTCCCGTAAGCATCGTAAAGGGATTGGACTATTATACTAATATAATTTTAATATTTTATGATAGATATCATACAATTTATAATCTATAGATACAGAATACTGTGTGACTGTTCATACAGAGGCCGGACGCGGGCAGTAGGCTGGCCCTAGTCATAGTCAGTGTGGGACTTGGCTATAGTTGAATTATAAAAGCTTTTACACGTATTTTTATTGTTAATAAAATAAAATAAAATAAAATAAAAAGAACTTACATAGTCACAACGACATGAAGGTGCACTTGCTTGAGCTTGAGGTTCCATATTTAAAAAAAATAATAGAATTATCTAAGATGTTTCACTGCCTGAAAGTAGTTCAACAATGATACAAGATATTTGCTTGTTCCCACTTATAAACTAACTGGAAACTACTTTACAAATAACTCTAATTAACTAAAGGCTTTTTTAATTGAATGAAATATAAACGATTAATGGTAAGTAACTTATAACCATTTTCATAGGATAATTAGGAAACGATAAGTAGAGTGGCTTAGTTAGAATTCATTTGGGAGGATTAAGACGTTGTGAGTTAAAGTAATTATATAATCGTTTTTGAATTAACGCTGCTTTTAAATCTTTAAACGTATTTGTATCATTTTGTTAAGTTGATAATATTCAGACTTTAAATTATTAGATTTTAAAACTATTTTCAAATCTCTAAACCAGAATAAAAAATAAAAAATATATACAGCCTTATAGAAACAACTTTATGTCATTGGAACACTAGATTGGCTGTCTCTCGAAATACAAGCTCTTGCTTAGTTTATTAGTTTTGATCACTTTTGTATTTTTGTGTGTAAATCGTAAATGATAACATGTTAGTTTTATGGACTTACTTGATTGATTGAAAAACTGCAAAACAAAAATACGTAAAATTTAAAACTTTCAACACATTCCACCGGTATTTATGAAAAAAACGGAGGTTTGCGACTAAAAACAGGGTTAATATGGTCAAAACTTTGACATGAGTTTTTTTTTTATTTTTTTAACAACTGCAAGCTAGAGATTTATGTTTTTAGTTGTTAAAATAATTGTTAAGTTTTCTTGGATATTTGTTTTTTGTTTTATTCATTTTTTAAGAATATTAACATCTGTAGTCGTTATTACTTTCTTAAGTAATTTTATGACTTCTGTTACAAGTAACAGTGTTAGCTAGATTGACGATTATAGTTTCATGTAAATATATGTTTAATTCATTCAATATTCTTTACCGCTGTCATTTACAAGATTTCGCAAGAAGGAAGGTTATAATTTTCGAGTAAATGCATGTATAAGAATATGATGTTTTCATGTCACGTCCCACAGTTTAGACAGCCTGATGAATTTCGACTAGTGAGGGATCATTAGAATCATCGTCGCTGTCATCTTAATAATGTAAGTGGTACGGGGTATAAAATTGATACATATTGAACTAAACAAAGGTAGAAGTCAACGGGTAAAGCAAAACGGTTTTATATTTTCTTCTTAAGTTAAACTTACAAATACAACTAATAAAAAACATAGCTCTTCTGAAACAGCTTTTATTTTTTTTAATAAAGACAGCTCCTACATCAAGATTTATTCCTGTGTCACGAGGGACTTTACAAACACTCAAACATTGGACACAAAGAACACCTAGTCTCAAAAAAACAATTTGAGGATTACAAAAAGTGTTGCCCCGTGTGGGGATCGAACCCACAATACTAGGCGCGGCAGCGTGGTGGTATGGTGACCACTTAACCCGCTACGCCATCTGTGCAGTCAAAATCATAATATTTAAAAACACGTTTCATAGTCTTATCCACATCAATTCGATTTTCATTTTCTTTATTAACAAACATCTCCATTTAAGCCAACAATACATTGTGTCATGTAATATTACGCTAACCCATTGTTTGTTTTTAAAGCCCTTCGTCCGTTTAAATGCCGAATAATCTCGCACCATTCAACCGAACATTGTTATTTTTTTTTTATCAGGATCTAGTAAATTATGGGATAAAAGGCATTCTTCCAAATATCAAAGCTATCCAGATCACCGGAATCTAAAAATCTAAAATCATGTCAAAATGTCCAGAAGAAAAGTAGCCTTTGCGTTCCCATGTGTTGACTTTGGGATTGGCTCAAGCCATGAGTTTAAGAAGTTTAAACTCAATTATAGAATCATTTTTAATTAAAATTTTAACACACTAGATATTATAGATTATTCTATAAATTATAATCATTAAGTAATTTCTTTTTTAGTTAATTCGTCAAGACATGACGCCGACATCTAGTCTTTAGCCCATGTCATACAAAAGCGTTGTTTCTTTTATATTCGGCTTTCTACGCTATGTTAGCACACAATTTTTTTCAGATTTAACACTACAGTACAAATGATAATCTATACAAAAATATGTGAAGAGTATTTACTGTACACATTCTAAGTAAATTTCCTAGAACTAGATCCTGAAATTTTAAATACTTAGTTTGTATGTGTAGCTTAAAGCTAAAATGATTTAAAAAGAATATATATGTATTCATATATGGACATAAATATATTTATTTACTAACGGTTTCGGTAACCTCGTTAGCGTTAATGTCGACAAATGAGAATATGTCGAAAAAAAGCCGATCTTCTCGGCTCTTTGCGTCCAACTCGACCCTGGACGATGGGGGAAACGCACCGCCGACTATACCGCAGTGCGAGAGCCGCATTTCGGAAGTCCGGTTTACACAAAGAGCAGTGCGTAAAGTGCTTCTTTCCCTCGACGTTCTTAAGTCGAATCTCTCCTATCGTGCTGAAGACCGTTGGCACCGACCGTTGGCACCGATCTTAACGCGCCTTTATCGGCTTTCCTACTCACTTGGCGTAGTCCTAACCTCATGGAAGACAGCTCTAGTGCACCAAATCCCTAAAAAGACGTCGGGATCGTTCAGCTGGTGATCTTCTCGTTTACTTGACTCACCGGAGGGCACAGGCGATCGAGACCAAGGGATAAGCGTTGGCCGTTAGTTAGGACGTGGCGAAGGCCTACGATCGGGTCTGGCACAAAGCGCTCCTTGCGAAGCTTCCTTCCTATGGGCTTCCCGAGAAACTGTGCAATTGGCTCACCAGTTTTCTTACAGACAGAAGCATCTAGGTCGTTGTTGACGGTACATGCTCCGACTCCAAGTCTGTTAATTCTGGTGTCCCACAAGGCTGTGTGCTATCACCCACGCTGTTTCCTCTGCATGTCAATGACATGCTGCAGATTAGCAACATCTATTGCTATGCAGACGATAGCACGAGTGTTGCCCTTTACACCGGCCGCGCTAACGTTTCTCGGGTAAACGTCATCGAAAGCCGATCCAAACTTGAGTCTGAAATCGAAACTTCTTTATCAATAGTTTCTGATTGGGGCCGACTTAACCTAGTCCAGTTTAACCCCACGAAGACACAGGTTTGAGCGCTAAAAAAAAAAATACCATTGGTCGTAATCGCCGCCAGTATCGTAATGGTTGGCGTAGATATATCAGACTGGGGTGCTGGCTAGAAAACCTCCACGTGGTGCATCCTGGGCAACGTCGGCGACGACGCCGCCACCTCTGTTTTTGAGGAGGGCGTCGTCGCCAACGGCTAATCTTCTGGCTAGAAGAGGTGCCACCTTTCTTCGGCCACTCGGTCGAGGCCTGGCCCAACAGAGCGGGCTTGTATGCCGATCACTCTGTTGGCTCTTCGCTCCTCGGAGCTGTGAGGAAGGAAACCTCAATAAAAAATCACCAAAGTGGGACTCTTTCACGGGTCGGTGTTTCTCCATTGTCTACAGTGGAGAAAGAGGACGGGCTCGGCGTGCACTTGCACTGCCACCGAGCTGGCATTTGGAGATTTGTCTCGATGCCACCGTCGGCATATCGTAATTCCGAAAGGAGCGTCGTGGTTAAGTCTCGCGGCTCTGATCGGGGGCGAGGGTCTTGGCTTAATCGCCCGGACCGCGAGGAAGAATACCTCTATAAAAAATTACCCCGAATCCTGTGTTCTGGTGCGTGACCATGGGATGCATGGCTGATGGGTGGTTCAGTCGCAAGCGCACTCCCAGCCGGGGTAACTGCGGACCTCTCGGTTGGGCATAAATTTTCGCTTGCCCGGGTATTGGGGGATCTCTGCCCGGGTTGACCTTTATTTCTCCCCCACTCGTGGGTCAATTATGCATTTATCAAATATAGTCAAAAAAACCAACAAAATAGAGGAAAAAAAGACGGAGAAAGAAGTCAGAACGGGAGGGAATATGAGGTTAGCGGCAGAAACCTCATCGACTGTGGAAGAAGTCGCTCGATTGCAGACTCGATCGAAGGAGCTCCCAGAGGTCAGTCTGGCTCCTGGGAGCAGAAGAATGTCAGAAAGAGTGCGTTCCAGAGCTGCTAGTGCGACAGCTGACTCAGCCGAAGAAATGGAGCTCGAGTACCACGACACGCGCAAGCGAGGACGCTCCAGAGACGGGGATGGTGACATGTCTCAAGACATGTTGCCACCGAAAGTGGCTAGTAAACGCGGGAGGTCGCGCACGCCAATCTCGGCAAAATCTGGTTCCGCCTTCTCCAGAGTCGGAGTTTACTCCAGCACTAGAGCGGAGGGTGAAACTGTAGCGGAGGAAGAGATTGCGGATCTCCTGCTGAAGATCCAGGGTCCGGTCGAAGAGGGTTCTGTCCCTCGGACACCGACAACCATGCAGGAGAGAGCGAATGCGGCGGTGGCCATCATCCACAAAGTGGCCACCAAGTCCACAAACCTTAAGGGCTGTTTTGTGAAGGCCCTTAAGGACTCTTCCTCCGCTGTCTCGGGGGTAGTGGACACCCTTATTGGAGACGTGGCGCGCCTCCAGGCGGCGAATGGCCACCTGACGAAGCAGGTGGCTGAGCTCAGCGCCCAGTTTGCCCAATTCAGGGCCCAGGCAGGCCGTCCTGGGCAACAAAGCCCGGTTATGCAACATATTGCTCCCCCCTCGTCAGCCCCTGAAATACCCGAGGAGACGGATTCCCACCTGCGTCGTGTCATTGACGCAGTGTGGAAAATGATGGACGGACGCCTTGCGGGCTTGGAGGCAAGGCTGCCTCCGGCGCCCATCGTCCGGCCACCACTCGCCTCGGATAAGCCAAAGGCCTCAGCTTCAGCCCTAACATCGCTCCCCGTTTCGGGTGGTCGGGTCTCTTATGCGGCAGCGGCGTCGATGACAGGCCCTGCGGCGCCTAGAACCAAGCGAAAAGCTAAGACCGCAACGGGGGCAACGATGGAGTTCCCTCCGCTTCACTCTCCGGCAGGTTCAGGTACGAGCATATCTGACGCTCCCTCTGGTGCTGGTCCTTCCGCAACAGCTCCCACCACTGCTGTCTCTTCCAACAATGGGTGGCAGAAAGTGGAAGGAAGTAAAAAGAGGTCAAGGAAGCGGAACAAGAAGACGGTCAAGAGTGCGGATTCTCCACCACAGGCATCGGTGGTGGCAGCAACGGCTTCCAAGAAAGCACGGAAACTGCACGCACCTAAAACAGCGGCAGTAGTAGTAACCGTGTCACCGGAGGCGGAGAAAGGTGGGCTATCCTACGCTGCCGTTTTTAAGAAGGCCCGGGATAGCCTAGGCACCGAATTTGGGGCCTCCGGTGTGAGGTTGCGCCTAGCCCAGACGGGGGCTCGAGTTCTCGAGTTCCCCGGTTCTGAAGGTGCCAAGATGGCGGACGTCGTTGCACAGAAATTGCGGGGAGTATTTGCAGCGTCGGATGGTGTCAAGGTCGCCAGGCCCACCAAGTGCGCTGAGTTGCGTATTTCGGGCTTGGACGACTCTGCGACAGAGGAGGATGTCCGTGTTGCCCTCCGTGAAAAGACAGGATGCCACACGGACACCGTAAGGGTTGGCACCATCCGCCCCGGTAAAGGTGGTCTTGGCGCGGTGTGGGCCAGTTGTCCCGTAGAGTCAGCGAAAATTTTGGGCGACGCCGGCAAGGTCCTCATCGGTTTCGTAAACGCCAGAGTCACAGTCCTGGCGGCGAGACCGATGAGGTGTTTCAAATGCCTGGGATCGGGACATACCCGCGTCAAGTGTAGTAGTTGCTTTGACTGCAGCGGTCTCTGCTTCCGCTGTGGTCGACCGGGGCACAAAGCGGCGGAATGTTCCGCCGCCCCTCACTGCCCAGCGTGTGCCGCGGGTAATTTACCCGCCAATCACCAGATGGGACAGGGGGGCTGCAAGCCTCCCCGCACTTCTCCGCAAACATCGGTGGCTAGCCATTCGGCCCAGGCTGCCTCCGATGCCAATCGAGCGTCATCACCGTCGCCCATGGAGGAGGCTGTAGAGACGATCCAATAATGGACCACGTCTCCAGTCTCCTTGTCCAGACAAACCTGAACCACTGTGCCGGTGCGCAGGACCTCTTCCTGCAAATCATGGCAGAGTGGTCTATTGGTGTGGCCGTAGCCGCGGAGCCCTATTACGTTCCTCCCCGTCCAAACTGGCTGGGTGACCGGGACGGCTCCGTGGCAGTCGTCAGCTCTACGGCGGCTCATTCCCCGCCCTTGTCGCTGAGAGACAAGGGTACTGGATACGTTGCCGCTGAGTGGGGGGGGATTACCATTTATGGTGTTTACTTCTCCCCCAACCGGAGTCTGAGTGATTTCGAGGCTTTCCTCAATAACCTGGAGACCTCGATACGGCGACTAGCGTCTGGGCACGTTTTAGTGCTGGGGGACTTCAACGCCAAGTCCGTTGCGTGGGGTTCCCCCAGGACGGACGCACGGGGCGATGCTGTAGAGGAGTGGGCAACATCAGTGGGCCTCTGTCTCCTAAACAGAGGTTCCACCAACACTTGTGTGCGACAGCAGGGGGGGTCGATAGTGGACCTTTCGTTCGCTACCCCTGCTCTCGCCGCACGAGTAAGGAACTGGCATGTCCTGGAAGAGGTTGAGACGCTCTCGGATCATCTCTACATCCGATTTGAGCTCTCCCGGACCCAGGACCCCAGAAGGGGTCACATGGCACGGCTTTCATCCCGCTTTCCGCGGTGGGCTGTATCGAAATTAGATAGGGATCTACTAGAGGAGGCAGCCATTATCTGCTCCTGGCTATCTCCGCAACCTCCGACCGAGGAGGCAGACATAGGGGCAGGCCGCTTTCGTGATGCGATCACGCACATCTGCGATGCGGCCATGCCCCGCGTTCAAGGTCGTCGGCCTCCAAGGAAGGAGGTCTACTGGTGGTCCCAGGAGTTGGCGGACCTCCGCGTGGCCTGCATTCGTGCCCGGAGGTCCTACACCCGCAGTCGGCGACGTCACCGCGAGGAGGGGGAAGAGGACCAGCTTCATGAAGAATATCGAGAAGCACGGAAAACTCTGAAGCTGGCCATTAGCCGTGCCAAGGAATCGAAGAGAAAGGAGATGCTGGAGGGTCTTGATCGTGACCCCTGGGGTCGCCCTTATCGTGTGGTGCAACAAAAGCTCCGCGTGTTGGGCCCCCCCCTTACTGAGACTCTCCAGCCCAGCTTCCTGCAGGAAGTGGTTGAGGGCCTTTTCCCGCAACGGATGGAGCACATACCCCCGTCGATGGCCCTTTTGGCCGGTGACGACGGGGAGTTAGGGGAGGGGGATGCTCCACCCATCACGGAGGCGGAGATAGGGGCGGCTGTTCTACGGATTCGCTCCAAAAACACCGCCCCTGGGCCAGACGGGATACCTGCCCGAGTTCTGGCTCTGGCCCTTGACCACATGACGGACCGCCTCAGGGAGGTGTTCGACGCTAGCGTGTCGTCCGGACGCTTTCCTGATTGCTGGAAAAGCGGGAAGCTGGTGCTTTTAAGGAAGCCGGGACGGGCTACCGACTTGGTTGCGGCCTACAGACCCATCGTGCTGCTGGACGAGGCGGGTAAACTGTTTGAGAGGGTACTCTCTGCCCGCATCGTCCGGCATCTGGACGAGGTCGGCCCTGATTTGTCGGATGCCCAATTCGGTTTCCGAGCTGGTCGTTCGACGATCGGTGCGGTGTTGCGTCTGAGGGCCGTGACCGAAGAGGTGGTGAGCTGTGGCGGCGTGCTGTTGGCGGTGTCGTTGGACATCGCCAACGCATTCAATAGTCTGCCATTCAGTTGCATCAGGGAAGCACTCCGCTATCACGGGGTGCCACTGTATCTGAGGCGGCTAGTGGCAGACTATTTAGAGGAGCGTACCGTCATGTACGAGGACCGAGAAGGACATCTAGGTCGTCGGCCCATGTCGTGCGGTGTTCCGCAGGGATCTGTCCTTGGACCGCTCCTGTGGAACACGACTGGGCCCTTCGAGGTGACTTCCCCCCAGGGCTGGGCATAATCTGTTACGCAGATGACACTTTAGTCACGGCCCAGGGGGCGAACTTTCAGGAGGCGGTGCGTTTGGCCACCAGAGGAGCCTCACTGGTGGTCAGGCGCATCGAGGCGCTGGGCTTGCGGGTGGCCCTGGACAAGACGGAGGCCCTTTTATTCCATGGGCCCCGTCGTGGTCCACCCCCTGGCGCTTCCATCATGGTCAACTCGGTTCTCGTACCGGTTCGGGCCCACATAAGATATCTGGGCTTGATCCTAGACGGCAGGTGGCTCTTCGACGAGCACTTTCGGCAGCTTGCTCCAAAGTTGGTGGGCGCTGCGTCCGCCCTTGGGCGGCTTTTGCCCAACTTGGGAGGGCCCAGCGTCGCAACAAGGCGGCTGTACACGGGGGTTGTCCGGTCAATGGCACTATACGGTGCACCGGTGTGGGCGGAGGCTCTGACCGCCCAGAATAGGGCACGCCTCTGGCGTCCTCAGAGAGTTATGGCGGTTAGAGCCATACGCGGTTACCGCACCGTATCGACGGAAGCGGCATGCGCGTTGGCCGGAACACCCCCGTGGGATTTAGAGGCGGAAGTGCTCGCCGAAGTTTATCGGCGAACGGCTGACTTCCGGGCGGTTTGCGGCAGACGGCCCCCGCCCGAAGAGGTACGCGAGTGGCGTGAAGCCGCACGCCGAGCCACAATGGCTCGTTGGTCGTCCCGGCTGGAGGCTCCACGCGCTGGCTTTGCCGCCGTGGAGGCGCTCCAGCCGGTCATTGTTGAATGGACAGGGCGGCAGCACGGGGCTCTTTCCTTCCGACTGACGCAGGTTCTTTCCGGGCACGGCTGCTTCGGGAAGTACCTGCACTCGGTCGCTAGGAGGGAAATGAGCCCCGCCTGTCACCACTGTGACTGTGGTGAGGACTCAGCTCAGCACACGCTTGCGGTTTGCCCCTCTTGGGCGTCGCAGCGTCGGGCCCTCACTACAGTCATCGGAGAGGATCTGTCGCTACTGGCTGTTATACGCTCCATGGCCAGTAGCGACAGGAAGTTTAACGCGGTTGCAAACTTCTGCGAGGACGTTATCTCGCAGAAGGAGGCGGCGGAGCGGGCCCGGGAGGACGATCTCCATTCGGACCTAATCCGCCGCCGGCGAACCGGGCGGCGGAGGCGCGCCTACCAGCGCCTCATGCCGCCCTGAGTGTGGCCGCGGGTGGTCGGGACGGGTTTTCCCCTCCACCCGCTGTAGTGGCCAGCCGCGAGGGGGTGACGTCCGCGTGTGTCTGGACGCCGCCTTATTGATAGGTTACCCGTAGGTGGTGCCCGCATAGTACGGGCAGGCGCTAGGAGGGGTCCGGATGTCTTAATAAAGCTGTTCCCGGATTCCTCCTATTTTAAGCGCAGTATGGCACACCGTGTGGTTTTAGTCGGTTCGATTCCGACACACTGTTCCACCGAAAACCCCGGTGGGATGACGGCCCGAGGGGGTTTCCACACGAAAAAAAAAAAAAAAAAAAAAAAAAAGATATATCAGACTGCTTCGCTCAGAGAGTAAGGCCACATTAGCCTCGAAAAAGCTTGGTGTGCTAAACAGGTTGAGACAGTATTTTACTCTGGCCCACCGCCTGCAAAGTTATAAGGCGCAGGTTCGGCCACACATGGAATACTGTTCTCATCTCTACGCAGGTGCACCCCAGTACCAACTTCTCACTCTTGACCGCATTCAACGGAGAGCGACTCGCATCATCGACTGCCAAGATATTTCTGATCGGCTTGACACCTTGGCGTTGCATAGAGATATAGCTTTACTCTGCATCCTCTATCGCTTGTATCATGGGGAGTTGGAGGAGTTCCATCAGAGGAATTGTTCGGACTTATACCGGCTGCTGGTTTCCGCCATCATCCTACGTGACAAAATATGCATCCCCATCACCTAGACGATTGGCACTCCACCACTGTGCGCTTCTCCAGAACACAAGCACCCCTAACACAAGCATTTAACTTATATGGGGAGGTTAACGAAAATACTGGCAATGTGCGAGTAATGTTACTAGTATTCTTTAAAAAAAAATACGCGTCTGCCTAACCGACAAAGATACTGGCGTGAGTGTATGTATGTATGTTTATGTCTACGAAAACATTATTATTTTTATATCACGTAATTTTTTCAACATCCTTCGATTGCCTACCAGAATTTGCATTTTAGGCCTGTGTGTGTATATATTTTTTTATATTACTGATTACTCTCTACTACTCATTATATAGTACCATGAAAGGCTGTTTGTTAACAAAACCAAAACTAATATATTATTAAGTTCAATTCAAACTAAAATTCGATCACTGGACGATCTTCATTTGAATAAAATGTTTGAGAGGTAATTGATAATTCATTAAGTTTCGCTGAACCCTTTATTGACGGTCGCTTTTGTTAAATGTCAGTACTCTCTGCCTCTCTTGTGTTTTAGACCATGACATAAAAAGCTATCAACCGAAAAATTTGCCCGAACCCTTTTCAACAAAATCGGCTATTAAAACACGAACTTTATGCATATGGAACCCTGATCTTTGTGACAGAAGGAACGATATATAGCATCGAGAAAAAGAATTCAGATTACATGAATAAAGCGTTTCATATCCGTTGTGTTCTTTGTTAGTTCGGATTAAAGTTCACAATTAGAAAAACAATCAACATTTATTTATTATAAAAGTAGCCGTTTCCCGAAGTTGCACATATTTTTATATTTACTGCTCCGCTCCTGAGGAATGTAGCGTGATGATGTAGCCTATAGCCTTCCTCCATAAATGGGCTCCATAATGCAAAAAGAATTTTACAAATCGGATCAGCAGTTCCAAGATTAACGCGTTCAATCATAGAAAGAAACTCTTCAACTCTATGTATTGTTTTAGTGTATTTTAATTTTTCGTTTCAATATAAAAGATGATCTAATCCTCTAATGTGTTTACGATTGTAAAGCAAATTAATTAAATTATTAATATATTAGTAAGAAAAATTGGATATATTAGTTAATTAACTTCATTTTAATTACTTAATGTAAAAAAAACTAACGGGCCGGAGATTACACTTTTTTTACTTTGTAGTTAGTATTACTTCACTATACAGAATAGAAGAGGCCTTTTTTTTTTAAAAAGCACCTTTTTGCAAAGCACCAAATCACCAGTATAAAAGAATCAATATCATTAAAGAGGCTTTTGTTCACAAAGCCGTCAAATACAATAAATTTGTGGAGAATCTCGTTCGACGTTATTTAGAGTGAACGCCTTCGCACGCGGATGACAATCGCGTTAGTGACAGTGAATTAGATGCTTATTGGGTCACCACTAAAACATTTAAACAGTTTTAAACGCATGAGTGTTCTTTGTATAGACGAGTATAATATAAGGTTTAAACGCATGAGTATTGTTTGTATAGGCGAGTATAATATAAACAAAAAAAAAAATCATTGTTTTGCCTTTTTTCTAGTCTCCTTAGCAGATTTTTTTTTATTTATTTATTTAATTTTCATACAACTATTACCCTATATACAAACCTCTTCAAAATTACTGTTTTAAGAGAGTTAGTCTTGCGGTGGACTTGTATAGGCCAAAAATATCTGCTTGTCGAATTTGTGATACAGCCTATTACTATATAGTATAATGTTAGAGATGAAAATAGAACGTTTTGTCAAATTATAATAGGTGGTAAAAAGTGGAACAAGTGGATGAATTTGTATATCTGTTATCAAAGTTTACTAGGGACGGAAAGTGTGATGGTGATATAGAACGAAGAGTGAGTGCGGGTAATGCGATCAATGGCGCATTGCATACTTTTATGACCAGCCACAGAGTCTCAATGAAGGCTCGCATGGCTGTGCATAGAGGTGTGTTGGTGCCGACCCTTATGTATGGTAGCAAAAGTTGGGTATGGCAAAAGAAGCACGAAAGTAGAATTAATGCGTTAGAAATGAGAGCAATGCGGAGTATAGCTGATGTGATATTGAGTGACAGAGTGAGGAATAGTGTGATAAGGGATCAGTGTGGTGTGAAAGAGGATGTAGTGACTAAAATAGAAAAAAGTATGCTGTACTGATTCGGGCATATCGAAAGGGTGAATGAAAGAAGGTTGACAAAAGGTATTTATATGGCAGAGGTAAAAGTTGTCGGAAGAGGAAGACCTAGGCGAATGTTCTAGGACCAAGTCCAAGAAAATCTAAGCAAAGGCCTTGTCAAAAGTACCTTTAATGACGAGCCTGTATGCGGAACGGAATGAAAGTTGAAGAAGCGAGAAAGGTATGTCAGAATCGTAGCAAATGGAAGGAAGTGGTCTCTGCCTACCCCTATGGGAAAGAGGCGTGATATTATGTACGTATGTATGTATAATGTAATAATTAATAGTTTAAAGTTATTTATATTTTTTTTTATTTATAAACATAATTAAAAGTTTCGACAGGCACGATTTGATTGTGTCTGGCCCTAGATCGTGACCGTACTACTAAAACACTGAGATTTTGACTGCACGGATAGCGCAATGGTTTCTGCCTCGTCATCATACCGCAAGTAGTGGCTTGTCCCGAGTCTGGGAATATTGTGCCCGCTGCAGTAATGTTCGTTAAGTCACCTGGGACACAAGACTCTTTCTTATATTATTATTCTTATTAAAAACACTTATTTTATACTTTTCTGATATCAATAATATTGCAACACTGTAACATCAAATCGACTAAAAGAAACATAATAGAATAAACTTTATTGTACACCTGTAAAATATTATTTTACAGTGAGCATAAAAAAAATGTACAAAGATCATGATCAAATAATGATCATATATAAAAATGTTAACTCTAATATAGAATGCAAATACGTTAATGAGAATGCGCCTATCTTTTCACAACGATTGGGAGGTTTAACACATAAAATATAGCCAACATTTAAACCACAAATTGATAAAAGAAGAGCCAATAAATAAATTTTATTTTGTGTTTAGAGCTAGTGGCAAATATTTGCATTATACGTAATTTGGTTCGATAAATTATTGTGTGAAAAGAAATGATGAGACAATATAGATTATGTTCGAAAATATTATTTATGTAACGTGATAAAAAAAATTGAACAGTATATTATGATACATACATTTTAATATTCTTTCCTCTATTGGTATAGGGTTTGTTTTATGCAGTTTAGCTTAGAGGCGGAACTTAACAACATAATCTGACACCACAATTTCAAGGAAGGTATCAAGTTTGAGGTTAATATAAGCAACACTCTTCACTCAAATAAAGGATGATAAAGCAGATGAGGGTACCGGAGGCCTATCTTTCCCCTCTCCTCATCTCAACACCCCCCTTCCCTCCTCATTTGTAGGTGTTATCATCCATGGGCAGCGGTTGACAGTTACTATCAGGTTGTTCGTTCGTCAGTCCCCCTATAGTGTAAAAAAAAATCGTGTTAGTGTTTTTTTTTTATGTTTTTAAGTTGGTTGTGTAAGGCAAAAAGGTGGTGGAGTGCAAATCATTAATCATTGTTAACAACAGCAAATATTTTAATACATTATCTTTAATAATAAAAACGATATCAAAAGTTTTGTTTCTATGTCTCTGGTGTAAAATTGACTTTTATGAGATAGTGTAATTTAGAGTCATTATTGCTGGTGTCGGTTTTTAGCTGCCGATATTTTTTATTGTTTAAAAAATCATATATTTGTGTAATTTAATTATTATTTTGCACATCATATTCCAACTATTTTTTTTTTCATCGATGTCATTAACAATTATGTACTGAACTTGTATGAAAATAAAAACAAGATGCTTCTTTTTAATATGTAGTTACCTAAACACCTTTTGTCATTTTAGAAATATAAAATTAATTATCTAATTTATACCTTTCAGTTTTGCGCACTTGAACCCTCGCTCTTATGACGACGACTCTTACGATGACGATGTCACATTTACTTAATTTCAATAGACGTAAATGTAACAAAAAATTAGCTTTCTAAGAAACTGGAGAACTCTTAAGGGAGAGATGAGAGGAACTCCGCTAATAAAACCATCGTCAAGTACGGATCTCTTTAGGAGTACCTGTCTGAAGTATGATAGGATAAATAAAGCTGAAATTTTTTGGGAGAGCAAACAAAGTTATGGTCATCAGCTTTAAAAGCTATTCTTTAAGATAAAGTTAAGATATCCTGGTTTATTTTTAGGTTACATTGTTTTCGTTAAGACGGTTTCCTTTAAATATACAATACTTACTCACTTTGTTCTGATCTTTGATTCCCACAGCACTAGGTTTACAGCAATAGGCTTGCACCCTATACGTCTTTAATGCGCTTACACCTTGCAAATTTGAATGAGACTCTATGTACATATATTAAATATCAAACTACGGGGTACGCACAGGTGTAATAGAATAGAATTTGCTCCCACTAACATAATAGAGGGAAGCTTATTGCAGTCAATTGGACGCATTAGGGATCAAAGAAAGGAAAATTGGGAGTGTATTGAAAGGGAAAGAATAAGGCAATATAAGAAAAGAGAAGAATGTAATTAAATAACAATAGATCGAGAACGTTTCGAAATTGCATGTGTATTACTCAATTTGGCTGTACTCGGGAACTCTAGCGGTAGCCCTCTACCCAAACCTCTACCATTTGTGTTAGTTTTTTACAAATATCAGTTTTAGCTGAAATATTGTAATATATTAACCATGGCAAAGCAGCCGAATATTGTAAGACGCTAAATAGTAATCGTGTGATTCAATATGACAATGTACAACAGTGTTTTAAACCTGAATGTAAATTAATAGTAAGAATTTTATGGGGCTGTTAATATTTTCTTTAATTTTTTCCGATTGCTGCACATTTCTAGAATCTATTATTATTACATTTTTATTTAAAGGAAATGCGGGTGACATCTTTTATATCTGTTGGTTGAGAACATACTAGATCATTTTATTGTAATGTAATTTTTACAAGCAAAGTTCTACAATATCAATAATAATTGTTTAGAGCACACGCTGGCACTAACTGCATAGTGTTGCGTTGATGTATAGTAGTAATTGCATAAATTCCACTTAGTATCAATAAATCGTAAACCTGTAAGCACAGTATTATCATTTACACTCTGACGCGGTACTCTCTATCATATTAAACAAGCAAGTTAAAGGTGAAAGGTTTCGTACCGAACATTTTTGTGGTCCTTCGAGCCGGCATATGTACATCAAATGTCAAACTTACATATTTAAAACAGACGTACATACATACACATCTCTACTAATTGGATAAAACAGAAGAGTTTGAATATTTATTTAAACGGTCTAATCTCTGAAAATACTAATCTGATTTGCATTTTGTGTACAGTATTTATTGATGGCGAAAATATAAATGGCAATGGATTGGCTGGATTTTCAAAATTTTTGACTAACAGTCATCTACCAAAATAGTTTTTTTTTTACAATCCGTAATTTTTATTTTTTATAAAAAGTATCCCATGACCTTCATAATACCTTTGAGAATATGTGTACAAAGTTTCATGATAATCGGTTGAGTAGTTTCGGCGTGAGCTTTCACTTACTACAAATACAACCTACAACAAACACTAGTTACAAACAACAAATACTACTTACTACAGATAACAAACAAACTTACATTCACAGTTATAATATTATATTCTTATTAATTATTAATTAATTAATAGTAGGGATAAAACATCATGCTGCAAAAATAAAGAGTGAAGCAGTGATCGTAAACGCATATGAAACTACTTGAATTGTCCGTCATGCTATAAAATGATGTATATAAAGGCTACAATTAGAATCAAACTCATAATTTCTACTAAAATTACAGGGCACCTGATAAAGAGACCAAGAAAAGTAAAATGCTATAAAAATAGCAAACCCGACTGCATTATAAATTTCCACTATTTTGGTGACGTTTCTACTATTAGGTAGTTCAAATGATACCTCAGGTCAAAATCGATCGAGATGTCTAGGATGTAGGGCGTACATATGTACATACGCAGAAAAAACATAAAACCTTCTGGAAACATAACTATTTAATACAATTAGAACTCAAGCACAAATTTTAACAGTATTTTAAATATCAGCTCAGCGATAGTGATCGTTAGATTTCTTTTTCTAAACAACAAGAACAAAATTAGGCATACAGTGTTAAAAAAATTGTACCAAGTTTCAAAGAATTTATAGGGGTTCTGTAGGTTGGATAATATATAATAAACAGACATTTTATGTTCAAAGATGATTAAAAATGCAGAATGAGTGATTTGTTTAGTGTCCATTGTGTCGTTTGTTTGTGTTACGAAGTCTGATTTGAATTGTTATAAAAGCTTTTCACGGTAGCAGAACCTTACGAATATTGTATAATACTACATAATTAAATGAAAAAAATAAAACAATTACTGACAAAGCAAAAGAGAGAAGAAGTGTCTTTACTTCATTTCATATAAAAGATTGCAAAACACCACCTGTTACATGTTAAACCGACTGCGTAAGATGGAGAGTTATGTTATCGAATGTATGTATGTTGTTTTTATTTTACCACGCCCTCGAGCCTAGACGGAACTTAATATGTAAGGTGTCATGTAAAATGTTTTAATAGTGAGAATGGCATAGGATCACGATTTAGTCATGGATCAAGAATGCACGGATATAAAGAGTGCGCCCGAATTTCTTCACCTTGGTAAAGACGCGACCTAATACGCAGAAGTAACTGTCACCCTTCAGAAATTGAAGAGGCCCCTAAAGAAGAAGAAAACATAGGGTAGATAATTAAATAACGTCAGCGATATATGTATATACTTAAATAAGTTGAATATACACAGGGAGGGTTTACTGTCAGTTTGACCTGCGTTTATATTCACTGATAAGCTCTCAAGAGTCCCAGCGTAACGTTTAATAATGTACATTAACCTATAACCTTCGGCAATAAACGGGCTATCTAAGGCAAAAAATATTTTTGGAAAAGGACTCAGTAGCTCCTAAGATTAGCACGTTCAAACGAACTAACGGCCTCAAAACGCTGTCAACCAAAAGTGTTTAAGATATAATAATACCCAACTGTTTAATAACTAAAATGTACAATATGCATTCATGACACGAAAAATCCATACCATCTACTGAACCCTACAAACAAAATCCACTGCCATTTCGCCAAAACCATTTTAAAATTGGAATTGGCGCACCTTCTAAGCGGATTTTTACACTAGAAGACTTTGCTTCGCATTGCATTTCAACCTTATGTCTCCGAAATAAGAACTTAAATTGTTTGCTGTAGAAAGATAGGTAAATGGAATTTTTAAATCCCGTGCATAGAGAACACAGATTTGAAATAAGGAACTCACGGCTTATCCCATTGGCTGGCAGATATAGTTGACTTTGACCTCATGCCACACTGTAGTCATGCCACAAGGTACTTTGTATTCTGAAAGGAGATTTAATCTGGTTTAAACTTTTTTTTTATTCAATGTTACACGTTACTTATTCAAAACCCAATACTAGATTAAGTTTTAGAACTAGTAAGACGCTGTAGATAGCTCGCTGTAGATGCTTTCAAAAGCATAATATTGTTGTGTAATTAAAATATTACGCACTAGTAATGACGTATATTATACAAATATTCTGGAACATAGCTACATACCGATTTCTAGGCTAAATCTAAGCCTGCCTTATGGGTTCTAGGACATGTATAAATATGTTTTAATTTTTTTTAAACACATAATGATATATATACATACATAGATATTATACACAGAAGGCGGGCAGCACCCTTAAGACTCTCGAGTTGCAGGTGTCCATGGACAGTGTTTGTCACTTACCATCGGGGGACCAGTCTGTTCGTCTGTCCCCCCATAAAATAAATTAAAAAAAAATCACCCAAACCAATGCATAAAGATATTGATGAAAAATAATATTTTGAGATTGATCGGGAATCGAATTCGTGACCTGTGACATGACAGTCTAATGGTCTAGCACTGCACTTCTTAAGTCGTCACCGCCCTGCACGTGAATGTTACTGTCGGGATGGTGGATATAAGAATATATTGAAAGTTTTTATTTATTTTTTTCAGTCTTGCATCAACACACTCGAAAGTCGATTACCGACTAATCAAACTCTTCAATATCAAACCTACAAATTTACTATTCCAATAGTATTAAAAAAAACCTTTCTGAAAGTCATTTAGTACATCTACGAGCACAATATTCCATCTCAGCATAGTCCAGTATTCGAACCTGCATCATGTTGTAGCATACATATTATATTTATTATGATTAAACATTTAATGAAGCTCACACGATAATACATCAGACCTTATTAGTAATATAACATTTAGTGCCAGGAATATTGCGAACAGATATAATAAGCACCTTGGTACGCTCACGTATTGATGCATCGCGATTATCTTAACTTTGAATATTACATCAATGAATATATAAGATTGCTCATATACATATTTATAATGGTTCATATGATCCTACAGAAAAAAAAAAAGATATTAATAATAAACAATGATTAGCTGTCCGGATTTAGCAGTCTTCTCGCTTCCCCTTCACAGCGGGCAGCGCACTAATGAATATTTAGTTGCAGGTCTCCATGGGTGACGCTAGTCACTTACCATTATAACTAGTCTGCTTATCTGCCCCACTTATTATAAATAAAACTTTCTGTGAGAGAAAACTACATAATACTAATCGAGGTACCATTAATCCTTCTAATGATCTATTACTACTAAAAATAAAAGTTGCAAGCCTTGTTAGAGAAATTAAAGTCTATCTCTAAGTGGCCTTTTTATTTTTAAAGTATTAGCTTAACTTGGAGTATCAATTTTGTAATTCAACCGCAAACTAAAGTTTCTAATTAAGTAGCAGGTATGCCGATCCCCGTCGTATTCAAGATAGAGATAGTTCAAGCGACATTTCAAACACCGACACTGAATTTTATTATAAATTTCAGATGGGATGTTTAATGCAAATGTTTGTTTATATAATACTCGTATAATACTTTTTGCTTGGTCAAAATAAGTTCTTATTTGCACTTGCATTTGTTGTACGAGGCATACGTCCATATTTCCCGGCAATTTTGAATTTGGAACTGTTCTATATTCGAATGTGTTTAAATTTTGAATCTCAAAACAGTTGAAAGTATTAGACTATTGTTTAGCCACATCGTCGATTGGAATCTGCGCTTGGTGTGAGAAAGCTAGTTTGCCGTTGGATACCGCATCTGCTTTCCGACGATCACAAGGCGGCCTGCGTCGATGGTGTAAGAAAACTCTGCAAAGGTTCAACCGAGGAGAGTCGAATCACGTCTACAACATCATCAGTGGTGACGAATCTTGGATCTATGCCTACGATCCTGATTCCAAACAACAATCTACAATCTGGGTCTTTCAAGATGAGCCAAAGCCGACCAAAGCTGTTTGTTCTTGAAGCACTACAAAGTAGATGGTGGACATGTTCGTTGGAAAAACCGGCCATGTTGCGACTATTGCACTTGAAGATCATAGAACGGTTAACGCAGAGTGGTATACCACAGTTTGTTTACCACAAGTAATCGCCGAACTTCGAAAATCTAACTCAAAGCGACGCATCATCCTGCACCACGACAATAACCAACCTCACACAGCGCTCGTCAAACGATTGAGTATTTGAAGCAGGAAAAAGTAGAAATTCTTGAACATCCTCCATACAGTCCTGGTTCTATACCTACCCTAACGACTTCTTTATATTTCCTAAAATTAAGTAAATATATTTATGTAAGTATTTAATGATATGAGTCACTAAAATCATTTTACTCCATATGGTACATTTTGAATGAATGGTTGACTTATCTAAGAATATCGTTTACAGAATGCTATAAGAATTCGGAAAACACCTTGACGCGACTCAAAATAGCTGAACATAGCAGCTCAATTTACGTTAATTTTATACGTAATACCTTGCCAGAACATGGCTCGTTAGATACTCAATGACGTTGCTCTAAAGATTAGAAGAAAGTTTTAGTCGAATTTTAGTAGAAACAATTTAAAATGATAAGGTTCAGATATGTTAGAGCAATTTATTTTGACTCTTTTTTTTGTACATTTGACGAAATATCGGACTATATAGCCGGGGTCGTAAAAGGCAACTGCTAGATAGCTTTGTAATCAATCAGACAGTGTATATAGAGTCATACAGTGATAAGATGATAGCAATAGGGTCACTCCCTATTACTAAAGTACGACTAAGTGGATACTCCTCTACATACCATTTCGGGGTTATGTGCCTATGTATAACTTCATAAGGATGATTCCCATCAATGACAAATAAATTTGCAAGCTGTTGTATCTTTTTTTTTCTATATATTATAGGGGTCTGCCCTGAACAGACGGATCACGGACAATGATGGTAAGTGACAACCGCCGTCCATCGACACCTGCAACTGGAGAGTTGTAAGTGGGCTGCCCGCCTTTTAGGGTGAGGAGTGATGAGGGTAAGCGGGGAGGGGAAAGAGGTGGCAATTAGGAGATGGGAAAAGGGGAGAGAGGTCAGGAGAGAGGAATGAGCAGATGGGAGTTGGGCATCCGGAAACGAGACGGTGTGTCACCAGATGATGAGTGACTACCACCGCTCGTCAACACCTGCAACTCAAGTTTGAAAGTTCGTATCGGTCCGGAAATATCTCATGCGAAAATTTGTTATACAATTGGCTTGTGTGGGGCAAAGTGTGGGTCTAAATATGATAAGTCAGTATGTGGGTATTGGTTCTAATATGGCAGCTTAACATGAAAGTCAGTTTTTTATATATAATAAAGGAGGACAGACGAACAGACGGGTTCGTCTATCCCCTCACGGATCGAAAGTGCCCTCCCCGCCTTTGAAGGTTATGGCTAATAGGGGAATGTGGAGAGGGGAAAGAAGATATGGGAAAGAGAGAGGGGGAAAGAGGATATAGGGATATGCAAAGCAAGCGTTGCTTCACAATCGGATTTCTATGAGGTCTATGGTTATGGTTCTATGGTATCGCACGGGCCGAGCCGGCCCATTCGTGCCTAAGCATACACGTATCATATCACGATAAAACAGTCTAATAAATACTAAACTTTATTAGTTTTTGGTCAATTTATTAATGTGAACAGTATGTTTATTAAACATATATATTAACTTAATCGTCACAGCTATTAGTTAAATCGTTTTAACTAAAATAGCTTTTATTACATATATTCTGTTACACAGCACTCATCAAAAAATTTAAAGCTCTATAAATATTCAAACGCCTATAACTTGGAACACCATTTAATTAACTTGAGACTTTTACTGTAAATTGAATAAAAAAGTCACAACATCTCTATAGTCTGACGTCATTAAGTTAATTCAATGATTCTGTCTCAAAGGAAATTATATTTTATATAAAAGACACTTGTGATAAATAACCGGAGATCTTTGTTTAAATGAGAGATTTTTTAAGAGGTTTATCTAGATTTACACTCGTAGGTCTTTGAATTTATAGGCTGAGACACACAACACAGAATCTTTATATGTAATATTTATAATTATGTACTTGAATGGAATTCTAAATTACATAAATTTTCCAAGTGAAAGATAGTAACACTAAGTTTTTCTTCATCGAAGTCCTCTTATGGTGTTAGGAGGAGAAAAATTGGTACGATTATTTTGTGAATATCTAATCGATATATACATAAATACCTACATACAAAGCAATAACAACAAACTTTTGTACAATATTATACATACATACATGCATAAATACCCTCACGCTTGTACCCCTAAAGCGGTAGGCAGAGGCGTCCAAACCCCCTCATATTGTCAACCATAATATAATCCTATTTACGTAATAGGGGGCAGGCCTATTGCCATTAATTAAGCGCTGTATACGTACTGTCTGATAGATAGTATAAATAGATAGTCCTCAGTCCTTTTACGAACTGCACGGGAAGAGAAGGGCGACCCTATTCTATTCAACCAAGAACCACACTGCACAATAATTGTATTGTTTCTTATATATCTTTATACATCTGCAACTTTGTCATGTTAAGCGTCGGTAGCGTGATGGCTGAGGCGTCGGACTTGCGATCAAGTGGTTGCGAGTTCAAACCCCGCCCAGTACAATACCGTCGTAAACCCACCCCTAACACAAGCATTTAGCTTAGCTGGGGGAGTTAACAAGAATACTAGTAATGTGTGACCCACGTTGCTAGTATTCTGTAAAAAAAATGATTCTCCTCACCTATGTAATTTTTGGGAAGTGTGGTGCACATTATACATGTGCACATACATTTCTTGAATACAAGTATTACAAGTAATACAGAAGTATATATTCAAGTATATCGTAGGAGAGCCATGCTTAGGCACAAATGGGCTGGCTCGAACGGTGCGGCCACAGCTTCATAAGACCAAGAAACGCTTGCTCTTGCATTTTCCAGAAATTGGTGAGGTTTCCGGTAGCCTAACTCCCTCTCCTTTTTTCTTCCCCTTATCCCCCTCTCCTCTATTCCATCTCCTCATTTCACCTCCCCTTATAACGCTCAAAAGCTCAAGTATTTTGCCGTATTGTGTGTGTGTAACACTTGCATAAACTACACATTTTATACAAAAACTTGCAAGCTTATGTAAGTCTGAAAATGTGTAAATATACATAGAAATTATCTTTTATTAAAATCTTGTAGTGTCACTTGCACTCTGTGGAACCTTTTGGCTGCAAAACGAAGTAAGGCGGACTGTTCAAGGTCAGTCAATATGCGACACATTACAATTCACAGCAAATGAGAAAATGTCTAACAAGTGTCAAAATATTTTTGAATCTCGACACATCTGTATGCATTACGAAACAAGACAAATTAGATAGATAGAAGTATACGAGTATGTGTATTTGTGAATATCGCAAAATCTTTATGTAGAAATGTATAGACGTGCAGATTAGTAAGTAATTGTATACCTGAAAACATTTAAACATTAAAGAAATTTCAAAATACTAACTTAGTATATATACAATCCTGTGCAGCTAGGATGCTATTGACGTGTTCCAGAAAGAACTTTCAAACCCTGAAGGAACTCAGGTTATGAAGAGAATCTTCATATTTCCCTGAAATTAGATAAAACTATCACTTACCGTTCTCTGCAGTTGCATTTGCATTTATGATCATATCTACGCATCTAAAATTAGCTACGAGATTTATTATAGCCTAGGAATATAGATATTTTTAAGAAGTGCGGCTGGAAGAAAGGCATAGAAAATTTATAAGGGTATGCTGAGGTGGTTTAGGCACGTTGAAAGAATGAATGCGGAACAAATTACGAAACAACTATATAAGATAAAAAACGAATGGGAACTCTAGCAGCGGTTGACCACAATATCGGTGACGTTCTGAAATAAGACTTGTTAGAAGCAGGTACTCGAAACCGACGGGCTTGTATGAAAGGTTTAATCTCAGTAGAGGCTCGAGATGTGGGTAAGGATAGAAGCAGGTGGCGATCTGTTTTCTCTGCCTATCCCGACTAGAGAAGAAGAATGTGTATAAGTATGTTATTCCTCAATAAATACTAAATTCGATACAAAAGGAATTATTCAAATCCGACTGCTTGTTTGTTATTTTTGTTATTTCATAGATATGTCGTGCCTTGAATGTCAAGCTTTAAGTACAGTATGCACTTGGCAATGCTGATAATTTTAGATTCGACGAAGATATTTTGGAATGAATCCAACAGTGGACCGTTTATCGTTATATCTATTTACTTTGTTAATGGTGGACATTCTCTGGATTTTATGTACATTAATTATTTTTTACATTTATTACTCTTTATGAAGATAAATAATGAAATTCTTTCCAGAGTCATTGTTCGCTTTATAAAAAGATCTTTTGTTAAAACAAAAGAACTGAAATACGGGTTAGAAAATAATAGGGGAATTTTTTTATTACTATATTAAATACAAGGCATTTGAGGTTGTCCGTAAATAGCATTATTAAATTAAAATGTTGAAAAATATGTATATACCTATGTATAAGTTGACACATAAAGTTCATATATTCAAACCTTGTTCAAAAAACCGAAAATCCAGGCCCAATACACCAAAGTATAGTTATATTTAAAATATTCTCTTCACGAAAAAGTTTCGCTTACCCAACTCATAACACAAAAAAGTGTTTCAATATTTTTTTTATTTGACATTACCAAAAACGTTTATGGACGACGTTGCTTTGACACACGGCGTCCGTTTTTTATCACACGCTCACCGTACCAATAGATTTATATATCAATTTCCTGAAGCTTATAAATTGTACTTATTTTAAAAATACAGTTTTCGCTCTGCTTTCAATATTATTATTATTAAATGTTCATATCTACAATGTAATTATGAGATTTAGAGAACCACTAAAAGGTCTTGAGTACATATTTCAACAAATTTCAAGTTTTGTCTACAGACATGTAATGCAAGCGTTGATTCACAACCGCTTTTCTGTAATTCTGTGGTATCCGGTCGTGCCTAAGCATGGCTTTACCACTGTACGCAAGATATCATTGTAATACTTTACCTTTGAACAGATTACACCCATCGCACAATTCAAATTAATGAGTTTGGGTTACAAAACTACTAAGTGAAAAACTGACTGCGGCTGAAGAGAAATGTCTAATACTTGCTGTATGCACTTGGTTACAAAAAAAAATCTATTAAACACTTTAAAGAAACTTTTCAGAAACTGAGTCACCAGTTATTTAATTTTTTTTATAGGATAGGGCATGAGGCACGCGACGCTTCTGTCGTTCTTCTTCGTCTCAGTCCCGTTTCCATATTCGAGACATACGGTTTCGTTACCCTGAGTTCTTCTCCCAACTCATTTTACTTTAGAAAATCTTCTTGACTTCCTCCTGTCAGGCAGGCAACCGGCTACGCAATAATCTGGCCCAAACTTTTGCTACGTACACAATAATTACACCGACCCCAAATTCATTTGAGACAAGGGTATGAAGGTGGGAACATAACATATTAGATTGGAAACTGAAATTATCTTTTATAAATATTTTCTATGATATTTTAAATGCTCTGCCGGTCATTATGTTCTATCAGTTCAATGAGAGACTGATTAAAGGTAAATACGTATTTTTAACCAGTGATGAACAAGATGTATCTTATAAGTTTATAGTGTGTATATCTGTGTTTATTACATTATAACTCCAAAATGGATCAACCGCCTTAGATATAAAATTGCCTTAATCCTGAGTGTTTTTAAATGTTTCAAGAAAATCGACGGAACCGTTTGAATACCATCATATGATCGTCCTACATATTTATGTAAAAGGTGCTAGGCCTACAATAAATGATAATGCTGATATTGCATTTAACGCGTTCCCATTTCCAAAAGTAGTCCCTAACCACTATTTAACGAACCCACATCCCATAGCAATAAAAAACAGGGCAATCTGCTAAACGTCAGTTAGACATTGTAAATTTGTTTCAATTGCTCTAAAAGTATATAAATATGGGTGGAACGGGACCAGGGTCCGCTGTCTGTCTCATCGCGGGTCAAATAACCCACTTCTGATAGATTTATGGGCACCCTGTCGCCAATAGGGTGCGTATTTTCACGCGTGCCGACAGACATTGTACTATAGTGATGTATTAATATTGGATTCGAAGAGAAGTCTTTTTTCCAAACCTACATTTTTCTGGTTTTATTTACTCACTTTGATATAGGGAGCAAACGAGCAGATAGGCCACCTACAGCAGCACGGGCTCGTGTTAGGGCGTGACCAAAAACACCCTAAGCCTCCGATAACCTTACTTACTCGTCGAAACACAATACAAGCACAACTTTACAAGCAGTTTTCTAGCATGTATTGATTTTTATCTTCAATTCTTCGTCCTTGTATATTATAGCGCATACATACACAGACAATCTTACATTAATCGTTTACCATGAAATAAAATTACGTAAATGAACATTGTAAAGTTATATAGAATATATAGTAAATTATAAAAGCATGTACTGCTTAGCATGTGTTGTTTCCGTACCGCAAAATCCTACTTGCTGTAGTGTAATTATAATAGCATGGAAATTCCATGCCAGAAAGCCAGTAGGTTCAAAGTTCAATGTTCTACATTGAACTTTGAATGTACTAGAATCATTATTTCAAGAATTACGGGTTTAAAAACCACGGTTGGGCGGGATTATCAAAATTCGATTTAATATAAATTTTCAATTATTAAATTCACGGTGATCGGAACTGACAGCTTTGCATAACTGTTATGGCAATTGGATAACATTTTTTTTTATTAGGCATTGTCGTTTCAGATTACGTACACACGGTTTGGTACGCATTGAAGTATTTCCAGTGGGTGTCGTAATCGTAACTACGGATTCTTCTCCCAACTGTGTGTGAGTGACCGGTTCACGGTACTTTTTTTTTCATAATGTTGTAATTGAATGTTATACTTTTATGACCAGCCACAGAGTCTCAATGAAGGCTTGCGTGGCTGTGCATAGAGGTGTGTTGGTGCCACCACTTATGTATGGCAGCCAAAGTTGGGTATGAGAGAAGAAGCACGAAAGTAGAATTAATGCATTAAAAATGAGAGCATTGCATAGCTGATGTGAAATTGAGTGACAGAGTGAGGAATAGTGTGATCGGGGAGTAGTGTGGTGGGAAAGAGGATGTAGTGACAAAAATAGAAAAAAGTATGCTGTACTGGTTCGGTCATATCGAAAAGATGAATGAAAGAAGATTGAAAATAGGTATTTATATGGCAGAGGTAAATGGAGTTGTCGGAAGAGGAAGACCTAGGCGAATGTTCTTGGACCAAGTTCAAGAGAATCTAAGCAAAGGCCAGGTCAAAAGTACCTTTAACCAACCAATGAAAGATGAAGAAGCGAGAAAGGTATGTCAGAATCGTAGCAAATGGAAGGAAGTGGTCTCTGCCTACCCCTTTGGTATTATGTATGTATGTAAAAAAAAAAGTCATTAAGTACCCGATTGACGGTAATACGCTTGCCCTCTATTACGTCATTTAGTGGGACAAGTTCTAATTGGCAAAATGTGGGTATTTAATACGTCTCCGCCTACGATTTCAGGGATACAGGCGTGTGCGTATCTATCTAAGTATTTAAAACTGCATTACATATTAAAATAAAAACTTTCGTGAATGAGATTCATATTTATTTAAATATACGGTTTTACTCACGTGTGTATTTCGGGGATGCAAGACTGGTTTCGGTCTCGACAGGAGACCTTTTTCAAGGAGTAAGTCGTCCAGCCGTGACGGTACCGGACGATGCAGTGATTGAGTTATGTAGATGGTTATGTCTTTCGGACCTTGCGGACGAAGACGATTGCTTTGCTGTTTCGCTATGTGTTGCGGTACTGTTGTAGTCAGGCGCTGTAGTGCATAAACTACTGACCGCGTTACATAGGTTTGTTTAAGAACGTGCCTTGTATAAAATTACAAAATACCCACCAAAAAAAATTGTTCTTAAAGATCACAATAGTTAAACATGTATGTGCTTACTAATAGCATTTTTTACTCGAATTTATATATACAATTAATATTATGAGATAATTATAACATAAGTACCAATGTACTTAAGAAGTGTAATACCAGTTATAAATAGGAATCGACATACACACTCGCTTATATCCCCGAAGGGGTAAGCTGAGGCGTTCCAAATGCCATATATTAGGGGCATGCTTATACCATCATCTTCACACTGTTTGAGTGTGTACCTACAGGGAATCTTATTTTAATTCTTCAAACAGTAAAGTTATAAAAAAACAGTGCAACGAAACAAATAAATGAAAATAGTTACAATTCCTACACACAAATATTAAGTGTTTATACCTCTTTCTAACAAAAACAAGGTATAGTCAACAACAGTTACTACTACAATAAACTAAATGACTGTCAAGTCAAATCAGGATCTTTTTGTAAACGTTAAAATGGTAGGTGTAGTCCATTTTTGTATATAATACGTAGAAGTGACGTCACAAGTTTGTATTGTCAAATCATTCCCTTTTAATGCTTATTTGATGAATAAAATATACATTAAAAACGTTAGAGTGACACAGAACGTCGGTTATAAAGTATTTTGAATAATCTTATTACCCGCCTTAGTTTGTAATATGTGACTGTCCGTAATCTGGTATAAAATTCAGTGCTACTCTTCACTAATCGCCATTAATCAACGAATTTTTAATAACAAATTTACTATAAAAATAACTTCGTACCGATAAACTTTTCAAGAACGCAACAATCTTGCTACAAACCTGAGCTAATAATTTGAATCTTGTGATACGTTACTTCTTGAAGTAAATTATCTACACTAAGGATATTATTTCAATTATAAAGAGGAATCATATAAAGCAACTAAAGGAGCTTCGTGAAATTAAAGGGAACGCGGGAGAAGTTGGTAGCAAATTATCAGGACAGCTTTCAGCTCAGTGATCTCTGGTGTGTGCATTATCTCGTGCGGGATTGCGTAATTAAATACTGTGATACGTTTTGCTTTGACTGTTATTTATGCTCTTTACGTAATTATTTGGCCTTTTTTTACTTTATTACTCGATATTTAGTTTTGGGGATTAACTTATTTAATGTTATAGAAAATTAACGTCATTTTGAATACATTATAAACACTTCCTTTCGCTTGTCAAGGAAAACTAGAAGCACTGTAATACTTATCCTAGCTTTTTAATCTAATTCTGTTTCTCAAAATGTTTGTCTGTCTATCAGAAGTATTGGAATAAAAAATCTCCGAAACAAAGAGTGTCTGACTACCTCCATCGTATTTATGTATCGGAGAGAGCCGTGATCAACCCGAGTCGGGCAGAATATGGTCGGAGTAAAACATTCCTATCCCTTAGTGATGCGATGAGCACACAATTTAATTTAGTAATGTTGTCTTGACAAATTAATTCAAGCCTCATGATTAACTTGACTTTTGGTTTGGACTTCCAGCATGAATTGATTTAGTGTTACACAGTGGTACAGTACTGAAGTACACTATAACTAAGTTCGCGTTAACTTCAATGGATTGAAGCAGCAATTCTTTTTTTTTTCTTTTTTATTAGACAACTCCAACACTAGAAATAATTCCTGTTAAGCAGAGGACTTTACAAACATTCAAGCAACGGTCAAAAAGAACACTCAGACAACAATTTGAGAAAACTATCGAACCCACAACACTCGGCGCGCCTGCGTGGTGTCGAGGTGACCACTTAAGCCCCTGCACCATCCGTGCATTCAATTACTGCAGTCTATCGTTTAAGTGGTGGAGTTTGAAGCTCCCTTCAAGGTTAATATAGACTGGCAGGCTTTTAAGTACTGACCTTTATCAAGCGTCGGTTTACTAAAGATTTTGTTTTTAGGAACTGTCAACATTAGTTATGTTTTCTTTTGCGTTTTATTTTTAGAAGTAATTCGAAATATGTCAAATCATACATCAACTTGCGTTGAAAGAATAAACTATTAAAGAAACTAAGATGAGTTAGTTATAATCATAAAGATAATAATAATTTTTATGATATTGTTTTGTTATTTTTATTTTATATATAAGATGTTATTAGTTATTATAAATGTTTAACTTTAATAAGAAAAAACTGTTACATCTTCATAGACAAGAAGAATCAACAGACGTTTCTCTTAAGATCAAAACCTTTTTTTTTATGCGATGGGGGCAAACGAGCAGACGGGTCACCTGATGGTAAGCGACTACCTTACCATCAGGTGACCCGTCTGCTCCGCCATGGACACCCGCAACTCAAGAGTCACAAGTGCGTTGCCGGCCTTTTAAGTAAGAGTACGCTCTTTTCTTGAAGGTTTGAAGGTCGTATCGGTTCGGAAATACGGCAGGCGACAATTTGTTCCATAAGCTGGTAGTGCGAGGCAAAAAGCTTCTAGAGAAGCGCACAGTGGTGGAGTACCAATCGTCCAGATGATGGGGGTGGATATTTTGTCGCGTAGGACGATGGCGGAAACCTGCAGCTGGTATAAGTCCGAACAATTCCTCTGAACACTCCCCATGATACAAGCGATAGAGAATGCAGAGAGAAGCTACATCTCTACGCAACGCCAAGGTGTCAAGTCGATCAGAAATATCTTGGCAGTCGATGATGCGAGTCGCTCTCCGTTGAATGTGGTCAAGAGAGAGAAGTTGGCACTAGGGTGAATCTGCATAGGGATGAGAACAGTATTCCATGTGCGGCCGAACCTGCGCCTTATAAAGTTGCAGGCGGTGGGCCGGAGTAAAATACTGTCTCGATCTGTTTAGCACACCAAGCTTCTTCGAGGCTTATTAATTACACTAAGAAAACCTAGTTATTTAGACTTACCAGTTGATCTAGTAGTCAGTGACCTTTTCTATTGAGCTGTGCTATGCGTTAGATTTATCTACACGAAGGACATACTGTGAATTCTGGCATAGTTTTTTTTTTTTTTTTTTTTTTTTTTTATACTATAGGGGGACAGACGAACAGACGGGTCACCTGATGGTAAGTGACACCGCCGTCCATGGACACTTGCAACTCAAGAGTCGCAAGTGCGCTACCCGCCTTTGAGGGTGATGAGGGATAGGGGATGCAGGGAGCGGAAAGAAGAGAGGAGGGATGAGGAGATGGAATAAGGACAAAGGAGATGAGGAGAGAGAAAAGGGGGGCGGGGGAATTGGGCCTCCGGAAACCTCACTCAATTCGGGGAAATGCAACGCAAGCGTTACTTCACAACCGGTTTTCTGTGAGGCCGTGGTATTGCACCGGTCGAGCCGGCCCATTCGTGCCTAAGCATGGCTCTACCACTCTAATGTGATATTATGTTATATCTGTATCTATTATTAGCAAGGTTTTATAACATTGTAACTGTATTAACATAATTATAGTATAATTATGTGGAATGCTTATATTGTATTCATTTGTTTATTATTAATTGATATTCTTTTTAATTTAAATTACTGAATATAAATAATAATAATGATAAAAATTTTAATGATATATTAACTGGTACTTTTAATAATAAAATACGATGATAATATTTTTGCATGCCAATTTGGGATAATATTTTTGCATGCCAATCATAGAACAAAGAGGATCTAATGCTTAACTGTAAACTGCAGTGTACACCGTTATTCGGCAAATAAATACTCGTAATTGATAGATTGATTCCTACACGTGCCTAAAAATTGTATGATCCACAAATAACTGTACCGATTTTAGGTATTTTGACAACTTTTTGATGTTTGTGAAATACGACACAGGAATCATTGCCAATAGGGGGATTTCTCTGTCAAATAAAACTATAAAATTAAGTAAACTATTATACTTCTGGTATAACTTTTTAAATGGTCTGAATATTTTAATAATATAAAAAGAAAATCATTAGAGAAGCATTTTAGAATTGCATATGTATATTGTTAAGTAGTACCGTGCTGCTACCGTTAGAGAGCCACGCTCAACCGTGGGACAGCCAGGCTCCACCGGAGTAATGCCACAGCCTCACTGAAGACCAGCACACAAACAATGCTAGCATTGTATTGACAAGTGAGTGCGAGCGTCCTCTTTTTCCTCCCCTCATTACCCTCAAAAGCAGGCAGCGCACTTAAGTACAACTCTTGAGTTGCAGGTATCATGCATGGCGATTGTATTTAGCTATTAGATGACCCGTCTGTTAATCTATCCCCATTCTCATAAAAAAGCGCACCGTTATTAGAACTTCTATTAGGATAAATTATATACCAGATATTGTTGTAATCATTGAGATTAGGCCATTTAAATTTAAGTAATAAAACGTCCAATATTTGCGCAATCACGTTTAATAACTGTATTATGTAGGCAGTTTTAATTTCATTACCATTATTAAGCACGTGACTGGAATGCCACTGGGTCTATTTTTTGGCATTTGCAAATTTTAACGTCATCGTCGTTCATCACGTTATTTTACGATGCAATGTGGTAATATGAAAAAATACGTTAAAAGAATTAATTCAAGACTCGTGTTCAAGTAATTTCTTTTACGAATAATGTAAGTTACAGTTAAACAGTTTTCGTTGTCATGTTCTATCAGAGAAATCAAAAAATATGTGGTCGAAAAGAAAAGTATGTCGTCGTTTTTGGTACAATAAAAGTAGCAAATAAAGTTTCTACTTTATTTATGTGAAGTCATCGCTATCCTTTTAAATTATCAACTTTAATAAAATAATATGCGTTTATCGTTATTTCTCAAATAAATATCTTGATTTAATTTGGACCGATACTATGCATAATCCATGTAATTAGAGAAATACCAAAAGTCTATCGTAAACAAATCTAAGTGTTTAAAATATATAGTAACTATTAGTCACACAGTAGTAAACCACTGCTATTACCCCGTCCCCACTTTGCATCATAAATTAATTCAGCTAACTCTGATGTCAGATTACGAAGGATTGTACAACGTTTCTAAATTAACTTTTAGACTAGTTCAGGCTGTGGCAAAGTTCATTTAACTATTTTAAAATTGCTGAAAGGTAACAGAATGGTATCCTCATTTAATTTACAATGAATACATTTTTAAACTTTATGGATATATGTTAGAAGTTTTCATTTTAATTGAAGAGATGGGTGTTGAATCATTGGAGACAGCAGATTAACCGTAAGGTGGCAATGAAAACAAGATGTCACCTTCAGATTCAACTCCAAATAAAAAAGCATAGAGCAAGATAAAGTAGATCTTCTTGAGAATAATCTTCACGTAGAATTTAAATAAGCTATTCACAGCAAAATGATATTAAAGGAACTTACTACTCACTTCGTTCCTTGTGCAAGGAACGAAGAAATATAAGATTCTCGGAGATTTAAAAATGCTTACCTTTAGGCTAGCATGCATGTACACTGTTTTTCTGTTATTCAAAAAAAGTGTACACAATGTTGGTATGCCAATAGAAAAAAAAAAAAAAAAAAAAATTACTCAACCACAAAGAAATGTTTATATCATGGTTTCAATACCATTGAACTATTTTCGCTTTCTATATGTATTTTATGTATATATTGATATATGCCCGAGCAGCACAAAACCCAAAGAAAGTCCACAAAATATTTTCAGAACGTACATTAAAACTTTTTAAAAGAAGACAACACCTGCAAAAAAGTCCAAATAAATCTAGAGCAACAAAAAACGAAATCTCGGCGCTTTACAAGCTTGTAAACAAATACATAAAAAAAGACTACGCCAACTATAGATACAAAACAATTGAAAAACATCTACACCAAACTGGAAGCACGAAAAAGGCATATAAAGAGCTGAAACCAAATAAAACTTGGATAGAAGAGCTAAAACGAGGCGATATAGCCAAAAACAATCGTTGCGACATCATCAGCATAGCGACAGAGTTCTACAGAGATCTCTACAACACAAAAGAACCAGAAGACACTAGCCACGAAAACCTAAATTACAACAGCGACGGTAACATACAATTCGCTGAAAATGACGTCATTGAAGCATTGAACAAACTGAAACTAGACAAAAGCCCGGGCTCGGATAACCTAGCAAACGAGACTCTAAAGATAGCCGCCCCAATACTAGCTACACCTTTTACAAATTTGTTTAACTCTATCCTAGATTCTGGTGAGACACCCACGCAATGGTCTGAATCTAACATAATTCTTTTATACAAAAAAGGAAACCCGAATGATATAGGGAATTATAGACCAATAAGTTTGCTGCCGAGTACATATAAGCTATTTTCTACAATCCTGACCAAAAAAATTAGTTCTACATTGGAAACAAGTCAACCCGTCGAACAGGCAGGATTCAGAAAAGGCTTCTCCACCATCGACCACATCCACACACTCGAACTTATCATCGAGAAATATCAAGAGAGAAGTAGACCATTGTACTTGGCTTACATCGATTACAAAAAAGCATTCGATTCGGTGTCACACAGCTATATCTGGGAAACTCTAGCAACACAGAATGTGGAAAATGAGTATATAAGAGTTATCAAAAGCATATACAGGAAGAGCAAAAGTAGAGTTAAACTAGAGACAGCGGGTTCTTGGTTTCCTATAAAGAGAGGCGTGAGACAGGGTGACCCACTGTCACCTATACTATTTATAGCCACATTAGAGTCGATAATAAACAAGCTTAACTGGAATAAATGTGGTATAAAAGTTAATTCAAAGCATTTAAGCCACCTACGTTTTGCCGATGACTTGGTACTGATATCAGAGACAGTAAAAGAACTACAACACATGGTAGAGTTACTAAACCAAGCGAGCAAGGTCGCCGGGCTAGAAATGAACCTCACCAAAACTATGGTAATGACCAACAACATCAAGGTACCAATTTACGTCGACAACGTGCCTCTCCCATATACGGAAAAATACATTTACCTAGGCAAACAAATAAGCTTCGACAGACTAAACAACTACCAGGAGATTGAGCGCAGAGCCCAGTTGACATGGAATAAGTACTGGAGCTTTAAAGAAATATTTAAGAGCAACATGCCAATCAAACTGAAGACTAAGGTTATGAATTCCTGCCTTATACCATGCCTAACCTATGCTTGTCAGACATGGAAGTTTAACAAAAATGTCAAAGAAAAAATTAAAACATGCCAACGAGGAATGGAGCGGAGTATGCTAAACATAAAGAGAATAAACAAAATAAGACATACAAAAATACGCAACATCACAAAAGCAACAGACGGTTTAGCACAAGCTCTGGCGTTAAAATGGAAGTGGGCCGGACACATAGCACGCCTGCAAGATCACAGATGGACAAGAAAAGTGTCAGAATGGAGGGGGCCAGTGGGCAAAAGAAAGAAAGGGAGACCTTGCAACAGATGGGAGGACGAGATAAAACGAATAGCGGGTCCAAACTGGATGCAAATAGCGCAATCCAGAGAAAATTGGCTACATTTGGAGGAGGCCTTTACCTGCAGAGGAGTTCCTACAGAATAATATACTTAATATTTAGTATTAAAAACTTGCATAAAAAAAAAAAAAAAAAAAAAAAAAACGGGAACTATTAACTTAAAATTTTTAAAACTTATTAACTTATCTAACTTTTAAATTAAATCTTTCATTTGTATAATTAAAACCTTTGATACTAAAAAAAAACAATTAATTTTTGTAAGCGTAAATTTTTCTGGAGGAAATAAAAGGCTTTTTTATTTTTTTTTATTTTTTTTTTATTTTATTTATTTATTGATATATGTATCAATGCAAGTATTTCATCCTTGCGTCTTTGAGCGTGATTGACTAACAATAATTTGAATTTTTACAAACAGTATACAATTTATATGCGTATAAAAATATGATTTAACCCGTAGTTGTCATGGGATTTTATACATACAACAAAAAAACATTTAACACAAAATGTTCTGTTGTTTTGTTGTTTTTGTTTTTTTTTTTTTGGTAGCCATTTTAGACCACAATTTACTACAATGTAAATAGCAGATGAATAATTCAAATTGAACGAACAGTACAATATACTGTAATTCTCTGCTCAACATTCTAAAGACATAAAACGAAATTAATTCAACTTAGCACATAGTCCTATTCAGATATTTCAAGTTTTAATCAAATTATTAACCCGTTGAGACGAGGATTCAATTATATCTTTGAGTAACAGAGTTACATCCTCTCTCTCTGGTGACAAAAGAAATTCTATTTTATATCAAGAAGATAGTATGCTAAATTTGATATGTTGAGACTGTCGACTTTCATACGTGAGAAGAACTTTAGGTACATAATTGTGCTAAGGGGTGATCCATTAATCATGTGAGGTTTGAAAGGGACGAGAAAAGGACGGTTAGAAAAAATCAAGAAATATCACGAGGTTTTAGTAGTGAAATATCAAGTGTATTTATTTTATCATTGAACGCGGGGCTACTAAACTGAAAAATAGCACCTTGACTCGACGTTGCGCACCAAAGATTTCAAAAAGACACGTGGTATTAATCTAATTAAAGTCTTATAACAAGAGAGAAGGGCGGGGTTTTAAAAGTCGCTAAGAACATCATCTGATTAATTAATAACCCTAAAAATAAAAATATCCTTTTAAGCTAATTACCAAGACATACAAACGCGTTGTAAGACATAAATAGAACAATATTATTGTGCTATGTGTAACAGAATAAAACCTAATTTCTTTGACTAAGTGTTAGTTAGATCCCTAACCAAGACAAAAAGTTGACGCAGAAATCATTTGAAGTAAGGAGGATGTTTTTTAAAATAAAACTTTCCAAGTTTTCAGCTGGACTATTAATATTTCAATTATGATTGATGATGCTCAATAGAAAATCAATGCTATATTTTCATACTCATACATTGACATAGTTAATGGACTTAGTATGAAAGTATATAACATTGTGTATAATAACGTAGACACATTATATTATTTAAATAACATTTTTAAGATACTTATTTACACAATTTTAATTATTATATTCTCAAACACTTTATATTCATATCGCATTCAATAGGTTGGATAGAAAATTAATGAAACCCCCAAATGGATAGACGCGGTAATTAAAACCTGATAAAAGCAGCGCGTGTAACATAAGCTTTACGTATACACAGACGGCCGTAATAGCCTTGAAAGCCTTTCAATTTTGAATCTTAATTGAAAACAATGTGAATATTTCAATATGTGAAAAATTTAATCAATGAGACAGATGTTAATTTCGCAAGATTGTCCTAATTGGTTTTATTGATAGCGAATGGAGGTTAGGTTAAGGTATTCATTCGTTTAAGGAATGTTATTTGAGTGACCAATGAGAAAATTCGTATCAGACAAATACGAGAATTTTTTGTATGGTATAAAGGACAAACGAGAAGACGAGTCACCTGATGGTTATTACCGCTGCCCATGGATACCTGCAACTCAAAAGTCGCTAGTCTACTGCCTGCTTTTCTTTTAGGCCTACCCCTTTTGAAGGAGAAGGGGAAAAATGGGGTGGAGGAAGACAATAGGAGAGGAGGTTAGGTCTCCGACAACCTCATTCACTTGGTTTTTTATGATTTCTAGGTATTACTTCGGTCGACCCGGACCATATGTGTCATAGCTATCTCACGAGTGAAGTGATTTTTTTTTTGTTTCCAAACACTGCCACTTGGTAGTATATTCGAGACCCTTACTCATATTTGGTAAGCGCTATACCGGTTTTAAATAGTTCAGAACATAATTACGTCTTGCTGATTGTAAAACGACATAACACTGGTTGCACTTGCGTAGTAATCTAGATTTAAAAATGTCACTCAAAGAGTTGAGATTACTTTCACAGCACACTTTTTCTCTTTGTTGTCTTAGTTTTTTTTTTTTTTGATTTATTACATATTCTGTACATCAAAAATATCGTATATATCAGACTCATATACTAGTATGGTGTATCATTTGTATTTTTCCTGCACTCGTTAATATGAACATAGGTCTAGCTTTTAAGTTCCTGTACTCAAAAGCCGTAAATAATCTATTATTATCATAATTACAACGTTTGGCAAGTAAATTGGTGATCACGCACGGTCACTAACGGCCAGTTAAAATTTACTGCTGCAGATGTGAGCGGAAAACGAAATATCAGCACATTTGTCTACAATACCCATTTATTCATGATATTAACTTTAGCCTCAGTAATACTTGCCAAGATTGTTCAAATTTTCATCTTGTTATCGTTATAAAAACTATCAATTGAAATAGATGATTTAAATTGTCGATAGATCGATTCTGAATATTGAAAATGTTATTATAAAAAGGTTTTAATGTATGGAAAACAAACATTGGGTTTGTTTTCTTGCTTAGTAAGATAAGCAATAATAAAATTAAATTTTGTAATTATTATGAGATAGCTATAGATAAAATTAATGTATACAAGTATAGGACTTCCCGGCTGAAGTCAATTTGAGTTACAGCGTCGTGATCTCGTCGTCGCAGTTAGTTCTGTGGGTAGTCACTCGCTTGCGACCTTGGTTTTGTCAATAGTCCGGACCGAGAATACATGGAAGCGTCTTCAAGGTGATGTCTTCTATAGAAGCGGCGAAATGAGGAGAAAACGCAGCACAGCTCTCTCTGCCCGCAGATGGCGCACTTCTGTGTGGTAGGATATACCGACGATCTGATAAAGGTAGATATGATGGACTGGATACAATAGGCAAAGTAAATGTTAGATTTATTAATAGTTTTATTATTGAGTGCGTCTGGTTTGATCGCTTGCAAAGCGAACGCTATGAGTATAGTATGTCTTTATGAAGTAATTTTAAAAGTTAATTACCATGTTTTGTTTTGTAGTAACTGATCTACACCTAACACGATTTTAAAGTGTTCACGCACGCTAGAATAGAAATGTTTGGACGGTCTTTAGTGCGATGCGATCTGGAGTGAAGACCGCAGTTTGAAAGTACTGATTAGATCGTCTCTTGAGGCTTTAACGCTTGCACTGAAAAGTCTGTTCTTTTTTAAACTTTCTTATACGGTAATGCAACGCTGTAGGTGTAAAGCTCTCTTGGCTCACCTAGACACCAAAAATGAAACAAGTTTGTGTTTGTATAAGCAGAGCTTGTACTATGGTAACCAGACTGCTGATAAACATATTTTTTTACTTTTAAATATAAACATATAATAAGTAAATTACAACCAGACAAAGGATATATGAACATGCTCATCACACAAATATTTTTCATGGTTGGGAAACGAACCTACGACCTCTGGCTTATCAGTCAGGATCACTTACCACCAACCAACAGACCAGTCACTATGTATGTATTCATATACATAAACATTTTAATTGATGATTGATCAATACTGATTAAATCGTACTTGAATATTGCAGTTACTTGATTATTATGATTATTATGGTTTTGTTACGTTTATAAGATTTAAAATAATCAATTATATTTTTTTGTTGTTGCTCTAGGGATCAAACTTTTACTCATTACTTTTTAAATATTGATTGCATTAACAAGTAATTAACATCTAAAATAATATTTTGATTTATAAGCGATAACTGATCGGTTTTACATATCTAAATAAATAGTTGGTTTATTGTCCTGAGCCGCAAACTATTATTCATTTCAGTTAAAAAAATAATTGTAAAATGAATAGCCGGTATAAAATTCATGACTTAATTATTAAATAACAATGGATAATCGATTTATTCATTGTATTTTACTAAGGAAATAAAGTGTTGTAATTACTTTATTAACTTAACATCTGATCTGAAACTAAAATTGAAAGTATGAAACCGACTAACATTTTAAATGTTAATGTTTCACTAGTGTAATAGCTTAGTAAATTTTTTTATAATTAAATTAGTTATTATGTAATTGAAGTAGTAAAATAAGTATCGTAGGAGACTTAAACACTGTAATTAAAGTATATTGACTTTACAATGCCATTGCGATTTGTATTCTAGTTTGTGGTAAAGCATTACTATTCCTCGAGCCCGGCTAAAAGAAGCGACTTGTCTATAAATATGAGTGTACATATTAATTGTTTTTTATTTGCAATATCTGATCCGAGTAATGATTATAGTAACGTTAGCTCAGCTCCACAGGTGAGCTAGTTATTGCTTTTGAAAACCCTACCAGTCATAATACATTTAAAATATACTCAAACCTTGTAAATAAATTTCTTTTATTTTCACCATTACGGGAATCACTGTTCTTTGCATGTTTAACGATATTCAACAAATTTCTGTGTACTAAATCAATATGTAAGTCAGTATGTCAGTATTACTTCAAATTAATACCGCTCTGGCTGTAATATAATGTAACTGTAAAATTTCAATAAGCCACATAATTTATATTTAAATTTTCTTCAACATATATTAAGAATAACTCCCAAGTTATTAAATATTTGCGATCTGATTAGACAACCTCTATAACATTTATCTGGAAAATATTTCAAGTTGATTGGTTGTGTCATTTTATTCTTGAAAATATTTTATAAAACGAATATTTTGGAATCAGAGTCAAGGCCATGCTAATCACGAAGATGACTTGGCATCTGAACTGCAGAAATTAGCAGAATTGGACACAAATTTAATGTGCAAGAAGTGAATAGAACATACACACATATACATATGTAAATATTGTATGATAAATATAAGCTTGTATAATTTTTTTTTTTTTATTTGTAAGCCTACCATAATGACTCCACTTTGCCTGATGGTAAGCAATAAATGGAGTCCAAGAGTGGTGGTCACCATCCTCACTGCATGTCTAGTCAATGCAGCATGGTGACCTACACTATGGCGGCCTGGTGAGATGCTTTAAATACACACGCTTTATATCCTAAGGAAAATTATAAAAAGATTTTCCTGACAAGAAAGGCCCAAGGGCCTATAAATAACAATTTATAAATAGATAGACGTGAATTACACTCCATTTAAAACTTTAAAGAAATCCGTTGGTATTAATGATAACTTCTATTCCATTAAATCAATTGAAAGATGCTTGCAAGTTTGCAATTAACTGGACTGGAATATTTTAATACCCCATAAATTTAAGACGGTCAATGATCTTAAAAAAAAAGGTGGTTAAGTGTACTGCAATAAGGACAGAAGCGTTCCATACCATTTACTTTGGTCATCTTTTGCGAGGACAAGTTGTTGGCACAAGAAAGCAATTCTTTCGTTTCCGTACAATTAATCACGATAAAGCTTCAGGTCTTCTAAGTTTCACTTTGTTGTGAAGGGGCACGATGAATGGATTGTGGATAAACAACAGATAAAGTTATATATACGAATTGGACTTACTTCGAATTTAATGGGAATCTCGACCGATTTATGTCTTAACAATATTGCTGGTTTAATAAAGTTTTATGCATACAATGTATATTAGTTGACTTAATCCTATAAATATTCTAGTATGGTAATCATCGTCGTTTTCTTAAACTTATACCTCATATTTATAAGTTTTGGCTTGTTTCTTTTATGACCGCCTAGCATAGCTACCTGCCTACCGCACCCTCCTTGGGAATTTTTCAAATCACTTCTCTCGGTGGGAAAGTATGAAGATAGAGACATTTAAAGAAGGAATTGTTAGGTCAGCTACTGCGGTAAGCAGTACGTAAAGCCTTGGATGAGAAAACGGGAGTGATTGAGAGTGGCCATGAGTTTGTTTGCCCGATGTCTTCTCATAAGGCTCAACCATTTAGAAATTGGCGAATAATGGTCAAATAAATTAATGAACGCAGGTTGGGATTTAACTATCTTTTTTTATATCAATTTCACATTTGACAAAGTAACCTATAGCTGCGGTGACGCCGTTTTTTGATCTAAAATGTTAAATATTTTTGAAAATAGAACGATTTCCTTATTTGAATGATGTCCTATAGGGCACTTCCCTTACAGCACATGAAAGTCATAAATTTGATGTTTTATCACATAAACAATACACTTTACGATTACAAACTTATATTTTGCAGTCAAAAGCAAAGTCCATGTAGCAGATGTGAAGAAAGTTAAGTTTGTGTTAAGACCTCTCTCAACACCGGAAAATCGATTTACATAAACATATAGATTGAAATTTGAAAGAGATTCATTTTTGGCTTCAAATTGATTCTGCTAAGCATTATATTACTTTTAGTTATTTTTTTTTTTAATTAGGAGATCTCTCTGAGATCAACGGTTAGTTGCCGCTGTCTGTGTGTTATTTGTGTCCGTTGCATGAATGTGTGTAAATTACCCCGCGACACATGAATTATTCCTAATGCGGGAGTTCTTTTTTCTAAAGAAACAAGAAAGAGAAATAGTTATACTGACTGACTCTGAAAAATATCTTATTTTTAAATGAATATGTTCTAGTTAAGGTTATATGGTTATATTTGTAAACAATGTCCCATCTTTAAACCTTTAATTTTATAAAGTAAGAAATAAATAATAACTCCGTCGGTGATTACAATAATACATTTTTTTTATTGAATGATAAAAATTAAACTCTAACAGAGTTTAATTTTGAAGACCATATTCCATCTCTTAGATGGAAAATCAAGAATTAAAGAACATATGCCAAGCGATATCTTCGTAATTTCTGAATCGATTTCAATATATATTTTTAATGGAATTGATTGTAATCAAGATTAAGATCCGGTTTAAATTAAAAGAAAATATTTTACCTGAAGTGTAAATTTAAATGATGTAAAAAACAGTATAGTATAGTATAGTTATATACTTGTTAAATCCTAATTTTACTGAAGCATATAAATGGGTTTTGTGTTTCCTAAGAACAACATTTTCAACCTTATCTCGCATCTATCAGACAGTATATATAGTCATCTATACAGTATATATGCTTACATAGGACTAAATTATTTTTGGTAAAAAATGGACGGTTGAGACGCCTCTGGTTCCTCCTTCGGGAATATAAGTTTGTTTGCTTTCTGAATCTTGGGCGCGGGAGCCAGACTCACACTGGTCCGGTTTTTTACTATTTATGGAGTCCCACCCATAAATATAAAAACACAAAATATAGATTTTTATTCGACCCTAAATATGAATACACCCTACAGTAACATATAAGGTTATAAAGGGCTGCAAAAAATCTTTAAAAGTTTATTTCAAATTAGGTATCAGATAATCAGATGAAACAATTGAGTATAGGTAGTAAGCTTACTAGAAATACAGACTTTTTCCTTAAAAGTATACCATTTTTGCAGATTGTAACTATACGCATTTAATAGGTATTTCCATTTCTTTTTGCATTTCAAAGAACTTATACTTTTTTATTACTATATACCACCATAGACCTTACAGCGCAAAGTTTAGGATCTAATTTTGTTTACACTGCTATCACATTCTAAAACAGCTATCCGTTTTGGTAAACTTAACTTAAATGCATGAAGATTAGAGTTGAAAATGTAATGACGCGTCGTTTTGAAAGAGTATTTCTTGATAAAGCGCCATGTGTATTACGTAGAGGGTATTATTCAGTGAAGATTTCAGTAGAATCCATTTCCTGGCGCCTCGACTAAGGCTGAAATGGATGCTAGATTCCAGATGTCCTAGTTAGAATTAGTTTATATTTGTGTTAACTCTATTGAACTGAGTTATTAATCTATTTGAAATTCTAGTAACATCATTGTTTTAAGTGATTAAAATAGTGTAAAACTACAGTGGTAGTTAACGTACTTAGTTCTACAAGAAACAAAAGAATATAGGAAATAAAGATTGGTGCTGGGGCTGGTGATTTTAATGACCGTGTATTTTTTTTATAATATTAGAGGACAGACGAACAGTCACGTCATCAGATGCTAATTGATAACAGCCATGCTTGGACACCTGCAACTTAAGAGTCGTAAGTGCGTTGAACGTCTTTGAGGGTGATGCGGGGTCGGGAATGTGGAGAGGGAGGATGAGGTAATGGAAAATGGGAGAGGTGGCACAAGAGGAGAGGAAAGAGGAGAGAAGAACTTGGTATATTTCGGCAGCTTTAGGTATTTTGGTGTGTTTAAATGTATGTGATAAATCCAAGAAATAATGATTAAATCAATGGCAGTGAAGGTAATAAATGTACAAACAATTTGAAACTGGTTTCATTTAGCCCATAACTTTTACTTTTACCGTGCACAGACAGACTCACTGTAAAAATGTTATATTAACTATCACATTAAACCGTCGTGGTTTTTATTGCAACACTTAAGATAGCATTTCATAGACCTCAATTTATTCGTATCTAAATCGCAGAAGTTTTCTTGTTATCATTTGGCCATCAAAAGTAATAGAAGCCGTAACCCTTTTGACAAGGACGGAATGACCTTTAAATATGATTGTGATCTTTAGACCATTATAATATTTATCAAAAGAATTTCTAAGAAATGAGTAAAATGTCGTTCTTGACAACCTGACACGGTGGAATACAATAGCCTCACAAAAACCGTTGGTAAAGTAACGCTTGCGTCTCATTTCGCCAAAACTAGTGAGGTTTCCTGAGAGCCAATTCCTCCTCTCCTCTTTCAACTCAACTCATGCCACCTCTTCTCTTTCCCACCATCTCATCCTCCTCTCTTTTTTTCTTCTACGTATCCCCTTACCCCTCTTCCCCCTTAAAGAACGATTCTTTAGTTGTCACTTATCATCAGATGACCCATCAGTTTGTCTGTCAATCTATCTTGTATAAAAATAAATCTAAAATGAACATATATATTAAACAATAATATTATCCTTCACCTAAGCTACTTTAGAAAAGGACTTAGTCATTGAAATGCAAAATATTCGTTACATTATTCTCATTTTTTAAAGGAGAAAACAAACATTTTAGACGACACTTTATTTTCGCTGTGTGGATAACAAAGAAAGGAGTTAAGACGTGGTCAGCAGCGGAAATTAAACTATACGCCCCAATAAGCACATTCTCTGAACTCACTTACTCTATGAAGTTACGAATATCATAAGACGTAGATGAGTAGATAACGTTACGATTTTATATATTTTAAAATATACAGTTTTACTCACCTGCCTATTTAGGGGATGTCCGACTAGTTTTTGACCCACCGGGGACAGTTTTTAATTTAACTTTAGATAAATAGTTAAGAAGAAAACATATAAAAACATTGTGTCCCGGTATCATAAAAACCAGCCAGACACTTAAATCTGAATTTATTAAATTGAAAACAAAAGCACGACGCCCAAAACAGACATTATGTGCTATACAGCTGCCACATGATTTGTATTTTAAAAATGTTGCATAATAAAAAAAAAACATATATATACTCACTTCTCTATCCTCTAAGATTAATTATTACCCATTATCCCAGCAATTTAAACCCCTTTATCTAACAGGAGGTAGGCCTATTGTCGTCTTCCGATCGCTTTTGGAACTTCGATAGGAAAATTATGAGTAAGTTAATAGGTAAGGGAGGATAGAAAGGGTAGAAGAGGGAATTGCTTATACAGATGAATTGGGGGAGTAAAAGCAATAGCTCAAGCAACTCGCAAATCTATAACTCATACTGGCTGGTGCTGGGAAGTTTGAATCAGAATTGTCATATCCACTACTAAATTTATACTTCTTACAGCTCTTGTTAAATTCAAAGCGTGATGGCTGAGGCGTCGGACTTTCGATTAAGTGGTTGTGGGTTCAAACCCCGCCCAGTACACTACTGTCGTAAACCCGGGATTAACCCACGTTGCTAGTATTCTTTAAAAAATCAGTCATATTGTAACGTATATGATTGACTTTGTTTATTATGAAAAATTTTAATAGCTTTGCTGGATTTTTCATATCATCCTTAGAGGCACGTTAGAAGTTAAAATATATATTGAAATTAATAAATGACGAAGACTTTTTTTTTAAATTTAGTTACTTTAGCAACTTAGAGGCATATATGTGATATGTTTTAAAAGGCTTGAATTTGAAAGAAAAGGTCGAAATTGATAAAGATGAAGTCTTGAAAATGACACAATGAACTGGAAAGAGTTTATAAAAGAAATGCTCCGTTTTCTCCAGTTTTAATGCACATAAAAATATCATAAAGGAAGGGATAGTAGCCGTCACCGTATTGAACTATATAACACAAACTTGACCACGGAGTAAACAAGAGTTGCCAAGTAAAAACTTAAGTCACCAAAGTAAACTATCAAAAACTAAAACAATATAGAGCGGGGTAATCTAGAGATTTGAGTTAACCCCATTGCGAGCAGATTTGTTACCGTAACAAGAACTGTGTTTATTAAGTACTGTTTTGTTTTATATATTGTTGTTGGGACTTGTTGAATGTCATATCAAATGAGTCCGTTGAGAATGGTTGAATACCAGTGAAGGTACTGCTATTATAAATCTAGTTACTTTTTGTTTTCGTAACTCAGCATTTCAGAGATTGTTAACTAAATAGAGTAGAATGGAGGAATTGATCTACTTCTTTGATTCTATCTTCTCATGGGTGTTGTAAGAGGCGACAAAGATCCCGGTTGTTGTTGGCAATAGATTAGGCCCAGTTATGTTTGTGGAACCAAATAAATTGTAATTGGCAAAATGTGGGTGCTCAATGCACCTCTACCTACCCGTTAAGGGATACAGGCATGAGCATATGTATGTAGGATTTTTAAAAATTGTCTTTATTGTTAGCCATGGATACGATGTCGACTTAAAAAATTTGTTCTTAAAAATAGAGGATTTCATGACGTTCGTACAAAGAGCTCTATCGACTGGATTGGGTGGTATGCGAAACCTAGTAGTAAAATATATTTAAGTAAGTCCTCAGCGTGATGTAACACTTAGTGGATAAATTGTGCCACTATGCCAGGGTACATAAGTCTTATTTACCCTCAATTAAATTGCCCTTACAAAGCAAGTTAATAGCTAAACTTTGAGCGTCACATGGATCAGTAGGTGAAAACTAACAGAGCTTTAAGGTTGTTGCTAAGTTTAACTGCAGTTTAGAACAGTTAGCGAGTGTAATTGACTTCGTTATTTCAGTTATATTGGATGATTAGGTTATTTTAAATGTCAGTGTCAGACGAAGAGATAATGTTTATTGATTAAGGAGAGGAACTGCGGGTCAAATAGAAATATTATAGAAAACAATTTTAGTGTAGGTATCTCAGAAGATTGCATTACTCAAAGGTGCATTACATTGGCATTAAGAATATACTTTATTTTTTAAGTTAAGGTTCTTCTGCCAGTTCTCGTTTATATATTTTTTTTCCAATATCTTTTAGAGAGGTAAACCTTTGAATGATTTTTTTATTTCCTTTTATTTCTATTACTCTTATTAAGATAGGGATAGGGAATTACACCATTGGATCCAACTAAACATTTTCATAAAAAATACTATTCCCAACTTTAGCCCGCGTCTCCTCCGTAGTATCCATTTCTTCAGCTGATACGTTCAGATCTAAAAGCTGGTCCACAAAGAGAACGGACCAGACACGCCTGTATGTAGATGAAGTACGAATGTTGAGTGCATGTGGAGTGTGAACAGGATGGACAAGGTGAGATATAAATATATTAGAGGGAGATAAAGTAGCGAAAGTGAATGAAAAGTTGAGAAGCAATAGATTATCGTAATAAGGATATGTGATGTTAAGGGATGAACAAAATTTTGTGCAGAAAGTTTCATATATGGAAGTTGACGGATACAGAAAGAAAAGATGGATGGATTACGTGAAAAAGGATATTGCTATAGAATAGAATGGAAGAAGAGAACAGATTGCAACCCAAAATAAAATTGGGATACTGATGATAAATTTGTATGGTGACAGTTTTGCAGCTTTATTAAACTGTGTTATCGCAAACATCAGAATTTGTTCTGATTCAAAGAAGTGATACCGTGGAAGAGCCATGCCTTGGTCAAAAAGCGCTGGCGCAACCGGAGTAATACCACGGCCGGCATAGGAAACCGGTAGACCTATAATACTTCAATTGTATTGAAGTGAGGGTACCGGAGGACCAACTCCCCTTCTCCTTTTCCTCTCCTCTATTCCTGACACCTCTCTTTCCTCTCCCCTCATCTCCCTCCCCCTCATTATTCTGACAGGCGGGCATCGCACTTACGACTCTAGAGCTGCAAGTGTCCTTTCGGCGGCGGTTGTCACTTACCATCAGGTGGCCGGTCTATTCGTCTGTCCTCCTATATTATAAAAAAAGTGTTGTAAACACAACTCTACTTTCAAGTTAGTGACTGTTGCCTGCCACTTAGGTCAATTTTCTAGAATAAATTCAATTCAGTAACAAATACTCATCGAAACTTGATGCGTTTATGACAGACGTCGTAACCTCTTCCAAGAGCTTTTTTCTAATGTTCTAATATAAACTACTTTAATAAATAACCAAGATTGTATACCCTTCCAGATGACTTTCGAATCTACTAACAGTACATCCAAAGGCATAAAAAAGTATAAATTGGTGTAGATACAAATAGAATCCCAAAGGTTTTTCCATTGTTTTCCATGGCACAATAATTTATAGTTATTACGAACATGGACAAAAAGGTTAAGGTACACAGCTAGTCTTCCGACGATTTAGATATTAGCGAAAAAGTTAGATGCTCGATTTTTTTAATGGAACGTTTTCCTCTTAACTGCCAGCCGTTTGACGAGTTTGATGAAATTATATGCAGGGCAAAATATTCGATAAGCCAATTACTATTACAATTTTTACATTTTTTTTTCGATCACTTTACAAACATACAAATAATGCACATAAAGAACGCCCAGTCTCAGGATAAAAATATCTTGATAACACAATATTTTGCTTCGAGTAAGAATCGAGCCTGCGACCTCTGCTCACAAGTCAGGACCACTAATAACTAGACCATAAATTGTAAGTGTAAAGACAGGTAAATTTGAGCTATATCACAAATTGTCTCTTTTATGTTTTTGGATTCCTAATCACTTGAAGCTTAGTGTTAAACATAAGTTATTTACGATTGTCAGTAGCCAATATTTATCGAAAGAATCAAGCTATTTTGTAAAGATTAACTCAACTTCTGTGCCTATATTTAGTATGGTTTTGATGACTCGTTTCCATATAAAAGTAAAAAATGACTTTCTTTTTCTATGAAAACGTTAGGCGAACAATAAAGATTTCCTCACAAAAGAGTATCAGCACCCTAATGGTATGTAGCGTCACATGGCCCTTAAATAGCCCACCATTACAGAGGTCCCTAAAGGCCTCAGTAAATTGGTCCCAATCTCCGCCAAACTCAGTTGGGAATTTTATGAGCCTTACCATCCCTGAGGATAGTTGACATTACGAAGATTAAGAAATGGTCCTATTTGTTAAAAATGAAGCAATTTTTAGTAGATATTTACGGTCCGAAATACACACTCGAGTAAAACTGTACTGTACCTTAATAAATATGTCTTTGGTTTTGATTGTTTGTTAAAAAAAAAATTAATCCTAGTGAAAAAACGGGAAATCAAACGGGAATAAAAAAGTTTTAACTATCGCGTTGTTTATACATACTTAAATGTTATTTAGGGTGAGCAGTCAGCTTGTCACGGCCGATAACACTCGGTCGAAACATCGAGCAATTAATAGGTATTTATATCTTAAATACCTAAGCGATTAAGATACGCAAATCACTTTTATAAAAGAAACATAAAAGAAACTTAAAAGAAAAGAATAATTTGAACTCCAGGAAGTACCCATTTTGGGATGATGGGATGGGATGATGTCAGGATGACAACGTCAATTTGTTTCTTTACTGAAAATGTAGCTCAACTGCATTAACTTGAACTTAACGTAAACTCATCTCGTTCACCCTCCAATTTTCATAATTACTTAAGCAAAGGTGACTGAGGGGCCTTTTCGCATAATCAGCCCCTTAATTAGGGCAGGCTATTCAGTGAGCCATTAAATCAGAATCAAGATAACTCAATATAACGGGACAAAAGTGTAGCAAAATTTAAAGTCGTTTGCTTGATGATTGTTCATTTAACGGCTATTTGCTTGATGAAAAAAGTATAGCATATTTTTTTAAATTGGATGATCAATATTTTTTAACTTGGAAATTCATATTATTTTTTATTACTTTCGTCTGAGCAAAATAGTACTTTTAATTGTACTTTATTTCTTTCTACAATACCTTATCCCGTGTATTCCGAATTGCTATTATATAAAAAATTCTCACAATCTTGAACATATTCAGCGCTTTTAAAAAAATGTATACATTTTTTCGGAAAGGATTTGCAAAATTCTTAATGTGACTTTGAACGGCCACGCGTTGCCGAAACGGTTCATACCTGATCGTTTGGCCGAGGCCGACGTAAAATTTCTAATATAAGTTTACAAAATTTTTGTCTCCGGCTAAACCTATATAGATGCTGATTATTTTTAGAATGTTAAAGACATTCTAAAAATAATCAGCATCTATATAATCCAAATCTTTAACCTAGTACATACAGCCTAAAAAATAATTAAAATAACAGTAGCTTAATAAAATTGTTTAAGTAGGTATTACATACATACATTTATTTTTCGTGTGGAAATCCCTACGGGTCATTACCTCACCGGAGCTATCGGTGAGGTGGTATGTCGGAATCGAACCGACTAAAACCACACGGTGTTACGTCAGAAAGCGGTCTATTGCAAGGGATCCAGAAATTCCTTAATAAGGAACCCTCCGGGAGACAGGCACACATACGCTCATGCTTCTATTCCCTAAAGGGTAGACAAAGCCAATAATAATTCGAATTGTACATACAAATAAGTGAAAGATTTATAATTAAAAAAAAAAAACGGTTTTAAGTGAACATATTTGTTAGACGACAGTACATTATTGGAAGTTGTGGGTTCGATTCCTACCCAGGGCAAATATTTGTTTGATAAGCGCGATTAGTTATTCTATACCTGTGTGTAATTTATCTATAATGTATGTATTTAGAAACATATAAGTATGTTTATCAGAAGCCTGGTTACCATAGTACAAGCTCTGCTTAGTTTTGGGATCAGACAGCCATGTGCGAGATGTGTGGAGATATTATTATTATGTTTCTGCATTTCGAAGAAATTCGTGAAGTTTCCGTAGTGCCCACTTTTCCTCTCCCTTCATCCTCTCTCTTCTTTTTCCCAGCTCCTCGTGCCCCTCACTGCATCCCCCATCTTTTATCACCCTTAAAGGCGGGCAGCGCACTTACGACTCTTGAGCTGCAGATGTCCATGGACGTCAGTTGTCACTTACCATCAAGTTACTCGTCTGTTTGTCTGGCCCCTATATTACAGATCTGACTATCTATTTTGGTTCCCCCTACACATCTACAAAATTAAGAGAAATGGTTACTAATACGGTTAAAGTTTAAATATTTGTAACTGCTAAACAACATTAAACTTAAAAGTAAACAATGTTAAATATAAATTATGTTGAAAAATCTTTGAATAAACAAAACACATTCGCAATAAAAACGAATTCCATTTCACAAAGTCTAATGTAGCATTAACACGTTACATTTGTAATTTTCGTAATAAAATTACCTGCCCTGTGTGCCGGTTGGGCATAAATTCCCTTCTCACCTGTTGCCACTCGGGCAGTGTTATCCACGGCCGAATTCATAAAATGTATAATGAAAAGCTCTTAGAATATAATTAAATAATAAATTATTGTATTTTATGGGTCGACTAGAAAAGCCTGCATTTTTTTGCTTACAGTTACATTATTCAACATATGATCTTCTTTCTTTATGTTCTTTTATATAAAAATTATTTGACGTTTGTTAGTCTCACTAAAACTAGAGAACGGCTGAACCGATTTTAATAATTGTTTTTTATTTTCGCTTTATGACAGGGTAAGTTTAATAGCAAAGCAAAGGGCAAAAGCTGTTACAGAATATATGTACATACGTACAAAAAAATATCTAATGAGATGTATGAATACGTAGTGGTAGGTATATTATATACGTTAACTTTTTGGAGAGCATGTGTTCAGTCTTATTGGCTTTCTAATGTTAGTCTAATGTCAGTTTGAGGCTTATAATGCATGCAGTTTGTCGTAGTATATGACTAATTATATATTTTTTTTTATAATATTTATATATAAAGTATGAATATATAATATGCATATAGTAATACATTGTTAAATATATATTGCTATCTAGCTATAAGTCTGTTTTAATTGGTTTGTTCTTGTCCTCTAACTGGGAACGAGAATAATAGCGTTGCAGAGCGATTTGAGACAATAGCTGACGAATTATTTTAAGCGCAGTGAGGCACACCGTGTGGTTTTAGTCGGTCCGATTCCGACACACAGTTCCACCGAAAACCTCGGTGGGATGACGGCCCGAGGGGTTTCCACACGTTAAAAAAAAACAAAATAAAAAAGATACCTCATTTGGTCTGCAATAACGATTGTTAACGTATGTTTTATGTTACATTATTGAAGATATAAATGAAATATTTTTATTCATTTCTTTCTTTATTTCATTTCAAGGTTACATCAGCGAAATACGATTTGGTTTAAAAATGCAGTCGAGTGGAAGTTTAACATATATATTGGAGATATGAGAAATATATATTATAAAGTAAAAAGAAACAACAAGCATATCACAAATAAGCGGGAATCCGCAATGTTAATATTTGAGTTGATTAAAAGAAAAATAATATAATCATTTAATGATTGTGTAAAATGTCTATTACAGACTTGCATTCGGTGCCTCTACGGTGTATATACCACCTTTGTTTGAAGCGTAATGTTAAACAGGGTGGGGATTAATCACTACATACGAATTTAGTCACAATACACGAAGTATTGCGCTTTTGTACAAGGTTTGTTTCCTTGTCATTTGTGATGCATACCTACGAATTAGTTGTACAATAGCTATTATATAAGAATTCATGGCAGCTGACAATGTATTCAATATTAGTATGTAGTCATACACTTTGCAGCACCAGTGATAATTACTATGAATTACGAGGGAAACTTTATATAATCTTTGGCATGCAGCATTTTAAGAGGGCCTAAAATGTCAATGAATAGTAGTAGCTTTTGTCCTTCCTCAAGAGTCGAAGTATCATACCTCATTTCATAATAATGGCTTCAGTCGGTTAGCCGTAAATAGGAAACAGATATAATAAGAGTTATATATAGAGATAAATATAGAGTTCCTTTTCAAAACTCTGTACCATTTTTTTCTCTGAAATGTTCGTAAAAAATATCTTTATCAACGGCGATGTTGTCTTTCATTTTTTTCACTAACATTTCACAAAATGTTGAGTATACTTTCAGTTGAAGAATGCCTTTAACTGATATAAAAGAAAACTCTTTAAACTTTTTTCACTTCACGACACATTTGGCAAAGAAAAATGGCTAATTTGAGCGGGAGTCGTAATTGAACCCCTCCAGACACAGGAAAGTAATGTGAGTTTCAACACGTTTTTTCTAGTCAAGGATGCAGGTATGTTTTTGTTAAGAAAAAATATTAAAAAAGTTGTTAAACAAAATGTTTGAATACTTTTTTGGAAATTCTTTACCTTTTCTATGCAAGGTATTTTAATGTTAACATAGTCTGTGTATGTATTAAACATTTTACTAATATAATAAAAATTTACATTAAGATTATAACATCATGTCTAGCAATATGATATTTCAATTGTATGTAAATATGTTACAAAACAGTAGGTATAATATTATAGAAGAATAACCTTGAGAAATATTCATATTTTTGTGGGTGGAAAGATTTTTCTTAAGCACCTTACAAAGCAAATTTGATATATATCAATTATATATGTGGCATGTAGATGTTGCTTGAGATTAATTCATGTTGACATCCGACCATGGTCTATCCGTGACATAATTTAGTTTCAGTCACGTCAACATGTTCGCCCGTCACAGGTAACACGTCAATGTTTACGTAGGATATCCTGACAAAACATATTGTAACGTAAGCAATAAATTATACACATAAGCAGTTAACTATCTACTTCTGACAGTAATAAGAGTATACCTAATTGTTGTAAAAATATTTACGTAAAGAGGAACATAAAAAACTACCCACAATGGAGCATAAAAATATTTTATATAAAAAAAAAGTAGAACTATTACCTCAATAGCAGTTAAATAGTATTCTGTATTTAAAGTTCATAGTCAAATCTGAGATAGTGAGCCCTTCTCAGATTTAATTTACAATTTAAACATTTAAAAATGTTTCTAAAATGAAACTTGGTAAATTAAAAATCAACACACACATACTCACGCCTTATTTCCGTCCAGTATAGGCAGAGTAACGGTAAAACTATTTGCCACAATTACTATATTATATATACTAATTCCGTACATATACGTATACAAGCTCTTAGACTATTCAGTCACCTTAGAAATAAAATTTCTTAAGTAAGGTCTTTCTTATTGCTGCACTTAAGGCTTAGACATGCCTTCAAACTGTTTGTTGATTTTCTTGACATGTATATTCACCTTTCTTTTTTTTTCTCTATGGGATAGGGGGCAAAACCAGCAGACGGCTCATTGGTAGGTGACTACTGCCACCCATGTGTGTTGCCGACGTTTAAGGAAAGAGTACGCTTTTTTCTTGAAGGAAGGAAGGAAATTAATAGATTTTATATTATATTATATTATTAGATACCTATTTAATAATAGATATAATTAAATAGATTATTTCTTTGGCCTGTTCTGACATTTCTTAATTATTGTACAACTTAGGGATTGGACTGTTATCAATCTGACAGCATATTCATATACCGAGCACCGGATGACGGCGATATGATTTGCGTGAATAGGGCCGATTCATATTGGAACTATTTTGTGCATTGACCTACTGCCTACAACGAGCCAGCTCTGTTAGTCCCCGTCTAGTGTACAGTAGGTATAAGAGAGAGACGGGAGAAAGTTTGAATATTGTTGAAATATACACTCTCTGTCTCCCTCTGTCTTTCACTGGCTCTCAAACTATAATTTATCATTTATTTTTTTTTTTTCGTGTGGACCCCACGGGTCATCCTCCTCTCACTGGAGCTAAGGGTGAGGTGGTGGTAACTACTTACGGGTCATCATGAAATGGGTATATACTTTACCAGGGGGTACAGAAATGGATCAAACGTACTTTTATACGAGACAGTGTGTTTTGTGTTAGAAAAATGATTCCCGCTCGTATCCCAATAAGGGTAAATAGAGGCGTAATTATCGCCTTCATTTTGCCCATCATGATTTAGTCCCATTTATGTAAAAGGGCATTAGGATATGAAAATTTGCCCTATATTGATAGAAAAGCGAGGCTAGAAAGGGAAGCACAGGGATATTGCTTATGTTCATGGATTGGGGAGTATAAGCAGTAGCTCAAACAACTCAAGGTCGCATCCCTGTAACTCGAACTGGTTGATGCAGTCTTAATAACCTCTGCTGATACACAGCCCGATTGAGTACGCTTTTACAGCACTACGTAATCAAAGTTGTAAAAGTACTTACACAAATAAATAAAATACTATTCACGTACAACACAACAACACGCCAACGAACGTCCCTGCTCTTTGTCTTATTTTCATAGTTTGTCTTTGTGTACATTTAAATATACCTTACAATTTCGTTTGTAACAACTCTAGGCTCTACGAGAAATCGAATAATATAATCAGCTCCCTACTCTACAATGAAATATGGCGCACAGTAGTCGATGTTTGTTTCATCTAATGAGATAACGTCTGTTTGTCACTTTGTCACGTGACGAGATCGATCTATCCTCCACTTGAACTAATTACCATCATTCGTATGTAGAGCAGCTCTATGTGGAGTAGCTAAATCTGTCTCTACATTTAACTACTTTATGTAAAGTAGTAGCAATTTGAATGCAGAGATGAGGTTTGTTAACTTTTGTTTAATTATTATGACTTTTTAATCGACTTCAAAAAGAAGAAGGTTATATTTGCCATTAGTAAGTTCAACTCATTTGATTTTGAAAAAGTAAACCGCATTTACAGTGCAAAAGAGCATAATTAATCAGCTTTGGTAAAAAGGGTGCCAGCTAAACGTTAAACCGTGAACTTTCTTATATTAAGACTGGCCTGATGGTCTAACGGTTAGTGACCCTGACTGCTGATCCGGAGGTTATGGGTTCGATTCCCACACGGTACGACAATTTGTGTTATCCACGTCTGGGTGTCATTTCTGTCCGTTCTATGAATATATGTAAAGGCAGATTTGTAAATTAATTCTAAACAGTCTTTTCAAAAAGCGTTCCTGTCTGTTTAAATAAGAAAAACATGTAACCTTTTTTACTTTTAAACTGTTCATGAAATATTATTTTATTTATTTTTTTTATAGAAGACAACTCCCGCACTAGGATTAATTCCTGTGTCGCGGGGGAGTTTACAAACATTCGAAAAACGGACAGAAAGAACACCCAGACTCAGAACAACAATTTGTGAATTACGTAAATTGTTGTCCCGTGCGGGTATCGAACACTAAGTGCGGAAGCGTGGTGGCGAGGTGACCACTTAACCCGCTACGCCATCCATGGCATCAATTGAAATGATATGTTATAAACAGTTCTATAATATACATAATCAGTACAATGTAATGTCGGCTAAGTCTCATTTTCTGTCATTTTTTCTTATATTTCTTTCTTATTCCTTTTTAATTTCTTTTCCCTGCCTATCAATTACGGTTATTTCACCTACAGTTGAGTTTTTTTTTTTATATATATATTAGCCTACCATAGTGACTCCACTTTGCCTGATGGAAAACAATAAGTGGAGTCAAAGAGTGGTGGCATGTCTAGTCAATGCAGCATGGTGACCCACACTATGGCGGAAACACATGCGCTGGTAGGGACTTCCAGGCTTTCACCGATCGGCACAGGAAAGAAGAGCCAAACCGTTTTGTTCGGGAATATACGTATATTTTCGACGCTCAAACGGTGACTCCTCAGGCCACCTGTCCAGTCCTGTAGAGCAATGGAGAAGGTGGGACTAATGGGAAGAGATCGCCAGAACACTCCCCGTGATGTAGGCGATAGAGGACTGCCATAGAGGCGACATCTCTTCGCAACTGCAGAGACCTATTTTTACCTATTATATTTTATTACTATATTTACTATATTTTATTTTATTTTATTTTAATAGATCGTTTGGAAACGGGCCGTTATAGATCAACGCAGGCAGGTATTTAATTATTATATCTCTTTAATATTTAATATTTACTTCATTTTTAATATCGACAAGGTAACCTAAAAATAATATAGACAAGGTAACCTAATTATAGTTGCGGGGAGTTTGCATATTGATCTATTATTTTAAATATTTTTTGAACAATTTTATAAATTAAATAAATTAAATTTTAACAAATTTCAAATTAAATTTATAAATAAATGTCTTAGTAATTATAGATAAATATATAGTATCAAAGATATGTCTAGCTGTCTTAATGTCAATTCTTACAGTAAAATAATATTATATCTTGCTTTATTATGTCCATATAATAGCCATTTTGGATAAATTGACCGCACAAATGGTTTAAGCGATCGCCTCACCACTACGCCGTGTTGTACGCCGCGAGTGTTGTAAGTTCGAATCCCGAGTTCAAATTAAAAACCACAAATATGGGCTATATTATATATATATATATATATATATATATATATATATATATATATATATATATATATATATATATATATATATATTTATATATTTATGCGATAGGGGGCAAACGAGCAGACGGGTCACCTGATGGTAAATGACTACCGCCGCCCATGGACACCCGCAACTCAAGAGTCACAAGTGCGTTGCCGGCCTTTTAGGTAGGAGTACGCTCTTTTCTTGAAGGTTTGAAGGTCGTATCGGTTCGGAAATACGGAATTTTATCGATCTTATAGTTAAACTTTTTGTGCAAACAAAAAGTTTTATGATCCATAGTATTGACCCGAGTCTAGGCGTTCTTTGTCGATTTCCCAGCCATACAGGATCGGCCTGAAACATAGTTTCCATTACAGGACTTGTCGTTAAAAATAAAAAATCGAGTCTGGGTGTATACTACATATGTATGTATAAGCATGTCTACACATCTGAAGGTTAAAGCATCTACTGAATAGAGACGTTTTATAAGCAGACTTTTATTACCTACTATAAATGTGAAATTTATCAAGTCCATATATTTTTATTTATATACTTATTTCATCAACAAAGTAATGAAATAAAATCGTTTGAAATGTTTTTATTGTGATATAAAATTATAATCTGATATTTTGTATATTTTCATCAAGCAAAGTAGAAATGGCAATGTCAAATACAATTTGAAAATTTGCACAGAAAATGTGAATATAATGACAATACCACAGTTAGAGGGCTCGGACCCTGACTTGTTTGAGTCATTGCTCATACTCTCCAGTCCATCTGTAATCCCAATTTAATGTCAATATATTACAAATGATCCCATCTTATTCCCAAAGCCAGGATGACAGCACTAGGCCCCTATTATGTAAATGGAACTTATAATCAAAATGTGGGCGTTAATTACGCTTCTGCTAAGCCCTTCGAGGATAAAGGAGAGAAAAAAAACAGTTGGCTGAAAATATAACGGGGATTATGCAGCAGCTACTTATACCCTGTATTAAAAATAATAATTACAAAATCATTTAATTTACAATGAAATCCTTACGTAGTAGAGCCATGCTCAGTTACAAATGGGCCCGCTCGACCAGTGCGGCCAAGGCCTCATAGAACACCGGTTGTGAAGCAACACTTGCGTTACATTTCCAAGAAATTAGTGAGGTTCCCTATCCCTTCCCCCCCGCATAGCCTCATCCCTCATAATCCTCAAAGGCGGGCAGCGCACATACGACTCTCGAGTTGACCCATCAGGTGACCCGTCTGTTCTTCTGTCCCACCATAATGTAGAAAAAAAACTTATAAAGTAACCTTTTATTCAATTTAAATAATAAAAACTATCGTAAGCTATTGTTTCAAGGGGTGTAAGACCGTCAGCTGCAGGTTTACGTTTGTAAGACCATCAAATACAGCACTGCCCCTCGGACCACCACTTTTAATTTAAGATTTTTTACGAGATACCATATTTGTTGTTATCGTGCAATATATCCTAATGGTTACAACACCATGGCGTACTTAGCTTATGGCCCATTAGTACTAGAATCTAACAAATGAGAAATGCAACATCTTTCCTTGGCACCTACCATATAATACACAGCCCAAAAGGTACTGGTAGAGAATAATTTGGGCAAAAATCCATCTTTGTTCAAACTTTATGCATTAAGTTTTTAATAAATAAATACAAGGAATCTGTATTTGTTTAATATAATTCTTATATTAACCAATCAAACGGATTTTAAACCAAAATTAAAAGTGAAACCTTTTCTTTTGCGTGTACTAAGTAATAAATACCTTATTAAACCTTTTAAACTAAATTTTAAACATGCCTGGACTTTGTAGCGGTTGGTGGGAACTAAATGAGCAGTTAGCATAGTCCGCCATTTACCTTACTAAGTAAAGGCTTGTGCAATATATTAAAGTACAATATAATACTAATTATTAACGCTAGTGGGTGGTGCACACCGCGTCATTACTGCCTTTAAAAGGTGGTTTCACATTTCCCGTTCTAAATAATCCCTCAAATAATCACAGAGCTTGTTAAATTCAACTTTAGTGGTACATTATAGCGTTTGTTTTAGATTGTCAGTGGATGCAACTTGTGTTGTCATAGTTTTACGTTTATGTAAAATTTCAAAATATACGTGGGAAATATTTTTAAGATAACTACTACACCAAATATTACAAACGAAACACCGAGATTTATAAACTTACCTATGTTAAAACAAGAAAATAGCCATTGACAAAATTTTAAACATTACAGAAACATTAGGAATTATTTCTGTGTCACTGAAGACTTTACAAACATACAAACAAAGGACACAAAGAACACCTACATATATAGACGTGATCTATAAATGCATGTATGCATGTAGTAGCAACAGTGAAGTATTTGTAAATAGTAAACGCTCTTTGCGAATCGTTGCTGTTTGTAAATAGAAAAGGATAATAGAACACCACCTACCTCAAGAGTTGAATGACACTAGACAGAAGACGGGTGTAATCCAGACATGGACAAGCATTAACAATTACACATTCACCACACTGATGTTTGCACGGTCTTCTAATGAGGAGCAAAAGAAACGTATTCTCACCTCAATACAATATGGCTACTGTTTCGGTGCCTGGCCGCAGCATAAAAAATTCGGTAACTAGCCTTTAGTAAAACACAAAAAAAAAATACAACTAGAAATATGCTGATATTGATCACAACACCGTGGTTTACCAACATTTCGCTATTAAGCATTTATAATTTTTCTTCACTGGGTAAAATGAAGAAATAATATCCATTAAAAACGTGGTCTTAGGAATATCATCGGAAAATATGGCAATATTTAAATTAAAATAACTTCCAATACCAAAACGGAATTCTTTCCTTGTCTATATCGTTGGTTAACCGCGACTAGACTCATTACCTGTATTGGTCAGGGCTGGCTCCTCTAATCAATCGTCTCTAGCTCCCTCCACGTCGGATTAGACGGAATTTTACAATTTACGAAACACTTTTCCTTGAATTTTCAGTTCGTTCATTGGAATTTATATGTTTCTTATAGACATGAGCAAAATGAAAGTAAGTACTTTAGAAGTTTAAATTTTTCTTTCCTTCCTTACACCTTACACTTTAAAGATTTTTTTGGTGGTATTTTTTTAATAATATGTAGAAGTTGATAATTAATGAGAACGATATTCTAATATGATTGAATATACATGAATTGTAAAGTTTCTTTACCGCTATAAGTACATAAATATACAAAATCGTGTCTCAAGTTTATTTCTGTTTAGTTATTTGGCAGACAAACAATGGTTGCTTTGTCTTGCCGAGTAAGTGAGGGTACCGGAGGCCCAACTTCTCTACTCTTTCCCCTTTCCCTCTCCCATCATCCTAAAAGCGGGCAGCGCGATAACAACATTTGAGTTGCAAGTGTCCGTAACATCAGGTGACCAGTCGTTTTATATTACAATATATATAATTCATTTATGCTACATATTACATAAATGACACTCAGACACAGAACTGGGTGGGAAACAAATAGACGACCTGTAACTCAGCAGTCAGGCTCACTAACCACAGTACCAACAAGCCTGTCAATGTATAATACTAATATATTAAAAGTTATAAAATAAACTCTAGTAATACAATTTATATGCACTTCTATATTCTTATTTTTATTTAGTATCTACGTTTTATCTTAGTACAGTGTTTTAGAGCCTGAGAAATTGTCCTCAACTACACGAGATAGCTGCAACGTCCGGTACAAATTGCTGTTGTGCAAATTAATTTGCCTCCCTGGTGTGGTCGTTACGATATTAAACAGCTGCTACGTTATATAGTCTGTGCAATGCAGCGATATACATATGTGAAAACGTTTTGTTGAATTTAAAGCATGCTATTATTATATTTTGAACGAAGAAAGTATAAGACTGATCTCAGTTCTTAAGTAATAAGGCATCAAAGTATAGTTTTTTTGATTTCACTATTCGGTGTGAATAAATTTTGTTAATATGTCATTTTCCAGACTAAAATCTATCTCTGACTACCTGTGTCGCCGTTCGGACGTAATTGACTAACAAACATTTGTTGATATTTGTTCCAATAATCTAAATTCAGTAACCCCTTCTACACCTGTATGGAACTTTATTACTATATAAAAATGTAATAAAACGTATTTGCATGTTATAAGTAGAGGGTACTTTATCAGTACTAGTTTCTACCAATGAAGGGGCTTCTTTAATCAAGTATATTCTACTGGGAGGGGCTATCAAATAGGATTTTACACTCTACGATTGATCGTGTCATATTCAAGGCAATATATTATGAATCAGTAGTAACATTCTACATAAAAATTGACAGTAAGATTCCTAATATAACCTGGTTTATTGCCAATATATATTTCAAATATGTTTTGTTGTTGTTACATCAAACTTTATTTAGTTTTCCGTAAAGCAGCACTCAATCGAGATAAATCGGAATTTAACGATTTTTTGGTTTTACATTTTTTTTTATAGTGTAGGAGGCAAACGAACAGATGGTGCACCTGATGGTAATTGACTACCGTTGCCCAATAATACTTGCAAATCCAGAGCCACAAGAGTGCTGGGATAAGAGGTCACGGATCAGGGATCACTCTGGGTAAAGAGGTGATGGGAAAATAGATAGAACAAATAGGGGAAGGGAAACGAAAAGGGGGCTGGGCCTCTGTTAACCTCAATCACTCGGTCACACAATGCAAGCATGTTTAACAGCCACACAATGCAAGCATGTTTAACTGGCGCAACACGGCTCTCTCACGTTAAATAGGATCAGGGTAAACAACTGGTGTTTACCCTGATCCTATTTATATATATGTATATATATAGCATTCCACACTATGGGTGTTTATAACGAAATTATATTTTTTTTGTATATCTAATGGTGTGTTATGATGAAAAAATAAAATAGATGAATTGTTAGTATTTATTTAACAGGAATATTTATTTGTCATATTTGGTTTTATCTGTATTTTATCGATACAGTAATTGTTAAAAGCATAGGCTATACTATTGGATCCGACAGATAGCTATTTCCCACTTTTATCTTGTGTATGTTATGCTTAGTATTATTTTTAGTAATAGGGTCCCGTTTTATAGACGGTCCCGTCTGTCACCAGACTGTATCTCATGAACCGTGACAGTTAGACGGTTAAAATTTTCACACATGAAGTATTTCTGTTGCCGCTATAACAAAAAATACTAAAAAACAGAATAACATTTATATTTTAGGGGGCTCAAATATTAGAACAGGTAGACGCTTGACTTGACTGGTCGAGACGGTCCGTTCGTGCCTAAGTATGGCACTTCCACGATAAAATATTCTAGACGACGAAATCTTGTACGACTAAGGCTTTCTGCTTTAAAAAAACAAAAACGACAGACAACATCTGACGAGTCACCATGGTGATGATAGCCTAGGCCCAAGGCAATGGCACCTGCAATAAGGGCGTTGCCTGCCTTAGAAAGTGATTAGAAGGGGGGGAGGAGGTATTGGACTCCTATGATAGTATCGATAGTGCTTAAATTCAAACACGAACCCACTACTATTACTATTTCTAGTTCCATTTACCTTCTTTAGCTTCTGTTAGAGGGTTCGGACCCTGAGACATACATATACTCTGAGTTCCGTAGGAGCTACTTGAGCTAGCTGTACTCCCCACCAATCCATCGGTATTAGTAATCTCTTTCCCTTGCAATATACTCTCGACTTATGGATTTATTTCTATATTTCTCGGATGCCACATGCATTTGCTCTGCAAAAAAGCTGGCTGGTCCACAAGTTTAAAGTTCTTCAGCGTGCTATGGAAAGTGCTATGCTAGGTGTTTCTTTAAGGGATCGCATTAGAAATGAGGTGATCCGGCAGAATACCAAGATAATCAACATAGCCCAACAGATCAGCAGTCTGAAGTGGGCTGGCAATATTAGCTACAGACCAACGATCGTTGGGGCCAACGATTTCTTGAGTGGATATCGCATCTCGGCAAACGAAGTGTAGAACTCCCAAAGGTCAGGTCGAGTGACGATTTGCGTAAGATGACTAGCAGGAGCTGGATGCGAGAAGCCGAAAATCGATCGATGTGGCATGCAACGGGACATGCCGATGTCCAGCAGTGGACTGCGATACGCTGATGATGATGATGATGATGCAAAATTTACTCATAAAGGGCCTCTAACTACCCCTTCAGGGATACAGGCATGAGTGTAGGTACTATAAAAATATAAAACCATAAATAATACTATATTTCTCCTATATATTTTTTAAATATGGCTCCTGACATCGACACAACGGGTTGCTTGACTAAAAACTAATTTTGTAACCGTTTGTTTAATTTATCCAATAATATATAGATAAAGCTAGCCTAAAGCTTTTATTCATATTGGTTATGAATCGTATCGTAAACATTAAATAATCCTGGACGGACAGCTCTTCGTTTAATCGAAGTTTATCCAGAGTTTGAAATACGATGTCCAGAAGCCGTTGTCAGATAGATACCTAACGATGGCATCTAAATTAATGCTCACAAATGACCGGCTTTATTGCTACTGTAATTTATCTAACCGGCACAAAGTAATTACATAGATACATACAAATACTCACGTCTAAATCCCCGATGAGTTAAAGTAGAGGCGTATTAAAAGCTCACAAGACTATTAACTGAGCACATATTATTACTCGTATTTCATTGACTTCGAAATTTGTAAACGATATATAAATATATTCTTTTAATTACTAATCGGTATGGTCTTAAAAATGACGATGGCAGCCCAATCAAAGAACCAATTACCATACTGTCTAGACCAGTGGACCGACGACCTAAAGAAGGTATCTGCGATAGATTGATTGCAGCGGCATTGCACATGTCCAGCAGTGGTACATAGTTTATTAACCTAACGGAAAAATAAATTATTGTAATTTGAATCCATATAAAGCAGCCTTTCCCAAAGGGAAACATAACACCTCCTTGTAGGCGCTGCAGGTCTAAAGGGGGCGGTAAGAGACCCAGAAAAAAAAAATGGGGTCGTTGCATAGAGGCTTAGAGGGCCATTTGTAACTTCATCTAGGAGGACTCTTAGACACCGACTGAGCTCTCGACTTTCGACTACAACTTGTGAACATCAACTAATATTAATTAAGAGATTGCTCAAACTAACTCGGTTCGATATTTCTCTCCGTGTAGTTCAAATATATGTCCTGTTTTATTGAATAAATAAAATAAAAATGTGTCAATCGGTCGCTCCGTTTCGAAACGAAAGTAGACACAAACAAGCAAATAAAAAGGGAACAGACACACTTTCACATTTTAATAGTTATTTCTATTCATAGATAGGTATTTTTTGTAGATAATAGCCCGCGGGCAATTATGTTTTAACAAGTTTTTGTTACATAACCTGATTAGTGGATACCTGATCAATCGGCTGGTTCATAGAATGCATGTTCTTACTTGTAAAGTACGATTGAGCGTCGTATGCGATAAACGAGTTTAAGCATATTTGTCTTTTTCCTGTCGGTGCGTGCTGCTTATGCAATCCTATATAAACAACGTAGTATTTATTTTATTTTCATTTGTGGTTCAACACTTACATACGTATTTCTTGAAACAAAACAATGTCAGAAGTAAAAAAGAAGAGACAGCAATACTGTACGGAATATGTGCAATTTGGATTCATTGAAAATCCCATAAACCCATCGTCGCCTTTGTGCCTCTTGCCTAAAACATTTTCGAATGAAGCAATGAAGCCTTCCAGACTACATATCATTTGAATACAATGTAGCATATTTTCAAGACCTAGAGAAGGAACATAATACTCAGCCAAGTGTAGCACAACTCTTTTCGGCGGCTGCTAAGCAAGATGACAACGGACTTCGAGCTTCGTACAATATCTCTTTGCTAATTGCTCAAAAAAGCAAACCACACAACATTGGAGAAATAAAGGAAGTAATAACTACTGTGCTTCATAAACCGGTCGCAAATATTATCCAAAAAAAATCCTTTGAGTAATAATTCTGTGCAAAGACGAATTGATAAAATGGCTGAAAACATTGAAGAATCCTTGTGCCGTCATCTGAGGACTAGTTAATTATCAATTCAGCTCGATGAGTCCACTTTACCAACTAATGAAGCATTTTTTTTAAATATACGGTTTTACTCACATCTGTATTTCGGGGATGACCGACTAGTTTCGGTCTCGACAAGAGGTCTTTTACAAGGAGTAAGTCGTCGAGCTACGACGGTCAGTTGTTTATGTACTACAGCGCCTGGTTATAACAGTAAAGCAGTACATAGCGAAACAGCAATAGTCTTAGTTCGCTGGGTCCGAAAGACATAAAAAACAGATATCGTCCGGTACCGTCGCAGCTGGACGACTTTCTCCTTGAAAAGGGCCTCCTGTCGAGACAGAAGCTAGTTGGGCATCCCCGAAATACACACGTGAGTAAAACCGTATATTTAAATAAATATGAATCTAATTTACGAAAGTTTTTATTCTAATAATGAAGCATTGTTGCTGTCTTACGTGAGGTTTATTAAAGATGAGAAAATATGTGAAGAACTATTTAGAGACCAGTTCAAAAGGCGAAACCATATTTGAAAGTTTTGTGATGAGAAAGAGATTCCTTTGAAAAATATTATATCAGTTGCTACGGATGGCACTCCGGCTAAGACAGGGAGCCATAAAGGCGCATAGTGTACTTAAAAAATTAAATTCCAGATGTCCTTGCTGTACATTGCGTTATTCATAGACAACATTTGGTTGCTAGAAATTTAAGTGAACGACTATTTCAATCACTGCAAGATGTCATCAAAGCAGTCAATAAATTCCGTTACAGCTCTTTGAATGATATATTATTTCATCGGCTTTGTGTTACCTAATGACGAAGATTTTAACCGTTTGTCGTTTCAAACTGAAGTTTGTTGGCTATCAAGAGGCAATTGTCTGACTCGATTTTACAACCTGTTTGACTGTTGTGGATAGAGTTCTTGGAAACTAAAGATGATATAAAGCTAAAAGAAAAAAAAATATATATATATAAAGCTTACATGAAAGACCTGTATAAATTGTTCAACGACATGAATCTCCAATTGCAAGGCGATGAACTAAATCTAATTAAACCAAAAAATGCCGTTGCTGACTAGGATATTTTGAACTTGGAACTACCAGACTGCGTGTTGGAGGAAACAAAAATCAAGTTCAAAAATGGCTACCAAGAATTTTGTCTACAAAAACCGTTCCCGCAATTGTACCCTGAATTGTGGTCAATCGTTCAACGATTCATGATAGCATTCCCATCGTCATATTTATATGAACATGGATTTAGTGCTGCGGCAACACTGCTTACCAAAAAGAGAAATCGCTTGCATGATACCGAACGTGGTGATTTGCGACTGTTCTTGAGTAAATTGAAACTTGATATCAACAAACTTATTAAAAAGCATCAGATTCATCCTTCACATTAGCTTTTATATTAGAATCGATTATGTTTGTTTTATTTTAGAGATACTCTATCTGAATACTATGAGGTTCCGTTTCAATAACTATTCTCATTAGTGGGTGTTGTAGCCTGTAAAAGTTAACTTAAGACCTGAGCACCGTTGTGTACCTACTGCACTCAGGTCTCAGGTTCACTCTTGCGGGTTATAGCAAAAGTCTCGTTTAGAATGAATGTTTAATCTCAGCTAATATTGCTCACGGTAATTAATTTAATTTGAAGTTATAGTGGTTTTTAAGTAGGTGAAAAAATGGGGGCGCTAAATAATAATTTATTCTCAAAGTGGGCAGTAGACAAAAGTTTGGGAACCCCTGATCTAAAGGTTGTCTGAAAGAGATCGCAACCAGCGATAAGACCGCCGTTTGTACCATTATATATTTGTTTGAAATACTGCGAGCTATCCTTGCTATACAGAGTGTTGTATGGCATTATATTGTAAAAGTTACTTTTATTGCGGAAAAATACGTCACTTGGATGAATAAAGCCAATAAGTCCAAACCTTCGATGGGTTATGTACTGTAATTGAAAAAATGCCCCATATTTTTTCATCACTAGTTTTATTGTACGCTATTTTTACAATGTCGCCTAAGTATTGTAGGATAATAAATTATACCTCAATCCAATGACAATAATTAGCCGAAAAATAGATTACAAATTCAGAACCATAACATCAAGGAAAGATATAAGAATAATAAGATAATTAGAAGGCAGCTATTAAATAAAAGTTTGTAGTATGTGGTACCACTGGATACCTAATTTACGATAATACATCAACATTAAACAATATAAAAAAATGTAATCAGTAGGTACAATACAAAGTCAACTTACTAAAACTAAGATTGTGATCATTATTGATTAGTAAAAGTATGATCATCTCATGATCATATAACACGTATTTGAGTATAAGGAAGGTCAAGGGATTTTGCTTTTCCGATATTGATATGATGTATCAAAAATACACGCTAGAGATTTGTATAATAACAAAATAGGATGAGAACTTAGAGCACTTTGTAATAATACTGAACAGAAAGAGAATTTAAAACAAGAATATTAATGGAATCTACGTAAAAATCTACATCACAAACATTAATCTAGATGAAAATGTACTTACATTCATTCGCTTATAATTTTTATTTAATGTTGTACCAACATTTTACAGCATTTGCAATACGGCAGCTGCGTATTTCAAAACAGGGTTTTTCCAGCAATTAGATGGAAGTAAACGCCTACTTGGTTTGAAAGGCAGCTGAAGGGTTTTAAATGTGCATAAAGCTACATGTTAAAACTTTTTTTTTCTGAATTGTTAGTTGAAAATAAATTTACCTGGAATTATGTACTGAATGTTTCCCCATCATTCGACTAGCTACCAATCCATTAAAGAAACTGAAGAATATAAAACTCAGAAATTAAGCTCAGGAATTATTACTTTGCAAACCGAATACGATAGGATAAAATTGAGTGCGTATATTAATCGTTAATCATGTTCCATGAAAAGGCCGTGTATTAGTTTTCTACATTTGTTTTACATAATAAATGGACTACAGTATGATGCTAACTTTATGTATCTTGTGAGTACCCCCAACTTTTATAATCAGACTGCTTATAAACACACTTAAATGTTGCGCGTACCCAGCGAAGCGTTCCAGACAGAGATCAAATTATAATACTCATAACACAATTATTAATTAGCCTAGATGCTAATTGAACGCATGGCATCTGTCTCAGAAGTAAGAATCATTGACAACTAAATAACTGACCAGTCATTGTTTAAAAATAAATTTAAAGTGGCGTATAATGATCATTTAATGTACATACTCTTGTTCCCTTTAAAATAAACTTGGTTAAGAGTTTTACCAAGTTTATTTTAAATTAAAATTACAAAAAGACAACCGCTTTTATAACACATTTCTATACAAAATTGTCAATTTAAAGCGTAAGACATTCCTGTGAAATACGTATCAATGGTAATTTATTTCATTTAGCAAAGTGAAGAGCGGCCATCTATGAATTATGCAACGAATTCTTTAGCGAACCTTCCCTTGGCCACTTGTTATATTGACTTCTCAGTACCACTGTTTGTTAAGGTTTTATGTAAAGAATCTATGGTCTGAAAGGACGGGGGTTTGACACTTTGTTGTAAGTTGTTTTGTTAATGGATTAGAAAATAGCACATAATAATTCTCAGCCAGTCATTCTAAAAAAATCTGAACGGTTAGTCCAAGTGATCGGAATGTCAAAATCAATGTTTTGTCAAAGATGCATGTAAGTTAGAAGTAAAAGTCTCACCTAATAAAAGGAGAAAATATCTTTGCAGAGTTAAACATAAGAAAGTAATGTTAAGACGGAGATCCATCTGTCTCGTCGGTAGCAGTAACAGTTAGTAGTACATATATATGTACATACATATAGTTGTTAATAAATAAGGCAGCGAGATCTACTACGCAACTTAACCGATAAATAGTCTTTAGAGCAAGATTTCAATCATCAACTTAATAAATATAATCAGTTATTTGTTTGTGAAAAATTCCCTTATTACATCTATGGTGCGATATTGTTAATTTTTATATTACAATTGATAGTGACAGACAGTTATATTATACACAAGTCTCTGGCTTGAACAATATGAAATCTTTCCCAAGACAGTGCTACAATAAAATAAATTGCCCAAATGTCCTCGCTATGACTTACGAAGAACAACACGGAAAATCATTTTTATAAATTTTATCCCGAACCCTTCTAAGGATAAAGCTTTTTCTCACCCAACCTTCACTTATGATTGTATCGAGGAGGGTAGAAATTTTATGACCAAATATATACCACATAGTCTGTTGAACGCAACAGAACCAACAGCTCGTATTTCGATTATTTTCTTTACAAGATGGAGTTCAATTCAATAATACTTTTTATTGTTAAGTCCCAATAATATATTCATTTATTATATAATAATATGTTATTTTGGGTGTTTTAGATTTTTTTTTTAATTACAAATCATGTTAAAAAAGGTAGAACGGGCCCCAACTAGATGGACCGATGACCTAACGATGGTAGCTAGGATATACTGGATGCGGAAGACCAGGTGCTATGGATAGCCATTGGGAGAGACCCATGTCCATTGGACTTCAGAAGGCTATTTGATTGATTGACAAATCATGTAGCAGTAGTTGTACTCTGTTACAATACTTTGTTCTACGGTATAATATGTAAAATTATATTCCACAATTGGACGCGTTTAATACAGATTCTTACATTAAATATCGAACAAAGTGTTGTCATGTCTTTTTTGCAAAAGCTATTTTAGATATCTTGTTATGCCACAGACAATTGGAAACTTGATGATTAGCGGATTTTTATTTAATAATCTTTCTAAAAAATATTCTAATTACGTTGGATTGGGTATAAGAAACAGCTCAAGCAGATAAGGGTTTGATATCGAATCACTACTCGAACTTTCTGCTGCCGGCAAGTAAAAGACTTTTGTAGAAGACTTCTGTTAGTTTCTAGTTATATATTACATATTCTATCATCTTAACATACTTAGTTTCTCAAAGTAGCACACACAACATATACCTTAATTACAATTAAGAAGGATCTAAACTTATGTAATGTGAAATGTAAATATTTATCTCACGGTTGTGTACTCAGAGCGTGTACGTAGCGATTGTGTTACAGCTATTCATATGCAGATCCCGCAGCTAGGCAGTGGTCGAGGTGTAATTTGGGACAACATTGTTGTTCAAATCTGACAGATACATTTATCTTATATACATGAGTAAGTTGTACTAGCTATATACTATATAGCTTATAAGCTGACTCGATCCGGGGATCTGGTCGCGTATACGAAAAGTGGCCCGGAAAGTAGCGAGCCTAGCAAGACATAGCTGCTTTACTCTTCATGCCCTCTTTTTGTTTCTCGTTCAGCTTAGCAAATTCATTCTCTTGCCTTCATAAACCTAAACGCGTAGAAAATATTACCTACAATATGACATCAATACTTCAAAATTGGTTTTAAGTCATCCTACTAACAGTAAACAATTCTAAAACTTCATACATAATATTTAAAGCTAAAAATAAAATCTACCTTATTATACTAAACTAATAATTAATGGCGAAGGCATTTATGACTAAACCAGAAAAATAAAGCATAACACTTCACACCAATTTAATGGATGGCGCATTTTAAATTATGGAAGCAATTAGTGGAGTACCAGCCACTAATTGCAGCCCCATGTGACAGGATCCCAAAACAACATATCTCTGAAAGGGGATATAAAGTACAACTAAATGAAGATGACCGAGATCAATCAGGCATAAATGAAGTCCGGATCTACACGGACGGTTCCAAGATGGGATCGGGAACAGGAGCCGGAATTTTCTCACAAGACCTAAATATAAAAATACCACTGGCTTTAGGGCAACACAGTTCCATTTTCCAGTGCGAATGTGTTGCAATCACAGTAATGTCAAGAGGTATAGAGGACTACAACATCCGCATACTCTCTGACAGTATGGCCGTACTAAAGGCCTTACGGGGCAGTACCATGAACTCAGGCCTAATATACGAATGCCACAAAATGCTGGAACATTTAGCTTCAGCAAATCGGGTTATCCTACAGTGGATCAGAGGTCATAGTGAATCACTCGGAAACGATGCTGCCGATGAACTAGCGAAGAAGGGGTCATCATCTCTGGTGGCAGGTCCAACTACACTGCTACCGTTACCCTTTAACCAATTCCGCTCTGAAGGCAGCTCCGGGCTGTAGGCAGTCAAAAATGGTGCTGACGGGTATCTCACCACGTCTCACCTGTAGACTGCTGTTTTGCTGTTGTTGTGATAGGAAAAATTACAGGACATATGGCCCTGAATCGATACCTTTTCACCATCAACGTGACAGACAGCCCCATATGTGGGGGGTATCTCAATGCTGAGGAAACGGCCGCCCACGTAATCCTGGAGTGTGAGGGAGTGCCTACACAACGGGCTAATATCCTCGCGGGTGCGAGGACGCTCCTAGAAGCCTGCGAATGCTCCAGGAGGCTTCTGAGCTTCTGGGAGCTAGGCTGGCTTAGTTAGTCAGCCAGTCTGTACGCATAATGGACCAACTAAGAGTCTAAATGTGGATACAGAGTCCCATACCAATACCAATACGGATGGCGTAGCGGTTTAAGTGGTTCGCCACCTCGCCGCTACACTACCGCGCCGAGTGTTGTGGGTTCGATCCCCGCACGGGCCAACACTTTGTGTAATCCTCAAATTGTTGTTCTGAGTCTGGGTGTTCTTTTTGTCCGTTGTTTGAATGTTTGTAAAGTCCCCCGCGACACAGTAATTAAACCTAAAAAGAAAAAAAAAAATAGTTACTTACTACATAAAACAGAAAAAAAGCGTCTAAAGTGCTTTAACTGTTTTTACCTACAACGCCTACGCAAAGCCTCACCTAAGTTTCTCATAACATTATAAGCTTATAATGTTATGAGAAAATGCATTATAAACTTACTAAAAACCAAATCCAATCCTACAAAATAAAATAAATAAATATTATATAATTACGACTTCTTAACACCTATAAAAACTATTGAAAAAGATACAAAATTATTAGACATCAAGAAATTTCCTATGTATAACACGTTTATTTTAGTCTATACAATAAATCATAAACTCATACACTCACAAATTAATTTCACTATGAAAGTTAAAAGTAACAATGATGCTACACATCGAGTCAATCGTCTTCAATTGCCTTACATAAAAACCAATTATGGAAAACATAACTTACGTTTTAGGAAAGCTCAGAATTATAACAAACTTCCAACAGATGTGAAAGAAGCGACTTCTGTTAAAATGTTTAAATATAAATTATTAACTAAAAATAAATAATAATTAAATCATCTTTTATTTAAGTTTTGAAGTATTTTGTATCTAGTATAGTCATGCCATTTATAAGATCAGTACACCTACATATGTATATTAAATATTTTAACTCTTTTGTTGTTCTGATTACTTTTCGTATACAAATATTTTTATAACAGTCTTTGTAAATATTTTTGAATATATGGCAAAATTCAGTATGTATACAATTTCATACAACATATAAGATTTAAAAGTTAGTTTTTAGTTAGTTTAGAGTAGTTTATCAATAAAACTGCGGTTATGCGGTGCGTTTCCAATCTACTGTGGCCCGCGACTGACGTAAAATAATGATCCGAAATTCTTGGGTTTTTAATAACTGATGAATATATAATATATAGGTATTTTTGAAGAGACAAGAGAAGAAGTCAGTAAGACTAAGTCAGTCGTGAAGTTAGTTACCTGTTCCAATACGAAGATTCTATGGGAAAAAGGCATAACTACAAGGACAATCTTTATCAAATATGTATATAGGTATGTTTTAAGTAATAACAGTCCGAGATGCCGAACGGCACTCATCCCGTGCATGACGCACGCGCCATACATCGTCCACCTTAAGTATATTAAAGAGAACCGAACGACCCGACCCATACCATTTGTAGTGGTAGAGCCATGCTTAAGAACGAATGGGCCGGCTCGACCGGTGCGATACCACGGCCTCACAGAAAACCGGTTGTGAAGTAACGCTTGCGTTGCATTTCCCCGAAATGAGTGAGGTCTCCGGAGGCCCAAAATCCCCCATCCCCCTAATGATAGCGCTGTTAACGAAAAGGATACCCCAGGGGGGTACCAGCGCTAGCGTTGGAGAATCCCCCCCTGGACGTCCACCCTCAGTACGGATTATGCCTGAGCGTGGACGCCCAGGCTGCCCCTCGTACTCTGGGGGGGGGCTCAACTGCGCTCTCAAAATCTGCTCGGGGCAAGAGAAGGCATACCATAGCACCCCCTGTCACGTTTACCGTGAATTTTTGTAACATTAGGGGCTTACATTCGAACCTCGACACTGTCCACCACCACCTTGAGACAGCAAAGCCGGCCTTGCTCTTTTAAACCGAGACGCAGATATCATCTCCAGCGGACACATCCTACCTCTGCTACCCTGGGTACGGACTGGAACACTCCTTTGTTCCTAAGGCTGGTGTATGCGTGTACGTTAGAGATGATATCACTTCTCGCCGCCTCGGCAATCTTGAAGGTAGGGACCTCTCCATCTTATGGCTACGTGTAGACTGCGACGACCATCCCCGCATCTACCTATGCCTCTACAGGTCCCATAGCGGTGATGCCGAAACGGACCGACTCATCGACCACGTCCAAATGGCTACAGACTCAGTGCTCCAGCAGGTCCCATCCGCAGAGATTGTGATTCTTGGCGACTTTAACGCCCATCACGCCGAATGGCTTGGTTCGCGTAAAACCGATCATGCGGGAAGATCTGTTCACGATTTAGCCTTGGCATATGGCTTGACGCAGCTGGTAGCAACGCCTAAGCGAATCCCAGATGCAGAAAGCCTTCACTGTTGCATCTTCTGCTGACCTCACATCCTGACGGCTATAAAGTATCAGTTGAGGCCCCTCTTGGCTGTTGGGACCATTGCCTGATTATGAGTATGGTGCCACTCGTTCACTCGCTGCGGCCGCGAGTTACAGGCAGTCGCCGCGTATGGCACTATACGTCAGCAGACTGGGATGGAATGAGAACATTCTTTGCATCCTACCCATGGAGGCAGGTTTGCTTCTCGCCGGATGATGCCAATGTCGTTGCTGACTCTGTCGCGGATGTTGTGCTTCAGGGTATGGAACTTTTCATTCCATTCTCCCTGATTCCCACAGGTGGCAAGTCCCAGCCTTGGTTTGGTCGAACCTGCAAAGCGGCGTCCCGCCGAAAACAGGAATGTTACCAAGCATGGGCTAATGCAGCGACAGCACGGGATGTAAAGACCAGCACATTAAAGAAGCAATTTAACTTTGCCTCCAGGTCCCTCAAAAGAGTAATTGCTGGGGCGAAGTCGGCTCACATCGGCAGAATTGGCGAGAGACTAGTTAGTCTCCCCTCCGGAACTCGTGCATTCTGGTCTCTTGTCAAAGCTGTCCAGAAGAACTTTTGTAAGCCATCCCTTCCACCTCTGCGCATAGGAGATAATTCGTTGGCCCACGACGCTAAAGAAAAAGCCGATCTTCTGGGCAAACTCTTTGCGTCCAACTCGACCCTGGACGACGGGGGAAACGCACCGCCAACCATACCGCAGTGCGAGACCCGCATGCCGGAAGTCCGGTTTACACAAAGGGCAGTGCGTAAAGCGCTTCTTTCCCTCGACGTTCATAAGTCGAGTGGGCCCGATAGAATCTCTCCTATCGTGCTGAAGACGTGTGCTCCAGAGTTAGCACCGGTTTTAACGCGCCTTTATCGGCTTTCCTACTCTCTTGGCGTAGTCCCGAACTCATGGAAGACAGCTCTAGTGCACCCAATCCCTAAAAAAGGAGATCGCTCGGATCCGTCCAACTACAGACCCATAGCCATCACCTCCTTGTTCTCCAAGATAATGGAATCCATTATTAACTGCCAGCTCCTACGGTACTTAGAAGACCACCAGCTCCTCAATGATCGACAATACGGCTTCCGTCAGGGTCGTTCAGCTGGTGATCTTCTCGTATACTTGACTCACCGGTGGGCACAGGCGATCGAGACCAAGGGGGAAGCGTTGGCCGTTAGTTTGGACGTGGCGAAGGCCTTCGATCGGGTCTGGCACAAAGCGCTCCTTGCGAAGCTTCCTTCCTATGGGCTTCCTGAGAAACTGTGCAATTGGCTCACCAGTTTTCTTACAGACAAAAGCATCAAGGTCGTTGTTGACGGTGCATGCTCCGACTCCAAGTCTGTTAATTCTGGTGTCCCACAAGGCTGTGTGCTATCACCCACGCTGTTTCTTCTGCATATCAACGACATGCTGCAGATTAGCGGCATCCATTGCTATGCAGACGATAGCACGAGTGATGCCCTTTACACCGGCCGCGCTAACATTTCTCGGGTAAACGTCATCGAAAGCCGATCCAAACTTGTGTCTGAAATCGAAACTTCTTTATCAAAAGTTTCAGATTGGGGTCGACTTAACCTAGTCCAATTTAACCCCACGAAGACTCAGGTTTGCGCGTTCACCGCTAAAAAGATGCCATTGGTCGTATCACCTCAATTTGAGAGCACTTCCCTAACTGCATCAGCCAGTATCGGAATCCTTGGCGTCGATATATCAAGCGAAGTCCAGTTTCGCGGTTACTTAGAGAGCAAGGCCATATTAGCCTCGAAGAAGCTTGGTGTGCTAAACAGATCGAGACAGTATTTTACTCCGGCCCACCGCCTGCAACTTTATAAGGCGCAGGTTCGGCCGCACATGGAATACTGTTCTGATCTCTATGCAGGTGCACCCCAGTACCAACTTCTGCCTCTTGACCGCATTCAACGGAGAGCGACTCGCATCATCGACTGCCAAGATATTTCTGATCGACTTGACACCTTGGCGTTACGTAGAGATGTAGCTTCACTCTGCATCCTCTATCGCTTGTATCATGGGGAGTGTTCAGAGGAATTGTTCGGACTTATACCGGCTGCTGGTTTCCGCCATCGTCCTACGCGACAAAATATCCATCCCCATCACCTGGACGATTGGCACTCCACCACTGTGCGCTTCTCCAGAAGCTTTTTGTATGGAACAAATTGTCGCCTGCCGTATTTCCGAACCGATACGACCTTCAAACCTTCAAGAAGAGAGCGTACCTCTACCTAAAAGGCCGGCAACGCACTTGTGACTCTTGAGTTGCGGGTGTCCATGGGCGGCGGTAGTCACTTACCATCAGGTGACCCGTCTGCTCGTTTGCCCCCTATCGCATAAAAAAAAAAAAATACACATATATATTGGCAGGACTTTGAGGCGAGCATGAAGTATGTACTCAGGACTGCCAGGCGACATGGGAAATAAATCTAAGCAAGTGATTACACAGTTCTCACTTAATTCATAAAATACCTACAATCTAACCCCATTTTTAATTTTATAAAAGTAGAGATAAAAGTATATTATAAGAGTAAAGTCAATTTTGTATTAAACGTAATAATGTCAGCAATAATAACAATAATAATAATTGAAAACTTCTATAAATAAGTAAATGTGAATCGATGAAGTAAAAAAAAAAACGAATACATTGTCATTTAGTGCGCCTGTGGAGCAGGACCAGCAAGTTGCCAAGCATTTTGTCAGCTAAATAATCATCTACTTTGTAATATGCTTGTTTATAAAGCATGCATATACATAGCATGTACAATGTGGTAGAGTCATACTTAGCCACAAATGGGCCGGTTCAACCGCGGAACCTCACAGAACCGGTTGTGAAGTAAGAGTTTCTGGAGGCCCTGCTTCTCCTCTTCCCTCATCTCCAGTCTTCTTTCCCCTTCCCGCATTCCCCATCCCTCATCACCCTAAAAGACAGGCAGCGCGCTTACGGCTCTTGAGATCCAGGTGTTCATGGACGGCGGTTGTCACTTATCATCGTGACCTGTCCGATCCCCAATATTGTAAAAAAAAAACTTATTTAGATGAAGAATAATACAAGGTATTTTATTATAGATAAAACTGGGTTATCAGTGACTGTCGGTATCATATTGAAACTAACGCTATATTATTTATAATGACTATGAATGATTCCATCGGGTGAGTTTTAAGACAAACACATATTATCTAAATAAAAGATAGTAAAAATTAAATGCCGTACTGCAAACGTTTTACACAAATTGAAATTTCTTTTAATATACTCATTTGTGTTATGGAAGTTATGTTCATTGCGAGGCATACAGTATTAAACTTGGGTGAACTTGTTTTTCTACCCGACTGCGGGACAAGCAGAATTATGTTTTTGGAGTGTACCAGTGTATAGATGATGTTTCTGTGTCACCTTACAGTTTTCGACGTTGTAATACAGTGCAATACACCACTTAGTACCCTCTTTAACGCTAACATTAAAATTCAAATAACGAAGTTACAAAAATATTATTAGTATTACATTAACACTCGGTAAGTTACGTGTTTTTGGCATAACATACATATACACACACAAGTTACATGTAGGAGAGCCATGTTTAGGCACATATGGGCCAGCTCGATCGTGGTAATACCACGGCTGCACAGAAAACTGGTAGACTAACTATGCTTGCATTGTATTGCCGAACGAGTACTGGAGGCCCAACTACCTGTCTCCTCTTTCCTCACCCCCCAAACTTAAAAAAACTCCCCCATAGGCGTTGACAGACGAACTGATGGGTCACCACCATGTGATATGTTAGTTCCTCTGTCTTCCTAAATCATAAAAAAATCACTCAGGCCTATGCCTGTAAAGCAGCAGTGGTGTCTCAAACGCCTTCTCCTTGCCAACCATGACTTAGTCCCACATACTATATTTTCAATGACTTACTGACTCAATGATCAAGATAAAGCATTCAAGAAATTTACTACTATTTTGCACCAAACAAACTAATCTGACTAAATTTCTTTAGCGAAATAAAACAAAACACTAGACATTTTCAAACAAAATTTTACTTCGCAATACAAAATACAATGGGACAAATTCACAATTCACGTAGCTCTAGCTATTCGAACTAGAACCGGATCTCTGCGATTTAAAACAGAGTCTATCCGGTAAATACCGTACAGTGTCGACTGCCGGATACAATTTCGACGCTTTTTTGTCAAGGATTAGGTGACACGAGCCTGCGAATTTGCCGCGTGAACTGAGTTTAAAATTTTACTATAATTTGCGTTTTATTGTAATATCCTTGTATGAACAAGAGGGCTTAATATATGTATTTGCTTTAAGCAAAAGAGACTAAATATTATAAACTAACGAATAAAGGTTTATACCAACTAGCCCAAGAAAATATCAATCCCAGTAACAAAATTTGTAATTATTGATTTGTCATAAATCGAAGTTCCTACTTTCAGAAAATAGTAGTCTTAAATATTGCAAGATAATTGAGGTTTGTTTTCTAGATGAAACTTCTATTTAAACACATATTTACTCTTTTAGTTCTCTTGTCCTTTCATTTTGTTAGTTAATGATTATTAGTTCATTAGATACAGTTAACTTTGAAACGTCTCCAATAACGTAATTTAAAAAAGATGCAAGTTATGATACAAAGAATGCCACCGATCAAGTCAGGACTGCAAACGAATATCATAAATACGAAACCCGATTTCTTAGTTTGACACGTGAAAGCGGCACTTACCCTAGAACTTACTTACTCAACCAATCATCATGACATTTTGCACACACGTTGTCAGAGCCACAGAATCAGACTCCAGTCTACCGGATACATACACAATTATGTGAGCTAACTGACAAAATCTACATTAAATCGAAGTGAAGGGGAATGACAAAACACACAGTTGAATATTATACAACAAAGTCGAAGAGCGATAACGTTAGATAAATTTGCGTTCAGTTGAACTTATAATTGTATAATACTAATTTGATTGTAATTTATATGTATTTGTTTATCGTAATAAATTTTAGTTACTAACTGTATGCGTAGCGCCATTAAATATAATTTGTGTTAAGGAGTCATAATTCACGTTCAGAAATGATGAGAATATTATGTGTTTAAATTATTATTTGCCTTTAGAGCTTCTACAATGTTGAACCGAATCAGATTTCTTATTTACGAAATTTTAATACAAGTAGCAGTTTCCTAAAATAGGGAGGATGTTATATTGTAATTGATATGGGAGTAGTTTTACAGAAGAAACTGGCTGCAAAGTATATATTAAGTAAATTAATATAATGAATAACAATTTTAATAATAATATCTTTAACACTAGATCTTTCACAAACTATAAGACTGCTAAAGTATTTTTTTAAGCAATATTGAAAAGACTTTAAAAAGAACGTGGGCCGTTATTAATCTTTTTCTATGCGATCTTTTTTTTGTAATTTGAATTGAATTTAATTACTTACTTGTAAGGATATTACTTACTTTATTTTTAAGGGACGTAAATTAAGCGTAAAAAAGAGATAGTAGAATAGTTAATAATTGTTTTGCTTATTACTAAATTGTTTAAAAGTTATTTCTGGTGTGAGCTTTTGAGCAATACTTTCTGGCGTGTGCTTGACGATAGTCAAAGTATAAAGTATTACCTAGAATAAATAACTTTTAAACAAGTTATAAATTAGTAAAACAATTGTTGACTGGCTATTTCTTTTCGACGCTTAATTATATTTATTTATGAAAGAATACTAAATCCTTAAAAAATAATATTAAAGCCTTATACTATATAACTCCTTCCTATCCTTTTTTTATCACAGCTAAAACAAACGCAATACAGACTCAAATCATAACGATAGAAATGTAAGCTTGTGAATTCTTTTATTGAAAAGTTTATATATTTTGCGTTTATGAATGTAACTAAGTATTCATCAGCTTTTCCAGTTCGAAAATGTGTAGCACTTTCAACCTGCACTCAATATTGTGATAAATATAGTTCTATCAGACGAAGGGAGACTTGTGCCACGTAACGAATGGACTATGCTATCGGTACAGTCACCAGTTTCCATCAGAATGATAGATACTCGAATACGACTATCGATTTTCTAGCTCGATACGGTCCGAGCAAAGTAGTAAATTTAAAAAGAGCTTAGTTTGTCTAGTTTAATCAACAGATACAACTTGCGATAAAATGATATCGAAAGATGACTTAATGTTGAAAAGTCAGCGGTTCAATATTCAATGCACTCAGCATTTGATACTGATCCACTGATCTATTGAACAAACTCCATTTCGTCTCTAAATCTTATATAAGACAGTGTTTTTTTTTTTTTACCTGAGTGCTCGAGAAGGAGAGTTATGTTTTATGACTTTATGTATCTATGTATTAAATTATGTATTTATTCGTATGCTTGTATTATGTTTCTTTGTTACGTTTATTTGTTAATCAAATGTCAAGATCATTAATTTAAATGTGCTAATGTGTGTGACATAGGGAAGACAGCAAGAAAGTGGAAATTTATAATGGGGTCGAATTTTATATATTATTTTAATAATTGTACATGTTAATTACTTTGTATTCATAAATTACTTGTAGCTTAATTTATTTAGTCTTTCTAATATTACCAGCGTTTTTAATGAATTACCTTTTGGCTCATTTAGGGACATAGGCTCAATTAATACGTAAGGCATTCTCTGCCAGTCGACCTAATGCAGAGAAGAGAAGCCCTGAGAAATATCTTGGAAAATAACTAACTAAAATATAAAAACAGAATATACATACATATATAATATTGTGACGCCATGCCTACGTCACCGCATAGACAAACAATCCATAGAAGTTTTTCAAATGAAGATTGACAAGTCACGGTAGCTGAGCGGTAGTGGCGACGGCTGCGAGTCGAATGCCGTGAGTTCAAGCCCCGGCGGACTCTATGGGTTTTTGTTTGTGATTTCGGTGTTTTATAGAAAATTCTAGTAAATGGAGATGATTCTTTACAAAATTCGAATATAATGGAAAGTACTAGATCAAGCAAAATGAATAAATAAATTAAGTTGTAGAAGACAATCGAAAAGAATAACGAAATGACGGTCGAAATTCAACAAATTACGATCGAAATTAGGGGTATATAAAGAGCTCCAGACGCGCCTTCAGGGCAGTTCAGTGGAAAGTGCTCTCAAGTGAAGAATAAGAAGAAGAAGTGAGAAAGTAGTACAGTGAAGTACAGTGAAGTGAAGTGAAAGTGATTAGTGAGTGGGCAGTGCTACCGTTGGACTGAGTTAAGTGTAGTCCGCGGGGACAGTGTGGAACAGTGCTACGCGGTTCGTGCAGTACAACTCGTTCTGTGCTGTGAGTGTTACGCGTTCGGAATATTGTGAAACGCAAATAAATCGTTACTCTCGGCAGTGATATTAGTTTCCTTCCAATCCCTGAACCCACTTCCGTAACAATATGTACATATGAACTAGTCTTAAATTAAGACATTTTTTTTCTGTAATACAGAATAAATAAATCGCATGCCATATAAAGCATCATATAAGGAATATCAGCATCGCAACCTGTTAAAAGTTACTAATATAAAACACAGCTAGTTCTTTTATCACTGCATATGTGCCACAGAAAAATAATCACGGCTTTTTTAATATACGTTATAGGAGGACAGACGAACAGGTGAGTCATCTGTTCGTAAGTGACAACCGCCGTTCGTTGAATGGGAAAAGGGTAAAGAAAAAGAGAGGGAGAGTTTAGCATCCGGAAACCTCACTAATTTCTAGGAAATACAAGTCAAGCAATGTTTCACAATCGGTGTTCCGTGGTATTGCACCGCTTGAGCTTTCTTTCTTTATATTTTAAATAAGATTACGTGCTGTACGGTTTTAACTGTAGGTTGTACTTCTTGCCATGGCTTCTATAAATTAATTAATAGAAACTTCAGCATCCAACTCATGATAATATTATGTCCATAACTAAAGTTTTGATAGTCTGATTTCTATCTAAGGAACCGTATCTTTTTTGCCATCTTAAAATAGTATAATAGAAGTGCGATTGAATCAGTAAAACTTTATCCTAATCGTCGACAGCTGTTTCCCACAAAAACTTCAGATACTTACTTAAACAAACCATTTCCTGACTTCAGAGAACATTAATTAAACTCTCATCTTTACCTTTCATTTCCAAATCATCCAAATTACAAGAGTAATGAGAAGAAAACTTTTTAAACAAGAAAAAACAGTTCCGCTGAATTGTCGGAGTCTAATGTTCTAATTTTTATTTTGAATCCATTATCACTTCGCAATGACCTATAGATATAAAATTAAAATTAAACTTAATCCATTACTTCCCAAGCATCGAAAACTTTGGAATTTTTTGATCAAATCTTGAAACTAAGTTCATAATACGCTAAGGAAAAATAATACGAACAAAAAAAGAAAAAAAAAAAATAGTACTTTTAATGCTGAGTCAGCCTGTCCTTTAAATATGGCAGTGGGGACATGTGATCAGAAATAATAAAAGTAAACAACTATAAGAATATTAGCTGTATTTGAATATTTGACCATTAACAGTTTTAAACATAAAGTTCTATTAACTTATTTTGTATGGTAAGGTATAAAACAATCACTGCAGTGTTTTTTCACATTTAGCGCAAAAAGTAAGAGGTTTTTTTTACAACCTTGTCCCTGGCAACGCCTCTGTTTGTCCCTCTTCGTCATTTAGTGACCAATATTGTCAAACCTGACAGGTTGTAAAAGCCGTTCTGATGTACCTGGTGTAGGTTTGCTTGCCTTGCCTTCCGATTTTTTCATCCAAGAATAACAAACCTCACGCCTGAAATCTAGCAGAAGGATGGTCTCATCTTTATTTACCTCGTTGTAAATAATCCATGCATTCACTAGGGACTTGTCTAAAACACGAATGACTAAAGGCCAGTACCATTTTTTGCCTCTGGAGAGAATCGGATATTTAGAAATTAGCCAATCATGTTTATCCACTCCTCCCATGTTTTTATTATAATTATTAGCTTTGGCTGATTCACGGCTTTTCTTGCTTTTTCTGTCTTCGAGTACCCATTAGTTTTACAAAAGGTTGTACAGTATCAAAATTAGTCATTAGAGTTACTACATTGTTGTCATGCCATTTCACGCATAATATTTCGTTACTTTTATCGAAACGATGATCGGAATATCCTCGGTTTTTTTTTTCATTTCTTGTTTAGTAATAATAGGACATTTCTTAGTTCTATTGTCTCTGACTGTCCCTGTAGCTCTGAACCCTTGAGATTTCAAATCGATTAACAATTGCATGCTGCTAAAAAAGTTATCAAAGTAAACTACATGTGCGGTGGGATCTGTACGTACTGCAAGCAGCTATAAACACTTTTAACTCATTTACCGTTAGATTGAAGTTCAAATCATTTTTATAATGTTTGGCGTAGTTTACCGTTTCTCGCACAATATATTCTAAAATCTCATCACATAACAAGTTTTCGAATATTTCTATCGCTGATTTTCCGTCCAACTCCGTAATCATATTTCCCAAACATTGTTTTGCAGTATTAGATGCCGGCTGAAATTCAGAATGTACTGGATTACACTTACGCCAAGTGACTGTTTTTCTTGTCCGTGACGTGGATGAAGTATATGTCTTCCTCGATGTTGTCGATTGCACATGAAAATTCCACTTGACCAGCTACATCTGACACTGGTACAACCTCCATATCATCGTCAGGGCCTGCTTTCATGTCAGTCATTTCGTTCACTTCGTCCGGAGGTAATATGGCTACTTCAATATCATCCAACTCCTCATCACTACAGTTTTCTATATATTGAAGATAGTTTGTGATTTCGGACACCTTCAAAGCTTTTTATACTTTATTCTTACTGGATCCATGATCTATAAAGAATAAAAAATATAGAGCTTACACTACAAGTTTATCCAACAACTACTAGGTACATTGTACGCTATTTGATAAAGAAAAAAATCTAAATATTTTTACTCACCTTTCCACAATGTTACTCACTATTTATTAACTCTAGTTTGATAAATAAATTACAATCTTGTCATGACATTTAATCTGTTCGGCAGAGACCCATCGACTAATGTAAACACAAGACCAGCAAGAAACAAACAATTGAAACGTTTGAACTAGTGCTTAGCGTTACAGGTCCGAACATGCTTTGGCGGCAAATTGTATAGACATGTCCCAGTGTCATATATATAGTACGGTTTATTTTGAAAGATTGCCACAAGTTTTTAAATTATGTTTTGATTGTGTTTTATTTTTTTATATATTTGGTAAAGGTCTAAGAATCAGTTTTATGTAAATTGGAGTTGGCAAGTTTTTCAAATCAGAATATGATGCATCTTTTTGAGGCAACAAAAATGATATTTAGAAAAAATTACATTAAAATTACGAATACGCTTTTTGCAGAAGAAAAAAATATTCTATAAGAAAAACAGTGCAAGAATACGAATTTTGTCAGAAACAATAAAATAAACGATCTAACATGTAAAAAAAAATGTTGAATATGGTGTCTTAAAAATAGGTCAGTGGGGAGGAATGGGTTAAAGTGGTCTTCACAATGCACATCATCCGTATAAGATATTTCCGTGCATCTTACTTTGAACTTTTGATAGAAATTGATTTTCTGAAGTCGTTGTAGGACCATATGTTGACTGCCGCGATGCCGTGTGATATATATGCATGCACTATATTTCCGACTAAAATAATGATGACACAAAGTTTTCTTATCCGTCTGCTCGTTTGCCCTCTATCGCATAAAAAAAAACAAATGCAGAATTTGGCTCAAGACTGCTTCAACTACTTAAAGATCTTTATATAAGATTCATTTGTGACAAATGTAATCTAATTTTGAAAGTCAGTTTAAATAGATGGATGCTATTAATAGGGGCACACACGATACACGGGAATTAATTTCATAAATTTTAATTCAGTTCTGTTTTCCCTATTAATAAGTTTTTAATTTACTTTAATCTATTAATGAAACTGATTAGTGGACTCTTTGGATTCAAAAACCATTTGAAACCCATTTGCTTCAATTCCAACTAAACTAAATACTACGGGTGGATTCATGGCAGTAATGACCAAAATAATTTAGCAATAATTAAGCATTATATAAAATTAGTATAAGATATTACAGAATGGTCCGATCTTATTTAAGGAGAGTTTTGGATAACCAACATTATGGGTTAGTTAAAAGGGAATGATAAATAACAATGGCAATCGAAGGAAAAAATCTTGTCTATACGAATGGCAGAGGGGAATGTAAGAAATATCTAGAGCAAGTTACGAGTCACATACCTACCGTACCATCTTATAGAAAGTGCATTTAGATATTTCATCAATATTCTTAGTCTATAATCCCTATAGTTTAATGCATATGTGTGTTTAGCGTAGCGGTTTAAATAGTCATCTCGCTAGCATGCTGAGGCGCCTAGTTAAGTGGGTTCGCTTCCCGCACGGAACAACACTTTGTGTAATCCTCAAATTGTTGTTCAAGTCTGGGTGTTCTGTGTTCGTTATTTGAATGTTTGTAAAGTCCCCCGCGACACAGGAATTAATCCTAGTTTGGAAGTTGTTTACAAAAAAAACAAAGAACAAAAAAAAACTAAGAATATGTCTACTATAAATAAGTGCTATTATTATTTAGTATTTTCAATATAATATTTTAGACTTACAAATCAATTACTAATTTTCCTACACTATTTAGTATTTAAAGTCATACACAAATTAACTTGTACTACAATAGTTTATAGAAACAAATACTACTGAATATCAAGTACAAATACTAACTATTACATATTATATTAATTATTCAATATACTCGTAATCTCCGAAATATCCGGTGTCGGTTAACCGGCTGCTGAATCCATATTTGAATGGGTTTTGAGAAGAAACACGTTTGACGTTCCCAAATTATGTGTGGTTAGGGGTTCAACATCATTGGAATAATTGAACAGTGTCAATTGTGGATATTAAAATATTTCAGTATTTATTAAATATTCTATCATATGGTATCTTCAAAATAATAGTTAATAATAGGTTAATATGAATGGCATCATTTGTATTAGATACAGAATTAATTACAACCCGTCTAGGTACCAATGCCATTAGCAGACGATGGGTCTGGTATTTTGTGTGGTCAGGATAGTCCATCAGCAACTTTAGATATAACCTTGTGGCTGTTGAGTTACCGTATTATAGTTATGTGACTGACCCAGTTCTTGAAAATATTTGTGCAACATTATATTGGGATATATTGAATATAAACGGAATAAACCTGATTTAGTGGTGATAGACTGACTAGAGCGCCGAGTAACGCTTGTTGACATTACCATTCCACATGACGACAATCTCATGAAGGCTGAAAAAGATAAACAAATGTAATATTTGGATTTGGCCCATGGGGTGGTCAATATGTGTACGTTACACAGCTGGGTTACGGGCCTGATGCAGAAGGTAGTCTTTTTTGACACGGCACGCATTGTGAGGAGGTTCCTATCTTTGGATCCCTAGCCACCGGTAGCTTAGTCCAAATTAGTGGGACCAAATTCTTATTGGCAAAATGTGGATGTGGGGATATAGGCGTGAGCTTATGAATACACCGGCATTAGGTGGCACATATCTAACTGTAGTTAGGGCTCGAGAGACAAGAACCTCCTCACAATACGTGTCATTCAGCCTTTATGAGATTGTCATCATGGGGAATGGTAATATTTTTATTTTTCATTTTAGTTATTAACGAATAATATGAAAGTATAAAAGACAGTGCTTATTATTATTATCATTAATAATACTTTAAATATTAACGTTTATGATATCGTTCTTATGTTCGATATAATGTACAAGTAAACTTGTCAAAATAATATTAAACACCCACATTTTGCTTATATAATAGGAAACACATTGCCACCTAGCTGGTACTTTAGAAATTAGGAATAATGGGCTGTCATGGAAAGGTAACAAGAGGATTGAAAGAGATAGAAAGCGATATTGCCTCTAAATCAATACGTCAAGTAAGTCAGTCTCGCATACATATAACTCGAACTGGCTTAGCCTTTCTGTCTTGCCTGTTGTCTGCCTTTTTAGTACCTTACAACAGACCTCTATCAAATCACTGATGTCTTGACTGTGCGTCAATTATATATCTCTTAACCATTATACGCAAACAGCAAACGCTACTTCCATGTAATCCCTTACCTACAAACAAACGCCTGAAGCATACATTCTCTCCCGCTAATGAAAATAGATGGCCAACATCCTTTTCGGGTAAATTCTATGGCTTCCTCGGTAGGTACATATATAAGAAAGTTAACCAGAAATTGCATATAAATCTCTAGCAAAGTATAGCTAAAGTCTCTTACTTATGAGGAAACTGAGCGCCTATTACAGATACTCCAATGACCTTATAATGTTCCCCACATTGAATACCAATCATACATTTACACGTGATATACGTAACCACAAACACATTAAACACTCATCCTATGTTCATTGATCGGCTAGCAGGTCTCGATACCAAGATGTTTTTACTATTCACTTCATCATCATGGGGCTAGCACACATACATCATAATATAATGGCGCACAAAGACAGACACACACACAAACACCAACACATACACACACACACGTACACATTTACACACACGCTACTCACATCCTATACGTAGATGAAGATACTTAAAAAAAAATATTATTAATTGAATGCCTCAAATCAAAGATGCACGCGTGACATAACATACACATGTTAATTTTTTTTTTAATTTTTTTTTTAAATTTTTTATTTTAATTTAATTTAAAAAAGAGGATGTCATAACAAAAGAGAAAGTCATAATGTATCATATTCCTCTTTTGTTATCTAAGTACAAAAACATGTTCCAAACCCTTATTTCACTATTTAAATTACAATTTATTCTCTCATTACTGATGTTGGGTAAAGCTGATATTGTATTCACAAAATGAACGCGAAGATTAGTGGTGGATTGTTCGTTGTATATTTAAATAATATCACTATAGTGGAGGATATTAGATAATAAAGGCTCGTACAAAACAACATTAATAATAATGTAGTGACACCAAATGCGTCGCTTTAGATAGTGCATTGTAACAGTATTTTGTTAACCAAATTACTTACTAAGCTTAAGAAATTTTAAAACATCGTTGAATACCGCTACCATCATTATATTGTCTTATCTAAATAATAAATATTCAATAAGAAAAATAGTGAGCTGAAAAGCTAACGGGCGATTATAAGTCACCCATTCATGTAACCTTCTATAAAATATAATGAACGATTCATTAACAAACATTAAATTTCTTACATTCCTAAGAATGTCTAACATTTGAGAATTGAACCTACTTTATTCTAAATGCGACATTCTTCCGCGGCCAGCAGGTGACTGTCCGGAGCGGACCTTATCTCGTTTTGAAGGGGGAAAGGTACCTCTCCCCCCACCATCACTCCCTGAGGGAGGTGCGCGGAACACTAAAGCTGTTCCCGGATTCCTCCTATTTTAGGCGCAGTATGGCACACCGTGTGGTTTTAGTCGGTTCGATTCCGGCACACCGTGTGGTTTTAGTCGGTTCGATTCCGACACACCGTTCCACCAAAACCCGGGTGGAATGACGGCCCAAGGGGGTTTCCACACGAAAAAAAAAAAAAAAAAAAAAAAAAAAAAAAAAAAAAAAAAAAAACCTCCTGGGAACGCTACCAGTAGGCGACGTTGCAAAGGATTGTTACAATGCTTTCTTTTATTATGTTTTCTTTTATTATGTTTTTCTCTTTATTCAAATGTAAATAAATATTCCTTTATTCTTTTTAACTGTCATTTTTATCCATATAAATACATATATTCATCTAATATATTATATTTCAATAGCTAATATTTTCAACTCGTGTTGGTAATAATAATCCAAATATATATAGATTTAGAATTATTAGTAATTTTTAATATTATAAAAAAAAATATTATCCATTAAGTGTAAATATATAAAAAGCTGAGAAATTTACTTTAAACATGCGATAAGAACCCCAGAATTGCCATACGTTTTGCTCGTGCAATTACGCGAATACCGTCTGCGATAAGACGAGACGAACTGTTATGTGGAGTGCAGACCACATTTATTGCTTACATATTTTATATTTTTACAACTTCACATATAAAAAAAATCTTCGTGTAAAATATGCTTATTATTGAGTTGATACTCTATCTTTTATGGGTTTTATCGATAAGAATCCGTCAAAATAATTATTTTCATTATCCGTATAAATGCAGTACCCAATTTTCAAGATTTTCATTTGAGTAATTTTATTTTGAAAACTTTGTAAAAAAGTAATATTTGCGAGAAATTGAAAAAATATATATGTATTTGAACTGCATAATTTTGCAATATCTAAAAACTGTAACAGAAACATTGCAAATTCCACTAGCAGCACGATATTGATATAATATTATAAAAATGTTATATTTATCAAATATTTTTCTTGAGGGGACTGACCAACAGACGGGTCACCTGATGGTAAGGGACATCCGCCGTCCATGGCTACCTGCAACTCAAGAGTCATAAATGTGCTGCCCGCTTTTGAGGGTAAATTGAATTTTTAAATTAAGAGACTTCAAATGCAAGTCAGAAAATGAAAAATTGTATCAGTGTAAAATCTTCTTAAGATGTTCAGCGGAGGTGCCTCTCAAGTATTTAATAACACACGTGAGATAGCAAAACTAGACACAGAAAGGTAAAGCAATGAAGTAGGGAATGAGTTGCTGACCTAGTGTTAAGGATATATACTTATGTTGTGTTTTTAGTTAATTTATAAATTGCCTAAGAATCTTAAATACTAAAAAGTATTTGAGATTCTTAGGCAATTTATAAATTAACTACGGACTGGCTTCTTGGTCTAGTGATCCTTACTTCGATTCCCACATCAGACAAATATTTATGTGATAAGCTCGATCATTGGTTCTGTATCTGGATGTAACTGATATATAACATGTATGTATTAAGAAATTTAAAAGTATGTTTATCAGCAGTCTGCTTACCATAATACAAGCTCTGCTTAGTTTAGGATCAGAGGGCCGTGTGTGAGATGTGTGGAGCTATTATTATTATGTTTCTTTCTTATGTTTACAGTTACTTGTTTCACATTTCATTGTTAGAATAGGGCATTTGAATAAAATAAAAAAACATGTAAGTCACAGTTGTGAGAGACAGAGTGAGATATTTTAATATAATAATAAAGAATGCTGCAATGATAATCATTTAAACAGTTATCTAATCAAGATACTTAAAGATACTTAAACCTGGTGGTGTAGTGGCCAGCGATCCTGAATGCTAAGCCGAGGTCGTGGATTTGATTCCCACCCAGGACAAATATCACGATCATTTGTTCTGTGGCTGGGTGTAATTTATCTATAATATGTATGTATTTAGAAATATATAAATATCGTTATCAGCGCTCTCTTTACCATAATACAAGGTTTGCTTAGTTTGGAATCAGACGGCCGCATGTGAGATGTGTGGACTCATTATTATTATTAGTTGTACCTACGGGGATACAGGCGTGTATATGTATGTACTTGCAATATATTAATGTATTTTTAAAATTTTAGTTTTAAATTCACATTTCTGAATCTGATACATTATTAGTTTTATAATTCTAAACAACGATAGTAGGTAAAGACTCAGTAAATAAAAGCTTCTATATTGTATCTATAATGATATATGACTTAGAGGTTTATTGCAGCTTTTATGTGAGACAAGAGATAAATGATATATTACAGGATGGTTTGAACAAAGAAAGCGAAAAGGAATTAGGTATCTCAAGTACTAGAGTAGGACTAGAAGCGAATATAAATCGGGCACCAACAAAATCGATTGCCATACAGTAATTACCTGTAAATGACTATTGATTTTGATGGTCTACTAATTGCCATGGTATTTTTTTGTCACTTTTATAAGAGATTCCTGCTTGATTTTCAGTCTTATAGAACTTTGAAGGTAGTTACATTACTAGCAGCATAGAGTTATACTTCTTAGTTTGTTGAAAAGTGAAATATGTATGTAGCCAACTAGAAAATCGGGACTCTGACCAAGACAAAAACTGTTTTTTTACTCTTGTCTTGCCTGAGTAATTTTATAATTCTGTTCTCGCTCTAACAATATGAAGATGTATCATTATCGTTATATGGTCTAATAAAATTGGCCATAGACATTAACAGGATATGAGGCATTTTTACTTATTTAGCTTAGGCGTAAAACGTAGTAATCACACCGTATTGAATATTTGCCTGTTTTAGTTACCACTTTATTTGAATAAATATTTTGTAATTATGATTTTAAATATTATACATCTTTGATTGGATTTACAACTGCAGTCCGTTGATTGTTGATCCGACTTCACCTTTAGCTAGTCCGAAAACTACAAATACGTAAATATTATGTGTATTAATAGATGTGAATATAATTTGTGTGACTGCTAATTCCGTCACTCTTTAGTCCATGGGCTGATTGAATAGAGCTATTGAGACGCGTTGGCATACCTCGTTGATTTTTTTCGAAATCTCTATATTTTGTTATAAGCACTTCGTGTTATATGTATATATCATCATCTAGTGTTATATACAGTTTAATTTATTTAAGTGCTATTGTATGAAAACTGGTGGAGTAGATTACTTTTTCTACTAATAAAAAAAAATGAGTTAGATTTGTTTATTTTAAACTGTATCAAAATCCTATTTGTAGTGCTTTAAGCTTTGATTCGGTTCAGTTTATCCCAAATATATATGACGGCGCTTGACTTAACAGGATTTTATTGTTATTTTTGATTTATTTAAAATTGGATTTTTGTAATCGATTTGTTTATTATTAATGTTTATAACTCGATTGGTATAAAATAAAATAAGAGCGGGTAACCCCGAATAGAGTGACGGGTGGCGCCAAATGCGGTGACAATCGGTGATTCGACTGCCAGCTATCGCAGGAGACGCACACGTGCCAACCTATTGGCTCTTAATCAGGGTTAATCTTACCAATTGTGATTATACAAGATAAGTGTTTGCTAGAAAATTAAACCAACCGCGTCCAACAGTGTGAACTTTCTTTTATTTTGGAGTTCCCGCCATCAACACGCTCACGATGCAAAGTGGTAGCCAAGACCGCTTCGAAGGTCCTTCTGATGTTTCTGCATATATATACATATATATATATATATTTAAGGGATAAATCCTGACGTGTGAATTAACAACCGTGTTCAGTAACTTGAATCTCAATATTTTAAAGGTTTAATATTTTTTTTACCAGGTAGGTCTCTAAAGAAGCAGGTTATTTGAAGACCGCAGTAGTAAACAATTATAATCGACTTCTTGCTAAATTAACGAATGTTCATTGCGTAACGTAAATGGTGATTCTAATTAATCAATATACAAACTCGATATGAACAACTGGTTGAGAGAAAGAGGGAAGGAAAATATATTATTATTATTCTTTTTTATTTTTTATATACTACAGGGGGACACACGAACAGATGTGTAACCTGATGGTAAGTGACAACCGCCGTCCATGGACACGCTTACCGCCTTTGAGGGTGATGAAGGGAATGAAGAGATGGGAAAGGAAGGGTCCTTCCCCATCTCAGGGTAATGAGGGGAAAGGAAAAGGCAGAGGAGGAGTTGGGCCTTTGGAAACCTCACTAATTTCTTAGAAATGCAACGCAAGCGTTACTTCACAACCGGTTTTCTGTGAGGCCGTGGTATCGCACCGGTCGAGACAGCCCCTTCTACTCTACATCTGACAAATCACAGTTAAATTGTGTAAAGTTTATAATAAATATAATGAATAAACTTTAATTTGTACTAATTAGTTGTGTTTTCACATGTATACTAATGACAATTCCATTACAATTTAAGGTAAGCACGCTTAGAAAACCAGTATTAGGTACAAGTACTTATTCATACTACAACAATACCTTCGGCATGCGCAATGTAATAGCATTATACAGTTTATTTATTTATTTATAAACTTCATGCACACGTGTACATAAGCGGACTTAATGCCTAGGGCATTCTCTACTGGTCAACCTTGGGGTGGTGAAGAAAAGCGATAAGGTGCAAAGACATCTGGAATATACCTGTATTTTTAAAACAAACGTTACACATCTAGTATGTATAGTATTATAGAATATTCACACAAATTTAACATAGTTATGTATATATTATTCTATATATATACATATATATATATATATAGAAGAATATATATGTATATATATATTGTACATATATATATAGAAGAATATATACATATATATATTCTAAGATACATATATAAATAGGTATACAGTCAAGTGCATTGTGGTTATTCTGTTAATTCAGAGAGGATAAGTTTACGTACTTTGTTCTTAAAAATTCAAGGGCTTTCAGACATTCTAAGCTCCAGACGAATCGCATTCCATAGAAGAACTGCTTGCACGAAGAAAGATGAGTTCACAAAGTTAGAGCTGTAAAGAGGACATAAGAGAAGCAAATTGTTTGAAGAACGAAGGTCCCTGTCATGAGTAGAGCACAAAAATTGAAAGTAGGGACTTTAATAAGAAGGGGAAGTCGGGGAGTTCAAGAAGGTGTATAGAAAACTGTGACGCTGTCAATAGGGAGCCACTTCAATTGGGAACGTAAAGTATAGACATGGTCATACTTGCGAAGATTAAAAATAAATCGAATGCAGTTATTCAGAAGACGGTCTAGTTTCAGGTCAAGATAATACACATCGCCATAATCAATCATGGGAACAATTAGGGAATGCATTAAGGAAGTTTTAAACTACCTATATAGCTTTAGGTCTGACATTTGGTTTGATGATCCAGGTGAGTTGCGGATGTAAAATGTGTGATTGATGTCATTCAAACCAATTGTCTTTTGAACTACTGCATGTTGTTGTTTGCCAATACCCAGATTATTTAGAAACTTCCAGATACAAGTAGGGGGTGAAAGCTCTATATGTTGAAGGATGCGTCTGCGTTTTGTGCTGCGCATCACCTGATTACACCATCCTAACCACCTTCTTAAAGGTTCCAATTAATTTTGGAACGATTCCGCTTGAACCGCAGAAAAAGTCTGGTCTCTTCATCTCATGGGAATTCTCACCTCCTCTGTCATCCATGGTGCCGGTGGACGTAAAATTTTACCTTCCTAACAGGAGTGTGTGTGTCGTACATCCTAACAATATTGTCATTAAAAATTCTGACCTTGTCCTTTACGTTTGTGACTGCTGCTACACTCTTCCAATCTATTTCAGAAGCATCAGAACGTAGTTGACATCCATGCGCCCACATGAAGAATTTTGGGTGGGGGTTTAGATGGTTTCAGGGCATAGGAAAGGAAGATCAAACCGTGATGGGAGAAACCGGGAGCAGGATATTGGCCATGAGAGGAGATAAATTTAGGAGGAGAGGTCAGTGTCAAGTCCAGCCAGGTATCCTGATGCTCAAAGTTGTGATGAGTTGCTTGAAGGGGCAGGACATGGAAACTGGTAGATTGAACGATCTGAAGAAGATTGCGTGTTATTGGAGAGTTGAGTGCAAGGAGGTCGGTGTTAAAATCTCCCATGATGATTTGATGTGAGCATTCAGACCTTATAGTTTTCTGATCTATTTCCAATACACTAAATCTAATATAATATTGGCTCCCTTAACACAAACCTCAAGAAATAAATATTCGACAGTGGTAGATGAGCTGGGAGAGGAAGAGGCAAGAATTTTATAGGCTAAAAAGCTACGAAGGTAGATTCCGCCACCTCTTTTGTCTAGTCGGTCATTATGAATGAGAACAAAGCCTGTGAGAGGATATGAAGTCGAAGGGAGGTTTGGTTTGAACCAGGTTTCACAGATCTAAATAGCATGAATGTCACTGTTAGTCGTCGTCTGTCATCGTCAAGTCTCAGTCAAATCACCATAATGATTGGGAACACTCTAAGCGTTAATGTGGCATACGTGAAGGTTCGACGAGTGCCACTGTTAAAAGTTTGCCGTAATCAGTCACCCAAAGTGTCTGTTAACGAACTAAAACTATCCGAATGGGAAAATTCATTAGAACGATAACAATATTGAAAAAACTATAGATCATTAAGTACTCAAACTAAAAACTAAGTACTCATATATCAAGCAAAAAAAAAAAAACTTAATATAACAAACACAAGCAAGCCTTGCTTCGTAGGTCGTATTTCTACACACCTTTATCTACATATTTTTCATACAAACATATAAATACCGTAAGAAAAAGATATTTAGAACAAAAACAAGACATTATATAACAAATCTAAACTTATAGTGGTAGAGCCATGCTTAAGCACGAATGGGCCGGCTCGACCGGTGCGATACCACGGCCTCACAGAAAACCGGTTGTGAAGTAACGCTTGCGTTGCATTTCCCCGAAATGAGTGAGGTCTCCGGAGGCCCAAAATCCCCCACCCCCCTAATGATAGCGCTGTTAACGAAAAGGATACCCCAGGGGGGTACCAGCGCTAGCGTTGGAGAATCCCCCCCTGGACGTCCACCCTCAGTACGGATTATGCCTGAGCGTGGACGCCCAGGCTGCTCCTCGTACTCTGGGGGGGGGGGGCTCAATTGCACTCTCAAAATCTGCTCGGGGCAAGAGAAGGCATACCATGGCACCCCCTGTCACGTTTACCGTGGATTTTTGTAATATCAGGGGCTTACATTCGAACCTCGACACTGTCAACCACCACCTTGAGACAGCAAAGCCGGCCTTGCTCTTTTTAACCGAGACGCAGATATCATCTCCAGCGGACACATCCTACCTCTGCTACCCTGGGTACGGACTGGAACACTCCTTTGTTCCTAAGGCTGTATGCGTGTACGTTAGAGATGATATCACTTCTCGCCGCCTCGGTCCAGCAGGTCCCATCCGCAGAGATCGTGATTCTTGGCGACTTTAACGCCCATCACGCCGAATGGCTTGGTTCGCGCAAAACCGATCATGCGGGAAGATCTGTTCACGATTTCGCCTTGGCATATGGCTTGACGCAGCTGGTAGCAACGCCTACGCGAATCCCAGATGCAGAAAGCCACGTGCCTTCACTGTTGGATCTTCTGCTGACCTCACATCCTGACGGCTACAAAGTATCCGTTGAGGCCCCTCTTGGCTCTTCGGACCATTGCCTGATTAGGAGTATGGTGCCACTCGTTCACTCGCTGCGGCCGCGAGTTACAGGAAGTCGCCGCGTATGGCACTATAGGTCAGCAGACTGGGATGGAATGAGAACATTCTTTGCATCCTACCCATGGAGGCAGGTTTGCTTCTCGCCGGATGATCCCAATGTCGCTGCTGACTCTGTCGCGGATGTTGTGCTTCAGGGTATGGAACTTTTCATTCCATTCTCCCTGATTCCCACAGGTGGCAAGTCCCAGCCTTGGTTTGGTCGAACCTGCAAAGCGGCGTCCCGCCGAAAGCAGGAATGTTACCAAGCATTAGCTAATGCAGCGACAGCACGGGATGTAAAGACCAGCACATTAAAGAAGCAATTTAACTTTGCCTCCAGGTCCCTCAAAAGAGTAATTGCTGGGGCGAAGTCGGCTCATATCGGCAGAATTGGCGAGAGACTAGTGAGTCTCCCCTCCGGAACTCGTGCGTTTTGGTCTCTTGCCAAAGCTGTCCAGGGGAATTTTTGTAAGCCATCCCTTCCACCTCTGCGCATAGGAGATAATTCGTTGGCCCACGACGCTAAAGAAAAAGCCGATCTTCTGGGCAAACTCTTTGCGTCCAACTCGACCCTGGACGACGGGGGAAACGCACCGCCGACCATACCGCAGTGCGAGACCCGCATGCCGGAAGTCCGGTTTACACAAAGGGCAGTGCGTAAAGCGCTTCTTTCCCTCGACGTTCATAAGTCGAGTGGGCCCGATAGAATCCCTCCTATCGTGCTGAAGACGTGTGCTCCAGAGTTAGCACCGGTTTTAACGCGCCTTTATCGGCTTTCCAACTCTCTTGGCGTAGTCCCGAACTCATGGATCGTTCGGATCCGTCCAACTACAGACCCATAGCCATCACCTCCTTGTTCTCCAAGATAATGGAATCCATTGTTAACTGCCAGCTCCTCCGGTACTTAGAAGACCACCAGCTCCTCAATGATCGACAATACGGCTTCCGTCAGGGTCGTTCAGCTGGTGATCTTCTCGTATACTTGACTCACCGGTGGGCACAGGCGATCGAGACCAAGGGGGAAGCGTTGGCCGTTAGTTTGGACATGGCGAAGGCCTTCGATCGGGTCTGGCACAAAGCGCTCCTTGCGAAGCTTCCTTCCTATGGGCTTCCCGAGAAACTGTGCAATTGGCTCACCAGTTTTCTTACAGACAGAAGCATCAAGGTCGTTGTTGACGGTGCATGCTCCGACTCCAAGTCTGTTAATTCTGGTGTCCCACAAGGCTGTGTGCTATCACCCACGCTGTTTCTTCTGCATATCAACGACATGCTGCAGATTAGCGGCATCCATTGCTATGCAGACGATAGCACGAGTGATGCCCTTTACACCGGCCGCGCTAACATTTCTCGGGTAAACGTCATCGAAAGCCGATCCAAACTTGTGTCTGAAATCGAAACTTTTTTATCAAAAGTTTCAGATTGGGGTCGACTTAACCTAGTCCAATTTAACCCCACGAAGACACAGGTTTGCTCGTTCACCGCTAAAAAGATGCCATTGGTCGTATCACCTCAATTTGAGAGCACTTCCCTAACTGCATCAGCCAGTATCGGAATCCTTGGCGTCGATATATCAAGTGAAGTCCAGTTTCGCGGTCACTTAGAGAGTAAGGCCGTATTAGCCTCGAAGAAGCTTGGTGTGCTAGTTTCCGCCATCGTCCTACGCGACAAAATATCCATCCCCATCACCTGGACGATTGGCACTCCACCACTGTGCGCTTCTCCAGAAGCTTTTTGCCTCGCACAACCAGCTTAAGGAACAAATTGTCGCCTGCCGTATTTCCGAACCGATACGACCTTCAAACCTTCAAGAAGAGAGCGTACCTCTACCTAAAAGGCCGGCAACGCACTTGTGACTCTTGAGTTGCGGGTGTCCATGGGCGGCGGTAGTCACTTACCATTAGGTGACCCGTCTGCTCGTTTGCCCCCTATCGCATAAAAAAAAAAAAAAAATCGTAAAGAAGTTATTACTGCACATAATACTACTTAAACAAGTTTCCGAATACATCAAAAAAAAAAAAAAGAATTGACACACGCTTTAGCTGTCACTAACATTAAGTGACTCACTATGTTTTTACTTATGTAAGCGTTCTTTCCTTTATATTTAAATTGAAGGTAAACAATTTTAACATAATAACATAAACATTATTTGTAAAGTAATTGTGAGTAGCTGCTTAAGTGAATCATAACTGGATGAGCTGGATACACTATATACTATGATCTATCTAATATTGACAATACAGTGCAGCCGGCAGCTGACTCTCAAAATAAAATAATTAGGTTCTCCTTGAAGTTTTCGTGTTTGTGATTGAATTCACGTTACTAGTGTTGCTCTTGTTAGCGTTAGGGTTTGATTTTGTCCGAGGACGTTATCTTATGGCGGCAGTTGTCGGGTATTTTGATAACTATGGTCCCATCCTGGGTCCAACAAGAAAGCATGCCAAAATGTTGCCGAGCTATATTAAAAGCCGATTGTCGGATTTTAGTCAAAAATTCCCTTACCGAAAAGCCGGAACCCTTCAAAAAAGTCTTCGCCTTCCAGACGACATACCTAACCTCAGCTGTTGTGAATCTGACCCGCACAGGGCGACGATGTTCCTTTGATGGGGCCCCAATGCAATAACAAAGCCTGATGTTTGTCGTGTTTATATCCTTGAGACCCATCTTGTTGTTGATAATATCAAACAAAGTCCTATCACACTCCTCCTTGACAGCCTCAGGTACTCCTAGGAAGATGAGTGCCTTTTGTCTGTGCCGACATCACATCTACATCACACACTACATCACATCAATCATCTTAGTACACTCATTGATTTGCTGTCAAAGAAGACCCATCATACTGTTCATCAGTTCTCGGAATGTCTAGAATTCATCTGCAACCCGGGCTATGCTGCTTCTAATTCAGCCATTCTTCTTGAAAAGCTTTCCTCTAGGGTGGTCTGAGCCATTTTAATTTCGGCAAATTGGGACATAGTTCTTGATGATTCAGGTGAACAATTAAATAGTATTGTAGTGAAATTATGAAAAGAAAAAATAACGGCAGCATTCATAAATACAGTGTATTAGCTGTGAGTACTGCAGATATAAATGTTATTAAGAAGTTTATATCCTTAAAATTATTAAATAAATTATTAAAATTGTACAGAGCTCTTAAAAAAATGTGTCAACTTTTTCAACACCTACCCGAAAAACTTAAAATCGAAAAAACGAAACGAACGAACCAAAAAATTTAAAACCGTACCTAGAAATCGTCTTAAGCAACATAAGCGCTGGTTAATATAGTACGCAATATCAGAAAATACTTTAGAAATGTTACAGTGTAAATAGGTACTTAATATGGTCTAGCATGTCTATTAATGACATTGACAATGATACCAATATAACAAATCTATATTATGTTTATTAAAATAAATAAATATGTATTCAACAAATACTATATCAATAGTTAACATGAAAAAGATACAACCAAACTTTTGCAGAACTAAAATGAAAAGTTTCACAGTCCATTTATTTCACAGCGGAGCGGGTGTTGTCACATATTTTATTTATGCCCAGTATGCCCACGTCTCATGTGCAGTAAAAATCCCTTAATTGGTTAATATGGACGCGTGTCGTGTTCCACCGTATTCAAATTCGCTATATTGACGACCTTTGGGTGTTACCTTTTGATGTTTATTTATTTTGTGCACATGAAAGAAGGTCCGTTACTAAAGTAATTTTTGATGTTTCATTTTTATGACACAATATATATATTTTTTTAACCCATGTCATAAAATTATTTCGCATCGTCTACTAATGGTATTGGTACTCAGACGGGTTGTAGTTAATTTTGTTTTTCATATAGTTTTTCATATAACTGATGCCAAAACAAGGAATAATATACTAATATAATAGCATAGAAAGATTAAAAGCTATTATTAACCTAATGGAAACTGTTATTTTTAATATACTAGATAAAAAAATATATAAAAATATACATATATAAGTACTGAAATATTCGAATATATACACATCCACAGTTGATGCTGTTCAACTATTTAAATATTGTTAACTTTTCAAACCGTTACCTGATATCTGATACTTAGAACTCACAATTATATGCGTCAATAAGAAAACTGATTTATGTTGAGAATCAATTACAGCCTATCCATAAAGCTACTCGTCGAATTCGACAATTCCAATATGGATTCTGCAGCCGGTTAGCCGACACCGGATATTTTGGAGATTGCTTAGTAATGAATATTTGGCAAACTTAATATTCAGCAGTATAACCCCTTTTTCCTTCCCCTCCTCCATTTACCTACACTGCCTTCTCCTCCTACCTTTCGCTTCCCCTACAATAAAAGGCTATTATGGACGATGGAAGTCACTTACCATCAAATGACTCGTCTGCTCGTGGACAGACAAATAGACGGGTCAAGAGTCGTAAGTGCACTGTACGCTTTTGAGGGTGATGAGGGGAGGAGAAAGAGGGAAAGGGTGACGAACAATGGGAAAAAAGAGAGGGGGTGAGTGGAGTGAAAGAGGAGAGAAGGAGTTTGGCTGCTATCACCCTCACTAACTCCGCAAAACAATGCAAGCATTGTATGACAGCCGGTTGTCTGTGAGGCCGTGGTATAACTCCGGTCGAGCCGGTTTATTTACATATGTCTAAGCGTGGATCTCCTACGGTGATAATCGATTCATATATTTCATATCGATTAAAATCAGTGGAATATTTTTAGTCTATATCACAGGTAGGACAGCTGATTGACTCTAGATAGTTACCGGCTACTACTACTCTTGTTTTGCTCTACTCACTTGTTTCGTGGTTTACAGTGCATTTTGAACGCTTTTCCAATTATTTTTCATATTCAGCGACGACTGCTTTGTTTTTAAGGATCTGACCCTGCCATATAAGGTAATGACCGTTGCTCTCACTCTGGATACCCAAGGAAGGAGGAAGGAACGTAAGCTATTCTAAGGCGTTACTGTAATTGTACTGTAGGTAGACGAACTGTAGATTGCTGTGCTTATATAATGTGTATTATACTCGTATGCTACCTTAGCTGGGCTAGGAATTAAGATCATATTGTTCCATCTGCACAAATTGTAGACAACAATTTAATTGTAGAAGAAGATGAATAAAATACTATAATAGAATGTTTTCATTTTATTCTAGACATACTTTAATAAATTCGTACCTGTTACCTACCGATGACTTCAAGTCATTGACGTTCATTCAAACATTTTCCAATAAATATAGTAAATATTTGCGTTTAAAGAGCATCTTTTGCACTTAAGGAATCAGCAGTGAGGGGCTGATGAGTCTGAATCTAATAATTAACAGCATTTTCATCAGATACATTAAGGCCCAAGATTGTATATAATCGTTTCTGTCTACATTAATGATATGTTGTTTATAAATCCAAGTACAAAATTAAAGAATAATAATTCAGCTCCCGTTGGTTATACAAAACTCTCCTTAAATAAGTTCACAAAATTCTATAATACATTGTACACATATTTACAAAAAAAAATACATAAAAGTAATTTAAAAAGCTTGTATATAAACAAAAAGATGTTAATATCGTAATAGGTGTTTGCTAACGGTCCAACTATTTTATGGTATACAGTCGTTTTACTAAGCGTACTCCGGTCTTCGGTATTCGAGATCATTACAAACGTAAGGTATTTAGTTTAGTTAGAGTTTAAGCATATGATTTAGAAATTATCTTTATATTCATTTCATTAAAAGATTTAATTTAATGAAAAACATTTGAATAGGGAAAACAAGAAGAGTGAAGAGTTTCGTTATCAACCTCATGGATAGCATATTACAGCATTTTCAGCGGAAATATATATAAATTCATACTTTCATTCATACGCTCACTCCTATATTCGATAGGCAGAGGTGTACTAACCAACCACTTTTTGTCACCTGGAATTTGGTACTTCTTAAAGAGTAGAGAACAAGCCTATTAACGCCAACCAAGCACTTTAGGAATTGAAGATGGGAAATTGGAAATATACGTATGGATTGGGAAGTGTAGGGTGGAAGGATGTCAGGATAATATACATGTAACTTGAATAGGCTATAATACACAATAAACTGATTTAAATTGACTTTCAAGATTCGAATTGATTAGAAGCAAATCTTGTAATAAGATTTTTAAGGATTTCAAACAACGTATTGAGCCGTATTCTTTATTTGATATCTACTTTACGTATTCTCTTAGTCGGATTTATACTTGCAGATTTATAGTCATGACTGCATCACGGCATTCAGAAAATGAAGTTCAAACAAAAGTTAATATAAGACGTACGCGGATTTTTTATACAGTAGGTGCACTTTGTAAAAACGGTGATGCGTTTAATATTAAGTTAATTTCTAAAGGTTATCTCATTGTTGAATGCCAATGGGTTTAAAATAAAAACTAGAACAACAGACTCCGATTACTCAGCGGAAATGTTTTTCTTGTTCAAAAGTTTTCTTTTCATTTATATTGTAATCTGGATGATTTAGAAATAAAAGGCAAGGATGGAAGTTGAATTAATCTTCTTTGAAGTTACAAAATGGTTTGTATAAGTACGTAGCTGATGTTTTTGTAGGTAGCAGCTGTCGAGGATCAGGATAAACTTGGACTGATTCAATTGCACCTAATTTATACTACGTCAGTCTATGGACTTTCATCTAACGACTCAAGAATGTCACGATTTACTGCTGAAATTCTTATTTCTAGGAGCTCAATTACCATAGAAAATCAATGTTAAAGATTTCAATATATTGTTAAAACTGTATAGGGCTTTGATTTTTCAGCTAAATATGCCAAAAGTTGAAATTATGAAAGTAGCTACGATCAACATTTTAATTTACTTCTCGTAACGCATACAGAAGCCGTTAAATATATATATGGGATATCAATCTCTGTCTTAAGGCTTACAACTTCAACACTCCATAAAGATTTCGCATATGTATAAAGATGCACAGGCAGCTCTTTCTAGAAGCGAAGTTTTAATTAGATAGACTAAAATTACAGTTCAAATTGACCTTTATTTTTAAACATTTTGCAAGGGTTCACGTATGGTATTGTATGGCTTACAACACTACACCTGAATTGACTGACTCAAGTCAGTCTATTCATTGACTATTTATTGATTGAACAGATTTCAATTTAGGTCCGCATAGGGACCTGAATATAAATCATTAAATTTTTGTTCCTTGTTCATTGAATGGAAATATAGCCGTTATAAATTTGCAGAAGGCTTTCGAAATTGTAGGCTTAGTACAGTAATTGCAGCTCGGAATTAGAACACGCTGAAGGACGCGATTCAAGCTGCCCTGGATGAGTAAGTCTCTGCTTGTTCTGTCGAAATTATGGGTATGATTTTTTTTTAATACGATACGATGGCTAACGTCCTTCGTATAGCGAGGACGGGTTTTTGAGGAAGTCAGCGAAGATAGAATCGTCGATTAAGCAACACTCTTGTAGTACTTGCCTTACCATTTTCGTCTTTTGTCTTGATTCTGATAAATATTTGCGAAATTTTCTCGCCAATAAAATTAAATTAAATTAACTATAATGATCAGAAATGAGTAAATAATTACGTATACTTTGAATTTCTTGTACGTAATAACAGTTTACCAAATTAAATGAGAGTGAAACGTTGTTTGGTATAAGATATTCAAATGACTACAAATGACTTATGTTAATATTTTTAATTAAAAACCTCCTGATGAACGCAAATTCAAACTAAAACTAAAGTAAACTAACTGATCATATAGGATACACACACTATTTTGATATAACGATAACGTGGCAACTAACCAAATGACACTTTTAGTCTATTTAATTAAAAATCAGTGTATGGTATGGTTACTTTAAGTAAATGTGTTATTTCTTGGCACGATACAAAATCATCATACTAATAGTAATTAAGTAGTTTTGGTCTAATAGTTCAGAAGTTAACTTCTGGTCTGTAAGTGAAGTGTAGCCGTGTGGCGATTTCAATTTACGTACTTCAACATCATATAGCAAAGACGAGTTGAACCATCAATAACTTTATCTTGTGGCTTTTCTTTTACCGTGGGAGATCCCTACTTAGGGGCAGTAAGGCAGGCTCGACCAGTTGTCAAACCACCCTTGCGTTATTTTTTCCGAGTGACTGAGGGTTTTGCAGGCTCAAAGCCTCCCTCTTCTCTTTCCCCTTCCTAGAAACGACAGCCTCTGGACATTTTATCACCATCACAAGGCAACTTACAACTTTTGAGGTAGAACTGTCCATTTGCGGCCCATGTTATTTACTACCAGGTGACCCGTCTGCTCGTTTGCTCCTCTATACCATAAAAAAACTAGCATCTTAATATAGAATAATCCTGCAGCGTTACATGAAGGTTCCAGCGCCGAGAAGTACCTGTGTATGTATATTTCCTCCCTTCGTGTTTAATGGACTTAATTCCTACACGGCCATGTAATTTATTGTAATTTAAGCATATAAGCACCATTTATTTTAGTACGAATAGATAAGTGATGAACAAAATGCGCGTACTCGTGCATTGCAGTCTAAAATTTAAAATGGAATTTTAAATTCGGTACGCGCAGCTGTTTGAGTATTCCATTAAATGTGCAAATGTACGATTTGTTAATAGCTGAAATCATTTCGATTTGTTTGTGGAAGGAAACATTTTTGTGACGGTAGTTTTTGATGCTGTTGTTATTCTAGGTGACCTACGTCACGGTCTTTGGTTACGATTGAGGATGACAATGATTCGTTATGGAATTGCAATATATAAATCTACATAGGTATGTAAGTAAATGAGTTTTTCACATCACTTGTTAATCATCATCATCAGCCTATCCGTGTACTTGTTAATTTCTGAACAAATTTTGTTATATGGGGCTCGAGTTAAAAAGATAAAAATATCGAGTCTCACGATCGGCACTGGCTGGATTATGGCAATAATATTAAAAAAAAAAATGTAAGGAGTGTAATTACATTACTATGGCAGTATAGCCATTGTTTTTATTTTTTATTTTTAACAAATTGCGATACTCATATTCCTGAGATGATGACTACAATGGTATGCGATTTATCTTTTCTAAATGTTACACAAAGAAACGGAGATATTTGAATGATGTATATATTTTTTTTGTATTTTGACTTTAATCTACAATTTCTGTCTGTTCCTGCACTAAACGAACTAATAATTTTGTTTCATGTATGTATATATTTTTCATTTTGTGCCCGTGTGTCTTTTGATCCTCTTCTTTTGTATTATATCGTGTGTTACCAAATTAAATAAAAGTCATTTGTTAAATTAAACCAAGTTTAAAATGATGAAAATATTATGAAATTTAATATTAAAAAGTCATTAGTTAAATAAAAGTCAGGAGATGGCTAGCCTTGACCGACAATGGCTCGATGGTTCACGAGCATGACGCACGCACCGGCCATCGTCTAACATATGAAAGGATACTCGAGTGATCCAACTCGACATATACCACACTATATTAGGCGTCATGACAAACTCAGAACTGGCTGACAACATGGAAAATACAATAAAATTAAATAAATAATATCGTTAATAGTACACCATAAACATTATAACATAAACATTATATTATAATAACATAAACACAAATAACACAAACATTATAACTGATTAGTGCACTAATCAGTTATAATGTTTATGTTAATATTAATTATTAATATTCTTTAAGTCGTATTAATTATCAAAATATCAAAAAAAGGATACTTAACAATTAAATTCAACATAATGTATTACATAAATATGTAATATTACTATTAATCATCGTCAGTAATCATAAGATGATAACAAGAAGATCACAGATAATGATTAGAGATATTTTTTTTTATAGTAAATATTAATTGAGAACGCCAACGCCACATTAAGGTAATGTATTTCATAAGCGAGCAGCATGGACTATTAAAAGGTTTATGAAGGAAGTAGTAGTGTTAGTAATTACTTAATAGGTGACGGCCCCCAGCCAGGTGGACTGTCTACCTGAAAAAGGTCGCTGGGATAGGGGAGCCATGCATAGGCACGAATGCGGTGTGATGCGGCCTCACAGAAAACCGGTTGTGAAGTAACGCTTCCGTTGCATTTTCCCGAAATGAGTGAGGTTTCTGGAGGCCCTTTCCTTTCCTCTCCTCATCCTCCCTATCTTCTTTCCCGTCTCCTCACCCCCCCTCTTTTTTTTCCCCTTGAGGCATCTCCCCATCCCTCATCACCCTCAAAGGAGGACAGCGCACTTACGACTCTTGAGTGTGCAGGTGTCCATGGACGGAGGTTGTCACTTACCATCAGGTGACCCGTCTGCTCGGCTGTCCCCCTATAGTATAAAAAAAAAATAGTTACAATGTCTACAAATTGTTTAAACAAAAAAAAATGTCTTGCATACTAACAATTATACTAGACCGAGGTTGTATTTTAGGCGCTGGTTTCTTCTGTGACACAATACTGTTATCAGAAATGTTATTACTAATAATATTAATTAAACTACAACTCAAAAATGCTTATCAAGTAAAATGACTTACTTCATTTAGTAAATAACATCCAGTTTGAGCCTAACGTTATCTCGATATCTAGCACCCTATATGTCGCTCTCAATATTTAGGGTTATCAAATAGCGACGTGAGGTACGTGTGGGACTAGGAAACATCGTGCATATATGTACGTACATATGTACAATTGAAAATATCTACACTCTAATTCTTGCGCAGTTGGATAAAATATGCAGATGCAGTCTTCTAAAAGATGCAGAAACCAAAATTAAGTATTAGCACTTTAACTTGATCCAATGGTCCTTTAATTTTTAATATAAATTTGTCGTTCGATATTCCTTTACCCTGAGTTGTATCAGTTGACAGATGAACAAATTTCCCACTGCCAGTATCGAAATAGAAAATCGAAAGTTGTATTCGAAGATCTATCATTCTGATGGAAACTGGTGGCCTTACGGATGGCATAGTCCATTCGTTACGACGCACAAGTCACCATTCGTCTGTTAGAACTGTATTTATCACGTATCGATTGACAGTTGATAGTGCTTAACATTTTAGAACTGCAAAAACTGAAGAATTACTCAGCTTGATTCATAAACGAAAATATTTAAAGCTACGAATGAAACAACAGCAAAACAAATATGTATACAGTAAATATTTGAGTTGTTTATTGCATTAGTTTTAGCAGTGATACAAAATAAAATATATTATTGTATTACAGACTCATAGCTTACTATATAAATTGGATTGTATTTGAATACACATTGTCTTTAATGATTTACTTTGAAACAAATGTCGCCACAACAAAAATAATAATTACTACATCATAAAAATAGGAAAACTATGATATTCAGATTATAATAATATTATCCTTTAAATGTTACAATAATCAAAATGATTTAAACGTTTATTGTTTGTCCTCTGACATCTCACAAAGGCTTCTGATCCCAAAGAACGTGCTTATCACACAGATATTTGTCCAGGGTGGATTTCGAACCCTCCATCACCACCTCTGGCTTAGCAGTCAGGTGTCAGCGTTTATACGTGGAGGTCGTGCGTTCCATGGCCCTTTACGGGGCTCCAGTATGGGTCGAACATCTGACGGCGGCCACCATTGCCATACTGCGTAGGCCACAGCAGGCGATGGCTGTCAGAGTCGTGAGAGGATACCGCACGATGTCCTATTAGGCGGCGTGCTTACTGGCCAGATTACTGCCCTGGGACCTGGAGGTGAAAATCAGGTCAATACATCAATGGCGTGAAAAGGCGCGAGAGCGAGGACAACAACTGAGAAAGTACGAGAGGCGTCGGTGCGAAGTGAGGGGGATCCTAGTGGCAGAATGGCGGATGCGACTACTGCACCCGTCATATGGCCTCAACACCATCAAAGCCATGCGGCCAGTATTTAGTGATTGGGTCCAATGGAGGCACGGCTCCCTGTTATATAGGGTGACGCAGGTAACCTATCAAGGCTAACCTGTCAAGATGTTTTGGGAAGTACCTGCGGGACATTCGCAGGGGGCTGGACGCCCGGTACCATATGGTACGCTGTATGCGCGGTATACGGTACAAGAGTGTACTGCTTGGGAAGAGCTGCGCCGTGCCTTAGTAACAGAGATAGGGACTGACCTCTCGCTCACAGTGCTTGTGCGTGCCAGTGTCGGGAGCGAGAGCTCATTGGATGCAGTGGTCATCTATTGTGAAACTGTTATGAACAGAAGAAGGCTGCGGAAAGGGGGAGGGAAAACATGACTACCCCCTGCATCCGCAGACGACGCACCGGACGTCGGAGGAGGGCCCACCATGTCCAATTCCGGCCTCTGTAAATGGACCCGAGGGTGGTGTACGTGGGGTACAGTCCAAAATCGTTTAGCAGGTCCAACATTGCAGGCGTGTAGCATCCGCGCCCCTCCCACAGGGAGTGATGGTGGGAGAGAGGCACATTTCCCCCTTCAAAACGAGATAGAGTCCGCTCCGGATGGTCGTGTTCCTGCGGCCTTAGGCAGCAGGTGCGAGGAAGGAACACTATGGTGGTTTTAGCCGGTCAAGTCCGGCACACCGCTCTGCCTCCCCTGATGCCCCCAGCGGAGGATAGTCATTAAAGATTTGCAAAAAAATGGCTTAGCAGTCAGGATTACCACCCACTAGATCAACATGCCACTCTGATAATACTTGGCTTTAAAATCATCATTGTGACCATAAAGCCATATCTCTGTTTAAATGTCTGTGACCATAAAGCCATATCTCTGTCTCTCTTTAGTGAGAGCGAGAAACAGTTAGACGGGCATCATTTATTATTTTCAGAGCAGGCTGCAACAACATACTGGTTCATTGATGTTTAATGTTAATGTGAAGATAAATGCCACGGATGATGATTGAAGAAGAGAAATGGAAGTCTGGAGGAGGCCTTCACCCTCACATAAGGTTCTGGGGGTTCTTGCATGCCTTCACGATAAATTACTGGAACTCTTTTTTAATCTTATAATATTTAATTATATATAATATTATATACATTATACATTACTATATTATCGATTCTCATTATTATTATCATTTAATATTAATCGTAAATAATCGATATAAAAATGTTGTAATTTTACTTTTTTTAGAATGCGAAAAATAAAAAGGCTTTTTATTATTATATTTATTTATATAAGTATGTGTCTTAGATTGCATTGCTGAAAAGTGCGTTGAATATTATATTATAGATATATTACATATGCGCCATAAGCTAAGAGAAGGACCGCTTCCTAACACGCTTCGCAGGTATAACTTATTGCGCACGGGTAGTATTTTTACGCTCCACCTAAGCACCTGGAATACTCGTGTGTTCCAGGTGCTTAGGTGGAGCGTGAAAATACTACTAGCGTGAAAAAGACTTAAGCGCCCCGACTTTTAATAGCCTTAAGGTCGAACCTTAAGGCTATTAAAAGTCGGGCTGCTTAAGTCTTTTACTTATTTACATAGTTATCAAGACCTAAACAAACAACTTAGTATGTGTGTTAGTTCAATTTCCATCAATAAATCACTTACATAGTAACAAGGTAACACGAATAAAGAATTTGTAATTTATTGTCAGTCAGATAAAACATTTATTACATTATTTTATAGATGATAATAAAAATTATACATAATCAACTCAATCAATCAATTACTACTCCTAGTATTCAGGGAAAAAGTAATCTAAATGTGACCCCTCTTCCATTCATTCTTAAATAGCCAAAATCGATCAAGGCTGACCGGTGTGCTGTGCGGCCTTTATAAACAGAGTCACTGTCTTGACACGAGAGAGAGAATGAGAGAGAGAGAGATAGAGAGAGTAATGGTCAAAGTGACTTACTTAGAGTTAGAAAAGTAAATTAATTAATTATTTAATTAACAACCAAAACAACTCAAACGCACCAAAAAACCATCAGGGAAAGGGAGAAGACAACTACTCTCCCGTCCCGCAGAAGACGTACCAGGTGTCGGAGAGCAAATACTGATCTCCGACCTCCATAAACGCTGACCTTTACTCCAGCAGAAGCAGGCCTGAGATGGTGGCGTCACGTACGTGTTACGAGGGCGTAAGGCCCCCCAACCTCAAAATGTGGACGCCTGCTAGTTTGGTGGCCAAGGTCTGCTAGGTGTCCCGGATGCTTCCTTCTGAGGTTATCCCGGGTCCCGAGGTGACGACACGTGGCGGTTTCCACACGAAAAAAAATAACATAGAGATTAAGAGTTCCACAACTTGCCTTTTCAGTTTGAACAACAATGTTTAGTTGTTATAACTATATATTATATAATAATACATAAAATGGTGACAGACAATACAATGATTCATTTAAATTTATTTTAAGCATTTCAATCATTTTCTAGTATATAATGTTTACCTAGAGAGCAGCTAAAGCTAACTAAGGAAATACGATTTTTATGTTCATTGTCAGTTTACCAAAATAAATGTCACCTGTAATCGAAACGAAAAAGTGTTATTACATATTATGTAGTGTCAGGTTCTTCAGCTAGAAAAAACATACACAACGATGACTTGAGTATAAATGAATTTATTCCGTCTTATATAACATCCTTTTGTATCCTAGTAGTGTAATAGTATCTTAATTGTGTAGAACATCTCTTTATCTACTACTCAATGAATCCAGCAAATATGTACATATATATAATATTCCATTTGCTTGCTCAAACAATGATATTAGGAAAAACGCAAGTTATAATTTGAGACGTTACTAAAAGTTAACGCGGCAATTTCGCCGGCTCATGTCAGCTAATCCTGGACAAAATGGCGTCAAAATTGTTTTCTGCAGTAGGAACTGTACGGTATTTACCGGATAAACTCTGTTTTGAATAGCACAAATCCGGTTCTAGTTTGAATAGCTAGAAATACGTGAATTGTGAATTTGTCCCATTTTCTTTTGTGTTGCGAATTAAAATTTTGTTCTAAAATTTCTGGTCTTATTTTATATTAGGTGAAGAAGTTTAGTCAAATTAGTTTATTTTGTTCTTTGGAATATCATATAAGACTTCTTGATTACTCTACCTTGACCCTGTAGTGCTCCGACTTCCAGATAACAGAAAATGTTACAACGTGTTACTTGTAGGTATACGGTCTTGAGCTCTTCCAGCTGTTCTACAGTTCTCATAGTATACATTTTATATTTTACTTGTATATATTAGTTATTAGATTCTCGATGCGTTAGAATATATATATATCTGTGGATGTAGTAAAGGGCAACTAAGGGATCCGATTGTTATCTATGTATATGTTTGTGTTTGTGTATCCGATTGTTATATGTTCACAGTGCGTAAGTATATGTACACTTTATATTGAAGACACGTGCCTTACTGTTTTTTTATTAAATACTAATAAGATTTTAGAGGCTTCGGTATTTGAATTTTAAAGTTAGCGTTAAAGAAGGTGTTAAGTGGTGTATTGTTAAGAAAACACTAAGTTTTCCTTTAGTGTACGTGCAACGCTTCCGACTTTTAACACTATTCTATAAAGTTCTGTAGAGTTTAACTTAAGAGTTAGAAGGAACGTAGTTTATAGTTTAAAGTCTACTGTTAGTGCGGACTTTTTATAAAGAAACTTCTAAACTCAAATCTGTTTTTCAAAATTACCCGTTTATCTTTACCATTTCGATGTTAATACTAAGTAAAATTATTAAAACATCTCATTATTAAATGTCTCTTATTTTCCAATCTTATAAACTATTAAGATGATTTTAATGACACCTGTTTTGCACCGAACGGGAATAGAACTTGCAAAACTTGGCGTTGCAATCGAATACACATCCATCACAGAGGTCCTAGAATAAGGACTATCAAAGGGATTGAAGGTTAACTACAGTATTAGTTAGCCTTTACCTTACTCACGACACATTTTCGTATCCCCAACTGTTGGGTATGATCCTAAACAATCTTAAAATATTATTCCCATGTTACGTACAGGTTATAAAACGTCCAATGAAACATAGTTCGGATTCCTCACTAAAGTTGTTCCCGGATTTCTTCTATTCGAAGTGCAGTATGGCACACAGTGTGGTTTACGTCAGTGCGATTCCCACACACCGTTCCACCGAAAACCCCGGTGAGATGACGGCCCGAGGGCCCACACGATAAAAAAGGAAAAAAAATCGTCCAATTAAACATGTAACTACTATTAAATACATTTTTTAACTAAATTTAAATACTATATCATTACGTAATATAAGTTTCCTTATCAAGGAGACGCAGTAACACACTACATTAATAAAAAAAACTATTTTTTTTCTTAACAAATATAAAAATTGTAAGATCGCTGTCGAACACTATATCTTTAAATTATCTTGTGATTTGAAGAAGTTTTATGAGAAGCTACAATAACAAATCCTGAGGGTGATCTCTTAATTAACACCTGTGATTACACATAGACTTACGTTCGCGTCATAGAAGTTTATTGTTACGACACTTGAACTCACAGTGCTTATATTGTTGATGAGGTCAACTAATATTGTTACGTCACGTTCTAAGATCTCTAATGCTTGACATCTTGTGAACTGATCCATTACCGCCGCCCATGAACACCCGCAACTCTAGAGCCACAAGTGCGTTGTCGGCCTTTTAGGTAGGAGTACGCTCTTTTCTTGAAGGTTTTAAGGTGTACCTCTCACCTATTTGCACCTACTACCATTTATTTTTGCACCATTTTTTTTTAGCAGCTATGGAAATACCTTCCCGTGTCTCGTCTCTCACTCCCCTTACAATTGATCCGTATCGACGGTTTCGTCACCCGACTGTATGATCTTTGGACTGTGTCTTAACTATATGAAATATTTGTAGGTGGGAAGGTGGGCGATGGAGGTAACATGTGTAGGTTGATTTGTGAACTTTTTATTTCAAGATCTCTTTGTATTTCTAAGGAGACGTTTTTCTTTTTGATGATCATAGCTTAAATTGTATATGTATATGTATTGTTCGTCTTTCTTTTTGTCTGTCTGTCTGTTAAGCCCCTTTTTATCCGGAATGCTGAGACGTATTAAGTTGCAATTACCATCAAATACTTATGGCTGCTGTCGTTACAGCTTCAAGCTGTAAAAATAAAAAGCTTTTAAGTCCAAGCTATCAACAGATACGGCCATTAAAGTCTTTCTTTAAAAACAAATTATAAAATGGAATGTTAATTTTGTCAGGTGGAATATTAAGTTTCAATAGGAGATAATAACTTAAACACTTCCTATGAGAAATAATTTTATGAAATCAGATTATCGAAACATTATAACAGATGCAACGGATTTAATTTAAATAAATGTTATCCTCTGAACGTCAGCCTTATAAAAGATATATATGGGAAATGTTTTTGCCGTCTCTTTAACTAAATCGGTGTTAGAGTTTACTAATCGTGCAAAGAGAATCAGATAAATAGGCATTCCATAACATACTAATAGTCAATGAAATGGGCTGATATATTTCATGTTGACTTTTCAGACAATGATATATTAGGGGCCGAGCAAATTTCAGGATAGATGCAAAACTTCAGGTAATTTTTAATTAGGTAAATGTATTTTGCAGTCAAGGAGAACAAGATTTAAATATGAAGCCAGTGGCACGCCACTTTCGTTTGAGGTATTACAAACGTTTGTATGACATGTCACCAAGGGAGCCGTATGCTTGTATAAAAACCGGAGAAGTGCAAGTCTGAAAAACTTCTATGTAATTAACATATAAAGGATAAATCAATTTTGAAATTAACAGTGGTAGAGCCATGCTTAGGCACGAATGGGCCGGCTCGACCGGTGCGATACCACGGCCTCACAGAAAACCGGTTGTGAAGTAACGCTTGCGTTGCATTTCCCCGAATTGAGTGAGGTTGCGTTGTTTGAGTTGCGGGTGTCCATGGGCGGCGGTAGTCATTTACCATCAGGTGACCCGTCTGCTCGTTTGCCCCCTATCGCATAAAAAAAAAAAAAAAAAAAAAAAAGAGGTTTCCGGAGGCCCAATTCCCCCTCCCCCTTTTCTCTCCCCTTTTCTCCTTTCTCCTTTTTACCATCTCCTCATCCCTCCTCTCTTCTTTCCACTCCCTGCATTCCCCTCCCCCCTCAAAGGCGGGCAGCGCACTTGAGTTGCAAGGGTCCATGGACGGCGGTGTCACTTAACATCAGGTGACCCGTCTGTTCGTCTGTCCCCCTATAGTATAAAAAAAAAAAAAAAAAAAAAAACTTTAAAAAAAAACACCGGTTTTGGTGCTTTCCAGTATCTATTTCATCCCTTAATTTTAAACTTTACTTGTCATTAAAAAAATTTAATTCATTGACAAATTACGAATATATCGAGTTAAATATTAAAAAAAAAAACTTCTTGGGGGAGGAATATGGTCTTCAACTTTAAACGGGACCAAGTTTGAGTACAAGCAATTATATAAAAACGGTTCTCTAATGAAGGAGTTACCGAGTTATGATAATATGTTTTATATATCCGTTACTTTATCCCTTGAGAGACATAGAACTGAAATATTGTGTTCAAATTTAAAACAACGGCGATTATCAGGTCAGGTGACCCATGTTCTGTTCGTCTGTCTCCCTATATTATGAAAAGAAAGTATTTTTAAGCAAATTAACGACAGATTAACAACTTTCAGATTTTTGACTTGTGCTCTGATACAGTACTTCTTGCCAAAATTTATGGTTGGAGGTCAATGGGAAGTATTGTATAGGTCTTGATTTAACCACGGAATGTTCAAATTTGTTGAACTTTGATAATTTAATGACCGTATCGTTTGATTGCGTTCATTTAAAAGCTTGTAATTTTTATAGCTTCAAGTGACAGCACGCTAAATATTTGATGACAACTTAATACCTGCCCGCGTTCCAGAGAAAAACTGTCTTAACAGACAGACAAACAACCGAGTAATCATACAAGCATTCTTTTTCCTTTTGAGCAACGAAACCCTAAAAATGTGCATAACAACGGGAAAAAGAATTATTACGAGCTACAGGAATTGACTGAGGCCAGATATAAGCTACCGGTTTGAATTAACTGAGGCTAACTATGGTATCCCATTTTCTTTTAGGTCTGTTGCATACAAAAGCTGTTTGAGCCACATAACGGCTCCAATCAAAGCTATTATCATCAAAAGAAAAACCGTCTCCTTAGAAATACCAAGAGATTCTGTAATAAAAAGGGTAAATAAATAAAAAATCTAAACTCGCGCAGTTAATGTACTATTACTTTGCACTCAAAGCGTCTTTATAAAGAGCAAAGTGGAATTTCAAACGGAAACGGACTGCTTGAACAGTTGTGTCCATGCTAGCCTTTGTTTGTCCTGGACAAACGTTCCGTTGCACTGACGGTTAAACTAGTAGATTGAGATTAGAGTTACATAAATACATACGATCACGCTTATACTTGGATTGAAATAGACAGATTCTTATTGAGGACGTCCACATTTGATATTATACCTTTCTCTGTAGCTACACGTCATCCACTTGTATGGTTTATTTCAGTAGAGGCAACAATCTGAGCAAATTCTCCTCCATGACGCCTCACAAATTGTACAACATTATTTAACGTATCACCACACCAAACACCTCACAAGTTAAATTGTATTTACTATCGCATTAAAGGCTGACGTTTTAATATGAAATGTTAAATACACATTTTAAAGTACCCTACCTTTAATTTTTTTTAAGGATCGTTCACTAGACATACCGTCAAGTAAGCAAAATTTATCGATCTAAAATATCACGAGAGAAGATGCGGGCTACGGCCACTGCACCTAAGTGTATGTATATAATTATTATATACTGTTAAGCGCAAATTCTGAAATCTCAAACTCAACTTTGAGCGTCCCCTTTGTGAGGACAACATCAAAAGAAAAGTTTCCAACTAAGGCTTTGTCATCCATACCCTATTATTATTACTACACTTAAAGGAAAACATTATTAAATTACGGGCTTAGGCTTGCTCAAGTTGGCTTTTTAACTTTTTGTAACATTTTTAAGGTAAACTTGCGACAGTATAATTAGAAGATATAACAGAAAAAGATAGGAAATCAGTAATCATACTAAGAACGTAAGTTTTAATAAAAAAAAAAACTAAATATAATATATCAATATTAAAAAAAAAAACACTAAATATAATATATCAATATAAAAAAAACACTAAATATAATATATAAATATAAAAAAACTCAATATAATCTATGCCACAATTAAATTAAATGATAAAAAAGGTCAATTTCATAATAAGAGTTTAGAGTGGTAATTTTTGACAGCATGAATGGCCTAGTGGTTTAAGTGGTCACCTCGCCAATAAACTGCCGCGCCGAGTGTTATGAGTTAGAACCCCTCACGGGACAAAGAAAAAGAAGAGAAATTATTTCTTTCTTCCTTTTCTGATCCCAAGAATCAGCTACTTAAGCTTTGTTAATCTAACAAAGCAGTCAAGCTTTTCCTTAATCATCCTAATTTCTTTCTTAAAATGTTGGTAATGACCGGAACAGTGATTGACACTCACTAATCTTCCATCTTCCAGCAAGAAATTTAAGTGACATTTATATTAAATACTTCTTAATAGTTATTTGTTCTAAATTTGATTTAAGAATAAACGCTTTTTAAAAGTCATTTTGTTAACTGGTAACTTTTAGAATGTGGGGGAACAGTTAGGACAAGGAAACGTTTGTTGTAACAAAATTCATTCATCTTATCCAGCATGACTGTTTATTCAGTTGTATATATATACATATATATATTCTCGTACTTTATATACTTATTATTCACGTACTTTATATATATAGTATATATATATATATATATTCTCGTTGATAACTCGTTATAGCTTTCTGACAGATAACAGTCCGATTCCCTCGTCGCTTTTACGACACCCGACGTCAAGAGATGGGGCACCCCCATTCTACTCATCGCTAGAACTACTAGGAACCGATGTCTAATGTATGCTTTATACATTATGTGATCTTCATCTAATTGTAACATATTCATAAAGTTTATTACGTAAAGTGGAGTCACTCAATAATAGGACGTTTCGTTTCGTTTCTTATTTTCCAACAGAGCAGCGTTTTTATTTTAACTTTTGATGAAATATTTTTTATTTGTAATGTACACTATTCTTGCAGATGAATTCTATGTGTCGAACTGCAAAATATTGTGAATAAAAAATTATACGTCTTCACCTCTTTGTCTAAACTGTAAGGACGATTAAGCATGTGACACTGTTTCTATATTTCAGAATACTACTTTTACGTATAAAATATTGATTTGTAAGTAGTTAAATTATTGTATTTAAATGATAATGAATTTGTATTTTTCCTGACACTGAGCGGTCGACTAATAGTTATTCTTTGGTTCAGTTTATTACCTTATTTTATTTAACTGTGTTGGGTATAGTGGTACTAAAGTGCTTTATACCTTAATTTTGTTCCTTACTTTTTACGTCAAGCTACTCATAAAATTTCTTTGGTGTAAAAGGTTTAGTTTGGTTTAACAAAAAACGTGTGCTACCGGAGCCCTATGGTTAATTTTAAAGTAGGTATTTAGGATTTCAATTTTACTAAACATACATGTAGCAAAAGATTCAGAACATACTTTCCTAACCTGTATATTTATTTATTCAGGGTTTTTTTTACCCCAAAAGGGTAATATTTACACCTTTTTCGACATTGTCAGTGTTAAATTTATGTTGAACCGTTAGTTGCGAATAAATCCATTACTATGCTGAGAGAAATTAAAAAATGAAAGTAATAAAATATCAGTCACAATAAAAACAATCCTACATCTAGTGTTACAAGAACGAACCTTGCCGTCAGTCATATCTTCGATATGAAAATAGCATCTATTTAGTTAACAGATTACTCTCAATTTTTTTAGTAAAGAATATGTTAATGAAGTTATTGCCTACTTAATATTCAATTTAGGTTATTACGTTATTACATTTTTCAGAGATAAATATGGTAAAAGTTTGTTTTTACCAACTAAATTTGAGCATTTGAGGCGTTATTATTAATAAAAATATAAAAATTGCCTTCTTGAACGACTTTGACTTAGAATCGAAGTGAACATTTCCTAGTTGTACTTATACTTATATATGACCTCCAAACTACGATTAGGTAAAACTATAGTAGGTCTACTTTTATGAGTAACGCCGATGTACCTGCGCAAAACTCATAACTTTTACTGGCGGAAAACTTGTATGTGACAACCAATAGTGAATATTGGTTGTCACATACGAACCATAACAGAGTCCACATAATAGAGCGAGATAGCGAGAGTCTCAATTGTTCTAGTAATTAAAATTTAAATACAAACCAATAAGGTCTGTATTAACTTCGCGTTTACATTCGGTATTAATCGGCGGTTGGTAGCCCTCTTCTAAAGATGTAGCCATGGCTATTTATAAAAATGGTAGATCTATAACTCTTTTATTCTTCACTGAAATAAACAAACGTGTACAAAATGCAACACTCGCCAATATTCATTCTTTTTTTTTTATTCAGCAGCTAAAACCTGGATCGGGCACAAAAGTCCGAACGAATGCGACTGGGATCGATTTAAGTATTCTATACAATGGTGCATTATTTGATTTCTTTGTTTAATATCCAAAAACCGTTCATTGAATTAGGTGTCAACAAACACTTTTTATTGAATGCCGGAGTCCCTCTGGTTTGAAAATATATTAAGATTAAAATTAATCAACAGAAAAAGTTGGGGATATTAATTACCCTTTTTTAATTTTTAAAAGTCCAATTTATGTTCAAAAATAAACAAATAAATTAATGAAAAAAAATAACAAAAGAAAAAAGTTAGTATGTAACTACGAATAAAATAAAAAATATGCTCCTAGAATATCGCATTTTATTACACTGTTGAAAATTTAACTAAAAAAATTATAATATTTTTCTATTTTTTCTATTGACGATTTCGATTACGAAATCAGCGACGATGTTCATAATAATTTAGGATTACAGATTGAATTTACACAATCACATGGAAGGCAACGAGGTAAGCTGTGATGCGACCGACCGTGCCATCGTTCTCGTTTGCAATGCCCTTTTTGGGCCTGCCCCGCCAGAACTAACTTACTTCAACTATCATTTCATGGCAACTAAACACACTCAAGTGACACTTGTAGTTGCCAGATACAAAATAAACTAATATTTAAATAACTGTCACTTGGCATTCCTTCGGCTCTCCAACATGTATATAGTATATATGTATATATATATATATATATATATATATATATATATAATTCAATTAAAAAAATGGATGTCCAACGTAACATATTACATTTCATAGTTAAATTATTGTAAATTATTCAACTCCCAGACACGTAAAACACACGATAATGTAACAAAAATAAAATTCTACTATTAATAGTAATAGTAGAATTTTATTGAAATTCTTCCTCCGGAATAACATAAAAATTGGGTGTTGTTAAAACGAAAATAGATTTATATTTATTTAGTGAAAGTCATGGCTTGTCTGTGTCGTGTTATGTTTACGTTGAACATTTCCATTTTAAATTTTACGTGCAAATTTTTTTCTATTATATTTTAAATGTAAAAATATGTTTTTTTAACCCCTTAGCAGGTTTAGTTTGAGCTATTTTATTAGTATTCACATTACTCTATAACTAAAATAAGGAGAAAAATATATTATAATAAAACATTTAATATAATCGTGAATTTTGCATACACGTTACTTTTTAAGTACACGTTGACTATATGGTACCGAAAAGGACATACGATTTATGGTTCATCCAGGAAAATGTACCACTTTTGAAGAATAGACAAAATAAATAAAATACAAGCTAGTTACTATATGTATATTAAAATACTTACCACACTATAGGGACTGAAGCAGCCTAGGTTATTATCTGACTGCGCAAAAGGATGGTAATGTTTTTCGATTATATGTTTGTAGGAATGTATGTATGAATGTACATGATAATGTATGTAACTACATATGTATGTATAACCCTAAGGGGTTGACGTTTTGATAGATTTCGACCTGTGTGGAGTCATAAGCATCAGCTCTCACACTCGCACTCTCGAAACTGAAATCAAAACAAAAATTCTAGGAATAAAGGCAACAGATTTCTTAAACTTTTTAACGACACCATCAAACTGTACTTCTAATTTTCCCTGAAATTAAATACCATGTTGAATTTATAAGGAACACACTTTAAAATGATCGCTTTTATTTGCTATTAAAAATATTAACTTCCGAATGAATGTGAGGAACTCAAAGCGTTAGGAGTAGATAATATGTTGTTCGTTGCACATGGAATTTCTTTTGTAAAATGGTTTACTTATTCTAAAGACTATTTTACACTGTAACGACTTAAGTGAATTATAAGTCATTAAATTCTTACGTAAAAGGATCATCTGTTTCCATCTCATACATAGCACAGAAAAGACTTGTAAAGTTCATTAGTTATTTATGATATTTTAACCGCATTAAAAATTGAGAACGCTCTGAATAATACTAAAAGTATTTTTGGTTAAACCCTAGCAATAATTCTTCTAATGAAGGGAATAAATATCTCAGCTAAAACATACAAAATTACGGCAAGAACAAAACAGATTACTGCATTTCACATTTATTTAGAAAGTCTGTTAATAGGGCTGCGTAGGGCTTCATACACATTCAAACAATGGACACAAATAACACCCAGACTCCTGGCAACTGCTTGTTGATAATAATAATATCTATGGCAGTTGTAATTTTTTCATTTTGTTGCAATAAATAAAATTTTCCAGCTTTCATATTTCAAATTACAGTCACATATATATCGGAAGCAATATGTACATATATGAAGGAAAAATATAACAAACAGCAAAACCACAAGAAAAACCATAAATAAATACTTAAATCTAAAATACGAGGCATGACGTTTCAGACCTCATTTCATCATTTATTTTATCAAAAATTTAAAAAATCAATAACTAAGCTGCTGTTCAATAATAACAAGATCCAGGGCACGAAATGCACCCAAACCATCTCCGAACTCATCGCTAAACACCACCTCGCTGCCCCCGGAAACCACATCGAGCATTCCGGCTGCTGCTGAGGCGTCGAGCTCGACGTCAAGCTACGAGTTTTTCTCACCGCCAAGGTCGCCAACACCTGTACGTCGGCAGGGGAGAGGTCGGCCACCGACTTGCTTGGGGACCCCGAGGCCAGCCGGCTTCGAAAAGGGCCCCGCTACCGGTGGTAATGTGCATTGCAAGAGATGGTCGACACTCATAAACGAGAACGTCATGCGAGCATATTTTGTGGTTACAGAGGGAGGAACCAACCTCACTGCGTATGGTAATCGTATGCTGCCTTTGTTTCAGGAACTTGAACTAGCTGTTAATGTTTCGGCACAAAGACTATCGGATAAAGTATGGATCAAGTATGGTAACGGATCAAATATATATCAATATTCATTGCTATCCAGGATGCCGACAATCTCAGAGTGACGACGAATTTATAAATATCAAACGGTACATTTCAGGATGACAGATTGAGCCCCTTGTGGTTCTGCTTGGCTTTGAATCCTCTTAACACATGTTAGAAGGTTCGGTGCTGGGCTATCGTTTGCGGAAAAAAGGTCAAGCTATACCCTACCTCCTTTTCATGGATGATATGAAACTGTTTGCCTGCAGCAATGTCCAGTTGATAAGATTACTAGAAGTAACTGAATCCTTTAGTAAATGTATCAAGATGGAATTTGGTGTAGATAAATTTGCAGTCATGCATGTAAGCAAAGGCAGGATTGTGGAATCTGAAGGAATTGAACTTTCAGATTCGACATTTAGACGTCTTTCTGCAAATGAAACCTACAAGTATCTAGGTGTGTCACAGTCGCTGTGTATAAATGAACTGACTAAGAAGCAATCGCTAAAGGAACGTTCCTTGGCCGTCTGAAAAAAGTACTGAAAAGTCTTTTGTGGGGCGGTAAGCGGCTGTAAGGTAATAAGGTGCGTGCCTATAACGGTTGGGTCATATCGATGTAGATTTATTATCTTGGCTACGTTTCAGTGACCTCTTTGGAGAAACTGAAGGTTTTATCTGTGCAATTACAGACGAAGTTGTAATGACGAACAATTATTGGACACATATCGTGAAGGATGGCACAATTGTCATTTGTCGGGCATGTCATCGCCCCGGTGAAACCCTCAGGCATATAATTTCCGGTTGCTCTCGTCTTGCAAATGGTGAGTACTTACACAGACATAACCAAGTAGCCAGGATAGTCCATCAGCAACTTGCTCTTGGATATAACCTTGTGGATGTCGAGTTACCGTATTATAGGTATGTGCCCGACCCAGGTCTTGAAAATCGTCGTGCAACATTATATTGGGATCGATCTATTATTGTTGCCAATAAACCTGATATAGTGGTGATAGACCAACTAGAGCGCCGAGCAATGATTGTTGACATTACCATTTCACATGACGACAACCACATAAAGGCTACAAAAGATAAACAAATAAATTATTTGGATTTACCCCATGTGGTGGTCGACATGTGGGATGTGAGTTCTGCAATCATTGTGCCGATAGTCATATCAGCTCTTGGGTTGAGCCCAAGAGCCTCGACCAACATCTGCAGAGGCTCACCTTACACACTTGGGTTAGGGCCTAATGCAAAAGGTAGTCCTTCTTGATACGGCACGTATTGTGAGGAGGTCCCTGTCTTTGGAGCCCTAGCCACCGGTAGCTTGGTCCCTGTACCCGATACCGGTGGAACACTATTTTTTTCATTTTTAAATATATTTCGTTTTTATTTTATATTTAAAAATGTAATTTGTATGTTTATTCATGTGAATGAAGAGAATAATAATAATAAAAAATATCTTTATTGGATAAACAATACTATGCATAGGCTCAGGCTTTTCTTTTCGTCTCTTCGTGGTAGGCAGAGATAACACACGACCGCTTGCTTCATACCTTTAATGTCATTAAACCTTTAATACAAGACCGTCAGTTTCGGTCAGCTGACCTATCCTTTGTTTAGAACATCACCAATTTGATATGTGTAAGTTCTGTTACTTTATATTTTTTTATATTATAGGGGATAGATGAACAGGCGGTTAACCTGATGGTAAGTGACAACTTCCGTTAATCGACACCTGCAACTCGAGAATCGTAAGTGCGCTGCCCGATTTTGAGGGTGATGAGGGATGAAGGTATGCGAGAAGGGGAAAGAGAGGGGGAAGGCCTCCTGAAACCTCACTAATTTCGAGGAAATGCAATGCAAGTGTTGCTTCACAATCGGTTTTCTGTGAGGTCATGGTGTAGCACCGGTCGAGCCGGCTCAAACGTAAGGCACGTTTGTACCGGTTTAGCGATAGCATGGCTCTACCACGTGATAAGAAGTTCTTTATTGGACACATGTTGAACATGGCCACCTTATATCTGCTGCAATGCTGTCATTAAATTATTAATTATGATTACAAATATATTATAAATGCCTAATTGGATGATTGTTACTAAATCACGCTAAACGGCTTCAGAAATGTTTGCTTGATAGACTAACACGGAGATTGCGTATGGTTTAAAATAATACATAGGTAATTTATTATCTTAAAAAATGTATCGCAACAATTTTAGCAACACAGTATTCTATGGCTATATATATAATATTATACTTATTATATTGTAGTATTAATTACTAACAAAATTTAATAAGTAGTGATTGCTAGTAAGTGTACAAGGGTTCTAATAAATCCTATTTGTAGTGAGCATGCTGAAAATTCGTTTGATTCACCTTGTACATACCAGAGACATATAAGCAGTGACAAATATTTTAATATTTGAAACAAAAGACGAATTCTACGCAACAACGTTGTGGTATAACAACAAAAATATGTTTCCTTAAAAGTAATAATTAACTTTAAAATGAGTATATATACAAATACGTGTATGCATAATTGTAGTGACCTGTATTTTTATCTCTCAATTTTTCACTTTAGATATAGAGTATTTTCAAAGAATTTAAACTAGACTTGAGTATAACTAATCAATTAATAATATATTACAATGTATACCGCGCAACGTGTATTCTTCATTACTTAAATTTCCTTAGTCTAATATTTTTATAAAAAAATTAAATGGGCCTCACTAGATGCATACTCTTCCCATACAAGAATATTTTTTTTTAATCGGTTAAAGACACGTTAATCGGTAACAAATATAGACTTTAAAAAATGTTAGCTGCCTTCAATGCACCTTACCAAATAGTATGCGCAATACTTTTAATCGCAAAAACGTGTGACTTTAAAACTTATATAACCAAATTCTGATGGGGTTTCAATGAGAACACTAAAGAAGAACACTGCAAATAAAAAAAGATTTAAAAGTGGTTGACAATTTGTATAAAAAAAAACGTGTGGCACTCGGGGATGCCGCGGTAAAGCTATTGCATAGCATTTTTTATCAACTTATGCAATTATAATTATTTATTTATTTTTTATTTATGCAGTATTTTTTTTCTTTGATATTAATTCAAGTTTTTTCTTTGATATTAATTCAAGTTACACTTTTTGAGCGTGGTGACAGATCAGAAAACATTTTTTTTTCTTTTATTGAATAAATGAGAAGTTAATATCGTTTAAAATATTTTTATTATCTTACAATACATGTAGGTTATTCAGGAATTTTTTTCATTGAAACTATATGTTTATGGTAACTGAAATAATTAACATATATGAGAGATACCTATACACATATATACTTTCTCACAAACAGCTGCTTACGTATTCGTCCGATTTCGGAGCAGCTCGTCTCGATCCGTGCGAGCTTCGTACAGTTGTACCATAATCATACACGTTAAGCGAACGCTCGGCCGAGCTACATGGTAGGCGGAGTGGGGGGTGTTAGGTTTTATTCTTGTTACGGAATTTCTTGATTGAAAGCTATGCAATAGCTTAAAATACATACCGTCTAACATAAAACTTACTCACTCATTTTAGCACCCAAAGGTAGACTTGTAGAAAGTGAACCTATGTACGTTTCGTGTATAAAGTATTAAATAAAACCTAAAACCATACAACTGAATTGTGAACCTCCTCCTATTATATTTGATTTGTGGTTCAAACAAGAGAGAAAAAAATTATAATGCAGATAGTAACTTTTAATCTTTACTGTAAACTCTAACATCCAATTTATATAACCTACAGTTAAAGTGTCAAATAACATTTTAACAACCATCATATTTCATACAATAAAAGCATTATTTTGTTCCAAAGTGGCACTTGGTCTGATATTTTCAACCATTAAAAACCATTACTACTTCAAATAGTCTATCGGAAGTCCTATCGACAAGTCGAGAACCAATTCGCATTCAGAGAGCCATGTAAACACATTACCTACACTGTGTGACAAATGTTGGCTCCACTATGGAAATTGGGCGAAAAGAACTCTTGAAAGTGCTTCAAAGCCAGCTACGCTTCGCTCTTCTGGATAAGGTTTTTATTGAGAGTTTCCTAGTGTAATACTGTCTTAAAAACTGAAGCGAACTCGTGACGACGGGTGCAAAGGAAACAATGATGTTCAGTAACTGAATCTTGAAAACGAACTGGGTGTGAATTGAAACGTTGTAATGGCGTATCTGTTTATTAATATTGTCATATTAATTAATATTGTTAGTATTTTCAAGGACTGCTCTCTGGTATAAATATTTGTATAATTAAAGGATTACAGTAAGTAGCGTGTTGTTTCTATTGTTAAGGAATGTACTTCTATTTGCCCATAATATGTAAATCGGTCTATAGTGATTCGCAGTTTAAATTATAGTTTTTTATACCATCCTGACACATATCGCAAGAGCATTCATCAACGCCACCTAGTGAAGACAAGCCGAACTATGTAGCAATTATTCTATTCTGCGTGGTATTGCAATTAATTGCTATATGTGCGTTCTCGCACTGATAAGTACTCGTATTAGGTCTTCCGGTTACTTTTGAGGGATTTATTAAAAATGAAATACTAGTATTGTAAAAAAGATAATTTCAATCAAAATATGCTCCATTGCTAGCTACAACCTTTTGCCATTTTTCGGGCAACAAATGGATTCAATTATAAAAAAAAACTGATCATCTTTTGAAGCGATCCATTCGTCGATCCATTTTTTGATATATATCAAAAAATGCATTGATGAATGGATCGCTACAAAAGATGATCAGTTTTTTTTTTTTTCTAATCTTACGAATGTTCGTAAGATTTGATGTGCTGACCTGCGAGGCTGTGTAGCATAGATTGAAATAGGTGGTAATCAGAAGGATCAAAATCTGGTGAATGTGTGGGATGCGGTAACACTTTCCACTGAAGAAGATCTGAAAGTGTATCTCTTACAGCTTTTGCGATGTGTGGGCGATCATTGTCATGCAGTAAAATGACCTTTTGTTTTCTATGTGCAATTTACGACGTTTTTGGTTCAATGCATGAGTGATGATTCGATTAATTGATGTTGATAACACTCAGCTGTGATAGTTTCATTTGGTTTTAACAATTCATAATAAATAACACCTTTCATATCCCACCAAATGTAAACGATACCTTATTTACGTGAATGTTACGCTTCGGAGTCGATGTGGACGGTTGACCAGGATCTATCCATGATTTCCTACATTTTGTATTATCATATTAGATCCATTTTTCATCACCGGTAACGGTTTGATACAAAAAAGATTTCTTCTTCAGCGCGCTTCTGATTAAACATGTGGAACCCTTTTCCTTGTTTTTGAATTTTACTCATTTCCTGTAAATGATCAGAAATTGTTAATTTACCTACATTTAATTCTTCAGGCAACTCTTGTAGTATGCGGGCAGGGTTTTCGTCCATTAACGCCTGCAATTCTTCTTCTTTTTGGTTCTCCTCTACGTTCTTTATCCTCTATATCAAAATTATCACTTTTAAATCGTCGAAACCAGTATTCACATGTTAAAACAGATGGTGCAGATTAATGACACATATCTACAATAAGTCTGTGAGCTTCTGCTGCTGTTTTTCTTGAATCGAAAAAATATAGTAGTAAATGACGAAAATTATCTTTATCGCGTTCCACATCTAATCACACTAAAAACTTGCGTGCGCTTACTGTAAGTGAGTTACTTCGAAAAACTAAAGTGCAACCTAAAACACACCGCATAAATAATTAAAGTGCAAGCTAAAACACGTCGCATAAATAATTAAAGTGCAAGCTCAAAACTAACCGGAAGACCTAATATATGATATATGTACATATGTAGATATAACCTACCAATTTCAATCGTTGGGCATAACCGCTGGGTTGGGGTTAAAATGCACATATACTGGATTTCTATATTTGAGTCTTGTAATTTGTGTTTTGGTCAATTATTATTTATGTATTGTAATATTATTCAAGTGGTTTGAATTTACCCTTGCCCAGTTTTTTATATGTACGTGGATTGTATACATTTTGTAGTAATATATTAAATATCAAGCAGCAGTGGACGGCAATAGGCATATGATGATGATGAAGTATTAAATAAAAATATGTTACAATGAAATAAATTAATTTAAAAAGTATTTTAAAACAAACTTTATAATCACTGTCAGGTCATGCTTACTATAAAGATGCATTCTCATCGGAACGCGGAAGCGGGTCAACTTGGACATTCAAGATTTCCACGAACAACATTACATTACAAGATATATAAAAGCTTGTTAAAAGAAACAAACCTAGCAAACTTGTTGCCAATATATGAAAGAAAAACAAACATTAAAAGAGAATCATAGTAATAGTAATACAATGGAACATACTAAAAATAAACGTATACATTTTAAGTAATGAAATAGATATTATACAACATTAGCAATGCCGACGCATTTCACGAACCTTCAATACTAAAAAATATACATCAATCACAAGTTTTTCCTATCACATACAAATTCAAAGGTCTAAAGAAGTTCTTCAATTTTTTTAAAGACTACTCCTGGATCAAGAATACTTCTTATTTCAGACGGGACTTGACAAACATACAAAACAACGTGCACAATCCACAGTAGGGACAACTAGTCTTTAACTTACACTATTTTTGTCCCTTGTGATAATCGAACCCAAGACCTCCGGCTAAGCAGTCCGTGAGTCACTAAACCAACAAGCCAATTATTTAAAAATCATGTTATAATCCATCTTCGTCAACACCCATGAACATGTCTATTGTTATTTTAGGATAAGAGGATAAGTTATGAATTCTATAAGTGTTTAAGAAAATTCTTTTTCCTTACCATTTTTGCGGGTATAATAAAATTGTGAGAAGCTGTATCACACAGCATTCCTCACAATGTTTGACTAACAAAAGCAAAACTCTTAAGAATTTATATTTCTCATAAACTTTAGTAACCTTTATTTATTTATTTATTATTTTAAGTGTGTGTATTTTGTTTGCCTTGTTTCTCTTTATAAGATATTACTTTGCCTGAAGAGATATCATCTACTTCAATTATTATTAATTTACGAATCACATGTTTATTTACACCCAAACAAGACTATTAAAAAGTCAAAAATTGTGTAACGATAATCTAATCCTTTTAGCACAGTGCATCATTTTAATAGAAAGGCAATAAGATTAACTAAAATAAACTAGTTTTTGCTTGTGAAAGACCAACTCAACTGTACCATTTATTTGACCGAACAATGAGACAACGGAACAATGTAACTTTTGCCGCAAATACTCTGCCGTCTGATCATCAAACGATATAGCCTTAAAGGTAGAGATAAATTCGTCACTTTCTTAACGTTAAGCAGCGTCCTTTGAGAAATTCCCTAAAAAGAAACGAGAAATATTTTCTCAGGGGCAATGTATAAATTTTCCTTCATCAAACCCTTGAAATTTAATACGAGCGGTGACCTGGCCCTTCCTTTTAATTCGACAAGTTCAGGACGATCCTATTTTGGACGCAAACACGGTCCTTTACAGCCCTTCGTAAAAAGGTGTCGTGCCCTATTCATTGTGACTGTCTTTATACAAAATTTGTGATAAAATTGACCCTTTTTATAAAAAAATAATGTAAATATATCTTAGATGTTAAATTGCTCTGGCTCTTTAGCGATAATAAAGGGCATAAGTAAAGACTGTCTGTATCCCATAAGAGTTAACCTTTTTGCCTAACTTAAAGTACGGAACCCTAAAAGCTTATGTTTTATAAGCAATATGCAATATTAACTCAAATGTGCTCATTATATTATTTGAATTTCTAGATGGTAACATGGATAATATACATATTAAGTAACACCGGATCCGGACCCCCTAGCGCCTGTTGCACGCATAAACGCTGGCAACACCGGTAACTCTCATTTAGGCAACGTCAAGGCACACCAGAAGGTCGCTTCCTCGTGGTTGGGCAGTATAGCGGGTGGAGGGGAAAACCCTTCCCGACCACCCGCGGCCACACTCAGGGCGGCATGAGCAGTGGTAAGTACACCTCTATGTATGCCCACTATCAAATGGATCTAAAAAAATATAAAAAAAGATATTTAAATTTTTCATTCAATGTTCTTTTTTTTTAGACTGCTCTACTACCGAACATTTTCTAGATTTAAAATGAATAATAAACTAATATTTGAAAAAAAATGTAGGATACTAGAGTATATTATCCTGAATATAACAGGGCTACCAGATATCTTTACATAATCCTATCACACGGTACGAGTATATCCAATTACCTACTTATGATGGGCTATATATGGGCGAATTCATTGGAGGGTCCACACTGGAGACAAGTAGCTTAAGACAGAGTCAAATGGACATCACTGGAGGAGGCCTTTACCCATTCTGATATTTCGGTAGATTAAATAGAAATAACATTAGATAGTAAAATAAATGGGAATCATAAACAGTTATTGATAGGTAAATATAACCTTATGAAAGATTGTAATAAATAGTAAGAAGCAATCACAGAAATACTGTTAAACATAGGAACACATTTCATAGAGAAATATTAATCTACAAACTTTTTAAAGCCACTCATGCCATGATCTAACAGACCGAATGATACCACGGTCTCACGAAAAACCGGTTGTGAAGATTAGTTAGGTTTCCGGAGGCCCCCTTTCCCCTCTCCTCTTTCTCCTCCCCTCATCCCCGTTACCCTCTTTTCCATCTTCTCACCCCCCACCTCTTTCCCTTCAAAACATCCTCTCAAATCTCATCACCAGCTATGAGAAGCACTTATGACTTTTGAGTTGCAGGTGACCATGGACGGAGGTTATCACTTAACGTCAAGTGACCCGTCTGTTCATCTGTCAAAAAACAAACATCAACATAACTAATAAAAGACTAGCCTGTTACTCTAGAGGTTAGTAAGCCTGACTGCTAACCCAGAGATCTTGGATTCGATTCCCATCCAAGGCCAATTAGTAGGGGATGAGTACGATGGCTTGTTCTGTGTTAAGGTGTAAAATGTATACATATGTACGTGCATATTTTTATTGTTATGTAGTCACAGGTTTAAATTGAAGAAAAAGAAAATATTGTTCAAAACGAGTAAACATATCATTAAGCATAAAAACATCATAAACCCACTCGTTTATAAAGTCATTTTAACGTATAATACGCTTTTCACATTACTTAACTCATTTACTCACATTATGCATGGAACATTACCCTGCGATCAAATTTTTTAACGAGAATATCTCCACATTGTGATGATGGATGGACTTGGACGATCACGATGGACGTCAGATCTAATGAGATTATGTTAAGATTAAATATGTAAAGGCTGTATGTAAATGCCAATTTGAAAGTATCACAGGATTATCTACGTATTATGTGAAGCTTCCTTTGTACCCTTATCAAGTAAATTTCGTTTGGTTAGGAATTCGAAATATGAAATACTCAGTTTTTATCTTTCAATCTTCCCCTACCCTCAAACCGGACAACTCACTTGCAATTCTTGAGTTGCAGGTGACCCGTCTGTTCGTCTGTATGATATCATTTTTTTATCAATGGTACTACTATCATAAATTATTGTTATTTAATCACGCCACAATGGCAGAACGGATTTGAATGAAATTTGGGACACAGATTATAATATAATCTAGAAGCGCACGTAGGCTGCCTTTGATCTTTTGCGTATTTATATAACGTGTAGATTTTCTATATTTTAAACAGCTAATTATCTTCAATAAGCTATATTACATTTTTACTTTTTTATATTACATTAAATGAGGTAAGGTAATAAAGACGTTAAATGAATTATATAAGTTTTGACATTTAAAACAATGTTTCACTGCCGTTTTCATGGAAGCACCACAATATCCACAAACATGAAATTCAGTAAAACCTCAATTGCGGTTTCAACTGCCGCAAAAGTGTCGATGAATTGCGAGAACCGTTAAAGAGATTAAAATATTTTCTATTTTTGGTTGGCTGGCAAGCGAACAGATATTTAAAACAGCCTCTACCAGCCTCAACAGTAGTTGATTTTAATTATAAAGTATTCGTTATTTTAATTATATTTATTATATCCATTTATAATTTTAATCTTTAATAACGCACTAAACGTATACTACATAACAGGTACAGCAACAGTTTATTGAAGTGGCTGTAATGTGTACTTTTCCGTAACGTAGTCTTGGCCCTTTTTTGTTTTTTTTTTTGTACGTGTGGAAACCCCCACGGGTCTTTACCTCTTCGGAGCTGACGGTGAAGTGGTATGTCGGACTCGAACCGACTAAAACCACACTTTTTTCCGAAACCACGGTTTTCCGTCATAAGTGGGTCTATTGCAAGGGACCTGGGTATACCCAAGAAGAGATGCTTTCAGGAACCCCTGCAGACCTTGGCCGTCTCTTTTCCAGGGCGGCCACACCATGGGCATATGGGGAGCCTAACCCCCCTCGAGTTTGAGCGTCGTAGTAGAACACGTCACGCCACCGTCTTAGGCCTGCTTCTGCTAGGGTACGGGCAGCCCTATCCGTTACCCCCAGGCCAGCGCTCATGGAGGCCGGAGATCGTTGTGTGCTCTCCGGCGCCTGATGCGTCTTCTGCGGGACGGGTGAGTATTTGTCCTCTCCCGTATCTTCTCCGCCACCTCCTTAGCCAAATTATTATTATTCTTTATTAAACCTTAATATTAAATGGACAACTAATAAAACTGACCCTTACTGGAAAACAGTACTTTTGCGATATGTAAATAATAGTATTGTAGAAGAATTGTTTATTTTCTGTCTTGGCGCAATACATTTTTTTTTTTGTTTTTAAGTTTTATTGTTTATTTTAAAGTGGTTTTACATATCTATATTTTTTTATGTATTGTTTTATGTAGAAATAAACATTTTTCTTTCTTCCTTTCTCCTTTCTTTTAAAAATCACATACCAATAATCAAAACAGATGGTATCAAGTCTATATATAAATATTGTAAGTCGTAAACATGATAAAGTGATGTTCACGTGGGTAGATAGGTAAACACGTGCGATTTAAATGGCTTGTGCAGTGTGCAATGTCAGTGCTGCAGTAATTTTGTATTTTGGGAGAACGAACAATCTATTTCGGATGATCAAAACACAGCACTTCAAGCAAATTTATATACTCAGATTCGACTTTACTAGGATAAGAAGACGTATGTGTTACTAGGGAAGAGTATTTACTTATAGTTCAAACAGACGTAGTTGCCAGATATCCTAGGCAAAATCTACACTCGCACGCAAGCAATAAGGTTGGCATTCGAGATGCAGTTTATTTTTGAGATAGGACTATATCCAGCAGTAGACTACAATAGCCTAATTGATTGATTAGATCGTGTTTATAGGCTACTTCCAACCCCTGTCTATGATTTAAATTAGATGTTGATGTACTGGAAAGTGTACAAATAACACAGAACTATACTAAACTACGGATAAATAACAGTGGTAGAGCCATGGTTAGGCATGAATGGGCCGGCTCGATCACGGCCTCATAGAAAACCGGTTGTGAAGCAACGCTTGCTTTGGATTTCATCGAAATCAGTGAGGTTTCTGAAGGCCCAACTCCCCCTCTCACTCGGTTGTCACTAACCATCAGGTGACCCGTTTGTTCGTTTGTCCCTATCATATATGTATAAATATGATTACATAAAAACTACAATAGATGTTTATAACGTAGTTTAGAATAAAAGTGAAATGTAGCAGTATTTGTGAAATTATTATTTAAGAATACCATTAAGATAAAACTCGATTATATGGACAATTAAATTTATGGCCATGATGCCTTATGTTTCTCGGGTTTTCGGGTATCTCGGCCATCCCATCTCTTCCCGTGGGTGTCATTAAGAAAACTAATTGATTGGATTATAGTTTATACAGCGCCCGATGGATGGCAATGGGTCTTCCCCTTTTTTTTTTTTTTCTCTGTGCGGAAATCCCCTCGGATACCACCTTCTGGTGGCATGTCGGACTCGAACCGACTAAAACCGCACGCCATCTTGGGTACTAGATGCCGGGGAACCAGGTACACCCTAGAAAGGAAAACCCTGGAACCCCGACGTACCTCGGGCCACCTACGGTTTGTAGATGGCCCCTCCTGTGTGGGAACCCCAATGTTCCCGTAACTATCCCCAAGGGCGCGCACGCTCTGCAGCGTCCGCGCCGCCACCCAAGCCTGCTTCTGCTAGGGTGACAGATGACCTCATATGTCACCCCCAGGCCTGCGCTTATGGAGGACGGAGATCATTCTCCGATCTCCGGCGCCTGAGTCGCCTGTGGTACCTGGCCCGTTCCCGGGCCTGGCGGGCCGGAAGAGTTCTAAACCTCTCCCGATCCCGCTCCGCCGTCTCCTTGGCAAGCATAGCTTGCTCGCAGAAAGAGACGGCGGAGTTCCACGCATTCTCGCTCCGCAACATGGCCGCAATCATGTTACCGAACGAGAGAACCACCACCCCGATGGCCGCCATGAGATCACGCCTCGGCTCCTCCCACGCCGGACATTCTGCCAGCGTGTGGAGCGCCGTGTCCACGGTCTGGCCATCGCAATGATGGCACTCAGGCGTTGGCTCCTTGCGGATCAGACACAGGTGATCTCCGAAACATCCCTTTCCAGTGATCACCTGCGTCAGCCGGTATGAGAGGGTCCCATGACGCCTCTCGAGCCAATCCTCGTTAACGGGTCTTACCGCCGTAATAACGGCGTGCCCAAATGGGTCTTCCCCTAATACGTAAGTGGGATTACATTATATGATGGTACCCTCTCGGGAATAGAGGTATGTTCATTATGGTAATTCTTCAAATTACGAGATCTGCTGCTAATATAAAATGGACCATACCTAGATATATTAACATTCATTGAAATTCTGGTTAGGACACACGAATATTTGCATATCACTGATATGTCTTTTCTGAGTATGTCTTTTCCCTAAAATCCTTGAACATCGAGTTTTGCCTACGTAATACGTCTCGACAGTTAAATTAACAGGTGATTTAAATCATAACCTGTATTTTCCACCTGTGCACTAACTATAGCTAATTTCTTATTATATTTACTGTTTCTCTTGCCAAGAATTATGAACATCATAACTTTAATAGTTATTAGAGGGAGCAGTTGCAGACAGTTCTCTTATCAATAGTTTTATAACTGAATAATCTTTTTTGGAGAAATTGAATATAATTGATTGGTTACCCAATCAATGGATTTGATTAAAAAAAAAATATCACACTATATATTTTGAGTGTTTGAGTCAGATGTACCCGAAACCGGTTGATTTGTAGAAAAGTGTGGGAAACTATGTAGAGATGGAAGCATCTGGTGAGCTGTAGTCTCTGCATACCAATAAAGAAAAAAAGGCTTGAGTAATTAAATCGAGATTTAAACATTGAAGAGTATACAGATAGACTTTTACGTAATTTTTATTTTTAACCTTAATAGCAATAATATTTTATTGTTTTATTGGTTTTTCATGTTCTGGCAGGTCTGTGTTAAACACAAATTCGTACTGCCCGTTAACGCCTTTGGCTTTCCATTTACTTTTAATAACATATTGATAATACCTCTTGTCTTTTCTTGTCTTTAACACTAGAACCAATAAGTATAATATAACTGTAATACTTTGTTTTTGACTACATTTTATTTTAAATAATTATAACACCAGGTGTCCGGTATACCTACACTATTTAATGAGAGACAATAAATTATTCATAAAAATAGTCTTGTATAAATTTCATAAAATTTACTTGCAATTTTATTTTCAATCCTATAAAACCGCACGGAAGTCTTATAATAAAAACTAAATCCTATATTCTATGACATTTCCAGAAACAGTCTTTTACTGCGTTGGAGAATGAGGAAACATTTTAAAACTTAAAGAGAAATCACATTAAGATATAAAATAATGATTACAAACAATTTAGCAGTAGTAAAAATAAATTACTCCAAAAGGATATTAGAACTCATTTTCAAAATGCTCATCTACGTATTAAAAACTAAATGCACTAATAACCTATATAAAATGACATAACATTTAAGTTTACAAATTCTAAATGAAATTAGACGAACTGGCACGAAATAAAAAAGCACTTCAATGCCGGCCCGATATGTAGTGCAGCAGTCCACACGAATGACTAGCCCATCTTTTTTTAGAAGTTAGCTAACGAAACGCGTTGAGTGGAATAGAAGCAGTATCTTAGCGATAGGCGTGCGCACTACAGTAAGTAACCAATTAAAAGGTTCTTAAGAAATAACACTGATACTCAAATTCCATTTCGAAAAAAAATTAAAATAAATATGTTAACAACTTTGCAGTAGTTCGATATATAAATAACTTGTTTCCAAAGTTTTATACGCGGAACTATTTAAATAGTAATCAATGTGTAATAATTATAATTAAGTGTTAGTGACATAGTGAAGATTAGTGACATTTAAAAAAGTGACAAGTTTTTATTTACTGTTCGTGTAAAATTAGAGTGCCCAGACGCGACGTGTCTATTTTTAAATTGTTCTTTTTAAATTTGTTTAAATGAACTATCACACCGTAACTACATCTATACAAGATGTTTAAAAAAAAACAGTTATCAATGACTTGTCAAAATGTAATCATGATCCGTGAATTCAATACGTCCTACATAATGAATTAATGATAGTCAAGCTGCATGCAGTCTACCCGTTCCCAGTAATTGCGCTTGCGTTTGAAATTACTGATCTGTTCTTTAGGGTCGTATCGTCGTAGTTACGTACGTCCGAATTTGATTAATAAACCTAATAATTAATCCTCCTTCATACACAATAGGTAAATACAGTTGTCTTAGGATACCTCGCCTAACCATAAACTGTGGATAATTTATTTTTACACTACTCTTTTCAACCTAAAAAAAAATTATTAAAAGTTTAATATTATTTGTCTATGTGAAAATCTAAATACCGGACATGTGGGTTTCCCAGGTACCTTTCATAGCATTTACCTGAATCCATTCCTTATATTATATAATATAAAATTATTCCATGATATCGTGACACGGCCGAAAATCGTAAGATTCAGTTTCATTCAGTCAAGTTAACAACTATTCTTGTAATAGAGTCGGATTATGCCAAGACTATTGCTATACGCATCAAATAATATTGAAAACATTGCTTAATGTAAATAAATTTTTGGCAAGTTTGAATTTTAATATCTAATTGTCTTGCAATTAGGTTAGCTATTAGACTTTATTTTGATGCCTGTGTTAAACCCTACCTAAAGATAATAAAATTTATATTTTATAGTGTTAAAATATGTTATGATTGCAATATGTCTGATAGATAATATTCCAATAATCAGTTATATAGTGCCCGGTTGACAGCGATAGGCCTGGCCCATATTACGTTAGTAGGACCGAATTCTAATAGATCAAATGTGGGTATTTTAAACATCTCTGCCTACCCCTGCGTGGATACAGGTGCGAGTGCATACATGTTTGTAAAAATATTAAATATATTTTTATGTAAAGTTATATTATAACAAAGTAGATAAGTCGGCCTTTCTCACACGTCAATTGAATTCGTAATTGAAAAGTGTATTTGTAGTATTTCAATAAAATCGTCACGTGGGGGTTATAAAATTCAACTAAGGGATTGGACTGTTATATAATAGACAGTGTATATATGGTGATACCACGGAGTATTGTATTTACTCCGTGGGTCATACAGTGCCCGGGTGACAACAACAGGCTACACCCCTGCTACGTAAGTGGGAGTAAATCGGTAAGGTTCGCAAAAAGTGGGCATTTGAGACGACTATGCAACCTTCGTAGTTTTTTTTTTTAAAGAATACCAGCAACGTGGGTCACACATTACTAGTATTCTTGTTAACTCCCCCAGCTAAGCTAAATGCTTGTGTTAGGGGTGGATTTGCGACGGACGGTGGGGTTTGAACCTGCCACCACTCGATTGCAAGTCCGATGCCTTAGCCATCACGCCATTACCCCCTTATGCGTGAATGTATGTATGTATTGGTATCCCTTAATATTTCTGAAAATTATATAAAGTTTATTATTAAACAATATAAATAAAATAAAAAAGAATTTATTTTAATACATTAAATCAATTATAGTATACGTTTCTGGCCCTGATAGTATCGATACTGTATTAGAAATAGTATTAGCATAATAAGGTAATTACTCCCATGACATTAGTTAGGAGAAACAATGTCTAGATTAATCACTGCACTGCAATCACTGATTATTTATTATAAATACAGTTGGTAATCAATAACCAATTACATCGTCTACTACAAATTGACATACCTATAACACCGTTTGTAATTGGCATCGTGTATTTCAATTATAACGTGGTGTAATATGTGTTTTTTCTATAGCCTAAAGTTAATAAATTAATGTTTTGGACACTAAAAGAAACAAGTAAAATTATAAAATAGTATAGTTTGCTTCAATAAAGGGGCAAACCTATGAGAATATGACAAATATGCCGGTTTCCGTACAAAGTCCAGCAATACATTATTATTAAATTTGATATGGTCAAAATAGGAACCATTTTTTGTCATTAAAATCTATTATATCACCAGTTTTCTTTACGGGCAAAACTAGAAAATAACTTGGATAACAGAATTAAAATTTAATTATTACCTGACATAGAATTCAATCAGACGATATACCCTAACTGGGTAAAACTTGAATCAATATACTAAAACAAATTATCACAGAAAACTTGTGAACAAAAATACCTTCATTGTATTGCCGAGTTAGTGAGAGTATCCGAGGCTCCCAACCTCATCTCACCATCTCTCCCCTCTCCTCATTCCCCGCCCCTTATCCCCCACAACACCTCAAAAGGTGGGTAGTGCACTTAGGTGTGTTCGTGTGTTCCCTATATATTAAAAAAAGAAGTTTGGCAGATAATATAGGACATGTGGTACCTTTCAACTAGACAAGAGTCTGATCTCGGTGGCATAAAAATACTTTTAATGACCAAGAACATCAGCAAAAGCTATTTTAAATATTTTGTATTAAAGTTTTACAAATACTATAATATTCTGTAGCAAGTGACCTTATTATTTCGCATAAAAACGAATGTAATTCATTAAAAAAACTGCTGCTAACGTGTTTACTTCATTGAAAGAAGTCAAGTGTTACTAGGTCAAGGGATTCAGTGTAACAGCGCTAAGGAGTTTATGATTCAACTCAAAGAAAATTTTCTTTATAGGCAACAGTGTACCGTCTCAATACTTCTCCAATATGTATTATTTTTGCCTGTAACTGTTTTATACCTTTGGATAGTATACCACCCGTGAATATGTACATAATTTTATTTAAAAGCGTTGAGTTTAAAAAAACTAACCGATTTGGACTAGTTTTAAATAAGAAATTAACATGAAAGGGCGAATAATAAAAAACTTTATAAAAAAATATTAGTTCTTTTTGACCCATATCTATAAGATGGTTCGATAGATGGTGTTGTATGAAATTTTTGGCAGTGATTTCATACTTTTATATGTATTTTTTGAATTTCAGCCCGACTATACCAAGGTCTGAATTGTCGCCCTATATTGGCCTGATGTGTCGACTAACCTACTGTATTAATTACCCAGTCTGCCGAACCAGAGTTCGTGGGTTCAATTTCTATACGGGACAAAAAATATATGATTCACAATTTGAAGTCCCGAGTCTGTTCTTTGTGTCCTTTTCTTATATGTTCATAAAGTCCCCCGCTACAGAGTAAAATAAAAGAAAAAAATACATGAGTAGACTTACTTTTCTTGTTATAATTCCTAGTTTTCTGAAGTTTACTTTTTAAGTCTTTCTAGCAAGAAAGCAATCACTTTCTCTGTAAAGTCGATCAAAGTAACAGAGTATTTGAAAAAACCGTCTTAAAGACATTATAACTCCTCAGCGATGTATCACATCCTCTGAATCTTTAGCCTTACAGCTTTTGCATTATTCGGGTACCCCTACTGTAGCAAAATGGAGGCTTTAAATGTCACCAGGCTTCCGCCATAATGGCACAACGTACGACAGTATTACAATAACAACCATCAATAACAAGGAACATTTAACATTTAAACGAGAAATGCCTTATAGCCTGTTATAAATTGCACTGTTTTTGTTTACGTAAGCTGTAGAGCTGGGATCATATTTAACTTTTAAAATATTAATCACTTTGGCATCTTGAGTCTCGTTTGCTCGCTTTTTAAAGCCCGGCTTAGTTATTGTTTCTGTATATTAAAAAAAAATAAAAATTGTAGATCATTTCGAATAAGGCTTACTTTTCCGTGACCCATAAATAAAATATAAAAACATTACATACTTCAGATTTTTAAACTATATCATTTTTGAACACCAATACTATATTTAATTTTTTGAATGGATTAATTTATTTAATTTTTTTTGGCCTGATCTACCTTAAGTTATCTACCTCAGATACTATCAGTGATACTAATCAGGAACATAGCAGATTTTGGCTATTTTGTAAAATTTTCGTTTAAATCCCTACTATATATACAGTCGTGGTCAACTAATTAGGGACACTCTCTAGTTAATCCAAATTGTGAATTTATTTTTTATTTTCCAACGAGTCTAAACAATATTCCACATCTTTTACATGTAAGTATAATTAGTCATTTATGTGCCTAATTATACAAACAATAACAACTTCTTAAACATTAAACCTCTTTACAGTATAGCTGATAGATGATCACAGTGCTATTTGTTCAAAGAATGCTGGCTGGCCATTTAATTAGGGACACTGAGATATTGCGTTCTAGTTTCAAAATCTGAATCTCAATTATTATTTTCTTTCTTCTCCTATTCTTTGTGGTAGTTTTGGCGGCAATCTAGATTTGTAATTTCAAGTTTTGAGAGTTATTTTGAAGAACAATGGGCAAAAATAAAAGTTGCGATGCTACACTTCGAAAAATTATCATGAAGTTTGTCGAGCGTGGTTGGTCATACCGAAGGATAGCAGGATATTTAAATTGTTCAAAAACTATGGTATGCAATGCAGTGCAACATTTCAGGCGCAATAACACAACTTTAAATGTGCCCAGAAAAAAAAGATCGAGAAAAACAACTCCGCAAGAAGATAGAATGATAACCAGGTTAGCTAAGAAAGATCCGTTTCTAGGCTCTATTTTAATTAAACATGAAGTGTTTGGGGCAGACGAAAGAGTCAGTGTATCAGCGAGGACAGTTCGACGACGTCTGGTAGAAGCAGGGTTGTTCGGAAGAGTGGCTCGCAAAGTACCGTTGTTAAAGAAAAAGCATAGAAATGCACGTTTGGCGTTTGCACGTAAATATGGACATTGGACCTACGACCAATGGCAACATGTATTATTCTCTGACGAGACCAAGGTTAATTTGATTTCTTCAGATGGAAGGCAATACGTACGGCGTCCTGTAAAAGCGGAAATGAATCCAAGATTCACAAAAAAGCAGGTGAAACATGGCGGAGGAAACATTAAAATGTGGGGATCATTTTCTGGACGTGGAGTGGGACCTGTGAGGAAAGTTCAGGGTAACTTAGACCAACATCAATACAAGGCAATAGTAGAAGAAACTATGCTTCCCTATACTGAGGAACATCTTCCTATTATATGGACTTTTCAGCATGATAACGACCCAAAACATACAGCCCGTTCAGTCAAGTCGTTTCTTAACAGACAGTCGGTATCAGTGCTAGATTGGCCAGCAAATAGCCCCGACCTCAACCCAATCGAGCCTTTGGCACGAAATTAAGAAAAAAGTTGCCATTTATCGTACCACAACTTTAGATGAACTTAATGAAGCTTTTTGTGAGGCATGGGCAAACATTCCTGTTGAAATATGTCAGAAACTGATAATGTCTATGCCACATCGGTGTCAAGCGGTAATTACTAACAAAGGTTTTGCTACTGGGTACTGATTTTACCCGTAATAAAATGAAGTTGTTAAAGAAATTAAAATACTGCAGATTATTAGTTCTGTTTAACTCTGTTTTTCATTTTACTTTACTGTTCATAATTAAATGTCCAGCTACAGAATTGTACCTTAAATTGAATACATGGTTAACCTTTGATATTAAACACTTTTTTATATTTATTTAATCTTTTATTTACAGCCATTTATAGTATAATAATCGGATCAAATTATGCAAATAATAGTTACTGAGAAATCAACAGGGTTTTATATTTATATGTACATAGCCGGTTATTGCTGTCCACTATCTTGAATGTCCTTAATTAGTTGACCACGACTGTATATACAGTCGTGGTCAACTAATTAAGGACATTCAAGATACCAGAGACCAGACCACGACTGTATATACAGTCGTGGTCAACTAATTAAGGACATTCAAGATAGTGGACAGCAATAACCGGCTATGTACATATAAATATAAAACCCTGTTGATTTCTCAGTAACTATTATTTGCATAATTTGATCAAAGGTGCTCGATTGGGTTGAGGTCGGGGCTATTTGCTGGCCAATCTAGCACTGATACCGACTGTCTGTTAAGAAACGACTTGACTGAACGGGCTGTATGTTTTGGGTCGTTATCATGCTGAAAAGTCCATATAATAGGAAGATGTTCCTCAGCATAGGGAAGCATAGTTTCTTCTAATATTGCCTTGTATTGATGTTGGTCTAAGTTACCCTGAACTTTCCTCACAGGTCCCCCTCCACGTCCAGAAAATGATCCCCACATTTTAATGTTTCCTCCGCCATGTTTCACCTGCTTTTTTGTGAATCTTGGATTCATTTCCGCTTTTACAGGACGCCGTACGTATTGCCTTCCATCTGAAGCAATCAAATTAACCTTGGTCTCGTCAGAGAATAATACATGTTGCCATTGGTCGTAGGTCCAATGTCCATATTTACGTGCAAACGCCAAACGTGCATTTCTATGCTCTTTCTTTAACAACGGTACTTTGCGAGCCACTCTTCCGAACAACCCTGCTTCTACCAGACGTCGTCGAACTGTCCTCGCTGATACACTGACTCTTTCGTCTGCCCCAAACACTTCATGTTTAATTAAAATAGAGCCTAGAAACGGATCTTTCTTAGCTAACCTGGTTATCATTCTATCTTCTTGCGGAGTTGTTTTTCTCGATCTTTTTTTTCTGGGCACATTTAAAGTTGTGTTATTGCGCCTGAAATGTTGCACTGCATTGCATACCATAGTTTTTGAACAATTTAAATATCCTGCTATCCTTCGGTATGACCAACCACGCTCGACAAACTTCATGATAATTTTTCGTAGTGTTGCATCGCAACTTTTATTTTTGCCCATTGTTCTTCAAAATAACTCTCAAAACTTGAAATTACAAATCTAGATTGCCGCCAAAACTACCACAAAGAATAGGAGAAGAAAGAAAATAATAATTGAGATTCAGATTTTGAAACTAGAACGCAATATCTCAGTGTCCCTAATTAAATGGCCAGCCAGCATTCTTTGAACAAATAGCACTGTGATCATCTATCAGCTATACTGTAAAGAGGTTTAATGTTTAAGAAGTTGTTATTGTTTGTATAATTAGGCACATAAATGACTAATTATACTTACATGTAAAAGATGTGGAATATTGTTTAGACTCGTTGGAAAATAAAAAATAAATTCACAATTTGGATTAACTAGAGAGTGTCCCTAATTAGTTGACCACGACTGTATATGTAATCTATTCATATCCTTATTTTTTTAAAGATGCACAAAGACTATGTTATTATTGTTATCTAATAAAAATAAATGTTACCAACCTTAAGGCTTCATTTAACTCATCAGGTTCATTCTGAAAAAAAAATCTCTCAATTTCATCACATTGAATTGGTAAATATTACAATTTGTCCCAAGTTCAAAGTTTTAGAACTCACAAGCATTAGGTAAGCACTTCTCGTTAATCTAAGCCTCTGCCTACATATTAGTTGTTTATTACTCCAACTAAATATGTATAGTAAACGTGAGTTTACACAAATTAATTTACGTAACTTTAACTCAAAAGAGGAGATTAATTACGTAATCAACATAAAGGAACGTTAATTTTAACATGCCGAGCTTTGCCTGATTGGAAATTAATTGAGAGATAAATTTCGTATTGTTGAGGTCTGTGAATTTTATTAATAGTTTAAACCTTCGTAGTAAGTAACAGTGTGCTTAATGAAAATATCTCATTCGATGTTTAAGTCTGAGAAATTGAAATTCACTCAACAGATCTGAAATCAAATTAAGAACTTTATTCAACTTACACTTCTATGTGATGCTCAGACATTTAGTCAAAACTGAGTCAGTTTATCACATAGAGTATTTGAAACTATACTGTCACGAATTTCACTACATTACGTGATTTATTTAATATCAAATATCAGCGCCATCTTTATGCCATCTTCTGATAATTATGACGTTCAGATTAAATAAAAAAAAGTTAAAAATAGGTATGATATCGGTATAATTATATATATTTTTTTAAATTTTGAAACTAATTTAAACATGGGAGAGCCATGCTCGCACAATGCTTGCTTTTCTTTGCCGATTGAATGAGGATAGCGAAGGCCCAACTCCAGTGCTCCTCTTTCCCCTCCCCTCAGCCCCCCTCGTCGCCCCCCTCGTCACCCCCCCCTCGTCACCCTTAAAGACGGCCAGTGCACTTACGAATCTTTCATTCATCTCACTCATTCTTTCACTCATTTGTGTTCATGGGTGGCGGTTGTGATTTACCATCAGGTGATGCGTCTGTTCGTCTCTCCCCTATATCATAAAAAAAAAAATCCATCGAATAGTTGAGATTTGCATCCATTTAATTATGACAGGGCTTACGACCAAAACGATTTAATATTCGGTTCTTAGAATAAAAATTTCAATATATTCACCCACTTTTGTGGGAGCGTATGTTTCGGGGAAGCTCTATTAGTTTTTGGCGAAACAAGAGCACCTAATACGCCTTCTCCCTTGGTGCTAATAATTTTAACAACTTCGTTCCAATATAAATAGAATACTCTATTTATATTGGAACGAAGTTGCTTATCGCGCGTTGCGAAACTAGTCGGAAAAAGTTTTAACGACACTTTTTGCTATAGTAAGCTATTGTAAGCCGTCCGGCGTGTGCATGTTTCTCTGTCTCTCTCTGTCTCTCTCTTATAGAAAGCAAGCCAGATATTTTTGTTTCGTCTTTCTAAATATTATTAATATAATATTCATAAAATAATATTATTATTAATTATTATTATTATAATATTATATATTTAATTAATAATTATATTATAATATCAATTATTTTAATTAATTAATTTTATTACAATTCAATTAATCACCTTTACACCTCATTTTAGTCGAGTAATAACCAGATTATGACGGCAATAGGCTCAATTATATTCTGAGGTATATCTGCCTACCCCTTCAGGGTTAAAAGCGTGAGTGTATGCATATTATAAACAATATTCCCATGAAAGTGATAAGAATAGAAAAAGGGAGCGATATCCGTGTTATTTGTCTATAATCTCATAAAATCAGTCTAGCTGTAAAATTGCTTAAAATATTATATGTAAAACGTACTAAGGCGGTTAATATTTAAAAAAAAGTCACTATTGTTCTATTTTTTTTTTTTATTAACTGATCTTTTTCTTTCAGGTGCGCCGCCAGTGTTGCACAATAGCTGTGGACGTGAGAATAGACAATATTCTGTTTGTTTTTCTGACAAGAGGTGAGATTTATTACTGTTTACATATCTCATTAAGTCTATTTAATTTTTATATTGCCAGTGCTTCTAACGTCACATGTTGTAGAAAAAGGGGAATTTTGGGTTTAAAATTAACGTGTTACTAGACTTAAAACTTTATCTTTTAAAAATTCCGGTTTTATATATGTATATATATAAATACTATAAGAGTTGCTACAAAATCGTTTTCAATCATTAGCTCTAAAAAGAATTACAACCGCCATAGTTTTTTTTAAGCTTGCTAATTCAGTCTATAATGCCTTAATAAGAAATTAACAACCTGAAATAATTTTGAGGAGTTATTAATTTAAAAATTCTTTCCAAAACTACTAGAATTTTAAGCCTCTGGTTGCTTCTATATCAGTAACAGCTTAGACATGGCAATCTAAGAAGTCCGACATATCTTAAACATTGTAACGGTCCTATCATTTGAAATAGCCTTTGTAGTTGAGGTGTGCCAGTGACTTACAGAGCATCTAGAGCTGGCACGATACACTTCCGATACTCACCTGAGCGTGCGCAGTATTTGTCGGTTTCGTCACCTCTATATAAATATATGAATATTAATAGACCGCGCACGTTACATATTTGATAATGCGTATATAGTAAAAAATGACCAATGAAACCGAAGACAAGGTATGATAAGATGGAAAGGCGTTATAATAATAGAGTTGTGGTAACTTATAACTAGTTTATGTGACGTTTGAAAGGTTATTGAATGTGTATGTATTTAAAAAAAGAAGACGAGGAAGGCCTAGGATAAATGTTATGCAACAATTCAAATGAAAGTCTCAAACTTTCTCCAAAAAATTATCAATGAGTCAAAGAGACCCTAGGGAACATACACACATAAGAATGGCGATTGCTCCACCGACTAGAAAAGTAGTTTAACATTAAAAAATCTAGGCTATCTGTCACTAGCCGGTCGACGTTATACCGACCTTACTTGTTTTCATTACTAACATTAAGGTCGGCTTTTTTAAAAGAAAATAGTTTTATATAAGTTTTTGAACTCAAGAAGGGCCTATAATTAAAATAAAGGCAGTTCCATAGATTTGTCAACATCCCTACTAAAGAGTGGATTGGATTTATAATAAGAAGGTAGCCGTTATTCAAAACGACTTATATAATTAATATTTAAAATTTATAATCTTTGTGTCTATCGCAGCATAGTTACTATTTAAATAACATATTGTATATATACATGGATTTAGAGATGCTTACTGTAAACATGGAAACGAATCACCCTAATAATGAACATATCGTTAATTAGAACCTGGGCAGGCTTTGTTTTCTACATTAACTTTTTTTTTTGGGTAGAATCAAATTATAATACAAATTTAGTGTAGCACACACACAGCATGTACATATATGTATAAGTACCCAACTACCTCTATATACGAATTAAAAAATATGTTAATATATATTTATAACAAAACCCGTATTTAAGCATATTTTCGGTAACTATTAAATATAGCCTATTGGAATATAAACTATTTTTTTTTATATTTTGATTCCTATAAAATATCTTCTAGATTTTTCATTCTGATATTCATACGAAATGTAAGTTTTCATCGAAATCGCCTTTACATTACAGGTTTTACTCACGTGTTGAGTGTGTATTTTGAGCATGGCCGAATTCTTTCGGGTCATATATCAAAGAGCGTCCTGTTGCGAAGGGATCCGACTTCACACCCGCTGCCAGGGCTGGCTCGCAGAAATTTCTAACGACAATAAGATAACCTCTTTTAATGCAATCGTATTTTGTAATTAAGTGTTAAAATTGACACACAGTAAAATGTACACTAAAAAATAATATAAAGTAATTTTGCGGTCATGTAATAAAAAAGAATATAATTTTGGAATTGAAGAGTGATGAGCTTTTAAAATGTACCTACTAAAAATAACAACCTATATGTACAAACTAAATCGTCCAGCGTAATTAAATATGTTTTCAATGATAGTGTCACACTAGAGACACCGTCACTTAAATTGTTCCTTCGTGACCAGACAGCTGTTTCTGGGAATATGCCAAATGATAATCCGTTGACATGACATTGGCCTTCTGCTTGTTGACGGATCAGAAGAATTAAATGTAATGAGGAAGAATGTTGGCAATCAAATGGTTCGGTTATTAATACTAGATACAAGTAGTACCGGAGGCAACGTTGATTGCAGATGATGTTTTCTGGTAGCAAAATTTATTGGAGTCCACAGTATGGAGAGAGCTAGCAATGTAGACGTCAGCTATCAGTCGTGGTGGACCTGGCTGGTTTTAAAATAAAGGACTTCAACAAGTAAATTTATTTAAAAAATATAAGACTATACATAAATATACTCACGTCTGTATCACGGAAGGGCTAGGCAGAAGCAAAATCATCGCAAACATTTCGCTGATTAAAATTTAGGCCCATTTACGTAAGGGGGTAAACCTATTGCCGGGTACTTTTGGGGATCAAATATGAAAATTTTGAGTATATTATACAGGAAAGGGAGGATAACTAGGGAAGAAATGGGATATTGCTTATAAAGAGGAATTTGGGAGTTTAATCAACAGCTCTTAAAAGTTCCATAGATATAACTCAAAATGGCTGTTGCTGGGAAGTTCGGAAGGCTTCTAACTAATACATAAGATACAAAACCCGACTTATTAATTCAAAAGCAAACGAAGTGAAAACGTTATTTGTTGATGGTACCTCAACATGACACACTCAAGGTCACTCGTACTACGACGATTCACATGTCACCGTCGAAATCCATAGGCCAGGCTTTAGGCCGTGACAAAGAAACATTATACATATATATATATATATATATATATATATATATATATATTTAAACTCACACATATTTACATACACACTGAAGCCATACGATTCAATCCCACGCAATAGAGTAAAAATAAAGTTATTTATTCGACAAGTAAACATACATATTGTGGAAATTAATAACATTTATATATACTAATACAAAGTTTTCTATGTATTTTTGTCCATGTTTTTCTTCTTATTGTGGTTCTTTTTTTTTTAGTATAGGAAGGCCAGACGACCAGATGAATCAATTGATGCTAAGTGACAACCGCCGTCCATGGACACTTGCAACTCACGATTCATAAATGCGCTGCCTTTGATGGTGGTGAGGGATTGGGGATGAGGGTAGGGAAAAAAGAGAGGAGTGATGATTAGATGTGAAAGAGGAGAGGGGGATGAGGAGATAGGTAAGTGGAGTTGGGCCTCTGGAAACCTCACTCACTTCGGGAAAATGCAACGCAGTCATTGCTTCAGATCTAGTTTTCTGTGAGTCCGTGGTATCGCACCGGTCGAGCGGGCCTCTTCGTGCCAAAGCATGGCTCTATCACTGTTAACATTTTTTTTTATTCTTTTCAAAATGGAAGTTTAAATTAGAGTTTGTTTTGTAATTATTTTACTATACTAGTCAGATAGTGGTAGTATTGTAGTACTCCATATTTGTATAGCTTTAAAGCTACCTAGCTACCTACCTCTTTGGTTTCGAGTGTTTGTATGTTTGTGTGTATTTGCCTCATGACAAGTACATCTATCGGGTACCAAGTCACTTGGCTCTAATTCATAGTAAAAAAAAAATAGTAATTGAACTACCTTCTGGGGCAGTCTTACAGATAATACCTATGAAATTTCAAACATCCCATAAATCTAAATTTTAGTGCTAATTTTATAAATTAATTAATTAAAATTAAAATAAATTTCCCGCGATTTCTTTTACCAAACTTTCTTAAGCACTCCTCGGCAGTATTTAATAAAAACTTTCTTTTCCAAGTGTTGAACCCACTTCTAGGATAAAAAAAAAACATTGCTCTCCAACCTAAAAGGCCTCAGTCAGGAGTCGAATTAAGTGAAACGTATCGCGCATTGAGTTACCATGCCGTCTTTGAGCGTTTAACTTACAACTAAGTTTGTGCGAGGTAATTGTATTATTGTCTGTATGTAGGGTGACAATGATGTCATCTACAAAAAAAAGGATATTTCATGGATTATTAATTACAAAAGAAATGTGTATGTGATGAGTAAGGAGTGTCATATGATGAGAACGATTTCTTAATCAGTTTTTTCTCATATAGCCGTTGGAGTTGTCGGCGGCGTAGAATAGGGCCAATCAATTTTGCGTAGATTAGGGCCATTTAGGGCCAAGTAGAGCCAGCAACATTTCTTCACGTGCGTGTCACTTAAGGCCTATGTTTAGTATACAGAGCCACGTTGACGGCACTAGGCTATACCCCTGCTACGTTAGTGATACTAAATAATGATTAAATGATGACTTCGGACATATCGGCGTGACTGTGTGTACAATACCTCTACCATCTCTATCTCAATCTACAGAATAGAAACAGTACTAGGTTAATAATTATTTTTTCTTACTAAACATTGCCTTCTGTAAGTTGTAGCTAAATCTACCGTTCGTTCGTCCTAAGAATCGTTTTACAAAAATATACAAATTAATTATAAAAAAAAAACATATACATACCCATTAATATGACATAACACGACCAAAACATTTATCTCCACTAAATCACAGACATCCTACACTCAAGTACGTGAAAGCAATAGTTCCCCACATGGTTCGTATTTCACATCATGTATGGTTCACTTCTCCTTAACAAGTTTCTTACACTATACAAACTCAAGTGGTTGTAACATCCAAATTGTGTTTCCCAGTTCTGTTAATATTATTTTTGCCAGTCTGGTTTAACGAGGATCTAGGGAGTGATTTGCTTTTTGTAATTTTTGTACCAGACTAAAGGGAATCACGCTGTATAGCTTATGGCTGAACCTCAAACTTGTTATTTCTTGGTCTTGGTGTTTTAACTGACACACATATTGGGCAGTATGCAGACATATGTATTTACCATAGGGTGACTAACAAGATATATTTAGCGTACACATAAGAACATTAAACTTCCTTTCAATAAATTGCTTTTCATGAATGGGAATTCCTACCTTTTGATGGCCATACTTAGACACGAATGGGCCGGCTCGACCAGAATAATACCGATGGTGTGGAATAAAGTATATTCTATCTAATACTACAGCCTTACAGGAAACCTATAGACAAACAGTGCTTGCATTGTTTTGCCAAATTAGTGAGGCTACCAGAGACCCAACTCACCCTCTCCTCTTTCCCCTTCTCTCATCCGTCTCTCCTTTTTCCCTCCCCTCATCTCCCCGTCCTTGTCACACACAAAGACGTGTAAGCGCACTTACGACTTTTGAGTTGCAGATGTCCATGGGCAGCGAACGACTGTTCGTCTGTACCTCGATATGAAATAAAAAAATAGGACCCTGACTTTCATGAGTTGTTGCCTATTGCTATTCCTTTCCTTTCTATGTTTCCTTGGCTCTCAGTGCCCGGATGAATGGGACTAAATTTAAATCGACAAAATGTAGGTGTTCATTACGCCACTGCTTACCTATTTGGGAATACTGTATATATGTACGATACAATTTCAAGTATTTCTTCTTCTTATTCTCTATTTATTCAAATCTTTTTGGTCATTTTAGTGCATAGGCGGACTTCATATCAAAGGCATTCTCTGCCAGTCGGCACAACATGGTAATGCAGAGATAATTATTGAATATACGAGTCCATAATTGGAATTTAAAACAATTGGATTTTAAAATGGATTGTATTTTTTGGATTTTAAAACGGATGCTGCTGCTCGGATGGCTTAGCGGTTTCGGTCACCTCGCCACACGTTGCCGCGCCGAGTGTTGTGGGTTTGATACCCGTACAGGACAACACTTGTGTAATCCTAAAATTGTTATTCTGAGTCTGTGTGTACTTTATGTCGGTTGATTGAATGCTTGTAAAGTCCCCCGCGGCACAGGAATTAATCTCAGAAGTGCTATCCTGGGAGTAGTCTTTTAAAAAAACAGAATACACATATATATGTATATAGGTATATATTAATATATGATGTATAAAGTAATATATGTATATAATTAGCTCATATTTTACAATAAACAAAGTGGTACCTCTCTCACCTATTTGCTCCTACTACCAATTATTAATACACATATATAATATACAAGATACAATATAAAGCCATGGAAAGCCATGGCCAAAAATACCAACAAACTAAATACATCAAGTCAATCATTGTTTGCCTTGTTAGAGACCAGACTGATCTTAATGTCGTCATAAAACCACGACAGTAAAATATTTACAGTATAAGTTTTCTTTACCACATGCAGCACTTAATTACACTATGACTTTGAGATAATCAAAATCACCTCTATGACTACAATACCATATTTTGAACAAATACCATTTATATGCACAATTTTCACTGGCATTTCCATTTATCGCAACTTGCCACACAGAACCTAATCTAATTCAGTATGAGAACAATACAGTTCGCTAACACAAACTAGCACGCGTTAGTAAATGTTGAGCAAAGATCTAAATGTCTAATTAAGGTGCGGTATATTTCAGCAATCAAAATATAACTTGCACGGCTGCTTCTTTAGCAGCTGAAACGTATAAACTTCACATCCCCGAGGCAACAGAATGTGAGAAACAGAGACGAATCTTGTTTAGCGAATAGAAACTAAACATAATATAATTATTTATTTATAGTTAATTTAATAATAATAATAAATGACATGGGCACTAAAAGACTCAATTAATATTAAAAGTTCTCATGACAGAATATCGTCCTTTCCATGAAATGGGAGGTACGATGAAATTCTAAACCTTAATATCACCCACCTGCCAACCCAAGATAAAAACAAAAAATATATAAGTCGGGGTAAAACAGTCTGCTCAATTCAAGAAGTACCTTACCTACCTATGATAGTCACAAACATGAAACTCATATTGCTCTTTTTTCATTGTCTTAAAAACGCCTAAGTGGTAACGTCACTGGTTCAAAGCATTATGCTTACTATTTTCGCCAGACTAAATTAGATCAAGGTCATGACAAAATCTATAATACGAGTATATATCATTAAAAATTAAACCTCCCGCCCACGCGCAATGCTGTGATACAATACAATTTGAAAAGCTATTTAAACACTAAAGCAAATTCATTTACACCCAGTTTTCTTGTTTTGTCAAAAACCAAATTCCCTGATTTCTTCTCTTTATCTTTTAAATGACTCAAACAAGTTTTTCTTAGAACGCTGCTACAAAACCGCAAATCGCGGCCAAAGTCCACCCCTGCCACTGTTTAAAGTAAAGTAAACGCGTCGGTGTTTCATGCCAGTTTTCAATGGGAATAATGAACTTCATGATTCCCGGCACGGGCAACTGCAATCGAAATACGAACATCGTCTGATTATTGATGTGGTATGTGTTTAGCTAGCTTAGCGGTTTTATAACTACTTTATTAAACATTTCAAGGTCAAAAAGTAGACAAGAATCGTTTGTGCAGGTAATTAGAGAGACTGATTAATTTAAGTCCTCATGATGATTAGTCCCACTTAAGAGGGTAAATTTTAAACGAGAAGTTAATTTAAATAGCAAAATAGCAAATTTAATCAAAAAAATAAAAAAAGAATACTCTGTCATCATAATCAATAATATAAGTCATCATCCGCTGCTGGTTGTAGCTCTCTTCTTATATACTCGGCAGCTATCCTCATCCAGTATTAACCCTCCAGTTACTGTCTGAACTCCAAAACTTGCCAAACAATTTGATCGTAGGAAATATAAAACGGTCAAGCAAACATATCCAGTCCTTCCATTTTCAGATTATAGGTAAGTAAAAATACGAACCAGAAATAGGAAACCTCCTTAGCTTATTCTTGAGTTGTGTTCCCAAACTGCATTACTTAGCTAAGGCCAAAAGCTGTAATATTATTATATCAACAAAACTCGAAGACGCTACAAACAGCCTCAGTTATTTATAGGAGACCAATCAAATTACCGAAATAAGTCTTTGGAACAGTTGTAAGTGACGAAATAAAAACAGAAGAGCATTCCACGAATGGAATTTAAATAATTTATATTCCATTTGTGGAATCTCCTTGAGGTTTTCTTATGAAATTATGGAATGGAGTGGTTGCGTTCTGTTTCGTGTCACTTGTACTTGTTTTTTATTTTAGATGAAGAGAAATATATAAAAGTACGCTTTAAAAGGTTGATTCTGTTTTTTTTTTTTTTTTTTTATACTATAGGGGGACAGACGAACAGACGGGTCACCTGATGGTAAGTGACACCGCCGTCCATGGACACTTGCAACTCAAGAGTCGCAAGTGCGCTGCCTGCCTTTGAGGGTGATGAGGGATGGGGGATACAGGGAGCGGATAGAAGAGAGGAGGGATGAGGAGAAAGGAGATGAGGGAAGAGACAAGGGGCAGGGGGAATTGGGCCTCCGGAAACCTCACTCAATTCGGGGAAATGCAACGCAAGCGTTACTTCACAACCGGTTTTCTGTGAGGCCGTGGTATCGCACCGGTCGAGCCGGCCCATTCGTGCCTAAGCATGGCTCTACCACTGAGAAGAAGAAGGTTTATGATTCATTTGATTTTAAGTTCGTTTCTGTCTTAAGTTGTAGTCTAATGATGATTTGATCTACGTATGAACAGAAAGCTAAAGCTTTATTATCAAAGTGAACTAATTATTCCTACAACAAAAATGTTTTTAGTACTAAGGGATTATTAGTATATTATTTCTATTATAAATGTAAAAGTTTGCTTAGATATTTGTAACTCTATAACGGTACACATACCACAGAACAGCTGACTGGATCTTTATGAAATTTCACACACAGATAAATTAGAAAACCGAATCGGCTATTTATCCCGGAAAAAATGTGCGATTCACAATTTCTACGCTTCGCAAGGACGCGGTTAAGCTAGTATTGAACATTTAGTACAATTTTGTTTGTGGATGTGGGATCAATATTATAATAAAAAAATAATAAACCATTACAACGAAACTTAGCAACTTAACACAAACATAGCTTTTTTTGCTTTTAGGAACTGAACGGTTAAAGTTCCGTTCAATGTCTAACAGCAAGCAAAAAAGCTACGTTTGAAGAGAAACAAGTCTAAAAGTAAGACGTAATACTTCTTTTGTAAAACCTTGTGTAGTGTGAATACAGGAGATGTACGGATATCCGTTGACGGACGACGCATCACTGCGCTAATTGTGCCACTCTGCTGAGATGTACTCTATAGTGGTTGGGGCACTTCTATAGCTTTAAATGTTTCTTTCTAATGATTTTGGTAATCTCGTACACACCTGATATTAATGGTAACCTAGCAATACAATTTAAATATCATAATACTATTTATTTATTTGACTTTTTGTAGGCTAATTTTTATAGTTATTTTTAAATTTTTAATAATTAAGTTATTTTATTTCCGAACCGATACGACCTTCAAAACTTAAAGAGCGTACTCCTACCTAAAACGCCGGCAACGTATTTGTGACTCTTGAGTTGCGGGTGTCCAAGGGCGACGGTAGTCACTTACCATCAGGTGACCAGGTCTGCTTGTTTGCCCCCATCGCATAAATAAAATTAAAAGATACCTACCAAACTGTAAATTATTATTATGCCTGTAACTCGAAATCTATACAAAGAAACAAACAACTGACACACACTGATGAAAAACACCCATCTACGGAACAACTATTTGTGGATCTCACAATATATTTACTTTGTTATGGAAATCTAACTCGGCTTAGCAGTCACTTTTTTTTAAATAGTATTTCAAATTAGTAAAAAGTGTTCAATAAATACAATCTAGTGGAATCTTCTTCGTCGATAATTTAAGCGTTAACGTTCACGTTAACAAGAAAATATGAGTTGCTAAAGATACTATTATTTAGTAGTATCAATAAATAAGAAGGTGAAATAACTAAGGGAATCAGGTTGAAACCAAAGACGATATTTACATAAATTGAAGATATTTTTTTTTACTTACTTTAAAAAAAAAGCAGGTGATCGGATCTTGACGAAACTTAACACAGAGATAGTTTATACATAGTTCTGAATATTTAGCTATTGTTCATCTCAAAAAATTAACAGTTCAAAATATAATTTGCGGGGTTCAGTAATAACTTGATCCTCTGAGTGCTGATCTCGCTACCATAAGTTGCAGGGTTCAGCTGGTTAGTAATAACTTCATACTCTGAGTGCTGATACCTTGAAGGACATAGTAACGGAACTCGATGTTCCTTACGAGTAAGGTTTTCATTACTTCACTCCCTTGGAGTGAAGCTATCTCTTTGAACATAAGCTTATATGAAAAAGTGAATTTATTATTGTTTTTTTTACTTATTCCCTATTGATTTAATAATAACATACAATATGTAATACAAGCATGTAACCACTCTTATATTCCCGAAAAACTAGGCAAAATATTCTCTGTGAGCCTGTGGTATTACTCAGGCCGAGCTAACCCATGCCGGCCTGAGTAATACGTGACCAAACAGGCTCTCCTACATCTACATCCACTATCTAATATTTACACAACAGAATAGAAATAGCAAAAATCCTAATAAGGATATCGCCATAAAATCATAATGGTTTTATCCACGTATAATAGAAAAGCCAATATCACAATACTATTATCCACTAAAATATTTTATCTCTATTTTCAATATAACAGACACATCAAACCGATAATGTTACGAAGGATGTGACTCTTATCAATATTAAACTTGGTCGTAGCATATACGCATTGTCAATCAATTGATAGTGAAGCCGATAGGCGTGTAATACATGCTTCATTATTTGGTTGCGTTAGAAGTACTGTCGGTGGCAATAGTCTTATATAATATTCATAGAAATTACATAAATACACTTAAGCCTATACTCTCGCGGGGGTAAGCAGAGGCGTCGCAAACGTCGCGAGGGGGTGGCGTCCGCGTGTGTCTGCACGCCGCCTTATTGATAGGTTACCCGCAGGTGGTGCCCGCATAGTGCGGGCGGGCGCTAGGAGGGGTCCGGATGTCTTAATAAAGCTGTTCCCGGATTCCTCCTTTTTTAAGCGCAGTATGGCACACCGTGTGGTTTTTGTCGGTTCGATTCTGACACATCGTTCAACCGAAAACCCGGGTGGAATGACGGCCCGAGGGGGTTTCCGCACGAAAAAAAAAAACACATTTTGCCATTACTTTAGACCCACTTATGTAATGGAGGACGCCTTACCACCTGGCACTTTCTATTATCCCGATACAAATGTTTACACTAGCTAATTTGTCTTGGTGTAATGTTGGTGCTGGTGTAAAAGTTTGAGTTTTTAATAGAATATTGGTGGTTTTAGGTGTAATAAAAGTAATCGCCTTTCAAAGATTTATCGTCAGAGGGCGCCGCATGCTTGATGGCATGCGATTAAAAAATATAAAATATGTATAACAAGAAAAAGCTATAACTAACGGGCAATACACACTTCTAGTATAGTAGTTCGTTAGATCATTCTTAACAGTCAAGGAAATATTTGACAGGCCTGTATTTCTATTGTTTATGTAAAATCTTTTTAACACCTTTTTACGTTTACGTTTACCTTTTGGACAGTGATAGAGTCATGCTTAGGCGCGAATGGGCCGGCTGGATCGGTGCAACACCACGGCCTCACAGAAAACGGTTGTGAAGTAACACTAACGTTGCATTTCCCCAAGAAATGAGTGAGGTTTCCGGAGACCCAACTCCCCCTATCCTCTTTCCTATCTCCTCATTTCTCATTACTCTCAAAGGCGGGCACCGCACTTACACCTCTTGAATGTGCAGGTGTCTATTGACTGCGGTTGTCACCCGCAACCCGTCTGTTTGTCTGTCCAGATTCATTATAAAAAAATCTAACTGCTAATTCAGAGGTCCTGAGCTCATGCTCATGATTCGAATGAGCATTTGTTTATGTCTGGGTCTGCGTAGTTTGAGATTAGAGGGTCGTGTGTGATTAATTTTTAAAGTTATTATTCTTACTAGTTAATCTAAAACTTAGAAAGAAATAGTTCTTCTAGTACTTTCATACCCTTTGTATTACTAATATTTTTGTGACTATTTAAACGTTAATATCTTAATCTAAACATATAGTTCTTGGATGAGTAGAATGCCCTATACCGGCGAGTAAGAAACCGGACTGTTATCTAACAGACAGTATATACAGTCATAGAGTCAAGTGTCCGGCTGGACGACAGGACTAAATTGTGGTTGGTACAAAAGAAATTGTTTAAGATATAAAGGGATGTAGGCATGTATTTAGTATGTATCATAATCGAATAGTACTGAAAAACAAATGTATATAATACTTTTTGTTACTTTCACTGCAACTGTACAATCGGAACGCGAACTACAACAAATCAATATTCAATGATTGTCATACCCCTTTAACAATCAGTGCCAATTCTGTCGAACTCTATTGTACAATAACGTACAATAATATCGTGTTTACAGTTGAATATGTCATACACAATAGAGTATTTTTTTTTAATAAATTTTCTATGAATGACCCAGACTCAGTAGTATGTTTGAATATATTAATATGTTCTTTTGTTAAGAAAAGAGTACGTTTTATTGTTATTGTTATGATAGATCTCATCGTCCGGTTGCTTTATTGATAAACGCCAATATACTAAAGATGAATGTTGCCAATGTCACACAAAAGTAAGTATATATATATATATATATGTATTTATGCGATAGGGGGCAAACGAGCAGACGGGTCACCTGATGGTAAGTGACTACCGCCGCCCATGGACACCCGCAACTCAAGAGTCACAAGTGCGTTGCCGGCCTTTTAGGTATAAATCTATCACATAAGCTTATTTAACAGATTACACAGAAGCCTAATTAGAAGTCCGTTAAACATAAACTTTCATAATGTAGTCATTCGACACAGGCGTGAGTATGATGATACGTGGCACGTTAACACCTGTATCCCTAACATATGTATATATTTATGAAATGAATGAACTAGGAATTGTACGTAATAGCTTCAAATATCAGTCTTCGTGTGTTTGGTAGGTTCAAGCACTCTACGCATAAAGTGGATATAAAGCTATTAACCTTATAAAAATATCATATACATACATAGCTTTGTTCGACGCCCTTTTATAGACAATTGAAACGTCAGTTTAAAAAATGGATTTCATATATTCGTTTTCTTTTAGCAATCAATATTGAATAGAAATACCAATTCATACTAGAATAATTTTACCAAACCAATTTTTACATAGGCCTCTGCCACTGTACATAGCACCCAGTTCATTACCTTCCCCATCCAGTAAAAAATAAATAAATAAAATAATAATGAAAAATTATAGTTGTCCATGTTTTTCAAAAAGTGCATCTTAACAAGTCTTTTAAACACGTTGTGCAACTGTGAACTATGCTTAAAAGTATACCAACACATTTCGAGATACATTTTTGTTCATTTTGATCACTTTGATTACATACACGGAAAGGTAGTGTCATGGTGTCCTCCAAATACAACAAAAACATATATTAGCACCCTCTGTCAAAGACAAGTTGAACAACGACGCAACTACTCGAATTACGTAGTATGATCCTGAGTCATGATAATAAAGCTTTCGGTTCGATTAGTATACATATATACGATCAACCGTTGGGCTGAGCTGTCGTCTGCCAGACATGATCACCTCGCCTGGCTGGAGGATCCTCCCTTACTGTTGGAGGGACGTAACACCCATTCCTCCACAGCGACTTACTGAAAAACCTAATATCGGTCTCCTGAATATGGTAATCTCTATGTCTTCAAAAACAAAAGAGCCGTCAGTTCTAAAACTGTTTATTCTTTTCTTTTTTACTTTTAGAATAACCTTTATATTAGGTCTTTTTACATAAATCACTCACTGCTAATATTAAGATGTGTAAACGTAACAAAACGTCCACGCAAACGTATTTACCCGAGTCCCTAATCCTCCAACCCTGCCTAAAAAAGTCCGATGTTTCTCACTTATTTTTTCCCACTTAAGCTCAATGGTGTGTGACATTTTTCGTTTGAAAAGTGTTCTTGGAAAATTTCATGTCTGAGGATAATATTATAATCTCTTCCATGCCGCCGGTCGAAGGCTTTATCTCGTTTATAAAACGGCATAAACCCAAAATAATGTCGAGACCTTTCTTCTTTTGAAAACATACGTATACATGAGTTGTCACGGACACGAACTGCGTATTAAAAAAGAGATATTTTAAATGAGTAGACACAGAAGGAATGGAATTTTCAAATGTCACTAATTTCGGGGAAATGCAACTATAACCTGTTTTCCGTAAGGCCGTGGTATCGCATCGGTCGAGACTCTACGACTGTTAACTTAGAAAAGTGTTATATTTTGTAGCCATGAAGTATTTTCCATTTGATAAGAAAATATTTATTTGAGTATCTCAGTAAGTGCCTGTGTATTCGTAAACTCTCAAATAGCGTTCAAATTATCTTAAATAATATTTTAATGCGCAAGTGAGTATGGTTTTGTTTTTTACGTCATCGTAGCTTAAATTTTGCATACATGTTGCAAAAGATAGGACATAGGAGGACAGACGAACAGACGGGTTATCTGATGAACGCCGACCACAACTGCAACTCAAAAGTTATAAGTGCACTGAATGCCTTTGAGAGTGATGAGGGCGTGGAGGAGGGGAGCGGAGAGAGGATAGGGGGAGTTGGGTCACCAGTACGGACGGGAGCTGTCGTAAGGGAACCATGAATGAGACTGAAGTAGTTCGCAGAAGGCAGGGTGGCGTAACCGTATGGCTTATACTTGCCTGAAAAGGCCAGCGTCTCTGTATAAACTTACAATAATGTACTTTTTTCCTCACTTTATTGTATACCAGTACAATAAAATGTAATACAGATATATTACGTTACACAGGTATAACAATTGGTGGTCTTTTAAATTATTGTTATGTAGCGGTACCGCTAAAAACATTTATATCCGTACATTGGTTCTTATTTGCGAGTGGTTGCGGAGGAACTAAGTCAGCGTATTGCGTAAATTTTGCGTGCGTAGCCCAGTCTTCTTATGATATTAATATTCCCATGGGATATTGCCGATACCTTTTGTTGATGACTATTCACTTTAAAATGAGCATTGTTTTACTTTGAAATTCCAGTCTTGTATAAAACAAAATATAAATTTAAAGTTATATCTTACGGAATGTTTAGGTAATGTTTTGGTATCAAATAATCAGAAGTTACTAAGCGTATAGATACTGTTTGATTGTTGGCATTCATTATTAATGCCTAGATTTGAAGTTTGCAGTCTAGAATTGTATATTTCAAGATTTGAGTATTTGCAGCAGTTTTCGATCCTTAAAAGGCTCAAAAAATTAATAAATGTAGGAGATACTATTTTTTACGTTTAAAGCGAATAATATAAATAATAACCTGGCTTACACATTACTAATATTCTTGCAAAAGCTAAGCCAAATGTTTGTGTTAAGGGTGAATTAACGACGCTAGTGCACTGGATGGTATTCGAACTCGGAACCACTTGATGGCAAGTTCAACGCCTTAACAATTACGCTATCGCCACCAAATATTTTATTTAGTGTAATATGACATACAGACACTCTTTTGCTTTTACTGTTTTCTACAATTGGTAGCTTATGTTATGAAATCGAATGTAACCTGTAAATTAGTCAGTATCGTCGGGCAGCCAATTTCAACAAATTCATGCACATTGCCATAAAGCTCTGAATTAACTTAGGTCTGCGGTTTTACTCACATCAAACATAATTTCTCTGTCCCTTGATATTTGTCGTTTTTTCTTAGATAGTTATTCAGTTGTTAGGACGGAAACTAATATTTTTGTATCGTATCACTCCGCTCACGCCTACATATACTCCAGCAAGGGTTGGTCGAATAACGTCATTAATTTTGTTATTAAAACAAAAACAATTGTATTGAGATGTGATGTATATACTCATGTCTATATCGCTTAAAGTTTGCAGAAGCGTCTCTAAACTCCCGCTTTGTACCAACCATAACTTGATCCCTCTTATGTAATCGAGGTCAAGCCTTTTGCCGATATCCAGATACTGTGTGACTGTTTATACACTGTTTTGATAGATAATAGTATCGAGCACTTAGTCCCGTTTTACGACACCCACGGAATAAAATGTCACATATATATATGTGTACATACATTTTAATGATGAAGTAAGAATGCCTGAACGACCAAACAATTGGAGAATTAAAAATCACCAGGCCTCTATTGATTTCGTAGCAGCTTTTTATTTAACATCAAATTAAAACGATTAATCAAGTAAAAAAAAATGGGTAAAAGTAAACATCAGTGGCCTGCAATACCCACCCAATCTACCTTAACAAACAAAACTACTAAACAATTTAATGAAAACATGAAAGAAGGATAAAGTAAATTTAATGAAACTCTTTTTACCGCTACTAACCCAGAAAGCAATTTCTGTGGACATGATTATAAAAGCCATGATATGAGATCCATTCCCTATGGATCAGAATTTGTCAGAGACTTGGGAATTCCCGGCCCAGCCTGTCCGAGTTACAAGTGCGACCCACCTGTTTGAGCAGAATTCTTCTTTATTCCGGCCTTCTATCCTTTTCCATTTTTCTTTATTACGCCCCTGCCTACCCATTCGAATATATATCTGTAAGTGTATGTAGCTACATAAGTAGCTTTTTTAAACTTTTTCTTTGCAAATAGTGGGCCTGAATTTCAATTGAGTTCCCAGTCCTAACTAGTAGAGTATTTGAAAAGGACAGACTATTTGTATTACAAGTTCTAGGTACTCTATGTTGAGGACATAGAATTTACATTTATTGTTTTTAAAACAGTCAGTGTGGAGTAAAGTAAATACGGCGATTTTGCGCTCACCAGACTTGAAGATTACTGGACTGACTTAAATTTTTACACTAGGGTTGGCCCATCGACATACATCATACATCCGACATACCATCTTACCGTAAGGCCCCGGTGAGGTGAGGATCCGTGGGGGTTTCCACACAAAAAAAAAATGGTTGGCCCATAGAATAATATTAAACATTTAGTACACTCAATAACACTAGTAAATAGAGGCATAACTTAACGCCTACATTTAGTGGATTATAATTTAGTCCCCTTTACGTAGTTGGGGGCAAGCCTATGGCCATCATCGAGTCATTTTAGGGAATCGGTAACTTAACAGTGGTATACCCACGCTTAGGCACGAATGGGCCAGCTCTACCGGTGCGACACCACGGCCTCACAGACTACTGTTTGTGTTGCATTGCATTTTCCCGAAATTAGCCAAATCAAATCTCCTACTCTTCTTTCCTCTCCTCTCGTCCTATCTCTCCTCATCACAAATTAATTCTTATCCCTCCCCGCCTCCCCCATCCCTTACCACCCTCAAAGGCGAACAGCACACTTACGACTCTTGAGTTGCAGGTGTCCATGGACGGAGGTTGTCACTTACCATCAGGTGATCCGTCTGCTCGTCTGTGCCTCAATATTTAGAAAAAATAAAAATAACATAGGTAGGAAAATTTGAAGTAGACTCTAAAGGGAAGATATAAAGATAATAAAGGGGATATTGCTAATACAGGTGGCTTGGGGAGTATAAACAATAGTTCAAGCAAGTCAGGGTCGCATACCTATAACTAAAACTGGCTGGTGCCGCGAGTCCAAGCCCCCCAACTTTTTATTTACATTACATTACATTATTACATTGTTTGTTACTTTATTATTTCTAATTAAATTTACATATTAATCATTGAAATCTAGAATATCTAAAAAAAGGGTGTCTTTTATAACATTGAAAAATTTACACTATATTTTAAATTTTATGCAATTAAAAATACGTCCCTCTGACCAAACGTACCCATGAGGCTGGCGGCGTTTCCCCGATGTATGCATATGTTTTGAGTCAGATATTGAACAGAACGTGGGTCTCGACTTCTACTCCATCCACGTCCATTATTACTTTTACAATTCTGTTTTTTTTTTTTCTATATTGTTTATTAACATTTGAAGAAGACTTACAGACTTAAAACAATTATCCGATTTAAATTATTTTTGTCCTAATAAACCGCCAAACCGCCAAAAATATAAGAGCATAAGTATACATTTATAACAGTAGTATAGTTACAAAGCATATGCTCCGATGCGATTTGCCAATGATAAGAAAAAGGCAAAATTGATACACATGCCATAAGTATGAAAATTCATAATATCGTCACCTAAAGCTGTGTGTTGTTGTCAACCCTAGCATCCTCAAAATTTATTTACAATTTTCCTTATGAAATACTTTGAAGTGTTTCAAGAAAATTTATAGCGGGACTTTCTCAAGTAATTCCTAAAACCCGGTGAAGTTTGAACTCGTCGAGCTCGCTTTTGGACGGATTTTGATACGATCTGTTGCGATATTTAAACTCCTCAATTGGCTATTCCACGTAGAAATGGCGTACGAATATTTTGAATACAAGTTTATGAACTTTTTATTATGTTTATTTAGGCACAACGGAGTTATACAGGTTTTATGATATTAAGGTAAAGTTAAAAATAAATGAAGGCAATACTAGGCCTTAACAAATTATCCTTTACTTACGGGATAATAATTTGTGTGATCCACAAATAGTTGTTCCAATTCTAGGTGTTCTAGAGGCCAGAATTGAGCGATTTACTAGTAAATATTTAATATTTACACTATCTACCTTCCTTATTGTCAGACCACCGTTGCCAAAGCTAATCTGTTGGTAAACCATGTAAGCTCAAACTCGAGAAGTTTACCAGTAACCGCTGAAGAGTTCGACAATACGCTTTCTGGCTCTGTAATCAGATCAGTTGCAAAATATCAAGTTATAGTATTGACATTCAAACTATATATACATACACAGTTATGTTTAGATACGATAATTAGAAGCAAGTTAAAATTGACATCTAAAATTCATTTACATATTTACAAGTGAAGCTAATAAAAGCGTGTTATAAAGAGTCTTCACTATAGTATATTTTAAAAGTGTTATATCCAATTACAAAATTATGTTTAATTTGCTAACATCATTACAATCTATAATAGTTTTCCAACTAACTAACAAGCTCATATCTTTCATATAACAGGCAATCGCATTAGTTTTACAACCGCGGGACACTCGCAATAAAACATGGAACATAATAAACTTGCTAGTTCTCTTTATATATACTCGACTTTATATTATGATGACTCTAATAACTGCTTTATTACAGTGTTTGTTTATTAAAGACTTCTGACTAAGGCTTTGTTCACACTGAGACGTAATACGACGATGCTTAGTGGCTCCGTGTTGCGTGCTTGCTGTGTACTGTACCTTAAGTTATCAAAATCGTATCTGAAAATTAAATAATTTCCTTTGGTTTATTGTTACATGTCATTAAAAGTACGTCTACAGATAATTTCGAAATACTTTTAATAGCCGTGTGGTTTTACAATAGGATATTTCATCCAGTATGACTTAAGTGACCTGATTGTTATCTATCAGATAGTAAATATCTATATATTTATAAAACTGTTTCTATAGTGCGCGGATGATGGCAACACTTGGTAACTCTTACAAAGTAACGTTATTATTAAGTTGGGATTAGGTTACGATTATCACAAAGTTGTATTGCGTTGAGATGTCTGTTTCTGCCTACCACTTTAAGGATGGAGACGTGAGTATATGTATGTGTGTTTTTATTACAATAGTTTCTTTTATTTACTATAAATGTTTTTTAATACTGCTGGTTGTTGGTTGTTACATCTTGTACACACACTAGTACTATTCAACTGTACAAGTGATTTTACTTAAGATATAGAAATGAAATTATTCAACAAATCAATCAAATTTCTGCTTGCGATCTCAGGTCGTGGTGTCTATGTGAAGTAGTAGACTTCGGTATGTGGATAGCTAACTGACACCATCCACATATTTCTTATTGCATGAGTTGTTGGTCTTAAACAATAGTATATCTTTCTGATAGTCCAAATGTCTTTCTTATTTTATAAAGACATCTTCCGCATTAGGAATGATTCTTGTGACACGGGCACAAATAATACAAAGACACAGTTTAGAATGCTGACCTGACCTGCTTATATTAACAGGAAAGTCAATCATAAAATATTGTAACTTTTCATTAAATATGACTTTATTAGCCATATTTTTAATTTCCTAAAAGTTATTTTCTTTTATTTCAATAAAGCTTCCCTCGGGTATTAACAGACAATAATAATAATTTTACATCAGTCAGATCGATTTCAAAACTTCTCTTATTGAAGTCGGTTAAACATAATGTATTATTTTCTTCCCTGAGTCATCTGAATAGACGTAAAACTTTTTCTTTATCCCTAACGTGTTTTTCGGAGTCATTAGAGAACATGTTTTTACGTCTAGTATAGCAAAAAACCTACAAATGTTTAAGTTCCAACCGACTAACGAGTTCTTATTGGTACTTTCTACTGGTTATAAGCGCTAATGCGAGCCACAAAAAAAAATCATATAGAGCTAGGACTATCGTTTTTTTTTTGCAGCTCAGACACGAACATAGAAAATAAAGTAAAGTTTCACATTATTGTATAGTATCATAACCAATTTATGCCTATTTTATATTTATATACTATTAAAAACTAGAACCATTTAATAAATAAATAAATGATGAGTTTGCACCTTAAACGTGCCTTACTACCTAAAACATAGCTAATGATACTAAGCTATAGAACTTAAAATAAGACAACAAAATAACGATCCTTTGAAGAGACTGGTTTAAGAATAAAAGTAAGTGTGGCCAATCTTTCTAAAAAAAAAAAAAACAAAACCTTATTGTATATACTTAGTACATATATTAGCTGTGTGGTTCTCGGTGGAAAGGAATAGCGTCAGCCCGTGTCTATTAGAATATCTGTCAGATGTATGTATACAGTTATACAGTGCCTGGATGACTGCAATGTGTGCCTCCCTATAACGAAAGTGGGACCAAGCTATGGTAAGCAAAATGTAGGCGTTTCAGACGCATCTGCTTGCTCTTTCAAGGATATAAGCGCGAGCATATGTATGACGTATAACTTCCGTGCTAATAAAATTTCAACCTTTTTACCGCACCAAACGAACCGTGGCAGTTTTTACTCGGTATAACAAACTTTTGAACGCAAAATTTCATCAACTTTCTCATCTATATATTACAGTTTTTAGTTTTAAAACGACTCGCCAATTCTTTTGACGTAGATAAATTCGTGTTTTTTCCTTTTGTTTTTAAGTTTTTGATTTTTGAGAGAAAATATTAGTTTCTGAAGTGTTTGTTTCATTTGTTAGTGGTACGTTGTGAATGTGTTTGATTTTTACAATACATTTGTTATTATACCAAATAAAAATACAATAATAATTCGGTGGGTCCTCGGTACTAGTCATCACACCACTCTCCTCATCAATCTAGGGCATTGATCAGACAAAAAAATAAAATCTTTTGTTAATCCTTTCATGTGATACCCATATTGAGGAAGTAGTCAAAAATATGTAAGCCGCCATTCTGTAGGCGCGCTCGCCTCTTAAATGAAAATGAAGGGGGGTGAGGCCCCCCGCACTTCACATTGTGGCCTTACAAAAAAGGTGGGTCTGCAGGGGTTTCTGAAAGCATTCCTTCGAGGGTATACCCAGGTCCCTTGCAATAGACCCTATTGTGACGGAACATCGTATGGTTTTAGTCGGTTCGAGTCCGACATCCCACTATCAGCTCCGGTGGGGTCTTGACCCGTGGGGGTTTCCACACGAAAAAAAATAAATAAAAGAAAATTGGACAGCCATCTTGGATTTAAAATGACAACAAATGTTTTAAATTATATTGTCATCAGAACTAAAAGTGCGTACAAAATTTCTGATCAATTCGTCAACAGGAAGGGGGTCAAATTTCAATTACTAGATTTGACCTAAAAAAATAAATAAACAAACAGGGCAAGCTATCGATAAGCGAGGTCTCAAATTCTCACACTAGTTCAAAGTATTGCTTAAACTTCTTAAACCAACCGCACAATCAACATCCCTTTGCTTCCATTAAATTTAAATATTCTTCTCTTGCCCTTTCAATATATGCCCAATTTTCCCATCTTTATTTCATAAAGTGCCCAATCGGGAAAATGATTATGTTTTATACACCTAATATTTCAGGGATACAGGCGTGATCGTATGTATGTATATCCCAGGTACAGTTCGGGGAACAAGTTGAATAACCAGAAACATAGCACGATTTACTATCGGAAATATCAAAACATTAGCCCTCACGAAGTTACTGTTAAGTATGGTCGATGGTACACAGATGTTTGTCAGTGTTCTCATCGACTCGAGTAATACGAACAATCGGTCGTGTTTATGTTTGTTCCAACAACTGTTAATGAATATTTTCATAGTAGAAAACTATGTATAGAACATATATACACATACATTCACTCTCATTTATATAATCTATGGGGTTGGCTGGTTTAAACACCCACATTTTGTTATTAATAATTTGGTCCCCTTTTACGACACCACTTGGAAGAAATAGGGTGGCCTATTCTACTCCATCGTCAACCTGGATAAGCAAAAGCTTAATTAACGCTCTAAATTTTTAGAAAATAATTTAGAATGGATATATATATTCAGAATGGATATATATATTTAGAATAGAAAAATAGACTGTACGGATGGAGTAGCGGTTTAAGTAGTCACCTTGCCACCTCAATGCCGCACCTAGTGTTGTATATTCAATTTGTAGTATATTTAAAGAAAAAAATAAGATAGAAAGAGAGGATAGAAAGGGAAGATACAATTATAATTAATTGAAATAAATCAACAAAGAATTAAAAACTTGTTAGACTTTAGCTCTGAATTAATTAATTAAGTGTTATGGCTGATGCTGACGGTTTTGAGATGCACCTAGTGAACCATCGATAATCAGTCCGGTTTAAAGCTTGGCGGCCTCCTGGGATATTATTTACCACCTAGAATCAGTTGGCAGTGATTCAATGTTAAACAAAGTGTTGGAACACGGGACAAAAATAAGTGTGATTCACAAATAATTGTCCCGAATCTTAGTGCTCTTTGCATTCCTTGTTTGGTTTGTATATTTGTAAAAAACTACCGCGACACTAAAATCGTACATAATGAGGAAGTTGCCTTTTTAAGAGTAGAAAAAAATATATAAATCAATGACAGCTAGAGTCCATACGAGAAAGTTTATTGTCATTCAATTGTTATAGAGTTGTCTGCTGATACAGGTGCAGATGTGTCTTATATCTCAAGTTTCAACTTTGTTCGGTAATTTTGAAGTAGGTATATGAGCTACATCTCATGAGACATGCTATCTTATGTCGAGGAATTTATAATTTAATTTCTAAACATTAAAACTTGGCTTATAGTGGATCAAAGATTAGGCTTACAATTAAAGTATGTAAAAGTTGGAAGGGCCTTGACTATGAATATATTTCCTTGTAATGCATCCCTAAAACTCAATCCTTTCATCTCAACAGACAGAGTAATGAGAAAACGTTTGCAGTTCAACAAAATTCCCATAAGCCGAAGTAACAAGTCAAGCTAAAGTTTTATATTAGATCAATTTTGGAAACAAAACAAAGCCTTCATGTAACAAGTTGAGGAACAGAGGGGATTATAAAGAAACATATTTAACAATCACCGTGACCTTAGGATGTGCATAATTCTATTTTTTGGAAAAAAAACAAATAAAAGCAGTTTCCCTTGAGAAAAATGAGAGGAAGACAAATGGTCCGGGGCCCGGTTCCGTAGACAGTTGAAAAATGGGGTTGTAGCCTACAGATGGTTTTTTTGACACTTTACGTGGACTAAAATTGAATACGAAACTAAATAAAGTTTAACTTATAGTAGAATACACAAGAAATTGTATTCAAGATGGATACATTATTGTACTAGTTTTGTACTTCGTTAAATATATAATACATACTAGCTGACCCGGCAAACGTTGTTCTGCCGTAAAAAATCTGTATATATCACCCTTATCATTTATCTGTATGAAAAACAGATGTTGCCCACACGATATGCACTCAAAATTTCATAAAAATCGGTCCAGCCGTTTTGGAGGAGTTTGGTAACAAATACCGCGACATGAGAGTTTTATATATTAGATAAAGATATGAATAAATTATTTTTGAATATTTAAAATGGAACCAATTAGACATAGTCCTGTCTCCCATACATTGACGTTGACCTCAAAATATAAGTTTAAGGTTAATTTTCACATGACTTTATCAGCCAAACCAAAATAGTTATAAATAACTTAAATGCCAAGAGAACAATGGCAAATAAACCACAGGTAATTAAAATTAACTTAATAAAAGTGGCAATCACCTTGAAAGCGCTATTTTAAAGCTTACAAGTAAAATATATTTCTTTTGGAATTTAAATAACGCCTTGAGTTCATTAATTAAAAATATGATTATTGAAAACGTGTCACGTAACTTACACACAAAAATATTGTCAAACTGTGAATCTCAAAAAACATAATCGTATAAACCAGATGCACCAAACAACAATGAGGAATAACAAACAACAAATAAAATTAAAATAATGGTTTTGTATCTCATAGTCATTATAGCTATAAACACTAAATTCTCACATGTAACGTAAATGATCGCGAAAGTTAAAATGCCATGGTAAATTATCATAGTTCCCTGTCAAAGGCAGATATCTAGCCAATGATTCATGTATTATGTGCCTCACCAGAAAATACCTTGCAGGGTCCTCATTGGTTTCGGTCTTATTCAATGTTCTAAATGGACCCATTTAAAATTTTTGATTCTTTCTATAGGCACAACTCGCAAGTACCTCCAACAGTCACTGCGCTTAGTGATCTCCTGTATTCGTTTTTCAAATGTTTATTTGTTTGTTTTTTTGAGGGTCAGGGAGAAAGATGAGTGATTGGTTGTTTTTTTTTTTATATTAGCCTACCATAATGACTCCACTCTGCCTGATGGAAAGCAACAAGTGGAGTCCAAGAGTTGTGGTCACCATCCTCATTGCAAGTGTAGTCAATGCAGCATGGTGACCCACACTATGGTGGCTTTTTTTTTTCGTGTGGAAACCCCCTCACCAGAACTGACGGAGGTGGTATGTCGGACTCGAACCGAATAAAACCACACGGTGTTCCGTCATGAGAGCGTCTATTGCTAGGGACCCGGGATACCCTCAGAAGGAAACATCCGGGAACCCCAGCAGACCTTGGCCACCTGCAAACTAGTAGGCAACCACACTTTGGAATATGGGGGCCTTACGCCCCCCACATCAAATAGGCGCGCGTGACACTAGGTCTGGTGAGATGCTCTTTCACGCCCGGCTTAAAAGACCTGGGTTGAACCCAGTGGGAGGGAAATTATTATTGAAATTGACATGATTATTATTTTATATTCGTTACTGTTTATAAACTTTATTGTATTTTTAATGTTCAGTTACTATAATTGTCTCACAGCTGTTCTGACTACACTAAATAAATAAATGGAACTAAAAATATTAGAATGAGTGCCTCAAATGCCAGCATGAGCCCAGAAATTTACTTTTAGTTAGTTATTTATACTTTTACAAATGCAATATTTTCTACAATTATACTATTCATCATCGTATTAAGAGCTACTCGAAAAGAAGAACTAGAAGTATGTGAGGCATTAAATCAAACACCGTTGGTCCCAAAAGTGGCGTAAAGGCATTACCGAATAAAGCCGGGCATAAAACTTAGTTATCCTCAACCACTGGTAACAGCCAAGCCTAGGGGGTACGTGACCAGCATCTAACTGAAGTCCCTAGCCGACTAACTTTCGAATCGTTACGACATTTTCGATAATTTGATTAATAGCGAACTTTATTAGATACTTAATTTTTATAAAGTTTTTATTTACTGGCTTAAAATGAAGGGAATCTTTGTAGAATAAATAATTCATATGTATGTAAGTAATAGTCCCATAAGAATTGAAAAAAACACTACCAAACTCAAAAAGGAATTAATTGATTGTATATTTAATTGACTAGTATATTTATTGAGTAGACTTAATTGAATGTATATTTTTGTTTATGTAATCCATATACTTAAAATGTATTATTATTATCAGTATTTAATCAAATATTGATAATACCCACATATTGAGTATCATTACCTACAGCCGAGAAGGAAGCGCACTCCTGCTGAAGTAGTAAAAAAGTTCATTGTCCACAGATTAATTAATATTTATGGTTGGCTTGCTAACATTAATCTTGTTTTTTTTCTCCCTAAAAGAAACAATTAATTCACGAATGAAATTACAAATAAACCTACATACAATTTCATTATCCATCAAGGAAAGTTTATTGACTAGTATATTGTCGAGTTTCGCTTCGATATTCGCTCGGTTGACTTTTAAGCCAATCATTACGCCGACTACACAGTGCAGTATCTTCTGTATAACGTTAGCGAATTTGATTTAACGAGTGTTCGTTCAATCGGTAGTATATGGACTCAATGTTTGAGATCTTTGATATTTTTTACTAATAAATGACGATCCTCATTTTAGAATGGCAAATTACTACTATTATTATTATGCGATAGATTGACTATATGTTTTTACTCAATCAAGACAGATGCTCCGGAATAGTCGTTATATATATATATATACAGGTACTACTTTTTACCCCGAACAGTAAATTTTTTTTATGCAAACGATGTCGCGGCCAACAGCAAAAGTATTAATATTTTTGTATCAATCAATTCTAAAGTACAATGTCTATAGAAGTAATCTGATTTATCATATTAATGATAGAGGTCTGTGCCAATGTTTAATGTATTATTTATACCGGCCTGTTGGTCTAGTCTTTAGTGACCTTGACTGCTGAGCCGGAGGTCGTGGATTCGATTGCCACACGGGACAAAAGTTTGAATTATCCACAAATAGTTGTTGCGAGTCTGGGTGTTCTTTGTGTCAGTTATAGAATATTTCCTAATCCAGGAAAAAAAGTTTATACATATCTATAATACTACCCTTTAGCCGTTCAATGCTCCGCTCCTATAGGTTGTAGCGTGATCTTCAGCTTCATTATATCAGTATTATTAGTGAGTTTACTACTAACTAGATTATCAAGAAAGTTATGGCAAAGCTATGCCACTTTGTTAAGTCTATTAAAATATTTATTCCAGGGTAGAAAAGGCAGTAAATTTGACAAAGCTGATATTAATTTATAAGAAAATTAATTTCATATATTTTATACGAACCTAATGTTTCATACATAATAAATTAATAATGTTAAGGTCATAAGGAAAGAAATGGCTACTTAAAATATTTGAGAGGGGAGAAAAATGTTCTTGCTCATCCCTATAGAGTGGGGTTCTTATCAACCCCGGGCGTTTCCTCACCCCAACGAAGGCCTATTAAAAGTCAATTTCTGTGAATATACTTAATGTCGAGACCTTCCTAATTGGAAATTCCTTAAAAAAATTCTTGCCCTTTTACATGTGAAGTCTTTTGGAATTAATTCAGTAAAACGTAGAGTCACTGCCTTAAATTATCTTCTCTTGTAGTTCGTGTAATAGAAAAAAAAAGGAAATTTAATGGACCTTTGCTTTAAAAAAAATAATTGTAAATATATTTTTATTTTGATATACACTACTTTTTTAATACGATGTAGTATTTTTTTAATACTGTTGCAATCGTTGCGTAAGTGGCGGATATTTGTATACATTTATGTTTGTAATGAACTCACGGTTTGTTATACGGGTTAGTCGATTCGATTGTTAGCAGCACGGAGTAAAAGTGACGGTAGAGTACAATAGGCTTATTCTCTATTACGTGGCACAAACAATATTATTTGGAATATTATATAAATTGGAACAAGTACATGTTTATTATGCTTTTTTTAGTTTTTTTGTCACTTACAACGTATTAATCTTTTTCTAATTGCTGTATAGAAATGAAACTTCAAGTCTGCATGCTGCAAGAGCTGAAGTAGTTTAGGGTAGCATACCTGTAACTCATACATATATAGAAATCTAAATCTTTATTATGCTCTTCCACCCCCCTACAAAGGTTATCAAAAACATGTAGAGATTCAAATAAGATCAGGCGATACATACATAAATACCTATACATAAATATGTATAATCACGCCTCTATCCACACTCACGTAACTGAATGACTACATCTTATTAACTTTGTCTTGGTTAAAAAGACAACTACCGCATTGGGAATTATTCCTGTGCAAGAGAACATCCAGACTCGGGACATCTATTTGTGAATCACACACTTTTCTGCCCATTCTGGGAATCGAACCCACGACCTACGGTTCAGCAGTCCTGTCACTAATCACTAGACCAACAGGCCTGTCAATACTGTCTGATAGCGCGATCTGAGGCAGCGGATTGCTGCCTCTGATCGCGCTATCCTTTCCTTCCTTTAGTAGCCGTATAAGACACCCACGGAAATGGGGTGTCCCTATTCTATTTTACCAAGAACCACACGGCTTGTTTGCCTTCATACTAACATAAAAGTAATATTTGTCGCATTCAATGTTTTCTTATTTTTAATCAACTGTTTTCATGAGTTCGGTAAACTGTTCTTAGGAAAACACAATTGGCTTTGGGACGTTTAATGAAATAAGTTGTTAGAGTTATTTACTTGAGTTCTTTTAGCTTAACTGAGCTAAAAGTATTTAACAATGATACAACTTGATTTGATAATATTAACAGCTCTTTCGTTTTTTAGGGTATACGCAGGTCATTCGACCCAAGTGCAACAGACCTGCTTGTGACGAAGCACCGCGTGGTACATTTATATATGCAACTCGATAGGTACTCGATATCTCATAAATTTAAATCTTAACCGTTTTATTTTTTGCTGCCTTCCGTAAGATTTTATTAAGATAAATACAGACTAGTTAAACACAGAAAAAAAAAATCAGCCACAAACTTTTTCAACAGACAATATATCTGTTTAGTTCCGACTTCACAAAACTTTGCATTAAATTGTTCGGTTAAAAGTTTAGTGTTCTAAAAAAAACTACATATGTGCCAGTTAGGAAAACCATAGGCTGTATTGCGCTGCCATCACCTATGAAATATCGATATTTTATTTTAAAAAGATGACGCAGGTAGAATAACGTCACACTATTGGAACAAACCTTGAAGTTTTTTTCTGGTATGTGTTTTATTTTGAAAATCAATATTATTGTACCGATATTAACTGTAATTATAGGGGGACAGACGAACAGACGGGTCACCTGATGGTAAGTGACACCGCGGTCCATGGACACTTGCAACTCAAGAGTCACAAGTGCGCTGCCCGCTGGCCCTCGATGGGGGATGCAGGGAGCGGAAAGAAGAGAGGAGGGATGAGGAGATGGAAAAAAAGAGAAAGGAGATGAGGGGAGAGAAAAGGGGGGAGTTCGAATTGGGCCTCCGGAAACCTCACTCAATTCGGGGAAATGCAACGCAAGCGTTACTTGACAATCGGTTTTCTGTGAGTCCGTGGTATCGCACTGGTCGAGCCGGCCCATTTGTGCCTAAGCATAGTTCTACCTATTTAAAGGGCGTTATATTATATTACTACTAATATGTCTATTTTATGACTTGTTTTCATTGCAATTACAAATAAGAACTATTTCGTTCTTTTATGTTAATTAAAAAAATATATCAGACAGATATATAATGATACACAATAGTACAGGAATGATGCCAACGACTAGCCCCTTTTCACGTAAGTGGGGCTAAATTATAATTGGCTAAAAATGGGGATGACTCTGGATTTCAGAGCGGGTGTGTGTGTATATATTTTACTTTCTTCAAAAAGCATAATTTATTATATTGAATTTACTAAAAATAATTGTTGTAATGTAAATAGGAACACATTACAATAACTGTTTCAAAACAGGGTGTTCTCATTTTCCAAATAAATAATGTTACAAATAAAATATGGCAAAATATGTATTATAAAAATTCTAGTCTTGCTCTTTTTTATTCCAAGTCTTACACAAACGTGAAATTTTCTCGCATAAAATTGTCTAAATAGCGTAATGTCTACCAAAGGCTCACATGAAAAAGTCTTGGCTTGGAAAGTCGCCAAACAAGCCTGTTTGCACTTGTACAAAAACTTTTACCGTCGTTAGTTTTTACCAACTTGCTTCACTGGTTTACTCGAGTTTTCCCTTATTACATTGAACGCAGGATAGATAATAAAATATTGTTTTTTTTTAAGCCTCATTAGAAATCATTACTGTATCGCGGGGGACTTTACAAACATTACAAAGGACACATAAACACATAGGTCTGGAACAACTAATTGTGGATCTCACAAATTTTTGTCACTAAGAATTATTCCTGGAGAACTTTACAAACATATATTTTTAACGTCTTCTAAGAAGGTTCTATGTTATTTGATATATTTATATTACTACAATGTTTTAACCAAATCACAGATATACAAATATACTATATCTGAAATTTTATATAAAAAATATTTTGTCTCTAATCTATTTTCTCAGACGTTGTTGTACATAATAGAGTGAACTTAATGTATTTTAATCAATTGTGGTCCTATATATTCAGTAATAATATTCAATCTCCAAGGGTAAACAATACAGTTCATTAGAATTAATCATAGCCAAAGCGCATGGAAATCGGTGTATTTTTTTAAATGAGTTATTTAGCAGCGTGCTTCATGTTCGTGGATCGTGGCTCTCTCTTCTCGTGGGTCTTAATAGGCAATTAATCGGACATTTATTAATCAGTTAGTAAATATACAGTTTATACATGTTTAATACATTTCTGCCTAAACCCTTCAGGGATTCATTATACATGTAAGACTATATATATTGTATAAAAGTTGTGTAACAGAAAAGGGTTCTTATATAACAACTGCGAGTCGGACTCGCGCACGAAGGGTTCCGTACCATTATCTATAAAAACGGCAATAAGATTATATCTGTTCTGAGCCCCCCTTTAAATATTAATTAAATATTAAGTTAATTATTTATATTTAAAGTGAATATATCTCAATATTTTGTGAATATTTCAGGCTGTTGCCTTTATCAAAATCGACCAAAAATTATCAAAAAATCACGTTTGTTGTATGGGAGCTCTCTTAAATATTTATCTTATTCTGTTTTTTAGTATTTGTTGTAATAGCGGCAACAGAAATACATCATCTATGCAAACTTTAACTATCTAACTATCACGGTTCATGAGATACAGCCTGGCGACAGACGGACAGATGGACAGCGGAGTCTCAGTAATAGGGTCCCGTTTTACCCTTTGGGTACAGAACCCTAAAAAAGAAAAAAAATATAAAGTTAGGACTACTTCTAAAATAATAAAATATGTGTCGGAGTATACAACTTGGTTCATCAAATAATGCAAATATCGATCAACACAATGATAAATAAAAAGTCTTGAAAATATCTTAAACCCGAATCACTTTCAAAAGACGGAATTTCATTATTCTTAACATGATGATGAAGTACCCACAAACGCCGAATTTGTACGAAAGGTGTTATTAAAGTAGAAGAAGCTTGTGACGTAATTAAGCAAAGAAACAAGTGGCGGGCTTTCGCCTTTTCTCTGCTTACCCTGAAGGGAAAACGTCGTGAGTGTATGTATGTACAGAAATATATCCAACTATATATATATATATTGTGGATCACACAAATTTTTGTCCTGTGCCGGAATCGAACCTACGACCTCCGACTTAGTAGTCAGAGTCACTAACCTTTAGGCAAACAGGTCGGGCAGTTGAAATGAAACTTTATTCCACATAAATACTCTACATTAGTTGGCAGGTGTTTAATCGTAAATAATAGTATCGCTTCTATTTGGCATATGCAAGTGTGTATTATGTTATATTTAAATATGATTGCCAATTAATAGGTAGATATGGAAATTCGATTTGATATACATTACATCTCAAGAACATATCTTTGTTCTAAATATTAGTAAACACTTACATGAAGAGAACATATGTATATCTAGTATAAAAGATTCAGACACTGTACTATGATTTTTCTAAAAGCCATATGTTAATAGAGGTTTTGTCGAACTGGCCACTTTGATCTCAAATATCAGGCGTTTGGTTAGGAACTCCAAATTCTTATTTAAGCTTGTATATTATATATTACAATATATATTTGTATGTGTGTGCTTAGTATTTAGTGATTCAATGTGTGAGCCTTTCGATTTTTCTTTGGGCGGCGGATGTCACTTACCGTGCCACTGACTCGTCTGCTTGTTTGACCCCTTATGATATAAAAAAATATGAAAAAGTAAAATATCGCGTTATTTCCGAACACGAGTTTCACCGTGGCACCAGTACTGCTGAAACAGCTCAAGAGATTATCAAAATCAAAATCAAAATCAAAATAAAAATCGTTTTTTTCAACTGAGCCAATCATAGGTATTTCTGAATTGTCAATAGAAGCAGTCATACTAAGTCAGTCAAAAATCGTTTATTTCAACTGAGCCAATCATAGGTATTTCTGAATTGTCAATAGAAGCAGTCAGTCATACTAAGTCAGTCAAAAATCGTTTATTTCAACTGAGCCAATCATAGGTATTTCTGAATTGTCAATAGAAGCAGTCAGTCATACTAAGTCAGTCATGAACCTAGTTGCCTGTTCCACTACGTAGATCTTATGGAGAAGAACAAGCAATAAATTCCAAGGACACTCTTTCTTTTTAATTCATAAAGGATAATAAAAAATGTATGGGGAAGCTACAGGTAAAGATAGCATGGTACGTTCGTACGATCCAGCGTTTTTGTGCTGGAAATGTTGACCTATAGAGCAAACCCAATTGACAATTATGAATTACTGTTGATCATGGAAGTTGATCTATCGCAAACTACGTAAGAGTTAGCAGCAGGCATCGGTGTGAGTAATAAAACAATTTTAATTCACTTGAAACAAATTGAAAAAGTGAAAATGCTCGAAACATGCGTGCGGCATAAATTAAGTGCAGTACACCAACAAGCATGAATGCTGCGTTACATTACTCCACCATCACAATAACGATGGAATTTTACGTACTTGTACTAGTGTCATAATACGACTGTCAAACCGAATTCAAAGATTTTATCGATTCTTGCTCCCACAGTTATTCAATGAAATACCTATAAAATAATGAAAGTGCATAGATAATAATGGTAAATACTCTGATTCAATTAAATATATAATTTTATTTTTTTTTCCTTGTACTTTTTCTATTTAGATGTGAGGACCTAATAAAACAATGTGGCAAGTTATTAAAAATTTTTGTTTAAATATACGGTTTTACTCACGTGTGTATTTTGGGGGTGCCTGACTAGTTTCGGTCTCGACAGGAGACCTTTCTCAAGAAGTAAGTCGTCCAGCCGCGATGGTACCGGAACTTTATACCTATTACATATTTGGATACACAGCGTAACAATCCTTCTGTTATATTGATGTTTCAGGAGTTGATTCAAGTACTAGTCTATTAGAATTTCGGGTATTTCTATAGTATTTGTCCTCGCCTTGGTAAAGAAGCCTTATTTTTTTGACAAATATGAATATCTCGTACATATAAATTGAATATTCAGGTAATATATCAAACTTCTTATATTACGGATTACAAGACTCGTCGGGTAGAATTCTTGCTAAGGCTCTTGGGGATGTAAAGACTTTTTTTTCTATAGAATTTTCCCACAATATCAAACTATATTTCAAAATAGAACTTACGTATCGGTGATAAGCGAGCAAGGTCGTTGTATCGTTGTTATGATACAATAATCGTCGTTTTCATAAAAAGACTTAGTTGCTCACTAAGAATTATTCCTGGAGAACTTTACAAACATATATTTTAAACATCTTCTAAGAAGGTTCTATGTTATTTGATATGTTTATATTACTACAATGTTTTAACCAAATCACAGATATACAAATATACTATATCTGAAATTTTATAAAAAAAAATATTTTGTCTCTGATCTATTTTCTCAGACGTTGTTGTATATAATAGAGTGAACTTAATGTATTTTAATCAATTGTGGTCCTATATATTCAGTAATAATATTCAATCTCCAAGGGTAAAGAATACAGTTCATTAGAATAAATCATAGCCAAAGCGCATGGAAATCGGTGTATTTTTTTAAATGAGTTATTTAGCAGCGTGCTTCATGTTCGTGGATCGTGGCTCTCTCTTCTCGTGGGTCTTAATAGGCAATTAATCGGACATTTATTAATCAGTTAGTAAATATACAGTTTATACATGTTTAATACATTTCTGTATACTGTAATACATTGTTTAATACATCCTAAACCCTTCAGGGATTCATTATACATGTATGACTATATATATTGTATAAAAGTTGTGTAACAGAAAAGGGTTCTTATATAACAACTGCGAGTCGGACTCGCGCACGAAGGGTTCCGTACCATTATCTATAAAATCGGCAATAAAATCATATCTGTTGTGAGGCTCCTTTTAAATATTAATTAAATATTAAGTTAATTATTTATATTTAAAGTGAATATATCTCAATATTTTGTGAATATTTCAGGCTAAAAAATCACGTTTGTTGTATGGGAGCTATCTTAAATATTTATCTTATTCTGTTTTTTAGTATTTGTTGTAATAGCGGCAACAGAAATACATCATCTATGCAAACTTTAACTATCTAACTATCACGGTTCATGAGATACAGCCTGGCGACAGACGGACAGATGGACAGCGGAGTCTCAGTAATAGGGTCCCGTTTTACCCTTTGAGTACAGAACCCTAAAAAAGAAAAAAAATATAAAGTTAGGACTACTTCTAGAATAATAAAATATGTGTCGGAGTATACAACTTGGTTCATCAAATAATGCAAATATCGATCAACACAACGATAAATAAAAAGTCTTGAAAATATCTTAAACCCGAATCACTTTCAAAAGACTTAATTTCATTATTCGTAACATGATGATGAAGTACCCACAAACGCCGAATTTGTACGAAAGGTGTTATTAAAGTAGAAGAAGCTTGTGATGTAATTAAGCAAAGAAACAAGTGGCGGGCTTTCGCCTTTTCTCTGCATACCCTGAAGGGAAAACGTCGTGAGTTTATGTATGTACAGAAATATATCCACCTATATCATGACAGGCGCATGAATTGTAAGTGTATCATACTTGCTTCAAATTTAAGGTGGATCAACCATGAGTACGTACAAACACGCTCCAATCCATCTGTATTATCAACATTTCTTTCCTTGGCTTTCAATCAATATACCCAAAACTTTCCCATTTTCTTCCCTAAAGTGCAATCACGGCAATTGGGTATCGTTCTATTATTTATTTTGTGGCCTCTGACTACCCGTCACGATTTAACATAAATAAATTATTATAGAATTTAATTTTAACTAAACAGTTTCTTTAACATGCACTCAAGCCCCGAATATATAAAATTATACATTAACTTTTAGGGGGGCAGACGAACAGATGGGTCACGTGATGGTAAGTGACAACCACTGTCCATGGACACCTGCAACTCAAAAGTCACAAATGCGCTGTCCGCCTTTGAAGGTGATGAGGGATGGGGGTTGAAGGGAAAGGGAAAAAGAGAGGAGGGATGAGGAGATGGGAAAGAGGAGAGGGGATGAGGGGAGAGGAAAGAGAAGAGGAGGAGTTGGGCCTTCAGAAACCTCAGTCATTTCGAGGAAATGCAACGCCAGAGTTGCTTCAAAACCGGTTTTCTGTGAGGCCGTGGTATCGCACCGATCGAGCTGGCCCATTCGTGAATAAACATAGCTCTACCACTTCTAAAATATCTACATACAATATATCAATTATTTTAATTTCAATTTAGGGGCAGGCCTATTGCCAGCATTCGAGCACTGTATGAATTTATATATGCTGAGTGATATATAACAGTGTGATCTTTTAGATACTAACCGTGCAAAGCGCTGAGGGTGACAGTATTTGACTCCACCGAAAATGACCAACTACATTTTATATACTAAACTATAACATTCTAGCCCACCGCCAGAATCCGTAAAATAGAGAGCTCTGAAGCTTTGCTCACCACTTCATTAATCCAACATTATTCATATACGTGCTAATACAACAAAATACTATACAATACGTACATACGATTATATTAACTTAAAATGAATAGCGATTCGCAATGTACGAGCGTTGTGAGTATCAAAAATGAACTTGTTTTTGTAATTTGTAACTATTTATATAATATTTTTAATATCAGAATTGAAAAAATGTTGTTGATAATATTTTGAACGTCTGTTCTTAATTTAAAAAATACGAACAGCTATCAACTAGTAGAAACTGGTTTTATAGAACTTGGTGCAAAGGAAGGAAAAGCAAATGCTTAAACTTCATGGTTTGTGTCTTAATGTCAAGTTTTGTCATCTTACTGCTATTATAAATGGAATACTTCTTCTTTACTGGTCTGGATTAAATTTAGTACAGTGATAGATTATGGTATGGAAAAGCACATAATTATCTTTTATTACATTTTCTGAACTATACGGTTCAGATTTTTTACAAACAACAAACTTGAAAATATAAAAGCTTAATTTCATGCCGACTAATGATTATTTTATATTAAAAATACATTCTTGTAATTTAACTTTTGAACGTTGTTAATATTTTTTGTGCAAGAAAATAATATTTTATTAAAATTTTATTTTTCATAATTATAGCAAACAGCATAGCACATATAGCACAATAAATATTAATTATTATTAATAAGTAATAGCACAATAAATATTAGTATTGCATAATTATTATTTTTAACTACTTTTTAAGACCTAATACTCAAAACAAATAATGACAAGTAGCGACAGAAGAATTGTAACTACAACATAAAAAATACTCTAAAATATCACTTCACTTCACTTCGTACCAACATTTAAATAAAGAACATCAAAAACAAAAGCTGAACTAACTTAATCCTTTTAGAAAACCTTGAATCATTCCACTGCACTCAGTCAAAGGAGATTTTGAAAACCGAATTTCTGTTGGAAGTTTCCAAGAGAAATTCGGTAAACTCCGAGTAAGGTTTGATTTTTAAATCTGGCCAGTGCCAGATATCGCGAGCCAAGTATAATTAGTTTAGCTTAATTCGCTCGAGCCTACAACTTGAGTTGTAACGTTTAGTTGGCAAAACGCCAGTTGCCACAAGCTGCGGAAACTGAGATAGACGACAAAAGAAATAAAGCGACCCATTCAGTAGGGTGGATAGGTGATAGAAGTTTGAGATATATTTGGTAACATTAGATTGGTACTTAACTTTATATATATAATGATAAGTTTTAGATTTTCCTTTTACAAGAATGAATAGTGGGGTTGACTACACTTGCAATGAAGATGGTGACCAGAACTCTTAGACACTACTTATTGCTTTCCATCAGGCAGACTGGGGTCATTATGGTAGGCTAATATAAAAAAAATTGAAAAAAAATGGTGTGTAGACGATAGTAAAGGAACAGTAAGAGAATACACGTGGTAAAGGCATGCTTATACAACGGCCTCACAGAAAACTGGTTGTGAAGCAACACTTGAGTTGCATTTCCCCGAAATTAGTGAGGTTCCCGGAGTCCCCATTTCCCCACTCCTCTTTCTCCTCCCCCAATCCTCCCTCACCTCTTTCCCATCTGCTCATCCCCCTCTCCTCATGACCCTCAAAGATGGGCGGCACACTTGCGGCTTCTAAGTCGCGGGTGTCCATGGACAGCAGCTGTCACTTACCATCTGGTGAACCGTCTGTTCGTGTGTCCCCCTATATTATAAAAAAAAGGAGACTATAAGCAAACATAGGAAAGAGATTGATGATTTTCATTTGAAGAAAATTGAGGAGGCTACTCTACACTTAACTATAACACTAAACTCTTCTCTGAACTAAACTACTACTCTCTGTGACCGTGACGTGCTGGAGCTATTTAAATTTGTAAGAAAATTTACAAAAATGTAAATAATATATTACAGATGTGTATTTAATTTGATATAAATGATTGCAATTCACCGATACATACGTGTGACACTCAGAAAGTTTTGCGAAAATAAAAAAAGTGTTTTATAGGTAAATACTTTTTTATTTAATCTGTTCAAAATACTCTTCACTAGCCTCTACACAAACTTTCATGTTTTGAACCAGTTTTCGAAACACTTTTTCCAGTCCGCCGCAGGCATCTCGTTTACATCTTCCGGCGACGAAAATTGTATCCCTTTGAGCAGATTTTTCATTTTCGGGAATAAAAAGAAGTCACACGGGCTGTATGGAGGGACCCAAAAGTTTTACCGGCATGCTGTCCAAGAAGTCCCTGCAGTAGCCCGCAGAGCCCTGTGTTTGGTCGCTTGTTGCTCACAACAGAGAAAACTTCTGCCAAGCATTTGATAGTATACCCTTCGGTGTTGATGTTACTTTGGTTACGTAAAGAGATTAACACTAAGTAGCCAATCAAATTGAAAAAGATCGCGATTAAAATCTTCCCCCCGCTTCTCGATCGCTTCACTTTGGTAGGCCTTGATTCGTTTTCAAACACTAAAACCGTCGACTGGCGCTTCGTTTCTAGATCGCATTGATAAATCCAGGACTCATCACCTGTAATGATGTCGTAAACACGCCGAGACGAGCCTGCTTCAAATTTGTTTATCATATCACGGCATCATTCCACCCGGGCCTGCTTCTAAGCATCGGTGAGGTTGTACGGCGCCCAGCGTGAAACTATCCTCCTCACGCGAAAATTCACGTGTCTCAAGAATCTCGCTTCCCGATCCAATCTGCAGTATGTGTTGAATCTCCTGATACGGAATTCGCTTATTGTCTGGTATTATTTTTTTTACTGCTGGGACGTTTTCCTCCGTAACAGCCGTCAAAGGGCGAACCCTCCTTTCTTCAGCCTCCAAAGTTAGTCGAACACATTTGAATTCGTTATACCAACGATACACAGTTGCCTTGGAAGGGCCTTCATCCATGAATGCAATTTGAAATCTATCGTATTGACCGGTGCGATATCACGGCCTCAGAGTAAAAAGGTTGTGAAGTGAAACCGGTTTCCCCGAAATGAGTGCGGTTTCCGAAGGCCCAACTCCTTTCTTCACCTCTCATCCCCCTCTTCTTATCCCTCCTCTCTGCTTCCCCTCTCGCATCCCCCATCCATCATCGCCTTCAAAGGTGGGCGGCGCTCTTGCGACTCTTGTGTTGCGAGTATCCATAGGCGGCGGTTTTCACTTACCATCAGGTGACCCGGCTGATAGTCTGTCCTACTACATTAAAAAAAATGGATGATATATAAGAAAAAGCCCTTAAAAATAAATATTGTTTTATTATGAATTCGGTAAGGTTAGGGCTGATTAAATAACTGCATTTCTGATTATTTATTAAAACCTTATTCATTAATTTGATCTAAGATTGCCATTTTTTGAGCTTCTACTCATATTCATAACATTTGCACGACAACAAATCTGTTGTAATCGGTTTACTGTAAACCTTTATGGGATCTTTCCTATAAGATTCAAATATTGGGTAACTATACAAAATACTACCTTAGAAATGCCACACGACTCGAAAATGTTTGTTTCAGATAATCTAGGTTTTTTTTTGCTGTCAGTACTAGTTTCCTTGGCTTTGCTCATTTTTTGTGACATTTTGTAATGTTACATTGTTCTACATCGGTGTAGATTGTTGTAGTTCATGAATGTTCATTGTGAAAATGCAGTTTTGTGCCAAATATATTGTTCAATATTATTTAAGATTGTTATATATTCTTATTAACTTTAATTAAATTTCAGATATGAAAATATAACTGTCTGCAAATATTTTTTTTTAAGGCTTAGGGGGAGAAACGAGCAGATGGGTCACCTGATGGTAAAGGAAGGAGTGGAAGGGATAGGGGGTTAGACCTCTAGTAACATTGCTCACTCGGTCACTCAATGCAAGCATTGTTTAACAACCGGTTTTCTGTGAGGACGTGGTAATATTCCGATCAAGCCGGAAGATATACGTGCCGAAGCATGGCTCTCCCACGTTAATTCTTTTTTATGACCATACTTCTTCTTCCTAACTTTATTGTTCCCATGTCTGTCCTGAGGGTAAATGAAGTCGATAGTTAAGACTAGTTGTCAGGATATTTGAGGACTAGTTGTCAGGATGACAACCGGGACCGACGGGTGCTCTCCAAGGCACGGGGCCGTAATACCCCAAACATCCAAACTCCGGGCTGTAACTGAGTGTTTCCTATTAGAAAAACCCAATAGCACATTTTTTTTCGCCGAACCGAGAATCGAACCAGAGGCTTTTCGTTCGGCAGTCGCATGCCTTAACCACTAGACCAACTATGGCAATACTGATGTTTCGGATCTTGTAATGAATACACCTTGACAGCCTTGATCATATCTTGACAAGGAAATTGTTAGTTTCATGATCCATTCAAACTCCTGATAAAGTGCTTTGTTTCTCGTATTTTGTGCAGACGCAACTATTTATATTTTGCTAGCTGATGTATTTATGAACACGAAAAGTGAAATTAGTGTTTTATGCCACAAAAATAAACCTAGTGTTTTATTGATAATTCTGTAATGCCTAAGACCTCCCACTACCGATAATGTGGTTGCGTGTGTGCCCCCCTACTGCACCCCCTACCGTCGTGAACCCACTCCGAAGACGTAGCTTATCTAGGGGGTTAACAAGAATACTAGTAATGTGTGACCCACGTTGCTACTATTCTTATATATAATAAACATGTAAACAAATTTATATACGAGGCTTAAAGTTATTTATAGTGCGTGTATACGACCAAAAGTACATTACTTTAAACAGAAATATATCAATAAATCCACAATAATTATAAAGTACAGTAATAATATTCAATAAGTATTTGAAAGGTTGCTAGAGTTTTATATATAAAATTATAATACATTAGGTTATCAAAGCAGACTGAACATTGAAATTCCATTTATATATTCACTTGAATATACAAATCCTAAGTATATTGTTACAGCAATATTAAATGCTAATGAAGAAAAGACAGAAAAAGCAATATTCTCTTTTACACTTTCGAATAAATTTCGATTAAAGAAGGATTATATTATATTATGGTTGGCAAAATGCGGGCGTGTCGGGGATGTAGGTATACACCGTAAGTAAATTGAAAAAGAATATACATAAATAATTAACATACATTTATACATACATTCATACATCATAGTCATACAATAAATACATCCCTTCATGGATACAGGTGTGAGTGTGTGTATGAATTTTACCTATTAAAATTTAATCGCACTAACTCAATAGGACGCAAGCCTTATCCAGGCACTTGTGGCAATTGGATGTGACGATTTGGTGTAAATTGATAGAAATGGGAGGATATAAAGGAATAGAGTATATATTTAATCGAGGCAGTTATTGATCGGTGTAGAGCCATACTTAGGCACGAAGGGGGCGGCTCGACCGTTGTGATACCACGGTCTCACAATAAGCAGTTGTAAAGCAATACTTGTCGTGCATTTCCTTGTCATTAGTAAGGTTTCCGAAGACTTCTTCTGCTCATCCACATAAAGGGCAACAAAAACACAGTAACGCATAGCATAGCACAAATGACTTTATGTAAATACTCTGCAACACACGGGTTACCTGCCCGCCTTTGAGGGTGATGAGGGTTTGTGTTGTTGTTTGTGTTAGACATCAGTGTATATTTGTTATGATTATTAATTATTCTCCTTTTTTATAGTATAGGTAACAAACGAGCAAACGGGTCACCTTGATGAACACTTGCAACTCAAGAGTCATAAGAGTGCTGTCCACTTTTTAGTGTAGGGGAAAGATGGAAAGGGATGGGAGGGGAAAGGGGGGAAGGGAAAAGGGGTTGGGCCTCCGGTAATCTGACTCACTTAGTTACACAATTAAAGCTTTAGGTTATCTGTGAGGCCGTGGTAAGACTCCGGTCGGTTTCATAGGTTCATCGGTTTTATTTTCTCCTTTAATACAATAGATATTAAAATCCAGATCTAATAGTTTAAATTTTCAACCGACTTCAAAAAGGAGGAGGTTCTCAATTCGACTGCTTTTTTTTTCTTTTTTTTTTATGTTTGTTACCTCAGAACTTGTGACTGAGTGAACCGATTTCAACGATTTTGTTTTTTTTTATGCTGGTGCTTCCCGTGTGGTCCCATTTTAATTTGGTCCAGTTCTGAGAATGGCATCCATGAGCAAAACCATGTAAGCCTTAAATTCGCATTAAGCATTTGCGCGACAAATGGACGAATAACTCAATATCATGCCAACCGATTATGACGATCATTTTTTTATTGGAAATGATGTACTTAAAGGGTAGTTAGATGAGAGTTTTGTCCCGTTGTGTAAAAGACATTAATGATAAAACACATTAGTCTTAAATTTTGTGATAGACACATTGAAGTCGGTTGTCTACTTTTAAAGTACGATTATTACTTAATTACTTCGCTTCACTTATGTAATGATAGAATCTACAGCTTCAATTGTTCATTAACTAAATAAATAAATGAATTGCTTTTAAATTTCAGGTGGCAAAAACGACTTCTAGCAGAAGGTTCCTCTCAAGGAGTTAAGGCGGGCCCACCAAAGGGCCGGGCCCGCCAGTGCAGCTGCTCATCTTTAGAGTGAGTTTAATACAATGTCTCTTTATTATATAATACTGTCTAGTTCTATAGAAGTTTATTTAAGGTTTTAGTAAAACTGCATGTAAGTCATATAGTCATATACCGTGAGACTCTAACATATACGAAACATATATATTCAAAGCGTTTAACATCATTTTTAGAATTTGATATAGAAACAACATATTGATGGAATTTCATGTGAGGTGTAATTAAACATTTTTAATTAATATTATTAGGTGATTCCAATAAAAGAGTGCAGTTTTTTTTAATATGTAGTTAAAAATAAATTGTAAAACTTTGCGAACCTCACCCGCTGTGGACTGTATTATTACTTGCAGTGGCAGCGAAACGAAAACATGTTTGCCACTGAAAACACTGTTTTGCAGGTGATAAAAGTTTCCTTTCTCATATAACCTTTTACTACTGTATTTGTGTTTGTCAGATAAATTTTCTTACTATCAAAGTCTTTAAAATAATAAACGTGATTAATCAAAAATTACTTAATACTTTGAAGATGTGCTAAATCAATTAGTTCAAAACACTACTACTACACAACTACTAGTGTTGTTTTTAAATTTGATTGTATCTCCTTTCTAATTCCATCACAGATGTTTTGTATATAATTAACTTGTCAAATAAATTATGTAATTCAAATAATACCTTATGAAACATAAGGGATTAAACGTGGCAGAGAGAGTAAGAATTAAATCAATATATTAACCACCACGGGTCGATCGAATCGAATCGATCAGACTAAAACTACAGCCACACACAGTGTTCGGTCACAGATGTATCTCTAGCAGACCCTAAGAAAGAAGACTCTTTATTTCATTCTCTTTTCACCCTAGACTAAAATTTGCTATATCAATAAAAAAATCATAGGTATGTCACTCGCAACAGTTAATGCATTACAAGAGATCTCATCAGGTTCATTAAATTTTAATTCATTAAATTAAATTCCTGGTGCATTTAACATACAATACCATAAGGGTACTTTTATCGGATAATGATATCTAAGATTTGTAGGCCTTGTCAAAGAAGGATCCCATTAAATATTATTAACTTGATACTATCAAAAGCTATCTAAGCTCAGTTCTCCATATTACTACTCTCGCAGATTTATATACAAAAACACTCGGTTTTATAACTAAAACCACTAAAAACCTTTTACCATAAAATTATATAGCCCAAAATAATGGTATACATTGCTTTTTTAAACCAATTTATTCTGAATACAGATTTACACATACAGTCTTTGAAGATTTCATTCACGAACACTTTTGTTACCAGTCAATTCAAGGACTTCATTTGACACTACAGAAAACTCATATATAGCGGACTGTGTTTGTAACTTAAATAATTTTATGCAAGACATAAGACTTACTCTTTTGTTTGTAACTATTACATAACTATTGTTTCGGTTTCCTCTTTTTCAATTGATTAAAATCTATATAAACGAACTAAGGATTTTAAGGTAAATCTATTACCTTGAATCGGGTGCTTTGGAAATTAAGGGTAAATTGGCAGTATACTGAACGGCAATGGGAGGGTAGATTTGAAGGATTTTGTTATAGATGAAGCAATGGAGAGTGTGAATAATAGAACAAGCAACTAAGTGTCGTATACCATCTAACTCTTTAACGTATCTAAAAATCATTTAAATCTAACTGATAGCTCCTGATATTACAGCGTTTAGTTACAAAAATTCATTAGTTTTATAACATAAGTAAATTAGTATCGATTTACAAATAAATCATATCAATAAATTTTGTGTTAGAATTCTTGTATACCTACAAGAATTCTAACTAGTTAGGTAGTTATACTAAAATAAACCATATTTTATAACTGAAACAATGTCTTTCAAACATATAAGAATGACAAGATTTGAGTTATAAAGCATGCTTGCACCGGAGTTATGAGTATTGCAAGACATGAAAACCGTACATTAATAATTTTATTCCCTCGACAATATTTCCCGCTGGCTATTACAGAAATACCACAGTATTTGTGAGAATAATACTAGTTTTGTATATAAGTTAGGCAACTGTTGCCGAACTATTTGTAGTGCCCTATTGTTAACATGTTTTACTTATTAGTTAATGACTAAAGTTTATATTATACTTTGCACTAAAAGGTCTCTCTCTTAGTCCAAACAGTGAAGAAATATTTAAAGTCAACAAAAATATATTCGGTATTATATTAAATGATGACGTATAAGAAAAACTACTTATTCTGATTCATCAGCATTGAGTATATAAAGTATATTTGACATGTACGTACTTTTATACATGACTTGTAATGTATTTCTTTTTTATTTCCTACAAAAAGAGGTGGTCAATTTAAAAATTTGTTATTTTAATTTGAAGGTTGGCGATAAAATAGATTACTTTCAAATGTACACTTTTTTTAATGATTTACTGAAAAAAAAAACATTAAATCGTTTCAGACGTAATACGTTGAGTTGCTGTACGGAAAACAGATGATAAACTAAAGTTTCTCGTCTGCTAAACTCACGAGATAATGGCCTTGCACAGGGAGGATAGGAGACAACATACGATAATATAAAGTTTGAACAATAACCGTTAATCCTCTCTGAAGTAACGTCTAGTTATTAATTAAAATATAAAATGCTCTTATTGCGTTATGACATTAGGCTGTCAATACACGACTGCCAAAGTTATTTGTCGTTCTTTCTTCTTATTTTATTGTATTTTTTTTTTGGCATTAGACATTATTCGCGTGTTGCGCGTTCACAAATATTTAATCAGTAGATACAAGGAACACCCAGAGTCGGGACAACTATTTCTGGATCACAAACATTTTAGTATTGTAATCGAACTCTTGACTTTCAAATGAGCACTAAGGATCGCTAACCACTAGACCAAAAGGCAAATGTGTCACATTGTTATGAAAGCTTAAGTAGTATTTATTAAAGTAAAGTAAGTAAGGTCAATATTTATTAAAGATATGTTTGTTCCTGTGTATTTCGACGATTTTAGTTTCGGGTGAACTGGTTGTCTTATATCAAAAGGTGACAGTCATGTTAGAGTCAGGGGCAAAGCAACTTATATTTGGCAAATATCAAGATTATAACAAGGTGTTTGAAGCAACACGTCGTGACGTGACGTGATATGACATTCATATGTTTCAAGCTCGGTTGGGTCTTTAAAATAAGGTTCACATAGAAATGAGCTGTGTTAATGTTTACTGAATTAAAACTAATTTAAAACGTTATGTTGCTATGCTCTAATATTTTGTTGTGTCATATAAAAATAGTTTTGTGGTATACATTACTTTAGAACTATTAACTAACAGGGTTATTCATTTAACACACCTTTTGCTCATTATGTATAGAGGTGGAGTTATAACAGAATCATTCTCTGACAGCTGGAGATAAATGAGGTAGGTGCAATGATAAACACAAATAAGCAAATTAAATAGTGAAACAAAACAATAGTAAAATTAAGAAATACAATGATATACGGGCAGTATACATGCATAAATATAAAAACATAATCAATACATACATGGTAATATTGTCGACATAAATATATACATATATTATATTTTCTATTACTCTGATGACTGACTTTAAACGATAGGGGACTAGGTATGGTACCTAGTCGCCTATCGATTACCCATGACCTACTAACCTAACTTGCTGTTTAAAGTGCTAATCGAAAAGGGTATAAAAAAATAAATTTGAATTACGATGCTGGTGTATTCCAAACCATACAAAATCTGATTATGCTGACTAGGATGAAATGGAGGGTTTGGTAGAAAAATGTGTTACGGTGCACCTGAATAGAGATGAGAACAGTATTCCATGTGCGGCCGAACCTGCGCCTTATAAAGTTGCAGGCGGTGGGCCGGAGTGAAATACTATCCCAATCTGTTTAGCACACCACGCTTCTTCGAGGCTAATTTGGGCGAAACTGGACTTCGCTTGACATATTCCGGAAGGATTTCTATGCTGGCTGGATTTTCACAATTACATATGTATATACACCCACCCACACACACCCACACGCACCCTCACACACACACACACGCACACACTCACATACCCCCGCGCGCGCACTTACAATCACACACAATCATAACAACAAAGCAGTGACATGTCGTCAATATATTATATAAACTAAAATAAATTACACGGCTGAGCGCTATCTCCTAAGATACAGGCTTCTGCTTAGTTTATCAGATATAGTCAATATAAAAGTTTAGCTGACCACCATTAATGTGTTACATATAATTTAAATTACCATCTTTACTTACTTTATATTAAAATATATTCTTTAAAGAAATAATTAGAGAAATAAACCATTTTATTTTCTTTCAGAGAGTTGCACGGCATGTGGCAACCAACCATGTCTCGCCTCTGTAAAAAGTTTCATTTTTAACGCGTACCTTCTACCAATTAAAGCAGCAGCAAGTTAATTAGTTGATTGGATAAGAAATGCTTAAGATGTTGTTGTTATTAACAACATTTCGTGAATAAAGCTGTAGTACTAATTAAATAAGTAGTAAATGGGGGCTAAAAAACCTCTTATTGATAGACTATTTTGCTCTCAACTAATTCAAGAATAGATTTTTGCTACGTAATGCCGTATCCATTATGATATTTCTTTTTATTACGTCAGTCTGTTTATCTGTCAGTTTAAGTCCGTCATTTTTGATATTACCTAAAGTGAGTTTTAATTTCTTTGGTACATTATAGTGCTAATAGGGAAGGAAGACTTTTATTCAGAGACAGATTTGGTTGTTTACCTTATTATCTCCGAGCTAATTAAAGTTTTGTGTTGCGCAATTAAAATTTACATAAAAGAAAAAAATTGCTTAGGATTCATCCTCAAGAAGATAGATTCTACTCGTATAGCTGCAACGGTTAGTCACTGTCACGAGATAATATGTCTACATACATCATTAACAGAATAAATTGACGATTGCACGTATGTGTAAATATTATGCTTTTATCATAGACATATTAGTGATGACGATAAATTTGATTTACTGAATAACCCTGTTTATATTACTATAATTAACTATCATTTAAAAAACTTAATTACTTCTGATACCTTTATTATGGTTTAAGACAAAAACAGCTTTTCACAAATTTTTGTAGAATTTCTTGAATGAAAACTCACAATGAACTAATGTTATCCTGTTCAAAAACACGGTGATTTTCCAATAATTATTTTACCTGATGAAGGTTTTAGGCACAAAGTCTATTAAAAGGTATTGAAAAGACGAATCATAACAGCAACATTGTTTTTTTTTTTTTATGCAATAGGGGGCAATCGAGCAGACGGGTCACCTGTTGGTAAATGACTACCGCCGCCCATGGACACCCGCAACTCAAGAGTCACAAGTGCGTTGCCGGCCTATTAGGTAGAAGTACGCTCTTTTCTTGAAGGTTTGAAGGTTGTATCGGTTCGGAAGAAGGAATTCTATAAAACCATGTGGAATTCTATAAAATTTATAAGAAAGTTTTTGCTCTCAGCTCAGCACTGCTCTAAACACAGCCTAAGACAGACACACACATGACGGACTTTCATACACGCCAAGACTCAAGACTCCAGAACAGAGGTCAAGACCCTCAGAATTGAGAAAAAGCACAAAAGGGGGAGGATATACGATAAGCTTATCATATTCAATTACCTAACACAAACTACATCTAAAATAATAATGTTTAAGGATTTTCATTATTAGTATCGTTGTCATATCTATCGTTGACACTAGGACTTCCCAGCTCGAGATACAGGTATCCGACCCTGACTTGCTTGAGCTATTGCTTATCATTTTCCTAACTTTCTATTCTACCTTTACTGTAAAAAAAAATTCCTTTCCTTTCCTTTCCTAAAAGTACCCGGATGACTGCATTAGACTTGCCGCTTATTACGTAAATGTCCCTTGCGGGGCGAAAGTAATATATGTATGCACTTTTCATGAAAGTTAAACTTAGGCTTTGTATGATTGAAAACTAATAAACATAACTATGAGAAAAATAGTTAATTTTAAAACTAGTCTAGTGTATACACTTCAGAGTCACTAGTGACTACATACACTATAGAACTGATTGCAATCAAAGCGCTTTGTTTTACATCATTCGGCCTTTGAAGTTATAGACAGTAAAGACTATTTTTAATAAGCACTTTATTATAACTTATGATGACTTATTGTTTTTTATCGCATATCTGCGTCTCAGTCTGTTACAGTTACTCGTCATATTTTCTGTACATTTTAATTTTGAAGTGACTGAGAAAGGAACGTTTGTTACACATATAAAAGATCTTTGGAAAGGCTAATAGTGTTAGTATAGTATTAGTGTAGTAGTATTTATATCCAAAAAGAATATAAGAAGAAAAAAGACAAATAAATGTTATAGCAGATATGATGATATTTAATAATATCAACTAATTGCCAGTTGCTGCTGCAAATCACAAAAAAAAATCAAAAATCATATTTGCACAATATTTTTTTTCTTTCTTCCTTTACATCACGGGGAGTGTTCTGATGAGCTCTTCCAATTGGTCCCACCTTCTCTCTTCCTCTACAGGACTACACGTGCTGGCCTGAGGAGTCACCGTTTGAGCGTCGAAAATATACGTACCCGAACTAAACGGTTTGGCTCTTCTTTCCTGTGCCGATCGGTAAAAGCCTGGAATTCTCTACCAGCGCACGTGTTTCCTTCCCACTATGATCCCGGGTCTTTTAAGCGGGGCGTGAAAAAGCATCTCACCAGGCCGCCATAGTGTGGGTCACCATGCTGCATTGACTAGACATGCAATGAGGATGGTGACCACCACTCTTTGACTCCACCTATTGCTTTCCATCAGGCAAAGTGGAGTCACTATGGTAGGCTAATATAAAAAAATATATATATATCTCAAGTTATTTAATACTAAACGTATACCAATTTAATTGACTCACCTCGGCAGGTATTTTATAGTATATATAAGAAATTATAGTAAAAATATACGGTTATTATATTGGAGTAATATCTACTTTGGTAACATCTTGTACGCGGTTTTACAGAGTTAATTGAATTCGGTAATGTTATGAACACTGTAAGAAGAAATAGTACCATTTTTAAAGACAATATTGCACAAATATTACTACAAGGCAATTTTGATTGTAATACTTTCTTTAGTGCGTTTTAATAATATTGTAAAAAGGCATGTAAAAGCAGAAGGTACAAACAGCAGCACGGCTCATCGTTCGATGATCTTCTTCTAATGCAAATTTAAATAACTATAACTATACTAAATAATTTGAGTATTAAACTTACTTACTTTTTTTACTAAAATTTAAAATTATGTTAACAAAAGTTCTGTAGGTACCTTTGATTTTAAGAGAACGACAAAGTATTATAGTTTTAGCTTCGAAAATAGGCGTTAGCGATTCGCCAAAAACGAAATCAAATCTTTATCCTTTTACATTACTATGGAGAACCATTTTTTATATTTAAATAAATAAATATTTCTTGGCTACACCCGTCTACACATACGGCTTCTACTATTTGACACCTCTCAGTACTGTACATGTAACACATATATATATAGATATATATATATGTATATATATATATATATATATATATATATATGTGTATGAAGTCACCCAGCAATATAAAAAAAATATTTAGATAAAAGTAGTCTTCAAGACCACAATACATAATCATAATCATGGATGCCTTTTGATGATCCAGTAGGTCTCTTTCTTCTTTTTCCAATCTCAGCGGATTTGCGAACTATCACTGCAGTTAAAATATCAAAAAACCTCAAACGGCTTCACTCAGAAGAATAAAACAATCTTAGTTTAAAAATTATCCACAGTCAATGTTTTCTTAAGCTGTTAAGCATAGATACGATTAACGGTAAAGCCGTTGTTCCCTGTACATTTGTTTCAATGTTCAACTCAGGCAGCTCGCCAAATGATAAGCCAGTATGAAACAAGTTTCTACTTTAAATTTCACTGTATACGAAGAAACCTTTCATTCTTTGATACACATATAGATTATACACATATGAAAGTAGAAACCTGTATCATACTGGCTCAACTAGTAGAATACAGCCACCAAGAAAAGATCGTACTCCTATCTAAAAGGCCGGCAGCGCACTTGTGACTCTTGAGTTGCGGGTGTCCATGGGCGGCGGTAGTCACATACCATCAGGTGACCCGTCTGCTCGTTTGCCCCCTATAGCATGAAAAAAAAAAAAACCTCTTACCACAGGTGTGGTAATGGGTGATCGGGCTGTTTTCTAGCAGTCATTATGTTTATCACTATAAGGCGTATTAATGTTATTTCAATACATGTGTATATAACTGTTACCTGCCGAAACTCAAAGAAGTTGCCCAAAGATGTATTACAGCCAATGATTTAAAAAAAAAGAATGATGACTCCCCTTTTTACTTACAGTACTGATCCTGTATAGACACTGTACATGTTTTAAATCAATTAATAAATATAAAATGAATAAAAAAAATTTAGTGCACGGTTGACGGCTTTAGGCTTGCTGCCCTCTTTTACGTTAGTAGTGGTACAAAATCCAAATTAGCAAAATTTGGTTGTTTAATACAACTCTGCCTACCTCCTATATGGATATAGGCGTGAGCGTATGTATAAATGAAAATTCTATTTTTATTACTGTATTACAGTAAAACCGTTTAACTGTGCTTTTAATATATGAGTTCTGGGTAATAATTCCAACAGTAACAGCATACTTTGCCTGAATATTCGGGACACAACACAGACTAGTTCTCTAACAAAAAGTCTCCATTCCTTCCCCTTCCTACTCTTCAGAGCACTCAACTGCCACTGCAGGATAGGCTTAGTATTCTGGGTATGGATATTTGCCGGGATCTCAATTCGCGCGATTACATCGAGAGTGTCACTAAGGCGGCCTCGCGTAAGCTCGGCGTTTTGAACAAGGTGAGACGGTTCTTCTCGCCCGAGCAACTGTGTCTTTTGTACAAGACCCAGGTTCGCTCCTGCGTGGAGTACTGCTCTCATCTCTGGGACGGCTATGCGCAGTGTCTGCTTGACGCTCTCGATCGGTTGCAGCGGCGCGCAGTCCGCATTATCGACTGTCCTGAGATCACCCAGTCTCTTGAGCCTCTGCAGTTGCGAAGAGATGTCGCCTCTATGGCAGTCCTCTATCGCCTACATCACGGGGAGTGTTCTGATGAGCTCTTCCAATTGGTCCCACCTTCTCCCTTCCTCTACAGGACTACACGTGCTGGCCTGAGGAGTCACCGTTTGTGCGTCGAAAATATACGTACCCGAACTAAACGGTTTGGCTCTTCTTTCTTGTACCGATCGGTAAAAGCCTGGAATTCTCTACCAGCGCACGTGTTTCCTTCCCACTATGATCCCGGGTCTTTTAAGCGGGGCGTGAAAAAGCATCTCACCAGGCCGCCATAGTGTGGGTCACCATGCTGCATTGACTAGACATGCAATGAGGATGGTGACCACCACTCTTTGACTCCACCTATTGCTTTCCATCAGGCAAAGTGGAGTCACTATGGTAGGCTAATATATATAAAAAAAAAAAAAAAAAGACGAAGCCGTTATACTGGCACAATGATAACTAATCGTTATTAATGTTTTTATGTTTGTTCTAATATACGACAAATATATTTGAAAGAGTATCGATACACGTTTTTTGGAAAACATAAAAATGTAATTATGATGTTGGAGAAATTAACTACAAATTTGATACTTAACAACTACAAATTTGATACTTAACGGAACAAAAAGGTCTGTGTGTTCTTAATGTACGTGACTTTAATGTTAGTTAAGCCCTCCGCGACATAGGAAGCATTGCTAATGCGAGAGAAACAAAGATAAAAGGTATATTTATTGGTAGACCCTTTATTATAGCATGCTGTGTTTACACCTAGTAAGGTACAATTAAGCAAATCTATACATTATAAGTTATCAGTATAAGTTATATTAACGATTGTATCCAGTTGTGTGAACCAAATAAAAAAAAAATAATATATATATATAATCTACCAAAAATGTTTCGACGGCATTGGGAGGAGATTTGCCCATAATTGCCACGCTGGGCGATCGCAGTGCGTAGCTTGTCGCGTCGGCGTAAGGTCATGTTCAATAAACATGTAGTACCGGAACCGATTGCAGTACACGGGGCTGTTCTGTCAGTTGTTCAAAAACATGTATACCTCGGGCAGACATTGCAGTTAGGTAGAAACAACTTCGAGTACGACTGTGTTGAGCAGCGTTTGGGAAGCTACGTTGAGTCTTGTTATCGTCGATCTCACAGTGCCTAATGCTCCATGACATACGGAGCCGAAACGTGGACACTTACGGTACGGCTGGTCCACAAGCTATAGAAAGGGCTATGCTCGGTGTTTCTTTAAGGGATCGCATCAGGAATAAGAGGATCCGGCAGAAAACCAGAGTAATCGATATAGCCCACCGAAGGGGCAGTGGGCTGGCCATATTAGCCGCAGAACCGACGACCGTTGGAGAATTTGAGTATTTTTAATAATTGCACAAGCAGTTGCGCATTAAAGCAGTATGCCAGAGTGGAGACCGAGTCTTGACAAACGTAGCGTAGGTGGCCCCCAGGTCAGGTGGAGTGACGATTTGCACAAGATGGCTGGCTAGAGATGGATACGAGAAGCCGAAAATAGATCGAAGTGGCGTGCAATGGGAGAGGCCTGTATCCAGCAGTGGACTGCGATAGGCAGATCACACGTACTACATATATATGTATTTACATATGCCCTGTACACCTGTATCTTTGAGGCTAGGCTCCAAATAAGTCGAAGAAAATTGGTAGTGTATTGAAAGAGAAAGATAAACAAGATATGGCGATATAAGAAAACTGATACTTCTTGAACAGATAGATTGGGATTTCAATTATAAGACATCCGTCACTTTTGGAAAACAAATTAGAAGTAGTTGGTAGTGTAATGACTCTACCAACTAGGTTTTCTGGAATATATGTGGCTCATATATTACTAGTATATGTTAGTGTTATTTTGTATTTAAATACCTATTTTATATTTATATATACTCGTATAAGTATAAACATAAAATTTGCTTAAATATAAAATAATTAAATAAAAAATAATATAATAAAAAAGTACACTAAGGACTTTATTTAAGGTCTCTAGAAGCCGTTAGACTTCACGTCAAAAATTATAACACTTCAGTAACTTTCTATTTTGTAAATGAGAATTCTTATCAAAGTAAATCTTATAGATATACAAAGACTCTTATTTTAAACGGGTACTCTATTTCACTTCATTTTGCAAAAGACAAGATTTTTTTCTAACAAAACAAGCTTGTCTTGAGGGGATTTAAAAAAGGCTTTTAAAATGTTTTGATGGTTAGAGACCGTGACTGTTGAGCAAGAGTTTGTAGGTTCGATTGAAACACAGTACAAAAAGTATGTGATACACAAATAGATGTCCGGAGTCTTGGTGTTTGTGCGAAAATGCTTTAAAAATAAACTTAAATATTATGATTTCATGCTGCTTTTAGTTATAAGTATTTATGTTTGTATTATAAACAGCCTGAATGATGAAATATTTTATGCTAATTAATTATACGTTGCATATATATATATATAATAGACTAACACTTCTATGCTAAATTATGATAAGTACATTTTTTACAAGGAATTCATTGATAGATTGATTACAGTAAAATTTTACTTTTACTCTCTTCAGTATTATTTCCTAATTATAATTTACCTGAATGCACAAGAAGAGGATTTATGTTTTTCCAGATTATGCATGTATGAATAATAATATGATGATTCTTTGTCACGCTAAAGGATTTTTTTGATAGATTGCAGTAAGATTTTTATTCTTTTACTATCTCCAACACTATTTTCTCCTTATAATTTACTTAAATGCGCAAGACGAGGGGTATGTTTTTCTAGATTATATTATTTGTATGTATGATTCTTTAACACGCTCTACAGCCTAGACGGCTTTATCGATTTTGATATGTTTATTATAATTTGAAACGCCTGAATAGTGAGTGACATAGGGTATAAGATTTCGAGATAACATCAAAATCATAAGAAATGCTAATTTACAAGGGAGTAAGTTTTTGTTGATAGCCGTGAGAGCAGACTCCACGGTGGACTAGACTAGGGCCACTCCATCTCTTCCTGGTGTAAGGCGACTAAGGGATCGGACTGTTATCTATCAGACAGTATGTATACAGTCAAACAGTGCCCGGTTGAGGGTAATAGGCTCCTATAACGTGAGTGAGACCGGACCGGACTGGAATCTAATTAGCAAACTATGGGTGTGATATACCTCTGCCTGCATCTTAGGAGATACAAGCGTGAGCATACGTATCTTACTTTTTGATATCTTATAACTAAACAAACACATAAACAATTACTTCAGTTTGAAAAGTAACCTTATTAAACACCCCAGTAATAAAATCTAAAATCTCCTTCAATATCAAACTAATGAAAACTAATTTAAAACACTGCAGATTCAAGAACTTTATAACTACGTGGCGTGAAACCAATTCCAACTTATAAATGCAAATGCAAAGAAATACGATATTTTTTAGATCTTGCACATAAAACAACTCTACTATCTCAGTCATAGGACCGCAAAACTAAATCAATTAAAATAAGTTTAGTTTTATAGTTGTGTTAGTACATAAACACCTAACTATATTAAATCATATATTTTAATAATTGCATCTCTATCGGATGACCCGGCACTAGTCAGTTTGAGTTTTAGGTATCCATCTCAGACTTGCTTGAGCTACAGCTAATACTCCCTAATCTCTATAAGCAACATCCCTTTCTGACAAGAAAGAGAGGACAAATAGGAGTCTATTTGGATGGCAACATATCTTTCTACGGGTATCTTAAAAGGTGATTAAGGGATCAAATAAAAATCGAAATTACGTATGTGTAAAAATAAAAGTGGGACTAATTTATGGTTGGCGTTTGAAACTTTTCTGCCTTCGGAGATTTACGCTCACGCCTATATAGAGATATGTGTGTATTCAAATCATTTTCTGTTTCACAACTCGCATGGCTTTACATAGCCTATCTGGCTTTAAAGACATTATGCTTGGTATCAAACTGAAATTAAGAATAAATTAAATCAAAGTCAAAGTCAAAGGATTTATTCAAAATAAAGGCACTTTTGAACTTCAACATCCACTTCAACAATTTCAACGAATTCGTCAATAACAACTTGGCAGTTTAATTCCATGCTAACCAACCGACTATCCACCAACGAACTGGATAATATGGTACAGTAGAATGGCTTTTTTATAATATAGGAGGGTATTAATCAGGGTCACCTGATAGTGAAGATAACAGTAAGTGAACACTGATAAATGAGGAGGGTGGCAAAGGCTTATCAAGCTGGACCTATAAAGACGTCTGAGACCCATGATCTAATCCATTTTGAGATTTAGATTTTATGGAGAGGTAATCAATTATGTCAGGGATCATGGGAGATCCTTCTTAGATTATAGCTTTCCCCGGCCCATAGACACTGGTTATGGAATATCGTGTGGTTTTACGAGGTTCGATTCCTACATAACCTCTCCGCCGAGTTTTTACCCGGAGGAGGAAGAAGCAAGAATGTCACCTTTTTGATGTTACTAACAATTATAGACGCCCATCCTCTTATGTTTACTTTTACGAAGCTTTTCTTTAAACAACAATGTATGTTTGTAGTTTATTGGAAGCCTTGAAGTTCAATAACCGCTTTTAATATTTTCAGTTTTATACATATTCTAAAATAAAAGCAATGAATGAATAAAACATTGTTTCTATGTAATTTAGTTCGTCAACTCATATAGTACAAGGCACGTTTGTTCTGGGTAACGAACAAATATGCGTTTTGTTAGTGTTCTATTTAGAACAAATATTTGCCCGACAGCGTTCCAGTATTTCCAGCTTCGAATTAGATTTGTACTAACTTGATTAATTTTGTGAGCGATGAGAATATTGTAATATTTTGATATGATATTATTGAATTAGTGTATTGTATTAGCGTAACGTAAACTGTTTTACATATGAAGTATCTCAAATGTGAATGAGCGAATTTAAATCGACTAGAAACGTTAAGTTTAAGGCATGTAGTTTAAGCTATAAAGAAAACAAGCCTATTTTCTGTCCCCAGGGTTTAAAGTATACACACAAACTAAATTAAAACCAAAATTGATGTATCCATTCAGTCGTGAATAGGTTAGGTAGGTATTCCGATTCATTTCAAAATCAATTCTAGTTATTTTTTAATTCTTCAGAGAAGGAGTCAGTAAGACTAAGTCAGTCGTGAAGCTAGTTGCCTGTTCCAATAATTTGATCATATAAAGAAGAACAGGCAAGTAATAGCAGTCCAGAGATGACTGGCCCTGATCAACGACACTCGTTCACGAGCATGACGCACGCGTCAGCCATTGTCCGCCTTAACCATATTAAAGGGAGCCGAACAGCATAAATAATTGTGTAGGCATAATTAAGACTTCTAATTCATCGCTATATTCATGCATTAAAAATTTAAGACTGTATTAACTACACAAATGAAGTGATGAATTTGTTAAATTACATAAAGCTATTCATTAAAAAAAAAAATTACAAACAACAATTTATGCTATTTACCCAAAGGGTAGGCCAAATCGTCTCAAACGCCCATATTTTGCTAACCATATTAATCCTACTTACATAATATAAAGTCTATTGCCATCAATACATATGTATATATATTTGTTCGACTTCATTCGTATATTATTTTATCATCTAAAAGAGATTTTTCTTAGTTAAAACGGCCATATTTTTTTTTGATAGGTTGTTTTGGAATCTTTCAATAATAAATTAGCCCTTAGTCAAGTGTAATTTAAGCATCATCAGCATGGTTACTAGAATACATAAATAATTGACGAATTAAATTAACCTATACATCAGTCGAACAAATTTAATGTATCATTAGAGAGTTTTGCAAATAATTCCTTAATCGCGTAAGGCGCCATAACAATTCCAGTGGGTTTAATATAATTATTTTTGGGTGATATGTATCCTTTAAGCAAAAGCAGAAATGTATTTTACACCCACAATATGTCTATTAGAATTTCTTCCAAGAATGTAGTAAAACCACACGTCAACCAGATAATTAAAAATTAAATATTGAAAATTGGGAGTAAATTGAACACAATGATAGGAATAAGGGCATTGAAGGGCTGCAAGACGACGGAGTCGCGTAACCAGAACACCTCGAACTAGTTGTAACCGTAGGTACCAGCTCTACCCGTAATATTAAACGTTTTATATTTGAACTTATAAATACATACTTAAAACCCTTTCAAAAATTCCGAACCTGTTCAAACTGTCACTATTCTCCTGCAAATTTCACGATCAAACTACGTCGATGGGTTCTAATTTTTAAATTATCATCGGCACGAAGAAGTTGATTAAATTATACTTCTATAATTTGTTTACAAAGTTACTTATAATTGAATTTTGATTATTTTAACAACTAAAACAATACAGATAATACAATTTCATTACCGTTTTGTTGTTGCAAAATACTTCTCTTCATACAAAGCCATCTTCAAATAAAAGCAACCAAAGATCTAACAGCAAAGACCTTGATGAATGAATAAAATAATATCAGCATTAAATGTTGACAATATATTGGTGGGAATATTTCCATTTGTGTAAATAAAGGATAAATTGGATGTGTTGTATTACTATTTTGCGCGTAAAATTGTATCTAAATTGGATCGTGTTATTAAGATGACGTTTGTGTTGTACAGTAAAATGTTATTTTAGAAGATAACACATTTTTTTTTTACTTGGGCCTTGTACGTAAAAACTATAATTTTAATGGTAGTCTGAGAGACTTGGTAGTTCTGGGAACTACGATATGAGTAATGTACAATTACATTTTTACAGTACCCATAAATAAAAAAATATATGCCAAATTTCAGCAAAGCCTTCTTTTCGACAAAATACCTTCTTTCTATCAAAACTTATAATAATTGTTACTTAAAAACTCATTCAAAACATTGCAAATCTGTTTAAACTGTCATTTACTCCTTTAAATACTTTTTCGAAGCCATTAGCAGAGCCATACTTAGGCACGAATGAGCCGGCTCGACCGGTGTGATACCACGGCCTCATAGAAAACCGGTTGAGAAACAATGAAACATTTCCCCGAAATTAGTGAGGTTTCCGGAGGCCCAACCTCTCTTTTCTTTTCCATTCCTACACTCCCATCCCTCATTACTCTCAAGGCGGGCAGTGCACTTACGACTCTAGAGTTGCAGGTGTTCATGAACGATTATTTTCACTTTCCATCAGGTGACCCGTCCGTTCGTATGTCCCGTCTATTTTATAACAAAAAAAATGATTTGTCAAGTGCATTTTTACAGTAGTATATATATACACCCAAAGTAATATCTCATTATTTCAGGGTTACCAAGTTATTAAAAGCACTTACATACGGTTTTATAGTGCCATTAAATCGCTTCATAGCTTTTATTACTGGCTGGTAATTGTTAAAGTCGTTTAGCGTGTGGATAAAGTCTTCGAGTCGATTATGAATATTACGATAATATCGATTTTGATATTGAATATTATGGGTTCAAAATATGAGATTGTGTGATCTTAAATGATGGCGTAATCATACTTTTTACCAGACTGCAAGAAAAAGGGTTATATTCTTCGACTAGATAATGTTTCTTATTCTGGCCCTAGAGCCTAGACGACTTTAAGGATTTCGACAAGAGAGGAAGATATATACAAATCATAGCAAAAGTGGGAGTGACCTGAGGAGCAGTTACTAATTTCATTCTTTTAATAATTGGACTTGTATCGCTGTGTAGATGATGACAAAATTTTTATTGCATACAGCTGCGTTACCAAGCAGTGTTTTTGCTTCTGATCAATTACCGTGCTAAAAGAGTCACTACTCACGGTATCTTACATAATACAGATAAAAACTATTTCATTTTTACTACGACTGTCCAACTATAATCTTACAAAAACATTAAAAAATGAAAGACATTATTCGTATTTGAAGTAATATTATATTCAGGCAGAAATTCAACATTAGCTTAGGTAGCTAACAGTAGATAAATATATCGTTTACTCAAAAATACTGCAGGTGATAGCTATTATTTTACATTAGCTGTGTTGTTTCATAATATAAATATAAATTTAACGTGGTTTGCTGTAGAATAATCCTAAAACAATCTATTCATATACATTTTACGAGAATCTGTAGATCTGTGTCAACAAATTCGGTATGTTTAATGTTTTGTATCCATTATATGTTAAAATATACAGAATTCATTACACTTTCTTCTCCGTGTTTATTTTAAAAAACACACTAAGCTCGTTTATAATATAATAATACTCAAGAGATTTTATGTTAGTTTAGACGGGCAAATTTATACAACATCTAGATGAAGTCTAAAAAATACTTTTTATACTGGATAGGATATTAATTGAGAAATAATATAAGACCATATCGCCGCGACAGTCAAGAGCGGAGCAGACTGACCATAAAGGCTAGTGAAAAATTAAATATAAATAGCATACAACAAAGTATAATTTTATAAAATAATAATTCCCTACTGAAAAATATAATAGCAGTAATTTGGAATGGTAATAATAAAGTGCTGTGTGATTCACGATAGAGTAGAAGTTGTAGCCGGTGGTGTTGTAATAGGCGACTAAGGGTTCGGACTGTTATCTATCAGTGGTGTTGACAATAATTAAATTAAATTAAGAAACATTTTAAGCAGTAAAACATTAAATCAATATGTCATATATTACAAAAGCGATATCTATTTATAAGTTTTACGGGCGAGGTTGGCGCTTTCATCGTAGTGGTTAGATTAACCTGTCGGTCTAGTGGTTAGTGGTTATATCTGCTGAACCAGAGTTTGTGGCTTCTAATCCCACGTGCAACCAAAGTTTGTGATATCCGCAAATAGATGTAATTATTGCCCAGTCAGCTACCCAATCCTTTAATTAGATATGATAAGTAGGTTTAACAGAAAACATGTATAGTTTTAAAATACCTGCAGGACTTTCTTAAGCGAACAAAAAAGAGCTGATGATTTACTAGATATACAGATTTTCTTTATAGACTTTCAGAAGTTTTTGATCCAGTCATCTCTCAAACAGCAAAAACTAAATTAATATTAATTGACCTGTTCAGGAGCTGTGGTGCTACAGACAAGAACAAACACCCCTCTCGATTCTGTTTCTCTATATCATAATTACCCTTTACCAAGTTCAAACGTCGTCATATAAGTCAATTTTATATGGGTATAGCTCGACTCGAGGAATTTCAGTACCAGCTAAGCATAGAACGAATTTATTGTATGTAGCAGTTTATTTGTACATATATACAATTTATGATATTTGTTATTAGATTATAACTTCTACTTGTAACTTTGTACCGATTTGCTGTAACATTACACATATGTATTTATAGTGTTAACAAATTGAAAACGAGAACAAAAAAAGTTAAATGTATACAAAAGCTTTTGTTTGGCTGTCCGTGACTATAGCATTGCATTGCAGTTCTCACATACGTATTTATAGAGGTCTAACTTAAAAAAATGCCTCACAAAATTGTAACAGGCTGATGTCTATACATTAAATATATAAAAGAAGAACATGTATAGGGGGGGGGGGGGTATAGCCACAGAAGCCAAAACAATAGATTTAAAAATGTTGTCTGGCTGTCTGTACACGCATCACGCAAAAACAACTGCATTGAGTTGAATGTAGTTTTGCACAGATATTTTGCAAGGGTTTAACTTAAGATTAAGGCTTCTTTTTACCGCGTCTCTGTTTAAAAAAATGTAAATACTTGATTCTAAATTACACGAGTATGAAGCGGCGAAGAAAAGCTAATTATATAATATAATAGGAAGATTTATTTATATACTTTTGAAAAGGTTTCTTTTGAACCGAACATAATTCTTTTGCGGTTTCAAAAGTGCAATATTTATGCGTTCCTTTTACAAAATAAGTACGTCTAAGTTTGTGAATGGTCGTGATCTCGTCTGCCTAAATTGTCACTTCTGAATTCTTATACAAATAAATTATGAAACATGTGAAATACTTTGTATTACACATTTGACATGGTACACATTTTTATTTATTTAATGTACACAAATGACGCTTAGCAATACCTAAGCATGGCTCTATATGAATATGTGATGAAATGGAGTAAGCTTTCATTATTTATTATTATTAGTTATTATTTATTATTATTCGTTATAATTTCAAAAAGCCTTTTACTCCATATTTGACATAAGCGAAATATTGCTCTAAAGTGTATATGAGATTGTAACAAAATAAGCGGTAGTAGGAGAACAATTATCAAAATGTTCAAATTTATGCACATCAGCATATCGTGGACATAAAAAAGGCATAAAGAGGTTTATAAACCTACATTAAGCCCGAGTTACCCATCGTTTGCGATGTCATATCTTCGAGTTTTTTATGTCTGAATATGTAGGAGTTGAAGAAAGGAATGAGGTGATTTGCATAATGCCTATTTTATTAGGCTGAGACAACAGTCGGATATATTTACAAATATTATTCATCTTTTATCTACTTGATAACATGCATATATATTTTATTACTGCGTACTCGTATACATAATTACATATATTTACTTGCACTTCATACTAATAGACACGATTCCTATTAGATAAGGTCGATATTATATACTTGATACATTAACAATAATATACATTTGGCTTTAAATATATACATACATAATTTTATATATTAGTTTAAGCTTACTGTAGACTTTAAATAAAGATTTTTTTTATATAATAAAGACTAATTTGTTTCAAGAATACTCTGACATATTGTCTACTAAAGCTGGTGCCAAAAAATCCCCCTTTTTAAGTACTGATTTGACACTGAAATACATACAAATTTCAAAATTTCAAGTCTAAAGGTACAATTACTTACTAGGTAATTGCTTTTTCTTACATTTTTCCTTTACTTTTTATCAAATTATTAAATTTTGAAACTATTGAGCCATCCGCAGTAATAGACATGCAGTTATTGAGTCGTTCGCTTAAGTTGCTTTGAGACCCGCAGTAATACATGAATCTGCACTTTCTTTTAAAACGCTCATTATTTAATTCAAAAAATAATTTATTGCATAGTTGATTTTTTTTTCATGTTCAAAATGAAATAAACTTCAATATAAAAAAAAAAATACTTATTTCGTGCAATGCACGTTTGCCATATTACTAAATAAAAAGTTTAAAAGCTACATATTTCAAGAACTTTGTTCAAAACACTATTTCATTGTGCTTTGACTTTTGTGGTCCAAACAATGTGATTTATAAATAAATATAATTTAGATGAGCAAACCAGCCAACCAGTGGAAATCAGCATCCAACTCTGTTGAAACACCACTATTCTGTTCATTAAAATAACGGGACATTTGTGTTGGATTATATGGACAAAACAAAGAAGGAATATTAGTTTTGATATATTATTCAGTATTTTATTGAAACATATAAAATTAATTATACTTTACCTACAACATCCAAGTATGTATAATCGTCCTATGTTGCGACACGACTCCTAAAATTGGAAAGGGGATGGATCTCAAATATTGTGAAACGTAGCGAAAAGGGGAAATATTTTCCTGGAACCAAAAATAAAGGTGAAATTCGATGTTCTTGATTAGATTTTACCTGGAATTGTAAGCTCATATATAATGTTACTTACCAATGAATCTCCATTTTTTATAATTTAAACCCAATCTATTTATTCAATTTTGTGCAATAAGGCCAATATTTTATAAGATATAAATAGAACATTACTACACACAATAACAGAACGGTTTTTTTATTCTTATTGGTGAGTACGTACGTGTATGTACTTTGATTTCAATTAGACAGTTACATTATATGTAATTCTGTTTAGTTCCATCCATTTATCGAAACACTTTTGGATTTGTATATGCTTAAGAAATTCAGTGTTTTTTTATATATAATTCTACCACAGTGACTCCACTTTGAATGATGGAAAATATTAATGTTGCCAGGAAAGGGAGAATTGGAAAGAAAGGAAAGGGATATTGCTTATACAAATGGGTTGGGGATTATAAGCAATAGCTCAAGCAAGTGTCGTATATCTATAACTCAAACTGGTTGGTGTATGGAGTCTCAAGTAATATTTGCATGCACTACTTCACGAATAGCGTCATAATTAATAAAAAAAAACCTTTTTGCATCATTATATTCAGTGTTCATCATTATGTAATCTCGACAATTCAGTATTAAATTTGCTTAAAATTAATGTTTAGAGTATTTTTTAAACGCATTTATCTGATAAGTATGCTTTTTTAGCTTATAATTAGTGATTTGTCTTGTCTGTGGTTAAACGGTGTAGAAAGTCTTACATGTCAGTAATATTTAATGATCTTACAAAAATCTTTTACCCAATTGTTTCATATTTAGCTTAATAAAAACTAAAACTTTATCCTTATTCAAATATGTTGAATTTTATATTAAAGGTCAAGGTCAAGGTCAAATTTTGCCACAAAAATCTTGAATTTAGCGAAATTCATTCCATAAAAACACCAAAAGTAGAATCTGAGCCTACAAAAACAGTTACCCTACATCAAACTACCCAAGTTAATCTAAAGAAGCAACTCGCAAACAAATTCTATTAGCGCCAAAGTCCCCAATGAAAGTATTACCAAGAACCGTTACTTTCTACTTTACGAGGCATGTTATGTGCAATAGACTGAACATTGTGAATGTGCTTTGTTGTACAGGAGCAGGAGAATCAACTTGTATACCTCCTTTTAGTTCATACGGCACCGTAACGTTACTGTGATGAGGTGAGGTATTTTAGGATCTTTGTACTGTATTTTGATTTTTTGTAGAAAAAAAATGCTTTGGAAACTAATAACTTACTGCCAACAACATTGGTACCTTTTTAATCACCTTATTTAGGACTTTCGAGTGCTCTGGATCTGCTAGTTTTCTGAAGTTTTAATGTTTTTACCTTACTGCTGCATAAACTGCCTCTCATTCTATGAAGATGTGTAGTATCGGCAGGTTCAGTATGAGTACTAATGCTGCTGGAGGTGTATTGTGAATGCATTTTGTGATTACTATACATGCCAGTGAGGTAAGTGAGTGAGGTTAACGGAGACTATAAACCTCAAAGGCCGGCATCACAGCTGTGACTCTTGTGTTGCTATTGGTGACGTACTTTTCAGCAGGTGTAACGTTAGCTCGTATACCTTATATAAAATAAAAATAGCCACGGGTTACTTTCGAATCCAAAAAGTTGATTTCTGCCATGCTAGTAGTGCCAGTTGCATACAGTTTTATGTCAAATATCGCGACGTGTATTTTTTGCACATTGATAACCGAAAAGAATTTTCATCAGTTTTCAGTTGAATTTTAAAATTGATGAAATTGTTATGTATCTTCTTGATCCTTTTTAATTTCATGAATCAGTATCATCGCCATTAACTCATTAAAGATAATATTATCGTGTAGTTGTCGTGTCGGTCGATATAAAGAGGATTCCTGTACTCGATCAAACAGAAAAGATGATCAAAATACACGTAGACGTATTTTACGAAACATGAAAAGAGGGAGCAAAAAATATAAAAAAAAATGTTAATATCATACAGACATCAGAATATAATGAACATGTATGTACTTAGAATCTTTATATTAATTTACACACCTTCGCACTTCCATCGTTTGTTATGGCTGCAAACTTCGATGTAGACCTTACTACTCCTTCATATTTTATATAATTTTTTTTCATGCTATAGGGGGCAAACGTGCAGACGGGTCACTTGATGGTAAGTGACTACGGCCGCCCATGGACACCCGCAACTCAAGAGTCACAAGTGCGTTGCGTAAGCACATAACATAAGCTTCTGCCTTTCTCCCTTTGGGGTAGGACAGCCACTTGCTCCTTTCCTTATATTGCACGAGCTTACTCTACTGACATCAAACGAAAAGTTTGATGTCAGTAGAGCACAAGCCCGTTGGTTGATTGCAAAATTCAATATTTTATTTTATACTATAGGGTGACAGCCGAAAAGACGGGTCACCTGATTGCAGGCGACAACCGCCAACCATGGACGGCATGGACACTTACATCTCAAGAGTCGTAAGTGCGCTGCCCGCTTTTGAGGGTGATGAGGGATGGGGGATGCGGAAGGGGGAGAAAAGGTGGGGGAAGGAAAAGGAGGAGTTGGGCAACACTCAACATTTCGGCTAAATGCAGCGCAAGCGTTGCTTCACAACCGGTTTTCTGTGAGGCCGTCGTATCACACCGGTCGAGCCGGCCCATTCGTGCCTAAGCACTCTTAAAAAATAAATAAATAAAAAAAACAATTTGCAAACACATTGTATTTTGGTACTTGTGTATTAGGGTTGCACATTTATAATCTTCGTGTTATTTAATTCTATAAAACTAATTATACTTCAGTAACTGAAAGTGACCCAATGATAACCACTATAATTAAGGTACGTCATTATCATAAAATATTCACGTAGTATATTCTGGTATTCATTGCAACCAACATCCTGTTTATATCAGATAGGGCGTCACACAAAATGTGCTGTGTAATTAAGTGTTTGCGAGAGAAATGAGGTGTCAGCATTAATTACGCGTAGGAGGTCGATGTCCAACAAACTTGAGCTTTGTATAACATTCTATAGGTAAATGTTTGTGTATTATTTATACACATAGGCAATATAATAAATTTTTTTTTTCGTTTCCTATTAGCATGTTTGTGCTAAGAAAAAGTAGTACTGTTCTAGCTCTTCACGTACATAGCTCTCTTTGTTATAGCTTCTAGCTCTATGCTCTTATAGTACCGAAGGATAAAGGTTCCGAATCTGAAAGTGCTTTAACATTATTACTTGCACGTTGGAAAATCCACATAGTGCAGCTATAATTATCTATCTTACAAATTGTCTTTGCAAAACACAAGAAATAAGTACTTCCTCTTTTGTTGTTTTTTTTTTTAGTAAAAGAAGAATTACAAAGACTTTGTAAATTGTTTTAACATTAACAGGGATTTTTTTTTTTCATGTCATTAGGATAGGGAGGGCAATATTTTACGGTACTTAGAAGATCACCAGCTCCTCAATAATCGACAATACGGCTTCGGCCGGGTTCGTTCATCTCGTTTACGACTCACCGGTGGGCAGAGGCCATCGAGATCAAGGGGAAGCGTCAGCCATTAGTTTGGATGGAGCGAAGGCCTTTGATCGGGTCTGGCACAAAGCGCTTCTTACGAAGCTTCCTTCCTATGGGCTTCCCGCGAAACTGTATAATTGACTCACCAGTTTTCTTACAGACAGAAGCATCAAGGTCGTTGTTGACGGTGCATGCTCCGATTCCAAGTCTGTCAATTCTGGTGTCCCACAAGGCTGTGTGCTATTACAGACGCTGTTTCTTATGCATGTTTCAAATTAGCAGCATCCATTGCTATGCGGACGGTAGCACGAGTGATGCATCGATGGCATCGAGAGCCGATCCAAACTTGTGTCTGAAATCGAAACTTCTTTAGTAAAAGTTTCAGACTGGGATCGACTAACTTAGTCCCCACGAATAAAACGAAAAGATGCCATTGGTCGTATACCCTCGCTTCGAGAGCACTTCCTTAAGTACATCAACCAGTATGCGAATCCTTGGCGTCGATATATCAAGCGAAGTCCAGTTTCGCGGTCACTTATAGGGTAAGGCCAAATAAGCTCTTTCTCGTAATATTTACATACATAATGATAGGTAGGAAAAATTATACTGAAGCAATTTCTCCTTATAATAAACTTTAATATAACATTAAATGTACACAACAGTTTTCCTCTATAATAATAAATCTAGTTGTGGACACATTAAATAATGTACACCTGCGTCTCTTAGTAATCTTTATAACATAGCATGATATAAAAGCAGACAGATTTACATGACATTTCTCGTATATTTCTTTATACGAGTAACGAATGGGCGTAAGTTAGGGTCTCAGATAAAATAAAATCCAATGTTTTGTTTGTTACTTACTACAATAAAAAGAGTAAACAACTTTTTGAAAGATATGTGAATTTGTTTATTTTCATCTAATAATGGTAAGTGACAACCATCGCCTATGGACACCTCCAACTTCGGCCTCCGCTACATTCACTTACTCGGTAAATACAACGCAAGCATTGTTTGACAACCGGTTTTCTATGAGGCAATGGTATTCATACGATCGAGCTGCGTCATTCGTGCCTAAGCATGCTACAGTTTACTACCCAAGAATTAATAATAATTAATTTTATGAAACTAATTTTGTAAGGATTTAGGCTTCGGGTATATGTATGTTAGAAGTATAATTGAAGGACATACGTACATACATACATATATACATACATTCATGCCTATATCCTTGAAGGGGTAAGCGTACTTAACTTACTTAGAGGCGTTATTAAATTGTAAAATATATATAATAAATAAAATATACATATATAAATTGTAATTATAAAAATTAAATTCAAGCCTATTGCCGTCACCCGGGCGTTTTTGGGAATTAGATTCGAAAATTTTGAGTACATTGGCAGGAAGGGGAGGATAGAAAGAAAATTTATTTATTTATTTATTCAAGTACTTATGAGCCATCATAACATTACACGTTCATACCTGCGGCGCAGCGATAAGAAATGAAAAGGTGTTTATTGCCTTTTTTTTTTCCGTGTGGAAACCCCCACGGGTCATCACCTCACCGGAGCTAACGGAGAAGTGGTATGTCGGACTTGAACCGACTAAAACCACACGGTGTTCCGTCACAAAGGGTCTATTACAAGGGACCCGGGAAAACCCTAACAAGGAAACCTCCGGGAAAGGGTGTTTAGGCCTTCCATGCCTGATACAAAGAAAGAAGGATACAAGTAAGGATAGAAAACATACATCTTTTTATATAAAAATCGTGCAAATTTTCTCTGAACATGTTGTCCCATATTATGGAATTATATTCTAAAATACTGCGCACATACGCAGTGTACCGCCCCAAACAGTGCTCCTGTTCGAAATTGTCTAGAGTATCTTATCACAAAGCCTAGTGATTTAAGGCTTCGGTTGCAAATGTTCGTAATGTGTAAATTAAAAGTTAAACACGAGTCTAATGTTACACCTAAGTCACGTATCTGAGTGACCCTTTCCATTGGGCTACCAGATACTCGATAATTGTAGGTGTGTAGAGAATGGGACCGCGTGAATGTTATTGTTTTGAATTTAGATGCATTAAATGGAAAGATGGAGGATTAAAGAGTATAAGCAACAGCTCAAGCAAGTCAGGGTGGCATGCCTGTAACTCGAGCTGGCCGGTGCTCGGAAGTCCGAGTCCTCTAACTAAAATAATCTATTATAACTGAAGTACATTCTATATTTTTTTAATTATTAAATAACGCTTTTCCCTATTTAGCTTTGCATTATTTTGCCTTCTGTCTCACCGATATCATAAAATTTCCACACGAAGTCTATTCACAGCTTGAGAACTTTGTTGATCAACTTTATTAAACTTTCCGATCAAAATTTTATGAAGTATATTACCTTATTACTACAGAAGAAAGGTTTTTTTCATTATTATAAATGCTCGTGTATGTTTTTTTGTTACTATTCCATGTCTTAAATACTTAACCGGTCATTTTGGTCAGTGTTTCTAACAGAAAATCCCATACCTTTGATCCAGAAAGACTGTTCTTGTTCTCCCGAAAGATATAAAATAATGTTGATGAAAAGACAAAATCTTGTTTTTTTTAACAAAAAAAAATATATTAAAAGAAAGATTTTCATAAACAGTTCTACCTGATATATTAGCATGTGATGACTCTGTTATTAACTGTATAAAGTTCTGTTTTATAGCTAGAAAGAGAAGTTTTTTGAATAAAATAATGAGCTGAAGTGAAATAAAAATGATATATTATAATGTTTTACATTCCAACATAAATATATTGAAAAATTATGCTCTCTGATTTTTTGTACCGAATAGTACAAAAGTTATCTTATCGTTCAAGGTTTTTGTTTGAGATTTCTATTGTGTTACTCACTTTTTTATGCAATGATGTTTTCACTCTGTAAGTTTTTGGGAAAAGTGTACCAAAAATGGTTTTTGTACAGCTTTTATCCTAGAACTATTTGTCACTTTGTTGTTGGTCTTTTTTTATTATCTGGTGTGTGTGGTATAGTGTTAGTTTTTTTTATATTCGGCTTAAAGGAACTAGATATACCTTCAATACGATTGTGAACTGATAAAAAATATGGCGTATTTCTTTCAACTTACCTGATGGAAAATGACGATAAATACGAAGATAGCACTCGACTGATAAAAGAACCTAAAGAAGCAGGCACGTCAACCATACCAATTAAATAACAGCTCAAAGATTATTAAAATAAAGACGTGTTTTACTAAAATAGCTTTTTAACTTACACGTTCCATGGTATATGACTCCTCCTGTAATGATTTAAACTCCGTAATATACCCTCCTTTATTTACATAAACAAGTTAAATATAGCCCAGCCTTTATATTTAATCCAGACGGGCCGCCGTATAATGATAATAAAACGCAAATTAATTTAACGAGTTGGTGTAATGTGGTTTAATCTTTATGAAGGCTTAGTGACGGACGCGAGCCCCGGCTCTGAGGTAGCTCTGACACTTGAGTTTCAAACTTTGACCGTGGTTAGGCTTTACGGCTGATGTTAAAAGCGGTAAGCGGCGTTTGTTACATTTTATTTTTTCTTTTACTTGATTAGGTTAGAATAGCTAAACATAACACGTTTTACCTTACAATATTCATAAAACGATAACCTTAATCACTCTTTATATATAAAGCATAAATATAAAGGAACTTAATTTGGAACAACTTCCTTTGTTTTTTTTTTTTGTTACAAATATCAAAAGATTAATAATAAACTCATTACAATTATTTCGTAACAAAAATGATACAATGTTAAAAAATACCCATCAAAAGTAATGCAGATTCAAAAATCGGCTTGTATATATCTGTATAGTTTAGTTCAAGTAAGATTATGTAATTGAGAAAACAAATCATCTGACCCTAATTATATCGTACAGAATAGTACAGAAATAGTGTATCGTTAATCGTAAAGAACACGTAGTGATAGTTGGATGTATGGATTGACAAAGTTAGATTACACCGACTTTACACCTAAAAGTAAATACTTCCCGATACTACTACCAAAAGACTGAGAATGTATACAAAATGCACTAAAAGTGAAAAAATGATCTTGACGCTACATTATTTTTTACGTAGTAGAGCCACGACCTCACAGAAAACTGGTTGTGATGCAACGCTTGCGTTACATTTCATCGAAATTAGTGAGGATTTCGGAGACCCAACTCCCCCTCTCCACTTTCCCCTCCCCTCATCCCTCGTATCCACTTTCCCATCTCCTTTTTGCCCTCTCCGCATCCCCGTATCTTTATCACTTTTAAATGCGATCCATACACTTACGACTCTTGAGTTGCAGGTGTCATTTACCATCAGGTCACCCATCTGTTCCTCGGTACCCTTATACTATAAAAAAAAACTTAAAACTTGTACCACAACTAAGTTGCAGCCGTAGTTTCAAGTCCCAGTAGAGCTCGTGTCCTTCTATAGAGCTCTGAAAATGCTATCAAATCAGCACTTTGATCTGATTGCACGCTCTGTTTTACGATTAAGACCGATAAGTATAAGGATGAAATCTCAGTAACTCGCCTATTTAGTACCTAACTCTGAGATATGTGTGTGTGTGTACTTGGATTATATATGTATACAATACAATACAAGTGAAGATACCTAATGTTTTATAAAATTGGGTGTTGAATTTGAAAATGTTATTTCCGAAATTCTAATAAGAATCTAGAGTAACTCTTTTTACAATGGAAGAGCAATGATTAGGTACGAATGGGCCGTTTCGACCATAGTGATACCACGGCCTTACAGAAAACCCGTAGACAAACAATGCTTGTATTGTAATGCCGAGTGGGTGAGGGTATTGGAGGCCTAATTTCCCGACTCCTTTTTACCCTCCCCTCATCCTCTCTCTCTTCTTTTCTCTATCCTCATTAACCTCTAAGGCGGTAGCGCGCTTACGAGTCGAGCCTCGCAGGTGTCTATGGTATGTATATCAGGTCTGTGCGTCTGCTTGAAAGTAGTTTAGCTAACTAGGTAAAAAATTTTGAAATTTGAATTATGATAATTTAAAGAATAATATTAATAAAAAATATTTTAAAATTAAAACGTATATGAATATGTTGAATAATATTATTAATTATATATTTCTTCCATATTTGTATATATATATTATATTATAGCTCAAACTCTTAACATCTACAGTATGCCACCATCTACTGCTTATTTATTTCAGTTGTTTCCATACAAAGGTTGTCTGGAATACATCGCTCGCAACTGTTTTTAAATATGTATCTATTCAATTTTGTGGTGTACAATAAAAAAAAATCTAGTTGTCTTCGTCAAATTAAATATCTTTGTTTCATAGATATTGGTCAACAATTTTATTTTTTGAAATAGTCTTATTTAATAAATATTTAGTAGTAAAGTAAATTATAAATGAATACACACATCGTCACCGCAACTATAGGTTGCCTTGTCAAATGTGAAATAAATGATATAAAAAAGATAAAATAATTAAATACCTGTCAGTGTTGATCTTAACCCGTTTCCAAACTCTCTTTATAATAATAAATCAGAACAATTATAGGGTTAATAAGATGTAGCCTTCTTCGAATAGAGTTCAATATAGTACACCTAACACCGACGACCCTTTTAAGGCTGTTCTCCATTGCATTTCAAGCATGAATTTATTTATTTTTATTTCTCGACACATATGTAGAATAAGATTGTAATAACAGCACTTCGAGCACATAAAGGGCACCTAGATGTTTTTAAGACAGTGAAACGTCATTTAACTGTAATGTAGGCAGCCCTACACGGTACGTTAAACGGCTTATGACACGTGAATTTCTTACGTTCTTGCCTCTCTCACGGTATGATAAATCGTTTGTGTTGATAGATGTGTTGAGGGTAGATAGGGGGCGAAATTGCATGTTAATTCGTGAAACATTTCTATTTCCTTTTTTTATGGGTAAAATGATAACACAAAAAAAAATCTTACTTCCCAATTTTAGAAGACTGCTTTTACTTTTACTTGTGTTTCTTACTGAATGACTGAAAGACAGAAATAGAATATAGTATGGAATAGCACATAGGCTACTCTATACCGCAAAAATGTACAGTTCAATATTTTAAAGCGACCGCAGTCGTGGGAAAAAGCAAGTGTAAAATATGTTTGAAACGACTTCCTTTATTACTTGTTACATTAATCTATTAGAAGTTTATTGGAGCCTTTATAGAAAAAAAGGATTAACTATTTTAATGCTCTAAGCGTCATTAACGTTAATTAAAATTCTTATAGTGTGTTGAACAACAAGAAGCATGAATATAGCGGATTAGTTTTGTTCATGCTTATGATTAATTATCTATAAGTGCTTACACCAGTTATGGGTACTTCAATAATAGCTGATACCTACAAATAAAAATTGATTGCTATAAAATACGTGCGTTGTGTGTCTTGTTGCTCGTTTGTCTTTGAATGTATTCCGAAGGGTAACTAAACACAACCAACCTCGAAAAAACTGATTATATTAAGACAGAAGGCTAAGTCAGCACCTCATGCCACCCTGAGTGTGGCCACGGGTGGTCGGGACGGGTTTTCCCCTCCACCCGCTAGCTATAGTGGCCGAACCGCGAGGAGGCGACGTTCTGGTGTGTCTGAACGTTGGCGAATTGAGAGTTACCCGAAGGTGGTGATCGCGCTTTAGTGGGCAACAGGCGCTAAGGGGGGTCCGGATGTCTTACTAAAGCTGTTCCCGGATTCCTTCTATTTTAAACGCCGTATGGCACTGTGTGGTTTTAGTCGGTCCGATTCCGACACACCGCTCCACCGAAAACCCCGGTGGAATGACGGCCCGAAAGGTTTGCCACACTTTAAAAAAAAGCTTAGGTTAAATAGAAAATAGAATTATTAATATCAGTTCACTTATATTTAGTAGTAGTAGGAGTAGTAGGAGTATATATCACGAAACAGAGTAGGATATACCATCTCTCCCCGTGGGTGAAAAATACCTCATCTAGTTCAGGCAGCATACAGTGCACGCATGGATAACGGCAATAGGCCTTCAATATGTGTGGGTGACTAAATAACGGGTGGCAAAACGAGAGAAAGTTTTAGAAAACTTTTTAAGAAATATCTCCTTCGGGGATTATGAATGTTCACTTAAATTGGCAAACATATTGCTCAACGTAGATAATAACAGTGCAGTAGAATTAATAACGTTGTCTTGTCTCTGTCGAACCAACTGATTTATAGCTTATATTTCCATAATTCCAGTAATTTTATCTGCAATAAGAACTAAACCACGACGTACAGAGTGTGTTACTTAAGCAGTAGTTAACGAAAACTTTAACTGTGTAGTTTAAAAGCAAGAATAAGGAGCGTCAGGGTCACGATTATGTCATTACACCTACATTTTATTTGTGATTTTGTGGGAAATAGGTTATAGTCTACCATCCGTAAAGATAAATATAAGTGTAATTGTTATCGATTATTTATTAAAGTGTACGATCAGGAAAGTATAAACATTCAGTGTTGTACTTTATAAAAATGGAAATAACAATTAGTTTTCATAATATTTAATTTATGCAATCTATTTGTAACAAATTTCGTTAGTTAAACCATAGAAAAATTGTTTATGTAAGAGGCACTTTTAATAATCACTAGTTTTATTCACATGATTATTTATAATTCAAAAGCCTTTTTGAAATTGGGATTTAATAATCAGCGTTGTACTACTGGTAAATTTATAACAATTATTATGTAAAATATTTTCTTATAGAGGCATATTTACATCGAAAGCATTAAATTAAGGTTTACCTTAATTGTAACCGATAGATCGTTTATTTCTTTAACAATATCTCGCTTTCTTAGCAATTATTTTTGATCTAAATTAAATTAATTGTTGGTTTAGGTTTCCATAATACATTATTTATAACGAAGCTAATAATAATCGACAATAAACCTTTCGTTACAATATCTCAAGGATAGGGAATCATTAGAGACTTAAGAGTGAAACAATGTGTTGTTAGACATACTCAAACTTTCAATTCAGGGGGTAGGCCAGAGGCGCAATAAACGCAAGCATATTGTTGTCATATTGTTAAATAGATACATACTATCGGATAGCTCACAGTCCAATCCCTTAGTTACCTTTTAGTAATCATTCAAACAATATTTTAACTAGCGGCTCAGTTGACGTTTAAGCAGTAATAGAAAGATTTTACCTGAAAGAAAAAATGATTAAAATTTATGTGGAGGACAGCTTTCTGTTTGAGATATTAATTAGTTTGTGATATTAGTATAATCTTAATCGTTACTATTATACATAGTATGAAATAAAGAAAGAAAATATTTTTTTTTTTCCAAAAACACGATATAAGTGTATGTAAATTATTGTATGTGAACGCTCACATACAATAATTTACATACACTTATATAAATACACAACAAATACAAAACAAATTAAATACAATATTAAAGGAGACACTTCAAACTTATTAATGTATGTTTGTAACCCTGCGCAATAAGAACGTAATATAATGAAAACATCGATGAACGAAGATAATCATCATAAAATCTTCACCTATTTGTTCGTTTTTCAAAGGCGAGACACTACCGACACGTTTTTGGCATCTTTCCTGAATATTTCTCATTCCCATGCTTATAGGATTTTATTACATGCTGGAACAAATAAGATTTTAATAAGTATAATATTTACAACAGTGATACAGAATATTTATGAGTGGTAACTATTTAACACGAGAATCTAAAAACAAGTTTAATGTTTTTTTTTTACTTTTTAAACAGTGAAAAGTTCCATGAAAGATATAGGAACTCGAAGGAACGGTTTTAGTTAGGCTAGATACTGACTTGAATAATGGCTTTAATCTTTGATAATAAATGCCAGATCCTCTTGAAAATATTTGGACTCCTCTGAAATAAACAGATGAGTTATAACAATTTTATTATAGTGGATGGTGGACTATACCACTAACCAAAGTCAGTTTACTCACTATAAATCTTTTCTCTTGCCCGTATAGTTTGCTAAGCAACCTTATTTTGCAAATATGTTATGAGAAAGTCAAGCTTCTCTGGGAAATATTTACCTGCTCGAAAGAAATATCCTTAAGACATTGTTGGTTAGAATCTCATCAATAACACTTAGAAACAAAGTAAAAGATGTTATAAGTAATCAAAAGGATAAGTAGCTAATATTAATTTTACGCGTGACAAAGCAACCTATAGTTGCAACCACGCTATCTATAATTTTAAATATTTTATAAAACAGGACGATTTCTAATAATTGTTGGGCAGTTTTAGGAAATAAAGAAATTTGAATTAATTAAATGAACTTTCATGTACCTACGTACGTTAGTGAGATAAGTTTTTTTTTATATATATTGGGAGACGGACGAGCAGATGGGTCACCTAATGGTAAGTGACAACCTCCGTCCATGGACACCTGCAACTCGAGAGTCGTAAGTGCGCTGACAGCCTTTGAGGGTGATGAAGGATGAGGGTATGCGGGAAAGGGAAAAAGAGCGGGATGCGGAGATGGGAAAAGGAGCGGGGGAGTTTGAAACCTAAGTAATTTGGGGGATAGGCAACGCAATTGTTGCTTCATAACCGGTTTTCTGTGAAACTTTTGTATCGCACCGGTCGAGCCGGCCCATTTATACCTAAGTAAGGCCCTAACATGTAATATAAAATATTCTATTTGAAAAAATGTAGATTTCTAATGCACCATGTATCTAATATTAGTAGAAGTAATTCATTATATTTATTATATAAACAAACAAAAGAAAATATATTAAAAAGACTTTACCCTCATTAGTGGGTAATCTAACAGATTACATTAACTTCACGTGTATTTTTTCTCGTGGGATGACGTGACACCAGTCAAATAATTGTTGGGCAGTTTTAGGAAATAAAGAAATTAGATTTAATTAAATGAACTTTCATGTACCTACGTACGTTAGTGAGATAAGTTTTTTTTTATATACATATATTGGGAGACGGACGAGCAGATGGGTCACCTGATGGTAAGTGACAACCTCCGTCCATGGACACCTGCAACTCGAGAGTCGTAAGTGCGCTGACAGCCTTTGAGGGTGATGAGGGATGAGGATATGCGGGAAAGGGAAAAAGAGCGGGATGGGGAGATGGGAAAAGGAGCGGGGGAGTTTGAAACCTAAGTAATTTAGGGGATAGGCAACGCAATTGTTGCTTCATAACCGGTTTTCTGTGAAACTTTTGTATCGCACCGGTCGAGCCGGCCCATTTATACCTAAGTAAGGCTCTGACATGTAATATAAAATATTCTATTTGAAAAAATGTAGATTTCTAATGCACCATGTATCTAATATTAGTAGAAGTAATTCATTATATTTATTATATAAACAAACAAAAGAAAATATATTAAAAAGACTTTACCCTCATTAGTGGGTAATCTAACAGATTACATTAACTTCACGTGTATTTTTTCTCGTGGGATGACATGACACCAGTCAAATTAGGGTTTGTCTAGAAAAGACATGTGACCCTTACTTTGTTATCAATATTTTCGTAGAAAATTACTTTGTTGAGGAAAAGTTATTTGTCCTAAGATCTACTCTGGGAGTGTAAACCAGGATTTGATATGCTATTTAGTCTCTGAAATTCTGTTATCGTTTTTTGATTGCGATTATTAATGGTTAGACGCTCTCTAAGATTCCAAGTTTAAAGTTGTTGTGTATGAGACACTCATAAGTCCACAGACTAACCTGCTGCTTGATATATCAAACACACTCTTACTCCCTCCTCTTATCCGGCCCTGATCATATTTCTTGTTGAAATTATATTTTAATATAATCAACTTATTTTCTCTGTATCACAAAAGATCTCATTAGTTGCCGTCTTATTTTATATTGTTGCTATTACATGCATATATGCACTCAAGTCTGTATCATAGGCTAGGTCTATATCACCTACATCAGAGATCTAGAACCATCAAAGCAAAAGCGCATCTAACGACCACTTTGTTTTGTACACTTTGACCTTACTGGCTTTATAGCGAATTATTATTTACTTGTGGCATATGGGGGTAAACTAGCAGACTGGTTAAATGAATAAGTGACAATCGCCTCCCATAGATAATAGAATAGGATCCCATGGATATATGAGGGTAATAAAATTATGATTAAGAAGAAAGAGAAGGTTGATTAGGGCATCCAGTACTCTTGCCCACCCGTTAAATATAACGCAAGCACATACTTACATATAAAAAAACTCCAACACATAATTATAATCAATCGGTATTCTAGTAATTTTAAGGAGCTCGTATCCCAAATCCCCATTTTGTTAGAACAAACTCGTTTAAATGTAACAGTATCGGGCTTTAGTCGGCGTAGGCTACAATTGGCACCCAACATGGGACCCAAACCCTTACCTCCCCGCTAAAATTCATCTAACTTTTTTATTTTTTGTATTCTAGTTAAATATTTAAGATTTTTATTTTTATATACTTTCAGATAGTTCATAACCATATATATATATATATATATATATATATATATATATATATATATATATATATATATATACATATATATATAAAAAAAATAACAAAAAATAAGTATATACTGAATCAACAATTACAAGGAATTTTATATAAAATGGACGTGATTGTTAGAGATTCTGTACCATGAAATATCTAATGTAAAGGGGTCAAATGTTTTATGAACAATTGCACTTTAGTAATATGTATACAAGACGTCACTCCGCACTTACTTCCAACTGAAGAACCTTTTGACCCTAGGGAAATAAAACTAATACACAAACCCTGAACAAGTCAAGCCTGGGAAATAACAAACTACGATATCTGAATGAATAATTCTCATTTTGTTTCTTCAGACAACTTATTACAGAAGTGAAAAGTTCATTCGAAACTCTTCGAAGCATTGTTCACAAAGCTCCACAATGTATGGTTATTACCAAACACACGTAACGTCCAACAACTTTATTTCATAATTTGAAAAAAATCTTACTTTGCTCTTATTTTTAACTACTTAAGGGTTAACTTTGCACGTTAAAAGTTAACTGGACTTTATTTCTGTTGTAGTAAAATAATGTAATTACTTTTTAATTTGATTCGTAATATGAATATTAATTTGTTGGTTAAATAGAAACATTGAAACGAGCAATATTGTTATTGAATGGTTAGATTCCGAGATTTAATTAGTATAGTTAAAATGTGTAATAAGCGTAACGAGACCCACTCAAATTATTTATTAATCTAATTTTAAACAATAAACAACTTACTTTTGCCGACTATCAGTGTTTGATTTTTATACTACGTCATTACATTTTAGAGTTTTCAATTTTGTATGATGACCCTGTATTTTTCTTCTTTCTTGTATTGTGTCAATCAAAACAATATTTTGTTGAAAGTTTCAGAATAATTGAGATAACGAAACTTAAGATAGTAATATGCTTGTCTCGAGTAAGATTATGTACTGTACGGCATATAGGCTTTTTACTCGTAATTCAAATTGCATCACTCTTTCGATGTTTGATGACGACCCGAGCATACAATATGAATATTTTATATTAATTATTGTATTTAAATTGTTGCGACCTGTTTTTATATGATGAATGATGATGATGATGCATTGAGACATCGCGATAGTATTTTAAAATGCCTTACAGTTGATCACAGTCTACTCGTTAACACGATCGAATTTGTATTTGTAGTTGAATGCGGTCCCTGTAACCCAAATCAGATGATTCCAATTCTGTTTTGAATTTACTAAGCCCTAAACTCTTTAAAGATTTGTTCAGGATTTTCTTCCCGAGTATCTTGAAAACTAGTTCATATTGAAGCTTAGAAAAGCCCTGGAATTCTCTCTAGTGTTCAACGTAGTGCTCTCAAATGTAAATCTTAAGCTTATTTCGTAAACATTTATGTGTGTATTCATTACTTTTGTGTCACCGTTTGTTCACTTACTACATATTCATTTCGTCTACAGCTCGGTTTGAGATAAGGTTTTCTAGATTATGTTTGTATATTAACATCGTTACAAGCTTTGTTCGGTTCGCAGAATATAAACATAAATTATAAAATATAATATAGACCTGTTACCTTAAATAATGTCTATGAATTATTATGTGTAGTTGTGAGTTAGCTAGTTTCGAAGGAGATTCGATTTTTAGAAGTATATAAGAGGCAATTTATTCAACTGTCTATCACTTGAAATATTATACCAAGAAGCTTACTGCTAGCGCAAACTAGACGTGCTAGCACTTACTCCTTAAAATCCCCCCCTCTTAAATCTATCACTATCTGAATTATTTACTTACTAATACGTAAAAACAATGTTTTGGTGCAAAGTTGATTCAAACCAACTATGCTCCTTATTAATTAAATAAACAATTCTCAGTTATTTTCAGCTTACATTGTTTTCTAAAGTCTTCACGTTTGTTTAAATGAGATTCTGTACGTAATAATAATATTCATTTTATATTTGAGAATTGGAATCGTGTTTCTTGTGCTAAAACTTTACAATTGTAAGCTCATTGATTTAACCAATAGCAGTATTAATACAAGTTTTGCACTACTCGGATAAAGTGGAACGGAGCCAGTATTTACTGGCTCCAAATCCACCTCAGTATCACTCTTTGATTTTATTTTATTTATATTTGGTAATCATTTATGAACCAAATTTTCTCTTTGACAGTTTTAATATGGCACGTATAAGGAAAAAAGCGGCACAAAAGACTCCATCTGTCCGAGGTCACAGTTTGCTATCACGCCTTGTATGATCGATGATCGGAAGATTGTTTTCGGTTCAATCATTACTGTTGTGTTTGATCACCGTTGAAATGGAATATTTTGTTGCTTCACACTTATTTGTTTCTTTTAAAACATCAATACACAAACATATAAAAAAAATATAGCTCTTAATAAAAACTTAATATTACAAAAAAGGGGATTAAATACAAACATGCGTCATAAAACATTCTTGGCATTAACATAGGATGTCCACCAGCCAAGTTCATGTTTTATAAATTGTATCATTCCTTAATAAATACTCTATCCCACACTAATTAATTATAGTTCCTGAGTAAAAAAAAAAAACGCTTTATTATACTTTTGATATAGATAGATTTGTAATATTCATTGTAGTTCAACTCTCATTAAAATTAAAAACACTGTTGACCTATGACCGTATCAATGTATGGGTATTCCCAAATAGCTGCTTATATATATATTTATTTTACGATTATATGAATATACATTTTAATAGTAAGGGTTGTCTGTAAACACTTGCATCACCAGTATTGTCGCAATTGGCCAACGCAATGTTCCTTCTAACATTTCTATCGACTTTAAATAACTACGAATAATACTAACTTGAAAAATCCAATTTAAAATAATGTGTTTCATTATGCTGTACAAATTTTATGAATCTACTAATCTCTAATCTACTTAATAGCTTGGAAGCTGTTTGCCTCTACTTTCTCTTGTATAATAAACACTTAAGTAAAAATATATATATATATATAAGTTACAGAAAAGCGTTCGGTCCGCCTGAAGGCAAATTTTCACTTTGCATATTACGTTACGCAACATGAATTTTTCTATTTCAAAACTAAAACAAATTGCCGATCTAATTAGTTCAGTTAAGGTTCAAAACAAGATCTTTTAGCGCGATTAAGAACAAAGCGAATAACATTTTATTATTGATCTTCATTTTTAAACATTTTATTTTTCGGCAGTTGTTTAAACGATCTGGAATGAAGCAGAGGTGGTTTTGCAGAAAACGAAAAGTCACTGTTAATTTTGTGCGCCTTCTTATAAAATCGCAGTATCGCTTTCATTTTGTACGTTACGTAAGTTTTTATACGTATTTTCGTAACAAATATTTGGTTTAAACAGTAATCTTTATTTTATTTCATGTCTAGACTAGTCATAAACATGCCGAAACTTATCAATAAAGTAATTGGCATTAATTAATTCAGAATCTAATAATCTTTTTAATTTAAAGGATCTAAATAAAAAATGTTTTAACAATGTGCACACATAAAAAAAAATTTTTCATACAGACCATAAATGGAACATAGATAGGTTCCATTTATGGTCTCATAACTCTGAACTCCAGTAGTTTCAACTCTGAATCAGTCACTCTTAAAGGCCATCCCCTATTTTGAAATAGTTATATTCACATAGATTTTTTATGACAACTACCGCATACCGAATGTTTTCAGTGTCTCGGAAGACTCGAACTCGTTTGTGTTCTTGGGTCCGTTGTTTGAAACAATGGACCCAAGAACACAAACACAGACATTTTTGTCCCTTAAGAAGTTAAACTCACGACGGCACCTGGCATTACTAATGCACAGTTCAAATTACAGGTATGCGAGTCTAACTTGCTCAAGTTTTGGCCTACACTCTTCAATCCATCCTAAGCCATATCCATTTCCAGGCCTTACCCTATTTTCATCTTACCTTTTTATTCTCACCCTCAATTTTCCCAACTTTAATTCCTAAAGTTTCCGGCTAGCGGTATTTTGGCACTTTAAGAATTCAATTTATGTAAAAATTAAAACCACCAACTCACATTATAAATGTCAAAATGAGCGTGTTTCATGAACATTTGCGCCTGCTGGAATACAGTCGAGAGCGTATATGTGTGTTTAAAATCATTAAACTGAATTAATACTACGATACCTAATAAACTAACAGAATTAATATCCACAATATAATGGCTCTTCTATTATTATGAAAACCTTTATCAATCCTCTATAACGACCAACATATTCAAAACGCAGGCTGAGGCTTCTACTATATCACTATTTATTGCGTGTGCTTGCAAATAATATCATAGCACGCAATTTTTTTCATTATGAGTGTGAATGAAACTCTCGTTGTTGAGTTAAACGCGTTCTAACTGAAGAACGGAGTCGCGTGTAATGCGTGTAAAGTTAAGTTCATGAAATAAATATTTGAGGAGTAAGGTCCTACTTTTCCCTTGCAAATGTTGTTTATTTTTTATTTCCGCCTTGTTTGTTTTTTATTAGGCTCTTGAGTCACCTGGCGTTGGTTGTTAATTTAGATTAAGGTATTTTATAGACCTTTGCTCTTGTATATTATTATGAGTTATTATTTTTGCTTAGGATTATCCTGGAAAATATTCTCTCTTTTGAATATCTTTTTGGTATGACTTAGGATGTTATAAGAATACCTAATAATACTAACATATAACCTACCACACACATCGATGCATACTGACAAGCAACAGTTGCGTTGCACACAACCTACTCCCGTTCTCTTTTTTCCTCTCCCCTGACCCTCCGCCCCTTTTCATAACTCCTCATGCCCTCTCTTTCTCCTTTCCGCATACTCTCATCACTCATCACCCTCAAAGAGGGGCAGCGCATTTACGAATCTCGAGTTACAGGTGTTCATGGACGGAGGTTATCACTTACCATCAAGCGACCTGTCTGTTCGTCTGTCCCCCTATAATTTTTAGAAAGGGCTAGTTAGAAAGCTGAAACGATCAAGGGATGGTAGAAAAGGTGTAATAGAGTAAAAACCCCGCGTACGGATGCACAGATTAAATAAATCAAGCTGAATTGCAGTGTTTAGTATCTGTGTTACATGACTCAAAGCGCTGTTTAACTCATTTTAATTACTTTTTTATATATGTATATTAATTTATGGAATATGAATTAAAAATAATAATTTCTCTCTCGGTATAAGAACTTAACGATGATGGCTCACTGTCCGTAAATACTACTTTTGGTGTTGGCATAATACCAGCGCTTCTTTCAAAGAAGGAGCAAAATGCTGAGCTAACGACCATTTTTGGCATTTTGGCTCATGCAGAGGAACCTTTTTTATAAGTACATGACTGTTAAGATTAGTTTCTATTACATGTCAAGGATTTGTATGATGGCAAAATGAACATATTTTCTTTCTTTTCTTTCTTTCTTTCTTTCTTTCTTTCTTTCTTTCTTTCTTTCTTTCTTTCTTTCTTTCTTTCTTTCTTTCTTTCTTTCTTTCTTTCTTTCTTTCTTCTTTTTTAATTCCAGTAGAAGAAACTCATGTGGTATGTAAGGGCACAAGCAAATGGCGAGCAGTTATCTTTGCTTACCCCAAAATGGAAAAAATCGTGGGTTTATGAATGCATGCGTCCCTACTAATGGCACCTAATCAATGGTTGCACTTGATATTGTAATTCAAAACATAAATAATACTGAACATACTGTGTGTGTACATACTGTGAATACTGACAGCTCAGTTAAATATAAAATAAAATAAAAATATTCGATATGAATGACAAAATGTATGTTTACGTAATTACATTTAAAAGAAACAAATAACATGCATTCATAGATGTAATTTGGCCGTGTCTCTGCACGTTGTATTGGTTAAACAAACGACCGATTTAATTCACTAGTAGTAACTGTAATACCTGTAGTGAGTAATTTACTCCATTGCTCAACAGTCGTTAAGTAAAATGGAATGGAAAAAGAATAGAAACCGCTGAAATTTTTCACATAAAAACAAAATGACACACTTTCACCAAAATATACCTGACAAGAGCGAACTCACATAAAAAATCAAGAATTACTCACAGTGACAATATCGCTATGAACTTTACCATTCCGGATTGTACTTCACCCCGTTTTTTTTTTCGTTGATGGATGGCGCAGACCTCGTTCCACACACATTTCAAACGTGTCTTAGGGTGTGTCTTTACAGGACATTTTTTATATGCTTACTGTATACACATACAACCTTGTTATTTAATCATAATTCAAGATTTTTGAATACTTTTAAAGTAGATAACTGCCTATATATAGGCATAAAATGTAAAAGACTCATTAGTGATGTAATGTGTTTAAAGTAATTTAACACCTACCACCTAACCGTAAGTGAGTTGTACTTTTAACGATTAGCTCAACAACATACGTGACGATAATATCTCAATAGCATTATAAATTGTATAAAAATATAGTAAGTGTCTTTATTATTTGAGGGATCCTACGATTTCCTTGGGATCACATTATTGGACAATGTGACTTGACGTGACCTGACTTGGTGGTAACCGGACAGGGTTATACCCTATATTACAACTCTATCAAATAAAATACAAGTGGAAAATGGGTTGACTATTCGTAGAGAAACCGTTTAACTTCCAAAGAAAACACCTTAACGTGGATGAGCCATGCTTTCTTCACGTATGGGCCGTCTCGATCGGTGTATTATTACCACGGCTCAAAGAAAACCCATTTTTAAGCAATAATTGTATTCTGTGACTGAGTGAGTGAGGATACCGGAGGCGAAATACCCTTTCCCTTCATCTCTTTACCCTCCTCTCTTTCCCCTACCCTAAAAGGCGTACAGCACTCTTGTGACTCTTGAGTTGCAATTGTTCATAAAGAAATTTATATGTAGGAGTATGTTTGTATATCTTTGGTATACATATATATATTATACTATATGTACATATGTATTTTATAAATTTATATTGTGTATCTACTTTCTTTGCATTCTCTCCTTAGCTAAATTTGTGCACCTATATATTAAAACATTACACTTGTCCATTAAAAAGGTTCTTCTTAATCTCCATGCCTTTTTTTTGTCTGTGCATCGTCCAAAGGTAGACTGGATGAAAATGCCTACGGCATTAAGTCCACATTTGACACATCTTGTGCATAAAGTAAAAATAAAAAAAATAATAAAATTAGCGATAAGACTGCCGATTGTACCCGCAACCTGTAAATTTTAATTTGACTTTGTTTACTGTGGTGTACAAGAATATTGTATTATTTTGCATGGTTCTTATATAAAAATTTGATTAATGGCAAGTTATTTATATAAGTTTAAGTTAAAAATATCATACATACACTCATGACTATGGTTACCCGGAGAGTTCACAAATGTTACTTTTGGCAAAAATGGACGTTAGAGCCTGACCTAAAAAAAATATTTAAGTTTCTAAGAATTAAAAGAAACTTTTTAACACAGAATTTCAATAATTTTGGGTCCGTGCTTAGTGGCCTCCTTAGGTAACCTAATAAATCAAAATTCTTTCTAGCAAACGGTCAATTTCATTTATAATAATTTTATAATTAAGAGCTTCTAAAAACCAATTTGCTTATGTTGAGAATCACACAGAACATTAAATATTTTAGGCTAACTACAATTTTGTGTCGATCTATATTCTGTAGGTTATATATATTATAACTACATTAGTATAATAGGGATGATTTTTATGGTATAGTCGGGCAAACGTCTACTCGGGTCACCTGATGGTAGGTGACTACCGCCGCCCAATGACACCTACAACTCAAAAATCACAAGTGTGCTTCCCGTCTTTGATGGGAGAGGAAAGAGGGCTGTGATAATAAGGTTTCCTCACTCACTCCGTGAAACAAAACGCAAGCATTGCTTACCAACTGATTCTCTGTGATCGCCATTGTATTGCTTTAAAAACATTTTCTGCTACTTTGGTTACAATTAACGAATGCTGAAAGATATGAAAAATAATATCAAAATAAATATAAAAGTGTCTATTTTGGTCACCGCCTTATTTTTTATTCGGTACCCGGATTCATCTTGGTGTTTTATATAAGCCTATTTCATACAAGAATATAATGTAGTATATGTTTGGAATATTTTAGAAGTATGAAAATATTTTCTAGTGATCTTTGCATGGAGGGATAATAAAAGAGGTTTCTCTGAATATAGTTAGACATGAGATATGCTTCATATTTTTTTAAGCGTACTGGAAGACGTCTGCCATGGAACATTATCGCTGATAATTTGAGCATTTTTCTTACTTAAAGTTTGAAATTTTAACTTAACTCTTAATCTCATTGTGATCATTTCAGCCTTAAGATACACAATTGGACAAAGGCCACAAAAACGGTTTACAAGTGGCTTGCATCCACTGTCAACTTGCATTTTTTGCATTGTCATCTGCCTATCTTGTTGAGGAGATTCCTTTACTGTGCATTCTGGTCCGTGGTCCATTTAAAAACCTGTCGGTCCAATAGGTATTTTGTTCTCAATTGCTCTTAATCTATCATTATAATAGTCATTGATCATTAATGGTCATCTTTTTTCAGTTGTAGAATTTAGGTTTTACCTAGTATTAGATCTGCACATCTGTGCAACTAGTGTATGTTAACAGCATAAGTTACTCAAACTTAAACCCTAAGGTTTAACCAGATATTTCAGTAAATTTAAACAACTAAGAAGTCGTAGTTGGCATAGTGCCCCAACGGTCAGGGGACATGTAACAATAATTACTTATCTCAGCTTTGATAATATTAAGTAAAGTCTAACCGAGGCTTTACTATGGTTATTTTAATTACTATTTCTTAAGTAAAAGTACATAATAGTCAGATACTGTTTACACCCTTTATAAAAAGTAATCAATGGTTTTGTAACCTTCAAAACCTTTGAATACCGCTCTGCATTCTATCTCCTCTATCGCCTGCAGTGTCCTGTAATTCTTTGGCTGATACTTGCAGCCTGGATATGCTACTCAAGGTTCGTATAAATAAATAGGTTTAGACCCGCTGCGAGTGACATTAAGACAGAGTACAAACCTTTCCATGGTCATATGTTGACTGCCTTCAATGATTGCCTGGCAATTGAATGGGTTTGAACTACTGATAGCTTCCAGGTCCCGATTTACCATCGAAATTGCCCGAGAACTTTTTCCAACCTAAGACCAAAACAATCTTGGTTCGGATCTTGATAATCCCCTATTTTGATAACGTTGATGTATGCTATTACAACCTGAATGCAGACCTTCTCAACATGATGTCTGATCGTCTTCTGAACTGCATTTGATTCATTTTTAATCAGCATAAGTGTGACGATGTCTCTTTCCACTTTGATTTTAATTGGCTTCCTATTCGTCAGCGCCATCATTTGTGCGCTCTCACCACTTTACACTCAATTCTCAAATCACCCACTTCTCCTTCGTATCTTACTTATATGTTTCCGTATTTGATTCATAACAGAAATATCCGTTCTTCAAATAATCTTTCCTTATTATGTCCTAGTAATTCTTCTGCAAGTGTAAATTCGTCTTTCATTGTTCAGTCTGTCCTCTTCTGGCACGCCCGACAGGAAATTAGGATGATGAAATGTTTGTGCCCTTCTCTTAAATAAACTGGCAGAATCATAAGAACACTAGACGTACATAAATATGTATATTTATGAATTTATATTAATAGTCATCTTTGTATGTATTTATTTATAAATGTAATCATATAATTTTTTTTTATGTTACCTTCAATTTCTATTTCTATCATTCATTGGTATACTTTTTAATGCACTTATTTCACCTCAGGGTGATTGTAACACATTACTTGGCCAGTCCAACTGTGTGCATATTGTGCTGAAAGTATTAAATAAAAAAACTACCTACTACCTACTCTAAAAAGTATTCTTACCATTCACTTATGTGTTGTAACTATTTTTATTACGCATTGTAAAATTGGGTAGGTTTGTGAGAGGGCACGGAACTTCTGGCTACAGATATTATGATCAGGATTTCGGGATCGTATGCCTGATATAATCCCAAAATCTTCGATTTATTGCTTATACTTCCTAATCCTTTCGTACAAAGAATATCCTGTTGCATCCATGGCCTTAAGTTAGAAAGGTTTAAGTTAAATCAGAAAACTTTATCTCTGTCTTGGGAATGTAGACAAATGACTGCTATGTTGATAGTATATAAATGAGGTTATAGCTAATATAACAAATACTAGTATTAGTTACGCATCTGTGTTGTCTAGTTATACTAATAACATAGATATGAATTATGAATTATTAAGTTTTACGAAGGAGAATCCCCCTATTATACCAACATCTTTGGAGGCCAGTACCAGTCAGAGAGAGTATTCTCTTTCAGCTGGAACTCATAAGGACATTCTAAAACCTTCAGTTGTAGTGGTGAGGGTTGCTCCAGATATCAGAGGGTGGACAGAAGAAGGGGCTACTTTCATTTCTTCTGTCCTTCCATTGTAATATACTACTGAATTTTTCCCACCATTAATTTATAAAGTGCCTGGGTGACGGCGACGTTAGAAGGACAAAATTATAATTGGCAAAGCTGTTCATGCCTATATCCCACAGACATGTATATACATATATGTATACATATATGTGTGTCATACAACAAAATTGTAAAATAAATATTTCATTTTTGATTTTTTCGTTATCATGTAATTTTTGGGTCAATCAGGTACTTAATTCTGTTTCAAGATAGAGAGTTTTTCTCTTAGAGATAGTATCTCGTAAACCGCTTTATCCGTTAAGCCCGTATTCTCATTTACTACTTTTATATTTTATTGATTGTATATAAAAATCCCAAGGAAATCCGTTCAGACAAAGAAAACCCACGGTCATTTACAGACAACTCCATCTCATTTACAAACCTTAGCGGCAATTCCATTTTCGCACAAGAATTGAACAAAGACTTCGACGGGTCTGTTTCCAATTCCCAATTTACCATTTTCGCTTTCCTCCTAATAAAAAAAACTCTTAAACGCTTCTGTTTAAATTGAAAGATGTCAATGCATAAGAATAGCTCGTTTCTTTACAGTATCTCTCTTATCACAAAGCTCGGCAAATGTTCCAATGAGACATAAAGTAGTCGTCCGAAGTAAAACCAATCAGTGAACCATTTGATACATATAATCTTGAAGACACTTTAAAAAAATGTATGCAGCAGTATGCAGCAACCAGCCTAACACATATATTTGCGTGTGTGGTGTGGGAGGTGTGTGTCTGTGTGTGGTGTGTGAGGGGTGTGTGTGTGTGTGTGTGTGTGTGTGTGTGTGTGTGTGTGTGTGTGTGTGTGTGTGTGTGTGTATATATAGGTCGTATCACATTAAGACAATTTGAATTTGGTCTCAATAACGTAATAGAGAACAATCACAACTAGGCACTATATAACTCTGTATATACCGACAGATAGAAAACAGTCTGATTCTTTGGTCACATTATACGACACTACTGTGAAGAGAGCGGGTGGCTCTATTCTACTCTTCAGAGACCACACATTTTTTTTTAAAGACTTCTCCAGCATTAAGATTAATTCCTGTGTCGCGGGGGACTTTACAAACATTCAAACAACAGACACAAAGAACACCCAGACTCAGAAGAGCAATTTGAGGCTTACACAAAGTGATGTCCTCAAATTATTGTGGCGAGGTGACCACTTATACCGCTATGCCATCCGTGCAGTCAATCAATCAAAGTCAAAATCAATCACTCAATCAAAATAAATTTTGAAAATGATTAGTTTATTTATTACAAACTGTGGCAAAATGAAACTGAAGATAATTAGGTCTAACCCTCATACCTTAAAGTCAGGGTTAACCAACTTTGGGAAATAAAATTAATTCCATTTCCTATTCGGCCCGTACTTACAAAAATCAATATTACCTTTCCTAAAATCTCTGCATGTTTTTGGTTCTCATAATATACATAATCGCTCCTTTAATGTACCTTAATTATCATAATTACCTGCCATTAGAATAAAATGTTCGTCTTTTTGTCTTTTTTTTCTGCGGTTTTTTGCGTTGGCCATTTAAGTGTTTATTAATAAAATTCTTATTTCGTGGAGTGTTTCTTTATTTTTATTCTATTATTCTCATACATATATTATATGTAGTAAATGGTAAATAAATTAAATCATACATATAGCATGATTTAATTTATGACCCGTCTGTTCATCTGTCCCCTAAATTATAAAAAACAACTTACGCAAAACAAAAATACGACTCGTTGCAATAACATTACCAAAGTTGACACCGTCTATTATTAACTGCTATCCAGTGGCATATAAAATTCTGGAATCAAACCAATAACAAATGTTTCAACATATTTTATGGTTTAGCATTCCTTTCGCGCTTTTTTTTTTACCTCAAAGACTAAAATCAGTTCTCGATAGCTATTTGTACAAAACGTATTAAAAATCGTACTAAAACATAGTGGACACGAAGCATATGGCCTCACGTCAGCCTAAACGATCGATCATCAATTAGAAACGGAATGCATAAATCACAATTAAAATACTTCGGTGATACAACGGTGCCTGACTGCCGAATACATTCAAAGTGTACCTACATATTTTTATACTTTAATGTTCAAACTAGCTATATCATCTTAATTATCTTAAGATGAAGAATATTCTCACGGTTAACATTATGGCACGATATGTGACAGTTTGTCATGTCTATCGAGGGTCATAATCGCAGACCAAAAAGAAATATAGACAAATGAAATCGAATTAGGTATTGTATTCCAAAAATTATCCATTAGTACTCACTTACATACAAAAAAGGAATATTGCCGCTCGCAACAATGGCAATTGCCAACGATAAATCTCAACTAGTCTCAAAGAGCTCCCTCTTCAATTTTAATTTTTCTAATTCTTAATTCAAAATGAGTTCAAGTAACAAGAATGCTTCTGGCTCTGTATCATTTTCAGATAATTTTATTAAGCAATGCTCTGTTTCAGACATAAAGTAATTTTTTTACCGATCTTCTAAATTTAAACGAATATTTTCCAGTACAAACTTTTTAGTGATATTTCATACCGGTTTGCCACGAAGCCAAAATAGTAGGGTCATGTGTTTGACCTGAACCTGAAGCAATCAAACATTGAACCTGTATTTGTTTTCATTCTTGCAAGACAAGTGTAAAAAACCTCTTTGAAAAAAAAATGTAGGTATATGATGTTTGTCAAATGTATTGAAAAAAATCTTGATAAAATAAAGCTACAAGTAAGAATTTTAAGAAAAACTTCAACACGAATTTAACATTTACAGGTATATTTCGTGATGTTAGTATGTATGTAGTATCGTTAGCGCTAAATACGTTTACTTCTATTTCACAAAGATCAAAGCATAGAATATCATTGCACATTATTTTGGCACACCGCGCGTCTATTTATATGAAGTCATTGGCATTTGTAGTGAAAAGGACAGATAAGCAGATCGATGTATTTATAGTAGTGAGAGTTATTTTATAGTACGATGCGGTCAAATTTATTTAGTCGATCACAATAACAAATATACGACCTCTGAAGAGGTGATCTTGAATATTTTATCACAAATAATCAGAGAGACAGACAGAACTGTTGGTATTTCGGGCGTTATACCGACTCAAAAACTTTCTCCCCTCTAAGACTAAAACCATGTTAGTTCAAACCTTGATCATCCCCATTATGGCCTATGGTGATGTGTGCTATTACGACCTGAATGCAGATCATCTCAACAAATATGACCGTCTTCTTAATAACTGCATTCGATTCATCTACAATCTTCGTAAGTATGACCACGTTTCCTCCTTCCGTTCTGATCTAAATTGGCTTCCGATTCGTGAACGCCGTCACTTGCACGCCCTCACCACTCTGTACTTAATTCTTAATTCACCTACTTCTCTCTCTTCTAACGCCCTGCTGCAGGAAATCAGGATGGCGCCAAGTCGCCTATCTTTTAAAACTAGGGTTCGTGCTCTTCTCGTCCGTAAGCTGGCAGAGTCATCAGAACGTTAGTACCATATGACTGTGTATATCTTTATATACAATTATATATTTTTTTATTTACATATATTATCATATATATTTATTATTTATGTATGTTTGTATCTGATGTCAATAGATATTATGGTTATACTAGTATTTTTTCTTAGCTAGTCCAGTTCAGCTTTTTAGTGCACCTTCCTCACTAATTTCACACCACCCTAAGGTAGACTGGCAGAAAATGCCTGTGGCATTAAGTCCACCTATGTACATTTCGTGCATAAAGTATTAAATAAAAATAAATAAAATATTTTGAAGATTGTGGGTTACCGCTTCAAAAAATTAACTAAGCATTGCGCCCGGTCAAACTAGGACTGTTAAAAAAACTATTTTATCAACTCCAACATAACGTCTCTTCTTCGTCTCGTCATCTTTAGGTTTGTCACACATATAGATTTTTTTACAAACAATGGTGCTTTTAAAAATCCAATTACTTCTAAAATTGTAGCCGTGCTAGTCACACGCACACATTTGAAAGTCAAGAGCGTAATAATCTCTACTATCAAATTATTTTCTCAATATGAGCATATATGATAGATATACACTAATTTAATATAATTATGTCTTACCAAAATTAAGTGATATATTTTATGATGAAACTTGTCAATTTGTATTACTAACGTAATAGATACTTACATTCGGTATTAAGTTTAATAGAATGTTGCATACTCGCTACAAAATGTTACCTTAGAGTTGTTCTAAAAGCAAACTAGGATAGTGATTTTTGTACGTAACATTTTAAGTTCATACATACATATAAACTCACGCTTTCATACCTTCGGGGTAGGCAGAGACAGCAGCCCGCAGTTTGCACCTTCTGCATACCTCGCGACCTTCCTGTAGTGTCATAAATGTTCATACAAGCCCGTTGGTTATTTAAAATGATTTTTACAAGGTCAATTAAGGTCATCGTCTGGGGGTCTCTCAAAAGTCATAATTAATTTATTTGTTCTTTGGAACTGTCTTACGTGAGCTTATGAATATAGATAAGTTATTTACCAATATTTCGGTGAAAAGAGATCATTACAGATATTCATATCCAATGAACTTCAGAATGTAATGGAGATATAACCTTTTGTCTAGTATCATATTGTACTATGTTATGTTTATTGATTCTATTAGATTTTGATTATCACTTGGTAGTAACTCTCAAACGTCTATACTATAATATTTTACTATAATTCTATAATAAACTAAAATAATGAACAATCTGCAATTAAAGCTTTGGTACATTCCTTAACAGAATAACATTAAAGTTGTAACATTAATGTTGAAAAAAAAAAAAAAAAAAAAACAATTGACATATACACAGTTTTTGTCGCTAAGTCCACTACTTCCTACAGTTGTTAGTTACGTAAGTGTCTGTTTAAGTTTTAAGTGTGTTTACATTATTATACAATATTTTTTTATAATATAGAAGGAGAAATGAACAGACGGGTCACCCGATAGTAAGTGACAACCACCGTCTATGAATATCGTCAACTCAGTAGTTGTAAATGTGCCTCCCGCCGTTGACGGTGGTCAGGGGCGGGGGGATGAGGTGAGAGAGATCGCATCCGTGGAGGTTATTATTAGCAAGATGTGTTTGATACGCTTCTGCCTAACCCTTCGGAGCTAAAGGCGTGAGTATATTTATGTATTTAATATAAGTTAGATAAACTTTATTTAAATATCCGTGAACAGTTTTTCTTGCTTGAAAAGGCAAAAATATTTCCTGACACTTTTACCACATTTATAGTACATATACATATAAATAACAAAAAAAAATGCAATATAACCCCGTCATTTGAAAAAGGTTAATATGAAACAATGTGGTATCATCACTTATATTTCAAATACATCTCACACCTAAAAGGCTTTACAATCACATTTTAGTCAAACAATAGCACAATGATGTTGCGCTTTGTTTATACGAATAAAACACTCGTATCTTAAAATAACCGTATATAAATACGGCGGAGAAAGATGGAATTAAATCACCCACGTTTTAGTACATACGCTTTGTGACGTCACAAGGCGGAACATAAAGCCAGACCTTTATGTTCCGTCTCTGTCTCCGTATGTACTGTGGATGATAATATTCTTAGTGTAATCTTGACATCGATTGTTATACTCCCGCCTGTGTCCCACAAGGAGCAGAGATGTTATTAACGCCTACATTTTGCTGATAATAATTTAGTGCAATTGACGTAATACGGGCACTTTTAGGAAAATTTGGGGTACACTCACAGGAAAAAGTTCACTGCTCCGCCTCTAAGTGTCGCAGCGTGATGTTGTATAGCCCATATTATTTTCAATAATATAATATAATAATAATAAAAAATATCCAAATCACACTAATCGTATTAGAATACAAACTTTTCATGAATTAGATTAATTTTTATTTAAATATACGGTTTTACTCCCGTGTGTATTACGGGGATGCCCGACCAGTCCAGCCCGGTACCGTCGCGGCTGGACGACTTACTCCTTAAAAAAGGCCTCCTATCGAGACCGAAACTAGACGGGCATCCCCGAAGTACACGCGTGAGTAAAACCGTATAATTAAATATACTCATGAATCGTTCCAGAGATTGTTAATATAAACAGCCTGCTTTTTTAATATCAAGAAATTTGTACATATGGATTTTACTTTTATTCTCATCGCAATTAAGGGCATGATTGACCTGAGACTATGTCAAGGTATGGGTATTCCAACATAGCTTCATTAAGCATAGCATACCTAGAAATATCTGAGATTACGCAGGTAAGATTTAAGCAAACATGCACTTACTAAACAGGTTCTTTTGTTTAGAAAGTCTATAATGCTCAGATACCAGGAGGAGTTTCATGGCTCACACAGTGAAATACTTTTGAGAGGGCACAAACAATATCGAGTGCCAAATTGGTTGAGGCTTTCGCGGCCGATTGATGACTCGTTGGCTTTATTCGGGTCTAAAGGCCGTCGTATGTTGGAATTGCTTCCTAACGTTTCTTCTTCTCAATCTTTATACTGGATGCAGACTGCATGCAGACTGCATCCAGTATCGGAGATGGAAGGACCTCTGAAGAAGCTGGCCACTCGTGCTAGCGAAACGTTAGAAAGCAATTCCAACATACGACGGCCTTTAGACCCGAATAAAGCCAACGAATATCGAGTGCATTCTTAACTTCCACCCAGACACTAAAAATATGCTGTAACAAAGTAACGCCGGTGTCAGTTGTACGACGCCCTTTAGTGAAACCGTATTGGTGATCGTGAAGCATGTTATTTGCATTAAGGTGCAGTAGCATTTGATTTAGTATAATTTAGTTGTTAGAGTCTTTACTGTCTCTGTATTTAAAAAACTTTTTTACTTTACTGTTTTTCATGAAATCGGGAAATATTCCTTGATCTATACACAAATTAAATGTTAGCGCTATGTTGGGAAAAGAAGTTTCAATGATTGCTGTTTTGATTTACATTACCTACAGATATTCAGATGATTTTATTTTAATAAGTTATAAAGTTTTTAACACTGCTGTGAAATTAATATATTTAAAACCAAAAGCTATAGGAGAGATTCCTAAATTTTTTCCCGATCATCTCAATAACTCTGACCGCCTTCCGAATGACTGCAATCGTTTTATTTTTTCTCCTTCATATCTTTATACTATCTTCCAGTATCTTGGTTCTAATTATAATAGAAATTGCAGAACTGGATTCTGTATTTTATTACGTTTTTTCATCAAACAAAATATTATTATTGGTATTTTTTTTGTTAGTTTAAACGTGTTAAATTAATATAATATATGTGTGTTAATACAATTAAAACTTAAAGTCGAACATAGGAAGTGTGTAGTCATAATATATCTTTACATACGCGGAAATCGGTCAAGTGCGTGCCTTGTTTTTGTTAGAGACGAGGCGCGACATACTTCTTGCATGACGTACTGAAAGTATTCGTCAGTCTCGTACTCTTCTCTTTTTTATCAACCCAGTTCTAAATGCCAACTTGATGATATTTTTTTTTGGTGCCTTACTTAGGGGATGGCATCTTTTTATAAAATATACTGAGTCGCCGCTATCCGTCCATTTGTCATTCAGCAGCCTGTCTGGTCAGATCTCACGAACGGCAAAAGACAGGCAGTTAATATTTTCATATGTTGATTTCTTATACCATATACGTATTATTAAATATGATAAAATTATTTCAAAAGCTTAATCTTGGTTAGGTCAGTGATCCTGACAGTTCATTCCGAGGTCAAGTACTTGTGTACCTCACAAATATTAGGTTGGCAACTAATAAACCCGCTTTCTTTGTACAATTTTGTTTGTAAATATACAAAACTATACAGGCACCGTCGTTTTCTATCACCTGTCGCTAACGCGATGGCAGAGACATAATGCATGCCTCGTAGAAGTTTTTAGGCTTTTGATCAAAAAAGGGAGTAAGGTCACTTTTAAGCTGGTCTTCATGTTTAAATTTTTTATCTGCTAAGTAGTGTGCTAGAGAACGAAATAGATGATTACCTAAGGGAATTATGTCTGGAGAGTAGGGTGAGGAAGGACAGCCCAGCCAAGCGAAAGTAATTTTATAGTGCAAAAAGTATACTTTTTTTAGATTTTTTGGTAATCTCGCTGCTACTTTATCCAGTTGATAACAATAAATATTGGCCGTGATTGTAGTGTTAGATGGCAATAGCTCCCAGTATATAATTCCGTTTATTCTCCACCACACACTTACAAAAATTTTTTTACTCGTGTCAGATTTTGGCGTTGGTACTCCTGCTTCTCCAGGTCCAAGCCACTGGCGCTTACGCGAAAAATTTATGTACATAACCCACTTTTCATCCCCCGTAATTACATCTCTCAGCCACTCATTGGTACCATTATTACTAAGTAGTTCCTTGCACACGTTAGCTCTCTTCTGAAGTTGAAACGGCGTCAACTCATGGGGCAACCAAACTGAGAATGTTTCCAGGTCTTTGTTTTCTACTGCAGTATGAGAACACTGAAGCTGCTCTGCCAGACAACGTGAAGTGAACCTGGGATATATTTATTTTAGTCTTATTAACTCATCTACATCTATTGTAGGAGGTCGTCCTGGATGAGGTTCATCAGATAGGTCATAATTTTCATCCTTAAATCTTCGGAACCAATGTTTGGTGGTATCGTAAGAGAGCACGCCTTCGCATCGTTGCACATATATTGCGCACTGCTTCAGTCGCTTTTCGACCTAAGCGAAATTCGTGAAGTAAAAGCAGCAGAAGTTAAAATATCCATAATTTACTGTAGTTTTACTATTCGAGATCCAGTTGTCAACTGATCTGACATACAACTCTTGCTTTATTTATATACTACTCCAAGAATATCGAGATAGTTCTATAACGTTTTAGAAACTGATCGAAAAAAGTGGCGGGTTTATTAGTTGCCAACATAACAGTTGTGTATTGTAATAAATCTGGCCTGTCGGTCTAGTGAATAAGGGACCCTGACTGCCGAGCTACAGGTCGATTCGATATCAATCATATGCAAATGCTTTTTTTAGCGATAAGGGGATAGCAAAGGAGCAAAGTAACTAGAAAGCAAACTAAGAAACGAAAAAACAAAAACTTGCCAACCTTCTACATAATGTCAGATTTCAAGTTGCTGCTCCCTCTTTTTAAAAAAATAGCCCTACTGAAAGAAAGAAAGAAAGAAAATATATTTATTTTGTACTCCTACAAGGCCAGGATAACAAATTCATCAGACGTTAGTGTCAACAAGTACCATTGTATGACACAAAAATGGCCGTTAGCTCAGCTTTGTGCTACCTCGTAAGAAGCAGCGCTGGTATTATGCTAACACCTAGTGGATGTCACGGACAGAGAGCCATCTTATTAGTATATATATATATATATATATATATATATATATATATGTATATATGTAAGAGTGAGTGCGAGAGAAAGAGTACCTACATAGAGTATACATAACCAACTTAATCAATGCTTACTAAATTACAGATTATATAAATTACATTATTATGTGTATATATGTATAATTGTGTACATTTAAAATATACTACTTATCCGAAATTAAACTAACAACATGATTTCTAGCGTATTCGTGTTATATGCAGAGACTAAACAAAACGTCATGTCATTCCTATTTAATCTGTGCCCCGTACGCGGGGTTTTCAGTAGTTCTAAACAAGAGAAAACTGAGAAAGTAAAAGTTTAAAAATTCGGTAAAAGGCAAACGTTTATTCCCGGCAGAGTGAACGGTTAACGGAAATTTTACAATCAGTAATTCAGTGTTAGTTTGTGAGTTTTGTTTCCTATATAATTACTATTATACATATACAGTAGTAAAAGTGGTTATGTTGCAACTGAAGCTGCGGTATAAAAACGTTAGTAAGTTTGAATAGCAGATAGTGAAAATTGTTACTAACTAATGTTACCTCCCGCCCCCTTCATAAGCTATAACTCTTCAGTACATTTTTTTTAATTTTTCAAAGTTTATTAAAATAAATATGATAGCTTATAACTGATTTTGGACCCAAAGTTTTTTTTTACTCATGATCTTTAAAGGGTTAATTATAGGTGATTCAACAGTCACAAGGTTTCTTTTCATATCTGATATCTAGCGGATATCTCTTTTTTTTATGCGATAGGGGGCAAACGAGCAGACGGGTCACCTGATGGTAAGTGACTACCACCGCCCATGGACACCCGCAACTCAAGAGTCACAAGTGCGTTGCCGATCAAAAGACCTAAAAAGGTAGGAGTACGCTCTTTTCTGGAAGGTTTGAAGGTCGTATCGGTTCGGAAATACGGCAGGCGACAATCTGTTCCATAAGCTGGTTGTGCGAGGCAAAAAGCTTCTGGAGAAGTGCACAGTGGGGGAGTGCCAATCGTCCAGGTGATGGGGATGGATATTTTGTCGCGTAAGACGATGGCGGAACCTGCAGAAGGTATAAGTCCGAACAATTCCTTTGAACACTCCCATGATACAAGCGATAGAGGATGCAAAGTAAAGCTACATCTCTTAGCAACGCCAAGGTGTCAAGTCGATCAGAAATATCTTGGCAGTCGATGATGCGAGTAGCTCTCCGTTGAATGCGGTCAAGAGGGAGAAGCTGGTACTCCGCACCTGCATAGAGATGAGAACAGTATTCCATGTGCGGCCGAACCTGCGCCTTATAAAGTTGCAGACGGTGGGCCGGAGTAAAATACTGTCTCGATCTGTTTAGCACACCAAGCTTCTTCGATGCTAATATGGCCTTACTCTTTACGTGACCGCGAAACTCGATTTCGCTTGATATATGTACGCCAAGGTTTCCGATACTGGCTGATGCAGTTAGGGAAGTGCTCTAAAATTGAGGTGATACGAACTGGACTAGGTTAAGTCGACCACAATCTGAAACTTTTGATAAAGAAGTTTCAGATGCTACCAATACCCTTACAGCAATACTATCTTTCACAATGAATTTATGACATAAACTCCTAAACTGCCACCACTTACAGTACCTTCACACTCACAACATGAACGATTTGGGATAATACTAGTTAAATTAATGCGGTTTATCGAATTTAGTAATGTTATAACTTACGATAAACTGGAAACTATTATACACGTTGGATCAGGCTAAAACTTTTGGGGTGAATAATTTTGGGCGGCAAATTTCTACATTTGAAAGTAGTTATTAACTGACTTTCAAGAAGAACATTGTGATTTTTAACTATATATCTTTAGATTTAGATTAGGGTTACCATATAAACGATCTCTTTACAATGTGTAATACATTAAATGTGATCACAACTATCAAATGCATTGGTTTATGATGGGTTGTTTAAACAATGATGGTGAAATATACCTAAGTACTCAATTTATTTTAAGGTGACTTCAACAAAGAAGGTAGTGCTATGTGTTACTGTATGGTTCAATTATAGACAGATTTTCAAACTATTTTATAGCTGTCTAGTGTAAGAATTAAATTCGATTTTGTAAATTAAAAAATAAATAAATATTTTGAAAAACAAACTTGAGAAAATAATGATAAGCCATACATTTTTTTATCACCTTCAACGTCTTTTAGCCTACGTCCTTTTTTGTTCTCTGTTTATCTTTTTTTCTATAATTTATTTATCTGTACACTGAATTACGTTCATCTTTTGTATTTTTATTATTTTAGTATATACGTACGTAGTACATAGTATGGATTACAGTATAGATGAAATATAGATACTAATCAATAATCTACAGGTAATTAAAGTACATACTTCGGTCTGCCTTGTTAATTTTTAAAAAGATAACTCAATTTTTTTATTTCTATTTAACTGAATATTTTTTTATTTTAAATAACCATAATATAGTTTTAAATATATATTCAAAAAAATAATTTTATGTTCCCTATTCAAAGACTAAAAAAAACTCTTTTTTTATTTACACTTTATGCACAATATGTGTCAAGTTGAAAAAACACTTTCAACAGCATAATCACTTAACCATTCATTAGTTAACTGCTTAAATAACTGGTAAAAATCTAACCTGTCCAATGACCTTTCAACGTCCAAAAGTAAACCGTGACGGGAGGAAAATAAATCTCGTATGCGCACGCGCTGCCCAACGTCCCAAAATAAGTCCCGCGCACGAGGTATCGAGTTCCCGCCAGTGTCTACCAAAGTGTGCGAACGAGCACACCCATCCTGTGATAAAACTCTAGTCTATAGTACTACAAGCCGCATCAATATGACAAGTAATACAGTGTTCGAATAAACCATACTGATTACCATTACCCATAACCCCCCTTTTTGTGTGCCTTGGATTACCCTCAAGTGTGTTTTATGTGGCTATAATTACGCTGTAAGTATTTGCTTTGTTTTTTCAATAAACACTAAACTTTAAACTATACGTATGTTAAATAAAGGATTACAAATATACTGAAAAAAAATATGGTAGGATTTTAAATTTAATAACTGATGTTTGAACCCAAATCTAGTTCCGATTTAATTAAATTTTGTGCTATTATTACTGACAAACATATTAACATCTTTTCAAACTGATTCTTGCATAATATGTTTACTTTTTTTTTATTTTACCCATGCTTACGCATAAAGCCGCTGTCCATAATAAGCGAGTTCCCTGCATGATAGTTATAAAATTTCAGCACGTGCCAAACTACCTCATTTTGGACAATGTTTTGGAAGCTATGACTATCTTTAGGGTCTATTTATATCAAAGTTTATAATACAATGCATTGAACTACATCAAGAAATGAGATATGGTGTTTATTTATCAATTTTATATGAGTATGTTACTAATAATATTTTAAAAGTGCTCAAGTCAATCATTTAATTTTGTTTTCCTCCAACACAACAAACGTTCTTGTCTGGATGAAAAATACAAGTATAAATAAATGAATATGGTAAAACACACTAAACGTGCGTATTTCTTGTTTTCTATCAGAACAGATTCAACAGAAGAAATAAAAAATATGATTATAAAGGTACTGACGTGGTCAGATAGCTTTTTTAAATTGATTTGACTATGGATACCGTACTAAAAAAAAAACAAAAGGAAACTAAATTTTACGTAATGTTATGTAGAAAATGCATCTCTTTGTAAGTGATACTTATTCTAATTTCTAACAAGTGAAGATACCATTTAGGTAATATAGTTAAAGGACTATCGTTGTTATTAATGAATACAATTAAATGAGCTGTAAACAACACATAACAAAACATTTCATCTCGAAACTACCTAAAGTGAAGTAAATTGAAGGAACAAATGATCACATTATTACTGAATATTGTTCGAATTCAATTTTAAACAGTAAAAAACTGCAGCAACTTTATACTCTTTTAAGTAAAGAATGTCTCAAGGCTATTGATTCTTCTTTTGAAGTTCCGTCCATTTGTCTTCACAACCGTAAAACTTTGACCTCAGAATACTAAAACAGGAAAAAATATTTTTCCTCTTATAATCCGTAACATCTTTTCTTAATTTTAAGTATTTTTTTTAAGAACTTACTTTTTTTTAAGATTATCCGTAAAAATATTCAATAAAGTATCTCCTATAATTTACCACTAAATAATAGTACTCTGATAACGTACGGCTTGTTTCAGAAGATTATTAAATGCCTAACCAGGAACTAAAAACAGTGAGGATTTTACAGCGAATAGAAATCTTTTTGTGAACAACCCAAATACGTAGAAAAGTGACTCAAAATATTCAATGATTAAAAAAAAAACGTTTAGCAAAACAACTAAAAATACAAATGATCACAAAACGTATTTGGAACAAACTGTAAAGTAGAAATGAATATATTGATACTAAAACTGAGACACAGAGCACAAACTAAAAGTTTATTCTAGTTGATAAACAAAAATCAAGTAAATATGTCACAAGTATTTTTTTTGCCTTTTTTTAAATGTGACGTCACTAAATACTGACTATTTCAAAATAAGATAAGATTCAGTACATTTAATTTCCGCACGTACAAGGTAGTATTTTGTCTTCTTTAGAAATGTCGTTGAGATCAATCGTATCGTTTTTAAGAGAGTTAGTCAAAAAATCTATATCTCTTATCCAATTTTAAAAAATATGTAAATGGGACATTGACAGAAATGTCGTTGAGATTGATCGTATTGTTTTTCAGAGAGTTAATAAAAAAATCTGTATCTCTTATTCAATTTTAAAAAATACATAAATGGGTACATTGACTTGATTCAATAAAAGTTTTCATGAAGCGAGATGAAGCTATTGGTTCTTTGAAAGTAATTTACAAAAAGAATTTGATTTTTGGGTGAAAATCTCAATTGTTAGAAATTCATCATTGACTTGTTCTACGATACTTGTTCACGATTCAAAAAGCAAGACATACTGTGGAGAACCAAAGTATTTTGACACTTAAATCAAACATTTAATTTGTCAACGTTATTTGAAAGTCAAACACAAAACGATAAAGATCGGAGCAATGAATTTTTAGGCTGAAAGAATCGAATATTTTTAATATAGCTTTCACAAGCCAGATGATGTTAAAATGTTTTATTATATGAATAGGTAAATGAATTGGTAGGTACATGGAAAGTTTTTGAGTATCTCCCGTGGTAAGTATAATATAGATGTTTGGCCGTATTTATCGTTAGTGTTTCAGTATGAATTAATCCTTCTCTCTATCATAATAACGTCTCTCTTTCAGTATGAAGTCCTAGTTTTATGTATGATTGTACTCTTTATTCACTTGCTTTTTAGATGCTTTAGCTAATAGTGGAAACTTTACTGGATTGTTAGAAACGTATTGTAAACTTTTACAAATAAAAAAAAACATGTGGTGTAGTGGGACAACAGATAGGAACAAAAATCCTTGTTATAAAAATATTAATTTCAAGTTATATTCAAAGTATAAAGAAAATAATTATTCGGGTATACATTGTTTATTATGATTTTTTATCAATAAAAGAAAACGACTGTACAAAATTATCTTAACGCCTTTATTTTATTTACAATGATTTTTAAAAATATATAATAATAATATTATATAAAAAAGAAACAGCAATTTACATGAATAATAATAGCAAACTGCAATAATAATAACAGTCGTCACGTAGACTATACATTAGACACTGTATAGCCATCACACATAGACTATACAAAAAATCTTACGCTTTTTTTTAACGTTACGGACTTTTTTTTATCGGCTAGGGTACCCCTCCGCAACGCCCCATAAGGAACTTTGTTCCAATAAATAAATAAAACGTAGAAGTCAACAATTTAGTTTTAAAGACAGATGACGTAGATAATGACGTGGCACACCAGTCAAGTCTATATTTAACTCTTACATCATAGAGAAACAGGATTTGGCTGAAAACATCACTGGAAAAGTTTGTTATCATTGCCTATTAATAACTATCTTTATTCATATACGAGATATGCTGCCTTAGAGTTGATAGAGTTGCCATAGAGATTGTATGACTCTATACATTCTCTATCTCTCATCTATTCTACATTCTGAGCTATACAAACAGTCATTTAACCATAGCCGTGACTACCCAGGCGTCTGGCAACAGAACCATAACATATCAATAAATTGTTCTTTTTGTGAAATATAGTACCTATAGTAATGCAAACCACAGCTTACTAATCCATTAAGCTATCGCTTAATATTTCAATGAAGATAACGTTATTGACCAAAATGTTTGGCATTGAAATGCTCTGATTTGTAGTTTCATAGTTCTTATTTTTTTTGCTGAGTTGCGGAATGAGGTTCAATCCCTTCTTAGTAGTGGTGTACTTTAATTTCTTTACTTTTAATTAATTTGATGTTCACGGTTTTTTGTTTTAAATTTTAGTTTTTTTCAAAACTCTATTTTTTTTAGATTTAGATTTACTATTTTGTTAACTTTATTTGGTCCATAAAACGCCTCTTTTATGAAAGATACATGCAATTAATATATATATATTTGATGGGAGGAGAATTCACAAACAAAAAGACAAAACCAAAATAAAAACACCTACAGTCAGAGGAACCAAATTCTAATTGACAAAGTGTGGGTACTGAATACACCTTGCCTACCGCACTATATTATTGTGTAATTAGAATAAAGAAAGTAAAAAGGAAATTTTGTCTTAAATAGCAATGTTACCTATTCCTGTTAGTAACAATGACTCAGAACAACGCAAGCGAAGTCGACTCACCGAACATTTGTTTCAATGTGTCGGTGAAACAAATTACCTAATCACCTAACGGTGAAGATAAAAATAAATATAAAATATCTCATAATATATCCGTATGTTCATTTGTGGTGTTATAAAATAAACTTTGGACTTTATTTTAAATATCTAACATAATATGATTTTTTAAGAAAAAGAGCTTTAATAACAGTCTGAAATGAAATGATTTTTTTCTTTATTTCATAATTGAAGGTGTGAAATATGCTGCTCTGCCATTGAAGTTACTTAGAAAAAGGTTTAAAACGGACCAGACGTGCAGTGTTTGCCGATGTTAAAATTATGGCATATAAAATTTACGGTTTAGTTTCAGAAGACGTCAAACGAGCCAGTTTTAAATTCAAAAGTAAAGTACCTAACTTTAGCTGTTCACCGTAATTTGACTATCAATTTATCAGTAAATTCCTAATTTTCGTATTGACGATTCGGTTTAAGATCGTGGAATTAATAAAAAGTGAAGGAGCTAAACTAATAAGAGTTTTATTTAAAGCGTTGACGAATTTACCGATATAGCAATGATGATGAATAAATATGTTTTTATGTTTAACTATTAAACAGTGAGACAAAAGCTATGAAATGTGAAGCAAATTATTATATTTATATATTGATATTTATATTTTTGCAAATAGTTCCAGATTTCTTTAATATGCATAAGATATCGGTTCGAAAACCTGAGCCCAAGCATCCGATCAAATAAGAGCGTGAAATATTCAGAGTCTATTTATAATATCAGCCGGATCTCAGAGGATGCGAATACGAAATTAAGCTTCTCGGAATTGTTTACAACTAAAACAAACTTTTTGGTAATATTCAATTGTATATTAATAATAGACACGGAATCTGAAAATGTTATTAAATGTGATTTAAATATCAAAATAGCGAATATAAACATATTCAGTTTTTTGGCATTTAAACAAGTATTTTCATAGCTTCTTCCTTAAAAGATTCGTCTTCCGCGTGGGCTCTTAATATTCTGAAATCTCTACATCAAAAGTATCTCTTCAACTGAATTTTAAAGGATATTGCACCTTCTAAGAGAATACGACTTTGATCAATATTGAATCTTTGTTTTCGGCGGTCAAACGAATATTAATGTAAATCGCATCGACATCTCTTTTGCTTGATATCTTAATTTTAAATTTTAACAGTAAATTTACGGAGTACTTCACTATTTTAGCGAAATTAATAGTTCCTGCCAATGTTTTTTAACTACCTTTACTAAACATACACATTTTGCTTAACAGGTACGTAAACAGTCCTAAACAAGATGGAGCAGTTTGAGTCGTTGCTGACGTGCTGTGTCTGCCTCGACCGGTACAGAAACCCAAAGCTTCTACCATGCCAGCACAGTTTCTGTATGGAGCCTTGTATGGACGGCTTGGTCGATTACGTCAGGCGACAGGTATAAAAAAAAATTACCATATAATGGCGACAAACAAAAAAAAACGCAAAACAATAAACATATTTTTTAGTTTATATAACTATTTATTTATTTATTTATTTATTTACTAAGGAAAACAAGTTGCTGTTACATTAAATCTTATATATACAAAATAAATTGAGTAAAAATTAAATAAAAAATGTATTACAAAATAAAAAAACAACAACTATAAAGACACTTTCAAAAATTTACAATTTTTTCCAGGTCAAATGTCCAGAATGTCGAGCCGAACACCGAATCCCATATCAAGGAGTACAGGGCTTCCCAACAAACGTTACTCTCCAGCGATTCTTAGAGCTACATGCTCAAATAGCTGGAGAGCTCCCAGACCCCACTGCTGGGCAGATTATGGAAAGGTGTAATGTATGCTCAGAAAAAGCATACTGTGCAGTGTGCGCCCACTGTGACAAAAAAGTATGTGAAGACTGTAAGGCAGCACATATGGAAGTGTTACGTAGGGAAATTTCAAGAATTAATAACCAAGTACGCCGTGGTCTCAATAGGCTTCAGGATATTCTAGTAGTAGTAGAGCGGAATACATCAAATCTTCAGTCAAACTGTGGAGCAGTTGCCGGAGAAGTTGATGAAATACACAAAAGATTAGCAAAAGCTCTGAAAGATAGAACCGACTTCTTGAGAAATGAAGTAGACCGATACTTAGCAACTGAGCTTAGAAACCTTACAAACTTGAAAGATAATTTAGAGTTAGAGTTAAGTAATATACAAAGTAACTGTGATCTCGCCGACAAATACATGAACGATGATGTAGAATGGGAAGATACCGAGTTAGTAGATACCAAAGAAATTTTCCTTAAAACGGTTGAGTTCCTTAGAAACTTTGATTATGAAGCTGGGGATTATAACCGAAGAATACGGTTTATTATGACGCATGATCCTAATCAACTGGTTATGCATGTCGCAAGTTATGGTGAACTAAATATTACCCAACCTAATGCATACTCTGGAGGAATGCAGCAGAGTCAAGGATTAACAAGGTCAAAAAGTGATCACAGGTTAGCCACACAGTTCCGTCAGCAGGAAGAAGCTAAGGGATGGCAGGAAAACGATGAACCGATATTGGGTGGTCGAAAGTTTGGTGAACGACGACCTCCACCACCAGAAAAACACGTGAGAGATCCATATGGTGCCACTGATGATTACAGCGGATACGAGTCTGAACACAGACCAGCGCGTTCTAGGTTCCGCTCAAGATTTGTTAAAAGTCACTTAGATAATGATTCTGACTCGGAACAAACTAGTCGCTCGGTAAAAGCCGAGCAAAAAGAAAAAGAGAAAGAAAAGGTTGCTGACACTGAAGATGCTACTCGCGGACCTTTAAGTGGAATATTCAGACTAAGCGACTGCCCACGAGTCATGCAGAGAATATTAGATGTAGACAGTGGGAAGAAAAAAGAAAAGAAAGAACCTCCACCACCCCCTAAACCTGTTCAGCCTACTCCTCAACCTCGTCGGCCCCCACCTGCACAAAGACAAGAAAGTGAAGACGAAATATCACGTCTTAAAAGACAAAATAAAGGTGCAGCATCATCTCAAGAACCCGAGCGTGCAACAGCACGTCCAGTTGAAGAAGAACGTACTACTGTAAATCGTAAACCACCCACACCAGCACGGGAGGTGAGTTGGGAAGAAGAAAGAGAGTGAAAATGTTGCTATCAGTACAACGTAGAATATAGAAAATCATCGATACTAACAAGATAAACCGCGAGAAAATTAACGGCATTCCATAAAATACACTCCACGTTTAACTCATACATACATAAACACAAAACAAAAACTAGTCTACCTACCGTTATGGTGTCCATACCGATTTACATGTAATTTCTCAGGCGTCCAGTGAAGGTGAAACCGACGATGAATCTGTTGGGTCTCTGCAGCGGAACCAGCGTAAAACTGCTCCTGTAGTACCAAAACCAGCAGCAACTCCTAGGAGACCTTCTGCATCTGAGGTTCCAACACCACACCGGCCTGCTGCTCGTGCGCCTAGCACGGAATCAAGTGCATCAACGGAAAGTTCCGGCTCGGCGGTAAAACACACAGGTGCCATTCTTACCATTGCAGAATTAAAAGCAAAATACGGCAACAGTACGACATCATCACAAACTGGAACTCGTTTCAATTCCACAGGAAACGAGAGAACAACGCCGGCAGCTACGAACGGTACAACTGGAGGTGCGCAACGGGTCCAGAGTCGTTTTATTGGCTCTCAAAGACCAACACCAGCTCCCGCACCCGCCGAGCCGGTGCACGAAGACTCTGATACAAGTTCCGAAGAAGAAACCGATTCGTCAGAGGAGAGTGATGAGGAGCCTGTGACGCAAAGAAAGCCCGAGAGCCAAGCGATGGCGCGTAGTGACATTGGCCCCCTTCTTGCACGTAGTACTAATGCACGTAATGACGCCATAGAGAATAAAACGAAGGAAACACCCTCGCAGTCGCGTTATCGCACAAGACAAGCATCTCAGACTGAGGAAGAACCTGCATCTAGATATGGTTCATCTTCCGGTGGTTCTTCGTATAGTAACCGGTATATTAACAAGCCAAGAGAGCCCGAACGGGAGCTAGAAACTCAGTCTTCTATAGACGATGAGACAAAGTATCCTACAGCTAGATCGAGGTACCTCGCCCTAAAAGAGCGTCGAAACCGTCTCGCAAGAAGTAAGAGTAGTCACACTGGTTTCGGTGTAGGAGACGACGACGATCAGGACGATCCGGTATCGCCAACGACAGCATCGCCCTCCGCGTATCTTGCGGCTCGATACGGCTCCGGCACTGGTGGCTCGGAGTTGTCTCGTAGCCGGTCTTCGCATGCCCTAAAATCTAGAGAAAACTCGCCTGAACGACCTTCTGCAGGTGAAAAAGATGGAGCAGCACTTAGTTCGTGGGCCAGATACTTAAAAAATAAATACGGGTCTCGGGGCAAGGACCGGGATCCTAGTAGTACATCGTCGACCACGTCCCGTCGCTTGTCTCTCAGGCTTCCTTTACGTTCGGCAAATGAGCTTGCCAGTTCTGATGACGATTCAAAAAACGCGGCAGGCTCCCCCATCTCCCCTACGGCGGCTACAGCAGCGGTAGCAGGTTAGAATAAGGAGTGGCGTGTAAATAGTGTTATGCTTAGGTTTGGAAAAATATTTAATAAATATTTAATATTTTAATACTAATCCATTATTTTGATGGTAGGTTTCGCAGCAGCCGGTTCCTCCCCTAGGAGCCAGTATATGCAGAAACGCCGTTTACAATTCAGCGTGGGGAGTCGGGGGAGCGAACCCGGATGCTTTACATGGCCTCGTGGTATCGCTGTGGGCCCTGACAATACAATGGTCGTGGCAGATTCTTCTAACCATAGAGTGCAGGTAAGATTGACTAGTGAAATGTTGTATTTGAGTAACGCTTAAATAAAAAGTATCTTATTCAAAACCAGAAAATATTGTATAGACGTGGTTAAGAAAAAAAAGTGTCACTACAATATACAATACGAGTATATAGTACCTATTTCAATGTATTCTGGAAATCACTCTAAAATAGCAAAGTTACCAATAATTTTCCTGTAATTAAATTTATATATAAAAATATATAATTTTAAATTGAAGTTCAAATCTATTCCAGAATATTCAAAATTCAATTTATATTTCTCGAATGCAATAGTCCTTTCTAATCTTTTAAATATAAATGATGAAGTTGTCATAATTTTGTCACAAGGTCAAACAGAAGTTTGTGATGTAATCCCATTTAATAGAAGTAAACATAGTCCGGCAAATAGCGAACTTCATCTTTAATTCGATAACGATAGTTGTTAAAAGTGAATTACTGAAATAATCTCAGATTATTATTTTTTATTTTAAGTTACGTAAATTTTTACGTAATTGAAAAAAAAAAATCAGTACAAAGTGGTGAGATACTGATTTAAGTTTAAAATTTTATAATAGCTAACCTTATAGTCAAATATAAAGTAGTATTTCCGTAGCATGATTTTGACCTTTTTTGTCACCTGCTTTACCCCTAAAATTTCTGATAAGTTCACTTATAATACAAAGACACAAAAATACAATACGTAAGTCATTATATCTACAAATATATATGTATATTCTTATATATTTATTTTTCTTCAGGTGTTCGACTCCAATGGTATATTTGTGAAAGAATTCGGACAGTACGGCAGCGGTGAGGGAGAATTCGACTGTCTCGCTGGCGTAGCTGTGAACCGCATTGGACAATATATCATAGCAGATAGATACAACCATCGTATACAAGTAAGTAGCAATAACAATGAAACAGCTGTCTCAGGATTAACATCGTTTAGTTGTCTGAAGGTTTTGCCCATCGATTTCTGACAATGCTCTTTAAAGTGTTCTTTGGTAGCGTTTTAGAGCAAGAACGCTGTATAAGATTATAGTGACCGCATTCTGGTATATTAATTCAATATTTAAATGAAATATAAACTAATATTACAAATGGTGATGGGAGTTGAGGGAGGGTAAATTGTTCGTTTATAACACTTTCACACCTTAATTACTTAACAAATAATCATAAAATATTGAACATATGTACATTGTCATAGATGCAGAAAACGAGACGAGGCAGTCTGTTTTATTTCAATAGTTTCCAATGCAAGTTTTTTTATGTCTGCCACAAGTTATTTTTTATTGAAATTGAATTGAATTAAATAAAATTTAATAAATTATTTCTCGACACTGTATTAGAAGATAATATAATAATATTCTATATTGTTCACCAAGGACCTATTGCTTAAAATGAAATATACAAAGTTGATATGAACAATGAGCCTTATGGCTAAGAGTGATCTCTGCATATGTATATTTCTATTATTTTCTTATATAACGTCGTATGCTACAAAATAATATTGCAGAACTATTTTAAACATGTATTGTAATGTTTCTTTATATTTAGTAATAATAAAATCTATAATCGTGTACGTTTTCGCTGTCATCATCGTAATCCAACATTACGTTCTTAAGATTGATTAGCATTACTTTTATAAATTAATACTGAAGTCGTCGTAAGATAACCTAACTTAACGGTATATATTATACATAAATTAATCACGACTTAAATTTACATTAGCTCTAAACTCATTTCAAACTAGGTTTACATTAAGAGCAAAAGGTAAGTTTGAAATAAAAGAGAATGAAGGAGAATCTACAGATCTTTGTGATTCTGAATACAATCGAAAATTCAAAAGGCTTCATTATAAATTCGCATTGCAAAGACGGGGAATCTTAAAGAATTTGCAAGTTCATATAACTGGAGAAATTTTATATTCCCATTGTTGCCTTCTGTCATTCTATTACCACACAAATGTTATACGATGGCTGTACATAATTTGTAATATTAAATACATAATATTTTCAATTTTCATTTTAACAATTTCATCAAAAGCTCAAGTGGCTTCCAATTCGTCCTCACTAGAGTACTCACATCCTCAAACAAACAACTTATTCAACGGGAAAAGCCCCTTTTTAGCTCAAAGACACGTTTCAAGTTCCGTCACGACACACATGAAAAAGGGCATCTGAAGATATGTGTCATTGTTACATTTCACTCGCTATTCTTAGTAGATTAAAAAAAAAATGGAATCTAGACTTGTAGTGTTAAAGATAAAATCAATTTTAGAAATATTTTATTATGCAGCAGAACCGTCTGGTTCTCCGTAAAGTAGAACAGAGCAACTTCTTCTCTTCTAATGGGTGTCGTATAACATGACTAAGAAATCGTGCTGCTTTCTATGTATTAAGTCATATAGTGCACGGTTGACGGTAATAAACTTGCCCCCTACTAAGTTATTTGAATCCAATTCTAATAGCCCTCCCACTTTGATCCCGGGTCTTTTAAGCGGGGCGTGAAAGGGGAAAGAGGCGTTAAAGCATCTTACCAGGCCGCCATAGTGTGGGTCACCATGCTATATTGACTACACTTGCAATGAGGATGGTAACCACCACTCTTAGACTCCGCTTGTTGCTTTCCAACAGGAAGAGTGGAGTCATTATGGTAATATAAAAAAAAGCGGATGTTTAATCCATAAAAAAACCATAAAACATAAATTTATGAATAGGATATATGTATTGCCTGAGCGTATGTATAGATGTTAAATTATCTATTAGACCGATCCCGACTGCATTATAAGCTTCTACTTGTTTATGCTGAAGTTATCTCTAAATCTAACCTGTGTGATTCCCACTAACCAGACGATTCAAATGTCACCTCACATATCTAATTCCATGGAGCTGTTAACGCTCTAGTAATCGACTTAAAAACGACGTGACATACACTGAAAAAACGTTATAATAATACTTTTAATATACAACTCCCACTCTAGGAGTGATGACTCATGCATCATAGAAGATATTACAGACATTTAAACAGTGGAGACAGAGAACACCCAGACTTAAACCAACAACTTTATGGATTGCACAAATTGTTGTCGTGTGTGGTGATCAAACCCAGAACACTAGTGGCGAGACGACAACTTAAACCACTGCGCCATCCGTGCAGTATAAGTCAACGGAGTATGAGATAATGCATTCCCATAATGAGGATTTCATCTTGGGATAAAAGGAAAATTGTTATTAAGTTTTCAAATTGCTCGTCTTATGATTTAACATATTATAATATCAACTTTATAATAGTCTATTATTCAGTTAGTCTTTCATTAGGAATAAACCTGGAGTCTCAAATTCAGCTTCAACACTTTAACTTTCAATACCAAATTTGATAAAAATATAAATTCACAACATAACATAATATGCAGGTTTTATTGAACCATTTTACAAAGCCATTATATGAATATCACAAAGTATTGGTCTACCTGTTGGTCTAGTCGTTAGTGATCTTGACTGCGGAGCCAGCGGTCGTGGGTTCGTTTATCACAGAGAACAAATTAAAAAAAAATTGAAGAAAATAAAAATAAAACATGTTTATAATCCACAGTTGTTAGCAATCTGAAATTTCTTTGTGTCGGTTTGTCGTATGACAGGAATATTTTCTAATAAGGTAAAAGAAAAAAAAAGAAGAAATAACGTCATATATTTTTGTAATAATATAAATTATATCCCTCTTAGTAATTCTCCATACCAAACATTATATGGAAGAACAACACTTTTAAGAATAATCTCCCATATTTAGGCTATAAAAATTAAATTTATATCATATTCCATAAATCACCAGAATGGTTTAATCAAAATATTTCCGGTACATTTTCTGCCCAATAGTTTCGAAACTGAAACAGATTTGCAACTCCGAAATTGTGTTTCCCAGGCTTACTTCCACCTCGGTACAACTTTCTATGAAAGCATTTCAATTTCAGTTTTCTGTACAAGGTGATAAGGTATACCAATTTTGATGGAGATTAAATAGACTGTTTATAATTCTTACTCGTGTCCCTTTCAGTTCGTAGACAAGTTAATTTGTAATCTTTATTGCTGAGATACATCCAATGGAATCACTTCAACACATTTTGCAAAGCATATATTGTTCTGTTTTGAAGTTCTGATTTCAGGTAGTGATCCATCTCGGAATATTTCCCGTGAGACCCAAATTTGTGTTTCAGTTGTCTATTTGTCCAGGCATTTATTAGTGTCAGAAAGTCGCAGACGGACTCGTGGGAATTTTGGGAAATTATAGATTCAGATGTATTTAGTTTTATTACACAACTGCGCAAAAAGAAGTGTTACTTTTATTCAAACTATGTATGAAAAATTTCCTTACTCAACATTAACTTTTAAATGCCAGAACACAATTTGAATGAGTGACTTATATTTAAAACTCTAGCAGCAACTCGAGTGACAGTAGCTATAAATAATTTAAAGAAAAATATGGGGCTGTATTATCTGTAAAGTTATATTATTGGCAGAGTTATGTATTTAAACTTTTATTAACTTATTTATTTATAATTTATCCACATATTTATTTTATCGTTTTTTAGGAAGGTTCAGTAAAACCATATTTCTCTTGGAGGAATAGAATATGGCCAGACCATCTCTTCCAGTTGTTGTCGTGAAAGGCGATTCTAGTATGGGACTGTTATATATCCAACAGTATATAGTACAGTCATACTGTGTAAGCGGCGGTAGCATTATGGCTGAGGCGTCGGACTTGTGATCGAGTGGTTGCGGGTTCAAAACCCGCCCGGTACACTACCGTCGTAAACCCACCCCTAACACAAGCATTTAGACATTGACATGACAACATTAGGCTTGCCTCTTATGTCATAATTGCGTTTTAACTTTATTATCGTTGGCATAAAGTGGGCTCTTGAGTCACCTCTGCCGTCTCCTGCGGACACATAGGCGTGAGTGTATGTATATTTACGTATCATATTCAATTATATGGTTACGTATTTACAGCTCTCATATTTCCGCTTACATAAAGCGATTTGTGACCTAGGTAGTTAAAATCTATAGAACTGTCACTTCTTTTATATTAAAGATGCTTATGCTAAACCTGGGTTTTAATAATAAACATAATCATAAAAGTAATAATAATTTTACTATCCGTGTCTTACACTATACATTTTTTTAGGTTCTGCAGCCAACTTTTTTGCATGAAAATATAAAATCACTCATAATTTTAAGAAACAGAACATAAGTAAATGGTTAGAAATTACTGTAGACTGCCGACATCAATAAACTGCAAACTTTGAAAGGAAATCATTCTCTTTAGTCACGAAACCATTATTACACGAGTAAAATAACTGAGTATTTCATAATAACTGTCATTGAATAGTTATCAAAATATGCTCACAATAGAATAAATAAATTTATTTGGCATAATTTTTGTAATGGGACACCCAAGTGATCCAGCAGCGGCTTTTGGTTGGTTTAGTTAATAATAATGTGCTTGATAAGCCGAAAGTCGTAGATTCGATTACACAACGAAACACATAATTGTGTGATTCACAAATAGTTGTCGCAAATCTGTGTGTTATTTGTGTCCGTTATTTATGTTTGTAAAGTCCCACAAGAGTATTTTCTAGAGCAGAAGAAGTCTTTAAAAAGTTGATAAATTAAAAATAAAATTAAAAAATTAATTAAAGAAAATAAATTATCGATAAAATTGAATCACTTTTTATAAAGTATATAATTATGTCAAATAATTGTTATGAGTCTGGGTGTTCTTTGTGTCAAATATTTGAATATTTGTAGAGTTCCTGTAGTACATATTACGTCGATGGGTCCTCAATTTAATTACAGTTTTAAAGCGCAATGACCACTCTAGTAATTATGTTTTCTAACCCTCAACATTTGTCTCCAGGTATTTGACCCTCAGGGAAGGTTCCTAAGGGCTTTTGGTAGCCAGGGTACTGGCGATGGCAAGTTCAACTACCCTTGGGGTATTACCACGGATGCTCTCGGATTTATATATGTCTGTGACAAGGAAAACCACAGAGTACAGGTACGTAGCTGACTGTAACACCACGACATAAAGATCCAGTGACAATCGTAAAACTTATGCTTAGTATGAGTCGATAGAAACTTGCCGTGTTCAACTTATTTATATGAAAACAAAGTATGTAACTGATAAAAAAGTTCGATATCTTCAATATTACTATTAGTGCACAAATATTGGCAAAACCCATTACAATAGTTTTTCAGTCGGACCTGAACGACTTTTTCATCTTTAACAATTTGTTTCTGGAATATTATTACGCATTAGGTAAACCATAAAACTATAGTCGATCAATATTTTAGTAATACAAAACTTCTTAGAATAAATCACTGACAAATAACAATATAACTGACAAATAAAAATAATAACATTATGATATTTTACGCATCAAAATTCTGAATTGCTGATATTGTATTAGAAATTTACCGTGTTTGTTCAGGTATTCCAGTCTGATGGCACGTTTGTCGGTAAGTTTGGCTCCTTCGGTTCCAAGCTTGGTCAGCTTGAACATCCTCATTACATAGCCGTCTCCAGCACCAATAGAGTCCTGGTGTCTGACTCCAACAATCACAGAATACAAGTCTTTGATGTCAATGGAAGAGTTCTTTCTTCCTTCGGCGAAGAAGGATCTGAGGATGGACAGTTCAAGTTCCCGAGGTAAGAGTTATATTATCTGTTTTATTAGGACTTTTAAAAGTCTTTGAAACCTTCCCGATAGTGTTAACAAGAACTAAAAAGCTGGCTTTCTTCTTATAATGTAAGCTTTATTGAGAGACGATATTTAAATAAATTTTAATGTGTATTTGTATTAGTAACTAAAACAAAAAAAAAATATGTAATATATGAATGAATACAGTTATTCAAAAACAAGGATCAAAAAACCTTATCAATGCCAAAACAACTCAGATGTAGTACTGGCATGTCACATAACGTGAATGTAGCGTATAAAACTCCTGCAATATATATAATGTTCACCTACACCTAAGGTATTTAAAGTTGTAAGTAACGAAGCTATGAAATTGCAGGCATAAATATCAAAATCTTTAGAGCATAAAGCGATAAAGAAACAATACCCCAACTTCTTCATCTCCGGTAACAATATAATATTAGTTTTTTCTTTTAAGTAACCTTGTCAACAGTATAACTATATACCTTTATTTTTAAATCAGAAATCATCCTAAGTTACGCTTAGATATGTGTATCTGATACAATTTTAGTTACTCGGGGTTCGCAAAATCATGCCGATCGTCAACACCTTGTTCTCGGCATTATTTTTTTTAGCTCATCATTTTCATTTATTTTTACGTCGCTTAGTAGATATATGTATACATTTATTTTGTTTTTACTTTCTTGGATTCAAATCTGTGACTGCATTATTTCTGTGTGCTATTCAGACTAATCTATCAAATATTATAAGTACAGTGCTCAGTCGGTGGCAATAGGATTGCTACCTAGCGTATCACAATATAAAAATCAATTCCTCGTAATACTGTTGTATTCGTTGTAGGTAATATTTACCTATTCCTTACAAAATTAGCTAATGAACTTTAAATATTTTCTTATATATATTGAAACTGAGACCGATTTGATCTTTACGTGCGACTCCAATGGCTCTATAAAGTGCGGTTGGCTGGTCTTCTAATTTAGCTTTACAGGCGCTTAAATTGTCAACTTGCGCCCAAATATTTACTCTAATTGCTATTCGAAGTCCATAAGTGCTGACTCGTTTGAGCTATCGTGGCTTCTCAATAGTTCAATTCCTCTGAGATAGATTTTCAGTACTTAGCTACCGTGGTATTATGTAATGATAAGTAATAAATGGAATCTTGTGCATAGATATAGAAAAATAAATTTATTGGGAATATATATTCCAAATAAATTTATTTGTCATAAGTTTTTGTAATGGGACACTTAAGTTATCCAGCGGCAAATGGTAGAGGCTTTCATATAACAAATTTAAAGGCTCATGATTTTTGTTAAAAAATGCTTGCATTGTGTTACCGAGTGAGTGAGGTTACCGGAGTCCCAAGCCCCTTTCCCTTCCCCTCTTTTCTCTCCTCCCTTTCCCCTTACCGTAAAACTCTACTCTTGTGAGTCTTGAGTTGCATGGGTTCAAGGGCGGCGCAAGACACTTACCAGGTAACTCATCTGCTCGTTTGTCTGCCTGTACCATACAAAAAAAAAATAAAAAAAAAATCTGAATCTGAAAATCTATCTCAAAGCTTAGTTGTACTAAAATCATCCATTACAGAGACTAACAATAAATCTCTATACAAATTCTCCTAGCACTAATGGTTCAAGACAGTTATAATTTTTGAGTATATTAATATTTTTCAGTTCTATTAACTTAGAAACAGTTATGTTTAAAATGTATCTGAATACTATAGAAATATATCAGACTATTTAAAAAAAATAAAAAATATATTTTAGATATACCAAAAATTTACTACATGATATTAAAAATAAATACTTAACTAGTGAAATATAAAGTAAGATATTAGATTTTTTCTGCTGTAGAGTTCATTTTCAAAATGTAAGCATTTACATATAAAAAATGCCCAACAAAAATACCTCAAGAAGATTTAGGTCAAAATGACTAAAACCAGAAAAGTCGTTGTCAAACAATCTTCCTTGTCTCACCGGACGTCCAACAATAAAAATGTGAGGCCTTCATTACAATGATGCCAATATTTCAACCTGCTCAGACGTACCTTGACCGAAATTCCCGTCTCAATAATAAAATATGACCTGAATACGTGGTCTACTTCCCAACATGTTTTACAGCTTTCAAGAACAGAAGCTTATATTACGAATGTTATTCATTAAATGTTTTCAAGTCGAGCCGGGATCTGAACGAAATTGGATTGATTTAATCGTTCAGTACACTTTTTAAATATACAGCTGTAGTAAATATTATTTTTCTTGTATAATTGTAACATAGTTGTTATTGTTTAAGTTTGTTTCGAGTCACCTGATGGTAAGTGACAACCGCCGTCCAAGGACATCTGCAACTCAAAGGTTGTTAGTGCGCTCGGCTTTGGGTGATGAGGGATGAGGGGATGCGGAGAGAGGAAAGAAGAGAGGGGAGATGAGGAGATGGGAAAGAGGAGAGGTAGGATGAGGGGAGAGGAAAGATTAGAGGGGGATTTGGACTTCCGTAAACCTCACCTATTTGGGGGAAATGCAACGCTGATGCTTCACAATCGGTTCTCTTAAAGCCGTGGTATCGCACCGGTCGAGACTGCCCATTCGTGCCCTGCCCACACGACTCTAATACTGTTGATTAATTGTGTAGTTTCTATAAAACAGTTTTAATAACGTTGATTAGTTTAAATTTTGTAGTTCATATTCATTATACAGTACCCGGTTGACGGTAATAGGCTTATCCCCTATTACGTACATGATACAAATATATATATGTCTTTAGCCCCCTTTTCTATTATGGAGGAATGGCTGGAGAGGCGACGTGGTAGCCTCTCCTACCGGATGACGCAGGTACTTACCGGTCATGGCTGCTTCGGGAAGTACCTGTGTCGAATAGGCCGGGAGCCAACGTCTGTGTGCCATCACTACGGGGGCTGCCGAGAGGACACTGCACTGCACACTCTAGTGGTGTGCCCGGCGTGGATGCAGGAGCGTATGGACTTCGGGGCGGCCATAGGTGTGGGTAGCCTCTCGTTGGAGACCATGATTATGTCCTTGGTCTCTAGCGAGAGTGCATGGGATTCTGCTGCCTCGTTTTGCGAGGAGGTGATGCTCGCCAAGGAGGTGGCGGAAAGGGAACGGGAGAGGTCTAATGCTTTCCCATCTCGCAGAAGACGCACCAGACGCCGGACAGCGCAAACTGTTTTCCGGCCTCCATAAGCGCTGGCCTGAGGGCGACGGATAGGGCTATCTGCCGCTCTAGCAGAAGCAGGCCCAAGACGGCGGCGCCATGTACCGCGCGCGCCTCTTGGAATAGTGATGCTACACCACAGCGGGGTCGTCTGTTGTTCAATAGGCGACCAAGTCTGCCGAGGTGCACAGGGATTTCCTTTCAAGAGTACACCTGAGACCCCGGCAATAGGACTATGTGACGTAACACGGTGGGGTTTTAGTCATACCACCCTACTAGGGTATGGCAGTAGGGTGGGGGGGACCCGTGGGGGTTTCCACACATTAAAAAAAAACCCTATTCCATAACTTATACTTTATATTATTAATAATAATATAAGAATACTTTATATTATAAATTATTAATACTTTATATTATTATGGTAGGCAGAATGGGTATATAGGTATATTCAAGTATTAACTATGGGCATTAAACAGTGTCCGATCTTTATTTGACACTGTGTTTGTCTTACGAGTACTGCTCTTACGTTATTTGTTTACAGTGTGCGCGAGAACGCTGGTACCCTAAGCACAAGTTGAATTTTATTTTGGGTGCCAGAGTTTATCGTAAATACTTTATGTCGTGTTTGTGACGCTGTTGATGTACTTTTGTGCCAAATTAATGAAAATAAATCTTTATCTTATCTTATCTTAGCTATGTTTGTTCTTTTCATTTTGATTATTTTTTTATATTCTGAAAATAATATTTTTTTATTAAAAAAAATATATTGCAGCTTAAGTGCAGATTACATATATTTTTTTTTTTTAAATTAAGCAGTAAGTCGTCCGGAGAGATTAGACTTGCAGTTCCGGTGAGAATCGTCTATTGTACAAGGACCTTAACAATTTTTACGATCGCTGCCGGAATTTTGCGTCCAGATTTTATTGTTAGCAAAGTTGTGTTAGTGATTTAGAAATTAATTCTTATGTCGTAAATTATGGGGAATGGTTGAGACATTTACAATGTACTAAAATATGAAATTACGAGTTTTGAGTGGTTCTCTAAACATACATAGATTATTGTATTTTATAGCACGAAAACAAAATTGACAAAATGTGATTTTGATACTAAACCAAATTTACAAGATGAAGTAAGTCCTTAGTAATAAAAAAAAAAGACTTAGTGGCAGAGTTATTGACTCTTATGTCAAATTAAGATCTTCTTTTTTTTAAAGTCTTCTTTTTGTTTAAAAAAAATAAGGAAAAAAAAATTAAAAGATAGAATCTAGGTACATCTAAATCTTATTGCTTATTTAGGTTAAATTATTGTTTATTATTGTTATTATAGAAATGATACCAGCGGCTGCCTCCTTTCTTCTCTTCTATCTATTATGCCGTGCCCAACAAGGTCCATATTTGGTCTATTATATTAATCTTTTGCAACAACATGTAATACATATGAAAAGCAATAATAATTGAAATCGAAATTGAAAGTTCAAAATAGATTGAGTAGAAACTTTTATGAAATATTTAACATTTGCGGTGTGGTTGCGGGGCGATTAGAGTAGCGTGGTTAATAAAAGTAAAAGGCAAAATAAAGTATCAATAACTTACCAATTCCTTGTGAAATATTTTACATAATAAAAATGTCCAATTTCAAAACTTATTCGTAACTGTATGTATCTTTTTTTTTTAATTTATGTGAAGAGATTTCTCCACCATATGTCAACCGATGCTATTGCGGTGGTCCCATTGTAACTAAGTCAGGATTTTATAATGGGATACAGGGTATTCCTATAGTAATCCAGGGTGTATCAGTACCAGTTGAACATAGAATCCACTCCTTCTTTGAAGTCGATTAAAAAAGTAACGAATTTAATTTTCTAAGTTTTAACACTTAATTTTCTGAGAACAGTTAATTAATTTATTATAACTAAACGAAATTATTTATGTAAAATGTAAAGATTCATAAATCTACTTAAACATTCGTTACTTTACAGTTTAATTAATTTCATACCATACTGCTGTTATGGCTAAGTTGGTATCTGAATTGGCTGATATTAAGAAACAAAACAATGAAATACAGGCGACAAACGTAGAAATACGTAACTCAAACGCTGATATCGTTCAGTCTATGTCCTTTATAAACAAACAGTTTGAGGAACTGAAAAAGGAAGTTGAAATTTTAAGAAAGGAACGAAAAGAGCAAATTAAATACATTGAGAGCTTGGAAAAGAAGATACAAGATCTACAGTATAAATCTAGGTCGTCGGGTACTGAAATTAGAAATATTCCGTATCAAGAGAAAGAATCTAATGAATGCCTTATGAAAATTGTATGCGACATTGGAGAAACTGTTGGAGTTCCTATCATTAAGTCTGATCTTCGGGATATATACCGGCTTCCTGGTAAAACCGCAAATAGTACTTCTCCGCGCCCAATAATAGCAGAGTTTAAGGATGTACTAACCAAACAGACGCTTTTAAACGCCGTTAGATTGTATAATAAAGACAAAGCTATACTTAAAGACAAACTCAATACTGAACTAATCGGGATCCAAGGAAAGCGACTCCCGGTTTATGTAACCGAACAACTACCCCCTAGCCATAAAAAGCTGTTTTACCAAGCCCGGGAATTTGCCAAAAATAATGAGTTCAAGTTTTGTTGGACTGCAAACGGTAACATCTTTCTCCGCAAACAGGAGGGTGAGAAACTAATAAAAATAACCTCAGATAAATGTTTTCTGAACATAGTTACTAAAAGCCCATGACTGTATGAACAGTTATCTCTGTACTATACTTATCTCATATTGTTCTTAATATTTGTTAAAATGTTGTGTAAACACACTAACACTTTCTTTCACCACACTATTTTACACTGCACTGATGTACTACATCTCCAATTAACTCATAAGATTATAACCACACTAACTTGCATTTATCCTTTTCCCGCACATAATAATATCAGCGTCATAATAGTAATTGTTATTACTACTATAATTATCCCAAACTCATTAATCTATCTATATATATATTGTGCACTGCTTGCTTTTCCCTTACTTTTAATCAATGGCCACCGTAAACTACATTAACAACGAATTAGATTCTATGGCGGGAAACTGCTACACCTGTTTCCCAGAAGAGTCTTTAAAAATTGTTAATATGACTGAAAATAACCTAAAAATACTCCATCTTAACATACGAAGTATTAACAAAAACTTCGATCAGTTACAGATTTTAATTAAAACTTTAAAAATTGATATTGATGTCATCGTTTTAACTGAATGCTGGCTAAGTGTTTTAAATACCCTGCCTATAATAACGGGTTATCATTCTTACTCCACTAAGATTAACTCCAATCAAAATGACGGCGTTGTGTTTTATATAAAATCTGAAATGCAAAATACAGTATGGGAACCGGGTTTCAAGAATGGAAATTGTCTGATATGCGAATTAGATAATAAAATCGCCATACTGGCCATTTACCGCTCACCTTCATATTCCACGAAAGAAAGTTTTGACACCTTTTTAGATAGCTTAGACACCATTTACCAACAACTATCTAATTACCCTAATATAACACTCCTCGGAGACATAAACATTGACATAATTGAAGAACATAGAGACAACCGCTCTTTAGATTACCTTCTACTAAACGCATCCCACGGACTATCACCAACGCATTTTTTAAGTACTCGGCAAAATAAATGCTATGACCACGTACTTTTGAAGTCTAAACTAACTTCTACTACCTTGGTGTTAGATTCTCACATTACTGACCACAAACCTGTATTATTAGATATTGCAATTACAAAGCCAAAAAGGCCAACCACTGTGTTTTCATCTTGCCTAAATTATAAAGATATTAAACTAGAATTGCAAAATACAGACTTCTCCTTTATCTACAAAATTCAATCTGCTAATGAGGCGATGAATACACTGATAAATAAAATTAAATCAATAATAGGTAAATATAAAATATATAAAAAAATCTCACGTAAAAAAAGGTGCTTAAAACCGTGGATAACTGCTGGTATACTGAAATGTATAAGAAATAGAGATAGGTTGCATGCTAATTGCAAAAAATCCCCGGACAATGTTATCCTTAAAACTACATACACCCGCTACCGTAATTTTTGTAATGAACTCATCCGTAAATTGAAAATATCATATGAGCAAAGCGAACTGGCAAAAACCAAAAATAACCCGAAGGCTCTTTGGAAAACAATTAAAGAGATAACTAACACTCAAATCCTTCACTCCAGCCCCACTGAGTTGCTAAACATTAGTGACAATCCAAAATCGTCTGTAAATGAGGTCTGTCACTATTTCACAAATATAGGTAAAAGTTTGGCACAGAATATAATCAACCATACTACTACTCCTCCAAACTCAACCAGAGACCGCTTCCAACTTTCTCCAGCCAATTCGCTAACCATCCTAGAAGTGGAAGAGGCTGAGGTGGAGTCTCTTATTCTACAGTTACGCAATGACTGTGCTGTTGGGTGGGATGGAATATCGTCTGTGTTTCTAAAGGAATGTCGTCAAATTTTAGTACCACCTCTAACTTTCTTATTTAACCGTTGCATTCAAACAGGAGTGTTCCCGAATGCCCTAAAGAAAGCCATAGTTCACCCGGTATACAAAGGAGGAGCCAGAAACTGTGTCAATAACTATAGACCCATCTCTGTATTGTCGGCTGTTTCTAAGTTGTTTGAAAGAATCCTTAGTAATAATTTGAAAAGATTCTTGCACAAATATGATATCATAGCGAAGAACCAGTTTGGATTTCAACCAGGAATCTCTACAGAAGATGCGGTATTACAACTTACTCAAAATGTAGCTAAGCAACTTGATAAGCATAATAAATGTCTTGGAATTTTTTTGGACCTATCAAAAGCTTTCGACACGGTTTCTGCCCCCCTCCTTATCTCCAAGTTAGAACTTCTTGGTGTACGTGGTACGCCTTTAGAGATTTTCAAAGACTACCTTAAAAATCGCACACAGTCCGTAAAAATTGATTCTTACCTCAGTGACGAAGAGCTGGTGACCTTCGGCATTCCTCAAGGTAGTATCCTAGGCCCGATTTTATTCCAAATCTATGTTAATGGTCTGTGTTTGATTAATCTCCCGGATAATGTTAAAGTCTACGCATATGCCGACGATACCGCAATTCTAGTCCACGGCACTACATGGGAATTCGTTAAAAGTAAAACAGAACTGGCTTTAAGCGAAGTCATAAAATGGTTAAACTTGAACCTCCTCAGCATAAACGTAAAAAAAACAGCATACTTACCTTTCACGATCAGACGTAATGGTGCACCACCTGACTCCCTTAAAATTACTGCTCACTCGTGTCCCAACCTACAACCAACCTGTAATTGTCCGACGCTTAACAGAGCTAGCTGTGTCAAATACCTTGGAGTACAAATTGACTCTGCACTAAGATGGGACAAACACGTAAGCTCAATCACTACTAGAACGATGCGTCTCATTCACATATTCAAATCACTTAGGAAATCGGCTAGCTTTGATATTATTAAGTTAGTATACCATGCACTATGTCAATCTGTAATTGGGTATTGCATTACAGTGTGGGGTGGTGCTGCAAAGTCCTATTTACTGGAAATAGAAAGAGCACAGCGTGCTATACTGAAAGTGATGTCATACAAACATTTCAGGTATCCAACAATCCAACTCTATGACGATTGTAAGGTACTTACAGTGCGCCAGCTTTACATTCTTCAAACAGCCCTTAGGTACCATAATACCCTCCCACCTCCAGAACCCAACAAACGAAGATTCATTGCACCTCCTGTTCGGCACAAAACCTCCTTTTCCGAGCATCAATTTTACACGCTAAGCCCTTACCTATACAGTAACATTAATAAAGAGTTAAACATCGTTAAACTGAATAGATTTAACAGTAAACAAGTACTAACTGAGTGGTTATTACTTAAAGATTACTCTGCTACTGAATCACTACTAAAGTTCTTAAAGTGACCATATATATACATATATATATATATACATATTAAACACACGCAAAAAGGTACAAATACTCATCCACGCATAACCAAATATACACGCACATTCACACACACTCCCACACGCACTCACACACGCACTCACACACACACACACACATACACACACGTACGCTCACACACACACACACACACACACACACACTCGTACGCTCACACACACACACACGCACGCATTCTAACTCAAAACTGTATATATACAAACGCTCATCATCCAATCAACACAGTATCAATCTCGTTTCAATGCCTTATGGAAATTATTATTGTTACACCTTATAGCCGATTCCTGTCTCTTAAGATACAGGCGTAGCCTAGTTTAAGAGACAGCTCGATTTTTTTAATTGCTTACAATGTTTTGTAACTTTTTAGAATACTAGTGTATAATTCTGTAAACACCTACTGTGTCTAATATGTTTCACTGTTGTTGTAATACTTTTGGATCAATAAATTATTATTATTATTATTATTATTATACCACACGCTAGGCGCTGTAAGAAGACATGTTGCCTCGTTTAGTTTCTACTCTCAAATAACTCTAATTATATTAAGATTTGAACGTGACAACCTAATATGTAAACTTCTTTGACTGATGTAAGAAGAAGAAAATTTATACAAAATATAAAGAGCGTTCACGAAAATACGTTCTTAAAGACATACATACAATTTCATCAGCAGAGAAAACGATGATCCTTCATATTTAACACGTTATCAAAAACGCCTTAAAACTTGAAGAACTAGTGTAAAATTACCTTGAGTTGTGATGCAAAGCGAAGAATAGATTTCAAGTTGTAAAAAATGTACACAATAAATTATTTCTAAGTTTTTAGAAGAAAGTCATTAGAGGCCGCTACATCAACAGTGAAATATACGAGTATATTGAATGGAAAGGCACAAAGGAAGGCAACGCAATGAAAGGGAAATTGTTTACAAGGATGGGTTGGAAAGTATAAGCATTAGTTCGGGGTCGGGGTCGTAGCTATAACTTGAACTAGCTGTCAGGAGTTCCGCGCCTTCTACCCAAACTCGTCAATTTAATATAAAAAACAAAATAACACAATGTAAATGGCAGCGCAGACATATAAATAGACCAGATGATATACTTAGCAAGTCATTTAGAAAGCAACTCTCTAACAAATAGATAAAATTCAATATCGATCGCGGGTCGACCTGGTATGATTTAAATATTCTAAATGAAGCACGTGCAGCCTGATATATAATTTTTTTCGGAGTTCAAACTCAAATAATATTAGGGTATTTACTGGCTTACGCTATTCGGTTCTTTTTTATACATACTTTTTAAAGTGAGGGGTTGGAGGATCCCTGCATACCTTGTTCGCTTGATAAGTAGAAGATCACGCAGAACATATTTATGTTTATACATACTACGCTTCTAAGAGGGCCAGGCCTGTCGACATATGTTGGTACAAGAATATGTTTCAACTGCAATAATAAACAACTGTGACAAATACAACTGAAATTTGTTAAGCTATTAAACACTTTATATTTAAAAAAAATATATACTCATCGGATAGAAAATTCATCCTCTTAATCCTGTATCAACACTGTACACTATATATTTGGTTAACAAACACACGGTCCACTTAATAACAGGCTTTTATCGCAGTATTTAAATACATACACAACTTGCACATTGTCAACCTCACCTCCGAGATGTATATATATAAATAGAGCTCTCAAAACTAGCAACGAGCACAAAAGAAGAAGAACTACATTAATGATGCCATTGACCAGACTGATCAACTACGGTCCTTTGCACAGTAAAATTATCACTTAAGGCTGTTCTCAATTGAACAAGGGCCATAATCGCAACCTAATTTTAATTTAATAGGAAATGGTTTAAAAAAAAGTAATAAGTAACACAATGGTGTTATTACCACTTAATAACCTTGCAATACTTAAAAAAATAGTGTATACATATATATGTAAATGAAACACGCGACATACAATTACACCCACAAGCACATCCATTACACTCCAAAAATATAAATTATATAATCTACTTGAATACATAAAAATGTAAATAAATAACTGAGGCAAGCACCTCCCAAAAAACATCGTTTAGCAAATACAGTTTCATATCTCAGATTCCTTCTTGGGGTTTGATATCTTCTAAGTCTGATAAGCATGACAGACTTTCTAGGAATTTAATGACATTTCTTTATCTCCAGGGGTGTAGCTGTAGATGACCAAGGTTACATTGTGGTAGCTGATTCAGGCAACAACCGCATTCAGATATTCCACCCTGACGGAAACTTCCTGAGAGCTTTCGGATCCTGGGGCTCTGGCGATGGAGAGTTTAAGGGTCTCGAAGGCATCGCTGTCATGTCCGGAGGCAATATCATTGTTTGTGATCGGGAGAACCATAGAGTACAAGTATTCTAGGGTAAGCAAAATCATAGACAATCCTAAAAATAGTTTAATAAAATAAATGTAAATGTATATATACTATATTTAAACGTATTATATTATTAAATTCCATAAACAATAATAATAAGTACTCATCCTATTGCTAAGGTAATTAAAAACTACTTGCAAAGCGAATTATAGAGAAATTTAATTTAACTGATATGTAATGTTATTGTTTTCAGATGGATTGTTCATCAAATATTTCAAAATCGATGGTTGTCTTTGTCAATTAATTTGTGATGATATTATATCTGTCGTCTTCATGAAACATATTCAATGTAAAATCATACTTTTCATTTAATAATAAAAACGCTTTCGTACATTGCAAATTTCAATTTATAATCATTTTTCGAATTTTGAATAAATAAAAAAAAACCTAAACTAATTAAAAGAAATAAAAAAATATATAAAATATTATTATTGACTAAAAACAACAACTGACTGATTGCTTTGTATTAGTTAGACTTTTATATCTAAAGTTCCATTCGATCATTGTCCACGACGTTATCACTTAGAGATGGATGGCCTATCGATGGACGCGGTGATTACCCATAGGCGCGCTTCTTGCCATTAGATTCAAAATATCTCAAAATACTATCTTCGTAGATGGATTATCGAATTTATCTTAAAAAATGAAGGTTGATAGGAAAACTAATATTTATTGTTACGAGTAAAGCAGCATTGTTGTAAGAATATTTTTTGCTTTTTTTCAAGTGTATTTTAATATTTCTAGTTGCATCTTTAATTCGGTATGAAATCAATTCTAGCAACTGTATTTAAAAAAAAAAAACGGGAGCATTTATATAACTAAAATCTCAATCAACGAATAATTATAAAGCATTTATAAAATCAGGAGCAACTCAGTTTTTTTTTTTTTAATAAATAAAAAGTCTAACAATTTGTAAAAAAATAAATAAACTGTTATTTTAACATTTCATAAGTGACCCAAAACGGTAGGTAAAAAAATATATGTATATAAATATCACACTATTATATCCTTAAAAGTAGATATTAATTATGAATAAATCACAAAAAAAATACATTTATGTGACTTAAAGTCATATTCTCTATTAAAAAATAAATGTATCATGTTATATTATTGATACATAACAATATATGAAAATAGAATATTAAATAATTAAAAAATCATTCAATCATCATACAGTTTATCTAATATATAAAATTCTCGTGTCAGAGTGTTTGTTGCCAAACTCCTCCAAAACGGCTTAACCGATTCTTATAATTTTTTTTGTGCACATTTGGTAAGTCAGAGAATAGGTTGTAAAGTATATTTCATACCACTAGGTGATCAAGGTGACCCTTTATAAATTTTATATGTCAGAACAGCCTTTGCCGGGTCAGTTAGTATTATATAATAAGCATTGTTTTAAAACTATAAAGGCGAATATCGGAGTAAAGATTCGTAGCAGTAACTCGCTTAACTTTGCAATTTAATGCTTACGAAATAAAGTATCTATCCAAAATATATAATGCCAAAAAAAAGCAATATTTTATGGTATGGATGTAGTGACAGCCGCAGTGATTATGTTAAAATTTTTATGATTACATGTAAGTCTAAATATACAAGACAAACACCATTTTTACATGCTTCAGTCCTAAGTAAGATTTTCTCGCTTACGATCTACTTTGAATTTTATAATTTCGTGAAATTATTACTCAAATCCCTTTTAAGAATGTCATTTTATAATATTGACCGAACTGTGCAAATGTGTTATTATAATCCAACACTAAAAAGTCTAAATAACGATGATCAATAGTAATCTAACTTTCATCTCATGTAACTGTAAATAATATCGCTCCTACTTTTACAGTGTCTCCAACAGGGATTTTTACATGCCCTCTAAATACATAGCTACTGCTGCTGCTGCATAATACGAGCTGTTATGTATTCAAAGAGATATAGATATATATATTTTGTGTATATTGATCACAAGTTTCTACCACTATTTATTCTTGTAGTCGTCATTAGTGACACGTGGCAAAGTTTTTTTTTAATAACGTACCACCCATAAATCATAAACTTATAAAGAGATCAATTTCAATCTTAAAAAAAATATTAATTTAAAAATGTAACGAAAAATCAAATTATAGTTCTTTATTTAAAACTTTCATTGACATGCACAGCTTTTGCTTTTGTTTTTAATATATAAAATAATTTGTGTATAATATAATGTACTTAGTAAGTATTAAATACAACAATGTTAAGGACATTTTGTATGGTTTTTGAAGTTTAAATAAACAGAATTTGTTGCATAAATATGCTTTTTATTCATGCAGTATCCCCTTATAAAAATAGATATCTGGTTTACCATAGTATGTTTCCATTGCTGACGGATTTATGTTAGTTATAGAGGTAATCAAACTTTTGTTAAACTTGTTTTTGCATAATGACATATGCATTATAAACATTACACTCTACTACACATTAACGATACAACACATCAATATAGTATGCTGGATCTATATTACTAAAGTCTTAATATAATGTGTACCATTATGACATATGTATATTATATATATATAGATATACATACATAGTTTTTTATTCTTTGTTTCTAAATTTAAAAATAATAATTTAATGTAAATGTGTTTATTTATTGCCGTGTGGTTCACGAAAGAGTAGAATATTTGTACACTATCTATTCCCGCTTGTGTCGTAAGAGGGGACTAAGGGAATGGACTGATATCTATAAGACAGAATGATATACAGCCATATAGTGCCCAGTTGACGGCAATAGGCCCCCTATTACGTTAGTGGGACCAAATAGTAATTGGAAATATGTGGGTGTTTAATATACCTTGGCCAATCAGTAATATTAATATGTATGTACGTATTTTTATATATCATACATATGTATGCAAATATGATGATGAAACATGATGGTACGACTTAAAAACTCGCATGCGGTATGGAACGATGCAAAAACAGCACAGTTTAACAGTAGTCGAATCATGCTTTGTTATGAATAGGCTGGTTCGACCGATGCGATACCACGGCCTCACAGAAAACTGGTTGTCAAGTAACGCTTACGTTGCATTTCCCCGAACTGAGTGAGGTTTTTGGAGGCCCAACTTCCAATCTCCACTTTCCTCTTTCTTCATCCCATTCTCTTCTTTCCCATCTCCTCATCCCCACTCTATTCTTTCCCCTCCATACATCTCTCAAATAAAAAAAGTCATCTGTGGTATTACCTGTGGATCTCAAAGAGTGGCATCGCACTTGTGATTCTAAACTCTGCAGATTTTAAAGACAACTGCATTAGGATGAGATAAATATAATGAAACAAAATATGTAATATGTACTTACAGGTATTAAAAAAGAAAGAAAATAATTTATGTGCAGTTATTCTTAATTTTTCCTTAATCATCTATTCAATTACGAATCAAATTAAGATGTGGCATTAAGAAAGTAAAAGCTATTTAAAATGAAGATTAATTTATTTTAACTAAGCCGTTGTGAGTGTCATGAAAACCTGTGAATTAAGAGACTTATTAATTAAGTGTTACCGCCAGACCCTTTTGGGACAAGACATTTAAAATTTTGTATATTAAGAATCACGAGTTTCAATCTCAATAGTCAAAAGCTCCCTTAATAAGGATAGGGCTGGCGAAAACCTAAATTCTAGTATTTCGGTTTCAACGTGTGTAGTAAAAAGTAAGGTAAAATTTAAATGACAAGTTATTGTCAATCTCTTCGCTACGCTCGTTAAAATTTTAGCTTTTCGTTAAGTTCATACTTAGAACTCAACATACTCCAACGATGGGGAAAGCGACTGGGTCTTAAAGAATTATGCTTTGCGTTCCTTTGTATCGCGGAATCTAAAGGTCTCGTTTTGGACAATACCGTGACATAAATTGTAATTAAAAGTTAAGATTTAATCTTTCAGTGGAATAATAATAATAACAATATACATTATTGTATACCAAAACGTTTTAAAGAGTGAGTATATAGCGGGGTAGGGTGGGTGACACAATTTGCGGAATATATAAATATAGGAAAATGTTAGTTGAGAAGGTGGTTTTTAATTATGAAATTCATGAGTAAAACGATGATTTACATGTAACTTTTGATGAGCATGCATACGATCATGCAATTATCCAAGAGGGGATAAGCAGAAGTGCATTAAACACTCACATTTTGCTAATTAGAAATAGGTCCTACCGACGTACTAGGGCAAGCATCATCATCAGTGGGCTTTGCATCTATTTCAGATGTTTAAAACAGTGTGCCAATGTTGCAGGCTATATAATATATGTATTTATTTTACATATGCTATACACATAGGCAATTAACTCTTCAATAAAATTCTTACAAAGGTATTTAAAAGAAAATCTATCAACTTAATAAAACTTTTGCTCACCCAGTGATTTTTTTGAATAACGAAAATGTCATTTGACAACAATAAGTAGACATTATAAATAAAAGTAGTGTTTAATTACGACTTATTCATCTAAATCACTGAACTGAAAGACTGCCTATGAGAAAATGATGTTCAAGTTAACACTTACATATCCTATAGGTTAAATGATATTCTTAATAAAAAAAAATAGATGCGATGCTTTCATTATCTTGAATGGATTCTTTTGTGGAGAAGCGGTTGTTATGTTCCTCTAACACGAAGGGAGAATCTTCCAACTAGCTGACGTGATCACACCTGGCGGGCCCTGGCCCACCGGTTAATATTAGAAATACATGCATATATACATATATATATACTAATCGGCGCGAGAACTTACTATCGTGATTCAGAATCGTGCTACGTCGTTTGACTAGTAATACAGCTTGTCTGCACTAGATGGTGCTGATATTTTTCTTCAGTGTGTGGATGGCGCAACACTTTACTTTAAAAAAATGTTTAAATTTATAACAGTAACCAAAATGAATTTATGGAATCTATCTATACTTATACTATACATTTTAACTTGGGTTAACCATGCTTATACACTAATGGACTGTACGTCTACGTATTCCCCGGCCTCAAAGAAAAGCACTAAGTGTTCACGAAGTGAGTGAGGTTACCGGAGGTACCTGCCGCACGACAGCGTAGCGGCGAGGTGACCACTTAAACCACTGCGTATTAAATTTACCTGATGATAAATTACTACCATTGTCCCTGGACACATGCAACTCAAAAGTCGCAAGTGCGCTGTCCGCTTTGGGAGAAGGAAAAGAAGGGAAGGGAAAGACAGCGTGGGCAAGGATGGGAAAGAGGATTAAGAAGAATTGCTTAACCACCAGTTTTCTGTATCAGCGCTTTAATACTCTGTTTGAGCCGACCAATACGTAAATAAGCATGGCTTTTCAACGTAAATAGTTGACTTCTCATGTAGGAAAAGTCGATACATGATAGTTAAAATTTTATATAAATATCTAATATACAATTCGTATAAGTATTATGAAGTTCTTCATTAATCATATGATATTCCGTTTGTTTTCTGGATATGGCTTGCGTTTAACGCTCAACTGAGCATTACGTTGTATTAATGATCTACGAGTATATAAAATACTAGCGGACCCGACAGACGTTGTCCTGCATGATATTTCAAGCGATTAGGATCAATATAGATAAATAACCTAGATACCGACTGCAGCGCCATCTGCCGGGCTGATTTGTGAATCTAAACCATTCCCAGATCCCCTTGAACACACACAAAAAATTTCATCAAAATCCGTCCAGTCGTTTGAGAGTAGTTCAGTGACATACACACTCACAGAAGAATTATATATATAAAGATAGCTGAGATACAATAGATTTAGTAGCAGCTACGAGTATAAAGGACAGTAAGAGATCAGGTAATCTATTTTTGATGATTATCTCATCCTTTCTTTTTCATATGATATAATAGGTTGACCTCTTGGCAATTCGATGGTCCGCAAAATGTAAGAGTTTAATGCACTGCTGCATACCCCTCCGGGGTATAAGCGTGAGTGTGTTTATTTAGGTACAATAGTTTGTCCGAAAGTACATATAAATATTTCTTCTATTAACGCTTAAGTATATATTTTTTATATTTTTCATAATTATGTAGATGTGATGTTTCAGTTCCCTATGAGTAAATATACAGACCAGAAAAAGCAATTACTGTAACTCCAGTAATTATTATTGTACAGAAATGGTTTGTTTTATTTATGAAGCAGAAATGAAATATAGCTAACATATGGTGCGATATTATATTATTATATCCTCTTCGTTAATATAAATATATAAGAAAAATATCAAAATTGTGACCCGTTGATATCACGTAAAGGTTAATACACCAACGAAATATAAGAGAAAATATTTCATCATATCTCTGGTAAGGTTGTAATTTATTTACTAAATACTATAAACCCTTAAATCATTTTAACAAAAATTAAACAAAGTGTATGAGATAGAGAAACGAGAGAAGAGTATGTATTTTATTTTATTTAATAACAATTAAAATATGAGTTAAAATATCAGTAATATATGAGACTTTAAAAATATATGTCAACTTTTAAAGAGGTATTGGAGTTGACCGGGTAACACTGTAAATACATGCAAAATAAGTTAGTTAAGTTAATAGGAAATATATTAGCGAAACAATGATAGGTGACTGTTCCAATCGGTAAATTTGACTTTCAAAAATCCATAAAGTAGAACAAGTATACATTAAAATGTAAATGGGTGACGGTGGGTGGTATGTCGGACTCTACTCTGCTTGTAAATATTAAACTATATAATGGCGAATACGTCATAACCACTCCGCGATTATTCGTTATTTGATAACACTAGATATAAACTTATGGGCTACAAATTAGAGTTGGCAACACAGAAAAGACATCGATGATATTGCAAGTGGTTACAAACATTTCATATCCCCACTGGCCTTTTTAGTATTATACCATCTTTTTTGTTTTATTACCAAACCCTACAAAGTTAATAAAGAAACTCTTCTTATCTCCTTTCTACACACTTAAGAGTTGCAAACTAAGTTTTATTAAAAGAAGAGATAACCAGGTCGAGCAATCAAAGCGTACTTCGTAGCTTGTAAAGAAACCAATAAACTTCTCGTGAACTATTTAAATAAGATGAGACTAATATAAGTGTACTTCTATTATTTATTAATACATTAACATATTTTAACGGTGCAAAATATTTTTAATCGATATTAAAGTTCATGTGTTTAAGTTCATTAAGAGAAAATATATATACATATATTGTAAAGCGCCTCTTGTCAGAGTGTTTACAGATTTTTGTAACTGACTGCAACCCTGGTAATTGTCTAAAGATAACCTTTTTTAGGCGTCTTCAAAATAGGAAATCCTTTATTCGACTCATATATATTCTACTTTGTTTGCTATTTTCTATCTAGATCTAGAATCAAATTAATTGGATTTTATTTACTTAAATGCAATAGTATTTATATGTTAGGGTATGATGAAGATCTTCAGAGCTGGGCAATGGAAATCAGTAATAAGTAACATTAAATAATCCATAATTTCAACGATCGTATGTTTTTATATTGTTTTCAACATTTATTAATTTTTTTTACTCGTGGAAACCCCCCTTGAGCCGTCATCCCACCGGGGTTGTTGGTGGAACGGTGGGTCGGAATTGGACCAACTAAAACCACACTGTGTGCTATACAGCATCTCAAATAGGAGAAATCCGGGAACAGTTTTAGTAAGACATCCGGACTCCTGGGTATCGTTTTTACCATACCATAATACAATAACAGCTGTCTCACCTATTAGTATAGGGTTTAGTGACCCTGAGTGATCCAAAACAAATATTTGTGTGAATAGAACGACAATATTTTATGTATGCGTGTGGAATTTATGTGTAATATGTATGGATTAAGAAATATAAGTATATGAATGTTTATCAGTAGTCTGGTTACGGGTGTGGAATGTCTGAAGCCATTTTTAGTTATATGCACGTATTAACCATAGCCGTGTGATTTTCGGTAGAATAGGCTAGGGCCACTATTTCTTCCCGTGGGTGTCGACGACTACTGACGACAGTAGCCTATAAGTGTTTGTTGTTTTTTTGGTTCTATTCATATTTTATAGATTTGTCATGAGGTAAGACAATTTTTTTATTCTGCTAATTAAATATAAATTGCATCATTGTAACTTATTTTTTATTAACAAATATAATAACAAATAAACAAAATATGATGACCTGACTCATATGATGAATAATTTAAGAGGTGGATGGTAGTTCTCTTCAATGGTTTAAATTAATTTTCGAAAATATGGACTTAATTGGTTTATTTTAATTAGATGAAATTAAAACAACTAATAACAATAATAATTCTTGACTCTACTCGCCGAAAATGTTTTTTTTTTTTTTTTTTGAACTGTTATAACTAATATGTATAACAGTCTTTATAGATGCAGACCAATCTTAAGACTGTATAATGGTTTCAATATTTACAATAAACGTTAATGTCACCCTAAAACCATCTGTCAACCTTATCTTATTTAATTATAATCCACCATTAAAGTAAATATATAACTAAATTACCTTTAAAATATAAATTCCACAGTAAACAGAGCTATAGATTAATGTCAGACGACAGCGGCACACTGTGGAATTTGTTTCAATTCACAAGTAATTAAGAAAACGTTTCGCAGCTAGTTATCTAAGATTTCCGCTGATGACCATAATTATTCGGATAGGAAATTAAATACGACGGTTCACCGATTCAGTATAACTTTCAAGCCTACGTTATATTTGAGGACAAAATTAATGGAACGATGTAAAGAAAATTTTGTATTTAAAATAATTAATGTCTTCGTTATTTTATACTCTGTAATATCTTTTAAGAGTGTTTGACATAGTTATATTGAAAAAGAAGTAAAATTTAATCTTTAAATAAAGCGGTCATTAGGTCTTGTTATAAAAAAATTAAAAAATTTAAAACAATATCCGAACAAGGACACTTTAAAATGTGTGAATTACAAATAGGTAGAGCAATAAATATACATTTTACATACATTTATAAGAAATTGTGCTTTTTAAGCATACATGTGGCTCATTTTATAAATAGTGTCATGACTGTAGAAATCTTGTGATTTTTTATCAAAAAAATTCAACATGTAGTATTGACAGTCGTTTAGACTATAGAAGAAAAGTCTGAAAGTTCATGGTCCAAGACTGATATGGTGGATGCATTAACACTTGCCACCAAGCTCTCTCAATTTTTGCTAAGTGGCCAAAGATGTGTGTGGTCTGGCGTTTCCATAATGAAAGAGCACTCCGTTTCTGTTGATCAATCACATACTTTTTTTTTTAAATTTTCTTGATTGAGTCTTATTAGTTGCTAGCAGTAGAGACGAGACGAGAGAGAGAGAGAGATAGTAACGTGGGAGAGTTGCAAGTGTTCATGGGCGGTGGAAGTAACTTACCATCAGGTGACCCATCTGCTCGCATGTCCCCCCTCTATATATTACTATAATTCAGTTTCATTACGTTTCTATAGAGAATCGCAAATGAGTACACAATCTATAAGTTTCTTTCAGTGAGTTCATGTGGCACCCAAATATCGAGTTTTCTTGTATAACCATAGTTTTCAAATGGATCAAAACTATTCTGTGGTCAATTCATAGTTCCTCGGCTATACTGTAACCACTAATATGCAACATTTTTCAAAAATGGCCTCGACTTTATCCGTATGAGGTCGACCAGAGCGAGATGCATCTTTGTACTCAAAGTTCCAGGACTGAAAACGCTTGATCCAGCTTTATGCTAGTACTCTTACTAATATTGCATTATGTCCATAAAAGTCACATCTTTCGTGGCTTGAGTCGCAATTTTTCCGTTTTTGTAATATAACCTTAGAAAGTACCGAATATCTTCGTCAGATTCACTCATTTTGGCGGACAGAAAAACAGTTGAAAACTGGCGGGAAAGTGGTTTAATTTTTATATTTCTTTTGCTATATATATTTTATTGATTTTAGAACCAGCCAGATACAAACAGTACAACCAAAGAGATTTTGCTTTAATTTTATACATACAAAACACAAAAAAGATTTTTCCCCGATTATTCATGCATACATGCCCGTCTATAGACATTGGTCTGGGTACTTTATGTTTATGTGTTTACTTCTCTATTCTGGAAATCAGAGTGTAAGCACTGCTTAATTTGCATTGAGAAGGTTCGACACAGAACAACTAAATAAAACTCAGGAAATACTTATTAGCTTCACCTCGTCTTTGATTATTTACAAATCTAGAAAGCTCGGAAACTTAGTCGGTCACGTCATCAGTCATTCTTTTATGCCTACTTTAACAAGAAAAACTTTCCTTTTACTTCAAACTCTTTTAATTAACCTTTTTTCTAGAGTATCAGTAGTAATCTCAGGGTTTAATCCATGACTAGATGGACTCGTGCCTCTCGCTCTAATGCTTAAATTATGCTGAAACAAAAGAACATTTTCATTTAAACTCATTCGGTGTTTATATTAATATTCCGGTTTATGCTTCCCGTGGTGCTTATAAAGTTTAACTTGAGTTACTTGACGGTAACTTAGCGCAGCATTTTGTAAGATTTAAGTAAGTGTTCAAGTTTGAGTGCTCTTTTAATGCATAGACATGCTCCTAATTAAGATGTAGAAGTGCAGTATTATTTCTTTTTGTAGTTTTAAAACCGTTACACTAATTACCAAATTAAAATGTGGTAAAATGATTTAGTTTTTTTTTTATATTGTACTAAAGTATGTACGTCTGCTAAGCGAGGTTTCTCCAGCACAAAGGAAGCATTATATGACACGGCTAGTTAATTCTTCAGTCATATGTTAGTTGAAGTACGTCTTCTTTTTCTTCATTGACCATATACACTGAAGGAGCTTACATGTACATATATATAGTGTTATAACGAACACAAAAATGACTGGCCTGTGGGTCTAGAGTTTAGTGATTCTGTCTACTGAACCAAACTCTTTCTGGATCTTCGATTCCCACAAGGATAAAAAATGTGTAATCCACATATAGTTATCCGGAGTGTGAGTGTTCTTTGTGCCCGTTGCTTTTTATCTTTTTTTATGCAATAGGGGGCAAACGAGCAGACGGGTCACCTGATGGTAAGTGACTACCGCCGCCCATGGACAATTGCAACTCAAGAGTCACAAGTGCGTTGCCGGGCTTTTAGGTAAGAGTATGCTCTTTTCTCGAAGGTTTGAAGGTCGTCCGGTCCGTTGTTTGTATATTTTCAAATCATTTATAATGTGAGAGTTGCCTTTTAATATTCAAAAAACAAAAGAGAATGAATATCTATGCAACTAGTAAGTACAATATCATTATTGACAGCTCTCATTGAAAGTGCATCCAATCTCGACGACCAATTTGCGACGGGCAATCATAACATGTTATTATGAATGTGATTGGCTGCCATCCTGCTTGTACTGTAGACTATATAATAGTGTAGCATGATCATCGAACACATCGCTATTTTTATTATTTAATGAGTGCTTTATTCACAAATATTTAAATCAATTTGTAAAATAAAAAGCAATGTATTACTTAAATTGTATACTTATATTGTTTTATAGAAAACATTATATTTTTCTCTGCCTGTTACACGATTTTACAGAACAACATCTTTAAAAACTACTAGTGACGCAGTCAGATGTGAACTAAACTTGCTCGGTCATCTCTGTGTAACAAGTATCGGGTCATTGAACGTTTCCTTGTTTTTACTCGACTGCGCAAGGTGGAGTATTATGTTTTCCGAGTGAGTATGTGTGTATACGTATATGTGACGTTTATCTGTCAAAAAAGCAAACGAAACATGTATTAAGTAGATCAAATATTTGAACGATTACTATACATAATACATATACTAGTATATAATACAATTATTATACGTAAAATAATGCATTGAAAATCGTTTCTATCGTTACAAATGGTAATTGCTTGAGTTAGAACAAGAATACATATATGGCTGCCAGCATTAGTATACGTGCCTACCAGTTATATTTAGATCTGACCTAGTAAGATAACTTAGTCTCATGTGAATAATGATCTTCACAAACTGTCTACTCTAAAGTAGCCAGTCAAGTCGAGTCAAGTCAATGTACTTGCGACTCCTGAATAAGTTTCCAGACTATTCTGTTCAATTGCCCTCTATCTCATCTCACATCTAATCTATGTCTCATAAAAACAAAATACCCATCCGATTCAAGATATATTTTGTGGCTATGTCATTATTTGGGTCCCTCATTTGCTAGTCTGACAGAACTTCCTGATTTTGTGATTTGGTTGAATTTAAGTCGAGTGATTTGATTTTGGAATAAATTTGCATTCTGTTAGCACCACAAACGTTTAAGTAATTATAACCCTTTAGACGATAAAGAGAAAATATTGAATTATTTTCATTTTTTTTTCCTTTATTTGCAAATAATAACTTCCAAACGTATGACAATGTCAACAGAGGACGCCACATGTCACGTAACCGTGAAATATGAAAACGTGTATTTACAGTTAAATATTATAGCACTGCTAAGGTGCAAAACGGAGAAATTTACATATGTTTGGTTTACATGGAGATAATACTAAAAAGAAAAATGTTACATTTCCAGTTTTATGGGATAAAATAAGTTAGAGCTAAAATCTGCTTTTTTGTAACAAGAAGCCTCATGTTGCTTTTCTTATTTACTTAAATCTTAGCGTGTACAAACCAGGTATACGTGTTACTTTCTTGATATTTTAATAAGCCAAGACTCGTGAACAACTTTTAATGTTTTGAAAAGTTACCATTATCTTAGAAAGTATGCCTAATAATTTTTAATTTTTTAAACACAAATTTACAACATTGACGGTTTGGTTGAATTTCGTCCCACCGAGAAAACACTAATATATGAATATTAACATGTCGCTTTTACTAAAACCCTTAAGAAGGTGTATATCACTCGTTTAATGTGGGTACATGTCAACACACTATGGTGAAATTGCTGCTCATCTCGACCTAAATTATTACCTCGTAACTCTTACGCGCTATTTTGAGTTCGTGGCTTCGTTATGTTTGGCTTCTAACCATTATGACAATAAACAGAATTTAGGAGAAGTTTACTGAAGATATTGGAATTCTGTAAGCTAGCTTTATAACAGATTTATCTTATTCGACACTAATAATTTGTTGTTAGATTAAGTTAAAAAGATATAAAATGATGATATAAAAATAATGCTTAATAGTAAATTGTTGACGTTGGTTATAATAGAGTTTCAGCGATCGTTTAGAAGATGCAAGTAACTTTATATTTAAATTACAGTAGTAGTATATTAAAAAAATGCCACCGGTTTGTTTATGTGTTTCAGAGCCCGTGAAACGCTTAAATCGTTAATAATTTTAAGAACATTTGTAATATTAATATAATGAACAAACTTTGAAATCGAAATCCTTGGCGTCTATATATCCAAAGTATGATATATAGTATAATGTAAGTAAATGCAAAAACAAATTAGCCTCTAAGGAGCTTGGTGTGCTAATCACATCGAGACAGTATTTCACTCCATCTGCACTCTACTGCAACTTTATTAGGAGCAAATTCGGCTGCACATGAAATACTTTTCTCAGTGGTAGAGCCATGCTTAGGCACGAATGGGCCGGCTCGACCGGCGCGATACCACGGCCTCACAGAAAACCGGTTGTGAAGTAACGCTTGCGTTGCATTTCCCCGAATTGAGTGAGGTTTCCGGAGGCCCAATTCCCCCTCCCCCTTTTCACTACCCTCATCTCCTTTCTCCTTTTTTCCATCTCCTCATCCCTCCTCTCTTCTTTCCGCTCCCTGCATCCCCTATCCCTCATCACCCTCAAAGGCGGGCAGCGCACTTGCGACTCTAGAGTTGCAAGTGTCCAAGGACGGCGGTGTCACTTACCATCAGGTGACCCGTCTGTTCGTCTGTCCCTCTATAGTACAAAAAAAAAAAACTCAATGCAGAGACCCCAATACCAGTTTCTCCCTCTTGATTGCATTGAACGGACAGCGACTTGCATCATCGATTGCCAGGATACTTCCGATCCGCTTGTCGCCTTGGTATTGCGTAGAGATATAACTTCATTCTGCATTCTCTATCGCTTGTATCATATTGTGTGTTCCGAGGAATGGTTCTAACTTATACCGGCCGCTGGTTTCCACAATTTCCATCACCATCACCTGGATGATTGACACTCCCCCACCGGGTGCTTCTCTTGGAGCTTTCTGCCTCGCACAACCAGCCTGTGGAACGAATTGTCACCTGCCTTATTTCCGGACCGATACGACATTCAAACCTTCGAGAAAAGAGCGTACTCTCTTCTAAAAGGGCGGCAACGCACTTGTGACTCTTGAGTTGTGGGTGTCCTTGCGCGGTGGCAATAATGGACCATCAGGTGACCCATGTGCTCGTTTACCTCCCATCCTTAAAAAAAAAAAATTGAAAATTCAACTTCGAAATTGATCTACTCGATTGATATTTCGTAGAAGGGGTGACACGAATTAAACTAAGTTACTTACTACACCTAACAAACAAATTACAAATATGATAACCATTAATTTGATAATTAAACACTAACCAAAAGGAACAACAGCTCTTTATCTATAAATATATCTTAATGATCCGATAAAGCTATTATCGCGTAAGTAATATAAGAAATATATCGGATGAAACTATTACGATTATATCCATCGAAATAGGATTCTGACACGTTTGCCTCAAAGGAAATGTTATCTAACGCTCAAATAAAGATCACCATCAAATACGGTTCCAATGTATGAAAGGAAAACCTACCAATTTATAAGATGTTTATCAGTTAAAAGGCTGTATTGAGAGGCGGTTATATATTTCGGATAACCAACCATTCCCAGAACCACCTTTTCAATATGAGTTTAATCTAAGAGTGAAATGAAACTTTTTTGTAGTTAACGTATTCACGAAATATGAAATGTCATACATTGTTTTGTACCAAATTACGTCATTTTCAATAGTTTTCCTTTTTTTAATTACTACTTTTAGTAATTTATGTCTTATTGAGGAAAGGTGGTAAGTATGTGACAACTGAAGGAATGGTAATAAAACTTTATCAATACAATTATATTTCTTTAAATCAATTTAAGTATATCAAAATGTACATGACACAGTAAAAAAATATACAATCGTTTTATTATGACACAATATTATTTTTAAAAGCTAATGTTGTTATAAAAAAAAAACCTACAGGCCGTTTCCATCGCTTCCTGTGCTCCGTCATAATTGTATTTCCTCGTAGAATTCAGTTGTTATTGTGTAAGAAATAATTGAAAATAAAAAATTCAAGATTCCTTTATTATACAAAAATAGTAATTTACTGATGCATGTCTATTGTCCGGTTAGGTCATTTATTGTTTATTGTTGAAATTAATAAAATTTAATTATTATGATCGCAACATTAAATAAACTACATTTTGCCTAACTACGACCCTCTTCTTCTCTTAGTCATTCTATGATGTTGGTTCTACAACTACTGAAGATGTTAACAATTTGTCAAAAACATGTGAATCCGGGTGCACGATTCAAAACGAGCCTATCTCAACGAATACATACATGTGACAGAACCTAGTTTTAGAATCAACATAATTTACCCCCAACCCCGGTCCCGCTATGTTTAATGTCGATAATAATTTATTATTTAATTTTGTATTTATTTGTGTCGATTTCGATATTGCTTATTTTTAATGAGGAACATCAACAAACATGTAATAATAATATATATTAAAAAAAAACCCGAGCAGACGGGTCACCTGATGGTAAGTGACTACCGCCGCCCATGGACACCCGCAACTCAAGGGTCACAAGTGCGTTGCCGGCCTTTTAGGTAGGTGTACGCTCTTTTCTTTTTTTTTTTTCATGCAATAGGGGGCAAACGAGCAGACGGGTCACCTGATGGTAAGTGACTACCGCCGCCCATGGACACCCGCAACTCAAGAGTCACAAGTGCGTTGCCGGCCTTTTAGGTAGGGGTACGCTCTCTTCTTGAAGGTTTGAAGGTCGTATCGGTTCGGAAATACGGCAGGCGACAATTTGTTCCATAAGCTGGTTGTGCGAGGCAAAAAGCTTCTGGAGAAGCGCACAGTGGTGGAGTGCCAATCGTCCAGGTGATGGGGATGGATATTTTGTCGCGTAGAACGATGGCGGAAACCAGCAGCCGGTATAAGTCTGAACAATTCCTCTGAACACTCCCCATGATACAAGCGATAGAGAATGCAGAGTGAAGCTACATCTCTACGCAACGCCAAGGTGTCAAGTCGATCAGAAATATCTTGGCAGTCGATGATGCGAATCGCTCTCCGTTGAATGCGGTCAAGAGGGAGAAGTTGGTACTAGGGTGCACCTGCATAGAGATGAGAACAGTATTCCTTGTGCGGCCGAAGCTGCGCCTTATAAAGTTGCAGGCGGTGGGCCGGGATAAAATACGTTAGCACACCAAGCTTCTTCGAGGCTAAAATGGCCTTACTCTCTAAGTGACCGCGAAACTGGACTTCGCTTGATATATCGACGCCAAGGATTCCGATACTGGCAGATGCAGTTAGAGAAGTGCTCTCAAATGGTGATAGGTGGTGATACGACCAATGGCATCTTTTTAGCGGTGAACGCGCAAACCTGTGTCTTCATGGGGTTAAACTGGACTAGGTTAAGTCGACCCCAAACTGAAGCTTTTGATAAAGAAGTTTCGATTTTAGACACAAGTTTGGATCGGCTTTCGATGATGTTTACCCGAGAAATGTTAGCGCGGCCGGTGTAAAGGGCATAAATAATAAATATTCGTAACATATATATCTGTATGTTACGAATATTTATTTGTTCTTCACTTTAATTCAGTTTTCTCCTAAACAAAGCTGATTTCCGGACGATTAATTAGTCTGCCACATAATTAGCGACTTTTTTTTGTCATTCTATTAATTGTCTTGAAAAGAGTATAAAAAAGAAAACCTCTTGTAGAGTAAATATCTTCACAAAGCCTGTTGTAGAGTAATTTTCTTTACAGTAAACTTAGTAACTAACGAGGAGTTCTTTTGTTTTTGATTAGGTGTTTCTGCTGAGGCTAATAACAGGCTTCAGACATAATTAGTAAGTGTATTCTTGTGTTGCTAGTACTTAAAGACAATAGTAATCGCTTATTTTTGAATCCTACAGAGAAAACGAATCCGTTTTAAATCGACTATATATCAAGATGTTTCTAAATTTATTGTGACTGATTGTGATTTTAGTGTGTATATAATGCTGACTCTTTTGCATATGTATATTAACAAAATTCAACAACAATTTATTATGTTAATTTTACACAACCATGTCTAAAAACTTTTAGAAAAATACAATAATAATATAGTATAATATAGTTGTTTGAAAATACAATAATTAAAATAAAGTGATGCTATAGACCAAAATAAATAACCTAATGTTTTGACACAAAGCGTACATAATATAAAATGTCTACATCATTCTCAATGTGTTTATTTTAGTGACAGTAGAAGTAGGCGTTATTAGTCGTCTTTACGACACTTTGTTTGTGTTTTTTGTAGAATTTTTATTTGCTTCGTGCAAGGAATGTATTGTCTCGCCTACCTAACCTACCTAATACCATCCGTGCATAAGTTCATCGTAACATCTAAAGTCCACAACACTCGGAAGACACATAAACAAAACACTGACAAATATAACTCTCGCCTTTTTTCCTTCGGGCACAGCAGAGCCACGGGCCAAGCAAGTACAAAAACAGGTTTGTTCCTTTTTAATGAAAAATAAGTGGGTATTTATAAAAACTTCATCTTCTTTTTTCGTTGTGGCAACTGAGCTAACAAAAGTTAGCTAACTGCCAGCATCAAGTAAGTACTTTGATGCAATACTTAAATAAATACTCACAACTAACTACTACAATATCTTTTTAAAAAACCATGGCTTGGGGGGGAGGGTAACAGGTTGGATCGCAGAGTAGAAAGATCCTTTTCGTTTTCAACTATGCTCCCATTCCAAATTCCAGTTAGCGAATAGTTTTTGTTTGGCACAATTAGAAAGATCCTTGAATAAAATAATGTTTCCTGTCTACATTATTGCAGGTGGCCTATTTAGCAAGAGCATCAGCACACTAATTGCCAATTATGCCACAGTCACATTTAAGTAAATAACTTGCTACGTATTTTACTTTTTAATTGATTTGGTTTACGGCCATGATGCTCCTAAGAGAGTCAGAAAATATAATCAAATGCTTTATGTTGACGGAATCTTTATATAAAACAGCTTGCAGAATAGCTATGCATTCACCCATTCACACATATGGTAAATATAGATGACTCCGGGGGACACTGAAACTGAAGAGCAATGCGGGAGTTTTGATAATATACTGCAGCCCCTGTGTACCCCGTCGATGAGAATTTTGATGCATCAGTGTAAAATAAGTGCCAACTCTGCCTACGATATCTGATTAACCGATAAAAGTCAGCTGAATAGATGTATGGAGTATCGTTATAATCATTGAATTGTCTAGAGCGACACTGGCGCACCAAAAACACAAATTCAATACGACAGCGGTATGTCTACAGAATTTGTTACTTTGGCAGGGTAGTGACTTCTCTTAATATGTTTGTCTTACAATACTGCGATTATTTGTACAAGCATGTATACGAGTTTGTCTATTTCAACATAACTTTAATTATCTGTTCAGATTTCGATGTTTGGGGCATCATATTTCTAACATTGTCCCGAGTGACACAGGGTATATACATACATATATATATTAAATAGTAAAGCGTCGGTATAGCGTTGTTTTTTGGCAAATCGATTGTGTTTTTAAGTAAGTAATATAATAGCTTAAATAAGTAATTTCTTATATAAAATACTTTTATGCCGTTTTAACGTTTTATCTGCACTAAGTTCTGCCCTGTAAGTCATCATGAAACAAATAAATCTCAAGACTCACGAATAAATCTAAACTTTGAAAGTCTACTTAAGTTTACTCAATGCATTCACACAATACAGAAAACTACTACAAACACGTCATTAACTATTAATAAAGGTCTCAGTTCTAAAAGTCTTAGTGCCTGCAAGTGGTTTATGAGGAAACCTTTATTAAATTCGTATTCAAACAATTTTCTAGTAGACTTTCCAACAACAAAAATATTAAAGTGTATATTTTTTTTTTAAGTTTTATTTATACAATTCAGAAAATAAACATGGTCTATTTACATAAATACCCACCACAAGTAGTTAGTTGTAAGTAGTTTTTATTTTTGACCTACTTAATAAAAATAGGGAGGTTTTGTGTTCGACTCTATCTTTTTTTTATTAACTAATTGTTTGATCGTTAAACGTGCTTGAAGTTGTTTATCTCCCATATTTAAAAGTCTATCAACACTCCCCTCCCCTCATTACAGTCTAGAGCGGACAGGGAACTTTTGACTCTTGAATTGCGGACGTCTATGAGTGGTGGTTGTTACTTACATTCAGGTGACTCGTGGGCTCATCTGGTACCCTATATAATAATAAATACAAAAGTTTTTTTAATGAAACAGTTGTAAACGCTATCCCAAAATAATTACAAATTCCTAACTAATACATCACCCTATTTCCCAAAATAGGTACTTTTTATAATCCAAAATGTAATCACAAATGTTATATTATAAGTAGAAAATCTTACGACAAATACAATCTGCCTTGAGACCATTAAGCCTGAGTCCTATCAAGGGAGTTAATAAGAAGAGATAAGCAAACAAACAGAGCCCTCTGAGGGTACCAGGAGCTTCTAAATTCGATTCCAACATAAAAAGGAATTAATGCGATCCACCCCACACCTCTATTGTTTTTATAGTGCTTTCGATTTTACCAATTATTCTTTCGTGTGGCATTTTGTGATTGAGTTTTGTCTTGTTATTTATTTAAGAATAGATTTTGAGACATTTGCATTAAATCGTATATAATTGTCAAACAATTCAGGAATTCATTGGGAGCACTAATTTTTAAATGTTTTGATATTGTATAAAAATGAGATAAAGGACCTGATGAAGAAAAGAGAGAGGACTGTACTGTACTACGTGGAAGTATGTTTATAAGTGAAGTTGATTGCAAATTGTAATTCCGTAGAGCGGTTTCAAATCTTTTTATTTGAAACGCATAGTATAGACCTGCATAAAACGTGTATTACCTTCCTATAGGTATAAGCAAGTCAGTTCTAAGGTGATCCTTTTTCAAATGTAATTAGTATCTATGTATGATGATTCTTTATTACGTTATAGACGCAGGCATGTAAAACGTCACTTGTATCACCTTAATAATGCGTATTAAATAGGGTATAATATTAGAAGACGACGTTCGCAAGAAATGTTATACAAACACTGATATTTTTATATTAAATATTACAGTTATATATAAGTAAACTGGTTATTTCATGCAGTCCGGTTCAATATAGTCACCATTATCTCGGCTATAGCACGTCCATTTCTGGACATAGATATACATATATGTCAATATGTGTCAAGAAGACGGTAATTCAGGTTTAATACATTTCGAAATGATTCTATGTGTTTATTATTGTTCATCTTGCATTGTGCGCACCTACAATAACACCGTCAAGTAATCTCGTCAGTTAAGGCAGTAAGATAGCGTTTGCGTTACAAATAAAATAAATTACTAAGAAATGACTCCTTTTTCGTGGTTATCGCTTCGCGTGGAACAAGTTAAGAAAATTGACGATCGAAGTTATAACACAACGCAATACCAGTAGACAAACATAGTAGCGTGGCGTAGCGGCTCGCCACCACGCACAACATTTTGTGTAATCCTTAAATTGTTCTTCTGAGTCTGGGTGTTCTTTGTGTCCGTTGTTTGAATGTTTGTAAAGTCCCCCGTGACTTCGAGTTAAATAAGCGTAAAACAGGAATTAATCATAGTACGGAAGTTGTCTTTTAAACGTACCTATTTTCACTTACAGATAGTCATTTTTTTATGATAGTTTATAACTGGCCAGTCTCTCATATAAAAAGCTTTTTTCGCAATACTTTCTGAGTGGCCTGGTATACTCGTATACCTGAAATATACGTCGGTGTATCGTAATATAGTATTGTTCGTAGTATCATAGATATTACATTTTTTTTTATATGGATCCACGCAATGTCTTCGTAATAAGGGTGATTTTTAAACATCGCTTTAGACAATTCCCGCAATAGTATTCATTCCTGTTCCAAATAGCAATAAATGACATGACATTGACATGTCTTGAAATATGATTCATAAGTCCGAATACACAGTACACACACAAGATGACGGAAGGCATTTGAGCTTAGCAAGATGAGGCGAAAAATTCCTTCCTATGTTTTATATTAATGTTAAACGTGGAAGCAACATTCAAATACCTGAGATTGCATGATCTTGAATTGCAGGTGTCCACGGCGGTAACCGCTTACAATCGTTGCCCACTATCCAGTGAAAATATACTGGTCGTTTGCCCACTATCCAGTGAAAATATATCCAACCGCATTTTTATTCCCTTGTATTATATTTGTCTTGTACCACCAAATTGTAGGTACAAAATGCAAAAGTTTTCTACATTTAATAATACGATTATGCCACTAAGATTTACGGTTTCTTATGTTTTCATAATATATTCAACTTTATACTTTAATTTAAAACACATCGAAGATGAATCTCGATAGTCTGGTGTAGTCATACGGAATCAAACTGTTGTGATCAACTTCGTTTCGTACTCATTTTCGTTTTGTACGTTATATGTTATTTTTTTTTTTCCAACTTGGTACAATACTAAACCCTTTTATTTTCAACCAACTTACAAAAAGGAGGAGGTTCTCAATTGGACTGTATTTTTTTTATTATGTTTGTTACATCAGAACTTTCGACTGGATGAACCAATTTTGAGTTTTTTTTATTTGAAAGCTAGTACTTCCCGAGTGGTCTCATATCAATTTGGTCCAGTTCTGACAACAGCATCCATGAGAAAACCATAGAAGTCTTAAATTTGTATTAAGTTTGTGCGCGACAAATGGACAAATAACTCAATATCACGCCAACCGATTTCATTGATACTTTTTTTATTGGAAAGGATGTACTTCAAGGGTAGTTAGATGAGAGTTTGGTTAGGTTCTGACAATGACATCCATGACAAAACTATATAAGTCTTAAATTCTATGATAGATGCATTGAAGTCGGTTTCCTACTTTTTTAAAGTGAATTATTCCCTATTATTTACAATTGAAATTCACAATAATTAATTTTAACATAACAACCTAGCATAGACTTACGACAATTCCTTTCAAAAATCGTTGAAAAGATGTACTTTTCAGTGAGATACGTGCGGATTTGATGGAAGTAATCCGGTATCAAAGAGAACCGGTCGATAAAATAGAGAGTCAAGGGCACGAAGGCATTCAAGAATAAATCTTGTGTATGAAAGAGTACAAATTGGGTTAGTATTCTGCCGTTCGGCTTTTAGAGAAAAACTTCAGGTAAATGAAAAACAAATATTTGTTATATTTAAAACCTGATTAAAACCTCTACATGTAGGAGATGTTTTAAATTACAAATAAAATAATTTTGTTGGAAAATTACGATGATTGTTAAGATCACAGGGGCTGCGTAGTGTTACCATAATATTGCCCAAATAAATGGTTGATGGACAGCTTTTCCTTCCGATTGATCCTGTCGAATTTAGAGCTCGAAGTCGTTGAGCAGAAATCTGATGTCGCACTATATATACATTTTTGTTCATCGTGCAGTAAACGGCACGCCAAAAGGCAAGTTTATACTTTGGCTTTAGGTTCACTTTAGGTTAAATTAGCGTATATAGTGTGGTTTATACAAATGTATCAACATTACACTTAAGGGTATTCTGGTTAGGAATGGAGAGTGATTCCATGTGTTCAAAGCAGTTAAATAATTCAAATACATTTAAGAGGCCGTCATATTAGGATGAAATTAGCTGTTTAACCGTAAACCTGTAGTCCTGAATAGCAACTGATAACTATAAGGTTTTGTGAGCGTTCGTTATCAAAATAATTTCTCACATATTGAGTCAACCCTAGCACTCGCAAATAGTTTAAAGAACGAAAATGATTTAAATAGATTTAAAGATAAGCAATTTTCGTAAGTATGAACAAACCAAAAAGCAATATAAGATTTAAACAAATTCGTATAAAAATCACTTTGACGCTCGTAAATCCCAATTGTTTTTTTTAAATTAAAAGATTTAGCTCGGACAGGGGATGGATTCTAGCCGTTAATTTGTCACTTGTCTGATCCGACTAAAACTAACTTTTAAGCATTTGACTTACTATAGGACTTTTTAGATTTATTAACGTCGGAAAATTTTCAGAAAAAGAGAACAGTTTTAGGATTCAATATTGCAATTGGGAAACACTTTTCTCTAGCGACAAGTTTTTCTTTTATCAAATTGTTAGAGGATAGTTGATTAGTTTATAGGTGTTTTGTTCTTTTTATGTTTTCTGCCAAATTGTACTAATGCCGTTGGAAAATGTGTATGTCATACATTTCTTTATTTATTTGAATAAAACTGTTTATAAAACCAATTACCTTAATCAAGAGTTACAAGCTTCTTGAAAATAGACTTAAAATTATATCAAAAATATAATTAAATGATAAACATAACTATCTTTTACAATGTTGTATGCGTTTGTTTTAATATATATATATAATGTTCTACTTGAATACTTGGACACTGGGCAATTAAATTTGAACTAAAGATTCTCACCAAAAGAGACAACTTATACAGTAACTAATTAGCATCTAGCTGAGAATAAACAGACTTAACCTGTCTGCTCGTTTGCCCTTTCAGAATATTTTAATTTATTATTTTTCAAAACTAAAATTTGAACCGCCGTTCTTCGCCGACAAGAAGCTCAACATTATCGCATAAGAAAGTAGACAAGTAAATGAGACATTTAAGTTAAGTTATCAAAAGTTAAGTTTTCCCAAATATTTCCCAGATAACAACACAGAAACTATGTTTATTCCATTTTCTTCGAAAGGATGTAGTGTTCTATTTTAGCCTCCTTTAAAGTGAAGAAGCTGATTTTTTTCTAAGTACGTCGTAACTTATGATCGGTCCGTAACCCGATTTATTTTAATTGATTTTAATAGTAACCTAAAATTAAAACCCCTTAAAATGATCAGAATGGATAGTTTATGATGTTCTATACATACCCAATATAAATATACCTCTTACACTAACACGACAGAAAACAAACCATAATTATGTTACATCGATCAATACTTTCAATATTGTAGGAGATGGCGAACAACATCATGCTTCTGAGAATTTGGAATGTAACTGAGCATCTATATCGTCATTACCGAATCAGGTCACGTCTCTAGTACTTATAGAGGATACGTGTGACAACACACCCCTTTTTACTGAGATTGACGGTACATGAATCTGTTCAACCGTTTTTCAAACCGTTTTTTTTTTGTTATTGAGGGAATCTCATCAAAATACAATGAAAATATTAAAGAGAAAACACTCAGGAAAAGAAATGAATTTTAAGTTAATATAACGTTCCGTGGTCTTTAAATATTTTTTTATTATGTCGAAACTCCACCGCTTATTACCTAACAGTAAATTGGACGTCTAAATTTGACTAAGTCAAATCATCGCGAATTGAATTATTGACAGTAGCTAAGGAAAACAGTGAAATCTAGATGAGTGCTACAAATTCATACACAACCTAAAAGTAGCACAAACTCTTTCTATAATATTTTCGTTGCAAGTATTATTTTACGTAATCACAAGTTTTTTATGTTACCGACTTATCTTAAGTACTATTTTTACTATTAAATTATTAGAATTTTGTTGTTATCTAAGAATCCTTTGAAATATTGGGGTAAATATTGCATATAAGTATTATGTATTTCGCTCACAATAAATCATCATACGCCTACAGGCATCATAATGAAATATTCAAACGCGAAACAATGACACTAAATTTATTAATGATGAAATTTCTCTATTAGAGCCTTTTGTACCTGTCAGATTATGAAGTCGTTTGGAACAATATAGAAGCTGATTCAATCACGTCAGTCACCAATTGGGTATCTATAATTAAATGAAATTCATATTTCAAAAATATTTCAGGCCAGTTCCAGTATTTAGAATTGTAAGAATCTTTTAGAGGTACACAACTATGGTACATAGAATTAATTGACAGACAAATTTTACCAAATGTAAAGTTACAATTAAGTTTTGTATGTTTAAAGCGTTATTTCATTAAGTGACAAGATATAAATACATACATTTACGCCTTAAACCCCAAAGGAGTTGGCAGAGATGCCCTCTTTGTCCCATTTACGTAATAGGGGCAAGCCTAATGCAGTTTGACTGTTTATACAGGTATGCTATATAGATATTCTATCTGTTTGGTATAGAACATTCCGATACCTTAGTCGCCTCTTACGACACAGGAAAAGATGAGATAGCTTTATAGTACTTTACCGAGTACCACTCAGTATAAAATAAAGGCCAGGCAAATTTTTTTGGTAAGGGTTTTTAAAAAAAAAGCTATTTATTTACGGAATTCTTACGTGCAATAATTGAAATATTTTCGATGTTAATTTTAACATTAATTATTGAAATAGTTTAACTTGTTAACGAAGAATATTATTTCTTATTCAGATACACAAAACGATTGCTCTTAGCACAAAAATATCCTTCGCTACTAATATTTAGTTTTCTGTAGTTAATTAGAACTGCTTTCATATAGTTTTTGAGCATTTACCCAAAACAGACAGCTTAACTCATTGGTAGTCAGTAGTCCGAAAGGGTCGTTCTCTCTTGTATTCACAAATTTTGATCTGTTTACTTTATAATATAATTTTATTTTAGTATACCCTTTATGATATTCATTAAACTTATTATGTAAACATTTAGGTTATATTATTTGATGATTTTTTAGATTTGACTAAGCAGTTCGTATTTATACTCTTACTAAATAATATTGAAATTGAATGGCATGCATTTGTAGTGATTACTGGCCCTGAACGCTAAAGTCTTGGATCCGATCCGATTCCCTTGCATCACAAAGTATGTATGATCCACAAACAGTTGTCAAAGTCTGGGTGTTCTTTGCCTCTATTGTTTGTGTTTGTTAATTTTTTTGTTGTCCATTAACGAAACAAGAAATTATTCCTGTATCGCGATACAGGAATAATTTCTTGTTTCTTATAAATAATAGAGTAAAAGGTATTTTTTATTCTTAAGACCAATATATCCTGCAATACTTACTATTAGTCTTCTGTAGTTTCATATAAATCGCATGTAATGTCATAGGGTAGAGGAAAAAAAAAAATCTCTGATGCATTAGAAGACTTTCATCCCATTGCATCCCATCAAACTCAAAGGCGGGCAGCGCACTTGCGACTCTTGAGAAGCGGGTGTCCATGGACGGCGGTTGTCACTTACCATCAGGTGACCCGTCTGTTCGTCTGTCCCCCTATAGTATAAAAAAAAAAAAAAAAAAGAAGACTTATCTATTTTGTTGGGCACCATCCGAAGTCAGTTCGACAATAATGTGGTCATAGTTAAAAAAAACATTCAGAGTATTGATTATGTAGTTATACTTTGATTTTTATTTTAAAAGGTTTGTTTGATACTTGTTTTGATAACGTTCCAAGTCCTTGAGTAGTATATTTGCCTCTTTTTATTATGAATAAAGTAAATGTTTTTTGGCTACTCGATAAATTACATATTTTATTCCTGTATCCGAGTAAAATTGTTATACATTTGGACTGAATTATTAACTCACTTTTCTTATGTTGACGTTATCTATAAATGTTATACCCTATGTCACTACTCTATTAAAATAATTCCAATGATAGATATTTCGGATGTCAAAAGCCATGAAACCGTCTAGACCCCAGAGGTAAGATAACCAAATATTATACATACATATAGAGATAGAAAGATAGAATACTCTTTATTGTACTAATATTTTTGTCATCTGTATCCTATACAGCATACATCAGAAAACATAACCCTCCTTCTTACAAAATCGGCTAAAAAGTATCTTAATTTTCCCCCAGTGATTGTAAGGAAGAAAATATAGTGACATAAGTGTGTATGAGTCTTTTACAAAAAATGTTACAAATGTGATTAGGAAGGAGCTCCGACCATCGCTGAAGGAATGATTCATTTATCACGAGTCCACTCATTTCCTTCCTACAGGGACTTTGAATTCCATCCGAGGAAGTAGTTAAATCAGCAATGAATGCCGTGACAGAACACTGTTTGACATAATCACCGTTCTGTAACCGTTTTGGACAAAGAAGTCTTGCAACTAGCTCTGTCTTCGTCCCGTTTTTGACGGAGATAATTGTCACTCACATTAGAGGAACTGTCAAAATGATCTTGTATAAAATATGTACGTAGTGGCGTAGCGTAGTAGATCCATTTTTATTTTTTTTTTATTTTTTTAGTGCGTGGAAAACCCCTCGGGCGCTCATCCCAACGGGGTTTACGGTGTGTCGGAATCGGATCGACTTACACCACACGGTGTGCAATACTGAGCCTTAAATAGGAGGAATCTGGGAACAGCTTTATTAAGATATCCGGATCAATTTATTTACAAGTGGACCAACGTTTTCTTTTTTTTTTCTGATTGTGAATATGGCTAACATCCTAATATTGTGATAAAAATCTCGTAGATATTTATATTATCGAAAGATATTTTACATACTTAACTAATAAGTTACGAGGTTATAGAGCATTATAGTTCTTCTACCATGACCATATTTCCGTTTTCTATCGTCTTTGCCCATCAAAACCTAAAGATTATACTGCACCGAAACTTTAAGGATATGGATCTCGATGCCCTAAGTAAAGATGCCCAAAACATCGACTGGAGTTCACTCCTTAATTCATAATGTAATGATAAGAATCTGGCAATAATTATATCTAGTCTCTCAAAGAGTCAAACGTCTGTTGTTGCCCTGGCTAACATATGTCATTAAAGTACTTCTATATAGAAAAGCAACAGCTAAGTCAAATATAAAAAACTTCCAACTGAATTTAAGCTGGATAAATACCTATCAATCAGGAATCATCGCAGCAAGTTGTGCAGGAATGCGAAATTCCATCTTGATAGAGTTACTAAAGTCATCTTTAGTAACGCTGTCAATAGCAATTTACTAGGGCGATATAGTTTCAAATCATACATATATAGAAAGTGAGATATCATTTAAGCATCTTTCCGCAATTTAAAGCCTATTCCCAAACCCTCTAACAGAGTACTGAGAGGATTCAAAGTCAGACAAAACCAAAAAGGTCCACCTCCTTGAAATATGCCTCGCTCAATCTTTAATGGTACATACATAGTTTGCCCTAATCTGCCGACATTCTGGATAGTGAAGAACCGTTTTCTATTGCAACATACACGCCTCCAAGAAAGTGCACAGAGTTGTATAAATTTTTACAACTGCAGCACCCTCAAAAGACATGAAGAAATGTGGAATATCATTATTATGCTATGAAACACATTTATAGCTACGAGTAGAATGTATATATTTTAATTTTAATGTCTCCGTTTTTGAAACTATATGTCCTTGCTGGTCTAAGCTCTGTTTTATAACTTTGGTATGTATAATCAGTTTCAAATGTAAACATAAGTTACACGTAAGAAACATGCATAAACATATTCGAGAATATTCTAACACCTATCACTAATTACATATTTTCCTAAAACTTGCATAAATACAATGTGATCTGGCTTTTCTTCACATAAGTCTATATGCTCGTTAGTAACGAAATTTTATACATTCGAATTATTATTATTTTATCTTTTTTGATATAAAGACAACTCCAGCTCTGGGTCAAAGAACACTCAGACTCAGAACACCAGTTTGAGGATTACACAGTGTTGGCCCGTGTGGGGATCGAACCCACAACACTTGACCACGTGACCACTTAAACCGCTACGCCAGCCGCGCAGATTCTATTATATATCACCACTCGCTTGACGAGTTTGTATGCAATTATTACCTGCTTGATCAGTCAATCTATGTGCTAAGTATGGTATATCCCTTACACTTATATTGGACTCACACACCTCTCACTCATGATTGGAAGTTATTAAAACAGAAATCAAAATCAAAGTATTTATAACCAACAGAAAATGAGGCACTTTTACTTTAGGAACATTATACCTAATGGGCCTCATAACATCTACGACTAAAGCAAAGATACAAATGGAATTAGCCAACAAAAAGAGGGTTTGCTACTAAAGTTGTAGACCAATTTGGACAAATGGGATGTCATTAGTCTAAGAGTTAACTGGCCACTTAGATCTGTAAGTGGATTGTTTTTTTTTTTTTTTTGTTTATACTATAGGGGGACAGATGAACAGACGGGTCACCTGATGTTAAGTGACAACCGCCGTCCATGGACACCCGCATCTCAAGAGTCACAAGTGCGCTGCCCGCCTTTGAGGGTAATGAAGGATGGGGGATGCAGGGAGCGGAAAGAAGAGAGGGGGGATGAGGAGAAAGGAGATGAGGGGACAGGGGGAGTTGGGCCTCCGGAAATCTCACTCATTTCGGGGAAATGCAACGCAAGCGTTACTTCACAACCGGTTTTCTGTGAGGCCGTGGTATCGCACCGGTCGAGCCGGCCCATTCGTGCCTAAGCATGGCTCTACCACTGTTAAGTCAGTATTTTTCAAGATTTTTAAAACAAGGGACCAAATCAGGATAACTTATTATATAATACTAGCAACTAGTAGATGTTTATTTAAAGAGTGGCCAATGTGGCTTACAATAAGATTGCCTGATTTCTTCTCATAAGGCTCAAATGTTCGAAAAGAGGCGGTTGTAAATAAACACACGCATAATTATAACTTAATAATTTAATATTCTTAATATAAATTTTAAATTTTACACGGTGACACCGTGTTTATTGATTTATTGTTTTCATTTACGACCGTTATTTAAAAAGCTTTAAAATAATGATTTGCGTGTCCCTCATGTTCATCATTTTCATGTTTTTGAAACGAAACGCAGATTCGATTATGTGTATGGATACCGTAAAAGCTTTAGATATATGTATATTTTGAATTGTGTTATCTTTTAGAAACAGTAAGAAGCAGTTTAATACAACAATATAAATATGTGTGTTATCTACAATCAAAGACAAATAAAATTTCGTTACGTTAAATTACGTTTAAATAGTTACGTTAACATTTCAAAAATATATGTTAAGAGGTGCCTGCATGTGAAAGAAGTAAAAAAGACAAATGTTAATTATAATAATTCAAAATTTTAATCGATAAACTTGTTTTTGTTCATATTTGATTCTGATAACTAGTGACTTTCAAGAGGCCTCAATTTTTCTGATTAGAATCTAAATAAATCACAGTTTATAGTGCTAGCACAACATGCAAAACGTATTTATTTGAATCTGGGGTATACGACTATCCGATTATCATTATTCTTCATAGTCACTTTCCATCAGGTGAGTTGGAAGACGATCGCTTTGTCCAATAATTAATAGAAAATTACTACGTTGTAGTAGGCTTTCAAATTTTAATATATATGTATAATGAATGTGTTTATTTTTATGATGTTCCTCAATATGACTGCAATCAATTTCTTTGAAAATGACTGCTTTTAGAAATATAAACTTGGAAATTTCGTTACATTGGACATGAAATTAGACTATTTCTATTAATAACATTACATGGATATAATTGATCAGAAAGATAAACCCAACGATCTGCAGCAATCCCATGAGACAATAAGTACCTTCACATTATTCATAAATAAATTCTGAGATGGTTAATTATTATTTTTAATTTATGATACTGGAAAACCATTAAAAGTATAACATTGGGTACGGGGTGTCAGTCCCTTGAGGTCAATTTGTGTAAATTAAAACACATTTTCCTTCGGTAACGGCTGTACAGAGCTTTTGGCGGCGAAACTTTTTGGTCACATAGCACGCTCGGGACTCACGATTGTACAAGTTAATAATGAGTGGCAATCCTAGGCTTAGTTTAATTTATATGAAAGGTCGGAAAACATTAACCATTGACTGATGGGTGCCGCTTTAGAAGTTTAAGGTTGTGAATACTAAAACGGCGCTTGATGAATGCGAAGCTGAGTTCCAATACGAGGTTATATTCCGACAAACCTAGTCACGCCAGAGATATTTCATATTCTAATACAAAAAATTGTATGTAGGTAACTTATGAATTTGAGAGAGCTCAAAGTTTAAGAATTTCATGCACACCCGTTTGGTATAATTCTATTTTAAGGTAGATTACGACGTACACACCGCAAACTACCTGAAAATGTGTGTAGAAGTATGTGTATTAGACATGCATCGGGACTTGATATTAATAATATTTATAAGTTACAATAATTTATAGCTTATTAATAAGTATTCGATCGAATTGCCCCAAAAGTGGCTGCAGGTGGACTGAATAGGGTTCAGCGAGTTAAAAAAAATCAGTAAAGAGAAGATAGACGAGATAAGGATTATAACTAATGTAATCAATTTAAGCACATTTAAGGACATGTCTTTTTCACTTTGCTTCGCCCAATTCTAATCTGATTGAAACACGCCTAACATTTTTCATTGCAGAATAAGTAGTATTAAAAATTATTTAATGAGTTCTATAGTATATAGTTCTATAGTTTAACTATATGTGCATATGCTCACCCCTATATACCCAAAGGGGCAGAGGCGTATTACATGCCCATATTTCGTCTATTTTCATACAAATATATATATATATATAATAGAAGCAAGCTTCTTCAACCGGGCACTTTAGAAATTTTATTAGCAAATTGGTAGTTAGTTGAAAGGGATATGTTGATAAGACGGGAAGGTAATGGTAGGAAAGTTATGGTATATTGCAAATACCGAGTGACAATTCCTACTCATATTATTAATGTGAATGTATGTTTGTTTGTTACGCTTTCACGCCGAAACTACTCAACCGATTATCACGCAACTTTGTACACATATTCTCAAAGGTATTAGGGAAGACATAGGAAACTTTTTATATGTACTTTTTATTTCACGGAATGTAAATAAATAGTTTTATCAGATATAATTTTTTGTCACAAAATTTTAAAATCTAGCATTTGCTTCAACGAGATCTTTGAATGCCAGCAAAGCCGCGGGAAAAAGCCAGTATCGGGGAATATAATAAATATATAGTACATAGTACATTTGTGTTATACACCTACTTAATAAATGAAACTCAAGTAATATTCTGGAGCAATTATTCATACACATTAATTGCCGCACCTAAGCCATAATACTGTAATTGTTTCGAGTGTAACAGCCTAAAGTTGAGTGATTACACCATTTAGTACGTTCGCGTTAAACATTTAGTATGCTTAAGTAATATCCAGTTTTGAGCAAACGTTTACCTTTTGAAGTGAACGTAAATCAAGGATTGTATTAAAATGCTCAACCCTGAAGTTAACACGTTTCTTGGAGAAGGAACGGTTATTAAAGAATTTATGTTTAGATCGTAACAGATAATGTTTTTTCTAGACTTTAGAGTATTACAGTCAGTGATTTGTTCTTGGTTGGTTAAATACTTCTACTAGTAAGTCTATTTTGAAAAGAATTGATGAGAAGTGCTTTATTACTTTTTAATTTTGATATAAATAAAAGTGAGTTCCTTTAGCACTGAAGTATAAGTAAACAAATGAACGACTGAGTACAAGAAACTACACAATAATGTTTAAACATAAGACAGCTTAAAATATGTGCGTTTTATTGGTTATGTTTATTTTTATTTTGATAAAAGATGTTGTATGCTTTTGAGTAGTAATACAAAGTAGGTGCGACAAGGTGGCTTTTAGTGCGATTGCTCATACGATGTCAGTAGCGCGCCCTTGTGTGCCTTTGCTGCGGCATGAGTGTGTCGTGTAAATGACAACTGTATTTTGTACAGTGGGATGTATAAGTTAAATAGGTTTCATTTTTTTTTATGTTAGTGTATGATGTTATTTCATGGACTTACGTTTGTAATGCGAAGGCTCAAGAAATGCAATAATAGATATAAATATGTATGTTGTAAAATATTTTTTGTAACAACTAGTGTATTTATTAGCAATGAAAATATAAATAAAACTATTAACTGTTTTAAATTGTTTACCTCTAAACACACTTATTTGGTGATAATCTTGTAGCACTAAAATTAGTCCCGATTACATTAAAATTATGAACCTTTTTGTCAAGCCAGAAACATTTTTAAATAACTTTCTGATCTTATAACTACTTTCAACGGAAAAACCCTTAACACTAGTGAGTTTATAATCCGTTTTAAATCCTCATATCATCATCATCAGATCAGGCAAACTAATTTAGATTTAGAAACAGAAGCAGAAGCTATGTCTAATAATATAATTGCAAGTACATTGAAAGCCTACACCATTCGTTTTAATAATTATCCAAATTTAATTCCAAAATTATCAGAGCATATAGTTTAGTCTGATCACGTTCAGTGTCAGATGTCGTGTATTTTTTTTATATAGTTTTAATTTAACTTTAGTAATAATTACATCACTCTGTATTTTTTTTAATTTCTAACCTTAAGTAGAAACAAAAGTCAATGCAGTAAATATATATATATTAAATAGAATAGAACAGAATTTACTATATATACAATTATTAATTTATATATAAATACACTTACGCTTTTATCTTCGAAGGGGTTTGCAGATTATAATTCAGTAATTTTACATAATAAGAGACAGGCCTATTACCGTCATTCGGGCAATTTTGGGAATTAAATGGCAAAATTTGGGATATGTTGAAGGGAGGATAGAAAGGTAAAGATTTGGGAATGTGGAGTGTACAAACAATAACTCAAGTAAGTCACGGTCGCATACCTATAACTCGAACTGGTTGATGCCTCTTACTTTATTTATATTTATAACATATTATACATACATCATAGATAGATATCTTCACTAATGTGTTACGTGTCCTCAGCACACGCCTGTGTAGACAGATGATTTCTCCTAAAGTATCAACGAAATTGAGTCACACTAGTATTATAACGGGAATCTTTGTGATTATGTGTTCGTATGTTTGAATGGTACTTCTTCACGCTCAAATAGCTAGCCAAGTCCACACCCCTTCGCCGATCACCCTGGCGGAGGATAGTCGATAAACATTTCCCCACGTTAAAAAAAAGGCATAGGTAGTGGCAACTTATACGATACTCAGTTTTAGCAACACCTTCAGTACTGTAAATTTCCACATTCCGCTTAGTACATACTGCAGTCTTAACATTTTCCAACGACAGTTTTTTTTAATAATATAGGTGGACAGATCAGATGGGTCTTCTGATGGTAAGTGACAACCATCGTCCATGGACACTTGCAAATTAAGAGTTGTAAGTGCCGCCTTTGAAGGTGATGAGGGACATACGGGGAGGGAAAAGAGGAGCGGGGGATGAGGGAAGAGGAAATAGTAGATGGGGAGTTGGGCCTCCAAAAACCTTACTCATTTTGGGGAAATGCAACTAAAGCGTTGCTTCACAATCGGATTTCTGTGAGGCCGTGGTATCGCATCGGTCGAGCCGGCCCATTCGTGCCTAAGCATGGCTTAGCACTTCACAAATTTAAATTTATAGTACTTTATCTTAAGAGACAGCACCAACATAGGCACTACTTTTTCTATTCTCGACTATCCCGACGTCAGTTGACGTCGGGATAGTCGAGAATCTGAATCTTACAGAAGCAGAACTTGATAAGCTTGAGTGATTTCAAAAGAGTTGTATAAGATTTATATTTAGACATCGAAAATATGATCGCAAATCTGAATTTTGTCAAAAGCTCAAGTGGTTTCCATCCCGTTTTCATCAGAGTACTCACATCCTCGTTTTCTTTATTCCTATTCAACCCTAAGGCCAATTTTGTTCTCAAAAAACGGTTCAAATTACTTCACGTTCACGTAGTATTTGTAAAATTTTTAGTACGATAATTTAAAAATGAATAATCAGAACGACTTCTTAAGCGGTACGCAAGTGGATGTACTATATAAAAAACTGATTAACAAATGTATATTATCAAGCAATATTTTAACAAGCAGAATGGCCGAGTTTGTGCTAAAGCTCTATAGAAACAATATTTACATAACTCAGCAGAGTACTTTGAGCCTGAGCACGTTGGCATTATCCGACTTCAGTGATAGTTTGGTGGGGTTGAAGCAGTTTAATTAAGTACCTATATGTTTTATTACTTAACGCTAAGGTAATCTTTACCTATTACATATTATAAATAAATTTACTAATAATATTATTTAAGTGTATGTACGTTTATTACCTACTAACCTACTAAACTTTATACATTAACTTAGTGATATTTAACTAAGTACTTATTACTAACACAATAACACATTATTTTAACAATAAATAGGTGGCGGTACGCCACATCACCCCCCTCCAGAGCCCGTCAAGGGCGAAAATAGGTTGGAAATCGCACAATACGGCCTGAACGTGTCCTTCGGATATCATTATCTTTGGGTTCAGCGTGTGTGTTGTGTTCTGGTGGCCTGACCTGTGTGGTTGTGTATGAGTTAGTGTTAGTTAGTGATGGAGTGTCGTGTGTGGTGTCTGTGTCGTGCAGTATGTAGGCCGGCTTAATGCGGTCTACAGATACTGTGACCGGATTCCCACGAACTAGAATTTTAAAAGTTTTATCACCTCTTGTTAGAACCTCGTGAGGTCCAGAATAGGCTGGTGTAAGGGACCCACGGCAAGTGTCATCGCGCAAAAATACATGCGAAGTAGTTGCGAGGTCCTTGAAAATAAAAACTGACTGCTTGCCATGCCTTGAAGCGGGTGTTGGGTGTAAGGTCTTGACGAACGACCTGAGACGTGACAAGTAGTCGGTGATGTCAGTTGAAACCTCTCTACTGGGATGTAAAAATTCACCAGGGAGTCTCAGCGGCTCGCCATAAGTGAGTTCAGCTGACGAGGATGACAGATCTACTTTGTAAGAGTTCCTAATGCCCAGTAAGACCAGCGGAAGGGAATCTACCCAATTTAAAGTGGAGTGGCAAGTGATAGCAGCCTTTAACTGGCGGTGAAATCTTTCCACCATGCCGTTGCAAGCCGGGTGGTAAGCCGTGGTACGCCTATGCTGAAAGCCTACCAGGTCAGAGAGGCTCTTAAATAAGGCCGACTCGAACTGCCTACCCCTGTCAGTAACAATACTGACCGGACAACCGAACCTGGAGATCCATCCATGCAGCAAGGCCTTGGCAACTGCCTCAGCTGTAATTTCCGTGAGTGGTACTACCTCAGGCCATCGCGTAAATCTATCGATTGCTGTGAGGCAGTACCTGTATCCTTGGCACAAGGGTAAAGGACCAATCAGGTCAATGTGGATGGCAGTAAATCTGGAGCTCGGAAGTTGGAAGGAACTGAGTGGTGAGGAGACATGCCGAGTGACCTTAGATCGCTGACAAGCGAGGCAGGTCCTTGTCCACTCTCGGCAGTCTTTTCTGATTCCTGGCCACACAAACCGATCAGTTACCAGTTTAAGTGAAGTGTTCACCCCTGGATGGCTGAGCGAATGGAGACAATCGAATACTTGTCGTCGGTATATTTTCGGAACATATGGTCTGACGTTCCCGGATCTCTCCTCGCAGTACAGCTCTGATCTGACGCCCGGCAGCTTCAACCTCTTCAATTTCAACGAAGTGGCACCTTCCAAGAGAGTCTGTAGTTCCGTATCTGAGCCTTGAGCATCTGCTATTTGACTCAGATCAACGGGCTGTGCAATTTCTTCGATCCTGGAAAGGGTATCAGCTACGACGTTATCCTTACCTGATATGTGCCGGATGTCAGTAGTAAACTGGGATATGAAATCCAAATGGCGAAACTGACGAGGTGAACAGTTCTCCTTGCGAGAATGAAATGCGAAGCATAATGGTTTGTGGTCGGTGTAAACCACAAAGTCCCTAGCCTCGACCATATGACGAAAGTATTTGATTGCCTCATAAATCGCGAGTAGCTCGCGGTCGTAAGGGGAATACTTCTGCTGTGCTGGACTTAGCTTTCTAGAAAAGAAAGCAAGGGGTTGCCATCCTTTGTCCTCGTTGAACTGCTGCAACACAGCACCTAAAGCGGTGTCGGACGCGTCGGTCACGACAGCGAGTTTGGCATTGCAGTCGGGGTGTGCGAGGAGGGCTGCCTGGCATAGGCCTTTCTTACAATTTGTGAATGCTTCTTGCTCCTCTGGGGTAAAGTGGACAGGATGAGAGCCCTTCACAGAACCCTCTAACAGTGCGTTCAAGGGAGCTTGGTCTTTAGCAGCACCTGGAATGAACCTCCTATAAAAGTTGAGCATCTCAAGGAACCTACGGAGCTCACGTACAGTTTTGGGCACAGGGAAAGTTTGTATGGCATCAACCTTTTCGGGGAGGGGTTTAGTACCTTCGGCTGAAATAAGGTAACCTAGGAATACTACATCTGAAGCGCCAAACAAACACTTTGAAGAGTTGATGACCATACCGTACTTGTGTAGCTTCGTGAAAAGCATACGGAGGTGTCTTCTGTGTTCTTCTGGGTCCCTCGAGAAGACTAGAAAGTCATCAAGGTACGGGTAGCAGAAGTCCAGGTCCCTCAGCATCTCATCCACAAAACGCTGAAACGTCTGTCCGGCGTTTCGTAATCCGAAGCTCATGAACGGAAATTCGTAAAGTCCGAACGGCGTAGAAATCGCAGTTTTGTGGATGTCGGCGTCGTGGACTGGAATTTGATGGTACGCCTTCATCAGGTCGATGGTAGAGAATACCTTACATCCTGAAAGACTGTGTGAGAAGTCCTGAATGTGACGAATAGGGTACCTATCTGGAATCGTCCTGGCATTCAGCATCCTGTAATCCCCACAGGGACGCCAACCATTATCCTTTTTAGGGACAAGATGTAGGGGGGAGGCCCAAGAAGATTCAGACGGTCTGGCTATGCCACTCTGCAGCATAGAAGCAAACTCCTCCTTAGCAATTTTTGATTTATCCGGAGCCAGTCTACGGGGGGTACAAGAAACAGGTGGGCCGGGCGTAGTACGTATATAGTGTACTGTTTTATGTTTAGGAGTGGTGTGTGTACCATGTGGACGTGTGATGTCGGGATATTCGCGTAGTATGTTGTGATAGTCAGACTCACCAGTTACGCATTTTACCGAAGAAATGATATCCGACGGTCTTGCACGCGAAGCCACGGTCGACAAGCTAGTGCTATTATCGATGAGGCGTTGACTCCTGCAATCGACAACCAAATTAAAAAATGATAAAAAATCCACACCTATTATCGCCCTTGTAACGTCGGCCACAATAAATGACCAAGCGAAGTCGCGGCGCAAGCCCAAGTTTAAAACTAAGTTGATATGCCCGTATGTTGCTATGGGCGTACCGTTAGCCGCACACAAATCATAGTCCGTACGAGCCCGGCGTTCTTTAAAATAAATGCGGGGAAAAACACAAAGGTCACTACCCGTGTCCACTAAAAATTGTACCTTAGTTTTTCTGTCTGTCACAAATAAGCGACCACTGTTGACGCAATCGTCGGCCGCCATTACCGATTGCGTGTCGAGTTTCCCGCCCCGAAATCACACGGTTTCACACATCTTTCCGCTTTGTCGCCATATTTCGCGTGGTACCAGCAGTTGGGATACTTGCGGTAATTGGAGTGGGAACGATTCCGTGATCGGGAACGACTTCGGTTACGCCCGGCTGCTCGACGATGACCATCCCTCGACATCTGGACGATTTTATTATTAAGAGCTGCGACTTGTTTGGTGAGCTCGGCGATTTGGTTTTCCACTGGATCATTGTTCCTACAGGATGGGGCTGCTCTCGAGGTCGAAGCAACCTGTTGACACGGTGAGACGACGTCATGGACCCGGTCAGCTAACTCAGCCAACTCATCCAGGCTTGCTCTCGGCTGGGAAGCTATGATGGTCTGGGTCCCGGAAGGCAGCCGACTCGTCCAGATCGTCCTAAGAAATTCCTCAGGAACACCAGGGCCAGCCAAGTTCTGTAGGTGACGCAGGAACGTTGATGGTTTGCGGTCCCCTAACTGCTCGTGGTCCATGAGCTGTTTTAATTTCTTCTCCCGGGAAGCCGACAGCCTCTTAATGAGCTCACTCTTCAGCTTGTCGTATTTCTTTTCCGGCGGTGGGGAGGTTATGACGTCCTCAACCTCAGCGGCATATTGTGCTTCCAATTGCCCAATCGCGTAGAAAAATTTTGTTCCGTCTGCGGTGATGTTGGCCAGCTGGAATTGGCCTTCAAGCTGCGCGAACCAAAGAGCTGGTTTTTCGGCGTAAAATGGAGGTACCTTCACGCCGACTCGGAATGTCTCCAAAGCCATTTTGCCATCTCCCTTCTCCGAATCACTCATCTTGTGTTCTGCGGGGTCACCAATGGAGCAGTTTAATTAAGTACCTATATGTTTTATTACTTAACGCTAAGGTAATCTTTACCTATTACATATTATAAATAAATTTACTAATAATATTATTTAAGTGTATGTACGTTTATTACCTACTAACCTACTAAACTTTATACATTAACTTAGTGATATTTAACTAAGTACTTATTACTAACACAATAACACATTATTTTAACAATAAATAGGTGGCGGTACGCCACAGGGTATTAGCTATCAAGGAATGACTCAGCCATATTTTGTAACAAAGGTGTCAAAATATCGGCACAAGTATATCAAGATAAGACCCTTTCAGCAAAACTCAGCACCGGTCAGTAGTTGGGAACGAACTTTTCTGACTTCATATAAGATGAAGACATGTCCTTATTTTATTGAATATTTTGGATTATAATTAATGTTCAGTTTAAGAGAGTATGGCATGCTCAGGTACTCCAAATTATCATTCCGTTTAGCCATGATAATTTGGAGTACCTAAATCAATCCATAAAATTGTCAGTTATGAATTGTCCCATATAGAGAGTGCGTGTTTTTATTGACAATGAAGATCATTTGAAATGAGTTACTATATATGAGATAATATATAAATTAACACACACATATATATGAATGCTTTATGCAATAAAAAATCCCTATACCAAAATTAATGGCTAAACTGGGTTATCTGTAGATATTTTTTTTAAATGTATTTATGTAGGTATATTATATTAGAATAAAAACTATCGTGAGTTTCATTCATATTTATTTAAATACATATACGGTTTTACTGATGTATGGTACTGGATATCACTCGTGTAACGTTCTGTGCCGTCGCGGCTGGAGGACTTACTCCTTGAAAAAGGCGCCCCTTCGGGGCAGGAACCAGGCTGACATCTCCGAAATACAAACGTGAGTAAAACCGTATATTTAAATGAATTACACTTATTACATCATAGGACTGAATGTATAGCATTCCTGTACAGTTTTATATGTATTAGTTAATCGTAAGTAGATTTCCTTTGAAATGCAATACCAACTACCAATGTCTCTCCCAATCATTTTGATCAAACCAAAGGTTGCCTAGGCGAGATTGCATTTAGCAATAAGAAATTGCTTTGTGTGTACATTATAAGTGTAACACTTTATGTATAATACTTCTTTTTCTTATAATGACGTACAAATAGGAATATTTCCTATTTGTACGACTTTCATCGACTACACAGACATACATACATATGACGGACACAAAGAACACCCAAACTCTGGACAAGTACTTGTCTGTCATCATTTTAATATAATTTTAATTATGTTTTCGTAAAAGTGAATGCTTGAGACGCCTCTGCGACGTCTTTGGGGATATGGGCTAAGTGTATATGTATGCTTCACTATTTATTAATATAAACAATGACAACAGTCACGTAGAATATTCTCCATATCATATTTAACTTTGCTAAACGAATACTTTTCAGGTCTAGTATTAATAGTGAAATTTGTGTTATAATGTTTGACCTCAGCATATTAACTTCTTTCAATATATCTAAACTATCCAGAGACACATTGATACATATATTGCTACAAGTCCAAACGCAAAAATTACAGCCAGTCATGACCACAACGCGGACATTGCTATTTTCTGAGGCGTTCAACCGTCCAATTGGTGGAAAAAACTCATTTCCGCCCGTCTTTCTTCTGATTGAAGTTGGCTCTAAATCTTTATGGGCACTTCGTAGATTTTTACACAGTAGCATATCAACTTGAAACTGAGCTTTATTACATTAGACTTTAAGTGTAGAAAATATCATTGCGACAGATTTATTTATGTCTATGTTCAAAGATATATTGATGTTCCACTGTATGTATATATTTTTTAAACTATTTTTATCGCGTTTTATTTTTGTAACTACGGTTGTGCCATTGAAATCAAAACTGGATTTAAGGGTGGGATTCCGGGATAATCGAGGAAATCTCTCATATTTGCCGTTTATAGGCACCTACTACATGTTTTTTCCATATTCTTTCTTAAATTATATTAAGATATTGACGTCTTATGCTGCTGAGCTCATAGTGTAAGGTACAATATTTAAGAACAGTTAGGAGTAAGGGAATATTTCTTTCAATTACGTTTATGAGTCTTCAAATTATACATTTTTACGATGTATCATTATTTGCGCATTAAAGGCTGTTTCCGATTTTAAAAAAAAAACTGTAAGGAAGTATTGCGGTCCGGCTCGCCCGGTGCGATACTAGGGTAGCACAGAAAACCGTCAGTAAAGCCCCGACATTTGTGAGGTTCCAACTCCCCTCTCCTCTTTTCCCGCTGCTCATCCTCCCTCTCCTCTTTCCAATCTCAACCTCCTCTACGCTTTCCCCTCCCCGCATCCCCCATCATAATCATTCCTAAAGGAAGGCGGAGCGAGCAGCGCTACAACTCTTGAGTTACAGGTGTCCATGGACAGTGGTTGTCACTTCCAACTGTTCCTCTGTCCCCCATATTATAAAAAAAAAAAAAACAATATTTGAAGACTGACAGATTTTACATCAATATCTCTAATTAGTGGCTGACACCCATTGTGATTTGATCTTGTTGATTATTTTATACACTAGTCTTATACTAAATAAATAAATAAACTCAACATTAAGTGCTAGATTATATATAGCAAAGTCTGATGCAATAGTCCCATTCCACAAATAGAAAGCTTTCTGGTTAATATTAAAGATTAGGCTGTTAGAAAACGATGCACCGCGATGCGTAGACATATTTTTCTTTCTGTTTAAATCTTTCTTCTACTTAAAATTTCTTCTATTTCAATCTTAATGTCTTTTACTTTGACTTTGCGTATTGCTTTAAGTAATAAATGCAATGTCGGTAAATGGTTAGATAGGTATTACTTGAAAGGTGTGACACATGTGCTAACTTTCATGATTCACCTATTGTTTTAGTGGTTATTTACCCTGACTGCTAAGCGAGAGATCGTGAAGTCTTTTTTCACACGGCATAATAATTGTGTGATTAACAAACAGGTTTTCAATTCTGGGTGTTCTGTGTCCGTTGTTGTGTGTTGATAAAGTCCCGCACGATACACAAAAAAGTTCGTCAACATATGAAAGAAAACTGCAAGGCATTTTTGACTTGCATATTCGAATTAAAGTCATTAATAAATGGAATGCAACTGAAAAGGACTTACGTAATACGTAAGATGAGATGGCAAGCTAGTACTTAGGATATCGTGAACAGCTACTTAAGTTCAGATGGCATAATATTTTCACATTTTTTTTTTTTTTTTTTTTTTTTTTTTTTTTTTTTTTCGTGTGGAAACCCCCTCGGGCCGTCATTCCACCCGGGTTTTCAGTGGAACGGTGTGTCGGAATCGAACCGACTAAAACCACACGGTGTGCCATACTGCGCTTAAAATAGGAGGAATCCGGGAACAGCTTTATTAAGACATCCGGACCCCTCCCAGCGCCTGCCCGCACTATGCGGGCACCACCTGCGGGTAACCTATCAATTAGGCGGCGTCCAGACACACGCGGACGTCACCCCCTCGCGGCTAGCTATATGGCGGATGGAGGGGAAAACCCGTCCCGACCACCCGCAGCCACACTCAGGGCGGCATGAGGCGCTGGTAAGCGCGCCTCCGCCTCCCGGTTCGCCGGCGGCGAATTGGGTCCGAGTGGAGATTATCCTCCCGGGCCCGCTCCGCCGCCTCCTTCTGTGAGATGACCTCCTCACAGAAGGCTGCGACCGCGGTAAAATTCCTGTCACTAACGACCACGGAGCGTATTATGGCCGGCAGTGACAGATCCTCTCCAATGACTGAAGTGAGGGCCCGACGCTGCGTCGCCCAAGCGGGGCAATCCGCGAGCGTATGCTGGGCCGAGTCCTCACTACAGTCGCAGTGGTGACAGACGGGACTCAATTCTCTCCTAGCGACCGAGTGCAGGTACTTTCCGAAGCAACCGTGCCCGGAAAGAACCTGCGTTAGTCGGAAAGAAAGGGTCCCGTGCTGCCGCCCTGCCCACTCGACGATGACCGGCTGGAGCGCCTCCACGGTGGCTAAGCCAGCACGTGGAGCCTCCAGCCGGGACGACCAACGAGCCATAGTGACTCGGCGAGCGGCCTCGCGCCACTCGCGTACCTCTTCGGACGGGGGTCGATTGCCACTACCCGCCCGGAAATCAGTCGTCCGCCGATATACTTCGGCGAGCACTTCTGCCTCCAAGTCCCACGGGGGAGTTCCGGCCAACGCGCACGCCGCCTCCGTCGACACGGTGCGGTAACCACGTATGGCTCTAACCGCCATGACCCTCTGAGGGCGCCAGAGGCGTGCCCTATTCTGGGCGGTCAGAGCTTCCGCCCACACCGGTGCACCGTATAGTGCCATTGACCTGACAACCCCCGTGTACAGCAGTCTTGTTGCGACGCTGGGTCCACCCAAGTTGGGCAAAAGTCGCCCAAGGGCGGACGCAGCGGCGACCAGCTTTGGAGCAAGCTGCCGGAAGTGCTCGTCGAAGAGCCACCTCCCGTCAAGGATCAGGCCCAGATATTTAATGTGGGCCCGAACCGGTACGAGGACCGAGCCGACCATGATGGCAGCGCCAGCGGGTGGACCACGACGGGGACCATGAAATAAAATGGCCTCCGTCTTGTCCAGGGCCACCCGCAAGCCTAGCGCCTCTATGCGCTGGACCACCAGTGAGGCTCCCTTGGTGGCCAGGCGCGCCGCCTCCTGAAAGTTCGATCCCCGGGCTGTGACCAGAGTGTCATCGGCGTAACAGATTACGCCCAGCCCGGGGGGGAAGTCACCACGAAGAGCCCAGTCGTACCCCATGTTCCACAGGAGTGGTCCAAGGACAGACCCCTGCGGAACACCGCACGACATGGGCCGATGACATAGGATTCCATCTTGGTCCTCGTACATGACGGTACGCTCCTCTAAATAGTCTGCCACTAGTCGCATCAGGTACTGTGGCACTCCGTGATAGCGGAGAGCTTCCCTAATGCAACTGAATGGCAGACTATTGAATGCGTTGGCGATGTCCAACGACACCGCCAACAGCACGCCGCCACAGCTCACAGCCTCTTCGGTCACGGCTCTCAGACGCATTACAGCTCCGATCGTCGAACGACCCGCTCGGAAACCGAATTGGGCGTCCGACAAATCGGGGCCAACCTCATCCAGGTGCCGGACGATGCGGGCAGAGAGTACCCTCTCAAACAGTTTACCCGCCTCGTCCAGCAGCACAATGGGCCTGTAGGCCGCGACCGAGTCGGCCGGCCGTCCCGGCTTCCTTAAAAGCACCAGCTTCCCGCTTTTCCAGCAATCAGGAAAGCGCCCGGACACTAAGCTAGCGTCGAACACCTCCCTGAGGCGGTCTGCCATGTGATCAAGGGCCAGGGCCAACACTCGGGCAGGAATCCCGTCTGGCCCGGGGGCGGTGTTCTTGGAGCGGATCCGAAGAACAGCCGCCCCTATCTCCGCCTCCGCGACGGGTAGAGCATCCCCCACCCCAAACTCCCCGTCGTCTCCAGCCAAAGGGGCTATCGATGGGGGTGAGTGCTCCACTCGTCGCGGAAAAAGACCCTCAACCACTTCCTGCAGGAAGCTGGGCTGGAGAGTCTCCGTAAGGGGGGGGCCCAGCGCGCGGAGCTTTTGTTGCGCCGCACGATATGGGCGACCCCAGGGGTCACGATTGAGACCCTCCAGCATCTCCTTTCTCTTCACCTCTTTGGCGCGGCTGATGGCCAGCTTCAGAGTTTTCCGTGCCTCTCGGTACTCCTCATGAAGCCGGTCTTCCTCCCCCTCTTCGCAGCGACGCCGACGACTGCGAGTGTAGGACCTCCGGGCACGAGTGCAGGCCGCGCGGAGGTCCGCCAACTCCTGGGACCACCAGTAGACCTCCTTCCTTGGAGGCCGACGACCTAGAACGCGGGGCATGGCCGCATCACAGATCTGCGTGATCGCATTACGAAAGCGGCCCGCCCCCATGTCTACCTCCTCGGTTGAAGGCTGCGGAGACAGCCAAGAGTAAATGATGGCTGCCTCCTCCAGTAGATCCCTATCTAACTTCGATACAGCCCACCGCGGAAAACAGGAAGTACGCCGCGCCATGTGACCCCTTCTGGAGTCCTGGGTCCGGGAGAGCTCAAATCGGATATAGAGATGATCCGAGAGCGTCTCAACCTCTTCCAGGACACGCCAGTTCCTTACTCGTGCTGCGAGTGCAGGGGTAGCGAACGAAAGGTCCACTATCGACCCCCCCTGCTGTCGCACACACGTGTTGGTAGTGCCTCTGTTTAGGAGACAGAGGCCCACCGAAGTTGCCCACTCCTCTACAGCATCGCCCCGTGCGTCCGTCCTGGGGGAACCCCACGCGATGGACTTAGCGTTAAAGTCCCCCAGCACTAGAACGTGCCCAGACGCTAATCGCCGTATCGAGGTCTCCAGGTTGTTAAGGAAAACCTCGAAATCGCTCAGACTCCGGTTGGGGGAGAAGTAGACACCATAAATGGTGATTTCCCCCCATTTGGCGGCAACATATCCAGGACCCTTGTCACTTAGCGACAAGGGCGGGGAATGAGCCGCCGTGGAGCCAACGACTGCCACGGAGCCGTCCCAGTCACCCAGCCAGTTTGGTCGGGGAGGAACGTAATAGGGCTCCGCGGCTACGGCCACACCAACTGACCACTCTGCCATGGTTTGCAGGAAGAGGTCCTGCGCACCGGCACAGTGGTTCAGGTTCGTCTGGACAAGGAGGCCGGAGACGTGGTCCATTACTGAACCGTCTCTACAGCCTCCTCCATGGGCAATGGTGGCGACGCACGATTGACATCTGAGGCAGCCTGGGTCGACTGGCTGGCCTGCGATGTTTTCTGAGAAGCACGAGGAGGCTTGCAGCCTCCCTGTCCCATCTGGTGATTGGCGGGCAAATTACCCGCCGCACACACTGGGCAGTGAGGGGCGGCCGAACAATCCACCGCCTTATGCCCCGGTCGACCGCAGCGGAAACAGAGTCCACTGCAGTCAAAACAACTTCCGCACTTGACGCGGGTGTGTCCTGAAGCCAAACATTTAAAACACCTCATCGGTCTTGCCGCCAAAATTGTAATTTTGGCATTCACAAAACCGATGAGGATTCTTCCAGCATCGCCTAATATCTTGGCGGCTGCCACAGGACAGCTAACCCACACCGCGCCAAGTCCTCCTTGTCCGGGGCGTATGACGCCGACCCTAAGGTTATCTAGGGGGCAGCCTGTTTTCTCTTGGATTGCCCTCCGGACTTCGTCGACTGTGACGGAGTCGTCTAAGCCTGATATGCGCATCTCTGCGCATTTAGTAGGCCTGGCGATCCGTATCCCACTCGCCTCTGCAAACACGCCCCGTAGCTTCTCAGCAAATATGTCTGCCGTCTTCGCACCCTCAGCTCCGGGGAACTCGAGAATCCGAGCCCCCGTCTGGGCGGTGCGCAGCCGAGCGCCTGCACTTACGAACTCAGATGTGAGGCAGTCTCGGGCCTTTTTGAAGACAGCAGCGTAGGATAGTCCGCTATTTGCTGCCTCCGGACTCACCGTAACTACAACAGCTGCCGTTTTCGGCGGTTGCAGCTTCCTTTTCTTCGGTGTTGTGACTTCCTTTGCTCCTTCCGGAGCTTGCAGTGAGGCGAGTTTCCGGTTGCCCTTATTTCTGTTTCGGCGGGACTTTTTTCCTCCTTCAACCATCCGCCATTCGTCGTTTGAGGGGGCAGACGTGGATGAGCCAGGCACAGGTTCAGCGTTGGAAGAAACCGGAGGCACCACAGTCTTTTTAGGCCTTTTAGTGGGAAGCGGAGGGAATTTCTCCGCCACCTTGGCCGGTGTCTTAGAAAGCCGTCCAGTTTTTTGTACCGTCACCGACGCTGCAGTCGCGTAGGTTACACCGGCACGACCTCCTGAGGCGGTGGATGGCATCGGCACTGGCGCAGCCCTCGGCTTGTCTGTGGCGAGGGGCGGCCGAACTATAGGTGCTGGAGGCAGCCTTGCCTCAAGTCCCGCCAGGCGTCCGTCCAACATTCGCCACACTACGTCTACGATTTGACGCAAGTGGGCATCAGAAACAAGGGAGGGGGAGGCCGAGGCAGCAGGCTGCTGCGCCACCAGATTGGAGTGCGCAGGGCTAGTAGAACTCGTTCCAGCCCGAAACTGGGCGAACTGAGCACTCAGCTCAGCAACCTGCTGGGTCAGGCGCTCATTTGCCGCCGAAAGTCGATTATTTGCCTCTTGGAGGCACGAAACATCTTGAATGAGGCCTTCCATGGCCTCCGAAACTACAGAGGAAGAGTCCTTCAGGGCCCTGACAAAAGAGCCCTTTAGGTTGGTGGACTTAGTGGCCACTTTCTGAATAATGGCCACCGCCGCATTTGTTCTCTCCTTCAAAGCAACCGGTGTAAGAGGATCAGAACCTCCCTCCACCGGCCGACTTATTTTAAGAAGGAGATCTGCGATCTCCTCCTCTGCAACGATTTCGCCCTCCGCTCGCACCCGGGCGTACGCTTCAGCCCTGGAAAAGACGGAACTCGTCGGGGCCGAGATCGGTGTGCGTGATCGACCACGCCTGCTACTCGGCACTTTCGGCGGCAACATGTGTTGCGACGTGTCGCCGTCCTCATCCCGCCCGCGCTTTCGACTTTCTGCTTCCAGTTCCATCTCCTCTGCTGAGTCAGCCGCGGAACTGGCAGCCCTGGAACGAACTCGCACCGACATTCTTCTGCTCCCAGAAGATAGACTCACTTCTGGGAGCACCACCGAGATAGGCGTCTCAGTCAAAACCTCGTCATTAGACGATGTGTCATCCGCCTTCGTATTCTTGTCCTTCCTCTTACTTTTCTCCTTCTTTTCGTCATTTTTAATTTTGTTATTTAAATTTAATTCCATATTTAATCCCACGAGTGGGGGAGAACTAAAATAATATTTTCACATATGCCAACCAGCTAACCATCATCCTAAATCCTCTGTAGAAAATATGGGTTTTGTTTTTAATTTTAATGAATTATGATTGTATAATTATTCTTACAATACATCTTAAAAAAGTAGGTATATAAGAGTTGGAAAAAAAATTAGAACAGAAAACTTAGAAGTTAACGGTGGAATAGAATAAGGTCTCACCATCTCTTCCCTTGGGGTCATAAAAGACGACTACGGGATCGGACTGATATCTATCAACCAGTATATATACAGTCATTTAGTGCCTTGTGTACGGCAATAGGCTTACAGTTTACGTTAGTGGGTCCGAATTCTGATTGATAGGATGTGGGTGTTCAATAAACATCTGCCTACCAATTAGATGATACAGGCACAATGTATGTTTGTATGTAAAATTTAGAGTAAAATAAAGAGAAAGCGTCATTAAATCATAACCAAGAAGCCCGGCTCGACAATAGAATGGGTATCAATGAAAAGACGATATCCACCCGACACGGTGGTATCACATTTATAATATTACTATATATTTCAGTTTTTGTATAACAAATTTTCTAATAGTAGATCCATGTTACTGATAAAGTTTTTACAGATTTCTGCAGAAACTGTATTTGTGACAACTCAGCGGTTACGTTACCGATATCAAGGTAATTTAATGAGATTTCAATTTGAACTCCTAAGTAATGTCACCAGAGATTATATGTTAAATTATGGTCGCCGCTTCCTTTCATGACTAAATCACAATATTAAGGGCAGATCTGATTGTACACGCGCCTTAGGGCCGTGATTCATTACAATTCATTCCAAGCGAGCTCTTTGCTGAATAAACATGGCCGACTCAGAACTACACTTAAATAGGGAATTTATTTTTACCTTTTTACATTTAATAGTCACTGGCATTAAATCAGAGCCTTTGCTACTCGTTGTGAAAATTAAAAAAAAGGAAAACTATATGTATTGAACGGTCTTTCGTGATCATTTTGAATGAAAACCGATACATTGTGTGGGTTGCAATAAGCAGGCAGCGATGCATAGCACCACTGAAATATGTGTCTTAGTGGACTCTTATCAAAACTTTTTGTTTGTCAGATATGTCAGATAGAGGTTACACAGGATATCTATTGGTTCAATGAAATGCTAGGTCTGTTTACGTATGTTAATAAAGTTAATATTCGACCCAATTAAAGCTTTTTTTTTACTCTTTTGTCAAATAAGGTTTTTATCTTGTATTTTTTGGGTCAGTATTATCAATTAATTTTAGCAGTTTTATCAATAATAGGTAATGTAATAAGCTCGATCTAACTTTTTACAAAAGACACATATATATAAATAGCATGTATCTTTATAAGGCATAAAAGCTTTTGAAAAAAGCAATGGTAATTTGGTATTTTTTAACATTACTTACCAAAGAAGGACTCACTGTTAGCGCACATAGTTAAACAAACTGTATTATTAGGAACAAAGCTTACCTATAAATATTTACAAACTTATAACAACATGTATCATAACGAAACTTAATAACTCCCTATTTTGTTACAAGTTGTCTCTATTGCTTTATGAACCATTTCTTAATATAAGTTCTACAGAAATATACATACATTCTGATCTCATAACCCACATTACATAAAAAGCATTTTGTTATAAACTCGCGAAGCTAAAATAAATTATTTGAGTACTAAAACTCTTCTTGCTGAATAAGTTCATAAGTCCATATTTTAGTATTCTGGTTGCGGCTGTCCCATAAATGGGATACTATTATCTTTACTACAGTTTTCGCTATAAAACCATAATGTCAGCTAAATCATTACGTCCCGACTATGAATGATAGTATTTTGTAATAAATATATATATATGTATGTAATGGTTTAAAGTTCAGTCAGAAATGAGTTGTTAAAATACTTATTATTACTTATAGTTACGGTGATAAATATAATGTGTATATTTAGAGTCTTTTAGGTCGCTAAAACAAGTGATGATTTTTAGCAATCACCTATTTTTTAAAACCCAAGCTTACTATTGCCATTAAAGGCCAAGCAGTGACAAGTGACAGCAACCCATTTTTAACATTACATAATGTAATAATACTTAATTACATACATATATTTTACACAGGAATGTATTCTTGTTGCAACAAATAAGTTCTCTAGGTCGTACGTTCCGAATCTCGTACGATGAGTGAAAATTAATATTAAATTCTCCTCACAAACAGTCGATCGCAATATAATAACGATAACTCAAATACCGAACGCATATAAAACCTTAGCAGTCATTCGTCTGAAAGCTGAACTAGAATAACAATTCACTGTATGAAAACGAGGCAAACATTGCCTATAAAAAAAAAGCCATATAAAATAATGGTTGCTAAGATTGACGAGTGCTATGTAAAATTAAGTGAATTAATTAAAAATATACTTTTGTTATTATTTTCTTTTTTATCTGGAAATATAACCTCCTATGTCATATTCACTCCACTATTTAGACGATTCAAATAACAGCTAACCTATGAAAACCCATCAAGCTTTCTGGAATCTATGGAGTGACAAAGTAATATTATATATAAATACATATAGTATGTATGTACATACATACAATATACACTCGAAGTACAATGCATCTTGCGTTACATTGCGAAATACGTCACAGTCGATAGTCCGTGAATAATCTTGTAAAAAGCTTGTCATGAAAAACCTATGGGAAGGGATATGTGGTAGAATTTATAAATAAAAACAGGCTGAGAACTTACTACCAAAAGAAATGACAATTAAAAAAAATTAACTCTCTAGTTGCAAAACTTGATGTTAATTTTTACACACATTTTACATATTTACATAAATTATACATTAAAACATCCAAAAGAAGGCAACTAGAGATATTATTGCATAGAAATAATTAAATTTTAGCACTCTTTATACTACTCTACTCTATACTCGTCTGATAAATGGTACTCCCTTGTTAACCAACTTCAAAAAGGAGGTTCTCAATTAGACTGCTTTTTGGTGAATGTCATTCATATATTGTCCAATACATTCAATAATTCTTCTATATCATTTTACTATTTTAATTAAAAGTGTATACCCAGGATTAGTTCTATTTATATTTATTGTTTTTTTTATAAATTATATTTTTTATAATGTGGGTCATCTGATGGTAAGTGACAAGCACCGTCCATGGACACCTGCAACTGAGATTCGTAAGTGCCCGCCTTTGAGGTGATGAGGAGAAAGGACAGAGGAAAGGGGAAGTTGGGCCCACGGAAACGTCTCTAATTTCGGAGAAATGCAACGCCCGCGTTTCTTCACAACCGATTGTCCTTGATACAGTGGTATCACACCGGTCGAGCCAGACCCATTCATTCCTAAGCTGGCTTATATTACGTCTGCCAAAAGTTCTCGGAAGACAAGATTAAACAGTACAGTGCTTTGAACTCCAGAAATCAGAAATGTTTGCCAGGTCTTTTTTCTGTTTTTATGCGTGTTGTAAGTACTTTTAGCTACCATTAATCGCTAACTATCCAGAAAGCGCGTAATAGCTCAATGGCCTGAGCATGTTACTAAAGTGTTACATACCGCATAAAAGAAGTCTAGATAAAAAACCTGCTAAATCATCTACAATTTTAAATAAGTTTAAATATCCCCTTAAAGATACCTGAGAATGAGAAGATAAGTAGACAATCGCAGGTCACCGACATAGCCCAAAAGGATGACGACCTCGTAAAGATTGCAGGTCGACAGTGGATGCAGGCCGTTTCTACCCGGCCTTCTTGGAACTTATTGAGGGAGGCCTCTCCAGTCGATGTCCTATGGCTGAGATGATAATGATGAATGGTTCCAGTATAGTGGGGGATTTCAAAAACTTTCGAAAAATGGGTACAAGAAATAGACGGACTCAGGATTTCCATTTGTGGATCACATAAAATGATGTCCCGTGAGATAATCGCAGTATCAAACCCTACATACTCGACACAGCGTAATGACAAAGCGAAAGTTTGGTTTAAAAGGTAGTGTTTTAAGAGTTATTTACTAGTATATATACAATGGCCATAGGTGAGGCGCACGATTATAAACATAAAGAATCGAAAGTACGGTTTTAGCTTCTGGATGCTAGTGCAAGGTTTTTATGACAACCGTAAAAACTAAAAAAAAAACACCTCAGATAACTAGGTGTGGTATTGGTGATCGTCTGAGCCAAGTCATAAACTGGTCTCCGGCTAATTAAAGACACAATTACCTACCGGTGGGTTCATAAACTCGCCTTTTAGTTTTAAGTAAAGGTTTGCATGTAAGATTAAAAATTTATAGATTAAAAAGGAGTCCATTATAAACATAGAATATTACTGGAGTATGGGTTTGCACCCGTTAGAAAATACGATTGGGAATTATAAATTACAGCCTAATATAGATTTTGAGCTAACATATTTGAAGGAATGTATCCAGTTTCGTATTACATTAATAACGTATTTCGATCCTTGGTCATAGTATATTTTAGAACTCTATGTGTCTTCATAGTAGAATTAATTTAAAAATATAATTCCCCTTGACTATGTTCTATAAGGTTTTATGAAATATGAACATTGTGTACAAAACATCAATTAAAGTTCATAAAAGTTCAACTTTATAATTATAAATGGGAGACTTTTTTATAAATAAAATAAGATTCTTTATAAATAGGGGCATTCATTGGCATACATCAAAATTTAATTTGAACCAAATCTTAGACATTTGTGTTGTTTCTTCTTAGTTTTGAAGTGTAGTCCTTCTTTCGGACCGAAAATCGATGCCGCCTACGATAAAACGTATCACACCTGAAGCGTAATAATTAAATACGGATCAAATAGACCATACCCGCGTGTTTCTATGTATCGTGATTTCTTTACAAGTATGTAGGAAGAACGCCGAGCGCTTGAAGGCTAGACTGTATGTTATGTACACGCTAAGCTTATATGCTCTTCCTCACTCATTCTGTCTAAACGTATTTCCTAGATCAATTCAATAGGTTCTTTAACAACGCATTTCCTTTACAGGAGCAATTGCCATAAAGACAAAGAATAAGAATTTAGTTATCTCATATTCATCTGTTTTTTATATCTGTGTGTTTTTAATTATTAGTTAGGCACTAAAAATCACTACGTGCTTTACTTTTAGACCGACTACAATAATCAAGCACAAAATTCGCCTTTACTGTTCTGTCTTAGAACTTGAGGATGATTGGCAATTTGAAAAGTCTACTGTGCACAATTTTTTCCTAACCTCTAACATTCACTACAGTACAATGATTCGAAATATAAAAGATAAATTATCAGAAACAGGGACGGCGCCTAATATGTCTGTGTGGCCAGCCATTCAGCTACGACATTTGTAACAATACAGAGTTACAAATAGCTTGGCGGTCATAGCTCAACAGAAACATTCAAGTACCGTGCGCATTTCAAGTCTATAAATATTCACAGTCCACTTCAAGAATGTGGATAATTCACTTGCTATAATGGGTTAGAAATGTAACCTAGATTTAAAATCTTCAAATTATTTATAGCAAGACTTCTCGGAACGAGTTCAAAACTTGACCTGCCTAAAAGAAACCTTAAATTTATTTTTCAATATTATCAAACGAAATAAAATTGTACCTAGCATTTACAACTCAAAATAAAAATTAAAATCGTATATCTATAATAAGTTGTAAATTATAAACCATATACCACTCTTATTAGATACTTACTAGATAAAACATGCTGTCGAGAATTAATAAAATTTACCTCACGCGAAGTAGGGTCTCCGATAAATCTCCATAATGTATGGGATCTCTCTATTATATATAGAATTTTGTAATATATCAGTCGGTAAGCAAATAGTCGATTTAGGAAAGAATTAAGGTGAGATAAACCTGATTTAATATGTATTGCAGTATGTAATATAAATCCTACAGCAAGTGCCAAATGTAGGAATTGCTTAAATTACTATTGCTGGCACGCTTGTTTTTATGTAGTGAGCTAGTGAGGGTACCAGTAGCCTAAATCCTCCTTCTCCTCGTTCCCCTCCCCTCATTCATAAAAATTTTGAAAAATTATTTATCCATCCCTGAAATGTCCCTGTAAATTATAACCTTAATGTGAGGAGACGTTTTGGTGAAATTTATTATTAGACAATGCAACTACGAATATCATTTTATTGCTTTTCATATGAAGTGTACTTTCATTCTGTCTACCGATTTTCTCACGGAATGCCATAAAAGTCCCTGCGATAACAGTGGAAGCCTACCTTAGACCCATTATTTCTATTAACAGTATTATATCTCGACCAAAGACAGCCGCAGATACATCATGGTACCCTTAATATCCTGGTAACGGCTCTGCATGAAAAACGACCACATTTAGTGTAATAATAGAGAAACTTCTTCACCACTAATAAATTAGATCAGCGATATTTTAGTAAAATCTACTACAATGTTGTTTAAGTTTGCCTTTAAATAATTGTCTGTATTTCTACCGTCGGGTTTTGAAGTAATTATTAGGAACTAGTTCCGTGTGCAAACAGCTGTTAAATTGGGTATCTTGAAGGCACCGTTTCTAGTTTTGTGGGTTCGATCCACTTATATAAACAATTACGTGATTTACAAATTAATTGTACCGATTGTGTAATTTACAGTCATTTATCAGAACTAATTGCTGCGCAGATATCGACGTTTATTAAATTATTGCTAAAATAAGGATAAACTTACATAAAAGCCAGTCAATAGTAGAAAGTGTTAAAATTTATAATGATATACAAAAAATACAGTTCAAAAACAATTATAGTCCTAAAGTGACGCAGTAACGTGCGATAGTGAAATATACGAGAACATTAACGGTATGCAAATTAATGCAATAATATCGTACTGTACGTCACACTTTCTGCATCATATATTTTTATGTTAGACAGTACACTGTCAAATTGGCGAAAGCCTCAAAATGTGATACGAGAATGTGATTATTTTTCTGCCACTATAAATTCATTTTCGTAGTTAGTTGCGGTACTGAAATTGGCAAAGCTACAACTTTAAAATTAATGTCATAGTAAGCGGGGCATAGATGCAATACTTTTAAAAATATCACTACTTATTGATAGCTTTATATTTCTTTGTAACTGTCTTTACTTGTACTTTGTAACTATCTTGTGTAAAACAAAGGTAGTAGTAGACGATGGGATTATTTGTCTGCTTTACCCAAAATACATTCTTCACATAAATAAGAACTGTCAAATGGTAATTACTCGTTAACGCAAAATTATAAATCTTCTAAATATATATTTGTGTGTGGCAAAGCAAGGTGTGAATTTTTGTTAAAATATTTTCACCGCGGCTTTACTTCTTGTAGTACTAGTGTTAGCAGTAAAAGACACTGTGTAAAAATATTTGGAAATAATCACAAATTCTGCTGATTAGTTCGAATAAATTGAGAGAATAACAAAGTAAAAACTTGTAAAATGGTGGTTACAGAATCAACATGGAGCAGACAGGTGGTCACAGTATCTTACCTTTAGTAATGCTGTTCATTTAACTGAAATAATATAAGGTAGTTTATTTATTTTTCTAAATAATATTCAAAACAAGATTTGATATAAAAATAAATTCGAAGATTTTCAATAAATTCAAATTAAATTTCTTTATTTCATAAAATTGCTCACCAATTATTTGTAATCGACTTATTAAAAAAAAATAGCAATTAAAGATCAATACACACAGCGTCACCACGACGATAGGTTGCCTACTCAAATGTGAAATTAATCTTAAACACATGAAATAATTAAATACGTGCCTGTGTTGATCTATAACCGCCCGTTTCCAAATGGTTGAGCCTTATGAGAAGAAATCTGGCAAACAAACTCCACTCAATTTTGTAGGCTTTAGCTGATATATGTACGAATTCCTTCTGCTTCCCCAAAGCTACCTTCCAAAGAAATAACTAAATTTAGCTAAAAATATATTGTCAAAAAGACTATCCAATAAACTGTTATATAGTAAGTTCGACTTTTAGGGGTTTAAAGGATGTAACCGCTGCGTCCAGTCGTCTGATGAAGGCATGGTGAGGAACTTTTTACTATTTAAACCGAGGTAACCAACGAACTAAATTAAATTAATATGCAAGGATAATTAACAATTATTAATTATCTGGTCAAAATTGTTATTGTAAAATTAAAAAAAAATACATGAAGTTTTCACTGATATATTTTTCGTCAATCTTCAAAATATTTTGTTACAAATGTTTTGATTCCACTAACTCTTCAAGGTCGAAAGTCAGAATTTACATTTTCAATCAATTGTTGTTCATTTATATTTGTATTGTATCCTTTGTTTCAACATCTTAAGAATTTAATTATACGACTAAAATGTATTGTCTGAAACTTTTCTTGATATAATCTATTTATAATAACCACTAATTTTGTATTGTGTAAGTCCACACAATTTATTTCTAGTTAAACAATCAAGGTACATCTTATACCCCTCAAGTTTCTTCAAGATCATAACTGATAATACGTACAGGTAGTTTATCATATATTAATTGATGTTAAAGATTAGTAAAATATTATTTAACATATATACAATAACCAATTCATAAAAAAATAGTACAGTATTTTTTTTTTTAAATTGATTTTAAAGTTTTTTTTTTGCGATACTTGCAACCGAGCAGACGGGTCACCTGATGGTAAGTGACTACCGCCGCCCATGGACACCCGCAACTCAAGAGTCACAAGTGCGTTGCCGGCCTTCTAGGTAGGAGTACGCTCTTTTCTTTTCTTTCTTATTAATATATATGTTTAATAATATTTTAATTATCTTTAACATCAATTTCTACCACTTTGAGGGTCTGAATATCTGCTACTAAAATTTTATATTTTTAAATATAATCATATATATTTATTTAAAGATGAATACATACGCACAGCCCAAGACCAGGAGAGTTAATTGGACTGGCCTGTTATTCAAGTGGTTCGCTATCTTGACTGCTGAGCCGCACACGGCACGCCCACGACAAATAGTTCTGTGATCCACATAATTAAGCTAAAACAATATCTCCATTGTCTCTGATTTTCAAGTCCCCCATGACACAGGAATCACTCCAAATGGAGGAGTTGTATTATATACATATATATATATATATATATATATGTATATATTAACGCTAGCATTTCATCTTTATATACGATGCATATATCTTTCTAACAGGATTCAAAGTTTGTTTTTAATCTATTAATGTACAAAAAAGTAGTGATTACTAGGCCATAAAACGAACGGTACGTCTTTGCAGCTTTTTTTTTATACTTATATTATAATACAGGAGTACAGACGAACAGACGGGTCATCGAATGCTAAGTGACAACCGCTGACCACGGACTCCTCTAACTCAGAAGTCTTAAGTGCGCTGCACTCTCTCTAATACGGTAAACGGAAACATTGTTTTTTTCTGGGTTTTTTTTTTACTCTATAGGGGAACAGACGAACAGGTCACCTGATGGTAAGTGACACCGCCGTCCATGGACACTTGCAACTCAAGAGTCGCAAGTGCGCTGCCCGCCTTTGAGGGTGTTGAGGGATAGGGGATGCAGGGAGCGGAAAGAAGAGAGGAGGGATGAGGAGATGGAAAAAGGGAGAAAAGAGATGAGGGGAGAGAAAAGGGGGCGGGGGAATTGGGCCTCCGGAAACCTCACTCAATTCGGGGAAATTCAACGCAAGCGTTACTTCACAACCGGTTTTCTGTGAGGCCGTGGTATCGCACCGGTCGAGCCGGCCCATTCGTGCCTAGGCATGGCTCTACCACTGTTTGATTGTTTGTAAACCGATTATCTGTGAGGCCCCAGTATTACGTATTATGTATATAAACGTCATGAAACCGTTCTAAAAAGTAATTACTTTACCATATCTATAAACCTAACTTAATATATTCTGTATATTCAACACATCGAGAGATGGATCAAGATCACAGAGAGATGGCGCTGCTGTCATGTCAACATCAGCTCCTTGCTTAATTATCAATTAAAATATTACTTAAACTGTTAGGATTCATATTAAAGTGCTACAAGTCAACAAAACAAAACGTGACATCGTTATCCAAAGTAAAAAAATAAAAATATATCAACAGGAGTGATAAAAAGAAACAACTATAAAAAAAGTGAGTGCTCAACCGAAACTTAAAATTTATTTTAAATTGTCTATAAATAAAAAAATTAAATACAATTTGTGAAAATAAATACCAACTCGTGTTATAAATAAATAAAATTGAATAAAATAACACTTGTTAATAACTATCGTTAAAGTTGCGTTGCGATTAGGCAGTATACTCAAGAAACAGTACTAAAGGTTTTAGCAGAATGAGTCATAAAACGGGCTATGTATAAGTTTGAAACTAACATCCTACTAAACAGCTACACACCGGTGTTAGCAGTCTTAATGTAGATGAACCGTTTATCGCTAGACTGCTAGTAAGTGGGCGTGCGTTTGATCCGAGTTTACTAAAATACCTACACTCTTGTTATCTACAAAGCCAAATACTACTGACGATTTTATGAAAACACAGAAAAATAAAATCGAGCCTATGGCTATACTCATCCTATGAATATAAAATTAGAAAAGTATTGATATTACACATTGTAGTACAAATTAGTAATAACGATAAAAATACCCCTTAACGCTACTCGAAACAACACCACAAAACTGAGGTCTCGGGCATTGTATATTGAAATAAATTAAATAAACAAAAAAAAATTATGAGAATAAAAGTGAAAATCTTGTATTTGATCAAAATATTACAAGTGCAATAAATAAAGCAAACGCTTTTGATATAACCCTAAAATAATTATATAGTTATATTAATTATACTCACTCACCGAAACACTAATACAATCAGACGAGGAAGATAATATGGTTTTAAAACCATCTAAATTTGCTAGTAGCATTTCTAGGCAACTCGTAAAAAAAAAGGGGCCGGGTTTAGTAAAATGGTAAAACCATATTCTAAATCAGCCCAACATAGAATGGTTAGTAAATATTAGAATAGTACACACACAAAAAAATCAGGTAGTCCTAAATGGATAACCGAGGGTTCGAAAATATCATTTGTGAAAAATTTAGACGACTCCATAAACATTACAAACCAAGTTATTAACACTTCTACGAGTATGTCTATACGTTTATGAAATGTGTAAATTTGTAAGGAGTGCTTACTCTTTATCCAAAAGTTGAAAATGTTCCATTCAAAGAAAAGTTGCACAAAACCGCTACAAGGGCCACGTAATATGTTTGGCTATGTGTCAGATGTGTTTATTCAATTGTTGATTATTCCAATTTGAAGGGATAATAAATTATTTTATTTTATTTCATGTTTTTTTTTTCTAAATAATTCCATGACTATTGTAATATCATAAAATATTACATCTCTACTTTAATATTGTAATAACAATAGTGTACATAATTATTGTTGTTTTTTTTCCATCCCCATTGTAAATTAATATTGTTTTTATTGTTTACATAAGTGTGTCTAAATTACATGTTAAACGTTTGAACAACTTAAAAGTTAAATATGGTAAAACATTTTTTTTATACATATTTGTCAAATGTACCCATGTTCTCGATAATAAATAAAGATTTCATCGGTTCAACAAATAACATTAGCTATAACTATCAGAAAATATTCTTTATACAGTCCTTCAACAGCCGACATGATTCGTCACTTTCCAAAGTTCTCGGAACATTATTCAAATCAGCAAGGTCAAACGTCGCTGATTTTCCAGTCATTATATGGTTCGACGACCAACGTCGGCAACTGGTATAAATTAACTACTTAAACAAAGAAATACTTATAAAGAAATTAGTTATATTTGAGATTTTGAAAATAGATAATGTGGTTTTATTAAATGAAGTATAATAACATGTTTCGAATTATGTAGGTCGATAATCATTGGCCACGCTGACATAATTCAATATCGCATTTTGAGAATGCCAGGTACATCTCATGTTTGTATCTGAATTTCAAAGAAAGTTGTAAAAGTTTGACTACCAAGCTGATTTATGCAGCCGTTATTCCTTGTTCAATAAGTGAAGTTGATGTTCGAAGTATTTCACTGTAAAAATATAGTTGCAAAAGTAACGCAGAGGATTGTACAAAAAGTTTTATGAACGCAGAGGATTGTACAAAGAATAGCCCCGACGCCTGACCTCGACATTTTTCTGACTATATATTTATGGTGTCTATATCACCAGAAATGTCATTATGTGACTGTAACTTATGCTAACTTTTTTTTATTTTAATTCCAGTAACCCCTACTAGTCACGTTTAAAAGAGGGCTTGGTTAATACATACCTGAAATTGTAGGTATTTAATTAGCAACTTATTTTTATATATCAGCTAATGGAATTATTATATATTAGAATTATTTAAGACACACATGAGTCATGAGGCAAACGAGCAGACGGGCACCTGATGGTAAGTGACTACCGCCGCCCATGGACATAAGCAACTCACGAGTCACAAGTGCGTAGCCGGCCTTTTAGGTAGGAGTACGCTCTTTTTTTGAAGGTTTGAAGGTCGTTTTGGTCCGGAAATACGGCAGGTGACAATTTGTACTGGTTTTGCGAGGCGAGGCAAAAAAGGCTTTATTGAATTAAATAAAAAACAATCTAAAAACTAACTTAATAAATACGTTTTCTACACGGTTGTATACAAAAACATATTCTATATATGTAAATAATATGTCTATGTGAATTAAAGTAAGGCACATACGATTTGGCAAGCTCAACGGAATGAAGACAGCAGACAGTAAAGAGATTGATTACATTTCATTTGATGGTTCCCGTAATGGACCAAAATGTACCTGCCAACATGTACATAATGAGGAGCGTTATATTTTTCGATTGTATGTATAAACAATATATGTATAATATTTCTTTGTCAAGCCTTAGAACCAAAACGGCTTAATGAATTTCGACATTTCAGATGTCATTTGAATCGTCTTAAGTTCTTACTATCATCGTGAATTGTGATTTTTGGTACCGATCTTAATTCATCTAATATAGGGTCACCCTGATCACCTAGCGGTACAATCTATTCTCAGACCTTCCAAATATGCACAGAAATTTTCATAAGAATCGGTTAAGCCGTTTCGAAGGAGTTTGGCAACAGACACTGGAACATGAGAATTTTATATATTAGAAGATGTACATACATTTCATAGTAGTAAAAGTACCTAAGATAAATTGATAACTTCATAAAAGAATGGAGCTGAGGTAGTAGTATACTTGCAACAGTAATGTTTGAATAACAGTTTGTGCAATTTCGAAATTAGCTAGTAGCCGGAGGATTCATTGTTGTGCCCGGGTCACTTCCAATAGGCCTATTTGTAACTGAATACCTTTTAATTTTATTGGTTCACTTTCAAGATCTAGTTTACAATTATTTCTAGGAGGCTCGAGCTTCAGAGATCGTAACTTGATGATATCTAAGTACTTTATACTTCAAATACAATTGTAAGAACATAAAACAATGCCACTTGTTATAGCATTAAATTCATGGTAAACACATCGAAGCTACTCCAACAAGTTAAGTATATGCAGTTGTACCTGGAGATGAGCTAGCTGCAGACAGTTAGTCTTTGTAAATAAAGGTTACTTTACCGATGTTTAAAGAGCGTATGTTTTGTGTTTTGTGTCCGGTGTGCCCAAATGGTTAAATAAATATCATAATATATTATTTTTAGCAAAACAGACGGTTCAGGTTTTACAGGTATATGATAAATTAAATTTATAAGATCAAGTGTTCTAAGGACAGGTAGTCTAAGAATGATTAGAATGATTTCGATATTTAGAAATACTTTACTGATCAAGTATTGTTATAATATTGAAAGGTGTGATGCGAGATGAGGAAGCTCATGAGATATGTGAGGCTATTGTCTCTGCCTACCCCGATGGGAGAAAGGCGTGGGTTTATGTGTATATGCGTGTTTATATATTATTGTATATTCATTAAGTAAACTGTACTAGTTAAAAGGTTACATATAAAATATGTAAGAACAAAATAGTAGTAACATTATAGTTATTTTTTCATTCGCATATTATCTATTTAGCTAACAGACTACAAAACTTAATAACAATCAATATGAAAATTGTAGAAAAAATACCTTTTCATTGTTGGGTCGTTATTTATTAATATCTTTTTAGGAATAGTATGTCGGATGAAATTATTACAATCACGTCTATCGCAATGGAATTCTAATACAATTGCCTCAAAGAATTGTTATCCAACATTCAAATAAAGATCACCATCACATGCTGTTTCAATGAAATAAACCATTTATAAGATGTTTATCAATTAGAAGGCTGTATTGAAAGGCGGTTTTATTGTTCGGATAGTCTACAATGATTATATAAACCTTCTTGAAAATTCGTTTCAACTTAGAGTTAAAGAGAACAAAATATTTGGTTTCATTATTTTTTAAATAAATAGCTGTGTAATTTACCAATAATGTTTATTTTGGATTTTATTCTTTAGATTTTTAAAACCTATTCATGCATTGGAAACAATTAGCAATGACTGTTCATTACAAATCAATTTTAAATCTTATATTATTAAAACTCGCCGGTTAGTTTAGTGATGAGTGACCCTGAACGCTGACCAGGGGTCTTTGGTTCGAATCTCACACGGAATAAGAATCTCACACGGATTAAGAACATGCATACGCTAACGCCTGTTTACACAAATATTATTATTAAACGAAAACGTAAATGTTTTAATAACATATAAAAGGAGCGCTACAACATATTTTTGCAAGAGCATTAAGAAAGCGATTCTATCGAATTATAACAGTCTAAAGAAGAAACAAGGACAGAACCCAAAAGGGATACGAAATGGTGATTATTTGAAACGGTGTTTTGTAACGGCATATATTGCCGATTCAACTTCTTCCTTAAGTGGAATTCAAGATCCCAGTAGCGATGAAGCGTCAGTGTACCGGTGATAAAATAATTATGCTTTCAACAAGGCTCGGGTACTCTAACTAATTATATTAGTAACATATTTTTTACAAATGTTAACTGTACGAATGGATTAGCGTTTTAAGTGGTCATCTCGCCAATACGCTGCCGCGCTGAGTGTTGTGGGTTCAATCCCTGCACGGGACAACACTTTGCGGAATCTTCAAATTGTTGTTCTGAGTCTGGGTGTTCCTTGTGTCCGTTAAAACAAAAACGTAGAAACAAAAATAAATTTACTTTGTACCCAACTGCGCAAGAAGGAGTATTATGTCTTTGACTGTATGTATGTTAATGTTTGAATGAATTTATCACGTATCTTTATCTGGCCATAGAGCCTAGAGGGCTTGATGGATTTCGACAAGTGAGGTATCATTTGAATTGTTATTAAAGTGCGAGTAACAACGGTTATTTTGAGATAGTGTCAACAACAAAGAAGAGTTATTTAATGATGCAATCGCATTTTATTTATTTATTTTATATATTTTTAATTAATTTCAATTGTTTATATAAAAAAAAGGTAATGTGTGGAGAAGCAAAAGTAGATCCATATTATTCACAATAACATTAATACAAGGCAAAATATATACCACAAACGGACTCAGCCGATATTTCTATTTTATAATATAACAGGTGTTGTATATGAAAAAACCTATTCTTTTTAATCTTTGCAAAAAAAAACCCGAACATAGAAGTATTCTTTCATCGTAGTGGTCTCAAACAAAGACACCACGAACACCCAAACTCGGACATCTGTTTGCGGGTTACAGTACACAGTTAGGGGATTCGAACCCACTCCTTTGGCTCAGCAGGCAGGATCACTAACTACTAAACACTTTACAGGCAATTTAGTGTTATTTATTAAGAGTTTAAATTTAAAATGTTTACAAGAAAAGTTTATAGAAAGGTTAATCACATGATCAAAACATCAAATAGAATAAATTAAATATTTACCAAAACCACATAAAGGAATACTAAAATAAAAATTTAATATAAACTAAACAGATCAAAATTTATCAATACGAGATAAATTAACCCTTTCAGGTCACTGTTTACTAATGAGTAAATGTTTCATTTGCGTAAATACAAAAACGAAATGAAAGAAGTTTTAATTATCTACAAAAAAATAAATAACAATTAGAATTACTTGGTATCTTAATAAACATTTTTTTCGCTCAAAATATATAATTATCCTTTATATTAAAGTTGTATTACTGATCAGTGACAGTAAAATGCTAGTGGAATATTGTCAGAACGAACAACTTTATATTAAATTAAATTAGGTTATAAAACATTATCGTTTAGATACTGCGTAGCATGCGGTTATGTGGTCACCTCGCCACTACGAACCGAGTGTTGTTGGGTTCGATCCCCGCACGGGAAAACACTTCCTGTAATCCTCAAATTGTTGTTCTGAGTCTGGGTGTTCTTGGTGTCCATTGTTTGAATGCTTGTAAAGTCCCCCGCGACACAGGAATTAATCCTAGTGGGAGTTGTCTTTTTAAAAGAATAAAGAAAGAAAGAAAGAAATTCCTAAATGACTACCTAATTATTTAAAAATTACAATTTGATTAAAAAAGAGTTAAGTGTTTAAGTAATTTAGAACTTAGTATTAAGAGTTTTTTGGTAGGTCTGGCCTTTACGTTGGATATTTCTCACAGTTTTCAACTAATTTTAGAGCCATTGTTAGCCAGACTACCAGTCACAGTTCATTTCACCTTCAAACTAAGTTATAATAAAAGGAAAATATTTCGCTTATTGCCTGCAAGGATTTACTGATTTGAAAATCCAAATTTCTTTGTCCCTGTGCCGTGTAGTTCACGTTGAACCAGAATAGGGCGACAAAGTCTCTTCCCCGTAGTGTCGTAAATGCGACTACAGGATCAGACAGTAGGTATACAGTCATACAGTCCCCGGTTGACGGCAATAGGGTTGCCACTATGTTATGTTTGTGGGACCAAATTGTAATCGGCAATATATGGAAGTTTCATACACCTTTGCTTACCCCTTAGGAAATACAGGCGTGAGCATAAGTATGTATGTATGTAATTTTCCGTTTTGAAAAGCCTCTTTGAAATAAACATTATAAAGTATCTTTATGAGTGTCTTTGTGTTTGCGGTGTGTTCCCGGTGGTGTACAATAGGTCTACCATATCTCTTTTTTATGTATATACTATAGGTGGACAGACGATCAGACGGGTCACCTGATGGTAAGTGACAACCGCCGTCCGTGGATACTTGCAACTCAGGAGTCGTAAGGGCGCTGCCCGCCTTCGAGGGTCATGAGGGGTAGGGGGATGCGGGGAGGCGAAAGAAGATAGGGGGAGTGAGGAGATGGGAAATAGGAGTGGGGGTATGAGAGGAGAGGAAAGAGGGGGGGGGGGAGTTGGGCCGCTGGAAACCTCACTCATTTCGGGGAAATGCAACTTAAGCGTTACTTCATATCCGGTTTTCTGTGAGGCCGTGGTATAGCACCGGTCGAGCCGGCCCATTCGTGCCTAAGCATGGCTCTACCACTATAAGTATTCCGTGGATGTCGTAAGAGGTGAATTATTATCTAGCAAACGGTATGTATACATACTATTTCGTGAATCTAATTAAATTATAGTTGGCAAGAAGTACTCATCTTAGATGCCTCTGCCAATCCTTTTCGGGAAATGCGTGTGTTTTATTTACAATTGAAGGAATCTTACAGAGGTTCACAACTATGACCTCTTAGTTGTGAACTTCTGTAAGATTCCTTCAATTGTAAATATTGGAAGTTGCTTGAAATGTTTTGAAAAATGTAAATTGTGAAAGGTGAATCTAAAATGTGAATTTCATTTCATTGTCGATACCCAATTGATACCTGACATGGATGAATCTGCTACTATGTTACGTACGAAAAGCTCTCAATAAAAATCTTCCATTGGCAAAGTGTTTCGGTAAAGACGTCGCAAGCAGCTAGTTTGTAATGATAAAAATATGTTTTGGAGTATGATAGAATTATATATAATAAGAAATACATAAATGCAAATACTCACGCCCGTATCCCGAACGGGGTAGGTGAAGGCGTAATTAATGCTAACATTTAGCTGTTATAAACAATATAATTATCATTTATCATTACCTAACGCAGCTATAGGCATTCTCGACACGAAGTAATACCACGCCCTCAAAGAAAATCGGTGGTGAACTAATGCTTGTGTTTCACGGACTGAGTCAGGCTACCGATGGTGAAACTGTGTGAAACTAGTTACTTAAATCTGGTCTTCCTTTAGGGTGTTTGAATATTTTGTAAAGATCTCTAGACATCTGTCATGGCATGATAGGATTTACTGAAAGAAAAATATGGATATTCGACTACTTCAATCCAATCGTAAGCCCTAAAAAGTATACGTAGAAAAGACAAAAACAGAATCCTTACAATTTTGTATTAAAAAGAGTCCTTAAGATAAGTCGATTACTTCAGATGAATGAAAATGTTTGGGAAATTGTAGAAATGAAAAAAATGCAATTGAAGGTTTCATTGTTATACCCGGGCTAATTCCAATATTCCAATTCATGATAATTTTTGTTTACCTTATAAGTTATAAGGGGTAGAGTTTCCACATGATAAGAACACAAACTACTAAAGGACTACAGAAACGACTTGATTAACCACAATCTCAAATGATGCTGTTTTCGTAAATCGAATTCATCACTGTTTCTAAGTGTGTCTTGCCTAACATTTCCTTGGTATTTTAAATATAGTTTAAACGGTTTGACCATCGCTGTAAGTATATAAAGTAGATATTTCGGGTAGGTGCTAAAAAAGTGTACACATATTTGCTCTTGAAAAAAGTTACTATTTAATTGTTTTAAACAGTTTTTACAATATTTTAACACTATTTCACTTATTATATAGTACAATTATTAAGTACTTACGTTGGCATCACACTTGATGTAATATTACAAGTTTTACATCACTCCACCTGCCAGTTTAACACCCATATTTATATATACATTCACAATGTCGCATCTGATGGAGATTGAGTCAGCACAAAGGAGTTTAGAGGAGACTTTTAACCGGAGAATCATGGAACTTGAAGCCCAGCTGCACAGTGCAGTGCCTGCGAAGGAAACTGCAGCCAGAGTAGCGGAGGAGTTCCGTACCTTCCGAGAACTGGTTTTCAAAATGCTAAGCCTCCTGCGTAAGCAAATCAGCGATTGTCACAGTAGCATAGATGCGTTGGAGACAAGGCAACGTCGCAAAGCTCTAATTTTCATGGGGGTCCCGGAAACCGAAAAAGAAGAGTGCACCACTACTGTCCTGAATCTTGTCCAAGATAAACTAGGCCTGAGAGACATCACGGCACACAATCTTAAGGCCTGCCATAGGCTTGGAGCTGGGAGCAAAGACCATACTCGACCTATCTTGGTACGTTTCTCTGCAGAGGATTTAAAAACTTCCGTATGGACAGCAAAGTCGAAGTTTAAAGGCTCCCCTGTCTCAGTTCGGGAGTTCCTCACAAAAACACGACAGTCGGTCTTCAGCAGGGCCAGGCAACACTTCGGAATGAGAGCAGTTTGGACACAAGACGGCACTATTATCATTAAATTACGGGATGGCAACCGTTCCAAGATAAAGTCCATGGAGGAGTTGTGTTCACTGCTGGAGAAGCATCCGAAGCCATCAGCTGACAGTGAGTCGACGTCCAAAAGACATGGTAACGTCCGTAAATAACTTGCGAATCTCCGTTACACCTATTTTTTTTTTTTGCTTTGCATTTGCGTATATCTTGAATAGTTATGTACATTTAAGTTAATCCTGAAATTATTGATGATGAATTATTTTTGAGTCACAATAGTTTAATGTATAAATAACCCACATTTTATTAAATTATCATAAGATGTCCAAGTGACGTTTTGAGTAATATAAAGTAATATTTGACATTTATCGTGTCCCACGGTGTAGAGAAACTACGTTCAGATATACGCAGTGCAGCAATACGTTTTATTTATGCATTTTTGTTATGGATTGAATTATGTTTTAGTTTAGTTACATTTTCTTTTTGTTTATATGTTGTGGCTGGCGGGTGGTGTAGATCTGTTCACGCTACCGAAGTACGTATTATTATATTAATATTTCATTATTTATATTAACATTTATTTTATCAACGGTATATTATAGTGTTGAGATATTTTATATATTTACTTCATGTCTTCTGACGTTGAATCTTTTCATTCAGCAAACGAATCTGCTAGTGAATCTAGTAACGACAGTTTCTCTTCAACTACCGATACCCTTGGTGATTTTGTGCGACGGACGTTTAACAATCAACCTAAAAGCTGGTTGAATGTTTGTCATATTAACGCGCAAAGCATACCCAGCCACCATAGTGATTTACTTGAGTCTTTTTCAGATACCGAGGTACATGCCATCCTGATTTCTGAAACCTGGTTAAAACCTCACTTGCTCTCTACTACTTACCCCCTCCCTGGTTTTGTTCTGATACGTAATGACAGAATTGGCAGGAGAGGCGGTGGAGTAGCTATTTACCTTCGCAGCTCCTTTTCATACAAAATCTTAACTTCCTCATCTTCCTCTTCCTCCGCTTGTGCGGAATACCTTTTCCTAGAGATTTGCGTTAAGGGTACCAAATCTGTTCTTGGTGTGGTTTATTGTCCTCCTTCTATCGACTACTTCTCCAGTCTCGAATCGATTCTGGAATCTTTAGGGTCTGAGCATACACATCATATCATCATGGGCGATTTTAATACCGATCTCCTTGCTCCTAATTCCCTCCGTTCCCGGAAACTTTTCCAGATCATCGATTCATCCAGCCTGCATGTTCTACCATTGTCTGCGACTCATCACAACATCGATGGACCTGACACATGGTTAGACTTGATCCTAACTTCTTCTCCTTCCCTTATCCGCAATCTTGGTCAACACCACGCACCTGGTTTTTCTCATCACGATCTCATTTACCTCTCCTATGCTCTAAAGCCTCCTAAACCACGACCTCAAATTATCAGTCTTCGTTGCTTTGGACGGATGGATGTTGATAAATTACGTAGCGATGCCTCTAAATTAATTTGGAAACCTCTATTTGAAGCTCCTACAGTGGACGAAAAGGTTAACATATTCAGCAGCACAGTGACTAAGCTATACGATCAACACGCCCCATTTAGGAAGGTAAGAATTAAACGTCCTCCAGCCCCGTGGCTGTCTACGGGCATCAGAGCGGCTATGAGGCGCAGGGATAAGGCTTACCGTAACTATCGGAGGAACCAGTCTGAGGAAAATTGGTCTGTATACAAAGCTGCAAGAAATCGGTGTAATCAGATGGTGCGTAATGCTAAACGCTGCCACATTCTTCAAAACATTAATAATTCTTCGGCCTCAAACATATGGCGGTTTCTTGGTACTTTGGGTATTGGAAGATCTGGACAATGTAACCTTGATTCAGCATTTGATTTAGATGACATTAATTGCCACTTCACCTCACAACCATTGTATGATCATCAGATCAAGAGTAGTACCTTACAATTCCTGGCTGATCTTCCACGCCCTAATATTGATTTTTTTCAGTTTTCTCCAGTTGCATCAGATGAAATCAAAAAAGTAATCCTCTCTATCAAATCCAACGCCACTGGGAGTGACAATATTAGTCGTCAAATGATTACCCCTATCCTCGAACTCCTTCTCCCCGTTATTACACATATTGTTAATTTCTCGCTTGACTCAGGTATATTCCCGTCCCTATGGCGCAACGCACTTGTCATTCCCCTCCCAAAGATTCCTAATCCAACGCTATTGAATCACTTGCGACCTATTTCTATTCTTCCTTTCCTCTCTAAAGTGCTCGAGGCCTGTGTCTACCAGCAACTATCACAATTTGTATTTCATAATAATCTACTAAGCCCCTTTCAGTCGGGATTTAGGCCTGGTCACAGCACGACATCTGCTCTTCTAAAAGTAACTAGTGACATCAGGAAAGGAATGGAAGATTCCAAAGTTACAGTGTTGGTTCTGGTCGATTTTTCGAATGCTTTCAACACTGTCAATCACGACATCCTGCTATCAATACTTTCCCATCTCATGATTTCACCTGATGCACTGGAATGGTTCTCGTCTTATCTTCGAGGGCGCCAGCAATCCGTCCGCGTTAATGAATCCTCTTCAAGGTGGCGTGATATCTGTTCTGGTGTCCCTCAAGGCGGCATACTTTCTCCCTTATTATTTTCTATATTTATCAATCTTATCACTCAACATCTTCAGTGTACGTATCATCTTTACGCCGATGACTTGCAACTCTACTCCCATGCTTCTGTGGACAATATAACTGAGTCTATTTGTAAAATAAATAGCGACCTCGAGTCTGTTTCTCGCTGGTCTGACAGGTTCGGCTTGACAGTAAACCCATCCAAATGTCAAGCTATTATTGTAGGCAGCCCACGACTGATGTTTAGGCTTGATCTAAACAGTTTGCCATCAGTGACGTTTAACGGATCAGTTATACCATTTAGTCCTTCTGTAAAGGATCTAGGTCTTATAATTGACACCAACCTTAACTGGCAAATCCAAGTTACTAGTGTCAGCCAAAGAGTCACAGGAACTCTACGAGCGTTGTATCGTCTGAAGAACTTTCTACCATCTAAATCCAAAGCTATGTTAGTTCAGACTTTAATCATCCCCATTATCGATTATGGTGATGTATGCTACTACGACCTGAATGCAGATCTCCTCAACAAATACGATCGTCTTCTGAATAACTGCATTCGATTCATTTTTAATCTTCGGAAGTTTGATCACATTTCCTCATTTCGCTCTGAATTGAAATGGCTTCCTATTCGTCAGCACCGTCATCTACGCGCCCTCTCCACTCTGTATTCCATACTCAACTCACCCACTTCTCCTTCGTATCTTACGTCTCTCTTCCAGTTTCTTTGTTCTAACCACAACAGACATCTTCGATCTTCAAACAACCTATTACTATTATGCCCAAATCATTCTTCCGCCTGCGTCAACTCTTCTTTCATTATTCAGTCTGTCCTCCGCTGGAACTCCCTACCGGAGGTAATCAGGATGGCACCTAGTCGCCTGTCGTTTAAGACCAAGGTTCGAGCTCTTCTCCTCCATAAACTGGCAGATACATCTCAACGATAGACTATATATATATATATGTATATGTATGTATGTATGTATGTATGTAAAGCATATGTATGTGTATGATAATATGTGTTATATTTCTGTAGATATATTTAACATCTGTTTATGTTTATTTCTGATATGATAATTATACCCTTTATTTTCTTTAACTTATTTGCTATTACTGTTTAATGCACCTACTTCAGTCATTTCTACATCACCCTAAGGTAGACTGGCAGAGAATGCCTTTGGCATTAAGTCCGCCTGTGTGCATTTTGTGCATTAAGTTTTAAATAAATAAATAAATAAATAAATATTCCCCTACTAAAAAAAAAAACAGTGTGCATACAGTTGAACAGATTCACACGAGATTGTATAACGTCAAACTCAGTAAAAAGGGGTGTGTTGTCACACATACGCGTGTACTTTAAAAGTACTAGAGACGACACCTGATTCAGTTATAACGATAAGGACTTTCATTCACATTCCAACTCCTAAAAGTATTAGTCTTTACCAAAGTAACATAATTGAGATCTTTTTCTGTCATGTTAGTATAATTGATCCATTCATACTAAGTAAAACTCAAAAAAGAAAAAAAAAAGACTCATAAAACATATATAGAAGTGAGGCTCTGACCATGACTTTAAGGGATAGGGAACGATAAGAGGCCTTTGAAATGTGGTGCTGGCGGCGGATGGAGAGGATAAGCTGTACTGAAAGAAAAACTAACGAGGAGGTACTGAGCATGGTCCAAGAAGAACGACAGATGCTTAAGACTATAGATAATAGAAGAGGGAAGATGTTTGGCCACATTGTACGACATGACAACTTCATGAAAACCAGCATTGAAGGGAAGCTAGAGGCAAGAAGAAGAAGACCGAGAAGAGCATTCATAGACCAAGTAAAGGAGAAAGCAGGTGTCATGTCGTAAAGGGAAGTCAAGGAAATGACTTCCCTTTACGACATGACATGAAGATCGGGAAGGATGACGCATACTCCTCAGACAAGAGCCTCGTTCTTAAATTTTGAACGAATGATCATATTGGGTTTGTATTTTATTCAGACGGTGTACATCACCAATTAGATACAATAGTTTGTCTTTATAATAAGATAAAATAATTTCAATAATTGCCCCCATAAACTGTTTCAATAAATTTATAGGTTTTTATTTTTTAAGCTACGTTTTAAAAATAAATTAGTTTTTTAAAGGATAGCAAGTTACGATGTAATAGGAACAAAATATCAGCTTCAATTCTTCTGTTGTTTTTAAAACAGCGTCCGGGGATAGAATAGAATAATCCAAGATTGACTTGCTTGACTTTTTTTGATCTTAAACATCGATTGATTTCGCTTTAGGTCTTCCGTTATAGCCGCCGCTTAATCAGCGATAGTCCGACGCCAGGTCTGTTTTCGACAAAAACGTTTTCCTTAGGGATTTCGGTCTAGAGCCTACTTCGGTATGTGGTAAGGGTCCCTCCGGAATAAAACGACCTAACCTATTATGTTTCAACATAGAAATGAGGCACCTTGATGTATTTTTTTTTTAAATCCCCAGTAATTTGGTATGTCGGACTCGAACCGACTAAAACCACACAGTGTTCCGTCATCGTGTCATGTGGCCTAGGTCTCAGGTATAAACTAGAAAGGAAATCCCTGTGACCCCACCATGGTCTTACCCATACTTAAAGAGGTGCGCTCGGAACACTTTGCGCCACCGTCTCAGGCTTGCTTCTACTAGGGCGACATATAGCCCTGTCCATCGCCCCCAGGCATGCGCTTATGGAGGCCGGAGATCGTTAAGCTCTCTCCGGCGCCTGGTGCGTCTTCTGCGGGATGCGAGAATGCTAGACCTCTCCCGTTCCCTTTCCGCCACCTCTTTGGCGAGCATATGGGTCGGTAAAATGTTGACCAGAAGCAGCAAAAATATCAGCAATAAAAGCTGCGTCATTACTTACGTACCTAATTGTATTAACTTCATATACCACATTAACATAATAACCAATAAAATAAAATCTTAAATAATATTTAAAATGTGAAAGTGAGTCTTATGGCGTCTTAGATTTCCACTACTGTGTACAAAAAACAAAGGATATTTTATATCTAGGAAAAACACAGTTCTAGACAAACAGTTAAATTGTATGACAAAATGTCTTTTAATGCGAGATAATTTGTGAGAAAAGCTAGTTCAGTATAAATATTAGAATGCTTTTATAACACCTTAACCTAAATAACTAAACTATCTGCATTAGGTGAACAATTTCCTTAAGTGTCAGTAATTTCATCAGCCGCGCCATGGAGTATTTAAAACATCTCGACTATGTACAAGGGTCCTTTAGTGCTTATAAAATTATAATTGCATTTACAATTTTCATTAGGTTCTCATGTTGGCTTGCTAATAACATGCAGGTGAATGGATAGAAGTTTGAAATTAGGACGTGCTTTTATGGGAACATATATTTTTACTTAATAATAATTTCGTATTTCTTTTTAGTAAATCAAGTAAATAAATAAATACTCCACACGTCTCACACACGGCCGTCTCATTCCAAACTAAGCAGACCTTTTACTATGATAACCAGATTGCTGACCACCATATAAACATTATATACTTCTAAATAAAATACATAATATAATGATAAATTAAACCCAGACACAGAACAAATCATCATGCTCATCACACAAGTATTTGTGCTGGGTGGGAACCGAACTCACGACCAACAGGCCAGTCAAATTTTTTCTATCTGTAACCATAATTTTAACACCATGGTTCTTTTTTTGTAATTGTTTCCTGAAACATACTTCAATGTACTCTATTGAACTGAGACCCTTCAGCGCCACTAAAAACGCGTCCAAGTGTAAGAATTAAAGATGTTCTGTTGCAGAGCTAATTAACGGGTCTCATTTTAAATCTAAATTGTCCAAGGATGCTTTTAAACTTAAAAAACATTTTGTCTAAATTAGCCCAGCTCCTAAGAAGACTTCAGTAACATACACGTATACAGAAGAATTAGGCAGTAGTAATAGTACTAGTAGTGTACTGTAAATTTAAAAAAAAAAACCGTTGTAAGTACATCAGAAAAAAACATTTTTTTTTTTAATTTCTGTTATAAAAAAAAAAAAAAACGCAATCTACGCAAGACGAACAAACAGTTTAAAAGTAATTTGTTTTGTTTTGCACTACGCTATATACAGCTACTTCATGAGGCTGTCACCCAAGCGGTCTGGCTGGCATACCATGTAACTCAAACCTCCAGATGCCTTCTCCTAAAGTATTAACTATATTGAAAAGGGTCTAAATTGTCTTACGTAATTCTAGATATCATTACTAGCATTGCTTTCTGTGAAAATATGGAGAAAGATATTTTATTGCGAAGATTAGTATAAAGCGCTATACTTCGATACTAAAATATTTATAACTGTTACCGTTATAGATAAACACAGATTTTACATACACAGACAGTCATCTCAGGATACAAGCCTGTCGGCATTTTAATATACATAATTATGCTTTTATTATTATTATCATATAATCATTACTATTTTATTTCATAACATATGAAATTTAAAAAGGGTTGACTTAGATTCATGTGCATATTTCACAACTAAAAAACCTAAATAAAAGAAAAGAAAATTACACCCAAGGGATTTGTTTCACAATTTCACCCATTTTTTGGTTTTATTTGAACGGCGGCATACGAGCACAGTGGTCACCTGATGGTAAGTGAGTAAAAGGCAATTAAGAGATCCGACTCTTATCGATCGAACAGTATAATTATTATATTATATCTTATCTTATATGTTTAAACGAGAAATTCTTGTATATATATATGTATATATATATATATATACAAGAATTTCTCGTTTAAACAGATTATACAGACAGATTCTCGTTTCAGATTATATATATATATATATATATATATACATATATATATATAATCTGAATCTCGGAAACGGCTCCAACGATATTCATGAAATCGTTTTATCCGTATTTTCAGGCAATGAAAAACTGCTACGATATCATTAGAATAAAAGGTAAATTTCGCCACTATCTACACGGCTGTAATAGGTCAGGTGGGAAAAAGGGCAGTCCTGTAACAGGACTACCCCGGTTCGAATTCTGATGATTATTTTACTTTTTTTTTTCGTTCTTTTACACGATTTACAAAAAAAAAACATCCAGGTACTAAATATTAATAAATGTAAATTTAATGCTCCAAAAAAACTACAGATATATTTCCTTTATAAAATCTGAAAATAAAGACATTACAAGTCTGATAGAGGTAGCTAATTCATTTAATAATTATTTTATAGATAAAACTCGATCAACATTTTATGTAGGGACTAACTCAAAATCATCAATTATAAACAGAACCTAGTCTATGATTATGGCTCCATCTAAACCGTTTGATATATTCAACACAATAACGCATTAAAAAAAAACACTAGCAACGGTGGTTACGATGGCATCGCGACAAAGATATTAAAAGCGGTTGCGTTTATTATTAACCTTTATATGAGCACCAGCAAATTCCCTGATGCAATTAAAAAATCTATTGTAAAACCGCGATAAATAATAGATAGCCACTACCATTTAATGGTAAATTATAGACCAATTGCACTTCTCTCAGTCATATTCCAGGTATTTGAAGAGTATATATATCGCGAAATTAACAGCTATTTAGAATAATATACTACTTTGACACCCAATAGCAACTGGCGAATTGAAATACTATTGTAAATATAATTGATTGAATGGGAAGTTATTTTTAATGAATATATTTTGTAAGGCTCTTGCTGTATTACTATAAATACTAACGCGGCCTACGCGTAGTGTCCAGAAACCAATTTTCAACTAAATGCGACTGAACATGTCTGACACTCCTTTTTTAACTTATTAATATCTTGCATGTAATATGTGTATACACAATGTGTATACAAATAAATAATATCTATCTATCTATCTATTTATATTATTATAGTGCCCAGATGACGTGAAAAAGCATCTCACCAGGCCGCCATAGTGTGGGTCACCATGCTGCATTGACTAGACATGCAATGAGGATTGTGACCACCACTCTTTGACTCCACTAATTGTTTTCCATCAGGCAAAGTGGAGTCACTATGGTAGGCTAATATATATATAAAAAAAAACAAAAAATAAGCTTGCCTCCAAGCCTAAATGAGACTAAGCCACGGTGCTCAAAAAATGGGCATATAAGAGTGCTTCTACGAGTGTGTGTATGTATGTACATAACGTGAAGGGTATACTTCTGCGGCTGTCCCACTGACACCAAGTCAGGATTTGATGATGGATCTCAGGGAAGTAAAGGTAACTCTTAGATTTACCCTTTATATAAACTAACTACCTGTAAGATTATTTTTTTTATATTCTTTCTAAAGCTATTAAGATAGTTGATTCTCATGTTCCTGAGCTGATGGAGGAAGAAAGCACAATTCGTGAACAAGTAAGAACAGGTAAACGAATATTTTATTACGTTATGAGTATGATACTTACTCTGTTTCGACAGTTATCTGAAAGAGAGTTATCTCTTTTTAAAAAAAAATAACAACATTTTGCGAGGAAAAACCCAACGTCTTCATTTTCCTACACTTCTCTTTAGTATTATTTTAACACATCGGCCTTAGTACTTTTTTAAGAAGTATTCAGGGTCTTGTGATCAAAATTAACATACAACTCGTACTTCAAAGTACCTTTTCGTCACAGCAAGTACATCGAACATTGGCTTTTCGTGGGATTTTTAAGTTAACAGGTACTCAGTGCTGAATCAATCCTCCAACACCTCTGTAAACCCGTAACTCAGTTCTAAGCTTATGCAAGAAACTCCAACACACCTGCTTACTATACAAACACAATAACTTCAACTTACCTTCTGTTTACACACCACCAGCTATTGTTTGGTGTTATCACCACCCTAAAAAATATATATTAAGGTATTGTTGCGTTCATTTCTAACTTAAATTTAAGATATCAAAAGTCACAAAGGCAATTTAATTCATTACACTGAAATAGTTATACATAAACTTAGTCTATTGTTAATTACATTTCTTAAAGCACAGAAACAAAATTCACAAACTAAAATTAATAATTATGTATTATATTTTCATTGCACATCACTTGATAAGCGTCATTTTTCAGAACTTATATAAAATTCCCGCGCGCCGAAGCACAGATTAAATAAAAGGCGTAACGTTACGTTTAGTCTCTGCAGATGTTACGAACCTGTTAGAAATTTTATTTAATAATATTACATTTTTATTTTATGATTATTAGTGTATTTAAAATATTAACTAGTTTGGTACAAAATAAATATATTATCTTTCTCCTTTTTTATTATCTTTTTATCTCCTTTTTATTATTCTTATATCATTCTAATTATTATTTTTTTTACAATGGTTCATGAATAACAACTTAATTGTTAACGGTTTGTTAATTGTTGAAGCCTACCAAGTGACTGAGCTGCTTATATATCTTACTTTATCTCTCTAAATTGTTATTTTTATCGTTCTTCAATTGGGACTTAGCTCTTTCATCTCCATTCACAATATCGCTTCAGATTACTGGTCTAAAGCTCATTGAGACTTAATGGCTGTAATTAGAATCTTTACGCGCAATGAAGCTCTTTTGTCTACCGAGAACTGTGGTGTTTAGATCATTACGATTGTTCTTTTATGTTATATTCTATATATATATATATATATATGTATATATATATATAGGAGATTTAATTATAAGTTAGGTGTTAGATGTCTTGTGAAATCACGAAAAAAATTGTAAAAAATTTTATACCTACTTTAAATACTTAATATTATGGTATTCTTTTTTTTATTAAAACTTACTTAATTTGTAACTAATTGTATATAATCCTGATATTTTATTCTTATATATTTTGACAAAATTAATTTTATTATAATTACTTTTGACAACACATTTTCAATTTATTAAAAAAAAAACATTCAATTTTACAATTTTTCTTTCAGTGGTAAAGCCATGCTTAGGCAAGAATGGGCCGGCTCGACCGGTGCGATACCACGGCCTCACAGAAAACCGGTTGTGAAGTAACGCGTGCGTTGCATTTCCCCGAATTGAGTGATGTTTCCAGAGGCCCACTTCCCCCTCCCCATTTTCTCTCCCCTCATCTCCTTTCTCCTCTTTCCCGTCTCCTCATCCCTCCTCTCGTCTTTCCGCTCCCTGCATCCCCCATCCCTCATCACCCTCAAAGGCGGGCAGCGCACTTGCGACCCTTGAGTTGCAAGTGTCCATGGACGGCGGTATCACATTTTATACGTACATGTAAATCACTATGAATCCATGAAATGTGCTTTTGTTACAAAATAAGAAATAACAGTTCAATATACATAAACTTCAATACAAATAACTATGACAATGAAGCAGAGCTCCGGTAGTGGTACTCTAATTTGTTCTCAATATTGTCTATTGTTTATAAACCAGAACGAGCTGACCACGAGCACGTTGTTGATTACTATTCATTGTTTTTATTTCTTTTCTTCTTTATAATATATTTGTTTGTGTTGTCAAACATGTTTTTACAATAAATGATAAATGATCTTTATTTTGTAAATAGGTTATAACAACACTTTTACACGTCAATATATTTTTTTCTGTTAGTTTATGCTAGATGAGGCCGGTGTTTCCTAGCTGACTACCCTGAGAAGAAACACCGAAACAAACTCAGAGGTCAAAGTCTGTTTTAAAGTCCATACAGATGTACTGGTCAAAAACATATGAGAACCATGCACGCTAACGTCTGAGATGAGCTTTTGAAGAAAGCACCACGCTCATTTGAGTGGACCCGTCCAAACAGTGCAAGCATTTGTCAGTTATCGTGTAGCTCAACTTAGAACTTTAAGGAGCTCAACGGACCGACGAACAGTACCAAAGCAAGGACATTTGGGTAGGCCGCAAAAGTACTCAAACAGTCAGACATCGTTAAAAAACAAACTTACTGGAAAAAAGGAGAAAAGAAAAAAAAAGAAATAACCTACATAGTCCTCACATTTACAATAATTATTTTTTTTTAATTAAAATATATATATATATATGTATATACATATATATTATATTTAACAAAGTATTCATGTCAAAAAGTACAAAGATTAAAACAATAAAAAAAAAACAATATAATACTTAACAAAGTAAGTATTCATGTCAAAAAGTAAAATATAAAATGTCAATGTGTATAAAAAAAAAGCAAAAACTATAAACGAAAAACATAAACGAAAAACAAAGGCTCATGTACATTAATGAAGCAGCTCATTCCCAAGCCTTTTTATCCTCAATGTAATCTTTAATTGTGTAAAAAGACTTAGGTAGGTGACTTAGTTTTTTTTGATAAATGATTTAAATTTATTGTTGCTTAGTTCTTGTATTATGCCAGGAAGCTTATTATAGAAATGTATACTTTGGCATCTAAACGAACCACCTATTTTCTTGAGCCTGGTTTTAGGAACAACAAATTTGTTTTTGTTCCTAGTATTTACACTATGGATATCACTGTATTTTTTAAACAGATTAATATTTTTATGTGCGTACATGAGATTTTCATAAATATACTGAGAGGGCACAGTCATAATATTAATCTCTTTAAATTTATCTCTGAGGGAGTTTACAGTCTAGTTGTTTATTGTTACAAAATAGTGTACAAATCTAAAATAATCTTTAAGATGCCGCGTAAACTCCTTCGAGTTTTTCTGTGCATCAGTATCATCACTAATACATATTTATATATTGGTAGTATATTATTGGTAACTTAATTATTTTACTAAGTCTTCCTACTATATACTACTATTCCTACTAATATTATTAATGTGAATGTAAGTTTGTTTCGAAACTACTCAACCGATTATCATGAAACTTTGTGCTTATATTATCAAAGGTATTAGGAAGGACATAGGATACTTAAAAAAAAATGACGTGGTTTAAAAAAATATTTATGCATATATATATTTTTTTTATTTTAAATAAGTCAACTACCGCAATAGGATTCAGTCCTGTGTAGCGTCGGACTCACAAACATTCAAACAACGTACACAAAGGACACAAACAAGAACAACAATTTGAGGATTATACAGAATGTTGTTCCGTGCGGGGACCGAACCCACAACACTAGGCGCGGCAGCGTGGTAGCGAGGTGACTACTTAAACCGCTACGCCATCCGCACTGTCGTATATCATTGTTTGTCAAAAAATTAGAAAATCTAGCAACTTCAATCATTCAATACGAGTGAGTAAAAGCTAGTTAGTTATAAATAGCACATTGCTTTTGTGATACCTTTATCATCTTTCTGTCATCGCTTTCTTTCCATTGCATTAATTAACTGAAATAACATTACCCCTAATACTTGAATTGAACCACATTACAATTGGCCAAATTAGTCACCTTTTAAAACACCCACTGTAATACATGGAATGGTTCTATTCATCTCCACCTAGAACCACACGGCTAGTTGGCCAAATGTGGCTGTTTAATACGCAACTGCCTAACCCCTCGGGGAAACGTGAGTGTATGTATGTTTTGTTTGTATTTGTAAAATATTTTTTGTCTCTTATATATAATCTAATTGTCTCCTTAATCCTTTTCAATCAGGTTTCCGTCCCTGCCACAGTACAACCTCAACCCTTATTCATATTACGGAGGACATCAGATCTAACATGGAAGACGGAAAGTTGACGGTCCTTGCCTTGCTGGACTTCAGTAATGCTTTTAACACCGTCGAGACATCAAGTCTTGCTTGCTATATTACGCTCTCTTAACATATCTCCATCAGCAATTGACTTGTTTTGTAGTTACGTGTATGGTCGCCAGCAGCGTGCTTTTATTGAAAACATATATTCCTCTTGGTGCACTACATCTGTAGGCGTGCCTCAGGGCGCCGTATTATCCCCACTACTTTTCTCAGTTTTTATCAACTCAATCACATAGGTTAAGTCAGTCGGAAAATATTTGCCACTGCGGGGTCGCTGCGAAGGCTCCGCAACTTTCTTCCTGTCAATACCAAAATTTCTTTAGCACAATCTCTTCTCCCTCCTATTCTTGACTATGGTGACGTCAGCTATCTAGATCTCACCGAAGACCAACTGAACAAACTTGAGCGACTCCAAAGCGTCTGCATAAGATTCATATTCGGGTTACGGAAATATGATCATATGTATCCCACAGTATTGTTCAAAGCTCAAGTGGCTACCTATACGCCTTCGCCGGAATGTTCATATTCTTTCTCCTCTTTACAGTACCCTGTTCCATCCACATACTCCCTCTTATCTTAAAGAACGTTTTGAGTTCTTACATAACACACATTTGCAGGAACCTGAGATCGTCAGATAATTTGAAGCTGAAAATGCCTGGACATACCACAAAATTCACTGACAAATCGTTCTCGGTGTAAGCAGTCAGGCTGTGGAATAATTTACGACTGGAAATTCGACAAGCCAAATCCATACATATATTTAAAAAGCAAGTGGTAAACTACTTCTTGACATTATAAATATGTATGTTCCTATTTATATATATGTATATATATGTATATATTAATTTACTTATATGTTAGTATTATATATCATAATAAGTACATATATTCATGTTGTTAGCATAATACACCTTAACCTACCCCTAATTTGATGTAATAATATCCGTATAAAGGTTGTCTGCAAGAAATCACCGTGAGTGATAAGACCGCCAATTGTTATACCGTAATACATGCGTCTATATATATATATATTTGTTCCATTACTTGTATGGTGTACAATAAAGAGATAAATAATAAATAAATATTTTTTTTTCTCTTAAAATGTATAATTACGTTTACTCTAAAACGCTTGGGTGCGTAAAGGCTCGTTAAAGTTACCTAATGATAATTTGATGTGTATGAAAGGGTTGCTACACTATTACCATTAGGATAAAAGAGCTCTTTATGGCTTGCGGCAACTCTAATGAGCGTCACCCCATTGAGGGCAAGCAGTTACGCAATTTTTACGTTAGATTGTTAAAACATACTGCAATCTGAGCTGCTAGATCTTATTTATTTACGCTGTTTAATTGAATGAGATCTAGGTTTGCTACTTTACTGTAGTACTTATCCTCTACTGCTTATCCTCAACCCATTTTTTAAGTAAATATATCATGTGTCGCAAACCCCGCGCCTGGCCTTCGCCTAATGACTTTTATTGGCATAGTATGAGCAAGCAACATAAACTATATATCGAGTTGATACTAGATTCATAAGCTTCTCTAATATATATATTTATGCATATATAAAATAAAATACCAATTGGAGAAATCATCGAATATATTTCATTATTATTATTTTTAACTCCACTTATATAATCGAAACTATTTATTTTTATTTAATTACTTAGTTACAAGGTTTACATTTAATTTTTAAACTATTGTTACAAAAAACCAGTACGGTTTATTCGTACACTACGTGGTCGTCACAAGTTAATACAATATTCACTGTTATAGCACTATAACTTCGTAGATTATATGTTAATACAAACAACATAAGCATTGTTTAAATTTTCAAATTCATTGTTTACACAAACAATAACAAAACACAATCACGAGATTAAAAACAGTCCGCCATAACAGTCTAAGCGACGCGCCCTGCTGACCTTGATTTCATTTCGCGAATAACGTGGAAAGTGACAAATCATAGACGAGCACAGTGACAATAGAAGTACTGAATTGTGTGACGTCACGTAATGCTGCTTCGCACTGCTAGTGCATCGGCCGACGGACGCACGGGATTATTTAAAGAACATGATATTGGAAACAATATTATGCTTTATTAAATCGTCTATACATTAAACTATCTATCAAAATGTGTTTGCAGATTAATTATCCAGAAACTAATCTATATTTTAATTACTTTTAATAGCATTTACCACTTTTATATAGTATAAATACTTCTCGATTGAACAGAAACATATAGTTTTCAACAGTATATAACTTTCATAGGATATCAAATAACAATTATACACTACTATATCATTATACAATTATTCTTTATATATTTATCAGTAATAAAATTTAAGAATCAAGTAATATAACTGACTTCTCCTACTTAAAAATACGTTTTAAGCAACGCACACAAAACTTTAAATGACGATGCCAAAATGGCCGACTGTTGAAAAAGTAACAAATCATTTTATTTAATCATTTTTTTCGAAAGTACCCATTCCCAATTTTCTTTTTCCTATGACCCCTATTCCGTGTTTCCCCCGATTCCTCATCACCCTCCAAAGGAGGACGGCTTACTTACAACAGGCGATCCGTCTATTCGCCTGTCCCGCTATATCATAAAAAGAAACCTAGTCACACATTTTTTCATGTTTTTATTTTTTTATATTCCTATATTTATGTTATTAACGTAGTAATTTCTACCCTCTCCCCTTCTCTTCTCTTTTTCAGGTTTTTTAGAGTATCCTAAATGATGGACTGGCCTACCAAACATTTTTCTTTGCTGTAAAATCTCTTAGGCCCTGTGTATCCTTAATGTTACACCACTTTTTAGCATTCACGTGTTTTTAATTATTTTCAACGAAGAAGCCACGAAGGTATTAAGGTAAGAAAATCAATAACAACATTGCAATTGGTTTTCCTAAATTCCGTTTCATTTGTTTCAGAATATTGATTAAGAATAACTATATGGAATGTGTAAGTAAATAATAAAATGGACTTTGGTAGTGATGACTGATGACAAACAAACAAAATGGTGACAAATATGGTGATGGAATAGATAGTTCTAAAAGTGACAGTGCTGATGAGGTTTAGATTCCACCTGTTTCTTATGGACGAGTTTGTGAAGAGTGAAATGCCTTAATATTATGTCCACAAATACAGAGACATATATTAACGTAAATGATAGATAGCAGTAAAGCAAAAATAAAATATATAATGTGATACCTATAATTCTCCTACTGATTTCGTAACTAGAAATCCATCAAAGCGTAGTGGATAGATTGATTATGTTACACACTCTACTAAAACTTAATTCCTTGATTTGATATGTACGAGTATAATAAAAACAAGTAGTATTAGGTTCAATTTGAAAGTTGTGTTATTTGAAAACAATGCACCTAGCCGCTCGACAGCTCGAATTGCACACTTAATTTTTTTACAACCAGCAGAGAACTAAAGTACCTACTGGACGTATTTACTTTGCGATGTAGATACATGTTTGTATCGTACTGCTATATATATATATATATATAATAAACAAATTGCAATAATAAGAACAAAGTCTAACCCAAGTTAAATTCCTACCTATTTTCTTATAAGTGCTCTGTATTGATTAACAAACCAAAATAGAAAACCTTAATTCTCATCACCCACATTTTATAACAAGTATTTTTTGGGTTCTGCACCGAAAGGGTAAAACGAGAACCTATTACTGAGACTCCGCTGTCCGTCTGTCCGCCTGTCACCAGGCTGTATCTTATGAACCATGATAGTTAGACAGCTGAAATTTTCACAGATGATGTATTTCTGTGGCTGCTATAACAACAAATACTAAATAACAAAATGAAAGAATATTTAAGGGGGCTTCCATACAACAAACGTATTTTTTTTTTGCTCGTTTTTGCTTAATATTGATAACGGCGACAGGTAGACGCTTGAAATATTCACAGAGTATTTAGTTATATATTCACTTTAAAAATATTAAATTAAATAAATATATAAGAGGGGTTCCCACGCAAGAAACGTGTTTTTTTTTTGCCATTTTTATGGATAATGGTACGGAACCCTTCATGCGTGAGTCCCACTAGCACTCGGCCGGTTTTATGTTATAAAACTCACGCAGCTAAAATAACTTATTTGAGTACTAAAACTCTTTTTGCTGAATAAGTCCATACGGAATATTTTAGTATTCTGTGTGCGGCTGTCCCATAAATGAGATACTATTATCTTTACTACGGTTTTTGCTATAAAACCATTATGTCCGTTATATCATTATATGCCTACTACGAATGATAATGGATAATCTTACCTTTGAGATAAGTATGTATAGGTTCTGAGTTCTTTTAGAAAGAAAAAGAAATTACTGATGATTTATAGACTAGAATTATGAATTATTTATTAGGTTTTGACAATATTAGAATAAAAACTTTCATGAGTTACATTCATATTTATTTAAATATACGGTTTGACTAACGTGTGTATTTCAGACGCGACCGTGCCAACCGTCACACTTACTCAGTGTGACATCCTTCCGTCCGGCTGGACAACTTACTCCGTCAGAAAGGTCTCCTGTCTAGACCAAATTAAAATTGGCTAAATGTTGGTATTTAATACACCTCTGCCTAATCCTTAGGGAATGCAGGCGTGAGCGTATGCATTAAGAATCCTCCAAGCAATAATAGTAAGTATTTTTTACACAGGAGAGTATTCTCGTCAGAACAAATACCTTTTCTACGTTATTGTGGGTCCTAAACTACTACAATGAGTGAACATTAGTCTTGAATTCTCCTCGCAACCGGCCGAATATAAAATAACGATAAGTCAAATACCCAACGCCTATAAAACCTTAGCAGTCATTTATCTGAAGGCTGAACTAGAATACCAATTCACTGTGTGAAAACGAGGCGTACATTGTCTTTAAAAAGGGAACTATATTAAAATAACGATTGCATAGAAAGTGACAACGCAGTAGGCACAAAGTTATTAAATAAATATGAATCCCAACTGCATTATTATATTCGCCTCTTCTTTTCTTTTTTTATCTTAAATTAATATATCTTATATTTGTCATACTTACATATACTCGAAATACGTACCTTTATCTCGCATATTCGGCTAAACAGCTTGTCCCGCCTACAATGAAGGAGAAATGCGTGAGGGGTATGTTGTACATATAATATATAAAGCAGTGAGACGAATAACCTAGAAAAGTAATCTCACAAAGTATAAAAATTGACTTACCACTTAAATTCTTAAAAATTTTACTTGAGTTTCTTTCACAATCCAATGAATACAAAAAATTATTAGTAATAGCCACGTCAGTATAGCTTGTTCTATGACACGGATAAACAGACAAAAACTTATTGTAGTGTATTGTGTTTTTTTTTTTTTTTGTAAATGCATATACAAATATTATACACTAAACTCCAGAAATAGACATAGTCCTACGTGAAAATAAATAAAATACATACGCACAAACGAGTATATGCACTGAGTGTACACCGATCCCGCGACTGCTCTGTAATTGTACAATTATGTACATGTATTTAATTCTTCTTTTTTAATTAAAAGTGTTTTACTTGCGATAGGTAGGTATTAAAAATAAAACATACGGGTAGAAATTAAGGAAAGAACTTCTAACTTTACACATTATAAAAAGTTCTAAACACTGGAGTCGATTATTTACTTAGTTCAAGTTATTTATCACTTTCTAACTAACGCTAAATGCTAAGACATCATGCAATAACATTAGCATCATATAAATATGTAATACATGGCACGCTAATAGTACGTCTGGCTGAAGTGTACGGAAGACACGATTAAATGGTAGTGGCTTTGAACCTCAAGAACTAGAAATGTTTTCCAGTGTATTTGTGACACTATAAAAGTGTTGCAAGTACTTTCAGCTATCGATATCGTTTGCTAACAAACGGACATGTTATTGCTTACAGCCTTAAGTATGTAGCCAAAGTGTTTAAGCTCAAAGAAGTCAAGTTCAAAAATCATCCATACTTGGGATGGAGTGGAGGAGTTGGCCCCCGGAAACCTCAATACTTGCGAGGAAATGCAACGCAAGCGCTGATTTACAACTGGTTTTCTGGGAGGCTGTGGTATTGCTACGGTCGAGCCGGCCCATTTTTGCCTACGCATGGCTCTACCACATTTTTGCCTACACACTATTGACGACCGTAAAAAGCGAAAAATCAACACCACAGATGACTGGGTTATTTAGTTATAGTCTTTGGCAAGTGATGAACTAGTATTTGTAATAAAGAATTAAGTGTGGCTTCATGAGCTCTTCTTTAAGTTTTAAATTAAGATACTATACATGCGATATAAAAAAATTAAAATTAATAACAAGTCCAGTTTAAACTAGAACCTTATTGGCGTGTTGGTATTCACCCATTAGAAAACACAAATGGAGATCATAAACTCATGAATAATGAACATTTAAAAAATATATTTGAAGGAAAAAGATATACATACTCTTTTTTTTTTTGTCTGTATTGTTTCGTTAAAAAAAGACAACTCCCGCACTAGGATTAATTCCTGTGCCGCGGGGGACTTTACAAACATTCAAATAACGGACACAAAGAACACCCAGACTCAGAACAACAATTTGAGGATTACACAAAGTGTTGTCCCGTGCGGGGATCGAACCCAGAACACTAGGCGCGGCAGCTTGGTGGCGAGGTGACCACTGAAACCGCTACGCCATCAGTGCAGTTATATGCTTTGTGGTTCAAATGTTCTAAAACATAGTGACCGCTATTCGTAATAAATTTCGCTACAATTACAAATTTACTTTCAAATTTAATTTCCTATTTCGATCCGTAGAAATAATCATACTATAATAACTCTTGGTCTATTGGTTAATGAGCCTGGCTGCTGAGCCGGAGGTCGTAGGTTTCATTCCCATACGGGATAAACATTTGTGTACGGGACAAATAGTTGTTACGAGTTTTATTGTTTGTTTGTGTGCGTTCTTTGTATGCTTGCAAAGTCCCCAGCGATACAGTAATTTCTCTAATAGTGGGAGTTGTCTTTTTTTACAAAAATAAAAAATATATTTCAGAATGCCATCTATTGAGGTTTTATGGAATATGAACATTTTATAGAAGATGAGATAAGATAAGATATTTATTCGCAAAGAATATGGTACATTTGGTGATAATATCAAAAAGCAGTTTGCTTTTAATAAGCACGAGAATTTTTCTTAAAACAATTACGTTTTATACAATTATAGATTATTCATAAGAAAATCAAGACAAACTAATAAAATAAGATTCTTCGTAAATGGCCTACCAAAAGACTGAATATCAATAATATTTATGGCTCTCGTGGAGCGTAACAATTAAATAAGGATCAAATAGACCATGCATGAGTGTTTCTATCTACCGTGATTTCTTTACCGAGCGTTAGAAGATTAGACTGTATATTATGTATAGTAAATAAATTATTGTTTAAACGTATATTATACATTTGAGTAGTTTGAGATTTTTGCATAAAAAAAAATCGCAGCTTATACTACCTTACTCTAAACGTATTTCCGAGCTCATTTTTTTTTATATTAGCCCACCATAGTGACTCCACTTTGCCTGATGGAAAGCAATAAGTGGAGTCAAAGAGTGGTGGTCCTCGTTGCATGTCCAGTCAATGCAGCATGGTGACCCACACTATGGCGGCCTAGTGAGATGTATTTTCACGCCCACTTAAAAAACCCGGAATCAAAGTGCCATGAATTCCAACCTTTCACCGATCGGTATATTCAATAGGTTTTTCAAAATGTCATTTATGAGAGCAGTTGCCATATGACAAGTTAGTTATTGCAATCTTCTACTTTAAATATGTGTTTTTATTTTTTTTTATTTTTTTTTTATACTATAGGTGGACAGACGAACAGACGGGTCACCTGATGGTAAGTGACACCGCCGTCCATGGACACTTGCAACTCAAGAGTCACAAGTGCGCTGCCCGCCTTTGAGGGTGATGAGGGATGGGGAGCGTAAGGAAGAGAGGAGGGATGAGGAGATGGAAAAAAGGAGAAAGGAGATATGGGAGAGAAAAGGGGGGAGGAGGATTTGGGCCTCCGCAAACCTCACTCAATTCGGGGAAATGCAACGCAAGCGTTACTTCACAACCGGTTTTCTGTGAGGCCGTGGTATCGCACCGGTCGAGCCGGCCCATTCGTGCCAAAGCATGGCTCTACCACTGAAGTATTAGTTAAGCACTAAAAATCACTACGTGCTTTTTTTTAGACCGCCGATAATAATCAAGCACAAAAGTGCTGCTATTATCCTATATCCAACAACTGTCTTAGAACTGGAGTTTGGTAATTTGAAAAATCTACTGTATGCGATTTTCTCCTAACCACACACCACTACAATTCACTACCGTACAATGATTCTAAATTCAAAAACAAATTACTAGAAAATGGAGGCGCGTTTAATATGTCTGTGTGGCCAGCCATTCAGCCACGACATTTGTAACAATACAGAAATACAAATAACAGTGCAACGGAAATTTTCAAATACCGCTCGAGTTTTAAGCCAACAATATACAACTATTAACAATTCGTTCTAAGAATCTGCATAAATTACTTGTTGTAATGAGTTGGAAATCTAACCTAGATTTAGATTGTTCAATTTATTTAAAATGAGACTTCTTCGAATGAGTTCCTTGACCTGCTTAAAAGCAATCTTAAATTTATTTAACAATAAAATAAAATTGTATCAATAATAACAACTCAAAATAACAATAAAAATTTTATGCAGCGGCCACGATAAGTAAATTAAAAATCAAATACCGCTCTTGTTAGAAAACCCGTTTTAGCGTACACTTTCCTACAAAAAATAACATGCTGTCAAGAATTCTTTAAATTTTCTTCAGAATATGATAAATGTAAAATATTAATATTCTGAAACTATCGCTACTAACGCACATGAAACAGGCTCTTCGATAAATCTCTATAATGTATGGGATCTCTCTAATCTACGTAGGATTTTGTCATATATCAATTGGTAAGCATAATAGTGGATTCTAGAGGTAATTTAGGTGTGATAAACCTGATGTAATATGTATGTATGCAGTTTAATCCTGTGCCAGCTTATAAAATATAAGAATTATGTCATTATTTATTAATGTTTGCTTTGTATAATTGAGAGCCAATACCCACTCTCTTGTTTCCCCTCCCCTCATCATGCTCGAAGCGGACAAAGCGCTAACAAGTCTTTACTTATAGGTGTCCGTCGCCAGCGGTTGTCACTGACTTACCCGCCTGCTCGTTTGGCCCCTACGGTATTAAAAAAGTAATCATATTCGCTGATGTAAGGAAATATTCCTAAATAATTTTATTATTATGTTAAACACTTTTTTATTTAAGATCAGTCACACACAACATTAACACCATAGATCTGAGAGGGCGGTATTTGCATAAAATTAATATAGTAGTAGTAATATATAGAAATAATTTAGAAATTTAACTGTCCGGGAGTTACTGATCACTAAAAATAAATCTAATGAGCGTCTTCTGTGAAGGTTGATGTGATTTTTAGTAGAGCAAGTAAGTTAGATAAAATTTGAATTTAAAGCTCATTAATTTATAATTTAAAGGTAGTAATTTGATTCTTGTAGTTATAGTTCATATATAAATAACATTAATTCACTTTAAAAAGGTAGGCTACCGACACCAATGCGTCTAACATAAAATATAAGACTTATATGGTTTTCTCATGGATGTCATTGTGAGAACTGGACTAAATTGAAATGGAACCACACGGGACGCACCAGCTTTTAAGTAAAAAAATCATGTAAATAGGTTCACCCAGTCGAAAATTCTGAGGTAACAAACATAAAAAAAATACAAGTCGAATTGAGAACATCCTCTTTTTTTTTGAAGTTGATTGACAAATAGTGACAATTGATATTAGATCAAAATAAAATTTGAAAAGTATTAGTACATTCATGAAATATCCTGGTATAACCAGAAAGTGAGGTGACATTTAAATTTTTTTTTTGAAATATATCATATGACAATATAAACACTAATAAAGCCTTTCATATGAAGTGTACCTTTATTCTCTAAAACAATCTGCTCACGAAATGACACCAAATTTTCTCCGATAACAGTGGAAGCCATTCCTTGGCCCATTATTTCTATTACCAGTATTTTTATCTCGACCAAAGGTAGCAAGCAGATACATCATTGAACCGATAATATCTTTGTAACCGTTCTGTATGAAAAACGACCACGTTAAGTGGATAATAGAGAAACTTAGTCACCGCTAATAAATTAGAACAGCGATATTTTGGTAAAATCTTCTACAGTTTTTTTTTTTTTTCTTTTTGTCCATGGTCCATGCAACTCAAGAGTCGCAAGTACGCTGCCCGCCTTTGAGGGTGATGAGGGATGGGGGATGCAGGGAGCGGAAAGAACAGAGGAGGGATGAGGAGATGGGAAAGAGGAGAAAAGAGATGAGGGGAGAAAAAAGGGGGGAATATTGGGCCTCCGGAAACCTTACTCAATTCGGGAAAATGCAACCCACGCGTTACTTCACAACCGGTTTTCTGTGAGGCCGTGGTATCGCACCGGTCGAGCCGGCCCATTCTTGCCTAAGCATGGCTCTACCATTGATGAAGTTTGTAATGTATGACTTTGTTATGTATAACTTTGCCTTTAAAAAAATATAATCAGGTTTCTTCTATCTTGAAGTCCCATTTTTTTACAAGTCTCGTGTACACACAGCTGTTACATTAGTTGTCGTTTCGAGTTTTGTGGGTCCGATTCCCATATGGGACAGTTACGTGATTTACAAATAAATTGAACCAACTCTGCAATTTACGATCAATTATCTAAAGTACGTTATACGTACGTGTACGGTAAGGCGAGGAGATAAGTTCAGTACCTTTTTCTTTTTTCTGACTTTTGTATTTATAATTATCTACTCGTATTTTTTGTAGGTAGTAGAGCCACGCAGATTTCAGCAGGAATGGGCCGGCTCGACCGGGGCAGTACTACCCTCTCACAGAAAACCAGCCCAAAGCGACAACATTCGTGCTGTCGTCTTTCGCTAGTGAGTGTGTACGCCGGAGGATGATGCAGGGGTGACAGTTATCGTGGTATGTGTGTGAGCAGTGGAGTGCTCGTAGAATCATTGTGAGGGTGGCGTGGATCGAACCGTCGGCCAGGGAGACCCGTAGAAACGGTGGTGCCGCTGGGCGCCCGCGGCATAGAGAGGGGCCCAACCACGGCTAACCACCCTATGAGGCTGCCCCGTCAGGTCGCGCATAATCCACGGAGTGGCTCGTCGTGCCGGTTGGTGACCGGACGGTGGGACCCGGCGTCCATTTCCGGGAGGGTACGGGGGCCCTTCCGTCCGGCGGTTCGGTATCCGCCATGCCTCACCGCTACATGATGACACAGTATTTTCAGTCTCAGTTTACACAGTCACGATGACTGTCATGCCTTTTACGCCCCTTTCCCAACTCGACTATCATGGCAGTACAAAGAAAGAAAAATAGTCCAACAGCGGCATCCTCCTCTCCCACCAACCCGCTTTTTGAGTTGGAGACTCCGAGACAACTCGACTCTTTGACTACATGAGTCACGCAACGGACAAAGCGCAGGAGCAGTTCCCGACCGCCGAACTGGTGTTTTTAGGAGACTTTAACGCGCACCATGACTTCTGGCTGGTATCTTCCAGAACGGATCACGCTGGTCGAACTGCCCACGCATTCGCTCTAACGCATGACATTACCCAACTGGTACTCCAGCCCACCAGGATACCAGACATGTCGGGTCAAGCGCCCTCTTTGCTAGACCTTCTGCTGACGAGTCACCCAGCCTAGTACAGTGTAACGGTTCACGCCCCTCTGGGATCCTCCGATCACTGCCTGGTGTCCACCTCGGTGCCTCTTGTTGCCCCACCACGGCCTGTGGTAACAAGGCGACGGTTATGGCACTACTCGTCAGCAGACTGGGATGGAATGCGGGATTATTTTGCATCCATCCCGTGGGCTCAACGCTGCTTTAAAGACAGGGATCTGTCGCAAAGTGCGTCTGCCGTGGCTGACGAAATCACTGTCGGTATGGAGTACTATATCCCATACAGTGAAGTCGCCAGCACAAAGACCCGTCCCTGGTTCAATCGGGAGTGCACCCGTGCTGTCGCTCAAAAGCAGTCAGCCTACGCATGGATCAGGGCCCGCGCTCATTGTGACCCAGACGCTGATCGCCTAAAAGCAGCGTTTAACAAAGCCACTAAGGAATGCAAGAGGGCTTACATCAGAGCTGATGCCAAGCGCATTGCACGGTTCTGTCAAGAACTCGTCGCATACCCTACGGGTAGCCGTAAGTTTTGGCGATTGGCCAAAGCCGTGCAGTCCAACTACTGCCAGCCTTCGCTGCCACCGCTGAAGTACCCTGACGGATCACTGGCCCATGAGCCGCAAGAGAAAGCGAAACTACTTGCTGACCTCTTTGCGGCTAACTCCCGAATCGACGACCGTGGCGCTCACCCGCCCACCATTGCATCTTGCGACTACGCAATGCGGGACAATTAACCTAAACCTAGAGGATCACTCCTTGTTAAATGATCGGCAATATGGATTTAGGCAGAACTAATCCACGGGTGATCTTCTAGCGTACGTCACACACCTTTGGGGTGAGGCTATGGATAGGCATGGGGAATCCTTGGCCATCAGCCTCGACATTGCCAAAGCCTTCGATAGGGTCTGGCATCGCTCGCTTCTCTCCAAACTTCCTGCATTTGGTCTGCCATCTAAGCTATGCAACTGGGTTGCTGCCTTCCTCCACAAGCGCCGCATTAGGTTTCTCTGTGACGGCGCGGCCTCTGACTTCCAGGAGGTTTAGCGCTGGTGTACCTCAGGGCTCCGTCCTATCGCCCACGCTGTTCCTTCTGCATATCAATGATATGTTGGCTCTTGGCAACATATATTGTTATGCAGACGGCAGCACAGTTCACGGGCGATATTTTGGACATCCTGCTGCCAAGATAGCAGACGTTGAGGGAAAACGACAGGAGCTTGTTGCTGAGCTCGACCGGGTCTTAAGCCGCATCTCTCAATGGGGTTGTGAGAATCTGGTCGAGTTCAGTGTCAAGAAAACACAGGCATGCGCGTTTTCAAACAAAAAGTCTCCATTCCTTCCCCTTCCTACTCTTCAGAACACTCAACTGCCACTACAGGATAGGCTTAGTATACTGGGTGTGGACATCTGTCGGGATCTCAATCCGCGTGATTACATCGAGAGCGTCACTAAGGCGGCCTCGCGGAAACTCGGTGTATTGAACAAGGTGAGACGGTTCTTCTCGCCCGAGCATCTGTGTCTTTTATACAAGACCCAGGTTCGCTCCTGCGTGGAGTACTGCTCTCATCTTTGGGATGGCTATGCGCAGTATCTGCTTGACGCTCTCGATCGGTTGCAGCGACGCGCAGTCCGTATTATAGACTGTCCTGAGGTCACCCAGTCTCTTGAGCCCCTGCAGTTGCAAAGAGATGTCGCCTCTATGGCAGTTCTCTATCGCCTACATCACGGGGAGTGTTCTGACAAGCTCTTCCAAATGGTCCCACCTTCTCCCTTCCTCTACAGGACTACACGTGCTGGCCTGAGGAGTCACCGTTTGCGAGTCGAAGGTATGCGATCCCGAATGATACGGTTTGGCTTCTTCTTTCCTGTGCCGATCAGTGAAAGCCTGGAATTCCCTACCAGCGCACGTGTTTCCTTCCCACTTTGATCCCGGGTCTTTTAAGCGGGGCGTGAAAAAGCATCTCACCAGGCCGCCATAGTGTGGGTCACCATGCTGCATTGACTAGACATGCAATGAGGATGGTGACCACCACTCTTGGACTCCATTTATTGCTTACCATCAGGCAAAGTGGAGTCATTATGCTAGGCTTACAAATAAAAAAAATAAAATAAAAAAACTTCTAAACTTATCTAACTTAATACGAAATATAAAGCAATAAAATTAAAGGGCCTTAAAGTACTGTAGGATCAAGCGATATTGAAACGTATACTTATCAGAAGGGACCATTTATTATTAAACTTGTCACTTTCTCCATCATATATTTCTATTTGAGGCAGTATATTGTCAAACTGTACGAAGGCTCAAAATATAATACGAGAATACGAGTATTATTATTATTATTTTTTATGCGATAGGGGGCAAACGAGCAGACGGGTCACCTGATGGTAAATGACTTCCGCTGCCCATGGACACCCGCAACTCAAGAGTCACAAGTGCGTTGCCGGCCTTTTCGATTTATTTTTTATGTTTGTGTCACTATAAATCCAATTTGGCATTTCATTGCAGTACCGCAAATTTGCAACTTTTAAAAGTATGTCATAGTTAGCGCGGTACAGATGCTATACTCAGTAAAATATTACCACTAATTGAAAGCTTTATACTTGTAAGTAGTTGTACTAATGACTTGTCAAGTATAAATATATATTGCTTATTTTAGACAACGGGAACAAAATAAAGGTTAAGCCAGCTTAGAACTTAAGCCGAACATCATTAGTTACTGTTAGTAGACGATGGGATTACGTATCTACTTTACCCGAAATACATTCTTTACTTGAAAGAGAACTGTCTATTATTGATCTATGTATGTAATGATCGGATTTATGGAACCACAGACTGTTATTTCATCCATTATTCCACAACTCCAAAATACAAATCTCTCAAATATGAATTTGTCTGTAAATAAATTGCTTAGATATAGAAGAAATTTAGATGCCTTTTCATCTAAAATTGTTTGTATCAAGAAAAATTAATAAATGTTTGTATCAAGACGTATACTGTGTAAGATAATTTAACAACAAATTAAGTCATTCAGTGATTTCTACATCACCCTAAGGTAGACTGGCAGAGAATGCCTGTAGCATTAAGTCCGCCTGTGTACATTTCGTGCATTAAGTTTTAAATAAAATAAAAAAATAATAAAAGAATAACAATGTGAAGGAAATTGTAGAATGGTGGTTGTCACAATAACTTAACCTTATTAATGCTGTTTAACAGAAATAATGTATGATAGTTATTTATCAACCGAATTTAAAAAAAGGAGGAGGTTCTCAATTCGACTGTATTTTTTTTTTCATGTTACCTCAGAACTTTCGACTGGGTGAACCGCTTTTGATGTTATTTTTTATTTGAAAGCTTGTGCTTCCCGTGTTTTCTCATTTCAGTTGGGTCCAGTTCTGACAGTTGCATCCATGAGAAAACAATACAAGTCTTAAATTTTATGATAGACGCATTGAAGTCGGTTGATCACTTTTTGTCAGATATTATTCAGAACAAGTTCATATAAAATAAATAACAACGATTTTGAATAGCGTAGGCCTCAGCTATGTTCAATGTGTGTCGCTATCACTAGCCCAGTTTCAAATTTCTTTTGAAAAGTAAGTTTTACCGAGCTACCTTCAAAAAAACATAATTAAATTTTAGAAATATACCTCTTTCAAATTATCTATTGGAATAGGCGTCTTTCTTCAAATTAAACTGATTTGTATTTATGATGAAGACGAAGATGGTACACGCTTATTCAAAGAAACCTTGAGAGCTCCAGGATTATAAGCTCTATGCAAGACTAGACGCAGCACAATTCATTCTATGCTTTGGCGCTCGAACCTTATTGGTGTTTTGACGACGTAATGACATAAATTTGACTGCTAGATCGTGAGGAACACTTTCCTTTTTAACCTTAATAACTTTAAATATTCAAAAATAATTTATAATTGATTGTGGTTTACCGAGTCTAACTTTTGATCGTGTAATAGAAAAATACATTATGGTTTTAACTTCATATATGTATATAATTTCGTTAAATGTTTATAAATTTTTATGACGAAAGATTTTGTTTCATAACCAAAATACTTCAAAGTATTCAAATCGGGAAGGTACTTCGTAAGCTCAGAATTTACATTTTCAATCAATTATTGTTCATTTTTATTTGTATCCTTTGTTTCAACATCTCAAGTTTCAACATCTTAATTATAAGACTAAAATGTATTGTCTGAAACTTTCCTTTATATAATTTATTTATCCATCCAGTTTGTATTATGTAACAGTCTACACAACTTATTTCTAATTCTAGTGAAACAAACAAAGTTCAAACTTTCCTCTTTTAACAATTTTCACGATCTTTGACATGTATTTGACTGGCTATTCTGTCTATCCTTCAGAAACTTTTTTTTGGACGAAGGGTACCGTATGTCAATTTCTATATTTATATTTTAAGTAATTACTACCATACATTTTGTGCACAAATTTCTTGCTGCTATTGATGACTTGACATGAACTTATGTTTTCATAAATGAAATGTGCTTTTTTAAATTAGTACATTAATATTATGAAAAAAGACAAAAACTTAATCGTAATATGAAAAATAAAAAGTATCTCACTTAACGATATAAAAGGGTACTTTAAGAGGTTTATAAACTGAAGTCGAATCACCAACAATGAATGTTCTGTTACTTAATGCGCTCGTATATTTCGTAGACTTGTATTAAATTTTCAAATGTCATGCTCTCTTTTTCAGCAATTTTTGTAGGGGATACGTTACTTTTCGGGCTTAAAACACCTATTGTGGAACTCCAAAAATAACAAAAGACATACGAATTCAGAAGTTGACCTAAGAAGGTCGCAGTTTATTAAAACTTTTTCTCAAAACTCTCCGTGCAGGTGATCAAGTTATCTTTAAAAGCTGTCAAGTGTAAGAGGTAACAAGCAATTTCTAAGACGAAGTTACTAAAACTTGAGCAACTTAAACTTTCTTGAATGTCTCTGGAGTTATTTTTATTAAGTGGATAAGCGAATATATGTATGTCTATAAAATGTTTGTATTTATTTCAATTTGAGGTAAAGTGCGTTTAATACTTTTTTATTCTTTTTTGATTAAATATTTTAGTCATTGCAAAAAAATAAAATGTTGAGACTAATTATTAAGCTTTATAATTATTTTGAATGTTTATTTTGAGTTCCTGATTAAAATCAGGTCTTTTTCACAATGTTTATTACTGACATCTAATTTATTATATTCGTTCTGCATTAACTTCAAAAACAATAACAAAACTTTGGAAATGCCGGAAGGTCCAGTACAAGTGATTTACTCAAATTGTGTAGCAGGTTCCACCAAGTGCCAAGAATAGATAAATAGATAGATATACTCTTTATTTTACATCAAAATAATTTCATTTTTATCGTTATAAATATACTTACAAACTAAAGTTTAAGGATAAAAACAAAAAAAAAAACGACAAAAACCTATTAAAACAAATGTTGTACAATTAGGGGCCTTATCGCTATTTGATACTTATATACACACATTTGATATAATAGATATTTAACCGTACACTTAAATATATACTAAACTGTAAAAAGAAGACATAGTTACAAACCGACTGCATGGTATTAGGAGCCTCATCATTTAGCTACTGAAGTAGTGTTCTTTTAGCAATTTTTTAAAATTGCAAAGTGTTTGTGACCGTCTGATGGTGAGTGGTAACGCATTCCACAAGCTTTTATTGTAAATGATTTATCCATGTAATTTGTGGAATGCTTCGGCATCGCCAATATCAGATTCTCTGACGATCTCAGGGACCTTAAATGAGTGTTGTGTAAGAACTCAAAGCGTTCTTTGAGGTAAAAGTAAATAAGTGTAAATGTAAATAGTTTATTTAGAGATCTTGGTATGGTAGTCATATCAGTCTGTGGGATACTTAAAAAAGTAAACACATTAAGGCACTTAACATCAATTTAAGTTTATTTTTTTATTTATATTTGTAAAAAATTTAAACTATCTTAGAAATAAGCCAGTTACTTTTTTTTTTTTTTAACGTGCGGAAACCCCCTCGGGCCGTCATCCCACCGGGGTTTTCAGTGGAACGGTGTGTCAGAATCGGACCGACTAAAACCACACGGTGTGCCATGCTGCGCTTAAAATAGGAGGAATCCGGGAACAGCTTTAGTAAGACATCCGGACCCCTCCTAGCGCTTTTTCCCGCAAAAGCGCGGGCACCACCTTCTGGTAACTCTCAATTAGGCAACGTCCAGGCACACCAGGACGTCGCCTCCTCGCGGCTGGCCTTTATAGCGGGTGGAGGGGAAAACCCGTCCCGACCACCCACAGCCACACTCAGGGCGCCATGAGGCGCAAGTAAGCGCGCCTCCGCCGCCCGGTACGCCGGCGGCGAATTAGGTCCGAGTGGAGATCGTCCTCCCGGGCCCGTTCCGCCGCCTCCTTCTGTGAGATGACCTCCTCGCAGAAGGTTGCGACCGCGGTAAAATTCCTGTCGCTACCGGCCATGGAGCGTATGACGGCTGGCAGCGAGAGATCCTCTCCGATGACTGCAGTGAGGACCCGACGCTGCGCCGCCCAAGCCGGGCAATCCGCAAGCGTATGTTGGCCCGAGTCCTCACTGCAGTCGCAGTGGTGGCAGACGGGACTCAATTCCCTCCTAGCGACCGAATGCAGGTACTTTCCGAAGCAGCCGTGCCCGGAAAGAACCTGCGTCAGACGAAAGGAAAGGGTCCCGTGCTGCCGCCCTGCCCACTCGACGATGACCGGCTGGAGCGCCTCCACGGTGGCTAAGCCAGCACGTGGAGCCTCCAGCCGGGACGACCAACGAGCCATAGTGACTCGGCGAGCGGCCTCACGCCACTCGCGTAAGTCTTCGGGCGGGGGCCGATTGCCGCTACCCGCCCTGAAATCAGTCGTTCTCTGAAATACTTCGGCGAGCACTTCCGCCTCCAAGTCCCACGGGGGAGTTCCGGCCAACGCGCACGCCGCTTCCGTCGATACGGTGCGGTAACCGCGTATGGCTCTAACCGCCATGACCCTTTGAGGGCGCCAGAGGCGTGCCCTATTCTGGGCGGTCAGAGCCTCCGCCCACACCGGTGCACCGTATAGAGCCATTGACCGGACAATCCCCGTGTACAGTCGTCTTGTAGCAACGCTGGGTCCACCCAAGTTGGGCTAAAGTCGCCCAAGGGCGGACTCACCGCCGACCAACCTTGGAGCCAGCTGCAGGAAGTGCTCGTCGAATCGCCATCTTCCGTCGAGGATCAGGCCCAGATATCGTATGTGGGCCTGAACCGGTACGAGGATCGAGTTGACCATTATGGAGGCGCCAGGGGGCGGACCTCGACGGGGCCCATGGAATAAAAGGTCCTCCGTCTTATCTAAGGCCACCCGCAACCCTAGCGCCTCGATGCGCCCGACCACCAGTGAGGCTCCTCTGGTGGCCAGGCGTGCCGCCTCTTCAAAGTTTGCCCCCTGGGCTGTGACCAGTGTGTCATCGGCGTAACAGATTACGCCCAGCCCAGGGGGGAAGTTACCTCGAAGGGCCCAGTCGTAGCCCATGTTCCACAGGAGTGGTCCAAGGACAGACCCCTGCGGAACACCGCACGACATGGGCCGACGACTCAAATTTCCCTCTCGATCCTCGTACACGACGGTACGCTCCTCCAAATAGTCTGCCATCAGCCACTTCAGGTACTGTGGCACCCCGTGATAGCGGAGCGCTTCCCTGATGCAGCTGAATGGCAGACTATTAAAAGCTTTGACAATGTCTAAAGACACTGCCAACAACACGCCGCCACAGCTCACTACCTGTTCGGTCAGGGCCCTTAGGCGCATTACAGCACCGATCGTCGAACGCCCCGCTCGGAAACCGAATTGGGCGTCCGACAAATCAGGGCCGACCTCGCTCAGGTGCCGGACGATGCGGGCAGAGAGGATCCTCTCAAACAATTTACCCGCCTCGTCCAACAGCACGATGGGCCTATAGGCCGCGACCGAATCCGTAGGCCGTCCCGGCTTTCTTAAAAGAACCAGCTTCCCGCTCTTCCAGCAGTCAGGGAAGCGTCCAGACGCTAAGCATGCATTGTACACCTCCCTGAGGCGGTCCGACATGTGGTTGAGGGCTAGGGCCAATATTCGGGCAGGGATCCCGTCCAGTCCGGGGGCGGTGTTCTTAGAACGGATTCGAAGGACAGCCGCCCCTATCTCTGCCTCATTGATAGGTGGAACCGCCTCCTCCTCGAAGTCCCCGTCGTCTCCGGCCAAGGGGGCCATCGACGGGGATGAGTGCTCCACCCGTTGCGGGAAAAGGCCCTCAACCACTTCCTGCAGGAAGCTGGGCTGGAGAGTCTCAGTAAGGGGGGGGGGCCAGCGTGCGAAGCTTTTGTTGCGCCGCACGATAAGGGCGACCCCAGGGGTCACGATCGAGACCCTCCAGCATCTCTTTTCTCTTCTCCTCTTTGGCGCGGCAAATGGCCAGCTTCAGAGTTTTCCGTGCCTCGCGGTATTCCTCATGAAGCCGGTCCTCTTCCCCTTCATCGCGGTGACGCCCCGACGGCTGCGGGTGTAGGACCTCCGGGCACGAATGCAGGCCACACGGAGATCCACCAACTCCTGGGACCACCAGTAGACCTCCTTCCTTGGAGGCCGACTTCCTCGAATCCTGGGCATGGCCGCATCGCAGATATGCGTTACCGCATCGCAAAAGCGGCCTGCCCCCATGTCTACCTCCTCGGTCGGAGGCTGTGGAGACAGCCAAGAGTAAATTATGGCTGCCTCCTCCAGTAGATCCCGGTCTAGCTTAGAAATAGCCCACCGCGGAAAGCGGGAAGGATACCGCGCCAAGTGACCCCTTCTGGGGTCCTGGGTCCGGGAGAGCTCAAATCGGATATAAAGGTGATCCGAGAGCGTCTCAATCTCTTCCAGGACACACCAGTTCCTTACTCGTGCGGCTAGAGCAGGGGTAGCGAACGAAAGGTCCACTATCGACCCCCCCTGCTGTCGTACGCACGTGTTTGTGGTGCCTCTGTTTAGGACACAGAGGCCCACCGATGTTGCCCACTCCTCAACAGCGTCGCCCCGTGCGTCCGTCCTGGGGGAACCCCACGCCACGGACTTGGCGTTGAAGTCCCCCAGCACTAGAACGTGCCCAGACGCTAGTCGCCGTATCGAGGTTTCCAGGCTATTGAGGAAGACCTCGAAATCGCTCAGACTCCGGTTGGGAGAGAAGCAGACACCATAAATGGTGATCCCTCCCCATTCAGCGGCAACATATCCAAAACCCTTGTCTCTAAGCGACAAGGGCGGGGAATGAGCCGCCGTGGAGCCGATGACTGCCACGGAACCGTCCCGGTCACCTAACCAGTTTAGACGGGGAGGAACGTAATAGGGCTCCGCAGCTACGGCCACATCGATCGACCACTCTGCCATGGTTTGCAGTAAAAGGTCCTGCGCACCGGCACAGTGGTTTAGGTTCGTCTGGACAAGGAGGCTGGAGACTTGGTCCATTATTGAACTGTCTCTACAGCCTCCTCCATGGGCGATGGTAGCGAAACACGATTTACACCAGAGGCAGCCTGGGTCGATTGGCTAGCCCCGGATGTTTGCTGAGAAGCGCGGAGTGACTTGCAGCCCCCCTGCCCCATCTGATGATTGGCGGGGAGATTACCCGCCGCACACACAGGGCAGTGAGGGGCGGCGGAGCAATCCGCCGCTTTGTGCCCCGGTCGACCGCAGCGAAAGCAGAGTCCGCTGCAGTCAAAACCACTTCCACACTTGACGCGGGTGTGTCCCGAAGCCAGGCATTTAAAACACCTTATAGGTCTCGCCGCCAGAACTGTGACTCTGGCGTTCACGAAACCGACAAGGATCTTGCCAGCGTCTCCCAAAACCTTGGCAGATGCTAAGGGACAACTGATCCAAACCGCGCCAAGGCCACCTGGACCGGGGCGAATGGTGCCGACTCTAAGGTTCTCCGCATTGCATCCTGTCTTCTCTTGAATGGCAACGCGGACATCCATAACCGTGAAAGAGTCGTCCAGGCCCGAAAGGCGCAGTTCAGCGCACTTAGCAGGCCTGGATATCTTGACACCATCCGTCTCATGAAAAATACTCCGCAACTTCTCAGCAATAGTGTCGGCCGCCTTCACGCCTTCTGCCCCGGGGAACTCGAGGACTCGAGCCCCCGTCTGGGCAAGGCGCAGCCTCACACCTGAAGCCCCGAACTCACCACCTAGGCTATCCCGGGCCTTTTTGAAGACAGCCGCGTAGGATAGCCCAACTTTACTCGCTTCCGGTGACACTGTGACTACTACAGCCGCCGTTTTGGGCGCCTGCAGTTTCCGAACCTTTTTGTTTGTCACGGACGCCGACTGCGATTGTGGTGTAGAGGCTGTTTTCTTGAGTGGGAGAGGGAGCAGCCTGCCGCTCAACCTGGGTCAGTCGCTCAGGGCAATCCGCCCGAAATTGGGCAAACTGAGCCCTAAGTTCCGTCATCTGCTCCGTAAGGTGGTCGTTTGCCGCTTGGAGACACGCTACGTCCCCAATGAAAGATTGGACCACCCCAGAGATAGCAGAGGAGGAGTCTTTCAGGGCTCGAACAAAGGTGCCCTTTAGATTAGTGGACTTGGTGGCCACTTTGTTTATAATTGCCACCGCAACACTAGTCCTCTCTTTCAACGCCACCGGTGTCTGAGAGACGGAACCCCCTTCCACCGGTGAACGGATTTTAAGCAGGAGATCCGCGATCTCCTCCTCCGCAATGATTTCGCCTTCCGCTCGAGCCCGCGCGTACTCTCCCGACCGGGTGAAAGGCGACCTGGAACTTGCCAAAGGCGCAACAGGCGTGAGTGACCTCGGTCTTCCCCTTTGGCTGCTTGCCATCTTGGGAGGAAGCATGGACGGTTCAGGTCCGTCATCCCTCGAAAGACTGCGCTTTCGATTTTCGACGGGTTCCATCGCCATAGAGACGTCCTCTAAGAGAACTTCCTCGTCGTTCGACGAGGTGTCGTCTGCCTTCTTTTTTTGCTTTTCTCCTTCTTCTTCAAATTCTCCTTCTTTCTTTCTTCAGTTTGTTCTTTGTTATTTAATATTGATGCATCCATTATTATTCCCACGAGTGGGGGAGAACTATAGGTCGACCCGGGCAGAGATCCCCCAATACCCGGGCAAGCGTAGATTTATACCCAACCGAGGGGTCCGCAGGTGCCTCGGCTGGGAGTGCGCTTGCGACTGAACCACCCATCAGCCATGCATCCCATGGTCACGCACCAGAACACAGGATTTGGGGTAATTTTTTATAGAGGTATTCTTCCTCGCAGTCCGGGCGGTTAAGCCAAGACTCTCGCCCCCGATTAGAGCCGTGAGACTTAACCACGACACTCCTTTCGGGATTACGATATGCCAACGGTGACATCGAGATGAATATCTAAATGCCTGCTCGGTGGCAGTGCGAGTGCACGCCGAGCCCGTCCTCTTTCTTCACTGTTGACAGTGGAGAAACTGCTACCCATAAAGGGGTCCCACTTGTGGCCGATGTAAAGGCCACCTCTTCTCGCCAGAAGATTAGCCGTTGGCGACGACGCCCTCCTGAAAGTAAAGGAGGAGAAGGCTGCGTAGTCGCCAACGTTGCCCAGGGTGCACCACGTGGAGGTTTTCTAGCCGGCACCCCAAATAAGCCAGTTACTACCCTAACGTAAGTTTCGTTTTAGCGGCTAGGGTTAAAATATTGGTTAGAATTAAAACTTTCATTTATTACATATTTTTTAAGGAACATACAGTTTTACTCACGTATGTATGTATTTCGGTATGAACCGTATATTTCAATATCAACTAGTACTAACTAATAGAGATTAGTGAAAAGGTCCTTAATAAAAGACCCATTGTATTTTATCACACTTATTTGAACAGTTATTTCCTACGCAGCATTGAAAGTTATTATTATCGTTAGTTGTTTACGGACTCTCTCGTGTATGTCAAATATTTCGAGATAAAAATAAACGGTAAAAAAAATACAATCGCCATTTTCTTGTTGGTTACTTATGAATTTGTTAATTATGCATTAGAAGTTGGAATATGTTTAGAAACAAACGATATTTTCAGTCTGACACATGTATGTACCATACTTCTACTTTTAATTCTGAAATAAATTCGACAGCAAAAAAATTTAATATATAAAAATAATATAAATATATATGTTTGAAGTTTATAGGGTAAAACTAAGGCGAACTTTAAACTTACAAGTTTCCAATAAAATGTGACGTGATTCAGTAAGAACAAGTTACGGTTCCCGAGGGAAATCAACGAAGTTGGTAGCGCTAAAACGAATAGTAGTAAATATTACATAGATTTTGACCGTGGAGAGGATCACCTCTCACTTTCAATGTATCAATATCTATCACGCGCTAGTCAGTCAAGTGTTTTTGTATACATATACGTATGTAAGATATATTTTTGTCACGCTCCAGAGCCTAAACTGATTAATGGATTTCGATGTGTGAGATATCATTTGAATTGTTGCTATAACATTTCAAATAACGAAAGTGAACAAAAAGAGATTTAATAATTCATATTCGTATTAATTCATTCATATACCGGTTTTAACGCGCCTTTATCGGCTTTCCTACTCTCTTGGCGTAGTCCCGAACTCATGGAAGACAGCTCTAGTGCACCCAATCCCTAAAAAAGGAGATCGCTCGGATCCGTCCAACTACAGACCCATAGCCATCACCTCCTTGTTCTCACGATAATGGAATCCATTGTTAACTGCCAGCTCCTCCGGTTCTTAGAAGACCACCAGCTCCTCAATGATCGACAATACGGCTTCCGTCAGGGTCGTTCAGCTGGTGATATTCTCGTATACTTGACTCACCGGTGGGCACAGGTGATCGAGACCAAGGGGGAAGCGTTGGCCGTTAGTTTGGACGTGGCGAAGGCCTTCGATCGGGTCTGGCACAAAGCGCTCCTTGCGAAGCTTCCTTCCTATGGGCTTCCCGAGAAACTGTGCAATTGGCTCACCAGTTTTCTTACAGACAGAAGCATCAAGGTCGTTGTTGACGGTGCATGCTCCGACTCGAAGTCTGTTAATTCTGGTGTCCCACAAGGCTGTGTGCTATCACCCACGCTGTTTCTTCTGCATATCAACGACATGCTGCAGATTAGCAGCATCCATTGCTATGCAGACGATAGCACGAGTGATGCCCTTTACACCGGCCGCGCTAACATTTCTCGGGTAAACGTCATCGAAAGCTGATCCAAACTTGTGTCTGAAATCGAAACTTCTTTATCAAAAGTTTCAGATTGGGGTCGACTTAACCTAGTCCAATTTAACCCCACGAAGACACAGGTTTGCGCGTTCACCGCTAAAAAGATGCCATTGGTCGTATCACCTCAATTTGAGAGCACTTCCCTAACTGCATCAGCCAGTATCGGAATCCTTGGCGTCGATATATCAAGCGAAGTCCAGTTTTGCGGTCACTTAGAGAGTAAGGCCATATTAGCCTCGAAGAAGCTTGGTGTGCTAAACAGATCGAGACAGTATTTTACTCCGGCCCACCGCCTGCAACTTTATAAGGCGCAGGTTCGGCCGCACATGGAATACTGTTCTCATCTCTATGCAGGTGCACCCCAGTACCAACTTCTGCCTCTTGACCGCATTCAACGGAGAGCGACTCGCATCATCGACTGCCAAGATATTTCTGATCGACTTGACACCTTGGCGTTGCGTAGAGATGTAGCTTCACTCTGCATCCTCTATCGCTTGTATCATGGGGAGTGTTCAGAGGAATTGTTCGGACTTATACCGGCTGCAGGTTTCCGCCATCGTCCTACGCGACTAAATATCCATCCCCATCACCTGGACGATTGGCACTCCACCACTGTGCGCTTCTCGAGAAGCTTTTTGCCTCGCACAACCAGCTTATGGAACAACTTATCGCCTGCCGTATTTCCGAACCGATACGACCTTCAAACCTTCAAGAAGAGAGCGTACCTCTACCTAAAAGGCCGGCAACGCATTTGTGACTCTTGAGTTGCGGGTGTCCATGGGCGGCGGTGGTTACTTACCATCGGGTGACCCGTCTGCTCATTTGCCCCCTATCGCATAAAAAAAAAAAAATATACAATAGAGGAACACACGAGCAAAACGAGTCACTTTATGGCTCTGGCCATGGACAATTCAAGAGCTGTTAGTGCACTGCCTGTCATTAAGGGTGATGAGGGAGGTGAAGGGGGAGGGGAGGAATGAGCTGATAAGAAATATTTTCCCTCCTTTATCATGACGACCTGATAAATACAAAGCCAGTATTGTGTGACAACTGCCGGCCATGGACACTCACAACTCAAGGGTCACAAGTGCGTTGCCGGCCTTTTAGGTAGGAGTACGCTCTTTTCTTGAAGGTTTGAAGGTCGTATCGGTTCGGAAATACGGCAGGCGACAATTTGTCTCTCTCCAGGAGGCCCAGTCTCCCCCTTTCATCTTTCTCCTCCTTTGTCTACCCTCTCCTCTCTCCCATCTCCTTATGCTGTACAACTCAAAAATTTATATTATTCATAAAATACCTAGAATGTAATTCACTCATGTCCATATCGTATAAATAGTATACTTTTTTCAGTAATAATAATTGAAAGCATCAACAACTGAATTAATGTCAATCATCTAAGAAGCTTCGTGTGCTAAACAGATCGAGACAGTATTTTACTCCGGCCTACCGCCTGCAACTTTATTAAGCGCAGGTTCAGCCGCACATAGAGTACTGTTCTCATCTCTTTGCAGGTGCACCCCAGTACCAGCTTCTCCCTCTTTACCGCATTCAACGAAGAGCGACTCGCATCATCGATTGCCAAGATATTTCTGATCGGCTTGACACCTTGGCGTTGCGTAGAGATGTAGCTTCACTCTGCATTCTCTATCGCTTGTATCATGGGGAGTGTTCAGAGGAATTGTTCGGACTTATACCGGCTGCAGGTTTCCGCCATCGTCGTACGCGAAAAAATATCCATCCCCATCACCTGGACGATTGGCAATCCACCACTGTGCGCTTCTCCAGAAGCTTTTTGCCTCGCACAACCAGCCTATGGAACAAATTTTCAGCTGACGTATTTCCATCAAACCTTCAAGAAAGGAGCGTACTCCTGCCTAAAAGACCGGCAACGCACTTGTGACTCTTGAGTTGCAGGTGTCCATGGGAGGTGGTAGTCACTTACAATCAGGTGACTCGTCTGCTCGCTTGCAGCCCTATCGCATAAAGAAAAACATCCACTTTGTAATATGCTTGTTTACAGAGCGTGCGTTATGTAATTTTTATTTTTTTTTCTATAAGTTGAAGAACATCAGAAGGTATTTTATTATATATTTTAACACAGTATAGAAGGTCCGCTTAATGATATATGATATACATATGTATAATACTAATTTTTTTACATTTCTGAGAAGTGGTAGCTTCTGTACGGAGCAGAAAAATATACTTTTTCATATAATTTGTAACACGTTAATCTTAAATTCAGGGTGTTTAAATAAGACCTTATTTTTCCTCATAATCTACCCACGAATATCTTACATCTTACCTTTTCCGCACGGCTTTGTTTTAGTACAAGGTAACTTTCTCTCACTGTTTTCTTGATCGAAATCGCTGTACTCTTGTTAAGTAGTTCAGCGGACCTCAATTTATTATTTTTAGTTGTTTGGTGGAAAGTTGATTTTTTGGTTAGTTATCACTATACACAACTAGCCTACAAACTCACCTCCCAATTAAAAAACTTTTACCTAACTAAAAAAAAAAAATTCGCATATAGTGTAGAAGAAATTAACTCTAGGGTTCCACCAGCGACAACTGCGAAGACAAGTAAAAAGTTTAAATTGACTTGGAAATGAACTGTCGTGACTCATTACCATACGTGTAGTTGGTGCCGTTAGTTTTACCAAAAAACTTTAACTGAAGCCTGATTCAGGAAATATTCTAGTTAAATTTAAATAGCTTTTGAGACAAGAAATTTAACAAATTTAGAAAATTTATGTATATTGCGGAGATTTCACAATTTACTAATTAACAATTAAACACTCCAATTTAGAATTATATAAATAAATAACACCTACTTCATTAACTGGACTTGTAAAGGCGCCAACCATATATAGCTAATATTATTAATTTAAACCTAGACTGTCATCATCATCAGACTATCACTGTCCACTGCTGGACAGAGGCCTCTCCCTAGACCTTGCACTATGACTTATTATTTATAAATTTCCTCTTGTATTCATCTTTAAATCGAGTTTTAGATAACAAATGACAAACAAAACATGTTTACTAAATAATGCATTTCATAAATAAACGTTTACTGCTTAAATACATTAACTCTCAAAGTTTCAACTTAAAAACAAACAACAGTCTGTTTAGCTTCTACTGATAGAAAGCATTTACATAATTTTCTGTGATAGATAGACCTTTGGCTATATATAAAAGATTTCAAATTACTAGAGTAAGCACACGTTGAACGCATCAACGTTTTTATATGAAATACATCATTCAAAAACATTTTATTAATTGTCGTTTTGATATTTTTTTTTTAATACTATAGGGGACAGACGAACAGACGGGTCACCTGATGTCAAGTGACAACCGCCGTCCATGGACACCCGCAACTCAAGAGTCGCAGTCGATGGGAAAAAGGAGAGGGGGATGAGGGGAGAGGAAAGAGGAGAGGAGTTGAGCCTCCGGAAACCTCACTCATATGATTGGAAGACATATTGAGTAATATATCAAACATTAGAATACAATTTTCTTACTATTTTACTGAAAGAAAAAGACTGTAATCATAATTATGATGAGGTAATGTTAAGTCACAGAATATCATATGAGTTTTAATAAAGCACGTAGGATATAATTTCTCGACCAATATTCCTTTCCTTACGTGTCTAATGGTGCCTTACAGTAGAAACAGGTAGCAAAAAAAAAAGGAGCACCTCATAAATTTCACTTCTCATAAAGTATCTGTTTTCTTTCAAAGGAACCTCGAAAAATGTTTTGAACGCATTGTTAGAAAATAAAAGTTGTACAACGACGAGTGTTGATGATTTATGTTCCGAGATCTTGCATCTGGGGCCGGAGTTAGGGAAAATAAAAGCAGAATAATTATAGTATTCGGCTTTACTTGAAACTATAAGTTTGGCAAATGCATAAATGATTAGAAGAATTGGTTTACAGGAAACGGTTAGAAGCACACAGATGGATACGCAGATAAAGTGTTTATTTGTAATGATATTAACTACATCAAGAACTAAAACAAAATTACAATAATTTTAGTTCCTTTTAATAGCTAGTGTGCCTACAAAAAAAAAAGAGTTTTAGCAATATATTAGTCGTAGTATTTTAAATACTCATATTTTGGCAATTATAAGTTCGTCCCACTAACTTAATAGGGGACAAGCCTTTTGACAAGGACTAAAAGATTCGAAAAATATTAAAGTAGTAAAGACAGTCACAGTGATCATGATAGTTTTAGTTTTGCTTTAACCTAACTGCAAAGCAGTGGTTAGATTTGTGACTGATTTCAACAGTAAAGGTTAGATTTATCGATTCGAGATCGATTTTTTATTTTTAAATTAAATCGAAATGGCGGATTTTTGAGACTAATTTTTTTTTTTTTTAACCAAGCCTATCGACCGTTATATACTGTTGAGTGTTATACTACGACTGTTATGACTGTTACATTACAAATATATATACATATATATTGACAAAATCTTGTATTTTACAGGTGAACATAAAAATATATATAATATAAATTAAACATAAAAACTTATATTTAAAATTAAATTATAATAATGAGTCCCCTCGACCAAACGTACCCATGACGCTGGCGGCGTTTCCCCGTTGTACGCATATAGCGATGTTTTGGGCCAGGTATTGAGCAGAGCGTAGGTCCCGTCCCCTACTCCGCAGTCGGCACCCCAAATCAGCCACGAACCTTTTGGCCTCAGAGGCCCATGGACCTGCCGTCTCCAGGGCGTCCCGTTCGCCAGTTCGAAGTCATACCCCGCATCCTCCAGGGCTGCGTATTTTCTGTGTTTGCCCAATGCCGCTGAGTCGGCCACCGAACCGGCCGCCCTTCGAGTAGCAGCGAGGTGGCAGGACGCATAGGTACAGACGCAAGTAGCGTCCCATATCAGAGAGCGACGTCTCCGCCATGGGACGAGGGTGAGTCCGTCAGGCCGTTTCCCGTCGGATCGCGACAGGCCAGGGGGCTCCAAGACACAGGGGATATCCGTGGAAACGAGCGCCCTTCTTAATAAGTCGTTAATGGAGTAGTATATATATATAAGTTTGTGCAAATTTTTCAATTGTATTGGGAATAATATAATACATTGGCAATCAATGCATTCAAATGTTGTAGTTTTTGATAGCGTAAAAATCGGCCCAACTGTGTGTCGGACCTCATAATATAAATTGGAAACATTTTGTAATGTAATATTACTGAAATAAAATAAATAACTGTGGTAGAGCCATGCTTAGGCACGAATGGGCCGGCTCGACCGGTGCGATACCACGGCCTCACAGAAAACCTGTTGTGAAGCAAGGCTTGTGTGGCATTTTCCCGAAATAAGTGAGGTTTTCGGAGACCCAACACCTCCTCTCTTCTTTCCTCGCCCCTCATCCCCTTCTCTTTTTTCCCCTCCCCGCAACCTCCATCCCTCCTTACCTTTAAAGGCGGGCGGCGCACTTGCGACTCTCAAGTTGCAGGTGTCCATGGTTGGCGGTTGTCACTTACCATCAGGATACCCGTCTGTTCGTCTGTCCTCTTATAGTATATATTTCTTATTTACCTCAAAAGCTGTTTGAATCTCCGTAATTTAAATATTTCCTGAACCAGGATTCACTTAAACATTTTTTTTTATTAAAACTAACGGCACCAACTACATGTATGATAATGAGTCATGCCAGCAGTTCATTTCCAAGTCAATTTAAAGTTCTTACTTGTCTTGCTCGCAGTTGTCGTTGATACAAGCTAGAGTTTATTTCTTTTACAATATATGCGAATTTGTTTTTTGGTGAAGTTGATGGCTTTAAATAAGATGATGAGTTTGTTAGTCTCGTATCATACCTAAACTACTCAATTGAAAATGAAATTTTCTATGTATAGATTTCGTTTGTATTTCATTTTCCTCGGCTTAGCAGATACCACTTTCCGGAAACTTCGCCATTTTAGTATTAAAAGTTAGTTACATTATTATCATTTTAATTTAATATGGTTTTATCACTTTATTAATAAGTTTTCTGAGTTCAAATGACAGTCAGTCTTTACACGAGTCTCAACTCAAAAGTACTTTATTCTTTATAGTTCTTTTTATTTTATTAATAAACCAATTTTTAAACGATAAGGACTGTTTTTTTTATATTTTAGTCAGGGGTCGGATGAACAGACGAGTCCCTGACTGAAAGTGACAACCGCTATCCATGGACACCTGTAACTCAAGGGATAGGGGAATGCGGGGAGGGGTAAGAGGGGGAGTTGGGCCTCCAGAAACCCCACTAATTTCGGGGAAATGGAACGCAGAACCGGTTTTCTGTTAGGTTGTGGTATATTCGTGCTTAAACATGGCTCTACGACGATATCAACACATTACATAACATATTTTATCTGCGTGATTTATTTGTTTTTATCTTAAATTATGGTGACATTCTATTGTACTGTAGCTGCAATAAATTAAACATTACAGATGTCCGTTTATATTTTACTGTTTATGTTTAACTTCTAAATAACATAAAATGCACTTTTTTATTAAATTATATGTACATTCTTATAAATTTAAATGTATATAATTTTATATAGATTCCTAAAATATGAAATTTGTGAATATTAAGTATTGCATTTCTTTTTTTTTTTTTTTTTACTATCTTTCTTTCTTTTCAACTCCCGCACTAGGATTAATTCCTGTGTCGCAGGGGACTTTACAAAAATCCAAACAACGGACACAAAGAACAGCCAGACTTAGAAAAACAGTTTGAGGATTACACAAAGTGTGGTCCCGTGCGGGGATCGAACCCACAATAATTAGCCCGGCAGCGTATTGGCGAGGTGACCACTTAAACCGCTACGCTATCCGTGCAGTCCATTGCACGCCAAGAGGCGGATAGTGAGGAAGCTATGTCATATTATCATATCACAATAATCATTGTAACTACCTATCTTCACAATAAAGTAATTGAATTTAAATATTTTTTGAACTGAATCACCCACGTTCCAAATTCAAAGTAAATTTGAGATGGATTCTGTCTTGTACATTTTATAGACAAGCCCCATAATATGATTCTTGATCTCATACTGAAAGAGAAAGTTTTTTTTTTAATATAATTAAAAACACTAACTTTGATTTAACTCAACCCTTCCTCTTTTCCCTCCCCTTATCATTTTTCAAGAGGGCAGCGCACATACAACTCTTGAGTTGGTGGTGTTCAAGCTTGTCACTTCATCAGTTGACCTGTCTCCTCGAATGCTCCTCTATGCCATAGTAAAAACCACCCTGAATTATTAACTATCTCTCTATTTTAGTTTTTGCACATATTATAGTAAAATGTTATAGCTTGTGTAACTCCCACTATTAATACGATTCAGGTGATACCTCACACGTCGAAATCCATTAAGCAGTTTAGGCTCTATGTTAGTGCTTATATGTATACAAAAACACTTGACTGACTTGAGCGTGATTGCGATTAATACATTGATAGTGAGAGGTGATCCTCTCCACGGTCACTATCTATATAATATTTACTACTATTCGTTTTAGAGCCACCAGTTTCGTTCATTGCCTTCGGGAATCGCAACCCTTTTCATTGAATTACGTCTCCTAATTTTAAATGGAACTTGTACGCCTAAAAATCGTCTAGATAGTTCGCTTCCCTATGTATTTTCAATGTTTTAGAATGAAGATATATAATACTATTTTTACAACATTGTTACCGTAGAGGTATCATACATATTGTTACGGGAGTGGGTACAGGGATTGGAAGGAAACTAATATCACTGCCGAGAGTAACGATTTATTTGCGTTTCACAATATTCCGAACGCGTAACACAGCACAGAACGAGTTGTACTGCACGAACCGCGTAGCACTGTTCCACACTGTCCCCGCGGACTACACTTAACTCAGTCCAACGGTAGCACTGCACCACTCACTATTCACTTTCACTGTTCACTTCACTTGACTTCACTGTACTACTTTTTCACTTCTTCTTCTTATTCTTCACTCGAGAGCACTATCTTATTTTAGCATTATCTTCTTATTCTACTGAACTGCCCTGTAGGCGCGTCTGGAGCTCTTTATATACCCATAATTTCGATCGTAATTTGTTGAATTTCGACTGTCATTTCGTTATTCTTTTCGGTTGTCTTCTACAACTTAATCTAGTATTTTCCATTATATTCGAATTTTGTAAAGAATCATCTCATCATTTACTAGACATAAAACACCGAAATCACAAACAAAAACCCATGGAGTTCGCCGGGGCTTGAACGCACGGCATTCGGCTCGCAGCCGTAGCCACTACCGCTCAGCTACCGTGACTTGTCAAAAACTTCTATGAATTGTTTGTCTGTGCGGTGACGTAAGCATGGCGTCACAATATGTATGTATGTACATCATCACTAAAAGTTGTTATATACAAATAGATGTCGTATTAGTTGCCATTTTGGGTTTGAGACATCTTTATTTCCTTATACGAATCAAATGTACAAGAGCAGTATTTAAAAAAAAAACAATTTGACTATTTCCACAAATCTAAACTGAATAATAATAACACAAAATAGCACTACAAATACACTTATTTACTGATTAGTATTCTACCTAATGAACCAAAATATTGGCTCCTTTTAGCCCGGTGTAGTGAAATGTTTCCATACGTTAAAAAATTAAGAAAAAATATTAATCACTTTACTTAATTTTTTGCAAAAACTGACATTTAAATTCAAGAGAATACAAAAACTTAGCACGGCTTCACATTTAATTAAATACATTTTTTTTATATATAAAAATGTTCTAATGCTTATTCACTTAATAAAAATAACTCAACAGAAAACAGATATCTGTTTTCTGTTGGAGTAGTAGTTTTTGCAAAAAGTTTAAATAACGTCTGAACTTCTTGAGTCAACATAAAGTTTCACGTTCCTTTTGTTGTGTTTGGAGTTTCACAAAAAGTATCTCAAAAGTCAACATGTTGTGTGTTACAACACGTTGGAAAATAATATACAAATCTTCTATTATATTAGGAACAATTCATTAGCGCATTAAGTGATAGTTCTTAGTGATCTCCATTTTTACAAAACTACTTTTTTATTTTTTATTCAAACATGAATCCCGTTAAGTTACTTTACTTTACTTAAAAAGGCACGTGCTTCTGTCACATGTTGATAGTTTGTTATATTTTTAACTTTATGAAGTCAAGCATTTTGTAAACCTATTATAAGACATTCGCAAGTCCCCACATCTATACTAGAAACACTCGATCTTCGCTAATAGAAAACAGCAGTAAGCTAGCAGTGTTGGTTTAGAACTTTCTATAGAACCACTTTTCAAAGAAATGATATATTAATAATGCTGCATGCTACGTGTACCTGTCTATTAAACTACATGGTAATATGTGTATGTCACTGAACTCCTAAACGGCTGGACTGATTTGAATGAATTTATTGTATGCGTTTGGGTGGCACCCTGGATGGTTTAGATTTACAAATCAGTCCACCAGATGGCGCTGCAATCTTTATCTAGATTATTTATCTATACTACAACTTCAGGACAACGTCTGTCGGGTCCGCTTGTATATTATAAAATACATGTACATACGTATTATCAAGTTATGATCTTGAAGAATTGTGAGACAAGATAAAAGGATACCTGGATTGTTAACTGGAATTATAAATAAATTGTAAAGACTTTTGAACAATAGAAACTTCGTAGTTATTATTAATAAATTAAATCAAGGTAAGTTTTACACAATACATGTTAGTCTAATTAATTAAACTTCTTAAGATGTCAAAACAAAGGGTAAAAATATTGATCAATAACAATTGATTTTAAGGTTTCAATGCACTGAACTTACTGGTCCGTACCAAAACATAGTACAGAACGTAGACAAAGAAACGGGTCACCCGACGGCAAGTGACCGCCCTCCATAGGTCCTCCACACCCGCAACTTTAAAGTCGCAAGGGCGTTGCCGTCTCTTGAGGGGGGTAACTTGCGGGTAGGAGTAAGAGAAGGTAGACGAGAAGATGTAAAGAAAACAGGGGGATGAGGGAAGTGAAAAAAAGGGGGAGTTACCTCCGGTAACCTCACTTATTTCGTGGAAATGCAACGCAAGCGCTGATTGTAAATATATACTCGACGAGTAATGAAGACACTTACCAGCAAATATAATGCTCATCAATAAAAAAAAATATATATAAAGTTTTGTATGCATGGCCCGTTTACTATGACATTATTTTTGAAGTTGCAGCTTTGCCAATTTGGGGTACTACACAGAACTACAAAATTTAATTTATAGTGACAGAAACATAATAATATTCTCGTGTAATATTTCAAAGCTTTGTCTAATTTAAGAGTATATTGCCTTACATAATATATGATGCAGAATGTGTGCAGTTTAATAATGTAAAGAAAGAAAATATATTTATTTCGTACTCACACAAAGACAACCATAACAAATTTATCAAACGTTACTGCTAACAAGTACCACTGTATGAGACAAAAATGGCAGTTAGCTCAACTTTGTGCTACTTCGTAAGAAGCAGCGCTGGTATTATGCTAGTGAATGTCACGGACAGGGAGCCATCATCTGATTTTATAATAAGAGTCAGTGAGAGGGAAAGAGTACTTACATAGAAGTTACTGCATAACCTACTTACACAAGACTTACTAATGAGTACATAAATTACATTATGTATGTATATACATTTATATTTCAAATATACTACTTATCCTGAAATAAAATTAAGAAAATAAAATCCTTTATCGTCGTTATAGAGCCTTACCATGACACGATATGCATTAACTATATTGCCTCATATTTTTGTAACTTTTCTAAAACCTACTGTGATATATTTATTTAAATCAATTGCCATTTATCACTATTTCTTTGTATATAAACTGCAATATAACTGCATACATCCATTCATAGATAAGCTCACACCTGTATTCCCTCAGTGGTAGGTAGAGGTCTTTTTACACACCCGTCTCCTTTAATAACACCACCGGGTATAGATAGGGTGGCCCTATTCTATTCCTTCGTAAACCACACACCTCTAAAGGAAATAACTACGAGAATTTGGTTGCTTGACTGAAAATCACATCACCCTTCATAGAGGACCTTGTTGAACCGATTTTAGTTTTTTTTTATGATCATTATTTTAATAAGTCTTGTTAAGCTTCTGAAATTAGGTCAGTGTCAATTTTTTTTTAATATCTCGCTTAACTCTGTACCTTTAAAATACTGCAAAATAAATGTTTAATTCTTTATTAATTTCGTTATATTACAGGCGCTAAATATCAAAATGGTTTCAGAATATTTTTGTATGTTCCTGTACTTTATTACTTAAGACTAATGCAATACAGATTACATTAGGTTTATCGCACCTAAATTGCCTCTGGAATCTACTATATGCTTAAAAATTGATGTATGACAAAATCCTAGAAGCATAGAGAGATCCCATATATAATGGGGATTTATCTTAGACCCTACTTCGTGTGCGTTAGTAACGATAGTTTCAGAATATTAATATTTTATATTAAAATACCCTGAGGTACATTTTAGATAGATATACAAAACCCTTTATTGTCGAAATAAAAGACATTACAATATTGTAATTACATATTCTTCAATTAGAATTTGTACGATTGGCGGCCTTATCGCGTTTTGCGATCTCTTCCAGGCAACCTTTGGATGGAAAGAGAGTTTATGTAATGCAGGAGGAGTTGTAATGTTTCATTAACTAACTTACTCACATATACACTGTACTCTTACGCATAAATACCATCATACACAATACACACATTAAACACATATCCATAGTATTAATGTTAATGCAATGCATTCCATAGACGTATGGCCTGTACAAAGAAGTACCTGTCTATGAAATTTGTGTCATGCATTGGCATTTTCAATGTCTAGTTCTCCGAAGACCTAAGGACCCTAGGATGTGTGCTATGTAAGAATTCAAATCGGTCTTTGAGATAAAGAGAAGTGTTAGGATTGAAAAGTATATTATACTTCAGTGAAAGGATGTGAATATTCCGGTGAAGGCGAATTGCAACCACCTAAGCTTATTTCGAAATACAAAAACGTGGTCAAATTTGCGCAATCCAAAAATTAACCTCATACAAAAGTTTTTAAGTCGCTATAGCTTATTAAGTTGGTCTTCGGTGAGGTCAGGATAACTGATTTTAAGTTTTCTTGACTGCATATTTTTTTTAAAGGAAGTGCTGAAAAGGATTATCTAATAACTAATTGCATTTCCCCGAAATTAATTAGGATTCGGCAGGCTCAGGTAGGATCCCTCATCACCCTCAACGGTGGGCAGCGCACTTGCGACACTTCATTTGCAAGTGTCCTTGGATGGTAGTTGTCACTTACCCGTGACCCGTTTGTTCATATGCCCCTCTATATTATAAAAAAAATGTTAAATTAATCACTCTACATCATAATCTTTCATTTTTATGATGAGCTGACTTTTGTGTTGATTGATTTGAATACTAATCATCATAGTCATAGCAATATGTTATTGCGCCTTATGCTATAGGCGTGAGTCTATGTATGTGAACCTTTACGTTCGAACAACAACTTTTATCGAGTGCTTTAGTTACATAGTTATACATAAATCTCTACCACATAGTGACGTCGTCGTCAACGTTTCAGATTATAGTCTGTTTCAACTTAGAGTTAGAAATAAAAAACAGAGTGTTGTTTTTATATTTAGAATGAAAAAAAAATTAAACTTTATGCATATAAACTTTTGAAAAGTTAAGAAGTTAAAGTTTGAAAGGTAATAAGTGAAAGTTAAATGGTAATGGACAATAATGGTAAAAAGATAAATGGTAATATTCTATATACTATTCATAATAAACTATATACTACTAAGATAATTCAGAAACCAATCGTACTGTAAATCATATATTTTTTTTGACAGACTTAGACCTTATATTATTTTAATTTTATTTTTTCAATATAGGGGGACAGATGGACAGATGGGTCACTAGGTGAAAAGTGGCAACCGTCGTCCATGGACACCTGAAATTCAAGAGTCGTAAGTGCGCTGCCCACCTGTAAGGGTGATGAGGGTTGGGAGATGCGGTGAGGGTTCAAAAGGTAGGAGGATGATGGGAAATAATGTTTAGTGTTTTACTGTAGAAAGTTTATGGTTATCGGTAAGGAAGTATAAAAAACAATTCAGACTTGACATTCAATATCCATGATAAATTTAATTTTAGTTAAAACTAATCTCACATTTTTGTTGCTGTTATTCCAGTGCTGCAGGATTATTAATGAATGCCAACAAAACGAACTCAGAATCAAACAATTTAAATTAGTGTATCACTTTGACCTGATCAAAAAAAAAACAGTCGCAAAACCTGTTGCGTTTAGAAATGTATAAATGTATAAAATTTATATATACAATATATACAAAACTTATGGCCATAAGAAAAAATACATTTTTTTTTAAACTAAAATGAAAACAGTTATTTCCTTGCAAATAGACCAGTCGTTTCTTAAGTATATATTGAGTCAATAAAATTAATGGCCACATATTGATTTCCGTTATTCCATTGTATTATCAACGTGAGTCACCTAAAATAATATGGAAAGAATGAAACTAAAAGTCATGTTTACCTGTACTATAAAAAATAAACCTATTTGAACAAATTCATCCCGCTGTATATTAGACAGTTGTCATTTGTGACACACTCATGCCGCAGCAAAGGTGCACAAGGGCGCGCTTTTGCCATCGCGTGAGCAATTGCACTAAAAGCCACCGAGCTCTTGTCACACTTGCTTTGAATTGCTACTCAATAGTACAGACTGCAAACCAATGATATCATTTTTTTAAATACAAAATAAATGGATATTAAATGTGTAGATAAAGCCTTAAAGGTTGTGTTATTTATACATTGTTTATAAAGCCTAATTTCTTCTATAATATCAAAAATTACGATGCAATTGCTTATTAAAGTCGAACATAAAGTCTCTGATACAAAACTAGCCTATTAGGCTATCATTTTAAAACATTAGCTAAAAGGGAATTAGATACAGACGGATCTGTTCCTTACAAAATCACAATCTTCAAAAAGAAAAATCTTGCTTTGAGAAAAACTAATAGATTTACGTGATCCTTCATGTTAATTTGAGGAATAAAAAATATTTACCAAAAAGTCAATTCTTGATTAACCAAAAAAAATCTATTCCCAAAAAACACGTCCTAATTTCAAAGTTCTGTCTGTTTACCTGCATATTATTAGCAAGCCCTCCACACGAGGGTCTAATAAAATCTGTAAATGCAATTATAATTTCACAAGCACTACAGGACCCTTGTACATAGTTGAGATGTTTTAAATACTCCATGACGCGGCTGATGAAATTACTGACACTTAGTGAAATTGTTCACCTAATGTAGATAGTTTAGTTATTTAGGTTAAGGTATAGAAGCATTCTAATATTTATACTGAACTAGCTTCTTTCACAGTTTGTCGCACATCAAAGCATATTTTGTCATACAAATCAACTATATTGTACGAAGTATATACATATATATGACCATTGGAAATCGCAGTCATATAGAGTTCGCAAAAAGAGCACAGTCATCTTATAGTTTACACATCCTTATATATTTTTGAATTGGAAAAGTCATATTTCCATTGTATGATTAAAAATTCGTATGCCCAAGGGGCTAATCGTAAAATGATAATTATTAAGCGCATGTATAATGAAGTAATTGACACTTGTATGTAACCTATGTATCACAAGTAAACCATTTAATTTGATTTGATTTGATACAATTGAATTAATTGTGATTTTTGTGTGGCACATAAACTGAGGCAGTTAGTTAGCTACGGAAGTAATGACGCCGCTGTTATTTGACGCAGCTGTTGCTGGTTCTGGTTAACGAGGCAGAGCTAATATGAATGATCCTATTCATATTTTAAACTGCCCTGTTTCTGTTTTAACATTATATCGGTTAGGTCGTCTAAGTTATCTATTTTATCCTTATTTACTTGTACTTCAGTGCCAAAAGAACTTCTTCCAATTTATATCAAAAGTATCATTATATATTTTCATCAATCCTCAAAATAGACTTACTAGTAGAAATATTTGACTAACCTAAGACGAAACAAAAATTATAATACTTTTTCTCTGCAGTCTAGTAAATATAAATTCTTTAATAATCGTTAATTGTCGATTTATATTATTATTTACGCACCTTAAAAGGTAAATAATTGTTCTAGAATATTATTTTGAGTTCCATTTACCAAGTAGAAGTATAACACAAATATATGTTCTATATATTTATTATACTCGTATTCCATATTTTGTCATTTCGATTAAGCAATATCCCCCTTATCAACATATCCCTTGCTATAAAGGCAGTTTTTCCTTATAACTCTCAAAGAGCCCCCTGTTGACAACAATCGAATAGATATTGGTGGGTAATAAAATTCAGTGAAGTTTAATTTAGGTATAAATTGTATGATTCGTTAGTAAATAATATAGTAATATATAAAGTATAGTCGTTTTTCTTAGTTTTATATATTAGTTATCCTGCACTGCAAAAACATTGTGTGTGCGGAATCGTTTCAATCGTATTAGAAGATCGTGAAGCGCTGGGCAAAAGAGATGTGAGGTAATTGATAACATTCTCAGATATTTTAAGTATTTATCTCACCTCTATTTTATTTATTAATAGTTTTACCTCTTTTAGCTTTCTTCTGTTCAACTGTCACCATTATCGGTGCATTTCGATCAAAACTTTGGTTGAACAAACAGTATACCTTCTAAATATTATTACAATCAAGTACCGATTTACAAATCGAATACCCATACTTTTTACTTAATGAACCAAGGCGATTGGAAAAAGGAGGCGTGGAATAGACGAGAGACGTAAGTAAGAATATGCAACATTTTAGTCCTGTTTTGCTTAATATCCGTAGTTAATATATCGACTTAGTCTACGGCAAAAAATATCACCACAACTTTTCATTCTTCACAGTTCATTTTCGTCAATTTTCTAATATTAATACATTATTATTACAAGTAAAATATTAGTTATCTCGCTTTTTATCCATTATTTATAAAATCAAATATTCAAACATTTGAAATTTGCGATTAAATCACATTTACACTTTAATATTTTCGACGTTAAGGATCTCAAAATAGAATCAAACTAAACGTGCGCATGAAATTGTTAAACTTTGAGCTCTCTAAAATTCATTAGTTACAATAAACTTTTTATATTGAAACTGTGACATTGCTGAGTGTTACTAGATGTTGTACGCTCGTAAAGGACCTCAGCTTTGTACTCATCTAGCTCCGTTTTAGTATTCAGAGCCTCAAACTTCAGAAGCGGTACCTATCAGTCAATGGTTAATGTTTTCCGACCTTTTATATAAATAAAACTAAGCCTAGGGTTGCCTCATTATTAACTTGAACAATCGTGAGTCCCGAGCCTGCCATGTCTGACCAAAAAGTTTCACAACCAAAGCCGTTAGTAAAGGAAAATGTGTTTTAATTTACTCAAATCGACCTCAAAGTCGGGAGACGGGAAAAGGAGAGGGGGGACAGGGAAGAGTAAAAATGAGAGGGGGAGTTAGGCCTCCGGAAATGGCACGAGTTGAGCCGGCCCATTTGTGCCTAAGCATGGCTCTGCCACTGTTCTTCTTCTTCTAGCTCATTTTTACTTTATGTGACAATATGGCAACTCTTCCTCTGATAAAAGCTTCCGTATGCTGGTCCACCTCGTGGCAGAAGACGTCCTTCTGCTAACTTTTATAGTAGTTGCCTATATTATATTGTATTGTAAATATGTATATCAAAAATAAATGTTTACTTTCATGGTTTATGTTCAATTGCTAAGTAACTGTACTGTCTAATGCTACGAAATTTCTAAATTTATTTTCATTAAAGTACTTGACTGAAAATATGCTTAAATGAGTAGCAATATCGTAAAAAATAATATAAAAGTACTCTGCACTAGAATTACCTACATTTTGAAATAATGCTACTGCTATAAATGTTTTTATGTTCTATTGATTATTGGACTAAGTGAAGGTCTTCTTACTTAGCTAATGGAAAAGGATGATGAAGAGCAACATGGTAGTTACTCAAGTCTACCATTAATAAGTTTTGCGTGTTGATCTATTGTAAAAAACTTATACTCAGATTTTTATTTAAAAAATTGAGGCATCGTGGAAGACCCTCGTCATAAGCTGTCAGCACCAAATGTGAACAAAAACAACTTTATCGGTTAAAATTTTAAATATTATAATTGACATCTTGTCCTTTACTTATTTCACTTTCAAGCTTCTTTTTATACACCTATTTTTAAACGTTGTTTACTTAATTTTTTGAAACGCGACTTCATACTGTGTCTATCATACAACAAAATGCGTATGAGTAAGGCTGTTTTGCTGTCCAATTTTTTTTTATTATTGTCTATTTAGTGTGCAAATATTGGTATTTATTAATAAATGCGAAATATTAATTTATGTCCGTCAATTTAAGGATATACATATATAGGTATGTTACATATGTATGCTTAATAGTAAACCTTTTATAAGTAAAGCTGTTTTTGTTTTATTACGGACTAATATTTAACTAATATTTTCTTTTTTAAAAGAGAGAAAGTTGTAGTCTTTACAATACCTTCACACTAAACTTAATTCTTAACAACTAGTTTTTTTTGGGGACGGTGTTGTACTTCATCCGAGGTTGACACCGGTCGCTTAATTATAATTAAGACCCTTATTTTGTAATGCATGTAATTTGAGGCAACCTTACTATCTTACTTTTGATTCCTACATACAACACATACATGTATTTATAATTCAATAGAGAAATATGTTCGCGAATTTTTGGTGACTATCTATCATAAATGTAAACCCCTAGTAATAGCTTGCAGTTTTAGTCAGCAAAGTTGCAGTCTCAAAATTTAGGCTATTTGATAGTTTTTATGTGGGTTTCATTTTTTTTTTTGCAATATTCAATTTCAATACACCTTGATATCTTATTCTGAAGCAGAATAAAAATAGGAAAACAAATTTAATAAAGCGTGCAAAAAATGCACATTACGCATTAATATATACTAACAAAACCATATTTTCATAAGCATTTAAACATTATCTTGTATCAGAAGACGAATAGAAAATAAAGCGATTCTAAAGAACAAAATAAATAACCTAATGTACTCTTTCATAAATACAAAGCGGTTTTGTGTTTGCTACATTCCTTCCTTATATAAAAGGTCCACATCATTATCTATATTTTTTTGCTGACAGTACGAGTGGGCGTCATTAGTCGTATTGTTGAGCTATCAACATTATTCGACGTCTTGATGTCTTTACAGCACCTTGTGTGTGCGTTATTTGCTAGCAATGTTGCAGAATTCTCATTTTCTCCGTACAATTGATATATTGCCTCGCTGGTTTGGAAGCATACGTTGATGTTCTGGTGTAATCATAACAACTAAACTATACCACTACCGTATTGCATGGACTCGGACGACACATCAAAAAGACAGCAACAGGCTTACATGTATACATAAATCTTTTCCCTCCGGGTAAGACAGCTTGTTCCTTATTAATGAAAAATAAGTGGGTGTGAATAAATGGTCCATTCCTTCAGGGACGTAGAATATGTAGTGGATTCATAAAGAAAAGCTATTCACACAGCTCATAGACACTAGCAAGATTTGTTACAATAGGAAGCTTGCTACAGCTGCTGATTTGTGTTGTTGTGTTCATTGTGTTAAATTCCAATTATTCCGTTAGAATTGAACACAATGAGCAAACAAGTTAATGATATAAGTTTTATTGTGATGTTTAAACACCAATAATTATAAAAATAATCAGTTCTCTGGCAGGCGATGTATATATTTAGTAAACTTGTAACACTTGACAGCGGTAGAGTCATCCTTGGACACCAATGGGTCGGCTCGACCAGTACGATACCACGGCCTCACAGAAAACTGGTTGTGAAGCAACGATTGCTTTGCATTTCCATGAAATTAGTGAAGTTTCAACTCGTCCTTTTTCCTTTCCCCTGTCTCCCTTCCCCTTTTACTATCACCTCATCTCCATCTCTTGTTTCCCCTCCCCGGATCCCCTCATCCCTCATCACCCTCAAAGTCGTGCAGCGCACTTACGTCTCTTGAGTTACAGGTGTCCATAGACGGCGGTTGTCACTAACCATCAGATGACCTGTCTCTTCGTCAATCCCCCTACAATAATAAAAAAAAAAAAACACGATGGCCCAAAAAAGGATAGTAATGTTTTCAGGGTTCATGTCTGTATGTTCTTTATTCGACCATAACTTCTTAATGCCTGACCAGATGTATGGAGTATCGTTATAATCCTTATATCATATAGAGCGTGGGTAGTGACTTCTTTTAATTATTTACAAGACTGGGTTCATTTATGCGTAAGTCTACTTAAGTTTATTCAATTGTGTGAATCAAAACTTCACACAACACAACACAGCAACACAGAAAAGCACTTAACAGACGTAATATCAATAAACATAAACAATAAACACGTCATTAACTATTAATAGCCTTTAGAGCTAGGTCTTAATGCATTTGTAGTAAGTGGTTTTCCAGTAAGCCTTTAATAAACTGGTATTCATATAAATAACTATTACTAACAAATATTTTTCAACATAATCATTAAAGTGTGCTTTGTGTAAAATTAGTCCTAGGTTCTTTCTTTTAAACGTACGTGCAATTATCGTCGCAAATATTATACATATTCAAAAAAATAACATGATAAACTTATAATATTGAAATACCGCACGAACACCCATACGATTACTTCACTAGTGCGACAACACGTGATTCACTGCAACTCGTCACACTTCCGGCACTTCACAAAAAACGTGCGCTGCTGTCAAAGCGTCATTTGTCGACGGTCGAACCGCACGGACCTATTAAATTTTAACAATTAGTTCAGTGTTTATTAGTAAGAGCTTTTTTTATATAAAAGTATAAAAAATAAATAAACATGCCTAACGAAGATGGTATTTTCAATGGAAACACAACTCTTCCTACACACATACAATATTAAATATTACAAAGTTACAATTTTTTTCTTAACTATTAACTTATTTAAAATAAGTCAGTTAAAATAAGGAAGTTCTAATATTGACTGGTAGTTTTTTATGTATGTTTGATGATATGTTCCTGTTCTCGCCACTAGCGAGACGTCTGCAAAAGCGAAACGTAAACGTCAAAGTGTCAAACAAGTGACGTTTGCGTAAAAAATTCGAAATAACGTGTATCGGCGCCCGCGCTATAAAGTTTAAATATATTCTGTTCAAGAAACGCGAGTGTGATCAAGAAACCCCGAATCAGCTCATTGCTTCCCGTGTCGTGATAAAACAAGAAGTGCCACGAGTGCCGAGAACCCCTGGCGCCTTCCACCAGCTCCTAACCATCACCAACCCGTGAGTACATTTCCACCACTTCCCCTTACCTCAGCTTACCTCACCGCTGTATGTATGCGTCGCACCAAGGCGCATATAATACAGTTCCCCTATTGTCTACTGACCAATAACTATTAATAAAGTTCTCAGCAGACTGTAAAGTACTCAATGTCTTTTAAATTTATTTTTATTCCAAAGTGTACACTATTGGCATGGTTTCACCACACTTCAGGATCACAGGAGACCTTTTTTCGAGACCGAAACTAGTCGGGCATCCCCGAAATACACACGTGAGTAAACCGCATATTTAAATAACACAACACAACAATCACAAAAGTTTTTATTCTAATACCTCTTCTGTTGTTTTTATTTCCACAATTTTCCTTTCGTGTGTCATTTTGTGAACGAGTCTTGTCTTGTGATTTATTCAAGACAAAATTTTGCTTTATTATACCCCTGACTATATAGATGAAAATGTTATGAAGTAACGAAACGACAACTTAGTCAGCAACATTAAGGAAAGAGTCTTATCCGGGCAAGGACGGTAATCAACGCACCGCATCGTCTTTTGATCTGACTGTACAGAGGTTCACAGTTTTTAAGTGTATGTATGATCTTTCTTTATTAAGCTGTAGAGCCTATACTAGGCGTTATTTGAATAATGTATAAGTGACATAAGATCTAAAGATGACGTTCGCAAAACATATTAATAATATTAATTTGGTCTGTAGTTACATAATGCAAACTGGTTATTTTAAAATAATTTGGTTTGTTAAGAGAAAATAAAAAACTGGGCGTAGGTTACTGTTTATTTTAAATTAAAAATATGTTATAAAAAATGTTTACAAACAGCGGTCTCCAAACAGGCACTAGCGGTAACCGCACGTGTTGGTGCAAACAAACTTATACATACATTCATACCTGTATCCTAGAGGCAGAACGCATCAAACGCCATCACATTTTGCCAGCCATAATATAATTTAGTCACTTTTGTGTAATGGGGAAAAGCCTTTTAACAATTATTCAGTTCCACAAGTATAAATAAGATTTATTCCAAAGCTAGGAGGAAAAAGTTATTAATGTATAAGTGACATAATTTACAGGCGAAAGGACAGAGCAAATTTTATGTTAATTACCATTTCCTGCTTAGAGAATAAATTCCTAGTATCCTTTGCTTCTTGTTTTTTTTTTTTTTTCTTTATTGTGCTCAGTAAACAACAATTTTTACGGCTGTTTTGCCTTTTCTTTATAACGTACATGACGTATTTATTGTTGCAATTAAATTTTAATATAATAACGAAATATGGCAATTTCATTAATCGCCTCTCGAATCCCGAAATGACGAACAGTCGGGTTATCTAATGGGAACTGACAACCGCCGTACATGGACACCTGCAGCTCATGAGTCTCAAGTGCGCTGCCCACCTTTGAGGTTGATGATCGGAGGAGAAATGCGGGGAGGGAAATACGAGGAGATGGGAAACCTCACTAATTTTCAGTGAGACCATGGTATTACACCACTTAAGCCGACCCATTTGTGCATGGCTCTCCCACATTAAATATGTAGTTAAGGTAGGTCATGAATAACCAATAAAATAATCACAGGGGGTGAGTAGTGCTTTTTTGTTACAAACAAACAATAATATTGACCAACAATAACAATATAATTAGGTTTTACTTCAAATCTGCGAATGAAAATTCAAGTAATGCTGATCAACCTCCATTCCCCTGTCGAAAGTAGAATTCTAGCAGAAATCCTCACCTACTTAACTAGTTTATATATCCCGATAATATTGTGCAATCAGGTAAGTCAACACTACAATTAAATTAGAATAGTTGTTATAGCATGACTTATACAGCTGTATCAATATTACGTTAAGGAGTTCTGGAGTTGTCGGAAGAGAAGGACCTAGGCGGAATATTCTTGGAACAAGTTCAAGACAATCTAAGAGCAAAGGCCAGGTCAAAAGTACCTTTAACTGACGAGCCTGTATGCGAAACGGAATGAAAGTTGAAGAAGCGAGAAAGGTATGTCAGAATCGTAGCAAACGGAAGGAAGTGGTCTCTGCCTACCTCTATAGGAAGAGGCGTGATATTTTGTATGTATTTATGTATGTATGAGTTCTGGTTGTACAAAGAGGTGAAGCACGGCAGTGTACCTGGAAAACTGTAATCCTGAACAGTAACTAAAGTAAATTTTAATGATTATTTGGATTTATAATAACGAATCTATAGGGCCTTTTGTCATCAGTAATATCTTATAGATAGCTAAACAAAAAAAAGTGATAAATTTGTTAAACCAAAGTCAACAATTTATATAATAAAATAAAAAAGAATGAAAATTATGAAAATATGTTTTGCATAAAAAAATAATCTATTTTCTCCTCGAATAGGAATGTAAATTAAAAGCACTAACCTAACGTTTAGCGAAATTCGTATAAAAATCACTTTAATGCTCGTAAATCCCAATTGATTTTTTAATTAAAAGATTTCTTTTGCACAGGGGTGGGTTTTCGTTGTTAATTTGTCACTAGTCTGATCTGTCTACTAACTTTTAAGCGTTTGATTTACTAGAGCTATTCAAATTTATTAACGTCTAAAAATTCTCAATAAAGCTAACAGTTTCAGGGTTCAATATTGCAAATGGGAAACTCTTTTTTTACGTGGTAGAGCCATGCTTAGGCACGAACGGGCCGGCTCGACCGGTGCGATACACAGCAACACTTGCGTTTAGTCCGGGAGGTAGCGTTGCAAATACAAAAGTCATATTATGCCGGCTGATATTAACAGCGATAGTTGATCTTATATGACTAATAAGTGAACCGACCCTCAGTTGCTCAAGTCGCGGTGGGTGCAGCTGTGGGGGGCTGCGAAAGAGGTACAAAAAAAAAAACAATTGAAGTGATAGTACGCCGGCTGAAATTTTTTCCATAAATAGTTGTTATCATACTGAGCTGAAAAAAAATCGTCAGCTGCATCGTGGAGGGGGGAATATGCATCAGCTGCTCACCTGCTTGTTTCTCCCCCCTAACCTCCCGCCCCTTTTCTCATCTCCTCATCCCCGTCTATTTTTCTTCCCCGCATACTCTCATCCCTCTTCACCCTCAAAAGCAGGCAGCGCAGTTACGACTCTCCAGTTGCAGGTGTCCGCGGTTGTCACTTACCATCAGGTGACCCGTGTATTCGTCTGCTCACCTATAATATAAAAAAAAAATTACTTTGTTAGCTGATATCTGACTAGTTCAATGATGTTTTTGTTATTTTTCTGTTTTTCGTCAAATGCTACTTATGCCAGTTGAAATTGTGTATGCCATATAATAAGTTTGCCTTAATTACATTATCGGCTGCGGTCATCATCTTCTAAATATATAATTATGTTTGTGACTGTTTAATATACATATAAAAGGTTCTACTTAGAATACTTGAACGCCGAACAATTAAGTTTTATCTAAAGAGTCTCAACAAAAGGTACAACCTATAGAGTCATTAATTACCATCAAGTTGATAATAAATAGACAGGATCAATGGAAAATTAGGAGCAGAATGGATTAACACAGGTAAATAAAATCGGAACCACTGATGCAAGAATTCTACATTGGGTTACACCTACGTTGTTGTTTAGCAGGGTTATTGTTTTCCAGATCTCTTAAAGGCGTTTTACTAACAACACGGGAGTATATCTGTAATATTTAAGCCCTCGTTAAGGCGTAGAAGCTGTTCTATTTTAACTAAATGTTATTTCGTAAACTAAATTTATATCTTACCTTAAAAAACCACTTAGGAATAGTGAGGAATTCGATTTTTGAATTTTTTTTTTTTACAATTGTAGTTAACGACGACGGAATGCTCTGCTTGCACCCATAAGACGTGCTCAATCACTGGCAGTTTTCAAAAAATATTGTTAAGGAGTATTATTTATATTCCTGATTTATCTTTGTTGCTGAATTTTAACGAATTCTACATAATAAAAATATGTATATTTTCGATGTATGTATGTATATGTGTTTGTATGTATGTATGTGTATTTGTCTGAATGTATATATAAACTTATGTTTATATAATAGTAATGTATGTATATATATTTGTATGTAAGTAGGTAAAATGTATCTAGTTTTATACGTTGACGTTGCAACTAAATTGCATTTTCTCCTTCTCTTTACTTCTTTATTGCACCAAGCTACCCATTTCTCTTCTCTCTCTTAAAGCAAACATATTTTTATCTTTTCAAACCAACGGGTTCCACTTGACTTCTTGATCTGATTCTGACAATATAGAAACCAAGGTAGCCATGGAGAATACCAAGGTTACTACGTTGGTTCTAGTTGATTTTTCCAATGCCTTCAATACTGTCAGTCACTAACTCCTCCTTGCTATCCTACACCACTTCTCGGTCTCTCAAGAAGCACTTGACTGGTTTTCTTCTTACCTTCGGGATCGTCAGCAGACGGTTTGTATTGAAGATTCTTTTTCTGGTTGGTGTGGTATCGCTGCTAGTATTCCTCAAGGCGGTATTCTTTCACCTCTTCTATTTTCTATCTTCATTAATGTTATCACCCTAAGACTTCAGTGTTCCTACCATCTTTTTGCTGATGACTTGCAGTTATATTATCAAACAGAGTTTTGCAATATATCATCTGCGGTTTCGATTGTGAATAGTGATCTAGCGGCAATTAAACATTGGTCTGATATGTTCGGCGTATCAGTGAACCCGAATAAATGTCAGGCTATCATTGTCAGAAGTACCTGTAATATGAGCCAACTTGACCCTGCTACACTCCCACCACTTACTTACGATGGTATGGTCATTCCATACTTTGAAAGTGTGAAAGACCTTGGATTGTATATTGACACAACTCTGAGCTGGCGAAAACATGTCGCCACTACTTGTCAAAAAGTAACAGGATCATTGCGTGCTTTTTATAGGCTAAAGAACTTTCTGCCCTCTAAAACTAAGGTAATACTTGTACAGACTCTAATATTCCCAATAATCGACTATCGTGATGTGTGCTATTTTGACCTGAATGCAGATCTGCTCAATAAGCTTGACCGTCTTCTCAATAATTGCATTAGATTCGTTTTCAATTTACGGAAATATGATCACGTGTCTCAGCACCGCTCCAACTAGAAGTGGCTGCCAATTCGCCAACGTAAACAGACACGGGCATTAACTAAACTATATTCTTTACTTTTCGCTCCAAGTCCTCCTACCTATCTAACTTCACAATTTCAATATTATGCGTATGAAGATGCATATGAATATATGCATATGAAGATTTATATTATTGGAGCATTGCTATTATGCTGTTTCCTTCTAAACACATATTTCGAGATAGATTCTGGCCTTGCTCGAACCTATAACATGACCTTACAAGTTCATGTGAGCAGCTGACGCATATTCCCCCCTCCACGATGCAGCTGACGATTTTTTTTCAGCTCAGTATGATAACAACTATTTATGGAAAAAGTTTCAGCCGGCGTACTATCACTTCAATTGTTTTTTTTTTGTACCTCTTTCGCAGCCCCCCACAGCTGCACCCACCGCGACTTGAGTAACTGAGGGTCAGTTCACTTATTAGTTATATAAGATCAACTATCGCTGTTAATATCAGCCGGCATAATATGACTTTTGTATTTGCAACGCTACCTCCCGGACTAAACGCAAGTGTTGCTGTGTATCGCACCGGTCGAGTCGGCCCGTTCGTGCCTAAGCATGGCTCTACCACGTAAAAAAAGAGTTTCCCATTTGCAATATTGAACCCTGAAACTGTTAGCTTTATTGAGAATTTTTAGACGTTAATAAATTTGAATAGCTCTAGTAAATCAAACGCTTAAAAGTTAGTAGACAGATCAGACTAGTGACAAATTAACGGCGAAAACCCACCCCTGTGCAAAAGAAATCTTTTAATTAAAAAATCAATTGGGATTTACGAGCATTAAAGTGATTTTTATACGAATTTCGCTAAACGTTAGGTTAGTGCTTTTAATTTACATTCCTATTCGAGGAAAAAATAGATTATTTTTTTATGCAAAACATATTTTCATAATTTTCATTCTTTTTTATTTTATTATATAAATTGTTGACCTTGGTTTAACAAATTTATCACTTTGTTTTTGTTTAGCTATCTATGAGATATTACTGATGACGAAAGGCCCTATAGATTCGTTATTATAAATCCAAATAATCATTAAAATTTACTTTAGTTACTGTTCAGGATTACAGTTTTCAAAGGTACACTGCCGTGCTTCACCTCTTTGTACAACCAGAACTCATACATACATACATACATAAATACATACAAAATATCACGCCTCTTCCTATAGAGGTAGGCAGAGACCACTTCCTTCCGTTTGCTACGATTCTGACATACCTTTCTCGCTTCTTCAACTTTCATTCCGTTTCGTATACAGGCTCGTCAGTTAAAGGTACTTTTGACCTGGCCTTTGCTCTTAGATTGTCTTGAACTTGTTCCAAGAATATTCCGCCTAGGTCCTTCTCTTCCGACAACTCCAAAACTTCTTAACGTAATATTGATACAGCTCTATAAGTCATACTATAACAACTATTATAATTTAATTGTAGTGTTGACTTACCTGATTGCACAATATTATCGGGATATATAAACTAGTTAAGTAGGTGAGGATTTCTGCTAAAATTCTACTTTCGACAGGGGAATGGAGGTTCATCAGCATTACTTGAATTTTCATTTGCAGATTTGAAGTAAAACCTAATTATATTGTTATTGTTGGTCAATATTATTGTTTGTTTGTAACAAAAAAGCACTACACACCCCCTGTGATTATTTTATTGGTTATTCATGACCTACCTTAACTACATATTTAACGTGGGAGAGCCATGCACGAATGGGTCTGCTTAAGCGGTGTAATACCATGGTCTCACAGGAAAGTAATGAGGTGGTTCATTTACAATGAAAAGGTTTACGTCTTAATTTAACTTAATTTGAAAGTGAATTAAAAAAAAGTTGCTTTAGCTGTAACTGATTAACGAATGGGCCTTGACTGGTGAAGGAGAATTATGAATTTTGAGCGATAAGCATGGTTGTTCAGAAACTCAGTAACTATAATTCTTAGAAGCAAATATATCCTACAATACTGGTGTTACATTTTCTGTAGTTTATTAGAACTGCTTTCATTTAGTTTTTGGGTATTTATCCAAAACAGACAGTTTAACTCATTTGTAGTCAGTGTTTCGATAGGGTCGCGATAGCTCGTAAGCATAAATTATGATCGGTTTAATTTATAATCAAATTTTATTTTAGTGCCCTTTGTAATTGTTTATTTATTTTATTTATTATACAATCCCGCAGATATACACATTGCGGCGGACTTAATGGAGGAGTTCTATAAAAGTCAACCTTTGGATGATACGGTGATGTGTGTGGCAAATATATCAATCTAATTAAGACGCTATCAATAAAACAGAATAAAGTAATAGAATAATTAAATAAATATTAAATATTTATGATAATACTTATGATGATATGTTATATTTAGTAGTTTAGACTAAGCATTTGGTATTTACTCTTAATAAATAAAATTGCTATTTTGTTCTAAGCCAGAAGTCGTAGATCCGATTCACATACGGGACAAAATGTGTGACCCACAAACAGTAAATTGGAGTTTTTTTATGTTACTTTTCAACCGACTTCAAAAAGGAGGAGGTTCTCAATTCGACTGTTTTTTTAATGTTTTTATATGTTATCTCAGAACTTTCGACTACGTGAACCGATTTCAACGATTTTTTTATTTTATTTAAAAGTTGGTGCTTCCCGTGTGGTCCCATTTTAATTTGCCGTCCTATTACTGACAATGGCATCCATGAGAAAACCATATATGTCTTAAATTTGCATTAAGCATGTGCGCGACAAATGGTCGAATAACTCAATATCACGCCAACCAATTTCGATGATTATTTTTTTACTTCAAGGGTAGTTAGATGAGAGTATGGTCCAGTTGTGACAATGGCATCCATAAGAAAACAATATTAGTCTTAAATTTTATGACAGACGCATTGAAGTCGGTTGTCTACTTTTTTAAAGTCCGATTTTTTTTATTAAAAATACAACCCCCGCACTAGGATCAATACCTGTGTCGCGGGGGACCTTACAAACATTCAAAAAACGTACACAAAGAACACAGAGACTCAGAACAATAATTTGAAGATTACACAAAGTGTTTTTTGTCCGTTGTTTGTGTTTGTAAAGCCACCGATACAGAAATAATTCCTAGTTCTAGATTTATCTTTCTTATAAAGAATAAAAGTAATAGGTTTATTCATATAAACACATACTTAAATGTCATGGGGCAGAAAAAAAAATTTGATTGATGAGATAATTTACCTATTTAATACATTGGGCGCTATCCGAGGTTACGATGACCGACAAGTGACGGAATAATATATGGTTTACCATTAGCTTCGGTGAAAAAACAGGTACTATTTCAATTCATTTTCAGAGTATTGAGTATATGGTTATTATTTAATTTTTCTTTAAAGGGCTTGTTTTAATGACGTTGTGCGACCGTGAGTCGAGTGAATATATTTATCTCTTCTTATTGTCAATAAAATAAACGTGTTTTGGCTAATCTGTATATTACGTTTTAATTAAAATGAGTAAAGATATTATCTCACCCTTTTTTATTTGTTGTTGATGTTATATTGAAATATTATATTGTGCCACTCCCACCATTCCGACGATTTAAATGATATCTCGTGTCCAAAACCATAAAGGCTCTAAGGCATGATAAAGAAACATCGTACATACATATACATACATATGGACAGATAGAATACTCTTTATTGTACACTATTAATAAAGTACTAACGAAAAAAATATATAAACATACATTCGCACATTGCCCTCCTTCTTGCACAATTGGGTAGAAAGTAACTTAATTTTCCCCTTAAGAAAATGTAATGACATAGATTGTCCTGAGGTTGGCAAATGTGATTAGCAGGAGTCCCGACCCTCGTTGAAGGAATGACTCATTTATCACCGGTACACTGACGCTCTCTCACCACAGGGATTTTGAACTCTATGCAAGGAAGTAGTTAAGCAATGTATGCGGTGACAGAACACCGTGTGAGATAATCACCGTCCCGTATCACTTTTGGTATAAAAAGTTGCAGAACTAACTCTGTTCTTGTCCCTCCTTTAGGGTGAGATATCATTACTCACATTAGAAGCACTTTCCAAATGATCCCGTAAAACTATATATGTAGTGACTTTTTATATGATGTCCAAACATTTTTTATTATCTTATGTATTGTTTATTATTATCAAATATTATGATAAAAATCTTGTTACCTATTTTATATGGATTAAATTCATTAACGTTTTAGTTTATGTATTTTTCTGCAACACATTTTGTATTATACAGTATTATAGTATATTCAGTATTATACATCGACACTAAACTAAGGGAGGGCCAAAATAAAAGTACCTGTACCCGACAAGCGCATGTGAAAGCGCTGTTGAATGTTGAAGATTCGCAAGTTGTGTGTCAGGATCGAGGCAAAATATTTGCTAGATACTAAATAGAACAGTTTGAGTACGTAGCCATGAAATAATTTATTTTTTCAAACAAAATTTGGTCAGTACTCGAATGTGTTACAAGTCGTACCGTCTCTGTCTACCTTGGATGAAAAAAAGGCGTTAGCATATGTGCGTATGTGTATATACGTTTATAAATGTAACAAGTTTGTAATGCTATCCGCTATTTATCTATACTATATATATATATATATATTACCCCATGTAAATTACACATACGAAGCATGCAAATGTATATTCAAGAATATTCTAATACAGATTTATAATTATATACATTCCTTAAACTTACATATATAGTTTCATGAGGTTTTTTTAAAACAAATATATATATGCTCGTTAGTTACGAGTTATTATAAATTAGGATTTTGTTACATATTGCTACTCACTTAGTGTAAATGCAGCCCCGGAGAGGGGGACATACGGGTCTATTTGTCGCCCTAGCAGAAGCGGGCCTGAGACGAAACATCTCTATGTATGGGTTATACCATGGGGGGGCCGCCTTGCACAATAAGCAACCAAGTTTGCCGGGGTCACAAGGTTTTCCTTTCGAGGGTATACCTGAGACCTCGGCCATAAGACTAGATGATAAAACACTGGTTTTAGTCTGTTCAAATCCGACATACCAAACCCCCACAGGCCTTCACCTTACCGTGGCCGGTGACGGTGGTGACGACCCGTGGGGGTTTCCAGAAAAAAGAAAAAAACAATAGTGTGTATGCAATCCTGACCTGCTTTATAAGTCAAGCCTTGCTTATAAGCAAAATTTCTTTAATTTTCCTTCTATTCTCCTTATGTCTCAGTATGGTTCTAACAATACATTAAGAAATCCCAAAGTACAAAGTCGATTGCTAGCAGTGCCCTTTCTATATAAATATTGTATAATAATTATAGTATGTCAGCCACATGTGGGTTTTAATGCGCCTCTGCAGACCCCTTTGGGAATAGATGCATGTGCATTTATTAAACCGTTAATGTGTTATTTGTGTAGTAGTCATAGAATGTTCCATAAACCATAAACACCAATTATAAAATGGTAATACCTGTCTAATTATATAGTATAGTAGTATTTCCTTTATGCCTGATGTACCTGTGAATAAATTCGCAGTTATTTAATCAAAATCAAACTATTTAGGATAGGAGGAGTATAATATCTACATTTAAATAAAAGAGGATAAACAGTAATTCATCAGCCTTTCGCAGTCCAATGCCGGGCATAGGCGTCTCCCATTGCACGCCACTTCGATCGATTTTCGGCTTCTTGCATCCAGCTCCTGCCAGCTATCTTGTGCAAATCGTCACTCCACCTGGCCTGTGGGCGTCCTACGCTACCTTGCCGAGGCACGGTCTCCAATCAAGAACTCGTTTGATCCAACGGTTGACGGTTCTGCGGCTAATATGGACAGCCCACTGCCACAACAGCCTGCTGATCGGGTAGGTAATGTCAATGACCGAATGATTAAAGAATCCGATCGATCCATCCGATTAAAAAAACAACGAGCATAGCCCTTTCAGTCGTACCGTAAGTGTCATCGTTTCGGCTCCGTATGTCAAGACGGGTAGGACAAACTCATTTAAGGCCTTAGTCTTAAGACGCTGTGGGATCGACGATGAGAATACTCGACGTAGCTTCTTAAACGCTGCCCAACCCAGCTGAATTCTTCTGTACACCAAGTTGTTTCTGCCTAACTGCAATGTCTGCCCGAGGTATACATATTTTTTAACATCTCCAAGAACGGCCCCGTGTAACGCAATCAGTTCAGGTAGTACATGTTTATTGAACATTAAAATATTTATTACCTTGGTTCTATCCAAGTTCATCCGTAGGCCGGTGCATAAAGAAGAATCAGCTAGATCATTCCCCATCTATTGTAGGTCCTACCACTGCCACTCTCTGATGACAATCCGCAATGTCTGCAAATCCAAAGAAAAAATGTATTCGCCATTGATGTAGATACCACGACGTTTCCTGTACAGCGTCTTGAACATATCCTCCATTGCATTTCTGAACAATTTCAGAGAGATAACATCCCCTTGTCTCTCTCCTCGATGCAATGGTATAGGGCTTGTTTGCTGATGTTGTACTGGCTTCGTAGAGACATCTCATCACTTGGATATATCGCCAATCTACTTGGCAATACCGCAGGGACTCCGTAGCAGCCCAAATCTCGATCGAGTCAAAAAACAGTAATTAATAGTATGCAACTAAAGTTGTGAGCCAATTTGGACAAATGGAATGTCATTAGTCTTAGAGTTAAGTGGCAACTTAGGCCTGATAGAAATTGTCAGTATCTTCTAAGTTTTCAGAAACAGGTGACCAAATCAGGAAACATATTATGTAATACTAGAAAATAATAGGGTTTGCTTGATTTTTACTTATAAGGCTGAACCATGGAATTATAGATAAGAAAAAGCAGGTAGCGCTACCGTATGCAAAATAAATCTGAAGAGACTTTTTTATTGTAAGCGCATCACTCAAACTGCAAAAATTGAAACAAAAAGAGAACCAAGACTTTGGATAAATATTTGTATCACACACACATATTTTTTCTCGCGATCTCTTTCACAAAGATGCCGAAAATTTATTTACAGTAATTCTAATGTAATGTCTATGCACCTACCTTACAAATTTGTCTAAACCATCACAAGGTTCACTGGTAGAAAAGCCCTGGGCATTAAGTCAGTCCGCCTTTGAACATTATGTGCATAAGTTATAATGTAAAAAGAAAAATATATTGTACTGTTTATTTAACCCATTGGGATACTTCATAGTCTCTTTAAACGACGGTAAGATAACCTTTATTTACGAAGACTAACTGTCTGCAGTTGGTTCAGCTCCAGGTACAACTGACTGTATTTAACTTGTTGGAGTAGCTCCAACTTGTTTAGCTGGAATTTAAAACCTATGTTAAAATAAATAAGCCGTTGGCATTGTTTCATTCTCTGAATTGTATTAGTACAAGAAAAAGCAGTTATACGTTAACAACTCCTCACATTAGACATATCGTAATTTTTTTTTGCTTCATTCCATAACAAATACCTAATCTAAAATGGAATACGTATATTTAAAATACAGCTTATCAAAATGAAAGCCTCTATTAAACGTCTCCGAAATTTTAAATATACATGTATTACATATTTATTTGGATTATTGTAAAAAACGTGCAAATAACATACAATAATAAAATATTATTAATAATATACATCTTTTATTTCCAAATAATTGACACAGTGATAAAAAGTAAATATTTTAACGTACAAAAATTTAAGCAAATATTAGTAAGCTGTCTGTCTCCCAAACTAGTAGTTTATTATGTTGGATCTTGCATATTATGCACGGCAAATGCATTGTAACTCTCTAACGCAGTCAGATTGTACCGGAAAAGATACCCAAATGCAGCTCGTCACCCACATCAACGCGTGTACGTCAATGTGCACCAGTCAAATCCGCAAGAGCAAATGCTCAGTTCTCGTACGACAGATGGGAGACCACGAAGACGACATAGTTTTAAATGAAATCGGCAATTGATTCCAACACTTAGTACGTATAATTTATAGAGACACTGTAATAACAAAAAGAATTTTAGAACAAAAAAATTCGTGAGTACAATTATGAATTTTTTTTGTTCTAAAATTATTTTTGTTATTACGGTGTCTCTATCATTATACATTTCATTAGCATACACATTTACAACTTATATTATATATTTAAATATATCAAGGAATAAGTCGACGTGACGACTTACTCCTTAAAAAAGATCTCTTGTCGGGACCGAAACTAGTCGGGAATCCCCGAAATACACACGTGAGTAAACCGCATATTTAAATAAAAAAATAATTTTATCGTACAATTTACAATTTTATTAATCTAAATAAATTTTACATTTGAATTGTAAAGGAATATGAATATCATCCGCACCATGTGCAACGAGTACAAAGTATGCTGCTTCTTGACTACGCATACATTTGTGACAAACAATGTTGTAAAGATTCGCAATTTCTTAACAATATTTTAGCGACAGATGAAATGGCGATGAATAAATACGGTTATTTAAACATACACAAAATAGATCGTTTGATCATTTGAGCTACCTGATTGTTTTACAAAAAAAAAAAATTATTAGAAGACAGTGGTAGAGCCATGCTTAGGCATGAATGGGCCGGCTCGACCTTTGCGATACCACTGCCTCACAGAAAACCGGTTGTGAAGTAACGCTTGTGTTGCATTTCCCCGAAATGAGTGAGGTTTCCGGAGGCCCAACTCCCCCTCTCCCCCCATCGCCACTCTCCTCTTTCTTAACTCCTCTCATCTTTCCCCTCCCCGCATCCCCCATCCCTTATCGCCCTCAAAGGCGGGCAGCGCACTTACAACTCTTGAGTTGCAGGTGTCCATGGATGGCGGTTGTCATTTACCATCAGGTCGTCTGTTCGTCTGTCCCCCTATATTATAAAAAAAAAAAAAGACGTACCACTTAACATGTGGTTTCAAGAAGATGATTGACCAGCGCATTTTTTTTTTCTACATATCATTTTTACTAATAAATTATAATATATTCAACATTTAAAAAAATGGTGCTATTAACGCAACCAATTAGCTTAGTTTTGACTTAGTTTTCACAGAATTGGTACAACCCAGCCTATCGTCCTATATATTTATAGCCTTCAGAATATGTTTTGGAGGTAACCGTATAGAAAAAGCTTTACTACTTTTAAGTTAAAATTTTGTTAATGCTAATTTAACTTTTTTAATAGAATATATTTATGGAACACCCGGTTTGCTGTATATAATATTTTCTATAGTATTGTATCCATACATGTACACTAACACCTGTGTCTCCGAAAGGGTAGGCAATAGCCTAAATAACTCCCACGATTTGCCAACGATAATTTAGTCGCACTTATTTTTGTATGTACGATGAAATAAAAAGTCATTTCTTTATTTTATTACACAAAACATGAATTTATAACTGTTAGAGAAATCAATATGACGCCTAGCTTTAGTCTCAATATCCTAATTAAATAATTCAATATTCATTTAGACTTAGACGGGATATTTCTTATGTTAGCTTTTTAGTGAGGATCGCGCAGTGTATTGTGGACAGTCCGGATCTCCTCAGCAAGATTACTCTTACAACTCCCACGCGAAGAAGACTAAGGAAACCAATACTTCTTCACATCCCACACAGCCACATTCAATATAGAAAAAAAATTGCTTCTTCCCGCACTGTTTCTACAGATTTAATAACCTTAATTTATACAACCGCTTTCATTTATTAGGTAGTATAAGAGCCACTAAGAGTGCACTCACTAGAGATTTCATGAACAGTTGAACTATTTTAAACCCGTTACACGTTAGACGAGTAGTTTAAGCTCTTTGACTTTAAATGTGGAAGCTTGTAATTGGCATTTGCTACTACGTATTTCCATGTAATACTGTTTAAGCCGTAAGCTTCCCAAATAAAATAAATAAAATTTATGGCATATAACATAAAAGTTACCATTAGAAACAGTCATATGTTATTGCCACATCAAAACCTAGTATTTGTTCTGCTAAAAATATTGAAACTATGCATAAAACAGAGCATATTTAATAAATTCATAACAGTTATTTTTACGACAAACTACACCGGAAGCGCCACGCCATTGATCCGCCCGGGAAATGACGGTGAATGGTGAGGTGAAGAGACAAGGTGGGCTTGATAAGTTTGATATTGGTCACATTAGTTCAGATCAAGGTACGAGCAACATCGCGGTTACTGTTATTTCATGAATTTGATAGTTTATAGCTGTAGTCATGTGTCACGGAATGTGTAAGAAACAATACACATAATTTATTGTAACCTAGACGCCATCCATATTTAGTTAGATAAATTGGTTACTCGTCCTGGGAAATCCTTACGCAATCCTCTTTCATTTGGATTTTACCTTCACTCTCTGCATTCATAAACCTTGTATCTATATTTTTACAGTAAATTACTTCGAATATTGAACAAGGAATACAGGCTGCTTACATCAGCTTAGTATTCAAACTTATATATACATATATACTTATACAACTTTGTCTGAAATTTAGATTAAAGTTGAGTTGAGTTAAAATGCGAATGTGGGATACATTGCATTATGCAAGCGTGGCCATTAATTAACGACCTACATAAATTAATATATTTAATTAAAAATATCATTATAAATATAAATTATTCCCTTATACGTAGGTCTGTGCTTAAGTACGAGTAGTAAACTATGCCAGTTGCCGCCGTTGGTTATTGTCCCACATAATTGCTTTGGAAAGTCAGCGAGGTCTAAGTTTAGATAATGTTCCGAGAACTTTAGAAAGTGACCAATCATGTCGGCAGTTGAAGTCCCGTAAAATTATATTGGGTGTTAGTTATCGCTAACATTATTTGTTTCAAATTGTAACCAATCTGTTGAATGACAGAATATCCTAAGGTAGGCTTATATGGTAATGAGGCGGTTAGGACGACGGAGGCGGCGTGCGCGTTGGACGGAACTCCCCCGTGGGATTTGGAGGCGGAAGTGCTCGCCGAAGTTTATCGGCGGACGGCTGAGTTCCGGGCGGGTAGCGGCTGACGGCCCCCGCCCGAAGAGGTACGTCGAGCCACGATGGCTCACTGGTCGTCCCGGCTGGAGCTCCACGTGCTGGCTTTGCCGCTGTGGAGGCGCTCCAGCCGGTCATCGTCGAATGGGCAGAGCGGCAGCACGGGACTCTTTCTTTCCGCCTAACGCAGGTTCTTTCCGGGCACGGCTGCTTCGGAAAGTACCTGCACTCGGTCGCTAGGAGAGAATTATGTCCCGCCTGCCACCACTGCGACTGCAGTGAGGACTCGGCTCAACATACGCTCGCAGACTGCCCCGCTTGGGTGGCGCAGCGTCGGGTCCTCACTGCAGTCATCGGAGAGGATCTCTCGCTACCGGCCGTCATACGCTCCATGGCCGGTAGCGACAGGAATTTCACCGCGGTCGCAACCTTCTGTGAGGAGGTTATCTCGCAGAAGGAGGCAGCGGAGCGGGCCCGGGAGGACGATCTCCACTCGGACCCAACTTGCCGCTGGCGAACCGGGCGGCGTAGGTGCGCTTACCAGCGCCTCATGCCGCCCTGAGTGTGGCCGCGGGTGGTCGGGACGGGTTTTCCCCTCCATCCGCCATATGGCCAGCCGCGAGGAGGCGACGTCCTGGTGTATCTGGACGTTGCCTAATTGAGAGTTACCAGAAGGTGGTGCCCGCACTGTTGCGGGCAACAGGCGCTAGGAGGGGTCCGGATGTCTTACCAAAGCTGTTCCCGGATTCCTCCTATTTTAGGCGCAGGATGGCACACCGTGTGGTTTTAGTCGGTCCGATTCCAACACACCATTCCACCGAAAACCCCGGTGGGATGACGGCCCGAGGGGGTTTCCACACGTTAAAAAAAAAAAAATCGGCAGTCAATCCTTATAAAAAAAAAAACTAAGAAAAAGAAGCTACAACTGAGAAATAAGCACATATAAAAAAGTAAGTCTTATAACAGTTTACACTTAAGTCAGATTAAGGCCTCTTTAAATTTAAGATCGTCACTTGAGATATTTGACTTTAAGCACATGATGAGTTTTAGATCTTATTGATTTACACACAAGGTTAAAGTAAAAATCATAATTCGTCATAATTTAAAATATTTGTTTGTCTCAGTGAGGTATGATTAAATACGATTTGAATACGATTTTAACCTACACTTCATAAATATAATCTAAAGGATTTACATTGTTAATGGAAACAACAATATATGATTATATTGCAGATACTTGGAAACGAAACGGCGTGAATCTATTACCATATACATTGAAGTATCTCATACATTATGTTGCAGACTATATTACTGTATTGAGTCTGCTGATCATTCATGGAACTTCAAATGCCTACACTGATTTTTTTAATCAAAAACGCAAATAATTTTTCTGCAATCGATGGATAACCATTTGAAAAATGGCACTAAATCGATGCAATCGATGGATAACCATTTAAAAAACGGAAAAATATTGAATGCTGCCCAGTTTTGTCCATAATGCAACGTCCGTTTTTGGCTAGAAAACACAATTATTTTTTTTACACGAATACGTTGCGTTAGAAGCAAATATTGAATCGTGTTTTAAGGATATTGCATGAACTGAATTGTGAAATTTTGTACAGTTCAAATATAGAAGGAGCGGTAGCCACTACTGGATTTAGGATTAGGTCTCTTCCAATGTACTCTACTGAGCTCATCAAAATCAAAATTAATTTATCAAAAAAACATATACCTGCAGATATCTGTTTTTTTTGATGAAATTAATTTTAAATAAATTTTGAGGGAGCCTGAACTTCTAAGCAGACGCAATCAAAAGACACAGCCGTTTATGCTGCAAACTTTCGTCACTCGCAAGGGAATCAAAACCTACAGGGTACTTCCCGTGAACTTAGAATCTTGAAATTTGGTACGAAGCAACGTCTTATAGCACAGATAAAGGAAAAATTGTAAAAAGTATAAATTTTTAGTTATATCATATAACAAAAATATTTTTAGTAATTTGAACTACCCCTTTCCTCATGAACGCGTAGAGATATTAAATTGAATTTATGGATTTCATTTAGCAATAAAAATACCATAACTTGTACTTACATATATACCTACAGGTTTCTACGGAACCCTCGGTGCGCAAGTCCGAATAGCACTTGGTCGGTTTTTTAGTGTATATTCGCATTTAAGCTTACTGTGTGCTTAAAAACGAATCTTTGTGAGCTTTGGATTCTGAAAGTTATTCGTTCAGTTTCAATAGATTTAGGGTCTTAATAGAGATCCTTTACATTTTTTATATGTATATGGTTATCTAATGTTAAATATAAAGGGATCTGAAGCATATACATATATAGTTTGAGAGCGTTTACAAACATGATGAAGAAGAAATTCTTTGTAATTCTTATGCATCATCCGCAAGGTGAGCAATAAGAAGCACTACAAAATAGTAAATGATAATATCCCCGTATATAAAAAAAATCTGGATGAGAAAGGCATATAGTATATAAAACTTTTGAGATCCATTCATAATTTCTGGTAGAAATCGTGACAGTTTCCATACAAAACTATCAAATTTTTAAGCATTTATCATAAAAGTCTCGCCTGATAAAAGAGCTTGCAGATTAAGTCGTTGATCCTTTTATTTCTTATGTAATACGGGGGCAAACGTGCAGACGGGTCATCTGATGGTAAGTGACTAATTTATATCCACACCTTTAATTTCAGCAGTACAACTTGAATTTTAAAAAATATATTTCGGCAGTACATATATCCATTATTGGTATTATTATTTGACATAGTTGGACTATCATTAGTCCCAATTTATCATGAAAACGTTTTTCGAGCAGGGATTTCTTCTTGTCTTGTTTTTGTCGTTTCTATTCTTCAGATGTAGCTGAACATGTTTCACAGAAAGATTTTATGAGATGTGTTCATCTTATACAATCTTTCTTTCAAAATTACAATTTATGGTTCTCATGTTTATACTAATAATTGTAAGCTGCCAAGTGTTCACGTCTAAATCTTCGTTTATTTAATGACTACTTTATTTGGTGATTATTTTATTTAGTGATTAAATACAACGTTACGATTTAGTATAAGTATAGTATAATAAATATAAATATTATGATATAAATATATATAAAATTTAATTAAAAAAGTAAATCAATAGTATAATTATTGAAAACCATTTTTGATCGGCCGTTGTTCTACGATGCTACGGTACCACAGTGCTACGGTGCTACGGACCGAAAGTTGGTTTATAGGTTTACTAACATTTGCCTAAGAACTTTTCTAGTGCAATTTAAGATCAAAGGTTATTTAGTAGTTAGGCTTGCCGTCGCTAGATAGCTTTAAAATGGATAACTGTATTTTTATATATCATAGGGGAACAAACGAGCTGACAGGTCCCCTGATGGTAAATGACAACCGCCGCCCATTGATACCTCCAACTTAAGAGTTGTAAACGCGCTGCCTGTCTTTGAGTCTCCGCCTCACTAACTCAGTAACACAACGCAAATATTTTTTGACTACCCACCTTTTATAAAACATTACACTAGCTCTAACGGCTTATTATGTAATTGTCGCCACAATTTTAAAAAGTAATACTATACCATATTTATGAGCCTAACTTAGGATATTCGGTACATTCATCGACGAGATTAGTTACATTTTTCGCGTACAATCTTGTAACAAATAATGTTAGCGATAACTACCAACTAAAATTATTTTTCTATTTCTACGGCTCTTCAACATCATGCAATGTAGTATATGGAAGTTTCGCAGTTTAAGAATGCCAAGTAAATCTCAACTTTGTATCTAAATTTCAAAGTAAGTTTTAAAAGTTTGAATACCAAGCTGATGAATACGAATGCAGCTTGTATTCCTAGTTCAATATTCAAAGTTGATGTTCAAAGTATTTCATTATAAAAATATAGTTGCAAAATTTATGTATGCAGAAAGCTTTTTTTTTTTTTTTTTCAAATAAAAGAGGATTGAGTAAGGAATAACCCCCGACGGCCAACCTCGGCATTATCCAACTGAATACTGATGGTAGCCAGTTCATTAGAAATTTTGTTATGTGACTGTATCTTATGATAACTTTCGTATGTTGATTTAGTAAATACTTACTATTTAATCTATGAGGGGGCAATGTGAATGAATGAATGAATGAATTGGGAACTATTTTTTTTATATAAACTATTTATTTATTTATTACACTTCCTGCAATTTCAATATTGCTCAAGGCGGACTTAATGCCGTAGGCATTTTCTACCAGCCAACCTTTGGGTGATGCAGAGATATTTGTGGCAGGTGTTTTGAATGATTAAATAGGAAAAAAGAATGTTGCATAGGTAGTTCTACATACATATACTAGAAATACTTACATATACAATATATACTAACTTAAAACCAATTATTTACACATATAGATATATATACATAAACACACACACATATACATACATATATACATACTGATACACACATTAAATACATAGATAATCGAGACACTTGCACAGTATTATTCCTTTGATTCCGCCAAAAAATCTCTATAGAGTTTACGTACTTTAACCTTAAAGGTGAGACGGTTAGTGGACGTCCTAACTTGTTGAGGGAGCGCATTCTAGAGGTTTACGGCTTGGACAGCAAAGGAAGAGTGAACCTTGCTGGTGTTATGAGAAGGGCGGAGAAGGAGAAGATTATTAGAAGAGCGAAGATTTCTATCATGGTTAGAGCAGAGATACTGGAAGTTAGATGCTAGGTAAGAAGGTGAGTTGGGTGAGTGGAGAAGGGAGTGCAACGTAGTCAACGCCCTCAAACTACGGCGTTGTCTTATTGGTAACCATGACAGCTGGGAGCGATAAGTGGACGTATGGTCATACTTTCGCAAGTTAAATATGAATCGAATGCAATTATTGAGAAGTCGGTCAAGTTTGTTGAGCAGATCTGCATTCAGGTCGAGATGGCACACATCACCATAGTCGATAATTGGGAAAATTAAGGTCTGCACAAGCATCATTTTTGTCTTCAATGGGAGATTTTTTTTAAGGCGATAAAGGCGACGCAGTATATTAGTGACCCTTTGACTGACATGAGAAACCTGAGTTTGCCAATTGAGGGTTGCATCGATGTGCAAACCGAGATCCTTGACGAAGGGACCAATGGGCAGAATTGAGCCATTGAAAGTAATTCTTGCAATACTGTTGGTATCAATTCTGCTTATCATTATAAACTATGAGTATTAATCAATTAGTTAAGACCGTGAGTTGAAAGTTAGGCGTCACATATCTATTTATCTAGTTGTAATAAATTCATGTTTGGTTTAGTAAAATAATGAAATGACACAAATACACATACAAGACTAAGTATGGCTAAATTATGTTTAGCAAAATGTGGGCGTTTAATACCCCTCTGTCAGCCTCTTCGGAGCTCTCTTCTTCCCGTAATGGACTTAAATGGAAATGCATATTAAAACATACATTTTTCTAGTGTTTTTGTTTGAGTATGATGTTTCTTTGTTGCGCCATAGAGCCTTAATGGTGTGTTTTGAATCATCTCAGTAGGTTTTTTTTATAGTAATTGTTCTTTTTCTAATAATTAAATGTGATTTTTTGATGCTGATTTAATAATTCTTATAAACTACAGCCATTATCCAAAAGAAAGTCATATGTATTCACCATGGTAGCAAGGATCTCAAGATTTCAGAAAACATATATATTCAATGGGCCTTGAAGTCTTTAATAAAGTTCTAGAACATTTCAAAGAACTACCTTATAATAAATTTATTCTGAAAAACTATTTAATTAATAAGACATTTAATTCGGTTACAGTTTTGAAATTGCTGACACAAAATTGATAGCATGACAACTAAAAAAATAAGTATAAAATGTTAATTTTGGGATATTTTATTTAATTTTAATGGGCGGTTCCTACTTATAAGAATTATAACAGCATTCTGCACCACTACTGACGCAACTACTAAATGGCCGCTCCTCACATTTTTTTTTTTTTTTTACTGACTGCTACTAAAAAATGCACTGACATTATATGTAATATATGTAAGTAGGTATAAAACGACACTAATCGTCATAAAATGTTGAATAAAAATAGTTAGTCAGAGTTTCAGGAAAGCAAAGAGCACTTTTAATTAAGAATAAAAATATTTTTTCCGAGGGATAACTTACTTAATTAAACAATTCACTTTTTTAATTAAAGTTCACGCGAATTCATCTATCGTCTTGTTCACTTCATTACCTCGAAATAAACTGGGCACTCAATCAAGGGGTGCAGCGACCTGTCCCGATCAAAACTATTGGGTCATCATTCATAATTGGATTTAATAGTGCTGTAACTGCTGATTTAATTAAAGTAAATTAGAGGGCTTGGACTTCTCGGTTCCAACCAGTTCGAGTTATAGATATGCGACCCTGTCTTGCTACAGTATAAAAAAAAACTTGCTGTCCTACCTTTCATGTCAATATACTCCCAATTTACCCATCTAATTCCCAAAATGCCCGGATAATGGCAATAGGCTTGAGCTCTAATAAAAAATGTGTGTGTGTACTTTTCAATACTTTAAACATAAAAATAATATTTGATGTAAACTGAAATCTGCTTAAAATTTAAATCAATGTATTCCGTTATTTTTTTTACTTTTCTACAATTAAAGAAAAACCCTGTTTTCATAACAATAAAAAGAATGGTCCATTCAAATGAATTTTTACTTTATTTAAGCTAAAGCGGCGCGGCGCTGAGACTTCAATGGCCACGCTTAACTTTTAGGACCAAGCCTGGCTTTATGTTAATAAATAACCACAATAATACTCTCGTGAATTATTTTCATTTACATTATAAATACAAGTACAGTAATTTAATACTGTGAGACTAAAGAGTTTGTGCATGTAAATGTCCTCAACTCAGTAACACTTTAAACCTTGGAGGCTTTCCCAATTCCATTTGACTATGATAGACTGTGTCGTTACACGCAGAGTGCTAAAATGACAGATGTTTAAAGTACCTTTGTAGGTTGGCTATATAAAAGAAATTATTAAAAAAACATTAATATTTGTTGTTGTTATGTATGTTTATTTAATAACTTTTGCCAACGACTGTTCTTTATATCTTTTCACCCACCTTCGAAATGAAACCTTTTCACGACACAAATTGTAACGGTTGTTAAAAATATTCCAAAGCTTGATTATGACTGTGGTAATAATTTTATTATGTACATAGTACACAGTGAAGATTCTTGAATAAATTACTACTAATGTTTGGGGTCTGCAGGCGCAGCGCTTTGTCAATGTAATAATGTAAATAAGGACCCCTGAAATGTTGTAAGTGTATTTGTATTAGGTAATGAGATATCTCACGGTGTGTGCACAAGTTTCAGTAAACCATAGTTTTTTTTAAAGGTACTTTTATTTGCAATGTGTTTTATACTATATGATTTGGTTTCAAAGGGTTCTTTAAAGTCTTCTTTGAAAGGTCTTTGCAAATAACAAATAGTCTTCAGCAGTCACTACGGTGTAAATTCAATAAACATATGTAAATAACATATGATGACAAAATAAATTCAATGTAAATAAAACTGTAAATTGAAATATAATATATTGTAATAAAAAATAATTTAGAGGTGCCATATTACAGGTATGTGCAGGTACAAGGCTACAGGTATGTGACTCAGTTCTTGAAAATACTTAAGCTTCATTTTATTGGGACTAATCTATCATCACTGCCCGGACTAATGGTGTCAATAAGCCTGATATGGTGGTGGTGTAATTGATATCTATTAAATAAGTAAACGAATAATAATAATAATTAATTCATAAGGATAAACCTAGTTCAAATGGAATCTTATCTAAACTAACATTATAAAGAGGTAAAATTGTTTGTTTTGTTTGTTTGTGGTAATTTCTAAGTCACCAATTTGATTCAAGAAATTCTTTCACTGATATGAAGCTACACTTCTGAGTGACATCCACTTATATATACATATATGTATACCTTATTTCAGAATCTGTTTACTATATCAATAAGTTTTGCTATTTATTTACCGCTTTGAAAATGGTTAAAATTAAGAAATTCAATGTAAAGTAAAGATTAGATCTACAATAAAGTCTGCCACACCACATACACCTCTTACATTTACTACAGACTAATGATTTTTTTGCTAAAAAAAGTAGTAGTAGTAGTAGTGTTTAGTATAAATTAAATAAAGAGTTTAAGATAAAATTTGCCCCATACTGTTTTTAATTTGGGTGGATAGTTGAGAACTTGAAGACGCTAAAAACGCAAGATATAGATGGCGTTTTACAACAATTTCCTTGCTATATATGTGCATATTATTATATGATGTTCGTGTGTGTGTATATTCCCAGCGGGCACCCTTTTTTATGCAATGGGGAGACAGACGAACAGACGGGTCATCTGATGGTGAGTGACAACCGCCATCCATGGACACCTAGAACTCAAGAGTCGTTAGTGCGCTGCCCGTCTTTCAGGTTGATGATTGATGGTAGATACGGGGAGGTGAAAGAAGAGGTAGGGATAAGAAGATGGTAAAGAGGAGAGGGGGATAAATGGAGAGGAAATAGGAGAGGAGTAGTTAGTCCAGAAACCTCACTTTTCAGGGAAATATATCGCAAGCATTTCTTCACAACCGGTTTTCTGTGAGGCCCTGATATCGCACCGGTCGAGCCAACCCATTTGTGCCTAAGCATGGCTCTACCACTATAAGCGTAGCTCTACCACTTTAAAAGTTTATTTCTACAAATAAAACTTATTTTAATTCAATTGCTTGATTTTTTCTAAATAATGTATACACTATTAAGTAGGTGTATCTACACCTACTTAATAGTGTAAACATTATTCAGAAATAATCATTTGTTATCTAAAATAAGATTTGTAAATATGACATAAGTGATTAGTAACTCATGTCATATTTACAAAGCTTAGAATAAATAAAAGGCACATAGACATACATGTCTGATGAGACATGTATGTCTATGTGCCTTTTATTTTAGGGGCAGGAAGTAAACTAGCACATATAATTCGGCGTTCCCCAGGGAAGTATCCATGATCCTACGCTTTTCTTGATAAATATTAAGGACCGATGTGATCTTACCTCACAACATTGAAAGATAATATCATATTATGACAATACGGCTGTAAGATTTATGGCAAAAACTAGCAACAAATTATATTAATATTGTGTATACTTGGTTAAATAATAACCTACTAATATTAAATGCTGACAAATTCACTTTTCTATGCGCAACCTATACTAACCCAATACTATCCAGGAAACCCACAACATAAAATATCTAGGATTATAACTATATTTTATAAATTATGCAAGATGATGACTGTCCACCAAATTTTCATATATCACAGAGTATGTTACTAACAAAAGACGAAAATATACTCTATGCCTCACAATCAAGCTCAAAACTCATGTAGGTATACATTTTTTTTTCTAGATCCATTTTATATATTATAGAAAGCTAAATATGCATTACTTGTGTTAACTGTAAAACCATGTTATATAATTATGTTTAAATTTTATCGTATTACACTTACGTAGAATGTAAATAAAATAAAAAATCTGAACCGTCTTGGTGCATTATTATATACGAATGTTTTTTTTTTTTTTTTTTTTTTTTATGCGATAGGGGGCAAACGAGCAGACGGGTCACCTGATGGTAAATGACTACCGCCGCCCATGGACACCCGCAACTCAAGGGTCACAAGTGCGTTGCCGGCCTTTTAGGTAGGAGTACGCTCTTTTCTTGAAGGTTTGAAGGTCGTATCGGTTCGGAAATACGGCAGGCGACAATTTGTTCCATAAGCTGGTTGTGCGAGGCAAAAAGCTTCTGGAGAAGCGCACAGTGGTGGAGTGCCAATCGTCCAGGTGATGGGGATGGATATTTTGTCGCGTAGAACGATGGCGGAAACCAGCAGCCGGTATAAGTCCGAACAATTCCTCTGAACACTCCCCATGATACAAGCGATAGAGGATGCAGAGTGAAGCTACATCTCTACGCAACGCCAAGGTGTCAAGTCGATCGGAGATATCTTGGCAGTCGATGATGCGAGTCGCTCTCCGTTGAATGCGGTCAAGAGGGAGAAGTTGGTACTGGGGTGCACCTGCATAGAGATGAGAACAGTATTCCATGTGCGGCCGAACCTGCGCCTTATAAAGTTGCAGGCGGTGGGCCGGAGTAAAATACTGTCTCGATCTGTTTAGCACACCAAGCTTCTTCGAGGCTAATATAGCCTTACTCTCTAAGTGACCGCGAAACTGGACTTCGCTTGATATATCGACGCCAAGGATTCCGATACTGGCTGATGCAGTTAGGGAAGTGCTCTCAAATTGAGGTGATACGACCAATGGCATCTTTTTAGCGGTGAACGCGCAAACCTGTGTCTTCGTGGGGTTAAATTGGACTAGGTTAAGTCGACCCCAATCTGAAATTTTTGATAAAGAAGTTTCGATTTCAGACACAAGTTTGGATCGGCTTTCGATGACGTTTACCCGAGAAATGTTAGCGCGGCCGGTGTAAAGGGCATCACTCGTGCTATCGTCTGCATAGCAATGGATGCTGCTAATCTGCAGCATGTCGTTGATATGCAGAAGAAACAGCGTGGGTGATAGCACACAGCCTTGTGGGACACCAGAATTAACAGACTTCGAGTCGGAGCATGCACCGTCAACAACGACCTTGATGCTTCTGCCTGTAAGAAAACTGGTGAGCCAATTGCACAGTTTCTCGGGAAGCCCATAGGAAGGAAGCTTCGCAAGGAGCGCTTTGTGCCAGACCCGATCGAAGGCCTTCGCCACGTCCAAACTAACGGCCAACGCTTCCCCCTTGGTCTCGATCGCCTGTGCCCACCGATGAGTCAAGTATACGAGAAGATCACCAGCTGAACGACCCTGACGGAAGCCGTATTGTCGATCATTGAGGAGCTGGTGGTCTTCTAAGTACCGGAGGAGCTGGCAGTTAACAATGGATTCCATTATCTTGGAGAACAAGGAGGTGATGGCTATGGGTCTGTAGTTGGACGGATCCGAGCGATCTCCTTTTTTAGGGATTGGGTGCACTAGAGCTGTCTTCCATGAGTTCGGGACTACGCCAAGAGAGTAAGAAAGCCGATAAAGGCGCGTTAAAACCGGTGCCAACTCTGGAGCACACGTCTTCAGCACGATAGGAGAGATTCTATCGGGCCCACTCGACTTATGAACGTCGAGGGAAAGAAGCGCTTTACGCACTGCCCTTTGTGTAAACCGGACTTCCGGCATGCGGGTCTCGCACTGCGGTATGGTCGGCGGTGCGTTTCCCCCGTCGTCCAGGGTCGAGTTGGACGCAAAGAGTTTGCCCAGAAAATCGGCTTTTTCTTTAGCGTCGTGGGCCAACGAATTATCTCCTATGCGCAGAGGTGGAAGGGATGGCTTACAAAAGTTCCCCTGGACAGCTTTGGCAAGAGACCAGAATGCACGAGTTCCGGAGGGGAGACTAACTAGTCTCTCGCCAATTCTGCCGATGTGAGCCGACTTCGCCCCAGCAATTACTCTTTTGAGGGACCTGGAGGCAAAGTTAAATTGCTTCTTTAATGTGCTGGTCTTTACATCCCGTGCTGTCGCTGCATTAGCCCATGCTTGGTAACATTCCTGCTTTCGGTGGGACGCCGCTTTGCAGGTTCGACCAAACCAAGGCTGGGACTTGCCACCTGTGGGAATCAGGGAGAATGGAATGAAAAGTTCCATACCCTGAAGCACAACATCCGCGACAGAGTCAGCAACGACATTGGGATCATCCGGCGAGAAGCAAACCTGCCTCCATGGGTAGGATGCAAAGAATGTTCTCATTCCATCCCAGTCTGCTGACCTATAGTGCCATACGCGGCGACTGCCTGTAACACGCGGCCGCAGCGAGTGAACGAGTGGCACCATACTCCTAATCAGGCAATGGTCCGAAGAGCCAAGAGGGGCCTCAACGGATACTTTGTAGCCGTCAGGATGTGAGGTCAGCAGAAGATCCAACAGTGAAGGCACGTGGATTTCTGCATCTGGGATTCGCGTAGGCGTTGCTACCAGCTGCGTCAAACCATATGCCAAGGCGAAATCGTGAACAGATCTTCCCGCATGATCGGTTTTGCGCGAACCAAGCCATTCGGTGTGATGGGCGTTAAAGTCGCCAAGAATCACGATCTCTGCGGATGGGACCTGCTGGAGCACTGAGTCTGTAGCCATTTGGACGTGGTCGATGAGTCGGTCCGTTTCGGCATCACCGCTATTGGACCTGTAGAGGCATAGGTAGATGCGGGGATGGTCGTCGCAGTCTACACGTAGCCATAAGATGGAGAGGTCCCTACCTTCAAGATTGCCGAGGCGGCGAGAAGTGATATCATCTCTAACGTACACGCATACACCAGCCTTAGGAACAAAGGAGTGTTCCAGTCCGTACCCAGGGTAGCAGAGGTAGGATGTGTCCGCTGGAGATGATATCTGCGTCTCGGTTAAAAAGAGCAAGGCCGGCTTTGCTGTCTCAAGGTGGTAGTGGACAGTGTCGAGGTTCGAATGTAAGCCCCTAATGTTGCAAAAATCCACGGTAAACGTGACAGGGGGTGCCATGGTATGCCTTCTCTTGCCCCGAGCAGATTTTGAGAGCGCAGTTGAGCCCCCCCCAGAGTACGAGGGGCAGCCTGGGCGTCCACGCTCAGACATAATCCGTACTGAGGGTGGACGTCCAGGGGGGGATTCTCCAACGCTAGCGCTGGTACCCCCCTGGGGTATCCTTTTCGTTAACAGCGCTATCATTAGGGGGGTGGGGGATTTTGGGCCTCCGGAGACCTCACTCATTTCGGGGAAATGCAACGCAAGCGTTACTTCACAACCGGTTTTCTGTGAGGCCGTGGTATCGCACCGGTCGAGCCGACCCATTCGTGCTTAAGCAAGCATGGCTCTACCACTACAATGTGTTTTATTTATAAATTAATAATTCATTTATTATAAAATACTGCACTTATTGTCTAAAAACAAAAACAAATAAAAAAGTTACCGTTCGTGGATAACTTGTGCAGTCGCCTGTCTGTCTTTTAATAACAAAGTATATGTAAATACTCTAGTAAAGCATCTTTAAAATCAACTTGTACTTTTCTGATGATAGATTTTTATTTGACAGTGAGTTACACAACAAGTTAATGAAAGATAATGAAATTCAAGCGGCGGTAGCGTGATGGCGGAGGCGTCGGACTTGCGATCAAGTTGATTTGGCTTCATACCCCGCCCAGTACACTACTGTCGTGAACCCACCCCTAACACAAGCATTTAGCTTAGTTGGGGGGGTTAACAAATATACTAGTAATGTGTGACCCACGTTGCAACAAAAAAAAATATATGTTATGCACTATGATGCTATTACGTCGTTCAACTGTTCACATTTTTTATTCAGACCCAGAAAATAATCTAATCAGTAACTAACTCTAGTGAATAACGATACCTAATGCGTAAGACCTAACTCTCTGAAGTAATTGGTGGTGCTCTTACTCACCTTCACAGTAATTTAAGTTAATATTCTTATCCAAAAGAGTGACATCCCTATTTGGATGGTCGCATTTTGGTTTGCATGTCGTGCATATGGGAGCTGACGCCTTATTTTAATATTCCTTAAAGGAATGTTCACTTTCTCTACTACGGCTCCACATAGGGCCAGTTTCACGGCAAACCGTCGCTGCTTTGAATAATTAGCGCGTGTCGTATCAAGAAGGACTGCCTTCTGCATCAGGCCCTTCACCCAGCTACCTAATGTGAGCCTCTTAAGGCTCTTAGCAATCAACCCATCGTCTGATATTACTATCGTTACAATGAATGCCAAAAACACATCCCACATGTCGACAATCTAAAATTGTATTTTATTTGTTTAAATTTTCAGCTTTAATGATTGTCGCCATGGGGGACGGTAATGTCATCAATCATTGTTCAAATATTACTCATTTTATTATTATTATATTTGATGTCAGCATAACCAAGTGATCGGAAGAAAAGGAGGCTATGGGTCAAATTTGATGATAGCCTAATTAAGACTGCGATATATAGACAAACACATGGTAGTAAACAATAAATTACCACCTCACATAAAATTTCTTTAGACATTTGACACTCGCTAACCTGACTGCTGTAAGACATACTTATATATTTCTGAATACATACATATTATAGATAAATCTGTATGTATGTATCGAGACAGAACAAATGACCGTGTTAATCATACAATTATTTTTCCTGGATGAATACTATAACTATATATGTATGTATATACTCGTATATAATTATTGTTTGCCTACTTCATCTTTTCATTAGTAGGGACTGCCAGTTTCAAAATCATATTAAACTCATCATAGGTATTTTGGAATAGTCAAGAGAGGCAGTCAGTCAGACTAATACCATCGTGAAGCTATTTGCCTATTCCAATACGTAGATCGCATGGAGAAGAACAGGCAAGAAACTCCAAGTACACTCTTTTCAAATCTGTTTCACATTATATTAAAGTAAAATACTCATACTTTAGAACCCACACAAAATAAATGAAATTGTCGACAAACATTTAAACAGCAGTCTAGTCTTCCAATCTTCACTTTCCTTCATCCAGAAATTCCTTCTAATTTCAAGAGTCTGAAACCGGACACGTAGTTTCCATTTTCTTGGAATATTAAAGATGAAAAGTTTAGGTCACAAGTATTATTCAGGATTTCGTAAAAGTAATTTGGGCGAATCGTCACAGACTTTGTTTGAAGTCTGTTGATTCGACAGCTTCTAATTCGGCTAGCATTAATCTCTGTTATAGTATTCACAGAATAAAACGCGACTTCGGATGTTTTGCCTCGGCTTATCTTATCTTAAATATATTATTTTAAAGTTGTAGCACTTATACAGTGGAGTTTGGGACAGCTTGAAACCACTGCAACCTACCAAAATCGATATATTATAATAAAATCAATATTGATTTTCTAATATTTGAATCAATTATTAAATTGTCTTTTTTAAATAAAGGCAAATTAGAAAATATAATTTGATTGTTACTTATATTAAACTTGATAACTATTTAAAGGTTATCATATACATAGATTTATTTTTGGAATTCATTTCATAAGATAACAAACTACAATAACAGACGTAATAAATGTAACAGACTTTTTTTTGATTGAATACAATTATAAAAATTGTGTGAATATTGTAACAGTAATAAAATTATACAACTTATTTGTATAACTAAATATTGATGAATATTTTAAATGATGATGATTGTTTTCAAAGTAACAATATTCACCATCTTACTGGGGCAACTAAACGTCTAAGAATGGTGCACTTGTACACAAATGAAAAAAAATCTATTATAAATAAGAGTTTTGCAAATGTAAGAAAATTTAAAAGATTAAGTGTGAATAAAGACTGTTGTATCTCCAGACAAACTTACTTATCTCTGTATTAAATACAAAAAGTCCCCAGCTTTCAGAAAATCAGAACTCCAGTTTGCTCAACTGTTTTCCCGTAAAGCTATTCCATTTATTCACCAGTCAATTTTCAGTTTTCCAATCGTAGTCAAGCTATTTTCCAACGCACTCGAAGCTCAATACACAACAATAACTTGGAACTACTTTCCTTGGGTTTTGCGGCTAAACAAAAAAGCGGCCATCTTGCTTGTCCGTGACAATGGGCCACCGCAACCGGATTGTATTGTAATTTACTAAGATTCGTAAAAATGGATAAGATTGTTATCCTATTTTATTTATATCTTCAATGTACATACATTTACTTTTGTTTTTTGTTGTATGTTACCTTCTATTTTGTTTTTATCTTAAATAAGTACAGATTAATAAGATATACCCATATTTATTTATTACAAATAGGTTAAAAAATTGATTAATTTGCGAAGTTACCAGATAAACCCAATTAGTTATGAAAATATACTGAGTTCTCACTCACTCACTTATGACATTGATGAAGTTTATAAACAAGCGAGAAATAATACGTTATATTGTAACGTTTGGTTTTTCGTAACTTCATGATATCGCGAGATTGTTTTTTAAGTAACAATATTCTCAATCTTACGGTGAAATATTACTTAACGCAATCAGAAATCTAAGAATAGTACACTTGCATAAATAAAAATACCACTATAAATACAGTAACAAGTTTGCGAATGTAAGGAAAAAAAAAGATTAACCTTAAATATCAAAGTGTTTCGTCTTCAAACAAACCTATCTCTGTATTCAAAACAAAAGTCTCCAGCTTACAAAAAATACAACTTCAGTTTTCTCATTAGAATAAAAAAGTGGGACATTCGGTACCATCGCGTCTGGAGGAGTTCCTCCTTGAGAAAGGTCTCCTGTAGGGACCGAAAGTAGTCCGTATAAAACCGTTTGTTTAAATAAATATTCAGTTTTCTCAACTGTTTCAAGTCGATCAATTCATTCACCGTTCAATTTTCAGTTTTCCAATCGTCTTCATGATATTTTACACGTCACTCGAAGCTCAATACACAAAAATCAAAATCACTTGAAACTACTATTCTATTTCTTTTTTATAAAAATGTATGTTTAGATAAATTCAGATTAACAATATACATATGTATATTTTAAAAGTTGGCAAGTTAGGAAAAGTTGAATTTACTTTTTATACAGGACCGAAGTGTGTGTTAATCAGTTACGATCATTGAAAGCCTGTATTTCACTACCATGCTGCATTGACTTGACATGCCATGAGGATAGCGACCACCATTCTTGGACTCCACTTATTGATTTCCATCAGGCAAAGTGGAGTCACTATGGTAGGCTAATATAAAAAAATGATGTGTGGTGTGAAAAAACTGCTTTACAAAGTCATCTTAACACCTTTATTGTATTTACAATGATTTATAAGGTTATATAATAATAATATATAAAGAAACAGCTATTTACATGAATAATAACAGACGTCCCGTAGACTATACATTAGACACTGTATAGTCATCATACATAGACTATACAAAAAAAATCTCACACTTTTTTTAACGTTACGGACGTTTGTTGCCGGCTAGGGTACCCCTCCGCAACGCCCCATAAAGAACTTCGTTCTAAAAAAAAAACGAACAAACGGGTACCGATTAAAGATGATTGATAAAAGATGTTCTCACATATGCGGAGACTAAGATCCACTTAAGCGAAGTTGCCGGATAAAGACAATTGGTTACGAAAATAAATACGTATGCTTATATCCCCGAAGGGGTAGGCAGAGGCACAACTCATCTGTACACGGTCCTTTATTCTGTTAAGAGTAAACATTGCTTCTGCAATGTGCATTCTGTTTAGTATAGGTAGGTAATAATACATATTACTTTTCATAAGATTTTGTTGGGTTTCGGGCTTGTGTTGTTTCGTACCTTTTTTATAAGTATCTTTTCTAGATTTTTGAGTCAATACACAAAATGGAGCTAGGGAATATACAAACGTCTAAGTTATTGTTATGAAATAATATTGATATGTTTATTATTATTATTTATTTTTAAAGTGTGGTATGCAGGAGTGAGTGTGTTTGTTCAAAATTTGTCGCTTAGGCATAATTTAAAACATGCTGCAATTATGTAACTTAATTTACATTCATAATATTTTTAGAATTATGAGTTTAAACCGAAATCCAAGCTGAGTAGACCTGTATTTTAGTATGAAAAACAAAATGTAAGGTGCCTTAAAAAAATGATATAAAATTGTTTGGATACATAAAAATTACTTACTGAATGTTGTATAGTTTTTGTACGTTTACAAGAGATAGAAATTTAGTAAAAATATGGAGAGAAAAGTCCAACTTAAAAATTCAGCAAACAGTGATCTAAGTGATCTAAAGGACTGCCTTTGTGAAAAATTAAAACGTGTCCATGACAGGAATACAGCGTGAATATTTTTATAAAGAACATATCCTGTCTTTCTTAAATCTAAGATTTCTCCGTACAACTGCCTTTTACCAGATTTTTTTTATCTATAACAGCCGAATGCTTTTATTTGAAGACGGAACTTTCCATCTTTCTGGGTCTCAACTCGGAGTCTTTGAGATAAGCTTGCTTTTATATTATCGTTGTCCAATTATAATTTGTATGAACTCTTTTAAAGTTCAGTAATAGACTTGAAAGTGATAATTTTAATAGGTGTTAATAAAAATTTTGGCTTTTTATTTTAATTTTTTTTTTTTTTTTTTAGGGGTCGTAGTCAAGAGAAATGATGAGAGGATACTAAATTAGGCTATTTGAATAATTATCTATTGTAATTTGTACACCAAAAAATCAAAAAAAGTTAAAGTTGCAAAAGAAAGATTAGTTCTTTATAAAACGAAAATTATAAAAAACTAATTACTAAAAAACCCTTATTTCCATAACGGAGAGATTTCAAGTAGGTAACAAGTATCAAGGTTTTTAATGAAATATTAGTTATTAATTCATTATCTTGTTTTATTAATCAGCAAGTGTTGTTAGTTTATAGTTAGTCTATCCTGATCCTATTATTTATTAGTATAAAAAGTTACAGAGCGTTTTTTGTTTTACTTTCACGCTTTTAACACTGAATCGATCATCAAAGAAATTCTCATCTACATAAGAAAGATTAATTTCATCCAAAAGAAAGCTCTGTTCCCAAGAGATATAAAAATAACTTTCAAGCAAGCAAAAGCAAGTTTAGTAATAAAAGAATCAAATCAGACATTTAAAATCAATTAGGCTGATTCCATCGCAGGTACACCTTTTTTTTACTTTATCCATTTTAACTTGCGAAATTAAATAACAAAAAATATTCCTTCTCAACAGCAAAAAGAGGTTCAGTGGATTCCATAAATCCTGATATATAGGCTGACTATTGAAGTAGGGTTCAGTTGTTAACCTAAATATAAAAAAAGCTCGCTTCCCTTTTACAAATTTCCTTCCTCACTCTAAAATTTCCTCTCAACAAACTAAAAAGAGATATCAAACGAACCATCCATAATATTTGCATCACAGCACATGTGAATACGACTTTCACTTTGAAGACATAATGGCCACGATTCCTATTCAGTTCCGCTACCTAAATAACACAATGGCACTCCGCCAGGCCGCTGTGCCAAACTTTATGGATTCAATCCACAACCTGCTCATTTGTTAAGAACTGAACGGTACACATACTGAACGCTACGAGTATATACAAACATGCATTTTTTTAAAAGTCGTGTGGTTATCAGTGGAGTATAATAGGGCCTCCCAATCTTTTCCCGAGGTTGTTGTAAAAGTTGACCGAGGGATCCGACTGGTACCTATCAGACAGTTTATTTCCCATTACGTATTTATTTATTATTTAGGCAAAGTTTGCTACCGCGAAATGACTTAATACATGTTTATAGGCATCACTTTATCATAAATGCATAAAAAGGCCATTATCACATTAGACCAGACACCCCATTATACTTATAAAGTACTTAGTCAATATACTATATTCTGACTAACTTTGTTAAATTTGAAACTCTCCAAGTCCACACTAAATAGACTCTCCAGTGCAAGACTTGTCTGTTACATTAAAGCAAGAATAATTAAATGGGACTTCAGCACATTTAAGAATCTGACGGTTATTTTAGTGAATATCGTTTTAATACATTAAGAACTAGGAAATTGATATGAGTTATGGAATAAGTACATACTTATAGAATAAAGACTGGAATTAATCGTAATATTTTTACTATAGCAGATTTGCATAAAATGTACACGTGCAACTCATGCCTTAATCTTCGGAGGGGTAGCCAGAGTCGTATACAAATCTTACAGTTTACAATAATAATTTTAATCCCACTTAGGTAATGGGACCAAGCCCTTCGCCGCCAACTTTTAACAGCAGTAGCACCATACTTAGGCACGAATGGACTGGCTCGACCGGGGCCTTACAGAAAAACGGGAATAACGCTTGTGTTGCATTTCCCCGAAATGAGTGAGGTGGCCATGGCGGTTGTCACTTACCATCAGGTGACTCGTCTGTTTGTCTGCCCCCCTACAGTATAAAAAATAAAACTGGTTACTTTACACGGTCAGATAGATAGCAGTCCAACCTTTTAGCATTAACGTTGTAAGTTTATATATGTACATACACATCACGTCTTGCAGTCTCACGTCTACTTCCTTGGAGAAGTAGGTAGGTATTACTTCGTCACCGTTACATAGCACGTAATAGCCTGTTGCCGCCATCTGGACATAGTGGCACTGTATACTGTCAGATAGATAACAGCCCAATCCCCTCCTTCCATTCCTTTAGCCGCCTTTTACCCCACCGAGAATCACGCGGCAAAGAGCTTTAATAAAACATCCTAAAAGGAGCCTCTTTTAACTCATAATATGAACTTTTATTTGTATTTTACCTATACAAATGAAAGTTGAAGTCCTGATCAGACGAGAGTCCAAATTATAATTATATTATTTATAACTATCAGAATCGAATAGTAAGTTAAAAGGCGTTGATACAGAAAAATCCTTTTATATCTATTCACTAATTTAAATCTTTATTAGAAAAATATTACAGCAGAGGCTTTTAAATAAACTAGTTCTAATTAACCAAAGAACCAATGCAGTTTTGTCGTATATACGGCTAACTCAAAGTTCGTGAACAAATTGAGAGTCGTATTTCTGTGTAAATTTCATCGAATTTAAATTCGAAATACAAGAGTAAAGAGAACCACATTTAATTAGAATAACTTGGATATAACCAATATCTAAATTAGTTCTCTGAAGAAAGGCTGTAATTTAATAAATTTAAATGAGATATCAAAACATACATAATCATCATCAGCATCAGCATCAGTTCAAAATCATTCCCTTCTAGGAATAATTATATGTATAATATCTGTATTTTTTATGGCATGTAAGTGGTCACACACCTGATGGTGACTATAAGACTATTGCCGTTCACGGACACCTGCAACTCAAGAGTCAATTATTTGTGATTGTTATTTATAGTATTAAGAACTTCTTTGAACTTAGGCACTAAAACTACCGACAGACATTATAATACTTCTACTTATGAAATAAATTGCGATAAGGCCACTTTTATTATAATTCAGCCTAGACATTAGACTTGAGTTTCGGGTGTTTTTCTACTACATACTACATAAATATGAATAAATAGATAGCTAGTTCTTTATTTGTACACCATCGTTTCAGTTAAAGTATAATGCATACACGTGTCCGTCAGTACCAAGGGCGGCCTTATTGCTTAATGCAATGTCTTCGAGAAAAAGTTAGAATTGATCAGTGATTCGGAGAGAGAGAGGTAACTGGAGATGCAATTAAAAAAAAGTTATGGATAACTATGCCAACTTGTACATATGTATATGTATAACGTGACTGAAATGTAACACACATACAGTTAAAAACAAATAACAAAAAAATAAACAACAATATATACATATTTGTATAAATACATACTAATAATTTGAAAATAATAGATTAAAGTAATAAATAAAAATATGAACCATTTTCTGAATAGTATTTCATTAATGTACTCGCCTACTGTTAATTGGCAACGCATTCCATTAACATACAGCTTGAACAGTAAATAATTAGTCGTAAACTTTTGTGGAATGCATAGCATCTTTAGTATCACATTTTAATTATAGTTAGAGAAAAACCTATATAGTATAGTATATATGTATATACATTCTCTATGTTTTTAAACAGTAACAGAACATATCGAAATTGCATTTTTTTTTTGTATTATCAGAAGGTGAGACAAAAAAGTCGCATCGAATAAGCTTCGAGGTTTAATATCCGGCACGGTACTTGAACGAATGAAATGAAAAATAACGGTCAAACACGAACCACATCCGTGGGTTCCGCTGGTCGTGACGGCAAATCGATTGGTGTGATTAAGATTTTAAATTGCTGGATTGTTTTAAGTGGGTCGAGTTATTTGAATTTTATAACATTTTTTTTTGTGATCATAGACTTGACGCATTATAGAATATTAACAGGTAACAAAAAAGTAACGTGAAATAACGTATATTTTATCTATAACTGGATTTTGCCTTAAGAATCGCTCAATGTCTTTACTTTTCCTGGGAGGATTGTTGCTTATAGATTGTAATAATATATATATAATGTGATGGGATAGACGGGATGCAAAAAACGGTAGATCGGGTGCTATAGCGCACGTTGAGAGAGGCCGTGTCCAGCAGCGGACTGCGATAGGCTGAATGGTGATAAGCTTAAAACTTTATTCTGAAAGCATCGTTTCTGAATACTTTTGAACTTCGTGACCTTATCAAACGTGTGAATAGATGAGTTACTCAACTCGTCAATTTCTTCATTCTTAAACATGGCTTAGGTTAAACGTTATTTTAAAATATGATTAAGCATTAACGCATATTAAGAGAAAACAAATATATATTTATTAAAATGAGTTTAAATGGAATGCCTTACCTCCTGAAAACAGAATAACACCTAGTCGCCTCTCTTTCAAGCCGAAAGTACGAGCTCACATAGTGCATAAGTCTGCAGAACCATCACAACTATGATTAACTGTAAATATATATTAATAGGTATGTATGTTTGTATGTGTGTCATACACGTATGTATATATTATTTTGTATATATATGTATTATACTTATATTATATTATATATTTATATAATTGTTCACAGTTAATCTTCTTTCTTTCCATTTCTCTTTATTATTTCTAGTGCAACTAGTGACTTATCTCTACACAACCCAATAGTAGACTGGTATAGAATGCCTGTGGCATTAAGTCCACCGTTATACATTATTGTAGTGCAAAATATTTTAAATAAATAAATATTTCAACCAGTATTTTTTTTAAAGACAACTCCCGCACTAGGATTAATTCCTGTGTTGCGGGGGACTTTACCAACATTCCAACAACGGACACAAAGAATACCTAGAATCGGAAGAAAATTTGAGGGTTACACAAAGTATTGTCCCGTATGGGGTTCGATCCCACAACAGTCGGCGCGGCAGCGTATTGGTGAGGTGACTACTTAAACCGATACGTCATCCGTGAAGTTGTACCATAGCGCCACATGTTGGAAGTAAAAATGGCGAGCAATGTTTGAAACTATAAAAAGTCTTCTTCTATTTAAGAGGTACGCTCTTGTCGATGTAGCTCACGATCTACGATCTCTTAGATTGAGATCTAAGAGATCGTAGGCGGCGGTATCTTTCTCGTTTGTTGCATGATTTTTTCCTAGTTCCTTCTCGTCTTCTCTCTCACTCAGTATTTACTTTTAATATTCTGTTCATAATAAAAAGGCTAGGCGTTCATAACAAGTTTTATAACGATCACTTAACACTGATCGAGGCGGGAACAAAAAAAAAGTAAACGTTAATAATATATAACAATAATAGTTCATTGCTAACAGTTGTAAGTGGGGAGTTCTAAATTAAATTATACATATAGTATATCTTTCAAACAGTTTATAAAACAAATGAACATTAAGTCGCTGGTTTAAACTACACATTGTAGCGAACATAATGTAGTGTAGTAAAGCTACACCCCAACCTTATCATCCTCTTGTAAGCCGAACCTGGGTCGAGTGTCGACAGGAATGTAGCGAGCGATAACAACACTGGACTCTAGTATAAAAGAACAGTGTCAATCTATTTTAAGTCAGTTTAGTTGAGTTTACTTTTGTCTTCGGTCGCATAAGTTAATAACAATAAAATTACTATTTGTAATTTCCTTCGTAACGCCTTCACGTCCGATTAAGCCGTCTGCTGCGATCTCGACAAATTTTTGTAAGTGACACTTCAACATCACTATATTTCTGGCGAGTATACACAAAGTTAGTGCAAGATATCATTTGTTCCTGTAAGTGACACTTATATTAATCATCAAATAACAGTTTCATCACCATCAATATGATGTATGAAACATCACTAGAACATAAACCCTCCAAACGACTTTCTTAACGAACGTTTTTGTATATGATTTATTTGCTAGTGATGCTTAAGTGGTCTGCCTTATTCCTTGAGCAAATTTGACTGCAATACGCATAAGGAAATTGTGTGAATGTAGTGCTGACTTTTTGAGTTGCTAATAATATGATTGCAATTGCGGGTCGTGGATTAAATTTTTGATCAATTAAAATGTAAATCTTTAGTAATATAATAAAACTAAGGAGTTTTTCGTTTGTTTAAGTATCTATGGAAGTAATAGTAGTATTCCAATGAAACTTTTAGAATTAGATAGTTACGTGGTATAAGCGAGTGGCTTAGTATTATTATAATATGAATTGTAAACTTATCAGTCAATAAAAAAGGCAATTTTTAAGAAATAACATAGGTTATAAGACATTGTGCTACAGTCTTTAGGCGCAGGGCAGTAACTATAATATCAACAGATAATGCAGAAAACGGCTATTGATAAATAAGCAGTATTTTTTTTATTTATTTAGTATAGTGGGTAGGTAAATGAGTGACGGGTTACCTGATGGTAAGTGATTTCCGTTACCCATTAGCACTTACAACTCGAGAGTCTCAATAGTGATGTCCGCATTTTAGGATAGGGGAAAGAGTAGAGGGGACAGATTGGATGGGCAAATGGGGAGCGGAAATATGGGAAAGAGGGGAAGGAAAAGGGAAGGGAAGGAAAGGGTTGGGCTTCCGGTAATCTCACTCACTAGGTCCCAGGATGCAAGCATTGTTTAACAGGCGGTTTTCTGTGGCCGTGGTCATACTTGCCGTAGCATGTCTCTCCCACGTTATATCTATTTGCAACTCTCTATTTTTTATGTACAATATATTTGTTTGTTGAATAACATATTTAAGCGTCTTTATTTTTAGCCTATACTTAAAATTATACTTAATAGCCGGCTGAATCTAAGCAGAGTCATTGCCCTAAGTCTGATAACTGTGCTTTCCTATTGTCACATAATATCTTAACATTTTTGTTTCAATAGAAAGATGTAAAAAAAAAACTTATGTACAACTTACAAAAGAGCTACCAAAATAAAGTCACCAAACACATGGCAACGAAAGTTGAAGCCTAGTATTTTTATAAATTGTTGGGTTGTGTTTTACGTATTTGTAATTGTACCCTGTAGGAACTGTTTCGATCACTAACTTGAAATAAAAACATAGAAATGACATTTTAAATTTGCAATTCTTTTCTGTTTTTTCTGTAGTTGGCCAGTGATTTCATGCCAAAAATTTATTTGGATGATTTATAATCACGGCTTTAGAGGTACCCTAACCTAGAACCTAGGAAATAAAACTCTGTCTAACCAATTAGTTTTGGATCTCTTTGGCTGATATTTGGGGTTAACAAAGCTAAGGTGACTGGTATGCGTTCAATTTGCAATTACTGTAAAACGATGTATGAACGCCATGTAATACCTACCTATTGATTCAAAGAAATTTTCTTCTTCTGTGATATTAAAATATTTCAACAAAAATTACTGTCTCCATTTCTTATCACCCAACTTCATTGTACATAATTGAATTCCATTATCTTTTAAATGTCCAGTCATTGTTTCTATAATGAGAGGTTCATGAAACCGCTCTCGGAACCTTTAGGATTTATTATCTGTTAACAAAGAGTGCGGATAAGGAAATCGTTACTTTAATCAAAGCCATATAATCATTCACTAGCAATGTATAGTTATTGTAAAACCGACTTACAATTATACTGTGTTCAAAAGATAAATTCAAGGAAATAAAGCCTTTAAGTATAAAAGAAAACAAGTAGTGTTAAAGGAGAAATTGGAACGACGAATGATTACACAATATGAAAGCACCTTTCTGGTTAAACTCTGTTGGTGAGAAAAGATCATGTAATGCCTTGTCAGTTAATGGTTTTCGGCAGAAAGATGTTATTAATATAGTCTACAGCAATGCTAACTTCCGCCTTGATAAAAAATAATTATAATAACTTCATACATCTCACACCCGACCGTCTAATACCAAACTAAGTAGAGCTTATAAAATGATAACCAGACTTCTGATAAATATGCTAATATATTCTGAATACATATGTATATATACATATTAAATATAAATTACAGACAGACCCAGAACAAACGATCATGCTCTTTGCACAATTATTCATGGGTGAAAGTATTATTAATTCAGACTTCTACTACTGTACATACATACATACATATATCATGTTCATAAACATGCTACGATTTATAACAGCCATTAAGTATATCGTAGCCGTACAGAAAGCTAATTCCTACTAACATATTGTCGTTGAGTCATGCTGTGCGCCATTCCGTCAAAGTTCATATCCTAAATATCCTATCCTAAGATATACTACATCTTTTCGGCAATGCCTCGGACAAAAAACAGCACTATCTCAACCAGGATTGTGTCATGAATCATCCCGAAAACGTATTAAGGTTTAGTTAACACAAGGTTAAATAAATTAATAAATACTCCACACATTTCACAGACGGCCGGGGGATTTTAAACTGAGCAGAGCTTGTACTATTTTAACCAGACTGCTGATAAACATATTTATATATTTCTGAATACATACATATTATAGATAAATTACACCCAGACCCAGAACAAAAGATCGTGCTCATCACAAAAATATTTGTCCTGGGTGGGAATCGAACCCGCGACCTTGGCTTAGCAGTCAGGATTGCTAACAGCTAGACCAACAGGCCAGTTAATTAGGGTTAATTGCTTACAGTTAATTAGGTAACTATAAGTCCTCCTGTAACTTAGTTCTCATATAAAACTAAAAAAACTGAAAATATTAATTTTAAATACACTAAATTATTTGTGATAACTTATTATTATATCACAAATTTCGTATAAACATACAACCACCCGCCCACCACTCTTACCCAAAGGTAAGAGTTGGGTGGTAAAATCACTCACTCGGAAAAACAATTCAAGCATTGTTTGTCTAATGGTTTTCTGAGAGGCCGTGGCATTAGTCTAGTCAAACTGGCCTATTCCTGCCTCAGCATGGCTTCCACAGTAAAAACCATTTACTCCTATCATCAATTATATGGAAATAAAAATATCTCCTGAAATTAGTATCTCAATAAAATAGGTACTCAAACTTTACTTAAGATCTAACTTATTTCATTGGAAAGTAATAAATTCTAATACATTTAAAGTAGTATTAAGACACTTAAAAGTAAGGAATATTAATTTTTTATTACCCTAGATTGAAGTTCAATACTAATTTCGTATCTTATATTATAATTTAATGATGGCAATGCTTCATGTGGGCTAAATAAAGTTCCACCTTATAGCCGTAGTCGGGTAGTGGATGACTAAGGCGTAGGACTTATAATGGTGTAGTACGGGTTCGCACTCTAACACTAATAATCCTTTTTCATCCTTCTTGTCCTAAGTGTGTTGAGACCTCTACTAATAGGGATTATATAAATATCATGCACTTTTTTCTACACAGTTACAGCTACCATAGCCATACCATCTGCAATAATATACATCAATACAGCGCACACATCAATACAGTAATAAAATACATCAGCAATCCCAGAAGTTACAATTTAATGGTCTGCCACTATGGTGTGTCTAGGCTTGAAAACCACAAGCGTTTACTGTGCCGAGTAGTTCCTACAGTTCCACCGATTGTAGGCTCTCCAGTCCAGTATTTGACTTAGTAGATGATTTTTGGAGTTGAACGTTATACGTATTGTGTATGTAACCTTTTTTTATGTTCATATTACTTGACATACAATTTGAGTGTTCGTTTGTAGCACCCTATATAATAAATACAATGTATACGTTCACTTGGCATCTTAGTGAACAAAAAGATTTCATTAAAACTATTGGAGAATGATTAGAATATTTGATTCCACTTAATTAACACTTGCAATACAACAAGCAATCAGAACAAGGCCCCGGTTAACTAAAATTAGGTTACGTAGCAACTGCTACGAAACCGTAGTAAACGCTACGAAAGCGTAGCAAGAACCCAATTAGATTCGGCGTCTATGAATTGCGGATCAACAGACAGTTAAGACTAAGGCTGTGTAGTGAAGTCTTTTTATTCCCTTTTTAAAATACCTGAAAATGGAATACTTTTTTAATTGAACAGTCGTGTTTTCGTGATTGTGTCTATGTTACATACGTTTCGTTACACACGTTAAATATCTTGTATTTAACGACTGATCATGACATATGTTTTTGATTTTACTGATTAATATATATATATATCAAAATTTCCCTGAATAGGCGGAAAGTGAAGTGAATATATAAATACCTTCTAGCTTAAATAATACCTTTATGTTTTCTAGTGCTAGAATTCGATAGACCGCCTTTCAATAAACACAGATTTTGGCTGCACGGATTCCAGAACACAGAACAATTGACTATTGATGGCGTAGTAGTATGGAATTTAAGTGGTCACCTTGCCACTACGCTACTACGCTGAGTGCTGTGGGTTTGATCCACACACGGGACAACACTTTGTGTAATCCTTATAGTTTTGAACGAAACAAAAAAAAATAAGAGAGTTGTCTTCAAAAAAAAGGATTAGTAAGTGTTAATATAAAAAAAGTAAATTTAAACTATCTGTTTATCACACTGATGTGCTCACCTGTAATAAATTGTTACACTAGGTTATAAGTTTATTCTATGCATTATGTATTATTGCCAACTAGAAAATAAAATTGCCCGAGGAAGTTTCGGTCGCTTACCTATATCTCGAACTGGCTGGTGCCGTGAAGTCCAAGCCTTCTAACTAATACTATACTTATAAAATTTAATACGAGGAATGGAAGGCGGAGACTATAGACCATTACTTTAAATCTTATGAAGAGGTGAATGACTAATTTTATTCTGTTTAACTATAACCACACCTTCTAGTAACATCAATGTACAAACTTATATAACAAAAGACTGACTATAGAACATTTACGAGATAAAGCATCTAATGGTCGCATTTACTTGATTGCCAATCGATCCGTCCTCGCAAGAATGTCCATCACGAAAGTAACATTCCCTACGGCGATGTACAGACATAGAAAAGAAAGCCTATTTCAGCACTGAATATTTAAAGACTAATTCTTCACTGTTGGGCTGTTTAATCCCTGTCTTTGCGGAAACCAGAGAGAGAGATTAAAGGATATGAATATTTGATCAAAATGAGAAAATACAGAAACTCTGTCCATTTCTATCCCAAATAATATATTATTTAAGCGACGGTAGCGTAATGGGTAGAGCGTTGGACTTGTAATCAAGTAGTTGCGGGTTCGAACACCATCCCGGTGCACTGCTGTCGAGAACCCATTCCCAACATAAGCACTTGACTGAACTGGTGGGGTCTACAATATTACTATTAAGGACTTGACATTTGACACATTGACTCACGTTGCTATTATTCTGATTAAAAAAAAAATAGTCACAAATTAATTATATGTTGTAATAATATGTCTGCAAAGTTTTGATCAATTTATAAAAAAAATGTATCTTACTCAAATTTTTAAGCTATTCAAAAATACTGAATTTAGTACTACTCAAGTAATAGGGAGTAAGCCTATTACCATCATCCGGGGACTGTATGACTCTATACTCCTATGTACTGTGTCATAGATAAGAACGCGATCCCTTAGTCGTCTTTTACGACGCCCACGGTAAGAGATGGAGTAGGTTTATTCCACCCCAGAACAACCACATGGCCAACTAGCTTTACAAAATAAAAATGGAATAAATTTGTATTGGTAGAGAATTTTGAGAAGGTCACGTTACGCTTTTGCTATGCGACACCAAGACGGTTTAAGGACTCATGGCAAACTCTAAAAAAAATCTTTCTACTACCGTCTGGTCATATGGCTTTACCTTTTATCAAATCCAAATTCCAATAAATATTTTTATATTAATAAAATAGCGATTATTTGAAATCCTATTATTTAAAAAATATTCAAAATTATAGATCAATACACTTAGCGTCACAGCAACTGTAGGTTGTCTTGTCAAGTGTGAAATTAATATTAAAAAGATGAAATAATTAAATACCTGCCTGTTTTGATCTATTTCTGTCCGTTTTTAAATGTATGAGCCTAATGCGAATAAATCGGGCAAACAAACTCAATTTCTCTACTCAACTCTATATTTATTTTTGTATAGTAGTTTTATAAATAAAAAGCTATACACAACGTTTTTAATAAATATTAATAATATAATAAATAAAACTCCCTAGTTTCCTGAAATATTCCACAGCTTAGCCGGTATCAAATTAGGTTACAGCATAAATTTGTTATGCAACCCCGTGCAGGCCACCGAGAGATTTACATATAAATGAATCGAATTATACGTCTTTGAATAATACAATTATGAATATCTGATTCTAGTGCAATTTGTTTAGTTAACGCTAGTGGCAGAACCCAGAATCTTTCGGCATTATTAGCTTAAACAATTTTCAAATAAATAGACAGACGTATACCGATTATGATACGCGCGCATATAATAATATTCGTAATAATTTCAAAGATTGTATATCATCTTTAAAAGTACTGAATAACGGCTATTATGTAAATGCTAATAAATTATAATTGGCCAAAAATTGGCGTGAATTTCGCCCTCACTTACCCCTTCGGGGATACAGGCAATAGTATATAGGATCTTCGAGCGGCTGAACTGCTTTTATTAAAATAAACTTCTCTCTCCATCAAGTTACCTTTGTCAAGTAAACAAAAAGCATATCGTAAAATTTTAGTGAGGAGCCACAATGTCCACATCTGAGAAACAGATACTCTACAAATAGTCTTTATGGTCTTATATTCGATATCTAAAGTCTTATTAAAGATGATATTACCTCGTAAAACCAATGCTTAGACACGAATGGGCCTGCTCAAAAGGAGTAATACTATGGCCTCACAAAAAACTGGTAGATTTACAATGCTTGCATTCTATTGACGAGTGGGTGAAGGTACCAGGGGCTTAACTTCCCCTCTCCTCTTTCCTCTTCTCTATTTCTCCTCCCCTCACCCCCCTCCCTCCTCTTTACCAATAATCTAAAAGAAATGCAATGCACATTTTCCAATTAAAAGTTATTGTTTACTTTTCTAGAAGTCAGATTTTTTTAGAAGACCTGATGTCTTCTTTCTTTCAGCTTAATTTGTGCTCAGAAAATGTTTTTAGCGTTGCTATTAAGCAGAAAACTTTTGATTCAGACTATTATCTGTTGTTGCTTAACTCTGAAAGACGTTAATGCACAGACTATTTTGCTTTTTCTACTAATTTTTCCAGCCGTATTACCAGAACTATACGACTTTCAAACCTACAAGAAAAGAACGTACTCCCAATTAAAAGTCCATTTACGCACTTGTGTCTCTTGCTTTATGTGTCCATGGGCAGCAGCGGTGACTTACCCTGAGATGAACTGAATGATGTTTTCCATTAAAGAAACAAAACTAGACTTTAAACTGAACTGAACTGAAACTGAATTTAAACGTTTCTCTATCTGAAGGTCAGGAGCAGCTGATCTGTGTGCAATAGTTGAAATATGACGACGATTATTATTGAAGATGTTGGAGAAGTAGCTGGTCGATAAATGAAACATAAAGTCTGTATATGTACACTATAAATATAATATATGTATACATCTATCAAGTACTCACCAAAAAAAAATTACTTATACTAATAGACTTCAAATATCTTTGGCATAATATATTAAACATACAAGAAATTGTGATGTAATTTTATAAGAGTACTTGTGATATACATATATATATTGAGCGATATAATATTGCTCTTTATATTCGTAGTTTTTATTTTTGTAATTTGTAAAGGCATCCAACACTTAAAAATAAATTATACCTAGTTACATGTAGTGTTATGACTATAGGAAATATGACAATAAAAAATGAGCTGTTGGTTCCTTCTTAAAAACTTTAATACTTATTTAATTACTTGTGTGATTATAGATTGGAAAGCCTTTATATGGAGCACCAACATTAAAAACAAATGCATCCAACACAGCATGGTAGAGATGTAGCTTCACTCTGTATCCTCTATCGCTTGTATCATGGGGAGTGTTCAGAGGAATTGTTCGGACTTATACCGGCTGCTGGTTTCCGCCATCGTCCTACGCTACAAAATATCCATCCCCATTACCTGGACGATTGGCACTCCACCACTGTGCGCTTCTCCAGAAGCTTTTTGCCTCGCACAACCAGCTTATGGAACAAACTGTCGCCTGCCGTATTTCCGAACCGATACGACCAACAACAAACCTTCAAGAAATGAGCGTACTCCTACCTAAAAGGCCGGCAACGCACTTGTAACTCTTGAGTTGTGGGTGTCCATGGGCGGCGGTAGTCATTTACCATCAGGTGACCCGTCTGCTCGTTTGCTCCCTATCGCATAAAAAAAAAAAGCTAAGCATATTTTTCAGATTATAAAATTTATAGGCACTATCAACATTCGAGAAAAAGAAATAAGTAAGTTTCATCGTTGCTAAGAAATAATTTATTAACTAAGTTGCAAAGTCACTTCCAATTCAAGGATAAAACCAACGAAGCTTAAAATTACATTACAGAAATATCTAACAATGCCAGAGACAGCTCTACTTTACAAATAAAAGACAAAACCTGACACAATTTTAGGTAAATTACCTAAGCAAAGAGATACTCCATCTGCGGATATAGGAAAGTAGATACCAAAACATTATTATGTTACGCGAAATAACTGCTTCGTTTTTGAAAGACGCAAACTTGATGTTACACTTCTACAATTATATAGACGAAAATAAATGGGTTAATGTTTTGCTAAAGTTCAAAGTTGAAAATGACTTGAATTTGGATATTTCATTACAATATCACTGTAGAAAAAAAGTAGGCTTTTTGTAGGACCGGCAAAGTCTCATAGCTTTTGACATAGATACATGTCATACGTGTACTTACTTTTTTTTTTTATCGTGTTGAAACCCCCACAGGTCATTACCTTACTGGAACTAGTGAAGTGGTATGTCGGACTCGAACCGACTAAAACCACACGCCACGAGTAGGTATATTGCAGAGGACCCGGGTGTACCCTAAGAAGGAAGCTTCCAAGAACGTGTACTTACAGTGGAAGGACCATGCTGAGTTAGGAATGGGCCAGACTCTATTAATACTATCACCTCACAAAAACCGGTTCTTATCAATATTGAGTATGGGTGCCGGAGGCCCAAACTCCCCTTTCTTCATCCCGCTTAAAGGCGGACAGCGCACTTACAACTCTTTAGTTATAGGTGCCCATGGGTAGCACTTATCACTTGCTATCCGTTTACTTGATTATTATTAAAGGTTTTAGTGACAGAAGACCACGACCACAGAAAAGCAGAGGAACCCCGGGGAGGAGAGATTCGTCGGTAAATGAAATAAAAGGTATGTGCACGTATGGAGTAAGGCGTTGCGTTTATGTGTATGTGTGTTATCTCTTTACTACAGAACATTGAACCGAAATAATAAAAGACTACAATTTACACCATTATATACATATAAAGGTATGTATAGTTTTTATATCAAATTAAGTAATCGTATAGATAACTCGGATTCCTTTTGACAAAGGACACAAGTGGGTTTATCATTAGCACTCCAGCTATAGAGAAGTCTATGTCTCTAGCTGACACAATCTTAATTGTCATTACACAGTAACAGTAAAAGTCATTAAAAAGCTAAAGCTAATGTATGAAAGTTTTTTTTTTATGATACAGGGGGACAGACTAACAGAAGGGGTAACTGCACGGATGGCGTAGCGGCTTAAGTGGTCACCTCACCACTACGCTGCCGCGCCGAGTGTTGTGGGTTCGATCCCCGCACGGGACAACACACACACAACAAAAAAAAAAAGAAAAAAAAGAAAGAACTGATAGTAAGTGAAAACTGCCGCCCATTGACACTTGCAACTCCAGAATCTTAAGTGCGCTGCCCACCTTTGAGGATGATGAAGGGGGATGAGAGGAGGGAAAGAGAAGAGGGGAATTTGGGCCTCTGGTACATTCACGCCCTCGGCAATACAATGCAAGCATTGTTTTTCACCAATTTTCTGTGAGGCTGTACTATAAGTCCGGGTTAGCTGACCCATTAGCGCCTAAACTATGGATAAAAAATTGCTTCAAGTATAAGTCCATTGTATCTGACGAGATTAGTGACTAGAGTAAGTTTCGTTTAAAAACAAATTATCGTTCACCGTTATATACAATCACGCTAGTGCCACACGAAGGGGTAGACTGAGTCATCATTAACAATCACTATCAGCCAACAAAAGATCTCTACCTTTTTTCTTAATCCTTTGGAATCCGGGCACATTAGGAATTAAAACTATGTATCCGTTAAATTTACCTTAATTAGCTTTAACGTTATTTTTATTTATTAATTTCAGCCTTACGAGAATCCGTGTTAAAAATTACGTTAGTACAAAATTTACTAATTAAATTAATCAATGGTTATACGGATATCATTTTGGTACTTAAATAATCACCTCGGGACCATCATTATCATTACGAGAATGCTCTGTCAAGTTGTGGAACGTTCCCGGAATGACTAGCCTGCTCCCTAGTTGAGTTTTTCAAATAAAAGCACCCTTTTTAGACGGCAGCCATCTTTAAAGTTTGCTAATGTAAAAACTATAGATAACAGTTCGTAATAAACATAACAAAACGCAGTTATTCGAAATTTCGAGTTAATAAACGGTGAACGGTCTTTGAATAATGAATCGAAAGGTACTTATCAAGAAAGTTTTTTGCAAAATTGCTTTGACAAAAAACTTTCTTGATATGTACTAAATATGTTTACAATGTATGTACTAAATATGTCTACAATACAGTACATGCATGTATATGGTAAACCATATACATACATCTAAGGGCTGAGATTGAACACTATTTTTAGGGAAACCAAAACTACGTTTACTCAAATGACATACTTACACTCGTAATATTATTATGATTTAATTTATTTAAATGTAAATTATTATAATATTTTATTTCATGAATATTGCCGGTGTTAGGTTCTAGAGATAGCTATATAGAACGAGTTGTCGAAATTTTTTTTTGTATAAAGGTACACGCAATACTAAAGTTTTTTTTTTTAATAAACATAACAAAACGCAGTTATTCGTAATTAATGTTTTTTCCTATAGTATAGGGAGACAAACGAGTAGACGGGTCACCTGATATTAAGTGACACAAGAGGCCTGTCCGCCTTTTAGGGTAGGGGAAAGGAGGAGTGGAAGGAGACTCACTCGGTCACACAATGCAAGCATTGTTTAACATAGCTAAGTTGGATGCTGTATACCACAGAAGCTAACTTAAACTTTCATAAATCTTCGACACTTATATTGCTCTTATCTTTAGAAACACAAACTGTAAATAATGAACATACTTACATACTCCGATTTGGCAAACATTTATATGATGTAGACCCAACACACACTGGCGATTTTATTCGGCCTATGGTTTCATCAAAATCAAACTGTTAATCTCCATAAAGCAGTACGGAGTGGGTGCATTTGACGCTTTGAATAAACTATCAGATTGCGCGGTTGGTCTTAGGTAAACTCAATATATTTTATTCAAATATCAAATTATTAAGAAGCTGCAAAAACTTTAAATCACATGTTATATTGTATCAAACCCAGAATATCCATGTCAAACGTAAAATATTAAATCTCAACATAATAAGCAAGTTACGTACACGTTCATGTAACAGCTACCTAAAACAAATGGCTCGTATAATTTAATAATTCAAAGTACACAGCCAGGGAAATTTTATAACGAAAAATAAAAAAATATCTTAAACTCTATGTAGATAATGTTTAATATCGTTTGAACACGCAGTAATGATACCGATTCGTTATCTATTCAAATGTATTATTTGACATAGCTATTGTTATTCTGTGGTGTACAGATGTGGCTTGTGACATTCTTAATACATTATGTATGAGCTGATTATTTTCTGGAGGCATTTTTGGAGCACATGTTGATTCTGCGACCGTAAGTAAGTGTAACAAATAATATATCGTAAGCTTTATTATTTTTTCGTGACTTTTATTTAATAAATTATACAATTAGGTATGAGAAAATAAATTAGCTAGGTGATATATAAATAACAAATTTTAAAAGATTCTAAAAGTTTTATTACTATTCTGATTCTAAAGACTAATATACGCCTTTAAAATTAGTGGATACAAACTTGTTGAATGCATTGACAGTATGTATCTAATCACCAATAGTTCTGTAACAATGGTTTAGTTCGCCCTAAGTGTTAAAAACATAAAATCAGCTCTAGCAAATACATAAATCGTTAAGTCCGACGGGCAGGAGGAGGCAGGCATGAGTTTGAATAACGTATTCCATTTAATATGCTAAAAGGGGTTATTAACACATACACATACCTGCAATATATATTAAACATTTATATGTGTAATGTACATAATTAAGCTCACAATTAACACCTTAACATCAAGAGCTTCAGTGTGCAGAATTCATAATGACATAAATACGTACTACAATTTAGTGATGGATAATGCGTTAATAGCTGTATCGTTTTATACCTAGGCTTTCAGTCGTAGTAGGCGTCTATTACACACTCATACAAGCATTTAATTGTTACCAAAGTGATGTCTTATTTTACATGATGTAAGAACAAGATAATCCAAATGTTGGGCAATAAATTAGTTCATGAAATAGTCAATCACACTTTTGTGTTCGATAGCATGTTGTCTGCCGGTGACAGTCTTGACTGTGGTAGAAAACAGATAACAAAAACGTACCGTTCATAAGCTTCAGTAGTATTTTTTAAAGCTGTGGTATTACTCTGGTCGAGTAGGCCCATTCGTACCTAAGCATTGCTCTCCCACGGTACAAAAACTATAACACTACTAACCTATGTTATGACTAAACTATGTTTGGCATGATGTGGGCCTTTCTGCCTATTCCCTCGGAGATAAAGACGTATATTTACGTGTACTGACTGACTGACTTTTTTCAAAGAAGGCGTTTTTGTATTCATCTAATAAAATATCCAGGAAAGAAAATATATAGACATTCTATTCTGGCCACGGGATTGGGCCATTGCATATATAAAATAATAAGAAAGGTCATTGTTTGCTTTAACCCAATTTATGAACAAAACGATATGAATAATTTATCCTTATCGATATTACTCCAGACTCGGTTTCAGAGTTTCCCGGTTATTAAATGTACGTATTTCTTTGAGTTAAAATATTTTATTCAGATGACCGTTGTTAGTCAGAGGTCCCATATTTATATCACAGGACAACTTTGTCTTTGGTTTAGATAGATGCAGTTCATATATAGTTACAAATCATTTTTTTAAACATACTCAACACGTGTAGACTTTAATAAAAAAATAGGCACTAAACATGGAAATCCCAAATACGCAATTCTTTTTTGTTTTTTGTTATATTATAGGAGGGTAGACGAACCGACAGGTCACCTGATGTTAAGTGACAACCGCCATCCATGGACACCTGCAACTTTCAAACAAAAAGCCTCAAAATTGTATACCTACGAGCACTATATATCTGCTCATACATACTTTAAGTGCTTTTAAAATGTTTTTAAGATTGCTACAATTGCTTAAATGGTTCAAAATCAAATTCTAAGAATACTTCTTTCTCTATGACATCTAGTCTCAATAAACCTTTATAAAATATCTGATACCATTTCATTGTATTAATAAAGTAAAACAAATTTACAACTGTCACCGAAAATTCCAAAACAAGTTATCGGTATCAATCCGATGGGACTGCAGCCATTTGGCCACCAATAAATTTATTATGAGGTAAATGCGAGGTTAACATGCTGTTTTTTATGTTCAATTACGTGTTATTGAGTAAATTAGTGGAACATGCTTATGTGTATGCATTATTAATGGACTTCAAACGCGTGTATTTTCGGGTGACGCTTTTAAAGTAAATAAAATTATAAATGTAGATTAAGGATATTTTGATTTCTTATTACCCTAATCGTATAAAACGCATGTGTATCATATTCATTGGTCTCCTTAAAACCTTGTTTCAATACCGGTTTCCTGTGAGGCAATGCTATTATACTAATCATAGCTCTCCCACGTATATTATGACGCGAATAGACTAGTACTAGAACTACAGAGCCTGAAAACTGTTGATCTGTAAAAAATTATGATCTTAATACCATTCAATTACAACTTCATAATATCAACATTTACCGATAATGGTGCAGCTAAGCTGTACCAGGAAACTGTCCTTGTACATACGGAATGCTCTATAGAACTTCTACATATCTTTCTTTCTGGTCAAAATTATGGGTTGAAAGAGATTGATCTGCCTTACACCCTGGTCATTAATAATCTTCCAACAAATCCATGATTTGTGTAAAGAATCTGTTACCAATTTTGAATCGATTTCAGTCATAGTTTCATCCTATATTGTCCGTTTTTTGGTTGAAATCTGAAGAATTTGGTTATCTCCTGTATTAGGATGCGCAATAGCGCGAGAATGTTATTATTATACAGGATTCAAAAGTAAGTTTACTCAGAAAATTAAATCGTTTTAGCACGCGGTAGTACAGACTGATTGACATTTCTGTCAACGCATGTACAACAACGACACTACACTAACAATAGTGTAACGTAGCAATTTTATATCTAAAGTTTATATGCCGTTTTTTCGTCTAACACTAGATAAAGACTAGTTTCAAAAATGATGTTTTAGGCTAACAAATTCGAGTTTGTGAGTTTTTTGGAACCCTTTTGTATAAAGTATACCAACCGGCGAATGTCACAGCCAAGTTTCATCTATTTTACTTATCACAGTTTTTTTTATTAGCATAAGGTTTTTTTATATATATAAAAAGCCGTTTATAATTCACATTTTACTAAACATATACTGAACTATATACATATGGAGTGGACATAGAAAGGAGTTTAGTACTATGTTTGGATCACTGGTACTGGGGGCTAGCCACAAGCTGTTGAGGATTATCAGTTACAAACTCAGGCACCAAAAATTTTCTACAGTCTATTTAATTGGGGACGAATGTTATAAAAGTCATATGCTACATCGTAATGGTAAAAGTCTTATCTAGAGAAGATAAGCAAAAATATAATAAAAACCGGTTGCTATTACAACTTACGTCACAAAGACAAACAGCTTTCTATGAGTTCAATGTATTTTAGTAGTAATGAAAATAAGATAATAACACCTAAACATGTTGAGGATTAAAAACCCTTGTAGATTGAAGTAAATAAACAATTCGTTTAATCGTTGGATCACCGGTTCAAATACGTTGATAAATACATTACATTTTGGATATACCAGACCAGTATGCATGATTACTGATTGATGAATTTGCCGTAACGAGAACTGATTAAATCCTATTTGATTATTTTTATTTGCAGAGTTTTGATCAGGAACCGGAACTTTTTATTAACCGGGGACTATCATAATGTATAAACTAAAACATCAAAATTATTATCGACTTGACACCTTGGCGTTGCGTAGAGATGTGGCTTCGCTCTGCATCCTCTATCGCTTGTATCATGGGGAGTGTTCAGAGGAATTGTTCGGACTTATACCGGCTGCAGGTTTCCGCCATCGTCCTACGCGACAAAATATCCATCCCCATCACCTGGACGATTGGCACTCCACCACTGTGCGCTTCTCCAGAAGCTTTTTGCCTCGCACAACTAGCATATGGAACAAATTGTCGCCTGCCGTATTTCCGAACCGATACGACCTTCAAACCTTCAAGAAAAGAGCCTACTCCTACCTAAAAGGGCGGCAACGCACTTGTGACTCTTGAGTTGGGGGTGTCCATGGGCAGCGGTAGTCATTTACCATCAGGTGACCCGTCTGCTCGTTTGCCCCCTATCACATAAAAAAAAATCACCTCATTCAAAAAGAATTGTAGATAAGTATGATTGTAACACAGTTTTACTTTAAACAACCGATTACTATGCGCAGTTTAACGTAAATAAAAAAAAACAGCGTATTCATGCACCGCCAATTTTCATTGTTTTATGTTTCTAACCAAATTGATTTCAGATGTTACTAATATGATAGATGTATAAAAAAAAATGTTATATTCATGATTCGTTACATGTTTCGACTACACAATATCGAACTTTGTGATCTAAAATTTATTATTCGGCAGAATATTTGATGTTCGACATGATGCATGGCCAGTTATATCAGAAATTGAAACAAGTTTGTATCAATACCATATGGAGAATAGCTTTGGATATAACTGCATGACTTTATGTTTATCTGTCGTCGTATTTTTTAAATTAAAGTATAGTCATTGTATCATTGTCGTCAACATCAGCCTATCGCCGTCTTCTGGCTTGACTGTTAAAATAAGCGAATTTCATTTAAACACGTTCAACTTTTAACAAATTCAACCTATTTAAAAATATTAGTGGGCTTAAATAAGTACAATACGTAGTTATAGCCAATGTCTTGTAATATTTCATAGCATGTATAATAAGATTTTACATTAACAATATTGAGTAGCCACTTAAAATTCCAATTTTTCAACTCAATTCGTGTCTATTGCTGGCGTTTCCGCAATCGCGGACGGTACCAAATTATACTCCAGTACAATTTAAAAGTGTAGGCTCTTCCACACATTATTTTGTTCAAAAATAATATTGCAGCCTATTAACAGAAAAACAATATTCAGGAATATTGTTTTTCTGTTAATATGCTCAACTAAATTTATTTAGAACCAAGTCTATGTTGCATTTTGAGGAACATTTATAAGAAAATTATGTAAAACTGATTTTAGAGTTGGCCCTTTCGGTCTTTTCGGGCTAACTAAATATAACCAAATTGTCCACTGATCTGATGTATTCTGTAAGATATCTTTCCATAATTCGTTCATACTGATGCCATTGGAGTTTACATTGCATTTTGAAGTCTATCTAAAACCACCGTGATTTTCGGGAACTGTCAGAATTTTTTTAAATATTTCTCAAAAACTCTAATCTCTCATCTGTAATATATTTTCTGAAATGAAAACCGATGGTTAGTTTACGCCAAAAATTTGAATAAGATTGAGTTGTGAAATAGGCAGGGTGAAATAGGCAGTTGTGAAATAATAGCATTCGAGGCTATCGGACTTGCGTTGTGAAAAACGCAAGTCCGATAGCCTCGAATGCTATTGAAGTGACAAGATGGAGACTGTTGAAAAAAAAGAAAACTTAGTAAGTCATAAAAACCTACACATTTTATTACTTGTACCATATCTAATCTGTGACATACTGTGGCGAAGCACTGAAGCTGGCGGCTTTTGTCCGGTACTAGCCAGTAATAGCTCTTAATAGCCGGTTATAATTACTCCATAGCCTATGCACAGCTTTTGATCGAGAGGCGTGAAATGGTTTAGTGTGCAGTCTTATACGTGTATGCAATAACGATCCACTTGCCAGTAGCACACTGGTAATTATTAGCTTTCAGATCTCCAATTTGAACATTTACTGTTGAAACTCAACACTTATATCGTTTAACAAAAGATGTGGTTTTTATTGTTAAGAATAATTTATTTCATATTGCTAACGTTTAATAGTGACACGGACCATTTAATGAGAATCGATTATGCGTATAATGTACTTGCAACACCAGTGTCACTTATCCACATTCTCACTCATATACCACTATATACACACATATAGTGGTAGAAAACATTAACAAAACAAAGTACGTAGTAAAAAAATACAACGATAATAGTAGTGATGAACAAACCTTCCTGTAGAGTGCAGGCAAACTGGGGTCTCAAAAAGCAGGAATCTACTATGCCTAATTCTGAAATCAACTTACTTATTCTGAATGTTGTTGCTAAATTAAAGTAACAAAAATACCTCGAAGTAGAATATTGTAAATTGTTGGACTTAAAAAATCTAACAAAAGCCTTGTACATCGTTGGCTCAACGACAGTGAACAAGTTTCGGCCCTCATTAACATTAAACCCTTTTGTCCCACGTCCGTTTGTCGCTTTTATTTTATTATGTTTCTAATCCAGTTGATACGAATATCGCCTCGTCTTTTACCGAACGTGAAGAGACAACAGCTGAAATAACGGGTATTATCATGTCAAATCTTTTTATCGTTTCTCTTTAAATTTGTAAAAGAAGGCAAAAAATTACGTGTTTTGTGTAATTTTATTATTGTGAATTGTGAGTTCAAATTGTTTGTTCATTTTATTCATTTTTGACCTAGTACTATAAGAAATATTAAAAAAAATGTGACATTCCGCAAGTAATGTTTGGCATGACTTACAGAGTGAACAAAGAAATGAAACCTAGAAATAAAACTAATGTCATCACAGTAGTGTTGCAACCCTGTTCCCATGCTTATGCAAACTAAAAATAATAACCATTCCATTTAATATACGTCTTATGTATGGTGTAGAAACTTTATATATTTATGACGTTTAGACGTAATTGTTTTTGGTAAAAATTGTGAGTCTACCAATTCACTGATTTTCCCTAGACAACACTTAATTTACAATTTCAAAATATATGAGCCGTGTGGTATCAACGATCAAAGTCTAAATAAACTAAAATTAACCAAATTTAATTAAAGTGTGGTCTAAAATAAAATTAACCAGAATCGTAAGTTTTTAACGGCAGACAAAGAATACAATTAGTTTTACGAGTCCTTATAGCTAATGAAATAGTGTTTCTATATTCTATTTCATTCCCTAATAATTAACATAATACTTATCAATAATCCTTAAACTTATTATTAGTATACTAAAATATGTATATTTTACGATTATCGATATAGTATGACATCTTATAGGATTTTCTTTATACTGATCTTTACTGATATCCTTAATTTCTATCAAAGTAAGAGTTTTGTTCGTAATAAGAGGGATTTATGTACTTAAATATGTATGAGACAAAAATCATCTATGTGCTCTGTATTTATTCACGTCACGTTCTTCAGTAATGCTTAATGACACAAAAGCCATCTATGATCTTAAATCAAGATATAAGAAAGCCGAGTAAACGTAACATTGTTTTTTTTTAAATATTAGTCCTTGTGGCACAAAAACTGAAAAATGCAAAATTAAGTACCATGTGCCATTTATATTATTCACAAGAAACTTACTCTATCTTGTTAAAGGAACATGCAACCACAGCTTTTGTAAATTTAAGGCCCATTAATTTATTTTATAATGAGACTAAATGATGACTGAAAGGGATTTAATAATTGCATTTTTTTATTAATATAGAGGGGCACACAAACAGATAGGTCACCTGATGGTGAGTGACAACAGCCGTCCATGGACACCTGCAACTCAAGAGTTGAAAGAAGAGATGGCAAATGAGGAGATGGGAAAGAGGAGAGGTAGGATAACGGAAGAGAAAAGAGGAGAGGGGAGCTACATCTCCTGGAACCTCATTAATTACTTTTTTTGGAAGCGGAGCTTTTATGTTTTACAAAAAGAAATAGCCAAACTTAATAACATTTCAGTCTGAGCTCAATATAATTACCATATGTACATACATGCATATGCTCACAGCTGCATCCCCTAAGGGGTAGACAGCGGTGTACAAAACACCCACATTGTGCCAATAAGAGTTTGGTCCCACTAACGTAATAGGTGACAAGCCTACTGCCGTCAGTCGGGTTCTGTATTACTGTATACGTGGTTACACGTGGTCGTGGTTGATCCTTGCTCAGGCGCGAATGAGCCAACTTGACCGGTGCGATACCCCGGCCTTACAGAAAACCGGTTGTAAAGTTACGCTGCATTTCACCGACATTAGTGAGGTTTCCAGGGCCCAACACCCCCTCTCCTCTATCCCCTCCCTTCATACCCACCTCACCTCCTTCCCAAATCCTAATCCCCCTTCTCCTGTTTCCTCTCTCCGCAGCCCCCAATCCTTAACAGATTTCAATATGGGGCAGGATCACATCACCTACATGCGGACTAGTCATAGTGATCTTTATTTCTAATAAGTTTTTTTTATTAAGTAATTTTAGTAATTACAGATTTTATTATTAGTTAATTGCAGATATAAATTTGTAGTTACTAATTGTGTAATTTATGACTGTATTATATTGTAATTGTATTTTTCACATTTAAATAAGATACTAAGCGTTTGATGGCGTAGCGGTTTAAGTGGTCACCTCGCCACCACGCTGCCGCGCCTAGTGTTGTGGGTTCGATCCCCGCACGGGACAACGCTTTGTGTATTCCTCAAAATTGTTGTTCTGAGTCTGGGTGTTCTTTATGTCCGTTGTTTGAATGTTTTTAAAGTCCAAGACACAGGAGTTAATCTTAATGCATAATTTGTCTTTTTAAAAAATAAAAAAATAAAAAGATAGAAAGTATGTACAAATCGTTGTTCCTACATAAAAGCCAGATTATCGCTTACAGTAGCCAATAATTGTAATATATCTCCATACCATACACTCACGCCTAAATCTCCGAAGTGGTAGTCAGAAGTGAATCAAACACCTTCATTTTGACCACCATCTTTTAACATCCCTTACGTAATAGACGACAACCCTATCGTCGACAACCGGGCATTGTATTTTATACTGCCGCACCGATAACAGTCCAGTTACTTAGCTCCCGATCCCGTAACGATACAAACGGGAAGAGATGGGGCGATACACAAGAAAAAACATCCGAACACATTTAATGCTACTGGCTATGACAACGTCAGCTGATACTTTATGTCCATTAAGACTGACAATGTATTCCAATAGAAAATATCTTGTTTCAATATTTCTGCTTTCTCCGTTACATTTATTTATCATTATAATGTATCTAAATACACATGAGTTAGAACAAATTGGTTCTTACATCATGACTGCACGATAACAAAATTATTATAATAAGTGATAGTTATATTATTACCGTCATTATTTTAGGGAAAATACGTTAATTGCTGCTTAGTCCAGCTTTCTTAATTCAATAAAATTGAACTCAAAACGGATTGTGACCGACCTGTATTCACCGTCGTCTGCATTCTTTACACACAGCTGTTACGCACAGCTGTTACGCATTTTGCGTGAGGTGCACACTGCTCACACATATTGGTGTTTCGTTGGACCATGTCAGTAACTATTGTTGTTTGGGACACATATTTGGACTTTATGGAATCTACTAAAACAACATACATGGGCCTACAGGCATAAAACTTTTGCTTTGCCAACTAAAATTTCGTGCCGCTTACGTAAATAGAGACAAGCCTAGTGCCAACAGTCTGTAACTGTATGGCTATATAAATACTGTATGATAGTTTACAGATATCATAGAAATCGGTTTACATAATACTGAGTTATTCGTCCATTTGTCGCGCACACGCTTAATGCAAATTTAACTTTTATATGATTTTCTCATATAAATGTTAAATTTGCATTAATAACGGATTACGGATAGGATACCGTTATCAGAACTGGACCATTGAAATAAGACCATATGGGAAGACCACACCAGCTTTCAAATGAAAAAAAAAAACATCAAAATCTGTTCACCCGGCCGAAATTTATGAGGTAACAAACATTTAAAAAAATACCGTCGAATTGAGAACGTCCTTTTTTTGAAGTCGATTGAAAATGGAAGCAAACGTAAAATAAATATCTCTCAAAAGATTTTATATAGTGGTCTGTTTTTCGTAATGATTTAGACAAAGCATAAGTTGCTTAAAACTTTAGATTCCACTTCAATACATTTTGCCTTATAAGTCTGCAACAATAGAAAATAAAGCGAAATATCATAGTCAAAATGTTGGCGCCATTATAAGCGGTTCAAATAAAGAAACGTTCTAAACAATCCACCCGGTTTTAATATTATATGTTACGTAGTTTATTTGAAAATCGAATATTGAAACTTTGAAAGCTGAACAGTAGCAAGTAGAAGCCACTTCTATACTATAAAAAACTGTTCCCAAATAAATAGTTGTTTTTTGTTTGGTAACAAATTACACATATTTAAACAACATCAATTTTGTAATAAACATACGTCGACTGATGATAAGTTATGTAAAGGCACGTTACCATAGTGTCAATGTGGAGGCCACTCTGCATAGCTATCATTATTATACAGCAAAAGGTCACTACAATTCAGTCAATACAGAGAAAACAATAACAACACTGACTGCATGGATGGCGCAGATGTTTATTAAGTGGTCACCTCGCCACTGCGCTTCCGCGCCTAGTGTTGTGGGTTCGATCATGACCCGGGACAACACTTTGTGTAAACCTCAAATTGTTGTTCTGAGTCTGGGTGTTCTTTGTGTAAGTTAATTGTATGATTGATAACTCTCCCGCGATACAGGAATAGTGCGGGAGTTATCTTTTCTACAACAACAACAACATATTAAAAACCGATCTGATTTTACCATCCTATTCATTTTAAACTTATCAGTTGCATATTGGCCAGTGCATCTCTCTCATCATCATCTCATTGAAATGGGTTAAGCAAGTTTTTCTGGTGGATGATTTTTTTTTCATTAAGGATTTAATCCGTCAATGTTTGGGACGATATGCATTCTATTAGATTATTATTCTTCTATTAGATTACTGAAAAAAAAAAAGAATTATATTTATCATCATCAACCTGTCGTCGTACACTGCTGGATGAAAGCCTCAAAAGAACACCAACTTACACATAATAATACAATACTTATATATTATATGAAAAATTTATAAATTAATAGTAACAGGTTTCAAACATATAAATCCTTGATTTGACATATTAATTAAACTATTAAATCCATAGAAAACAAGTAACTGTTATAACTGTAACGTGTCAATTTTTTTATTACCTTTAGATATCATTTATCATTTATTTAACATCAACATGTTAAATGAAATACCCTGTGAACTAGTTTTCAATTCCTTCTGGCACTGTGTCTCAAACTTTTTCTATTCACTCAGAAACAAAAGCTTAGACATCGATACGCTACACAATAAACAATACTTTTACTATCATTTCAATGAGACTGAAGCATTTCATGAAATATTTTTCTTGGAACATAAATCCATCATTTTTATAGGAATATTCCAAAATATATAATAGCAAAGTGGTTTTCATTTGCATCTATTATTCAATTGTTGAGTCCCTTTAGTTAATTGGAGTTCACGGCTATTAAAACCTTGAACGCTCAGTTTTGTAAAATTTAACTTAATAATTAATAGAAATCGGTCTATCTAACAGCATAACTCATCTTTATTATTAAACCGGAAGAGTTTCCTGTCTATTCTTTTTAAACGCTAGTCTCTGGTACTGTCAGTCCAATTTGAATCATTATTTTTGTGTGAGAGTGAGTATCTGCTACTAAATAATATAAGTTATTAGATGTCACACTGCGATCTTATTTATTTATTTTGAAGACAACTACCGCAGTAGCTACTATACCATTACTGTGTCACGGGGGACTTTACAAACATGCAGACTATAATACGAAATTTAACTAATTTTTATACAATTTATTTTAATGAATTAACTGACAGAATCGTTTGTCATATTTGACATTTAAGTTGAGACTAAGAATGTGTAGTGTATGAACATATCGCTATGTGCAATAATTTCTTGAATTAAATTATATACACATTGGAAAACGATCAGTTAATATATATAAATGAATGTAATTCAACACACATTCAAACGCTCATGCCTATATGCTATAAGGGTTAGCTAGACGTGTATTAAACACCCACATTTTGCATAAATTGTAAACTTCTTCTAAACCTAAACTCACGTCCTAACGTCACGACACAACGGTCACAAAGAACAACCATACTCGGGACAAGTCTTTGTGGCTCTCACAAACTTTTATCCCATGTGTGTATTGAACCCACTACCTCCAACTTAGCAGTCAGGCTCACTAACCCCTAGCTCACCAGCCATATTAGAGGTGGAGTAGTGAGCATATAGGAAAATGAAATTCTTTTATTCGAAGTCTATAAAGATAATACAAAACTAAAAGACCGAAAATTAACCACTGAAGGAGAGCTCATTGTAAAAATAGGCCGAGTAACAGTCATATATAGTACAAGTACATATTAGCACAAGCTTGGACAAGCAATTGGAATGTACTTTACTACTACCATTGCATCGATCTCTTGTGCACGAGTTGAAGAGTAGATATGTATCTACTAGATCTTCTGGACACCTCTTTAACCTTCTTAGGCCTAAGAAAAAGAAGAGGTTGTTCACAATTGAACTAGATAAAGTGTAATGAAAACTTTTGCAAGTATCTGGGTTCCATTGCACTGGGTAATAGATACAAACCAATAAAAAAACCCTGAGAACTTCCCTAAACTTAAGGCTATGATTTTTAAATTTTCAAAAGTATCAATGTATAAACAGGATCTTTTGTATTATAATAGGCAAACGAGCAGACGAATAACCGCGCGGTAGCAGTAGCAGATAACCTGCAACTCAGCAGTCACTAGTGCGTTGCCGGCATTTGATGTTTCACAAATTGGTTGTGCGTGGCGAAAAGTTTCAAGAGGTTCAAGGTGAGTGAGTTTCAAAGGTTTCCATCTAGAAGCTGGTCAGATCGAATGCGGAAAAAGACATTATTGTCCTCTATTTACATTGTATGTTTCTGAGATTAATTTTATTTAAATATTTTTTTCATTATAAGTTTTTACTCTCCGGCTTAAAATATTAAATGAAAATTAATGAGAATTCACGAGAGAACCATTACAAGGATACAAAGCATTAGTGGCACAAACATCTAAGTAATACTTACAATTTTTTTTTTTAATTCTATTGCGGATTTAAATAGTGATACTTGACTATGGTTTACTTTATTTTATAATGACCCTAAAATATATTCGTTAACTAGATTGGTAGAGTTGGTAGAGATAGTTCAGATAGCTTTTAGCAGATTGTTGATTTTGGTTCCTATGAAAAATTTAACAAATAAAAACAAAAACTTAAAGCAAATTTCATACATCTATAAATATGCTTAAAATAAACGAAAGAACTTCTTGTAAATACAAACTCACCATTTTCCAGTCTCCATCCAATTAACTTGAAGAATAATTACATTAAAACCTTATTCAGATATCCAATAGCACATTGTATTTGATGGTATTTCAAGTGATTTTGATTAGAGCCTATCATTTACTGAACCAATTAAAACGATTGCGTTGTCTTGATTTGTTTTGAAAACGTTATCAAAAGCCACTTCAACTCCGGACGCTTTCAGGGAAGAAATATTAATATTTACTTAATAAATAACCATAAATATTAGTTATTTGTTAATTTAACTATATTTGTAATAGAAAACTCCTTCATTAAATCCACTTAGTTATGCAAGACCAAATTTATTGTTACAAAAAAAAATGCGGAGTCTTTGGAGACTGCCAATTGGAAGTGAAAACTAAGTAACACGTAGTTCATGGAAAGCGTTCGGTGACGATGACGAGAGTTCCATGCTTTTTGTTCACCCAAAAAGTGCTCAATGCGCCTAAAGAAGTTTTCACTTCCATATTTAGGCAAACAGAAGAAGCCTGCTGGTGCTCTAGCAACTGGTCACAGGAATGTAAGAACATTCGGGTAAGCGATAATGTTTATTTCTTCACTCCCGTCTTAAAATTACAAAATTCCTAGGGAGAGTTGGGGTCAGACAGGAGGCCAGTTCATACAAAACTCTGTCAATGGATACGGTGCACTGACCCCAAAGAAATTTCGGTATGCGTTTAAATGTTTCAGTGACTTATTAACTATATGTTTATATAAGTACATTTTAACGCCCTGGGTATCTACAAAATATTATAATCCATTGATTTCAACTGAGATGTAACAATTTGTAATTCCAAATTCAAAAGTCTGTTCTACAATACATACGAAAATGAATTGTGCAGCAATTTTAGTTCGTGCTTGCCTTTGATTTGACTAGTTATAGGATCGAGTTAGACCGTGATCTTCGTTGCGACACGTTTGTATCGTTTCGCTTTTTATTACTTCTAGGGTAGGCAAAAATATCGAGAAAGATGCTTAATTGAACGGTACGCTTTCTTTGACTTTATTCATTACGTGACTGATATTTTTTAGAATTATTTCAAGCGAGGCCTTCTAATGAATGAATGCTGAACATAAATTATTAAAGAAGACTTAAAGCGTCCCTTTTAAAAATATTGTAGCTATTAAAATGAAATGAAAAAGTCAAATTACTGTATTTACGGTCATTAAGTCATCACCCCATCTCTTACAGGTGGTGCCGCAAAAGGTGATTAAGGGATCTAACTGTTATCTATCAGACAGTATGTATACAGTCCCCTGTTACGTTAGTGGGACCAAATTTTAATATGCAAAATCTGGTTGTTTAATACACCCCTGCCTACCCTTTAGATGATACAGGCGTGAGCTTATGTATGTCTGTATGTTTTTTTTTTAGTATAAAGAATACTAGCAACTAGTACTTACTATATACTCGTATATACATATATATATCTGATATCTTATACAGCTGAACTATATGTAGGATAAACCTTGTACTACTTTATTCATATATTTTATCAGTCTTGGGTTCGTTCCGCAAAGTAAAAAGACAACGAAAATATTTCATAATTAAGGGAAAAAAATTTAGAATTGTCTTGGATTATGACGAATAGCCAGTGTAACCTAGTAGAAAAGTTAAGCGTATCCGTACATCCATAAATACATCCAATAGACCAGAATTGGGATGCATGAATGCATGCATGAATGCGGATGGAGACAGTAGTCGTCTGTCCGCAGCCTCCTTCTGTGACATAATCATTTCACAGTATCCCATGACCTCTCGCTCCTGACACTGTGAGCAAGAGGTCAGCACCTATCTCTGCCACTAAGCCACGGTACCGGCTCTTCCCAAGCAGTACACTCTTATACCATATGCCGCGCCGTTCCTTCCTCGGAATTACAGTATTAAACTATGCTAGACTTTTTGTATGCTGTGCAATATTACTTTCTTTTTTTTAATTGCGACACCGCCACTTTAAATCGTACGTTTCTACCTAAAGTACTACTAGCCTCTGAATTAAAGACTACAAAATTTGAGTATGTCTGTGTATCTATGTGTTTGTTGTGTGTTGTGTTTGTGTGTAAATGTGTGTTTTTTAATTCTAGTGAACTTCTCTTCTGTTTTATACCCATATTGTTGTTTTACATCTTACAATTTAAAGATTACCACAATTTAGATCGACATACATTCATACATTCATTCACGGCTATGTCCCCTGAGGTGTAAGCAGAGGAGTTGTCACATCAAGTTGGCTGGCTTTAATTTAGTCCCATTTACGTAACAGAAGTAATAGTTCTAGGTAATATTCAAGAGCAATTTATTCATCCTCATTAATTGCCGCGCGGAACCATAACATTATAATGGTTGCCAGGGCAATAGCCTAAAGAATGTAAATGGTAGTGACTGATGATGGAAATCTCGAGCCCTCAAACCACAATTTGTCTTATTTCTTAAAAATCTAGTCTTTCAACAGGTCGTGATTATGAACGGATTTTTCTTACATACCTATAGACTCACGGCGTAATTTACGCCCACATTTTGCCGATTAATTTTTTTTTTTTTTTTTTATGCGATAGGGGGCAAACGAGCAGACGGGTCACCTGATGGTAAGTGACTACCGCCGCCCATGGACACCCGCAACTCAAGAGTCACAAGTGCGTTGCCGGCCTTTTAGGTAGAGGTACGCTCTCTTCTTGAAGGTTTGAAGGTCGTATCGGTTCGGAAATACGGCAGGCGACAATTTGTTCCATAAGCTGGTTGTGCGAGGCAAAAAGCTTCTGGAGAAGCGCACAGTGGTGGAGTGCCAATCGTCCAGGTGATGGGGATGGATATTTTGTCGCGTAGGACGATGGCGGAAACCAGCAGCCGGTATAAGTCCGAACAATTCCTCTGAACACTCCCCATGATACAAGCGATAGAGGATGCAGAGTGAAGCTACATCTCTACGCAACGCCAAGGTGTCAAGTCGATCAGAAATATCTTGGCAGTCGATGATGCGAGTCGCTCTCCGTTGAATGCGGTCAAGAGGCAGAAGTTGGTACTGGGGTGCACCTGCATAGAGATGAGAACAGTATTCCATATGCGGCCGAACCTGCGCCTTATAAAGTTGCAGGCGGTGGGCCGGAGTAAAATACTGTCTCGATCTGTTTAGCACACCAAGCTTCTTCGAGGCTAATATGGCCTTACTCTCTAGGTGACCGCGAAACTGGACTTCGCTTGATATATCGACGCCAAGGATTCCGATACTGGCTGATGCAGTTAGGGAAGTGCTCTCAAATTGTTATTGTAATTGTTGTTATCATTTATATATGATAGGAGCAAGCCTGTTGCCATCATTCGGCCATTTTTGGGAATAAGATGGGAAATTTTGAAATTTTTTGTATGTTGACAGGGAAGGGAATATATAAAGGGTAGGAAAGTGATATTGCTAAAACAGATGGTTTGGGGAGTATAAGCAATAGCTCAAGCAAGTCAGGGTCGCATATCTGTAACTCAACCTGACTGGTGCCGGGAAGTCCGAGATCTGTTACTAAAGTTTCTTTTCTAAAGGGTTTTTTAATAAAAAATCTCAAACAAGATCTTAAAGAAAAAAAATTAGTCTTCAATAAACCTGATTTTTTTATGACAAAATACTAACGAAATTTAGATGTATTTTTTTCTCTGTATTACGCACTCACATCATTCAAAGTCAACTATTTTCTAAACATATTCAATTATTCAGGTACGTATTGTTTGATTCCACAGCAGAACAAATGATTAAATTTGGAATTTCGAATATATGGAATTCTGGCTGGTTATAAAACGAATAATGTAGGTACTATAAAGGTTTGTGAGAAGAGGCCCGGAGAGGCAGACAACTGAGATAAATATCCTAAGAATGGTCCACCAATACAGCGATAAGTGAAAAATGTTATTTACAATATGCACTCTCTCACTCCCAGTCGCAAGGGCGACAAGGAAAGTATGGAGCACAAATATGATATAAACATTAACAAGTCGTTGTGAGTGTCAGTCCGAACCGTAATGCGAATTGTAGCTGAAGGAAATACGACTCTACAAACATCGGAAATTGCGAAATTTTCATAAAGAAATAAAAAAAGAGATCCACACTGATGATTTTGACATGGAAGTAATACGAAGAAAAATTCACAAGTTTACTGTTGATCTAAAAATCACAAATATTAATAAGATGCTTGCAGTTTTAAATGAAAATGATATGGTCAACTGTAGTTGTACATATTTACGAAAGCTTTTACGAAATATGTGATATTTATTTAAAACACGTACATATATCTAAGATACACATATTAATCGAGAGGCCCAGTATTATTATATACTAGCTGCTACCCGCGACTTCGTCCGCGTGGTATTTAACAAAAAAGTTATTGTTCAGTTCGCAGAGTTTACGATAACTTATGAATTCTGTATTTAAGAAATACCTATACTAATTTTAATGAAATTCTTTTTTAATCGAATATTATAAAATTTTAATTGGTTTTAATTTTTTTTCGTAAGGTCCTATTTTTTTTATCTAAATTAAAAGTAGCCTAAGTCACTCCTTGTTACATCAGCTATCTGCCAGTGAAAGTCCCGGCGAAATCGGTCCAGCCATTTCAGAGATTAGCCGGAACAAACAGACAGACATACAGACAAACAGACAGACATACAGACAAACAGACAGGCAAAAATTGTAAAAATGTTGTTTTGGTATATATACCCTGTATACATCCATATGCAATTAGTAAATTTATTTATTTAATTATTTATTGTAAATATTTTATACTAAACACGGCGATTTATTCCAGACAACCTTGATACGGCGATGTTTTAAATGATTGGGGTAACCTATACAGCACGTTTTAATAAAAAAAATACTATAAACAAATTACTTATAATAAATGCATATAATATATAAATACTTACATATATGTATATAAACACATTAATATAAATCAGAATTGACATATTTATTGTTTTCTTTAACTTACCTAAACGACTATGGATTTTCAATTATCTACTCAAAAATAAAACTCAGGAACGACTAATTTATTCAAAAAGAATCATTAAAATCGATTCACAAATCACGAAGATATCGCATAACATGTTTTCTTCTTCCCTCAATTTTCCACCTTATAGGAAAAACTTTTTTTTTTTTAAAGGGACGAAACGGTAAACATATTAATCAATATAAAATACGAATTTTCAAAAACAGTTAACAGCTTATAAGTTATCTAATGCAGTAAACAAATAATAAAAATATATAATCAGAATTAAGATATTCTTCTTTTTTGAAGTCCATTGAAAAAGGCGCGGTGGTCACACAAATGCACCATTAAATTTTATACACTGTATACACTTTATACACAAATTTTATAGTAAAAATATAAACTCGCAAGATTGGTCCAGCGATGGATTCAACAGTTTTGCGCGCGCCTGATCCTACCCCTCAGTTGATTCTCTAGTCGCGGACGGTACGCACGTCCTCGCACGATCCCATCTTACACCGATATTCTGAATTCGAAAATCGCGATCTATTTCTGAATCAGATAGTAACAATATTATAAATTTTGTGAGTGCCAGTGTTGAGCAGATGATGTGGTATTTGGCTGATGCGGGGTAGAACATCATCACTCCGATGATAAAATGATTGCAGAATTCAGGATTTGAACATGATACTGCCAGGTAATGTATATTATTTATATTATTATAGTAGATTTATAACACCGTCATTCGTGTTTATTCTTATTTATTTTATCACATTATTAAACTATCTACTTACTTTTTTTAAACCATCAATTATATATACATAATTTAAGAGATCAGCACAATCATTTTTTGGCAGTTAATCAGTAACGTTTTCAGCCAGAAGACATTTACAATCAAAATCATTTTAAGAAAATATGAATTTCCTTTAACTGAAATAAAAAAATAATTATTTTCTTTGTCGGTGATAAGGGATAATGGAGTGTGGTATTAATAGGGAAGCTGAGGGCTAAAGGCTCTCTTCAAGCCCTACCTGCCCTCTGTAAGCCATGCGATGGATATTAAAAATAATAATAGCTTACAAGACAAGTTATTAAGTGTTGATTATTTTAAGGCTTTTTAACAGTCGAGATTTAAATATGTGGAACTAAAACAATTTTATATTTCCACGTGTTTAAAAAAAATATCATAAGAAATCTATTTATTTAAAAACGTTTGTGTCAATAATCTTATAAAAATAAATAATAAGAGACTATGAAATAAATTTCTTCTCTTAATAGAAGACAGTGATCATGGCGATCATTAAGATCATTGAAAATTAACAATTAAAAATGTATTTTTTGTTTGGTATTAGAATCTTAAATTAAAAAAAGATCTTAAATTCAATTTAAAAATGTTATTACATGTTTCGTTAACTCTTTTATAATTCATTAGTTCTGTCTTCCTGATTTTTTTTTAATAAAATAAACTGTTAGTACCAAAGGCATAATTTACGGTTTGACAATATCATATTGAAAAGTAGTTTTTCACCATTTTAAATATCTAGTATAAATTTATTTCTCGAAATTTCCAGGAATGTGTTTTTTTATTATTAATACTCGTACTATATTTTAACGAGACCTCTGTCAAAGTCTTTAGACAACTTCTTGTCCAATCGGTACTGTACAGTCTCAATCTTCACGTCTCATGTTCCTTTTTTGTATTATTTCATCATTTCTTCACGATGCTTTAACCTTCATGCAGTTAACATATTTTAACACGCTTAAAGTAGCTTAAAGACTGCAGTCGGCTTATTGATTGATTGATGTAGAAGCTTCACTTCACTAATTATGTAAACCAATCTTTGAATTAAATGTTTAACTATCGTATATCGTATCGTTTGGATTACAATATGATTATAAGTTATTTTAGAGCTGATCTGATGATGAAGTGCAGGTGGATAGGAGAACTCTTCAATGGTTTCTAATAAATCCTTCGAGTTTGGTCTCATCTAGTTTATTTTAATGAGTCGAATACACATTATATTGCCATGTGGTTCAATCGATATAGAGATGGAGTATCTTGAAAAGTGACTAAGAGGTTAGACTATTATCTATCTGACAGTATATATACAGGTGTCCCGAAATTCAACGTCCAACAGCAGGTGGGGTATAGGTGACTGTATGACACCTTTATATAAAATATTGAAAAAAAAACAATTTTAATTTTTTTAGATACGAGTATTTTGCTTATAATGGTGAAAAATTCCGAACTTGAAATTTTTATTCACCATAACGACAAGTCTGCAAGTTTCGGCGACGGGTTTTTTTTTTATTCATAGCGAAGTTAACTGTCCTATCGACCAAAAGTATAATTACCACCAAACACAACACAAAAAAAAATATAAAAATCGTTCGTATCTCAAAAAAAAATTGAAATGGATTTTTTTAAATATTTTATTTAAAGGTGTCATACAGTCACCTACCCCCCACTTGCCGTTGGACGTTGAATTTCGGGACACTCTGTATATACGGTCATATAGTGCCCGGTTGGTTAGTGGGACCATATTCTAATCTGCAGAATGTGGTTGTTTTAGTAAACCGCTGCCTACTCCTTCGGGGATACAGTCGTTTGCGTATGTATGTACATGTATATCGAATACATTGACATTACACTTGGTGACAGTACAACGCGTGTTTATTAGTTTTTAAAACTTTTTTAATTAGATTTCGAAAGCCCTAAATGAAACATTCTTGGAAATATGCAAACCCGTAGTGCAAAATTGATATACTTACAATAACTTGAAAATGAATGTTTCATGTCTGTCTTAGTTGTCTCTGTGTTTTTTTTTTAGTTGCTTGTTTTTATTTTAAGTCCTCGCGACACTGGAATCTTGCCAAATTTTGGACTTGTTATTTAATAATTATTATCTAACTAACAAAACTACATATCACCGTCTTCAGTGCGCCTTATTTACAAATCATTATTATTTGTTTGATATAAACTGTATTTTTTATCCTCTAATTTTCCAACCTTAGAAGAAAAAAAGGTTTCGGAAATCAAATATCGAATCGAATTGAGAATCTCCTGCTTTAAAGTCTGTTTAAAACGACAGAAAAATTGTAATGCCAATCGCAATACATACATATGTATATACATATATACACTAACGCCTGTTTCACCTAAGGGGTGGTCAGAGATAGTTATAATTAAATTTTACGTAATAGGATGCATGCTTATCACCTGGGCAGTTATGGGAATCAGATGGCAGCATTTGGAGTATTCTGAAGGGAAGGAAACAGATATTGCTAATAGAGATGGACTGGAGAGTATAAGCAATAGCTCAAGTAAGTCAGAGTAGCATACCTATAACTCGAACTGGCTGGTGCCGAGAAGTCTGACCCCTCTAACTAAATGCTGTCAGCGTAATACCGCTGAGAAAATGTAATATGTTACTCTTTTATAAGATTGTATGTTTGAGAAACAAGTAATCTATGGGAATAGGAACTTACACCAATTATTCACTTAGCGGTAAATAGTTTGAAGGCTTTCATTTACATAACTGTCAGAAGGTAAAAAATCAAGGTTAACCATACAAGCAGTAGAAACCTCGAGTCATCGTTTCTATATATTTAGATAACAACAAGCACATTTTGTGACCTTAGACCTTACCACGATTGTATACACCGGAATAATATTTGTAGTGGCTGAAACTTCATTTACTGAGTAGATAATTAACAACTTTCTGTGTACATTATTTTTACAGCAGAAATATTATATATACGAGTACTTATATGTGTCAAACAGGTGAAGTACAAAGCGCGGCCTTAATGCAATCTCTTCCAGGGAATCTTAGGGTGGATCAAAATGATTCGGAGACAGTGTGAAGTGTATTTTGAAAAGAAAATATTATAGAGATACTTCTAAATATAGCTGTATACATAAATAGATAGCACGCTTATTTGACACTTTAGTTGTCTGTATAGGATATTATATGGTGAAGTTGTAAAAAGTGAGTCCGATGCTCGACGTTGAATATGACATGGTAATTTATAAAGGTAGACTAATTTTAAAAGGTTGTGACAAAAAAAACTGAATTAAATATATTTTTTTTTATATAAAACAAAAATAAGGTCCTGAAAAGGTTAGTAGGTAGGTGTTGCGCAATGTGCAGCGCTAGTTTTCAGGTGGTCAAAGAAAAAGGGACGTCACTTTCTCTGTATAAATAACAAAAAATAACATATCAAAACACATAAATAATAACACCCACATGCCTACAAATAACACCAATAAAACGTAAGATATAATTTAATGGAAACATAACTACACATGCGACTTCTATTGAATTCTACGAAGCTAATAAACAAAAGTTCGGTACCTAACTAGCACTCTCAATCAAAATTTATGTTATCATGTCTCTAGTATCCAGCGTAACCTGATTACTTGGTTTTCAAAGGCAGTTTGTAGTCCAACCTGAACATTGACAGAGGATCCCGCAGGGTGATGCAAGACAAAAACACTGATATCTATGTAGAATATATATATATAAGACTAATAGACAGGTAGAGAGCTAATACTTTATTTGAACACCATTTTAAAATATCATACAAAGATATAATGCCTATCTGATAAGTAATTCACAGTATATTTTAAAATACGTTCATAGCTTCGCTCACATTTTTTTAGTTTCCTTTAAACGAAAAAGAAAAAAAAACATATATGTGATAATATAATGAACCCATTTGTGCTCAGCGTGTGTAGATTTTTTAGATTTAGCAAAGATTGGAAACTCTATTCAAATTAGACTTGTGAAATTTGGCGGTGGAAAGAAAAATTTAGACAAAAAAACACCTTTTTTGTCACTAATCTTCAAAGAATAATATGCAATTCGAGAAAGTTTAAACACAAAATATATTATTCTATTTTGAAGTCTTCTAAAAGGTATTGGATACCGCTCTTGAGTGATTTAATATGTACATATTAAAATGTATGCTAACCTACTATAGCATTATATAATTATGAAATATAGTGTTATAGATAATATGCATTGTTAATTGTTAAGTTTTAAAAGTTTATGTTTTGTATTTCATTAAATAAATGACTAACATAAAAGACTGTTTTGTTACTATCATTATTATCGCTTACTTTGTAATTTAGTCGTGTAATAATTATCGTTTAGGCCCTGAAAAACTTGTATAAATTTGCTTCCCCCACTAAATAATTATCGGATCCTGACAAAAGCCTTGATTACAATAAATTGGGTAAAATATTTTAATTGCCATGCTAATTAATGGCACCGAAAACACTTTGAATTGTAAGATTACAGATCAGGCTATCTAAGGCCATTAAACTAATTAGAATGTATTTCAGTTTCGAATAAATCCCAGTCTAAAGATAATCATAGATAACTGATAATTTCTTATTTTCGATTTGTTTCTAATCGTAATTAAATTATTTACTGCTATGCTGTATTTTAGTACAGGGGCTACACAACGGGCCTGTTGGTCTAATGGTTAGTGACCCTAACTGCTGAACCGGAGGTCGTGGATTCGAATCCCACCCTGGACAAGAATTTGTGTGATCAACTAATAGTGTTAGATTCAAAATATATATTTTTTATGCAAAATGCAATATGATAAGCACGTGGTGCAAAAGCGACACACGGCTTTTTCTCTGATATCATTCTCAGCATTTACCAAAAAATATCTGCATTTACAAAAAATGTTAAGAAATTGTTTGTACCCAATAACAACCTACGCTAATATATGTATTATAATAATTATTTTATTGCGGTATTTAAAAACCGATTGAATTTAAAAATATGTCATGCTGGGCAACATTCTATATTTGCTACTGATAATCTTAATATACATACATATTATGCTACTAATTTCTTTGATATTAAATTCACAATGAATTGACTGTTACCTTGGCTTTGACCTATCGATTCATTAAAAATGGAGAATGAAACCTGTTACCATGTGCGTACTTACTTATTAATCTTTCATCTAAGAAATTACTGTCATTACCGACAGAGGCCACATGCTATTGTTTCTTAATATTGGAAAACAACTCGCCTTAACTTGTGATACTAAAAAAAAAGTTATAATTTGTTGTTTCATCGTAGGTTAGTATAAATTAGTAGGTATTTGTATTTTTTTGTTTTATAAAACTAGTTACCTACCTTACTTTAAATTAAATCCGAATAATTTGTTTTAATGAAACCAATCACAGGTATTTTTGAGTTGTCTAACGAAAGTCGTGAAGCTAGTTCTCTGTTCTAATACGTAGATTCTACGAAGAAGAATAGGCAAAAAACTCTAAGAACAACAGAAAATACAAAACAACACAGTAAATTTGGTGTGACATACCTAAGCGCATATGACGTACCTTTGTTTTTTTTAAATATCTATGGTTCAGGTCTTTTTGGCCGCATGTTTGTGTATTAACTTTAATCGTATTAAACATTAAAGTTATTACATAATTGCAAACACCCTGGGTGTCGTAAAAACAACTGAGGTATCAGACTGTTATCTATCAGAGAATGTATATGTATATGGTCATACAATGCCCGGTTGACTTCGAGCTCTGGTGGGCATTGCCATTTTGTGAACAGAACGGTGTTAAAAAGAAATCAAATGGCGCGGAAATAAATTTATCACTATATACGATACACATATGCACAAGTCTAAATTTGAAGTAAATATTAAATTTTAGATTCCTACCCAAATATTGTTCAGAATGATTCATTCATTCTGAACAATATTTGGGTAGGAATCTAAAATTTAATATTTCTTAACAAGCTGTCAAAATTAACATCCTTGCTTACAAGCATAATCTACGAAATTGCAGACTGATTTAAAAGTAAACGTTGCAACATAACTTTGAACAGTATTAGATATACATATAACATAGAACATACAAGAATTTAGATGAACGCAAAAATATGTAAGCTAGGGTAAATCCTATGGCGGACTAGGATTGAAAAATATTGAAATTAATAAATCTGGTAAATTAATAATAAAGAGGCGGTGGTATACCTATGCATATAATGTTATGACAAAAACATACGCATATTGCCAAGTTTCTGTATTACTAATGCCAGCAAAACAACTGATGGAAAAAAAATAAGTCACGCTTAATTAAGCGAATGTAAAAGTTTCATTTATCAGAATTGAAACATATGTGGAAGCTCAATAAATTGATTAAGTAAGTAATGCTTGAGATGTTGACTAATGCTCTTTCATAAATTTATAAGATTCTGTAGTAGCGGAGTAGATTAAAGCACAGCTTCACTTACATATATGCCTTAGTAGCTAAAAGTTCGCAGGTATTTCGGGTTATATGCTCTGACGCTTCATAGACCTCCAAACCAGTAGAATCAGTTACTATATGACTACTAGTAAAAATCAAATTTTATTGCCATGCATTAGTAATCATTAATATTTTTTTAAATTAAAATATGTTTTACATTAAGTGCAAATGTATTCGATTCTAAAACTGACAAACTCTTAATGTTTTCCTCCTGGCACTCCTGACTTCATCATGGTTGAAACGACAACTGGTTAAACGAATCATATGATCATAATACTTACTAGTAGTATTTTTATTCCTAAATTTCCCAGTTGACAGTAATAGACTCGCTAACTATTAAGTCAGGGACCAAATTCTAACTGGAAAAATGTGAGTGTTTGGATCTCGAGTATAGTACTATAATTAGTTTTAGTATTGAAAAGCTAATATATCTATATGTCTACATATGCATATTAATAAATACTCAGAATGGTGAAACTAATATTTGTGATAATTGAAATTTCGAAAATGAGCTCATCAAAATTTTTGTAACTGACTTCGACATATAGTTACATATACATAGTTCACACGAAAATAAAAGAGAGTTTTGTGACATTGGTAAGGTCTTATTAACTAACTTTAGGGAGATAAATTATATTACTCTACTTAAAGTAGAAAGCTGGGTTTTCTGAAGAAGAAAAAAAACTATATGACACCTGTTCATTTTTCATTATAGTTTTTAGCTGTTACTATGTTTGTAAAAATATAAACCAATTTACATTTAACTTTTTTTTATATTATAGACACAACAGGGCAGACGAACAGACGGGTCACCTGATGGTAAGTGACAACCGCCATCCGTGGACACCTGCAACTCAAGAGTCGTAAGTGATGCACTGCCTGCCTTTGAGGGTGATGAAGGATGGGGGGATGCCTTGAGAGGAAAGAATATAGGGGGATGAGGTGAAGAAAGCAGATAGGGTTATTTGGGCCTCCGGGAACCTCACTCATTTCGGGGAAATGCAACACAAGCGTTACCTCACAACCGGTTTTCTGTGAGGACGTGGTATCGCACCGGTCGAGCCGGCCCATTAGTGCAGCATGGCTCTACCAATGATAAAACTTTGTGAGAGACTGGCTTTCTGGCTGGCTTAGTGGCTCATTTTAGATTTATGCAACTGAACATATTACAGGTAACCAGGGTCCTTCCGCAGTTTAGCTTACTAAACTACATATTATTTTTAACAAGAAGAAGTAGAAATAATACTATTTTATTACATTTTTTTTTAGTGAATAGAAACCCAAAAGTTCACCAGCCTATTGGGGCTCATTGCAAAATTGTGATTTTGGATCTATCTGACTACGACCGTATCGTGTTCCATCATATTAACTAGGTCTATTGGTGAGTTCTTGCACCTCCAAAAGTGATAAGGGGACAGATGAACAGACGGGTCAAATGATGGTAAGTGACAACCGCTGCCCATGGACGCCTGCAAGTTTTCAATTTTCTGCAACAACGCGCGTGTAAAACGTAGCGTCATCGCGTCACCATTATAGGTTCTAACGGCCTACATACATAGATTAAAAAGTGGCGGCCCTATTCTGCTGCACCGAGAACTACACAGCATGTAACTTTTAAAGTTTAACAATTTCATTCTATTAGCATTTAATTTCATTCTATCAGCACTTAATTTAATTCCACCAGCACTTAATCTAATACCATTAGCATTTAATTTATACAACTACCTAATTTATGTTTTAGAGCCAAGTTTACCGGCATTATTTTAAACGTAGCCAAAAGAGAAGAAATTTCAGAACCAGCAGTTAAATAGTTTAACATAACTTAACAACCGTTTGTTTTTTTTTTGCTGTTCATCAGCTTGATTTAACTACGGTTACTAAAACGAGCATTTACCAATTATTGAAGGAACGATGTTTATGCTCTCAAATTACACAGTTTATACAAGGAAGTCATATTTATAACACATACTTTTTGATTTAGTAGTGTTTTTTTTTTTTTTTTTTTTTTTGGTTGAACGTATATTTACTTAATAGTCTTCCACGGTTATGAGACAGCAACAATATAGCGTTTTATCTAATTAAATGTTACATTATGTTGTGAAAAATAATTATTGTGTTAGGAAACGCCGAGAATGAAAATCAATATATGCGAGATATTGTTTTGGTACCAAAATTTGTAATCATTAATAGCTATTCTGAGTTTGAGTGTTCTTTGTGCCGTTTAAATAACGGCTCAAAGAACACCCAAACGAGCTTCACAAATATTTGTGAAGCTCCTTGCCAGATAAAAATGCTTCTAATGTTTGAGTTGTATAAAAAAATATATTTCATGTTATTGATTGTAGTCATTGCATTTTATAATAAAATTGAAACCCAACCCAATTTCTCGAAAAACAATAATACGGCTCCTGCAACCTTTTAAAAATAGATTCTGGTCGATTAAAATAATCGCCAGCTGAAAGTCTTTAAACAACGGTTATCCTGTGGTGAGCATAAAATTTTAAGTAATCGCCGGTTTTTATGTATATTTAAACATTGGTTTAAATGTTGGTGAGCACGCTCCATAGTAAATTACTAATAAATTAACCATTTTATTCTGTGAATTTGTCCTTAAAACCTATCCATTTTCTCATTAATTAGTTGCCGAACTTAACAATTTACAAGTTTTGGCTTTAAGAATGCCAAAATGTTATAATCATATTATTATATCATAATCAAACTGACAAGTTTATTTTTTCCATTTTAATCGTCGAGGTACGCCAATTCGGCTCTGTCGCACATAAATTTTGTTTTGATACTCGTCTTATTTTCTGAAACTTTAACAGCTTTTAAATCTGTTTTATTTTTATAAGATGGTTTCAAATAAAATTGATATGGAGCAACTTAGTGGCTCTCCAAAATGGAAAGGAATTACTAAAACTAGGTAGGTATTTTCAGCAATATATTTACGACCCACAAAGATGTCTATTTAACTTTTTATTATTTCTTTCTCTTTTTGGCTGTATAAGGTAGTGTTAAGTATATCTATTAATATTGCTACCATCGGAAGCTTTGTTTTTAATGCATTGAAATTCAAAGGTACATCAAGTACTATTAACTAATATTCAAGAGTTTCGCTTCTTTATCAAAATAATGATAAATTTTTGGTACATTTTCTAGCAATGCCATAAATTATATATATTTAAAATGCATCCAAACATTTTGCGACAGACAGCAAAAATATTGGAGAGGCTCATAGTACAAATCAAACAATCAATTAATATGCCAACTAGTGGACATATTAATTGATTGAAAAGTTAATTAGATTGTAAATATTTTTGAGAAATTTACTGACAACTTTATTATGTAACATAAGGTGACACAAAGCTGTAGTTATTAAAAAGTAAATAAAAATAAGCTATCATAGCTTTTTTTAAATAACCTTCACAATGACAGTGAATTGTAAAATCTATGGCGTGTTTATCCGATGACCCGAGGGACGCGACTGTTTGGCAAGGTCGTTATCACTTTTCATAATTAATAACTCTGTTTTAACAATATTCAACTTCTTTGTCGACAGTAAAATATAAAGAATTGTGTCTATAGTATTACGTCATAGTATAATACAAAATCGTTACAGTATACTTTTCGCTCACTTCAAAGATATTTTTATATCCCTTAGAAACAATACTTTTTTTAGGAAGATAAAGTACCCTATGTCCTTTTCTGTACCCTTGATAGTGTGTATTGAACATTTTGTGATAATCGGTTCAGTGGATGGGCGTGAACGAGTAACAGATGTACAAAAACTATCGCATTTCAAATGTTAGTTAAAATTCAATAGAGTAGAAAGCTCACACGTCTCGTCTGTAGCCAACTCTGAGTAAGAGCCGAAGTATATCGGCGGACGGCTGATTTCCGGGCGGGTAGTGGCAATCGACCCCCGCCCGAAGAGGTACGCGAGTGGCGTGAGGCTGCTCGCCGAGCCACTATGGCTCGTTGGTCATCCCGGCTGGAGGCTCCACGTGCTGGCTTAGCCACCGTGGAGGCGCTCCAGCCGGTCATCGTCAAGTGGGCAGGGCGGCAGCACGGGACTCTTTCTTTCCGACTAACGCAGGTTCTTTCCGGGCACGGTTGCTTCGGAAAGTACCTGCACTTGGTCACTAGGAGAGAATTGAGTTCCATCTGTCACCACTGCGACTGTAGTGAGGACAGGCCCAGCATACGCTCGCGGATTGCCCCGCTTGGGCGGCGCAGCGTCGGGCCCTCACTGCAATCATTGGAGAGGATCTGTCACTGCCAGCCATCATACGCTCCATGGCTTAGGCATTTTTTACCAGTGAAACTTTAGGTGATATATAGACGTGTGTGGCAGAGTTTATCGCAATGTTCAAGTTATATGGAACACTGTGTGGTTGGCATGTTCGATTGTAATATAATTTTAATCTAAATAGAACAACTCAGGCCTGCTTCAGCTGGCCAATCATGCCAAGGCTAATGGAGGTCGGAAATCAGTGTTTGCTCTCCAACGTCTGGTAAGTCTTCTGTTGGTTGGGAACTCTCCCATCCGACAGAAGACTTAAGAAAGAGAGAGGACAAGCACTCGCTTGTCCTCTCTCTTTCCTGTGCCGCCGCCTCTTTGACCTCCTAGTAAAACAAGGCGGCAGAATCCCACGCACTCTCACTTTGGACCATGGACAGAACCATGGAACACCTTCCCACACCAATAGCCATCACGAGGTCGTGTCGCTGTTGCTCCCACGCTCAGCACTCAACTGGGGTGTGAAGTGCAGTGTCCTCGCGACAGCTTCCGCAGTGATGGCACGCAGACGTTGGCTCCCGGCCTATACGACACAGATACTTACCGAAGCAGCCGTGCCCGGTGAGTATCTCTGTCAACCGGTAGGAGAGGCCTCTCTAGCCAATCCTCCATTAAAATTATCCTGAAACGCTCCTATGTCGTATAATATTATCTTTACAAAGTTATGAAATATATGTACAGATATGTAACTTTTATACGTTTTTTTTAATATATATAAAAATTTAACGTGTAAAAAAATTACTAAGCTTATATAACTACAATAGCTGCCAGGCGATGCATCGAGATAAAACATGCACCAATTTTAAGTTAGAAAAACAACCATATAACTGCGAAAACTTAATACAAATCCATGCAGTAAATTTTGTATGGTGGGCGTGCAAACGTCCTTCTTAATATTTACGTCTGATGCTTGGCATAAATAGTGTAGGCCATTTTAGCCGACTTCAAAGAGAGTGTCTTAAGTAGCCAGAATTATTTTTATACGAAATTTTAACGAGTATTTTTTAAAGGTATTTCATTATTTATTTTTTTTCATTAAAAGGGTTGTAATAAAGGGTGGAAATGAAATTTAGTTTAAACTTAGTTATACTGATTAAAAGTTGTATCTACATGTTACATACATACATTTAAATTATTTTTAACGAAGGAACATAAACTTTTAGTATACTTATAATTTTATACATACAGGAAGTATAGAAAGCTAAATTTTTTATACTTCTATACATTTAAAAAACCCATGAGAAGGGTTACAAGCGTCAAATATATATATCATACCTGTCACGGGACGAAAAGCGATAAATAGACAGCTCAATTTACGTCGGCCATTATTCGAAGACCAGGCGCTCTCTAGTTAGTTATAAGTAATTGCTAAGTTGTAAAGTGTACCAAGTTAGGTTAAACGAATACTTTCTTCCTCGTTCAATATGTCTTCCTCTGGAACGCTCTTCCTCAAGAAATCAGAATAGCACCCAGTCGCCTTTCGTTCAAGATGAAGGTACGTGATCTTCTTTAACGTAATGCAACATTATCACAATAATAAGATTTTACTAATTATCTGTATTTATATGTGTATATATTTGAATTTTTAGCCCTAAATAATATTTTTAATTGGTTGAAGGATAGTAAATACATAGGTTATATATATTATATCCTAAAAAACATATTACACACATTAGATTAGTAAAGAAAATAAGGTTATCAACACACGAATGACATGCTTCAAAGCCTACTAAGGTGCACCTTTTAATTACAATATGCTACAATGGGAGAATTTAGTCGAGTTCAGAAAACACAGGTATGCGCGTTTTCATACAAAAAGTCTCCATTCCTTCCCCCTCCTACTCTTCAGAAAACTCAACTGCCACTGCAGGATAGGCTTAGTATCCTGGGTATGGATAATTGCCGGGATCTCAATCCGCGCCATTACATCGAGAGCGTCACCAAGGCGGCCTCGCGAAAGCTCGGCGTATTGAACAAGGTAAGAGGTTCTTCTCGCTCGAGCAACTGTGTCTTTTATACAAGACCCAGGTTCGCTCCTGCTTGGAGTACTGCTCTTATCTCTGGGACGGCTATGTGCAGTATTTGCAGTTGCAGCGGCGTGCAGTCCGCATTATCGACTGTCCTGAGGTCATCCAGTCTCTTGGGCCACTGCAGTTGCGAAGAGCTGTCGCCTCTATGGCAGTCCTCTATCGCCTAATTCACGGGGAGTGTTCTGATGAGCTCTTCCAATTGGTCCCACCTTCTCCCTTCCTCTACAGGACTACACTTGCAGGCCTGAGGAGTCACCGTTTGCGAGTCGAAGGTATCCCGAACGAAACGGTTTGGCTCTTCTTTCCTGTGCCGATCGGTGAAAGACTGGAATTCACTACCAGCGCATGTGTTTCCTTCCCACTTTGATCCTGGGTCTTTTAAGCGGGGCGTGAAAAAGCATCTCACCAGGCCGCCATAGCGTGGGTCACCATACTACATTGACTAGACATGCAATGAGGATGGTGACCACCACTCTTGGACTCCATTTATGATAATGATAAGGCTCACTTAGCAATCGGACCGTGTACTCATAATAAACTAGTACAGCATCACAAATCCTACAATATTTCATGAATTTATTGTATCAATTATCAAACATTAGCAGTAACTAATCTCATCTAACTCACATTAGTTACTGATTTTATTAAACATTATTTTTGGTGATCGCACGCTTTTATATTTAAACGCAGATAATAAAAATAAGACCTTTATATACATCAGTCCTTCAACCTACATGGAATTTCATTTCGTATGAAATTAATACAAAATAAAAAATCAAGTAAATTTCCAACCTAATATAAAATTCTGGGACATTCCAAAGATCTCAATAACTTGGGAGGCAGTAAAATTTATTGTTCTCATAAAATATTCAACATCTATCGCGGGTCGCATGTTGAACTGTTTACAAAACTTTACGTCTCGCAAAATGAAAATAAACACACAAGTTTGTTGTTAAATATGGCTCAGAGATGTTGTTCCCAATTAAATCAATACGCATAAACACTCAAATTTAAAGCGGTAAATAATATAACAGTTCTCAACTAAAAATACAGTATATAAATATATGACCAGAAGTGCAGGGATGCAAAAGGATGTTTTTTTTTTAATATTATAGGGGGACAGAAGAAACAGACGGGTCACCTGATTGTAAGTGACACCGCCGTCCATGGACACGCGCTGCCCGCCTTTGAGGGTGATGAGGGATGGGGGATGCAGGGAAAGAACAGAGGAGGGATGAGGAGATGGGAAAGAGGAGAAAGGAGATGAGGGGAGAGAAAAGGGGGGAGAGGGAAGTGGGCCTCCGGAAACCTCACTCAATTCGGGGAAATGCAACGCAAGCGGTTACTTCACAACCGGTTTTCTGCGAGGCCGTGGTATCGCACCGGTCGAGCCGGCCCATTCATGCCTAAGCATGGCTCTACCACTGACAAAAAGAAAGTAGAAAGTGGACGTTAAGGATACTAAATGTCCACTTTTTGCAATCATTAATTTAGTCACCCGGGCACTGATACTTAACAATCCGATCTCTTAGCCGCCTTTTACGACAATCACGGGAGAATATGGTGTCCAATATTCTACTCCATGGCACACAGTATAAAATTAGAATGATATTTCATAATTTTTATTTTCAAAGTGATATTGGTATTGAATAAATTAAAAGAATTACTGAAACACGTCTCGGTTTTAGCGTTATCATAACATTTCTAGCTATACATACCAAAAAATGAAAAGTTTCAAGAATCTATGCCCTTGGTGTCACAAGTCCTTACAAAATTTTGACGTAACAACCCTAACATATATTGTACCTGCTGAGTCATGTGTTTATATTTAGTTTAATTTCTAATTGCTTAAAATCATTTTCAATTTTATTTAACTTTTTTTTTTATTTTTTTTTTTTTTTATTTGTAAGCCTACCATAATGACTCCACTTTGCCTGATGGTAAGCAATAAATGGAGTCCAAGAGTGGTGGTCACCATCCTCATTGCATGTCTAGTCAATGTAGTGTGGTGACCCACACTATGGCGGCCTGGTGAGATGCTTTTTCACGCCCCGCTTAAAAGACCCAGGATCAAAGTGGGAAGGAAACACGTGCGCTGGTAGTGAATTCCAGTCTTTCACCGATCGGCACAGGAAAGAAGAGCCAAACCGTTTCGTTCGGGATCGCATACCTTCGACTCGCAAACGGTGACTCCTCAGGCCAGCACGTGTAGTCCTGTAGAGGAAGGGAAAAGGTGGGACCAATTGGAAGAGCTCGTCAGAACACTCCCCGTGATGTAGGCGATAGAGAACTGCCATAGAGGCGACATCTCTTCGCAACTGCAGGGGCTCAAGAGACTGGGTGACCTCAGGACAGTCTATAATACGGACTGCGTGTCGCTGCAACCGTTCGAGAGCGTCAAGCAGATACTGCGCATAACCATCCCAAAGATGAGAGCAGTACTCTACGCAGAAGCGAACCTGGGTCTTGTATAAAAGACACAGATGCTCGGGCGAGAAGAACCGTCTCACCTTGTTCAATACACCGAGCTTCCGCGAGGCCGCCTTAATGACGCTCTCGATATAATCACGCGGATTGAGATCCCGACAGATGTCCATACCCAGTATACTTAGCCTATCCTGTAGTGGCAGTTGAGTGTTCTGAAGAGTAGGAAGGGGAAGGAACTAAAGTCGTTTGAAAGATGCACCCTTCAAAGGTCATATTAGTAGCTTCGTATTCATGCCAACGCCCCTTCCGTCTAAATATGTATATAAATAACGTTGGACGTAGGTTATAGTGCAGATAGAAAAGACAGCCTACTGGACATGATAAGATTCAAAAGTAAGAAAACCGACTAACATAATTATAAAATGATATTGACACTAAATCACCAGTGAATGTATAAAAGAGGAGCGGTAAGAGAGAGAGGGGATGATAGATAGGAAATACGAAAGGTGGATAAGGGGAGGTGAAGAAGGCGTTGGAAAATAAGGGGAGGGGAAAGAGGAGAGGGGAGTTGGGCCCTCGGAATCCTCACTCACTCGGTAATACAATGCAATCATTGTGTGTCCACCGGTTTTCTGTGACGCCGTGGTGTAACTGTGTTCGACACAGCCCATTCGTGCCTCAGCATGGGACTCCCATGGTGCTCCTACGGTTTTACATTCATTACGGTGTTAAAAATAAAATTATTAAATAATAATAAAATTACAAGACGATATTGCCATACCTGTAAGTATAATCACAGTGTGGAAGGTGTTTTGTTTGTATTGCCTGTCGGTGGCTTTGTTCATCGTTAATAACTACAAACCAGGGCAAGTGGTTTGTTACCCATCCTCAATTATTATTTTGCAATTAATTTCTGCCCGTAACGCCAAATTCAATGTATTATGGTCATACAAATATATAGCAATACCTTAAACGTAGGTACTGATATTTTTTTTTTCAATGTTCATATCATTCTTCTTTGCTCACGTTAACCAAGAAAAGTAATGAAGTTGTGAGTCCTTGGAGAAACTTTTGATTTTAAGTAATAAATTATCCTATATGTTTGCAGTATCACAAAATTATTAATATTTCATTAACCGAGCATGGAAATAATGTGTGTAATAAACATATATGTGTGTTGACACATTACGTGAACATATAAAATTACAGAAACAAATGACTGATAAATTACTTCGGCGACTAAAGTGTCATAACACTTATAAGTTTTAACTGTAGAAAGTGTACTATGTAGTAATTCTATTATAAATTAAATTAAAACACTATCTAAAAGGATTCAAGCCTTTGTTGGTGAAATGAACAATTATATGGTTTCCATTTGTGAATTAAAAATTCTATTTGCAACATATGTTTGGAGCTGAAAATTAGCTTGTGCTAATCAGTACTGTCAGCGATTGGTCGATCTTGTTATAAGAACTAAAAATAATATAATAATCTTGATAACGATTATTAATTAAGAATTAAAGTTTTTGTCGAAGTTGCAAATTAAAAAGAGGCACACATTATAAGCGGCATTCTTTAAAAACGGCAAAGGACTATGTTGATCGCTGACTATATGACACAGTAATTTTTTTTTTTCGTTTGGAAACCCCAACGGGTCATCACCTCACCAGCTGATGGAGCTGACGGTGAGGTGGTATGTCGGACTCAAACCGACTAAAACCACACGGTGTTCCGTCAAAAAAAAAAATAATATTTAAAACAAAAGACGGATACAGATAATCTCTATTCTATTTTACATTTAAATAATAATATGAAGTCAATATTTTATCTATAAAATAAGTTATAGCTACACGTAAAAAAATAGCTAGCTTTTTTAGTTTATTTTACGTTTGGAATTTGCCAGCGCGTCTAATACGTTTCAGCGTGCATCTAAGCGGCATGGAAGTTGAAAACGTTGCTTTATTTTTCAGTCATCCAGTCAGTAGCAAAACGTTATATAATGGCCTAAATACATTTAGTATTAATCATTTTGTTATGATAACCGTTGTTATTTTAAACCATGGTTTGAATCCTCTTTTAGGGAAATTATTGCCTACTAATGAGTGAGAATAATATTATAAAAGAAGAATTCACCACAAAATCCTTTGACCAGTCAAATATATGTATTACTATGCGGTTGTAATTATCTTATTTTTAGCGAATTTGAAAAGAGGAAGATTGTATTTGATATTATAGTTTAAACTCCATGAAATTATAACAACTTTTATTTCACATTGATCTTGAAATTCACCAATTCTTCTATAAATTTCTTTGTGTGGAATCTCAAACTGTTAATCTTAAGTACAAATACTTAACGGCCGTAAATACTATCTGGCTGCGGCTTTCGTACGTCTATACACGTAACAAGACGTCGACGCTAGACCACTTAGTCTCGAGCCAAGTATATTTACAGTAATAACTTGCCTTTCAACGACAATTTTATGTAGAAAATTGTGATATAAGAATATGAACGGATTCAAGTGACTCTCTGAGAAGTGTGATAGGAATAAGGGGTTTTATGTGTGAGCATTAAAGGACTCTTCATATCTTTTATATAAGATTTTTTATTGTTTTGTATAAGATTACTTTATTTTGTCCGTCTATGTATTGCCACCTTCGTGTTTTGGTATACGTTAAATAGCCTAATTATAATGGTCCTATTTATATAGAGTCCAGTTCTGACGATGGCATCCATGAGAAAATCATATAAGTCTTAAATTTGCATTAAGAATGCAACAACGAGCAACGAATAAGTCAACATCACGCCAACCGATTTCGATGATTCTTTTTTTTATTTTAAAGCATGTACTTCAACGGTAATAAGATGAGAGTTTGGTTAGGTTCTGACAGTGGCATCTATGAGAAAACCATACAAGTCTTTAATTTTAGGGTAGACGCATTGAAGTCGGTTGTCCACTTTTTAAGTCCGATTATAGTAGATTTGATACTGATGTTCCATATATATCAAACCTGAAAAAAAAAGAGAATTTTGAAATGGTTTTCTCAAATACAAATCTATATAGACCACAGGTATAGTAGGCACGCGACTTGAATGCAGAAGAAATGCGATAATGTAGATAGGCAGTCCTACATTGCGGGCTAGTGAAGAAAGGTTTCCCAGTTGGCAGCTGAGGGTGCTGAAGCCTTTTATTTCAGGCCAAGATTGAAGTCAATACTATATCCTTAATTTTGAAATAGCAACTGCTGCCCGTTACTTCTGATTTTCGCGAATTTTGAACTTTACTTTTTTTGGGAACAAAAGCTGTGCCTGATGTCCTATAAGTGTTATTCCAGATTATAATCTATCTCTTTCAAAATGAAATACCAATACATTTACCTGTTACAACGTGGAAACATCCATTTAAACTTTTCTAATTTATATTAAATGAGATATTATAATATCTAATTAATCTAAATGTTTAATGTACATATATTTGTATAAACATATATAGGAGCAATTTGATAACATTATATTGCAAAGGCATACATATCCCTAAACACGATGGCATTTAAACTATTACTAAGCACAAACTCCGAAGTAAACAATAAACACCCAACTTGAGTCCTAGTTGTTTCGTCGGCAGCGGGTGCGATAAACGTCGTTTACGTCAGAACGCTCCGCGACATAGACAAACGATTGTTTGACAAAATGGTTCAATGATGTATTTTGCGTCATAAGCAATTTTTATATAATTTAACTAATAAACTTTGACGCAGGAATTCATGCTAAACGGTTCAATCACGATATTATATATGGTTTAAGATCTGAACAATTCGAGCAGCTCCAATAGAAACAGGAACTTGCGGTACCCAGCTAATTCATCAACATTTCACTTATTTTCTATTATAATAATAACATTAATAATTCCTGGTTTGGCTTTAAATATTTATATTGCTTTTTTAAGAACCATATCCCGTTCAAAATATACAATGCAAACTTCACATAGCAGTTCCTCAGATATTGTTAAATATTATTTCAGACTACCACCTATTAATCTTATTTCCTTTGATGGCGACGTTAAGAAATGGTTAACTTTTCATGCTGGTTTTCAACAACTGCCCAAAATTTTATATTATTCAACAACTGTCCAAAATTTTATATTAAACTCCAAATAAAGTAAATAATAATTAAATGGGTACCATTAAAAATGATGCACCATGCAATGATGTGCATAATAAAATGTAGTTAATTCAACAAAATAGTTAAAATAATGAGTGATTTCAAAAGAATATCTTATCCATATTTTCACTATATGCTTTAAAAATTTTGTCTCTTAATTTGCGGCACGGCATGCATGTGTTTCAAACGGCGCAGCGAGAGAAAACGTGTTTTAATTTTAGAATCCTCTCTAGAACAACAGATTTGACTGGCTAAATTCTTCAAAGTGAGGATAAAAATGCTATTAACATAATTGGTAATAATTATAGAAATAAATTTATTTTAAAGCAATTTCGAGATACGCTAAAGTTATTACAGCGTTAAAAAAACAATCTTTTTAATCGGGTGCCCCGGTTTGAACATAATCGAGGCAAACCTGGCCGACGTACGACGTGTTAGAAATTTAAATACATACGACACCAGACTAGAGTATAGCCTTGTCTCACATGAATCAATTATTAATTCTGAACTTGTTTTATTATTAAATCCCTGCAGGTATGGCGGAGCATGTAAATGTAGTGAATTGTTTTAATATAAAATTATAATAAATTAAATAAAAAAGAGAGAGTGAGAGAGAGATATAAAGTTTGATTCTTTATTTCAACGGCCTAATCTCCGTAATATTTATAATATAAAATTGATAAAAAAAGTAAAAAATAACTTTATAACACGCTGTTTATCAGCGTAGTACGTAGTTTCGTCTGCTTTCTGCTAGTTGCTTCACTCTTGAGAGGCACATCGTGATGTTTTATAACATCTATGATTGCTCAAAAATACTCTATCCAATACAAAAAGAATAATTCAAATCCTACCAATAGTTATAGTAATTAGCCCTACAGCTAAAAAGAGTCCATAAAGTAACAATAATTCAACAGATAAAATGCGTTTAAAATGATATTCAAATATCCATGACATTGCGTATAACTTATACACATACATTTAACTAAATTGGGCATGTCTCTAAGTTTAATACAAAGTTTAAAATATAATTTTAAATTTATGCTACGGTTCCATTACAACTATGAGATAACAAAGTTTTATCGCGAGAAAGCAATTAAACAATAGGATGACTTCATTTTCATAATGTTACTCATAGCCTTGGTGCTAAAAAGCTTAGATGTGAATGTTATTGGTTCAGTATACAACGATATATGTGCATTTTACGAGCGATATGTGTGAAGAATATTGACTGAGGTTTTTTCAGAATATAATTCATTTCATATCTTTAAAGCAATGTGGATGACTCTAGACTGTGTTTTCTCTAGACCAACACAGTTTAATAGAGGTAAACTTGAAAAAACCGGCCAACTGTAAGTCGGACTCGCACCCGAAGGGTTCCGTACCATTTTCATATATTTAATACATATATTTTTGAAGTGAATATATAACTAAATATTCTGTAAATGTTTCAAGCGTCTACTTGTTGCCGTTATCAATATCGAACAAAAACGAGCAAAAAAATCACGTTTAATGTATTGGATCCCTTTAAATATAAATTTTATTTTGTTTTATAGTACTTTTTGATATAGCGGCAATAGAAATACATCATCTGTGAAAATATACAGCCCTGTGACAGACGGACAGACACACAGGCAGACGGACAACGGAGTCTTAGTAATAGGATACCGTTTTCAACTTTGGGTACGGAACCCTTAAAAGGGCAGGAAGAAGTCCCATAGATATATGTGACTATGCTGGCGCGTGTGTCTGCCCCTGCGGGGGTAATGGAGTGATAGCAGGTGACTAAAGCGGCTGTATTGACTCAGCAGTTAAAGTTAAAGTACTGTGGTCGTCAAGAAATAGCTAAGGCTAATATGAAAATCGAGTTTTACGTTATCAAAAATCAGAAAGAAATTAGAAACCACAATTAAAAGCTAGTCATTTATGTAAATTAATGTTTAAACTTTTCAATTTCACATGAAAAAAAAAAGGAAAATTTTGTGTACGATTAATTCAGAAAGAGGTTTATTTACATCGCCAAAGTACGGAGCATTAGGAATGATTGATTGGCGGATAATCCATTGCGATATTCGACGAGACTGGCATACCTACTTCTATAAAATATAATCGATCATATCTACAGAAAACAGATGAAGTAATAACTTGAGGGGATTATAACAATTGTATTTGTGAATAAAGAATAAAGTTCCTTGGATTACCAACAACCTCTTTTTTCTAATAAGCGCCTCCATTACCTACCCGTTTATCTCGTTTTAGAGTGATAGCTGTATTATTGTGTTGTTTTTATTTATTTTATCACTGATTTTACCAGTTTAAAGATCATTTTCAATTAAAATTTTATTTTTTATTTTATAAAATTGCCAATTATTCAAAATCATCTTCTTTAAAAACTTATTAAAATTATAGATCAACTCACACACGGCGTCAGCAATAATAAAGACAGCCTTAGTTGAGTATATATATAAAAAGCTCGAAAAGACTATTAAATAAATATTCATTTAAACGTTGATTTATCTTAAAATAGCACATACACATATCCACGGGAACTTTTCTTATAATTATAAAAATCCAAAGCCATTCTTGAAATAAAATCAGACACAAGGCACATCTCTAAATTTCAAGTAGATATTAAAGATATTCTATAAATACAAAACAACACTAAAATCTAAACTTCATTTAGAATAACAATAATTATGAACACCAATATTATTGCCGAAAATAACGTTACTACGACTATCATCTCTGTTAAAAGATTATTAAGTTACATATTACTGTTGCTGTTTAGCTAGAATTATTAAAAAGTAAGATATGACGAGCATTATATCATCTTGTCAAGACGGCTGACATGTTTAGGTAAATTGCTTTATGAGTATATCCTTTATAAATTGAAACCCTTACACGAACACTATTTTGTCTGCTTGTTACAGCCCATTTTCTTTGAACGAACTAGTAACAGCTGGTATTTGATACATACAATAATGTATATCAAATTTCGAAATATTAATTAAATTAATAATTTTATCTTTGTTTTACGGTACTAAATAAAATTTTAAATACAAGCCTTGATACTTTTATTATTTTGATATTAATAGTTACGCTTGACAGGATTACTACTAATTTTAGAGTAAAGAGAATCAAAGGGTGGATTAAGGAATATTAACTTTAGTGCTCCCAAGACGTGCGAAAGATGTTTCGTCAAATGTGATAATGATCACTTAATTGTCCACTAACGTGTTTACTGTTGTTTTGTATTTCACTTACGTTCCAATTTTAAAACGATTTTATAATTTAATAGCTAGACAAAATGAAAGTAAAAACTATGTTAAAATTAAACCAAAGTTGAGATTATTTCTCAATTGTTTTAATTTTCATACTGACTTTTGTACTACATGAAATATAATAAAATTATTACGCAGCGAATAAACACTACCACCTATATATGTTTATCGTGATAACTTCCAAAATAGTAATTTAATTACAGGATTTAATTTCATAAATTAGCTTTCAAAACGATGAGTTCTTGGAAGGAGGAGAATATCACTTTGTAGAGGATTTTTTTTTTTTCATTGTACGGGGTGGTAGAACATCTTCCCTAGATTCCTTAGTTCCACATAACCCAAGTCGTAAAATAAGAATTATACATAGAAGTTTGACACATATTTTACAAAGGGCGGCTTTATTGTTATGTGCAATCTTTTCCAGGCAACCTTAGGACGAAACAAAATGATTCTTTTTTACTCAACCGATCACAATTAAATTTTATAGAAGTTGTCAGGGGTACATAAAGGGACTTGGGTCCCTTTTAGGCGGAAAAAATACTATTATTGCTATAAGGATAAGATCCTTTGAGTGGTTACAACTTAAATTTGTAAAAAAATATATACATATGTATATTGGTTTTAAAATATGAGTAGCTTTTGCCTGTGGTTGCCCTCTTCTAATGTTGTGAATAATAAATCTTCAGAATTATTAATTCTTATTGCACTTTTACAACCTAATAGCAATCAATCAATGTCAATAGACGTAATTTCCATCAAAATAAAAAAAAAAAGTATAAAAAACTTGACTTAAAAACCCAACCAACAATTAGAATAGAACTGACAATATTCGAATGGCTTAGCAGATTTATCACGTCAGCCTTCAACCAAAACAAAACCGCAAGCACACACGCAATCACACATCAAATTGTTAACAATAGCGCAACATCTGGTGGTAATTTTGAGTGACGTCTTCTTCGCAAGATCTTCATTTTTGTAAAGTTTATAATGTGAGACTGTGTGAATTTTGGATCAGTGCTATAGTTGCAAAATCAGACATTTTGTGACACAAGGTGTATTCGCTGCTATAAAAGTAAGTATAACTTTTTTATGTATTCGTATCTATCAGATAACTTTTTTCTTTAAACACTTACGATTACCACTAGTTTATTTAAAATTTCAATCCACCTTTCGGATGCGGCGGTCAGCAAAAAGTCTACTAGGTAAGCTGAAAAGCCCCGCACTTCGTTACTTGGGACTACTATACAGAATGTAGATTATTTTTATAGCATCTGTAGTCAGAACACGTTCAAACGTACTATTTTGTATAGAAATTGCGTTACGTAGCATATAAACACACTAGTTTTATATTAAAGAGTAGTTTCGATTCGTTTTCCTTTATAAAGTTATGAGTCTTTATAAATATATTGGAGTTGGGTATTGACTCCGATTGCATTGTTTATATTATATGACAGTCAGAGTCATCAGAATCTATCACTGTCAGGCATTTTGTTTCAGAACCACCAAGACTTAAACTGGAATGAATACACAATACGGGGCAACACAAATCACGTTGAAGTAGTGTCTATAGTACTGAAGAAAAAAGTATTTAAATTTGTCACTCTTATTCATATTTTAATAGCCCTTATAGTAACTAAATACATTTTAAAATTATATGTGTATTAATTTTGTATACAGCTATAATGAGTTTAATTGAAAGAAATGATATTGATGTTGAACGCAATAACTCTAACCCGGAGCGAACTTTACGATGTTAAAGCCGCTTGGACAAAAGTTACCTACCTTACCTTATAAAATATGATTAAATGTTTTGTTAACATTATTTTTTTATTATTCATAAGAGAAACAACAACAAACACCAGACTAAATACATAAAATCAGTGATAGGTATAAAAATAGAGCTGCAAAGTTTGTGATCTCATATTTATGTATAACTTTATTTCAGAAGCGAAAAGTCAGAACTAGATATTGTTTACTTAGTTTTTTCATTTTTACTTAGGCCCTAAAAATTTAAGAATTTCTTTAAGAAAAAATAGTCCAAGTGGGGAACTTAGTGGCGTTTAAAAAGCACGTTTCAGGCGATTTCAGATGGTTTCAGATTTTCTCTTTTCTACGAAGCAGAGTAGGTATATAAATTTTCCTTGTAACTGTAAGAAAGTGCGAGTTCTGTCACGGCTTTCATTTATGATAAACGTTTGAAATTTTAGCGCACTTTGACATTCGCGCACTGTATGACTGTATATGTATGTATATAAGTACTTATACTGATATATAACAATCCGATCCTTATTCATATATATATATATATATATATATATATATATTATTATCATATTAAACTTTGTGTTTAATTATAGAGGGAGATATTTTCTTGCCATCAGTTAAATATTGAATTAGTTTAACTTTCTGTAACTGTTCTCTTAATACTTTTAACCACAAATAAATACATATACAATATGTGTCACTTATGAGCCTAAAAACCACAATATTCAACTCTGTGACGAAAAGGATATCAGACTTTTAAATCAAATAAAATTCTCTTTTCAACCGTCAACACGGTACGTTGTTTAGAATAAATACTGATTTATGACGTCATACCTATTTGTTGCCAAATTATTGAATTTGAATACTTTGTTAACGAATAAAAAATAATCAGAAATCTGAAAACAGTACATAATATTATTATATAAATATTTATAAACACACTCACACACACTTGTGTGAAACGAAATTTCATAAAATTAGTAAAACCATATATGATAAGCACAGGGAACAACACTATTAGCTAGATGATCGTTTAAATGTTGATTCCCGCACATACATCTTGTATCATTTGGATATGGTGTTGCTTATACATTTTGTTTGTTACAGTAACGGTAATCTGTGTGTTACTTTAACTGTTTGTTTAGTGTTGACGCAAATGTTATTAAACTAAATGGTGTAATGTTCCAATACTCACTTGGAGTTGGTAAAATGTGTAAAAGGTACAATGGTTGTAATGTATAAACACATAAAACCATTAGAAAAGTATCGATAAAAAATACTTAATAAAATTAAATATTTGCAGCGTAACTTGTTTTCTTTTTTAATTTCATCGTCACGTCCCATCAGGTGAGTTGGAAGACCAATGCCTACTTTAATCAAATATAAAAAAAAAACTTGATCCTTTTTGCAGTAAAATAACATATCGGTGAGGTTTTTTCAAGGTATATTGAACTTTCATACAGAAAGGGAGTACACAAGAGAGGTTTTTTTTTTTAATTTGGTTTTTTAAGTAACAGACATTTTTCTGTAACAAGATTAAATAAGTCCTATACAAAAAAAAATGTTCGTGAATACAAATTTATATTTTTAAATAAGGCAAATAAATACTGCGTTCTCCAACTGTTAAATTGCTTCAAAAAGTTTCAATAACATAAAAGAAATAAAATAGAACCAAAGAGCACATTGAGCTATTTGTTTCCTGTTTAGCGTATCATTATTTATAAATTTGTTTTCAATATCTGAAGATTACAATCTAATATTTGATTCTATCTATCTATAAATATCATAGTTAGAAAATTCTGTAACTTTATGTCCATTTTGCAACTGAGAATTATTTTAATGAAAACACTACATTCCAATTACATAATCAGCTTGATATACATACTGATATAAAAGTAAAACTCGTAACAATAGCGAAAACAATAGACCTGTATTTTATATCAGATTGGCCTTTGTGTAAAAAAAAAAAAAACAATTCAAAAGCTTAAACTTTAATCCATTTTCCCAATATGCAAAATGTTAGAAAGTATGTTACATTACAATGAAGAATGGAATGATATATAAAAGTTTCTTATTTTTAATGAGCTAGTGTTGCAACAATGTAAGAACGGGGTTCGTCTCTCTACGTTTAGCGGTCTTAAGTTGATTTATCCTTGTCGTTTTATAGCACTTTTACCTATAAACATAAAAGGTACATATCACTTTAAAATCTCGTTCAGGTCGTAAGTTGAGTGAAGGGAACAGTCAGAAAGTTCTGACATGTGCCACAACAATGTGTAACATTATCAACTTTGTTGAGTTTAAGACGGGTAAAATCATACACATAAAAATGTATGGGAGTTTAAGAACCACTTTATATAAATGGGTTTAGTTTATGCTTGTGATAATCTAAAAGTTTATAGTTATAATAATATTGTGTAACCCTAACCAAGCATGGCTTTTAACATGAGCTCTAGTATATCGATAAATATGCTTACATATTGTGGATATGGGTTCAGGCAAACTGTTATATTTTTTTTTTCCGGAACAACAATTGAATTTCAAATATCCTTTAAAATCTCGATAAAATAACGCAACACCAGGTTCTCAACTTGGGCAATAACGCCTGCTTGTAGCGTTAGTCTTTTGGGGGAGCAGAGATAATTAAGGGACCTTGAGATGGTGCAGAGTTGGCATGGGCAGATTAATAAATATAGTCTAAAAAAGTAAAAGAATACACGTTAATTAAGTACTAAAAGTAAAAATTAATATTGCTTTAATATCGCTTTATTTTTGTTATTGTAGGTCTTGTAATCATTTTATCGTATTTGGGTAAGACAGGCAGTGAATTAAAATCAACAATAACATCAAAAGTACTTCAATCGAGGTACAGAGATTAAGATTATTTATAACAAAATAACCATACACAAAAAACTGATTATAATTAATAACCATGATTATAATCGAAACTGGCAAAGGAATCGGTTTAGGGCCACGGTCAACCCCGACCATGAATTTCACATTTATTTGACTTATATTTAATACTCTGGAAAAGGTTTGTGCTGAAAAGAAAATTCCTTTAATTCGTATTTTATCAGTAGCTACGGATGGTACACCGGCTATGGTAGGACGCATCAAAGGCTAAAAAGCTTGCTGAAAAAAATAAGTTCCTGATGTTTTTGCTGTATATTGCTTAATTCATCGCCAGCATATAGTTGTAAGAAATCTAAGTGAACGTCATGATTTTACAATCTGTTTGGATCTGTGATAGAAAACCTATTTTTTTCTTATGGGATAGAGGTAAACAAGCAGACAGGTCACCTGAAGGTAAGTGAGTTGCTTGCGGAAATACGGAAGGCAACAATTTGTTCCACAGGCTGGTTGTGCAAGGCAAAAAGTCTCTGGAGAAGCGCACATTGGTGGAGTGCCAATCATCCATGTGATGGGGATGAAAATGGTCGCGTAGGATGGCGGGAGAAACCTGAGGCCACGCACAATTCCTCTGTTCACTCCCCATGAGAGAGGAGAATGCAAAATGAAACTACACCTCTGAATGAAAAGTGATCATAAATGTCTAGTCAGTCGAGAGTAGTCGAGAATATGCAGTTAAGAAAGAGAAACTGGTACTAAGGTGCCCGTGCATATTGATAAGCAGAGTATTTTATATGCGGCTGAACCTGCTCCTTATAACATTGTAGGATGTGGCCTGGAATGAAATACGGTCTCGATCTTTTTACCACACCAAGCTTCTTCGAGGCTAATTTGGTCTTACCCTCTAAGTGACGCGAAACTGAACTTTGTCTGATATATCGATGCCAAGGATTCCGATGCTGTCTGATGGAGCGAGGTGATACGAACAATAGTATGGTTTTAGCGATGAACGCGCAACCTTGTATCTTCGTGGGTTTAAATTGGACTAGATTAAGACGACCTCATCTGAAACTTTTTCTAAATGATGTTGGATTTTAGATGCACGTTTAAATGCGCACTCGTGCTATCTAATAATGCATGCAGCATTTCATTAATATGCACAAAAAACAGCGTCGACACACAGCCTTCTGGGACAGGAATATTAACAGACTTGGAATAGGAGCATACTGGTGATTTAGTTGCACAGTTTCTCGGGAAGCCGATAGGAAGAAAGCTTAGTAAGAAGCGCTTTGTGCCAGACCTGATCGAAGTCCTTCCCTACGTCCAAACTAATGACCAACGCTTCCACCTTTGTCTTGATTGCATGTGCCCACCCATAATCTCAAGTAAACGATAAGATCGCCAGCTGAGCGACTCCGACGGTTGTCATCCATTAGCTCGGGACTACGGATAAGAAAACAGATAAAGGCTCGTTAAAGCCGATGGTAACTCTGGAGCGCACGTCCTTAGCACGATGGGAGAGATTCTATCGAGCCCACTCGACTTATGAACATAAAGGGGAAGAAGCGCTTTACGCAATGACTTTTGTGTAAATAGGGCTTCCTTCTCTCCTCAGGCCAGCACGTGTAGTCCTGTAGAGGAAGGAAGAAGGTGGAACCAATTGGAAGAGCTCGTCAGAACACTCCCCGTGATGTAGGCGATAGGGAACTGCCATTGAGGCGACATCTTTTCGCAACTGCAGGGGCTCAAGAGACTGGGTGACCTCAGGACAGTCTATAATACGCAGTCTGAATGCGGTCATTGGTTCGATTCCCATGCAAAACAATAATTGGTGTTGTGTTATATATGTTACAACCCACATAAAAGTGCATTTGTCTTTTTAGGAAGAAAATAGTAATATAGGACTAAAATATGTGTGTCGAAAAGTGTATACCTGTATCCTTTTTTGGAAAGAATATCATATTTGTATACATAAGCAATACAATTATTATTATTATTATATGTTAAAAGGACTTCAAAGTAAAATAAAAAACATTACAATTAGAATTGATCCCAACTGTCACATCCCGAACTCTAACAGCTGCTTAAACATGAAATGGGGGTGTGACCGAGTGATGCCAACGCAACGATTTGCCAACATCATTCAGAACTTGATCGCGTGCCAAGTGTGTCCAGTGTCCACTTATGAATGTGATCTATAGCTTCACTGTCAAAGATTGATGATATTTAGTCGAATGGGGCACTTTATCTGTTTGGAGCAAATTTTGTTCTGTAATCCTTTCACAGTAAAAAAAAAACAAACATAATATTATGTGAAAAAAAATCTCCCGCCATAGTCGTGGGAGGTGTTTGCATAGGCATCGAGTCTTTGATGAGATACCTTGGTCTCACAATCGACAGCCGATGGGATTCTGCCAAACTTAGGAGGGCCCGACGCCTCCTTCAGGAGACTTTATGTCGGAACCGTGCGGTCCATGGCCTAATATGGGTCGCCAATATGGGCGGAGACACTGACGGTCCGCAATACTGCGATACTGCGGCGACCGCAAAGAGTCATAAGAGGATCACAATATCCTTCGAAGCGGCAAGTCTCCTAGCCGGCTCTGCTTCATGGGAGCTGGAGCTGATAACCCTTGCGTCATTATATCTATGGTGCAAGGAGACACTTGAGCGGGACCTGAGACCCGCGCCTCATGAAATCGAGGCGCAACGGTCCCAGCTCAACTAGACTAGACCAAGCGCAGGGCACGCCACTATTTTGGCTGTAAGACCCATCATGGAGGATTGGCTGAAGAGGTGACATGGCAGCCTCTCCTACCGGCTGACGCAGGTGCTCACCGGACACGGGTGCTTCGGTAAGTTCCTGTGTTGCATAGGCCGGGAGCCTACGTCTGCGTGCCACCACTGCGGAGGCCTTCTCGAGGACACTGCACTTCATACTCTAGCGGAGTGCTCAGCATGAACGCAACAGCGGCATGACCTCGTGATGGCCATTGGCGTGGGAAGCCCCTCGCTAGAGACCATGGTTCAGTCCATGGTACAAAGTAAGAGAGCGTGAGAATCCGCCGTCTCTTTCTGTGAAGAGGTGATGCTGATCAAAGAGGCGGTGGAATAGGAACAGGAGAAGACTAGCACTTTCTCGTCCCGCAGAGGACGCACAAGGCGCCGAAGGGCGCAGAATAGCATTCGACCTCCATGAGCGCTGCCCTGGGGGTAGCGGATTGGGCTGCCCGATATCCTAGCAGAAGAAGGCCTGAGACGGTAGCGCGTCGTGTTCTGCGCACGCTTCTCTAAGTTTGAGGCTACGACCCTCGCTTTTCACGGTGTGGTCACCTGAGCATCAATCGACCAAGGTCTGCAGGGCTCTCGGAAGCTTCCTTCTTAGGGTATTCCCGGGTCCTCTGCAATAGACCTCGTGACGGAACACCGTGTGGTTTAAGTAGGTTCGAGTCCGACATAACACTTCACTGTTGGCTCCAGTGAGGTAATGAACCGTGGGGGCTTCCACATGAAAAAAGAACCCAGTAGAAAAATATTCTAGAGTTACCAGTGAACTCGACAACATCGCATATTCTTAATGTTGAACCTGGTTTCCATTTTCACATTTCTGTTTTCGATAAGATTATTTTTTTTTTTTACTTACTACCTCTTAACACATAGAGGTCTTTTGTTGGGAACCCCCACGGATCATCACCTCACCGGTGTTGATGCTGAAGTTTTATGGCGAAATTGAATTGACCAAAACCATACGGTGTTTCTGTCAACAGTGGGTTTATCGCAATGGTCTTGAGAATACCCAAGGAACTTCAGGGACACAGTACATATACGCTACATAGACGCTGCATATACTTGCAGAGACCAGGGATGGTTCTGCTCTCTTTTTCAATTTCTCAGGGGAAAGTATCAACCTCTCCGCCACCTACGACTTTAACCAACATGCACCACCTCTAAAAATGAGTTGGCGGCAGTTTCCAGTTCTATAAATACACATATTGCACTATTTAACTCTAACCGCTGTAATTGAGTTCAAAAATTAGTTATTAGTTTCTCAGTAGCATAGGATAGCCACGATTCGTATTATGTAATAGCACAGGTACCATAAGAAAAGAAAAGGTTTTATTGAATAATCTTGACATATCCTGAACCCTAATGATATGTTCATCCGAGCGTTCGAGTTTACGTCGTTACCTATGTAGATACGCAAACCGCTAATTAGGTAGAGAATTACAGTTCTATCGTGTAGATAAAATGAGGCGCCAACCTTTTGAAATTCAAGTTATAAGACACAAGCGATGGTATTGGTGTAAGTAGTATAAGCTGTAAAAACTGTTTAACAAAATGTTCCTAACATGTCTGTAAAACATACAACTGCATAATTCATATACATAGGAATAAAGGAATAAATTAAATTTTACATACTTAAAATTTAAAGCTTATGTGCTTGTATTTTTTAAAATCCAATTGAGATCAATGAGGAAAGGGATAATAAAACCAGATAGATTTAAGCGGTGTGATCTGTGTGAGTACAAGTTGGATTCAAATTGTTTTTTTTTTTTCTTGTTATTGTTTATTGTGAATAGAATATGTTATTAAACATGACGCTACAAACCTTTAGCAGAACAGTAAACATTAACTCGGATAGAACTGTGGGAAATGGCAAATTTGTCAATATGTTAACTTGTAATTACGTATTAGTTAATTGTACAAAACAAATTTTGATAAGGGAAATTTATAACGGTTTCTGTAGTAGAAAGTTATAACGTTTACGATACAGAACAAATGTATGAAATACAATTGTAATTGAAATGTCAAAAGAGAATAAAAAAATACAGGCAGTCTTTGGGGACTGCCGATAGAAGTGAAAACTAAGTAACTTGTGAAACTTTTACACAGTATACGAGTACGTATAGCTCATGGGAAGCATGCGGAGACTATGACGCGAGTTTTATGCTTTTTGTTTACCCAAAAAGAAATGACGCCATATTTTGCTTCACCCAATTATCCTGACAGATTGAAATTAATCGCTAATCGCTTATATTTTATACCGTTCACACGCGTGTCACCATAAATCATACGGAATGAGCAATGTAATGTCCCTTCCACACTAATAACGGGTGCTATATTCACGCTTACGTCACTTTAACTGTATTCGAAAAGCCTATATGAATGAATTACAAGTCTGCGTATACTTGATACGTAATAAATACTAATGTAAAAGCAAACTAACTACTAATGAAAAAAGGAGTAAAGGACAGCAAACCAGTACAAATTAGTCAAATAAATAGGAAATAATCGGACTTTAAAAAAGTAGACAACCGACTTCAATGCGTCTATCATAAAATTTAAGACTAATATGGTTTTTCAAGGATGCACAACTGGACCAAACTCTCATCTAACTAGCCTTGAAGTACATCCTTTCCAATAAAAAAAGAATCATCGAAATCGGTTGGCGTGATATTGAATTATTCATCCATTTGTCGCGCACATGCTTAATGCAAATTTGAGACTTATATGGTTTTCTCATGGATGCCATTGTTAGAACGGGACCAAATTAAAATGGAACCACACGAGAAGCGGAAAAATAGCGAAATCGGTGCACCCAGTCGAAAGTTATGAGGTAACAAACAAAAATAAGGAAAAAATACAGTCGAAAGTCGCAAAAAAAAAATCAAAAGACAATCGGCCTTTAAGGTGGGCGAACGCTCTAATTTTAAAGGTTTGAAGGTCGTATCTTATTCTGTTTACTTCTTTTATGTTGTCAAATTTCGACTACGAAGAGGACACTAGTAAAAATATCCTTTATATGTATAAGGTTATTAAGATTAAATTTCAAATGCATGTTATACACATGTGCATTCTAAAATAATCTTTATGTATGTGTAAGTATGCGACCCAGACTTGCTTGAGCTATAGCTTATACTCCCCAATCCATATACATAAGCAATTTCAATTTGCGTCCCTTTCCTGTCAATATATTCCAAATTTTTCCTATCATATATGTTACGCTAATGGGTTTACATTATAGACAAAATGGGCTTTAATTACGCCTCTGCTTAGTCCTTCGGGAATACAAACGTGAGTGTATGTATGTATGCACTTACAAAATCTTAATAACAATAAACATACTAAAGAAAATAGAGACATACAATACATCCAAGCACAGCTACATATGTGTGAGTCGTGCAATTAATGCATCTTGCTGTAATTAAAACCGCAACACTTGGTGTACCTACTAAAGAGCGAAGAAATTACTTAAGCAACTACACTTTCCGTGGATGCAGAAGTCAAGTTATGAATGTAAAGAATAGTATATTTACTCTTATTTTATCATCTTATTAAAACATTATTATTCAAGAGCAAAGTAATAGGTTTCTCTTGAATATGCGTGTACCGATCGTGTCTCCACTGTCACTCTCCATCGAATGAGTTAATATCAAACCCTTATTCCAATAATAAAACGGGGAAGCGAAAAAAGAAAGAGGAGATGAGGAGAGGCGGAGGTGGGCGTCTGTAAACCTCACTAATTTTGGGGTAAAAGCAACGCAATTGTTGTTTCACAATCGGTTTTCTGTGAGATATTAAACCATTACTGCAATCTAACGGTTAGGAATTTAATATTCTGTACCTGGCTGGATCACCTAAGCAATACATATTGGATAGTAGAATAATAATTGCAATCGCAATACCAAGAATTACAAGATTTTACTTTACTTCATTTTATTTTAATAATAAACTATAAACTAGTCTACCTTTTAAACTTATACTTAATCAAATATTCCGAACTCTTCACATACCTCCCTTATTCATTTACGTAGCTTGCAAAACTTATTTGAATTGAATGTCCCCCTATCTAATTACAATCTTTTATCAGCTGAATTTTCTATTCACAAACTTGTAAATTCGTATCTAGATGTGAAAGTAAAATTGTCCACTATAGAAATACACATCGTAAATTTTATGTTACGAATCCTTTAAGGTTAACTAGGGGAAATTTATATCTTCGTTATAATGCCACCAGGACTTTGTTTACATAACATTGCCATATTTAATTATAAACGAAATTACTTGGACAGTATGGGTAACTTTGCTTTCTTCTTTATTACCTATATTAATGAACGGACTAATTTTACTTAGACTATTGTTTCATGGTTACTTTCTACAAACATTAAGATGTAATATTACACTAATACTTACATATGACATCTTGTGTTTGTAACACTATATTGAGTCTCAAGATGTAGAGAATGAGTGACTAAGTTTATAACTTATTAACCAACTTCTAGAAAGGAGGAGTTACATATATTTTGATTTTCCGCCAATTGTCGATCGGTGTATTTTTTTTTTTCGAAAACGTGTACTCTTGCGGTATGTATGGGGTGTTTAATTTTAACCAGATCAGGATTTGTTCGGAGGATACCAGGTAAGTTATGAATAAATTATTAACTTGCATGTTTTTACGATTTAACTAATTAAAAACAATTATTTACTTATTTTAAAAGTCAAGCTTTATTATATCATACACGTAACCATTAATCAATCTGATTTAAAAACTATTATTCATATTGTGAAAAGGTTACACACACAGTTTAATGTCATGGTTTAATAAGTTACAATATTTCACCTTCAAAAATTATCTGCCTTAAAATTATATAATCTCGAGATCTCGATCTTGAGATTTCTAGATCGAGATCTCGAGATTTTCATCCAGCAGAGAACAGCGATAGGCTGATGATAAGGAGGTGAAATTTAATTCTACCATGTAAAAAAATTTGCAATTGTGCGTTTTCCCCTCACTGTTCTCTTAATCTACTAAGATATGAATACACATTTTTCTCAGTGGTAGAGCCATGCTTAGGCTCGAATGGGCCGGCTCGACCGGTGCGATACCACGGCCTCACAGAAAACCGGTTGTGAAGTAACGCTTGCGTTGCATTTCCCCGAATTAAGAAAAATAATATAAGAAATATATAATGTGAAATGTTCTCAAGATTCTTATTCATTGCAAATATCTTTTTTTCTTTCATAATAAATTGATGTACTAAAAAGGATATCAAAAGTCATAGCTTACTTTTATTACTATAACACTTGGCAGGTTTATTTTATATTACGTTTTACACACACGTACCTTGTAACAACCTGGTGTAGTGGGACCTATATTTTATTAAGAATGGTACACATACCTGCCTCTCTTAAAACACATTTGTACATTCAAGGTACAGACGTTTCCAGTGGTACCTGAAGTAATTAAATGGGACTACCCAACATTGACAGAAGCTGGTCATACAACCTAACGAGAACGAAACACACGTATCCATTGTGTGGTGTCGTTTTGTATCTAAGCACCTGAAGGAAAGCCATATACGCCTCGATAGAACTAGGTAATGTTTATTACATATGTCTATAATATGCCTATAATAAATAATAGTGGTAGTGACGGTAATATAGAAAAAGTTTGTAAGTGAACTATAAAGCCGTCGTTTTTATTTTATTATTTGCCTTCTCTGAATGCATTGTACATCGTCTGTCTCACTATCTAATCTCTTGACAGTAGTAGAGCCATGTTAAGGCACGAATGGGCCAGCTCGACCGGTGCAATACCACGGCCTCAGAGAAAACCGGTTGAGAAGTAACCATACTTCCTCTCCTTTTTTTTTTTTTTTTATTTTTTTTTTTCACTTCCGCTCATCCTCCCTCTCTTCTATCCCATCCCCGCATTCCTCATCCCTCATCACCCTTAAAGGTGGGCAGTGCACTTACGACAAGAGTTGCAACTGTCCATGGCCGGCGGTTGTCACTTACTGTCAGGTGACCCGTCTGTTAGTTTGTCCCTCTATAGTATAAAAAAAAAATTATGGTAATGTTAAAATATTTAAGACCGCATCATATGTCACTCCTACTCTTGATGATTCAAATGAGACCTGACATGTCGAAATTCATCAAACTGAACTCGATGAAGGTTGTGACCAGAAAATATATACAAATCTGCATAATAATACTCTAAAATCATAACCCTCCTTATTGCGCATTCGGGTGAAAATAAAAACTGCTGAATTTCACTGTTGTTAAAATACAAACCTAATGAACTGAACTTATAATAAAACTTTTGTTCATATGTTCCTTCAAACTGGTGTAACTCATTACATAAGTCAATAAAACATTGAATTTTTAACCACCACTTTCAAATAAAATAAATTAAATCAAGTCTTTAATCTTCCTCAGTCTTCAGTCTTTAAGTTACATGTGACCGCATTAAGTTATTAGCTAACATATAAAAAAAAATCGACAAAAAGCGTTATTCATATCGTTAAAAAATAGTAAAACTTTTTATATATGTCTTTATACCAATAAATTGTTTATCACTATTTTACGATGACGTCACTATCCTTCCATCTATGGTATACCATCGTCATTACTATCAATAGGTTGCCCGTATCCGTAAACCCCTATCACTTGATTAGGGTGCCTCAGATAAAAAAGGGATAGGTCCCTTCCTACATTGTCCGTGAAAGCGATATTTACTAGGGTAGCCTTCAATACGAAATTGAACCTTATGATATTAAGAAAACAATGATAATATAATAAATAGTCACAAAGATATGCAGAAATGTGTATTAAAAATGAGTATCTCAATTATCAAAAGCAACAATAAGAATACACTTACTATTTTTGTAGTTCTTATTAGTGATTTATGATAGTTTTGTTCACGTTTCATTATTATCAGCATGATGCAGCGTATAGCAGTCCACTGCTGGATATACGCCACTTCTAAAGTGCATAACAGCATAATGTCCCAAGCTTTTTGCGTCCGTTTATCGCACCTATGAGGGTTTCATTTTAATAATTTATACTTCAACAATAGTGATACGTTTTAGTCGATATAAAATTATAAAATAGCATTTAGAACTGAAGATGAAACCTTCTAAAGTTAAACTTTTTAATTTATACTGAGGTCTGCTTTCAACTTCTTTATTTTCCTATTAACTTAATTTTCGTTGTATTAGCAGTCTTTCCTTTCATTTTTTCTTTATATTTCGTAGCCCGTCACTCATAACATTACCTTCATTGTAGCCTAATTCATTGTTAAATAGTTGAAAGTGAGATATATGTCAAACTTAAGAGACAACGTCACTAACTTTGATTCAAAATTATGTATTCACCATCCGTTCCATATTGCCTGACGTTAAACCGAGATTACATGGCTTGTTACGTCATCGTTCGCTAATTACCAGGGCCTTGCTCTTTAACGACTAATGCAAACAATGTCTATACACTCTTGAGAATTATGAACTAGGTTTGTCTGTCACTCTACCCACGATTGCCTTATTAAATATATTAAAAAGTATCTCCATTCCCAAGTTTTTAACTAAATTTAATTCTAATTCGTTTAGCAGTTTCTGCGCAAAAGAGTTACAAACATCCACCCATCCATCACAAACTTTCGCGCTTATAATACATACTTACTGTTGCCCGCAACTTCGCCCTACGTTCGCGTGGGAATTTTGAACCATACATTTTCCGGTTAATAAGTAGCTCATGTACATGCATGTATTTTAGACTATCTGCCTATCTCTGAGCAAAATTTTATACAGATACGTTTTTTCGTGATTGAGTAACAAACACCCAGCCAAACGTTTAGTAATAAGATTAGTATGGCAATGCATTTATAATAATGGTCAAAGGTTTCCCATATCTGGTTTCGATCTGTTTACCACATATGTCGAGAGCCTGTCTCCTATGAGTGAATGAGTTCTAGAGGTTAAATCTCGAATCCGTAAACCTAAGATAGATTGCCCTATCTTCCTCGCCATTTGTAACGATAGCCACATCGCCATTCAGACTAGGATTGATTGGCTGCAGAAGCGGTGTATTGATCTATGACGGCAATAAAGGAGGGGCTTTGGATGTGGACATAAATAAAATGAATAAAAAAATAATAATAATAAATTAATAATAACGCTGTTGAATAACGTAAAAACACACCGCATTGTAAACAATTTTATATAATTTACTCGTTTCCCTAGGTGTACTTTAGCTTGTCGCGAGGACACTGCACTTCACACTATAGTAGAGTGCACAGCGTGGGCGCACCAGTGCCTCAACTATTGCTTCAGGAAGTCTCTCGCTAGAGACCATGGTTCTGTCCATGGTCCAAAGCGAGAGCGCGTGGGATTCCGCCGCCTTATTTTGCGAAGAGGTCATGTTGGCTAAAGAGGCGGCGGAGAGGATACGGGAGAGGGCAAGTACTCTCTCATCCCGTAGAACACGCAGCAGACACGATCTCCGAGCACAAAACGATCTCCGGCATCCAACGATGGCCTGAGACGGTGGTGCCCCGTGTTCCACGCTCGCCTCTCAAACTGGTGGGGGACTAGGCCCCTCGTATTCAATGGTGGTGGTGCCTCTTGCAAAAGAGGTGGCCAAGGTCTGCAGGGTTCCTGGAAGAATCCCTCCTAGGGTATACCCAGGTCCCTTGCAATAGACCCACTTGTGCCGGAACACCGTGTGGTTTTAGTCGGTTCGAGTCCGACATACCACTTCACCGTCAGCTCCGGTAAGGTGATGACCCCTGGGGGTTTCCACACGAAAAAAATAAAAAAGGTGTACTTTAGCTCTATTGTCTTTTCGGCTTAAAAAAATACATAGGCTTGCAAATGTGATGTTATTTCGACTTCAAAACTGAGGTTCTTAATTCGACTGTATATTTTTTAATGTTTGTTACTTTAGTTAGATGAAAGTTTGGTCCAGTTGTGACAATAGCATCCATGACAAAACCATATTAGTCTTAAATTTTATGATAGACGCGTTGAAGTCGCTTGTCTACTTTGGGCAAGGCGACCCCACTATCACTAATCACCCTTTTATATGGATATCGCATCAATAATCAATGTAAGATAAAATTCATTGCGAGCTACATTCATATTGATTAAAATATACTGTTTTGACGTCCGGCACCGTCGCGGCGGAAAGACTCAGTCCTTGATAAAGGCCTCCGTTCGGATCGGAGCTAGTCGGGTATCCGCGAAATACACGTTTATAACTGTATATTTTAATAAATACAGAACGATTTAGGATTTAACTGATAAAATTAATAATATTGCTTAAAAAACTGTAGCATAACCAGTGCATTTAAATAGAAGTAGCAAAATAAGCTGCACATTATCTAATAGTTTAATTTTTAGATGCCAATAAAAATAGAATTATCAATTTACAACTGAATTATCGTGTATCACCGAATAACATAGTTTATTTTGTAAACCCTAGCAGACATTATTATAATACACACATACATAGGCTCACGCTTATATCCCTGTGGGGTAGGTAGAGACAACAGCCCACGAGATAACGAGTATAATAATAAATATATGTCTACACACTCGTTTTGAAATGAATAAACAAACATAAATAATCTACCATATATATCTGTCACATGATTAATATAATAAACTATCGCCCGGTTCATAATGACCGAGGAAGGAATTAGAGTGGAAACGGCCCATTTAGCCGGCACTCAATGTAAGTATAAGTATAAATGAAAACACTGATAGCGCAAAGGTTAAGGGTTAAGATCCACAATCCAGAGGTTGTGGATTCTCATAGCACTTGACTTCAATGGTGTAATAAATTAGTTCATCGTATACTGAGAGTGACAAAAACGTAGTGCCAATTAATTACTGATTAATTTATTTGTTAAGCTCCAAAGATATTAAAACAATGGAGGCCCAACTCCCCCTCCCCTTTCCTCCACCCTCATACTGGGGGGATGGTCCTCCTATTTCCTATCTCCTCATCCCTCTCTACTTTCCCCTCCCCGCATTCCCTTATCCCTCATTACCCTCATAGGCGGGTTGCGCACTTACAACTCTTGAGTTGGAAGTGTCTATGGATAGACGTTGCCACTTACCATCACGTGACCTGTCTGTTCGTCTGTCCCCCTATAGTATAAAAATATTTGTAACGCTGTAATTGTATAACAGAAATCTGTTGTAAACATTTTCTTTCTTTCAATTGTTTCAGGTAAGGCCTCATTCACATCACGAGTACCCATATTTTCGTACTTTGTGTGAGTATTTGTAACAAATATTGGACATAGACAATGGCTCAACATGGGATATTGCTTTTAAACTTTTACAGCTTATAGCAGGTTCGTAATGTGTACAGGTAGTCGGTCCCTAACCGTAAAATAAAACAGATCGATGAACAAAAAGGTTTTGTTCCTTAAGATTCAGAACCTTTTGTATATGGTGCTTTTCTACTCCTATTACAAACATTATCTGAGTTTCGTAACTGAAATAAATAATCATAATCTTAGTGGGTTGCCTAATAAAAGATATCGTATTTTGATATTAAAGATAATCTTAGCACTATATGGATAAATTAGTAAACATAAACTTACATAGGTATAAAACTTTTCTCTGGCTTTTTTTCTCTGCCATTAAACCAAATAATACTTAATGCTGATAAATTGCAATTGGATGGAGGATGTCCACAATCCAGACAGTGGGCCGAATACTACCTCTGTTTGGAATGTGTAACTAACATTTCCAATATGTAACTTGTAATGATATAATAAACACTTTTAAATCTTTAAATATTAAAAAGACTGCAGATCTATGGGGTAATTCTGTTGACGTTGCTAAGTCTATTATAAACATTGTAGCACCAACTTTAACAGTAATCTTTAATAATTGTATAGATTGTGGTGAGTTTCCTGATCTAATGAAATATAGTAAAATAATACCATTGTTTAAATCGGGTAGTACATCAGTGAACACTAGTGTGTCAATAAAGGGCGAAGTGTTAAAACCCGAAGATTCCACAGTGTTCTTAGGCTTAACTTTGGATGGAAAGCTTCAGTGGAGCCCCCATATAGATAAACTGTCCAAAAAGCTTAGTTCTGCAGCGTACGCCGTTAGGAAAATTCGTGGTTTAACTGATTTAGAGACAGCCCGTTTAGTATTTCTTTAGTTATTTTCATAGTGTAATGTCGTACGGTATTCTGTTGTGGGGAAATGCCGCCGATATTCAATCTATTTTTGTTTTACAAAAAGAGCTATACGTGCAATTTATAAATTAAGTCCCAGACACTCCCTCAGAGATAAATTTAAAGAGATTAATATTATGACTGTGCCCTCTCAGTATATTTATGAAAATCTCATGTACGCACATAAAAATATTAATCTGTTTAAAAAATACAGTGATATCCATAGTGTAAATACTAGGAACAAAAACAAATTTGTTGTTCCTAAAACCAGGCTCAAGAAAATAGGTGGTTCGTTTAGATGCCAAAGTATACATTTCTATAATAAGCTTCCTAGCCAAATACAAGAACTAAGCAATAATAAATTTAAATCATTTATAAAAAAAAACTAAGTCAGAAAGCTTTTTACACAATTAAAGATACATTGAGGATAAAAAGGCTTGGGAATGAGCTGCTTCATTAATGTACATGTTTTTCGTTTATACTTTTTGCTTTTTTTTTATACACATTGACATTTTATATTTTACTTTTTGACATGAATACTTACTTTGTTAAGTATTATATTGTTTTTTTTTTATTGTTTTAATCTTTGTACTTTTTGACATGAATACTTTGTTAAGTATAATATATTATATATTAGTTTCTTTTTTTTTTTAATTTATAAATTTAATTATTGTAAATGTGAGGACTATGTAGGTTATTTCTTTTTTTTTCTCTTTTCTCCTGTAAGTTTGTTTTTTAACGATGTCTGACTGTTTGAGTACTTTTGCGGCCTACCCAAATGTCCTTGCTTTGGTACTGTTCGTCGGTCCGTTGAGCTCCTTAAAGTTCACAAATGCTTGCACTGTTTGGACGGGTCACTCAAATGAGCGTGGTGCTTTCTTCAAAAGCTCATCTCAAACGTTCGCGTGCATGGTTCTCATATGTTTTTGACCAGTACATCTATATGGACTTTAAAACAGACTTTGACCTCTGAGTTTGTTTCGGTGTTTCTTCTCAGGGTAGTCAGCTAGGAAACACCGGCCTCATCTAGCATAAACTAACAGAAAAAAAGAAATATATATTGACGTGCAAAAGTGTTGTTATAACCTATTTACAAAAATAAAGATCATTTATCATTTATCATTAATGAACTTCTTTATATTAAAAATTGATAACACTTGTAGTTAAAATGTTTGAATGGTTCATTCTCTAGTTACGTGGATCACACACAGTATTCTAAACCGATTTTCGAATTACGAGTCTACGTCGTTAGTGTATGGGGTAGGTAAACCTGCAACATGTTTTGTAAGCCTGACATCTAAGCCATTACAAATACAGCTGCTAATTCCAACTCTTCTTGTATTTGTAATATTTCTTCCTCAGATTACACAATAAACACTTCTTCGATTAAACAAAACCGGTACTCTGTGGCCTTCAAAAGTTTTTTTAAGTCTTAATTTACATATAAATAACAAATTCTATCAGGTTTGCCTCGAGCTCCTGTTTCGTTATATGGGAATAACAGCGTTCAAGGACGGAAAAGCAATTATGTTATAGCCGTAGGTCATTGAACCTTTGTGTGGTCTGTCAGTGATAGATGAAGGTGTGTGGCTAAATCACATAAGTAGATTGTTTATATCAGTAAATGATGTTGTAATGTATTCTACGTATATATTTAATGATGCTATGATGTCAAACCAAACTGATACCTTTTAAGAGAAAAATGTATGTGGAAATAGGAATAATTATTAATGATATATATTTTTTTCTATATTTGTAAAGTCCGAAGCAGTGCGGGAGTCGTCTTAAAAAAACATATAAAAAAATATTTATCAACCAAATATATTTTTCAGACACATTGATTGAGTTAATACAAAAACCAACTAAAAATCAACTTTAGGGTGAAAACAAAATAATAAAAAGAAAAAAATTAGGTTCATTAATTAAATAACACGTCATTATAACTCACGGGTTATCTTATACAGCTTCATTACCAAGCTTCAAAAAAAATTAATGTAATGATCTCTTCCTCGCGGCATCATTACGTACAAGAGGAAATATTTGCATTATCTTTATTCATTGATATACAAAAACATACTACTATATATATTTTCATATAATAAATTTAATTTTCATATAACTAAACCCTAATCCTAACTAGTTATATACATGAAAAAGAGCTTGCTTCCCAATCCGAGCTCAAAGGGCGTGCGCGTAACGCGTCACGCCACCGTCTTCTTCAGGCCAGCGGTTAGGCAGGCCGTAGATCGTCTCTACGGTGTCTGGAGCATCCTCTGGATGGCAGAGTACTAGCCTTCTCCTGTTCCCTTTCCGTCGCCTCTTTCTACATTTCTAGCTGTTTTTCTCTCGCTTTCGACATCTCTAGCTGTTTCGAGGACGTGACATTGGTGGTTCCACGCTGGAAAGGCCGCCAGTGTGTGTAGGGGTGTATCCTTTTGATAGCCTCCTTAGTGGTGGCACGCAGGCGTTGGCTCCCGGCCTATGCGACACAGGTACATCCCAAACCAGTAAGCACTAGTAACCAGTAAGCACACTACCCGTGTAATGGCTGCTCGTGGAGGAATGGCTTGAGAGACATCATGGCATGGCATGGCCAATTTGGATCGGAAATTTATCTAACTTAACAGACAATTTGATGTTTTGTACAAAATTTCTGTTTTTACTACATAATTGAATTTTAAAGAAAGTAGAAAACTGACTTCAACGCGCTTCGATCTGATTATTTTTCCACCTTAGAAGTGGAATATTTCTTTAAATTTCAATCGGACCAAAAAGGGTTCCCTGGGTGAAAATATTTTTCCGTTTATTAAGGAGGATTAATTTTGAAGTCAGTTAATAAATCAGTATCGAGTATATTGAATCGATCACGCAAGTCTCATTGTATTCAGAATTTACATTCGAAACCCTGGTTGCCAAAACAATTGTCACACAAATTTTCCTGACCTATTTGGAACGATTTTATTGTAATCCTATTTACATCATCTATCTATATCATCATATATAATCCTATTTAGTGGTCAAACATAGATTGATAAACACCGAGTTGTTTAAAACCACTAAAAGCTCATTTTTTATTCTTCTAAACGCTATGAATCTTAACGAGCTGATAACAAAAGTATAATTAAAAGGAAAAAGCCCCTTCCAGTTCAGTTTTTAATAAAAGAATCACGCAACACATTAAGACTAAAATCCGTATATTGAATATAGGACAGGCATGGAATACTGAACTGTAGAGTTGTGGACTAATGAGTGCAATAAAAGCATCTACGGTAGAATGAAAAAAAAACCTAGCGTTCAGTTTCTAGGTCACTCCGCGCCGCGCGGCGAGAGGAATAGATCTTTTATTTTAAAAGATTAACGCTTTGCTCCATATTTAAATAGGATCTGATTGGGTGTTTGGGTGGGTAGTAATCAATATGTATATACGGTTTTACCCACCCGTGTTTTTGGGGGATGTCCGATTACTTTCTGACCCGACGAGAGACTATTATCAAGAAGCTGAAGCTTCATGCCGCGTGTCAGGTTAATAACTTACCCACTTTAGGTCATTTTTTTATGGCATAAGAAGCAAACTACCAGTGGTAAGTGACAAACGCCAACTCAATAGTTATAAGTGCCCGTGATGAGCGGAATATGAGGGGGGTTCTCCGTCACTGACTCGATAAATACAAAGCCAGCATTGTTTGACAACCAGTTTTCTATGACGCCGGTATTAATTCAGTAAAACCATTCGTGCCTAAGCATAGCTATCCCTTGGTAAATAATTATAGCTACTAATATAAATAATTATATTATTTAGTCTGACAGGCGAACTGTTTAATATAGTACTAAAATAATTTGCTCAGTCTGATAAGTATTTTTATTTCTATATGCATTTACATATATTGTAATGACTTTATTTATTTTATTTTTAACACCTAGACTCAATACAACAATTTAAGGGTACACAAAGTGTTGTCCCGTGTGGGGATCGAACCCACAGCACTTGACGCAGCAGGGCAGTGGCGAGATGACTGCATAAGCCACTAAACCATCGATACAGTCTACAGTCAATATTTTTGACTTTATTATAAGTTACTTTTAAATGTGACATCTGTACAAGGTGGACATTACGTACGCTTCGCACATGATTTACAAAAAAGTAAATAAATAAATAATATGAAAAAAGCGCCACATAAAATCTCTCTATAAGAATCCTGTTAGGTATTTTTACTGGGAATAACCATGATTCATGAAAAATTTTACAACTTGTTGCAGTAATAAGAATCGGCTTTAACTGTCATGAGACCGTTCTGTTAGTTATGTAATAATCAAAGCCTAATCTTATAGTTGCGTACGACGAGTGGGAAGTATACACACTAATATTTTAATATTATATCGTCAACGAACACACCTAATACATGTCAAGCAAAATGTTGATATAAGATCAAAATATTTCGAGGAATGCTTTCGGAGAAAATATCAGCACACAATACAAAACTCGATGACTTGCATTCAAATACTAAAATTCAACTCAAAATGGCCGAGAATGTCGTATTTTTCTCAACGAGAATATGTAAGTATAGGGCCAGAAAAACTGCTGAAATGACTGAAACAAAATATTTTTGACTAACAAAATACTCTGTATACATCACGCCCTTATCCTCGAAGGTGTAAGCAAGGACTTATTAAAGCCCACGCCGATTACAATTAAGTCACTTTGGGGAATTAGATAGGAAAATTTGGAGGAAACTGACAGGAAAATGATGTAAAGAGAGTACGGGGAGTTTAAGCAATAGTTCAAGTAAATCAGGGTTGCATCGAGCCGGCTGGTGCCAGGATGTATGAACGTACGTACTCTCTGGCTTCTCAAAAAATAATTCATCTAAAGCCCTCTACAGTACCCGCGTGAATAAGGGGATATCACTCTAATTTCAGGTTCACTGTTGGAAACCTTACATAGGTATTTTGTCATTTATTTTTCTCAAAACTGTCATGCAGATTCTTCACACATTGTAACATGTGTAATTTCTCGTTCGCTCTTTTAATTTTATACATCCCATCTGTGGTATGCAGGACAATCCCTTGAACAGATATAATTAAAACAATTTTGGAATTGGAACATAAAAGAAATCTTACTACTCTAATAAGGTGCTACTTTAGAGTAGCCCCTTTTTAGACTGGCATTGGCTGGCAACGGCATTAGATACACCTATGTGCATATTGCGCATTAATTGTAAAATAAATTAATATAAAATGTGAGTATTAAAACCATAGTCACTTCTTGTTACGTCACTTAAAGCATAGATAACGCTTAATTGTATATACAGCGTCTAAAAAGATTTCATCATCCGTATAATTACATTATTCGGGATCAAAATTATGTTTTAGAAAAGCTGTTATTTTTTTTAATCTCCGCCTAGCACGTGGAACTGACGTGCTTAAATAAAACTGCCTTGTGAACGCTTTTGTTTATCAGATTAATGAATATGAAGTAAGTATAATATTATCTTATGAATTCTTTGGGTCGTGTCCGTAGCTATTGTACAGCTCATAAACAAGTGAAGACCTTTGATTTATCATCGTTCATTTACTAATTACTACGTTTGTTTAAATATATATTTGCTTCTATAAACGATAACTAAAAATGTAAATATAAATAAAATATATTTTATTTAAAATTTATTGAATATTTTAAAATTTATTTTATAATAATTGAATAAAAAATATATTAAAAATTTAAAATAAAGTGTTAAAACGCAAAATAGAATCCATTCACAAAAAAGTTATATTTGATAAATTTAGCTTAGCTAAACTGGTTCACCCACGTTCCTAGTGTGTCTTAAAAATATATTTTATATAAGATAAATTTCAGGGATTTCTCAATGCAAAATTAATCATGGTTTTTTTACGTTTCTTTCGATTGTATTCGATAATATTACACTCGAATAGAGTAGCAATAGGATTTATGTATTTTTATAAATACACACTCTCGTTTAATTAGCTGAGTGGAACAAAGATATCGTGGAATATCCTAACAACTCGCAGTGATTTCTGCTCGTCGACGAGTGCTATATTAAATAAGAACAATGATAAACGCTGTTCTCAAAACCCAGCATTGAGTTTGTGTACTCACGTAACAAAAGTCGTGTGTACATCTGCAATAGACCGACAGACAGATTTGCCGGATTCAGTGAAAGAGCCAATGTCTCAGATATCTTGTGTTATAACCTGGTTTAATTTCCAAGTTACCCTTAATTTAAATAATACGGTGTTTATGTTAACTGTTCAAAACTAAAAGATCTTAATTCGTTTCTTTTTGTTTGTTTTTATTTTTTTATATGCGGTTTCATTATTTAAGGTTCTCAAGTGTGATGATAAATACAAAATATATAAACTGCGTTATTATCATATCAACTAGTCGTATTGTGAGAATAAGTAAAAATAAATACATGTATGTAAGAAATATGAGAGAATGTATGAAATGATCATACATTCTGTCATATTGCTTACAAACAAACATTTATTTGAAATTTTATTTTAACCGACTTCTAGAAAACGAGGAAGTTATCAATTCGACTGTATTTTTTCAAATTTACAACGTTTTTTAACGATTGAAAGTATTAAGGAATAGAATTCGAAAGGCGTATTCTCAAACTCATAACATCAAATGAAAACTAGCCAAAAAACATGTACAATCATTTTACAAGGGAAAAAACCTCGTATCTCTACTCTTCATTGATTTATTACAAAAACATTAGAAACAACTGTAGTTGAATAGAAACCATAAATAAAAATGGCTCGATTTCAAATACCGGCCAAAATACAGAAAAACGATGAAATTCCTTACAATGCGGAAACACATCGAATTCTGATGCCCCACGTAACCTTTTTATTCATTTTCAACCTTTTTGGAAGTATTAGTATTCTTTCAGCATTTTGACCCATTCAAGAAATGTTTTGAAAATATAATAGGTAATACCTTTGTATATATTTATATATATATAGTGTGTGTGCCTTTGTATGGTTATATATATACCTATAGGTAAGGTATGTACAGATATATATATATATACTCATGCCTGTGTGCCCGGAGGGGCAGGCAGACGTGTACTTAACTTCCACATTTTTTCCACAACAATTTAGTCTCATTTACGTAACAGGGGCAAGCCTATTTCCCTTATCCGAGCATTTGGGACAAGATAGGAAAACTTCTTGTATATTGCTATTCAGATATTGCTTATTCAGATGGAGTGGGGAGTACAAGCAATAGCTCAAGCAAGTCAGGGTCGCGTACCTATAACTAACGAACTTGCTGGTGATGATTATAAAGGTATATACAATTTTTTTGCACACAACAACACACATACACAACGCCCCATAAGTTCCTTATGGGGCGTTGCGGAGTAGCCGGCAAAAAACGTCCGTAACGTAATATTTTTTTATTTATTGATAATACTGCCATCTAATGTTTCTATTACGAACCGCAAAGAAGTTTAGGGATTTTTGTTTTAAAACAAAACATGGTGTAACACTGCCATCTACTAAAAGTATTACAAACAACGGAAATTTGAACCTTTCCTTATAATAAGGAACTTCGTTCCTATCTGGTGTCCCACGACAAAACATTTTTTAAGGTATATAATTTGTTACTTCGTTAAACTTGTAGGTACACCTATAATCTACCCAAGACAGGAATCCATTGCAACACCGGATCTAAAGGTTGTCTAAGAGATCACAACTAGCGATAAGACTACCGTATGTACCAATATTTAATAGAAAAACTGTAAATTATCGGTAATAATAATGGTGTACAATAAAGAGTATTGCCTTTAAAGTCTGGCTTCCGACACAGCACAGTGCGGCATTAGTTCGTGTAATAGATGCGGTATAAAATTACCTATTTAGGCGTCAGCACCTAATACGCCCGGAAGACCCCTTTTCTTTATCTTGCAATGCTGCTACTGCCCCACAGGGTGGCTTGTGTGTTGTTCTATCTACGTTACACTTCGCAACTATCATTAATTCTGTCTTTAATCGTTTACTAACATCCTACCGGCTTTCTACAGATAAACACTCTTGCATCTGTCAATATGTTGACCGAATGAATTTGATGAACTATTATTTATCTTATGTGTGCATGGAGTAAAGATTATGAACTCAAGGTCAATCCTGTAAAATCTCAAGTTTAGATTATCATTTCTCTTGAGTAGCAGGTATCTATCGACGGCGGTTTTCACTTACCACGAGGTGGCCCGTTTGTTCGTCTGATCCCCATACTAAAAAAAAACTTGGAAATTTTAAAATTTATCATAAGATTGGTCCTCAAGGTGAGTCGTAAAGTATTTCGTGTATCGGACAGATACGACATTCAAACCTTCAAGAAAAGAGCGTACTCCTACCTAAAAAACCGGCAACGCACTTGTGACTTTTGAGTTGCGGGTATCTATGGGGGCGGCGGTAGTCACTTACCATCAGGTGACACGTGCGCTCGTTTGTGTGTATCCCTCCTATCATTGAAGCCATGCATAAATACTATTAATATCAGACGATCAGAATTCCTCGTAAGGTTCAAGAAAAACATGAGCACTATCTGTTACTCATTCCATTGTTAGGTTACCTGAAAAAAATTTGCATTAAGTGATAAGGAAGCTCTTGCATGATTTCCTACTAAATTTTCTCTGTAAAATCATTTATTTTTAATTATAAGGGGACAGACGAACAGATGGGTCATCGTATGGTAAGTGGCAACATTCGTCCATAGACAGCTTCAACTCAAGAGTCGTAAGAGCGCTGCTCGCCTTTGAGGGTGATGAGGAATGTATGCGGGGAGGGGAAAGAGAGGGGGATGAGAAGATGGAAAGGGGTGAGGGTCAGGGTCATCATTTCGTTTCAAAATCATTTAGGCCCATTCGTGCCTAAGCATGGGTCTAGTTGCTTACACTGTGGACGTCTTCTGACGACGACTGGAGTTTTTGATTACATTTCCTAACTTGATTTCCAAACTGGCTTGGCCCCAGTTGCGTTAATGGGACCAAATTCTAATTTACAAAAACTGGGTATTTATATTTTATATGATGTATGTCTATCAGAAAGAATTGGGTATTAAGTAAAATGTATGTGGATGATAGTTTCTTCTCAAAATACTAAATTAAGTTAAAAAAAATAATAATATTAATACAATAAATTGTCACGAAATAATTAATAAAACCATCAGTATCACCAACTTTTGATTAATATTCCCGCAAGAAAATAAAGGCCACATAATATTTAAAGTATCGCGTTCAACACACTTCGGGGCCACTGGGACTTCTGTACTAATGTTTCGTTTTCCCATCCAATGCGCAATAGAATATTTAATTCTCTTTGGGAATACAGACACAAAGTCAGCATTAATTTCATTATTTATTTATTTATCTGTTTAACATTTTACAAACCATTTTCAATTGTTAATTATAACGTTTGGTATAATGTTCTTATAAAATTATTTTTTTATTCATTACAGTTATTTTTTACCCCACCTTCAATTCGTCGCTTTTAATGCATTTTATTGAATTTGAATACAAAAACACACACTTTATAATTATCTAGTTAATTATCTACGTCACCAGTCCGGATGTTTTACTAAAGTTGTTCCCTAATTAGTCCTATTTTTTTTTTCTATACTATAGGGAGACAGACGAACAGACGGGTCACCTGAATGTAACTTTTTAGACACAGTATGGCACACTATGTAGTTTTAGTTGGCGGAAATTAGAATAAATGCTGTCGAAAAGAGATCATGACACCAGTATGTTGGAGTAAGATGGTAATAGGTAATAGAAAGCAGAATTGAAATGATTAGGGGACTGCGGATTGAAAGATGACGCAGTGAGAAAAATTGAAAAGAGTATTCTCATGTGGTTTGGGCATGTGGAAAGATTTAGTGAAGAACATCCAGCAAAAACAAACTTATAAAGCCATGTGGGATGCGTGAGTTAATTGCGAATGACATACTCTTATCAAATTGGTGATGTTCTGAAGAAAAGGTCAAAAGTCCCCGAAACTCTCGCATGAATAGACGACATTTTTATATATCAGTTCTTTGTATGACAGTAAAAAATATATACCCAAATTATTTTGAAACATCTATATAAGATGAGAAGGAATACAAGCAAAGATAAATAAAATTAGCTCTCACTTAAAAAGGCAATAGCATTCTGAGATTATCTGAATAGTAACTAAATGAAGTATAGCTGGGATGACCAAAATACGTATTCTATAAACGTTATTGAATGCGCATGTATCAATACTTGATATTATCTTAATTATATAATGTCATTACGTGTTACGATGTTTCAATAAGATTTAAGAGAGATTATTGAATTAAATATAAATCAATTAAAAATGGATTATATATTTAAGAGCCATGCTTTGGCACGAATGTGCCGGCACGACCGGTGCGATACCACGGCCTCACAGAAAACCGGTTGTAAAGTAACGCTTGCGTTGCATTTCCCTGAAATTACTGCGGTTTCCGGACGCCCAACTCCCCCTTTCCTCTTTCCTCTTCCCTTATCCCTCCTCTCCTTTTTCCCATCACTATATCCCCATCCCTCATCACTCTCAAAGGCAGGTAGCGTCATTAAGATTGTTGAATTGCAAGCGTCCCATGGACGGCGGGTGTCGCTTACCAGCAGGGTTACCGTACCCGTCTGTTCGTCTGTCCCCCTATAGTATAAAATGGATATTCAATATGATAACGTATATTAAATACGTTAGGCAGATATATAATTTTGCATCGTGTCGGCCATCCCCAATTAATACTGATAGCACCACCTAGCAGACATTTATGTGCGAGAGCACTGGTTGGGCACGAATAATTTGGTTCCACCGTTAATATTGCGGCTTTACAGAATTTGTTTGTCTGCCACAGTACCAGAGGCCCAACTCCCTATCACTTCATTTCCCCTCTCCTTGTCCCAGCCCCTCATCACCCTCAAAGACGAACAGTGCACTTACGATTATCAAGTTGCAGGCGTCTTTTCGTCCCCTACTTCATAAAAAAAAAATTGAAAAAAAGAGAAACTTAACCAGCCTGTCAAAAAACACTAGTATAGTAATTGTAGTCATAGATGAACTATACAAAGAAAAATAAATAATAACAGTTCGGTTAAGCGAATATTACAGGTATTTACAGTTTCTTTCTCAATTTATTACACATGTATTATACACACACACACAAGCACATACATACACGTCGATTACGCCACCGTACCTAACCTTTTTAACGGTACGTTTGTTAATAAAGTTGCACACCAATTTATTATAAAGCAATAGTTTGACGGTTATATTCTTATTTGAAACGCATTACATAAGTGCATATCTGAACCCTTTTTTTTTTTTTTTTTTTAAGAAAACTCCCGCATTAGGTTTAATTCCTGTGTCGCGATAAACTTTACAAACATTCAAACAACGGACACAAATAACACCCAGACTCAGGAGGGATCGAACGCACAACACTCGGCGCGGCAGCGTAGTGACGAGGTGACCACTTAAACTGCTACGCCATCCGTGCAGTCAATCTTAGCAGTCATGTAAAAATGCTGAATTTTATCAAAAGTGTAGATACGAGTATAAATTAACGAATTATTTAATTTATTACTTATAACGAAAAAATAATTTTGTATATACTAAGAATAAATTTTATTATATGTATCGTTTCAATAACACATTCTTAGTTGCGACCTCGACCGCTCAAAAGAAAAAATATATATCTTAAATAAATATCGCTATTATTCCTATTATGTGAGATGGTAAGCCGTAGTCCATCATGCTGTCAGGTCCTGACAGGCTTCACGGACCTTCGCGTATATTATGAAAAGCTTTTATATATGCAGGTTCCTTTACAATGCTTTCCTACACGTTATGTTTAGTACATTTGATTATTGACCCAAAAAAAAAAACTAGGAATAGGAACCCTCTTTTTGGTCTGTTTCACATATACTGATAATAAAAATAACTAAAAAGTTTATGGTATTTTTTCTTTTTGTTTGGACGTGCTGACTTCTGAAGTCACAATACTGTGACGCCATGCTTACGTCACCGCGCAGACAAACAATGCATAAAGGTTTTTCGAAAAAAAAAATACAAGTCACGCTACATAAGCAGTAGTAGCTACGGTTGCGAGTCGAATACCTTAAGGTTCCAGCCCCCGCGGGTTCTGTGGGTTTTTGTTTGTGATTTCGGTGTTTTATAGAAAATTCTAGCAAGTGGAGATATTTCTTAAGAAAATTCGAATATAATGGAAAGTACTAGATCAGGCAAAATGAATAAATAAATAAAGTTGTAGAAGACTATCGAAAAGAATAACGAAATGACAGACGAAATTCAACAACTTACAATCGAAATTTGGGGTATATAAAGAGCTCCAGACGCGCCTACACGACAGTTCAGTGGAAAGTGCTCTCAAGTGAAGAACAAGAAGAAGAAGCGAAAAACTAGTAAACTGAAGTGAACAGTGAAAGTGAAAGGTTGTACAGTGCTCCCGCTGGACTGGGCTACGTATTGTCCACGGGGACAGTGTGGAACAGTGCTACGTGGTTCGTGCAGTGCTACGCGGTTCGTGCAGTGCAACTCGTTCTGTGCAGTGAAACGCAAATAAATTGCTTCTCTTGTCAGAGACATTAGTATCCTTCCAATCCCTGTACTCACTTCCGTAACAACACTATGTATGAGTCTAAATATGCTCTATTGCAATTTGCTTTTGGACATAGGCAACTCTTAATATGCGCCAATACATCACATACCTTCTTTAGGTCGGATGCACCGTATATTGCGGACCTATAAGCCGGATTCGAAGAGTTCTTTTGAAAACGGACTGTCTAATAACAACCAATTAAATGATACAATTGTTTTTTTATCGCAGTTTCTACTAAATTTGTACACAATCTATTCATTACACTTTAAACGCTCTCTACTGTCAAAGTATTTAATGTCTTGAGAGACCTGCTAGTCTCAAGTGCTTCTCTTTAAATAAAGTCTGTTACGGTAAGTATATTGTTTAGAATGAGTTTTTAACGGCCGTCGTAAAGCTTCAGATTGTGCCGGAATATTTTCATGGCTCGCCGACAGATGCAGCCACTTGGGATAATATAAGTTTATTTAAGCTACGATACAAAAGGATGCTTGTTTATCATACAAATGTGCCCAGCAGCTTTGTTTCTAGTGATCTATTACAAACGTCAGATACATGAGTTAAAATAAACTTCGGAGATTATACGATTGTGAATTTTCTTAAATATACCAGCGATTGAAAAAATACAATAGAATGCGAATCTAGTTTAAATTATTATGCGTCTATCTATTGTTGGAAATAATGACGTCAAGAAGTGATACAAAGTTACATAGCGAGTTATCTTTTATTGTTTGTTTATGTTTTTTGTGATAATCCTAATTAATAATATAAATGACAAGTATGTTTGTTTGTTGAAGCTGGTTTTATAAAGATTCTATTGAGAAAAAAAAATAAGAAGAGAGGTACCAGTTTAATTATTACAAAATATGACCTAATTATATACATATATTACTTTAATTCATCATATACTAATATATACCTATATACATATATATAAATAAATACAAACTTATATAAATATACATACATACAACGCATATAATAAACACTATAAAAGTCTGTTAAATATGTACTAACGGTGTGAAATTTCTGCCAACTGATTATACAGGTGGTCACGTACCCTCCTCTTAAAAGTAAAGCGGTTAGTGGACATCCTAATTTCAAGTGGTAGTGCATTCCAGAGTAGGACTGATTGGAGATAGAAGGAAGAGTTAACAAAGTCAGAGTTATGAGGGGGACATAAGAGAAGATTGTTGTGATTGGAACGAAGATTTCTATCGCGATTTGACGATAGAAACGGAATGTAGGGAGCCAAATAAGATGGTGGAGACGGAGAGTTAAGAAAAGAGAAGAGGGAAGTTAATGCACGTAGATTTTGGCGATGTGCGAATAGAGAGCATTTTAACTCGGAGCGTAAAGCAGACACGTGGTCATACTTGCGAAGATTGAAAATAAATCGAATGCAGCATTAAGAAGACGGTCTAGTTTGTTGAGAAGGTCTGCATTCAGGTCGAAATAGCACACATCACCATAGTCGATTATAGGAATAATAATGGATTGCACTATAATAGTTTTGGTCTTAGTGGGAAGGAAATTTTTGAAATGGTATAAATTTCGGAGACTTCTAGTAACTTTCTGACTTACATGAGTTACTTGCGCTCGCCAATCAAGCGTTGTGTCAATATGCAACCCCAGATCTTGAACTACCGAGTTCAAGGGTATGACTGAGCCATTGAGAACAATAGGCGGGATGGAGGTGGTATCAATCCTACACATAATGCGTTTGCTGCCTATATTGCCTGACATTTGGTAGGGTTTACTGATATACCTAACCTCTTTGACCAACATTTTATGAATTCTAAGTCATTGTTGATTTTATTAATGGCTTGCGGTATCTCTTCAACGCTGGCATGTGTGTAAAGCTGCAGGTCGTCAGCGTACAGGTGATACGCACACTGAAGGTCTAGAGTAATGAGATTAATATACATTGAAAACAATAGTGGAGATAGAATACGGCCTTGAGGGACGCCAGTGTAAAGATCACACCAATCTGATGACCTGTCGTCAACGCGTATGCACTGTTGTCGTCCCTGAAGATAAGTGGAGAACCATTCTAGAGCTTCTGAGGAGATCATCAAGTGTTTTAGGATGGACTGCAGGACTTCGTGACTGACGGTATTGGAGGCATTTGAAAAGTCAATCAAGACTAAACCAGTGACCTTGGTGCCTTCCATGCCCTCGCTAATATCGCCAGTTACTTTAAGAAGTGCAGAAGTAGTGCTGTGACCGAGTCTGAAGCCCGACTGTAGAGGACTTAGGAGGTTGTATTTCATGACAAACTGTGAGAGCTGTTTATGTACACAGGCTTCGAGGACTTTGAATAAAAAGGGGAGAAAGAAATAGGTATGTAATGCTCTGGAAGAGATGGGTTATATTTTTTAGGCAACGGGATAATGTAAGCTTTACGCCAGAAAGAAGTGAAGGTTCCAGAGTCAAGAGAAAAGTTAATTATGTAAGCTATTACTTTAAGGACATGATCCAGTATAGTGACTATCATCGTTCGGTTAATGTCATCACAGCTCATGGCATTGGAACGGATGGATAGGATAATCTTTTTGATGTCCTCAGAAGCAACTGGAGAAAAATTTAAGTAGTCAATATTGGGTCTGGTAAGACCAGCAATATGGTGCAGGGTCCGACATTTGGTTTGACGATCAAGTTGAGTTGTAGATGAGAAGTGATGATTGATATCATTCAAACCAACTGTCGTCCGAAACTCAGTGCGCTGTGTTCTGCCAATACCCAACGTGTTAAGAAACTTCCAGATACTAGAAGGAGATGAAGCCTCTATATTTTGTAGCATGTGTCGGCGTTTTGCATTGCGTATCACCTGGTTACACCGATTCCTGGCAGTCTTATATATATTCAGTTTGTCCTCACAGCGATTCTTTTTAATTTTATGAAAGTCCTGTCCCTGCGACTCATCGCCATTCGTACTTCCATCGTCATCCACGGAGCTGGCGCACGCTTCAATTTTACCCTCTTAATAGGAGCATGGGTGTCATAAAGGTTAATTATGGTGTTATTAAAAATGCTGATTTTGTCATTCAGATTGGTAGCCTCTACGACGTTCTTCCAGTCTAGCTTAGAAGTATCCGTGCATAGCTTTGTAATATCCATTCGTCCATAGCTCCGTCATTTTAATTGCCTCTCGTAATAAACCTAATCTAATATATAAAATTCTCGTGCCACAATGTTAGTTACCACACTCCTCCAAAACGGCTAGGCTGATTTTTATGAAATGATAAGGATGACCCTATAAAAAAAAAACACCACGACTCGGGACAACTATTTGTAGATCATACAAAATTTTATCCCGTGTGGGAATCGAACCCACGACCTCCTTCTCAGCCTTCAGGATTACTAACTACTAGACCAAAGCCCTTTTTTATATATACTGAAGATTATTCTTATCTTATATAAAGTTCTATTCTCCTTCTACAAGTTGGAAACGTTTATGGAATTTTTATTTAAGCCGTCTGTATTTAACAATATTCTTTGAACGCATTCCATTCTTCGTAATGCTATATTCCCAGATATCAAGAATGTGAAAAACTTAAAATAAATTTAAGACAAGTTAAACTTAACATTTTCTACTTCAACCTTGGACAAAAATTACGAATTCTTGCTCGCAGCTTTGGCTTCCGGTAACAAGTTTAATAGGTGCACAAACCTTAGCACGGAGTTGTGCACTGATTAAATAAACAGGCTGAACGTAAAAACTCCTAAACTCCATTATTGCAGTTATTCACAGAACACTAAATTTAGTGTTCTGTGAATAACTCTAAAGTCAAACTCACTTCTGTAAATAAATCTAATTAGATTTTATTGTATATTTAGAAGAGCGCCCTCGGACGAGCAAGGCTGAATACTCGTTTTTATTTTAATTCATAACGTTCATTTGCTCTGGTCTTGCATTCATAACGATACTTTCTATAATAATGAACAAGCTTTATCTAACAATATTTTTGTTCATTTAAATTTATTCCTATTCATAATGTAATGTAATGTAATATTTTTCATAATATGTAAAGTTAACATTACATAGACAATTTTGTAAACGGTATGAATTCAGAACGGTACCTGGCACAGATGTGTTACTTAAAGAAAAAAGCTCTCTGGTGAGCTGATACCGACTACTTATCAGGGCCAACGGTAGTAGTATATCTCCGACATACAAATATATAAACAGGCAATAAAAAAATGACAAAAACCATTTGCCAACCAATTATATTTGTAATTTATTTTTTGTATAGTACTTGTTGAAAGTGATAATAATATTAATTAAAAGAGGCAACAATCATCTTTCTACTTTAACTATGTGAAAAGCCTAAAGCCTGTGTTGTGTTGAGCTACCATGAATGAAAAATATATACAGTGACAGTTCATGTTATATTGGGAGTTCATGTTATATATCAATGAGATAACATGAAATGGTTAAAATATTTTGACATATTAAATATCTTTCATCTTTTTAGCACAGAATTTCTTACTTGTCTAAATCTTATGCATGCTTGTAGGAAGCGACGATGCGTAATGCTGCAATCTGATTTACGCTGAAGTCGTGAAATTGATTTACGCTTGAAGGCAGCTAACAGACTGGTTATATGTTGTGCTGAATAATACACCCATGTGGTTTCTATTCTTGCTTCTCTTTTTTATTTTTAATAATATTAATGCTGAAGTGTGTTTATTTGTTACGCTTTCCGACTGAATTACTAAAATGAGCATTGATCATCAAACATCCAAAAATTTACACAAAAACACCTGGTCTTTTACAATGTGAACCAACCCAACCTCTGTCCATTTTGGAAATCGAACCTGCATACCCATCTCAGCCTTCATTACATTACCGTTACCTTGTGTTTACCTATCTCTCATTATTATATTTTATATAATGTGTACATGTACTTGTAATAATTTAAGTATGTGTTAAGTGTGTTTATTTATGTGTTTGAATATAACAATAGTCCTAATTACATCATAGTCAAAGAACTTCAATGTGCAAATTGCAACTTCCCATTTTATAATTAATCTCCCTTCACTCCAGTGGTTACCTGGAAGAGATCGCTAATCGCGATAAGGCCGTCAATTGTACAACTTTTATATTTTATTCTATTTATTTCACATTTCTAACTTTAGGTCATAAGACTTTATACCAATGTGCACAAACTGTACTATTATTGTGTTTTTTTTTTTGTACCGTAAAGAGTTATATGTCTATCTATCTATATACTGTACATCTTACAATATACTACTTATTTTATTATCTTTAATTCCCAAACATCCAAATTCCTACACAGTAGGGGGGACCAAATTGTAGTTAACAAAATGTAGTTTTTTAACACACATATTACGCAACTGTCTATACTTCAGGCTTTGAGTTTGGTATCAATAGATGCGGGCATAAAAATATAACAAATATATATAAAGATAACACGAGCCCTTTTATGATGAAAGTAATATCTTATTAATAGTCATACTAAATTAATTATTAATAACTTTTGGTAGTAAAAGTGAGATATGTAGGACAACTATCACTTTCCAATACCGATCTGTAATGTATGCGGGATAACATTTATTTCACTTTTCAGTTTCAGAGTTTCATAAATAAAATACCTAAATAATGATGATTTAAAGTGTTATTTTTATATCTCACCTGGGCTACTGTACATACATAGTCTTTTGTAAATAAATTAAAAAGATGTGTGGCGTCATGGGACACCAGATAGGAACGAAGTTTCTAGAACAAAAATCAAAAAACTACTTTGTAAAATTATCTTAACACTTTATAACATTATATAATAATAATATACAAAGAAACAGCTATTTACATGAATAATAATAGCAAACTGCAATAATAATAACAGTCATCTCGTAGACTATACATTAGAAACTGTATAGTTATCATACATAGACTATACAAAAAAATCTAACGCTTTTTTTTAACGTTACGGACGTTTTTTGCCGGCTAGGGTACCCCTCCGCAACGCCCCATAAGGAACATTGTTCCAATATTATCCATGTAGGTATATTATTGTATACCATATTTTATGCATAGTATAGTTTTTTTTTTTTCTATTTGAATTATTTTTATCTGGTACACCCAATTAAAACTATTACTTGATTCATGTTTAAGGATAAATCGTAAAAAATAATTGAGATTATTTTCTTTTTATCTTTAATATTTACAAGCGTCTTTGCGTACAAATACAGCATTACACTCTGACTCAAAATCGGATTACTTATAGCAATAAAGTAAATTCGTGACACGACTACTGTGGAAGCGGGAGCCGCAATGATTTGATCAAAACTGCTGATCGTTCACTGGCTTGACTCATTTTAGGGTATCTACACCTTAATGTAGTGTCACCTCACAAATGTTATATAAAAATAAAAATGTAAAAACATATGTATTATTACGTTTTCTTTTAATATACAAAAAATAAAACCAGCCTAAAGAATGCTAAATACGCGCCAGTGGTTAGATATTTAGTGATACTAGTATTTGTTGTAAATTGAAACTTAAATTTTATAGAGTCAATCACAATTAATCACTAGTATAAGTTTTCACATTGATAAGGAACTTGAATGGATTTCATAAATGATGCAGTGGTTTAAGTGTTACCTCGCCACCACGCTTCTGTCGTGCTTCTGATCCCCGCTCGGGACAACACTTTAGGTAACCCTCAAATTGTTGTTCTGAATCTGGGTGTTCTTTGTGTCCATTGTTTAAATGTTTGTAAAGTCCCCTGCGGTACAGGGATTAACCCAAGTGCGGGAGTTGTCTCTTTATATATATATATATAAAGTCGACCAATATTGATGATTTCTTTTTGTATGGAAAAATTATACACTTCCAAGCAATCGACGCATAATCCAGATTTTGTGATGCAAGTAATAGAATGACAAATAGTGTCAGTCTCTGTGCGATGTATTTTTTCTCATACACTAGAAATATTGCTTAAATTTCAACTTTTCTTTTGAGTTTCTTGCCGTAATCTTACTGATTTTATGCGGCATAAGTACTTGTCGTCTCACAGGTCCTGGATTTCTAAAAACATGTTTCTCTGGTAACAAGGCGCTATCTGATAAGCGGTAATCATACAATGTCATTTAAGTTTTTTTTATTATATTATATTTATCGTATTATGGTAACCAGACTGCTAAGAAACATACTTTTACATTTTTAAATACATACATATTATTGATAAATTACACCTATACACAGAACAAATGATCGTGCTCATCCCATAATTGTTTGTTTCGGGTGAGAATCAAACTTTTGGCTTAGCAGTAAGGATCACTATCCGCTAGACCAACAGGCCAGTCATCATGCCGTTTTGTGCTCACTGGAGTAGTATAGTTCCACTCTATCTCTTTCTGTTGATGTCGTAAACGGGGCCTAAGGGTTTGGACTGTTATCTATCAAACAATATATTACGTGATTGGACTGAATTATGGCCAAAAAGTATTCATTTAATAGTCGTCAGAGTATATAATAATAATCTTGACACATCTCACACACGGTCGTCTGATCCCAGACTAAGCAGAGCTTTTACTATAGTAACCAGACAGTTGATAAACATACTTATATACTTCTAAATACATACATATTATAGATAAATTACACCCAGGCACAGAACAAATGATCATGCTCAACACACAAATATTTGTCCTGGGTGGGAATCGAACCCACGACCTCTGGCTTAGCAGTCATGTTTACTTACCAACAGACCAACATTCTATATGAACGAACTTTAGCATGGCAGTAAAATAGTAATATTGCTGGTGAGTGAATAAATATATATAACGAGTCTAACACGATGTTAATAGACGATCCATCATCTATTATCCGTCGATAGCTTAGTTACCTACTTATTAATTATAATTTTGTATGATCATGTCATTCATGGTTTTGTTTCTTTTTTTTTTTTTTGTTATTGTGCATGTATTGTCTGTTTCCGTACCTTTTTACCTTAGATCACAGAACATTCGATTAATGAAGCCAGTATTTACGCACGGGTGTTGTATACTGTCCAACATAAGGGGCAGATTCTCCTACACGGCTCAGTGCCTAAGTACCAACAGCGGCCTAATGGTTGTTTTTTTTTTTTTTTCAAAGAAATACAACTCCCGCATTAGGATTAATTCCTGTCACGGGTGACTTTACAAACATTGAAAAAACGGACACAAAAAACACCCAGACTCAGAACAACAATTTGAGGATTACACAAAGTGTTGTCCCGTGCGGGGCTCGAACTCACAACACTCGGCGCGGCAGCGTATTGGCGAGGAGACCACTTAAACCGCTACGCCATCCATGCACTTAAAATTGCAACCGAATTAAGTAGTTTGCTGTCACAATCGTTCGCATAATTATTTTACTGGCCTATCTGGTGATTACTGATCCAGACGTTGTGGTCTTGATTCCCAAAAGGCACAAAAAATCTGCTATGTGTATGTTAAAAGTATAATAAAATTCCAGAAAAATCCTCCGCGATCGATCCTAAAGTAAGAGTTACACAGTTTTGACAGTGGTAAACCGATATCCATACAAAACCTATGGGCATATAATAGACAGTATGACCTGTAATATTTCTATCAACTTGTACCTGTTGGCGTTTTTCAGTCTTTAATAACAATAGGTCTTGGAAATCTGCAAGATGTTAATAGGTGCATGTAGCGTTGCGTCAGAAGTCGCCAGTTGTAAACACTTATAATTATTTCCGTGAGCCATTATTTGTTGGCATAATTCATTCTAGAAATGGGTCGTGCACTGAACGTAGGCCTTTACGAGAACTTTCAATGACATTTTAGTACTAAAATGTTGTTAATAGTAGAAAGTATTTCTACCAAAAAATAATAATATATAAAATTAAATATGAATATATAAATTCTAATGATTAAAAAAAACGAGTTTCCAATTACGCTTATTGCAGTGTTTATAGATTCCTCGTTTTCTGTCATCGATAAAATGTTGTGAATCAATAAGTGCCTTGTTCCTGATAGCATTTTAGAAGTGTATTATAGATTAAATTGATTAAGTACATATTTTAACTTTAAATTTCCTTCTCATGAAATAAACTATAAATTTACGTAGCATGTATGTATAAGCCTTTCATAATGACTCCGCTGTACCTGATGGAAAGCAATAAGTGGAGTGCAAGAGTGGTGGTCACTATCCTCATCCCATCTAGTCATTGTAGCATGGTGACCCACACTACGGCGGCCTGTTGAGATGCTTTTACACGCCCCGTTTAAAAATCCCGGGATCAAACTGGAAGGAAACACGTGCGCTGGTTGTGAATTCCAGGTTTTCATCGACACAGGACAGGCACAGGAAAGAAGAACCAAACCCATCCCCGTAGTAGTTTTAAAAATCTACAATGAAACATAATTGACATAGATTTGATAAAATTCAATTATCAATTTATTAAGATCCTTTCGTTGATTAATACTAAACATCACAAATGGTTACTTAACTAAAGTAACTAATGGTTATTTAACTAAAGTAAACACTGATTTTATCTCCGTACTTCCTACCGGCTCTCAACAGAAGTGACGTGTTCAGACATGTATAGACATTGTTTAGCGATTGCTAAGCCGTAACGAGCGTGTAATTGCAAAAATACTTACCCAAAGCTAAGCCGTAAGTATTTCAATCAGTCATAGATACAACTATTAATCAAGGTGTCCATGTTTATCACGTAATTTCGATAGTATTTACAAATACATTTTTTGTTTACCCGACGCTCCATTGAAATGGCACTGACCGTCGAAATTGAACATGGCAGAGTCCAAATCTAATATGTACATATAAAGTCACGGAAGTTTAAAACTAGTTACTCATTAATTAGACCTGTAAATCTAGATAATCTTTTCAAGATAAATTTCAAGGCTGTACAGTATATGTTAGCAGGATTAAGATAAAATCGGTATCCCTAGGGGTAGTCAAAACAATTTCTACGTAAATATTAATATAAATTTGTTATCTTCTGACATTCTTAAGTGTTGTATATTTAGTTATATGAATTTCAATTTATTTCTTCTTATCATTAGACTTAACTCTCAACACATTTGCTACGCTTATTATCTTAAGATTTTATCGTTATATTTGAGCGTAAAATTAGTATTCGTGACGTAAGACATTCTACAGCTTTTTTCAACCGACTTAAAAATAAGGTTCTCAATTCGACTGAATTTTTTTTTTATGTTTGTTACCTCAGAACTTTCGACTGCGTGAACCGATTTAGACGATTTTTTTTTATTTGAATGCTGGTGCTTCCAGTGTGTAATAACTCAATATCACGCCAACCGATTTCGATGATTCTTTCTTCTTTCTTTATTGGAAATGATGTACTTCAAGGGTAGTTAGATGACAGTTTGGTCCAGTTGTGACAATGTTATTTATTAGAAAACCATATTAGTCTTAAATTTTATGATAGACGCATTGAAGTCGGTTGTCTTCTACTTTTTTAAATCCGATTATTTATAATCTACCCTTATATTTAAACATAGGAAAACATATAGTATATTATAGTCTAACATAACATATAGTATATTATAGTATAGTCTATATACGAATATCACAAACATGAAAGTATTTTTTATGTTTTTATAAGATTTTCACTTAACCGATTTTCATAAAAATATGCGAACATGCAATACAAAGTTTTCAGTGGAAGTCAGTACAGAAAAGGAAATGGGTTACTGTTATACAAAAAATATACTGCTACCAAAGAATAAGAAAATGTCTAGTACTGATAGATGTTCTTGATAAATAATCACACTAAACCGTCTCGACGCGTAGATGCTCTACGGTCTGCTACGGATTCGTAGCAATGACTGCATGTCTAGTAATCACTGTAGATACTTTTTCATTAACTCGTATCTCAATAACACAATCTTTTTATAAAACTTCAAAGTATGAAGTCATCTTTTTTAACCAACTAAATTTGGAATATTAGCATATACCACAGTTGGCGGTTACCTGTACCTTTAATTTTTTAAGAGCTGGCCGTATTATACCGATATTTGTGCTGGCTTAGTCGGAGATTAATTCTTAACGCTTTACAGCAGTCAAGCATACCGTTTATCTTTATACATAAAATTATAATGGTTTCCCTTTTTTACATACGAATCATGCCAAGGGGCTTAACACAAAGTCACTTTTTAAGTCACAAAGATTCTCACATACTGCTGAAGACAATGAAAATCACAAAACCTTTGATAAGTAACTAACACGTATAAATTTAAAGCATCGGCGGATCAAAAGGCGTCATTCGAGTGAACCGGATTAAGGCCAGTCTTGTCCGGACTTTTGTCAACGGTTTTGTTCACCAGTTCATGTTCACCATTGACATTCTTGTAGAATTACAATCTATGCATTCAAACATAAGATCCATAAACTTGGCCATTATAGGCGTTTATTTATTTATAGTTTTGCTTCAGGAAGCTGGCTGACAAAAAGCACCTCAGTAGCAGTATAGTTATGGTCGACTGGTTTGTAAGCGAAGAGTAATTATGCAATTCGAAAACGAACTTAGATCAGTTAGAGTTGTTACAGATGCGTTTTTTATACTCTAGGGGTACAGGCGAACAAACGGGACCCGCCTTTGAAGGACATGAAGGATAGGGGATGCAGGAAACGGAAAGAAAAAATTGGGTATGAGGAGATGGGACAGAGGAGAGGGGGATGAGGGGAGAGGAAAGATGAAAGGGGGAGTTGGGCGTCCAAAAACCTCACTCATTTCGGGGAAATGAAACGCAAGCGTTACTTCACCACCGGTTTTCCTGGAGGCCGTGGTTTCGCACCATCGAGAATTATCTTTTTTTTTTAAAGAAGTAATGTATGCAAGAAGATAAGTATTATGTCTACAAAAGTTAAATAGTCAAGTGCGTGTAGTTACATAAGTCATATATGTAACGATACTCAAAATTGTTATGTACATATACGTATAGTGAAAAGTATACAAATACGATTATAATCCATCTACGTGTAATTTTGTATAAATTTTTAGCGAATCTTCTTTTTTATCAAAACGCTTGTTTCGAGATGTGTTTTTTGTGATCAATTTCGGACTGGGATTCTAAAACAGGAAAACTATATTTTCGAGTTACGAGTGTTTGTTGTGATCATTTTCCTGCAACATTTGAACATTGTTCTTAATAATTATGATTACTACAGACTAAACAGGGTTCTATATATATGCCAGGAAATGTTTATAGATTAATCTTGTTGAAATGTTTTAGAAGAAATAATGCTGCTGCTCAATACTGAAAATAATTTTTAATGTTGCGCTCAGATTTAAAAACATATATTGATTCTAGGGAGAAACTTTAAATTTCTTAATTCTTATTATGCATAAATCAATAGATTGTAAAATATAATTATATTGTAATCCCCAAATGTTCCCGAATCTGGTGGTGCGTGTGTTTTCTTCAATTAGTTTCTTCACAGTAGCCACATTTTCCTTAGTGGTCGCAGTTGCCGTCCTTCACGAATTTCATCATGTAGAGAAATCCGACCCCGCTCAAATTCGGCAGACCATCGCCTCACGATGCTCAGGTGAGGTGCTTCCCACCCAAAAGAATTTAGAAGGCAAACGGCACAATTTTGCAGAGAAAGTGCACTTTTAACATCATAAAAAATCATCGCTCTAAAATCTTTTCGCCTTAATTCCATTTTCACTGCGGATGACGAAATTCAAATTGCGATAAAAAACAAATGACAGATCATTTCCCACCTATTTTTGTTTTAATTTATTAAGGACTTGTTTGGTAAAAATAAATCATTTGAAATTCAAACAGTTCTGAGAAACCAGAAGTGCAAAACTAAATCGTAGATGCTTAATTGTTTATTTTTCCAGCACAGACTCATCCCTATTAAAATTTCTAGTTACTGATTGGAACTAGTTAGTACTCACCTTCAAAGTTAGATAGGCAATTTCTCAGCCTGAACTAATATTAAGTGTTGCAATTTATTTCTCTTTAATAGATTTTCTTCTTTCATACTGCTGGCTAGAACAAATTGTTGGACTACCAAATAATAACAACTTTTTACTATGACTCAAATCATAAATAAGTGTATAATACATATGATGGTTGCTCTAATTTGTATTATTATTAGAAACTAATACAAACATAATGACTCATATTTATAACGCGATGCAGAATATTTTAAATAATAATTCAGTTGTGTTCGCTAGGTGGTACTAAGTTTAATACAAAAAATAAAATCTTAGTATTGAACTACAGCCCCAACGTTTGATAGACACCTTTTTCCAGTTTAAAATCATTATCATCTTCATCATTGTATGTATGTCCTAATGACACTACTTAAAAGTTTTGACAAGTAGAAGTATGCAGCAGAGCAATAAAAGGATCGAATTTAACTTCGATAAGAAGTGTAAAAGAAAAACAACTAAAAGATGTCTTACCAAATCTGTCATATAAATACGTCTATAGATAAAGAAGCCCCTTTTGTTCAATCGAGTTTAATCGACGTTTGACATAAAAAACACACCAAAAAGACATTACGTAATTATGTATTATTGCGCCTCAGAGAGATCGTAAAGTCTCCGGTCTGATGTATCGTGATTCTTCTAACCCCCTTGAGTACAATAGAACCCTTACTTTGAACTAAAGACGATGGAGCGTTAAAGTATCGCTCTATAAAATCCACACCGTTGTACTTGCCAAGAGAGAAATGAATACGAGCAGACAGATAGATACTACATTTATTTGCCTGTACTTACTTTTTATTTAAATTTGATTTTTACATATAAGATGTCACATATAAGAGTACGTTTATATACAAGTAGGCCCCTTTCGTACTATAGTAAGTAAGTACTCTTTATTGTACACCAAATATACATATTTCTGATATTTTTACATAAAATGTACAATGGGCGTATCACAATAAGCAATATCTTACAGTCAACCTTTAGATGGACAGGATTTTAATGACTTATGGGTGGCTGTGGTGTACAGTAATACCAAATATAAGTATATAGATATAAATACATATATATAGAAACATAAATACATATACCCACACATACAAGTAAATATATACCTATAGTTATCTTAGACATTACCTTGCAAATAGTAGTCTTTTGACATTTTTTTGAAGGATCTTAATGATTGAGCTCGTCTCATAGATAAAGGTGCCAGAGCAGTGCTGCTTCAACTGTGTATGATTTGTCAGCAAACTTTGTCGAATGCACTGGTATTTGCAGTTTTAAGCTTTCCAAATCCGAAATTAAAACGTGGAGTAAGGGGATTGAACAATATATTATAAAGTAAAGAAAGAATATGAGTATTCCGACGAAGGCAAATCGGGACTATATACAATATATAGTACGAGAGGGGCCTTCATTTTTATTACAGCTGGGAAAAAAAGACAATGTCCCATTCTGCTGCCTGTGCGATGATATAAATGAAACGATATCTGTCCACAAACGTACTTTCTGTTTTTTTTTAATAACATAGAGGGCAAACGAACAGCAAACGAACCACCGCCTCCCATGGACACCCGCAACTCAGAGTCACAAATACGTTGCCAGTGTATATCGTATATAGCTGCATAGTTTACAAAAAAGGCTAGGAGAAGGTCATGCTCAGAAAAAAACTTTTTGAAAAAAAATTGGTTTCCCCTTTGGTTACCCTTTTGGCTGCCTGCAATGGAAACGGACTAAACCTATAATAATAATAATAAAACACGCTTCTGTAATAAAAGTGGTATACATTAATGTCAGGAATATGATAATCAACCTATCAGGAATTGATAGGTTAATTGATGTAAAATCCCGGGCCCGGACAGATCCTCTCCAATTATTGCAGTGAGGGCCCGACGCTGGGACGCCCAGGCGGGCAGTCCGTAAGCGTATGCTGAGCCGAGTCCACACCGCAGTCGCAGCGGTGGTAGGCGGGACTCAATTCTCTACTTGCGACCGAGTGCAGGTACTTTCCGAAGCAACCGTGCCCTTAAAGGACCTGCGTCAGCTATAGCGCCTCCACGGTGGCAAAGCCGTGGTACCTCCAGCCAGGACCACCAACGAGCCATAGTGGCTCGGCGAGCAGCCTCAGGCCACTCGGGTACCTCTCTCTCATCGCCGAGTGGGCAGAGCGGAAGCACGGGACCCTTTCTTTCCGACTGACGCAGGTCCTTTCCGGGCACGGTTGCTTCTTCTTCGGGCGGGGGCCGATTGCCAGTACCCGCCCGGAACTCAGTCGTCCGCCGATAGACTTCGGCGAGCACTTCCGTGTCCAAGTCCCACGGGGAAGTTCCGGCCAACGCGCACGCCGCCTCCGTAGACACGGTGCTATACGATGCATGTCTCTGCCTACCCTGATAGTGACAATACGATACGATACAATACAAGGGATAACATTGATAGATATCTCGTTTTCAGTGTGAGCTTTAATAATTCAACATGTATCCATCGGCGCATCTGTTTTAGAAAATATATGTTCTATTTTCTTTAGTCATTTATCATGGGAAACGACAATGTCATTGTTGTAATGGTAGTGTTTTCGTATTCGCCTTATGAGTTTGACCTTCAAAAGATTTTTCTTTTCAGAGAAAAATTAAACATGTTTAAAAGTATAGAAAACCTCCCCTTTATATTAAAGTAAAAAGTTACTCCATCGAATTTGTGTGTGTGGCTTTATATATATATATATATATATGTATATATATATATATATATATATATTTAAATTATAGGGAGACAGACAGGGAGTCACGTGATGGTACGCTGCCAGCCTTTTATTATCTAAGTGCACTTGTTTTTTAATTGTCAGGAGTTCGCGATACACTAAGACATGGCTCAGACTTGAAAGTTATTGGATACTCTTAATAACTTTTAAAATAACTTTGAAAATTAAATATTTTATTGCCTATATAAGTTAACAAGTAATTATATAAGTGGTAGAGCCATGCTTAGGCACAAATGGGCCGTCTCGACCGATGCGATACCATGGCCTCACAGAAAATCGGTTGTGAAGTAACGCTTGCGTTGCATTTCCCTGAAATTAGTGAGGTTTCCGGTGGCCCATCTCCCCCTCTCCTCATCCCCTCTCTTCTTTCCCATTCCTACATTCCCCCATCCCTCATCACCCATATGGCGAGCAGTGCACTTACGACTCTTGCGTTGCAGGTGTTCATGGAAGTTGGTTGTCACTTGCCATTAGGTGACCCGTCTGTTCGTCTGTCCTGCCTCGTTTTTTTATAATATACTATAAAATACACATATATCGATTTAAAAACTATTCAAAGATGAATGCGACTGCGTGCGTGATATTTAAAAAAATATATAATAAATTTTGAGAAATATCAAACTCACGTAATTGCCACAATTATTAAATTTAAACGTGGTATTTTGGCCCTGTTTGGAACACGTGTGCAATGGAGCCATTAATTAGTCAGAAGTAAGAGCCGTTACAGTTACCCCATAATACATGTATTTTATTAACATAAATATGCCTTTCTCTGAATTGAAGATTGATACGAAAAGCCTACATTATTAAAGGATGATAAAAAAGAGAACATCTGCGACATAAGCGTGGCTTTCAGAGAGGAGTCAGGCATAAAAGAGAAATAAGATCTAAGTCGGAGTTACGAGAGTAGGTGTTGCGATTAGATCACGTAAATCTCAAGACATACGCTTGGGCATCTCGGTGTATCATAAACAATATATTTTAATAAATGTGGTATATATTGAAAATGTAATGTAACTATAGCCCAGTTAAATGTACGGCATATGTACTGATATATATGAGTTACATATATTATACAATTATATTATAGAAAGCCTTTCAAAAGTTGTAAAACCAGGTGTCCAGTCTTACAGTCTAACGTAATACTTCGGGGCGTTAGACCTCCCCTACTGAGAGGGGGGGCTTGCTTCAACCAAAAATAAATAACCAGTATTATAGATATAACATATGTATATTTGCTTTACTACGTCTAGGAGTTCTGGAGTGAAAAAAAGTATTTTCTTTGTCTTAGGGACTTCGCAATTATTATTTTCATTAGAGCAGTAAACAAACAAGCGCCAGCCAACAAAGCTTACCATCTAAATACAGTATATACTTATTTTGTCTTCTTATTTCCTACAGCTTTCAGTCGAAGTGACGTGATCAGGCATATTTGGACCTTATTTTGCGATTTATGAGCTCAAGTGTGCTCTTGAAAAAAAACTTACAACACTTTACTTAATCGCTACTCCCTAACTGCTGATGTATGTTATTAAAAAAAAATTGTTCTATCCATAGAAATATAAGTAGATTGACCAGTTTATAATACGCGACATGGTTCTAGGTGCCATATTCATTATCTGAAATAAAATGTTTTGCTTTTAGACAGGAGTTCTTTGAATTCTTTCCTTCAATGCTTCGATCACCTTTGTGTGAGAGTGTGTGGTGTCATCGTACCAATCAGTAGCTCGGTATACATTTGACTAATACCAGGCGGAGAGCCTCAAAAATTGCAATTGACTCCATATCTACTTAGTGTAATTCTATATCAGCAATTTGGTTCTCTTTATCACTACCCTCCATTTTATAATCACAATATTTAACACCCATTGGTGCGAAAATGAGAAAACAAAATGAATATATATATATAAGATGAAGAGAATGAAATATTCCAAATTTAATTGTAATATAATAGTATATTTTTTTTTTTAATTGTAGCAGTATGTATGGGCAAACTAAGTATAATATAACATTTAAAAAGAAAAAGGTCACTGACCAGTTCACAGAAGAATGAATTTATATTTTTATTGATATCGTTTATTTACAAATCTTATAGTATTATTTACAAATCTCTTGCTCGAGGGTCCCTATACAAATAAAATCTGAAACAAGCTCGGAATAAACACCGGTTTGTGTGCTTCGATAATTTTACTAATTTATTTTTGAAGTAAAATGTCCGCCTAACCGTTCGTAGATTAAAATTTCAACTCTCCTAAACAAATAGATCAATACTCTATGTATTTAGATAAAATAAATTAGTTTTTTAAATGGACACTTATAGATAGAATAATATTTTCCGTGACTGGAATAAACGGTGTTCATAAACATACGGTAGGATTCTCGCCTGTTGATCGGGCAAGATCGAATAACAAAGTAATTAGATACATACATTTTCATACGTTCGATAGGGCCGCCAATTCATCTCTAGCTTTAAGCTATTTATTTTATTATGTACACTAAAGAGATTTATCACAGTAGTATTAGATACAATAGTCCATCGATAAGTCACTGTACTTGTTTATTTAAATATACAGTTTTACTCACGCGTGTATTTCGGGAATTCCCGACTAATTTCGGTCTCGACAAGATATAACGATAACTCTCTATAACGACAAAAAATGCTCAGTCCCTTGAGTTTCGTTATAAAGAGTTTACACTGTATATTCCAATAGAATTAATAGAATTACCGATATCATTATTGTTGTTAACTCATCCGTTAAATTTCTAGTTTCTGCTAGATGCTTGAATACTACATCCTTGGAATGTCATAGAAATCGGAATTGGAGTGTACTCGAAACCAACCGAATTAATTAGATCTTAGATTGGTACTTTCGAAATTTAGGTTGGATTAGACAATGACATTCCAGGTGATATTTAATTCTTAATTTGTATTATGCTTTCTTATTGTAAAACTAAACATTAAAAGTAAGTTATTTTATAAAAGCCTAATGAAGATCCAGGATGATATGTCATCCTTGTATAATATTTACATAACCGAGTGTTTTGAAGTTTAATAAATAACACTTACTTAACTAGACCATTCAACTTTTTTTTTTTTCATCCTGTGGAAACCCCCACGGGTCATCACCTCACTGAAGCCAACAGTGAAGTGGTATGTCGGACTCGAACCGACTAAAACGACACGGTGTTCCGTCACGAGTCTATTGCAGAGGACCCGGGTATACCCTAAGAAGGAAGCTTCCGAGAACCCCTGCAGACCTTGACACCCCCCCTTCCACAACGTGGAAAACGGGAGGCCTAGCCCCCCTCCAACTTAGAGAGGCGCGTGCAGAACACGACGCGCTACCGTCTCAGGCCTGCTTCTGCTAGGGTAGCGGGCAGCCTGATCTGCTACCCCCAGGCCAGCGCTCATGGAGGTCGGAGGTCATTCTGCGCCCTCCGGCGCCTGGTGCGTCTTCTGCGGGGCGAGAGAGTGCCAGCCCTCTCCCGTTCCCATTCCGCCACCTCCTTTACCAGCATCACCTCTTCGCAGAAGGTGACGGCGGATTCCCACGCACTCTCGCTTTGTACCATCGACTGAACCATGGTCTCTAGCGAGAGGCTTTCCACTCCAATAGCCGTCAAGTGGTTATGCCGCTGTTGCGTCCATGCTGAGCACTCCACTAGGGTGGCCTCCTCCGCAGTGGTGGCATGCAGACGTTGGCTCCCGGCCTATGCAACACAGGAACTTACCAGAGCAACCATGTCCAGTAAGCACCTTTGTCAGCCGGTACTAGAGGCTGCCATGTCGCCTCTCCAGCCAATCCTCCATGCCTCCTTGCGCCATAGATATAATGACGCAAGGGTTTTCGCCTCCAGGTCCCATTGAGCAGAACCGGCTAGGAGACTTGCGAAAGATATCGTGCGGTATCCTCTTATGACTCTAACGGCCATCGCCCTTTGCAGTCGCCGCAGTATCGCCATATTGCGGGCCGTCAGAGTCTCCGCCCATATTGGCGACCCATGTAAGGCCATGGACCGCATGATTCCGACATAAAGTCTCCTGCAGGAGGCGTCGGGCCCTCCTAAGTTTGGCAGCAATCGCGAGAGTGCAGCTGCCGTCCTCATGAGCTTAGGGGCCAGATTCCGGAAGTGATAACCGAACCACCTCAAGGCCCAGCCGCTGAATCCTTCCAACGACTTGAGCGACACCGGCCGTGGCTTTTATGGTTGCCTCGCGGTATGTTTGACCTCGCACCGTTACGAGGGTGTCATCGGCATAGCAGGTGACAGCAACACCTCCGAGAAATACACCGCGAAGCACCCAGTCATATCCGATGTTCCACAAGAGAGGTCCTAAAACCGATCCCTGTGGAACACCGTACGACATTTCTCGCTGACCATATCCTGCCCGACTCGGGTAGATCACGGCTCTCTCCGATAAATATGCCCCGACAATACAACGGAGGTAGAGAGGCACTCTGTGAAACACTAACGCCTCTCTAATGCAACTCCAGGGTAAGGTGTTAAAAGCGTTACGACATCAAGGGACACTGCCAACATCGCCTCACCTCGGGACACTGCTCTCTCCGCCAGTGCTCTTACGCGCATGATTGCATCGATGGTAGAGCGCCCCCGGCGGAAACCATATTGATTGTCCGCCAGGTCCGGCCCCACTCTCGAAAGGTGCCCGACGAGGCACTCCACAATTGTTAGCTCAAAGAGCTTACAAACCTCGTCGAGCAACACGATGGGCCGATAGGCAGACGGTGAATCTGCCGGGCGCCCCTCCTTCCTGATGAGGACCAGTTTTCCCGTTTTCCAAGACCATTCAACTGCTATATCCGGCTATGTCAGTTATTGTGTGTGTATATGTGAGTGTTTATTTTCTTTTTAAAGTCATCAATATAAAACATATTTCATGCGTATCTACAAGGGTTTGATAACTTACAAACTGTGTCACTTCTCTGTAAGTAGAAGAAAGAAAGAATTGTTGGAAATTCTAATTGGCTGTCGTCAAAAATTCAATTGACATAGTGCGAAGTATTCTGTTTTTGCTTACAGCAGACGGGTCACTTGATGGTAATTGACAACTGCCACCCAAGGACACCTCTAATTCAGGAGTTCCAATGCCCTCACTCACATGGTAAATACAACCCAAGTATTGTTTGAAAACCGGTTTTCTGTGAGGTCGTCATTGATTCGAGCCACATATTCTCCCATGGTAAAAATAAACTTCTGCCGAATACACTCTAGTACCCTTTAATTGTACATCATTGGAACATTCGGTTATCCATCATCACTTGTTCAATTCTTGTAAAGCAGTTACAATAGTGTATATATTATAGAAATAATTCGCAATCAAGGAACGTGAGGAGCTTGTTCAAAGAGAAAACCTATTTTTGTTGTATTTCCCTAGAGCTGAAAGAAATACCGATTTGTTTGTAGCAAAGGGAGTGAAGCAATCAATATAACCGGCATTTCAAATTATATATTTGTGTCACAAAAATGTATTATTTATTTAGACGAGGTACATTATAAATAAATATTTTGTTAGTTTAGTATTATCGTTGTTAATGGTTAACAAAGTTATAATACTAATTTATAGTATCACATATAAGTGAGCATTTTAATGAGATAAGAGTCAATTTGGTACCCCCACTAGCATTCACTCAGTAAAACTAACTTTTAAATGTTGTCTTCCATATTAATAATATTATTTTTTCTTCTGCAAACTCCTGCAGTCTCAGTCCCGTTTCATCCTCTTTCCGTTCTATAAATCTTCTGTTCTTTTTTCGAACTCGTCCTAAAACGAATACAGTTAGAAGGAGAGTTGGCGTCAGACTGGCAGCTGGCCATAAAAGAACTATCCAAAACTCTTTTACAATGTATACATACACAAGAATAGAAAGATGATGAGATAATCATATACTACTTTTTGATATTTTGAAAGACCAGTGCGGCAATGATATTTAAAGAAAGATAAGTTAATTTCATACTGAACGGCTTCGGTTATTGTTGCCGTATGACATGCGTACTTATTTGTAAAAGTATACATACATTGCGATTGTGAATGCAAAAGATAATACAGCTATCTCTTGTGAGTTGCTAAATTATGAAATAGAATTGTTACAGAAAAGACATTGAATATCGCAATCTCTATATTTTTTCTATCTCTATATTTGGTCTATATCTTATTATAGGTAATGAGTGTTCCGTAAATATTGTATGTAGTAAAAATAAAACAACGATAAAAAATTACTATCGATTTGTTTTCAATCAAAATATGTACATTTTCCATAAACACAGTATGTATATATTATAAATCTCTATATTATTTTTTCCCCTGTTGTCTATTGCTCCCTGCGTAAATGGTACTAAATTATAATCGGCAAATACTGGCGTTAATTACGCCACTGCCTACCCCTTCGGGGGTATAAGCGTGGCTGTATGTATGTATGTATGTACATGATGTATGTATGAATTTTGACGAGTGATGTTACGCGTTAGTTCTGGGTGTTGAGCTCGCACAAAAAGTACCAAGATTTAATTAGGCGGTACAGGAGGACGCGGATGCTATGTATTGTGCCTACTATATCCCTACTGTTTGATTAATCAATGACTCAGGCAAGGGGCCCGTTATTTGTCCTTGTCATCAATATCATATTCCCTATCGTTTTTTTTTTCCGTCATTTTAATAATCCTGGATTTTATTTAATAATTCCTTTGAAAAGGATTATAAAATACAAATAACAAAATACAAATATTACGTACTTATAAATATTTGCTCGATGGATGTACTTAATTCATTCTTATTTAACTTGGTACCATCATTTTTACAACTCGTTAACTCTCAATAATATTAAAAGTCCATGGATACGCTTTGACGTGTTTATTCGCTAGCTTCTATTAAAAGACTAAATCAAATCAAAACAATTGTCTACATTTGTCCTCAACAACAGCATTACTCAAGACGCATTAGCGGATGCGCTTAGCAATACGCATATTTTGATTTCACTCGGGGATAGTTTAGTGAAATGTCGCAAGTTAATTTCCCTCTGAAGATTTTACTTCAGCAATGATGGGGAGGCCTTTCATTTTGATGTCCAGGCACCCTGACTATAAAAATAAAAGGCCGGTGAAGCTGGCATGAAACGAAATAAAACGAAATAAAAGTATAGTTTAAAATAAAATCAAAAAGCTTATTTTAAAATTATAGAGGATTTTCAGAAAAACTACCTACAAATTGGTCTTGGCATTATCTACTTTGTATACTGGGCATTATTACATCTTGAGGTGTACGATTTATTACCACTTGGAACACAATCATTGGGGTTGTTTGCCATGATATGTATCCGTCCCTTTTCATCAATTTAAATATTTTAAAGTAGACAACCCGTTTGGTAATAAGGCGAGCGTGATCAACATTATTTTGAGGGAATGGGCATATTAGGTATTCCTTCAATAGATATGCTTCATCGTCATTCAAAACTAATGGAACAACTGTCTGAATTTGGCAATTGATTTGTTAAAGAATAACGATAAGTGCCGCAATGACTCTGTTTACCTTTACCGCCTCCTTCTACAGGTAACAATCGTTCATTTGGATCGGCAACACATTGTTATACCAATGAAAATTCCCAATACATGACAGTAATTTGTTCTGCATCCCTACCGTGTCGGATGACGAGTCAGTGATAATAATGTAGTCTCTCGGTTCTTCATCCAGTAATCACTGAATAAAGAATACGAAAATCTACTAATGATAGCAATCAGAGTTTTTAGAAATTGAAAATAAGAGATTGCGACTTTTTGAAAATGAGATGCAAGCTAGTAGTGGAACTAATTAAGCAAAATCGGATGATTATCCGGAAGTTGAGTTTGTTGTCGTAATTGAGGGGTCAACAAACTCAACAGGAAGATTTTCAGAAGGAATATTTTTTCTGAATCTCACTGTCACAAAGATTTTGAGTCCGGAACAAAATAAATATGGCTATTCTAGATATTATTATTATATTGAAAAAATATATTTTTTTAACATAATATATTTCAATCATAATAACATTATGTACACTATACCTTACATGTTATGATGATATTTGAATGAATATATTTTCTTATTTACATACCTTAACTAAAAAACTTAATTACCTTAAAGTGAGGAAGAATTTTTGTACAATATCTTTTAAAATGTAGTCGAATATGTCGTAATGGTCATTCGAATATATTGGAAAAATTTCTCCGTGTATCGTCTTAGTTCTTCATATAGTCTAAAGTATTCACCGCTTATTTTTTCTGTAGATAAAATTTAATTAAAACTTAAAATTAAACTCTAGTTTTTGTTATCAACATTATTTAAACCAAAGTTATATAAACACGAGCGCACGCATCAACTTTCCCGCGTAAAATAAGAATATGTATCGACGTGACATTTCTACCAACTCGTACTTTACGAACTAGAGGCTCAAACTGTCTTAACCATTTTATACTAAGAACTAGACCTCCATCATCCGTTTTTGTTCTTGAGTCTACCGTAACTGATCACTATGTGACTCTTCTTTCTCTAAATTTAAAGCCACAGGGTACAATAAAAACAAACTACGTCTCTCTTGACAAATCTATGGAAAGTCTTGACCTCTCTCACATACTCTTTATGATTGAACCAAACCCCGCGACAAACTGTCTTGTTCAAACATTGCCCGGGCAATCAAGCAAAATACGTCAACGAAGAATATTTCAAAACGTAATAGAATCTCAAAGCCCTGGATTACCCCAGGGCTACTAAGATGCATGAGAAATAGAGATGAAATGCACAAAAAATGCAAATATTGACTTGAAAATGCAGTATTGCTAACTACCTATACAAGATATACAAAAAATTGCAACAAAATCTTGAAAAAAGTGAGAAGACAGTTTGATTCAGATGAGTTAACCAAAGCCTGTACCAACGCTAAATTATTATGGAATATGGTAAAACGCGTGACACACACTACAAAAACAACACGTACGCCAACGGAGCTATTCTCTTCTACAAAAACCTACTCTCAATCTGTTAACGAGGTTAATGAATTCTTTGTAAATGGTAAGGACCTTGTTGGGCAACCGTACCAGTGTCAACAATTACCGCCCTTTTGCCATTTTACCGGCTCTCTAAGATAATAATAATAATAATAAAGCCTTTTTATTCCGAGTTTTGCTACAAGTTTGGCAATACATATTTTTATTTTATAATTTTAATTTGCCCGTGAAAGATACAGTTAAGATTTTATTTATAGTGTTACTTTTACTATAGTAAAGGAATAATGACAGATTTTTTATTAAGCATTCTTCCTCTACTGCAATGAGACTTGCATCTTTTATCACTCACTCTCACAAATTTACACTCTGTTCTAAATTTATGGTACATCAAATCTTACCTACATGATTTATTAATTACATATATAAAGAAGCAGAAAACTTATATTTAAAATTAAGTTATAATAAGGCGTCTCCTCGACCAAACGTACCCATGACGCTGGCGGCATTTCCCCGTTGTACGCATATAGCGATGTTTTGGGTCAGGTATTGAGCAGAGCGTGGGTCCCGTCCCCTACTCCGCAGTCGGCGCCCCAACTCAGCCACGAACCTTTTGGCCTCAGAGCCCCACGGACCTGCCGTCTCCACGGCGAACGGGACGAAGTCATACCCATATTTTTATTTACTATATTATGTCTCGCAACTCGTGCCTCCTGGCATAGGCCTCCTCCAGCTCTCTCCACTGAGCTCTGTCTTCTGCAACTCTGGTCCAGTAAGGCCCCAAGGTTAGGCGGATATCGTCCCTCCATCTTGTTTTCGGGCGCCCCTTACTTCTGGTGTTCTCTCTTGGGTTCCATAAGGTTACTTGTTTGCTCCATTTGTTTATTTTGCAGCGTAGCATATGTCCAGTCCAACCCCATTTTAAATGCTCTATACGAGTTATTATATCTGCAACTTTGGTTTTTCTTCTTATTTCAGAGTTTTTGATTTTGTCACTTAGTCTGATACCCAGTCATATATGGGAGGATGCAAGTGTTGAAGGTCTTACTTTTAATGTGCATGATTAAATCTTTACTCTTCATTATTTCTTTTAGGGACCAGTATTTTTTCCATCCGCAGGTTATTCTTTTATTTATTTCCTTGGACATATAGTCCCCAGGAGTTATAATTTGGTCTAGGTAAACATACTCTTCCACATAGTCTAACCTGTATGTACTATGTTGACTTCTGAGGAGCTGGTCATCAATTTTGTTTTGCTTGCATTCATTATTAATCCTGCATCTCTGCTTTTCTCTGTTATGTCTTTTAACATTTGTCCTAGTTTTTTTGGGTCTTCTTCTAGCAGAACGAAGAAATTCTCTCTAAGATAGAACGTCTAATTTACAAGACTAACGCGCTACTATCGTAACTTGAATTCGGGTTGAGACAAAAAAATCGACTACCTCTGCAGCTTTATAACTAGAAAATGGAATAGTTGACCAACTAAACCAACATAAAAAAGTTTTCACTGTGTTCCTTGATCTTGCAAAAGCATTTGATACGGTCCCTCTCACCAGCCTTGTTTGTTTTTTTTTTTTTTTTTTTTATTCGTAAGCCTACCATAATGACTCCACTTTGCCTGATGGTAAGCAATAAATGGAGTCCAAGAGTGGTGGTCACCATCCTCATGGCATGTCTAGTCAATGCAGCATGGTGACCAACACTATGGCGGCCTGAGATGCTTCTTCACGCCCCGCTTAAAAGACCCGGGATCAAATTGGGATGGAAACACGTGCGCTGGTAGGGAATTCCAGGCTTTCACTGATCGGCACAGGAAAGGAGATCCAAACCGTTTCGTTCGGGATCGCATATCTTCGACTCGCAAACGGTGACTCCTCAGGCCAGCACGTGTAGTCCTGTAGAGGAAGGGAGAAGGTGGGACCAATTGGAAGAGCTCGTCAGAACACTCCCAGTTTCTAAACTTAATAACATGGGCGTTAGAGATAAGCGACTAGTACTTGAAATCTTATCTCACTGGTCGCTCACAAAGAGTTAAAATTGACAAATACATATTTAAGTAAAGAGCTAAGTAAAGGCCTACTTTATGTAAATTTACAGGTCAGCGTATTAGGCTTTTTACTAGGTAGTAGAGCCACGCTGATTCATTCAGCAGGAATGGGCCGGCTCGACCGGGGCAGTACTACCCTCTCACAGAAAACCAGCCTAAATTGACAACATTCGTGGTGTCGCCTTTCGCTGGTGAGTGAGAGACCGGAGGCCCATCGTTGCAGGGGTGACAGTTATCGTGGTATGTGTGTGAGCAGTGGAGTGCTGTAGAGTCATTGTGAGGGTGGCATGGATCGAACCGTCGGCCAAGGAGACCCGTAGAAACGGTGGTGCCGCTGGCCGCCCGCGGCATAGAGAGGGGCCCAACCACGGCTAACCACCCTGGGAGGCTGCCCCCTCAGGTCGCGCATAATCCACGGAGTGGCTCGTCGTACCGGTTGGTGACCGGATGGTGGGACCCGGCGACCACTTCCGGGAGGGTACGGGGGCCCTTCCGTCCGGCGGTTCGGTCACCGTCATGCTTCACCGATACATGATGACACAGCATTTTTAGTCTCAGTTTACATTGCCACGATGACTGTCATGTCTTTTACGCCCCCTTTCCAAACTCTTATCATGGCAGTACAAAGAAAGAAAAATGGTCCAACAGCGGCATCGTCCTCTCCCACCAACCCGCTTTTTGAGGTGGAGTTCACTAACATACGTGGACTCCATGCAAACCTCAGCGCCGTACACCAACACCTCGAGACGGCTCGGCCGGCCATGCTTTTTCTTACGGAGACACAAATACGCCGCCCTGCCGACACGGCATATCTCCACTATCCCGGCTACGTGCTCGAGGAGTGCTTCCTCGCAAGGGCTGGAGTGTGCCTTTGTGGAGTGTGACTGGGATGGAATGCGGGAATATTTTGCATCCATCCCGTGGGCTCAACGCTGCTTTAAAGACAGGGATCTGTCGCAAAGTGCGTCTGCCGTGACTGACGAAATCACTGTCGGTATGGAGTATTATATCCCCTACAGTGAAGTCGCCAGCACGAAGACCCGTTTGGTTTGGCACCGTTCGCTTCTATCCAAACTTCCTGCATTTGGTCTGCCACCTAAACTCTGCAACTGGGTTGCTGCCTTCCTCCATAAGCGCCGTATTAGGGTTCTCTGCGACGGCGCGGCCTCAGACTTCCACGAGGTAAGCGCTGGTGTACCTCAGGGCTCCGTCCTATCGCCTACGCTGTTTCTTCTGCATATCAATGACATGTTGGCCCTTGGCAATATACATTGTTATGCAGACGACAGTACAGTGCACGGGCGATATTTCGGGCATCCTACTGCCAAGCTGGCAGACGTTGAGGAAAAACGACAGGAGCTTGTCGCTGAGCTCGACCAGGTCTTGAGCCGCATTTCCCAATGGGGCTGTGAGAATCTGGTCGAGTTCAGCGCCAAGAAAACACAAGCGTGTGTGTTCTCTACCAAAAAGTCTCCATTCCTTCCCCTTCCTACTCTTCAGAGCACTCAACTGCCACTGCAGGATAGGCTTAGTATTCTGGGTATGGATATTTGCCGTGATCTTAATCCGCGCGATTACATCGAGAGTGTCACTAAGGCGGCCTCGCGTAAGCTCGGCGTTTTGAACAAGGTGAGACGGTTCTTCTCACACGAGCAACTGTGTCTTTTGTACAAGACCCAGGTTCGCTCCTGCGTGGAGTACTGCTCTCATCTCTGGGACGGCTATGCGCAGTATTTGCTTGACGCTCTCGATCGGTTGCAGCGGCGCGCAGTCCGCATTATCGACTGTCCTGAGATCACCCAGTCTCTTGAGCCTCAGCAGTTGCGAAGAGATGTCGCCTCTATGGCAGTCCTCTATCGCCTACATCACGGGGAGTGTTCTGATGAGCTCTTCCAATTGAACCCACCTTCTCCCTTCCTCTACAGGACTACACGTGCTGGCCTGAGGAGTCACCGTTTGTGCGTCGAAAATATACGTACCCGAACTAAACGGTTTGGCTCTTCTTTCCTGTGCCGATCGGTAAAAGCCTGGAACTCTCTACCAGCGCACGTGTTTCCTTCCCACTTTGATCCCGGGTCTTTTAAGCGGGGCGTGAAAAAGCATCTCACCAGGCCGCCTAGTGTGGGTCACCATGCTGCATTGACTAGACATGCAATGAGGATGGTGACCACCACTCTTTGACTCCACCTATTGCTTTCCATCAGGCAAAGTGGAGTCACTATGGTAGGCTAATATAAAAAAAAAAAAAAAAAAAGGCACCACGATATTCCTGGTCTACATTAATGGCCTTTGTCAAACCACCTTATCGTCAGGAAAAATCATTTCCTTTGCCGTGCTCATGATCACAAACGCAAACTACAGCTCAAAGTGGATTCAACACCATCTATAGATGGCTCATCTCATACTCACTGACACTTAAAACCTTTAATTAAAACTCATCACATTCTCAATTAACTCCTCTTCACAACCAAAGACACCAATTATTCTACAAGCACACATCTGCTACAACGGAACACCCAACTGTTACTGTCCACCAATAACTTCTACCGATACTATCAAATACCTTGGGATCACACTTAACAAGCACCTCAAATTTAAAAAACACATCATACACCTAACAAATTAAGTACGAAAACTTACCTACATTTCCAAAACACTTCGAAACATTACCAATACTCACTTCATTCGTACCGTTTATTATGCTATATGTCAGTCAATTATTTGCTATTGTCTCACAAGTTGGGGTGATGCAGCTACAACGCTTATAAAACCACGGGAGGAAGCTCAGAGAGCCGTGCTTAAAGTAGCTACTTTTCACCCAATACGATATATTACCCACTTTCGAATTATATCAAAACTGCAACGTTCTTACGATTCGACAACTATTCATAAGAAGCTCTATACTCTAGCAGCATAAGAAAGCTTAACTCACACACAATCGCACTGTACCTAAACGAAGAATAAAAATTTATACCACACCTCACCCTTACTTTACTTTCACAAAACGGTTGTTTTACTACGTACGACCATTTCTGTAAAATAAAGTAGACCAAATCTTTCCTATACACAAATCCTCTTGTGCGTCAATAAAACTCAAATTACACAACATGTCTCCAGGAAAAACTATACAGAAACAGAAAACTTCAACACATCGAAAAGTCTTATATAACTTCATAATTCCATAGACACATATTAAACACACACACCCACCCTCAGACACACGCACACACACACACACACACACACATACACACACAAACAATTATAATTCACTAAACTTAATTTAATATATCTATGTACGTACCTTTTCCAATTTTGTGGAACTCAGTCCATGACTGAGTTCCACAAAATTGGAAAAGGTACTACTGTTGTTAATACAGGCTATGTAAGTAGCCTAGCGAGAAAGTCTATATCTGTATTGTAAAGGTTGTATTTTTGCCAAATAAATTATTACATCCGCTCCGCGGAGCGCGCTCACTCAGGACGCACACTAACATGTAATAGACCCTATAGACATAGCTAATTGTCCTTTATAGTTACTGTATTTTTAGAAACACTCGGCAAATCCTTTAGCTTAGAGTTCATGTGATCGGATGCGACCAACTTTAAGCTTATGTCAGACACAATTTGTGTAAAACTAAGTCGTTTGGAACACCAGGATTATCCCTTTACTGCTCTTAAAAACGTTACCAATGAAAAAGCAGCTATAAAATATGGTCTTCTGTTTTTGTCTTCTTTTTTTAATATATTGTTAGCCCAGTAATGATTAATCTCTGAAGGGGGTGACGTGAGAGGTGGCGACGGCAGGGAGCGAGTCTATATAAGGGGCTGCAACGCTCATTTGGGAAGACCAGACGATACAACACTCATCCGGAGGCGACTCAAACGCCCCGCTCGGGAGCTCATATCAGTTCCTTCGAGCGGGGCATTGGCTTCGCCATCGGATGCAGATAGCCAACCACCGACCTCTCGCAGGCGGCTCGCTGGACCCCTCTTCAGAGGAGCGATCGGCGAGCAAACCTCGAGGCCGGTGAGCTAACTCCAATGACCGGCTCACAGTGGTGAGCTGCGAGGAAAATCACTATAAGGAGCCCAGTGCTTCAAATAGTCTCCCCACCCCCCTCAACAGGGGTGAGATGATACCAGATAGGATTTGGGAAGATCGCGCGCTACAGTCAACTTGTAAAGAGGACACTCTGTCCTCTCTGTCGTTCGTGAAGCCAATCTGCCTATCTAATTAATGTTACTGTTAGATTACTTATTTGATCATATTTGTATATTTCATTTGTGTTTAAAATTTATTTTATAAGTACAAAGTGCTGTTTTACGGTTGTAATTCTTTTTTTTTATTATTTCCACCTCTGTTCTCCTAAGAATATATATTAAACTAACTACGAGTATTTTGACAAATAAGCGCTTTACTTACAGATAGGCTTAACGAGTTTGCCCAATAGTATGTAGATTGCAATGCAATGTGGTGAAACAACACATCTCATAATCCCTCATCACGTTCAAAGGCGGGCAGCGTACTTACGACTATCGAGTTGCAGCTGTCCATGGAGGGCGGTTGTCAGTTACCATCAAGTGACCCGTCTGTTTTTCTATCCTATATATAAAACGCCATAGAGCAATGCCCCTTTCATGGATAGTTAAGCCTACTGGCCTATACAAAAGACCGGCAGTCCCCCTACTGGTACTATCAAACCACTTTTTTGGTGGTGAAGGTGAAAAGACATACTTCCCGTTTAAAATTGTTTTCTTACATTTGAATTTGTTATCTTAAATAGGAATCACAAACTATTACTGCGGTTTATAATTACTTTTACAGGCACCAGATCCAAGGATGGCCTTTAAAAGAAAGCAATAGAAAGGGATCGCTAACAACTTCCTGAGTTTTTCAGTTAAAAGTTTGTCTACCGCGAAGGTATTGGGCCCATGTTTTGTAAATTTCAATAATAAGAATTGAAACTTTGACACTTGTTTAGCCCCTAGACATTTGGGAAGGAATGTTTTTCTTCTATTAAACGTATACTCGTGCAAAAACGAAAAGGTATTGATTTGCGTGTATATCTGTTCATATGGTTTTGCGCCATTTCTAATTGAATGATTGATTGATTGATTCGGTCTTTGATGCGTGAAAAGAAAACTAGACTGAAAATTAATACTACATAATTTTTTTATATTTATTTTATAACAAAACACATTTGTGTTGAAATATAATCATGTATTAAACAAAGTTGAAAATAATCGTACTACATAATTCCAATTTTGCTATCTAAAGAATAGTTGCAATAAAATTGACAATTTTTAAATCAGAAGATAATAAAAACAAATATAATTCGATATCAATTTCAGGTCCACAAAATAATTACAATACAATTAAATTACAGTTTTTAGTCAAAAATATAAATGCGATATGCACGTCGACTCTTATACTACATAGATAAATGTCAACATATATTTTTATATTTATCAAACCAACATTCTTCAGTACTATATATGTAAATACCCTTTTTAAAGTAATAATGTTTTAGTTTATTTTTAAATATATTCGCTTTGTCAATATTCTTCAGTTCTATATTGATAATATGGTAATATATTGAAAAGATTAACAGACTGCATACATGACGAAAATTACATTTAAAATGGTTCAGTTACTCCAGAACTGATTATATCCATTTCTATGTTAATAAATCACTATAATTAACTTGGTTAGAAAATAGGATATGATACGATATATGATATGGAGGAGGACCTGGTGTTTTGTAGTGGCACACATCGGGAGAGACCTATGTTTAGCAGTGGAGTGCACTACGTTGATTGATTGATTTGGAAAAGGACGGGTTTAAGAAACTAAAAAACACAAGTCCACTAACAGAATGGCCGTATGTACTGCTTTTTTCATGCAGTTGTGTAATAAGGCAATAATTTACCATTTATATTGAATAAATGTTCCAGGAGAATTGAAAAATAGTTTTAAACGAAAGATGTGTGCACAATATCAAGTTTTATTTTAATACTAGATAGATATCATGGTATTTTACTACAAAGCGAGATTACCGTTTCATCCTAACATACTTAAAAGATATGAACACAATATTTTCTCTTTGGTTGAACATGTATTTTAGGTCAATGACATGGTGTTTTTGTATTTCAGGAGGACGAGCGACAGTAAACATGAACGCTACACCGATACCGCAAGGGTTCAATGACACCAACCGTGAGTTGAACATCTTCTATAGTTGTTTAGTACCACAACAGTATAGATAGTACCTGAATCACTTTGTCTAAGTTACAAGAACCCGGTTAAAAAATGTACTACTCTAAGAATTATGTATTAGGTAAATACCGGACAACCACAGTGGATCATCTAAATGTCTATACAAAAAAAAAACATCAAGACTAAACTAATCTTTCTACGCAATCTTTTCGTTATAATGACTTGTTATTGTGACTAGTTGCCAATATATACATATATATATATATATATATATATATATATATATATATATATATATATATGTATATATATATATGTGTGTCTATTTATTGGTCATCTCTTATATGGTGGATGGATGGTGCCGCTATTGCTAAGATTTAGAATTTATTTTTCAACTGACAACACAAATGGACATGTGCTGTACTATACCCTCCTCTGTTATCAAAACCGGTTTGAGTAAAATTATTTAATAAAAACCAAATCAATGTATATACACAACGAAAACATTTATGCACGATCATTCTTTAATAACCTCGAGCATGTTTAGTATCATATTTACTTACCTGCAACTACCTCTGTCTCTCCGAATGATTATAATCCATTCTAAGGTTGCCTGGAAGAGATTGCATATAGCAATAAGGCCGCCATTTGTACATTATATAGTTGACACTTGTACTGTATCTATTGTATTTAACTGTAAGAATGGTGTACAAATAAAGAGTATTCTATCTATCTATCTTATTTATTCGTCGTTATTTGAATTTTCAATAATTAAAATATCTTACTCACGATATTTCAATAAATAAGTTAAGTTGTACACCAAATAGATAGTTATATACCTCTCCGCAATCGTACGATTAAATTAAAATAATCATCAAAATATGGTTTTAAAAGGAAAATTTTGTTATTCGACCAAAATTTATAAACTACATAAATGAAGCTACGATATTAATAGTTGGAAAGCTATGAGGATTGAAAAACTTTTATTGGATAATAATTTGCTACTAGAGAAAAAGAAGAAAAATCAAAGAAAAAAGATTTTATCTTTGCTTGACATTCAGACACATTAATAGACAGACGAAGAAACAATTAATCTTAGATGAAAGGGTTCTTTTCTTATGTTGAGAGACGCAATCATAAAAGAAAAATAGAAGTTTGTAAGTGTGCTGTCCGCCTATAGGGTGATGTAAAATGGGGAAGGCGGGGAGGGTTAACGGGAGAGGGGGGATGAGGAGTTGAAAGAGGAGAAGTTGTGCCTCTGGAAGCCTCACTAATAGCGGGGAAATGCATCACAACTGGTTTTCCGTGAGACTGTGCTATCGTAACGGTCCAGCCGGCCCTTTCTTGCCTAGGCGTAGCTCTACCACCTTACATTTTTTTGAGTTTGTATAGTTGTCATAGCAATTTATTATATGCCTGAAAAATATTTAAACCTCATTCAGCAAGTTAATCATATTAAAAGAAGTAAGTCAGTTTACACAAAAGCTACGAACAAAACTATAACTAAGTATAAACTAGTAACTCTACTATCGGGGTAAGTAGAGACAACGGCCCGCCACTTCTAATCTTACAAACATCACGAGCATCCTTTACTGTCATTAAATATTATACAAGCCCGCACCAGTAATGTAATATGTGGAACAAATATATCAAGGATAACACAAATGTGACCTATATTAATAAACACAGTTTGTCTGTCTGTTAAGATTTTACAGTAATTTTTTTTTTTTTTATATTGTAGGGGGACAGACGAACAGACGTGTCATCTGATGGTAAGTAACAACTGCCGTCCATTGACACTTGCAACTCAAGAATCGTAAGTGCGCTGCCCGCCTGTAAGGATGATGAGGAATAGGGGGATACAAGGAAGGGAAAGAAGAGAGGTGGATGAGGAGCTGGGAAAGAGCTGGATAGGGTTTAACAGTATCTTAATCTATATTGACTGGGCTTTTTTGGATTAAGCACGAATGGGACGGCTCGACCGGTACGATACCACCATGGCCTCACAGAAAACCAGTTGTGAAGTAACGCCCGCAACCCAACTTCCCTCTCCTTTTTGCTCTCCCCTCATCATCCCTCTTCTCCGTCTCCATATCATGATCCCCCTCTCTTCTTTCCCATCCACGTATCTCCCATTAATTATCCTCAAAGGCGGGCAGCACACCTGCGACTCTTGAGTTGCAGGTGTCCATAGCAGGTTGTAGTCACTTACCATCAGGCGACCCGTCTGTTCATCTGTCCTGATATATTATAAAAAAAAAAAACAAAAGGCAGTTGTAAGAGAAACTTATGTCCTGTTAAAACACATGATTTGAAAAATGAAAACACACGGCCTTTAGACCCGAATAAAGCCAACGAGTCAAACACATGATTGTTAATCGACACTAACCATTTTAAATCCAATTTACTTTACCCACTAAATACGGATCATACCAACAAATAATTCATACAAATTAAAAAAACAGTTAGTAAACAAATAACCGTAGCATTTGTGTAGCATACATATATGCAGTAATTCGTAGTGCATCATAGCACTCATCAAAATGAAGTTTGTTTCTAAAAAGGTTTTTTTAGTTATCCAAGCTGAAGTACATTAATGTATCATTTTGCACCACTATAAACTTGTTACATTCACGGGTACATGGTAACCTCTCGTCTATGTGTATTGTATTGGAATTATTCATTTCTCAGCAATATCATCTCTATAACAAGTTAAACAATACACACACTCATACACACACACACACACACACAGCATGCACACGCGTACTACACAAACTACTTTTAAATAATTATTTCATATTATAGTAGGCGCTTGCCTTTGTGACTTTTATAATATTTACATTGTTGTATAGGGGGCCTGGTAATCTGTGTGACAGGTTTTCCTTGGGCAGATGCCAGTCTCTCACAAAGGACTATATTGAATATGTGTATTGACAACCATAGACTTAAGTTACCTTTGTGGAAGTTAAATAAATTATTATATTATTATTATTCTCTTTATTCACATTAATAAACACACAAATTACATTTTGAAATATAAAATAAAAACAAAATATATTTAAAAATATGAAAAAAAGTGTTCCACCGGTATCGGGTACATTGACCAAGCTACCGGTGGTAAGGGCTAACAATACGTGCCGTATCAAGAAGGACTGCCATTATTATTATTCATTCATCTTTCAAATATCTAATAGGTGTTAGAGGTATAGAAGTACATATCTTCTCCAAATTAATACGTGAAGAGGATTCTTTGAATCAGCGAATGTTGACTTCTTTTCTACATCATTAAAGATTGTTTTTTTTTTCCTAAGTCACACTTTATAAGCATACAAAAAACGGACACAAAGAATACCAATCAACGAGGAGTAGGGTGATAAAGAGAACCAAATTCCTGTGATAGCATTAGACAATGTGGTTATGGAACAATCTTTTAAACTCTCTATATGCTTGGTATTTTTTTAATTTATATATAGGCCTACCATAGTGACTCCACTCTGTCTGATGGAAAGCCTTAAGTGGAGTCCAAGAGTGGTGGTCAATATCCTCATTGCAAGTGTTGTTCAGGCAGCATGGTGATGGTGTGATGGTGGGATGTAAGTTATCAAGTAGTGTCTAAGCCATATTTATGTGAAAAAGGTGTTAAAACATCGGCACCAAGTGTATCAAGATTCGATTATTGAGAAGGTGGTTAAGCCTCTTAACAGGACCATGTTCAATTACCAAGTATGGTCCTTTCAGCCAGAATCAGCACCGGGTCATAAATCTCGATCAACCCAATTAAGTCGAAAATCGACAACCAGGTGACAATTACTTGTACAAACGTACCATTATACAGATTTTTGTTTGTACTCTTCTTCAGCTAATGTTATTCAATCAAATTAAAGCACCCTGAATAAGATGAACAGACTGGTCCACTGATGCTAAATGATATACTAAGCATTGCTCCACCACGTTGTTGAACATAGACCTCACCTAATGTGCTCCGTAGCACCCGCTCCTAACTATTAACTGTATAGTTTACCAATTTTTTTACATTGTAGACAGAAATAAATGGAAATAAGAGTTGGGGAGATATGATTTTATTACAAGTAATATATATATATATATATATATATATATATAAATTAAGTAGCGCTACTTGAAATATACCGAGAGAAATAGATATATATTAAAAACAGACTCATAATACTAAATACTAAATTAGGTAAATATTAAATGTCATGGCATGTTTGCTATTAAGTTTAGTCTTCATTTGTTTTGTTTATTTGTTAGTCTTGATAAGTTAAATATAATTTTACTTTTGGTTTAGTTTTAAGATGTTGGAGAAAGAGGAATAACCAATGGCAAACGTGGTTTTTACCTTTAAGGAGTTAAAATAAGTAATAATTTCAAATATACAAAACTGTACTAAAATAATGTAAAAATCAAAAGTTCAAGTCTCGGCCTCCATTGTAAATGATTCATCAAGGAATTTGGTTGAATTCAAAGTTTTAGAAGTTCGTTATCTTATCCTCTATTGTTACGAATGGGTCAAGGATTTCTTTAGAAAAATTCAATATTTGATTCTCGTTGATTTCGCCTAAAACGCGAAATTTTTTGTTACTTCACTACTTATCTACTAACTTTTTTTATTGACATGTTTATGTATTTTTTTTTAACCGTGTATGTATTTTAACTAAAGTTATTAAAGAAATCAAATTAAGGATAGAGGTTTATAAAGAAGAGTCCAAATTAATGATTATAAAATCTAAGCGTAGATTTATTTCATGAGAGCAGCAACTGCGCTTTCGCGGCTACTGCCCAACTTGGTTACAACGGCCCGATGCTACCTGTAGGAGACTGTACGTTGGGATCGTGGAGTCAATGGCTCTATATGAACATGTGCATGTTTGCAGAAGTATAATTTATGCTCCATTTCCAGAAAATATTTTTTTCATCCTCCTTTAAAAATCTAATAAAGATCCCCTGCCTCAGATTTATAAAATGTCTTACTATAAAATTAAAGTTTTGTGCAAACACTTTGACTATTTTACCGAAATATTTGAATCAGGTACCATATACTTTATCTTTATCCCTGAAAATTTTAAACCCATACTTTCTTTGCGTCCTTTCTCTTAAATAATTTCGTATTATCTTTTTCTGAAGACCTTAATGGAAGGTCTTAGATACTTTTTTTGGTGTAATCATGAGTTATAGCATCCTTTATCTGGCATTGAGACCGGTCGGTCGTTTCATATTGAAGCCAGGGAGCGAAAATTTTGTTAAAAAAATACATAGGTTGAACGACTTTTCGATAAAATGTTTTGAGACATATTTTTCGATCAATTTTCGTTGAGTGGTTCGAAGATATTCGATGCAACGAAAAAGTGGGGTTTAAGCATGGATTTAACGTTATTTTTAATAAACTGAAAATGTTTCTGATTCGGTTTATATAAATTTTGAGAATCCAAATAATCGAAATAATATTACTATGACTAAACAAAATATTTTAATTTATCATTCTAAGTCCATGATTCAAAAGGAATTAACTTTAAAGCATTAACTGTAACACTGTTGGAACTCGTTTCAAATCAAATTTAGTAATTCAGAACAAAGACATCATCATTACTAAAACATTTAACATTAGTTTCCCTGTTACTGAATAGCCAACCCAAAATAGTATTTTTTGCTGATGACACTTCATTGACTTTTAAAGTAGATGGACACGGCAGTTAATTTGACGATGTAAATATAATTATTTAACGAATACATAATTGGTTTACTGCTAATAATTTAATACTAAATGAGAAAAAAAAAGAAAAATTGTAAAATTCTCTTTGCTTAACGTTAGACATAGTGCATGTAAAGTTTTATTGAATAACGAAAAAAATTAATTTGTAATTGAAACGGTTTTCTTATGGATAACGCTAGATTCTATACAACAATGGGGCCCTTACTTAACATCTAGCCGCAGAACTGAGCCTCTATAAAAGATCTATTTCACAGAGGCTCAGTTCTGCAGCATATGCCGTAAGGAAGGTCCGCCAATTAACAGACAGTGATACTCCAAGACTAGTTTACTTTAGTTATTTCCATAGTATTATGTCTTATGGTATTTTATTGTGGGGGCAGGCTGCAGATATAGAATCAATATTCATTCTGCAAAAGAGAGCCATCCCGCGAATCCCTTCCTATTTAAGGAAATTAGCATCCTGACGGTGCCTTGTCAGTATAGTTATGAAAACATAATGTAGGTAAGAAAAAGTCTGCACCCATTTACAAAATGATGCGAAAAACATAACTATATTACTAGAGAAAGAAATAAATTAGTTCAAGCAAAGTTTAGTTTAGCAAAAGTACAAACATCTTTCATGGGGTAGTGTGTTAAAATATATAGTAAAATACCTTCTGATGTTTTTCGACTTAACGAGGTGAAATTTAAAAATTGCAGAAAACGCACGCTTTGTAAACAAGCACATTACAAACTGGATGATTATTTGGCTCACAAAAATGTTTGGCAACTTGCTGGTCCTTCTCCAGAACCACACTGTACATAACAAGTTTCACTGGTGTATACTGTATTTGTTTTTTTTTTACACTCTTGGTTTTATTATTTGACATGTAATCAGTTACTGATGTTTTCTATTATTATAACTGACATATGTATATATTATTGTTATGATATAGACATGACTAATTTACGTTGTAGGTATTTTATGAATAATATAAATTTTCGAGTTGTACATGTGAGAACTATGAAGGCAATTATTTAGGTTAATCTTTTGAGTCTCCTGGCAGTTCTGAGTATGTTATGCTCGCCTAAAAGTCACCGATAGTGGCGTATGTGTCGGGTCGTTCGGTTCCCTTTGATATGGTTGAGATGGATGATGGCTGGCGCATGCGCCATGCTCGTGAACGAATAGCGTTGATCGGGGCTGGTCATCTCCGGACTGCTATTACTTAACATAGAATAGTAATAAAGGTTGTTTTAGAATAATATATTGCATTTTCCTCACATATCTTATCTTATTTTATTTTATATACTGTTCATGACTGACTTATTCTGACCGACTTCCTCTTGACAATTCAAAAATACCTATGATCCGTTCACTTAAAATAAACGATTTTTGATTAGTTTATAACGAGGCGGACCATGGGCCATTTGCTGACATGACTGACTAATCCAAAACCGTTTAAAGAATGCCGTCAAAAGCGGAGGATAAACCTCGACGAATTGCCACAGAGCAAACAAACCTGAACACTCCCTAAAATTCCAGGCATTGTCGGATCTATCAAAGACTTAGTTTGCAATTTTCGTCTGCAGAAGACCTTTGTTTAGGAGTTAGGTCTCCTATCGGGATTGAAACTAGTCCGGCATCCCCAAAATACACACGTGAGTAAAACTGTATATTTAAATAAATATAAATGTAACTCACGAAAGTTTTTATTCTAATTTTCCTCTAGTTTTGAGTAATAATAATACGACAAGAGTTTCACCTTTACACGAAGTATCCTCAGCAGATTTGGTAGCAAAGCGTTTGCGTATGGAGTGTCGGAACCAGTAAACGATTGCAAAACTAAGGCTTTTGAGGTACCTACTATCAAAATTCAGTTCGGTATGATCTAAAATAACATAAATACATTCTAATTTGTTTAGTGTTAGATTTTTATACATTCCTGCGTATGCGTTTTTAACTTCCAATTATTATTTTACATAAACTCAAAATCACAATTGTGCATTAAAACTTTTATTGCAAATTTCAACACATTGAGGACATCAAAACAAATACTGTTCAATTAAGCTTACTCCATAGTCTCATATGCCCCATATTTACATTCTATTCACAACCCCATAGGTACCTCCTATAACGTTTATTAAAGCACTTCCATGTGAATTTTCTCTTGTATTGCCGTTTCTAATTGAAAGCGGGAAATATAATTAAAACCATATCGAGGAACGAGAGCGGCTGCAATATTAATATGGTGCCTTCATGATTTCTATTTTATTTTTACAGAGAGAAAATATGTCATGGATCTTGCATATTAAAAACATGGTGTTAAATTTTAATCACAGTTATTAACAAAAGTGTGAGAGTGAGTGTTTGTTTATTGTTACGTATTCTCGCGTTAATTAAATATAAATATATAAATATAATATATATAAAAAATAGAAATATATAAGAAAACTAAATATATAAATAAAATACACACTACGATTACAGAATTTCAACTTTTGTTCAAATGCAATATAAATTTAAAACAAGTTGTGTACAACGCAGTCTCAAAGAAATCCTTGAGATCTCCTTAGCACTAAAACGAAAAAGAATGTTCTTGTCCTCGATCATCATGGTCATTGTCACATACATACATATATCATTTGTCCACTGTTGGACGTAGGCCGCTCCCAACGTGAGCCTTGGCACCAGTTCCTTTTATCCACAAGGATACGCCAAATTCATCGTACCCTAGCATACACAACAAAACATGACCTAATTATTTATCAAAAAAATGGCAGGCTTCAACCAAACCACATAACCGCATCGCAATTTCCGACTTACGATTCGTCAAAATACGTTGAACAAGCCCATCATCCAAAATATTCAATTTAAATTGTCTACTCAATAATTCCCTCTCATTCCTGTTCCTGACACAATCCTTCAACAAATGCTGAACATCTTCAATTTTACCATACATGTGACCTAACTGTCACGCTGTGATGGTATACTACACATCAGAACAGCAAACTCTACTGACGGATAGTGTCCAGAAGGAAATCTTAACGCAACTTGAATAATTTCGACTGATTTGAACATCATCCACCACGGCGCACGAGTAGGCTCATCCGGAGTTACTTTATACCAGATACCTTTTTCTTTAGAAATATCATTAAAGAAACTTTTCCATTTTTCGAAATAAAGTAATTTTAATTTAATTCCCAATAATCTGGCATAAATGACATTTTATCACCCCTATCACCCGATCTTTCGCATCTATCAAATATATTCATGTGTACTTCACTATTCATGTATAATTATTTACTTCTTCAGAATTTTAAAGATAAGAATGACTAAAGTACCTAATTTGAACCAATAAAGAGATAACTAGATTTTATACGTACAACAATAGGGGTTGCTAACAAGCGGCTAGATGTCGTGATAAAAGAATTAAATAAAAAGAAAATTAAATTGCGGGAAGTAAGGAAAGACAAGCGACTTAAAACGTAACGTATGGTAACGTTTTGTAAATTATGATTATTTAGCCGACTTCAAAAGAAGATGTGGTGATTGATTATTTTGAGTATTTACTTTTTACCTATTTTTTTCATATCAGAGAAAGGAAACACTGCGGTATTACAGCGCCTTTGAGCGCAATACCTATGTGTTTGTAAGATAGTAAACCTACTAGACTCTCCTTTTAGCTTTAGTTATTTTACCATTGGCTTAGTCATAAAGCTAGTGGATAACACTAAAATACTACTTCTAGCTAAATATTAATTACTAGCAATAGTAATAAAAAAATAAAAGACTTAAGCAATTACCTAGTTTATAAATGTTTAAGATGATAGTTACAGGTTCACATACTCCATTTATTTAAAATTTTACAAATATTTATCTATATGTAATATAGATAATATATTAAGCATAACATACATTTTTTCTCTGGCTTAAAACAGTGTACTCCTCAACATTACTTATAATTTTTTACCTTTTTGGCTACAATCATTGGTATTCATTACTCGCATGAACTGACGCTTCATGATTGTCAATGCAACGTCCCATTACTATGCAAAACTTGCTCCTTACAACGGGAAGCAATAACAGCTGGTTAAATGAGAAAACTGTAAAGTTGTCGTTATCAAAATGGCCGACACAAATCTTAAAGTCATTTATAATGAATGTACATTTATTACCTGCGTTGTATTAGCGTTTAACCTCAATACTTTCATAGCTCCGTTTTCTTTATATTCTGGTTGTGTAGGATATATTGAAGTTGCTTAAAGGAATACTGTTTAATGTTCATAAATAAGCGACTGCACGGATGGCGTAGCGGTTTAAGTGTTCACCTCGCCACCACGGTCCCCGCACGCAGTCCGAGTGTTCTTTGTATCGTTGTTTGAATGTTTATAAAGTTTCCAGCTAAACTTTAATTAATCCTAATGCGGGAGTTGTCTTTAAAAAAAATACGTCTCACTGAATAAAGACGATTTGATTATTTCTTTGTTTCAAATGTTGGTGTCTATCTAACTAACTTTTACTTATCGAAAATCAAACAGAACTGTCGGACAACAGCGTATAAATGCGCACTTGAACCTCCTAAATATTTTCAGATCTTTCAGTAACTCAGTTGGTGAAATAGTAAAATATAATGAAAAAAAAATAGTCTGTACATTGACATGGTTAAATGCGAAGTTACAAAAGAGATTTTATCTAACATAAACCACAAAGATTAGTGACAGGAGCTTAAAGGTTTGACAAACTTTGGCTTATTACCGGTGTCCGCACTAATTGGGCTGGCGAGGTCACACCGCAGCTGTACCAAGTTAGACAGTTGACCACAACACTATCGGGAAAAGGGCGTTTCGAACTTTGAAGAATGACGTCACGTCTATCGATATTAAAACAGAGAGAATCGATTTTGATTCAAAAATAATTTGCTAATAGGACGAGACGGATGGTTGGTTATCTTTAGCTATTATATTTGAAATGTATTTATTAAAATTTCAATTTATCCTTGTCAACCTTGAGGTAGATGCAAAGACATAGCGAAGCGATAAACTAATTATACACATTACTTAGATACATCATGTACTAATATATGTACATATTTACTTACAATACATATTATAGTATTTAATAAAAATGTTGAATACATACATACAAATATACATACGCTCACGTAAGGGGTAGACAGGGGTGTATTAAAAACCAACATGTGAATTTGGTCCCAATAACGTAATAGGGTGCAAGCATATTTCCGTTAACCAGACACTACATGACAATATATTATGACAATTTTGAATCCCGTAATAGAATGTCCTTTCTTCAAGTATTTTTGTTTTATTTCTTAATCTAAACTGCATCGAATAATTAATATGTACCATAATTAGTCTAAAAATAAATTACTAATAAATTTCGTTATAAGGAAGTTTATTCTTTATAAACAGTTCTATAGCCGATAGAGGTCCATTGTACTATTATTATAGAACCAATAGTACTATTGATCGACTGAGAGTTATATATAACTATGAAACCATTACATATACATTATAAATATAAAGATATTAAGGTTATAATAATTTATTTATCGAAGATTACAAATCACTTTACACAAGAAATAACACACATAACACAACACACAATTAAAACATTCGTTCAGAGTTCGTTTATAATAAGTAATAACAAAAGACATTGTCGGTAATTCATAAAAGTTGAGGCAAAGAGTATTAATCAATCAGCGTTCACACTCAGTTCACACTCTTACTTTTTTATATTTTTTAAATAACTTTACCGACCGTATCTTTATTTTCTTAGGTAGTTTATTATAAAGTGTAAATAACATAGTTAAATGAAAAACAAACTTAAAACTTGTCGTAATGATAAAATAAAGATACTAATTTGCTTTTGGACAGATACATAAACACTAAAACAACACTTATCTGTGGACACAAGTGTAAAAAAGTAGATCTACCCTATTCTGTGAAGCTTCCGATCAAAGAGTAACTTTTGATTTTTTTTAATTAAACTTCACGGGTTTAATTTTCGGTCTGCACAATATTTATGTGGATGAATGATATACTGCGTGATAACTTAGTTTAAGTCTCGATAGTCAGAAAATTCTTTATAATATCATTTATTTGTCAACAGAGAAATTTATGTAATTTCTGTAAATTTTCTATCCGACATGAAGTATAAGAAAGTTCAAGTTAGCCTTTTCAATTTAAATTCAACATCAAACTATGGTGCCAACCCTCATAAATTGCAGGAAAAGAATATCGTTCCAAACGTGCCTTGTAAAGAGATAACAAAAATTCAGGCAGGTATATTTCTATTTTACAGTATATTAAAATGCACGAAGTTTACATAGCAAAAAGGTTTTCACAAACAAAAACTTGTAGTACTCGTAGATGAAACAGCTACTTTTGAATATGGAATGGTGGTTATGAAAGTTAAATAAGTGAAACATTCTTAATTAAGTGTGATATTTATATTAAACGAGACATTAGAAGAGTCATGGATAATTTTTTGCTTGTTGGGGTACATCGACATGATGATTTCAAAGTCTATAACGGACTTAGGTAGAAACGTTTTTGTGCTTTATACATATACATATGTAGATAATCTAGAAACTGTTTATTAAAAAGGTGCGGTAACAAAACTTTTCCTTCTGAAATAAATGCCTTCATTTAAATAAAAAAAAATGCAATAACATGATATGTTAGTGTAAGACAGACGGCGATATACATATAATTGAGTGTGTTACATAAATTGTCGGCTTCTTTGCTTCAGGGTGGGCAGAAACAATAAAAAAAAGAAATTGCGTTTATTATTCTTCTGTTATCTTCTAAATACCCAAACAACTAGAATATCGTTATCCTCTTTTAAGTTTAGAATAATCGTTCAGTTTTATGACTATCAATAGAGGATAATAGCATAGCTATCAACGCCCCTTGGTACATTTGAAATAACGATCACAAAGAAAACTCACTCGCTATATTGATACAGACTTTGTGAAAGTAAACGTACTTATTTGCAATATAAACATTTTCATTATACAGCTTCTAAATATTACTAAACCAATTACAATTATGAGATAGCTAAAGCCATTTTAATAAAGACAATGGTTCAGGTTCTAGATATTATTACATTTCTTAATTTTGTTATTCTGGAGAAATCGAGAAGCAGACAGCGTTGTTATCTAATGAAATTTTGTTGGAAATTATTAATAACAATTTAAAACATACATACATACACATACCGATGTCCCCGTAGGCCGTAATTAACGCTCACATTTTGCGAAAGTAATTTAAGCAAGTATATTGCCATCATGGGAATAAGATAGGAAATTTTTGTACATTGACATGAAAGGGAGGATAGACATGAAAAGAAAACGATATTGCATATGCAAAAGGATTGTGGAGGAAGCAAGTCAGGGTCGCATACCTATAACTTGAACTGGCTGATGATGGGAAGTCCGAGTCCTCTAACAAAATAAAACCCGACTGTGTTCTAAACTTTCTCTTTTTTTTACTCTTTCTCTTATCGTTAAACTTAATGTCACTCCCACTATAAAGACAATTCAATGATAGTAAACATACTTACACATATATATACATACATGCATGTTACGTATGGAACCCAAAAGAGTATCGCCGACGTATCATATTAGCCGACAACAGCGGACTCATCCGATGTGCCGACGCAGTCATTGCGCAACCGAAATCGACGGAAACTCGCCACCGAGGTCAACTACGACACGAGGCGCCGACGCAGCAGAATTTAATATAATTCATTTAGATCATTTTATGTTCATTCCATATTCTCACTTTCACTTAAATATGTTTGTAATTTCTTTTCTTTTATTTAAATTTATGTTAAGTAAACTTGGGTTTCTTTTTCAACCTGCGACTGCATAGTACGTATTTGCACTAGAGAAACATAACATAACCCTTCCTGGGTAGTTTGGTAAAACCTAAAAAATGACCGTACGTTCTTATCCGAGAGCTCTCAGTTTATCGAAAATTACAAATCACATATTTAAGCCGGGGTTGATGAGAACGTTAGAAAAGGTTTAGGCACTGGTTCTATCATGAGGAAATGAGCGTGAAAGAAATCAGCTACTATTGAACAGTGTGTATAATTATGGCATAGTGGCAAAGCTATAGCTAGTGACCGTAAAAGCCACTAGAGTAGAAATCTTGTCTTTCAATAGAATACACTTGAGTGCACTTAATTATAGAGGTGTGAATAGTTACTTTCAAGGAATGAAACTACTTGTCTATAAATATTGTTATTTACTTGTTACAGTATCGTATTGGTGTGGTTGATTATTACTAAATATCGTTATTAGTTTTCAGATAAAAGTAAAATTTGGTTTCTATAACAGTGTGATGATTTTAAGATTTTATTTAACATTTAAAATATATAAATGACACACAAGGTCAATGTACAAATGATGGCTATGTGACTGCTTGATCACATCTAACCCAGACTCACCGTATAAGATATTGTTTATTGATTTACTCTCTCTTCACAAATGAAAAAATACATGAGTATGACAAATACAAGTTTCAGTGGTAGAGCCATGCTTAGGCACGAATATGCTGGCTCGACCGGTGCGATACCACGGCCTCACACATTTCCCCGAATTGATTGAGGTTTCCGGAGGCCCAATTCCCCCTCTCCCCTTTTCTCTCCCCTCATCTCCTTTCTCCTTTTTTCCATCTCCTCATCCCTCCTCTCTTCTTTCCGCTACCTGCATCCCTCATCACCCTCAAAGGCGGGCAGCGCACTTGCGACTCTTGAGTTGCAAGTGTCTATGGACGGCAGTGTCACTTACCATCAGGTGACCCGTCTGTTCGTCTGTCCCCCTATAGTATAAAAAAAAGGTACTTTACAACTTGTTCGAGACTAGTGCCAGTGATATGTGTTTACATACCTGCGTAACGGGTCTCCAGGCCCCTTGAATATTAAACAATTACCCAATTTTTAATTTAATTTAATTTTATCCCTAATGTATTAGAAACATTTTGACTTGTATAACTAGGTTAGTACATGTAGCATTATTACAATTAAGTTTTATGACATGAAACGAAAAGTTTTAGGGTTCAAGTATTATGTATGCACGTGCCTATGTGAATTTCTTTATTCCGCTTTAACTTATTAATCTTTACAATTATACTAAGTCTGGCCATAAATACTGTAACAATAAAAAAAATACATTTGAATTTGGAATCTTTCATTCTTATATGAACAATCGTTTTGTTATCTCATTCTCGCGCTAATGGGTGTTAAATGTGCATTGCATAAATGCAAATTTTGAAACTCTCCATCCGCTTAGTATTAGTCGAATCTTTGTATACCGGATTATTGATAGGTACAATGAAACCTTCTCTGTTTGTGACAGAAAAATATCAGGTCATCTACATAGTATTCCTACGTAAAATGCGATCAAAGCAGCAAAGGAAAGAATTCGAAGAAATCCTGTCCGAAAGCAAGAAAAAATATTTCTGGAAATGAATATAGCTCCTAAAACCATGTCTGTAAAACCATATTTTAAAAGGTGACTTAGGACTTGTAGCTAATAAGAGACGCACTGGTCATTATAAGGAATTGGTTTGTGACATCAAAACAACTTCTTAAGTGGTACGCAAAGGGTACGCACCTAAAAAAATATTTACTGATGAGAAAATGTTTACTATTGAGCAATATTTTAACAAGCAGTATATGCTTAAAGCTCCATTAAAACTTAGCAATGAGTCAGCAGAGCACAACGTGGCCATTAGTAGACTTCGGTGACGGTCTGGTGGTGTGTTTGCTATCAAAGAGTGACTGAGCCATTATTTGTAAAAGAAAGGTGCCAAACTTAGGCACACGTGTATCAAGACACGATTTTCTAGAAGGCGGTTAAGCCACTTAACAACACCATGTTTTATAACCAAGAATAGTCCTTTCAGCAATACGCAGCACCGATTGATAAAGCTTGATCCCCCAAGCTCGTTTGGAAAGAAACGTTTCTGACTTCATCAGAACTGAAGACTGGCCGTCATCTAGTCACGATCGTCGATTATGTTTTATGCTCAGTTTTAGAGATTATTATTTATGGTATGTATGTATATATATATATATATATATGTGTATCTATTGATAACTGGTCTCAACGTTCAAAGGACTATATAATGAGCTTCATGTATTACTAATGCATAAACTAACATATTAATGTATAAACTAACACACATTACATTAATCATTGTTTTATGCAATAGAAATATTCATGGCAAGACTAGGTTCATGGCCATTCTATGGCCTATCATACATTTTGTTTCTGACTCAGAGTATTTGTTTTACTTATTTTAGCTATGACAAGTGGTTCTATATTAAATTCATATATACCATATTAATAAGCCATTATGGATATTAATAAACTGCGATTTTTATACATAAGAAATCTACGTGACAACACTGATATTTAGTACTGAAGGTCGATAAAGGAAACGCCAGCGTAGTGCTGAATTACTTTGACTACGATTACAAAGTAAGGAGTTTGTTAACTGACACGACTGTTTAGAAGCCTGTGTCCTATAACCCTCGACAAGAGCCACAAAGCATATCCAAAGCGAAAACATTCCTTTACAGACACCTGGTGTGTACAAAATAGACTGCAGTTGTAGTAGCTCCTATATAAGACAGACAGAAAAGTATCGCTAAAAGTATCGAGGAACCATATCGCAACTGCTAGAACCCCACAGCCCGTCAGATTAACAAGTCTACCATAAACTATCATTTGTCGAACTCAGGAATCAACCACTGGATGGAATCGCAATTTTTTTCCTCACTTGTTCCTCAGCCAATCGTCAGTGTTACTCCGAAATAGTAGGAAATGCGATTGAATTAAAAAAAATATATACATATATATCGCGAAGATGGACACCGATTACTAAAATCTTGAAATCCTGTTATCGACAAACGAGATTGCAGCCGTAGTGATACGCATTAAGGACAAGACGTGGTTAGACGTTGATAGTAAAAATAGTGAAAACTAAGTGAGGTTAGGTGTTAAAACCGCATCGCAAGTCAGTTCGTGACCGCGTTGTAAATCGGTTGAAACATCAAGCAATAACAAGCATTAACATCTATATATAAAATAACTGTTAACTATATTATTAATAAACCTATCGCTAATTCACCCGCAGGGGAACCCATGTCTGAGGGGGTTTAACTGTTCACAGCACCTGATATGGATTCATCATTCAAGTATAATAAAAATAGAAAATAACCAAGGTATAAAAATTGCTAAAACTAAACTTTATTATGACTCTCTGAGGTACCAATAAAAGAAGGTAGAGTCAATAGCTTAAGTACTAGTAATTTTCTTTTTTAAAATAAGGTAAAAAGAGCAAAGCAGCAGCTCACCGGGTTGTAGGTACTATGGTCGATCGATTAATCTCGAACTCTAACTACCACACCATTTAACTTATGAGCGCCTGGTATAAGGTACGAGTAAGTTACACTGTTCGCAATAGGTAGTAGAGCCACGCTGACTTCAGCAGGAATGGGCCGGCTCGACCGGGGCAGTACTACCCGCTCACAGAAAACCAGCCTAAAGCGACATCATTCGTGCTGTCGTCTTTCGCTGGTGAGTGAGTGCGCCGGAGGCCCAATCATGCAGGGGTGACAGTTATCGTGGTATGTGTGTGAGCAGTGGAGTGCTCGTTGAATCATTGTGAGGTTGGCGTGGATCGAACCGTCGGCCAGGGAGACCCGTAGAAACGGTGGTGCCGCTGGCCGCCCGCGGCATAGAGAGGGGCCCAACCACGGCTAACCACCCTGGGAGGCTGCCCCGTCAGGTCGCGCATAATCCACGGAGTGGCTCGTCGTGCCGGTTGGTGACCGGACGGTGGGACCCGGCGTCCATTTCCGGGAGGGTACGGGGGCCCTTCCGTCCGGCGGTTCGGTCTCCGCCATGCCTCACCGTTACATGATGACACAGTATTTTCAGTCTCAGTTTACACAGTCACGATGACTGTCATGCCTTTTACGCCCCCTTTCCCAACTCTTATCATGGCAGTACAAAAAAAGAAAAATGGTCCAACAGCGGCATCCTCCTCTCCCACCAACCCGCTTTTTGAGGTGGAGTTCACTAACATACGTAGACTCCATGCAAACCTCAGCGCCGTACACCAGCACCTTGAGACGGCTCGGAGAGACACAAATACGCCGCCCTGCCGACACGGCATATCTCTCCTATCCCGGCTACGTTCTAGAGGAGTGCTTCCTCGCGAGGGCTGGGGTATGTCTTTTCGTCAGGGCGGATGTTTGTTGTCACCGTCTGCACTGCCTAGAAGACGCATCCTTCTCCATCCTTTGGCTACACGTGCACACAAGCCGTGCAGTCCAACTACTGCCAGCCTTCGCTGCAACCGCTGAAGTACCCTGACGGATCACTGGCCCACGAGCCGCAAGAGAAAGTGAAACTACTTGCTGACCTCTTTGCGGCTAACTCCCGAATCGACGACCGTGGCGCTCACCCGCCCACCATTGCATCTTGCGACTCCGCAATGCGGGATATTCGCATCCGGCAGAGGGATGTCCGTGTGGAGCTTCGGTCACTCGATGTTCGGAAAGCCAGTGGACCCGACGGTATTCCGGCGGTGGTTCTTAAAAACTGTGCACCAGAGTTGTCTCCTGTACTGACGCGCCTGTATTGCCTGTCCTATTCCTCGGGAATTGTTCCGGAGGCCTGGAGAGAGGCGAACGTCCAACCCATTCCCAAAAAAGGCGACCGCTCCGATCCAGCTAATTACCGTCCTATAGCCGTCACCTCCATACTCTGTAAGGTGCTCGAGCGGATAATCAACACCCAATTAATCCGCCACCTAGAGGATCACTCCTTGTTAAATGATCGGCAATATGGTTTTAGGCCGAACCGATCCACGGGTGATCTTCTAGCGTACGTCACACACCTTTGGGGTGAGGCTATGGATAGGCATGGGGAGTCCTTGGCCATCAGCCTCGACATTGCCAAGGCCTTCGATAGGGTCTGGCATCGCTCGCTTCTCTCCAAACTTCCTGCATTTGGTCTGCCATCTCAGCTATGCAACTGGGTTGCTGCCTTCCTCCACAAGCGCCGCATTAGGGTTCTCTGTGACGGCGCGGCCTCTGACTTCCAGGAGGTTAGCGCTGGTGTATCTCAGGGCTCCGTCCTATCGCCCACGCTGTTCCTTCTGCATATCAATGATATGCTGGCTCTTGGCAACATACATTGTTATGCAGACGACAGCACAGTACACGGGCGATACTTTGGATATCCTGCTGCCAAGCTAGCAGACGTTGAGGGAAAACGACAGGAGCTTGTTGCTGAGCTCGACCGAGTCCTGAGCAATCATCTCTCAATGGGGTTGTGAGAATCTGGTCGAGTTCAGCGCCAAGAAAACACAGGCGTGCGCGTTTTCAAACAAAAAGTCTCCATTCCTTCCCCTTCCTACTCTTCAGAACACTCAACTGCCACTACAGGATAGGCTTAGTATACTGGGTATGGACATCTGTCGGGATCTCAATCCGCGTGATTACATCGAGAGCGTCACTAAGGCGGCCTCGCGGAAGCTCGGTGTATTGAACAAGGTGAGACGGTTCTTCTCGCCCGGTCTTTTATATAAGACCCAGGTTCGCTCCTGCGTGGAGTACTGCTCTCATCTTTGGGATAGCTATGCGCAGTATCTGCTTGACGCTCTCGATCGGTTGCAGCGACGCGCAGTCCGTATTATAGACTGTCCTGAGGTCACCCAGACTCTTGAGCCCCTGCAGTTGCGAAAAGATGTCGCCTCTATGGCAGTTCTCTATCGCCTACATCACGGGGAGTGTTCTGACGAGCTCTTCCAATTGGTCCCACCTTCTCCCTTCCTCTACAGGACTACACGTGCTGGCCTGAGGAGTCACCGTTTGCGAGTCGAAGATATGCGATCCCGAACGAAACGGTTTGGCTCTTCTTTCCTGTGCCGATCAGTGAAAGCCTGGAATTCCCTACCAGCGCACGTGTTTCCTTCCCAATTTGATCCCGGGTCTTTTAAGCGGGGCGTGAAAAAGCATCTCACCAGGCCGCCATAGTGTGGGTCACCATGCTGCATTGACTAGACATGCAATGAGGATGGTGTCCACCACTCTTGGACTCCATTTATTGCTTACCATCAGGCAAAGTGGAGTCAGTATGGTAGGCTTACGAATAAAAAAAAAAAAAAATTCAATGATCATATATTTTATTTTTGTTTTTTTTTCGTGTGCAAACCCCTACGGGTCATCACCTCACCGGAGATATAGATATATAGACACGGTGTTCCGTCAAATGGGTTTATTGCAATTGACCTCGGTATACCTAAGACTGCTTTCAGGAAACCCCTGGAAACCCTGCAAGTGAACATTTCTCCTAGACAATCGTCTCAACTCTATATGCGCTGAAATCAAGTAGTTAAGAGAGTACTTCTAAGACAATGATACTTCACTTTCTTGATAACTCTTTCATAAAAACCGATGCGAGAATTATCTTACCTTTGACACACTTAAAATAAGACGTAGAAGGGCGTTCAAATATTTAATTAATTTTGCAAACAATTATTATTTTAATTACTAAAAAAGCTAATATTTTATCTTTCAACAATTCCAACCCCTGACTATATTCCTTTTGTTCTTAGTCAATTGTCTGCTCGGCGTTTTGAACAAGGTGAGACGGTTCTTCTCGCCCGAGCAACTGTGTCTTTTGTACAAGACCCAGGTTCGCTCCTGCGTGGAGTACTGCTCTCATCTCTGGGACGGCTATGCGCAGTGTCTGCTTGACGCTCTCGATCGGTTGCAGCGGCGCGCAGTCCGCATTATCGACTGTCCTGAGATCACCCACTCTCTTGAGCCTCTGCAGTTGCGAAGAGATGTCGCCTCTATGGCAGTCCTCTATCGCCTACATCACGGGGAGTGTTCTGATGAGCTCTTCCAATTGGTCCCACCTTCTCCCTTCCTCTACAGGACTACACGTGCTGGCCTGAGGAGTCACCGTTTGTGCGTCGAAAATATACGTACCCGAACTAAACGGTTTGGCTCTTCTTTCTTGTGCCGATCGGTAAAAGCCTGGAATTCTCTACCAGCGCACGTGTTTCCTTCCCACTATGATCCCGGGTCTTTTAAGCGGGGCGTGAAAAAGCATCTCACCAGGCCGCCATAGTGTGGGTCACCATGCTGCATTGACTAGACATGCAATGAGGATGGTGACCACCACTCTTTGACTCCACCTATTGCTTTCCATCAGGCAAAGTGGAGTCACTATGGTAGGCTAATATAAAAAAAAAAAAAAAAAAAAAAGATCATTAGAAAATCTGACGTTGGAAATACCAACTCACTCTACAATGTTTTCTGATAAATCGTTCACTGTGCAAGCCGCACGCTTTTGGAATGCATTGCCAGAGGATATCCGACGGGCTCAATCACTAGCTGTCTTTCAGAAACTCGTCAAGGATCACTACCTATCTCAGTAATACTTGTTTATTGCATATATTTATGTATGTGTATATGTATTTGTGTATGTGTATGTATGTGTATATGTATATATGTATATTTTACCTGTTTTTAATTGTAATTTGTTTTTACTTAGTTTCTTTTTCTATCTCTAATTTTTGTTTATATTTGTTTTACTTTTTATTTCCTTTTCTTTTTATCTTTTTTTTTTTACTCTATGTGCACCACTATTACCTAATACTTTGCACTATAGTCCATCAGGTTGTCTGGAAGAGATCGCAGATTGTGATAAGACCGCCATTTGTACTCACCTATTATTATGTACTTTGTTTGATACCTCACGTGTACAATAAAGAGTATATACCTACATATCTATCTATATTTTAAACAGCACCTATAAGTAACTTTATTTTGCCATTTTAAAATATTCTAGAAACGCCGCGTTTCAAAGTCGCGACTTTAATAGATACCGCAAAATGTTCAAAACTCCTTAACTTTTAATACAATATAAATCAAGTCTTGTAAATTTTATTTAAAGGAAAGCGGCAATTTCAGTATATTTATGGAATAAACGACTATCTGAAATCGAGATGTTTTAAGTTTATTTAAAAATCAAAGCTAAGGAAGTTTAATTTCACTGAGAATGCTTCGAAATGTTCATGTTGAGATACAAGAAAGTTTGTGCAGTTTTATACGCTTCTTTTAAATTTATTATAAAGACTTAAAAATTGAGACTGTGTCCGAAATTATTAGTTTTGTCTAAGAATAGCACGTTCTTTATAGGCCGGCTCGACCGGAGTATCACCACAGTCTCACAGAAAACCGCCTGTCAAATATTGCATCACAAGCACGCATTCTTGGACCACTACTGTGGAACATCGGGTACGACTGGGCTCTTCGAGGGACCTTCCCTCTCGGGCTGGGCGTGATCTGCTATGCAGACGACACATTGGTCACAGCCCGAGGGGTGAATTTTCAAGAGGCGTCGTGCCTGGCTATCAGGGGAGTATCTCTGGTAGTCGGGCGCATCGAGGCGCTGGGCTTACGGGTGGCCCTGGATAAGACCGAAGCCCTCTTATTCCATGGGCCCCGTCGTGGTCCGCTCTCCGGCGCCTCAATTGTGGTCAACTCGGTCCTCATACCGATTCGGGCCCATATAAAATATTTGGGCCTGATAATTGACGGTAGGTGGCGCTTCGACGAGCACTTCCTACAGCTAGCTCCGAAGCTGGTCGGCACTGCGTCCGCCCTTGGGCGTCTATTGCCCAATTTGGGTGGACCAAGTGTCGCGACGCGACGGCTGTACACTGGGGTTGTCCGGTCAATGGCACTGTACGGTGCACCGGTGTGGGCGGAGGCTCTGTCCGCCCAGAATAGGACACGTCTTTAGCGGCCTCAGAGGGTCTTGGCGGTCAGGGCCATACGCGGCTACCGCACCGTATCCACGGAAGTGGCGTGCGCGTGGGCCGGAACTCCCCCGTGGGATTTAGAGGCGGAAGTGCTCGCCGAAGTGTATCGGCGGACGGCTGAGTTCCGGGCGGGTAGCGGCGGTCAACCCCCGCCCGAAGAGGTGCGCGAGTGGCGCGAAGCCGCCCGCCGAGCCACGATGGCTCATTGGTCTTCTCGGCTGGAGGCTCCACGTGCTGGCTTTGCCACCGTGGAGGCTCTCCAGCCAATCATCGTCGAATGGGCAGGGCGGCAACACGGGGCTTTTTCCTTCCGACTGACGCAGGTTCTTTCCGGGCACGGCTGCTTCGGAAGGTACCTGCACTCGGTCGCTAAGAGGGAATTGAGCCCCGTCTGCTACCACTGCGACTGCAGTGAGGACTCGGCCCAGCATACGCTCGCGGATTGCGTGAGTGAGAGTGAGAGAAGTTTTACCGCGGTCACTACCTTCTGCGAGGATGTCATCTCGCAGAAGGAGGCGGCGGAGAGGGCCCGGGAGGACGATCTCCATTCGGACCCAATCCGTCGCAGGCGAACCGAGTGTGAGTGTGGCCGCGGGTGGTCGGGACGGGTTTTCCCGTCCATCCGCCATATGGCCAGCCGCGAGGGGGTGAGGTCCGCGTGTGTCTAGACGTCACCTTATTGATAGGTTACCCGCAGTTGGTGCCCGCATAGTATATAGCAGGCGCTAAAAGGGGTCCGGATGACTTACTAAAGCCGTTCCCGGACCCCTTTTACTTCAAGCGCAGTAGGGCTCACCGTGTGGTTATAGTCGGTTCGATTCCGACACACCGTTCCACCGAAACCCCGGTGGGATGACGGCCCGAGGGGGTTTCCACACGTAAAAACAAAAAAGGGTTACTCTAAAATATGAAATATTAATAAAAGGAAAAATAAAAATAATCACCTCACAAAGGTCGGTATCTTTGTGTCGGCGTAAACACATTGTGTGACTGAGTAAGTGAGTTTACCTTAGGCCCAACCCTATTTCCCCGTTTCCCTTACCCTATTTCCCTTCATCCTTTTCAATTTCCCTCTTTGGGGACAGCACTCTTATGACTTTTGACTTTGAATAGTAGATAACCACCTTCCCTATATATCATGACAAATCCTAAAAACGTGCAATTTAAAGACTCATTCGTAACACAAGGAAATTAGAATATCCTCTAACTTCTTAATATTTAGGAGTTGTACCTTCTACCATCAGCTCGCCAAGATTCAAATATCTTAGTAGCTTTAGAATGTAAATGAAAAATCCTCGATTTCCATTAGATTCCCTCATCAAATTTTAACTTTGTGACAATGAGACCATCTCAGGAGTAATTTTTTGGTCCACAATTGCCAAAATACTTGTAGTTGAACAACATAAATAAATTAATTCAGTCTAATATAAAACCTTACTTGCATAAAACTTATGTTTGTACAATTTTAATATTACAAACATAAGTTTTTATATATATAATATCGGAGCCGACAGACGTTGTCATGAAGTTGCAATATAGATAAATAACCTAAATACCGACTGCAGCGCCATCTGCCGGGTTGATTTGTGAATCTAAACCATCCAGGGCGCCACCCAAACGCATACAAAAAAAATCATTCAAATCGGTCCAGTCGTTTAGAGGGAGTTCTGTGATATACACACGTACAGTAGAATTATATATATAAAGATATGACACTTTTTTATTCTATTAAATTATATTATTGATTTTATTACATTTTTATATCTGTTCAAATATCAATACTATATTCGCCAAGTCAAGTCCATCGATCTTGGCCTCACAATCTAAACTTATATTAAGGTCGGGGGAGATAACGTAGAGAATTGTTTTTTATTCTATGTGTAAGCCTACCATAATGACTCCACTTTGCCCTTTATATATATTTCATGTGCTTTTTACTTTACTTTTTGCTACAGACTTTGAAAGTTAGAGGTTCTTGAAATCTCTGTCTGTAATTACGTTCTTTTGCCTTCTGTAGCTAAAACTCCAGTCTTTAATATGATCGTTTCTGCCTACATGGTTATCAGTTTCACTCGGAAACTTAAGTTGACAAGTATTAGGATGATAAAAAAGTAGCCATGACCATGATTGCAAAACAATTTCAGACCTCGGGTTTTTTCTATTTGACTGCTTAGGCCGGCCTTGATTAACTTGACTCCGAATTTTGGTTATGGCATATCGGTTGGCCTTAAATTTGGAAACGGTATTTTATCGTGTGTTACACTTCTTATATATTGAGAGCAAACATAAATTTATTTGAAATTACAAACTTTTCCTAATTAAATCTATATGTTATATAAAACTATGCTTTTTTTTGTCTTTTTCGAATCTATAAAACTAATGAGTTCAATGTGTTCTATATAAAATATTGTCTTTTTTATATTCTAGTTGACGCGACATATCCCACATCATCCGAATGGTTGGAGGACAGCAACTGTTCATGGGTCGACGCTGTGTCGTGGGGCTGCAACGCCACCATCAATGGCACCAGCACCAACACCACTAGCACCGACGTCACGTCGCTCGTCCTCATGACTGTCACTTCCGTGGTGCTTGCTCTTATTATACTAGCAACTATTGTAGGTAAGTTACGATCTGTTACTTCTTCGTTTAGTATATTCTAACTTAGGAAGACAATTATAAAACTATCACTGACGTTGTGAATGAATCGATAATGCGTCGATTCATATGGTCAAATCTGGTTAAGTCTGGTCATTCCGAAACAGCAAGTAAATTAATACACATATACAGGTTTTACGTACTTTTGTTATACTCTTATATAAATGTGGAATAACTAAGAATAATGTAAATTGTAATTTCTAAGAGTGGTATGAATTCACAACACAGAATAAATATTTCCACATAATTGTGACAACAACATATCGTTAAAAAGTCTCAAAGAATAGAAAAACACATACGAGACAAATACATTTTTGATCGTATCGTTTTCATATCGTTATTAGCACCTCCATAGCCGTAAAAATCGAATCCGTCTAAGCCTTTAATCTGTTGAATAATATAAACACTTTTTTTATATAGAGGCAAAGCGTTTTTTTGCTTGCGTCTATTGTGTGATACAACGTAAATCTCTTTTGTAATAAAACCTCTTTGTACGCTTTTTTTCTAATCAAATTGCTACGAACACTGAATCAAGGGGTGCACTGGCTGTCAGCCAAATAGAAGATACTAACGTATGCGTTTTGTTGTTAGAGAAATATTATATTTCCTCAAAGCCGTAAAGCGATATTATGCTATACTCGTAGTACTTCAGTTCTATATTTCTTAAGAATTTTAAGTCCTTTAAATTAAATGTAATAAAAATTTTGCACGACCACAGTGCACAAATTGTTATTACAATATTAAAGTACGAGTATAAATGACCAACAACCTTATCTTACACTTAACATTAGTTAATACAAAAAAAAATCTATATTTAAATAATTGCTGTAAGTCAGCTAGTATTTTAGTAGACTGGAAATGTTACATAGGAATAATAATCATCATAGCGAAAAAAGGACAAGTTATGCGTTACGCTACCTTTTACTGCTTCGTCACGCAAACATAATTGTAGACCCTTAATATATATCTAGTAAATATAAGTATAGCTTTGAATTTATTTTCTGAACGTATATTTTTTCCCACACAAGATTCCTTCTCAATTGCTAAGCATTTTGAAGACAGCAAAGAAAAAAAATAACTTCTAAAAAGTATATAGTAGAATGTTTTTGAAACCCAACATCAATCGCCGATCATGGTAAGCTCCGCTGATCAAATGTAAAAACCCTTCGCAAGGAAATATACACACAAAGTTATATAATCAAATAAAGGTACATATTATATAAGGCAAGCATAATACATTTGGATAATAAATTCAGCGAAATAATTAACGTGGCGTTACCGACATACATACCTTCCAAACTTGATTACAATGTATCTGGGAAAACCTACGAATAGATCCAAATTTATGCCATGATAACGTTTTTATACGCAGAATTATTGGCGTTTGGTGCCAAATATTCCGTTTTTGTTACATAAGCTGTGAACTGGTATTCCTGGAAGCGAATAATTAAGGAGAAATTCCGGATTTAAGGCTTATCTTATAGTTTATTTAAGATCTTGAGTCAGCTACATTCACCCACAGATGCTGTGTTTTGCTGATTGAATTTGATTTACTCTTCATGGGCCACCTGATAGATATAAATAAATAATTATTTGAAATAGTTTTTTTTCCTATTTCATAAATTTAGTTAAAAACCATTGAGTCCTTCTAATATGAAATTAAACAGCATATTTGAGGGGTATTGTAATATTTATTTTATAATATTTGAGTCAATTGATCAAGAGTTATCTCTTGATCAATTGATCAAATCAATCAATTGACTCAAATATTATATATGTATATAAAATGTAACAGTTGTGCTAACAGTTGCTAACAGCTAAAATTTCGTAACATACTTCTTAAATAAAACGTATTATCATACGGTAATGTCATAAAATATATATATAAAATAGGACTACTATTGAGGCATACAAGAATACATTTGAGAATTTAATGCAAAAAATACCTTATTATCGCAAGTACTTAGGGATTTGAGTATCCCACAAAATGTATAACATTTGAAGACCGCTTAGGATAAAACTGCTTCAGATATCTTCGGAAACGAAGGATTATTCCACTCGTGTAAGTTCGAATAGAATTGCTATCCCTAATCTCTCTTGATGAATTGATTATCAGTGAATTGTTGTAAATGCGTTCTAGTATAGGGACTAGTTTCATTTTTCCTTTTTAATACGACAGATTAAAAAGGTATAATCATAATCGGTTGCAGATGTCCGATCATGATTTCAGATGTGTGTTTATCTAGTCAATTTCTTACTGTCGTTTTTTAATAATTGTTCGTTTGAAGTGTAAATACTTTGATTAAGTAAATAAAAGCCTATTTATTTATTTTAATAGTTTTACATTTTACTGTGGTGAATTTCAGTATTTGGCAATGATATATCAAGTTGGGTAGAGGACTTGAGTTCATGACACTCGTTTTTATAGATTTCGGTGTGTTGCTTTGAATTACCTACGAGCTCCAGTATCTATTCCATGTAAGTTGAGCCCATGCCGTAGCAACTTAGAACCAAATAAATTTTCATTTTTTTTAATGAGGACTAAATAAATATATGTAAATTAATTTAGCGCCATCATAAAAATAAATATAAAAAGTGTAGTAATATCTAAAGAAATGATTTTAATAAGGCAAAACGATTTATTATCTGAATGAGAAAATAAATATGTACCTTTTAAAATTGCAAAATAAATATCGAAAACCGTTTAAAATTCTAAACGAAATTAAATTGTTACAAAACCCGTATTAAAATTGATTTAGAATACCGTTTTTTTCATAGTGGAATTTATAATTTTGATTGGGAACACTTATACTGTTACTTTGTAAGAGCACTGGCGACAACAATATCAGAAGCAAAATAAATGATTTTCATTTTCCATTTTTACAACTTAGTTTCATATTTATTAAAATATAAGCCGAATTTGCAATCCAAATGTCTTACTATTATTTTTATAAGTAACTATTACTTAAAAATCCTTCATTTAAATGCAGAAACCAGAGATTATTTACAAACACATTTTTACAAACTAATTCATTTTTATAGATATGTATGTATATGTAGATATCTACATAACATCTCAATGCTAGCTGCATGCTAGGATTCGTTCATAAGCTGCAAATGTGAACTTTTAGCTTTTTAACCTTAGGTGTCTCATATTACATACAAATATTTTTTATAACTTATAATATATGTATTTAGTAACAATAAAGTTACAATTTTTTAAATTTAAATGTGCACCTCAAGTTACCCGTCACTATACAATATAGTTCATAAATGGTTGTCTGTAAGAGTGTAAGAGATCGCAGATTGCGATAAGACCTCCCTTCTTGTATTGTACTACTAGTTAATATGTATTTTATTTTTGTTTTCTATGTGTCCTATGTTCTGGTATGCAATAAAGTGTAATCTATTCTATTCTATAAGATATTTAATGCCTGTTAGACCCATACTAGTTTTCTGATGCTACATTGAAGTTTCACGGCCGCACAGAAAGCCGGTCGTGAAGTAAAGCTTGCGTTGCATTTCCCCGAAATGAGTGAGGTTTCCAGAAGCCCAATATTCCCTCTCTCCTCATCCCCCTCTCCTCTTTCTCTACTCTCTTCTTATCCCTCCCGGCATCCCCCCATCCCTCATCACCCTCAAAAGACGAGCAGCGCACTTATGACTCTTGAGTTACAGGTGTCCATGGACGACAGTTGTCACTAACCATTAGGTGACCCGTCTGCTCGTTTGCCCCCTATCGCATAAAAAAAAAAAGCTCTGTCCTACGATTTCAAACTTAAATCTACCCGTGTAAAGGGTATTGGTCGCTGCAGTGTTCATGTCATTCTAATGATACAAGTCTGATCTAGTCCTTCAAGCTATCTATGTTTTGCTTTCTTTAAGTTCTCATAGACTTTCTTGTTAGAGTTTCTTGTTCTTCTCTTAATACGGAGGTGATTTTTTTATTTTTTTTTATATTTCAAATAGACCCAAAAGGCAGTTTTGAACGTCAACATTTACATTGAAATAGTAGTTTCGTATGGAGTAGAATGGGCAAAAAACTCCAACGTTACTCTTTTAAAATGTTTTGTTAAAACACAATTATTATATATAATTATTTGTAACACGATGCACCCAGAACAAAAACACTATACCGAAATAGGTAAGAAGAATTAAAGCGAAGCAACGACAGATACATTAATTTTATGAAAGATACATGGTGCTCCCATATTAACAAACATAGTATAATTAAGTATACGATGTACATAGATGTGAGTTAAAATAATCTTGTAAATCAATGTTACAAAAATATAATTCCTTATACAATACAATTAGCATCCAGTTTGATTTCTTACTCTATTGTCTTTAGATTGTCTAGACTCAAAATTGTCCTGTGGAGCAGGACTGAACGGAAATGGAACTGGCCAAACAATTATTAAATTTCTCAAAATTTTTACCTGTTATTGGCCTAAACCTTATTTCATTTTTTTTGTAAAGGCATGTAGGAGCAAAATGCTATTGTTTGCTCACTGTGATAAGATGGCAACTTATTTACAATTTGATTGTGAAGGTAATTACAGTTACAAAAAATATTATCAATACAAGTGGCAGTTAAGTATACTCCTCCGGTGATCTCATCAAAACCAAAATAAGATTGATCATAGAACCTAAGGAAAATTATTATTTAACAATAAATCATTAATTTACGTGGGAAAGCTCGCCGGAATATTACTGCGGCCTCACAAAAACCGGTAGACAAACAATGCTTGCATTGTATTGCCGAGTGAGTGAGAGTACCGAAGGTCCTACCTCCCCTCTCCTCATTTTCTTCCCCTAATCCTCCCTCTCCTCTTTCCCATAATTCGTCCAAGTCTCCTGTTTCAGCGGACAGTTTCTCTGAGAACAACGCACTCATGACCCTTGAGTTGTAGGTGTCAGTGGGCGTCGGATATAACTTACCATTAAGGGAGGTCTCTGCTCGTCTGTCCATCTATACCATAAAAAACTAAATATCCGCTACCTTAAACGATAACCTTGAGCGATTTCAGAGGACATCATTCTTTATTATTAAACCCTAGTGAAAACGGCCTCGTAGAATAAAACAGCCAACGCTCATGTCCTTAATTTGCCGCTTCTCTTATTCATTAATGTGAAATGACATACAAAAAGGACATAAACTTCCATCACGTTAAACACATAATAACAAAAATTTCTTTTAATGCCAAAGCTCTGATAGCATAAAAAGGACATTGTCCTTACGTGAATGGAATTTGAGAAGACAAGTACGAAACGATAATTTTAATTAGCTATCAAATTATATTTTGATTGTGTGCACGATTTCAAATATCAATCACTATTTTTTCTATTTTATGTGTATTTATTTTGCTTTTACCTTCACAAATCTACCTACCAATTCTTTACAATGTTCATCACTCCTTATGATGATGAATAATGTGTGATAGCAATATTATTATTGCCTACAAGATTTTTCTTAAAAAGATTATGTATGTGTACTTTCAGCATGGTATTTTAAAACCGATCTTGTGTTTTTTGAAGTGAAGTGAAGTGAAGTGTTTCTATAGTCGCGTTGATCACTTTTTGGGTGAACAAAAATCATGGAAATGCGTCATCGTCACCGAACGCTTTCCGTGAGCTACGTGTATACTGTGTATATATGTCGACGGGTGAAAGGCTTCTTGGTTTAAGCGACATTTTCTTAACTTTACAGGGGAGCCAATTTAATGTAATTTTTTAATAAAAAAAAATCATAACTTGGAATACAACATACAGATTTAAAAGTGCGTTTGGTTTTAAGATTTTAATCAATAAGAGTCATAATAATAATGAACTTCTAAGCAATAAAAACTACTACTTCAAAAATAACTGCCACTTAATTCAAATTGTCACAATCGACTCTATTATGGAATTGGGAAAAAATATTTTAACAACAATGTCACATGTCATTAGATTCAGGAAAACTGTTTTAAATAACTTGTTGACATTGTTCAGAATATATCTAATTGATTACAGGTTAACCGACATATATTCAAATGTTAGTATGTGGCTAGTTGGTGTCTAAACTAATCACATGAATTGAAGAAGAAACGATGAAGTGCCGATACATCGAAAAAACAATGGGTTTATTTTTCATATCATAACAACACAATGGGTTTATTTTTCATATCATAAAGTTACCTGGCAAATGAAACAAAACTTAAATTGCACCAAATATAAAATACTTATACTGTAGGAAATTTACATAGTAAATAAAACTGTAATTATTTACGAAATATCTATTGCCGAACTTGGTAACAATCAGCCTTGAACATAAATAATTTCAAGACCATAATCAAACTTACCTAGGACACTTACAACATAATTTTGCACAATCAGTCTCAAGGTCAAGAAAATAAGATATTTCATAAAATGTATCACTCACGTTACGTTTTATTAAATAATATATTATATTATTGATCTTTTATAATAATATTTATCATTAACATTCATGATAACAGGTATAATAAAATTAGTATTATAACAATTTTCATATTATAATTCTGACTTAAATCGAGCTTCACTGCTTGTTTGTTGCAATTAAGAATACTTCAAATCTAATTAAATACTCGTATTTATAGGAACAACACAGGTTTTAATACAAAGTAACTTGAATGGTATAGAGAGCTTACAACTAAAAACATAATTGTATTTTAAATATTTAATTAATAGATATTTAACTTTAATACCCTGTTTCATCCTGTATCCGTTTCTGGAAGTTTGTCTGTACCCTTATGGGTAGGTAAATTCAAATATCTTGCTTGAAATATCTATAGACTAAATCATTATTTTTTCATATTGGTTATCTTTTTTCATTGTAAACTTAATTTTAACATAATTCGGAGATGACTTCTTATATGTAGCTATTCTTACCGTACTGATTTTTCTTGTCAAGTTTCCTTTAAAATATCTATTCGCTAATTCTTCATAGTTTTTAAAATCATTATGTAGAAGGCTTTCTACAGAATTTCCAAAATTTATCAATAACAAAAATATTTAATACTTATGCAAATTCAGCCTTAACAGTCCAAGCGGCCACATCGTATTTAGCGCAAAGACACTGCGACGCTGCTGCGAGTCATATGCGACGCCCAACTATTTAACTGTCGAAGCGAAAATAGTTTAAGGTCCTACTTGATATAATTGAGTGGCAAGAATAATGTAAAATAAAAATTAATTTAAGTATCGTTGTGATAGAAAGTGATGTAAGGAAAAATAGCTTAATTTTTTTTATCGGTTTTGTATATGTGTTTAAATCCAATAACCAGAATTAGTGTAGTAATGTATGTGGGATGATACACATGTTTAGAGAAATCAAACTAAAATCAGTGATGTATCAAGCGCCAAAAAAGTGCTCCGATCGACTTGAAACTAAACTACTAAACACATTCGAAGCAGAAAAATTCGCTGATTCTGAATATGTAAATCACTCTATTTCGACTATAGTGTCGCTTAAACCAAATAGCCTTTCACCAGTGGATGTGTACTTTTTGGGCGAACAAAAAGCGTGAAACACGCAGAATCGTCACGCTTCCCATGAGCTACATATGTATATGTATACTGTGTATAATCTAATAGTTCGACGACATAATTCACAAGTTACTTAACATCTCTATCGGCGATCCCCAAAGACTGCGCGTATATTTTTTTTTATTGTATATGTACTTAGCGGTTCCCCGCAGTTTTATTAGAATAATATTAGAATAGCAATTTTCGAAGCCTGAGTTTTTAAAGCTTATATTATTCCTTGATAAATACTCTATCTAATAAAGAAATAATGATTGAAATCCTACTGATAGTTCAGAGTTAAGCCGTTTAAACATACAACAAAACCGTTATCATTATTATGTAGCTAATACACCAAAACGTACTTATTTTCTAAGTTTTTGGAATGAACTGACTAAAAAACCATGTGAAAACTAACAAACACCATTATCCTATACTACAGCAATATCTATATGCTCATAATGTAATTATCTTTGAGGATACTTCTTTTCACCGGCCGGCATGTCCGGCAGTCATTCCCCTTTCCGGTATAATATTACTAAATGTTTTGACACCTTTAAGCCCCTAGGCATTGAATAAGGAATATTATAATATTTCTTATTGCCTTTAACAAAAGGTAGGCAGGAAAAGCAATGCTGAAGACGTTTATCTATCAGCACATCATCTGCAAGCGCTCAATTATAAATACGAACGAAGTAATTTATGGTTAAAACTAAAAAAAAAAAAGTATTTGGTGTGGCAAAATTCTACAAAAAAAGTTTGAATTTACAATATTCTCGAGAGAATTTTAAAATTTACAAAACCGCATTACATCAAAATTATTAACTGAATTAAATAATAACAAAGTAGTAAAAAAATCAAAGGCAGCCATATACCATTTTCATAATTGGACTAAAAGAAGTTTAACTTACCCTAAATGAAAGAATATTAAGAATAATCAATACGAACATCGCCTTTTAGTGAATATTAAAATTAAAATAACAAGAAATGGCTGAATGGTTATTCAAATTTCTTTGTAAATTAACTTTACTTTTTTTTTAAGATCATTAATTACATTTTGTAATGGATTAGTTGAAGTACTGTTCCCATTTCAAGACTGTGAACATCACATAAGCAAATGCATCTTTAATTACATATTCAATTATAAAATATTCTAGAAATACTTGTACGTATTGAACAGATAGTTTACTGTAAAAAAATATTTAAATAAGTGTTATTACCTAGATACATAAGTTGACCTGCCTCATTTGTTAGGAGTGCTGTTTTTTCCTGACAAAAAAATCTATTGAATGGCCTTCAAAAGTTAAAGTCCCATTAATATATGGTAACGATTTAATGTGCCTTGTCAGACAAATCGGTATTAACTGATTTTTACTACAAAAAGTAACATACAGAACAGTCCCTGGAGGTGCATTTTTTTTTTTTTTTTTTTTTTTATACTATAGGGGGACAGACGAACAGACGGGTCACCTGATTATAAGTGACAACCGCCGTCCATGGACACCCGCTTCTCAAGAGTCGCAAGTGCGCTGCCCGCCTTTGAGGGTGATGAGGGATGGGGGATACAGGGAGCGGAAAGAAGATGGGGGGATGAAGAGAAAGGAGATGAGGGGAGAGGGGGATTCGGGCCGCCGGAAACCTCACTCATTTCGGGGAAATGCAACGCAAGCGTTACTTCACAACCGATTTTCTGTGGCCGTGGTATCGCACCGGTCGAGCCGGCCCATTCGTGCCTAAGCATGGCTCTACCACTGCAAAACTGCAGAGGCACTCGTCTATCACGGCGTGCCTCCCTACCTCCGCCGCATTGTCGGGGCTTATCTCTCAGGTAGAGCCGTGATCTACCCGACTCGGGCAGGATACGGTCGGCGAAACATGTCGTGCGGTGTTCCGCAGGGTTCGGTGCTGGGCCCTCTCTTGTGGAACATCGACTACGACTGGGTGCTACGCGGTGTACTCTTGCCAGATGTCGTAGTAACCTGCTATGCTGATGACACTCTCGTGACGGCGAGGGGCAAGACGCACCGCGATGCGATCATAAAGGCCACGGCCGGGGTCGCTCAAGTCGTTACAAGAATTCGGCGGCGACGGCTGGGGCCCTTTGTTTTCACGGGCCCAGAAAGGGACTACCTAGGGGATCCAGCCTTATTGTTGGAGGTGTTCGCATTGGCATCGAGTCCTCGATGAAATATCTAGGACTCGTGCTCGATAGCCGATGGGACTTCGGACCTCACTTTCGGAGTCTGGCCCCTAAACTCATGGGAGTGGCGGCCGCACTTTCGCGGCTCCTTCCCAACTTGGGGGGGCCCGAAACCTCCTGTAGGAGACTCTACGTTGGAATCGTGCGGTCCATGGCCCTATATGGGGCCCCAATCTGGGCAGATACCCTGACGGCCCAAAATGTGACAATATTACGACGCCCTCAAAGGGTTATGGCTGTCAGGGTCATAAGACGTTACCGCACGGTCTCCTTTGAGGCGCCCAGTCTCCTAGCCGGAACTCCGCCATGGGACCTGGAAGCGAAATGCCTTGCGACACTGTATCAGTGGCGCAGGGAGGCACAAGAGGAGGGCATGGGACCTGCATTTCGGGAAATTGAGGTGCAACGTTTCCAGCTTTGACAGGTACTCATGGCTCAGTGGAAAGAGTGACTTGAGTGACCTAGCGCAGGGCACGTCACTATTGTGGCGTTAAGACCCCTCATGGAGGATTGGCTGGAGAGACGATATGGCGCTCTCTCCTACCGAATGACTCAGGTACTCACTGGACACGGCTGCTTCGGAAAGTACCTGTGTCGTATAGGCCGGGAGCCAACGTCTGTGTGCCAGCACTGCGGGGGCTGCCGCGAGGATACAGCACTCCATACGTTGGTGGGGTGCTCTGCGTGGGTGCAGGAGCGTTCCAACCTCGTGGCGGCTATAGGCGTGGGTAGCCTCTCGCTGGAGACCATGGTTATGCACATGGTCCAGAGCGAGAGAGCATGGGTTTCCGTTGCTTCATTCTGTGAGGTAGTGATGCAGGCCAAGGAAGCGGCGGAAGGGGAACGGGAGAGAAGTAGCACTCTTCCGTCCCGCAGTAGACGCACCAGGCGCCGGAGAGCGCAAAATGATCTCCGGCCTCCATGAGCGCTAGCCTGGGGGCGATGGACAGGGCTATCCGTCGTCCTAGCAGAAGCAGGCCCAAGATGGTGGCGCGACGTGTTCCACGCGCGCCTATTTAAATCAGAGGATTGAGCTATAGCGGGGTCGCCTCTACCAGGCGGCCAAGTCTGTCGGGGTTCACAGGGATTTCCTTTCTAGGGTACACCTGAGGCCCCGGCCAGAAGACTCCATGTCGGAACACTGTGTGGTTTTAGTCGGTTCGAGTCCGACATTTTTCATTTTATAATCATAATATAGGGGGACAGACTAACATACGGGTCATCTGATAACACAGACAACCGCCGTCTATGGACACCTGCTACTCAGAGTCTTAAGTACGCTGTTGATACGCGGGTTGATGTAAAGTCGAGAGTGGGATGTGGGGAGGGGAAAGAGGAGAGAGGAACTTGGGCCTCCAGAAACCTCACTAATTTGCGGCCAAATGTAACGCACGAAAAAATGTTGAACACTGTGTCAATTCTATTAATAACACGATTCAAATGATACCTTACATGTCAAAATCCATTTAGCCGTCTTGGCTGCAGGGCGTGAAAAAGTAATTACATATTTATTCATTCATAAAATCATCAACGTTTCCCCAATAGTAAAAAACAATCACCTAGGGAGAGGCATTTATTATCCAAATATAATAATGTATTATAGAAATAAATTACAATATAATTGCTAATTTTATAAATGTTCTTTTTTAACTTTTTAGCATAGTACAATTATTATAGGTGAATATTAAAACACCCGCTAATCACTAATTTTAAAGATTGTCTTTAACAGGAAAAATCTGTCATTTTTTTTTATTTTTTTTTTTTATATTAGCCTACCATAGTGACTCCACTTTGCCTGATGGAAAGCAATAGGTGGAGTCAAAGAGTGGTGGTCACCATCCTCATTGCATGTCTAGTCAATGCAGCATGGTGACCCACACTATGGCGGCCTGGTGAGATGCTTTTTCACGCCCCGCTTAAAAGACCCGGGATCATAGTGGGAAGGAAACACGTGCGCTGGTAGAGAATTCCAGGCTTTTACCGATCGGCACAAGAAAGAAGAGCCAAACCGTTTAGTTCGGGTACGTATATTTTCGACGTACAAACGGTGACTCCTCAGGCCAGCACGTGTAGTCCTGTAGAGGAAGGGAGAAGGTGGGACCAATTGGAAAATAGTATGTAGTAGTACCGTGATGTAGGCGATAGAGGACTGCCATAGAGGCGACATCTCTTCGCAACTGCAGAGGCTCAAGAGACTGGGTGATCTCAGGACAGTCGATAATGCGGACTGCGCGTCGCTGCAACCGATCGAGAGCGTCAAGCAGACACTGCGCATAGCCATCCCAGAGATGAGAGCAGTACTCCACGCAGGAGCGAACCTGGGTCTTGTACAAAAGACACAGTTGCTCGGGCGAGAAGAACCGTCTCACCTTGTTCAAAACGCCGAGCTTACGCGAGGCCGCCTTAGTGACACTCTCGATGTAATCGCGCGGATTGAGATCCCGGCAAATATCCATACCCAGAATACTAAGCCTATCCTGCAGTGGCAGTTGAGTGCTCTGAAGAGTAGGAAGGGGAAGGAATGGAGACTTTTTGTTAGAGAACACACACGCTTGTGTTTTCTTGGCGCTGAACTCGACCAGATTCTCACAGCCCCATTGGGAAATGCGGCTCAAGACCCGGTCGAGCTCAGCGACAAGCTACTGTCGTTTTTCCTCAACGTCTGCCAGCTTGGCAGTAGGATGCCCGAAATATCGCCCGTGCACTGTACTGTCGTCTGCATAACAATGTATATTTAACATTACAACCGAAACCCAATATCATTGAACGAATACACACAAGGTAGTGAAAAATCTATTCTACCAGTTTGTCGATACTGGAGCTTGTTTGAGAGTTGCATTCTAACTACAATCGAAGCTCGTAGCGGATCATTCGAAACAGTGTTTGTATCGTATGTAGACTGAAAAGAGTTGACTGCGAAACCTGTTCCGACTAGGTCAAGTCGTTTCATTCGCATATGAGTCAATTATGTGGTTCCTTAATAGAAGATTTGATTGTATTGATAATGTTTATTTTTAACCGCACAAAGAGATAACACTTTGTGTAATCCTCAACTTGTTGTTTTGAGTCTGGGTGTTGTGTTGTATAGGAAGGGACTGATGTTTATCAGACAATATAGATACAGTCTATTCCCAGTACACGGGAATAGGTTTCTGCCCTATTACGTAAGTGAAGCTCAATTTATTATGTTACGCTATATGTGGGCGTTTAATATGACTCAGCCTATCCCTATGAGCATATATGCGTGAGTGTGTATGTTTTGATAATAATGTGTGTGTGTGTTATATGTTTTGATAACAATAAAAAATATAACAATTTCATTATCATCGTGACCTATTTATATTTTAGTATGATTTAAATTCAATATTAATTATATAATTAATAAATTTAATTTGAATGTTACAGTCTTAACAGATTATTGAAGGGTAGACCTGTGTGTATCAGGTCAAATAGTATTAGTCGTTTAAAAAACACTTTTATGCCACATGTATTAAATGCCTTTTCCTTTGAGTAGCTTACACTTATCGGTACTGGGTGCAATCAAAATATTGCACTATGCTAGAATTGACGGATTCTTTATCTCTACATCACTGTATTTAAAATACATATATTTAAAACTTAACCTTATTTTTTTTTTTTAATAAAATTAAACATTTTCTGTCCTGTGCGCTCAAAGCTATAACAAAGATTAAATATTTATCTTAAGCCGAGCGAACAATAAAGTCAGCGGCGGGTTGATTGGTCCAAAGTATAGAAAAATATTGCTGTACCGTGCTTGTAGAAGGTTTAGTGGGTCTATTTATTAATAAGTCCCGTATGTGTTGTTTGGCGATAAATTTCTAGATGGATTATTGGACTTATATTTAGCTATAAATAAATTGACTTAAGCTTCTATACTGTACGTTGAAATATTGTAAGGTACTAGAGCACGATTTATAGAAATTTTGAGCAAGTTTTTCAGTCTGTAAACAATATCCTTAATGATAATATGATCCTAAGATCATAGGGCGTGTGTAGCTTTCGTAGTGAACCTAATATTTTTTTTAAGTTTTATACGTACATATATAGTAAGACAAGTACGAAATAATGGATCAGAAAATATGAAAGCTCATTTAGGTTTACATCAGAACAAATGACATGTGAATGAGAGGTTAAATAAATTAATTCTTGTGACTTTTTATTTATTTTTATCTTCCTGATCTTATCTTATATATCTTATTATTAGATATCTTATCTATCTTTATATTAAATTTTTACACAATCTCCTGATGATTACTCAGCGTGCGAAAGTTATACATTTAAAATTTAAAAAATAAAAAGGTAATTTTTTCCTTAGTTTTTCTTCATACATAAGCAAGTTTACTTATAACTATGCGTGATAATCGATTTAATAGATTATGAAATTAGAATTTTAATCATTAAGCTTACAAAGAGATATGCCTATTACATAAGGAGCCTAATGGCGCCCATTACTGAAATAAAATGTAAGCGTTATATTCTTTCATTTTTTATTCTTAAGAAAATTACATTAACGAAATGAACAGAAGACAAGTATTCAAAAAAGATTTTCAAATTTTGATTTAAATAACCGGTTTAATGTGCATCGATTTGTTAGGGGGATAGAGTGAAGTTTCCCTATCTTAACAGGTTTCACATTAGGTGAACGGAAAAGCCAAATAAGGCATTGATTGATTGAGGATTTTATTTTTCACGACCATCTTAGTAATGGCAGTAATTTAGTTACAAACTGGGTATTTTTTGATATTCTACAGTGCTAAACAAACAAAAGCCATTAGTGGGCATTTCCCTTTCAAACCCAAACAAAACAATTTTGAAGCTCTCAATTCAAATTTCGTATCTCATCGTTTATTTGAGCAATTTATCAGTCACATCGCATGAAACATTGGATGTCAGGGAGTATTTCCGGGTTCAACGAGGGACACGTATCAACTTTTCCTTTTACTATTATTTATACTGAACTGCATTGTATGATGTACAAAATTTATTATATAAAAGCTTACAATCATTTAAATTTCATAAGAGGTAATAGCGGTTTTAAATACAACTCTATTTTCAAACAAACACAAAGCGCACTACATGGAGTAACTTTAGTGACTAGTTACTTTTTAGCAGAAATAGGTAGTACTAGAATGGGGGTATTAGACCAATAGGTCTGCTTAGACAATAACGTACGCAGTGGTAAGTGCCCTTTTCCATAGAATCACCACTGTGGTAAGTTCTGGGCTAGCTCACTTATCCGTGTAGACATTTGACATTTTCTATGTATTTAAAAAAAAAATAGCACTACATTTTCTTGCTACAAAAAATCCTTGTTACCTTGTGATAACAAAGAATTTAATGAAATATTAATGAAATATTAATATGCACCATTATGCATTCGGAACGGGACTGGACCGCACAGGGAGTCCTATTATGTGGGCCATAGACAATTTCTAATTTTACCATAACTTTTACCAAACTGTTTATAACTATGTGTTTTTTTATACTATAGGGGGACAGACGAATAGACGGGTCACCTGATGTTAAGTTTCAACCGGCGTCCATGAACACCTACAACTCAAAAGTCGTAAGTGCGCTGCCCGCCTTTGAGGGTGATGAGGGATAGGGGGATGCGGGGAGGGGAAGGAAGAGTGGTGGATGACAAGATGGGAAAGAGGAGAGGAAAGCGGAGAGGGGGAAAAATGCCACGTAAGCGTTACTTCACAACCGGTTTTCTGTGAGGCCGTGGTATCGCACCGTTTGAGACGGCCCATGCGTAAATGTACAATCTAGAAATAATTTTAATTGTTAAATTTTTATAGCTTTTAAAGCACAAAAGCTTTCATACAAAATATGGACTAACCATGTCATTATTCAAACTACATATTTATCAGGAATTCAAATGTAAATTTGATTGAAATTACCACCCGATCTGATTGCATTTACCGCAACAGACTACATAAATTAACTACAATTTAGCTAAAGTGATGATTGTGAAAGTGGTTTTGATTTGCGATGTACAAAGTTTTAAGCAAAAGTATTTTAGTACTTTTTTTTTAATTTTAAACTAAAATACTTTCTTGATAAATTAACGACAGCGGGACTTTAATCAATATATAGGCTATTAAACACCTTTAAATTTCCTGAAGTTTCAACCAGTTTGCATTCGCCGTGATCACATATTTTTCGTATGACTGTACACAATGACGTGTGATTTATTGTTTACCTCTTTGCTTAGTTTTTGAGAAACCAATTTGTACCTTAGTATGTTTAACTCAATTGTTATTTTTATATTATCAGTTACTCAAGTTAAAATAAATACTTTACTAATACTCCAATAAATCTAAATTATACAGCATTGTGCCTCATCACCACGGGATGTATTTACTATGACGGACTTCTTTGACTGTTTAAGAACACGCTGTTAAAATTTTCGAACGAACTTAATCATTTATAATAGGCAATCAAATCCCGCCTATAAATTACTCATCAAGCAAAGTTGGGAGACATAAGGCTTGTCAATATTTTTACCAAAATTGAAGTATGAAATCTCGTACGTTTTTGCCAGAATCGTACTATTGTGTGAAGTATTTATAGCTTTATCCAATTTTTTACAGGAACCCAATTCAGCTCGAAGTAGGAACCAAAGTTTCTATTTAAAAGGGGTTATCTGTACCGCAATACACAGAATATAAGTTCTTTGGCCTTATTCACATACTTTATTAGTACATTTTATAAATCCAATCAAATTTCAAGAGAATGGGAGACGAATTAATCATTATAAAGGGACATGTGGACGTATGTTATTGATGTTTTCATTTTCAAAATAAACAACTGATTAAAACATTCTAAATAAATAATGCATATAAGCAAAAAAAAATGTTACCAAAAAATATTATATATTTTAGGAAAGAATGACACTTAGAACGAGAACTTTTTACTTACTCAATGTTACCAAACAGTTATTCTATTCAAATATTATTAAGCTGTGTTGTACATATTATACATACATACATATTTTTATCTGCAGGAAATGTGTTCGTGATCGCGGCCATCATAATAGAGCGGAACTTGCAGAACGTGGCCAACTACCTCGTCGCATCGCTAGCTGTCGCAGATCTAATGGTGGCCTGCCTTGTTATGCCTCTGGGTGCTGTTTATGAGGTAACCATATTTATATTATTATATACCCATCGTTTTAAATGCTTTTATTTTATATGACTATTGATGTGATCCATCTACATTACCAGACTTCTTAATCTTATTTTCTACAGTAGTTAAGTAGTACTCAAGAATAGAAACCCACCATTGTTTGTGTGAGTGGACTGATGTAGAGTCCATCCCCGCACGTCACAATACTTTGTGTAACCTTAAATTGTTGTTCTAGGTCTGGGTGTTCTTTGTGTCCGTTATTTGAATGTTTGTAAAGTCCCCCGTGATACAGAAACTAACTCTAGTGCAGGAATTGTCTATTTAAAATCTAAAAAAACTAAACTGGCCCTTATATAATAAAAAATCGTCTTTTATGACACGTGTTTCGTCTCTACAAGAGGCATACTCAAAAATAATTTACTAAAGACTTAAGTCGTTTTGCGAGTATAAGTGGTGGGTGTCCCTGCTCATTACTATTTGTTAATAGTTGGGTTTTGAAACGTAATTCCTAATTAACTTCGGTCTATCTGTGCGACGTTAATTTTCTCTAAAGATATTTCAACTAACGAAAACTAAGCTAGTAAATAATAAATCCTTGAGATTAGCACTTTCAAGTTTCTACCAAAGTAATTATTACTATTAAATCAGTCTTTGATCGTACTAATTGGCAGATGGGTCTGACTGCCTAGAAAATATTGGACAATATTTTGCTCGATAAATAGAACGTCAATAGAGGCATCTGTAGCAAGAAAGTGTTATGAATGATTTTTAATGAATTTTTTTTTCAATATTTTTTTTTTCTATTATTAAAACTGGCTTTTAACCTAATTAAAGGCCCGTATTGGCCTTTAATTAGGTACTCTAATTATTAATTATTGAATGAATCCTGCTTCCAGTATATTTATTTGGACGCAATCCAAAACAGAACCGAATCAAATCACGAATGTAACATACATGTACCAAACAAACACAAGAAATATTTTGAAGACAATTGTTAAATGTCGTGTAGTTCTCAGCTAAGTAGAATAGATCCACCCCACTTCTTTACAGTATATACACAATCATATAGTGCACGGTTGACGGTAACAGGCTTGTCCTCTATTACATTAGTGGGACCAAATTCCAATTGGCAAAATATGAGTGTTAAATACATCTCTGCCTTGAGATGAACGTATGCATGTATGTATGTGACAGTAATTTTACAAAAATAAATGCATTTGGCAGCACCAAAATCTAACCATTATTTGTTGTTGTTTCTTTGTAATGTAGGTGAACACGGTGGTCAGCTCACTTACGTGAGCAGTCCACCGTTGAGGGGGGATGGGTGATGATCAGAAAGAAGTGAGGGAGGGTGAGAGGAGGAGAAATAGGACAGGAGGAGTTATATCTCTGGTACCCTCACTCACTCGCTAATACAATGCAAGCATTGTTTGTCTACCGGTTTTCTGTGAGGTCGTGTCAATACTCCGGTCAACCCACCTCTTTCAAACATTCAATCATCAATTTAAATTAACATATTTGTGGCGTATGTATTTCGTATAGATAATAATATAGTCTTTGTTTGTAGTCAATGGAAACGAGCCTGTTGGACTAGTGGTTAGTGACCCTGACTGCTGAACTGGAGGTCGTTAACGGAAACGGTCGGAGGGTTCGGTTCCCAGGGTTGAGTGTTTGTAAAGCCTCCCGGTACACAGGAATTATTATTATTAGAGGAATTGCCTTTAAAAAAGGCTTATTAACATGAAAAATCGTCAAAACAGAAAAACAATTTTTTTACTAAATAAAAAGGATAATAAACTAAATCAATGAAAATCATCATCATGTCCACTGCTGGACATGGTCTGCTGATCTGTCCAAACTTGCTCTATTAGCTAGTCCTAAATCTAACTAATATTTTAATTGCGTCCGTTTGTTTAATGACTGCACGGATGGCGTAGCGGTATAAGTAGTCACCTCGCCACGTCGCTGTCGCGCCGAGTGTTCTCGGTTCGATCCCCGCACGGGACAAGACTTTGTGTCATTCTCAAATTTCAAAAAAAAAGAAAAAAAACTGCCTACTCCTCTTACTGCTGAAACACTGCATATATATTTAAGGTGGTTAAGAAAAGTGATATCTTAAAAAGTACTGTATCCTAGGCAAGCCTAACGCCGTTGGCAAATCTTAGCCATATAAAAATATCAGTCTTGCGCTACCGAGTGCAGAAGAGAGTACTTAGATAAGATCATTAATATTTTAATCGTACTCTTCATATGAGTAAAATATTAGAATGAATGTATATTATTTGTTTTAATTTTAATTGTATGCAACGTTACCTATATGACATGAAAGGTGGAATAAAAAGTTTTTTCAGTATTATTCATAGAAACATAGATATTGTACTATCGTATCTATGGTTAATAATGGAGATAGATCGATTCACCCCTTGATATAGGTATTAAAAATCACTCAACAAGTGCAGTCAGTCATTTCGTATTTTAGTAAATGGATTTTAAAATAAAATAAAGTAGTGTAAAACATTTTTTTGATACGTAATATATGTACTTTTGAAGATATTATACTTTTTTAGTAAAGCGTACTATTCCCTCTGCAGTGACTACACTTTCCAATGCTCTCTAAGAGCTGCTACTTTTTTTTGTGGGGGTTTCCCTCACGGGTTGCTACCTTACCGGGGCCGGTAAGGTGGTATGTCGAACTCGAATCGACTAAAACTACATAGGTTTACATCATCGTATCTTTTTGCCGAGGTCTCAGGTTTACTCTAGAAAGGCCCTGTTACCTGTTTACCCTGTGACCCCGTCAGACTTGGTCGCTCATTGTGCAAGGCGACTCCACCATGCTAAATCTCATACTTAGAAAGACGCGCGCGGAACACGTCGCACCGTAAGGCGACAGATAGCCCCTCCACCTCCTCGCAAGCTCAGGTTTTGGTCAAAAAGAATGGGTTACAATATTCATGCCGCAAACTGAAAATGATATTATAATTAAACGAAGTGAGTTTTCATAACAATGAATTTGTGAAACATTAGAGTGAGAGCGGTGAGTATTGTAAAGTGACGTCAGACGTAGATTAGAAAAGGTGAAAATTAAGATTATCATAATATCCAAACTACTTTCTCGATTTTTATGAGATAATAACAAATATATTTCTAGACAATAAGACTACACGATTACTGAGTTTAAATGTTGAGGCTTAAATGTTAACCTTAAAATTTACCTACCTATAAACTTATTCCCGTTGAAAAATGTCAACCTTCACTAACACGATGTGGACGATCTAATGTAGCATGATGATCCACATCATAGCTTATACACAATAGACTTAGTACTAACATTATGAAGGCCATTATCATATATATGTCAAGTGATTTCACCATGGACTTCACGCATCGATAATGATACCGCATCCTCTGTCAACTTTGTTAATATAATGTCTGTTTGTATACGAATGAAGAACATATATTTTAAATTCAAAAGGCATGAATCATATTTAAGGGCATTTTAATTGCTCTGTTGGTGTTTGATTGGAGCCTGAGATCGATTCCCAGCCAAGAAGAAAATTGTGATGATCATTTTTTTGCTTAAGTGTGATTTAACTATAACATGTATGTATTTAGAAATACATTAGTGTGTTTATCAGCAGTCTGGTGATAATAGTACAGGTTCTGCTTAGTTCCAGATCGGACGCTCCGACCGGTATCGGAGGAGTCTCTCCTCTTTCCCTTCTCCTTACCAGTTCCCTCATCACACATAAATCAAATAAATTTATCTATCGTTAATATGATTGCACCAGCTTTCGTTTCATAAAATTTCTCAGTATTTCTAAATGATTACTTAAAGTATTCAGTCGTCTGGCAATTAATATTTTACATCTTACTTTTCTTTGACCATTTTCAAATAGACCGTCTTATTCTTTGATTCTATGTTATATTAAAATTAAGTACAGCAGTGTTGTTTTTGATTTTATTGGTATGGCTCAATCACATATACATATATATTTAATCATATATTCCCGAGAAACTGTGCAATTGGCTCACCAGTTTTCTTACAGACAGAAGCATCAAGGTCGTTGTTGACGGTGCATGCTCCGACTCCAAGTCTGTTAATTCTGGTGTCCCACAAGGCTGTGTGCTATCACCCACGCTGTTTCTTCTGCATATCAACGACATGCTGCAGATTAGCAGCATCCATTGCTATGCAGACGATAGCACAAGTGATGCCCTTTACACCGGCCGCGCTAACATTTCTCGGGTAAACGTCATCGAAAGCCGATCCAAACTTGTGTCTGAAATCGAAACTTCTTTATCAAAAGTTTCAGATTGGGGTCGACTTAACCTAGTCCAATTTAACCCCACGAAGACACAGGTTTGCGCGTTCACCGCTAAAAAAAATGCCATTGGTCGTATCACCTCAATTTGAGAGCACTTCCCTAACTGCATCAGCCAGTATCGGAATCCTTGGCGTCGATATATCAAGCGAAGTCCAGTTTCGCGGTCACTTAGAGAGTAAGGCCATATTAGCCTCGAAGAAGCTTGGTGTGCTAAACAGATCGAGACAGTATTTTACTCCGGCCCACCGCCTGCAACTTTATAAGGCGCTGGTTCGGCCGCACATGGAATACTGTTCTCATCTCTATGCAGGTGCACCCCAGTACCAACTTCAACGGAGATCTTGACCGCATTCAACGGAGAGCTACTCGCATCATCGACTGCCAAGATATTTCTGATCGACTTGACACCTTGGCGTTGCGTAGAGATGTAGCTTCACTCTGCATCCTCTATCGCTTGTATCATGGGGAGTGTTCAGAGGAATTGTTCGGACTTATACCGGCTGCTGGTTTCCGCCATCGTCCTTCCATTCTTCATCCATCCTTCCTCCATCGTCCGACAAAATATCCATCCCCATCACCTGGACGATTGGCGCTCCACCACTGTGCGCTTCTCCAGAAGCTTTTTGCCTCGCACAACCAGCTTATGGAACAAATTGTCGCCTGCCGTATTTCCGAACCGATACGACCTTCAAACCTCCAAGAAGAGAGCGTACCTCTACCTAAAAGGCCGGCAACGCACTTGTGACTCTTGAGTTGCGGGTGTCCATGGGCGGCGGTAGTCACTTACCATCAGGTGACCCGTCTGCTCGTTTGCCCCCTATCGCATAAAAAAAAAAAAAAATATATATAACGCTGCTGCTTTAAGATAAATTAAACAAACTACCTATAAGATTGTTTAATGAAATTCAACTTTACCATTATTTTTACATTTGAAACAATAGTACGTACAGTACTGTGTGTACCGTGTATCTCTCGGTGAAGTACCACGCCACCACGCCATATAATGGTGACTGAACTATAGTTGGCAAACAGTAAGCGTTTGGAACGCTTCTGCCTACCCCGTCAGGCGTGTGTGTATGTACATGTGTATGTATTTATGTATCAATGCGCCTTTCGAATTCTTCTCGGCAATACTTTACACACCTTATGGATATAAGGGCACTAATAATACAATCTACTATTGCTTCGGACCTGGTCACTAGAGATCTATAATGTTCATTTTTGAGACAACTCCCGCACAGCAGGAATAATTCATGTGTCGCTAGGGACTTTACAAATATGAAGTATATTGCAGTGTAAGAAAAACAGAGTATATTGCAATAGAACAATACCATATAAATAAATATGAGGAACATGAACTTATAAATACTACACACAATCGAGGAAATAGGGAAAACATGTAATACCATCTGTAAAATATAATACTGTAAAAAGAACAGGCTTTATCTAATTACAGTATTATAAAATATAATAGACTTGAACTGAGAAAGCAGTCTAACTTTAAAGAAAAAAAAAATTGGTATACTGTGTTTCAACTTTATAAAATAGCAAAGGGCAGTACTTTTAATGTAATTAAATTTTAATTCATTTTAAACTTCATTGCCAGCTCAGACTAGAATCCAAATAAAAAACAACATATACCTACTGTGTACGTGTGTAGCACATTATTATGTTTGGCTGAGCTCAGACCTACCGACTACAACCGGTCCGAGGTACAGGTGTGCCACGATGACGACCTCGAGCTATTCCTTAGCTTATTGTACAATATCCTTTTTCTTTCACTGCCAAACCTTTCATGTTCAATTTATTCCAAATTTCCCATTGTATCTTTTGAAAAAAAAAATCCCCCATTATTAATAATTTCTGTATCACAGGAGACTTTCTTGTCCCCGTTCGGGAATTGAACCCACGGCCTCCGTTCATCAGTCGGGGTAACTAATAACTAGACCAACAAGCCAGTCCCATCTTTTATTTTCCTAAAGTCCCCTTTGTTCTTTCTACAACATTAATGCGACCAAATTCTAATTGCCAGAAAAAGGCAGCTTAATACATATCTGGATACCACAACATAATACGTACGTACTGAAGAGATACAATTTAAAACAGACTATCATTTATGTTACACAGTTTCACGATACTTAAAAATAACTCCAACAAAACTTTTAATCCTACGATTAACAATGCAGTCCCTTTAACAGTTTTTGCAACTACACTTACATATAAACGCTTGGGCAAATGTTTGTTCAACTTAGCAGTTACTGTGTAATTTGCCGAGTTGGTAATTTTCATGTTGTTTTGTTTACACGGTTACTTGTGTGTATAAGTGAGAGGCACCCTTAGGGTGAAACCTTATGTTAGCTCAAAGTCTCATGTATACATTATGAAGAGGAAATGCTGATATGTGTTTGTTACATGCGGTGAGAAGGTTTTAGTTTTGATGGCGGTATCGTTTAATGGGGTAACTATGGGTAAGATCAGTATGCGAAGCTAAAACATTCACTCAAACTCTCAGTAACTTTTTGGTAAGATATGGATACAGTAAGGTCATAAGTCAGAATTTTTTTTTGCATTCATTTTCAAAATAATATATAAAGTTATATCATTATTTGTAACAATCTCGTGTCACGGTGTTTGTGATTGCAATGCATCGAAATCACCACCAAGTTCAATGCAACACTGAACCTTATTGAGGATAATTATGCTGTAAGACCTACATAAGTGGTATATTGTACAGTATATTAGTTTTGAAAAATAAACATAATTATTATTAATAAAATATATATAACTTATCTTATGAACAAATTCAAATTGTTATTCAAATATATTATAGATTCAAACTACACATATGTATATACAAATCTAGGTTGTTCCTAAAATTGTTAGCTACAGAATAAACTACTTTACTTTTCTTGAAACTATTATGAATTGATAGGTTCATTTGAATACAAATACTCTTTGCTTAAAATCATTGGCCATTTATGTATATTGTTTGTAACAATGGACGTCTCACGGGAAGCTTTTGTGCTTTAATTTTTTATGATTATAAACTACGGTTAAAATTTACAAGCTGAATTTGGGCGTTACCATCGTTATTGGTTTCATGAATTTCGACGTGGTCGAGAGAACCTAATTGATGATCTTAGACCCGGCCAACCTTCAACTGCAGAAACTCATGAAAATGTCATCAGGGTTGATTGGCTATTGCGTGAGCACAGACACAATCTATACGTGGTAGAGCCGTGCTTAGGCACCTACGGGCCGACTCGACCGGTGTGACACCACGGCCTCGCAGAAAACCGCTAGTGCAGCAAAACAAACAAAAAATGTGTTGCATTTCCCTGAAGTTAGTGAGGTTTCCGGACTCCAAACTGCCACTCTCCTTTTTCATCTCCCAGGACCCCCGCCCCTTTTCAACTTCACCTTTTCTTTTGATACTATATGGGGACAGATGAAAGGTTAAAGGCGAGCAGCACACTTATGACTCTAGTGTTGTAGTTGTCCATGGACGGGGTAGTCACTTACCATCAGATGACCTGTCTGTTCGTCTGTCCCCTTATAATATATAAAAAAAAAAACATGAGACAACGAGAGACTATGGCTGAACTAAAGATTAGATTACAGGCAGTTTCCACCATCTTACATGAATACCCTAAAGTTAGGAAGCTTTCTTCACGGTGTACACCTCATTCTCCAGTAGCAGTATATCAGCTTGAAGGCCGTAGAACAGTTATTAGTGAAGGCTATTGCGAAGTTTCTCTGTCTCAAGTTTTCGGGGAATTGAGTAGCGAGCGATCAAGGATCGGTGTCCATGACATTCTTTTTCACCAAGATAACGCACTGGCTCAGAGTGAACCATGGACTATTAAAATTCTTCCTTTTTATAAATATTACCGCTTCTGAGGCTCAGATTTAGCTCCAGGCCATTTTTTTATTTTCCCTCGGTACAAAAAAATGCTTCGTAAGTGAAAATTTTTCATATCCCAACTACATTATATTTCAACAGCCCTCATACAGTGTTACTTTCTTATTTATTATGTATCGAATTTATCTATTCATGGGCACAACTCATTATATTTTTCTCGTAAATTACAATAATTAATTAAATATTAAATAATAAAAAAAAAACACATATATTTATAAATAGCTCAAGTATTTTACTTACGTTTAAATCAAAATAAAAATCGTTTACTTTGACTGAACCTATCGTAAGTATTTTTGAAGAGGTTTAGTATTTTTCAAGACTTTTTAACAACTTCTATAAGAAACTTCAGGAAAACTAGCTTTCCAGAAAAAAAACAAAATTTATATATCTTAGCAGTCTGGTTATTATAGAACAAGCTCTGCTTAGTTTTGAATCAGACGGCCATGTGTCGTATCGTGTGAAGATATTATTATTGTTATTATAATGGGTTCAGATGTACTCCCTTAACAAAGCAGTTGGATTTTGAAGAGGAAATCGAATTGTCTTCTTATATTGCTTACTTGTTCCCCAGGTTAGTCAAGGCTGGATCTTGGGTCCGGAATTATGCGACATGTGGACCTCCAGCGATGTACTCTGCAGTTCAGCATCTATCCTACATCTTGTTGCTATTGCTACTGACAGGTAAGGCTTCAGATATTCTATATAGTACATAAATTACGAGGCGGTGATAAGTTATCCAGATTACCAATTTGTCACCAGGTATAAGACATTTAAAAAAAATATTTAACAAATTAGTCTTTTAATCTCACTTCCCGTCTTGTATACGTATACCATTGCATTATAGCATTGGCTATGGTAGATTGCCATTGGGCAATCTATCTATAAACTTATGTGTACCATCAGATTAAACATCCTACGTATAAATAACCTATCTACCAAATGCAAGCGTTATTTTAATACTTATTCTCTATTTATGATATTCTGGTCATGGATAAGAATGAAAAAAATATTATGTTTCGAAACATTTATGACATTCTGATGGATATAGATAATCTCCTACAAATGGTCATAAAATGAAACTGTTGTAAAAACTTCCAATGCCCTCACCAACATTGGTATCATGATATTGCTCTCAACAATTTAACGACCACAATAAATCTGATGAAAAGAATTGGTGGGTTTGTCTAACGACCAACAAATTATATTCGAAAATTTTGCAGATCTTGCGCTTATGCGGATATAGGTTTTTATAACAAGATTTAGCACACTGAATACAAAGATAGCGTGAATTGTGGTAAAAAATGTATTTTGATAAAAACCAAAAATTGATAGTATATTTATTTTTAAAATAATTTATAATATCGAATAAATCTCAAAATCGAAATAAATATATATATCGAATTATTGATAAGGAAAGGCTATTATATATATTATACTCTATCTTATTATTTATTATATATATTATACTCTATCTTATTATTTATTATATATATTATACTCTATCTTATTATTTATTATATACATATATTATACTCTATCTTATTATTTATTATATATATTATAATCTATCTTATTATTTATTATATATAATATACATATATTAAATAAATAAATAAAATGAAAAATAGCAACTATTTACATGAATGCATCGAAAAATTATTCCGCATTATCACCTACTTATACCGTTCCCAGAACAGCTTGTAGCATTACCACGTTAAAAGGCAATGCTTATTCTCTGAACAAGGAAAAGAGTCCGCCTTCTGGTCACGAGAAGTATCGGTCAGTTATTTAGCTGGTTCTAGCTAGTAATCAGTAATCTAAGACCCTAGCTTCTCCACCCCAAACAAAAATAATTACCAATGAATTTACTGTATATACGCTGATTGAGGCCCTCTGCAATAATGCAGTATTAATTAATAAACATAGTACTTAAATCTTTACAAAATGAATAGTAACAACGTATAAAGAAGAACCGGAATAAACAACTTATTAGTAACACACTACAATGCATATAAAGATTGCTTGTAAATAATATAATTTAGATGTAAAGCAGTAAATTTTCTGCAGCCTATAGATATATTTGTGTATATATATTTTCTTTATAATGAATCGATTGCTGATTGTTGATGACTTTTAAGTGCCTATATTCTGACTTTCCGTCATTAAAAGATCACCACAAGCCGATCGACCGACCGACCGTAAGCAACAAAAAACAACACTAAATTTATTCTAACGAACAGTAAAACAGAAGTGAAGTTAAACATGTTGATACGCACTATCATTATGATAAATATCTTAAGATCTGGTTGAAGAATATATTGATATGATATTTCCTTAACCATATTCAACAATATTGCCAACAACACAGAAAAGCTATTTATTGCTCTTGTCTTTTTTATTCTGTCAATATCTTCGAATATTATTTTATAGCTTCTTCGAGAAGTCTTTACTCAAGGGACGTAATACTTACATAGAAATTAATATAAAAGATGAATTTATGTTTGAAATATTTAAACATATTTAAATAAGGGAATATTCAACTAAGCGAAGTTTACTACAGACTTCGGTGACTACCCAAAAGTTTTACATTCCAAAACTTTAACAATTTCAAAGAATCCATCAATTTTCAAAAAAATCACACTTAAATAAATTAAGAAGTTCGTGTAATTATTACTAAATGTATTTTTCTTTCTCAGGTACTGGGCTGTGACTGACGTAGATTATATCCATATACGAAATGAAAGGCGTATCTTCACAATGATTGTACTAGTGTGGGGCGCCGCACTTGTTGTCTCCCTTGCTCCACAGCTTGGATGGAAGGATCCTGACTACCTTGCTAGAATCACCCAACAACAAAAATGCCTCGTCAGTCAAGACCTTGCATATCAGATTTTTGCCACGATGTCAACATTCTATGTGCCACTAACCGTTATTCTAATCCTGTACTGGAAAATTTTCCAGACAGCGAGGAGACGTATTAGAAGGCGAAGGGATCCTCCCCCTCCACGTCCTACTTCCGCTGATGGAGCTACACCTTCAGGAAGACCAGTTCAGTCAGCACGAGATAGAAGATTCGTGAAGAAACGTTTCCTAAATCTCAAAAAATGCAACCAACGTACTCGCGCCGAGACTTTGGCTGCTGCTTTGTTGTTAACAGAAGGGCAAAGTACTTCAACAGTCGATACATTGGATGAGGAGCCAAGAACGACTGCTTTCACGATTAATGAAAAAGCACCACCTTCTGTATCTCCTGAAAAGTCTTCCTCAACGATTACTAACGGCTCAAAGACCGAACGAGCTGTCGTCCCCGCTCCCACGAATAGAGAAAAAAAGGAATCTTTAGAAGCTAAGAGAGAAAGGAAAGCGGCGAAGACGTTGGCTATTATCACTGGAGCATTCGTGTTCTGTTGGCTGCCATTCTTCATAATGGCGTTGGTGATGCCTATTTGTCAAACATGTGTTATCAGTGATTACTTGGCCAGCTTTTTCCTATGGCTAGGATACTTCAACTCGACCCTAAACCCTGTTATATATACTATTTTCAGTCCCGACTTTCGCCAAGCGTTCGCACGAATTCTTTTCGGCACGCACCGGCGAGGTAGAAATAAAAAATTCTAACGAAAATGTCAATACTATGTATATAATTGAAGCCGTGTTGGCAATGGACTATGTTACCTTAACTATATGTATGATATTTCTCTTTCTGTATGTTATACATACTAAGTAGATAGTGTAAATACGTTTATCCGGTGATATATTGTAAATAATATAAAGATATATTATAGATGATGTTGACACATTGTTTTTTTACGCGTTATAGTCTATGCAGCCGCGACGGGGTCGCTCGTGAGTCCTGGCGTCCCCGCCGCCCGCTCTTATGTTGTTTCAAGTGACATTATCAAATAAATATTTAAATTATATCATATCGGGTGTTTTATTTAAGCTTGAAAGAAATTCTAAGTGAACATTTGTCTCTGCTGTTTCTGTTAAATTTTATTCTACAAGTATTTCTAGAAGAAAAGTTTTTTAATGATAAAAATTTCATAAAGTTGTTCAGTATACTTCATGTATAAAGTTGATTTACTTTATGTTTGAATAATTAAACCTAAACATTGAGGCTTTCATGTTATTCTACTATATTTTGTGAATTTAAGAAGATTTTTATACGAGATAGAGGACAAACAAGCAGACGGGTTACCTAATGAACTGTCACTTGATGAAGATTGACTGCTTCGAAATCACAACCCTTTAGGTTCCGAACACTACAAGTTTTTTTTTATTATATAAAGGGACAGACGAACAAAGGTGGGTCACCTGATTGTAAGCGAAAAACTCCATACATGAACACTTGCAACTCAAGAGTCGTAAGTGCGCTGTGCGATGCGGGGAGGGTAAAGAGTAGAGTGGGGATAAGGAGATAGGAAAGAGAAAACCGGAAACCTAACTAATTTAGGGAAAATGCAACGCAAAGGTTGCTTATATCGCTGGTATCGCACCGGTTGAGCCGACCCATTTGTGCCTGAGCATGGCTCTACCACAAGTAAAACGATTGTTGTGGTAAGTTCACCCATTCAATTGCAAACTTTGATTCTTGCTAAATACAAATATTTTCAGACACTTGAAGTCGATATCTGAAAATCTCGTGTAGCCGTTTTATCAAAAAAAAACTATGCTTTATTTGGATAAAAAGTATTTTTATCCAAATAATATAGTACTATGATATACCATCTAGAATATTTTTGATGTATCATACAAATTATAGATATGATTTACGTACAATTTAGTTTGGAGTGCATATCATGCAAAATACCTATCTTTTATAGGGAGAATGAAATCTCTTTGGTAACTTATATCCGGCAATAACACATGTTGATATGTAACGTAGCGCGGCCCTATAATGGAAAATCGATAACACTACTAAGTAAGATTATATTGACTCAAAACCGTTATTCGTAGATATTGATACATACTTACATAAATAGATGTGAACCATCGTCATCCTCCGAACCTTTTTCCAAATGAATTGAAGATGGCCTTCAGTCTATAAAATAAATCATCATCATCATCATCATCGCAGTCCACTGCTAGACATGGCCTCTCCCATTGTACGCCACTTCGATCTATTTTTGGCTTCTCACATCCAGCTCTAGCCAGCCATTTTGGGCAAGTGGTCACTCCCCCTGGCCTGTGGGTGCCCTACGCTTCTTTTGCCGAGACACGGTCTCCACTCAAAAACTCGTTTTCGCCAACGGTCAGTTCTGCGGCTAATATGGCCAGCCCACGGCCACTTCAGCCTTCTGATTCGGTGAACTATGTCGATTACTTTGGTTTTCTGATGCGATCCCTTAAAGAATAAAATAAAATAAATATAAAATAAATAAAAACATATATCTATATACTATTAGTTCCCTCGCCGAGTCTTTCTACCAGTCTCTCTAAACATCCGAACGTAGCAGTCAAAATTAATATTATAAAACTTAATAGTTTTTTTTATGATGTTGGATAAACAGACGGGTCACCTGATGGTGAGTATTATCACTGTGCATCAGGTGACTCATGTGACCCGCCACCTACCTGCAATTCAAGAGTTGTAAGTGCTGTCTGCCTTTTAAGGACATGGAATGGGGATGAGGGAAGGTGAAAGAGACGAGGCGTAGTTGGGCCTCCGGTCCCCTCACTCACTCACTTGGCAGTGCAATGCAAGCTTTGTGTGTGTACCGGTATTCTGTGAGGCCGTGGTATTTATCCGATCGAGGGTGTCCGTTCCTGAACGTGAACTATCATCATCATTCTACCATATTCGAAAATTTATTTGAGTCGGGGCATTGCAAGACCAGCAACAATACTTCTCGATTTTTTTTAAATAATAATATAATATGTTGATGATATGATGAGGGATGGGCATTTTTTTATTCAAATTGAAAAGATGTTATTTTTTATTACAATTTATCAGTCAGGTTAAATCAGTTACGCAAGGAAAACGCACTGTATTTAGAACAAAACAAAATTTAATTACGTCACATCAATTACAAAGGTCATGAGTTATGTAAGCATGACATTTTTCTTAAACTGTCACAACTTTAAAACTTAAGTTAACTTAATGTACGCTGCAACTTAAATATGTCAAACATCAATCTCCAGGAGATTTATATTTTTAACTACTCTCACCAACTTTAAACTTCGCTACCTATCTTAATCGTGGAGCTCAGATTTTGAGCATAATTCACGAACAATGATTACTATTCGCTAAATCCTCCATGGATCATCTTACCGGGCCTAAACGGTAGGATGTTTATCATACTCGAACTAACTCAAGCTACACTTCACTCAAACGGGAATCCCTGTATCTCATATAGCACCTAAGGAGATAAGATAAGATAATCAGGGCTTATAAACTTTATATACATATATATTGAAACAGTAGACAAAATATCTTATGCCCACGGCTTGCCCAAACTCGAGAAAGGTAAGTTACATTTCTTCTAACTTCTGGACGTATGCAGGATCAATCCATGAACCCTGTTTGAAAGTCCTGAGTATATATCTCGTATATGTATTTAGAGAAGGCTTACAATTGTTATTAGACGTAAACATAGCACTTTGGCTTTTGATAGTAAAACTAAAGTAGGTTTCTATCCGACACCAAAGGCAAACGTCCTATACATTTTTCCTCAAACGCTGTCAGCCTTGAAAATCGTTGGTAGAGTGCACAGTAACCGAGAAATAGCAACTTCGAAACAATTAATTCTCGTAAATGATTTTTCATTTTCTTCCTTCTATTAATGTACATATCTTATTGTTTTCTTCAATATTTTACATGTAAATTTTATAATATTCCGTGGTGTTAGCAGGAATAGATAGGTAATACAAAAGTACTTATAAAATAAGTGGAGAACTTTAGCAAATTTATTCAGTCGTTAACTCAGTTTACAAAAATTGCACAGTAAGTACTAATAATTACACAATAAGTTAGTAAGTTGTTTATAGACAGGGCATGCAAGATGTACAATGAGCAATATAAGTTCATGTGTAGCATTTGAGACGTATAAAAAAAATGTAATAAGTATTATAAGAATAAATTATTACAGTGTCAATCAAACGAGGGTTATATCAGAAATTATATATATAACTGAATTAAATAGAAAATAATATCAGTAGTAAAAGATAGAAAATATGTATGTCACAGTTTAAAATAATCATAATAAATAGAAGTTATATCATATAGTCAAGTTACATACTTCTCAATCAAACAAAGTACATTAAAGTATATCATTTACAAATCAGTAATATCATAACATGTTTTCTCTAATTATGAGTTTGTTCTATAATTGTTTATAATTTAAATTCTTTCAACATTTAGTCAATTTACTATATATATACAGATAACACTTTTGCACATTAGTGCTGTCTTCGAACTGTGGATACGTGGCTACTGCCAAATCATCTATTGCGAATAACTGTATCTGATCATTTGGAAAGAGGTAAGGGTTAGATTTGACGAAAGAACGAAAGTTGCTACCTCTAATGCAAATATAAAGTGACGATACCGTAAGCAATTTATCTTTTAGCTTAATCTAGTCCAACCAGTATCTTATACACCTCTTTTGGGCTTAAAAGCAGAACTTTTATAATGGAATTGCCCAAAAGATGGTGCCCATAGCGCAGATTGTAAGAGACTAACAAATGATACGCAGTGATCAAAGCATTGGCCTTAAGTACAGATTTAAATTTATTGAAATAGATAGAGAGATAGAAAGCGTAAGCAACAATGCTTATCTTTTTGCAAAGAGATTGAGATGAGATGTGAGCTTTCCAATTAAGTATATTATCAATGATATGTATATTTCCGAGAAAGATAGACAATTCATGTAGTTTTTAAATTTGATTATGTTATCTTTACTATTATTTCTCGTAGTAAAGTTTCAATACTGAATGCGACAATAGTTAGCTATTATTGGGTTGGCATCTACTGGTAATTTAATTAGCTGTGCTGTGCGATCAGATAGTGCAAAATCTAATATTTTGACCTAACATTTTTTGTTAAAGTTATGTGCGAAATTACATGTTTGTCTTATTATTCTAGTGGACTGAGTTACAGCTAACTTACTGTTAAAATTAAAAAGCATACATTCAAATTCAGTGGTGGTCTAGCGGTTAGCGATCCTGACCAAATATCCTGGTCAAATATTTGTATAATGAGCACGAACATTTGTTCTGGCCGTTTGTGAGATGTGTGGGGTAAAATAAAAAAGAAAAAAATATATCGATAAATAAAGTCGCCTGCTGTTACAGCTTTATAATTAGATTTGCTTTAGTTTCCTAAATTGGTAACCAATCGTTATTGAAATGCCTGATCCACCTCTTATGCTTTTCTTTCTATAATAAATTGCCTCAAGTTGATAGTTTGGTATTGTAATGTATGATTCATATACCTCTCCCATAAAGTGTTCTGTGAAGCATGCAACTTCTACGCGTACGTCTCATCAGTCATCAGACATACTGATATATATGTATATACATCGGATTTATTAATCAATCCTGAATCCTATTTTGATGCAGTAAATAAAAATCTTTAGTCGAAAAACAGTTCGTCATAGTTTTACTGCTATGGTCTTTTTTTTTTGTTTTCCAATGTTTCATGGATACATATATCTTCAGTAAGCTTTTGTATCTCTTGAAAATTTAAACTAAATCTCTTATAAATTATTATTATCGAGTGCTAATGGAGCATGTTATAGTCCAGTTTAGATTTAGATTATAATCTAAACAGTAGGCATGCTTATGAGTGAGGGTGTCCAAATATAATTGATTACTAAATTTTTCGACTCTTACATTGTATATATTATATAATAACAAATGATTAAATTGTTATTCTTGATCTTTTTTAGAATTTCAAATATGTCAATTATAATACTCAAATAAATGTTTAATTTTTTCCAAGAAATCCATATCAAAACTATGATAAAATTGAATTTATTGCCTCTTTTAGCTAATTTGGTATTATCATCCACACTATTTTTAAATACAAATATAAGTGTGATTTGAAGGCACGACCATAGTGATCCTGCAGTTAACGACCCGTGTAACGTGATGTGTGGTGAATATATGATATATAGTGAAATATTGATTCGAGAAACGCTTCTCCTGACAATATGTCCGCACCGCACGACCCCATCTGTTGTCACTACGAGAGCGAAAATAAATTGTTGAAAGGAGCTCCCCCCCAAGCTATGTGGCAACTGATTTCTCCACTAGTTGATAAGAAATTGCCTTTTAACGGAAAAGGTAAACGATAGCGGAGTGATGGGTTATCACTTTTTCTCATTTTTATTTCTTTGTGTCAAGGAGGCAGGCAGACGTATTTAACAAGATCAATATTAGGATAGATAAACGTGATTTCATCTATTCAATTGTTAAAAACGTTCGTTTTAAATGTTAGCATGCACCATGGGTTATTTAAAAATATTTGTTTGAAACAAGATAGTTTGTATGTCTTAATATATCTTAAAATATTTCTAATTATATAATACAATTAGATTCATCTTTATGATATAATCTTACTACTTTACTGTACCTTTACTTAGTAAAATAATATTATGACTGAAAATAAAATCAAATACAATCTGCTTACAATAGTGGAAAAGCATAAAAAGACACAAACCAAGACATCAACCTTAACTATCCACCTTTATATCAACAGATCAAAAGCTCGACAGACTACGGATGACTTCACTACAACCACGAGTGCGAGGTGTTTGATCCTAAAAAAAAAACAATCAATGTCACTCCGCACTGTTAGAATACAATTGATAAGACAACTTGTTCATATGGAAGTTGGAACGTTTACAAACACAAATATAGCGAAATACAAACACAATCATGTCTTCCTCATAGCATGCCCGACAATAAAGAGGGTCAATGCATATATAATATGACGGTATCAACCAAAATTGAGTCAAATTAATTTATGAGTAGCCCCCAATGGATCATTCACAATTGATCAAATGTTACTATTATAATTTTTAATAATTAAATAAAGAAAAAAAATTAACCTACTTCAACGGCTTTACTGTTAGCCATATAAGGGTGTACTCAATTCATCTGTTTACACAGATAAATATAGTACACCCTTACATGGCACAAAACAGTACATAGATATACGATAGCAGCAATTCTTGGTCCTTTGGTATTAGGTATTTGAGAGTTCGTATATCTGTCCGAGAAGATCTTCTTCGGATCCTAATATTATAAACTAAAAGATTGTTTAAAAAACATAAATGTAAATATCGAAAACTTCATCTAAACTTGATAAGTATCTTTTGAGGTAATTGCGGACATACAATACATGTACATACGTATATAGTTACTAATCGAATACAGATTACGTGCATTTTTAAAGTAGATTAATGTTTTTAGGGTTCATGTACGTATCTAAGTTTGTTTATTCCTCAATAACGTCTTAAGTTCTGAACAGCTTACAAAACTATGGGTATAATCAGAATTTTATCTAAACTTATTCTAAATGAGACTGGCTACTCATTTATAAAAAAAAACTTTCTGGCGCCTAAGGTGTATTTTATCCGTGGCTGTGGTTTAGGCCGTGATAACTATGGTTTTTATTTGCTTTTAATAGTTCGATTTACTCTGTTATTAAACTTAGTCACGGCTTGCTATAAATCTGGTTGAAAGGACTGTATTTCGAGATATTTCGTTAGAAAATAAACTTCAGTGGAACGGCCAAATATATATTCGCAGGAACATTTAACTCCTGGGATTTTGCAGCTAGCTATGTATAATAGGATTGAGCTGTGGAAACAGGTCCCTGGTTTATTTAAGATATTTCTACAGTGTTATCTTATCGTCCATAATACTTCTTTGAGGATAAGTTGCTGGTATTTAAACTATTTTTGAAATCCAGCAAAACGTTTGAGAAATAAAAATTAACAATTTAGGCGCTCATGATTTTCCAAGAGTTTCAGTAATACGCAGCGCCAACTGTTGCACGTCAATAAACTCTCCTAATAAAGTTATAATATAATAGACATACAAAAAAAATTTGCGGATATTATAGCTTTTATGAAGTTGGATGTCTAGTGGTTTTCGATCCTGACTGCTAAGCCAAACTTCGTGGTTTCGATTCCCACCCGGGACAAATAATTTGAATATGATAATTTGTTCTGTGTCTGGATGTAATTTGTCTATCGTATGTAAATATTTAAAAGTACACATATCAGTATGTTTATCAGCAGTCTGGCAACCATAGGACAAGCTCTGCTTAGTTTTGGGATCAGACGGCCATATGTAAGGTGTGTGAAGTTATGATTATTATTTCCTTTTGTTAAATTTAATTACATACAATAATTACATTTTGAAATAGAATATATTTATGTATATATATATAGAAACTATTTAAAAATATAAAAATAGAAGACCACTGAAATCGGGTACAGGAACAAAGACGCCGTGTGTGAAGGCTAAAAAACGGAAATCTCCTCATAATACGGGACGTGTCGAGGAGAATTGCCTTATGCATCAGTCACTTGAGCCAGCTTGAGGCTCTTGGTGACTAATCCATGTGCAGTTATATATGATATTGGTTTTATAATCGACATCGAAAGTATAAAAATACATGTATAGAATTCCATACACCATTTTAAGCTGGTCGCCTCGGTTGTCAATCATTTAATTAAACGAAATTTGTGTCTTACTACAATACATACTCTGTTAAATATTTTTAGATTGTTATAATCTAGGTCTGATTCCAAATTTGAAACGATTTTATTGTTGATTACTCAGACACACTTCATATCAAAAATATATTTTACAGCTTTCGGAAAAACGGTTTTAATTTGTTTGTAAATATTGTACCAACAGTATCTAATTACGGCTATTTGTCTTTGACACTTGCAAAGTTCAAGTAAATATCTGAAGATTATTTGAACACTGGAAACTATAAAGTAGTAAATACAAGAGCAGGATTTTGGCAGGATGCCTCCAGCTTTCACTTAGTTACAGTTTTACTATCTTAAACATACGAAAGGTCAAGAAATCTCTTAAGGATATCTGTGACTCCACTAACAGTGTGTGTTATTGCTTTTATTATTAACATTATTAAAATATGAATGAACATTATTAAAAGTTCAAATAGTTTGAATTCATTACCAATGAAGTAACTCTGGTGGTTAGTCATAACGTTGGAATTAATGTATTCGTCAAAAGTGTCAAGACTGTTTATAGTCTTTAGAGGAAGACTGTTTATGGTAGCGGATTCGGTCGCTATAGGACTCTGATAAGAAACAGAAGACTAAGAAGCAAATAAATGATGCCGAAGCTATAGCCAATTTTTCAACTTATCAACCAATGCTTTCACATAAAAGTAATAGTTAGAACTTTCTTAACTCTTATCATCACGAATTATGAAGGAAACGTATGGTAAAAATAATTATTTAACCATCATGGAATCATGATGTTCCATACTATTATATTCTTATCTAAATAACCAAGCGAGCGAATATTCGTAAGTACCGCAATCAAGCATAAAAAGCGCCTGTCAGCGTTGGATAGCTGTGACGAAAGGCCGCGTGACCTGGAACATTATTTTTTGTCATGCGGGGGCTTGAAAATGCTCTGATGTCATTTTAGTATTAATAAGCGAGGGTTGGCACTGACTTGCACAACAATATTTACAAACATTGCGACTTATATTACTAATTATTATGATGGCAGAATTTTTGTTTATCCGGCGATTTTGAATCGATTCTATCACACGTTAAGTTTATTGATGATATCACATAAAATACGTGGTACCTTTTAAGAATTTGATTATATACGATAAATCTTCGCGTTTATATTTTGATTTTCACACAAGAGTAGTATTGGTTTTTTCTTTGACACGATTATAACTCTAATTAAATTAGTTCAAGAAGACCACACGTAACGATAATGTGTTGCCATTTACCGCTTTTAGTAACTTTTTCATCAGTTTTCCCAGTTTTAGTTAGTTTTTACAAACAAGGTCTTTGCCTACATTTTCAAAGACGAACGCACGAACGCTCTTGTTGGGGCATTATATTATGTATCTGCGAATGACGACACGGAGTGTTTTTATGCGACTAAGTACGGGTCGTCTCTTAAACATATTTATGTGTTTATTGGGAAAATAATTATTATAATAACTTTTAGTATAATGAATTCACAAATGCAATAAGGATGTCTTATTTATTTCTAGTTGTTATGCAAATGTTTCGTATCGTCGATGGATTGTAATTTAAGCATGATTTTAGTAGATATGCTTCAACGTAAAGAAGAAGAAATTAATAAATAAAACAGAATGCAAAGCAGTTAGCAGCAGTTGGTTTATTTAAATACTTACAGGATTGTTAAAAAAAAAACATGAAAATAGTTAAGAAATTATTCATAATTGAGTAAATTAATTGAAGTAAGTGGTTTCAAAACTTGAAAACCATAATAGAGTTTCAAAAAAGTACAAAAGCGTCTTCAATGGGCATTTCCAGTTCTTAAATCGTTAAAACGGGCTATTTAAGGACTCAATCGTAACATTACATAATTTAAAGAATTGTCTTCAACTCCTAACGGCTAAGCAGTTGCACCTTCTGCTATCAACTCAGCAATATGAGTCGCAAATATCTTAATACCTTTAAAGTTATAGTAAAAACCTTCGAGATTTTAAATTCCCTACTTGCTTAAGATTCGATAATCAAATCCTGATTATACTCTATCGAATATAATTCACTTTATAATTCAGTAGGCATCCGACTTAATTTTTTTTATATTATATTTATCATAAAATTTAACACTTGTATGGTTTTCTCATGGATGTCATTTTCATAACTGTACCAAATCGTCGACCAAATGGGACCACACGGGAATACAGCTTTCAAATAAAAAAAAAATCCTAATCGGTTCAGCCAGTTGAAAGTTCTGAGGTAACAAACAGAAAAAGATACAGTTGAATTGAGAACCTCCTCCTTTTTTGAAGTTGGTTGTAAAAAGACATTTGGTTGCCACTTGGCGGAGGAGTCGATTTACATTCATTGAAAAAAAAAACCAAGTTACGTAGAATCCTCCGCCTTTTTGAAATCGTTTAAAGACATAATTATTCACGAATCTAAATTATTGTAAATATAATACTTTTTATTTCACCTTAGATTTAAAATGTACTTGTTCACGTAATACTCGAACGGCACCTCAGTGCATTCTAGCGAAATAAATGCGTGGTGACAGGCCGTAGGAATCTTCGGATGTGGTTCGGCGCCTCCCAACCTGTCAGAAAATAGACCGTGAAACTAGAGCATTGGAAACTTAGAGAATTACTTATGGGTAATGGGTTTTATTTTACAGATTCCCTATATATATTTTTTTAACGTATAATTTAGATCGTGTCACGTTGAATTAACATATTGTTAGGTTTTGGCAGAAGAAAATACAGGTGACATCACACATCATCTGACATCAGTGGCTAGGTCTCTTTTTCTTTTCGTTTTACTTTTTTATCTTATAACAGACAACCGCAAATGGTGATAGGGCGGGGTGTGACATTATAATATTTCCATTAATTTATTAATAAAGTGGAACTATTCCATTCCACCGACAATCAGATAGTGCCAAGAAAGATATTAAGCAAAGAAAACAATTGAATGTGCTACGTTTGAAGTGTGACATACGATCTTTTCGACCAATTTGCCGAAAGTCTTTTCAAACAAAACGCATAGTCTCCTTTATTTTATAATTTTTTTTTAATCTTTTAAGGACTTCTTAATTTTTATGGAATTAAAAACATACTTCAGAGTTCCGTATTAATAAAACTAACCTTAAACAGCATCAACCACTGTTACATAGCAATTTAGCACCATTAGAACTTTTCTCGTAATCACATCGCTGCGTGTTAACTTTTAAGCTGATGGCACTTAAATGGAAAGTAAACAAGCTTATAAACCACTATAAAAGACATACAATCACTATTTATAAGAAAATTATCAATATGTAAGACAGTTAAGCAAAACTGTTGACAAACTTGTACACTTACATAATGTACATAATCATAATATTTTGAGATATAATGTACTGAGAAATCTAGTCCCAAACTAAGCAGAAATCTAAACAAAGCTATTAGAAGCTTCAGAAAACGTGTAAACATATTTATATACCTACAGTTTAATTTTTTTAATAAATATATATTACGTACATAGAAAAACCAGTTTATCCGGTCGCCAAGGGAGTTGGACTGTTATCTATTACGCAGCATACTCGTATACAGTGTCCGGTTGACGGGAAAAGGCTTGCCACTCATTACGTAAATAGAATCAAATGAATGTTCTCGTAATGTTCAACGTAGACACACCTCTGCTTACCCCTTCGATGATATAGGCCTGTCGAGTGTCTGCATGTATGTATATGAAAACCCAATTAATATACAATGCAATTTATTCTGATCAGAAATTGAGACACTATTTGCTTCACGTATGCTGTATATGGAACTCTTTAGGTCATAGCATACAATACCTTACTCACCTGCTTCAGAACAGAACAGAGAACAGACATCAGACAAGTCAGAAGTGTTTTAAAACAATATTGCTTTTTCGCTTACCTTTCAATGTACTTCCAAACCAAAAAGTAACCTAACCCAAACGAAACCTAACATAAACCTTATGTCCGTATGTCCTAATTTATTTATTAACTTATGTATTTATATACTTTCCCACTTATATACTTGTATACTTATGTAGTTATGCTTTTATGTACTTACCTACTTAACTATACTTTTGTATTTTATTATTTCAAAACGCAACAGGCTTGTCCATTGTTACGTGACTGATACATTTGATATTATTATCAAATTGTGGCTATGTCCGCCTCCGAATTATAATTTAGGGGTTTAATGCATGTTCTCGTATGTAATAAAACAGGTATATCAATTATTAACTACAATTTTTATGTGATCCACAACGCATTCCACACTATTAAAATACGAGTACGTTAAAAATACACAGTCTTTGTCATGTTCTGATATTTCTTTTGACATTAAAGCTTTATATAGTCTTAACATTTCCCATTAAATTGTCAGCTACAGTACAGTGTAGCTTTTGCCTTTGCGAAAAAGTCGAGCTATTATAACTACACACATTTGTACTTCTGTACATTCTTGTTTAGATAATAATCAGTAACATCAAATGTGTAGTATAAATATGTAGCACAAATACTACGGAATGGGGCATAGGGTTTTATTTATATCATTTTGCTATGCAAACGAGCAGACGTGTCACCAGATGATAGGTCAGACACCTGCAGGTCATAAGTGGGTTACCAGCTTCAAGCATTGCTTACCAACCGGTCTTCTGTGAGGCCGTGGTATCGGGTCCGCCTGTCGAGTCGGCCCATATATTACGTGCCTACAAATACCTCTCCCACGTCCAAAGTCCTTCCCTTTCCTATACATATACTACAAATTTTCCCTTCTAAATCATAAAAAAAATCTAATTTCCAAAAGTGCCCAGGTGGCAAAAATAGGCTTGGTGTGTATATGTATGTAATAAGACATTTAATGTTTTGCTTGGAATGCCGTCAATATAAATATATGTATATAATCAATGTAATTAAAAATCTTATAACCCTCTTATTTAGTTCCCTAAAAAAGATCACAACAAAAGAAGAAAGAAATGAGAAAAGCCGCGTTAGTATATCATGTTAGTATATCGTGAAGATAGAAACAACTTCACTTCAAACGCATATTTTTTTAAATAACGCTTTTCTTTCGCGTTATCATAAACAGTTGCTTCTGTCCCATATTATTCCATAAATATGTAACACAAAATCACATTGTACTGCACTAAATTTGGCATAAAATCAAGTTTTACAACCAATTTTTAAACAATTCCCGTAAGCGCTTCTGTTAAACTATTTTCAAACGATGTCATTTGAAAGTAGTTTTGTGAACAACGAATCTTAGAAGTGTTTTTTCTCCGCTACTTATTTCTTCCAACCCTATTTATTTTCAATTGAATTATCAAAGGGTGTTCACAAACCTTTGCAGTTATTATGTATTTTATAAATACTACGGTGTTCAAAGTACTTAAGAATGTATTTTTCTTTGAATGTTTTCTAACAAATTATACTATATTTAATGTCTGGCTACTTTTAAATTACTAAAAGATATTCTGTTTTTCTTTATTTAAAAAGACAACTTCCGCACTAGGATTCATTCCTGTGTCGCGGAGAACTTTATAAACTTTGAAACAACGGACACAAAGAACATTCAGACTCATAACAACAGTTTGAGTATTTCACAAAGTGTTGTCCGGTGCGGGGTTCGAGCCCACAACACTCGACGTGGCAGCGTGTTGGCGAGGTGACCACTTAAACCACTTAATAAACAACAGTAAATGTTTGAAGCTCTTTTTGTTTTAACGAATATCTCTGACCGCTGCAAATTGGTAAACATGAGAATAAACAAAAGGGTACTTAATTCAATTATCGTTATGTTCATTGTTTTCCATTAAATACCTTATCTAATTATAATCGTTAACTAAAAAATTCTCTCATCTTACTTTGTAATATCAAACCGTTTACGGTCGACAATCGGGGCCCTACCTCATTACGAGAAATACATTTAGGGTTTTAACTTTTGTGGTTTTTGTCGACTTGCTTTGTACTCTTTGTACTGTGGCTTTGTTTAGTTTAAATAAATGTTTGTTCGGAGAATTTTAACGAAATTTCAGGACTTAATGATTTTCGGTTGACGACTCTACAAAGTAATTGACGGCTTTCTGTCTTATTAGCATCAAAATATATTTCATTACAAAGAAGCAATCATATTTCTAGATTACGTGCGTGACTTTGACTAAACGCAACTAAGAATAATCACACACTTCCATCTTTGTAACTTTCGTAAATGAGGCTTAAAAGCAGTCACCCCGAAAAACGAAATTGTGCGTGTAAGTCTTTATATCCGCTTATAAATCAATCTTCATGAAAGGTTAATGGCTTGTTATACTTTCCAAAAGAACATTAAAATAATTCAGATATTCATAAATGACTTAATATAACGGTTTATGGTTGTAAGACGACAATTTTATCGTTTACGTAGAACCAGCGCGGTGCGACAACAATGTTGATAGAGAAAACCAACAGAGCGTATATAAAGTTGGAATGTAAAAAAAAATAAGTACAGCTTTTCAAAATATTCTCCTCCAACCCCAATGCACGTTCGTCTCCGGTTGAACCAAATTTAGAAACATTTTAAAAATGTATCTTGCGAGAGGTCAAAAATAACAGCTTAAATTATCTGACGACATCTTCTGCAGTGTTCAGTTATCGCCGTATTTTACCCAAATAGGTACAGTTCAATACATATTTTATTATAAACTTATATTTTAAAATAATATTTCAAATAGCATTAAAAGCACCAGCAATTTTCAGAATGAAAATGTAGTAATAAACTATATATGGATATCAATGTATGGGTGTTATTTCTTTTTATGCAATGGGGGCAAACGAGCAGACGGATCACCTGATGGTAAGAGACTACCGCCGCCCATGTACACCCGCAACTCATGGGTTACAAGTGCGTTGCCGGCATTTAAGATAGGTAGAGTAAGCTCTTTTCTTGAAGGTTTGAAGGTCGTATTGGTCAAGAAATACGGCAGGCGACAATTTGTTCCATAGGCTGGTTGTGCTAGGCAAAAAGTTAGGTGTTTTGTCAGTGTTCTTGAGCATTAATTGGTAAATAATTTTTTTTTTTTTTTTTATGCGATAGGGGGCAAACGAGCAGACGGGTCACCTGATGGTAAGTGACTACCGCCGCCCATGGACACCCGCAACTCAAGAGTCACAAGTGCGTTGCCGGCCTTTTAGGTAGAGGTACGATCTCTTCTTTAAGGTTTGAAGGTCGTATCGGTTCAGAAATACGGCAGGTGACAATTTGTTCCATAAGCTGGTTGTGCGAGGCAAAAAGCTTCTCGAGAAGCGCACAGTGGTGGAGTGCCAATCGTCCAGGTGATGGGGATGGATATTTTGTCGCGCAGGACGATGGCGGAAACCTGCAGTCGGTATAAGTCCGAACAATTCCTCTGAACACTCCCCATGATACAAGCGATAGAGGATGCAGAGTGAAGCTACATCTCTACGCAATGCCAAGGTGTCAAGTCGATCAGAAATATCTTGGCAGTCGATGATGCGAGTCGCTCTCCGTTGAATGCGGTCGGTTGGTACTGGGGTGCACCTGCATAGAGATGAGAACAGTATTCCATGTGCGGCCGAACCTGCGCCTTATAAAGTTGCAGGCGGTGGGCCGGAGTAAAATACTGTCTCGATCTGTTTAGCACACCAAACTTCTTTGAGGCTAATATGGCCTTACTCTCTAAGTGACCGCGAAACTGGACTTCGCTTGATATATCGACGCCAAGGATTCCGATACTGGCTGATGCAGTTAGGGAAGTGCTCTCAAATTGAGGTGATACGACCAAAGGCATCTTTTTAGCGGTGAACGCGCAAACCTGTGTCTTTGTGGGGTTAAATTGGACTAGGTTAAGTCGACCCCAATCTCAAACTTTTGATAAAGAAGTTTCGATTTCAGACACAAGTTTGGATCGGCTTTCCATGACGTTTACCCGAGAAATGTTAGCGCGGCCGGTGTAAAGGGCATCACTCGTGCTATCGTCTGCATAGCAATGGATGCTGCTAATCTGCAGCATGTCGTTGATATGCAGAAGAAACAGCGTGGGTGATAGCACACAGCCTTGTGGGACACCAGAATTAACAGACTTCGAGTCGGAGCATGCACCGTCAACAACGACCTTGATGCTTCTGTCTGTAAGAAAACTGGTGAGCCAATTGCACAGTTTCTCGGGAAGCCCATAGGAAGGAAGCTTCGCAAGGAGCGCTTTGTGCCAGACCTGATCGAAGGCCTTCGCCACGTCCAAACTAACGGCCAACGCTTCCCCCTTGGTCTCGATCGCCTGTGCCCACCGGTGAGTCAAGTATACGAGAAGATCACCAGCTGAACGACCCTGACGGAAGCCGTATTGTCGATCATTGAGGAGCTGGTGGTCTTCTAAGTACCGGAGGAGCTGGCAGTTAACAATGGATTCCATTATCTTGGAGAACAAGGAGGTGATGGCTATGGGTCTGTAGTTGGACGGATCCGAGCGATCTCCTTTTTTAGGGATTGGGTGCACTAGAGCTGTCTTCCATGAGTTCGGGACTACGCCAAGAGAGTAGGAAAGCCGATAAAGGCGCGTTAAAACCGGTGCTAACTCTGGAGCACACGTCTTCAGCACGATAGGAGAGATTCTATCGGGCCCACTCGACTTATGAACGTCGAGGGAAAGAAGCGCTTTACGCACTGCCCTTTGTGTAAACCGGACTTCCGGCATGCGGGTCTCGCACTGCGGTATGGTCGGCGGTGTGTTTCCCCCGTCGTCCAGGGTTGAGTTTTTTCTTTAGCGTCGGCAGAAGATCGGCTTTTTCTTTAGCGTCGTGGGCCAACGAATTATCTATAGAATTATAAATAGTTTAATATGAATGTAATTCGTTTCCTAATAGATTTTACTCAGAATAAAAACTAATATCATTACAAAAAGTCGTTTCTTAAAGTGCGTTTACCGGTTTTCAAAGAATTCGTAAAGGAAAATTTAATATATTTGTTTCAACGGTTTGATAATTACAAAAAGTGCTATTTAATTTACTTATTCGTAATAAAGCACATACTGAGGTGAACTCTGTAATCGGTTGTTATTACTTCTGGGATTCCATGACGTAATAGAAAATTACTGATGAAAAAACTAGCCACATCTGAACTGGTTTATGTGATGAATTGATTTGCTTTTATGTATTTTGAACAGTTAATATAGGAATAGTTACACAACAGTACAAGTTCTTCAAATATTTCATCATAAATTGTAAAATTACGCATTAGTTAAAATATTGACAGTTAAACTATATAAAATTATATTGCCGAACTGATATGAACTGTGTATTAACATCATACTGTTTTGATCAACTTCACCAAAACTGAGCAGAAGGTGGATAAGAACAAATTAGGTATTCTATGCTCTAAAGTTTTTATATGTATGTAGCTTGAATGTGTACAGCTCCTTAGCTCTTTACAAATATTGAACTTTAAACATATATTTCATACTGAATCTTGAACCTTGACGTCAAGGTACGGAGTTCGACCACGTCTGTAATACAATCTCCTGTTGGCACTCTCCTAAAATCGTTCCGAATACATTCCAAATGGTACTTTCTATAGATGCGAAATCCGTTGTATGTACAGTATTCCGATGCCCAATAGTGTCACTATAATGGATATTAAATTTTTTATATCAAGATCTTCTTTTGACTGTGATAATCACATTTTCTTTGAAAATATTGATTAAATAGAGTGCTATCGAATTGTACGTCAATTATTTAAAACATCTTCAAAGTGGTTCTGAGAGCACAATGTTTTTGAATTACTATCCTTTACTGTGTCAAATTCGCGTGCCTTTGTCAGGGTCCCAATACAAAGGCTTAGCCACCGAGCGATCAGTCAAACCACAGAATGTTGGACAAGCACTCATTGAATAAGATAATTTGTTTATATATTATGCTCTTGCAGTTTACGTCATATAAACAGATATATTACTGATTGAGAGTACACCGGCCCAACACACGTCTCCGAAACCAAGTGCGCGATGGCATATAAAGCAATATATAACCTGCTAATAGATTAATTTTAAGGTGCTCTTGAGAATAGATATTGAAACAGACCTCCACACAAGTGACTGAGATGGGTTTTATATTCTTCAGTTTCAGTTTAGTATTCCGTGTAGCTAGTGTAGTAGCGAGTGTTTGTATTACGCAGCCCGCTTGAAGCCTGTGGGGTTGCGTGCTAAATTTCTGGGGCTGGTTAAACCTTTAGGCGCGTTTAACGTTTCAGTATCAATAATTCACTCAGGACAGACGATTTCAGACAAGCCGTTTGGTTATCTGAGGTCACAAATGAGAGTTTTACTAAAAAAAACCGCTGTTTAACAGACATCTTTGAGTATGTCGTTATTTCTCGTGTAAGCAATTATAAAAAAAAAATTGTGGATACGCTCATGATGTTTTTTGGTTCTACATAAAGGCAAATGAAGATGCGGGCACAGCTAGTTATACATATACCTTCAATACTTGGAAGACCATTCTCAGCTCAATACCAAAAACCTCCAAAACACGATAGACAAAATGTAAAATCATTAAAAAAATAGATAAATAACGACTACATTTGACCCTTTTACCCTATGTCACTCTCACAATTAGTCGATCCACAGAACACTACACATGGCGAAATCCATCAACCCGTTTAGGCTCTATGCCATGACAAAGAAACATATGCACATACATACATTCTTTTCCTTCTATTGCCATCCCTTGTACTTACCCTCCTTCTTTCCGTTGCCATATATTCTCCTACATCTTTCAATCTTTATTTGTAAAGTGCTCAGTTGGCTGCAATAAGCTTTCCCATGTAACATCAGTGGAATAAAAATATTATTAGCAAGTTGTGGGATTTTAATACACCTTTTCCTCAATTTACAGAACATTAGAGTTAGCGTATACATACATATATATGTGTACACTTAACAAGGTTTAGAAAATCAGTTCAATTTTTTCTGTTGAAATTATACCTGGCCCGATTTTAAGGTATTTTTTTTGTATATATTTTTTTTAAAGACAACTCCTGCATTAGAAATAATGATTGTGCCGCGCGGGGTTTTACGAACATTCGATAAACGAATACAAAAAAAATACTCAGCCTTGGGATAACTATTTGTTGATCACACAAATTTTTTGTGGCAAGTTTGAATTGAACCCACGACCTCCTTCAGCAGTCAGGGTGACTATCCACTAGACTGTAAACCTGTAAGTTTGGCGACACGGTGCCTAAAGTAAACAAGGGTTTTGTTTTATAATTTCATTTGAACAACCATATCCACTTGCTTTTCTAACATCTTAAAGCAACAGTACTACTACGACGTAAATAAAGTAACGTTTTAATTATGCTATTCAAGTTATCGTTACAGAAGTAGAGGTCGACCTACAACTCGATGGGAAAGTGATATTATGAAACTAACTGGGTTGTCATTGACGTTATCAGCCCGAGGTAGCGATAACTTGAAAAGTTTGGAGGAAGGGGTAAATGCTGATAAACTAGAGAAAGATGTATTCATTATTCGTGAGTTTTTTTTTTATTATAATCGATATAAATATCAATATTTATTTATAATCTACTTATGTAAAGATTGGTAATACCGTAACATTAAAAACTTAAAATTTGTTATAAATCCAACTATTTTTCGCCCTGTGTTTTAAATGTTGTTACAATTTTTCAAGAAATAAAAGGCTTACATATATTTTTTTATTTATTATGAATCCAACCGTATGACTGTTAGGGTAGTGTTGAAGACTTGTAGTATCCTCTGATCATACGTTTTCACAATCAATACTTACATTTTTTTTATTTTGGTTTTAATCTAGGTATCCTAGGTCTGGCCTGGGGGTAGCGGGTCGGGCTAATCGCTACCCTAGGAGAAGCAGGCCCGAGACGGTGGCGTGACGTATTCCGCACGCGCCTCTCTCTCTCTCTCGCTCAGGGAGGGTATGGCCCTCAAAGTCCACGGCGTGATCACCAACCAATCGGGTGGCCAAATTCTGCTGTGATTTCCCGAAGGCTTCCTTCGCACTGTATCCCGGGTTCACTGCAATAGACCCAGTTGGACGGAACACCGTGTCGTTTTAGTTGGTTCGAGTCCGACATACCACCTCACCCTCGGCTCCGGTGAGGTGATGACCTGTGGGGGTATCCACACGAAAAAAAAGGTATCCTAGGTCTGATGTACAAGTTTCGAACCTAAAACTTTTGAAGAAAATAAAATAAGACAGACTTGCTCTAAGAGAGAGCTTGATAAATCTACTAAATTGTGTGTTATAACGTTACGTGTATTTTTCTAAAATATACGTAACCTTATAACACCATTTAGTAGATTCATCTTTTTAAGCAGGCACTGATGAACATTTATTATCACGTAAATCCATGTAGACAGTGAGAATACAGGGCAATGTCTGTTGTACCGTTACTTCATTATATGAATAAATGCTACCAGAGCCTAAAGGCTACGCCTTAGTGGTAACTATAGAGCGATTAACTTATTTGATTTTTACAATGTCAAAATTAGTGACGAGGCGACCCGGTGAAATAAAAATTCCTTTCGTTTCAACGTAATGAATTTTAATTTGGAGAATGTGTGTGTACAAAACAGATAATAGAGTCAATAAACGGTAAAAGTACAATGCCATATTCAATCGTTGCCATGAACTTAGTTACATTTTCAAAAAATATTATATGTAGTACAAAAATTACTTCAAATAGTACTTATGTTACAATACATTGTTTATATATTTTTATAATACATCATTAAAGAATTCTTTTAAGCAGAGAACATTTCCAAAAGACACTATTCGAAGTTAAATTTATTTTGTTCTCTTATATTATGTGTGTATTTTATTATAAAATTATGTGCATCCCTGCAAAATATGTCTTCATGCATTAAAGTAATTTTACTAGGAACTACGCATGCTTATCATTGTTACGAGTACCTTATCTTTTTTAAATAATTTGATGTTAGGCTTAACAAACACAGCAGACTCGTGAATGTATGTACAAAAATATAAATCACTTAGTGAGTTTTATTTAACATTAAATATGACTGTTACGACAACTGCAAGCAAGTGCGAGTAGTGTTGTCTCATCATAATATGTTTTTGTCTTCGTTACGTACATCCACACCATAACTTACGCGCATCACCTAAACACTACCTTAACGTCCTCCTCTGTGACATCTGCTGATACAACGAGATAATATCTCTGTTACGGTAATTGCTAGAAGAATAGAATCTAGCCTTCATTTAATCGTTTAAAGTATCGCTGTATCAATTAAGGAGTATAACGCTGTCACTGATACCAAACCCGATATCTCGGGGGTCAACAAGCAAACAACAGTAAGGATGTATGAGAATAAATGTTAGCGCATTGATCAGATACGACTCCTACAAAGCTGTTTAATATCTCGCTTTACTAAATCCATACAGTTTGTTCCGCTTACTTGAGTACCACGGTTACTTTTAGGCTAGCTACACACGTGTTAGCATATCATCATTCTATTGTATCAATCTATTTGTGTCATAATAAACTATCGACTTCTAAGTACATACATATTTTTTATGATAGTCAGTAGCTTGGTCGAACCTAATTTTTGGTGAAATTGTTACTAGTGAAATATCTGTTCATATTATACTATCACTAGCAGAAATACATGACATGTTAAACATCTGCAATTTTTTTATTTATTGATTATTTATTTCCATAGGACACTAATGCAACTTCTAAAATAAAATCGTTGCTTTCCACAACACGATATAAGTTATATATATTTTAACTAGATGACGCATATTGATAGATTTCATCAGCAACTAAGTTAATATGGCTTATGACTGTTTGGTAAAACTAAACACCATGGTTAATTTAACTTTATACAGTACACTTATATGCTAGGTAAGCTTGTGTTTACTATCATCGTCGTCAAATCATTGTATTCAAATTGCTATAGCTTACCATGACAATCCGCAAAGACCGCATGAAGTGTAACCCACATTTCGTTAAATTACGATCATTTATATTACTGTCCCTGTGTAACATACTTAAGACTATTATATTTTCATTTGTGACTGTTGCCAGCTTTCCTAGTTTAAGACTGTACAAATAAGGAGTAAAGTGTAATAGTGGTTTTTGCTTGTATATATTTCGCTACGCGGGGTGATTCGGTTTAAGAACTTTGTAATGAATTTTGTCAAGTTTGAAACTTGAAGTTAATGAAAGCAGATGCTGCAGATTTGACATTTGTTTTTGTGTAATAACTTAGTGACCTACATAGAAAGACATCTATTTATTGTCAAGGTGACTTTTGGAGACTTAGAAAAAGAATCATCAATAACTATGGCCGTGCCAACATTTCATATTGTCGTAAGCAAATTTGTCATTATTAAGATGTTATTTAACTATTATTTTGTATTCATTTTATATTACAGAACAAAAGAAAGGTAAGTTAACTATCGTCAAATCTCAAATCGTTTAATCTCAAAACAAAATCAACACACTCAACACTTAAAATCATTTTTTATTAAATTATTTATCGTTATCTACTTATCTTATGTTAACTATGATATAATGTATATCAATAATCATATTAGTTTCTCAGGTCCTACACTTAGAGATCCTCATTCAAAGTTCTTCTTATGACCTCCTGCTGCGGACAATGACGGTAATTATTACACCACAAGTCAGTCAGTAGGCGGTTCACCTCAACCAATTAGTGCGACACAGCACAGCGTGACGGCTGTTTAATTAATCGTTACTTGATTTCGTTACTGTACGTGTGCAGTGATCTGTTATGACCGGGATGAATGCACTGTGTTCATATAACCAGTAATAATGTAAACTGAGAACAGCTACCACAAATTTGGAGTAAAATATAACAAATCTGAATAGATTTATTTGTTTTTATAGTCCAATAATAAAATAAAAACAAAATCAATTAATGCAATTTGAAGTATTTTTGAATTGTCAAGAGAAGAAGTCGATCAGACTCTGACACATTTTTCTTCTATATATTTAATGTATATATGTTTTCTCTATATATGTAATAAGTTATTTGTAAATATAAACATTACTACTATACGTCCGAATTACTGCGGTACGTTAAACCAGTCATCGTCCATTTCAACTGTATCAAAGGGAGCCGAATGACCCGACTCCCGTCTTCTATAGACTATAAGTCAGACTTAAATGATATGTTTGGTATTTGACAGAGTACTTAATTAATAATAAGAAAATAAAAAATATATACATATATAAAACATCACACGACACTTGAAACTGAGCTTTGACCATTAACATAAGAGAAACTGGTTAACAGCTAGTACGGAGTAAACCCTAAACTCTTTCGTGAATGGTATTTCTATGAAAACTTATTAATGATTTTATTTTCGGGGATGCCCAACATGGATTTTGCGGTCTGCCATAATGGAGTTTGCGATAATGGTTCCCGTTAAGCGACAATATTTGTGTGTTTTAATGTCTTAGTCATCGTCGTCGTCGTCGTCGTCGTACAAAACAATTTGTACACAAAAGCATGTTTAACTTTAAAAAATAATTAGGAATATATACTGTGTCGCTGTATGGAGACTAAACATGAAAACAACGAACACAAAGCAGCAGCAGATCAGTCAGCATCACTAACCACTAGGCTAACACGCCAATCGTAGGCCAGTTTATATTATCTATGTTCATACATACAAGTTCTGAATATAAGACGCCTACTCCAAATCCTAGTAGTAGTCTAGTCTCCTAGCTGATGAAATGCGATGGGACCTGGAAGCAAGCGTTGAAAGCCTCTCACTAGAGACCATAGTGCAAAGCGTGAGCGCGTGGGATTCTTCGGCCTCATATTGCGAGGAAGTGACGTAGGCCAAAGAGGCGGAGAAAGGGTAAGGCAGAGGAGAAAGATTATCTACGGCCTCCATGACCGCTGGACTGGAAAAGACGGTTGCGTGACGCCGTGAAAATAAAATGAAAATAAATATGTTGCATTTTACATGGTGATTTCAGATTTTCTATAAATTTTGTGTGTAGTCGATAGTCTATAGATAACAAGCAGTGAAAATGAGCTACTGCTGTCAGAGTCATCGTTTATCTGGTGGTGGGATACTAAAAATAATCTCAGACCGTTAACTAAGATCGGCAACTGCTAACGGTCAAAAGCCAAAAGGAGAGTTACAATGTCTAAATATATTTATTTTGTATTTGAAGTTGAATCTGGTAAACACTGTTTTCGTTACGCACATTAATAACGTATGTATATTTGAAAGATATATTTTATCATATGGTTATTTAATATGATAATATTTTATTTTATACAGAAACGTAAAATAAGACCGTGAAGATATTTAATTAAAAATGAAATACATATACAACAATAGTTTTAATTATTACATACATTATTGGAAAATAGTTAAGTATCTACTGGGAATCCCTTCAAGGCTTTGTCGGAAAGCCGATTCACACACTAACTAGAATTAGTAAATAAGTCAGTTAGATTAGTGAGGGACAGAGGGATTGAGTTTATTGACCTTGAACCTGTGTCCTAAGAGATTACGTTAACGTCTGTTGGATATTGCGGATAAAGGTAGTCCTTTCAAGTTCTAAAAATGTTGTGACTTTTTCGTTGATAATGGTACTCCGTTGTATTTGAAAACTTTTTACTTTACGTTCCTGTTCTTATCATGTCTATACTCTATGAGTATCGTCATCATATAATGCTCAAAGTGAAAAGGCTATGTCAAAATCATTTAATCAAAGCATCCTATTTTGCCAGTTCATCTATTTATTAAAAGATGTTTATTCGTTCCAAACTAAAAAATATCAAATATCAGTGATATAACTGATTCATCTAGATGCTCTTCTCAATGTTCTCTTAATAAAAAGCTGCAGAGTAATAGCAATGCTAGAAGGGTTAATTAATATAATAAGAAATCTGCATATACATATGTACAAAATTTAGTTTATTATCTCCTACCCAATCAATCAATAAACCAACTTAATAAGGTGAAGATATAGGAAAAACCTTCTTTCTATTGTATTTTCTTTACATAACAATAAAAATAAGGAAAAAATACATCGCCGTAACATGCAACAGATCAGACGAAGAACGTGTCAAAATGATGAATCTATTTCCGTACGTGAAAACCGCGCCTCGTTCATTTTACAAAAGGGTGTATGTACATACATTTATTTTTGTTATCTATGAATGATGATGAACGAGTATTTATTTTATATATACCACTAGGATTGAAAACAATCGCATAGTTCCAACGTACTGAGTCAAAAATATGTATGTCGTATATCTAACAAGGACAATACCTGAGAATTGTTGATCAAATCGTCACATTCGAACTAATCAAACACTTCTCGGATTTACAATATGGATTAAATCAAGTCTTAAGGCACCCCTACTTTTTGAAGTTCTAAAGAAAAATACAAGGTCACAACTCCGACTGGGCAACGACCTCCTATTATGTTAGTTTTTGAAAGGTCAAATGTTATACTGTGGCCACATAATCAACGAGTGGCGAGTGAAGCGGGCAGAAACGTAGCCGGTCGCGATACGTATAGCAACTACACTCCTTCTAGTATATTAATAGAGCTCTAAAAATAAAAAATATGAAGACTAAGTTGCCAAAACTTGTACTTCAACGGAGGCATCGCTAAGCCCTCATCGGCCCACCCATAGATGATTGACATCATCAGAATCATCGAAATAGTTAGATGAGAGTTTGGTTAAGTTCTGACAATGGCATCCATGAGAAAACCATAGTCTTAAATTTTATGCTAGACGCATTGAAGTCGGTTGTCTACTTTTTTAAATTCAATTATATACTAGAATTGTGTTAACACGTTCATTAAAAGGTGAACTTGTGAGGAATATTTGGAACTGACGCTTGTTAAGATTATGTGCGTTTTAATTCTTGGAGCGAAATATATTGTTGTTGAAGATTGACATATTAGATACATGCTACCAGAATCTCCTGTCACTATTTAAATTGCATTAAGTTAAAGAGTTACTTTTCGCAGTTGTTGTTATATCGAAATGTTATGTTATGTTAAACTCGAAAAGATATCGTGGTCACAAAGAACGTAAAATCGCGTTCGGTGTACCACAAGGCAGCATAATGGCCTGACATAACATGACATTAATGACATGACAAAATCTATTGAACTACCTTTGATCATGTTTGCTGATGATAGAACCATACGGGCCATTTTAAAAGTGTGACTGTGTATATAAATGACAATGATTACTCTCTTGACTGTATAATAAGATGTCTAGTCAAAAATAATTTGAAGATAAACTTTAGACAACGTACGCCTCAAGTACCTAATCTTCACATATGCTACAAAGATGAAACCCGACGGGTTTTTTTTTGAACTACGGATAGATAACATCTTAAGCTCGAAAGCACATATAGGGAGCCTGTGTTAAAAATTAAATATATCCTCCATAGTAAACAATAAACACTTCTTACTGCTCATTACGTCATATTCTAGGGAAACTCAACTGATAAAGATTCAGCACGTTTAAACTTAAAACTGCTGACAGTTGCACATCATATTTTAAGAAGTATATATTTTTTATAAACAATACTAGTAAAGTAGGTAACACACATAACTAGTATTCTCGTTAACCCTCCCAGCTAATCTAAATGCTTGTATTAGGGGTGGGTTCACGTCGGTAGTACACTGGGTGGGGTTCGATCCCGCAACCACTTGATCGCAAGTCTGACGCCTTAGCCATTACGCTACCGCCGCTTTGACATTACATAAATTATTACATATATTATAGGAGTAGTATGTTTTTTAAGTAAAGCCTGAGTCCTTTTAAACGTTTAGCTCATTTGTTTCATAGAAACAGGTGCGACAACAGTAAATTATGTCACCAAAGTTGTCACACCACATGTGTGTGTTATGTTTTATATTAACATATCAAACTATCTAACGTTAAGATTTAATGCTAATATTATTGATGTTACTTATATAAAAACCATGTTTACTTAGCTTAATACAAAATATGTTTGCATGCCACTAGGAAAATATGGCTGAGCTAAAATGTATTGTAACACATATTGCGTATTGCCCATATTTGCAAAATAAATAAGTCTATTCTATTCTATACACTACACATATCACTACAAATATTACGAGGATTCAAATATTGAAATCAATCAAGTCGTTTTACAAACAACAATCATGTACGTATTTGGTGTATGTACATATATACGTTTCAAATAAGAAGATAATATGATAAAGTGTAGTTAAATATATATTATAATTTTATTTTTTAAATATAAATGTCGGCATTAGAGTTGTTTTTATATTAAGATTTTGTAAATACTTTATAACTACTTACATGTTTTGTAAAGTCTCAAATAAAGTTAGCAATTATCTTTTTAATTTGAATTGTATAGCATGTTTACATTATTTATGTATATTTTGTACTTTTATATAAGTAGACTAAAAGAATATACAGAATATCTGTATTTTTTTACATATACTGTGTGCCTTTAGAAATAAGGCCTACCTTTATATATTATCTGTGTAACACATGTATGTATAAAACTTTTACTTCAACAATGGTGTACAAATAAAGTTGTTAGAGTTGTTGAGTAGTAGCGGGGCTGAGCAGTCGGGAAAAAAATCGTAACGCAACGTATCTCTTTGTAGAGGTATACTACCTGTCACTAACAAGTAATTAATTGAAACCATTTCCTTCAGCTTAAAAATACAAATAAAATTACAGTAGAACGTTGTATAGAAATTTTCCTGAAACTAGTTTGAATAGCATCTAAAATAGCGTGTCTCGACTACGGTAATATAGAGTTGTAAAACGTCTTGTAAAATTGCATCCACTCCAGACGTTGAAACTGGTAGCACTATTATTAAATTTCCTTTTTAATTTAAAACCTTCACAAAGGATACCGAGTTTACATCTCTTGGGACAAGTCACCACTGGGTAAGTATAAAATTACATCGGGGAGAGGATTTCATTGGCACTATAGCATCAGAGATCCATGACAAAATAGCGTTTTAAGAGCGGGGTTCCAGCTCGAAATATTATATTAAGTTGGCAACTAATAAACCCGCCACTTTTTTTTCATCAGTTTCTAAAACGTTATAGAAGTATCTCGTTTTTCTTGAAGTTCTATATAAATAAAGCAAGAGTTGTATGTCAGATCAGTTGACAACTAGATCTCGAATAGTAAAACTACAGTAAACTATGGATATAACTTCGGCTGCTTTTACTTCATGAATTTCGCTTAGGTCGAAAAGCAACTGAAGCAGTGCGCAATATATGTGCAACGATGGGCGAAGGCGTGTTCTCTTACGATACTACCAAACATTGGTTCAGAAGATTTAAGAATGAAAATTATTACCTATCTGATGATCCTCGTCCAGGACGACCTCCTACAATAGATGTAGATGAGTTAAAAAGACTCATAGAAATGGATCCTAGGTTCACTTCACGTTGTCTACGTTGTAGAAAAGCAACTCCACGCTTTAGAAAAGACCTGGAAATATTCAGTTTGGTTGCCACATAAGTTGACGCCGTTTCAACTTCATAAGAGAGCTAACGTGTGCTACTTAATTATCATCGTACCAATGAATGGCTGAGGGATGTAATTACTGTGGATGTACGGGTTATGTACTTAAATTTTTCGCGTAAGCGCCAGTGGCTTGGACCTGGAGAAGCAGGAGTACTAAAACTGAAACGAGTAAAAGTTCTTTTAAGTATGAGGTGGGAAATAAACGGAATTATATACTGGGAGCTGTTTCCATCTAACACTACAATCACGGCCAATATTTATTGTGACCAACTAGATATAGTAGCAGCGAGATCACCAAAAAATCAAAATAAAGTATACTTTTTGCACGATAATCGTAATCGACTCGTGAAAAATTACTTTCGTTTGCCAGGGCTGTCCTTCCTCACTCACCGTACTCTCCACACATTGTGCCCTCAGATTATCATCTATTTCGTTCTCTAGCCTACTACTTAGCAGATAAAAAAATTAAAATGAAGACCAGTATAAATGTGACCTTACCACCTTTTTTGATCAAAAGCCTAAACACTTCTACGAGAAAGGCATTATGTCTCATTCATCACGTTGGCGACGGGTGATAGAAAACGACGGTGCTTATATAGTTGAGAAATAATTTGATTTTGTATACTCAAAAAATTAAATAAATTTATTTCGATCGCATTCAATGTATTGTAAGGTACAGAATTTAACTTGTTTGGGTTCCAAGTTGTTTGTAAAGAGAACAACTAGCTACTGTTAGTTTTAAAGTGTTCATGTGATTGACTTAATTAGTTTCTTAAATGGACATAACACAAAAACTTTAATTGTTCATTCGTGGTCGGATTATTTACCACTGTAAAACATACGAATTAAAAAACACTTGCTTTAATATTCCAATGGTTGAAAGCCAGTACCAAACATTAAATTTCTAGACGTTTATTATATTAACTGCAAACTTTACTCAGATGGATTTTATCGTATAGCCATACTTAGGCATCAATGGGCCGGCTCAATCCAACTCCCCCTCTACTCTTTCTCCTCCCGCATTCCCCCATCCCTCATCACCCTCAAAGGCGGGCACCCCACTTAAACACTTGAGTTGCAGATGTCCATGGACGGTGGGGTTACTTACCATCAGATGACCCGTCTGTTCCTCTCTCCCCCCATATTTAAAAAAATAAAAGAGTCTTTCGTTCAATTATAACAATTAATTATAACAACAAACAGGTATTTTTAATTAACAGGAGTAAAACTAAGTCAGACTAAGCCATTCGTAATGCTAGTGACCTGTTGTAATAAGTTGATCCTGTGGAGGAACGGCTGTTATATCCCTTTATACAAAAGAAGGGTCTTCCAAACAGGCGAGGTGATCATACCTGGTAGACCGATCATAGCAACCTGTGGGCGTAGGTTGTTATTGGAAAGTTGTATATTATATGTACATATATACCAATCGAAGCGAGAACTTTATTCTCGTGATTCAGGATCATACTACGTCATTTGAGTAGTTGCTATGAAGTTTGACTTGTCTTCTCTAGATGGTGTTTTTGTATACTTCTGCTGTATGTAGAGGTTGCACCAATCCAATGAAAAATAGTAGGAAATAAACACTATGGACTCTCTAATTCACACATATTTTAACATCTGAAAACAATGTAAGTTTTGTACTTAAATATTAATATATTATTTGAATATTATAGTAGTTGCAGCCAGATGTCCAGGACTAAACAGTGGTACTCGTTTACGAGCATAACGCACTCGTAAGCCATCGTCTAACTCAATCATATCGAAGGAAACTAATTTCATAAAGATTATTATTTTTAAAGCTCCAAGTCAGTGCGTCACAACAAAAGAGAGAGTGAATATCATAAGTACAATAGCTACAACCCGTCCCATTTCCTAAGAGTTATAAATTCTACCCACGTTTTGAGAATTATTTAAATTTACATCTGCCTCACAACAACCGGCCATCGAAGTTTAAGTTACAATTTGAACAAATTGTGGCAGGAACTTTGTGAAAGCAAAGTTTGTATTTGACTAATTGTATTTATGATGTTTGAATAATAGAATATCATGTAATATACTTGTATTATAAATATATATTTATATTTTTATTTACATTTATTTAAACACTACCGATATAACTTATACATGTTTTTAAAAAACTTAAAACTGTGGTGGACTTTCATAGCTTAATATGCATCTATTTAGCACTTGTGCAGTCGGTAATGGTCGGTAATTACTGTCTAGTGGTCTGGGGAGGAGCTCCTAAATCAACTTTGATACGCGTAGAACGTGGACAACGAGCTATCCTCAAAGTATTGGCAGGAAAGCCTATCCGATTTCCTACAAAAATGGTCTACTCTATCTGCAAGGTCCTCTCTGTCAGACAGTTTTTCATTCTTCGTACTGTACTTCGCAAGCATAGTCAGCTACCATACGATCCAAACATCTACAGCACGAGACGCCGCTCTGATAGAGTATGCGATATAAAGTCGCGTAGAAAAGTAGCCGCAAGTCGGCATTTACACATAAGCACATAAGCTCCAAAGTCTATAATAAAATCAACAAAACCCTTAATATTTATTCTCTTAATGGTCATAAAGTAAAAAAGAAACTTGAAACATGGTTAAAAATGATTGATTATGAAGCTACGGAAAAACTTGTGGAAGCATAACATTTACACACACACACACACACACATAATATCATAGGAAGCATAACATTTACACACACACACACACACACATAATATCATATACATACACACAAACAAACCATACAAACCACACATTCACATACACACAAGCACATATCCATTCATTAAACACTTTACCTCTTTATTTTAAATATTTTTGTTATATGCTATGAAAAACTTTCTTTAATTTAAGAGTTTCTCTGGAACAACTTACTTTCCTGCCAGTAGGGGGGCGTTGGTAGCTGTGCCACAGTTTCATACTTTTGGAGCTATCATCATTTCCATTTTGTTTTTGTTTTTGTATGTGTTTTTAGTTCCAAATAAACGTGATTATTATTATAACACTCTTACACGAAAACTATATACCATAACGTCGACGTTCATCCAAAGGTTGACTGTAAGGAATTGCTTCTTTTTTTATAGTATAGTGGGACAAACGAGCAGACGGGTCACCTGATGGTAAATGACTTCCACCGCCCATAAACACTTGCGACTTGAGAGTCAAAAGAGCGCTGTCCGCCTTTTAGTGTTAGTAGGAAAAAGGGAGGAGGGGAAAGAGGGGAAGGGACAAGGGGGAGGGTTTCCGGTGACCTCACTCATTCGGTCACACCGTGCATTGTTTAACAGCCGGTGTTTTGTGAGGCCGTGGTAACACTCTAGTCGAGTACGTGCCGAAGCGTGGCTCTCCATCGTTAGATTTTATTTGCAATAAGGCCAATAACCCATTGTACATATTGTTTTTGTAATATTCTTTATCACAAGTGTGTGTGTGTTGTGTGCAATAAAGTTTATTCTATTCATTATGAGAATCTCGAGAAAAAAAAATTAAACTTAAACCTTCAAAGTTATTTATTTTATAGGTCTATTATAGATCAACAAATGCAAGTACTTAATTGTATATAATTTTTAATAATTTAACATTTGTCAAAGCAGCATGAAGTTGCGGTGGGAATGTGAGTATTGATCTATATAGGTTGTTTAAATTATTATTTTAAAAATAGAACTACTTCTGATACTTGTTGATCAAATACAATCTCAACATTAATTATATATACATTAATTTTTTTATTTTTCTTAGTTTTTTTTAAGACAACTCCCGCATTAGGATTAATCCTGTGTCGCGGGGGACTTTACCAACATTCAAACAACGGACACAAAGAACACCCAGACTCTGAACAACAATTTGAGGATTACACAAAGTGTTCTCCCTTGCGGGGATCGAACCTACAACACTAGGAAAATTTATATAAAAGTACAATACTCTGATATAGATTTTCGATTTCTTTTCTACCTACTTCCAAATACAATATTCACACTCGTAACTCTCAAAGGCATTTGTCATACAAACGAGATCTGACCTCTACTTTAAATTCCACGCCGCCAAATCCAAATCTGAATTCGAAAATTGGACTTTATATCAATATTTACAGAACATTTTCATATATGTATGTTCTTTTCCCTTTGGGACCTAATCGAGTCGATGGCGGGTTCTATTGTTAACAAAATTGCTTTTGGAATGGTTGCATTTCAAAATCAATTTTTTCGGCACTGTTTATTATAAATTTGAAACATGTGTAAAGGGTTTTTCAACAAAAACTTTGTTTTTTAAAACAAAATAAAACAAAGAATTTCGATGAGGATGATTCAAAATTTATAGATGATTCAATATTTATTTTTTATAAGATTTGGTTATGAATAAAAAATGATATCTGGCAAATGTCCACCACGACCACGCTGGCAGATGTCGATTCTTTCATCAAAATTTTTAGGCCTATCATCGTAATAAATAATGAATGTAATTAAGATCACATGACTTAGGAACGGCACTGTTATCATTATGAAATAGGTAAAATTCTACTTCGTGTAAATAAATGGGTTTGAAATAAGAAACAACTGATTTCAACATCGGTTATCCACTTTCTGTAAATCTTAACATTTAAACCTGTCCTTTTATAAGACAAAAAAGGCATTTAAGTCAGTCCTATTTAGAACTATACCATTGTTATATAAACTATCAAAACGGACGAACCACAAAGTTCAACATCCCCAAAGTTTAACATGCCGACAGTCAAAACTTAGTTATCCGATTTTCTGGAATTTAATACGCACTCCACTGGAATAGAACCGAACTTATTTCTTGTAGTAAATAGATTTGGCTTTTATTATTAACGAAGATAGACGATAGTATTTAACAAAAATTACTATTAAAATTATAATTTGCCACAAGCAACTTTTAAATGGAATTGAGCGTTAAGCAAAATATGTCTAACGTATTCTGATAAATCATTGGCAAGAGTAAAATTTTGAAGTCACCATCAGCCAGAATAATTAATGTTTCATAATCTGTATCAATCCAATACAACTATTATGAATTGCATGAATTATAAGCGACTATACGTATAATTTAAATGGTCAGTATCTCAGTATTATCCTTGTCAAGTGGCCACTAGGTGCCCACCTGTGACTTTGTAATTAATTGCAACCCATCGGCTATTATGTAAGGACGACACCATCTGGAATAACCAAGTTCACTCATATTGTACAAGACAGAATCACATACATAGATTTAAATTTATTGTAATATTTTGATGGATAAGAGAAGTAAAAGACGCTTAGGCTGAAGGAAAATATCGGGGCTACACAACATCAAAATTGTATTGGACTAGTATTACCTCCCTCGAGTGTCGATACCGCTTGGCAAAGAAGAGGGTAAATTGCAAGAAGAGAAGAAGAGCCTTGACATTCGTGAATGTGTTATGTATTATCAGTCCCAACACAACAATTATATAGTGGCTTTTATTTACATTAATTGACACCAGCGGTTTATGCTATGGTACTGTTTTAATTCATTTATTGTTCAAGCGCCTACGTTATTCATCGCGTCCTTGTCCTTAGTAAATAAGTTATTTTTAAGTGTTCTAAATATATATATTTTTGTCTTGTCACCGTTCAATTGATTATAAAAGCTCACCTAAACTAGTCCACACGTTTGGTTTTTATTTCTCGTCCCTGGTTATTAACATGGTCCATTATCGAGCTGGATAATCCTAGATCGGCTAATATTATAGAAGATAATAAATTATATAAAGGAATATAACCAAGAAGATTTAATTGGATTGAGAAATTTAATTCACGTGAGTTAACTACCGGCCGTGTGGTTTGTGAAAAGAGTACATGAAACTTTGTGGTGTTAACTTTTACATATCATATTATATCGTTACCCAACACTCAATTCAGGTAATATATATAGTTAACTGTCGAAGATTTATCAGGTTAGTGTATTATTGCCAATTATATTGTATCAACTAGTGTCGTTTGTCGCTTAGGTGTACGGTACCTAGTTATATTATAATTGTTAAGAGTGTTATATTATTATTTTACTAGCAGTTAGATTGAAAATCATACTTATTTGTTACAATAGGTATAGTAATAATTAAAATTACGTTATTTCAGTTTGATTGTTACTGTTAAAAGTAAAATTTTAATGTCTGTGTAAGACTTATAACATTCACATTAAGTAGGTATTCGTGCGTAGGTATCGGGTAGGTATTACGATATATTGTGGTGAGTGTTAGATATTGTTTGGTATGTACTTTAATTGCTAATTGTTAACAATTCATTGACACATATTTGTTGCTTAGGCGATTATATTGTATTCTTTATTTGTTAATAACACTTAGTGAGTTTATTGTAAAAAATTAAGCAATTTAATTCTTGCGTTTCGCTTTAGGATTTGTTTGTGTTTAGCGTCTCGTATAAAGGATAAAGGTACTTAGTTATACCTATTGTTTGTTTAAGCCTTTATTATTATAAATTACAGGTTTGACTCACCCGATTCCCAGTATGGCCGAGGAAAGGGAGCTTGTTAAGAAGCGAGGTAGCTTCAAAGGCCGTCTAACAGCATTTATCAATTATCTAGATACCTTGATTGATCCTAAATCTATGAGTAGCTGCGACGTCACGGAGCTACAGCTGCGTATTGGCAAGATTGAATCGTTGTATGATCAATATGATGAGGTACAGTTAAAATTAGAATGTATCGTCGATGATAATAAGTTACAATTATCTGAGCGTTCAGAGTTTGAATCCCTGTACTACAAATCGCTTTCTAAGGCTCAAAGCCTGTTAAGTAATTTGAATAAAGATAATGAATCTGTTCGTAGTGGTAGAAGTACCTGTATTTATAAGCCAGTCAAGTTACCTACAATTCAGCTACCTAAGTTCAGCGGGTCTTATCATAACTGGTTGGAGTTTCATGACACCTTTACGAGTCTCATCCACTCTAACGATGACATAGACGAAATAAATAAATTTCATTATTTACGTACTTCTTTGGAGGGTTCCGCTGCTGTGGATATACAATCAATTGAGTTTTCGTCTAGTAATTACGCCGTGGCATGGCAGGTATTGTGCGAGCGATTCGACAACAAAAGGCTATTAATCCATAATCATGTGTCGGCTATATTCAATATTGATACGATCAGTAAGGAATCATCAGTCATTTTAAAAGGATTGATTGACCAATTAAATAAAAATTTGCGTGCATTAGAAACCTTAGGGGAACCCGTTCGGCACTGGGACACGCTTTTAATTTATATCATCACTCGCAAGCTAGACAGCAAAACGTTCCGTGAGTGGGAGGAGTGTAAGGGTCGGATCGACAAGAACAGTAAAGTTACTTTTGATACATTCCTTCAATTCATTCGTGCTCGCGCTGATTTAGTAGAAACATTAGAGTTGTCACGTAGTAACTCTCCTCAGGTGAGTATAAAGTCAGGTGCTAAACTAAAATCTATGGTCACTGTGCAAGGTACAACAAATTCTAGTTCGGATACAATTATTAAGGTCTGTCCTAAGTGCGAAGGTGAACACCATTTAAATAATTGTTCACAATTTCTCGCACTAAGCAATGACGCTCGTATCAAGTTATTGCCAAGTTACAAAGTTTGCTTTAATTGTTTTCGCCCGGGTCACTTTGCTAATCATTGTAAGAAGCCAGGTTGTAAACTTTGCAAGCGCAGGCATAATACTCTCATTCATATAGGTGAATTTAAAAATATAGCGACTATGCGTCAAGCTTATACGAATAAGTCGTCCAATAACTTGTCTCCACAGTCGCCGTTGCAGTCTTCGAGCACTGAGACAAGTAATGTTGCGTTATCGGCTAGCGTCACATCCTTTTCTGATATTAATTATCACGATGTGTTGTTGTCAACCGCTCTAGTCAAGTTACATGATCGTAGTGGTCGTGAACATGTCGTTCGCGCAGTGCTTGACAGCGGTAGTACGTCTTGTTTTGTAACGCAAAGGTTGTGTACACAGTTAGATTTGGTCACTAATCACATAGATAGGTCAATATTTGGCATAAATAACGTGACGTCACACGTAGGTAAAACATGTCGTATTAATATGACATCATTAAATAATTCTTTCAGTACTGAATTAATTTGTTTTGTTTTACCATCAATTACAAACGAAATGCCATGTCGTGATTTAAACATTACCGACCTAAATATTCCTTCTCATCTCTGTTTAGCTGACCCTACCTTTTACAAACCTGCTGATGTGGATATTTTAATTGGTGCTGATGTTTTTTGGGACCTATTAGGGTCTCAACGGATAAAGTTAGGTAACGGGAAACCAATACTATTCGAAACCAGGCTAGGCTGGATCGTGTCCGGTCCTATCAGTCGCAATTACATCACCTTACTTTCTAATAATATAAGGTGTCATTTTACTAAATTAGATTCAACTGATTCTGTAGATTTGGATGAAATTAGAACTGATTTAACTAAGTTTTGGCAGTTAGAGGAGATTAATGTGAAGAATTGTCATTACTCTCCAGAAGAGAAGAGGTGTGAGGAGCATTTTGTTAAGAATACGAGACGATTAGCGAATGGTCGGTTTTGTGTTCGTATACCACTCAAGCAAAACCCTTCTGTTCTGGGAGACTCACTCCATAAAGCTACACATTGCCTTCATTCCTTAGAGCGTAGACTGAGGTCCAAACCTGACATTCGTAAAATGTATCACGAATTTATGTCCGAGTACGAGTTGCTAGGGCATATGACAGAATGTAAACCATCAGATTTAAGCCCTTCTGGTTATTTTATACCACATCACGGGATATTACGTGAACAAAGTAGTACCACGAAACTTCGTGTGGTCTTCAATGCTAGTTGTCCCACATCGTCTGGTATTTCATCTAACGATATACAGATGGTTGGTCCTAGCATTCAGGATGATCTCCTCTCGATTCTTCTCCGATTTAGACAGTATAAGTATGTCTTATCGGGAGACGTTCAGATGATGTACAGATGTGTGGACGTTCACCCATCTGATAGACACTTGCAGTGCATTCTCTGGCGAGACAAGGGATCAGATGCTATAAAGGTTTATAACTTAAATACTGTCACTTATGGCACAGCTAGTGCACCATTTTTAGCCACCAGATGTCTTTATCAACTAGGTACTGAATGTAAGAATAAGAGTGTTGCTGACGTCCTCAAACACGATTTCTACGTGGATGATCTCCTGACTGGAGGGGATGACTTAGATAAAGTAAGATTTACCCGTCAAGAGGTCACGAGGGTACTTGTCTCGGCTTGCATGCCCCTTCGTAAGTGGAAGTCAAACGAACCCCAGTTGTTGTCTGAGATTGCCCAATCATCGCTTGACTTAAATTTAGGGTCCACTGAGCCTGACAAATTGCTAGGTCTAGGTTGGTTTGCAAGTTCAGATGAACTCGTATTTTCAATTAAATCGTCGGTGTCTTCTGCTAACCTTACTAAACGTGATTTGTTGTCAGCCATTGCAAGAATCTTTGACCCTCTAGGTCTGTTATCTCCTTTCGTAATCGTTATGAAAATGTTATTACAAAGAATGTGGCTTGATAAATTATCGTGGGATGAGCCATTAACTCATGAAATTAATTCACAATGGCAAGCAATTGTGACAAAGTTATCCTACATTAATGATCTTCGGGTTCCACGTATCGTCGTTTGTGAATCGTACACAGAGTTAGAACTCCACATTTTCTCAGATGCGTCTGAGCGTGCATACGGAGCTTGTGCCTATATTCGTAGCATTAATGATAAGGGTAAGCGTATGGTCAGATTACTAATGGCCAAAAGTAGAGTAGCGCCAATAAAACCAACCACAATTCCGAGATTGGAGTTGTGTGGCGCTGTAGTGGGAGCTCGTCTATATGAGAAAGTATCGAAATCACTTCGAGTTAAGTTTAGTCACGTGTATTTTTGGACCGATTCCACTATAGTGTTAGGCTGGTTACAGATGTTGCCTTCTAAACTTCAACCATTTGTACGAAATCGCGTTGCAGAAGTTTTAGAACAGGTAGGTCACTGTAGCTGGCGACATGTCCCTACTGATAAAAATCCAGCAGACCTAATTTCTCGAGGTGTGGATATCGGTGATCTTCAGGGTTTAAACCTGTGGTGGTCGGGTCCCGATTTTTTACTACAAGATTCCTGCAATTGGCCATCTTTAATTACAAGTGCAAAGTCAGAAACACTCCCTGAAACTCGACCCAATACGTCACTAATAGTTAGTGTTGACCAGAATAATATCGAGCAGTTGATAGATTTTACTCGTTTTTCTAATTACTTACGCATAGTACGTTCCATGGCTTATGTGCTGCGGTTTATTAAATTATGTAGAAAACAATCATTTACTTCTAGTTTTTTATCAAGCGACGAATTAAAAAAAGCTTTAGACGTTTTAGTTATACAAAGTCAACGTGAATCATTTTCAGAATATAAATTACTAGTCTCTAAACAAAAAATACCCAAAGGGAGCGTCTTATTAAAATTTAATATTTACTTAGATGATAATTATATAATGCGTGTCGGAGGACGTCTCGATAATTCAGATTTCAATTATAATAAACGTCATCCTATATTATTACAGTCCACTCATCATTTTACAAAATTATTATTTGATTTCGAGCACAAAAGATTGATGCACGCATGCCCGCAGTTACTGTTAGCGTCTATACGTGAATCTTTTTGGCCCATAGGAGGCTTAAATCTAGCCAAGGCCTGTTACCATAGGTGTGTGCTCTGTCATCGAATGAAGGGCAAGGTTATTACTCCATTGATGGGTAATTTGCCACGGCAGCGCCTTCTTCCAGGCGGTTTTCCTTTCGAAAGCACAGGCGTCGATTATGCCGGCCCTATTACATGTGTTAGTCGCCCAGGTCGCGGTTGCAAGCTCGTAAAGGTGTACATCGCTCTTTTTATTTGCTTCACGACCAAAGCGATTCATTTAGAACTTGTCGGTGACTTGACTAGCAGTAGTTATTTATTGTCTTTGTATCGATTCATCGCAAGAAGAGGTAAACCCGTAAATATTTACTCTGATAACGGTACCTCATTTGTTGGTGCGTACAACGAGCTTTCTAAGTTCTTAAAAACTAGTAGTGATTCCTTAGGTGCTAGTATGGCCAATGAGGGAATCAATTTCCATTTTATACCTGCTTATACTCCTCATTTCGGTGGTCTCTGGGAAGCGGGTGTCAAATCTGCTAAATATCATTTGCAAAGAGTGTTGGGTAATAGTAACATGACCTTCGAAGAACTTAACACCGTACTTGCACAAATCGAAGCAATATTAAACTCACGCCCTCTAACGCCACTGTCTTCAGACCCTGTCGATTTCACTCCGCTGACACCAGGTCATTTTCTTGTCGGCCGCCCGCTCATGGCCCTGCCTCAACCAAATTTAAAGGAGCATTCCAGTAACCATCTCAGTCGGTATCAGCGTATTGAGCAGCTCCGTCAGCATTTTTGGACTAGATGGAGCAAGGAGTTCATTGCAGAGTTGCAACAACGCGTCAAGTGGCGCTCCTGTAAGGATGGCCTGAAGCTGGATACATTGGTTGTTGTAAAGGAGGACAACCTGCCGCCACTGAAGTGGAGATTGGGAAGAATTACGGCTATACACCCGGGATCTGACGGAGTCGTCCGTGTAGCTGACATCAAGACCTCAGCTGGCACAATCCGAAGGGCATTTAACCGGATATGCCCATTGCCGGTATATTCGGAGTCTGGTTGAAAATAAGACTTTCAACGCCCGGGGGCATGTTCAAGCGCCTACGTTATTAGCCAGAGCAATACATCGCGTCCTTGTGCTTAGTAAATAAGTTATTTTTAAGTGTTCTAAATATATATATTTTTGTCTTGTCACCGTTCAATTGATTATAAAAGCTCACCTAAACTAGTCCACACGTTTGGTTTTTATTTCTCGTCCCTGGTTATTAACATTTATTTTATTTGATAAGTTTTTATATAATGGAATCAGAAAAGTAAGTACATGAAAAAGAAGTGACAAGACCCTTTTTTCATCACATACTCAATTAATGATTAGAGGCAGCTTCAGTTTACAAAGGTGTTTATCATAATTATATCTATAAAATGTATTAATCAGTGGCAGCCCCATACACAGATTAAAAGTAAAATGTTAGATATTTTAACATGTGACATATATGTATATATGTATGTACATATACATCCGCTCACCTATGTTTCCTTGAACGGATAGGCCCAGATATATCTTCTATATATAAAAAAATGACATTTATAATTTGCTCCCAATAACGTAATAGAAGCAAGTCTAATAGAGTTGAAATCTGTGAGTAGTTAAAGCCGAAACATTTTCTCACTTTAAAATTATAACTTAGTTGACCTTTTAAATTTGTTATTGCTTTCTATGGGTAAAATACCTGTCAGTTCCTCTTATAAACAATACCTGTCAGTTCAGAAATCATCATCATCATCATCATCAGCCTATCGCAGTCCACTGCTGGACATAGGCCTCTCCCATTGCACGCCACTTCGATCTATTTTCGGCTTCTCGCATCCAGCTCCTGCCAGCCATCTTGCGCAAATCGTCACTCCACCTTGCCTGTGGGTGTCCTACGCTATGTTTGCCGAGACGCGGTCTCCACTCAAGAACTCGTTTTTCCCAACGGTCGTCGGTTCTGCGGCTAATATGGCCAGCCCATTGCCACTTCAGCCTGCTGATCCGGTGGACTATGTCGATTACTCTGGTTTTCTGCCGGATCACCTCATTCATGATGCGATCCCTTAAAGAAACACCGAGCATAGCCCTTTCCATAGCAACTTTAAGGTTGTGGACCTACCGTACCGTAAGTGTCCACGTTTCGGCTCCGTATATCATGACGGGTAGGACACACTCATTGAAGACTTTCATCTTAAGGCACTGTGGGATCGACGATGGGAAGACTCGGCGTAGCTTCCCAAAGGCTGCCCAACATAGCCGAATTCTTCTGTTCACCTCGTCCTCAAAGTTGTTTCTACCTAACTGCAATGTCTGCCCGAGGTATACATGTTTTTGAACAACTTCCAGAACGGCCCCGTGTACCGCAATCGGTTCCGGTAGTACATGTATATTGATCATATCAGAAATATATAAAGTAAATAAATAAATATCTCCACACATTTATTTAAACACAACATAACAGTCAATTCCTTAGAAACTATAGATGCTGAATTATTGAAAATGTCTTTGGAAGAGATGAACGTAGCTTTTAAACACCACTTCTATGAAGTGGACGCATTAATGGGCGCAGATGAAAAACGCTCGACTCGAACCTGTCTACCATGTCAAAGAGCAAGATACATCGACGCACATAAAGAAACATTGGATTTCCATCATTGGATAGGGTTGCAACTTGCACTAGAGACAGCCATGAGGTCCGATGCGTCCCATATGAATACAACAATAAGATTGTTTTTTTCTTTCAAATAAAGCAATTAATATGTATAAGTTAGGACTAAATATTATCTAGCAAAAAGTTTTTATTCTAAAATACAACCTAAGAAGGCATTCAATAACAATAACCACAAGTACTTAGAATTTTTTATAGCACAGACATTTTTTAATTATAATAAAAACAAACATTATAAAAACCTGTATTTTCAACCCAAAGAATATCTAAAATATGTCTTTGATATTCGGTCGCGCGTATTATTCACAGGACTGTGAGTTTTATTCTCGACAGATGGTGCTACGAACGCTTCTTTTATAATTAAACAAGTTCAAAAACAGTCCACTATAACTGTAAATTATATTATTCATAATTTTGAATATTCCTTTCATTAATCTAACATAATTGTGATCATTAACATAATAGAACATCGAAAATAAACATACAATACTCCGTGAGAATTTAAATCATCTTTTTCGAAAGATTGTAAATCCGACAATTCGCATAAGCCTGTCGTAGAGGATTTTGGCCTAAACCCCGTGAAAGGATTCTCACTTTCAGCAATGTAATTGTGTTTGAAAAGGACTTATATTGAAGATATCATCGAACGTTGCATTTCCCATGAACTTGAACTTTTCTAAACTACATTATAAAGATACTTATCCGTCCGTTCTGCAGTTTCATTTAACTCTACGATTAGTATATAAAGCCCCGGTCAAACAATCGACCTTTCCACGCGAGTACGTAATCAAAGCGCTTAATCCATTCTAATCCAGTCCGTTCTCGCTGCTATTTCATTTGTGCATAGAAAATGTCACCGGGTATATTACTTCTAGACTAAGGCTTTGCTCCACAAGACTCTTATTAAAATCGTTTTCCTTGGAATAGCTTTTTATAGTAGCAGGTAGATTGTAATGAAAATACTGTTTGTCTCAAGTATCTGTTCCTAGGTTAAGGTGAGAATTATTGTTTTAGAATCACATCTTCTGTGAGTGCTACACGGAGGTATTTAAGAGATGATTGGCTATATTTGTAACAGTAGTTAATTTGTTAGCGAAACTAGAGATCTACTTGTCACAGTACAAAAGTAGGATAAGACGCCTTATTAACCCTGAATGGTTCCACAATGTGGTGACCTTTTAATGAAAGGTTTGTCAGGGTTCATAGCGGTTTCTACAAAATTTAAATTCAAATGCAACAAACACCATGGACACTAATTCAATTTTTTTTACATATTTCGGGTTACATTTCTGTAAGCACAAATCAATTTTTGGGGGCAATGTAATACATACTCATTTTTTTATATAATATACATGCATATAATTAGGATATTAAAGTAATAGCAGTCAGGAGATGACCAGAGAACGGCTCTCCTTCATGAACTTGTCATCCAACTCAACCACACCGGAGGGAGCCGAATGACCATCAACAGGAAATCTATACGAACATCACATACTCAGAACTGCCAGACAACGGGCAAGATAGAAAATCAATTTAAATATGTAATGTAAATATGTATACATGTAATGTATGTAATGTATGTAATGTAAATATGTATACATGTGTGTATACATGTAAATATGTAATGGAATCTTCAGCAACAGGCACACCTTTGACGAAACAGCATATAGTTTTATTCCGTTCGAGTCAAACACTAACATTAGCGAAAGCAGATATCGATAAAAAGTAAAACCATAAAAATAATTTACGTCGGAGCTAAAGTTTACACAGCGATTCTCATGTTCAATAAAAGACGACTCTGTATATCCCTCAAATTGCTGCTCAATATACTTAAACGACAATAATGTTTCGACGAAAGTCAATTTATTATATAAACTAATATTGCGTTCCCTCGCAAGAACACGTCACTTAACTCTCAACTACACTTGTCCCGCGGGAAGTAAAAAACAAAATATAATAAAGTAAAATAAGCAACGCACTTTTAGTTCAACTTGGTACACTTGTCAAGCTGCCACAACTTACTTATTACTTGACTTGTACAACTTATCAAGAAGTGTTTTATTTTGTTACTTAAATAACTTTATACATAAACTGTAGCAATTTTTTTTTTTTTTGATATGGAAAAGTTTTAAATATGATTGTTTTCAGCTATTTATTTTGCTCATTAATTTAAGTTATTGTATAAATCGTAGGTGTAAATACGAATGAGAGTATTTCGTGACACTCCTTAACTACTCAAAACTCGAGTAATAAATACCTATACAGTTTAGGTATTACGAGTATTATTTGTTTTTATGTTGTATCTTTTCTATTTTGTACACTAAACAATGTTGTATTGTATTGTAAAGCTTACGCTCGCGTCTCCGCTGCTTCCGAGCGTCAATGATTTTGAGTGTACTTTGGTAACAGAAAGCACTTTTTTTCTGAAAATCTGGCAACGTGCATGCAAAATTTAATTACGGATTAATATGTAATTTTTCGAAGACATTAAGATTTAAAGCTATTTACCTACTATCAAATCAGAAAAGCTAGTTACGTTGGCTGGTTTACGTTATAGGGCCGGAAAGTCCGATGCCGAGTCAGCAAGTTCGAGTTACAGGTATGCGACACAAACTTTGTATTTATACTATAGGGGGACAGACTAATAGACGGGTCATCTGATGGTATGTGCAACCGCCGTCCATGGATACATGTAACTCAAGAGTCGTAAGTGTATTGCCCGCCTTTGAGGGTGATGAGGAATAAGGGGATTCGGGGAGGGGAAAGCAGTAAGGGAATAGAAGATGGGCAATAGGATAGAGGGATGAGGGGAGAGGTATCGCGCTGGTCCAGCCGGCCTATTCATGCCTAAGCATGGCTCTACCACTCTATTTGTTTGCTATTGCTTATACTCCCCAATCAATACCTCTTACCACTATTCTTTCTTTTCTGTCCTCTCTTTCCTGCCAATATACTACAAATTTTCCTCGCAAATTCCCCTATTACGTAAACTAAATACTAGGACTAAATTGTAATCTACAAAATGTGAATGTAAATTACACCTTTTCGGGGTTTGCGTACATGCAGGCATCTGGTAAGAACCCTAGATATATCATTGAGGCTACATGATGCAACAGTATGCGGCTTTGGTCGTTCCTCACGTTTGAAATCACTGTACTGAAATAACAATAGGGTAATACTCTGTTATTTAGATATTTAAGCTAATATATAAATAATTTTAAATAAAGAGAATTTTCATTTCAGATATTTGTTTAATTATTTTACGCTCCAGTGCGGGTTATGATCGTCAATTCGAATACAAAACGCTATTTAAATGTTTTCTTTGTAAAATGTATAATCGACTGTATGTTGTGTACGTGTTTCATTGAAGTACCTGAATTAAGTTAGGTGTAAATTTACTTAGTAAGCATTTTTTAGTTTTTTATAGAACGTTGGAGCACCATGCTTAGGTAGGAATGGGCCTACACGACAGGAATAATACCACGGCCTCACAGAAAACCGGTTGCTACACATGCTTGTGTTGTATTTACCAAGTAAGTGAGTTTACCATCAGGTGAGGTGGTTTGCCATTCCTTTTATAACATAAAAAAGAAGAGTATGAGAGAAAAGGCCTTGGTTAGAATCAATATATTTTTTGCACTGGATCTAGAGATAGATAGATAGATATATCAGACACTTTTGCACATCATATTATTTTTTATGGTTAAAACTTTTATGTGTTCAGTCGTTAGACTGGTTCTAGGTAACACGAATAGCTTCAGGTGTTGGAGCCGCTTCTCAAAAAACCGTTATTTTGACTCCTTATATTAATATACTTGACTAAAATGTTATTATCACATTGAAATAAATTTAATCACGGTACACACAATCAAGCCTGTATAACCGAAGTACTATTTATGTACTGGTTCGTCTAGTTAACTTATGGTGTTTCAATTAAACCTAAATTAAAAACTACTTGGTGACATTTATAAATTAAGAACCAATTTAGATGTCTGTTTATTACTGAACAGATACCTATATTGGATTTTAATTCAGTAAGAAAAAGGACCGAACAATAAAATACATGCAGAGAGGAATATACGTATTAGTTTAGGTAATCTAGGTAAGCACCTTTATTACGAAATTCTGAAATATTAAAACTGCCACAACGTCACTTTTTAAGTAATAGTATTTGTTAATATAAAGTTTTTTTATACTTTCAAGTAATAAAATTAATTTACCTTACATTTCAATGTGTAAAAACATAAATAAAAAAATAATGCCACCAATTTAAAAATGTATCCGCATTATCACGGCAACACTATCGCTGGAGTTTCATATCGAGAGCAATCATGTGGCCAGATTGAACAGAATCGATTAAAATCATATGAGCACTTTGTGCGATTACTGATGAATCGATGAATCATTTGAATGGATTGCGGTGGGTTGAGGTTGACATACCATAATGCTTTCACTGATGGGCACAGCAAATAGGAATGAAAATGTTATTATTCCGCAGGTTGTAACTACTGTTTAAAACAACACAATACTGTGTCATTAGAAAAATCACAAGTTTTTGTAGTAATTAAATATCTATTATGAAATAAAAAAACCGAATAATAAAATACAGAGAATCGAACAGGGAGCTTATATAGCTTTCTATTCAATTCTTTGTAGCTGTGTAGTTCTAGTTGGAGTTTAATAGGGACACCTCATCTATTCCCGTGGGTGTCACAAAAGGCGACTAATAGATTGGACTGTTATATTATATTCTATCGTATGTATACAGTTTATACAGTGCCCGGTTCATGGCAATAGGCTTGTCCCCCATTACGTGATTGACTAAAGTATGTTATAGTTGGCAAATGGTGGCTACTCTTTCGGAGACAAACGCGTGATTATACATACGTACGTATGTATTTCGGTTGGAAACTCAATCCTTTAGGAGACTACAGTTGACCACCACTTCTCCCAGTACACAAAGTATTAAAATTATTCTGATGAAAAAGGTCATCAGCCGAATAAGAACATTGATGATGTGAGTGCTTAAAGCACTCAGTAAACGTTTACCACTACACGGGAAATGTGTACCTTTAAATGCGATGTCTTCCTATAAAATAGCAACGTCCATGCTTTCTCATTCTTAATTTTTAGTACCCCAAAAAAGTTATCAAATAAATGCTCTAACACGCAATTGACAGCATGAAGAAAAGCCGGTTCTAATGAACTCCTTATCTTCGGAGTCATATAAATTATACAACAATCGATCAATAAAATGATATGATCAAAAACATCACTTACTTATTTACTTCATCTTAGAAGTACTTGACATCAAATGGCGGAATCTCTGCGTTGAATATACACGCAAGACAGAGTCCATAAGATATATAACATGTCTTACAAAAAATAAATATTAAATTTCATGTCATTACCAATATAATTCCGAAACTTATGCTTTTTTACTCAGCTGCGCAAGAAGAAGGGTTGCTTTTTGGAGTATATGTATGGGGAACTATACAACATTTCGCGATAAGATCAGCAAAAAAAAAAACAAAGTTAATAATGCAATCACATCTTATTTATTTTTACCAATTTTACGAATTAATTTATTACCTTTGAAATAACAGATACATAGATCGATTAAATAAAATACATAGGGCACAGCGCAGCGACAGCAGCAGCGAGAACAACACATCGGCGGAACAATTTCACCATACCATGACGCGTTATTTGTTTCGACTTATTGCTCCGCCTATAGTCTACGATCCGGCCTTTCTATTCATTCATTAGTACGTTTCATAACACGTGCATATGTATATCATATCTTATCAATATACAATTTTAACCATATGCGTCACGGTGGAGTAGATTAGGGTCACCCCCATCTCTTCCCGTAAATATCTTAAAAGGCAACTAAAGGTTAGGACTGTTATCTATCAGACAGAATACATTTACAGTCATACAGTTTGTTAGCCCTCTATTACGTTAGTGAGACCAGATTCTATTAAACACCCACATATAGCTTCACAGATAGAGGCGTGTGCCTGAGTCTGTGTTTCAATTTACGCAGAACTATCATTTAAATTCTCATTTACTAAATAAACATTTTCGATGTGTATAGAAGGGTGTTTTTTTCGCGCGTTATTTTGTATTTGAGTATCATATGTTCCATTATCACCTGTAGCCAATTTTTAAGTTCTAAATGTCATTCGAATTGTCTTAAAAGTTGAAGTGAGATTGATAAAAATAATTTTAATTATATATATTATTATAAAGAACATTTATGTAATGTAGGTTTGTAAATTTTATATTCAATTATATTATAATGTTATTTCATTTACTTGTGATGGTTTTGTATCTTCTGATTGTACTTGTTTTGTTTGGTGTTAAGAAACGTTTTATATTGTCTATAAATATATCGGTCGGTATCAGTAAAGTACAGATAATGTTTATTATAACAATTATTATAAATACTATTATTAAGAACATTTATGTAATGTAGGTTTGTAAATTTTATATTAAATTATATTATACGTTTAAATATTTTCGCTTGCTTAACCTAGTATATACCTACGCAATACCTCAGAGCACAGTGATATTCCCGTCTACAAGTCAATCAATTAATATTTCCAGGTTGATATTACGATATTCATTTCAGAACATTTTGATTACACAAACTGTTGGAGTGGTCTTTATGAAGTTATTTCTTTTCCGATTTATTAACTTCTCAGAGGGTCCAAGCTTTTGATTTGTGTACCTTTTTGTTACGGATGTGACGTTGTTTTGACTTCGAAAGTTGATACAATGTCACCTTTTTTTATTCTATTCTTAGAATGCAATAAAAAAAATCATTTTAAACTTTTCAAACTCAAGTAAGCCATTTTTACCCGAAACTGGTTAAACTGAATTTTGCCAAGGCAATTTTGTGTGAGCGACTGAAGTAAACGATAACGAAGGTTCCTTTGTTTTAGATCTGACAAACCTGACCTGACTCGTTGTATTACGGAGTAAATAAAATCTTTTACATTTATCCCAACACTTTACAAGAATGCAAATGACGAGTTACTGAATGGCTGCTTGGTCTAACCGATTAAGAAACAGAAAAAATTAAACACATATATATTATATAATGCAACACACACACATGCACGAACACACATACATACACGATTACACATAAACACACAAACACACATAAATACAAATACACATAAAAATCACTTTCAAATCCTCATTGTCCTACTCTACACACTTAGCTTTACTTAAAGGCACATAAAACTATTATCACTATATGTTTGTTGTGTTACATGAAAATTTCCTGGAACATATACGCCTCATCCGTAATGTGGTGATTATCGAACACGTGATCCATTGTAATCTGTCGTCACATCGAAATAAAGAATTTATATTATTTGTTTTTTATTACCTATACAGGGACGGCTATGTTGTTCAAGAATTCACTTCATCAGCAAGACACCATGAAGGGTAAAGAAACTACTACTAACCAAACAGCAACATTTCTACATTATACCATTGATGAATATACGATATACATACATATACATATGTATGTGTGTATATAAAATATTTTAGGAAATTACAATAGAATTTTACGACACAATTAAAAAAACAAAACAATGACTGAGCTTGTGATAACTAAAAAACAAAAGCAGCAACAAAACACTCCTCAATTCCCACAGATTAAACTGTGTAAAAAGTAGCAATTATTTGGTCCTTCATTAAAAACAAGAGAAGCGGGCAATCAGAAAAGTTGACAACTTGCAAATAATTGTACCTTAACACAAACTGAAATAACACTAACAATACCACTTATAAGCCTTATCGTTTGTGATATAAAGTTAATTTTTGCTTGAAATATAATTATATAAGTGTTAATTCCCGTTTGCACGAATGTCACTCATTATTTTTCTGTGACATTTTTATGACAAAATTTAGTAGCACTTTCAAATAACACAATGCACCTATTTCCTGAGGCAAGCAATTAAAGTTTTGCTAGTATTAGTTATAAATGAAATAGTTATCTTTGACCATGGAATTAAAAGTGTGTTAAAAATTAAAAGCTATTCGTTGCACTTATGTCAGTACACATAGTAAACTGTCAGTGGTAGAGCCATGCTTAGTTAAGCATGGGCTGACTCCACCGGTGCGATACCAAGGCCTCTCAGAAAATTTCCCCAAAATTAGTGAGGTATCCGGAGGCCCAACTCCCCTCTCTTTTTTCCTTCTACCTGTCTCCCTTCTCCCCTTTTCTGTCTCCTCATCCCGCTTTCTTCTTTAAACTCCAAGCATCCTCATAACGTTCAAAAGCGGGCAGGTGTTAAAAATTAAAAGCTGTTCGTTGCACTTATGTCAGTACACATAGTAATCTGTCAGTCGTAGAGCCATGCTTAGTTAAGCATGGGCCGACTCCACCGGTGCGATTCCCACCCCGCACTTTACGGATCTCGAGTTACAGGTGTCCATGGACGGAGGTGTTCACTTACCATCGGGTGACCCGTCTGTTCGTCTCTAATATAAAAAAGTAGTATTTATTTATTTATTTTAACGCGATGTAGAATACGCAATAGTTATTTCAAAATAGGTTCATCCATTAAGACCTGCACTTTAAAAATGTTCTATTAATTACAAAATAACGTGCCAAAACGTTGCATTTTCTCTTTTAATATTTTGTAATTTATGTTTAAACTAGTGTCGTGGAAAATAGTTGCCTTCAAATTTAAACCCAATAGTTTACCGTTCATAATATTAGTCTCTTCGATAGATATTACTTCCAATTGGCAAAATGTTTGTTTTTAAGTTACACACAATACACACCTGGATACCTGTTATGTATTAATATATCTGCAATTGCACAATTCAAAGTTCTAATTGTTGACAGTAGGAAAGTTTGGCCAAAACGTTTTTTTATTTTCAAATTAGTTTCATCTGATGTTTCAATATAATTGTAAAATGACTTGCAAAAAGTAAATTATTTATAGATGTACGATAGAGGTTCAGTTAAGCCATTGCAAGCACGCAATGTCGATTCATGTCCTCTGGGGCTCGTTTGTGAGAAAAATGCGTATATGCGCGTGTACTCAGGGGTACGTTTTGTGTAATCGACAAGTTTCTTGTTGAATGGTGTTGCAAATTTTTAAATGTATATGTTACTTATAATTTTTTTCTACTGTAGTATTATTCTTAGAATGTATTTAATTGCGGCAAACCGTCTGTCTCCCTACTGTTATAACTATTACATAATTCAAGACAAAAATTATGATGTTACTACTAATTTCCAATTACATCAAACCTTGACAGACAGACGAACAGGCTTGTCCACCAGGTCACTTGATTGTAAGTGATATCCGCCGTCCATGGACACCTGCAGCCAACTCAGAAGTCGTAAGTGTGATGCCCGCCTTTGAGGATGATGAGAAAATTGAGCATCAATAAAAATAACCAAACTTTTTTTAAAATCTTTTAGCTGACTTTATACATTCGTGTCCCATCAATATCGAATACTCACGTACTTAAGAGCAATCTAACAGGCTAGCTACAAATTATCCGCCTACCCACAGAAGTACGTCAAGTCGTAATTTGATTTAACCAATTTGTTAACAAGACAAATTACCTATTGTTTTACAAGTAGCGATTTGTACTGAATTTAATGTTAGACTTGTTTTTGTTTTGGGCTCACTGAATGTGCCTGCTAGGTGTCTAACTTAATATTTTAATTAAAATACATTTGTTCCACACGTCGTTTATTAAAGTACATTTGAACTAAAGAAGTGCAAAATAAAGAAATATAACTGTATTAGCTTCCGCCCGTGGTTACGCCCGCTTGGTATGTCAATAAAAAGTAACTTCTGTCCTTCCCCAGGGTTCAGAGCATCCACATACCAAATAAATGAAGTCCATTTGACTTCATTTATTTGGTATCTGTTCGCCGCGAAAAGGTAACAGACGGTTAGATTAGTAACGACTAAATAGGAATTAACAAAGTGGTGTGGGTATATTTAAAGTTTTGTAAACATTATAATAACTAGCTGGTACCCGCGAAAACGTCCGTGTGGAATCCAACATTAGGTTCAGAGTAGATAAAAAATTGTAGTAGCAATAAACTGAAATGCGAGAAAATATTATTGAAAGAAGTATTACTTTATTTCAATACATTTTTTTTTATGAATAAGCCTACTATAGTGACTCATCTTTGCCTTATGGAAAGCAATAAGTGGAGTTCAAGAGTGGGGGCCACCATCCTCATTGCATGTCTAGTCAATGTAGCATGTAGAATTCCAGGCTTTCAACGATCGGCACAGGATTTTTTTTATTAGGTTAATTACGAATCTGCGGAAACAGGCGTGAGTATATGCACATTACGTATATATGTATGTATGTATATATATACGAACGTATGTACGTTTTCCATCCTTTGTAAAAACGTGAAGATTGTGTGGGCTCGATGCCACACATACATGAGCGAAACAGTGTTCTTGAAAATGCTGGTTTCAATGAAAACTGAACTATTTTGAACTGAAATGGCAAATCTGTTGGAATTATTGAGATTGGGGACAGTTTGGCTCTGATTCTTTTTATGCGACTTCCAGTTGATGTGCGTGTCTATGTATATGCCTAAAACTTGAAATTATTGACTATTTCTAATTTATGCCCATCGTAAGTAAAGTCTTCAATTATCGGTGTTTTTGGGGGGGGAAATAATATTATTTTAATTTTAACAAAATTTATTTCGAAGTTGTTTGCTGTAATCCAATTTGATGTTGAGTTTAGTATAGTGTATAGCTTTCCGTTTAAGTTGATGTTAGTATTAATGGAGGTAAGTATGGAGATATTATCTGCGAGTAGAACACATGGTTCGTTAATGTTATTTGGCAGGTCGTTGATGTATATAATGAATAGGAGACAGTCCATGACGCTTCCTTGCGGAATTGAGGCGTTGATTGTTTTGCTATGGGACCGTATTAAAGCTATATTTTTTGTGTTGTAGTTGTAGTGTTCTATTTCTACGAACTGTTAGCTGTTTTTTAGATAGGATACAAACCAGTCATGATATTTCCCGCGAATACCTACGTTATGCAGTTTGTCTAATAAAATATCGTTCTGTAGCTTGTCATACGCTTTGGTCATGACTAGTAGAAAACCAATTGCGTATTCTTTTGAGTTAATAATGTTTTGGGCTTGATGAATACATTTGTAAACCGCCAATAAGGTAGAGCGGTTTTTCCGGAACTCATTTTGACAATCGTTAAAAAAATGTACTTTTCACAGAACTTGTAAAAGCGGATCCACATAGCTTTCTCAAATATTTTTGAAGCAGTTGGTAAAAGGGCAATAGGGCGATAAGTGTTAGGGTCAGTTTTTACATGTTTTTTATGGATCGATTTTGTAAGGGAGTTTTTTAGTAGGTCTGAAAAAGCATCTTCTTCAAAAGATTGGTTAAATAAGTTATAAAAAGGTAGAGTTAGTTCGTCGGCACATTTTTACATTAAAATGGGAGGGAGTTTATCATACCATGACTCTTTTTGTTTTTTAAGTTGTTTATGACTCTAAATGAAAATCGTTTTATAAATAGCTGTTGCCAAACAAACGGTCTTCTTTAATTTTTAGAACAGCAGCTTGATTGTGCAGCATTGTGCAGTTATACTCGCATATTTTTAGTTAGGCTACATTTTTTACAGAAGGCTTTAAACTTCCACTACAGTGGCTTTGACTATTCCCATTGACTATAAAATCATACATATGTACATACAATAATATCATGGAATGTCTTGTCACTGTTAGGATCTGGTATTTCAAATCAGATGATTTTATCAATTTGATCGGACTTTTGTTTTAACCACAATAATATAAGGACATGTGGTAGTTCACGCTTCTACCATTCTATAGAGTATATGAAGCATAACACTTCTACAAATATTCTGCCATTAGTAATAACATCCATTAGTTTTTTAACTTTAAGTCTAAAAACATGATGTAGTTCTAAGAAATCGACAACATGTTGGCCCGTCATTAATTCATCAACTATTTCATGCCATGCTAGATTGCATGTGAATGTAACAAACAAATCTGTGTGACCATATGGCGGCAGTAAACAAAACCCGTTTTGAGTTTATACATGATACCGTGGACTGTTTTTAGGCAAACGTAGCATTCGACGCCCACAGACCAGGGGGAGTGATGATTTGCGCAAGATGGCTGGCACGACTGGATGCGAGAAGCCGAAAATTGGTCAAAGTGGCGTGCAATGGGAGAGGGGTATATCCAGCAGTGATTTGCGAGAGGCTGATGATGATTATTATGATGTGAACTGTTTACGAATGAAGACAGTAAAATAATTTTCCCTAAGTTATTAGAATTAACATTAACTACGTTTGTCACAGCAACTTGTTGGATGCTGGATGCTCATGGATTTAATTTGGTCTCAATTTTGTTTGATTCAATGGTATATGTTGTAGTCGTTTGCTTTCAACCTAAGAGGTCGATCGTCATGTGTGTATAAGGTATAGTAATCATAGAAATCCATACATGATACTTTTTTGTTGGGCAAGGGGAGACCTGTTACAGGAATGACATGAAAGTGGTATCCATCTTGTCCTTGTGCTAAATAGTATCGAGTATTGTAAAGCGTCATAAATTTTATGTATATCAATCAGGTAATCTGGTTAATGTGTTATCATGCGTGCAAAACTACTCGAAGAAAACTGTTATCCTGAAACCAAGCCTGCAACTTCTTCGGTTATAAACTGTGCATTATATCGTCTTTCATATTCGGTACTTGGCATCCAGTCAGGGTGTATCACTAACTTATAATCTTCTCTTGGAATTCCTTCTAAAGCCGTTTTGATCCTTTTCGTATCCTTTTCAACTACTTAAATATTTAAACAGCTGCGGTCAACCTCACTTTGTTCATCCCTCGGAAATAAATCTGAAAAAATGTTGGTTGTTCGTTATTTGTAGATATCAAAGAGCCATTTCTATGATATATTTGAACTTGGATCCTAACAGTACTTAAAAACCTCACCATAACGGCCTCAATATCTACATCAAATGACGTCATCTGATAATAAGAGCTATATTCCGGCTCATCATTTAACGAGAGTGAAACTTCTCGACCAGAACAACACATTCCCCTCCTCTTTTCATTTGAGTGTTTATATCAAATCTCTGTATTTTTGTTCCATCCTACCTATGATAACCAATCGATGCTTAATGTAGTCAATGGGCCTTGACGCTCACGCTGGTTACGCTCAATTTGCGCGCTCCCGCCAGGAGATACAGACGTATCTTTCTGCGCGAGGCTCTCAGCGCTGACGCACACTGGCGTAAGTAAATTTGTTATACCACTTACTTAACTTTTTTGTATTTTATTAACCCCGACGCGATAGGGATGTTGGGATTGACGTGCTCCGATTCCATGTCTATCAATATAGTATAGTGTAGAATAGCACTAGTGATGTCTTTTACAACGGCCGCGTTAACATTTCTCGGGTAAACATCATCGAGAGCCGATCCAAACTTGTGTCTGAAATCGAAACTTTCAGATTAGGGTCGACTTGACTGTCGGTCGACTGCTGCCATTGGTCGTATCATCTCACTATGAGAGCACTTCCCTAACTGCATAGGCCAGCATCAGAATCCTTGGGTCAATATATCAAGCGAAGTCCAGTTTTGAGATCACTTAGAAGGTAAGGACAAATTAGCCTCGAAGAAGCTTGGTGTGCTAAACAGATCGAGAGAGTTTCACTCCAACCCACCGCCTGCAACTTTATAAGGCGCAGGTTTGGCCGCACATAGAATGCTGTTCTCATCTCTATGCAGGTGCACCCCAGTACCAGCTTCTCCTTCTTGACCGCATTCAACGGAGAGTGACTCACATAATCGACTGCCAAGATATTTCTAATCGGCTTTACACCTTGGCGTTGTGTAGAGATGTAGCTTCACTCTGCATTCTCTATCACTTGTATCATGGGGAGTGTTCAGAGGAATTGTTCGGACTTATACCGGAAGCAGGTTTCCGCCATCATCCTAAGTGACAAAATGTCCAACCCCATCACCTGGATGATTGGCACTTACCGCTGTGCGCTCCTCCAGAAGCTTTTTGCTTCGCACAGCCAGCCTATGGAACAAATTGTAGCCTGCCGTATTTCTGAATAGATACGACCTTCAAACCTTCAAAAAAAGAGCGTACTCCTACCTAAGAGGCCGGCAACTACCACCGCCCATGGTCAACCGCAATTCAAGAGTCACACTCTTGAATTGCGGGTGACCATGGGCGGCGGTAGTCACTTACCATCAGGTGACATAAAAAAAATTAATACAAGTAGACGTTTTCAAATACAAATACTAGCACATAGCTGAAATCTAACCGCGATATCACCGATGCGGACCAAACGTCAGATAATCTTTATATATATAATTCTTCTGTGAGTGTGTATGTCACTGAACTACTCTCAAACGACTGGACGGATTTTGATGAAATTTTTTGTGTGTGTTCAAGGGGATCTGGGAATGGTTTAGATTCACAAATCAGCCCGGCAGATGGCGCTGCAGTCGGTATCTAGGTTATTTATTTATATTGATCCTAATCGCTTGAAATATCATGCAGGACAACGTCTGTCGGGTCCGCTAGTATTCTATAATATGTTTTAAAAAGACACAAGAGTATTTTTTACTGAAGATTTTATTATTTCAACGATCTGCTTCACCATATAAGTCAAAGTCCAAGTGGCAAGTCCAAGGTTTAGCATCATTAACTTATTAAGATTTGATGATCGCCACCAAAACATGGGACCTACAGAAAATCGACGAGTACCTATTGAAAAACCAAGAAACACAGGAGATAGATATTACCAAAATTGGACTTTAATTCTCTCTGAAAACAAGGTACATAAATAAGGGATCTCATGTATATATTCATGTTATTACATAGTAGAGAGTGTTTATGTGTATTGGGCTGGGCTACATTAGCATTCTATATAAACCGCTACAAGCAGTGGTCTTGTGCGGCAGTACCGTAACGACACGTACGTGCGACTCACATATTAGCATACTGGGACAGTACACCGCGTTAGATGGAAAATATTTGTGCTATTACCGACACTCTAATTTATTATGTATGTAATGTATTACGTATTTACTTTTTACACTAAAGTTATCAATGATACATGGATACACTGACACATAAATGGCTGAACAGGTAGGCAGAAATGTATTAAACACCTACATTTTGGCAATTAGTTTTTATTTTTATACTATAGGGCAGGGGTGCTCAAACTTGAACTGCTGGCGATCTACCTCAATATTTTTAGACTACTTACGATCGACTTGAGAGGCTGCAAGTATGTGTGATGTAGGGTTGTCGTACATACACGATACACCCTACTTACTTAGGTAGGGTGTACCGTAGCATATATAGATATTAGCTTTCCGCACAATTTACATTATCTTAGTCAAGGTTTGGGTTAGGTTTACTTAAGTTCTTCTCTACAATATCAATGAAAAAACTCCTAGTTATTCAAAATTGCGAGTTTATTCGTTGTTACAAAACAAAAGAGTTACATATGGTGTTAAACTCAACTAAGGAGTGACTTTGGATCTTGAAGCGTGGCACTGCATGTCCTCAGCATACTTTTCATAAGATGGTGCGTAACCACTGAGTGCCAATCGCAAGCATGATGACATATGATCGTCAGTTAGTCGATTGCGATATTTTGACTTAATTATCTTCATTTCAGAAAATGCAGACTCGCACAAGTAAGTTGACCCAAACATTGCCGTCAGTTGAAGGGCGATTTGCCTTAGATTCGGATATTTATCTTCAGATATAAAACACCAGAAATTTGTATCAGATGCTGTAGCTTTGAGATGTATATCTGATATAATCTGCACCAACTCATTTTCAACAGAACATGAGTTCATATTAAACTGACTTGCTACTTCAGTGGTTAATTCCTCAATGTTTTTACATGAAAAAGGATAACTCATAAATGATGCTATATTTGCCAATTTACTGCAATCATAAAAACGCATTTCGAATTGTCCCAAAATATTTGATAATTCAGCCTCATACGTATCATAATTAGACTGAGGAATCCTTGCTTTCAAAGACGGAAAATGTTTCAGATCCTTTCTTTTCAGTTGATCTATCATAAGTTGCAATTTACTTTTGAATGCGTTTACTGCGCTAATCATCTCAATAATAGTTTTTCCTTTACCTTGAAGCTCCAAGTTAATGGTGTTTAAGTGCATTGTGATGTCAGTCAAAAATGCCAAATCAGTCAGCCATTTTTCGTTTTTCAACATCTCAGTGTCATCACCTCTTTCGTCTAGAAATGCTGTTATTTCGGGCAATAATTCTTGAAACCTTTCTAGGAATTTTCCGCGACTCAACCACCTGACGTCCGTGTGAAGAACTAAATCAGTGTGTTCAGCTGACTCCCTATCTTCCAACTGCAACTTAAAGAGCCGCCGTTGCAAGCTACGTGCACGGATGGAATTCACAATTTTTGTTGCAATGCCCATAATTTCCTCCGTGTTTAAAACTTTTGAACACAAAACTTGTTGATGTATAATGCAATGGAATGAAAAAAATGAAGGGAATTCTTCATTAGCTCGACACAATGCCACAAAACTGTTCTTGTTTCCAGTCATTGCTAGTGCTCCATCGGTTGTAATGCACACTAATTTATATATTGGTAGCTTGTAGTTTTTTACAAAATTGATGAAAACGTCATATATATCTTCGCCACGGGTCTTCCCCTTCAGAGGAATGATTGTCAAAAATTAGTTATTAAAATAATACGTTTTAGATTTCTTCACTGCACTCATTTCGCACTATTTAATAATAAACTTTGTATCGACGTAGTATCGCCTTCAAGTTACAATTCAGAATGACTCCAATTCCTGCAGGCGCAACATTTATATCGGCGTGAACGAAAGTCTCGAATGTTCCCGTCAAACGCGCCGCCCGAAATGGTCTAGTACAGTCTAGTCTAGAAACAACGCGGCTTTTCTTTGACTTTGATAAAGCCGCCTTTTGCCGCAAGCAGTGTTATTACGTAATAATTTTTTGTAGTTTAGTTACCTACTTATTAAAAATTTTTTTCTTCTCAAGATCTACTCAAAAAGCACTCGCGATCGACTGGTCGATCGCGATCGACCGTTTGAGCACCCCTGCTATAGGAGAACAGACGAACAAACGAGTGATCTGATGGTAGGAGACAACCGCCGTCCATTTACACCTGCAACTCAAGTCGTAAGTGTGCTGCCCGACTTTGAGGGTGATGAAGAATGGGGAGAAGCGAGGAGGGAAAGAAGATTGGGGATGAGGAGATAGAAAATAGGAGAGGAGGTATGGGGGAGAGGGAAATTGGTAACGTTATATGGGGCAAGTGACCGGGCACTATATAAACTGAAACATACTATCGGATAGTTAACAGTCCAATGCTTTAGTATTCTACTCCACTGAGAACAATTGTGTTATCATCTATGATCGTCTATTTAATCTCTTTACTTGTACCTTTGTACATATTCAAGTGATCTATTGCTTGTAAATAGATGTGCAAATGTAGAAAGGTCAATGACGCGTATTTCGACAGGCAACGTGTGAGTGAGGGTACCGGAGGCCCAACTCCACCTCTGTTCTTTTCCCAACATACCCCAATAAAATAAGACCTCATATTCTTCGAAAGCAGCCGGTTAATGTGAATGTTATAGTTTATCTTAACTGAACAATAACATTATATTTTCTCTTTGAACTATGCGTTCACAATACGAAAATACATTTTATTCTATGTATTCTAAGAAAACGCTACTGGGTGTGTGAAAACGCAGTTATAATTTTCGCAAAATAATAACGACACATCGGAAAACCCAATTAAATTTATGAAAAGCAATTTTAATGTTCACACAAACGGCTTTGCAATCCATTTGTATGGGCGATTGGTTTAAATTCAATTATTAAAATTTGATTTTAAGCATATTGAACGCTTTTGATTTTTATTATATTTTGTTTTAAATCAAATTATTCATGGCCTTGAATGCTTTCATTTGCTGTTTATTAACCGACTAATTTACATTAGCGTTATCTTAAAGTTTAGTTTAGTTTAGTCTTGTTTGTTGCTTCTTATATTCTGAAAAACTCTTAATTTTTCCTGGGCAAGATAATTCGCATATTCAAGAGATATATTTTTGCCCTTGAAAATCCAGGACCTTAAGAGCATAATACAATTTAGACTTATCACGGTTGTGAATATCGTACTCCGATGAAAAAATCGGTAGTTATATTCCGATTTATGATTCTCTCTCTGAAATAAATAGATATATTTCTATTCTAAACATTTATTTCAAATACTCTGTAAATACAAAAAAAATATATTACATACAATTTAAAAAAGGAGCATTGCAAATGCTTCATATTTCATTGAATGTAATAATTTGTATAAAGTTTTCCGTCAACTTCTATTCAATTCAAAGTCATTTGATATAAGAACAAATTGAGTCCTGCTGTCAAGTATTGAACTTGACAGCAGGACTCAATTTGTTTTAAACCAATAGATCATGCCACGTACGCTTTTATTTAAATTTCTAAAAATGTATGAAAACTCTAAACATAGCCTGCTTTATAAAAACAAAGAGGGGAATGACACGTATTTGTATTATCGGTCTATAAAAAGGTTTCAATCAATCTATCAGCCTATTACAGTCCAGTGCTGGATATAGATTACTCACAATGACGGTCACAGCATCCGGTCCGCCGGGAATTTACCAGTAGAACCTAGCTACCTTCATCAGGTCGCCGCCGAATCTGACTGAGGTCGTTCCCTCTTTCTTTTACCGAATAGGTCATAGTTATTGACCCCTTTGTTCCATTATGACATTACAATTAATAAATTATTGACTGGCCTTGGGTGTGTCTAGTGGTTACTGGTCCTGACTGCTGAGCCAGATGTCGTGGGGTAGATTTCCACAAGGTGACATTAATTTGTTTGATACACAAATAGTTGTCACCCGGGATACTTAAATCGTTTTTACACTGCTGGAGTTGTCTTTAAATAGCAAAAAAAAAAAAAGAAGAAAAATAAATGAACTGAAATATGAAAAATTCTGTGAAAAGAGTATGAATACAATACAATACAATATTCTTTATTGTACGCCACAGAATAGATATAACATAAAAATAACATTGTGTTCTGTCACTTTAGTAATATCAAATATAACAAACATGTTGAAATAAAACCAAAAATTATTCAATACGTGATTAGTGTATCAAAATTAATGAATTTGTTTCAAATTAACGAAAATTTTAAAATTATATTACAATATACTTTCCTGAACACTTGTGTAGAGTTTGTGTCCGAATGAATATTGCAAAATAATACAACATAATACACTCTCCCACATTTACCAATATTTTTTAAATATGTCAAATGTACGCCTAGCATTAATCAAAAATATATGTGTGTACGTGAGCTTAATATGATTTTGTAAAATATTCTCAGCGCGTTTTTAGAAACCCTTTTTAAATTAACGACAAAAAAGTTTAACGGCTAAGCCTATGCAAAGTCATTAACCGCTTGTCCACTGCAAAGTTTACTTTAAAACTCAATGCATACTGAATGAATTTCCACCAGTAGATAATTATATATATATATATATATATATATATATATATATGGCTAGCTATATATATAATCCTTTTCTTTTCGTGTTCAAACCCCCATGAAAAAAAAAGTTTTAGTCGTTTCGAGTCCGACATACCAACTCACCGCAGCTGACGGTGAGGTGGTATGTCGGACTCGAACCGACTAAAACCACACGGTGTGCCGTCACAAGAGAGTCTATTGCTACGGACCCGGGATACCCTCAGAAGGAAGCATCTGGGAACATCTGGGAGGCCTTGGCCACCTGACTAGCAGGCGACCACACTTTGGAGTATGGGGACCTTACGCCCCCATATCAGGATGTGTATGTGGATCTGTGGAACACGTACGACACGCCACCGTCTCAGGCCTGTTTCTGTTGGGGTGACGGTCAGCCCGGCACCTTACCCCTGGGCCAGCGCTCATGGAGGTCGGAGATCAGTATTTGCTCTTCGACGCCTGGTGCGTTTTCTACGGGATGGGATTGGGAATTGTCCTCTCCCTTTCCCGTTTCACAGCCTCTTTGGCCAACATCACCTTTTAGCAGAACGAGGGGGCAGAATATGTTGCCTTTTCAGCCATTCCTCCATTATGGGTCTTATCACCCCAATTGTGGCTTGCCCTACGCTTTGTCGCTCAAGCCGTTCCTTCCACTCACTCACTAGGACCTGATAGAGCTGGGACCGTTGCGCTTCGATTTCTGAAAGAAGAACTAAATTACTAAATCTTCGCCCTGCGGTTGTGACATATTCATTATTTTATTGTTACCTATATATTTACAAGTCGCGAAGATACAAAGAATAATAATAATGTGGTATGTAATATATAAGTACTAATTTTGCATGTGACAATGATCAAATGTATAAATACGGCAAGAGAATTGTTCAGCGGGGCATTATAATGATGACAGTTGAGGAGGAATGTTAAAATACAGATGGAACACGAACGAACACATAAACAATACCTGTGTTAATTGTACGCAAGTATGAAATTTAAAACAAACGTCTAAACTCTGTATTAATAATGAAGCTAAATTATCGAATAGATTTTTGTTAAACGCGCTAATTGCTGTAACGACGAAGGTTACTGATGGCCATTTAACATCACCTGAACAGTAAACAAAACGCGTGGAACGCTGGATATGAAAATACAATTTTAAAAACTTTCCAAACCATTGCTGCGGTAAACGTGTATTGTAGAGGACTCGGACCTTCAGGCTACAGACAGTTTGAGTAACAGGTATCAAACTGACGTCCTCGAGGTACACTTTACACTTCCCAATCCATCTATATAAGCAATATCCTTTTTTTTTATTCTTAAATTGCTCGGATGATAGCATTAGGCTTGCCCCCTATTACGTTAGTGGGACGAAATTCTAATTGGCAAAATGTTGGTGTTTCGGGTGTCACCTCTGCCTACGTGTTCATCTATTTATTACTACATATTCTTAAGAATTAAAAAAATATTTATTTTTATATACAATATAGGGGGCGGACGAACAGACGCGTAACCTAATTGCAATACAAGAGCAGTAAGTGCGCTTTTGATGGTGAGGAGGGGAGGAGAATGAGGAAAGGGGGGTGAGGGAAGGAGAAAGAGGAGAGGGAAATTTGGACCTCCAATATTTGTAATTCAATCGGCATTATAACGCAAGCATTTTTTGTCTACCGGTTTTCTATGAGGCCGTGGTATTACTCCGGGCAAACCGGCCCATTCGTGCCTTAGCATAGCTCTCGCACGGCGAATAATGTTTTTTTTTTTTCATTGATGTCCAAGTGGGAATAATAGAAATTCCTTGCAATAAGAAAATAAAGCGAGATCGTCACATAGTCTCTTTTATTTCAAAAAGAAATTTCGGCCACCGAAACCGATACAAAATACCAAAGAATTTAAATGAAATTGAATCAGTACAAGTCTCAACAATTCCTGTTCAATTTCATTGTAACGGTATAGCTTTAGTATTTTATTTTTATTAAGAACTGCACGGGCAATTGCGCTAAACGTTATGGTTTGAATTACTATTTGTCTGATCTGCAGACATTTGTAAAAGGCTAAGTCTGAGCCACATACTGGGAGATATTTAACCGACTGTGCCAGAAGTGAGATTATAATTTTTTATGATGTTTCATTGTCATGGCCTAGAGCTTAGACTGTTTGGTGGATTTCGATTTCATAGTGGAAGTAACATAGGGTACCCTATAACGTTTTTAGATAACATTAGCAAACACAAAATTGAGATGTTTATGATGTTTTTTTTTTAATTGAACTTGTTTTGTAATCTATTTCTTGATACGATTACTTCGTTTGGCGTTATATAAAACAATAATTTGACGGGCCTGTTAGTCTAGTGGTAAGTAACCCTGACTGCTGAACTGGAGGTCGTGGGTTCGATTCTCACACGAGAAATTAAATAATTGTGTGATCCACAAATAGCCGTCCCGAGTCTGGGTGTTTTTTGTGTCCGTGATTAAATGTTTGTAAAGCCCCCCGCGACACAGGAATCATTTCTAATGGGTATAATGCGCGAATTGTCTTTTATAACAACATAAGAACAAGATAAGTACATTTTTGTAAAAAAGATTTTCTTAATTATTTTACAATAATCGCCTTACCGTAGCATACATAATTGTCACGCAATTTTCAGTCTATTAAACTAATATAGTACGTAAGGTATTTGACTGAAATAAAAAAGAATACTCTATTCTCACATCTGGCAACATAAATGTTTTTTATTGAGGGTATCACCGTTAACCCTTTCCAACACTATAGACGTTAACGTTGGCTATACTGTGCTAAAAACAAAGAATAGTTAACTGCTAACAGTACGTATTATATAAATTGACTTATCACACGATTAATTTAATTATATCACAATGTCGGGATCTCAATCCGTGTGATTACGTCGAGAGCGTCACTAAGGCGGCCTCGTGTAAGCTCGGTGTATTGAACAAGGTGAGACGGTTCTTCTCGCCCGAGCATCTGAGTCTTTTATACAAGACCCAGGTTCGCTCCTGAGTGCAGTACTGCTCTCATCTTTGGGATGGCTATGCGCAGTATCTGCTTGACGCTCTCGATCGGTTGCAGCGACGCGCAGTCCGTATTATAGACTGTCCTGAGGTCACCCAGTCTCTTGAGCCCCTGCAGTTGGGAAGAGATGTCGCCTCTATGGCAGTTCTCTATCGCCTACATCACGGGGAGTGTTCTGACGAGCTCTTCCAATTGGTCCCTCCTTTTCCCTTCCTCTACAGGACTACACGTGCTGGCCTGAGGAGTCACCGTTTGCGAGTCGAAGGTATGCGATCCACGAAAACCGGTTGTGAAGTAACGCTTGCGTTGCATTTCCCCGAAACTAGTGAGGTTTCCTAAGGCCCAACTCCCCCTCTCCCCTTATCCCGCTCTCTTCTTTCCCCTCCCCGCATCCCCCATCCCTTATCACCCTTAAAGGCGGGCAGCGCCTTTACGACAAGTTGTCACTTACCATCAGGTGACCCGTCTGTTCGTCTGTCCCCCTATAGTATATAAAAAATCCTAGTCTTACATGTTGCAACCTCTTTAGATTTATGTATTTACACAATTGTACAAGCTTATACCTCGTTTACCACGAGGGCTTGTTTGACTCACTCAGGGTGCACTAAATAAAACAAATGATACCTCCCAGAGTAGATCACTTTATTACAAACCTTTGACCTTTTTATTTTGTACGCGAGAAACTTAATGCCGACTTGCAGAAAATGATGTCACACGCATAACGCCATCTACCGGCCGACGTACAAACCACTCACGTATAGTTACGTGTACAACAATATTGATTCATTACAAGATTCACTGCATGGAATTGAATGCAGTTTTCACAGTTTCTTACTTAAAATATAGGCTCCATTTTAACGTAGATACTTGATTCTTAATTCCACCCGTACAGAGTCACGGGCGAAAGGTAGTTACAAGTACCTAGTCTCAATGAAAAATGACTGTTAAAAATATATTTTATACATACTTTACCAGCAATTGGATATCCCACAGAATAACTAACACCTCAACTAACACCTTCAGAGGCTCACGTTAGCTAGCTGGGTTAAGGGCTTTATGCAAAAGGTAGTCCTTCTTGATACGGTACGTATTGTGAGGAGGTTCCTGTCTCTGGAGCCCTAACCACCGGTAGCTTGGTCCCTGTACCCGATACCGGTGGGGCACTACACTATATTATGTGTTTTCTTTTACATTTAAAACTGTAATTTATGTTTGTTAATTAAATAAAGAGTATAATAATAAAAGTGTTTTATGTACAACGGGTTATAATACTTACTTCATATGACTTAAAACGAGTGAAATTGATGGCCTTGTCGCACATAGGCAATCTCTTACAGTTTAAATAGTCAGTAGTAGGTTACGTTGCTGTGTATGTAAATCCATGCTTTGTGTTCGTACTGTAGTCGTTACATGTGGATTATCTTTGACAATAAGTCAACGTCGTCGTCGGTACAACTGACGGCTAGAACATTATTGTAGCAACGTGACATGTCGTGTCATAGTTACAAGCGGAATGCTGTTACATGTGGGGGATATCCTAGTCATTTATGAGAGGTTTACTGTCACGTAGGTATGACTGACAGGTAACTGCATATGGTCTCAAAAGAAGATCATAAGCGATTATTTATTGTATCTAACCATTACAAGTTATTAAATAAATATTCCTATTTTTTTTTTGTGGTCTACATGAAGTCACAGTACATGTAAAATACTTTTTTTTTCTTTTATAAACTTAAGTGCTAGTTTGTTTATTTTATTGTGGCGATGTAAATCATTTCATCTCTTTCTATTTGTATAGACACTAGGTTGTTGGCAACCAATATACCTCAAATATTTAAAAAAATAAGTAAAATATCTGCTATAATAGACTACTAGGTTAACAGAAGTGATTGCTAGTAGCCACACAAAACGTTTTTAGATGTACAAAAAGTTTATAACATATGTAAAGGGACTGTTGTTTGTGCTTCGGGTACTTACCCAATGCGAGACGGACGTAGTTCCCAAATACTTCAACATTACCAACACTTAACAAACACGAAATAGTAATCTTAAGCCTAGAAACGATATTTGTAAATCATATACGACATAGATACAGGAGACATTTGACAAAATTATCGTTGCAGTTGGTATAATTGCTGCTTCGACTTATTTGCAGCCATGGAATCAGGCAGCGGTCAGGCGATAAGTTGAAGTGAACTGTAATTAAATAACTATATCTAATTAAATGTTATCAGTATGACCCACAATCAATTACTTTTATATATTTCGACTTCTGTATTTGTGTATTTGTACTTGTGTCTGGCGGAGATGGAGTGGTTTTACAACAGTACGTGTTGTGTAAATAAAGCTTAATGTGCAGTCGGGTCACATGATTGATATTATAGGGACGTGATATTCTATAATATTCCGTGAAAGCTAGGGTGAGAAGTACGGTTTGCTTAGTCGTCATTTAATACACTGTACATAAAAACAGAAAATAGATTTGTCAAAACTTTCCGTTTACTCGTAAGGATGCAATTGGGTGAAATGTCTTGAACCACAAACGAACGTATAGATACCACCACAATATAATATCAAATACAACATTCCACATTTAAACGCCAACGGGTCATAAAGGTATAGGGAAGGCTGACCAATTTTCCCGAAGAGCTACGCATTAAAAAACATTGTTTCCTTTGGCAAATTCAGTTAGATTTCGTAAATTTTATATGGTCGTCGACACCTATTAATAACAATTACACTGCAATATAAAAACGTATAGTTTAACGAAGTTCGCTTACAAAATTTACATAGCAAATCCATTAAAGGAAGAACTGCCATTCAACTCCAACTAAATTCTATGTTCAGTATTACGTTATCTAACTCAATAAAAGACAGATCTACATACAAAGCATTCCCACAAGGTAAAGTGTAATTTTAATCTGATTTAAATTCAAGGCTTCTGATCATCAAGCCAACTGATGTAAAATAGTTTATAGTGTAGTAGACGAACAATCACGGCAGCTTTATGTAGTTGAAGATTTATGTAAGTTTATTTTATCAATAGTGTAGTTACATCAACGAGCATATCAAAGTCATTTATGACAACACCAAGGAAATTAAGAAGACAAGGATATCTATCACTGTCTGCTCTATCTTACGTCGGTCTTTTGTTTTGATAAATAAAAATAGTTTTGTTGAAATTCCTTTTAATCCTTAAACTAAATAGTGATTTTAGAAGTACTTAGCCGGGTTTGAACTATTTACCGCTAGTCCCATGCCTTAGTCATTACGCTACCACCACGCGCCACACCGTATCAAAAGTTTTAGTAAGTTTTGTTAGCGCCTCAATCTATCCACTTTTAATTAAACATAAAGATTACACTAACTCCGTCTAACTTTCTGTAGCATGTACAATCTATACTAATATCCCGAAATACTTGTTCTTCCAAGTTCTGAACCCGTAGTAAGTAGATTAACCAAACCCCATTGTTCTATAGGTAACTTATTCGCCGAGGCTCGAGAAATCAGGACAAAACAGTCTTGGATTACGTTTTGTGCTGTTAATTGTGTTGATTCAGTCGTCTATTTAGTTAGACAACGTTTCCAATTAATCAGTTCAGTGTTTAACAGAACCAAAATATCGATTCGGGAATTTTGTTACTTTTTACTAAACTTAAAAAGGAGGATGTTCTTTGCATGTATGTATTATGTTACTTATTAACGTTATAATTTTATGAACATATACCCAAAAATTAAAATTCAATGAAATACCGCTAACCAAAATACCAAACTCATTTTTCTAGGGAACGTAGACTCTCTCAGTCTATATGTATGTATGATGTTGTAATTACTATTCTTAAGCGATTAAAATAAACTTTAAGTAAAAAGTATTTAACCGGTTTCAATGCGTCTATCATTAATCATCAATAAATAGCAATAAGCTTTAGTTTTTAACCCTCAATGTTCCATCTCTGAACTGGAATATTATTTCAAATTAAAACAAACCAACCTAGCGTACTATTTACAGTTTAAATTTACACCCATACCCACACAAAACAATCGGATTAATAACCTATATCAGGAAAGGAATAATATTATTCTTCGCCAAACAAATTACAGACAATAATGGCACTAATCTTTTCCTTTATTATAACAACAAAACAATTCATAGGAAATAACATCTTCTCACGCTAAAGCAACTGTAATTATTATCAGCTTCGTTTTATCTTATAAATAACAACACACATTATCCTACTATTTATGTTATTTCGGTAGGGTTAGCAAAATTTTAGAAATTCCCCGGATTTGTCCCATTTTGAAGGTTATACACAAAATTCTAAACTTTATTACATACAACCCATATTAAATCCCTGAGCCTCCGTATACAATCCGTGTTTTTTCGTGGAGTGATAGATACTATATACCAGTACATTGTAAATATTCAGGTGGATTTTTTACATATAAGTTTTGTATGAAACGTGATTTGCCAATTTAGCTTGAACTCTTATAAAAAAATTGTCCTGTCAAAAATAGACAAAAGAAGAAAATTATATGACATATGACAATAACTTATCACAGTCACTCAGAGTCGTTTAGTTTTAGTAACAATATTTGTAAGATTATTTCAAAATAATTATAAAAAAAAATTTAAAAAAAACTTACTCAAAAAATAGTTATAGTTTAAGGAACAACAACCATTAAAAAGTAAAAAATGTATGTCTGCTGTGAGTTTTCCAAGAGTGGGGTTCTCTGGAGACCATTCTGGCTGCAGCATCAGGTCGAAGTTATCAATTAATTGTCATTTGACGATTATACTGGCACGCGTGAAGGACTTAATCGAGTAATCATACGCCAAAAATGCCTTACATCATTTTCGGAAAAGATCTGATACTCTTACATTTCCCGGCCGATATTAACCAAACATAGATAAGAACCACCGCAAGGAAATTGGCTTTCAAATGAAAAAAATCGTATCGAAATCGGTCCATCCGTTTCAGAACTACAATGCCACAGACAGACACACATACACAGACAAACAGACATCGACGTCAAACTTATAACACCGGGTTAAAATTGGTGTACGTGAGAGGAGAATGCCTAAAGAATGTTTGAGAATAAACTTGTCCCAAATTTAAAACTTTGTATATGGCAATCCTGTCTATAGCCAGCACATCCATTAATGTGATTGCATATGTTATTTCCAACGAACCATTTCAACTAAATAATGTTCTGATATACAGATGTCTCCGCCAACGGGCTGCGAAATGAAGAAACTATGGTGAAAAAAGCGCATACAAATTTGAACCGAATGTGTAGGCTCATAGAGAAGAATATTACTAATAAAATACATTTAATGAGGCAATCTCAATTTGTTATATGAATGTATCGAGAAAGGTATGTAGAACTGTTTTTCTGCATAAATTTATTCATATTTGCGTATCTAAATAAAAAACCTAGCAGTAATGAAACGTTTGTGTAGTGATGCGAATACCAATGAACAGTTCAAACTCATCAAGCCTTGTTTGATTCTGTTTGTGTCACAATTGCCTGTATTAGCGGTAGCTTCCATCTCTGCCTTTAAGGTCGAATCAAAGTTAAGGATTGTCAGATTGTCTGTTAAAGCTTTAGTCAATGCTTAAGTCCCGCTTATTATATTTAATTATAGTAAATTATTTAACAGTTACGCTTACAGAGACTGAGACTAAGCCTTGAGTTTCGAGAGATCTAATTCTACATATGTATTACGACTTTTACTTTTACGACTTTGAAAGACTACCTTTGACTTAGCCGTTGCCTGAAGTTCGAAAGTTAAATTTAACAAATATTGGCAGGAACATGTATTTCACAAACATGTATGACAGTTTAAAAAAAAGTACACTATCTTTTCAAAAAAGGAATAACAATTGATACAGCCAATCGCGCTATTTAGACATTTAAACGTTACAGTTAAAAAAATAGTAATATTTCTTTTGGGCAGTCTTGTTAAAACTGTAGAACCAAAGAGATCTGATTACAAATACATCCATACACACACTCACGCCTGTATTCCAGAAGGGGTTAGTTAAATTAACGATTATAGTTCAGTCCCATTTACCGGGCACTTTTGGGAATTAGATGGGAAAATTTGGAGTTAATTGACAGGCAAGGGAGGATAAAAAGATTAAGGAAGCTGAATGCCAGACAATCCTAATAAGAAATGCCTTGTGGAAAAAAATATTCGTTCAGTGTAAATTTAGAATTCTATATATTTGTTTAACATAAGAACCCCATTTTCTCCAGGGCCGGTCGTTAAACGAGTGTGTTTGTAACCGATCGTTTACGAATGTGAGCCGGCCAGTAAAACATTTATGGCTACTTTTGACCTACTAACAATTTGTTCCAAAGTAGACTTATTGAATATGAGAATATGTTTTAGTTCATTGCTGGCTTAGTTTAGGTGTTCGGAAAACACATCTGGTTAGTAATGTATACAATAAATTTAGGCAACCTATAATTGTACATATCTTAGTACCTAGCAAGGACATGAAGAGATGGACCTACTTACTATCATCTATCTATTGCTACATTGAAATAAATAACAGACAAATACAGACAAATACACGTATCTCCATCGCACATGAATGTGCGATGGAGATACGTGTATTTGTAGAGGAACAAAACATAACCTCTCGAGGATATCAGAGGACCGAATGTGATATTTTTGTTGTTATTAGTACTGAAACAGAAGGGCAAGCACAAATAAATACGTAAATAGTTATTATTATTTTCTTTATTTAAATTAATACAAACATATAAATTACATATTTAAATATACCATATAAATACATTTAAAAATATAAAAAATAGTGTCCCACCGGTATCGGGTACAGGGACCAAGCTACCGGTGGTTAGGGCTCCAGAGACAGGAACCTCCTCACAATACGTGCTGCATCAAGAAGGACTGCCTTCTGCATCAGGCCCTTAACCCAGCTACCTAACGTGAGCCTCTGAAGGTGTTGGTCGAGGCTCTTAGCAATCAACCCATGTGCTGATTTGACTATCGGTACGATGATTGCTGAATCCACATCCCACATATCGACAACCTCGTGGGCTAGATCCAAATATTTTAATTGTTTTTCTTGTTCAGCCTTTTTGAGATTGTCGTCATGGGGAACGGCAATATCAACTTATGATTAATATTATTATTAGATAAATATTGTAATTACTTAATTTAATTTTAACTGATTAAAATTAGATTCATAATAAATAAACACCATCAACATTCATATAAGTACGAGCTATTCCACTCTAACTGCCAGGCTGCTAGTAACTTTTAACATTTTGTAGGGGAGCCTCAGGAGTTAATAATTATGCAAAATAATGTTTAAGATCATCAGTTTGAGAAGACGCAACATTTTTGGACAATGAGTTTGCACATTCATTGCCTATAATCCAATAAGGCTCACAACCCATACCAATTAAACTATACTTGAGTTCCTAGTGCTATATATATTTTTTTTTTTTCTAGGATTAATAATGAGCTATAAAACCTACTCCGGAATGGCTTTTGTAATGACGCTTTGAGGCAGCTAAGGGAGTAAATATCACGGCCATGTTGATGTTGTGAGATTAAATGAAGAGACGTGCTTAAAGAATGGCAAGACACAAGCCTGTAAATACAGAAGACTCTTTCCGACTTCTGAATTTTAAGACAATTTAGAATCCGGGTAGTAAACTGCCGCTTCCACAGAGCTTTCATTACATAATTGGGTTTCATCAGTCAATATTTTTTATTACCCTTCCGTTGTTGTTCTACCAATGCAATGAAGGTCGAGTTAGCATGAGCAGAACCTTTAGAGATTCTAGAATCTAAAATACATCTGGTTTAATATATAGTCTATTATATTCGAAGCAGAAGAACGATAGAGTTTCAAATTTTAAAAGCAATTCGTGTAACAGTTTGGTAGTCTCTGAAGGATTGAAGTATCAGTGGAATTTCCTTATGTTCCAGATACCAAGTTATGACAGATAGCGAATTATAAAAGGTACTTACAGATAAGAAACTCGAACAGTTTTATTTATATCCACCAACTGATAACTTCAAACTCCAAACCGCTCTTAAAACTTACTATTTTAACAGACAGTAAACGATAACAACTTACTTGACTATGGATTCGAACTCAAAACTTTTAGTAAAAATGTAGTTTTATAATATGAGATACACAAAATATAAAAAGCAAAATTGTATTCTACGAAAATTCTACACTCAAAATGACTCTATTTTGAATTTAATTTTGTTTTAATATTTTGTTTTCTTTTTCACTGTTTGACAGAATGACAAATATTTAATAACCAAAAAACTTATAATCACTATCATGTACATACGAGTACAGTTAAATAGTAAAGGAGCGCAATTTTTTTAATTTTTTTTATTTTTTTTTATTTTTTAAAAGACAACTCCCGCACTAGGATTAATTCCTGTGTCGCGGGGGACTTTACAAACATTCAAGCAACGGACACAAAGAACACCCAGACTCAGAACAACAATATGAAGATAACACAAAGTGTTGTCCCGTGCGGGGATCGAACCCACAACACTCGGCGCGGCAGCGTAGTGGTGAGGTGACCACTTAAACCGCTACGCCATCCGTGAGGTCATTCTTTGTTTGATCATTCGCATGTTTCTATTTTTCTCAGACGCTTCTGATACCTTTAATTGTATACTAAAGCGATAACCATATTCTTAATTGCACTTATGTTGCTAATAATGCACTAATGGTGTAATGGTAACGATAATATACTTAGCTCTTTTATTGAAAATAAAGTGGACATTTAAACAACAAAAAAATGCATCGATAATATGTTTTTATTAAACAATAAGATAAGCGTGGAGCTGTTGATAGGAGGGAGAATAGCTATTTTTATTATTATACAGAAAAGTAATGGTCAACGATCCATCAAGTATGATCAGGCATAACTCGTGGGATCGTTTTTGAATAACCACACCAGATAATTTTAACTTTCCAACTAAATTACGGCAGTTCGTAACACAATTACATTTTTATAACCTTGATTTCAATTAAGCACAGAGAAACTTTTTGGTTAAAACAAAAAGTTCAACATGACCTCGCAAGTATTTAATTTCCAGTGAGTTTTTTATATTGCCCGGTCTTACTAATCAACAGACTAATTAATTTATTACACAGTGTGTAACAGAGGAGAGGAGCTATCCATCATAAAGTAACAAGTTATAAAATATTGTCCCGAGCCTCAGTTTGATTAGATTTTAATTACTTATTTGTTTGTGATAAATCAGCTGGATAGGTATCATGGTAATCGAGGCTTTTGGCTGTTTTCTAGCATTATGATATAATGGATAAACGAATTAGCTATTACAATATTATTAGAAACCAGACGTTCACATGGACATAATTAAAAGAAATTATAAGTAAGAATATCGCGGCCAATGATCGACCGTCTGAAATAAAGACCTAACCGAACAGTACCGCGGCCTTGCGGCTTGCTTGATATTTAATGAGCTGTGACGTATTTTCTTCTTCCGTCACCTTACAGTATTATTAATAACAGTCTGTTTTTCAGAATAACTTAAAAATCCTCGCTTATCATACGACCATAGTAATCGCTTTGCAGAATGAGCAATAGTCCATTTATAACATGCCCTCCCAAAACAATATTTTGTGCATGCAATAGTTACATAAAAAGGTTTCGTTCTTTAATGAATGTGTTTATTGAATGTGTTATATAAGAACAATGAGGTTTTAAGCCTCAAACAGTTCACAATTATTTTACTTTATCGATGCACTGCTTTCCTTATATAAAGCCGACGGAGAGCAGACGGATCACCTGATGATAAGTGACCACCACCCATTCACACCTGCAACCCAAATGAAGTAAGTGCGTTACTGGCCTTTGGGGGTCATGAGGGATGAGAGGATGCGTAGAGGGGAAAGAGGGGAGGGTGGACAGGGAGAGGAAAAAAGAGAATATGGAGCTGGGACTCCGGAAACCTCTTCAGATTTGATTTGAGAATTTGTTTTCGAACACTTAAGTTTATAGTTTCATACAGGCACTTAGATGTATTTTTAATTATTTATCATTTACGAGGTTCATAGTCATATCCATATTAATTATGTTTTAAGTAAACGAAATGTTTTGCAAGTAATTCATGTTTAGTCTTGCCTTATTCGTTATTAGCCTCTCATAAGTTTGCAATTAATGAACCAAGAATAAGACTATTTGCAGCTTGTACATTTTGTTAAAGTTTCAAATAGAAGTAAATAATGACAGTATTTAAACTTAAAGAAGTTTGTAATTATATCGTTAGAATAGATGAGCAATAAACTCTACTACAGAGATATCAGATAAGCCATATAATAGTCTATCTTGCTATATAAAAAATGATAGAATGCGTTTTTAGAATACACCATTTGATTTGATGTGATACTATAAAAACTGTAAATTTAAAAATATAGTCTAATGATAATTATTAACTACGGTACGTTTGTATAATCATAAAAACTTCAAAATGAAACTTCGATTGACCTAAAGCAATGTAAAGCAAAAAATATTTATTAAGAATAGTATATTTAATTAGTTAATATTTTGAGTCTTTTAAATTTACTATTCTTTTTTAAAAGACTGCAAAGGAAACAAACCGAATTTGTTATATAATAAAAACAAGTAGAAATATAGCAGAGACGGCCACAGTACAGCCAACAAATACGTAAATTTAAATGTGATTTGATCGAACTGTGTTAACAGAAGTAATAAACGGGGTGGGTCGTAACCCGATGTTTTTTTACCGTAGTAATATTGGCCGGAACCGCCTTACCGATCGGACGGTTTGGGATTCCGTCGAATATATTAGTGCCACTTATTTATTTATATCTGTAGGTTCCCTATTCTTATTGCTTGAGTTCTAATCTTATACAGTGTAAGCATTTATTGATTAGTCTCTCATATTGAAGATTAGCATTTTAATTATATAGAAAGAGCCTTGAAAAATCGCTAATGTCGTGTACTACTTTCCGTACGCCGAAAAGTAAGGTTCCTTTACATTTACACGTAGTGTCATCAGATGAGAGCTATGGGCCAGATCGACTGGATTAATACGACGACCTAACAGAAAACCAATAGACAAAACAATGCTTGCAATGTATTGGCGAGTGAGTGAGGTTACCGAAGGCCAAACTTCTCTACTCCTTCTACTTCTTAAATATCTTAACATCGTTCAGAGAGTCAAACCTACGAACCAACAGTCCGGTCAATACAAATAATTTACGTGATAAAATTGGTAACTATGTAGATTTAATACGGGACACAAATTATGCTACATATAATAAAATACGAGCGACAAAAATTGTGTTAGTCTGGATATTTTTATGCCTGTTATTTGGATATTTGTCGACTTAACCATAATCATGGAATCATTATTTTTATTGAGCAAAAAAAATATATAACTGTAAAGTTTACACTTACAGTTGCAGTTTATAAACATGAGAACGCAGTATTCCCTGGCGGATACGTTTCAGCAAAAGACTAAAAAATTTCAGGAATGTTAAAGCCACTAAGTGTACGGAACCGTTGTTAAAAAATATCCAAGTAAAGAGTTCTTCGGCTATGCAAAGAGGGCCAGTGGGGTTTAATTCCTCCTAAGACGAGGCTGCGACCAACTCAGTTGACAGGCCATTCGTTCATTCCTCTCGCCTAAGATTGTGTGATCAGACGATTTACAATATTCTAACCTAGAAGCAATTCAGTGCTTCGAACAAATTTAAAAGTTAATAAAGACGAGTGTAGACCTTAATTTTAAAGTGTTTAACTGGATAGGCGAGATTTACATCAGACTCAGTATGAAACTCTAGAAACAACTAGAATCATAAACCTTAAAGAAAAATTACTTCTAACGTATTTCACACAATCCATTGAAAACATGATGGTCGCTGAGAGTTTCAAGGACTTATAACGATTAGCAAATCAAACTAGGTCGACGCTGGGGACTGTTGACAAAACCATTACTCAATCAGCCTTATTCCGATGAGTATTGGAGGAGCCGGTTTTATACAATTTGTTTAGATTAAAGAACTGTACGATATAATACTGTTATTAACTGTCAATAAAATTATATTCTCTTTATATTACACGTTGAAGCGTTATATTCTGTAGAAGCTTCCATTAGATATGATAAAAATTAATGTGATGTATTATACTTGTTAAGTAATTTATTTAAACATGCTTAAGCTATTGCTATCGTTTGTTGTCAAACGATTAGTACTATGTTAACAATATCTCTTGCATTCCATTTCTATACCCAATTTCATTTTCAATATACTAACAAATTTCCGAATCTGATTCCCAAAGTGAACAGATGTCGGTAATAGGCTTGCCCTCTATAACGTAACTAGGACTAAATTATAGTCGGTAAAATATGAGAGTTAATTACACTTCTGGCTACTCCTTCGAGGATCGCGAATGTCTGTATATGTACTATTAATATACCCTAGCCGACAAAAACGTCCGTAACGTTATAAAAAGCGTAATATTCTTTTTATTTATTGATAATACCAGTACTGCCATCTAGTGTTTCTACTATAAATTGCAAAGAAGTTTAGGGATTTTTGTTTTAAAACAAAACATGTTGTAACACTGCCATCTAGTAAAAGTATTACAAACAAGAGAAACTTGAACCTTTCCTTATAATCGGGAACTTCGTTCCTATCTTACACACTGTTTTTTTTTATATGGAATTTTAATCTCAAATGAAAGCTGAATTTCCTTAGGTATTATTGAACATTGACAATGTCTCACTTCTAATGGTGATAAAGTGAATACGTTTATGATCCATTCAATTTCGATCAATCATGGTACAGTTTTTCCCGCCATCTAAAGAAGTTGCAATAGAGGCGAATATACTTTAAAGTCTATTTTTCAACACGTTAGGCTTTTGACAGTTATTTGTAAAAGTTTTTTCTTTTTTAGTGCTTATGAAATTATAAACAGGACTGATAACTTAGTGCGTAAGCTTAGGATATTTGACGGTCCAATTAGGTTTTGATGAGTTTTGATTTCTGTTTAATTTGGCTTAACCATAACGCTGCTTGGAACCAAATCCGTCAACGATAGTTCGTCATTTGCACTAGTTTATTACAGATATGCATATGTTTGTTACTTGGTTTCGAATTAGGGAAGACAATACCTCACCCGCCCGCACGAATCATTGTAACATAATACTTCATGTGGTATCGTATACGGATCAAGCAACATAGCACCTCTTTAGTCGGTATACAATGTTGCAGAAATATTTTTTTACTAGTACTTCATTATTATTTGGCTTTTTTTGTGTTCTTCGTGTTTGAATAATACTGAGTAATGTTGCTTAATTTATTTAGTTTAGTTTAGTTTTGTATTTATATGTAGTTTTAGATTTAACACTAAAATTGCATTTGGTATAACAACAACAACGCCCCTCGGTTGGGTATAAATTTACGCTTGCCCGGGTATTGGGGGATCTCTGCCCGGGTGGACCTTTAGTTCTCCCCTACTCGTGGGTTTAATTATGGATTATAATAAATTTAAAATAATATACAATGAAGAAGAAAAGAAGGAGAAGAGAAAGGAGGAATTGAAAAAAGTAGAAGTCGCTACATCAAACGACGCAGGAGCTTCATTGGGAACGCCTATCTCGCAGGAGCTCCCAGAAGTTAATTTGTCTTCTGGGAGCAGAAGAATTTCGGAGCGAGTGCGCTCCAGGGCCGCGAGCATAACGGCTAGTATTACAGCTGACTCAGGGGAAGAAATAGAGTTGGACCTCCGCGACACCGAGAGCCGCAAGCGCGGGCGCTCAAAAGACTCGGATGGCGACACTTCCCAAGACATGTTGCCACCTAAGGTCCCCAGCAGCCAGCGAGGGAGGTCGCGAACACCGATCTCGGGCCAGACAAGCTCCCCCTTCTCTCGGAGGGGAGCTCAAGCCCGCTCTAGAGAGGAGGGTGAAAACGTAGCGGAGGAGGAGATTGCGGATCTCCTGCAAAATATACGTGAGTCTGAGGTGGTGGGTTCTGTTCCCCAAACATCATCAATCATGCAGGAGAGAGCAGACGCGGCGGTGGCCATCATCCACAAAGTGGCCACCAAGTCCAAAAATCTTAAGGGTTAAGTGTGATTGGGCGCACAGTTCGCCCAATTTCGGGTAAAGACGAACTGTTCTGAGCTCCCAGGCCCGGCTGCGCGACCAGCTCCCGTCCCATCAACCCCCGGGGTGCCTGATGGCACGGATTCCCACCTGCGCGAAGTCATTGCTGCAGTGTGGAGGATGATGGACGGGCGCCTCGCGGGCCTGGAGGCTAGGCTGCCTCCAGCACCCATTGTTCGGCCGCCGCTCGCTGCGGATAAGTTAAGGGGCGCGCCGACTCCGGTGCCGCTCCCGGTCTCGGGTGGTCGCTTTGCTACTTCATACGCTGCAGCGGTGTCTGCGCCGGCACCTGCAACCACACCGAGGACCAAACGGCCGGCTAGGGCCAGGAAGGAGGCAATAACGGAGTTTCCTCCGCTCCCCTCTCCAGCACTACGAGGTACTAGTGCCGCTTGCGCTGCTGCTGAAGCTATCCCTGCCCCCTCTACATCCACCCCCTCCAAAGAAGGATAGCAAATGGTTGAGGGAGGCAAGAAGAAGAGGTCCCGAAAACGAAACAAGGCCGCTAAAGCTGCGGCCTCTTCACCTCAAACGTCGACTGTGGCAGTGACCACCACAAAAAAGAATCTTAGGAAACTGCAGGCGCCAAAAACGGCAGCTGTGGTGGTTACCTTGTCGGCGGAGGCGGCGAGTGGCGGGCTATCCTACGAGGCCGTATTTAACAGGGTCCGGGATAGCCTGGGTCCTCAATTCGGGGCCTCAGGTGTGAGGCTGCGCCTAGCCCAGACGGGAGCTCGAGTGCTGGAGTTCCCCGGGGCCGAAGGTGCAAAGACGGCGGACGACCTTGCGGAGAAACTGCGGGGAGTATTTGCTGAGACGGATGGTGTGAAGTGCATATCGGGTCAAGACGACTCCGTTACGGTCGAGGATGTCCGGGTTGCAATTCGGGAAAAAACCGAGTGCAACGCGGACCACATAAGGGTAGGCACCATCCGTCCCGGTCCAGGCGGTCTTGGCGCGGTGTGGGCGAGTTGTCCCGTAGCGTCGGCCAAAATTTTGGGCGACGCCGGCAAGATCCTCATCGGTTTTGTGAACGCCAGAGTCACAGTTCTGGCGGCCAGACCGATGAGGTGTTTTAAATGCCTAGGGTCGGGACACACCCGCGTCAAGTGCGGAAGCTGCTTTGACTGTAGCGGACTTTGCTTCCGCTGGGGTCGATCGGGGCACTGAGTAGCGGAATGCTCCGCTGCTCCTCACTGCCCAGCGTGCGCGGCCGGCAATTTGCCAGCCAATCACCAGATGGGGCAAAGTGGATGCAAGCCTCCCCGCACTACTCCGCAAATATCGGTGGCTAGCCAATCGGCCCGGGCTGCCTCTGATACCAATCGTGCGTTGTCATCGTCGCCCATGGAGGAGGCTGTAGAGACGATCCAATAATGGACCAAGTCTCCAGCCTCCTTGTCCAGACGAACCTGAACCACTGCGCCAGTGCGCAGGACCTTTTCCTGCAAACTATGGCGGAGTGGTCCATTGGAGTGGCCGTAGCCGCGGAGCCTTATTACGTTCCTCCCCGTCCAAACTGGCTGGGTGACCGGGACAGCTCTGTGGCAGTCGTCAGCTCCACGGTGGCTCATTCTCCGCCCTTGTCGCTAAGAGACAAGGGTACTGGATATGTTGCTGCCGAATGGGGGGGTATCACCATATACGGTGTGTACTTCTCCCCCAACCGGAGTCTGAGTGACTTCGAGGTCTTCCTTAACAACCTAGAGACCTCGAGACGGCGACAAGCGTCTGGGCACGTCCTGGTGCTGGGGGACTTCAATGCTAAGTCCATTGCTTGGTATTCCCCTAGAACAGACGCACGGGGAGATGCGGTAGAGGAATGGGCGACGTCGGTGGGCCTCTGTCTCCTTAACAGAGGCTCTACCAATACGTGCGTGCGGCAGCAGGGGGGGTCGATAGTGGACCTTTCGTTCGCTACCCCTGCTCTCGCCGCACGAGTAAGGAACTGGTGTGTCCTGGAAGAGGTTGAGACGCTCTCGGATCATCTCTATATCCGATTTGAGCTCTCCCGGACCCAGGACCCCAGTAGGGGTCACACGGCACGGCTTTCGTCCCGCTTCCCGCGGTGGGCTGTATCTAAGCTGGATAAGGATCTACTGGAGGAGGCAGCCATCATCTACTCCAGGCTGTCTCCGCAGCCTCCGACTGAGGAGGTGGACATAGGGGCGGGCTGCTTTCGTGATGCGATCACGTAGATCTGCGATGCGGCAATGCCCCGCGTTAAAGGTCGGCTTCCAAGGAAGGAGGTCTACTGGTGGTCCCAGGAGTTGGCGGACCTCCGCGCGGCCTGCATTCGTACCCGGAGGTCTTACACCCGCAGTCGTCGGCGTCACCGCGAAGAGGGGGAAGAGGACCAGCTTCATGAAGAATACCGAGAGGCATGGAAAACTCTGAAGCTGGCCATTAGCCGTGCCAAAGAATCGAAGAGAAAGGAGATGCTGGAGGGTCTCGATCGTGATCCCTGGGGACGCCCCTATCGTGCGGCGCAACAAAAGCTCCGCGCGTTGGCCCCCCCCCTTACTGAGACTCTCCAGCCCAGCTTCCTGCAGGAAGTGGTTGAGCACTTACCCCCGTCGATGGCCCCTTTGGCCGTTGACGACGGGGAGTTATCGGAGGGGGATGCTCCAACCGTCACGGACGCGGAGGTAGAGGCGGCTGTTATACGGATCCGTTCCAAGAACACCGCCCCCGGGCCAGACGGGATCCCTGCCCGAGTCCTGGCCCTGGCCCTTGACCACATGGTGGACCACCTCAGGAAGGTGTTCGACGTTAGCCTGTCGTCCGGACGCTTTCCTGATTGTTGGAAAAGCGGGAAGCTGGTTCTTTTAAGGAAGCCGGGACGGCCCACCGACTCGGTTGCAGCCTACAGACCCATCGTTTTGCTGGACGAGGCGGGTAAACTGTTTGAGAGGGTACTCTCTGCCCGCATCGTCCGTCACCTGGACGAGGTCGGCCCCGATTTGTCGGACGCCCAATTCGGTTTCCGAGCGGGTCGTTCGACAGTCGGTGCTGTGTTGCGTCTGAAGGCCGTGACCGAAGAGGCGGTGAGCTGTGGCGGCGTGCTGTTGGCTGTGTCGTTGGACATCGCCAACGCATTCAATAGTCTGCCATTCAGTTGCATCAGGGAAGCACTCCGCTATCACGGGGTGCCACAGTACCTGAGGCGACTAGTGGCAGACTATTTAGAGGAGCGTACCATCATGTACGAGGACCGAGAAGGTCATCTGAGTCGACGGTCCATGTCTTGCGGTGTTCCACAGGGATCTGTCCTTGGACCGCTCCTGTGGAACATAGGGTATGACTGGGCCCTCCGAGGTGACTTCCCCCCCGGGTTGGGCGTAATCTGTTACGCTGAATACACTTTGGTCACGGCCCGGGGGGTGAACTTTCAGGAGGCGGTGCGGTTGGCCACCAGATGAGCCTCACTGGTGGTCGGGCGCATCGAGGCGCTGGGTTTGCGTGTGGCCCTGGACAAGTCGGAGGCTCTTCTATTCCATGGGCCCCGTCGTAGTCCGCCCCCTGGCGCCTCCATCATGGTCAACTCGGTTCTCGTACCGGTTCGGGCCCACATAAGATATCTGGGCCTGATCCTTGACGGCAGGTGGCTCTTTGACGAGCACTTTCGGCAGCTTGCTCCAAAACTGATCGGCGCTGCGTCCGCTCTTGGGCGGCTTTTGCCCAACTTGGGAGGACCCAGCGTCGCAACAAGACGGCTGTACACGGGGGTTGTCCGGTCAATGGCACTATACGGTGCACCGGTGTGGGTGGAGGCTCTGACCGCCCATAATAGGCAGAATATAATTGGCAGAATTGTATCAAACATAATTTTGTAGACTAGAAATTGGTGCCACGAACGTAGTAGTGAGCAAAGTCACCACTGTGCACTTTAGGAATAAAAGATGAGAAAAATGGGAGTATATTGATAGAGAAAGGTACAAAGGGAAGGCAATCACGGGAAAGGGATATTGCTAATACGGATGGATTGAGGTGTGACCGATACCATAAGTGCGATACCACGGCCTCACATTTCGCTGAAATTTATAAGATTTCTGATGGCCTAACTATCCCTCCCCCGCCACTTTCCCATCTCCTCACCCCCCCTCCCTTTCCCCTCCACCCATCCCACCGATCAAAGGCGGGCAGCGTACTTACGACTCTTAAATTGCAGGTGTTCATGGACGGCGCTTGTCACTTAGCATCAGGTGAATCGCCTTAGTCTGTCCCGCCGTGTTATAAAAAAATAATTATATAAAAATTGTAACAGATCGATATCTGTACATTATAGATATTGAAGATTAACTAATATTAGAACAACAGAAGCCAAAACAACAGTTTTTTTTAATTTTTGTCTTCTGGCTGAGTGTCTGTATGTTTTGTACACGCATCACGCAAAAACTACTATATGGAAGTGAATACAGTTTTCACAGATGTATTGCTAGAGGCGTTACTTAAAATAAAGGCTAGATTTTACGCTTCTCTACAAAAACCATAACAAATAATAATGGTATTTGTGTGGGTTGATCCATAACCCTCAGTTTCCGTTGATATCGGTTATCTAAATAGGCAGAGTACTATATTATGATTAAATATTTATGATAACGCATTAACTTTTTATGAGTTATGTGATATTAAATGTCTTTGAGGTTTGTAAGAAAATTAAATATATTACTACTAGCTTTCGCCTTTATTTTGTTTATCCCTCGGGAACAGTAGGTACCTACTTTTTGTCGGGATATAAGTTGATGAACTTTATGCAACTTCAGGCAACTTAATGCAATTTTGGGTAACGTAGAACGGTTTAGTAGTTAAGATGTAACAAACCTACTTTCTTTCACAACGATAATATCAGTATAATTTTGTATGGAGACTGTAGGAAGCGCAACTGCTGTAGTTAGGGTTACCAGCTTATTAAATCACTTTTAGCTAAAGCCATTATTTTTAAACAGGTACTAATAAAATATATCAATAAAACGAAATATAATATATATTTTAAATTAATTGAGAACAGGCAACATTTAGATAATTCAACCTACCAATAACGCAACAGAAGCAATAACTTCGAACCGTTTGAATTCCAATCAGCGCTTGGCACAAAGAGAAATGAAGCTAAATGACAAGAGGTACAAGGCCCCTCCCCACGACCCTCGTTCTCATCCTTGGCGGTAGCGAGATGTTAGACCTACAAAAACAATGAGAAATCGCACACACGGAGCTAAATTAAATTTTGAAGCGTACCCTTATAAAACATTTACGTTGAGCATGTGGTGAAACTGATAAGCGAACAGCGGATTTAAATAACCTATATTAAAAGAATTCTGGAAGTCTTCAGGAGAGGTCAAAGGCTGGCCTAACTGACTGGCTATTGATCAAGTGCTAAATGATCCTGACTGTCTGGGTTTTCTTTGTGTCTTGTCTTTAATAAAATAAAGACTGACTCTACAAAAGACCCTACAAATCTAAAGCAAATTATAATTTATCTATAGTGCAGTAGGCTAATAACCTTTGCTATTAAATATAATATAAATATAACAATTAACAACAAATTACCGTGAAATTAATTGTTATTATACATACAATTAATTTAAGGGGAATTTAAATGCCTAATCAATTTCTTTTTAATTATGAATAAATCTGTACAATTTTGTGAACCTGAATGATTGTGACCTGTTTGTGGGTGGAAAACGTTTGTCTCCGCAATCTTCCGAACGATAATGAATCTAAAACTTTAAAACTGCTGATGGCAGGACAGAAGGCGAAGTCCAGGCGAGTAGGGCACTTTAATAAGTCCACACAGGTGTCTATTTGTAACACATAATGGCACAGTCTTCGAAAGGGTACCAAATGGAACGGCCGTTCGCTTCAATGACATTGACTTATGATGCGGCGATTTGAGCGAATTGAGTGCTGTGGCAAGTTCCCATAACTACCCTCCATTCAACCACAGAAGTCAAACAAAATCAATCTCCCGTTCCATCCAATGGTTGCCTGGTTGCCTGGAATGGATCGCAAACTACGATAAAGCAGCCAATTGTACTTGCTTTAGGTTTGTAAGATTTCATATGTACCTATACAATATCTATTTATTTCTTTGTTGTACAATAGATTTATCTATCTGTATATCTATGTAAAATCTTTATTATTTTAGCTTCGTTATGTCTTATAAATTATCATTAAAACAATTTTATTAATTGAAATGTTCTAAATCGCTCGAGCTTCCACTTACGTTTGTACGTACACAGTAAGGAAACCCAATGTGTACACTAAGCCCCTAATCTTGAAGGCCGTTGGGTCGACAATGGCGCTCCCCCGCCTAACGAGTATTTGATTTACCATTTATATTACGTTTTGTCGTCCAATTCCATCACAAACACATTAATGAGTACACTTTGCGTAATTCTGAGTGACTTGTACACGATCCTTCAATTGACATGTAAAGGCGCCAATTTTAAACTCGGATGTATAAACTTTAAATCTCAAAATATTAATTAAAACTACATATATATTTACATACGTAAACTCACGCAAGTATCCCCGAGGGGTAGGCAGAGGCGTATTTAACACAATTTGCCGGGTATAATTTAGTCCCATTTACTTAATAGGGAGCCAGCCTATTGACGTCATCCGTCAATTTGGAGTATATTGGAAAGGGAGGATAGAAAGGAAGGCGAAGGATATTGCTTATACAGATGGAGTGGGGAGTATCAGCAATAGCTCAATCAATTCAGTGGTAGAGCCATGCTTAGGCACGAATGGGCCGGCTCGACCGGTGCGATACCACGGCCTCACAGAAAACGGTTGTGAAGTAACGCTTGCGTTGCATTTCCCCGAAATTAGTGAGGTTTCCTAAAGCCCAACTCCCCCTCTCCCCTCATCCCGCTCTCTTTTTTCCCCTCCCCGCATCCCCCATCCCTTATCACCCTTAAAGGCGGGCAGCGTCTTTACGACAAGAGTTGCAAGTGTCCATGGACAGCGGTTGTTACTTACCATCAGGTGACCCGTCTGTTCACCTGTCCCCCTATAGTATATAAAAAAAAAAATAAAAAAAACTGGCCGATGCTGGAAAGTCTAGAAAGAATGGTTTCGTTCTAATAACTGTCAATTGTATCTTTAATTTATTAAACTAGGTACTTTGACATAAATTAAAGATACATTTGACATTATACCAGATCCCTGCCTTACTTATAAAATAATTCTGACATCGTGTCCAATCGGCCGTGAAAGGAGTTGACTTCGCTATCAGGCATGCTCTCAGTTTCAATTACCAAATGGCATCTTAGCATTTTTTTACAAGCATTTAATAGCAGATAATTTATGCACATTGCATTACCTAAAGCAAAATATAAAAATAACTGTAGACCTGGAATAAAACAATCAACTTTCCACATAATTTCGCTGGATACTTTTTCCCTACAGAAATTAAAATAAAACTGCAATACATATTGTCAAAATATTTCATTTAATAACATTATATAAAAAAGAAATCGATTTTTAACATAACTACTTATAATACACTGTGATTGGACCTTATAACTATATTATATCACAGCAGTGCATGTGTGATTGCATGCGAAGTAAGCAACTTAAGAACAATGGCAGAACAAGCAAACGGTGGCCTGGATTAGGGTGACCACCGGCTTAACCAATGATTTTATGCCCTTAGCTAAAAACCCGTTAAGTGTAATGACTAGCAATAAACTTAACCTGTAGCTAGTAAAGCAAAACTTATTTAATTTGGCCTGAAATGGCCTGACAAAATTAATAGCAATTTTATGCACCATTTCCCAAGCAGAACAAAAAATGCATACAAATAAATGAACACTGCTTAAATTTTAAGGCCTAGGCCGGACTATAATAGTCTAAATTGTATACATAATGTTTTATCTAGTTAATAACCATAAGGTTCACATTTAGTTTTTATGACATAATCAAATATTGTCTTTGCATAAACTTTAACAATCCAGGCCAATATGATATTTTCCAGGCCGAGAGATTACAGCAACTATTTAATAGGGTGTGAGATTGACATGATACTATACATACATAAATGATCCGTTGATTTATGAGTTGAGTTGCACAGATTTATGAGTTGTTGTTTATCATAGAAAATTGCGTGTTGCTAAAACCAATATTTATGTCTCTCCAATAATACAATGATGGGTGATGTTTATGTACCATTTATAAAGTTTCAAATGAATTACAACATGTACTGTTTCAAAATCTTAACACAAGTTACATATGTCTTATTAATCACTAAAACTAAGTTAATTGTTTATGTTAGGTTGATTCGCGTTGGTAGTGAAAGAATCTAGAATTACTCTTGTAGCTCTATTAGTTAAATCTTGCCTCGAACCTTAAACATTTATATTGTTCTTCTACAATTTAGTGTTTTCCACTAAGAAGTAATTAAAACAAGTAAATAAGAAAGTAATTTTGACATACGAAAAGGCCTGTTTACAGTTCGTGCAAGTTGGCTAATTTCTCTAAAATAATATGAAACTTCTCCGCAATATAATTAAACAAATTAAAAATATAATTAAGTCTTGGACGCGTTCGCAGAACGACGCCATTGGTTCTCGTTAGCGCACGCGCAATCTGCGCGACATAAAAGCTTGCATACATTTGCATAAACGCAATTAGCTCAGAACACGCGGCACCATGTTTTGTTTGAAGCAAAACAACGCTCTAAATAAAACTTTAGAGCGACTATGAAAAAGCCATAACGCCGTAATAGTTCTGTGTGAATATGAAAGTGTGGCATAGTTATGTTAATTAAGAATTTTGTTACACGAAAATGCTATTACACAACTTTTTACGAGCTTGTATTTAACTTCCAATGTATATTTTGTCGGTCAGATATTTCACGTTTTTGTGCTGGAATTTAGTATACACCTTCAGATGACAATACGTTGCTTTAATAAGCATGACCTGACACTGATTGTAAAGCCGTTTTTTTTTAATTATTTAATGAAAATACTTTTTCTTACTTACGAAGTGTCCTGAAAACCTTTGTAAGGAGATGTGTAAATGAGATAAGCACATATTTTATAAGTTTATTACTACTGTTAGAAAGATAATAAAAAAGGTTTTATTTTTTAATTTTATGTTTTACTTTTGATAGGAAACAGTTTTCTTGAGTAACAGTAATTAGCCTAATTTCAGCCTGAATACAGGCTGGAATTAGGTAATTAGTACTTCGGCTAATTCGAATTGAATATGTAAAAATTGGAAAATTTTGGTTATATAATATTATCGTTAGAATACTTTAAGATATGACAAGAGTTTTCTAGAACACGCCACATAATAAAAATTTTGGCTACACAAAAAATACACCACAAAAAAAACTCGATATTTAACGTAATGTAAAATAATTTCGTAACCAAATCTCACAGGTACAAAACATTATTGCCAACCTAAATAAAACACCTCTGTTACCATTTACATTTTTCCCTCGTCTCAAAGGACACATAGACATTAATGAAGTATTACAAAAAACAATGTAACCGCGCCGCCAAGTTTGTCAAGTCGCCTAAGGGGCTATACGAAATTAAATTATACAGAATCCCCTGACATTATATAAATCAGGGCAAAGAATAAAAATATATACATATATACAAGTATTTAATCAAGATGTTCAATTATACTTAATTTCAGTCTATTTGCTTTTTATGCTTTCATCCCTGAATTACTCAACCGATCGTCATGAAATTTTGGATACGTGTCAGGTTGTCATCTTCCATCCAGAAAAAAATGTTCCTTAGGAATGGATAAATAATATTGACACTAAATTGGTCGAGGGCAAAACTAGATAGTGAAAATAAATCTTTATACAATACAAAGAAAGAAATGATTTAACTAAATATAAGAAATGGAGCACAGTAACTGTTTGTAGGAATGAGTAAAGAACACAACATGTAGAAGGCTTAGAATTTCCTGGATCAGTTCGAGCTATAGGTATACAAACTTGCTTGAACTCAACGATCCATCTGTATAACCAATTTCCTTGTCTCTCACCTTATTTTTACATCGAATAGTCCCATAAGTGTCCGGATGACAGTAATACACATACCCACTAAATGGGACAAAATGGGACTAAATTAAAATCAGCAATATGTGGGCGTTAATTACGCCGCTGCCTACCCCTTCAAAGATACAAAGGTGAACGTTTGTGCTTAACTCATCGATACATGACGTATTTCGTGACATTTTATTTCATACTTGTGCGATGATTGAGATTTTTCATTTAAAAGTACAGATCTAATTTCATCACTTGCCTAAATATATGTACGTATGTCAAAAATATAGGAATTAAGTAAAACTTTGTTTACAAAGAAAATAAACTAAAGCTAAAATTAAATAAAAGCTGTTTCGTTTGTGATAGAATAACAAATAAATATTTCATTTAAACTTATGTACCTATATAATATTTGTAATAGTCTGATGTTTGAAATTCTTCATAATTTAGATATGTAACTTGTTTAATATTTTTAATAACATAATATAATGATGTGAATAATAGAAACTTAATACTCATTACCAAAAAGGTTGAAATTACAAAGGTAGGTACTAGTTTTTACCACCCTCACAGAAGACTGTCGAACTCTCTTCTCTTGTCTAGTTGTGTATCTTCTGTTATTGATATGGTAAATACTTTGTTGATAACAAAATAAAATTGATTTTTTTTTTTTTCGGATTTAGTTTAGTTTCGGATAGTTCCTGTAACCGATATTAGATTTTTTATAGAACTGTAATATCATAATTGAAATCATAAAAAAAACTTATTACAGCTTCTCATTTTTGGTATCTTAAACAACAAAAATATCAAAAATTATTCTAGAGTTTTATGTAAGATTCGTATACGGTTTTGAATATCGGTTAATTACGGAGCTGCTAATTAATTACTAGTTGCATTTCAGATCTGCAGTCTATTATCTTCGTGTCTTCTGCCCATTGTCCTCTAGTTGCGTCCCTCACATGTCAGAGGGCAAGTTGACCGCAGCTCTAAGAAGAAGGGTCCTTCTTGTCCCGGATTGTACGTGGATGGTGTAAGTATGTACTTGCCTGAAGGCAGGTTGCGAAGTTCGAGTACTACAAATCCGGGCCTGTTTAAAAAATAAATATATATATATAACGTGGGAGAGACATCCTGCTTATGTGCCGGCTCGAATGGAGTATTACCAGAGAAAAGCAGCTGTTAAACAATGCTTGCATTGTGTGACCGAGTGAGTGAGGTTACCAGAAGCCCAACCCCAGAAAACCAGCTGTTAAACAATGCTCGCATTGTGTGGCCGAGTGAGTGAGGTTACCGGAGGCCCAACCCCAGAAAAAAAGCTGATAAACAATGTTTGCATTGTGTGAACGGGTGAGTGAGGTTACTGGAGGCCCAACACTATTCAAATGCTCTATTTCCAGTACTTCCTTTAACTTTGCCCATTTGCAGCATTATTGTGACTCTTGGTGGCGGAAGTCACTTACCATCAGGTGAACAGTCTGCTCGTTTGTCCCCATATACTTTAAAAAAATACCTATATACATATATGTCGACAACGGCTGTAAATATTAAACTAAAATTTTGTTTTCTATATTTTTTATATAATTCTTATTGAATATGTGTTATTGTAATGATTATTAAATAAATATTGATTGGTGCTGTAATAACGCGACCATAATTTTAATACTTTGATTTTTTTCTTTTAAAAATAAACGGGATCAAGACAGGACAGGAACCTGCTCACAATATGTGCTGTGTTAATTATTATTACTAAATAGGTAAACGGACGATAGGACGTCCCCAAACCAGAAGGACTCACGACCTGAAGAATGTCGCTGGAAAATGTGGTGGAGTGCCAATAATCCAGGTATAATACTTGCTCTACAGAGTATACATTGAATAAAATAGTTGCTCACCTGTAAGGTCCAGAAGTTTCTTTCAGGAACGGCGCTGTAACAGTGGGGTCATCTAAACTTTCGACCTTCGCATCTACTCCGAGCTGGTACTGCTTTGGACCCTTTAGTTCCACCACAATGTTACATGGGATTCGACTTTCAGGAACTGTGATATAGAATTTGGGGTTGTTTGGATAAGTGTCTCGGTGGTTCTCGCACCCGCCGGCCGTGCGACCCACCCATTCGCCTTTCAACTGAAATACGTATTACGTTAATAATAATAAAATACAGACGTTTGACGGGTCTGTTGGTCTAGTCGTTAGTGACCCTGACTGCTGAACCGAAGGTCGTGGGTTCGATTCCCTTGTGATCGACAAATAGTTGTCCAGAGTCTGGGTGTTCTTTGTGTCTTGATGTTTGTAAAACCTCCCGCTACACAGGAAATATTCCTCTAAAGGTCTTTAAAATAGAAAGAAGAAGAAAATGTGTTTCGCAAAAGAAATATTATTAAAAAAAAACCGGACAGAGGGCTCAGACTTCCAGGCACCAACAATTCCTTATCTCCATCCTCTTTCCTTTTCAATAAATTCTCAAGTGCCGCAATAGGCTTGCCTTGTTACGTGGATGGGACTAGACTACTGTCTTCAAAGTTTGGGCATCCATTACGCCTCTGCCTTCCCCTTCGAAGATAGTGAGTGTATGTATGTATGTGAAACCATCTTAATTACACTGATAGAGCCATACTTAGGCACGAATGGGCCGGGTCGACCGGTGCGATACCACGGCCTCACAGGAACAAAGTTGTGAAGTAACGCTTGCGTTGCATTTCTCCGAAATGAGTGAGGTTACCGGAGGAGGAGGTTTCCCCATAGAGTATAAAAAAAATAATCTAATACTCCCTATTTCGAAATCCATCAAGCCCTTTAGTTTCTAGGGTATGAGAAGGAAATATATATGCACTCGAAATCAAGACTCTCCTTGGGCACTCGTGTGTAAAATTAAACCTACAGTAGCCTATGTAATAAAAAAAATATACGGGCAGTCTTTGGGAGCTGCCGATAGAAATGAAAACTAAGTAACTTGTGAACTGTATCGTCGAGCTATTAGATTCTACACAGTATACATAAAGCTCATGGGAAGCGTGCGGCGACGATGACGCGAGTTCCATGATTTTTGTTCACCCAAAAAGTGCTCAAGGCGCCTAAAGCAGTTTTCACTTCAATAAATATTAAGGGATAATTTTTAAATGTACGCCTTTATCTAAAACTACTAGACAAGTCTAAAACATTATTTTTGAATTTCATTACAAACTTCTATCGATTTATTGATGCTATTACAGAATAGGTTATACATATAATATCACGCTTAGACCTCGAGGGGCGAAGCAAAGGCTAGTTTTAAAAGTTTTATTTATTTGATTTTAAAGGTATCTTTATATATATAATTCTTCTGTGAGTGTGTATGTCACTGAACTACTCTCAAACGAATGGACGGATTTTGATGAAATTTTTTGTGTGTGTTCAAGGGGATCTGGGAATGGTTTAGATTCACAAATCAGCCCGGCAGATGGCGCTGCAGTCGGTATCTAGGTTATTTATCTATATTGATCCTAATCGCTTGAAATATCATGCAGGACAACGTCTGTCGGGTCCGCTAGTAATATATATAATTCGAATTTACTATTTAGTATTGTTTTTATTTAAAAAGATTTCACTTTAAAAATTAATTGATTTTTGACCTATCTGACTACATTAAATCGATTTTATGCATGTGGCATGATCAATCGAACTTTTTACAAACAACCGATTTTTAAACGATTAATGGCGTACTAAAAGTTGAAAAACATTTCACTTTAAAAATCCATAAATTTTCGACCCATCTAACTACATTAATACGATTTTATGCAGAAAGCACAGTCGATCCACCTGTTTACCAACCATCGATTATTGAAAAACATTTTATTTTTTAAATCAATCGATATTCGATCTTAGAAACCGATTTTATGCAAGTCGATCGACTTTTTAACAATAATCAATTATTAATCGATGAATGGCGTACTAAGAATTAATTCTAACTACATTACAAAAAAAAACTTACAGTTTTCTTATGCGGGTACGGCTCAAGTTTAGTGAGTGTGAACGGACACGTGGAATATGCCCGCAATGTGTAGAATATAGTTTTGCTCTTCTCGTATTGAGATACAACTAGCGTGTACCGATCAGCACTTTTGTCTCCTATGAGCAGTTCGCAGAGGTAATGTGGACTGTTAATACGGATGCCGTCCTTGTAGGGTTCAGGGTCATCTGTCAATAGAAATACAAGTTATTGAATTACTATTAAAGTTTTGAATTCCTGTATACAGCGTGACTTTAAAAATTACAACTTTTATAACCACTAAATATATACATCTAGCATTTTGTGAAATGGGGGGGGTAATATCTTCATATCAAATTTAATCAAAACCGGTACTAGTCGTGAAAAATAAAGAGACAGATGAATATATAGAATAATGACAAATGATGACAGATGATAATAGAAAAACAAAAATTACACTTGATTTCCCCGAAATTAGTGGGGATTCCGGAGGCCCTATTCCCTCTCTTTTTTCCACCTGCCCCCTACATTATCAAAACAAAAAACTCTTTTCAAGGCGTACTGCCATCTTTACACGACACTTTACAATCAATGGCGTCCAGTATAAACCGATAGTTTTATTTGATATTACGCAAACAAACAGTATCTTTGTTGAGAAGGGTGCGAGACAGTCGAAACAGCATCCTGAACTATATCGGACGGTAGATGATTGGTACTAACACTAGATAATTATAATTATATAATTAGAATAAATCCTTATTAATATAACTATAAAATAAACTTACAAGGATAATAAACTCTTCTGCCATTCTTATACACCAATAATGTTATATATTCCTTATTATCCCTAAAATCGTCTATCTGTGTGATATGTCTAGTCAGCAACAACCACACCACGCCTTTGCCTTGCACGTGGAGAGAGAACTGCGGGTTCTCTCCTATGTTGTACGCGTCTTTGGCTGGTCCAGTGCCGGCGTCCCATTTCCTGGAAAATGAATGTTTGTTAACTTGTAGACTTTGTTAAATACTTTGAGGACTAGGTGTTAACGACACCAGTCAGTTCGAACTATAGGTATGCGACCCGGACTAGCTTGAGCTATTGCTGATACTCCCCAGTTCATCTGTATCAATATACCGTTCCTTTTCTTCTCTGACAATATACCCCAAAAAATAAATGGGGTTTTTCCGAGGGTTTGGTCTTACATCTTACTTACTTGAGGGAGTGAGCCCTCACTCACTCGGCGAAGCAAGCATTGCTTCATAGGCTAGTTTTCTGTAAGGCCGTTGTATTACACGCCTGAAGTTTTTCTTATTACACTAAAATAACTTACACACGATCGTATTTTAAGAGAGGATTGAGTCTTTCCTACATGACATAATAAAAAAAAAAGCTACTCGTCTACCCGCTGCTTTTTTTGTATCTATTACTTCAAGAACGGTTACCTATATATTACTAAAACCATACATATTATGTATGGATAACTTAAAAATAATGGATTTAGTCTATGCTCTCAGTATGTATTATCTTTAATTAATATTATGTACCTTCTTGAGAGAAATAAATACACTTTAAATTTGAACTTTGAACATGCAACAAAATGGTATGCCACTGATCAACAAAATTAAGATTAGTGAAGTAAGAATTAATGAAGAGAAGCAGCAGGCAAATGTATGTATGTTTTTATTGTAAGACGAAAAATAAACATTGATTCCTCAATAAATGAGCAATCTAATGTTACCGAACTAAACTCAACGGTGTCAATAGAAAACCGGTTGTGAAGTAACGCTTGCGTTGGTCCGGTCCGGAGGCCTAACTCCCCCCTCTTCTTTCCAATCTCTTTATCCCTCCTCTCTTCATTCAACCTCTCTTCTTTCCCATCACTTCACCCCCCCTCTTTGGATCCCCCGCACGGGACAGCACTTTATGAAATTCTCATATTGTTGTTCTAAGTCTAGGTGTTCTTTGTGTCCGTTGTTTGAATGTTCATAAAGTGTCCCACCACACAGCAATGAATCCAAACGCGAAGGTTGTCTTATTAAAAAAAAAACTTACTGGTGTATACAATATGTGAACTGGAACATCTCAGGGTTCCAATTGAGGTAGAAAACGTCAAAGAAGTTAAGTATACTGGCGTAGTCAATCCAGAACACGCCGTTGTCGTACTGCGCCGCGCTGTCGGGGTCGTAGTGCAGGAGGCTGCGGAGAGACGGCGTCCAGTGCGACAGGTCCAGCTCGGAGTAGTTCCCGCGCCAACGGAGGTGGGACCACGGGTTCTTTAGCTTCAGGAGTTTTACACCCTGATTGATAGAAACAAACACATAAATGTACCTCGATCAGCAATAACTAAATGTTAAAACAGTTATGGACATTTTTACCAGACAAAGGAAAAAGGAGGGTTATGTAATTAGAGTGTATGTGTATATGTATGTATGATGTTTCTACGCCACGCCCTTGTGGCTAGACGCTTGATGGATTTCGACATGCGACGTACAATTGAAAGCAAGCTATTATTATACCATATTTGTATAATTTTTTTGATATTTTGATATAACGTGGGAGAGCCATGATTCGGCCGGCTCGACCGGAGTATTACCACGGGCTCACATAAAACCGGCTGTTAAACAATGTTTGCATTGTGTGACCGAGTGAGTGAGGTTACCGGAGGCCCCTACACCCTTTCCCTTCCCCTCTTTCCCCTCTTCCCTCTCCTTTCGTCTTCTCCCTTCAAATCCGGTCTTCCCTTTCCCCTACCCAAAAAAACGGACAGCACTCTTGTGACTCTTGAGCTGCAAGTGTTCATAGATGGCGGAAGTCGCTTACCATCAGGTGACCCATCCGCTCGTTTGGTCCCCTTTATACCATAAAATATATATATATAACATCAGCAAAAAATAAGGAACGCTTACGAAACACCTAGGCATGACGTCACGATGAAAACTATTAAATTATTGGATGACAATTTTTACAGCATTTTAAGTTATATCATAGGCCGGCTTTGGTAGTTAACTCAAATCAAATCAGTTTCACTTTATTGAACGCTAATCTGGTATATGAAATAACAAATTATGACGTCGTATTTAGCTACCGGTTGACGGTAATTTACTAACGAATTAGCGACGAATGAACATAAAGTTTGAAATTTAACAAAAAAACAATTAACATCGATGCTGCTGTCTGAAGCATAGATATTTTTTTTTTTTTTTTTTTTTTATGCGATAGGGGGCAAACGAGCAGACGGGTCACCTGATGGTAAGTGACTACCGCCGCCCATGGACACCCGCAACTCAAGAGTCACAAGTGCGTTGCCGGCCTTTTAGGTAGAGGTACGCTCTCTTCTTGAAGGTTTGAAGGTCGTATCGGTTCGGAAATACGGCAGGCGACAATTTGTTCCATAAGCTGGTTGTGCGAGGCAAAAAGCTTCTCGAGAAGCGCACAGTGGTGGAGTGCCAATCGTCCAGGTGATGGGGATGAATATTTTGTCGCGTAGGACGATGGCGGAAACCAGCAGCCGGTATAAGTCCGAACAATTCCTCTGAACACTCCCCATGATACAAGCGATAGAGGATGCAGAGTGAAGATACATCTCTACGCAACGCCAAGGTGTCAAGTCGATCAGAAATATCTTGGCAGTCGATGATGCGAGTCGCTCTCCGTTGAATGCGGTCAAGAGGCAGAAGTTGGTACTGGGGTGCACCTGCATAGAGATGAGAACAGTATTCCATGTGCGGCCGAACCTGCGCCTTATAAAGTTGCAGGCGGTGGGCCGGAGTAAAATACTGTCTCGATCTGTTTAGCACACCAAGCTTCTTCGAGGCTAATATGGCCTTACTCTCTAAGTGACCGCGAAACTGGACTTCGCTTGATATATCGACGCCAAGGATTCCGATACTGGCTGATGCAGTTAGGGAAGTGCTCCCAAATTGAGGTGATACGACCAATGGCATCTTTTTAGCGGTGAACGCGCAAACCTGTGTCTTCGTGGGGTTAAATTGGACTAGGTTAAGTCGACCCCAATCTGAAACTTTTGATAAAGAAGTTTCGATTTCAGACACAAGTTTGGATCGGCTTTCGATGACGTTTACCCGAGAAATGTTAGCGCGGCCGGTGTAAAGGGCATCACTCGTGCTATCGTCTGCATAGCAATGGATGCTGCTAATCTGCAGCATGTCGTTGATATGCAGAAGAAACAGCGTGGGTGATAGCACACAGCCTTGTGGGACACCAGAATTAACAGACTTGGAGTCGGAGCATGCACCGTCAACAACGACCTTGATGCTTCTGTCTGTAAGAAAACTGGTGAGCCAATTGCACAGTTTCTCGGGAAGCCCATAGGAAGGAAGCTTCGCAAGGAGCGCTTTGTGCCAGACCCGATCGAAGGCCTTCGCCACGTCCAAACTAACGGCCAACGCTTCCCCCTTGGTCTCGATCGCCTGTGCCCACCGGTGAGTCAAGTATACGAGAAGATCACCAGCTGAACGACCCTGACGGAAGCCGTATTGTCGATCATTGAGGAGCTGGTGGTCTTCTAAGTACCGGAGGAGCTGGCAGTTAACAATGGATTCCATTATCTTTGAGAACAAGGAGGTGATGGCTATGGGTCTGTAGTTGGACGGATCCGAGCGATCTCCTTTTTTAGGGATTGGGTGCACTAGAGCTGTCTTCCATGAGTTCGGGACTACGCCAAGAGAGTAAGAAAGCCGATAAAGGCGCGTTAAAACCGGTGCTAACTCTGGAGCACACGTCTTCAGCACGATAGGAGAGATTCTATCGGGCCCACTCGACTTATGAACGTCGAGGGAAAGAAGCGCTTTACGCACTGCCCTTTGTGTAAACCGGACTTCCGGCATGCGGGTCTCGCACTGCGGTATGGTCGGCGGTGCGTTTCCCCCGTCGTCCAGGGTCGAGTTGGACGCAAAGAGTTTGCCCAGAAGATCGGCTTTTTCTTTAGCGTCGTGGGCCAACGAATTATCTCCTATGCGCAGAGATATTTATTTTGTTATCTAGTTTAAATAGAGATGTTCACTGAATGGTGTATGCCATAAGCTGTACCTTCAAATATGTAACAAATTGTAAATTTAAATAATAAATAAAAAAAATATAATCTTTAGTGTAGTGTAATCGGTGCCGGGAAGTTCGAATAGAGAACTCTGATTATACTGACTCTGATTATAATATAGTAGTGAATAAGATATTATTATCATAATTACTAAACAGGGTAATGTTAGCGTAAATGCGTGCCAATATGTGAATATAACATACTGGTTTTCAACACGCCCTGTACTTTGTAAGTATTGTACTAGACAACGTCCGGATACTTGCGAGATAATAAGACAAGTCAAGACGTAATAAATACTCAAATATCAGCAATCAATTAAGTCACTAATATTAGAATTATGCAAAAGTAAGTTTGCTCCTTTGCTCTCGCAACTAATGGGCCGGCTCAACGGGAGTAATACCATGGCCTTACAGAAATAAGGTATTGCCGAAATTATGAGGGTACCAAAGGCCCAATTTTTCCCTCTTATCTCTCAACTTCCTCCTCTCAAAGGCGGACAGGGAACTTACGACTTTTGAGTGTTCATATATCATTAATTTTTGCATACAGTTTACAAAGGACAATGGGCTCTTTATATCTAGAAAATAACGTACTGTTTATAACAATATAGAGAACACTTTATTTGTACATTACTATTACTGGTGAAGTGTCACATAAATACGTAATTGCTTAAAGCAATCTCGCAGCAGGCACCATTAGAATGCATCAAAATGATTCGGAGCTATAGTAATATTCGGAAGTGTATTTCTAATATAAGGAAATCAATAGTCGCCGTTTAGGACACCTACAAAAATGGACGTATTCTAGTCCGCCGAGAAGCACACGGCTAGTTATAATATAAAATAAATGTGACTAACGTTGGCAAGCCTGACGTCGAGCACGGCGTAGGCATGCGTGGGGACTAGACCGGTGCGCTCGGCCTGAGCGTCGGGCAGCGCGCCTGTCGCGACCGTCGCGAGCACGTCGCCGCGCTCCAGTCGCGTGCGGATCTTCTCGTAAAGCGCGTCCGCGTTGAAGTCCGCCTCTCCCACCCGGATTGCGACGCGCTCCGGGATCCAGCCCGTCAGAGCGTGCAGGTCTATGTTCTGATTGACAACCAACAAGCGGGGCGTGAAAAAACATCTCACCAGGTTATAGGTTGGGTCAACATGCTGTATTGACTACACTTGCAATGAAGATGGTGACCACCGCTCTTTGACTGCACTTAATATATTAAAGGCCTATTAATAAAAAAAGACATTAATTTATTTTCGATGGTTAGATCGACTTCAATAATTTGTTCTGTATCTGATTTAAATTTATAGAAAGAAAGAAAGAAAGAAAATGTTTATTTAGCTACACATAAAAAAAATATAGGAACATAAACAATTTTACAGCTGACTTACCGTCAGTGAAAAACAACGGACCCAATTCAGCATTGTGTCAGATGAAAGCCAGACGTTGGTTTTCAATTGGGCCGTAGTGACGCTATGCGTAAAACCAGTTGCAGACCATAGTTATTACAGGTTACTAGGTACGTTCATGACATTAACTCGACAATAATAATAAGATAAAACAGAAAAGCAGATATTATTATAGGTATTTTTGAAATATCAGAAGTAAAAGTCAGACTAAGTCAGTCGTGAAACAAATTTCCTGTTCCAATAAGTAAATCCTATGGAGAAGAACTGGCCAGAAACACGAAGGACAGTCTTGTTCAACTACATATACTACACATAAGTTGAATAGTTCATTAGAACTACAGCATTAAGATATGAACGTCTAGTACTAAAAAATTAACCAGATCCAGAATTTAAGAAATTGCATTGTTATATTTAATATATAACAAGCACTCATTAAAAAAACTGGTACAATTTTCTCGATTGATACTATTCGATAGGTACTAATTCGATATATTAAAAGTTGGGAAGTTCACAAAAAAAAGTATCCTATTATATATTTTAAAAATATTAAAAAAAAAATAGAATTAAAAAAACTGTTTCACACATTTTTTTTAGTAAGTCAAAAATATACTCACACTATTGGAGCCAGGAAAATCATAGCCACCCATCACTTTCATATAAGCTTTCTCAAGCAGAGACACCCAGAACTCGTTCTTGTTGCTCGAAAATGAACACAACAGGCGGCCATATCTGCTATACGGCAGACGATCGTCTATTATCACCTAAAATAATAAAACAATACAATTAAAATAAGCAGAAAGACCTTTTTTTTTAAGAAATATATAATCCAAGACTTTAATGTTTTCTTAATTACAGGAGATCACAGCATGCAGTGGAGGTACAGATAGTTATATATATATGTACATAGTTAACAGATATTAAACAATTGTGCAAAGATAACAAGTATTTTGTGTCTAAACCAAAAATATATATATTTATTTATAGTAATAATTTTTAATGCAAAAAATTGTAATAATAATAATAAAAATATAACAACAGCATTACATTTCTGGTATGTTTATTTGTGACGTTACAATTCAATTTATTTATGCAATTTATCACACTTACTCTACTTCATTGATGTTTAAATATTTATTTTGTGAAGTGAGAAAGTGAGTTTGTTGCAACGTTTTCACATTATAACTACTAAACTGGCCTTATACATGATAACATTTCTTTTTTAGAAACCTTTTAAAAAAAAGTACTGTTCCTGAAGTGGGCGTTTGAAACACCTCTGAGTACCCCTTCGGGGTTATGGGTGTGTGTGTTTATATGTTTGTATGTTCCTGAAGGATATCTGAAGTGGTTGACAAATAATTATAACTTCAGACATATCACACGCGGCCATCTGATCCCAAACTAAGCAGAGCTTGTACTAATGTAACCAGGCAGCAGATGAACATACATACTTATATATTTTTAAATACATAAAAAAAAACAGATAATTTAGACACAGAACAAATGATCGTGCTCATCACACAATTACTTATCCTGGGTGCGGATCGAACCCACGAGCAGTCAGGATCACTAGACACTACACCAACAGCCAGTCAGAATAATAAATAATAATAATCAGCATTCAAGATCACCAACCACTCTAAAAACAACCGGGCACTAGCTAATATTTAACTGCAACTAATGTTAACAAACCTTTCTTCGAACGCCATTCAGGTGTAGTTTGACCATATACTTCCCAAATGGGTTCAGCACAGGCGTCTTGCTCTTATTCTTGGGATATATGATGGAGGTGATGATCTTCTTGTTGAACCTCTTCTCATATAATGCACTGACAGCTAGCGATGCGACGAACGAGCAGTCTGATACTATCTGAAAGTTTAAACAATTTTGTATCTGATATAATTGTGAATATATCCAGGTCCATTGTGGCAACACGTTTTTTCAAAGCGCAGAGGGCAATGACATGTTTAATAATAAAACGCGCGCTTGATGAGCATTTAAGCTGATTTTTTTACTACTTTTTTTTTCTTGGTAATTGTTGTAAAAATAACTCGAGCGACGCCATCATAATAAAAAGGAGGATTTCCGCACGATTGCATGGCGCAAACGCGCGCTCTCTGTGCGTTTGGAAATACAATCTACTTTCAAAGAATAACCAGTTCAAAGAAATAAATAAAAAAAATACCAGCTTTAACATATTAATGTAGATACTCACAGTCTGCTTAATACTAAAACAATCAACATGATCTCCAACAATCATTTTAGGATCCGAACAAATCTCATGCGGACGAACCCAACAATCAAATTCGGCAGCTTGCTTCGAAGACAACTTCAGTTCACTAGCTCTGTCCTCAAAAGGTATTGCAAACTGGAACTTCTCTGACAAGTCTACATCCATGAAGGGTAAGAAATAGTTGTTGTTAATATTTGATGTTGTCCGTAGCACTTCTTTCTCTTCTTCAGTGTATGAGGCTAGTTTTCCACTCACTTTTAGATGAACACTTTGTTCCCTGGTTAGGTGGGGTTTCGCCGGAGATACAGCTAAAATAACAGTATACATTTCAACATAAAATCTACATATTACAAGACGTTAGTGGAACCAAATTGGCAGCTATTGCGTTATAGGATTTATTACTGAGGAGGAACGGGCGTTATGATCATAAAACCAGGCCAGGTGATCATGCCTGACGGATCGCAGCCCAACGGATACCGTTGGGAAGTCGTATATATACTAATCGGCGCGAAAACTACATTTTCGTGATTCAGGATCGTACTACGTCATTAGTGTAGTTGTTGCTTAGTTCGACTTGTCTTCGCTAGATGGTGCTGGTGATGTTTCTCCAGTATGTAGAGATCGCAGCACTAACTTGATGGCGAGTCTCGCCACGTCGAGTCACCGCCACGTCCATTATTTCGTTTGTATGATGTTTATTACGATGATAAGCGTTACTATATACGATTATAATACTTTCTTTAATTAATCTATGCTCGTAATTCCGTGTAAAAGGTCATCCCCTTCGAACTTAACCTGTCTATATCGGAGTGACATACACATGTCTCGTTAGCCTACTTCGACCGACAAGTAGGCATGGCGGTGACTCAAGTGGTGGGACTTGAAGTCAAGGTGTTAAAGCATATGAAGCAAATAAGATCAACATTGGAGTTCGCTAAACGTTTATTGTTTTGTGCCTCTGCCTAACCCTGTGGGAATACAGTTATCAGTGTATGCATGTAAGATTGATTGTAATAATAAACTAACCTGGTTTTTTTGGTTCATTCAGAGACAGTAAATGCAATTTCTTGATACCTTTTATTTCTTCAGCTCTGTCTAAAGCCTGTGCAGCTAAACTTGTAATTTTTGCTTTTATTTCTGGATCACTTGTTTTCTGAAATTAAATATTCTTTTTTATTTATGATACATACATAAATGTCTACAATATCACAGTGGTAAAGCCATATTTAGGTACGAATGAGAAAGATATATGTATTTAACATAGGAGTTGTATTTGTGTATAAGTCGCCTAACGTATGCAATAAATATCAACGTAGAAATAATTTGTATATTGTTCCCTAGATGGCGCTTTACTGATTTATTAAATGTCGATGTTAAGATTCTGTACAATGAAATAAAACCTGTCCTAGAAAATTTCTAGGTGTGATAAAATGCGATGTACATTGTATTACGTCAGTTAATAATAGAAATAAACATCCCTGAGTTGACCTTTTTAAGCGGATTAGTAGTCCAGCATTTGATCCTTCGAGCCGGATATATACCACGAGTGTATATATAAGGGGCTACAAGTCGGTAATGAGTTTTTTGGGTAACTTGTAACTAACTAGGGGGGGACGTCTCTCTTGGAAGATCAACAATTGAGCGGACAAGGACGAGTTGCAGCAATATACCAGAAGATCAAGCTTTGGTGGTGAATCCAGGCTTTTGAACTTCTCAAGGAGTGTCCAGTTATGGGAAATATCAACTGATTACTACGAGGACTGCAGAACCAGAGGAGAATAATAATAACAACGCAACGGAGTATCTGAACAAAGCAAAACAGCAGCGATGATAGTTTCGTTAGTGCTCCCTCCTTGGCTGATACACTCAATGCACATTTTGCCGATGTTCCAAGAAATTTTGACTGTACCAATATTCACGCTATTCTTGTTTCAGAGTCATGGCTTAAGCCTTGTCTTACCTCGACCTCATACTCTTTCCTTTCTTCAGACTCATACGAAACGACCGAGAAGACGAGAAAGAATTGAATACACTGAATTATTTTTCAACATTTAAAACTCCCGACCACCCTCCATTTCTTCTTAGTCAATTATTTGCATGTGGTGTTAGGAGAAGTATTCGATCTATCGCGTCCAATGCGATAGACACTGATGATCCTTGATTACATTTATACCCACATCCTATATGTATCCATTGCTAGTGGCGTATTTCCATCAGTATTCAAGCAACGGAAATAACCTACTTAACCCTTTTAAATCCGATTTCCGCCCCGGTCATGGTATGTATACATGCTTCATGATGTATCATCTGGAATTTAAAGAACAGCCATGGAAAATGGAAAACTCACAGTTCTATGTTTACTCGACTTCAGCAACAAGCTTTTAACATAGAAGACTTTGATATTCTCATTGCTTTATTAAACTCTCTTAACATATTTGCATCGTTCAATGACTGGTTTGGTAGTTACCTGTTTGGCTGCCAACAACGTATCCGAGTGAATGTTAACTATTCCACTTGGTGCAACACATCTTCTGGTGTGCCACAGGGTAGCTTCTTATCTCCTTTTCTTATTTCAATATTTATTAACTCGATATAACTTCACTATTTCTACCACCTTTACGTAGACGTTTTCCAAATCTAATGCCAAGCAAATCTTAATGAGTTGCCGGTCTTAATAAAAGGTCGGCAACGCACTTGTGACTCATGAGTTACGGGTGTCCATGGGCGGCGGTAGTCACTTACCATCAGATGACCCGTCTGCTCGTTTGCCCCCTATGGCATATAAAAAAAGTTTCCTCAGGACAATCATACTATTAACAAAGAGGTCTAGCCAGGTGGCTAATATATACCCCCCCCCAACTGTATCCTTACGTTGTCTCCGTGGGGGGGCTTGCGCGGGTCAATGATCTCTGGGGCTGTGCCGGTAGAGCCACTCATGCCGGATTGGCCCAGGGGGAGACTCCAGACAAAACAGGATACACTGTGGGACCCTTCCAAGGGTCACTCAGTGTTGCTCCGCTGTCCACAGCGGAGGAACAAAGACGGGCCCGGCGTGTACTTACACTACCACCGAGCAGGCATTAAGAGATTTTATCTCGATGCCACCGTTGGCATATCGTAATCCCGAAAGGAGTGTCGTAGTCTCGAGGCTCCAATTGGGGGCGAGGGTCTTGGCTTAGCCGCCCGGACTGTGAGGAAGAAAACCTCTATAAAAAAATACCCCGAATCCCGCGTTCTGGTGCGTGACCATGGGATGCATGTTCAGTCGCAAGCGCACTCCTAGCCGGGGCACCTGCGGACCCCTCGGTTGGGCATAAACTTACGCTTGCCCGGGTATTGGGGGATCTCTGCCCGGGTTGACCTCTAGTTCTCCCCCCCTCGTGGGATTTATAATGGAAATTTCTAATTTAAAAACAGTTGAAAAGAAGGAGAAGAGGAAGGAGAAGAAGAAGAAAGTGGACGACACCTCATCTAACGATGAGGAGTTTTTGCCCGGGATGCCTATCTCGCAGGTGCTCTCAGAAGTCAATCTGACTTCTGGGAGCAGAAGAATGTCGGAGCGAGTGCGTTCCAAGTCCGTCGCTAATGTAGCGGGTGGTAGTTCCGGTGCGACGCCGGACGCACTGGAACCGATGGACACCGAGGCAGACGGCCGTAAGCGCGGACGCCCCCAAGGTTGCGAGAGTGACATCGCTCAGGAGATGTTGCCTCCTAAGGTGGTAAGCAGCCATAGGGGGCGCTCGCGTACCCCGGTGTCAGCCCCGTCAGGTTCCGTCTTTAGCAAGGCGGAATCCTATAGGCGGGCCAGAGCCGACGGCGAACTGCAGGCGGAAGAGGAGATCGCTGGTCTCCTGCTAACAATCAGGGAGCCAGTGGAGGGGGATTCAGTGCCCCAATCACCGGCCTCTTTGCAGGAGAGGGCGCACGCGGCAGTGGCCATCATAAACAAGGTGGCCACCAAGTCCGTAAACCTTAAGGGTCCCTTTGTCAGGGCCCTTAAGGACTCCTCTTCCGCAGTGGCGGGGGTCATAGAGACCCTAATCGGGGACGTGTCTCGCCTCCAGTCGGCCAACCATCACCTGACGGGGCAGGTGGCGGAGCTGAGCGCCCAGTTCGCCCAATTCAGGGCGGAGCGCCCTGAGCGAGAGAACCCGGCTCCGTGTACGTCCCAGCCGGCCCCGTCTGCGTCCCGGCCGGCCCCGTCTGCGTCCCGACCGGCCCCATCTGCTTCCGGGCCGGCCCCGTCTGCGTCCCAGCCGGCCCCGTCAGCGTCCCAGCCGGCCCCGTCTGCGTCCCAGCCGGCCCCGTCTACGTCTCAGCGAGCCCCGTTTACGTCTCAGCCGGCCCCTATTGTCACCGGAGTTTCCGAAGACGTCCTGCAGCAGATGCTACAGTACATGCTGCAGGCGATGGGAAATCTGGTGGACGGGCGGATTGCGGGTCTGGAGGCGAGGCTGCCTCCGGCCCCTGTTGTTCGGCCGCCGCTTGCGGCGCCGAGGCCGCAGGCCGCGTCGGCGCCGACCACATTTCCCGTGGTAGAGGGTCGAGTGTCCTACGCGGCGGCGACGTCGGTCCCGGGTTCTGCCGCCGCTCGCAAGACGCGGCGGGGGGCGAAAGCTCCAGCCGGGACTGCTGCGCCGAAGACGGGATCCAAGACGGTGGCTACGGCTGGAGCGGAGCTGCCTCCGCCCCCACTCCAACACCTCTGCCTGGCCCCTCCACATCTGCCCCCTCCAATGAGGGTTGGCAGGTAGTAGGGGGACCAAAGTCGAAAAAGTCCCGACAGCGGGCCAAGAAGGCTGCTGAAAAGGCGGCCTCTGGCCCGCAGTCGTCGTCGGTGGCGGTGGCCAGAAAAAAGCCGCGGAAGCTACAGCCGCCTAAAACCGCGGCTGTTGTAGTCACCGTGTCGCCAGAGGCGTCTACCGGCGGGCTGTCCTACGCGGCCGTCTTTAAGACGGCACGGGACTGTCTCGCCGGCAATTTCGGGACGGCAGGGGTCCGCTTGCGCCTAGCCCAGACGGGAGCTCGGGTCCTCGAGTTCCCTGGGGCCGATGGCGAAAAGACGGCGGATACCTTCGCCGAGAAGCTGAGGGGAGTCTTCGCAGCCACGGATGGTGTGAAGATCTCCAGGCCCACGAGGTGCGCGGAGCTGCGCATTTCGGGCCTGGACGACTCCGTCACTACCGATGATGTCCGCGTTGCAGTCCAGGAAAGGACGCAGTGCAACGCGGAAAACATCAAAGTCGGCACCATCCGCCCCGGTCCGGGAGGCCTTGGTGCGGTGTGGATCAGCTGTCCCGTAGCGTCGGCCAAAATTTTGGGCGACGCCGGCAGGATCCTCATCGGTTTCGTTAGCGCCAGAGTTACAGTTCTGGCGGCGAGACCGATGAGGTGTTACAAATGCCTGGTTGCGGGACACACCCGCATCAAATGTGGCAGCTGCTTCGACTGCAGCGGATTATGTTTCCGCTGCGGTCGACCGGGGCACAAGGCGGCAGAGTGCTCTGCCGCCCCTCACTGCCCTATGTGTGCGGCGGGCAATAAGCCCGCCAATCACCCGATGGGGCAGGGGGGCTGCAAGCCTTCCCGCGCTTCTCGGCAGACGTCGGGGACTAGCCTAGCGGCCCTGGCTGTCTCCGACGTTGTCCGTCTGTCCACGTCGACGTCCATGGAGGTTGTAGAGACGATCCAGTAATGGACCACGTCTCCAACCTCCTTGTCCAGACGAACCTAAACTGCCGCGGCGCAGGATCTCTTCCTGCAAACCATGGCGCAGTGGTCGATCGGTGTTGCCGTAGTCGCGGAGCCCTACTTCGTTCCTCCCCGTCCAAACTGGATGGGTGACTGGGACGGCTCCGTGGCAGTCGTCGGTTCCGCGGCGGCTCATTCCCCGCCCTTGTCGCTTAGAGACAAGGGCTCTGGATATGTTGCCGCCGAGTGGGGGGGGATCACCGTTTACGGTGTATACTTCTCCCCCAACCGGAGTTTGAGCGACTTCGAGGTCTTCCTTAACAGCTTGGAGACCTCGATGCGCGATTAGCGTCTGGGCACGTCCTCGTGCTGGGGGACTTCAACGCAAAATCCATTGCATGGGGGTCCCCCGGGACGGACGCCAAGGGCGAGGCCGTCGAGGAGTGGGCGGCTTCGGTGGGCCTCTGTTTACTAAACAGAGGCTCCACCAACACGTGCGTGCGACAGCAGGGTGGGTCGATAGTGGACCTTTCGTTCGCTACCCCTGCTGTTGCCGCACGAGTAAGGAACTGGCGTGTCCTGGAAGAGGTTGAGACGCTCTCGGATCACCTGTATATCCGATTTGAGCTCTCCCGGTCCCAGGGCCCCAGTAGGGGTCACGCGGCGCGGCATAATTCCCGTTTTCCGCGGTGGGCTGTTGCCAAGCTGGACAGGGACCTACTAGAGGAGGCGGCCATTATTCACTCTTGGCTGTCTCCGCAGGCCCCGACCGAGGAGGTCGATGCGGGGGCTGGCCGCTTTCGCGATGCGATTACGCAGATTTGCGATGCGGCCATGCCCCGTATCCAGGGTCGTCGGCCTTCAAGGAAGGAGGTCTACTGTTGGTCCCAGGAGTTGGCGGACCTCCGTGCGGCTTGTACTCGTGCCCGGAGGTCCTACACTCACAGCCGGCGGCGTCACCGCGGAGACGGTGAGGAGGACCAGCTTCACGAGGAGTACCGCGAAGCGCGGAAAACTCTGAAGCTGGCCATTTGCCGCGCCAAGGACGCAAAGAGAAAGGAGATGCTGGAGAGTCTCGACCGTGACCCCTGGGGTCGCCCATACCGTGCGGTGCGTCAGAAGCTCCGCACTTCGGGCCCCCCCCTTACCGAGACTCTCCAGCCCAGCTTCCTGCAGGAAGTGGTCGAGGGCCTTTTCCCGCAGCGGGCGGAGCACACACCCCCGTCGATGGCCTACGCGGTCGGAGACGACGGGGGTAGAGAGGACGATGTGCCGCCCGTTAGGGAATCGGAGGTTGGGGCGGCTGTTCTACGGATCCGTTCCAAGAACACCGCCCCCGGGCCGGACGGGGTACCAGCCCGAGTGATGGCCCGAGCCCTCGACCATATGTCGGACCGCCTCAGGGAAGTATTAGACGCTAGCCTGGCGTCCGGACGCTTCCCAGAGTGCTGGAAATGCGGGAAGCTGGTCCTGTTGAGGAAGCCGGGACGGCCTGCCGATTCGGCCGCGGCCTATAGGCCCATCGTGTTGCTGGACGAGGCGGGTAAACTTTTTGAGAGAATACTCTCTGCCCGCATCGTCCGGCACCTCAGCGAGGTGGGCCCCGATCTGTCGGACGCCCAATTCGGGTTCCGGGAGGGGCGTTCGACGGTCGATGCCGTGATGCGCCTTAGGGCCGTGACCGGAGAGGCAGTGAGCTGTGGCGGCGTGCTGTTGGCGGTGTCTCTGGACATCGCCAACGCATTCAATAGTCTGCCATTCAGCTGCATCAGGGAAGCACTCCAATACCACGGGGTGCCAGAGTACCTGAGGCGGCTGGTGGCAGACTATTTAGAGGAGCGTACCGTCGTGTACGAGGACCGAGAGGGCGTCTTGAGACGGCGACCCATGTCGTGCGGCGTTCCGCAGGGGTCTGTCCTTGGACCACTCCTGTGGAACGTGGGGTACGACTGGGTCCTACGAGGTCGCCTCCCCCCCGGGCTGGGCGTAATTTGCTACGCTGATGACACATTGGTCACAGCCCGGGGGGCGAACTTCCAAGAGGCGGCGCGCCTGGCCACCAGGGGTGTTTCTTTGGTGGTCGGGCGCATCGAGGCACTGGGCTTACGGGTGGCCCTGGACAAGACGGAGGCCCTTTTGTTCCATGGGCCCCGTCGTGGTCCACCCGCCGGTGCCTCCATCGAGGTCAACTCGGTCCTCGTCCCGGTTCGGGCCCAGATGAGGTATCTGGGCCTGATACTCGACGGTAGGTGGCTCTTCGACGAGCACTTCCGACAGCTTGGTCCGAAGCTGGTCGACGCTGCCTCTGCCCTTGGGCGACTTTTGCCCAACTTGGGTGGAGCCAGCGTCGCAACGCGACACCTCTACACGGGGGTGGTCCGGTCGATGGCGCTGTATGGGGCACCGGTGTGGGTGGCGGCTCTGACCGCCCAGAATAAGGCGCGCCTCTGGCGGCCTCAAAGGGTATTGGCGGTCAGAGCCATACGCGGATACCGCACGGTGTCCACCGAGGCGGCGTGCGCCTTGGCTGGAACACCCCCGTGGGATTTGGAGGCGGAAGTGCTCGCCGAAGTTTATCGACGGGTGGCTGAATATCGGGCGGAGTATGGCTTTCGCCCTCCGCCCGAAGAGGTACGCGAGTGGCGTGAAGCCGCCCGTCGAGCCACGATGGCTAGTTGGTCGTTCCGGCTGGAGACTCCGCGCGCTGGCTTTGCCGCCGTGGTGGCTCTCCAGCCGGTCATCCTCGAGTGGGCAGGGCGGCAGCACGGTACCCTTTCCTTCCGGCTGACGCAGGTGCTTTCCGGGCATGGTTGCTTCGGGAAGTACCTGCACTCGGTCGCCAGGAGGGAACTGAGTCCCGCCTGCCACCACTGCGACTGCAGTGAAGACTCGGCCCAGCACACGCTGGCGATCTGCCCCGCTTGGGAGTCGCAGCGCCGGGCCCTCACTGCAGTCATCGGAGGAGATCTCTCGCTACCGGCCGTCATACGCTCCATGGCCGGTAGCGATAGCAGTTTTACCGCGGTCGCAACCTTCTGTGAAGATGTCATCTCGCAGAAGGAGGCGGCGGAGAAGGCCCGGGAGGACGATATCCACTCGGACCCAATCCGCCGCCGGCGAACTGGGCGGCGTAGGCGCGCCTATCAGCGCCTCATGCCGCCCTGAGTGTGGCCGCGGATGGTCGGGACGGGTTTTCCCCTCCATCCGCTCTAGTAGCCACCCGCGAGGGGGTGACGTACGCGTGTGCCGTACGTCGCCTAATTAGAGAGTTTAACAGCAGACGGTGCCCGCTTCAGTGCGGGCAAGCGCTGGGAGGGGTCCGGATGTCTTAATATCAGCAGTTCCCGGATCCCTTCCGTCTCAGGCGCAGAGTGGCACACCGTGTGGTTTTAGTCGGTTCGATTCCGACACACCGCCCCGCCGCAAACCCCGGCGGGGTGACGGTCCGAGGGGATTTCCACACGTTAAAAAATAAAAAAAAAAAGGTGGCTAATATATACAGGTGGTCAAAAAAGTATGGGCTCATAGTTAACCATAGTAAGATACAAGTCATTATTGGTAGCAATTCCGTTGTTACAAAACTCACTAAACAAGACTAAATATCACTAATTTAGTAATGCCAATTACCATATTATCAGGAAAACTCAATACTATACATAATCAGTATGTCAGAACCAAAATTACTTAAGTTACTCAACTATTGATACACATAGATAAAACCCTTTCATGGAGTGTTCAGACACAAAACATCAATAGTAAAATATTTGCCTCTGCAGCTTCTTTAAGAAGGCTACGCAATTTCCTTCCAACATCTACTAAAACTTGCTCAATCAATTCTTCTCCCTATTCTTGACTATGCATATGTCAACTCTAATATAAGATTCATATTTGGTTTACGCAAATATGATCATGTCCGAATTTCGTTCCAAACTTAAGAGACCACAATTCGCCAGAATACTCATATCCTCCCTTTCTATTGACAAAGGATACTTCAGATGTTAATTAATGTTATGTATTATTATGTAGAATCTATTGATATTTAATATAGTTCTTAATTAATTATTATTTCGTTTTATAAGTAATTGAATAATACTTTATATTAATATTAATAATAATATTTCTACTTTTCCTGTTAAAAGAACTATAAATGTAACAGGTCACTATTTAATAAATTAATTTTCTTTCTGTCTTTACTGTATAATTTCTTGTTTACCCCCCTATTCCTGCATAACTTAAGAAAGGTTTCGCATTTGTTATTTAACATATCGAAAATCACATCTGTTATTGAACAAAGTCACTAAACATTTTTCAGAAACTTGTCAATGATCACCTATCCCTGGAATAATTATATTCATTTATGTATACACATTGTTTGTAGCTATATATTGTGTATATGTTTTACCGATTTTTAGTTAATAGCTGTAATAATAATGACATTACAATGTTTTAAAAGAGTAATAGTCCACCACATATTACCCATTACTATAAAGTATAGTCCATCAATAGTTGGCTGTAAGAGATTGTAGACTGCAATATGACTGCCCATTGTACCACTCGGTAATTAATATATATTTCTCCATGTATCCTACATTTTGGTGTACAATAAAGTAGATTAGCAATCATAAATATGCTCTTGATACAAATATGTACCTGGAGTAGGAATTACGGGTTAAGAGTAAATCCTTCAAAAACTCAAATAACTCTTGTCATGGAGTGGTTAACACATAGGTGAAGTCAGTCGGAAAATATATTCCACTGCGGGGTCGCTGCGAAGGCTTCGCAACTTTCTTGCTGTCAATACCAAAATTTCTTTAGCACAATCTCTTCTCCTTCCTATTCTTCACTATGGTGATGTCAGCTATCTAGATCTCACCGAAAATCAACTGAACAAACTTGAGCGACTCCAAAACGTCTGCATAAGATTCATATTTGGGTTACGGAAATATGATCATATCTCATCCTTCAAAGGTCAAGTGGCTACCTATACGCCTTCGCCGGAATGTTGTTTTTCTCTTCTTTACAGTACTCTGTTCCATCCACATACTCCCTCTTATCTTAAAGAACGTATTGAGTTCTTACATAGCGGTGCAAGCAGTCTGGCTGTGGAATAATTTACGACTGGAAATTCGACAAGCCAAATCCATACATATATTTAAAAAGCAAGTGGTAAACTATATAAATATGTATGTTCCTGTTTATATATATGTATATATATATATTATTTACGTATATGTTAGTATTATATACCATAATAAGTACATATATTCATGTTGTTAGAATAGTACACCTTAGACTACCCCTAATTTGATGTAATAATATCTGTATAAAGGTTATCTGTAAGAAATCACAGTGACTAATAATACATGCATGTCTATGTATTTTTTTTTCCATTACTTGTATGGTGTACAATAAAGAGATAAATAAATTAATAAATAGATATTTTCATAATTTCATATCTTTTGTTAATATTTGAATGGAGAGAGCGGTGGAATGGTTCATATGGCACATGTTGGAAGAGGTCTATGTCCAGCAGTGGACTGCAATAATGATCATGATTTATCATTACAAATGAGATTATACAGATCTAAAACCAAGTTTTCCGGCTAGATATAATAGAAGGCAAAAAAACATGTCTTACAACAGAAACAGCTAACTCCACAGCCTGTGTATACAGTTGCAATGCTGAATCTTTCAAGTTGGCCTCATCTGCATCTAATGCTTGTTGCATAAGGAAGTAACATTGTTGCATTGCCCTTTCACTTTCCGCTTGCTGTGCTCTATCTGGCAACAAAATAAAAGCATTTTCATAATCAGTAAAGAAAAGTACTAAACTGATGAATTATATGGAACAAAAAGTTTTCTGTTAAATTTATTTAACTTTATAACTATTTTGGTATTTGTAATTTACATTAGTCTTAATATTATATATTTATTAGTCTTAATATTGTATATTTATTAGTCTTAATTTTATATTATTTTTTTTATAATAGCGCATGCTTTGTTGGAGTTTTATAAACTGTCGTTTTATGAAATATTTTAGCACACAGTTCCTTTGCCTAGAAAGTATCACTTGAGTAGACATATTTTCATATTGACTAAGCTTTTTGTATATGCTTACAACATTTCATATGTAATTGGCAATCTTTGGTTGTCCTATCATTATGGTCCCTCCATAAATATAGTTTGATAGTATTCTGCCCAATATATCAGTGTGAACAAGATGATGTCATAGACATGATACTTGAATGATGCCTTGTCTTGAGAGTATGTCTGTTTTCATGAGTCATAGCCTACCTTCTTAAAAATATGTCACATAATAATAAAAACCATCAAATATTAAACGAAAATAATGTTGTACCTTTCTGCTCACTCAATACAGTAGCCCGTTCAAGGTATTCTCCTACTTTATTCCTCAGTTCCACCTGTTTATCAGGCGGGAAACGATCCCGTATTCTATCCAGAAGTCTTGCTGCAGTTCTGTAACATTCTACAGCTTTTTCCGTCTGCCCAGTTTGATCAAATTGGACAGCGAGAGATGCAGCTTCGGTCGCATTAGCAAAATCACTCATTGTATTAGTTATTGCCAAAATATAAAAAATCCAATGTCATGAGCCTCCCAAAATAACATAACACAGTTGAACACCGTCAAAGCCAAAATCTATGTATCATTTTTATTCTTGAATATGTTAGCCCATTTGAACATTAAATGAAAGAAATAGAGAATCCTAGGTTAAGTTTGTGTAACGAAGATGGAAATATTACAATGCAATAATCTAGAACGATAGTATTTATTTACTGGAACAACATTTGTTATATTGTCAAGTTTCTCGACAGAAAGAACAACGTTCTAAAATAAAGTTTTTGTCGTTTAGGTTTCCAACCTAACCTAACCACCAAATCAATAAAAAAAAGTGCTTTTTTAAGGAGAATCACTAAACTGCAGGGTACATATTTAGAAAAGTCATAAACTGAAAGGACTTTTAAATATATAAATGTTTGAAAGAATTATTTTCCTAATTCTTATTATATTAGGAAAATAAAACAATACAGTATACAATCCGTGAGATTTATAACGATCGTTATAGTTCAATTTATTTATTTTTTTCAGAAAGTGGCAAGACAAACAAATAAAACGTCAAAGGTATCAGTTGAAAATTGATGTCCCAAATATCCCAAACGTTTGCATTTGCAATAAATAAGTCTTTATACCTACATCAAAATTATATATATGTTAGTACGTCCTCAAAAATACTTTTCATTTACTTGTGAAATACTTATTTATATAATTTGGCGGCAGTGAATATGGCATCAGATGCTGTGACGAGCGCGGGGGCAGAAATTCGTGAGAATTTGGTAATTATAATACTATTTCTGCATTTTAATTAAGGTCATTTTTTACCTAACCTAGTACTTGTCGTTCACGAAATCTACCAAAGGGTTTATAGCTTCCATTTCGTTTGTTATTCGACCGTATGTGACCTTCGTACTGTGTTTAATTGTATTTACCTTGTTCAATTATTTAGTGGTTGAGTTTCTTATCTTTTTAGATATTCTAACTTAAATCTATGTCATATCATACCAGTTGATTTACCTTTTAACAAATTTAACAATAAGATATGGTTTATTGGTTACATAGCATGGTGACTTATAGAAGAAAGTTCGATTTTTATATTTAAATGGCAGGATTCTTCAAGATCGTATAGTTTATGTTTTATTACTATCATGACAATGTACCTGCATTACTTATATGGATTTAGTTTTTCGTTTTTTTTTAATGTCATGGACTTTTTAATAAATTATTTAATATGTTGTGAGTTTAAAGGTTAATTAGTGTTAAGTTAATATTAATAAAATTGTCATTTTCCATGCTGGTGTTTTTTAAATGTGCATATGACATGGTTTTCTTTGAAACATAAATCAATTGATACAAGTATGGATGTTTTGTCTTGTGATTTATATGCAGATTTTCTAGTTTCATTAATCTTTGTGTCTTATGCATATAATCCTTAACATCCTTACTTTTAACTATAACATTTAAATGTTTGTAGTATTGTTGGATATTGTTATACTTTTACTTTTTAATTACTGAACGGATTGCCAGAAGTGCATATAAGAACATCAGGTACTTTTTATCCAGGAAACAATGTTATACAAAAAGCAAGTTCCCTAGTTATAAGGAGACAGAAGGAATTGTAAGCAGAGCTTCTTCAAATTTTTCAGTTTTCCAGAATGTCTCAGAATAATTGTTTATTGAGTATCATTAAACTAAAATATTGCTATTTATAGAACCATAGAAAAACTTTAAAAATAATTTATTTTGTAATATCTGTTTTTGTAATATGTGGTTCTCAATTGATTTGAAAGACCATCCCACCTTTTCCCGTGTTTAAAGGTGTTTTAAAGGCGACTAAGGAAACAGACTGTTATCTATCAAACAGTATACATACAGTTATACATTGCCCAGAATACGGCAGTGTTTTTGGAATGTGTCTATCTGTCCATTCGATATATAAGCATATATATGTATGTATATAATTCAATTGTATTTACAATATTGTATACCTTCTAAAAAATGAAAATATAATAGTATTGTGTGAATTGGCTAAATGTCAGAGATTATCAGCTTCTTAAATATCAACATAACTGTAGTGTTATGAAGCTAAAGCTAACCATAGGTAGTAGAACCACGCTGATTTATTCAGCAGGAATGGGCCGGCTCAACCGGGGCAGTACTACCCTCTCACAGAAAACCAGCCTAAAGTGACAACATTCGTGGTGTCGCCTTTCGCTGGTGAGTGAGAGACCGGAGGCCCATCGATGCAGGGGTGACAGTTATCGTGGTATGTGTGTGAGCAGTGGAGTGCTGTAGAGTCATTGTGAGGGTGGCGTGGATCGAACCGTCGGCCAGGGAGACCCGTAGAAACGGTGGTGCTGCTGGCCGCCCGCGGCATAGAGAGGGGCCCAACCACGGCTAACAACCCTGGGAGGCTGCCCCGTCAGTCTGGTTCCGGTTGGTGACCGGATGGTGGGACCCGGCGACCACTTCCGGGAGGGTACGGGGGCCCTTCCGTCCGGCGGTTCTGTCACCGTCATGCTTCACCGATACATGATGACACAGCATTTTCAGTCTCAGTTTACATTGCCACGATGACTATCATGCCTTTTACGCCCCCTTCCTCTTCTATCATGGCAGCACAAAAAAAGAAAAGTGGTCTTACAGCGGCATCCTCCTCTCCCACCATCCCGCTTTTTGAGGTGGAGTTCACTAACATACGTGGACTCCATGCAAACCTCAGCGCCGTACACCAACATCTCGAGACGGCTCGGCCGTCTTTTTCTTACGGAGACACAAATACGCCGCCCTACCGACACGGCATATCTCCACTATCCCGGCTACGTGCTCGAGGAGTGCTTCCTCGCAAGGGCTGGAGTGTGCCTTTTCATCAGGGCGGATGTTTGTTGTCGCCGTCTGCACTGTCTAGAAGACACATCCTTCTCCATCCTTTGGCTCCACGTGGATTTTGGCTCTACGAGCCGGATTTACGTGTGCCTCTATCGCTCCCATTCCGGAGACTCCGAGACAACTCGACTCTTTGACCACCTGAGTCAAGCAGCGGATAAAGCGCAGGAGCAGTTTCCGACCGCCGAACTGGTGTTTTTGGGAGATTTTAACGCCCACCATGAGTCCTGGCTGGGATCTTCCAAAACTGACCACGCTGGTCGAACTGCCCACGCATTTGCTCTCACGCATGACCTTACCCAACTGGTACTCCAGCCCACCAGGATACCAGACATAACGGTTCAAGCGCCCTCTTTGCTGGACCTACTGCTGACGAATCACCCATCGCAGTACAGCGTATCGGTTCTCGCCCCTCTAGGATCCTCCGACCACTGCCTGGTGTCGACCTCAGTGCCTCTTGTTACGCCTCCACGACCTGTGGTAACAAGGCGGCGGTTATGGCACTACTCGTCAGCAGACTGGGATGGAATGCGGGAATATTTTGCATACATTGCATGCATATTGGGAATATCATGCATGGGACATTGTCAAGGCCTTCGATAGGGTGTGGCACCGCTCGCTTCTCTCCAAACTTCCTGCATTTGGTCTGCCACCTAAACTCTGCAACTGGGTTGCTGTCTTCCTCCATAAGCGCCGCATTAGGATTCTCTGCGACGGCGCGGCCTCGGACTTCCACGAGGTAAGCGCTGGTGTACCTCAGGGCTCCGTCCTATCGCCTACGCTGTTTCTTCTGCATATCAATGACATGTTGGCCCTTGGCAATATACATTGTTATGCAGACGACAGTACAGTGCACGGGCGATATTTCGGGCATCCTACTGCCAAGCTGGCAGACGTTGAGGAAAAACGACAGGAGCTTGTCGCTGAGCTCGACCGGGTCTTGAGCCGCATTTCCCAATGGGGCTGTGAGAATCTAGTTGAGTTCAGCGCTAAGAAAACACAAGCGTGTGTGTTCTCTGCCAAAAAGTCTCCATTCCTTCCCCTCCCTACTCTTCAGAGCACTCAACTGCCACTGCAGGATAGGCTTAGTATTCTGGGTATGGATATTTGCCGGGATCTCAATCCGCGCGATTACATCGAGAGTGTCACTAAGGCGGCCTCGCGTAAGCTCGGCGTTTTGAACAAGGTGAGACGGTTCTTCTCACCCGAGCATCTGTGTCTTTTGTACAAGACCCAGGTTCGCTCCTGCGTGGAGTACTGCTCTCATCTCTGGGACGGCTATGCGCAGTATTTGCTTGACGCTCTCGATCGGTTGCAGCGGCGCGCAGTCCGCATTATCGACTGTCCTGAGATCACCCAGTCTCTTGAGCCTCTGCAGTTGCGAAGAGATGTCGCCTCTATGGCAGTCCTCTATCGCCTACATCACGGGGAGTGTTCTGATGAGCTCTTCCAATTGGTCCCACCTTCTCCCTTCCTCTACAGGACTACACGTGCTGGCCTGAGGAGTCACCGTTTGTGCGTCGAAAATATACGTACCCGAACTAAACGGTTTGGCTCTTCTTTCTTGTGCCGATCGGTAAAAGCCTGGAATTCTCTACCAGCGCACTTGTTTCCTTCCCACTTTGATCCCGGGTCTTTTAAGCGGGGCGTGAAAAAGCATCTCACCAGGCCGCCATAGTGTGGGTCACCATGCTGCATTGACTAGACATGCAATGAGGATGGTGACCACCACTCTTTGACTCCACCTATTGCTTTCCATCGGGCAAAGTGGAGTCACTATGGTAGGCTAATAAAAAAAAAAAAAAAAAAAAAAAGTGTAGGAAAATTAGCCTTTGCTTTTCTAAACAGGGTCAATGTACAACTAATACTGCATAATTTAAACTCAATATTTATCAGGGAATTTAGACTGATAAATAAATTAAAGATAACCTGTACTACTGTTTCTATCGGATACTATTTCTTTGCATTGAGTGATATGTGTTAGATCTCTTTATGCACGCCAAGTAGTGTGGTCCCATTTCCCGCCATTTTTGCAATAACATGGAAACCAAAAAAGTCAAGGTGCATTTTCCAGCCCGGGGTTTCCACTCTGCAACTTTAACTGGCCACCTGCCATCTGTTCTGCTGCTTATCTGGCCAGCCCATCTCCACTTCGGGACACTGTAAGGGCTGTGCCATCACTTTAGTGCATTCCAAAATAGTTGCGTTGCAGATTCAATCCAAAGGGTGCCTAAAGGCTGCAAATAGGAATTGTCTTCCTATATGAAAATGAAGGTGGTATACACGCCCATCCAATTAAAACCTATTAACTCTACTCTTAAAGGTGGATTTTAGTTTTCTGTAACAAATAGATGCTGGCAGTTTATTCCAAACCTTAACATTTTTTTATCTTCCACATAGTCCCAATTACATTCTAACTATATACTCATTTCAAGAATTAAATTGATTTAAAAAATCCTTTTGATCATTTTCATCTTTCTATCCTTTTCACTAAATTACTACTACTTATTTGTGTACATTGCAAGAAAGGTTTAACTAGTTTGTTTTTATCCTTATCCACCTGCCTGACACCAAAACTTCTTGAGAATTTGGTTGTTGTACAATGGAAGAAAGAACCATGACTTATAGACTGTATTTTATTAAATTACTTACTAAAATTATTTATTAATTTTGTGAAATTTGGTTTCAGGTAACAACTGCAGTAAAATTTTTAACAAATCCAAGTGTACAGCGATGTTCAATAGAAAGCAAGGAACGGTTCCTTCGATCGAAAGGACTCTCGGAACCTGAAATCCAAAAGGCAATAGAGAAGTGTACTGAAATGCTAGATGTGCCGTCAATGACATCAGAACTCATGTTCTTCCACCAATCAAGACGTTCATGGTTTAGAGACAATGTGTTACCCATACTGGTGTATGGAGGTTTCATGTATGGTTGCTATTGGTTTTATAAGGTAAAAAGTGTTACATAGCTTAAAATATTCTGGTAAAGTGAAGGTTTAAACTGATAAACAAGTAATATCGGAGCAATTCAAAGCGAGGGTTACCATTGGATGCTATAACAGTGCGATACGATGGCTTTGTCCGGCGTATATAATGACCGAAACAAACGATGGCATTGGTGGTAATACACCCGGTTCGCGCCAAAATATTCGATCACACATTATAGAGATCACATATTTATAGCAGGTTCGTTTAATGCATGAGAAATGGCGACATAGCTCTGAAAGATTATTTATAAATGGGTTTGTTTTTTTATTCGCACTTAAAAGAATGTTAACCATATTATACCTGATTCAAAATCATAAACTGCTAGTCTTACCATTCATTGGAAACAATTCACTATTGTAAAAAGTCGCTATTGTTTTCAGTTAATTTATTAAATATAGTGACTCACTATTATTTGCATTGTTCAATTATTATTTATTCTATCCTTTATTCGGCAAACAAATATACAAACATACCATGGGGTACGAGTGACCTTATCCCCACCTTCCTCAAGATCAGAAGATATCCTTCCCTATTCTAGAAGATACACCTGCAGCAATCCATTGACATATCTTCACAGAACTACGTCAGACATCTCTTATTCGTGGAGCAACCAAAACGAAAATCCACTGCAGACTGTATAGACGAACTCCGAAAGAGTCTGGATATACTAAACGCCAACGTGACGTCACTCCGCGGCGAGATGCAGGCCAACGCACACCAAAGCGCGCTACGGTCGCAACTGGACAATATAAAATCTGATATCGCCAGTGTTAAAGGAATATTGCTGAATAGGTAAGATTTGGAATGGGAATATATAACTATTTTTTTTGCATTTATCTTTTAAAATATCTTGGTTAAAAGAGATTTGTCTACCCCTCGAAAAACAGTACTCATTTTTTAATGAACTGATTTAGATTAGGCTGTTCTTTTTGTTCGAACTGTGTCTTAATCGAGTGATGTAAGCTAGCTGTCAAGTGATTTTGCAAACCATTTGAAGATTATCATCTATTCTATAATATTTGGAAAGGTATTCAAGTATTCATTAAGTCAGGGGTATTTTATCTCTTAAATTTTTAGTTATTTTATATGAAAATCGCCCTATACTTTTCTATACCCATAACAATGTGCTTGCAAGATTTTATGATAATCGGTTGTGTAATAAAACAAACAAACAAACTCACTTTCCCATTACAGGTTTATTATATTACATATTAGGAAGCATTGCAAAGCATTTTTTATTAAGGTTCACCAAGCCTTTTCTTATATAATGACTAATGTATTGCTGTACTATGTGAGAGAAACAATAAATTATTATTATTACTGCTTTATTCAATTAACAAGCGTATAATTTTGATTTTTAAATATAAAAGAAAAAACAAAATATATTTAGAGATATAAAAAATAGTGTCCCACCAGTATCGGGTACAGGGACCACGCTGCCGGTGGTTAGGGTTCCTGAGACAGGAACCTCTTAACAATACGTGCCGTATCAAGAAGGACTGCCTTTTGGATCAGGCCCTTAACCCAGATACGTAACGTGAGCCTCTGAAGGTGTTAGTCGAGGATCTTAGCAATCAACCTTATAATTATTGTAAAGAATACTGTAGTATGTTCTTTCAGAAACCAATTCCCTGCGTTAAAAGCCCGACCGGACCCCCCCTCTATACCAGCCTGGCAGCGGCAATCAGAAGAGGCAACGTCCACAGAGGCAACGTCAGAAGAAAAGAAGACGCACAGAAGTAGAAGCCAGCGGTCTGAATCTGGCGGCTCAAACTCTAGTGAGGGGGAACAGGCGACAAAGAACAGCGACAGCAGCTTGGAGATCATGTGAGAGGAGTTCATACTTCATAATGTAAAAAAAAAACTTCTAAGCATGAATTTATTGATACTACTTTCTGCATGTGTGGTGACTTCTACTTTATTCAAGGAACATCTTTTCGCTTGGGAAATCAGTCTAAAATATAAGCTATAAGTTTTAAATATTAGAGGAAAAGTACCTTATCGTGGGAGAGCTATGCTTATGCACGAAGGGGCCGGCTCGACCGGTGTGATACCATGGGTTTACAGAAAGCAATTTCTCCGAAATTAGTGAGGTTTCCTTCCTCTCGTCCTCCTCTCCTCTTTTCCATCCTCTCAACCCCCCTCTCCTCCCCCCATTCCCAGACAGACTCGCAGCAAGCTCAGAAGTTTTTTGGCCTATCTCTCAAACAGAACCGGTCTCCGTAAACCGTTTAATAGCAAATTGTACTGCACATTTGAATATTTTACTAATTTACTTATCTTAACTTGAGATTTGTCCTGATCATGCGGATCTTAATTCTCACTCGTTTTTAATAGAAGCTCACAAATACCAAAGACAGTCCAAATGACAAAAAAAATATGAACGTCAAATAACAATTTTAAATATCGAAAACCCGTAAATTTTTGATCGCTCCTCGTATATTTGATGACCCTATTTCAATCCAATGGAATATGCATGACTGCAAAATTTTACTTTGAGTACATTAATCCCTGGACTATGCCCACGTAGTGTACTATTACTTGACTTAATCTTTGACATTTTAACACTGGCAGAATTTAAAAAAAAACTTCCTACATTGAACTCACGCATTATGTTTTTGAATACCTAGTGAGTCTACTAAACATTAACTTGGTGGAGTCAAAATTGAATGTTGTTTTAGAAAATTTACTAAACATTTAATTCGCATGTTGATACAAGACTCAAATGTACTCTGACTCTTAGAAAAAATATTTTTGCTATTTCAGCACATGAAACGTGTACACAGCTATAATTAGAAAAGCCACACTTGTTAAGCAAGCCAAGACAAGTAGCAAGACAAGACAAGAAATTTGAAGCAAGACAATGTGGTGTTTTGTGAGTTAGTTCCCGTGTGACAGTTTTAATATTAGTTAATTTGTTTTAATAAATAATAGATAATATAACAGGAAGGACGTTTCTTAATACCTTCATTTAGGTATTTACCAAGACGTTTTTTTACATGTGTTCGTTATTGTCTGTTACTTTCTCTAGTTATATAAATGTTCTTGTTCTTATATAATTTACTCCTGCGTTTGAGTTCAAAATAGCATGTAACGATATTAGAGGTATGTACAGTGTTTATTTTGATTTTATATAGACTATTATATAGGGCATTTGGTTGAAATCATGTATTTGTAAATTATAGTATTTTGTGATAGTTCTTTGGGAGAAGTACTGTTGTGTAACTAGATTCAATATTTTTTGTGAAAATTGTAAGTGATTGTATATTAAGTAGTATTAGTTCGTGGTTTAACATAGTTATACTATGTTTAGTGCGTTCTTGCTTGACGTTAGGAAACTTCGCGATATGTTATCATAGAGATAAGTCAAATTGATTCATATTTTAAATTAAAATCTAAAGTCTTGTCACCTTTTATTGGTTGTCAATCCAAAAATATTTTCAAAAATTGCATTTTACTTTCTTGATATCTCTATTTCTTGAAGAAGCAAGACTAATAATATTTCTACATGACTATTACTCGTGGCGGCACCTGGGTCTAATTTGCTAGTTTATATTGATTTGTGACGGTTTTTAGGTGATACGGTTTAGTTGTATACAATGTTGTGCTTGTTTTTGATACACTAAACAATCCGGTTTAGTTTATATCAGAAAATAATTTAAATACACCACAAGTATGTCTACATTTTTCAAAACGCGTTTTAATGATATTTCTCATTTGTGTCTAATATAATTATATGCCGCGGTTTTTTATTCTAAAATTGTTTACTAACAGTTAGACATACATATATTTTGTAATAGGACAAAATCCTGCATAGAAAAATAATATTTTTGACAAAATTCTAACATGTGTAACCAAAGTATACAGGTTAATGTCATCGGTTTATTTTACTGTGTCTGTTATTTAAACTAATATGTACGCATAATCATGGACTATAATTTCATCTTAAGGTTTCTTATAACTAAATATTTTGTAGGGGTGTACATACAAATAGCTATAACTTAAAACAAACAAAAAAAGAAGTGGTGTCATGGGACACCAGGTACGACGACGACGACGAAGTTCCTTCCGATTCGGATATCAGAAAGAGAAGGGATGAGAAAACAGAAAGAAAGAGAGAGAAAGGTATTAATCACTATTCGCTTGTGTATACGACTATAGCACTTTCGTTATATGTTTTTCTTACGGTTTTTGTCTCACATTTTTTTCATTTTGGTCGCGCAGCAAAATCCCTATCTCATCCAAGCCTGCCGTAAGGAACTTCGTTCCAAAAATATTTTATTGACCTTTCATCAAATCAAACCAATACTTTTTTTTATTCATTTAATTATAACTAAATTGTTTGGACCATTAGTTATACAATTCTTTCTTTTATTGCTCACGAGTAGGTTAAAAGGTTTACTGTTGTATAAAAGATACAACATTCCAATGTCGGTGCTTTGTGTACTCCCGTCGTGATAAATAAACCAATGATAATGACTAAATTAATGTTTCATTTTACCACAGTGCCAGTGTTGACATCACTCTCGTATTTCTTTAAACTTTTTAATTAAAGAGTTACAAAAGTGTAAACAGTGCTAAAAACTACTAGTATCATATGAAGTACTCAGCGAATAAAACTATAAAACTGCATAAATGCTGCAGAAAGACCTTACATCGATATTGACTAAGTTATTCGTTAAAAATATTTATCTAGAACTATCCAGTGTAAAATGGTGTTGTTGTGTGTGAATATTAGGGTAAAAAAATAATGACTCGGTGATACCAGCAGCGCCATCTACTATCACTTTTTGGAACTTCTAAGTCTGGAGTAGCTAGCAAGAGCGGCGCCGGCGCCAATCGGTCTTCCGAACATGCCTAAACACTCTTGTCGCTAATAGCACCATCTGAGAAAGATCGCTTATGCCACCCAGCGATATTTGTTAACACTCACCACACAAAAAAAAAAACTACTATCTACGGGACTGGAGTGTATCCTTATAACAGACCACTCATCTCTAGAGGTCACTGTCATATTTTTACTTATCATGGATGAAATAAAACAAATGTTACTAAAAATACTAGATATGAAGGAGGATATAAAAAGCACAATAAATAATAGCATAAACGATAAATTCAACATTTTAGTTCAGAAAAATGTTATTTTGGAGAAAAAAATGAACAAAAAAGCGCAAAAATAAACAGCCTAGAAAGACTAATTAGACAAAAAAACCTAGTCATATTCGGGGTGGAAGAATGTGAAAAATTGAACTTCAAACTCTTATGCGACAGATCTCAAATCGAAGCAATCAGAAGACTAGGGGCAAAAGGCAGACCAGTTGTAATAACATTTTCTACAATGGGCTTCAAACTGAAGGTTTTGAAAAACAATACGTGCCTGCAGAATACGTCATACACACGAAGTCTTGAACAAGCGAAAAACACATCGAATGTACAAAATTTTAGTGAAACGGAAATCCTACAACAAATAATTTAAACCCAAATAAGAGCCCAGGAACAGACAGTTAAAATAATGGATGCATCAAACAGCAGAAAATATTTACTCACACCCCTTACAATATTATTCAATAAAATACTCGGTGAAGAAAGTGTTCCGCAGCAATGGACAGAATCGGAAATTATTTTGTTATTTAAAAAGGGAGATCCTAAAGACATTGGAAATTACCGTCGGATAAGTCTTATGTCTTGCTTGTATATGCTCTTCGCATCCTATTTACTACACAGAATATCTTCACAAATAGACTCATGCCAACCAATGGAACAAGCGGAATTTCGAAGTGGATTTAGCACTACAGACCACATTCACACTTTAGACCACGTCATCGAAAAGTATGTCGAATACAAAAACACCTCTACATAGCTATTATTGACTATAAGAAAGCTTTCTACTCTATCTCTCACATTAGCATCTCATCATCAAAATATATAAACATTATTAAAAATATATATGTTAACGGCACAAGTAGAATAGACAGAGAGGGCACCAGGATCAGCATCAACCGAGGAGCCAGACAAGCCAGACCCATCTCGCCGAAACTATTTATAGCAGTCCTACAAAATGTAATGGAAAATTTACAATGGTCAAAACAAGGAATAAATGTGAATGGGGTTCACCTAAGCCACGCCAAACCCAAGCCAAAAGGATAATTTTAGACACTACAATTTTACCCTGTCTTACCCATGGTTGCCAAACGTGGATCTATGATCAAAAGGCGAGAAATAACATACTGAACACTCAGAGAGCAATCACGAAAGGAGCTGTTTAAATATAAAACTGAGAGATAGAGGAATAAATACAGAAATTCGGAAGGTAACCAAAATAAAGGATGCTTTACATTTCTCTCAAAGTCTAAAATGGAGGTGAGCTGGTCATATGGCAAGATATGATTACAGTCGATGGACAAACAACATTACAAAATGGAACTGAGCGTTTGGCGTCAGAAAAAGAGTTTGCCGGTGCGCCAGGTGGTAGGACGAGATTGTGGCCTACGTAGGAAGAGACTGGATGACCACCGCCAAAAACAGATAAAAAATGGAATTCTTTGGAGGAGGCTTTTACCCTGAGGAGGTCCACAAATTAAAAATGCATATTTATATAATTATTATTATTTAAATTATCTTATTATAAAATGGCTCAACTTTATTAACTAATAATTGGCGACCAATAATGTAATAATTTTTGTGTGGAATAAATAAAGCAATTTTATATTATTATTCTACCGATGAGGCAATAAAACCCAACTCATTTAACAGTGGTGTGCTTAGGTACGAATGGGCCGGCTCGACCTTTGCGATACCACGGCCTCACAGAAAACCGGTTGTGAAACAACGCCTGCGTTGCATTTCCCCGTTTAAACGAAACTCCCCTCCTTTCTCCCCCCCTTCCCTTTTCCCTTATCCTCATCCCCCTCTCTTCCTTCCCCTCGTCACTATCAAAGGCGGGCAGCACACTTGACCCTCTCGAGTTGCAGGTGTCCATGGATGGAGGTTGTCACTTACCATCAGGTGACCCGTCTGTTCGCCTATAATATATAAAAATAATACCTTGTATTTTCTTACTACGTACCTATATGCAAATTCTAAATCAAATCGCAGGACGGACTTTTACATATCCTGTTTGCAAGCAAATGGTGATTCGTTTAGGATCGAGTAGTTATGAAGTTGTTTGGATTGCTTTCGATAAGTGACGCTGACTTGATGCCATATCGATATTCTTCTGCCTACTTCTTCGGAAAGGATAATGTCGTTTAGTTCCATAATGATGATGATGATTTAAAACAGAAATAAAACTTCATGAAAACCATGTTATGTACGACTTTTATTTATAAAAATACATCACAAAGGTATAATAGTTTGAGCTTAATAATTGAAGGTCCTGTATTAGATAGAACACACTTCAACAGTTTTACCAATTGAGATCAACGAGAAAACAGTTATAAAAAGGTACAAATATCACACTAAATAACTAGAGTTGCTAGTGTACAAATTTGAGTTTTATAATTTTAAACATTGGCAACAATGTACATCTAAAATTCAAGGTAGATGCTTTAACGCATTTGATATGTATGTGGGTTTTTGTTCCCAAACGCTTAAAAATAACATTGCTGTTTTTATTAATTTATAGAAAGGCATAAATCAAAAGATAACCACAATTGAGTTAATGACTCTACTTCAATTAAATTATTACGGAGTCCGGAAATAACTTTTTTTTAATTTTTTTTTAATAACATGCAAGCATCAATATACAAAATGTACTGAACCTACCGATATGACGTTTACTCAAAAGATGCTGATTGGACTTGACAGTCATCGAGCTAATTGAAAGTTCCGAGTTGAAACCTTTTCCTTACTTGGGAACACGTTTTTAAATATACTTATTTCAAGTTCATGTACAACGCATTTAAAAAAATGTTTTACTATAATAAAACTACACAAAAAAATATGAATATGGCATACTGCAATGATAAACAAAAAATGCAAAGTAAGGAGTGTGCGCATTTTTAAAATAGTCGATTAGTAAATTGAGTAATACTTATGAGTATTTCAACAACTCTAGTTATGTAGTAGAGTGTCAACTCTTACACGAAGAAATTTACACTTAGTGTATAATCTATGGCACGCCAAATACAATCAGAATATCTGTAATTCTCGGAAGAAGGAGGTTCTTTTCAGGTAATGTAGGTACTAATATAATATACACTCAACCGTAAATAAAGATTTGAAATTTATAAAAGAAATATATAAAAATAATGTTAGTAAATTCAGTTGAACTTTCTGAACGCTTAATGACGACAACTTATGGTCAAAAAGATACACGTTAAGGTACACCTATGTATATACGTATTACGTGGACAGTTCACTTGCTTAAACAGATACATAATAGCACCTAAGAAGAATTTCATATTTTTGGTGGGATACATAGACGTTCAAAAAGTTAATGCAAGTTACAAAAAAAAAACAACGAAAATATCGAATGTAAACACTTATTACTAAAGCCATAAGATATGCGTTATACTGGGACAACAATTATAAATAACCACAAAAATATAGAATTGTGAAGACGTATACAGTAGGGCCCTGCCCAAACAGGAACTGTAATAATGTAAACTACAACATTTAGAAACCGACAAAGAACGTATAATATTATATTATCAGCTTGTCTTTTGTGTGGTTAATTATATTTCGCAAAAAACAAGTGATGAAACTGCTTTTCAGTAACATCGAGACGAGTACTGCACTAGAATAAAAACTTTCGTGAGTTACATTCATATTAATTTAAATATACGGTTTTACTCAAGTGTGTATTTCGGGGACGCCCGTCTAGTTTCGGTCTCGACAGGAGACCTTTCTCAAGGTACCTATCCAGCCGCGTGTATCGTCTGGTACCGTGAGTAGTACACACGTGAGTAATATTTAAATATAAAATGTCACATATTTTTCCTTGTACAGATTTTTCAACCGATGAATATCTACTATAGATTCTTTCATACGCTCAATTTCTAGAACAGTTTGTAATCAAAATTGAACTCGGAATTCTCTGTGTGTATACTTCATAAAAGTTTTATCATCACCGGATAAATATATTATATATTATCATATTCAGTTAAAATATAGCCATAAATATATGCAACACTTAATAAATCTCTGACTGAAATTTCGATAGAAAAATATTTATGTATTTATTGTGCGATGAATAAATAATAATATGTAAATGTGCTTACAATGACCAAGAGATTTATGGGCGACTTGTTCAATATTTGATTAAAACATTCCCTTGATAACTGTGACACATTACGTGAAACAGTATCGCATCTTACTATTTAGTTGAACAATACCAAAATACTTCTCACGAACTGATAGCAGTTACAATACTAGACTTTTAACTAGGACATGAATATATATATACATAAACGATCTTATTACCATACACAAATTCCAACAACAAATTTCAACAACTTTAGAACTCGCTTTCCATGATTCATGATTATAGTATTTACACGTATATGGGCTGGCTAGCCGGTGACCGTGGCAGCCTCAGCTTGGGTCCTTTGTATACCAAAGTTTACAAGTTTGTATTACAAGCGTTTTCTTTAAAAGCTCTTGCAAATAAGTTCATTTTTTTATGGAATTATTAGCTACAAATGACTTGCACTACACATGCCTTTTCACACTTGTATTAGTGATTTTGGATATCATAAACCTTTTTAATTTGTTACAAAAAAGTACAAACATATGTTACACATATATTTATGGATATTAAGTTTTGTATGTTTTATAGTCTTTTTATTAGACTTTAATTTATATCTTATAATAAAATACGTTATTTTGCAATTCGGCCAGTCTAAATATATATATATATAAATAATAGTTTATTAAATCTACAAATCGTATTATGTAAAATGTTCTTGTAACTAGTAACTTGTGAGTTAGTCGGCTCGTGTTTTTGATAAACGTAATTTTACAAGAACTTTTAAAGAAATATTGGAACATGCAACTTGTGAGCTTGCGTACTTGTAAAGTTAATAATTAGTCCACATTATTTGCGGACTGTTTTCTTTAAAGTAAGAAATAGAGAGTGACAACTAAATCGACTAATCGTTACAAAAATAAATTTGTTCTTTAATATAAGTAAATGCTACGTAAGTCTAGCGTTGCACTTGCCAACAGTATCTAACATTACTGTTCCCAAAACCTATACAATATCAACTTACAGTAATATCTTCTTTTCAAAGTTCTTGACCTTCTCGCACTTGACGATGACGTCATCCTTGTTCGCACCTAACAACTTCTCAGCCCTGGTCAAGTCTTCAATAAAGCACCTACCTCTCTCTGTACGCATTATGTGCCGCTTTGGAATCAAGTCTTTTGAAAGATACGATATCAATTTCTGCCAGTCCTTCAATAACTTGAACGTCGCCGTGGGTGATCTGGTTTCAATGGGTACACTACCGTTGGAATGTTCGAAAAATACGTTAATAATTTCCTTAGGATACTTTGAAGCTCTGCCAGCTTTGACAAATGATAGAAGAAGGGCGTCGACGTCTTTGAGCGCGCTTATAATCGGTTTATCGTATATATTAACGTTGATTTGTTCGACGTCAGGACCCACAATGTACATGACGTGTGAAGCTAGTCGGAACGCCTCCTCTGCCCATATGTAGGGATCGCCGTGGGATGTTTTACAAATGTCTCCATCGAACATGATATCGAATCCGTATTCGGAACGAAGGTAGTTGACTAAAGAAGTCACGCACTCGGCGTGGAGGCGGTTTGTTGATGAATATACTACCAATATCTTTGGTGGTGTAGGGATTTCCATTCCTGAGAAAAGTATGAAATATATTAATTAATGTCAAGGTTCACAATTTTTTTTTATGGCTGGCGGGCTAGTTCAAACTGTTGGCAATATCGCTTAATTCGATTATCAAAAAAATATAATACAGAGTTTCTTAGTTGAATTTAAAACAAATACCTACATACGTACTGACAATACCACCGCCATTTCACCCACTTCTATCTTAAATAATGAACCTGTTCTCGAGTTACTTAATATGCTTTTTTTCCTTTTGTATTTTTGCTTATAAACCAACCCTGTATAAAAGCAGATATGAAAAAGAACGTGGGAGAACCATGCTTCGGCACGTATGAGCCGGCTCGACCGGAGTATTTCCACGGCCTCTAAAGAGTGAGGTTACCGGAAGTCTAACCCCTTTTCCCTCCCCCTCTTTCCCCTCCTCCCTTTCCCTTCCCCTCTTTCCCTTACCAAAAAGGCGGACAGCACTCTAGCGACTCTTGAGTTACAAGTGTTCATGGGCGGCGGAAGTGACTTACCATCAGGTGACCCGTCTGCTTGTTTGTCCCCCTATACAATAAAAAAATGCACTCCGGGAGTGCCGACAGAAGTGAAAACTTATTTTGGCGCGTTAGACATTTTTAGATGTACTAGGGCTATTGGGTTGTTGGGTAATGAATTGCATTTTATTTATGAATTGTATTTTATTAATTATTAGAAACTTTAAAATACATTTAATATTCTTTTATGAATCATCGTTAACAATTTCGACAACTCTTGTATCATCATCATTATCATTAAAATTATTACAATCTAAAATAGAAACTATAGGTTCATGGTAACTAAATTAGGAAATAAATAATTTTGATTCGAAGTTATTTAAATATCTCGTGAATACTGCATCAATTGTACTTTTATATCTCGTTGTTCTAATATTGCGTTGATTGGACATATGCGTCTCGTAACGGTGTCGCGAGTCCATAGATTTTCTCTCATCTAAAAAAATGCGTACCGCGCTAAAGAAGTTTTCACTTAAAAAAAATCAAAACGGGCATGTCTTTATTGAATTTTAGTGAGACTATCGAACGGCTGTTACAGTTTTATATCGGTATAAGAAGATGAACAAGATTATACTTCGGTCACTTACGCATAGCCTGTTTGTAGGGGTCGTGGCACCAGTAGCGGCGGATGAGGCGCAGGGCGATGTAGTACGCGAACAATGTTGCCACTATCAATGCCGTTATGCTTGCGATGCAAATATTCACCATTTGAGGTTCACTGCCTGAATATAAAATAAAATGGTGAAGTTATAATATCACGAAAAAACTCTATAAAAACCATCTGGATAGTGTAATTGTAAAGTGTTTTGGGTTCCAAGTAAACCTGATCGCCAGAACCTATTTGGGTACTGGAATCAGAGGTTTCTAGAAGGATAAAAATCTTTAGTTTTTATGGGTAAGAGGCTCAAGGCCCAAGGTCATAACTATACAGCTATATCCACACATGCCGAATACCATTATCATAAGGATTACATAAAATTTAAAAAATACCATACGTATTGCGATTTTGGTGAATTGTGATTTCTGTTTTAATGTGAATAACCCGTAAATAAATTAAAATGAATTATAAAAGCTGATGTCAAAGTTCGGGTCACTGTTTGTAACTCATCAAGCCAGAACATCTAAACACTATCCAGATAAAATTTGGCACATATATAGAAAAATTACGAAAATGTACGATTTAAAATGTCAACGCAAACGAAGTAGCGGACAATAGCTCGCTTGTTATGAATCCTTCTGTGCCTGGCCTGCGAAGTCACCACAAACAAAAAGTTGCAACTCGCATCACTTTATACATCTCTTAAATAATTTCTATTGAAGATACATATTACCAAGATCACAGGACTATGCCAATAGATCCAGTTTTAAATAAAGTATTCTGTACAGTGGCCGCTTCTTTTAAATATGTCCTAAAAACAAAAACTTCATCTTTCCTTAGAGTTTAATTCATACACCATGAGAGCAGCAAGCACACTTTTCAGCACATTAAACGTATTTCTTCAGTTGTCATCTGCTCTAAATTTATAATTACCTACACTATTTATCGGTAGCAATTTTTATTTTTTAGTAAAAATAAAATCCTTCACGCAAACATTTCAAATGACAAACCCAAGCGCCCCAAGTCGGCTTATATGTTATGAGCCGACTTGGGGCGCTGAGAAAAGTGCAAGAGAAAAAATTCACAGAGATCATCTTGGATTTGGAAGCAATAGAAGACAAAAGTGTTTTTTTTTTCTTTGAAACTCCAGAAGGAAAGCACAATACGGAATTGGGAAGATCTAGAGACGAAATAAGATAAGAAGACCGTGGACCAAGAAATCATCACCGTTCAATCATCATCATTGAATTTAATTAAAATGAGGAAAAAACATTAAAACAGTATGTATTCCAAAGCAAGAGTTGTTCATAACCTCACCGGAGCGAATGGTGAGGCGGTATGTTTATTGAGGATAGAGTGTATTATTCACTCTTTTGAGGGTAGCTTAAGAAAATACCTACACAATTTATGCAATAAATATTATTTTACTCTTTTCTATTGTACTACTACTTTAAGAAGAAAAACACTTACTTATCATTATAATAGGACTATGTACTGCTTGACAACCAGCATCACTCTCTTGAACACATTTCTCATGTAATGGAGTAACTACAAAAGTGACTGAGCCGTTAACACCAACGTAATTATAATCAGATGTGACTTCCTCAGTCTTATAAGTCAAGGACAGATTAGTAGACTTCATAGAGCATGGGTTATCCTTGCCACAAGTTGTGATGACTTTGATCAGGTAAGATTTGATCTGGAGTTGAGGGGGCGGAGGCATAATGTGAACTCGCAACTTATCTTGAAGTATTTCAACGTAAATAAAGGGCTTCCATCTTTCTTCGGTTGTTGTTGGACCTGTAATGAATGGGAGAATTGGTACTGTTTTACCTTTATAATACGTGATATCGGAAATGGACTTTAGTTGTATGTTTTTTGTGTATGTAAGTCAAGAAATCGACAAGAACGCGTAAATGCCCGAATACATTTGAAAAAATTGGGTATCGTTAGAATGTTGATTGTGGGTATCTTGACATCATCTTGAATAACAAAATAATAACATCTTGAGTGGCTTAAATAATTTAAAAATATACGTGGCTGCGCCTTTATGCCGTGTAATGAGTTTTATTGTATTGTCCAAAAATGGGACAATGGATAAAACGACAGATTCTAATTATATAATTCAAGTTGGTTTTACTTCTGTTGAGTGTACGTGGTCGGGTCGAACCCATTTTTATTTTATCCTAGACTAGACGTTCCCCGCAGTTACATCTGCGTTAATGCTCACTGCTCCGCTCGTAAGAGTCGCAGGCGTAATGTTTTATATATATTTCATGTACATTACTTTATTAGGTTACGACAGCAGATTTTGACAGAAATTTCGGCAGAGCCATGCTTAGGCAGGAATGAGCCGGCTGGACCGGTGCAATGCCCCTCAGAAAAAAGCTTAGGTTGCATTTCTTCAAAATCAGTGAGGTTTCCGGTGTGGCCCAACTCCCCCTCTTCTCTTCCCATCCCCACATCCCTCATCACCCTTAAAGGAGGGCAGCGCACTTAGGGCTCTTGAGTTGTAAGTGTCCATGGACGGCGGTTGTCACTTACCATCGGGTGACTCATCTGTTCGCCTGTCCCCTACATTATATTTAAAAAAAAAGTTGTTAATTCTGATATTATCAGTCAGATTTGAACGATTCTGTTTTTATTAAATAAAGTATTTATTGAGGAATAATGTAAGCTTTATAGGCTATATAAAACAACACGCTTTAACCCTTAGAAGCGGAGCTGTGCCTACAAATGCATACGGGGAACGGCTATTATTATAAATTACACAGAACAAATGTTCGTGCGCATCCCACTACTATTTGTGCTGGGTGGGAATCGAACCCACAAGGTCTAGCTCACAGTGAATACGATCACTAGACTTCATTGTGTATTGCTATTAAACCATTTTTATTTATAGATACAACAACGAACGAAAACAATAAAATTATGTGACTTGTTTACATGTGGTTTTTATCATTCATCACGGTAAGGAATAACTTCGTCTGTTATTAATAAATAGTTGGTTTTCCTTAAGAAAATTTGTTTTATTATAGCATGCTATAGACTTTAATAATTTTTGAACTCCTTTTGTCTATGGTAACATATAATCATGCAACTATAGCGTAATGAGGTATCTCGATAGGGTAAGATTGGACAGTCACCTATACAAGGTTGGTGTACGAACGCAACTGCGATTGTCGTTCCCCCGATCCTATAGTCGGTAGCCCAACAGACCCCCACAATGGGTGAGGGACATCCATAAGGGTTTTCTTTATACAATAAGTGAAATTAAAATAATAGTTTGTCAAGTTCGAGGGCTCGAAGTTCAGGTTATAGGTATGCGACCCTGACTTACTAGAGCTCTTGCTTTTACTCCTTAATCCGTCTGTATAAACAATATCCTTGCTTCTCTTTTTATCCTCCTTCCCCAATTCCAGCTCTCAATATACTCAATATACTCAATATGCTTGTTTCACGGGTCACCTGATAGTACGTGACTATCGCCGCCCATGAACACCCGCAAATCAAGAGTCTCAATTGAATAACATTTATTGCAAAAGGAAAAAAAAGATTTCACGTAGCGCCGAAAACTTGTTTCATAGGTGAGTGGCCATGTAAATTCAATCCCTTACCATCAGGCAAAGGTTGACTGGTAGACAAAGCCAAGTGGCAATAAGTCCCTCCCATGCAATATCAAGTGCCTTTTTTATACTATAGGAACAGACGGGTCACCTGATGATGACCCGTCTGTTCCTTGACAACCTTCGTCCATGGACACCTGCAACTCAAGAGTCGCAAGTGCGCTGCCCACCTTTGAAGGTGATGAGGGATGTGGGTTTCGGAAAGGGGAAAAAAGAGGGGGAATGAGGAGAGAGGAAAGAGGAGAGGAGTTGGACTTCACAACCGGTTTTTTGTGAGGCTGTGGTATCGCACCCGTCGAACTGGCAGATTCGTGTCTAAGCATGGCTCTACCACTGTTCCTTTTTGTTATGTTGGTAGTACCTAAATGGGACTACATTACAATAGGCAAAATGTGGGTGTTAATTACGCTTTTGCCTACCCTTTCGGGAATACAGGCGTGAGTATATGTATGTAACATTTAAAAACGTTATATTTCCTACATTTGGGTAACACAATAAATATTAATGAACTCTTTCTTTCTCACTTTAATTTGAAGGTATCCTTTGAAGTGTCTATGAGTGCTACATTCTACTTTTCGCCGGTCACAGTCAGTGTGACTGTGTGTGATATAGTGCTAATGTGTTTTTCCAGTGACTTATTCAGCTCCTATATGCATGTTTTAATCATCCGATATAATATACTTAATTATACTTAATATATAATAACCTACTTAATTATACTTAATAAGTTATTTTATTTAAACACTATGTTGCACCTTTTTAGGCAAGACAATGAGTGAATTACCTATTATTTAAACATTCCAGAAGCCAGAAGATGTTATGGTCTAAAAAAATATTGACCAAATTTCATATAACAGACAATTTACTACTTATTCTCGATGAAAGGCTTGAACTAGATTGAATCCCTTACTAAATCAGCCACAGGTTGACTGCTGGACAATGCCATGTGGCAACAAGTCCCCCCTGTGCAATGTGTGTAAAACTCACCGGAGCTAACAGTTATGTATGTGGGTATGTAGGAATTGAACCGACTAAAACCACATGATATAAAATAAATATACATTAGTAACTGAAACATGAACTCACTAAGCATCTCAGCTGAAGGTATATTAAAATAATATTGGCCCCGATTAATGCTTTTGTCCTCTGCAGTTGCTTCGAAATCTAACATATGACTTTGACCATCCTTGTCGTCAGTTTTGGGCCAGTAACAATCGTAGTACAACACTGACTTGTCGTCCACTGTAAAGTCGTTCGCGATCATGATGTTACGGCAATGGTTCTTCATGTTACGGTATTTATTTTGGAATCGAAACTTCATAGCTGCAAAAAACGATCAACATTACATAGTTTGTTCAATAATCATATAATCGACAGTGGAAGTCTTAAATTGACAGATCTAGTGTTTCGGTGCTTCGACGGTGCTAGTGCTTCGGTTGTAATGTTTGCAACACTCAAGTGACACAACTGGTGTTGCCAGGATGAAAAGTTTAATAATATATTATTTACAACCAGGCAGGCCCTGCATTCATATTTGCCACCTTTATTATATAAGAAAACTTTCCTACAAGCTTTATTAAAAAAAAAATTATTATAGTATAACTAAATTAACTTACTTTTCCATTTAATATTGGTAAATGTTATGTTCAGAACAGCATGATTAACAGAATATGGGACAAGGCTGTCATCACGAGTTACTGACATAATGTATGGTTTCAGTGTCACTCCTCCTATATTCCATTTAACATTGTTTGAAACAGATTTAAACTTCATAGCGCCACACTCTTGGCTATCGGATGGGTAAATTCTAATCTTGCAAAAGTCATAATTTGTGCTATTTTCGCCCAGAATCTGGAAATTAGATAAAAGTTAGAAAGTTTGAAAGCCTACAAGAAGTACTTTTATGTAGTCCTAGTTAGAAATTGTATAAATTATCGTGTTACAAACTTCCGGCTCAGCATATACCAGCCTCAATAGGAACAATAACTTATTGTACTTCTGTTTTATTTCATTGGGTTTTTAAATAATTCTTGAATAAATATTTGCACTTAATGTTTGTCAGCTTCCAGCTATTCTTATATCATTCCTTTAAATACTTACTTATAAATTCATTGTATTTACTAGTAATTTACAATTTATATTAAATAATTATACAAAATGTTATTGAGCACAACTGTTAATAATTATTCACTATTGATAATAATTTGATCTGACAGAAACTCTACTGGATTGTTGACGATAAACCACTGTTATTTTGAAAGTGTACTGTTATTTCAACCACCCTGACTATACACCGGCCATACTAGGTATAAGAAAGACAGCAAAAGTTAAAAAAGACAATGTATTAAAAATTGTTAAGTTATGGATCTAGAGGTGAGAGTCAGTCCTAGTTGATTTTGCTATTCAGGAGACCATGCAATCCAAGTATCTAATAATAATATTGTTTTATTTTTCTCACCACAATATGGTAATCTAAGCAAAAGGAAAACCATTGAAAGAAATATGTTGTCAAATTTAAATTCTTATGCTTAATAGATTTAGAATAAAAAATTAAAGACTAAATTTATATTTAGTTTGCCTCAGACTTCCTGGGTTCAATCAACCAGTCAGAGTTATATGCTTTGAGACCCTGACTTGCTAGAGTTACTGCTTACACTCCCCAATCCATCTACATAAGCAGTATCATTTTCCTTCCCTTTTCATAGTCTCTTTCTCTTTTCCTCTCTCTCTTCCCTATTCATCATTATCTATGTTTGCCCTTTATTACAATAGAGTGACTAAATGATACACAGCACAGTGAGCATATGATACCTTTCACTACTTGTACTCTTTGGGATACAGGCATCAGTGTATGTATGTATGTATGTATTAAAGATCAAAACAAGTATAAATTGAACTGTCATATTATAAAGAGTCAATATCATGTGAGGTCTGCTGGGGCCCTGTAGCTGTTACTAGCCATTTTCACATATATATTTTTTCTCTACATTTCAAAATATTGGAGAGGGGTACTAAGAAATGACTTCAAATATATAAATACTCTTCATGTGGAAATCACGAAAGGTCATGCTGCTGGAAGACAGCTCTTAGCGATAAGACCTTGTTTTTGTGACCTTAACTTTGTTTCTGTTTAATTTTATAGTGTTCTATAACAAATTTTCCATATTCTGTCTATCTATCTAACCAGTGTTGATGGTGAAGTGGTATGTCAGAATCAAACTTGCGATATGGGCAAACGAGCAGACATGTCACCTGATGGTAACTGACTACCGCCGCCCATGGACACCCGCAACTCAAGTGCGTTGCTGGCCTTGTAAGTAGGAGTATGCTCTTTTCTTGAAGGTTTGAAGGTTGTATCGGTTCAGAAATATGGCAGGCGACAAGGAGGTCCATTACAAAAGACCTAGGTAAAGCCCAGGAAGCTTCCAGACACCCCTGCAGTCTTTGGCCACCTCTTTTGCAAAAGGCGGCTACATAGAGAAGAATGGGGGCTTTGCCTGAATCCAGTTTATCATATTTACTCATAAATGTATGAAAGTTTCTTTATATGCTCCCACATCTAGGTACCTTTTGACACCTTAAGCACTTAATTAATCATCATTCTTTACTCAAGTTATCAGGGGCTCAGAATAGAACAATCAAAAGTATTTAAAGAATGAATAACAAGCACCAGTAAGAAGATATACACATATTATATTAATAAAGTATAATTTACAATCCTTAACCTGAATTTGTTGGTACTATAACTAACTATATTATTTACATTGCAGACATTAATTAAAATATAGTTAAATCAATCAATCAAATTTTCAAAATGGATGGACCAGTATAGATTTAGTAGTGACATTTTTGAAGATAAAAGAACACTCCCTTATAGTAGTACTGTACAAAATATGGTTTAAATGCACTGGTCTATGGAGAATCCAAGATTATATTATATTTCTAGAATCCTAAATCAACGTTGAAATCAGTCGTCAATAAAAGTAAAAAATACTTCGAAGACACATTTTATGAAGTGTCAATAAATATTTTTATGCATCAGTGAACAGCTTTCAGCCTTTGTTGTTTGTTCATTATGAAAACCAATTTATGTAAACAAAGAATAAAAAAAAATTATGAGATTTTTTCTGCTTATGTGATTGTCATGAATCGAAGGATGACTATGTCAGGTAATGCACTACATAGTGACGAACACAGATAATTGCAAAAATCAATATTGATGCAATTACCTATATGCGCTGCTAACTATACATGATTGAAAAAAAACTACAATATTACCTCCGATGTACAGCTGAGCTCAGTTTTATTAGCGGAACACTGATAAGATCCAGCAACATATTGAAGAAAACAAACAAACATGAAAAACACTGGTCGCCACATTCTTGAACTGTTGGTTTTTTCAGCTTAACTGATAAAAAATAAAAATACGCATAACTAGGTTCAGCATACGTTTATGCACTCATCTTTTTTAATATTTTATCTATAGTAATAAAAGAAAAAGTAGAAATAATGAAAATATTTACAACGCGAGCACCGAATCGACAAGTCGTAAACTACGCAACGGCTGCGTTCCGTAACAGCTCCGCTCACCTTCTTTCTGGTGTCAACCAGTTAATTGCACTATGAAGTTATACATGGCGGCTTACTTTAGCTATAATAAAATATAATTCATATCAAAAATTCAGAGCAAATAGTTATTAATGTCTACAATAAACTTATACCACACTTATAGATTCCACATATTAGAGGAAAATGTAACAATTATCGGAAATCTTTTTTTAGTTTGACAATTGACCGTATTGCCGACCGTATACCGATTCTACAATGAGGTTTTCTAAAATGTTGATTATATACATCAGATCTATATCTATCATATCTACATACGTTTACGATATATTTTTATGGTTTGGAAGGCAACCACGATGAGTCATAGATGTTATTAAACTGAAAACTGTATCTTTTAGCATTATAATGTTAATAGATTTAAAGGATTTCATAAATAGATAATTAATTTTGTAATCTATACTAAATTCAAAGATAATTCAAATAATATTTTTCATCCACCTATTTCCAATATATGTTGAACTGACCACTAGAGCTATGAGACTTCGAATAGTATGTATGTGAGTATTCTTTGGAGTAGGAAGAGGTACCTATTACTAGTCTGGGTTGGGTAGCCCTAGCTGGTATGTAATAAAACACCTAAAGGACGATTACACCTATTACACCTTACACATTAAACTAGTCTTCACAACAAGGCGTATGGATCGGGACAATAACCCCTGGCCAATGATGTCATCCGGTACCCTTAAATAAGGGTAGGTTTTTTTATATTATATGGACTGACGAACAGACGAGTCACCTGATTGTAAGTGACAACCGCCATCCATTTACACTTGCAACTCAAGTCGTAAGTGCGCTGCCAGATTTTGAGGATGATAAGAAATGAGGGATGCGGTTAGGGGAAAGAAGAGAGGGTGGATGTGGAGATGTAAAAAAAGATTAGAAAGAAGTAACAAATAAAACAATGCGAGAAAACACTGAAAAATGCATAAATTATTTAACTGACTCGAAATATAGAGTGATCACTAGTGCATCTCAGAATGCAATGTCGATTAATTTTCAGAAAAGGTAAATGATTTGCAACCCAAAGGCACCTGCAACTCAAGAGTCGTAAGTGCGTTGTCCGTCATTGACGGTGGTGAGTGGGATGCGGGTAGGGGAAAAAAGAGATTAGGAGATGGGAAAGAGGAGAGAGGGATGAGGGGAGAGGAAATAGGTAGTTGGGCCTTCGGAAACCGCACTAATTTCGGGGAAATGCAACGCATGTGTTGCTTGACTGGTTTTCTGTGAGGCCGTGGTATCGCCCCGGTCGAGCAGCCCCATTCGTGCCTAAGCATGGCTCGACCACTGTTAAAATGGCTTACCTTTATCGCGACCGCACTATATAGTAATGTTTTCGATATAACAATTATCTTTACTTTATAGGAGTGACTATTACAAAAAGGATGTTGATTTTTTATATAGCTGCCAGTTACAGATACATATTATTTTGACCTTAAATGCAACACTCATGTTTCTGTTCTAAGGTGTTACCCGTACATTATTTTGTTAATTGCATTATTAATACCACGCTCGGCTGGGTATTAATGCTTAGCTAATAAAACTTTTATCGTATTATATTGTTTAGTTAGTATGGCTCGTATTTAGATTAAAGTATAATGTGTCCAACAACGAAATTCTCCAGACCGTCAAAAGACTTTTTACAGGTTTTAAAGTGCATTAAGTATAGTATATTGTAAATAGTATTTTTACTACTACAGTGTTAAGTTAAAGAATGCCAAACCTTACAATAAGAACCTTATCGACCAAGAGAGTTGTTTGTAAGAACTTGAGATCTGGTAATATACTCTTATAACAATATATGGAACCTTTTATCAGCTTAACTCATTTTGGTACATCCATGTAAGAAGATACCTACAGTACCTAAGTAGGTGCATTTATATCAGAAATTGGACTTACGCATTTCCGCATTGCAGTAAAATATTATGTAGTATGCTACTGTACTTACTGTTATACTTCAATAATAAATATACTAGTTGAATACGCGCAGTACTTTAAATCAGCCCACGTATTGATTGCTAAGAACTCGACCAACACCTTCAGAGGTTCATGTTAGGTAGCTGGGTTAAGGGCCTGATGCAAAGCCCTTGATACGGCAGGTATTGTGAGGAGGATCTTGTCTCTGGAGCCTAACCACCGGTAGCACCGGTGGGACACTATTTGGATAGTTGTAGAGCCATGCTTATGATATCCCATGATGAAATCCTGATTTGGTTTCTATGGGATTACCGTAAGAGTAGAAATCGCTTAACATATATAAAAACAGATACTTAATCATATTGAAGCCACCCGACAAGGCACATAGGCAAGCCACTATTTGCAAGACTTCTAGGCTAGCAAAGCAGCTCAGAAACTACACAGTAGTCAGAAGTAAGATTTAAATATCCTAAAGGTGTCCTGAAAACCACCAAAAAAGTTTTCAAGTAGCGACATACTCATAATTTGTTTATTATATTTTAAGATCTCTTAGCAAATCCATAGCTTCTTATTTGAAACATATAGTACCTCCTATCTTTTAGTCACCATCTACAACTTAAATCATTAGCATATAAGAGAGGGACAATAATATAGAATCCTTATTATGAAAATTTTATATTAAGGCTCCATTCTGGATTACAATAGTCAGTGCGTTAGACAGCTATGTCGCATATTATTTAATTATTGAAAAAATATCAGTATTTAAATATTAAGCTTAAATAGATGTTTATCTAAGATGATGTTTTGCCCACACTACGTTTATATTTCTCAATAATCTATTTTGACTTAAATAGCAAGTGCAGGCAGCTATCCTCGTAGTTAAACTACAGTTATATCACGATATTACGAGCTTTATTTCGTTATTTCGAAATCTCTCCTTCAAATATTTGTTCTATCGATATTTCACGAATTTAAGTTTTCTTCATTTTAAAGAACTACATCAAATACAAAATATTCAAAACTTTTCAGTATTTTCAGACGACCACGTGATTGGTTACTATTTGTGTCTGACATTGATGATTGGTATAGCAGCTGGATTTAGTTTCGCATATATTTTATTTATATATACCGGATCACCATGGGAAACTCCTTTGCAGATTATCAGGTAATTCTATCATGTACCTACTTATTGTCTTATTAATGCTTGCGGAGAAGACAAGTCTTTTTTCAGATTTTCAGACCCTGTATTATAAAAGACAGTTTCAAATTTATCTTCTGCCCCTCCTAACCGCATCTCAAATCTTGTCGTGTGTTTCATTTTTGTATATCCAACTCATCCAACTGCTCATAAGACAAATTTCCTACCCAAACCTGATAGGTCGGATGTCAGCATTTTAATATTCATTACTGACTAAAGTGACCACTTTGTTAGTAAGAAACTGGTACAATTAGTTTCGGGAGTGTAGTTAAATGTGAATAAAACATAAATCTTGTTTCATCAACATATTAATGAGAATCGGTTTTCAGCTACAAACTCCAGCATTTATCAACTTTATCTATTCTATTTGACCCTTACACCACTAGACCTGTAGGTCTAGTGGTTAGAGATCCTGAGGACCGAGCCAGGTCAAGGTCTGGTTCGATTCCAACACGAAATAAAAATTTGTGTGATCCACAAATAGTTAATTCACAATGTTTGTATGTATGTAAAGTCCCCCCCGACACAAGAATCAAAAACATCTTTAACTACTAAAAGTAAGTAAACGCAGATCCAGCGTAAATTATATTCAATACTTGTGTATGCACAGAGTGAAACTTTTGTACTTATTTTTTTCTATTAAATCATTAAATGTTGTTCATATAACAAATGTTTCAATAACATGAAGTGTTAAATTAAACAAAAAAAAAGTTTCAGAAGGCCCTTAAAAGCCATGAATCACGAGGCAAACAGAAGTATTGGCGAGGAACTGGCCAAAAGAGTAAGGGTTATGTGCTGGGTAATGACTCAACCAAAAAATCACAAAGCCAAGGCTAGACACGTTAAAGCTACATGGGGGAAAAGGTGCACAAAGCTCTTGTTCATAAGTAGTGTCGAAGGTAAAGCAAATTTGATGTATATTTTTTTATAATATAGGGGGACAGACGGGTCACCTGATCGTAAGTGACAACCACCGTCCATGGACACCTGCAGCTCAAGAGTCGTACGTAAGTGCGAAGGCTTCGAGGGTGATGCGGGATGGGAGGATGCTAGGGAGGCTAAGAAGAGATGGGGATGGGGAGATGGGAAAAAGGAAAAGCGGGATGAGGGGAGAGGCAAGAAGATAGGGGGAGTTGGGCCTCCGGAAACTTCACTGAATTCGGTTAAATGCAGTTTTTTTCCAGGCCAAGGACGTGAGACCGTGGTATCTATATCTAACCTTCATTAATCTTTAAACCTTCATGTTTTAGATAAAAATCTTCCAGCGCTATCACCACAAATGCTACATGAAGGTAAGTCCTTCCTGTGGGGGAAGACGAGGGCCGCCTTCCGTTATTTATACGAGAACCACAGGGACGATGCTGACTGGTTCCTTAAAGCTGATGACGACACGTACGTATCTTCCATTTAAAGTACATAGTACATACAAGTAGTTTTGAAAAGTAAATGACGGGCCTATTGGTCTAGTGGTTAGTGACTCTGTCTGCTGAACCGGAGGTCGTGGGTTCAATTCCCACATGGGATAACAATTTGTGTGATCCACAAATAGTTGTACACGAATTCAAACCTCCGAGATACATGTAATACATCAATAACCACTTAAAATTTTCCTTGAAATTTTCCTATTTCTATCGTTTTTTTTTATTATTTAAAAATATGATGTTACTTAAGTTTTTTCTTCAGATACGTGATTGTAGACAACTTAAGATACATGCTGTCTGATTACGACAGTCGAGCTCCGATTTACTTCGGGTGCCGGTTTAAAAATTTTACACCGCAGGTCAGTCAGTCAGTTCTTTTGCAAGTAATTGTAGGAACTGTTGCAAATTACAGATTAGTGTAAATCGTAATTTGGCGTACTACCATTTCATCAATTAGATTGAAGGGTTGATCTTCAGCCATAAATTTATGTAGATGATAATGAATACATTGGTTGGCCTGTCCAGACACAGGAAGTTAAAGACATTCGAGCACCCTGGCTTCTTTGAGCTACTGTAGTGTCAGTTTCGTTTTTTCAGTGACTGCCAAAGTGGAATATGGGTAGGCATTTTCATTCATCAATTTTCCAAGTTAGGTTGGGTCATCACCGCAGGCAGCCGCCGGATGTCTTAATAAAGCTGTTGCAGATTCCTCCTATTTTAAGCAATGTGCTTAAAATACAGTGACAGTGTGGTTTTAGTCAGTTCGATTCAAACACACCGTTCCACTAGAAACCTCGGTGGATTGACGGCCTATTATATATATTATACTTAAAAAAAATATAACAATAATTATGTTTATTTGTAATTGTTGTTCAGTTGCAATTTATTAATTCCCTTGCTTAAAAGAAGCCATCCGCTATTTTATTAATAAATTAATCTGTGCAATTACAGGGTTACATGAGTGGAGGGGCGGGCTATGTGCTAAGTAGGGAAGCGTTGGACCGGCTTGTGATGCAAGCTATGCCAGACCCAAGGCTATGCAGATCATTTGACATTGGTTTAGAGGATGTTGAGATTGGTGAGTAAGATTGGATTTGGGCGTGTACTTTACTACCGACGACCAGTTCAGCGGTAGTACAGTACACGCTCACTCAACGGGTAGTCTTGTATCAAACACAAAAAAAAATTCGTATTATTTAACATTTCGTATCCGTACATTTGGTAACTATGTACATAAGTACCTAAATAAAATACCCCATAATATTATATTTTAATCAAATTGGCAAATGGCCCTTTCTGAATGTTGTCGTGTTTTCCGATACACACGTAAAAATAGAAGTGTTACTAAAATGTTAGCAATCTATACCTAGTTCGTGGACTCGCTGGCCAAAGCAAGAAAGTCACTAATTTCTACTTAAGTAGTTAAGGACCTATGCTAATATTATGCTATATATTATATTATCACGCTACCGGCCTAAGGAGCGGGTCAGTGAATGTAACACAGTAGGAACTGCGAGGAACAACTAGTTTACATTCATATACGTACAAAGTAACATTTAAATACGACTATTACAAGGGTTCAATTTGAATTCCAAGATTCGTTTACATAGTTAGTTATAAAAAGTTTGTACAAGGATATGTATCTAGGTATAAGCTATGCTTACTTGAGTCTCGGGTCAAGAAAACGCAATTCGCGGTCTAAAAAACTATGAGCCGCTACACAAATCGAAAACAATATGGGTAGGTATGTTAGACATGTAAGTACACTTATTGCGTTTTAATATCGAAATCCTATATATTCCGTAAATATGTTTAAGCCGTACGTAGGTATATATTCGGCTCCCTGTCATATAGGGTGACGCAGGTGCTTACCGGCCACGGATGTTTTGGGAAATACCTGCGGGACATCCGCAGGGAGCCGGACGCCCGGTGCCACCACTGCGTCAATTCCGAGGAAGACACGGTGCGGCATACGGTACAAGAGTGTAGTGTTACAAACAAAAATATGGGCTGACCTCTCGCTCACAGTGCTTGTGCGCACCATGGTCGGAAGCGATAAGTCATGGGATGCAGTGGTCACCTTATGTGAAACGAAACGTCGGAGGAGGGCCGACAATGCCCAATTTAAAGTCCGCTCGGGTCCGCTCCGGCGGACGGTTACCTGCTAGTCGCGGAAGAATGTCGTGTTCCCGCGGCCCTCGATAGCAGGTGTGAGGAAGGAACACCGTGGCTATTTTAGCCGATCAAGTCCGGCACACCCCACCCGGCGGAGAGGTGTACCGGAAGCCGATAGTCCATGAGGATTTCCCACCCATATATTATATTTAATTATTATTGTAAGGTTAAGTTGCACAACAACAACAACACGTCATCCGATATGAGGCCAAAAAATAGGTATAATATATAGGTCACATTTGACCTCTGTCAGTGTTAAATAGATCACATTTGGCATTTCTTGAAAATTATTTAACGTAGCCTTAGGACGACAAGCATACAATGTTATTTATTTCTTCAAAGCAATTGATTAACTTTTTTCGGTTAAAAATAAATATTTATCGTAATAATGACAAAAGAAGACACTTTAAACCAACAGACTGACAGATGTCAAAATTGACCTATTAAATTGGCCCTGCTTTAAAAAACTGCACTTTAATTTTTATCGGACGGGCAGAGCGAACCAACCTGAGCAGTTTCGTATTCTTAATCTCTTTTTAACATGTCATTTTTTTGAGTTTAAAATTGGTTTTCTTTATTTACTATAAAATTGTAGTTAAGCTCTAGTTTCTATTAATAAAACATAAATACAATTAACAATTTATTTTACTACTTATACTAATTGACTAAGTACTTTATTTCAAGGGAAGTGTCTATACAACGTGGGTGTTCATGCCATGGATTCTCGAGATAATCGGAAACGTGACCGCTTCTTCCCATTTCGACCAGAAAACCATTTATACAACACAATGAAAAGGTCCTACTGGTTTTGGAAATATGTTTTCTACCCGCCTAGTGTGGTCAGTATAATGGAATCAACTATTTATTTTGATTGAAAACAGGCCTGTTTAGAAACTATTTCACTTTTCACACACTACCCGACTTTCATACAGTGTGAAGAAAATTAGCCTATTTTTGTTTTTTTTAACGTGTTTTAACCCCCACGGGCCGTCACCCTACCGGGGCTTTCAGTGGGGTGGTGTGACGGAATTGAACCGATTAAAACCACACGGTGTGCCATACTGCACTTCAAATAAGAGGAATCCGGGAAAAACTTTGGTAGGACATCCGGACCCCTCCTAGCGCTGTACCCGCAAGCGGCGGGCACCAACTTAGGGTAACTCTCATTTCGGCGGCGTTCATGCACACGTGGACGTAGCCTCCTCGCGGCTGGCCACTATAGCGGGTGGAGGGGAAATCCCGTCTCGACCAACCGCGTGAGACTCGGAGTGGAGATCTTCCTCCCGGATCCGTTCCATCGCCTCCTTCTGAGGAATTAAATTAGCCTAGTTTATGGTGCAACGTTCAGAAACCTTCAGGATTTTTTTTTTTTTCAAAATATCCCAATAACACAACCTAAAATACTGTTAAGCATAAAAAGCAAAAAAAGACTAGGTTAAAGAGGTTTCTTGCAGTTTCACCTGCGTCATTGCGGCACCTGCACAAACAATATCGTAGCGTCATGTTTTGACATGTACAAATATATTTAAAAGTTAAAAGCAAAAGCCTTTTCTGGCCAACTTTTAGTATAAATTATTTTCATATAGAACACGAGAAATTTTTAGTCCTAAGATAGCAAATGTTTTCTCGAAATTTGCAGGACTCAAGTTGTTGCTCGGATTACGCGGTTACCTTCCACGCGATCCACCCAGGGATGATGTATGCGCTCGAGTACTTTTTATACCACTTGCGTCCGTACGGCTTCCACCACGAAGGCGGGCCGCTTCCACAGTTTTATAGGAGGCGACAAGAGGTTGATAGCTCAGAGATATTTTAGAATACAAACATACTACTTACAAACGAAAAGCAGAACAAATATCTTTTCGTGATGCAAAATTTTCACTTATGGATATGGATGTCTATCATCTAAAAAAGGGTGGTTCAAAATGGATTTACGTGTATAAATAGACAATCTTAGATATTATTTAATGTTTTAAAATAAAAATAATACTTAATGATTGCATTAGGTTTTCTTTCTTTATATTTAGGATTTTTGTTACTTGTTTTAAAATTTATCAAGTAAGTATACTAATTAAGACACATTGATTGAGACTCTCTGTCTTAATCAATGTCTCTTGAGCACATAGCACAAGATGGACTGCACACAAAAGCAGGAAGATTGACTGCCAAATAAAATAATATTTAGGTCCCTTCCATTCCGCAGTATTCGAATCACCCCCACTTACATATGTTCTGCGACTTGTCATAGTTTTCAAAATAGTCTTTTTTTTTGAAAATTTTCGACCAGACCAATTTTTAAACTAAAAAGAAAGGTCGGAATGTCTAGATTTTTTTGCAACTGAACCTTCATGAGTTAATACTCATGAAGATTCAGTTGCTGCTTTTATGTATAAAATAATCAGCTTTGTGCCGCCCATGGACACCCGCAACTCAAGAGTCACAAGTGCGTTGCCGGCCTTTTAGGTAGGAGTACGCTCTTATCTTGAAGGTTTGAAGGTCGTATCGGTTCAGAAATACGGCAGGCGACAATTTGTTCCATAGGTTGATTAATTATGATTTAAATTTTAAACTTAAAATTAAAAATTGAAACAGGTGACTTTGTGGTTCCAAAATTTCACTTTCTTCCTTAATCATATTTACTGAAGAAAGTACTAAGACTTATTAACTTACTTACTATACTTACTTTGGCTAAAATCGGCCTTCAAAGGTAAGGTAAGGTGGAAAAGTCTTAAAATTAGCCAATTATTCATACTCATTTCTTACATTTTCAAGTGAACAAAGTCCAAATCAGAATGCAAAACATAGTCTAATTAACAAGTAAAGAAGTCCAACAAGTTGGCAGCAGCGGGGTCCGTTTGCAAAAGCAGATCAATAAAATAAAATAATAATAGGTGGTTCTCGGTAAAGTAAACTAAAGCTGCCCCTCTCTTCCCATGGTTGTCGTGAAAGGCGATAAAGGGAGACCCTTTTGTTTGTGATCACAATAAAAAAAATAATAGAAAATAATTATGTTCAAAAGATCAACGGAACAAAACCATTATCGTCTGTATGCACAGATGGTAAGAGAAACAAGCTACAACAAACAGAAAATATTGAACACACACAATAGTATATGTTTTGACATTATCAATGTCTGTCTGTTTCTTAGGCCCTGGTCATAAGACCCAGTACCAGACCCTCGGAATACTGTGTGGTTCAAGCCTGTTCGAGTCAGACATACCACCTTACCATTGCCCCTGGGGATGTAACGACAGGTGGGGGTTTCCAAACAACTTAAAAAAGTAAGGAACTATATACTCTAAGTCTGCTGTTATCCATAATCAACAAGAGTGATACATTGTACCATGAAAATATTGATCTTCATAAAAGCCTGCTAGCAGTAATAGTAAAACTCGTTGAAAATTTGCAAATGGATGAATTATTTCATCCATTCAATCAAACTCACTCGTCTTTAATGAGTTTAACATAATTATTAACATTATTTGAAAAAAAAAGTAAAACAATAATAATAATAATTACAACTCTTTGGTTAAATACTTATAGTAAGTACAGCAAGACTTCGCTAGATGGTAAAGATAAGATAAAAGTCTGTTTTACTCATTTTCTCTTTATTTTACCCATAAATACAATACAGATTGCGGAATGATGTATTTATTATTACTTGTACTGTATATATAAGTAGATTAAAACACATAGGTAAGTATTATATTTTACATTACACCTTTTAAAATATCTTTTAGTAAACAGTCATATAGAGCGCGGTTGACTGTAAAAGGCTTGCTCCCTATTGCGTTAGTCAGACCAAATTCCAATTGGCAAAATTTGGGTGTTTAATACACCTCTGCTTACCCCTTAGGGGGTATACGCGTGAGCGTATGTACATATGTACTTTATGAACCAGATGTAATTGAATGTTACACGTCTTTGTCATTATCTTGCCACCACCGTAAAAATAATAATTAATAATAATATTTTAAAGATTTTGGATATAAAATAATTTAATTTAAAGATTTTGGAGTGCTTCGCTATGATTTCACAATATTATTGTTAACACCAGAACCGAAAAACTCTTCCTGATATTACGTGCCTTTTCTTATTTATCCCTTGTTATTGATCCATTGGCTTATGATATCAAGTACTATAGCACTTACTAATACTAGCGTAGCATGAGGTAACAAAAGTATAAGCATCTTCTTTACAGATCTTAGACTACATTCTAGAATACAAGCTAATTCTGGATAGTTGAAACCAGACAATTTCTGGATAGCTGGAATAACTGAGTTAGTAGTTGATAAGTATTAGGGAATTCCCATAAATGTGGGAGAATTAATTAAAAAAAAAAAATCAGCACCAAAGGTTTCCAACATTGTTGAAGTTACTATAAAAAACCAATAAGCAGGCAGCAGACTTCAAGACGATGGTCAAGAGCATTTTTTTTTTTTTTTTTTTTTGATGCGACAGGGGGCAAGCGAGCAGACGGGTCACCTCATGGTAAGTGACTACCGCCGCCCATGGACACCCGCAACTCAAGGGTCACAAGTGCGCTGCCGGCCTTTTAGGTAGGAGTACGCTATCTTCTTGAAGGTTTGAAGGTCGTATCGGTTCGGAAATACGGCAGGCGACAATTTGTTTTATAAGCTGGTTGTGCGAGGCAGAAAGCTTCTGGAGAAGCGCACAGTGGTGAAGTGCCAAGCGTCCAGGTGATGGGGATGGATATTTTGTCGCGTAGGACGATGGCGGAAACCAGATTATAATCAGTTAATTAGTTTAGGAGTATATAAAGGAGATAGATATAGGCTTCTCGGTCAACTGATGCAGTTGTTACTTGACTGAACCGTTTCATAGAGAAGAAAGTACTTATAGAGATTAAGCAGCTGTTCAGCTGAAGTATTGCCCTACCTGATTGTTAACAAGAATTAATTGTTTCATAAATCATAAATGTATCAATTTTGCAAATCCTACTAGTATATTTTTTCTATACTCTACTTATTATATTTAATTTTTAAATATTTTTCAATTTTAATTAATAATAAAAGTTTTCGAAATTTAATTATACTGTTTCTCAAGTTCATAGATGTAAGCAGAAAGAGCTTTTAAGTGGTTTTTAGGGATAACAAGTCGACAAGTTAAGAGACTAAAACTAGCAACACTGCAACCACTGTCAGTGCTAGTTACGAATGTTGTTATGTTATAATGTTAATAGTTGATGCAGTGCAATTTATTAAATATGCGTATATAATAAAGTAGATACCAAGTTATTTATATTCTAATTATGTATATGTTTCTAGTCAAAAGATCAAAATAAATCTAACTAACGATGACGGTAAGTCTTTAGTTTAATAAACATGAATAAAGTAGACATTGTTACGTCGAATTAAATGTTGTTTTAACTTGGAAATTATGTAGATATTAATTCCTCAGTAATGGGACTGACTGTATGTTTACTGTTAGTAATAATAACTTGTACTAATTTCAGTAACTATTAAACAAAGTAATAGTATTTAATTTCATATAATTTGATTAATACCTGTTAATAATCTTTTAATAACAACGAAATATCACTGTTAGTACTACAGTTTCGATTTCATAGCTAATATTTCTGCTTTTTCTTCTCACAGAATTGCTTACTAACGTTGAAAATATAAAATTACTTAACAAATAAATTTCCAGCATTATATCCAATTAGATTTTATTAGAGAAATAATTAAAATTTAGCAAATAGTTGATTTAGATAAAAGTGATGTAATTTACAAGTTACGTCGTAATTTAGTCATAGGGCATGCCCAGCTGATACTTCCTACCTTATTTTATAAATATAATTATGAATTGTAATTTATTTTTTTGATAAGAGACTTATTTATGTTTAATATTTATAGTGTAATCACCAAATAGTTTGTAGCAAAATAATAGATATATGTATTACTTTTTACCTCCCCATTTTTCAAGATTTATCATAGTTATTTACTTTAAAATGTCATTTGTTTTGTATAAATAGTTCATTATAAGATTAAATGAGATATTTGATTAGCGGTTTTATGTTTGTTTTTAAAACAAGGCAGAAAAATTGTCATTATCGGTAATAAACAAAACTGTATGTAATCATTTTATGATTACACAATTTATTATATATTATTATGCTATTAGTACACACTTAACAATAATTGAAAAGATCTAACTATTAACTCGCTTGAAATTAGAATCTTTCTGAAGTAACAATATATTTAAAAAATATAGAGAATAAATAGAATGACCATAAACAAAATTCAGAACATTCTTTTTATAAAGAGGCTTGCTTTTGGTTATTTGTACTTATGAAGGTTTTCTAGTATAGGATAATTATCAATTTCATGTAATGACTTATATGTAAGGGTTTTTTGATGTATATTTAAGTCAGGCTACTTTAATTAAAATTTGAGTTTGAAGTACCTACAATGCAGTAACAAAAGTATAGTAACCAGATACAGATAAGAAAATATTTCTAAGTTTAAACAATAACAGTTATCTTTCACAATGGCAGACAGGCTCTTAAAATGTTGGTAGATCAACTAAGACTGATATTTATGGGACTTCAGTCTGAGCATATAGTATATTCACAATGTACATTGAGAAAAATATTTGAGCTGGATGCAAAAAAAAAAATTGGTACCAACAAATGTTTCAATATTTTTGGGAGTTTCTTGATGTTAGAAAATATATATCAGAATAATGCCTGATTCAAAAATTGAAGATTATTATTCTGGCCATTTTGGTTCCTCAACTTTAGATTTCTTATTTCACAAATTTAAAGTAGTTTTGTGCAGTGTTTTATTTACTTGATATCTTTCACATTAGATTTGATTATATTTATTAAGCAAATAGCTAGAAAACTAGAGAACCTCCTTAAGCTCTCTAGGTGTATAAAAATATTCTTTATTGCTTTCTTTGACTTTATGTTAGATAGATAGGTAAATGATAAAATAATGTGTAATATTGAACATTGCTATAGTAAGTTTAATTTACAATTAATTGTATGGCTTAACAGACGTTACTTTAGGTTAAGTCATATAACGTAACATATAACTGCATTTAAATATGATTGGCCAATAAAGTTAAAACTTTTTGTTTGAAGTAGCGTATAAATTTCTTATCTCAAATTTTTCACAGATTTTCGTTAATTGGTCTTACGATAACGTTTGATTGGCAATTATAATCTTAATTAAACGCTCTAGAAAAGGTGCTTTTTGATCGGATATTAATGTTAGTACTATACTTACCACAGAACCAATAGAAATTATGTTCTGTGATATATAGTAATATGGATGTATGTGCCTTTTATATACATATATATATATATATATATATATATATATATATATATAATAAGGGGGCACCCATTAATTACGTGCGGCGTTTAGGGGGGAGAGGGATTCAGCCGCACCTTACCCAAGCTCACGTGGGGGAAAGGGAGGCTCGGTAGATACCCTAGAGTATATTACCCCCTTAGAAGTATATTTGTCGTAGCATTTTGGTTTATCATTAATCAATTTCTTGACCGAACAATGACATAGTATAGGTTACATTAAAATGTTTATAACCATATAAATGATTTTTTTTTTGCTGGGGCAATGCCCTTCTGTATCTATACGAAGCTGGGGGGAATCAAATGGAGAAAACAAATGGCATGTTGAGAAAAAAAAACTTTCGAAAGCTGGGATTCATTAATGTGTCGCGGGGGGCTTTACAAACATTCAAACAAAGGACACAAGTTATCGTGGACTCTTTTTGGATACAGCTAAATGCTACTATATTGCAGTCGTAGAATCTATACTGATTAGTAGCATTCTATTATTAAGTTTTATTACATTTAGAACAGTGTGAAGAAAAGACTACGAGCAGTCAATATGCGCACACTTATTTATCGTCACAATGTAATAGTGAATATATTATTGTATTGATAGTTTTATATTACTTCATATTATTATTCAGTATTAAAGCTTTTTCAAGACGATATATTTAATCATTGGTATAGAATAAAAAATATTATAAACACTACCGCATAATCGGCGGGTTGATAAAGATTAATAATTAAATCGATATCAACCTTTTTATGTTTGATTATATCTTTTTTTATATTGAAAGTTCGATACAATAATACGATACTTATCCATTAAGAGATAGGGGACTTCAAATGCCACGGCAGCGGCATGTCCAAGCATCACATAGTTAAAAGCAAAGTTCAACCAAATTATGTACCGATTTAACATTTTTTCGAATTAAATTATTTATTTCATAACAATAGTAAATTAAAAAATATAGAATTCAAAACTATGGCTTGGGCCTAGACGCTCTTATAAACTAATACAACAGTACATCTTCGCCAACAATAAAATACACATGTATTTTTTGGCATTAAAAATTAAAATTGTAATGAAATAACGCATCAAGGCATGTGTTTTATTAAGCATAAAATTGTTTTTTTTTTTTTAATTACTTCGGTGTATGCGCTGATTTACTCCAGTCAATCTGAAATCAAATTCTAGCCATGTTTAGCACAACAAACAATGACGCAGATAATAAACATGTATGTATAATTTAAGTTCTTAATTTATATTTAAATTATGTATAGAGCTTTACAGATTGTTTAATTATTATCTTTGCTATTTTTTTTAATCATACGATAAAATTATATTGAAGGACTAGGATTAGGTATAGAGGTAAAAATTATGTTGCCACCAGCATGATTCAAATATCAAACCAACCTAAGCTAATAAAGTGCCAGTTTCGTTTGCCCCAAGCTCTAAACGAGTCGTGCAATGTAGCGCTCTACCCATGTTATATATTTTAAATCACCTTTCATAATACGAAAATAAATGACCGCTTAGGAATATTAATTTCGTAATTTGAATTAGTACTTTTAAATTTGCGACTATAATATAGGTAGTGAATTGAACAAAAAAAAACAAGTGGAGTTTTTAATTTGTGTTAACATTGGTATTCTTCTCATATAACTGATTTAATCCTCTGTGTTGTTTGGCATTGAATTGACTAAAATCACAGTTTACAAATTCTACATTCTTCGTATGAAAACATGATTTGAAGAAGTGATTCGTTCAGGAAAACAAATAATCTAAAATGATAAACAAATAAACAACAGGGCGATTGGTCAACGATCTTTGTGTAGCGCTAGTTTAAGATTGTGTATTACACGCATTTGTGGTGGCTGGTGATATTTAAAAAAATGCGATCTTCATATACGAATATAGTAAGTGTTGCTTAAAAAGTTATTGTTTTGTTAGATGAATATATTTTAAATTAAAAAGTAATATTTCTAATTCAAAATAGGTTGCATGTCCCAGTTCAGTATCTCAAAGTGATTCTCATACTATGTATAGTGATTGTATTCTCAAACTGGGGCATCAATAAAACCAAATTGGTATCATTGAACAGCAAAATATCAACATTGTGCAAATAGTCTATGGTCAATAGAAACACTGTATTATTTTGATTATATGTTATAAATTGAAACAGACTCTTTATAAGAAGATATAATTTTTTTTACTTAGTAAAATGATTACATTAATTAATTTGTCACATGCTAAGTTAAGGACTCGTATTTTCCTCCATATCAAATGCGAGACTAAATTTATGAATGAAATAGAAATGAATCACCAGACTGAAACGCTTTATTCTGAGAATTTGAAAATGGTACCAAAATATCAATTCTCATAAGAATGTCACGAACGAAAACGCACGCAGTGAATATTTGTGTAAAAGTGAGCAATCATCGTGACTAAACTAAAATGTTTACTTTTAATGCATATTTAGTATCAAAATAGTATCAAATCTTTTAGCTTTCTTGTCACGTGTATTTTTTTTTAAGATGTTATTCTAGATGTGATCATTCCTTATACGGGAGATATCTCTTTTTATTCGGTTTAACATACTGAAAAAAATACTTTAAAAGTTCGATTAAAGAGACGGCCACTAGACCCGTCCTTTATTTTTAGAATTAACGTGACAGTAGTACATAAATACTCCCACAGAAAAAGGAAAGGAGATACATACATTTTAAAATTGTTTATAATGTACCGCAATATTACTTTAACAATATTATATATAATGTGTGATAATTTTCCTATTGTTATCGCTATCCCCTGTACAGAATAAACCTTCCCATAGACGCTAATTGTTAATATACATACATATGTACTTTACCTACCTACTTATTCGTAGGAGAGAATATGCTCATATTTTTTTTTGTATTCGCAAAGTCGCTTCTCTGTACACTACACTTGAACAAGGTGTATGTATTGACGAGTCTAATTACCTCAGAACACAGATAGCGTAAAACCGTATCGACGACTCGTCGCGTAGACGCGTTGCCGTTGCCGGTGAAAAAAAAAAGTTGTGAAATAAAAATCTTGAACGTAGATTGTAAGCAATGTACACTGTGCAGGGAGAAGGTCGGGTGATGGGTCGCCGTTTCTTTCTAACATTGGTGATTGGGATATCAGCTGGATTTAGTTTTGCATACATAATACTAACATCGACTGGATTCACACGAGACGTTGCTTGGCAGAATTACAGGTAACTTTTAACTCTAATCCGCTCTTTTGCATGCCGCCTTTTTGTATGTTTTTCTTTATGCAGTTGCATGTGTAAAATGCGTCTTAATATACATGTTTTAATGCTAATATTTTTTGCGAAAATTTGTATTAAATATTTTTGTACATGATCATGCAAAACCATATTTGTAAGTTAATCAAACAATAGATTTTTATAATCTAAATGTTTTCAGTAATGTTTGTAAAAAATGCAAAGCACTATACCAAGTAATAATCAATGTTTATCGATATAGTTGATTTTTACGTTATCTCCTTACTCTTGTAATCTTAGTGTTAACTTATCGTGCCATCGTTACACTAGCCTAAGATCTTAATTTCCCATCGAATACCATAATATAGAAAAATGAATGTTATGTATATTGACGAACAATTCTATATTTCTCTTAATTTATCTACAAGAGACTTTAGTTGGCAGAGTCAGTCAGTATGTCCTAATTTATAAACCAGTGTTACCTTCGCAATCCTTGTCTGTGTTTCTGGAGATTGCAGTTCTGTAAGGTACATCATTAACTGCTATAAGTTCAGAATTAGAACAATACAATTAATACATTATTATTAATACATTAATACATTATGTTATTGATGAAGATTCAATAAGATGCAATACATGTATGATGTATGTAATAAGAATAATGAAATACCGTTTGCTACAGATTATATTTACGTACTGCAGCATTGCTGTGCAATTAATAAAGATTGTTTTGAAATGATTTAATTTTAGACATATTTAATTATTTTATTGCCTAAACTTTCTTGCAATGTACAGATTGCACCGACTCTAAATAAAATTTGGGACAAGGGTTGATTGTGATGGTGTCTTTAGTATCCAGACATAATGATGTATATTATTTTTAAAATGCTTACTACTGAATATACGTAGAGCGCCATTTTAGGCTTTTTATTTTTATCATGAGCCTATTAATGTAAGAATTATATTTATTTTGTACATGTTAGGTATTTCATATATTTTATCGAGTTTTTTTAGAAACAAATGTATGGTTTGTCTATTGGACGATGGGTGGAACACGGTTCCTTTTTTCTCTATTTTCGAGCCTACGTCATACTTTTCTTTTCTTATTTAAAATTAATTAAACAGAACAACCAAAAACAAAGTTAAATAAAACATAAAAAAAAGTAGCAAAATTTTTTTTTTTTTATGCGATAGGGGGCAAACGCGCAGACGGGTCACCTGATGGTAAGTGACTACCGCCGCCCATGGACACCCGCAACTCAAGAGTCACAAGTGCGTTGCCGGCCTTTTAGGTAGAGGTACGCTCTCTTCTTGAAGGTTTGAAGGTCGTATCGGTTCGGAAATACGGCAGGCGACAATTTGTTCCATAAGCTGGTTGTGCGAGGCAAAAAGCTTCTGGAGCGCACAGTGGTGGAGTGCCCATCGTCCAGGTGATGGGATGGATATTTTGTCGCGTAGGGCGATGGCGGAAACCAGCAGCCGGTATAAGTCCGAACAATTCCTCTGAACACTCCCCATGATACAAGCGATAGAGGATGCAGAGTGAAGCTACATCTCTACGCAACGCCAAGGTGTCAAGTCGATCAGAAATATCTTGGCAGTCGATGATGCGAGTCACTCTCCGTTGAATGCGGTCAAGAGGGAGAAGTTGGTACTGGGGTGCACCTGCATAGAGATGAGAACAGTATTCCATGTGCGGCCGAACCTGCGCCTTATAAAGTTGCAGGCGGTGGGCCGGAGTAAAATACTGTCTATCTGTTTAGCACACCAAGCTTCTTCGAGGCTAATATGGCCTTACTCTCTAAGTGACCGCGAAACTGGACTTCGCTTGATATATCGACGCCAAGGATTCCGATACTGGCTGATGCAGTTAGGGAAGTGCTCTCAAATTGAGGTGATACGACCAATGGCATCTTTTTAGCGGTGAACGCGCAAACCTGTGTCTTCGTGGGGTTAAATTGGACTAGGTTAAGTCGACCCCAATCTGAAACTTTTGATAAAGAAGTTTCGATTTCAGACACAAGTTTGGATCGGCTTTCGATGACGTTTACCCGAGAAATGTTAGCGCGGCCGGTGTAAAGGGCATCACTCGTGCTATCGTCTGCATAGCAATGGATGCTGCTAATCTGCAGCATGTCGTTGATATGCAGAAGAAACAGCGTGGGTGATAGCACACAGCCTTGTGGGACACCAGAATTAACAGACTTGGAGTCGGAGCATGCACCGTCAACAACGACCTTGATGCTTCTGTCTGTAAGAAAACTGGTGAGCCAATTGCACAGTTTCTCGGGAAGCCCATAGGAAGGAAGCTTCGCAAGGAGCGCTTTGTGCCAGACCCGATCGAAGGCCTTCGCCACGTCCAAACTAACGGCCAACGCTTCCCCCTTGGTCTCGATCGCCTGTGCCCACCGGTGATTTAAGTATACGAGAAGATCACCAGCTGAACGACCCTGACGGAAAACGTATTGTCGATCATTGAGGAGCTGGTGGTCTTCTAAGTACCGGAGGAGCTGGCAGTTAACAATGGATTCCATTATCTTGGAGAACAAGGAGGTGATGGCTATGGGTCTGTAGTTGGACGGATCCGAGCGATCTCCTTTTTTAGGGATTGGGTGCACTAGAGCTGTCTTCCATGAGTTCGGGACTACGCCAAGAGAGTAGGAAAGCCGATAAAGGCGCGTTAAAACCGGTGCTAACTCTGGAGCACATGTCTTCAGCACGATAGGAGAGATTCTATCGGGCCCACTCGACTTATGAACGTCGAGGGAAAGAAGCACTTTACGCACTGCCCTTTGTGTAAACCGGACTTCCGGCATGCGGGTCTCGCACTGCGGTATGGTCGGCGGTGCGTTTCCCCCGTCGTCCAGGGTCGAGTTGGACACAAAGAGTTTGCCCAGAAGATCGGCTTTTTCTTTAGCGTCGTGGGCCAACGAATTATCTCCTATGCGCAGAGGTGGAAGCGATGGCTTACAAAAGTTCCCCTGGACAGCTTTGGCAAGAGACCAGAATGCACGAGTTCCGGAGGGGAGACTCACTAGTCTCTCGCCAATTCTGCCGATGTGAGCCGACTTCGCCCCAGCAATTACTCTTTTGAGGGACCTGGAGGCAAAGTTAAATTGCTTCTTTAATGTGCTGGTCTTTACATCCCGTGCTGTCGCTGCATGATTGCTGTCGATACGTATGATTGTTTATCACATTTTTTTTTATGAAAAATACTAGTAACGTGGGTCACGTGTTAGGAGAATTCTCGTTAACCCCAAAGCTAATCTAAATGCTTGTATTAGGGGTGGGATAACGATACCAGCGCCTCATGCCGCCCTGAGTGTGGCCGCGGGTGGTCGGGACGCGTTTTCCCCTCCATCCGCCATATGGCCAGGCGCGAGGAGGTGACGTCCTGGTGTGCCTGGACGTTGCCTAATTGAGAGTTACCCGAAGGTGGTGCCCGCGCTGTTGTGGGCAACAGGCGCTAGGAGGGGTCCGGATGTCTTACCAAAGCTGTTCCCGGATTCCTCCTATTTTAGGCGCATCCTGCGGCACACCGTGTGGTTTTAGTCGGTCCGGTGGAGTGACGACCCGAGGGGGTTTCCACACGTGAAAAAAAAAAAAAAGGGGTGGGGTAACGACGGTAGTGCACTGGGTGGGGTTCGAACTGATGATTTGATCGTAAGTCCGACGCCTTAGCCATTACGCTACCGCCGCTTTAACGTAGTAGTAACGTAGTAGTAGTGCGCAGGAATTTAAATTACCTACATTTTTTTTTGTAACAACAAAAGTATTTAAGGAAAAATAAATTCTAGTACTAGTTAGCACTACAATGAGTTAAGGCAGCACAAGTGTTTTATCAATAGTCCTATCTAAAACAAAGAACATAGCGATGGTTATATTATATAATTAAATGTTCTATACTTTGTTTATCCACTAGCTGGTGCCCGCGACTTAGTGTGCATAGAGGCACGGCCGATTGAAAAATGGGATAAAATATAAAAAGAATGGTCTCCGAAATACGCTTTGATTTCAGTTTATTTTCGCTATAAAAGTATGAAAATCTTTTTCAAGGTCCAGTTTATCTCTGTAACTTGCACCAAGATTGGTGTAGCAGATCATGCATGAAAACGTAACGGACTGGCAGTCAGACAAACAGAGTTACTTTCATATTTACGATTATGATGTTATGATTTATGTAAATTTTAACACAATATAGATTTGTCATGGGTTTTGTACAACACCTTACAGAATTTCATTGAATAAGTTGAACGTACTATCCTTGGCTATAGGCTCACAGTGTCCACGGCCAGTGCAACCTAGTCGAAACGTCAGGAATCCCAAAGGTTTTTTGATAGTATTTAATCGATTGTGACGTATGTGTATCTTACGTAATCGCGGTAATTTTCGCTAAGATATACCTTTGACATTTTGAATGTCTAATTTTTGATCCACTAGCAATAAGGAGGGTTATAGCATTGATTGTATATGAATAGGAATGAATGATGTTTCTATGTAACCTGGAGGCTGGGTTTGTGGGAATACATCATGTAAGGTATAATTTCAATTGCCTTGATAGTGGGCAACTACTTTTTGAGATGACGTAATTAAAAAATAATTATTCGTAAATTTGTTTTGCTGTTGTATTGGATATGCTTTAAAATTTTTGTTCTTGCTAGTAAGCTGAGACAGACTTGATGCATTAATATCATAATTCTATAAAGAATAGTAATCTAATTTTTTTTTTTGACCGTTTTTTTCTTCGGAAATTTACATCACTCGAGATGGACCTAGTTTAAATAATTGTTCCAATTCGAAGTTCGAATAGAATGCACTGGTGAAAAGTATATTTAAGACTTTTTAATTGAAATATGAACCAATCAAAAGCCTTTTGATTTAAACAGCGCGTCATATTATGTATTGTAGGAATTGTAATTATGCTGTATATTTATTAACTACTCGTAGAGTGTTTTCAATACGTTTAACTTTAGAATGTATGTGACGTACATATCCCCTAAGGGGTAGGCAGGGGCGTCTGGAAAGCCTATATTAGCAAGCACAATTTAGTCCCAAGCTTAATACGGCCAAGCTTATTGCACTCAACCGGGTACTGTATTTACATATACTGTATGATGTCACCATTTACGACACCCACAGGAAAGATGGGGTGGCCCTATTCTACTCTGATGTCACCATTTACGACACCCACAGGAAAGATGGGGTGGCCCTATTCTACTCTGATGTCACCAATTACGACACCCACAGGAAAGATGGGGTGGCCCTAATCTACTCCATCGAGAACCACGTGGCTCTAACACGGTCTTTTATATCAATGACAGGGTTACGCATATTTTTATTTTAAGCTGCAACTAAAAGCATGTTGCAAGAAACGACATTGTACTGCCACTTGCGTAGTTTAAATAAACTCGATTGGTTTGTTTTACTTTATGGTCAGGAACCTTTATTATATTTTAAATAACGAATACCCAGCATGCGTTTCACAATGCCTATTTGAATATGATTGTCTACGTAAAACACGGGTACCAAACAACAGTCATACGGCTACTAAAGATGCGTACGGTATTTTTTTTTTACTTTTTCTTTGCATATTGCTTATTTCAATGTCATTGTCTCTGTAGAACATAGGGAAGAAACACAAGATTTGAATTGTATACTTATATAATTGAAAACATATATTTTTTACTTAATTTTCAGTGTTTAATCTGTTTAGTTTTTTTTTAAGAAATAGGGTACTTAATGCCTCGAGCCCTGAGAGCTTTCTATACAAGCTCTTATATTAAATAACTGGTCAATCAGTTATCTATCCCTCGGAAACAGTACTTATATGAGTGGATTTTTCTTTTCTCTATTGCCCTGACCTGATCATTTCAGTATGATCGGGTTAATAATGAAAGCGTGCAACTGTAGCAAACAGACAGAACTCACTTTCATATTTATAATATTTATGAAGTTCGTGATGGATGGATGCAAGCTGCCCAAGACCTTCGTCTAGTGGACGACGATAGGCTGATAATGATGATGATATTGAATTTCTTTAGGATGTCTTAAACCTGGGCGGTACTGAGGTAGTAATCATTGGTACCCTGGAATATTAATTAGTAGGAGATCAATCACTACCCGTGTATCAATGAAGGTTTTAAATTACAGGTTTGTACCTTTAAACATTTTAACGTTATTCTTTGGTACTTTTTGTAAAGAAATCACATTTCTTTTATGTTCCCGATATAACGATCTAAATAATGAGAACAATTCGGTGGTGGTAGTGGATGATAGAATTACTTGCTATTATTATTTATCGTGTGTTTAATATAGTTCCTATCAGTTTCCTGTTATTTTTCCTTGTTGACCACCTACATAAGGATCGGTGTAACATTTTTTTATTCATTGATTTAACTAACAAGCGGCTTAGCTGTCAACTGTTCTCAACGTATTTCGCGAAATCCATCTCCGGGATCTCTCGCCTGCCTCTAACTGTCCTGGCAAATTTACAAACAAGAATAACATCTGTGCAAACCTAAACTTTTTGGAATAAGATATGAAAATTATTTTTTCCTTTCCATTAATAGTTAGGGTCACTTACCACTAGACCTCAACGCCAGCCGATAGTTCAATTGGTACTTTAATGCGTAATATCGATGTATTACGAACCTTGTAACAATGTCACATATTCTTTTACATTGATCCCTATGAGTTGTATCGCGATAACCCATAACCTTTCCCTAATTAAATATAACTATGGGAAGGTTATGGGTTATCGTCGTATACGAATCCTGGGTTTAGAGGATGCCAACAAAAATAATATAGTATTTTATTGTTTGGATTCCATCGCACTGCAATAGTCAACAATCGGTACTAGCTACAACCTCGATTCGATGCGTTATAGGCCGGGAAGACCGCTACAAATTTGATTAAAATCTACGTTTTTTTTTACGTATTAAATCGACCGTGATAGATTAATGAACATTTGAACACTATAGTTAATATTAGTTTGTATAAACAACTGTAATCTAAATAGTCCGTCACAATATAACAAGATTTTTTAAGCATTACTTAATGAAAAAATATCGATATCGATCAGGTTAACCAAATCCACACCCACAGAGCTCTACGTTAATTCCTGAAGAAATATTTAAAAGTGTTCTTATGTACATAATAATGTCATTAATGTAATCATTCTACCAATATATGGATTAAATATTCCAGGCCATACAATTACAAGTTTTGAGTTAAAATTATAATTACGTTTGATTTCGGGACGAAAATTACAAGTAAGTTAAAATTGACTCCCAACATTATGTTACATAGTTATTTACCAATAAAAGCTATTTAACAATTATCTACTTAAAATGTTTTTAGTCCGAGTCACCATTAAAATGATTCTGATAACAATTTAGTAATAAGCAATCGATAAAACTGAAAAGAAAGCAATTGATACGTGCGTCATACGATTAGATTAGATTCCCGTGTGGTTCTGGGTGGAGTACAATATTGACACTATCCGATGTCGTATAAGGCGAATAAGGGATCGGATCGAATCGGACTGCTATCTATCAGACTGTATATATTATAGAGGTACAGTCCTACAGTGCTCGATTGACGGCACTAGGCTTGACCTTTTTACGTAAGTGAGATTAAATTATTGTTTACACAACTGGATGTTTTAAACGTTTTTATTCGAAGAGATAGTATTGTATTGTGTTATACATATACTTCTAAAGTTGTTGTTCAGAGACTGAGTATTATTTGTGGTATTATTTATTTTGTATTTTTTTATTTATTTGAATGGTAAAGACCCTGTAGCGACAGGAATTAATCCTAGTGCGGGATTGAAAAATGCACAACAAAAGCAAACTATGTATGTAATTTTTGACTTTTTTATTATCTTCCCAGCTTATAAAAAGAAGTCGTAAAGGTACTTTTAGTATTACTTTAGCAAATCATAATGAATTTGTTTATTTTTACATCCATATCTTATCGTCTGTCTACAATAGTCATCGACATCGACCTGGTGTATGGCTTCATTGCGTGTCTAATCTCAAAATATCAGTTATTCCCCGTAGTAAGTTGGAATTAATACTATTTATAATTTTATATCGTATTTGCCATATTATAAACAGTATTTTTAGTACATAGCGATAAGTTATGCTGTAGAAACAAAATATATACTTAAGTTGTGAGCCAGGAAAAGTTGCTATACCAAAATAATTTATCCTTATTGCTTTATTTTTTGTAGTGTAGGAAGTAACGGAAACAAAGCGTACTGATTATATTATTTGTACAACAAAACAATATATGTACTCATTCAAAAAAACAGTACAACAGTTCTTTTTATTTATTATTATTATTATTATATATTAAAGTCAGTGTTTGTTCCCCTTCTTTTATTCTTTTCAAATTTTTTTTTTTACTTGAAATTTCCAATCGACGAACATGTGCAATCCGAACATTAGAATAGATAGTATCTTTTCTATTTACTCATCAGAAAAGTTTCAAACACTTTATATATTCGGTAGATGTACGCTTTTATAGGTCTGGTGATAGAGTTTTATTTAAAGAAAGATTCTAAGTCTTAAATTAATTCTAAAATCTCGGTTTTTTTAACTAATTGCGGCTCTGCCTAAAGTTTGTAGTATATTTAATTTTTTTTTCGTGCTAGGAATAAGCTCACAAATGCACGATATTTGATCTAAAATGACTTAAAGTTAAATACATATTTTAATTGAAAATGTACTTGTAAATAGGAATCTATACAGTACAATATGTCAGACATTTATTGAAGGTGAGTTTTCAGTATATGTACGAGTATAAGGTCTCGGCGCAGTTGTGTCGACACACACAAGACGAGGCTCGAAAATAACAAAAATAAGTGTCCTACCTGAGCAAATTGTACATACATACTACTCAACTATAGCGATACAATATTATGTAATAAGAAATGTCATCAAATTTTGTTTTTTTTTTTTTAAACTTCGCTTCAGCCAATTTCCGAACTCTATAGCCAATCAATAAAAATTCTCGCTTTTACGCGCTCTAAACAGTTGCCTTGAAATTCGAAATACGAATGAATGAAATCTGTATTTTTTTTTCATTTGATTTTGTCATTGTCTTTTTTCGCCGATCGCCGATGACAATATCATTGTAAACACATACATGGCCTTTCTAATGTTCTAAGAAGCTTAGTAATGGTTCATGGGCTTCTGAGTAATACTCAGACGATTTGTATGATTTAAAAGTATACTATATTTAGATTGATCATACAAACATAGACACACACGTCTATAGTTACCCACTTTTTACCAAATATAATTTAGTCCCAATGTAGTGCTGGCATCCAGGAACTGTATGACCATTATATACTGTCTGATATCTAACAGTCCGATTCCTTAGTTGCCTTCTACGAGATCCACGGGAAATTAGATCAATAATCACGAGTGGCCCTATTCTACTTCATTGAGTACCGTACGTTCACATTGATATGTTATCAACTAATATTAATAAAATCACAGGATTATGTAATTGCTCTTCGATAAGGGTCGACAGTGGCGACTTCTTTGATTACTGTTAGACCGGGAGGGCACCGTCGGTGACCCTAACCAACATGGAACCAATACTGCAAGGAAAAGAACAAAATGTTACGTGTATTAAATTTAGTGGGCGTAGCCTTAACCTGACCGATCTTGAAAAACGTGGGGTCAAAATGTCCAGAAAATAACTCATAAGATACAAAAATGAGAATTCTTTCAAACGATAAAACTCGATAAGTAAGACTTCAAAATACGGTCGGCCGCGCCGCACTATGGCCACTTAGCCCTTCCGATTTTAGGGTTGCATTCGGGGGAAGTTTTTAGCCCATCGAGGTACTCGATATATCAAATTTCATATTAAACCAATGTACTTCAATGTCTATGCTCTACATACTAATTAAAATACATCCGAAATCGAATTCGGGTTTTCTTACAACTTTTTTAACAAATAAGATTTTAAATATTATCAAGGATGTAGGTATGCTTAGTTATTATTATTATATAACTGTGCTCTTGGATCCATACTTAATTTTTTTTCTTGGGCATTTTACATCTAAATCTATTCATTTCATATTCATGTATCCGCGCTGACCGTACAAACAGGGATACGAACTTTGTGATAACATACTTGACACATATAGCATATAGATAACACAAAATTTAATGCACAATTTTGCTAGCTCAAACAAGTATAATCCGATTATCAATACCTAAGCTCTCGTTGAGTGTTAAGTTTTTCTTGCAAATTCAATGTTTATATACAAATTAAAGCTACATAGTGTAAAAGGAATCAGGACAAGCTAGTGGTCTAGTGATCGTGGCTGCTGAACCAGAGGTCGTGGGTTCGAATCTTACACAGGATGAAAATAAGTTGTTGGAAAGTTTAAAAAAAAACACCTGAAGTATTATAGACATTTGAAAAAAGTAAATTAGTAAAAAATAATAAATAGACAATATAACAGAAATAAATAGTGGTTACCTCTTACATAGATAACAACTACATAGTTATCTCTGCACCCTGATAACTAGCATCTTCACTGTCTCGATTTATAACCTTATTAACCTACGTGTACAAAAAAAAAAAACAAAAAAAAATACATTCCTGTATGTTTTAGTTGATTAATGAACGAAATAGAAATTATAGTTGTAAATTAACGTACAGAGCGCATATATGTATGTGTGTTTAAAATAAGTAAATAAATGTGAACAGATCTAACTCGGTTACGCTGCTATCAGCAGACCCAGTATCGAAGGGCATGCACAGGATAAGGAGGCCATATATTTTCCTGTTGACAGTACCGAACCCACAAGCGAATTGCCCTTGCATTACATAACTTTTGGCTTATCCATTAATAGCGTAAACTCCAAATCGAGTAGGGGGGTATGAAGTTAGTTTTATAAAACATCTTCAAATCTAGTTTGACTAAAAGCATAAATAAAAACATATTCTGAAGCATACCTAAATAATATTCTTTAGTTTAATGAGTTTTTTTAGTAAAAATGCAAAATGAAATTTCTTTTCAGTGTCGTCTACTATATTTCCAAAAGTCTGGCAGCATTTCTACGTATGATGGCAATCCTAATTCTCTGTGCAAAAAAAAAAAAAAAAAAAAAAAAAGGACAGGCTTATGGTCACGAGAAGTATATCCGTCGCTTAACGAGATCTCATATCTCGAACCTAAATGGCATATTTAGCCAATAAATTATTGTATTTAGGCCGTTTGAGGCATGGAAGTTGCAGTACCAGCGCTGGAACACTCCGAAGCCTGTCTTATTTTTGCACAGAGCTATCAATCAAAATGAATGTGGAAATGCTGCCTGCGTTCTTCACTGTGGTAGGCGACGACGCGGAGATGTTTTATGACGCATGTTTGTTAAAAGTCCCTTATTTTATAAAAACAACCTAAAACTAAATTTAAACACTAAAGTACGCTAGGAAACTATTATTGAAAATATAATAACCTTGTGTGATATCATTTGCGTTCATTACGCACGCTTATGCAGATACGCACAAGCGTGAATCAGATCTGTATATCAAGATTACATGTCCAGTTGCGTATATAAAAATATGTATGTATTATATATACATCTAGGTATAATATACAAATAATTATCTCTTCTGTCAGTTTTTAAAGGAAGTTGGTAAATAAAAGAAAAAGAGAAAAAATTTAGACTACATTTAAAAAATGAACATTCTTTTTTTTTTAATGATGAACTCTTAAGACACAATTAGAGAATTGATCACACGTTCTTCTTCATATTTTTGCAAGGCTCTATTGTAATGCTTTTGGAACTTTATAGCAACATATATATATATATGCATAAGTCAAGTTTTTTATTAGAATATATATTTAAATTCTGAGTACCGCTTCAAATTCATAGATATATGCTATTAAGTGCATTCTGTGTATACATTCCTATTGCATATTAAATTATATTTCTGAGAACTATTAATATACACAAATTCACTTTTTTAAATAATTAAGATTATTTTATAAGTTCATAAGTAAGTAAAGTAAAAAGTTAAGTAAAGTTCATAAAATAATCTAAATCTTGAAGTATAATATACAAATACATATAAATCTCATTATAAAATGAAATGGTGATGGTTCATATCATACTAGCTTTTATGTCCGCTTCGCTTTTTTATTGAAGCAGCTTATAGTGTACGTATGTGTTAATAGTTTATTTGTTAAACATATAAGTTACTATTAGGGTGTCCCGATGGTTATTACTTATACGACAAAAAAAAAAGATTATGTTTCGCATTAAAGATAAATCCCTATTATGGCCAAAATACGTACCCAAATATAAACATGTGGCTTTTTTAAAAAAAAATATCCCGCGCTATTACAGCTGTAATTGAATATTACAAACAATAAACATATAATAAACTTTTTAGAGAATCAGCCAGGGACTTAGCCAAGCATCCTTTAACGGCAATCGCTGATCATGGCAAAGATGAACCAGCACACAAAGATGAGGACACAACTGTTGCTGATGAGCTAGCGAAGAAAGTCCGAGTGCTGTGCTGGGTGATGACCCAACCGCACAACCATGAGACTAAAGCTAAGCATGTCAAGGCGACGTGGGGCAAAAGATGCAATAAACTTCTGTTTATGAGCACCGAGGAAGGTACGTCGATCTCATGACGAGCGCTTTCCTTAAAACATCACCAATCTGATATGTATGTATACAATAGTTATTTCTGACTGATCCCAAACATACCTATATACTTCTGAATACATACATATTATTGATAAATTACACCCAGACATAAATGCTAATGCTGATCACACATTTATCTGTCCTTTGTGGGAATAGAACCCACGTCCTCTGGATTAGCAGTCAGGGTCACTAACGACTAGACCAACAGGCCAGTCAAACTGACGACTTCTACCGGCATTCTTGTTCACGTTCGCCTAATCTACTTCTTTATCTAATTTGTCATTCCATCCGACTCATTCTCTTCACATGTCCAAAACATAATTTTTATCTCTTCTTCGAAGCTACACTTCTGCCGAATATCTCTATTCCTTTTTCTGTCAACCAGTCTTACTCTGTACATACTTCGCAGTGATCTCATCTCAACAGCGTTTATTCTTTCATTTTGAGTAGTTATATATTATTCGACAGTGGTATGCACGAATGGGCCGGCTCGACCAGTGCGATACCACGGCCTCACAGAAAACCGTTTGTAAAGCAACTTGCGTTGCTTTTACCGAAATTAGTGAGGTTTCCTGTGGCCCAACTCCCCCTCTCTCCTCATCCCACCTCTCTTCTTTCCCCTCCCCGTATCCCTCATCACGCTCAAAGTGCGCGTCAGCAGCGCAGTTACGATTTTTACTTTGCCTGTGTCCAAGGACTAGGGTTGTCACTTACCATCAGGTGACCCGTCTGTGCGTCTGTCCCGATATATTATATATAAAAAATTGTTTTCTTGTTTATTCCAGAATTGAGTCTCCCTGCAATAAAACTGCCAGTGTCTGAGGGTAGAGACTCGCTTTGGGCGAAAACGAAAGCTGCTTTCCGATATGTATACGAACACCACCGAAGAGATGCTGACTGGTTCCTCAAAGCTGATGATGATACGTAAGTCCCATTGTTGATATTTTACTATGAATCCATAATTCATTCCATTTTTAAATGATCTGTCGTAATATTTTAAAATATTCATAAAGAAATTACCCATAAACTGTTCTGTTATTATTGTGATCTATTGATATAATTGAGCTGTCTTACGACAAAATGTTTTGATTCCTAATAACTATATTTTAAATCTCACGATAGTTCAAATGATTTATAATAAAGATATAGAAAATTTATACATTTGGGTACTCAAATTGTGCCTTTTGAATTCAAACTAAGAAGGAACTTAGTTATTGACTGCCAATAGTAGTTGCAGAGGTTAATATTAAACTTAACATGTGGTTCGCAACCCATCACGTCTCGTTTCCAGTAGAGGCGGACAGTGGCCCACGGAGAGCCGCTTTGCTACGATTGTAGGTATGTCAGAATCGTAGCAAATGGAAGGAAGTGGTCTCTGCCTACCCCTATGGGAAAGAGGCGTGATATTATGTATGTATGTATGTAACATTGTGCAGGCCGTCCTCGTATCGACTCTCGCGGTATACCCAATCCAATACCAAAATCTCAAATGCGAAACTAAATACCTAATACCCAAGGAATAAAACAAAACAAAATATAATGACTGCACGGATGGCGTAGCGGTTTAAGTGGTCACCTCGCCACTATACTGCCGCGCCGAGTGTTGTGGGTTCGATCCCCGCACGGGACAACACTTTGTGTAATCCTCAAATTGTTGTTCTGAGTCTGGGTGTTCTTTGTGTCCGTTGTTTGAATGTTTGTAAAGTCCCCCGCGACACAGGAATTAATCCTAGTGCGGGAGTTCTTTTAAAAAAAAAAAAAAAAAAAAATGCTTTCATATTATAATAATACAATGTAACAATATATAACAATGAATAATTCATATATTAAAAATTTGTATTCTAAAGTACCATTTCCAGAACATGTGTTTTGTTTTGTAAACTTACAGTACTGCGAACAACACGTTTACCAAAAATATCGCAAGCCCACCATACACTGAATGTAAACAAATTATTTTAACCCTGAAATGATACAGTTATAAATATATGATTATATTTGCCGATATTTATTCACATTTCATTAATAGTTCAGCTGTTTATGAATAATTATTGTTTGCACTAACTCAGATACGTGGCATATCAATGGACAGACAGACGTATATATAGTCACGGTCTTCCATCCATCGTTAAATACCTTACAAGCTTCCAAACCAAACCACGCTTTTTTTGTTTATTTCTGACCTGCCCTTATTTTCAAATTAATTAAGCTGAATCTAATTTGCACTTGGAAAAAGCAGGAAGAGGTCTCCAAAGAATTATATTATCGAATGTATACGTATTGACAAGATTCTTATGAGGTAGAAACAGTCTTTTATTGTTCTTATGATCAGATATGTATCATAATAATTGATTTGTTAAATAAATAAATAATCTAAGGTGTAAAAAAGGTGTATACCTTTACCGCAACGTAAAAACGTGCAAAATAAAAACTTAGTGTTCGTGTTCGTAATTTCACAAAATCAAATCCTGATTTGGTTCCAATGGGACCATCGCCGGAGTACAGTATATCGAATAAAAAATAATTTAGAAAATTAGTGAGATTTCCGGAGGCCCAACTCCCCCTCTCCTCTTCCCTTCCCTCATCCCCCCTCTCCTCCTTTCCCTTCCCGTATTCCCTTGTCCTTCATCACCCTCATAGGCGGGCAGCGCACTTACGAATCACTTCAGTTGCAGGTGTCACCTACCATCAGGTGACCACCCGTCTGTTCGACTGTCCCCCTATATTATAATTTAAAAAAAAACAGTCGAATATAGAACCTGCACTTCTTTTAAAGTGGGGAAAAAGCGTAACAGTCATGTTAACTTGGAACCCGCAATGAATTTACAATCAGAAGTATATTCGAGGATTTATAAATACGTATTACAAGTCAATCCAATTAATAAATATACGAGATATATGTGTAGATATGAGAACCGATCGATTACGTTTCAATCAAAGTAACTTCAATGTACAAAACAAATATTTTCCATATAAAACATATTTTAATCTTATCTAAAATCTGTTATCAGTTAATCACTGATAAATTATTATGACATATAATTTTAATTACTTTTAAAATTATTTAGTAGTAAGTACTATATATATACATATGTATATAATATATGTCTAAATATTTAGATACTGTGTTGTGATTCAAGGTATCAAATGTATTTATTACGTACTTATATGTTATCATCAGTTTATCATTCAACTTCAATTATAAGTATCACGACAGATAATGAACTGAGAAAAGCTGATTAAAGCGAGTATGTCGGACTATCTTCCGCCACAGTCGCTCAACCGGTGCCGCGGCGGTCTGTATCTCAAACATTAATTTAGTTATTTTACTGTATTAGGCACAGTATAACCTTATCTTCCTTAATAGATATGAATAACACAAACAACAATATAATAAATGGGGGATAGAAAAAAAAATAAGGTAAATGATTAGGGAGTATAAGCAGTAGCTAACCTGTAATTCGACTCAAACTGGCTGGTGACAGAAAGTCCGAATCCTCTAAGTAATAAATAAAAACATATGTTCCTTTATAAAGTTATTTTACTATCCTTCAGCAACCGTCCCTCTTTCTTGTCTGGTTGCCCTGCCCTGTCCTGTGTTCTAATCCGTACCCTGTCAACGTTACAACGTTAACGTTAAACGTACTACGTTATAAATAATCTAATTAGCATTTATAACATTATTGACAATAGTAATGATAATTTCAATGGTTTACTCACGTTGTTATTTTGGGATCCCCACAAGTTTTGAACCCGTCGGGACGCTATTATTCTCGCTCAAGGAGAGAAGCTCTGAAATAATTTTGTGATTGAAACCGTATATATATATAAAATACTCTCACGAAGGAGTAGGCAGACTCATCTCAAACGCCGATTCTAATAGTTTATTTTTTTTAATTGATCTATTACAATTTTTATTTCAAGATTCTTGAAGCCTAGGATCTTACATCCATCGTTACATTCATTTATCATTCATTACAATTCAGATTATTAAAAATAATATTTTTCGTAGTGTAGTAGTATTTTTGAAAAAAAAATTAACACCCTAACGTTTCGAAACCTGAATTTTCAATTAAAAAGACAGGACCAAGTAACATGAGTTCAATTGTACCTTAAAACAAATACATACTGCTTAAGACCAATGATGTGTACAGTCAGAGAGTGAACGAGTATCTATATCCTACTCATTATATAAACTGTCCGATAAGCTGCAGATATCGTACAGAAAAGAACATCACCATTTAAAAAACACTATTTTTCAAATATTAGTAAAGCATAAAATGTATAGAAAGATAAAAAATCTAACACGTAAAGTAACGACTCACTGTTCCCAGATAAACCACAAGAGGTCTTCGTAGTAGGAGAACAGAGGGTATGCGGAGATGGGAGAAAGAGGGAGATGAGAAGATAGGAAAAGGGGTGGGTAGAGGAAAAGGACAGGGGGGACAGGGTAGAGGAAAAAGGAGAACCCCCTGGTTGGGCGTCCGGAAACCTCACAACCGGTTTTCTATGAGGCCGTGGTATCGCACCGGTCGAGCCGGCCCAATCGTGCCTAAGCATGGCTCTACCACGTAAAACGTACAGTATAATGTTTGTAACCTATGCTGATGATATTAAAAAAAAAAGAAAAAGGAATCCTCAGATTTCGGGATAATTGCAATATTAGCCAATTTTACTGAAGATACATCAGTAGTTACGTTATACACACTGCATGTATGTATATATAACAAAACACTTATGTATCTGTTCGTGAGATAAGAATGTATTGTATGGACAACCTTGACAAAACCGTTACATATAAGTACATAATATATTACGTAGAATAGTTAAAATATGGCACTGGTTCACGACCGTAACTAACAAGGGTGTAACACGCTTGAATATGTAAATATTTCTTGTTGTACAAATAGCACCTGCTCTCAGATATGTCATAACTCAAAACTGTGTTATAACTCAAACGACAATGAGACGTTTACACTGACTGAATTGATCCGTCTGCTCGTTTGTCCCCTATACCTTGTACATTTAGGGTTCCATAATTAAACGAAATTCTGTGTATATAATAACGAGTATAATTGGACTTTTAAAAAGTATAAATCCGAACTTCACTGCTCTTATTATAATAAATTGTAATAAGCTGTATTTTTAATACCCTACTACCGTCATTAAGTTTACACGTTAGAGATGGAATATTATGTTCGACATAATTTAAACCGCTCGTAGCCTGAGTACAACATAGTAAAAGTTTTTTATAAGATTACTTGTACCGCGAGACCTTGCCTATTGCCAAATGTCATGCTTCAAGGGCAATGGGAAGTACCCTATAGGATTTAATTTAAACACGAAATGTTCAAATTTGTTGAAATTGTTTGATGTCTATTTCACCTTGATAGCTCAACGCGTTTCGGAGAAAAAATAGATAGACAGACAAACGGACAATCGAGGGATTCTATAAGGGTTCTTTTTTTTCTTTTGACGAACATAACCTAAAAATACCTTAAGGGCCATAATTTTAAATTAATATACTTCAAGGGTAGTTAGATGAAAGTTTGTTCCAGTCGTGACAATGGCAACCATGAGAAAACCATATAAGTCTTAAATTTGCATTAAACATGTGCTCGACAAATGTACGAATAACTCAATATCACGCCGTCCGATTTCGATGATTCTTTTTTTTATTGGAAAGGATGTACTTCAAGGGTAGTTAGATGAAAGTTTGGTCCAGTTCTGACAATGGCATCCATGAGAAAACTATAAAAGTCTTAAATTTTATGACATGAAGTCTTCCTTTTTAAAGTCCGATTATAACCCAAAAGATTGGTAGGTCATCTTAAATTTGCTGAAGGTACTTGTAAATGCTTTGCTCTATTGCCCATTGCTCAACTTAGAACTTTTTCATGTTATTTAGTCAATAAAAATGATATTTGATTGATAATAATTCTTAGAAATAAATCTTATCTATTTTCATTTTATAAATGTGAGATAATTTCTACAGTATTTTCATAGTGTCAAAGTTTTTACTTGAAAATGCCTTAGCTGAAGAACTCGAGACAGCAAAGCTCGCTTAGTCAGGGATAAGGGGATAAGGAGGGCCTCGACTCTGCCTGAGTGGGGAGCACCGATTTTTTTGACCGAAACGGGGAAGTCGAGGCCTGCTGTGATGTTGAGGGTGGCTGTTGCGATTGCTCCGACACATTGGCTTTAAATTTACCAAATTGAGCGCGGAGATCAGCCATTTCCCCAGATAGTCGGACGTTTGACGCTTTCAGACGTTCGACATCTGCGATGAGGGACTCCACGATTCCCGCCACTACTGAAGATGAATCCTTAATGGCACGGACAAAGGGGCCTTTCAGGTTTCTAGACTTTGAGGCCACCATGTTTATAATTCCTACTGCTGCATCAGCTCTGGTTTGTGTATCAGCGGAACCCCCTTCTTGAGGTGAGCAAATCTTCAGTAAAAGGTCCGCGATGTCCTCTTCAGCCACGCGTTCGGCCTCTGTACGTGTTAGGGCTGTTTGTCCGGCGCTGGGGAAGGCGCTTCTACCTGCAGGATTCTGAGAACGCGGCTTTGTACGCCCCCTCGATGCTGTAGTGATTTTTGGTGCTGGCATTTCGTCTGATGCGTCCGCCCCAGATCGTCAGAGACTCCGTTTGCGACAATCTGTATCAAAGGATACGTTCATTGTCGATCCGGAATCAGACTCCGAGTCACCCACTCCCTCCGTTGATACGGCTGCCCTGTTACGATAGCGCTGAGACCTTCGACTGCTCCCAGAGGCCATATTTATTTCTGGGGGCTCCATTGTTATTGGCGTGATACTTGGTGCAGCACAGTCTGTACGTTCCAAGTTTTCAACGCTTCTTTCTTCTTGTTCTTCTACCGTCTTCTTTTTATTTTTGTTCTAACCTAACCTAACCTACTGTTATTGTATAATCTCACGCGTTATATTGTAAACTGTCGGAGTTCACAATGTTACGCAGATATGTATAAAGCTCCTACACGACTTAAATAGGATAATTAACTACTTGAAAATGTATGATAATCTAATGTATATAAATAAATAAATGAATATTTTTTTTATTATTTTGTTCAAATTTATATGTGACCGATCCTAAGTGGAACCAAATCAATTACAAAAATATTTTATTTTTGGTTCAAATTGGTTCTCCAATGGCTAGCATATCTAATAACATACAAACGAAAAAAAAAACTATTGAATTGTAAGCTCCTCCAGTTCAAAATCGACTACGAACCTTATTAGATACAATATCTTCGTGTTTTCGTATGGTCATCCCCTCACCACAGCTAATGATGAGGTGGTATCTCGGAATCGAACCGATCAAAACCCAACGGTGTTCCGTCATTAATGGGTCTATTTCAAGGGAGTCTTCGGCAGAATGCTTACCGGCCCTTTTAAAGCCCTTCTGGTACCCGAGCGAGCCGGATATAGTGGTTCCCGTGTTGCCTATCCAGCCCAATCGTTCATGATGGAACATAACTTTGGCGTGCCCTACTATATAAACAATCCAGACAATCTAGACAAAAAACAGGAGAAACTAGTGTTATGGAACCACCTTTTTTACGATTGGTAACCCCTTCGGGCCGTCATCCCGCCGCATATATGTATCTGTGAAACGGTGTGTTAGAATCATAACGACTGAAACGACGTGCGATTATTGTCACTGTTTCAACTTCACTGTGTCAAGTAAGGGCTATTTCTATTATTTTATATCTATAAGCTATAATTTTATCTTTATATTGAGACCACCTGGCACATTCTGACTTTACTATAATCCAAAGTCAATACATAAGGATTTAATTCAATTGTCAATATATCATAAATTCATAAGTTTGTTATTAGACTGATGTTTGTAATCAACATGAATGATATGAATATACTCTTACCTCGCCGTGGGCCCGAAAGCGACCTGTAAAGTTGTAATTATTTATTTTTATTTCTTTATACGTTCTTAATTACTGCTATCATTAGGTTTACTATTCATTTGAACTTTATTGTTCTAAAGATACGATATCTGTTTTAAAATACGCAGGATATTGCAACACTGTATTTTGATGACTTCAGTAAGTATCTCTCTATAAAATTCGATTTTTAATGTTACTTTATTAACATATTGACATACGTTAATACGTACAACATATGTACATACATACCTACGCTGGTGCTGTATCGACAATCTTTTTGTTAAAATGTAATTACTTACTAAATTAATTAAAACGAAAATAATCATAAGATTTACGACTGTAGGACACCTGCAACTCAAGGTTGCAGGTGTCCAACATAAAAGGAAGATTATTGCGTATGTCACAAGAAGGTTAAAAACGACATACAACGAATTTATTATTTGTCTCCAAGACGTCTTATATTTGTTTCAAAGTGCGCAAACTATAATACCAATCTGTGCAAATATTTAAAATTGGAATTAGTATTTGTCACATTCATACCCTGTTATGCCGTAAGCCATTGCACCCAACCACTGCCTTTCGCACCCAGTCTAATCTAGTTATCTTCCTCAGGAGGTCAGTCTATCTGGCTTAGGGGGCGTCCTACCTGCAAATGTTGCCAGCCTGTTTCCACTTCAGTATGCTTATTCTGCGAGATTTGTCGGTAATTTTAGTATACAACTCTAAGTACAGCTCGCTCTATAGCCCGCTGAGTGACTATACGTTTATGGGCTTTTTTTTGTATTGTATGGAAACCCCCTCGGCCGTCATCCCACCGGGGTTTTCGGTTTAACGGTGTGTCGGAATCGGACCGACTAAAACCACACGGTGTGCCATGCTGCGACTAAAACAGTAGGAATCCGGGAACAGCTTTAGAAAGACATCTGGACCAAATAAGTTTATGGGCTAGCCCAACTGTCAGTGTCCATGTCTCAGCATCGCAGATCTTAACAGGCACTTACGTACATATCTATCTAAATAACTAGTAACGTACATATAATGGGTGTCTTTGTCATATTTTACCTTATTTTATTAAATAAAACATAATATTTCAGTAACTTGGCGTTGACCGAACTCTATTGTCGAATGTTTTTATAAAATAAAATCCTGGTGAATAATATGTCAATTCGTTTCTCCATCGTTCGTGAGCGTTGTACAATGTCTTTTGTATTCGTATTTAATTTATATGTATATAATTATTATCGCTCATCGCGATTTATCGCTTTACACAGAACAGGAAATTAACAATTTTAATGCATGTTTTTGTTTCCACAATTACTTTATATGATGGTTGACGACAGGCCTAATGGTTAGGTACATGGCAAATCATTAAGATTCAAAAGCTTATAGATTCATAAAATATAGGCAAATGGTCCAAAAATGGCTTGGCCAGCTTCTTTTATAGTTTTTTTTTAAATAATAGGCATTTTAGTTTTCGATGTAAAACGTAATCTTACCTTTCTTCCAAACCGAGAGCGCGTTTCTTTCCGCCCCTTCGTTCTGCGAGGAGGTGATACTTAATAAAAAGCGAGTTGAATGTGAAAAGTAGAATGAGCAATCTCGTATCACGTAGGAGAAGCACTAAGAACCAAAAAGCACTTAACGATCTCCGGCATCCATGAGTGATGACCTATAAGAATCGGGTTCGGCAGCATAAGCTAGCCTGAAGCCACCTGACGTCCTACCAGAGAGGCAAAGTCTGTCGAGGGTTGAGTAGTAGATAATAGCTGGGATAGACTGGGTGCGAAAGGCAGTGGGACCGAGTGCAATGGCCACGGCATAATAGGGTATGAATGTGTTAATCTTAAGATAATCTGTAGTCCATTTTTATTGTTATTATCTATATAAAAACTCTTTTTAAAGTTGGTCTCTTTGCATGACCCACTCCCCCCTTCTATAATATATATAGAAGGGGGGAGTATATATAAGCCGAGCTCTTGCACATTAATGATACAAACACCACAGCCCACTTTTTGTCACCAAGCCTTTCCTCTGCCGATCGGTGAAAGACTGGAATTCACTACCAGGGTCTTTTGAGCGGGGCGTGAAAAAGCATCTCACCAGGCCGCCATAGTGTGGGTCACCATGTTGCATTGACTAGACATGCAATGAGGACGGTGACCACCACTCTTGGACTCCACTTATTGCTTTCCATCAGACAAAGTGGAGTCACTATGGCAGGCTAATATAAAAAAAAAAGTAATCATTCTAGGCCATATCGTGACTCCCGACTATAGGCTATATGACGTCAGCCGTGTGGTTTTAGTCTGTCTACACGTAAAAAACTACTGCCAATAGACGATAAAGATAACGAATCTTTATCGTCTATTGGCAGTTAAAAATAAAATTAGAGAAATAAAAATTAATAATTTTGTTACAGGTACGTCGTGGTAGAAAACTTAAGATACATGTTGGCAGACTATGACAGCAATCGGCCAATATATTTCGGATGCAGATTCAAACATTTCTCCCCACAGGTATGTATTATCAGAATTTATTCATTCCCAACTAATAACTATAGGATGCCCTGTTTTATCAGACTTCATAAGAAGGATTTATGTTTTTTGAGCTTATGTATTTATGTGTAAACATCACAGAGTAAACTATTTTTCTTTTGTGTTGTGCAGGGTTACATGAGCGGTGGTGCGGGCTACGTGCTGAGTAGGGAGGCCCTGGAGCGGTTCGTGAACAAGGCGCTGCCCTCGCCGCACTACTGCCACGCCGGGGACCACGGCGCTGAGGACGCTGAGATGGGTAACTACACTCATTTTCTAATCCGAACTACATTACCCATGCTTAGGTACTTATGGACAGAAGTATTACTACGGCTTCATTCCTGATGAGTACTGCTTGCGTTGTATTTCAGAGAGTGAGTGAGGTAACCGTATATCCAATCCGATCTCCTCTTTCCCCTCTCTTTAATAAACACGTTTTGAGGGTAGAGAGGAAAAAGTAAGAGTCCGTAGTCCTCTGGTAACCACTCGGTGCAACACAACCTCAGCATTGGTTCACAACCGGTTTGTTTCTGTGAAATTTTAAAAAAACATTGATTTTCTGTGAGACCATACATGTCTAAGCAAAGCTTGGTTAGCATGGCATAGTTTTATATCATCGCTAGCATACGTGACATTATTAAAATCCCAACTTTCAGATCTTGAGTTAGTTTGCTTTATTCTAGCAGATTCATAAAAAAGAATATAATTTACTTATTTATATTGCGTTACTAGATAAAGTGGATAACTTAAGTTTAACTTAGAAAAACGCATGGCATATGTATTATTCATATATTTTATTTATTGACGCTTTTATGCTCATTATTTTGTTAAAGTCTTTCTGTAATACTGTGATTACACATTTTTTACTAAACTTTATAAAAAAATATTCCAATAGATATTAAGGTCTTAATGTCCTATAAAATAATCATTACTTTATAATATTCTAATAATTTTCCATTCCAGGCAAGTGTTTGGACAAAGTAGGTGTTCTAGCAATGGACTCTCGGGACGAAATGAAACGCGGACGCTTCTTCCCGTTTGTACCGAGAGACCATTTGTTTCCAACCAAAGACAAGAGTTTCTGGTATTGGAACTACATATACTACCCTACAGATGAGGTCAGTATCACTTTGTTAAATTGTATTCCGAATAACATATAACAGACATTTATTGATTATTATTAACAGACACAAAGAGTTGTGAAATTAATTAAATTCATTAATTGTCTCCTCCTGTGGCAAGAAATTAAGTCGTATACTTAAAACATTTCCTATTTTCGTGAATTACTAATGCCATCTATACTGTACATGACCCAATATTTTTTTATATTAATCTTCAAAATATCATATAAAACTGACAATCAATAAATGTTCAATTTGTAATACAGGGTCTAGACTGCTGTTCCGACCACGCCATATCATTCCACTACGTTCCCCCAGAAATGATGTATGTGCTCGACTACCTCATATACCACTTACGACCTTACGGCATTCGGTACGGCAGCGGCAGCTTACCTGTCTTACTGAGGAACGACACCAAAGATATAGATAATTTTATACCACAGTAATATGTACAGGATAAAGAATGTAAGAGATTTGGTAAAGAGATCTCAATTCAATTTGTGAACAGAGGGAAAAGAGAAGAATAGGTGATCGAAATGAATTATCTTCTGTAAATGGGGCCTAAAAGTTTATCAAAGTCAGATTTCTGGTTTGATGTTTAAAAAACAAAGAGCTACTTCAAGTAACTGACAAAAGTATTTTTTTTTTAACAAACTATGTATGTTTAAAATATGCCTACCTCATAAACTAAACGGGCTGCATGCAACGTTCCAAATAGCATACAATTTACAGATAAGTTGCATTCTTCATCCATAGATTTAAAGTCTTCAAACTATGGCTGCAAAATGTACCAAAAATATTCATAAATATTAATGTAGAAATAACAAATTGAAAATTTAATGAAGTTGGGATGACGCTAGAACAGATCTGATGTCTCTGCAACAAAAGAATTTTTCTTTGACTTGGCAAGATGATTATATATGGCAGGCTGCGACTCCACGGTGATGTTAGAAAATTGTAAAAATAACAATCAGCAAGAGTACTTTCATTGCGCGATATAGGATTAACAGAATTACTAGTAACTAGGTAGTTCATTTTGTCTTCTCTAGATGGAGCTGAAGTATATTTTGCTATACATGGATATCAGCACATCGTAATCATTTACCGTGCCTGTATCTGTTACTCCAAAACGTACACTTATAACTACTATTTACCACATTTCTATGCGATAAACTCTTACATTCAGTATCCTACTACGACAAACTTATTTGGCCAATGATCTTGAACTTCAAAACATAGTTTCATATATCTGACTACTTAACTTATTTACCCGTTTGCGCCAGGCGAGTTATATGCATACTATATATGTATATGATAAATTTATATATCATGCCCTAGACGTGTTTAACTCCCACTTTGATCTCGGGTCTTTTAAGCGGGGCGTGAAACAGCATCTCACCAAGCCGCCATAGTATGGGTCACCACGCCGCATTGACAACACTTACAATGAGGATGGTGACCATCACTCTTAGACTCCACTTGTTGCTTTCCAACAGGCAGAGTGGAGTCACTATGGTAGGCTTACATAAAAAAATCGTCTTAATATCGAGAATGACAGAGGGTATAAAAATTTACAGATAACGTCAGCAAAAAAAAACAGTAAGGTTTAATATATTTGTTAATAATTTCACTTATTAAATACGTCGTAAATAGGTGATCTAGAAATATTAAAACGTATTTCTTTATAATGTTATCGGTTAAATTATTTTTTGAAAGTTCAAGATCTTTGTCTTTTAACTATAGTAAAAAACAGTTTCTATATTGCAATTTAAAACATTCCAATTTGACTGCTATTGTCTAAGTGTGAAGGTGTTTATTGCTATCTTTAGATATTATATATATGTATATGTATATTTCGAATGTAATATATTTGTTAAACAACTCAAAGGTTAGTTACCAGATTGCATAATCTTACTGATAATGGAGGATGATCGCTGAGTACTGACAGTAACAGGCAAAATACAGAATATTATATTATTAACTATTCTTAAAAGGAAGTGTAATTTAAGAACTTAGATAATTGTTTTTAATGTCAAAAATTCATTTAATTAGATCATTTGACATTACCAACTTATGATGTTCTAAATTCTTACTTCACATAAGTTTTACAGTACTGTTTTGATGTTCAAAAAATATTGGAGAAAAACAGTTATGGCAAAAATATACAAGAAACCAAAGGAAACGGCACTATTGAAAGAGATACTGCATGTGAATATCGGATTAATAAATGAGATTAATATCAATGAAGTCAGAATGGCTGGACAAACTGTGAAAAAGGGAACAGCGTTAGGGCCGATTGTATATCAGTAGTAGTTTGGAAGTTACTGAAAGACGACGGATATGCGAGGCTGACTTCATTCTTCAATATTTTATTGCTTGAAGAGTTAATATCTAATTAATCGTGTAAAAGTTCATTTGTATCTATATTCAAATATAAAAGATATTCGACAACTATTGAGGAATAAAGCTCATGTCACATTGTATGAAAGTGTGAGAGAAAGTAATCAGAAAGAGTGCGATGACACAAAACCAGTTCAGGTTTATGTCAGAACGCGGGACAACAGATGATATATTTGCAATGCGCTAACCATTGAAAAATATAAACGCGCGTAAAGGCGTATGATAGGATACCACGAAAGGTTTTGTCTTGGTCTTTGTAAGAAAAAAAGTGGCATTCATTCGTGCTATGTACAGCAAGTCAAGAACTTATGTTAGGTCGGTCGCTGGAAACACCGAACCATCTAGTGTCTGTGGGCCTGCACCAGGGTTCGGCTCTAAGCCCTTATCTATTCCTCTTAATGCTCTGACACGAACTTACTGGAGGATTGTTGTGTTGGTCGGTGTGGATGGGCTCGAGGTCCACAGCAGGCTGGAAAAATGGCAACAAAGACCATAGGGTTATTAGAATAGACCATAGAGTACGCCAGGGGTCTGTCAGTAAGTACTCCCACGTCTTTGTCTGTTTGAAAATTGAAACATACACCTATATATATATATATACATATATATATATCTTTAGCTCCGTATATATTTATATAAGACGCAATGTCAGTTCAACTTGTAAGATGACTTATTATTTATGTCTGTTAGTGTCACAACACTGATATTTTTTGAACGCGTTTCTTTTTTGTATGTAATGTTTGTGGAGGCATAATTTAAAAGTGTTTAATATGTAGATTTAATTATTTTTGCATTTGTGGCCGCAGTCTGCACAAGAAAGTAATACAATATATTCCTTCCCATGACGTGAGCCGGTTAAGTTATATGTGATGAGATTTATAGACTATTGCACACATTTGACTATTTTTGTAGAAACAATACCTCACAATGTTATTTTATTTATATATAGTTGTAGGTTTCGATGTTCGATTAGACAAGGACAGAGAAATTTACTGGTAGCCATCTCTCTCGCTCCGCAGATCACAAGTCTCGGCCTCTGGCGTGTTCTATTCTAATAGCTCTACGACAAAGACTGGAGAATGTTGGTATGAAAATCAGCAGAACCAAAACCTGCGATTTCTCTGGTCCGAAAACCATTTCACTGAATAAAATAGTGATACACGTCTGCTCCGACTTCAAGTACCTAGGCTCCTGCGAAAGTGATGGCGAAATAGACCGAACTGTACATCATCGAGTCAATACAGGTTGCATGAAGTGGCGACAGATAATAAGAACGGTATGTGATCCCAGGTTTTCTGTTCAATTGAAGGGACAAATCTACCATAATTAAACCGGTCGTCCTGTACGCATCTAAAGGTGGCCCACAAAGGTAACGATGGAGGATACTGAAGTAGGGGGACGTCCAAAGAAAAGATGGATGGAATACGTGAAGGAAATAAGTCCAAATACAATTGAGGTAACAGTAAGAAGATGATGATTGGGGGATCTTAGAAAATATTGAATCGCCTATTGTGTGTAGGCAATTGTGTTGCTGTCTGTATCATTGCCATATACTCCTCTTTGTTACGTAGTTTGCTATTTAGATTAGTTTAAATTATTAGAGTCAATTGATAATATATATTTATTTAAATTAAAATATATTAAATAAAGTAACTTACATTTAGAATTTGTTTAGCGTAACATGATAACAGTTCTATGTTGCTTCCCCACTACAGGCGCCACTTTATTTATTTTTTTGTATAATTTCTTAGAATGTGCTTCAAAATTAAAAAAAAAATATCGAGTTTGTGATTATTATAAATATTACAAACGAAGCATCATGTTTAGAGGTAGCGCCATCTACAATGCGATTCGTGTTTTATGTTGTCTTGGGACACTAACAATTTGTTTTTAATATGTGATGGGGAACGCTGTATAAAATCGATACGCCTGTAATTCTTAAACTGAAATAAATAGAAACTATGGTCGACTAATATAAAATGATGTTCCCTTCAGAGGCTAGGAGTGGCAAACGCTTAGCCTTAATGGTTTTTTTTTATATAAAGCTGCTGAGATTAATTGAAATTGAAAACTCAAGTCGCTTAATAATTTTTTGTTTTCGTGATAAGTGCAGTCGACTAACTGAATCGTCCATTAATCACGTGAGGCTTGAAAGGGGAGAGAGGGAATCGGAAAAATCACGAAATATTACAAAAGGGGAAGGGAGATAGAAGGACTAGAGGGAAGGACGAGATAGAAGGATAAAAGAACCCAGTGAGATATTACGTGAATTTATTTTTCCGTTGAACTCGCGATTTCTTAACCGAAAAGCGGCCAGTGACCTTTACTCGACATTTGTAAATGTGTAATAACATTTATATTACGTATTAAGTTGTTGAGTGCACTAACCACAAGCGAAGTAGGGTACAAGAGAAATTAATATTAAGTGTAGCGCTTGCCATAATAATATATTTCTAATTAGTTTATAATTTAATTTATGCATCAGGGTGATTGGGCATTTGTATTTCGAGATTTCGCATAATTTATCATGGGTTTAATTTTAAATTACTTATGGCAATAAATCAAAATGTATGTATACTGATAGAGTATGGATAAATAAATTCTGTAAATATAGTTCCTTTTAGATTACTTTTGTTCAAATTTAAAAATAAGATAATTGTAAAAATATTGCTTTGTGTTTTTTACTAGTAAACATTGCGCAAACAAATATTTGATTATTTAAACGTAAAGTTTTAACGAAAAGATTCAAACAATAATATCATTATGATGTCAACAAATGACTTTTAAATCATTAAACTAATATTTAAGTAAATTTATTGCTTTTTAAGTAACACGAACCGCTATCAATTTTCCTAATGTCCATCTGTAAAGTTATTAATGGATAAAAAAAGACGCAAGCAATATTTTTAATAATTACGAGTGTTATAAAAAAAATCTAACTTATTTAAGTTAAATGTAAATGTTCCTTTTGATAATCTTATTTAAGTTATTATATAAATAAAATGAATGAGGCTTCATCCGAAGTAGCGTTATAAACGGCTAGTCTATTTGTTGTAGGTAAGCTACACGTGATGCTCGATAGGGTTTCACAAATATTGTATAACAATCATATAAAACTTGTACGTACGTACTTTGCAAGGGTAACCTCAAAATTGCTCTTTTTTATTATTTATCTTATATTTTCATAACTATGGTTTCCAATTTTGATCCGAGTTGGTATTCTTGCTATAAGCAACTACTTATTTAAATAAAAATGCAGATAGATATATATGTACAAAGTAATACCTACGTTTTATACAATATACTGATATTGTAAAATCGTCTTCGCGCAAGAATGCAAGACACTTCAAATTGAAAAGTAAAAATGTTAAATAAATATGTGAGTTTATTTATTTATAATAAGAATCATTTTCAGCGAAATGAAGAGTACTGCAATAAAATAAGGCCTAATATTTGTAGAAATGATGCCCCGTATCACAAACCAAAGAATTTTAATAGATTTAAGAGTAAAACGTAGTAACGACTAAGCATTAATTATAAGAATAAGTTACCAGTTTTATACCACAACATGTAAACGTAGGCAAATGCAACTAGACCCGATGTTTGTTTTGTACATGTGAAAGTACTTTAAAGCATATACTGTCCAAAACAAAAAAAGAAAAACAGAACTCAATTCGGTGTTATTGCATTTCAAAAGATAAAAAATAAACGTCATAATCGATACCATTCGGATTTTAAATTAATTTGTTTTTTATAAATATATTTTCAAGAATTTTTTTTAGGAAAAAGTTCGATTGATTATTCTCAAGTTTTTATTAAAGCATTTACACAAAATATGAGATGGGAAATGCCCGTTTCGTTCAGAAATAGCAGTTTTTTCATTTCATGTCATAAGTTGCCAAAAATAGTAACTAAATTTATATTTAGTAATTAGTTAAATTTTGATGGTTATGTATTTATACTTTTTGTCCTGTGTTTTTTATAACATCGTGGTCGTGATACTTTTATTTATTAATATATTTCATGTGATTTGTACCGTACAAATAAGACAAGTGTCTGTCTGTCTGTGTATATAAATATATTAGTTTAAAAACTACTTTCTTCCATTATCTTTGTCTGGAATAAAGACGATTTGAATAAGTATGTTTGTATTTTTTTTTTGGAACGAAGTTCCTTATGGGGCGTTGCGGAGGGGTACCCTAGCCGGCAAAAAAACGTCCGTAACGTAAAAAAAGCGTAAGATTTTATATTTATTGATAATATAAACTGCTAAGAAATTAAGGGATTTTTGTTTTAAAACAAAATATGGTGTAACACTGCCATCTAGTAAAAGTATTACAAATAACGGAAACTTGAACCTTTCCTTATAATAACGTACTTCCGTGTGTTACACCACACGGTTTTTTTTATATAGAGGTTAACCAAAATGGATCCTAAGGCCGTCTGGGCGATATTGCTTTTTAAAGATAATACTAACTAGTCTATGGAGTTTTTTATTTTATTATAGGGTGGAAGAAGCAACGTAGGGAAAACTAATATAGGGGGTTCAGATCAACATTCCGAGTTAACCTGAAAATTTATAACTTATAATTGTAGCTTTTGAATTAAATTTTTACCTCATCTAGTGATATCACAATGAGAATACAAAAAACAAAACTAAAAAATATGCAATGTATTAAAACCAACAATATTAAAACAGTTTGTAAAATCAACTGTGTTGATGGCGTCAAACTCACAATTCTTCCTTTTACATTACATTGCACTAAGCAGTGCATAAATTAAACAACTCTACTGACAAACTGAATTTGTATCACATGTATCCATTGTTATACGTGCTGGTGAGTTTTTCGGTAAGATGTAGCATCTACAATGGATGTATTTAATATCTGTTACTGTACTCTTTTTAAAAATTTTGGGTACAAGAGAGTTTTTATAATTATTCATAAGCCAATACTCTTTTAGAGTTAATAGATAAATTTCTTAGCCCTACAATTATCAAGGGTAACAGGCCTGACTGATAATTAAAAATATTGCACTGTATGCTATCGGTAAATGTGTTTTGATAAAAATAAAATACAGCTTCATTAAGACAAGTTTATTTGATTCACAGACAGTGATTACATACTATTTACTAAGTAAGTATACATTTTTGTACAACTAAATACTAGTCCATGACTAGGTAAAAAATGTGATGATAAGAAGGGAACACAATACAACTTGAACTTCTTGTACAAGAACAATTATATGCTACAGTAAATGGTATTATACTAACGGCTAATAGAAATGACTATTTTTACTTTTCTCGTTGTTTCAATAGTTCCTACCTAATATGAGATAAGTTTTGTACTGTTACATGATGTAATGTAGTAGTACATGTAATAGAAGTTTAATAAAAAACATTACAAAACTGAAGCAGGTCAAATGGCCGACTTTTCATTTGTCACTATTAAATTTTTACTACACCCTTGTCATTTACTTTTATTTACAATTAACTTACATAAAAAACGGTCCCTTTTTTGTGTTACTCCTGCTGTTACTAATTACTAAGCGCTTAATTATGTTACTAATTGTTTGTTTTTACAAACAAACAATTTTCAGACAGATATCCGACTTACTTAGTGAAAGCGGTAAAATATGAGAAAACGAAATATATTCATATAAATTATTTAAGCTGCATTAAATATATCTTGTATACTTCAACTTAATAACGACTACACACATTCTCGTTTTGTTCTGATGCCTGATTAATCTAGTTTTAATCGAAAGCTGATATTTTTTATGTAGGTATGATCTTGCCATTCAAAGTAACATTACTGTACAGCAATATAATGTAAAGATTAGCTGAATATGTAGAAAGTATTAGGGATAAAAAAAAATCATTTAATTGATATCTAAGAAAATGTGTTTATGTATAATGTTGGTCTATGGAGGGAACAAGTATCGACGAAGTGAGAGCTTGGACTTCACTCTTCTTTAACTGAAATAGAATCTGCGGTATTCATACACAACATTATCAGTGTCATGGCGGGTACGTATATCGTAAAAAAAACATAAACATATATGCACAGTATAGTAGTCATATGCACAGGCTTAATATTTACTGATGTAATGTTAAATAGTCGTTAATCGTAGGCGGGTAGTGTGACGTCACGATAACGGAAAAATAACTTAAAATTAACGTAACTCTATGAGAAATAAGCGCTACTGCTTATTACAACAAACTCCATTTTAGGATAAAGTTGAAATAACAGGATAATGTAAAGCGAGCAAGGCCTAACGGTTGTTGTGAAGAGGTTATATACTGAACGAAATCTATATTACGTGATGCAGGATCAGTAATTCAGGCAGTATTTGCTAGATGGAGCTCAAGTATGATTTTACCGTTAGTGGATATGACCACAACTGTACAAATTATTTATTACTATGTGATTTCTGACAAAGATATGTCTTATGATGAAGTTTGTTGTAAGAAGTTATAAGGGCACTGAAAACAGGTACATTTTTATCTAAAAATGGTTTATCAGTTTCCAAGTAAACTATATTTCATCCAGAATAAAACAAAAACTTAACTTATGTCAAACAATAATTAAGTACAAGTTGGCATTCCTAAAGTATCAGTTTGTGTAAACAGCTGAATTGATGGAAGCTGATTGTTGAGCCATGTGTATGAGAAACTGAATCTAACCCTAATCAGTTAAATGACATATTTCAACACTGTTCCAATCCATAGTTTACTAAAACTGGTACATTTTACTGCCAGAAAAACTTAAAATTTATAAGATAAGAAATTAAATTATAGAGGGAATCTAAAATACTACAAACTAAAAGAAAACAAGAAGTACCCGTCTTACCACTACTTAATAGGGATCAAAGATTAAAAACATCATGCCATCTTCTATCCAAATCCAGGGATAATTCCCATTACATCTGAGTGTTGTAAAAAAGCTGGCCTGATTGACCACTATCAGAGTTATACCGAAACCTCGGGTAGCACTCATTTAATATTTCCGGATTTACACTTCACATGTTTCTACAAGTCCATCTGGGCACAGTCTAACATGAAAATTCGTCTAATTTAAAGCTTTTTGTAAAAGCCCGTATATTGATAATAACTTAATTAAACAGTGGTGAAACAGATCAACTTAGTAAACAAATAATGTCGTAATACAATGATTTTATACTATAACCTATAACTTAATCCGTTAGTCAAAACTATATATTAATAAAATAAAGTAATGGTTATATATTAAGTTATAAATAAATGTAAATGTACAAAGAATGCGGGTAACATAAAATGTTCTCTTAAACGAACAACCGAAAACTAACTCTTATTCACTAGAGGTAAGATTTAAATTCCTATGTCACTGAAAGTAGTTTCTCTTCTTTCTTGATATACTGAAATAACATAATAATCTTAAATTAGTGTAAATTATTAGATAACTATTATGGCCATGTAAGACTAGATTAGATATTATTATAAAGTTCTGTAATGCAGAGATCAGGGATCAATACAATTTAAGTTCAGGAGTGTGAATAAATATTCAAATATCGCTCATTAAGTACTAGGGTTACATTTTTTACAAGCTGTTGCCCGCGACTTCGTCCGCGTGGTATTTAACAAAAAAGTTATTGTTCAGATCACAGTTTTCAATTTGGGTTTAATTGGTTGGTTGGTTTTAATTTTTTTTTATGAGGTCCTATTTTTTTTTTCAAAATAAAAGTAGCCTAAGTTACTCCTTGTTACATCAGCTATCTGCCAGTGAAAGTCTCGTCAAAATCAGTCCAGCCATTTCAGAGATTAACCGGAACAAACAGAAGGAAAAAATTAAAAAAAAAATCGTTTTCGTATATGTACCGTGTATACTTCCATATGCACTTAGTATAAAGCGGTTATTTTAATATTACAAACAGACACTCCAATTTTATTTATTTGTAAAGATAAGTTCTTTTCGGTGTACTATTGCCTATACTGTTTACTTGTTTACTTAAAATTAAATATATATATATACATATATAATACTCATATTCTTTTGGTCCTTATACTTATTTTTTGTCACAATAGTTTTCAAGCCTAAGCAAAAGCAGATAGAACTTATTTCTTTCATATTTTCTGATCATTGAAATTTGACTAACCCTGTATCAGCAGGTGAGAAGAAAAATCCTCGAGGTCTCGTCATAGTGGTGGTGAGTGGTGAGCCTGGCTCGTTGGGGCACGCCCACTGGGACCAGTAGTCGCAAGGCAACTGGAGAAGTAGCTGCATCACCTATATAACAGTATCATGTATTACTCGCTACTGTATGGAGGATTGCTCAGTGTATCTAAGTGATCATGTAAAAACGTGTCACAATACGCGCAACAGCGTATGACCAACTTGTGGCACCTGTTCGTCTGCGGGACTGAACACGAGTTAATAGGTTCTCACTAATGTAATCAGTGATTAACCTTACTTCCATAATTCAGAATCCGGATTATAAAGAAAATGTACTGCATAAAAATAAAATTTTAAAAGTCATCTAATATTCATTTCCATACTGTGGGTCTTCATAAATTGAAGGAGTACACAAATCTATCGCCCATACTGTGACTCTGATGTGTATGTCGTTTATTGGAGATCCAAATAATTAATAAATAAATTAACATGTGTACCCACACCAGGCATGTAATGTATTATATACAAAAAAAAAATGACTTTAAAACATTATTTTAAAGCTAAATTGAACTATTTGACGGAACATACACTCAAAACACCCAATATTTAACCACACCTTTTGTAAACACGGCTGTAATCAATTCTTTCTATTCAAAAGCTACTGTGACTGATCGCTTCAACAAGTGTTTCCAAACACAAATAATAACAACTCTGAAGCGGATGTGCCACTATTTTCATCTATTACACTATTTAGACATTTAAATAAACCAAAACCTGTATAATGATATATAATAAAACTTACGCTAATCATTTGTGTTGTCGCGTTGTACATCTCTGTCGGCTGCGACATGAGCCCGTAGCCGATGAGCGTGGGGCCGAAGATTTTGGCCAAATTGTCTATACCCATCTCACACTCAGGACTTTCTGCTACCCTGGAATACAAATACGATTTATTTAAACCAAAGCAGCCATGTCGAACATGCGGCCCAATGAGTATTTTACTGAGGCTTGAGTTATTTTTTAAAACAGGTTAGATAATGCAGCAAAGGTGTTCAAAAAGTTTTTGAAAACACGACTCACTTCGTTTTTTAAAAGTGTGTTGTTGTATATGTGATTTGTATGCTATATTCGAAAGACAGTTTTCTAACAATTATATTTTGTAAATTTTTGTTTTTTTTTTATTAAACAATCATAAATAAATAGGAGATTAAATGTTTTTGTTAAGTAATTATTATATAATTGGACTTCCGAGCATCAGCCAGTTCGAGTTACAGGTTGCGACCCTGACTTGCTTGAGCTATTGCTAATATTCCCCAATCCATCTGTATAAGCTACATCCCTTCCCTTACTACCCTCTTTCTTCTCAATGTACACCAAAATTTCCAATCTAAGTCCCAAAAGTGTCAGTATGTCGGTAATATTCTTGCCCCTATTATGTAAATGGGACTAAAATGCAATCAGCAAAATGGGAGAGTTAATTAAGCAAGTGAGTTTATGTATATTTTTTAATTATTTAAGTTTTGCGACGGTTTTAAATTAGGTCTTGCGGGGAGAGTGTTTTGGTCCTAGGTAACCTCACTCACAACCGGTTTACGTGTGAGGTTGTTTGGTTTGTGGTTTTGTTTCGATCGCGACGGCTCCTCCCACGTCGAAGTAATACAAAGGACTCACTTCTGCAAGTGCAGCACGAGGAAGGCGAGCGAGTCCCTGTTGGGCTGCGGCAGCTGGCTGACGGCCTGCACGAGCGCGGCGGCGGCCTCGTCCCCCCCACCGGCGTGCGCGGCGGACATGAAGTCCGCCCACAGCGCGCTTGTCACCAGCGGCTCGCGCAGCGACCGCAGGAAGTCCTTGATGCAGCCGCACAGCACGTGCACGTCCTCGCCCGACAGCGACGGCGAACCGCATCCGCGGAGGAACCGCTCCTACAATAAATCCATGAAATACCTACTTAGCATCATATTACTTTAATGTAGGCAGTGAGAGATGGGTGTTGCAGAAAAGTACTCTTGAACCGCATTCAACGTAGAGCGACTCGCATCATCGATTGCTAAGATATTTCTGATCGGCTTGACACTTGCGTGAAGATGTAGCTTCACTCTGCCTTTTTATCGCTTGTATCATGGAGTGTTCAGAGGATTTTTTCGGACTTATACCGGCCATTTCCTACGCGACAAAATATCTATCCCATCACCTGGATGATTGGCCCTCCACCACTATGCACTTCTCCAGAAGGTTATTGCTCTACTACCAGCCTGTGGAATAAATTGTCGCCTGCCGTATTTGCGGACCTATACGACATTCAAACCTTGAAGAAAAGAGCGTACTCTTACCTAAAAGGCCGGCAACGCACTTGTGACTCTTGAGTTGCGGGTGTCCATGGGCGGCGGTAGTCACTTATCATCAGATGACCCGTCTGCTCGTTTGCCCAATATCGCATAATAATAATAATTATGAAAGTAGAATAAATGCTGTTGAGATGAGATCACTGCGTAATACGTGTGGGTTAAGACTAGTTGACAAAGGAGAATAAGAATGTAGATATTCGAAAGTGTGGCTTGAAAAATGACGTAGTGACGAAAATTGAAAAAGGTATGATGAGGTGGTTTGGACACGTTGAAAGTATGAATGCGGAACGAATGCAAAAAACAACTATATAAGATAAACATGAATAGGAATGCCGGCAGGGGTTGACCACCAGAACACACACCGATCAAATTGGTGATGTTCTGAAGAAAGGACAGGTCAGAAGTACCCTTGTATGAAAGGTCTAATGATAGTAGAGGAAGCTCATGATGTAAGTAACCTGTACCTGATTTGACATTACTAAAATTGAGTAAAGGCGGTATACTCAATTTTTAAGTAGCGTGAAGTTACTTAAAAATAAGATAATCAATGATAAAGAGTGATTGAATAAAATCTTCTGAAATAATTACATTAATTTTTTAAATGCCTATAAATATTTCTTTACGTATATTTTCTATTACATAGTAAACAGAGTTTCATTGTTCAGTAAATTTTCTATTGGTTCTTTTAAACTAAAATTTGGCAGGACAAAGCTAAATGTTAGTGATTTCTAGTCTGGTTTAGTGAGTTTTGTAACAACAGAATTAGAACCAATGTTGCGGTACCTGTCAATAAACCCAAGTTAAACTTTTAAAACGTGAGTAAAATATTAAAATAAAGTTTCAAATAGAGTGCAAATATAATGATTTACGCTATTCATGCTAACAATACATACCTTCAGTCGTTTAACATCTTTGTCGGTGGCACTTATTCGGTATATCCCCTTCTCACTGAGTCCTCTCTTCTCCACCTCGTTGATGCAGTGTACTAGCAACGCCGGGACCATTGGAGGGGTAGATGGTGCAAAATCCGATATACAACCCTCCTGAAATTTGTAATTAATATATTGTTGTAGGTATGCTTCTATTATTTTAAGGTTGTTCTGCCAAAAAGGGACACCCTAATCACCTCGAGGTATGAAATATACTTTAACAACCCTTTCTCATGCCTACCTAATATATTTATATATAAATATTTTTTTAAATAAACATAAAAATCGATGAGCCGTTTCGGGGGATTGCGACTACAAACACCATGACACGAGTTTTATATATATGTATATATATAGATTTATTCGAATAGACGGAGTTCACCACCAGTCACATTTAGTACAAAGAATAGAAGTTGAAATCATATTTATGTAAAATATTCTTTAGGTATAGCCTTTTATATTAGGCTATACCTAAATAATATTTTAAAAAGGCTATAATATATTCTTTAAGTATACTATTCTTTAAATATAAAATAAAGTAATAATTTGACATGGTTTCAACTAGTTTACGTGCTCATCAGTAAGAGAATTAGCAATTATTGATCCTGTATCGCGTGATGAGTTTTCGAGAAGAATAATATAGTATGAAATTTATAGGGTGTAACTGTAGGGTGGCTGTCCGCCAGGCATGACCTAGCGTAGTCAAAGGGCAGGAGAAGTATTCTTCAAGAGAGATATTATGTGTGTACCTGTAGCGCGTTGGTCCTGCGCGCGCAGGGTCCGGGCGGCACGCACGGCAGCGGCAGCAGCGCGCGACACTCGGGGTGCGCCTGCGCACGACACGACTCGCATTTCACACCTAGCTTCGCGAACTTTATACTGGAACACACGACATCTCATTGCAGAATTATACACTAAACGCTAATAACATTATCGAAAAGGAAACCAAATTAAAAATAGAATAGATGAAGACATAGACATATTATATACATATATATATTGCATAAAACTGTAATGTTATGATAATATTAATAACTTGACACATTTCACACACGGACTTCTGATCCCAAACTAAGCACAGCATCTCTTGATTGTAAATCATAAAAGTAATGGAAAAAAAAATACAGACAGACATGATTGCATGTATTACGGTATAGCAATTGGCGGTCTTATCACTCACGGTATATTATTAAATACATACATATAATAGATAATGCACACAAATATTTGTCCTGGGTGGGAATCGGACCATGGACCTCTGGCTTCGTAGTCGGAATCACTAACCACTAGACCAACAGGCCAGTCAATCATACATATATATAGTATCAAAATCAACAGTTACCCAGTTCGGTTATTGCAATTTTTTAAACTATTTCTAAACATAGTTCCGTTAGTTTTTTATATGTACGGGAATGTAATTAAATACAGCATAGCAGTGACATATGTACTTTTATAGAATATGATATTATTCATATTAGGATGTTAATATTATTGCAAATATTTTGTTTTTGAGTTTGATTTAAAAATGAAAAAAAAAAAAAAAACAGCAATTCCTCAATATATTTATTACGTTCACTAATTCAAACCAAATACCACTTAAGAGTGGTATTTGGCTTGAATTAGTGGCTTGAATTATAATAGTTGAATTGCAAAATTTTCGTATTTGCGAGGTTAGCTTACGGGTCTATTTATTGTTTTCAACGAAAGCTTTTACTTGTTTAAAAACAATATAAATTCATAGATCTAAGATGTATAATCTTGGATAGATCATAAATTGTAATTAGCAGTTTTCTTAAAATTGTAATGAGACCAATTCTTTATTGAACTGAGACCACATTCAATTGAGAAAAATTATATGTTGTAATCGGATTACAACACAAATTGCTATTATAAATGTCTTGTACACAAAACTAGAATAGAGAATCTCCTCCTTAAAGTCGGTTAAAAAATAGAAATAATAAATTACGTTTTGCCGCAAGGTCCACAAGTCTCCCTCTTGTAAAAGTTCTTAGCGACGAAGTTATGTTGTCTGGGTCGAGTGCGGGGCGACGCGCCGAAGCCCGCCGACACCACCGACGGCGTGCGCTGCGGGACCGCGCGCGGGGTCTCGCACCCGCTCGACGTGTCTGTGAACCATGTTTTTTTTGTGCTTAATATTATAGGCGGGCAGACGAACACCTGATGGTAAGTGACAACCGCCGTCCATTGACACCTGCAACTCGAGCCGTAAGTGGGCTGCCCTAAAGAAGATAGGGGATGCGGATATAGGAAAAGGGAAGGGGGTAAGGGTGACGAGAAAGGAGGGGGAGTTGGGCCTCCGGAAATCTCTCTAATTTCGGGGGAATGCAACGTCCAGAACCGATTTTCACCGGGTCGAACGTGAAATTAAAAAGCTTACTTTGGAACTTATAATATTGTTGTAATAGGCAAACAAGAACAAACTTACTTCCACATGTATAATGTTACTATGATATATAAGGTTAGGTACTGACCGGTCCGTGGCGGCGCGGAGGGGGCGCACTCCTCCGGTGCGTGCAGCGACGTGCGGCGCGACGCTCGGCCGGACGACTTGCGCGCTGGAGGACCCTCGTCACTACTCTCCGATATTGGCTGCTACAATACGATACCAGCAGCTTTTTATTATACAAATAACATTTTATATATGTATATATATATTATACTACAGGGTGGGAGACGAACAGACGGGTCAATTGATGGTAAGCGACAACGCCGTTCATGGACACCTGCAACTCAAGAGTCATAAGGGCTCTGCCCACCTTTGAGAGTGATGTGATGGGGATGAGGGGAGGAGAAAGAGAAGGGAAAAAGGAGAGGGGAAATGGGGAGTTGGGCCTCTGAAAATCTCACTCAATTTGGGGAAATGCAACGCAAGCGTTACTTCACTACTTCATTTTCTGTGAGGCCGTGATATCGCACCGGTCGAGCCAGCCTGATCGTGCCTAAAGCATGGCTCTACCACTGTGTATTAATACAACGCATAGCCAAACTCCACTATTTTCGGTGATATAATTCGTTTCGCACATTCTACAATTCTATTGTGTATTATATATTACTTCTTAATAGTATCAGGCATCGGTATCCCAGGTGCTAAAGCGCACGTTGGGAAAGGCCTAGTCCAGCAGTAGCCTAAGATAGACTGATGATGATGAGTGTAATCAGAATAAATAAAACCATTGACTAGTCAATGTCATCACCATATTTTTTTTTAAATATGCATATATATATAAAAATCACTAATATTTGTTCCATTGACTATGAGCAGGTAATTGTTACTAGCACAATGTGGAAACCCCTGTCATCACCTCACCAAACTAACAGTGATGTGGTATGTCTGAATCGAACTGACTTAAACCACACTGTTCCGTCGCAAGGTCCCGGGAACTGTTGTTACTGGCCCACGGCAACGATAAAATACAGGGCTGTTACGAGATTAAGAGAAAAAAGTAGATATTAATTAATATTTATAATTTATGGTTATACAAAATGAATATCAAATACATCAATATTTAATTTACTTACGAAGTTCTGCGGAGGTTTAAGGTCGTGGCTAGTAGGTGCACGCTCTAGTGTCAGAGTTGTGGTCGCAGTGGCCAGCACTTTACCACCATGGAGTTCCACGGTCTAAACAACAGGTTTAAATAAAATATATAAAGGTTTGGAAGCTATTATTATTAGTTTATAGAACTGCATAAGTTTTAATTCTTACTTTAGTAGCCGAAGAATTAGTAGATGATCGTCTCTTCTTGGGGACGGGAGCATTTTCGCGAGCATTCCAGCCACCTCGTTGCACCCACGACCGCCGAGTTGAAGCCAGTGATAGATCTAAATCGTCCTCCGAACGGGAGTACGACATCTCTGATAAAAGAGTTCCTGGAAGAAAGAAAGATATTGCAGAGTTGTCTCACCACATTTCTAAATACAGCAATTCACTACTACTATCTATCTAAAAGTAAGTAGTAAGTACGTGTCTATTGTAGGTGAAAGGACAATGATTTGTTATTTTTCCGAACACTTTATGTATCGTATATCGTATATTTTTTTTTTACCATCTTCGACTTATATTCGACGTGTATGTCTATATATTCGATCATTGTCACTAAAATAAAAATAAAAAAATTGTGTAATACATTGTTGTTGTTGACTATTGCTAAGAAAGTAAATGTTCTGAAATACAGCTTATGATCACCAGTAATAAGCATTGTTTGTTTTAATCATTGATTGAATTTAGATAATTGATTTAGTTTGAATAAAAACTGTTAACATTTCCTAGAATAGAAATTACAATTTTTTCAGGATATCCAACATACACGTGGGTAAGTTCTGCACAAAATCGATAATCTCTCATACAACAAGCAAAATTATATACAAAATATTAAACCCAACAGTATAATTGAGCAAGTTTTTTTGTTTTTCAATCAAGAAGATCATATGATAGCTCACATCTCAAGAAGCTGGTAACATGTTAGTGTAGAGTTTCACAAAGCACTTAAGAGCTGATTTTGAATATACATACTCTTAAGATAAGCTCTTTTATATCTGAGTAAACATTTTATGAAACATTTGTCTCTTTTGTCAATATCACATAAAAAAACAGTTTCATTCAAAGCTGACACTATTTATAGAACACAAAGAGGACTATAGCACCTAATCTATTATTATGTTATATATTTTCTGATGGGAAGTTATGATTGCAAACATATTTTGAAATCACACAACGGATGTGACAATGAAATTCTAAGATAATTAGGTTTATCTACTACAGTCAGCTACATTTAAATAATCCAACACACAATGTCATATTTTATTATTAAATATTGATAAGAGACATGTCAGTTATTAGACTAAATAATGTTTATTATCTATCTTCATGACACTTATTTAAAATTGTTCAAAAGTAAGGATCTAAACACAATTTATATAAATATAAAAGAGGAGAATAATAAGGTTTTAGAAAATTGAAGTCTTTTAAAACTAAAACAATTAGTGAAACAGCCTATACCCAAAGGGCTGTAGGCTGAGAAGTAATTAAAGACCACATTTTGATAACTATAATTTAGTTATGTTTACATTCCGGCAAGTCTTTTGCGGTCATCCAAGCACATCTTGAATAAGATCAAGGTAAGGCAAGGTATACCTATAACTCGAACAAGTACCAACTTGTTCGAGTTATAGGTAGGAAGTCAGAGTCCTCTAACGAATTGATTTCTATTTAAACAATCAGGTAATGGCTTAAAGGACAATCACATTTGGCTAGTTTTTAAATTTGTACTGGAATTTATGATATGTTATTAAAAACATACATACATATGTACATACAGTCATCAATAAATAATACATATATACAGTAATCAATAGCTCATGAAGGTCAAGGTGGCATAGCTATACTCAAAGTGGTGTGTGTTTTGTGTAAAGGTCTGAGGCTGCTTAAACTTTAAAAGTTAAAGAAAGGATGTACCTTTACAAGAAACAAAAGTCTAAAGAGCCACTTACCAGTAGAATTGAGCTCTGGTACTCCAATAAGTTTAGCATTGTGGTCTTGTTGAGTTGTGCCATTGAGAAAGGCTAGCTTCTGCAGTGTTTCATCATTGAGCTTGGCACGGTTGTCATTAAATAGCAGATCACGGGCCATATCTAGCAGTTTGCTCTAAAATAAAAAAGTAAGGTCTACTAATTACATCTTTGGTATTTTATGAATATCATTTTAATCAGGCCTTAGTCTAGAACATACCAATTCACTGTACTTCTTCAAAACAATGTTTCTTTCTCTCTTCTCACCATCAAGGAGTTTCCTGACATGTGCAAACTTGGCCTCCCATTTAGCAAGTGTACGTAATGCTTCATCTAACTCAGACTGTAGCCGAGCAGATTCAGCTTCTGCAGCTGCCCATTGCCCACGCACCCATTCCATTTGTTTCAGGAATGCGAGGAAACCTGTAAAACATTTAATATTATATACATCATACTTGGAGAGCCAAATAAAGCTATTTTGTTGATGTATGTTATGTTATGCTATGTATGCTTAGTATGGACTTTTCCAGGCAAAAAATAACCGAAAATTATAAAGTTTGCACAAGATAATTAACTGAAGCTATAAAGCTTTTGTGTTGTGAGATAATTGGAAAACTGATAATCTATTCATCTTTATCTATGTAATATGTACACACCTAGTGAATTACCATTGCGAGTTTAGTAAGTGCAAAGTTGTGTCACTATGGCAAAAAAAGTTCGTTAGTAACATTTAATGTAAATTAGTTTTCTTTTATCTTTCATTTTGTGTACCTATGTACAGCATTTAACAACAATGATATAAAAATATGTACTAATTACAAAATTGAGTATGTTTCTCTAACTTGAGTCACATCTTGAAAAATAAATAACTTTATTAACTTTCAATTTAAAGTAGTTGGGTACGAGGTATGTAAACACAGTTTATTGTTACTCTATACTGTGTTATAATTACTGTAACATGTACCTAAATAGTTACAATTTGATATCATGCATACATATACATTTACGCGTACATTTTTAGAACGGGTTGTATCAATCAACGTATGTGAAGGTAGGTGAGAGTTTTAAGTCAGTTATCTCAATTCAACACTATACATGATGAAATGAATTTAGATAAAAACAATAAAAATATATATTCAGAACTTACATTCTTCAGCAGCTCCTTCATTCAAAATACTGTTCAAACGATTTATATCATCAAATTGAGCCACCAACGACAAAGTCATGCCGGCACTCGAATCTGAATTTTCTGAACTCATTTTAAGTATATTACACTTTTTAAACACAATAACAAATGATAACAAAATAGTTCCTCAATATTTTCACATTTCAGTTTGAATAACAGCAAAACAATTCATCAACCGCACAAAACTTGAAATATAACGGCTTTCGGTTGAAATCGCTGTGAAATGCGAATGCCAATACGGTTGGTTTCTGTGGCGTCAAATCAAACAGGTTTCGTTCGAAAACTGACCTACTTCCAAGAAAGTGTTAAACTTGGAAAAATGGTATTGTATAATATATTTTGTTGTCTATTTTCTTAGAAATTTTATATTTATATCAAGTCCAAACTTTATTTTTGTGATATTAAATCACATAAATTCCAAAGTTCACCTTTACTTTTTAAAAACTGGTAAGCTTCCCCACCTACATGTATGCAATGTTGCTAGTTAAAAAATTACACCCATATTCAGATAAAAAAATATACTAACGTACGTTTCTTTCCTTAATTCAAACGTCTAAGGTTTATTTAATAATCATTAAATAATAATTGTAGTTTTAATTAATGTTTTTTTAAAACTTCTAATCCTTATTCATATAAAAACATGATAAAAATGATACTAAATGTTCATCTCTGATACCGTGGTATTACTGAAGGCACCATTCATAAATGTCTACAAGTATAAAATAATAGATCTCAAGAATATGATGTTTCCTAGAATAGTGAAAAATCATTAATACTTGAAGAATAATGTATTTCAGTGACCAATGATGCACACTGATAGACGTTTCGAACCTGAATCCCACACCATCTTGCTATTTCACTTAAGTAAACGTAAAAGTTACAAAAACATTTGTAAAATACTATATAAAAAATAATTAGATTTATAAAGCAAAATAAAGTAAATGTTGTCGCAATATCGATATTTAAATTTAGAAGGCCCAAAACTAATTTGTACTATCATTGTTAACATTTTACTGAATTATTACAATAAATAATTACATACTTATTACACAATAAAGCGTATTTAAAGTTTATATAAATAAATGAAACTTATATTTCTAACGAAAGTAAAAGATGAACCAAGGTAGAAGACCGGGTGCCTATATCCCGCAGTGGACTGCAGTAGACTAACTGATTAGTTGTTTGATAAAATAAATATTTGATAAACAAATTTCAGGAAGAAAAGGTTTGGTTTACTTCATCGTAATATAAATGTGAAAACAAGATCCTAGTCTCATATTGATGTTTCCCGGTCTAGGTGAACTATATATTCTGAATGGCAACACAAAATTTATGACTTCAATTAGACACTGACAGTTTCGTTTCCTGACAGACAAATCGCGATGACGTTCGGTTGAAGGCGGCAGTGTGTCGGAGTGAGTCGCGCTGTCTGGCGAATATTTGTGAGATATTAATATTTTTTTTAGTAGACGGGGCCCTAGCCTCCTCGCGTAGCCATGGCGGATGAGGAGAATAATTGTGATGAAGGTGGTGGTGAAATGCGCGTTGGGCAGGCTTTCCGTTTACGGGGCCGCAAGGGTGCGCTCAAAAAGAAGAATGTTTACCTGATCAAAGACCACAAGTTCATGCCGAGGTTCTTCAAGCAGCCTACGTTCTGCTCCCACTGCAAGGACTTTATATGGTAAGTAATTGATATTTTTACGTATTGTTCGTGATTTGGGCGCAATATTAATAATAAAAATTAAAAATACACTATTTGTTTACAATGAGCAGGCGCCCTGTGTACGGCTTAGTTTTTTTTGGATCGTGGGATGACGATAACTGTCTGTTCAGGCCAGGTTAACGATTATATTGTAAATATCAAATTAATTATATTGATAGTTATGTTATTTGTGCATTTGTCAAAACGGGTCTATTAATGTTTACGATTTCAGTTATAACGCGTTTTCCTGTTACCGTGTTTATGAGTAGATGTTCTGATTACACATTACTTATTTTCTTATTTAAAAAAAATCTTAATTTCCAATAAGTCTTATTTAAAAAGTTTTATAAAAACAAAATTTATTTACCTTTTAAAATTTTTAATTGTTTTCCTTTACATTTAAAATTTAAAGTTCAAAACTAAATTCATTATTATTCTATAGGTATGCACTTTGGTTACCTAAAATTTTAATAACATTTTATAATTGCACCCAATAAACTACCTATACATATATATATGTATATACATAAGTATTATATAAAAAGGTAAAAGCTTGTTAATAATTTAAGTTGGTCTAAGCTAAGTTGATATCTACTTGATAAACTTCAACTTAAATTATCAACAAGTTTTTAAATATACACACACATTGATGTAAAGTGAAGAGACTTTTTAAAAATATTTTTAGATTGGTTATTAATTTTTTTTGTTGCGTTTTTTTTTATTCTTAATACCAGTTAGTGTTAATATTTATTGTTGAAAATTCAGAAATAATTTTATGCAATGAAATTAAGGAAAAAGAGATAACTAAACATTTGTCCTCTCCTTAACATAGCTTTATGCCAACAGTTCTTCTGTTAAGGTAATGTAGACTTCAATAAAAATAATTTATTACTTTGTCTGAAAAGTACAGATTACAGAAATGTTAATATAAACTAAATATGATATTTATGATTACTTACCCATCATTGCTCTTTTTTTAAAGAGCAATGATGGGAAAAAATTAACAGTTAGTGGCGGGTTCTGTACAAAGTGCATTCATTTGCTAACCTTCAAAATCAAAATTAAAAATTGGAATAACAGCACAAATATAATAGTTCTGTAAATTGGCAGTTGAGACACATGTCTAAAAGTTATGTTGTAACAAACTCAAATTTGTCAGAACTGTAATAGCCTTATGGAATAGTTTGTTTGATAATTGAATATTATTCAAAAGCAAATTGCAGTGTCTCTAAAGCTGATAATTAATATTTGAAATTATGTCCATGTACCTTTCATAAATGATCTTTGGGAATGATGTGTGCTAACCTTTTGTCAGTAGGCTATTGGCTGACACTTATATGTGAATTACAGTTAGCAGCCTATAAAACTCTTTTTGGCGGAAGTTAGCTTTTTTTTTATGCGATAGGGGACAAACGAGCAGACGAGTCACCTAATGGTAAGTGACTACCGCCGCGCATGGACACTCGCAACTCAAGAGTCACAAGCGCGTTGCCGGCCTTTTAGGTAGGAAGGTAGGAAGGTCGTATCGGTCCAGAAATACGACAAGCGACAATTTGTTCCATAGGCTGATTGTGCGAAGCAAAAAGCTTCTGCAGAAGCGCACGGTTGTGCCAATTCTCGCCCCCTCCCGATCATTGGCAAGAAGAGAAACACTTTTAGTTGGTAAGAGTCAGACAGACCCCTTGGCAAAGTGCATCCATGAGGATCTTCCACCCTGTTAATAAAAAAAAAGTCACACACAAGTACAACTCCCGCACTAGGATTAACTCCTGTATCGCGGACAAACATTCAGACAACGGACACAAAGGATACCCAGACTCAGAACAACAATTAGAGGATTACACAAAGAGTTGTCCCGTGCGGGATCGAACCCACAACACTACACACTCCGTGCAGTCAATTATTATTAGGGATATTACCTCTTAATATTATTACTCGAATGCTTCGTTGCCATTTTAGCGCCGAAAACGTGTGTATCTGTTACAATTAAGTAGGGATTATGTTGTTTTTACACCATTGGTCTAGCTCAGTATTTACTTAAAATATGTTATTTTGTCATCCATCATAGTGGATGAAATGAGGGACTGCTCACGGCGTCTATTCTGTCTTTTGCATAAAAAAAAAGAAACGTAACACGTTTCTTTTTTTTTTTTATGGGATCGTGCAAAGTTATTATTGCCGCCCATAGACACCCGTAACTCAAGAGTCACAAGTGTGTGCGACTTTGTTGTGTGCCCTAAAACTTGACCAGAATAAGTTACCAACAAGAAATTACTTTAGTAATAATGAGCAAACCAATAATGAACAAACCTTTGCTCATAACTACTAAAGCAGGTATTAGATTACATGACATTTCCTCGAAATTCGACAACAGTGACCTGATAAATTGGCCCTACTGTAGCCTAGAAACTAAATTCATTATACTATCTCGTTCGCCGGTAGGGAGTTTTAAGAAATATACCCCGAATTTGTGGTTTTTTATATTTCTTAGAGCTCCAATTTAAAAAGCCTAATTAGCCGTTTCTTGTTAAATTGGCATGGCAACAAAATGAACCTAAATTTTATTCAACAACCTTTTCTTTATATAAAGCCTTTTACTTCTAAGGGAATTAAATACGTTTCAAAGCAGTACACTCCGTCTCTGTGCTTCATATATACATATGTATATAAGTACGTAGATACAGACATCCATGAAGATTTTTAGTAATTATATATATTTTTTTTAATTTATATTAGCTTAAAAATTTAAATAAACATTGTCTCTACGATATATTATTTAATTATTAAACATAAAAATAACCTCATAGAATTATCGTACCGCGTAAACTAAATTCTTGAACCAAAATCAGGCCATCTTTCAAAAGAGTATTACAAGATACGTTAGTTTGCCTATTGAAAAGCCCATTTAGATGTACTTATAATTGAATAAAGCTGAAGTGTTTTTGGCTCTGCGGATGTGCATTACTAAAACTATGAACGTTATTTTGAAACAGCGGTAGATGCAAAGCCACGCCCTTGAGGCTTCTGGAACACGTATCGCTGTCGCCACTTTTCTATTGAAAGTGTATGGGACAGTCTATGGCTATATGAATGTGATTCCGATAGTCTATTGTTGTATATTTAAGATACGTACATTCGTAATTATGTTTTTTTTTAACTTTAATTCGTCCAATTTTTTGTTTTTCATCTAAAACTTCTGCCCAATAATTATTTGCGCTGAATAGAATTAGAAAAAGAGTCCCCATAACAACATAAAATTCTATTAGTTAAAGATTAGGAAACGAAATATGGCTTTAGCTCTCGTGTTTATTTTGGGATACCCTACGAAGTTGGGATAAGCTACGATAGAACCGAAGCTAAGTTAAAAACTGCAGTTCGATTCTACATTTTACTGGTTTTACTTGGCTTTTACTTGGTTGTAAATGTAATTTGGTTTCAAAACATGTCTCACGTGGCCCGCTAGTGAATCCCGCTGGTACAACCATCCCCTTAATGACCAGAATGTACTAGTAATATTGGTATTATAGTTAGCGGACTTGGACAGTTCGACTTATAGGTACGCGAGGTTCGACACTGACTTGCTTGTGTTATTGCTAATACTCCCCAATCTACCTGTATAAGCATTCCCTTTGTATACTTGCTTTCCCCTTCCATATATTCTCAATTTTTCTATCTTATTTCCAAACTACCGGGATGTACCTACTACATGTATGTATGTATGTATGTATGTATGTACTAGTAAAAACGTTTAACTTTATGAAATGGCCTATAATGAAAGTAGTGTAAAGATTGCATTTCTGATTGCATTACTATTCACCATTAACTTTAAAAATACCGTATCAGCTGATAGTTATTACATTGGCTGATATTAAGATATTACTCATAGTAACATGGTTTTATTTTTTTTGCCTTGGTTTTATAAAGCGGGTGTTTCGTATCTACAAAATTCACATGCATGAGTATTTTTTTTTATTTTGGATACATATAAATGATAATATCCCAATGCACGTTCTTACGAGTGTACTGAAACTACAAAGACTTCTCTTCTAATACGTACTTGAACCAAATTAATAATACATTAAATTGTGTTTAATATAATAATATTATATATGAACCGCACTATTTTCTGGAAAATATGCAATATATTTTCCAGAAACATATTTTTCACGTACAATGCGGTAATTAGAAAGCTATTTAGATATACAGTATTAACCCTTATCAACATAAATACGTTAGTTCTCGAAGCATATGATGCACATTATGATAATCTTTCATACCATATAATTTAAATGAATATCTTTCTAGTTATCGCAAAATGAAAAAGTAACGCGCGGGATAATATATTGAAGCACGTTTCTAACACCGATGCGATGCAGCGATGACGGGACTCATATGTAGGCATAATTATGGTCTATTGCCCGTGTTAAGCCGGGGCGGATCGCTAGTAGTTTATAATTCCCAACTTTTTCTTATATCCCTACCGATATATAGGTGCCTACTCGTAGATATAGTTGTAATTTTTCCCCTCTATCCTCATTCTATGGCTAAAATAATGTTCAGATTAAAAAATATAATCTACTTTGCCAAGTTGACAATTAAAATTAATGAATAATCAAGCACTTTAACATGTTTAATTTATTTAATGATTTGAAAATAGTAAGACGTGTAGTCATGCCTAGGTATTTTGAGCAAGAAGGTAACGCACCAGCCGTTTGGACTTTTACTTATAATGTGTAAATATACATATATTAAATACATACATATATGTACCTTTTTACCGTCCTTGCTTAATAAAATCGTCTTCAGCATTCCCTAGTCAATGACTGTGCTAATATCACTCTTTCTTGTTATGTGTTATTATTTGTATTTAGATGAACATTGTAACTGTGGTATATGATAATTGTTTTGGGCATCTCACTGCTGATAATTGGAGTGGTATGTTATGTGTTATGGTTAGCGTAGTGGAACTAATGATCTCATTTCGAGGCGAGAGGAGCACTATTAATAATACGAATACGAAACATTCTAATGTTTAGCGTACGTTGAATAAATCAAAAGGTACCAACAAATGGATTGCCAATTTGCACGAGTCGTTTCATCACCTGTTACTTGATAATAATTTACTATAGTGTTATATACTTATATTATTACTTACTAATTTCAGATGGCTGATCTTTTTCTTTTAAAAAGATAAATATGAAGATGGTGAAGACATCTTCATCTTTTTTTTTCTGTCTGTAGTGTTGGTAGGTTTAGTGAGAAGGGTCAATCTGTTCTCTTGTTTTGGCGTCTTGTTTAAAAACAAATTCAAAAGTTTTCAAGCGCTTCTTGTTTCTTTATCTGCAGAAGATATGAGGTAGTTTTTTTTTTTTTTTTTTTTTAAAGACAACTCCCGCACTAGGATTAATTCCTGTGTCGCGGGGGACTTTACAAACATCCAAGCAACGGACACAAAGAACACATAGTGTTAGTTAATAACACATATACTCTTATTTACAGTAAAAAACTGAGACGAGAATTGTTTAGACTGTGCTATTATAAAGCAGCTTAAATCTGTGTATGTGCTGACATTAAAAATTAAAATCTAACACACATGACACAATTAATATATATACCGTTGATGATGGGTCAGAAAAATATCCATCAGAATGGATGCGGACAAAAAATCATCTAATCTGTAGTAGTCTACTGTACCATATTAGGAGTCACTGGTGTAGTGCAGCATTCTAAGAATATTTTAGTCTAAAGCGGTTTTGACATTAATGTCTTCTGAGAATAAGACACAACTGAGATATAAGAATAGTGTTTGTCCGAATGAATCACGTGAGTGTGTAAATTACAACGTAACACTATTAACATCGGCGGCGTTGATGATTCAAGCGCTACCAAATTAATTGCAGTATAGATAGAATGTTATGTTAGATAAAAACAGAGTTTTAAATGCCTATCGTAAAACGACGATATACGCAATGATGTAAACAGACTGTTTGCGAAGTTACGAGTAGAGATAGTAACCTTCTTTGTTTTCTATAGTAGATGAAACTAATCCATCACAAACGCCCGGTGTCAGGATTCTTCTAAGCTGGGATCAATAGCAGTGATTTAAGGGCAATATCACACATGAATCTTGGCTACTCAAGCTAGAAATCAACACTCTAATCCTTATGAAATCTGTAACAGAAACCAACTTTGGTTAATAATAAGAACATTGTTTTTGCCATATCTAATATTCAAGCTGGTGAAGTTGCGAGTTAGTATCTAATAAATATGTATTATATTTAAATCGGTCACTGTGATATATTATCGTCTAAAAGTTGTCTTTAAAAATATAGCTGTGACTGGCGACACTTTGATATATTAGACTACACTGGTATGAAAAAAAAACTAACGCAATCTCTGTCTATTTTATAAGTCATCGAAAACGTGATTTCAGGTATATGGGCACAACCGGGACCAGGCATTTTTCTACAAACGTGATCGTATGTTGTAAGTCAAGATTGTTAAAGATTGATGGCACATAAATGCCATAAAGACAATTAATAGATCACCAAACTAATACTTCTTGCTTATGGTAAAGTATCAAGCTGGAAAGTAAGTAGAATGAATGAATTACTTTCCGCGAACAATTCTTAAAATATACTTCAAACGTTAAAGGTTATCAATTTATCATACATTGCAATCTACTCTAGAATTCTTCTAGACGATATCTTTCCCTTCGAATGCAGGCAAGATTGCTATTTACCTGTTGCCTGCCAGACAGACAGACAGACCTTGGACTTATTTCAAAACTCAATAAACATCTTCAAATACCGCGACATTATATTTCAGCAACAACATTTAAGTAGGTAAAATCAATAAATTTTGCTCTAGAGCCAAAAGCTTGTCACTGCGTGCGCTTTCTGCAACAAAACTATTTCGCCAACCATTCTATAATATAATAAAATATGAAAATAGACACCATAACTCTACTCTACATATTTTTATGTGTTTAGATTAGAGTACTGCGCAGCCATAGTAAGACTTCCTGTTCTAGTAAATGTGTATACTTAGATTAAGTTAGGCCGACTGGTCATATTAAATAATATTTTCCAAGATTGTCCCAAGGTATTCAAGGTTATATTTTCTTGTAGATGTTCGAGGGTATGTTTAAGTGTAGGTATCCGAAGGTATATTTTGGTGTAGGTATCCTAGGGTTTATTTTGGTGTAGGCATGCGAGGGTATATTTTGGTGTAGGTATCCGAGGGTATATTTTGGTGTAGGTATTCGAGGGTATATTTTGGTGTAGATATCCGAGCGTATATTTTCCTTACAAACCTTCTACCATACTTCTTATTTGCAGATAGCATATGGGGTGCATAAGAATGAAGAGCTTAGTCATCCCAGGCTTGGAGGTTTAAAGATGGTTTGTAACTTATCAAGGTTTACATTCTCGCCACTTTTATGACCATATAATTTTTGAAAAAATGATTTGGCACGAATGGGTGGGCTCGACCGGTGCGGTTAGTGAGGTTTCCAGAGGTCCGACTCACCCTCTCCTCTTTCCTCTCACCTCATCCACCCTCTCCGCATCCCCCATCCCTTATCAACGAGTGCGACGGCATTTCAGTTCTAAATCGATTTCTTATTTTATTCTAAATAGTCTATATTTATTGTTTTATAATATAGTAAGCTATACATGTATTACTGTAATGTACTGCATGAAAAATCAGGCAACCAGATCTAAGCAATCTTATTAGTTACGGCCACGTATACTTGACTATAAATGAACTCGTAGGCATATGCAAAATTTAATTTGTTTTTTTTATACGACTGCGCGTCGTCTCTTTCATGTAAGTTACAAGATATCTGCATCTCTTTCTGGCTTTCTATTGAAACATAGCTGTTCATTTTAATGCTGCTTTAATTACTGTAACTGTTTTATTATGCGAGTGGGTCATTTGTTCAGATTTTTCACGGATTTCACCATATGTCACAAATGCGTCACGGAGTACATTACTTTATCGCTATTAGCTACTAACTGTATAAAGACATCTGGAAATCGTAAAACGGCCACCTACGTCACATTAGTGTGTAGGTATATACTGATTTCTTGACTTTTGTGTTAGTTTGATAATGGCGATCTAAATGAATACTCATGCCATGTCAATCTTATCAGTGGAGATTAAAAAAGGCTGATCTACTCAGCAGAAACCAAGACTACGTCAGCAGTTTTTTTCATTTTTTTTTATGGGATATGGGGCAAACGAGCAGACGGGTCGCCTGTTAGTAAGTGACTACCGTTGCCCATGGACACCTGCAATTCAAGAGTCACAAACGCGTTGCCGACTTTTTAAGGTTGAAGTACTCTCTTTTCTTGAAGGTTTGAAGGTATGTAGTGCTGTTTAACAGAGCATCGGTCTTCATTAAAGGACGCGTGTGGTCATTGGAGATATTTATCGAGTCTCTTTATTTAAGAGAAATTTATTGCTTTTATAATTAAAAAATGACACAAGATTTTTTAGTATGTCGGCATGTAACGTAGTAAACATAGGAACTCTACAGAAAACGGGTACGGTTCAATAATGATCGCGAACTAATACATTACAAGAAAAGAACAAGACAAGACAAGGAGTGTATTTTAGGGTATATGTATGAATTATATGATGTTTTTTTGTCAAGCTTTATATCTTGAACGGATTGCGGCATTTGGATAATGCTGGAAGTGTTCGCGATTATGGCTTTGGGCATCTTAAATATTTAGACACGCCGCGGGTCAGCTAACTTTAAGTCAAGGAACTGGAAAACCTTATTTTTTAAATATACGGGTACAGACGGACGAGTCCCCTGATGAATGGGGGGTTGCTGGGAGGTGGGGATAAGAAGGTGGGAAAGAGAAGTGGGGAAATGAGGCTTCGGGAAACTTAGCTTCAAGTGAATGCAACGCAAGCGTTGCTTCAGAACCGGTTTACCGGGAAAAAAAAGGTCTTGAGTAGAGACCGTAGGTAGACCGTAGGACGCCCACAGGCCAGGTGGAGTGACGATTTGCACAAGATGGCTGGCAGGAGCTGGATGCTAGAAGCCAAAAAATAGATCGAAGTGGCGTGCAATGATGATGTGGTATCGCAGTGGTCGATTCGGCCCATTGTTTTTAAGCATGGCTCTACTTACAACAGTACAAATTTGGTGCCATTTTTGAATGATAATCTCAATATTAGAAAGTGCAAACCGCGTTTCACATCGGAGCAGTAATTTATGTCTCTTAGCCTCTAGTCCTTACAGGTGTCAATTACAAAGCTATCTACATACATATATTATATGGCTATGCATGATTATTTTATAAGTAGTTATGTGTTTTATAAGTACATGTGTTTGATTTTTGAGAAGATGTATTTATATGTATATCGTTCTTAAAAATGTCATCAAGACTATTAGACTACAGATCAGATTAGCCATCTCACACACGGACTCACACACAGACTGCTGATAAACAAATACATTCATATAATAAAAAAATACATACATGTAATAGATAAATTACGATCAGACTTAAGACAGATCTCAGCATGAATCGAACCCTCAAACTCTAGATTAGCCGAGGAAAACGTTACATTTTTATTGCTAGCATGTTATTGCTCATCCAGCTCTTCAGGGTCGATTAGGAACAAACCTTTCCCATGACAATTAGTATTACTGTAAACTGTTTATGTTAGTAGGGATTGAATGGCAAATAAATTAGGCTAGTGTCATGTTAATATATATCAATAGGTATATTGTCTAATTTATCGTTCTTGAACCACTGTTGTTATGTTTTGAAGAGCCCATCTTAAAATTTATTAAAAAATAAGTTGCATATTTGGCCTTAACGAGTGTGGCCTTGGGGTGCTAATGTAGAGTTGGTCAATACGTATTTTAATTTTAATAAATTTTATTTTAGAAGTAACAAAATAACAATAGCACTTGTAAAACCTAAAGTTATTTATATATAGATGAATAAAAGCTATATTAAAATCGAAAGTGTTTTTTTTACTGCAAATGCAACATTCTTAAGCGTTTTTAAGACTAAATAACGTAATTTAGTTTTAAGTTCTTAAACACTTTTTTGTCGTCAGTACCTGGTGGATAGATTAATTAGCACAATGCAAACATTGATGAACACATAAAATTTTTATTACAATCTTCAATTGAACTCGAGTTGCGTTTGCATTGTGAGATGTTGTGTACTTACGATATTGTAATACTCTTGATTTGTGACCTTATTTAGAAGACCGATATAATGGAGAATATTGTCGCTTTGACTGTAATGGTGTTTCGATATAGCTAATTCCCTTGTCTTGTAATTAAGAGATACTTGGTGCGATTACCATTTATTAACTACATCACATCCCACTCCTCTCTTTTCTTTTTGTAACACATCAGCACTACCACCCTTCCTTTTGACGGTGATACAAAATGACTATATCTTTTAGTAACTTGATGAGATTGCATTGATGACTTTAATTCATAGTTTGACTTATAAATTATATCACTTGATATACGTGAGTGCAGATAAATAGATAGATAAAATTTATTGCCCCCCGAAATTTTACAAAAGCGGTTTAGTCGGATACTACTCGTATCTTTTTTTTTCTTTATTTCCCCTTATTTCCGTATTGCTTTATTTCCCCGCTACATTTTTTCTTTCAATTCTGTTACATATTGAATCTTATAGATGTAAAAAAACTGAATGCGAATATATTTCCGCTAATAATAATCGAGTGGTTAAAAATCTAAATGCGAACAGTGCCTTAGTGTCATAATGAGCGGACTTATCGCATATGCGTAGTCATACAGGCATCCTCTAATAGTTGTTTGAGAGTATAAGATAAGAATAAATTTTGGTGTACACCAAAGACATACTGCTCAACACATTATTGCCATAACTTATACAAAGTGGACATGCACAATGAGCAGTTTTATTGCTAAAAGCGATCTCTTACAGGCAATCTTATGGTGGACAAAATTTTTAGTGGATTAAATAATAGTGAATAGTTTGGTGCAAGATAGAACTAAAGAGGAGAAAAGGCAATTTATATGTAACGTCATGTATATGTACACCTAAACATACCGACAGATACATATATACATACAAACTATAGCTTGAAGTCGGTGTTTAAGTAAACATAGCGATATAGCTAGCATTTATTCATATATGTATATTTATTCAGATATATATATATGTATATATATATCATTGATATTACGATATCGTTTTCTGTTTCGTTTCGTTGCTGTATCGATTGTCTGATAACCTTTTCCTTGTAATTTAAATAAATTTCTATGCTTCTATCATCTATCACAGTTTTAGTAAATCAACGCAGACAAATATTAATCTGTTATGGCTTTTTAGACAGTTTTCTATTGTCCCTGAGTCCATGAGTTGGCAGAATTATTGCATCATATTTTTTACTACTCTCAATTAGCCGAGCTGGTCGCGATGTTATGACGCAATAATTTTATTCGTGCTAGCCAAACATAAGTAATTATGCTGTTCTGATGAAGCGTGGTTTGCTGCTGGGTAAGGGGGCTTTCCTTAAACATTGTCAATCGAATATAGGAAGCAGGGTTTAGTTACGTATGATTTTAAGATAAAGAATAATTTGAATAATGTTATTTTGATCGCATATTAGATTTATTATTTATTCGAATATAGAATTATTCGATATTTATATATATTAGAAATTAAGAAGATAAGAGCTAGACTTGTGGCAGTCGCACTGTTCCTTTTGATGAATAAAGAGCTCGTAAAAACGTGTCCGTTTAGGTGCGTGTATGTGTAGTACACATAAGATGCTACTAAGACGTCATAGTAACTACGTATTTGGCCTTGAGTACGTTTTACAGCATGCTATTATCAAACTATATTCGGAAAAGTCTTGCAGCTGTGACGACCATATATTTGTATAGACAGATAATTATAGGTTTTGCATGGTCGCATATACTCCTAATTATTTAAATTTGTGACGTCCACTTTGAAAGAAATTACTTTTCTTCCAGCTAAGGTTATATACTAATTTCAAACGTCATAAATATGCCTGGTTACAATGCGACCCAATAACCTCTCGTTGCTATTGTAAATGATTTTAATATCTCGAAGGTCGCATTGAAACCGAGCACATAGTATTGTGCTTCTGACAATACCTCTCCAGATATCTTTGTGAGATCGGGGCTTTCATCGTAAATATATGTATACATATATCTTAACGTTTGTAAGGTTATACCGACTATTAGTCCACCATTTTATTTGGGCTTATGAATGTTTTGGTAGATTTTGATACATACTTTATATACATTCAAGGGTAGAGCCATGCTTAGGCACGAAATGCCCGGCTCGACGGGTGCTATACTACGGCCCCTAGGACGGAGTTGCAGAAATAGCCGTGCAAACCTAACCTACTACGGCCTTTCAGAAAACCGGTTGTCAAGCAACGCTTGCCCTGCATTTACTTCCTCGAAATGAGTGAGGTTACCGGTGGCCCAACTCCTCTCCTCTTTCCTCTCCCTTCATCCCTCTTTCAAATCCCCCTCAAAAGGTTGGCAGCGCCCTTACGACTCTTGAGTTGAAGGTGAACATGGACGACGGTTGTCACTTACCATCAGGTGACTCGTCTGTTCGTCTGTAAAAACATTCGAAGCTATATTTTAAACTTTAGCTTAAAGCAATAAATATTATTTTCCTAGCTGATATTTATTATTATATACAACTTAATTAGAAGTGATTGGAAACCCCTCAGATCTTCGCAGAATGGGTTGTTCTTTTTCTTCTAACGAGACTTATTGGCGCTGAAATATGCCTATCCCTGTCACAAGGGAATAAAATTAATATGCATTAATTACAACCAGACTCCTATCTATCTGTTAATGACAAATAGTATAATATCTTCTCCGCTTCGCGGGATACGCACAGTTCGTAATTCCGTGACCTCTTTAATATATCAAGGAATTTCACACAAAAAGAAAACTAAATCAAAGTATTTTATGTAATAGTTTATTTCGCAATGCAATAATCATACTGCTCTATAGGCTCTGCTACTGATTGTTCAATTTGCGCTACTGACTCGTACAGGATATTTCAATTAAACCGCAAAACATAGCCATAAAACAGCAGTCGTATTTATATGGAATATAGCTCAGTGTGGAATTGTTATAATAAAAAGGGTAGGTAGTGTTGAGTTTCTACTTGCACACAGTACAGGCTTGTTTCAAGTTTAATCTTGGGTGCAATCGTCATCGTCCCGATACTGCAGAAAGATTAGGACCATGACATAAACACCCAAGTAGGTACTAATATAAAAGGGGCCGGCCAAGCTAACTCCTATCCTGGGTCCATCCTGGCGTTCTAGGGAAATACAAAAAGTTGTGTGCGTTGCGTTATTCTTATTAGAAATATTAACTTATTAGAAATAAAAACTTCGCCTAATTGACGACAAGAGACAAGATTTCAGACAAGATTTATTACAACATTACTGATTACCTTAACGACAAAGTTTTTGAAAAATGTATGATAAGTGTTTAAAAACGAACCACTGTATCGTTAAGTTTGACATGGAATATTGTACACTGTCTAGTATGGTATGTCACAGAGCTCTGTACTTTAGAATTAAGATCCCTCTTATAATACTATGTATACCTGTGATGACAATAAACTATCTGAATCTGAATCTTGACAAATTATATTCTTGCATTTCGACTGTAAGTTGCTATCAGAACAAAAGGAACTTTCGTCTTGAGCTGACTCATATAGCTTAGGAGAACTACGATAGTCAAATTGTATGTGGATGTTATTATTTTCTGGGTCACCTCAAACTATATTTGTGTCATCAATGAGTGATACTACTGTATGTAAATAATTATTCTCTATTAAGTGTCAAATGTTTTCCAAATTTTCTTGTTTCTTATTCTCCTTACAAAACTTGTTGAAGTATACTTATCAACCGGAATACAAGAAACAAGTAAGCAGTATACGTGTCATTTTGCTACAGTTTACTGAGTAATTTGTAATACCAAAAGTCACTACTCAACTATTTAATCTTCAGTTTCTTTAGTCCAAGAATGGCGGTCACACCTAATGAGGGATAATGTGTCTTATCGCAGGCGTTTCTTAATCCCAGTAGAACTTTGTTAGGTTTTGGAACTCACTTTAATAACGAGAGACTATTAGGTATTCAGGTATTTTCATTTAAGAAATTAAGAACAAATTTCTTTCAGGCAACTGCAAATTTCTTTGCCTGAAACAAATTTGCTGTTAGTGATTGTGCCTTTTCTTGATTATGTGTACTTGTTCTGATTTTTATTTTGTGCTTAATAAATGTATTTATTATTATTATTATAATAAAGACAAGCCTATAACCGTCACCTGGGCCGTGTGTGACTGTATATTATATACTTTCTGATAACAGTCCGATCCCTTAATCGACGCCTTTTGCGATACCCACGGGAAGAGATGTCTGGTTTGAATGGAATTTATTGATTTGTAACTAATTATCTGTTATAGGCCCCTGCAAATTTTCTCATTAAAAAGTTAGCAGGTTACGGAGCTATTTGAACGTGGATCACCTTTCCGATGCTTCGTCCGATTTGATTGATCGTGATTACATCTAATCTAATCTTTGAAGGCCAAGGACGTGTTTCTAGTAAACATGTTAAAAGTTTATTTAGAACAGGCAAGCTTTTCCTATCACGTCAGATTCTGTTTGGCTTTATACTATAAGGTTGACGTGTGCTTTAAATTACAATCCTTATATTTATTTTGTCTAATAACCACTACTAAAAGTACAACTACTCTTTCAAAACGTGTGTTAACTGAACCCCTCTCAATGCTTAATAGCCGCAAGCTGAATCAGCACATTTGAATTCTATAATCGCGTTCTCTATCAGTCGCAGTAACATGTTTCGTCATCTTTGAACGCCAGTGAGCGAAGATAATGTTTTTTACCTGCGTGTGGATTCGCGGATGGGTATTGTATTAAATTTTAGTCTGAAAACTTTCTCACAGATGGCGTTGTCCTAGTCACCAGTCCTGCACTAAGTCATTCCTAACTAAACGATCTGTGTATCAAAACGCAGGGCATTAAAAGTTTTAAGCAAGATATACATATATACATACGCTCACGACTGTATCCCTGCAGGGGTATTAAACCACTAGCGTAATTCGTAAAACGAGCAAGTCTAATAATAATCAGGGCAATTTAGAAATGAAAGTAAAGTAAACATGCTTCAATGGATTTTTATGGACTACAGGGGGGTAGACGAACAGACGGGTCACTCAGAAGTCTTAAGGGCGCCGCCCGCCTTTGAGGGTGATGAGGGATAGGGAGATGCGGGGACTGGAAAGAAGAGAGGGGGGATGAGTAGATGGGAAAGAGGAGGGGGATGATGAAGTAACTAAATCAAAATTATTATACAAAGGGCAAGAAAAGAAAAAACAATCAACTCACCCACTTCACCGCATTCACGTAAATCACTGTCAAGAATTTGGAAGCTGACAAGGTTGTAGTCTCATTTTAATTAATGAACTAGTAGTTTATTGCAAAAGACTTTGTTAAACCAAGGCTTTGGAATCCTTATCTGGATCCCAGGGTAATGTTTACCTTTACAGCAGCTGAATTCAGCCCAAAGATTCTACCAACACTCTTTAAAGTAAACTGGTAGTAAAGAAGCCATGTCGTGGTAGTGATTTACATACGGAAATGCAACTCCGTCCTGAACAGCCTCATTAGCTAAGCGGTCTGAAATTATATTTTCTACGATTCCACAATTACTTGGTATATGTTCAATAAACAATTAAGTATAAACAGGAGCACTTCAGTGGTGAATTCCTAATAACGATATTGGGAAGGGTAAGTAATAGGTCTCGAAGGGTCGCATATCTTTAACTGGACGTGGCTGTAGCCATCGGCAGTCAGGAGGGAGGTACGAGCCCTACTCGAAAGCATTACATATTATGTTTGTATTTAAAAATATGGAATATTTTATTTTATTTTTTTACATATACAACTTAATATAATAACAATAACCTATCTATCGCGATTTTAAGTTTAAATGATGTTCGATTCGAATCGCAGATCTGCCGTGCTCCCATTGTGACGCGTAGATTCAATGATTTTATTTAATGTCATAAGAAAATATCTCTAAAGGTCGGTAATCTTGCTCTGGGTACATCAAGTAATGCGACTAACATTTTATAGACGAAAGTGTTATAAGAATGCGTAGTAGGCCATACTTTCTTATCAAATGAGTTTAGTGATAGCTTACTGAACTGGTTTCATAGTTTTTTGTATACTGTTCTTGAGACTTAAGTTCTATTTCATTATGTTCTAAATACGAATTTATGGAGCAAAAGTTTATCAAGTAGAGGGGAAACGGTGAACTTTGTCCATAACTACAGTTATCTAACTAGATCTTTTAGTAACTTGACACCCGTTAAAACTTTTTGTAGTAGAGCTTTTAGAAATGTAGATGCAATAGATATTGGTCATGCCTTTAAAAAACCTATTTTTTTTTTAAACCGACCGAAGCAATTTACCGACCGAAAAATTTTAGTCAATTATGAAAAAAATTAAACGTTTGAATATGAAGTAAGGTATACATAAACATTTAAATATAGAGATCCTATTCTCAACAAAAGAACTAATGAAGGTAGTACATTTTTAAATGTTTATTATTATTATTTTATATCCACAACGAAGCCAACCTAAATATTATTTACCTCACCAACAAATAAACTAACTCAAGAGTCTATGAAACTGCCATTTTCAATATAAACCTTATTTACGGTGTGATTTGGTTTTAATTGATTTTATTTAAGTTTGAAACTAACCGCAAAAGAAAATAAAAGCGATGTGTCACAAAGACAATTATAAAAAAAAACTGTGTAGGGTTAGACAATAAATAATAATGAATGATTTCAAATGTTACAACTGAAATAAAAATATTTCAACACGTATCTCAATTTTTTTTGTAAATAAATTTAAATGTTATGTCACTCGGACGCACTGTCATTCCCTCTAAGAATTTATTTATGTTGTAAAATAAATATACTGAACAATCAAGTGTGATGTAATTCAGGGATAAACAGATCTGGCATCTGAGTCATTTTGTTTGTCGGTCAGTGTCCTATTGAAATTTATTCATTCAATAGAAGAAATGAAACGTCTGTGTATAAAGTTAGAGGACGACGCTCCAGATCAATGATCTGTTTAACTATTGTTTTTTTTTATATACATATTCATGTTATGTTATATGTTTAATGAATATAAAATAGAAAAACAACAAGGTGATGATCAGTACGATACGTTTTAACATCAATAGATGAAAATAATAAATATTGGCATACCGTTCTTCGTAACATAATTTTGTAAATAATTTAGATACGACTGACTGAAGTAGAACATTTTCGTCTACCTTCGGTTTGAATGACGTTAAATTAAATGAAACAAATTGGTTTATAATAAGAGCACTTTTATTTTTATGTGGTGTAGAGGTTTATGAGTGACTTAATTTTTTTTTGTAATAAAATTCTATAGAATTCGATAAAAAGGCGGGCAGCGCACTTGGGACTCTTCAGTTGCACGTATCCATGGACGGTGTCTGTCACTTACCATCAGGCGACCCATCTGTTCGTGTGTCCCTCTATAATATATAAAAAATATTAAACCCACATCCACTGAAATCAATAAAGTGTTGCGTGCAAGTAGTAAGCGTTACAGTTGGAGGATAATATTAGGTTGGCAACTAATAAACCCGCCATCTTTGTACACATTTTTTTTTTTTTTTTTAAGTATACAAAATCAAATTATTTCTCAACTATACGAGCACCGGCAGAACCAACTGCTGGCAGAGACATAGCAGCCGAAGTTCTCTACGAGAAATATCCATAATTTACTGTAGTTTTATTATTCGAGATCCAGTTGTCAACTGATCTGACATACAACTCTTGCTTTATTTATATACTACTCCAAGAATATCGAGATAGTTCTATAACGTTTTAGAAACTGATCGAAAAAAGTGGCGGGTTTATTAGTTGCCAACCTAACATGAACGAAAATACTTTTTAGAAATATAAGTACAGAAAGTGTTAGTTTCATTTTTACCATATTCTTCTGTTTTTTTTAATTGTGTATTATAATTATTACTTTTTGTTTTATGTGTGGATGAGTAAACTGGTAATTTCGCTAAAACTTTTTTATATGTAGTAAATAAAACTCTATAATTATATGTATATACCAGAAATATTTATTGATCACCATTCTGTCCATCCATCGTACGGACAGAGGGTTAGGATGGGTTCGTGATTTTTACCTATGTGTGACCAAAAAACTTATGCAGGACTCATCAATTAAACCCTTTCGATTGTTAACTTTGACATGTAAAAGCTTTTATTAAGGAATAACTCGCAGACTATTTTTATAAAAGGCTGTACTAAAAACTGCTCGTATACTATAGACTATAAATAACATGACAATACGGTGGCTAAGGAAACAATAGAAAGTGACTATTTATCAATTTATATGAATCATGCTTAGAACGTCATCGTTTGTTTAAACGCGCTAATCTTTGGAAGCAGCAGTTACATTCGAAAAATATTTTGCCTCTGATAAATATATGTATAATAATATAAAAACCTTACTTACCTTTTAAAAAATTCCTCTACAACCTGCAATATGACTGCATGCATGAGTGGTGTAAGTTGTATCCCGAGACAACATTTTATGTAATCCTAATATCGTGTTCTACGTTTGGGTGTTCTTTGAATGTTTGTATAGTCCCCCGCGATACAGGAATTAATTCTAGTGCTTTATTGGCTTATCAAAAAAAAAAAAAAAAACATGTGAAATTGCGGATGCGCAGTAAACTCGCACAATCAGCCTGTGGAACAAATTGTCGCCTGCTGTATTTCCGGGCCTTTACGATCTTCAAACCTTTAAGTAAAGAGCGTAAAGGGCCGGCAACGCAATTGTGACTCTTGAGTTGCGGGCGGAGGTAGTCACTTACCATCAGTTGACCCGTCTGCTCGTTTGCCCTAACGCATAAAAAAAGAAATCATGTGAAATATATGCAGTTATGCAGTACAGCTTTTAAAGCATTTTAGGCTAATTTTGTTCTCAAACTGAATTATTTAGAACTGGTTGGTGAAGTTTTGCGGCATATTCTAACCATACTTTTTTCTTTTCGATCGTTGCTTGAATTTATCTTCGTTTAAGTGACAGACATAAAACAAAAACATTGATGTTTTTATGCCTCTGGATAATTTGATCAACTGATGATAAATAACACAAACATACGTACATTTAAGGAAGAACCTCAGTTCTTATACGTGGCTCATGTTAAATTAAAAAAATTGGTATCTGTTATTCTTATATGAATATTTAATGTGTTTTCTAATTGAGGCGCCAATGTGTGTTAAATATTTTTGTGATATTAAAGTGGAGTGGGGTAAAAAGAGATCAGAGTTGCTGCGATAGCATTGCACAAAGTAGGTATGGATCCAAATGCAAATGTTTTAAACTATCCATCCGCTTAGTATTAGTCTTCTAGTCCCGATCTTAATCAGCTGGATTATGATGTCATTTTTAGAGTGTATGGTATGCTCTAAACGCCAAGATAGTTTGGAGTCCCTAAAACAATTCCTATGATTGGCAGTGAAGAACTTTTGGAGAGAGTACGTTTTTCTATTATCAATAGACTGGCGTCACCGTTTAAAGGACTGTATTAAAACCAATGGAGATCATTATGAATGAGCTTTATAGATTTTCAATGCTATTTTAATAATGTATAAACTAGAACGCATTACAGTAATAAATGTTTTATTCAATAAGCAAGACTAGGTATATGTTTTTGTGTCGCCATTGATTACGCATCAGTTTTTATGTGATGATTATTATTGTGTAATCTTAAAGCTGATCTCTTAAAGTTCTTTAAGACAATATCTTTAAGTTTTAAAATTAGAGTCACCCAAGGAATTTCTTAATTACTTTAATTCGTTTCAGAATTTGGGCTGTATTAAAATATAAATAACAAATAAATACTCCACACTTCTGACACACGGCCGTCTGTTCCAAAACTAAGCAGAGCTAGTATTAGGTATGATCCCAGACTGGCAGCTTAACATACTTATATATTTTCCTAAATACATAAATACTATAGATAAATTACATATAGATGTTTTTATAAGTCGTTCTTCTATTATTAATGAATCGTGTTTTATAGCTAGATCGTTATTCGATATTTCGATCGTTGAAGTTGTTAACTGACAAAAACAAAGAGGAGGGGCAGATTTAAGTTTGTTTTATATTAATCGTTGAATCCTTTACTTTTTATTGTGGTGTGAAGTGCAACTGTGTGGATTATTTATTATATTTGAAACTGACACACTGAGTAGTCCCTCCCTACCTATAAAGTATATACACTACCGTCCAAAAGTTTGGAAGCACACCTGATTTCAAACAAAACAAAAGATTGCCGACTCCCTGCGGTAAATAATAGCAATAAAATAAAGTTTTATGACCTTTTGTGATTTTTTAACACAAAACAAAAGGATTACTAGTGCATATTCCTTGAGTTTTAACAAATTCCTGGATTTTGACGAAACACGTGTTTTATTACTTCATCCGCCGGGGACTTTCTTTCATGCATTGATGCGGTTTTATTGAAAATATTTTGTAGTTTTATCTTTTTTGGACCTTATTTAGTCACACTTGAGCATTAGAACGCGAAGGTTGTGATATTAACATCGTCTGTATTCAAAAGATTTCGACTACTTCCTTGACCGTCTTTTTTTATTGAAAATGGCAAAACGCAAGCAAATCACACTTGAACAGCGAAGCGCTATTTGTACTCTGCGTGAGGAAGGCTACAGTGAACGCCAAATCGCAAAAAAACTCGGAATTTCTTGTAAAGGTGTCCACTACACCCTCGCTAGAAAAAAAGAAACTGGCAAAAATGAAGATAGAAAAAGGTCTGGTAGGCCCAAATCCACTACAAGTCAAGAGGATAACTTCATCAGAGTTCTTTCTAAACGGAATCGTCGCTTAACTGCACCACAAATTACCGCATCTCTGAATGAAACGCGAGGAACACCCGTGTCAATAACAACAGTTAAAAGACGACTACTGTCTGCGGGGCTAAGAGGTTGTGTTGCAGTTAAAAAACCAAAACTAACAATTCGGCATAAGAAAAACAGACTAGAATGGGCAAAGGAACATAAAAACTGGACAATAAACCAATGGAAAAAAGTTCTTTGGAGTGACGAATCGAAGTTTCAGATTTTCGGGTCCAATAGACGTGTTTTTGTGCGCCGATCTAAAGGAGAGAGAGCTTCAGAAGCTTGTACAGTGCCTACTATCAAACATGGTGGTGGTAATGTCATGGTTTGGGGGTGTTTCGGCAACAATAAACTCGGAAGTCTTGTGAGGATAACCGAAAAACTAAACAAGGAACGCTATTTGAAAATTCTTAAGGATTTCGCCATACCCAGTGGACTGAATCTTATTGGTCCTGGGTTCGTTTTTCAGCAAGATAACGACCCGAAACATTCGTCCAAACTGTGCCAGAACTTTTTAAGGAAGAAAAAAGATGTGAAAATCATGCAGTGGCCGTCTCAATCACCTGACCTTTCTCCCATTGAACTTGTTTGGGATGAACTAGATAGAAGGGTGAAAAATCAATCTCCTACGAGCTCAGAACATTTGTGGCAACTATTACAGAGCGAATGGAAGAAGTTAGATGAACAGTATTTTATGAAATTAATTAGTAGGATGCCTAGAATATGCGAGAAGGTAATTAAAGAGAGGGGTGGACACTTCGATGAAGCTAAAATTTAATTTAATTTTTATATTACTTATTTAATTTCATTGTTGTAGAAGTGTGTTTTGTCTATTTTTTTAATTCTGTATCAATAAAAAAAATTTAAGATGGCTTACTTTTATTTTATTTGATTTTATCTTGTTGCTTCCAAACTTTTGGACGGTAGTGTATGTATATAATGAGTTAGAGGGCGTCCAGGCACCATTCACTTTGAGTTATAGTTATGTGACTTGCTTGAGCTATTGCTTATTGGTGACGCACGGCCGCGGGACGTGGACGACTTCCCAATCGGTCTGTATAAGCAATATGACTCCTTCCCCATCTATTCTCGCTTTCTGGTCAATATACTCAAAATTTTCCCATCTAGTTCCCAAAAGTGCTCGGATGACGGCAATAGGATTGCCCCCTATTGCGTAAATGGGACTCAATTATAACTGGCAAAATGTAGGCATTAATGACACCTCTGCTTACCCCTTGGGGGAGACAGGCGTGAGTGTATGTTTGTATGAATATTAATATTAATATTAATAATGACGTAATATTTCTGTTGCTACGAGTTATATTGTTGAGTTGTAAGCTATTAATGATATTTTTTAAAACGTAATATAACCGGTATTCGCTATTGTGATGGTAGTTGAATAATCATTCTTTAATATACATATATACATATTTTTTTTTATAACATACAAGACAGACGAACAGACGGATCCCCTGATTTTAAGTGACTACTGCCGTCCATGGACCTCTGCAACTTGAGTCGTGAGTGCGCTGCCCGCCTTTGAGGGTGAGGAGGGATGGGGGATGCGGGGAGGGGAAAGAAAAGAGTGAGGGAGGGGAGATGCTTAAGATTGGAGGGGAAAGGGGACATGGGGAATTTGGCTTCCGGAAACCTCACTAATTTCGTGAAAATGCAAGCAAGCTTTACTTGACAACCAGTTTTTTGTGAGGCTGTGGTATCGCACATTAAGCTTGGCTTTACCCCTAAAAATATTAAGATTTATTAGTATTAAGATAAAACCGTTCAGAACCGTTTTTTTTTCTATATTTGTCCAATGATTTTCTTTATTTAGGTTTTGTAGCTATTGATGAGTTTAGTAACATCAAAAAAAAAAAACTGATCATAAGCTCAGCCATGGGACGTCCAATGATACATATATGGAGGGGTCTCAATAAATTCACAAGACCATGTTTTCCACTCGAGAACTTACATACATCAGATTGAGACTGTTTTCTGTTCAAATTTTGTGAAAATATATTCTAAAATGTGATGGAGTCCATGATATTTTATTTTAACAGTGGTAGAGCCATGCTTAGGCACGAATGGGCCGGCTCGACCGGTGCGATACAACGGCCGCACAGCAAAACCGGTTGTGAAGTAACGCTTGCGTTGCATTTCCCCGTCCCCGACCCTCTGGTCTGGTCTGTTCGTCTCTCCCTATAGTATAAAAAAATATATATTTATCTTGACTTACTATTAAGTTCAAGTCATACTTGTCAAATACATACACATGTATGTATGTATATAGTTTTTTTTTATTTTCATATAGACAACCAGCGATCTTTTTACCATTTTTGGAAAATCTTTTTTCGAATTAAATGCATATAGTACAGTAAAACTTGTATTTTTATTTCGCTAATTTGAATAAAAAAACAATTGTTCCCGCTTTTACAAGGGATAGTGTACTGTCAGACTATAAAATCAATTTAGATACAATCAATTATAAAGTGTATAAAAATCGGTTCATCGTTCACGATATTCTTATTTGAAATGAAATTTCCACCCACACTTAACATGATTTCAGTTCCATTTTGTAACAGCTCAAACACCCGTACGGAGAGCGTAGTTCCAAGTTCTCGCCGGAAATTAAAGTATTCAGATACCAGTGCCACTTCAACCTATATTTTGGATATAACCGCGAGAAGCGTTCTGAAGTTCAATAGCAAGTATGTCCTCCTAAACATTTAATTCCTTTTGAATGAACATTGTAAAGAATATAATAATAAAATGCGTACTGCATCCAATTCGTAAGGTTCAACCTGATGGTAAGTGGCTACCGCTGAGCTCGGATACCTGCAACAAGTCGCAAGTACATTGGACTTTTGTGCCTTTTGGACTCTGGACCTCCGATAACCACACTCAGTCGGCGAAATACAATGCAAGCATTGCTTTACCAACGACCCGTACTTGCCTAAGCATGACTCTCCCACTATAAGTATATATACATATATTATTATCAGCCTATCACCCTATCCACGAGTAGAAGAAGGTGGCTGGCAAAGACAAAAGAAAGCCATTTGTCATTACCCTAACCACAGATCTTTCAAATTATTCAGACCCTCCATATATACTCGACTGTTACGGAACTTTTGCAGTATACTGTCGATCTGGTCGGTATACGTCTCTCGGGGCCTACACGTACAGATGATGTTTAACTCGTGTAAATATTTCAAAAGACGTGGTCGTACTCCGAATTTGTAAAGCTAGGATCGATCTTTAGTTAAATTGGTTGTTTAAACACTACACAACACAAATATCCTATTTGTTACCCGGTATTGTATAGCGACTAATTGTTATTGGGCTGTTATCGTTTGGTAATCTGGTATTATCTTAACAGTTTTTTAAGTGATCGCGTAATTTTATTTAAGCTATTAAGTTGACATTCTGCAGTAATTGCTTTTTACTAATTGTTTTGATGATTTTGTGATAAGATGAATTTTTACAAAAGCACGTATGTATGTTTTTGTAAAACCTATCTGCTTTAAACTATTGTGTTATAAAAAATACATATTTTTATTTTATATAAGTTGTTACGTTTGGAATTTTAATAAAATTATTTTTAATTTACTTGCGCGATATTCAATTTTCTCCATACTGGCTAGTTTCTTCCCGAATGACTTGTTTACTCGTTGATAACTCCAAACCAAATGACCCAATTAGGGTGAAACTTCGTATATATACTAACAATGAGTCACTCAATTAGTGCCTACTTGGATGAGTAAACTCACCTTCGCCAACCCCGCCACTCCGCGAACTTTGGACCTCCCCTCGTATGTGTGATGTTTCGTTCAATCGTCCTAAGGTGTATGGATTTGAACATGTGAAATATTATTTCTAAAGTTTTATAGTGGGTAATAATGTCGTACTCTATGTTACAATAAAGTTAAACATTTCGAAATAGCCTTACAAAAAATAAAATAGATAAGAAATTAATAACTCCCTTCGCTATTAGATTTAGTGGATATGACTGGCCTGTCGGTCTCGGGGTTAGTGACACTTGATCGAAGAGGCTTTGAGCTGTGGCGGCGTGCTGTTAGCGGTGTCGTTGGACATCGCCAACGCATTCAATAGTCTGCCATTCAGTTGAATAAGGGAAGCGCTCCCCTATCACGGAGTGCCACAGTACCTGATGCGACTAGTGGCAGATCTTTTTAAATAGAAACATATTAGCATAGAAACAAAATTTTACTTATCTTCTATTTTCTATGTATTTATAACATCCAGTCCATAACAACAGAACTGATTAAATAGTTATTATTAATATAAGAGGTCAGAAAGTATTGTCACTTGTGTTGTTGATTTAAATGGAGCTCTGCCGACTCTAGTCAGCAATGGAAAAAAAGTAACACAAAATTATCGTTATATGCCTTCTGCTGTCGAACGGGGTCTTGCCATATTTAAGAAATCAGCTACGTCCAGACTTCTCCGATACCTTGATACTTGATTCCTTTAAAACTTTTCCTTTTTAACTTACTAGAAGTAAACTAACAAAATTATATTTTTGTTTTGTCAATTTTGTTTTTCATTCTGAAATTTTTGCTTAACCATACTTACATACTTATGTTATTAAGTATCCTTACATGAAGTATTAGTCCATAGTTCTGTAAAATTGAAATCGCATTTTAGTCTTCTAACAATTTATCACTTATTTCGTTTCCTCGCTAAAATTTGTTCATTGTTGCCAATGTTAAAGAAAATTAAGGATAAAAAAATATAACGATAAAAGGATTTTTAGACTTGAATAAAATTTACAACTAGAAAACTGATCGGATCACATATCATTTGTTAACTAAAACGAGTACGATGTCAACGTGTTTGCATGTTGTCCATGATGTAATATGTCTTTCACGAGGTTCCTACCATCTATCATTGTCACAGTATAATATTTGACAATTCATTTAGCAAACGATTCTGAACCTTTTCCTCGTTACCATTAAAGTACATTTTGAAAGGAATGTTCATTTCAACTTGTCGTAAATGATTTTGATCGGTAACTTATATTACTTAAAGTTAAATTTCAATTGGAAGGATATCAGAATTTATCATGTTTTTGTTGGGTAGCTCAATAAGCTATTCAATAGATGATCTATGCATCTAATTCGTCATATATGTACAACATTATTGGTGCCCTTTATTGAATTTACATATCAGATCGTTGGCTAATCGATCTATTTATTCGTGTCGTAATAGATGTAAATGGTTTTGTGATAGTAATGTGAACACATGCTTATATATGTCATTTGTTATACAAAAGTTTGTTGTATGTTAACTGTGTATGTCTGGCTATGAAAAATACCAAAGGAACTTGCAACTCGTTTATGCGAATTAAATAATTGCATAGTCAATCTCCGTCTCAGAAAATATATCTTTCTGGTAATCTCAGTTTAATCATTATATTTTTTATCATTTACTATTCAAATACCTAATATTTAAAATCCGAATGGGTTCGTTAGCCTTCATCCAGCATGCTCATAGTCTATGTTGGGTTCAGTAGGTTTAGATAAAAAAATCTCGTTTTGAATTCACCAACCAAGCACATGCCAAACTGAAAGTTTTTTGGTAACTGTTGATGTCAAACGCTACAGTTCCCACACATTATTCATTTTCTGGGCAGATCATGACACATTGAAGGCCTTTCGGTATTCTGTGAGCACCACATAATTAAGTTGCGATTCGTGTTTTCCTTTATTGAATCTGTATTTAATGTATGTGTGGGCACAAAAGAAAAGCAGAATCCCATTCAAAATATTAGGTATTTACTATTATGGACAGAAATTTATATCTCAGTAAGTGTTCACGATACTAGAAGATGTATCCTTATACTTAATAATACTTGACTTTTTGTATAAATATGAATAAGCCACCAGAATAATTATACATATTTGTTGTCATGTAGATAAAAAAGTTGGCGGAATATATTCTAAATCTAGTCTCTAAACTTGATACTGATTGTAGCTTCGCTAAACTGGTTGTTGATAGATAAAACTTGTATTCACAAAGTACAAATGAGTATGCCATTCTTTATAAAAACTAAACAAAGTACAAGGCTATATAGCTGTGCGATGCACATTTTAGTTCATACACGCTAGTTTTACCAGTTTTTTTATTTGTCTATTTATTAAGTTTATGTTTTTTAACCATATGTAACGTTAATATATATATACATATATATATTAAACATATAATTTTCAGCTAAAACAAACAGGCTATCTTACACAAATAACAAATAATGGGACCGATAAATCCTGTGATTAGAGCTGTTTATTAGCCGTCTCAGCATTTTCACTTGCGTTTCTATTGGATTATAAATGTTACTCTGTTTAGTCGCGAACAGTATTCTAAACTTCATTGAAGTTAATAGTCGATAACTTTCTCAAAATCACAAAAAGATTTTTCGAATTGGAATATTACATTCTGTGATTGTTAGGCTACTGCTAAATATGTCGTGTTTTTCGAAGACTAACTTACTTCATATATTAGTATACGTCTCATGGGACATTTTTGATAGGTGAAATAACGATATACACGTATTTTGCTTTCGCTATTAATGTGAAAACCAGGTATGGATGTTAGTTTTTCAATTACGCCCGAATGGCTGAACGGATCTGGGTGTAATTTGCAAAGTGATAGATTGTTGTTGTCTGTAAAAAAATACGCTTTAATACAATGCTTTCAAAGGCAATAAACATTGCCTTGTCGATCCTATAATTACAACCTGTACATGTCAGATTATATTGTTTATTAGTATTTACTTACGGCTTCATTCTTTAATAGAATACTTTCATTCTTATGCAATAACTGTTCTGTCTACTTACGGCTTCTCTCGCCGTAAGTAGACAGAACAGTTATTGCATAAGAATGAAAGTATTCTATGTCCTGTTCTGTGTACTACCTGACAAGGTACGTGCCATGGAAACCTGCTACTGAAGTGCGCTGCCCGCCTTTGAGGGTGATGAGGGAATGGGGATGCGGGGAGGGAAAATAAGAAGGGTATGAATTAGGCGATGTTAAAGAAGAGAGGAGAGTTGGGCCTCCGGAGACCCAATTAATTTCGGGAAAATGCAACGCAAGTGTTGCTTCCCAACCGATTTATCAAGCCGGCATATTATTTTTCATTAAAAATATGTAAGGCCGCCCACGTTACATCTGGGAAATGTCTATGTAACTAAGTTGTCATGGTTTCCTTAAGCCGCTAGTCCTAATAGTACTTTTCCGGGTTTTAATAGATACCTACATGTTTCTGTTCTCCAGTAGTAGGTTAATAAGAAAACTCATGTCTTCACGTGGCGTTTGTTTCCACAGGTGCCACACATTAAGGCTGTAATAATAGTTCATGGAATGCCGTATTACATAAACTGTCTTTGTTATCTTGACCTTTAGTTCTAAGCTCATATTATTTATCACTAGTAGTTGTTTATTTTGCAGCCGTGGAGTTTGATTAATTAGTTTGTTTTAAGCGTAATCTCGTACTATTTATGAATTATTATTCTAATTTTATATACGTTGCCTTGCTTAAATAAGAAACACAAAATGATGTTCCTGTTAGATATTTTCTATTTTTCCTTCGTGCCTGTGTGGTTATAGCTTAGTGTTTCTTTGTTGTCTTGTCAGAATGATAGATTTATAGTTTAGAGTGCCATTCACCAATTAATCCATATTCGGTAAGGAATAACAGCGAGGTCCGTATTTGGTAAGAAATATAATCATTCTACAATTTTGACTGGCGGGGTCGCCATAATAATTTCGTAGTAGTATCCATACTAGGTTAGACTTGAAAAAAAAGTAACTATTTTTCCTTGAATTATTGACTACGTTGGTTTAACGGGTGTTTCTAGAATTTGCTGGGAAAATAATAAATCTTGACTTTATGGTGAGTGAGACAAGTATCCGACCCGACCTTGAGAAAGTCTTTACTTAATAATATAAATGCACAAATATATTTGCTCGAGTCGCTTTCACGTCCTAAGTACTAACGTGATCATAATGAATGTCATGTTACCAGGTTTAAAAAGAAGTAGAGAACGTTTCATCCAGTCAAGAAGTAGGTACCGTTCCCGAGGTAGGTAAGTAAGTGATTTTTATGTTTAAATATTTTTGTGTTTAAATAATGAATAAATAATAAAATTTGTGTGTCTCTCTCTGTTATCTTTTGACGCCTAGACGACTGAACATATATTGAGATACTTTGAACCCTGAGGAAGGACATAGGCTACTCTTTATCGACACAACAATTTAGTAGTACATGTATAATGTTCTTGAACAAGTCATATGTCACGTTATATCCCTTTTGCTTAAAGTTTTCGCTGTTGGCAGTCCAGTTCTTGTCTCATCACCTTCACCTTACATTTAAATTGATTGATATCAATTTAAATATAAATTGTACTCCTTTTAACTTTTATTATATTCAATTGATTTTCCTCCTCCGATTTCTCATCTTAGATTATTTACATTAAATGCACAATGTCAGCGTAGATCAAGTACTTCCAGACATGACGGTCCTAATTCATGCATGCAGTATGAAGGCCCCAAGTAAAAAACTTGAAAGTGAGCTCAAAAGTAAGTTACAGGACGCACCTGCCTACAAAAGCTCTAGTAACAGCTTACCAACCGATGCATCTGTAGCAACCATTATCTCTTTTTCTTCTTAAGAACCTTTTTCTTTCAATAAATTTATGATCAATTTTCCAAGTTAATTACCAAAGATGCTGGCTGACGGCAACATCTAAATAAGTGGGACAACATTATAGTCGAAAGAATGAAGGCGATTCATACCCCTCTGCTATGCTAACACGTGTATGCCTATAAGTAGGTAGGTAGGTACCTACAGAAGTTCGATAAATTTGCGGGTATGTGTAAATGATTAAAATGTAATAACTACCTTTGTTTGTAACCAAGTTGTTTCTGTAAGTAGTTCGCTGTTGTTGTTTATTTAGTCACAGACATAAATGTAATGTTCCAAACATTTATTTGTTGTGAACACATATATTGTGTTTCTAAGATATTTATTTAGTTAGTTATGTTTGGGAGAAACAAATCAGTTCAGAAAAGAAAGTTATAACATTTAAATGTCTTGAGACTTACATAAACAAAAGAAATTGTATTGATCAAATTTCAGTACATATACCTATTTATCAGCCAGAAATATTCCGTCGTTTTTATCGCCAAATAATTGGTTTTAATTACATTTCGAACGGATGATTTGATATTCATGTCAAGTGCACGTAATTTTTTATTTGGATATTTGTCGGATAAGTAACGCATTTTAGCCACATCTAACATAGAATGAATTTGCTTCATCAGTGGGGTAGTTTGAATGTTGTTGTTAAATAATTATATTTTCTTATAAAGCTTTACCTTTTTAACGTTACAATAATAATGTTCATAATATTCCTTAATATGAGAAAAGGTTGCGCAGGCAGAACACGCGAGGCGTTTAAACATTTCCTCGTGCAAATTCTTAAAATGTAAATCATGGATATAAAACTATAAAAAAGGTTACATAGCTAAGTATTGTGGATCGTACGAAGGTAGAATAATAATCCGCAAGTCTCGGTAGATGATTTAAAGCAATCTTGGTGAGCTTTAGCACTAAGTTGGACAGAGTCCCACTTGAACATTACGTCGACTCCTTAGAGGGCGGGTCGTGTTGATATGTGCTGCTTATAGTTTTGAACTATCTGTAATTTCGTGATAGAGTTACGATGAGTTATTTTTATAAAAGGCCGCGGTCAAAAGGCAAATAGTAAAAGTTGTCTATATGATACTCTGATAAGCGTTAACTTTAGATTTTCAGCAGAAAAAACGCGAAAAATGTCTTTGTAAAACGATGTCCTATTTTGTGCAGAAAAATATGTTTTAACCTTAATAATGCTCTTCCTTGAATATATTTAGATCCAACTTGCAGCAGATAAGTTTTATTCTAAATAGAAACAAAAGCTGACTAACACAGAAAATCAGAATCTAAAAGCTACAAAGAAAGTATGTTTTTAATACATTTATTTATATAATACCTACAATGCTTTTGAAATAAAAATGAAGCATACCAGTGCGAAAAAAGAATTAAAAACAAAACAAAAAGCTCGCAGCACAGCGCTCAGTTATTGTGCTGTCGACATTTTCCAATGCCAGAGACAACAGTAATATGTACATGTAGGTATAAACAAGCTTCTCCATTTAGGTCTTAGAATTGATCTGGACACTTCCCATCAGCAAAATTTGCATATTTGATAAAATTTGCATTCACGAGATTTACTGATGATTTTAGACAAGTGTAAAACTGAGCGTGAGACTCTGCTTAAATAACTAAATTTAAAGTTTTTTGAAACCTACACAAAAAAAGTGAGCTGCCCGAGATCAGAAACAGCCAAGAAATTATGTCTTCTCATTACAGTACTTCTACAATGATCTACTGTAATGAACTGACATAAGTTTTTTTTTATTATATATGTTGGCTTTGCTTGCCTCCCGGCCTTTGTCCAGTAGTCGATTGCGATAGGCTGATGATGATGATAAGTAGGTATTTATTTTTCTCACATTCTGTGAAGAGTTGCCTAACACTGCTGAGTATAGAATGTAGAGGGCCTGCCAATTATAGTAGGATATGTTATGTATTAGAAATTAGTTTCATAAAATATAAATGGTTTAATTGTAATAAATGATTATGAGTTCGAAACGCAGATGCACCACGTTATCAAACTTTAACATTCAAATGAAAAGTTCAAGGGCGAAAATCAAACCTCGCATCAGAAAATACTAGTCTATGGCTTCGATATTACAGGAATAGATATACAAATAAATAATATCAATTAATCAATTCTCCACCTAACAATATTAATTACATATCCTATGATAACTGTAATAGACCATCACATATCCACCATTCCATCCATCAAATATAATAGACCATACATTACTTAATACTTACCTACACATTAGCTAATTGAAACCGTAGCAAATATATTATACATATACTGTTAATAAAAATACGTATCTTATTTCTCAGTGAGGTTAAGACGGATCAGCTGTAATTTTTTAACAAGATAAAGTAGATAATTCTCCGTCTCAAGGCTGATCGCTCACATTGTCACGCTACGATTTCATTGCCATCATTGAGTTTATTGCCTATGCACGTGCTAAGCTTGTACTCTTCAATGAGTAATAAAAATTTATTGATGGATAAGTTATCGTAATGAAATAATTACTATAAATTACACACTCTATAATTAATCGCAATCGCTAAATAAAAGTAAATAGCGACGGCGATTAAATGTATAAGATATTTATCAGAGTTTTACAGTAATTTTCTTGTCCAGTATGCCTACAGTGTTAATTTATTTCATTAAAGATATAATGTGACTGTTTGAAGTTGTAGATTTCTGCTGTAGCTTTGTCATTTTTTAACTTTAAGCGATAGCCAGTTGATGAAATATTATGATTTCTAGTTCTATTTAAGAAAGCTCTTACCGGTATGAGCCAGTTCCCAAACTATTACACAGGTCAAGGTCTCTTTCCTTCACCATCTATCCTCCCTTTCACTTTCAATATACTGCTATTTTTACGTCTTTGACAATTTCCTTTTAAATTTAGAAAAAGAAAATTTAAAATTTAAAAGGTAGTCGTCTAAATTTATTTTAAAGTCAAATCAAATGTCTGTCTACGACTTCGGGGATAAAGGCGAAAGCTATACATATGTATGTATGTTTTGTAGTAAATATGTAGCACTAATACACCATATCATAAACTTTTATATGATGGGGATTATATAGTTGATTTTATTTAATTATGAGATATTTAAGTTTATAACAAGACAGGATGAGTGTAACTTTCATGTTGAAGAACAGTAAGAGAACGGAGAATTGTAAGGGGAATTAATAGCTGTACGTATTATTTGGTTCAAATACTATGACAATATATTGGTAGTAGTAATTTTTATCTTTTTTAATTTTAAATTTGAATCCGCAATTTTTTTTTGTTGTGGTTCCTGAGCTGCTAAAGATGAAGTGGAATATTTTAGCATCCTCGAATTTACTTTTCATTAAAAATTGTTGACCTTTCTAAGTAATCAAACAATCCCGTAGACAAAGTAAGACGATACAACTAACAAATAATGTTGTTCTCAGCTGTTAAATTGCTCTGAGTTAAAAATGAAAAAAAAAAACTATATATGGTTGTTCTTGTCTTATTTTAAATTTTTTAAGTAACTAACCGTACCATTTTATCCATTCATTATAACGTTCAATAAGTAATGTAATTAAATATCTAAAACATAACAGCAACATTGATTATATTACAATCAAAAATATCCCGGTGGAGGTGAAACAAAATTTGAGCAAACACAATTGTATCGTCAAGCGGTAGGTGGCGTTGAAACGTAATATCGTTACCGGCCCCCGTCAGCGCTGGCTGCATCTTATCTCACAGCCTCTATAATATCCTATGTTCCGGCCTCCCTACCAAACAGGCTGAATAGTTGAATGAAAACGTATCGCCTGAAAATGAAATTTTATGATCTTTTCTTTGTTTGAACTTAAATTGATATTTTATAAGCCTGCTGTTACGCCATACCATTGGTTATATATCTCTGTTGGTTATGCATTTTATTTGTAATTATAGTGATCAGCAGGCACGATAAAAACAAAATGCAAAGCATAAAGAGTTGTCTTTTTTTGGTGACGAACACTTTTACATACTAAAGCGTAATAAAAGCAGTAAATACAACCAGACCTGTACTCTTTTGCCACCCAACGTGAGACTGATATATTCTATTACAATTACAAGAGATTATTGTCTAGCGAAAATAATGTCTGCAAATGAAAAGATTTTAGTAAAACGGTGGTTATTAACGTGGAAAAATGTATCATAAATGTGAGTGCCATTACAGAAAGCTAATGAAGCGCTACCTGGACCCTTTGTGTCGTTCAAATACGTTCCCCAAAAAGCATAATTTACATTATTATTATAAGCTCAGGCCTTTTATCCACTTTCGTAATTGAACTTTTGTATCCAGCTACGAACATGGAATATCCTTTCTCATTTGATAACTAGCTACGAAAATAGAATTAAATTTCAGTTTTTGTAACTGGTTTTCTAAACCAGCTACCTAAATGGAATTCTTTTTCTCTGTTTTTCATTCATTTTTCGTAACTTAAAAAAACTGTTATATAAAACACAATGATGAATGACAATTTCTTCATTTTATTTGTTTCACTTGACATTCGTATACAAAACTCTTATAAATAATAAGTAAACCATATTCATGTCGAAATTATTGCCGCACGGTGCCCCACAGTTATAATATTATTTTCTAAGTTTTCGATGACTGAATAGATTTTACTATATTTTTATATATAATTTCGGGATTTGTTACTCTTATAACGTATGTAACTTAGTCGCTTTTACTAAAACTTTTAGAACATTATCCATAGAAGAATTTTTAAAATGAATAAAGTATAGGTTAAACTGTTATTGTACTGTGTATTGTCTGTTTTGCGTTTTGTGACGTGATGTACCGGTAATATTGCCCATAGTAAAACTTAAACCAGAAAATACTATATCTGTTTTACTACCTACCGCCCCGCGTTTGAACGACTTCTGTCTCCTAAAACTGACAGTGCATTTACGAGAATACGTACCCACATAAAGTTTTCAATTTTGTTGTTTGAATATATGTACGTAGTTCACGTTTATATGTAAAATACGCTGCACATGTAGTTCAAGCATGGCATATTCAATTTCGAAGAGTGTTTCATTTGAAAAGTTGCTTTTGCTGTTGTTTTTGTTATAATGTGTGTAATGTAATACTGTTATATTATGCTTTTCAAATGTCTGCAAATTCAAAGTTATTTCTGTTTGTCTGTCTCAAGTCAAGTCAAGGGATTTGTATGAAATTTTGATACGAAGTAAAGCAAATTTTTCTTAACTTTATTCTTATTTTGGTGCCTCTCTAAAAAATAATAACTGAATTTTGTAGCCAGCTCTGAGTATTTTAGCTTTAGTTTGTATTAAAAAACTATTACCATATTTTATTTTATTTTCTCTTTAAATAATAATAATAACTTAGTAATCATAAAACATTTAAAACTAATAGAATAATAGGTTTAAAGTCTAATGAATACGTACTCTTTATGTTGATTTGATAACAAATATAATCTAACAGATTTTTTATTAGTTTGCAAAACACATTAACGTTTATATAATTCTAGTGTAAATGAGTTTTCAATTAAGGGCACATCAAATAAATGTTAAGTAGGTACTTACGTTTCAAGAAAATGCGAACGATACTCTAAATATTCTAAAATATTTATTATTATACTGGCTGTGTCCCCGATTGCGTTCTCGTTTATGGTAAGTCGTCGTGGTAAAAGTAGACTAGGGAAAACTTCCAACAATTAGTTTTTTTATACTGTAGTAGCAATGAAATTACCTTGAGATTACACAAAAATATTGTTTTGGTTGCTTACACGCGAATCGCGATATTTAATATCCACCTTAAAGATAAACCCGACCAGGATAGGTACGCAAGCTTGTGCACAGCTTTTCCTAAATATCTGAGTGTAAGAAAATTTTCATTAGATATCGTCTCATTATTACACCTTTAAAAATTTAGAGTTATCATAAAATAGTACTTATACTCATCGATTTCATAGTATTTTTATATACGACAGTAGTTTTCCATTTTTATCTACATTTAAAACAACAACAGTAATATTGGCCGTCAAACATTAATGAATATAAATATTATCGAAGTCTGGAAGTATGAAAGTTATTTACCGGCGATCTTTATTATTCGATGTAATTTTGTTAAGACAAAACCAAAACTAATAAAACAAATAAACAGAATAAGGATAGACTCTTTTGTGGGTGAACTAATAAAATATGTAATTAAAAATATATGTAAGATACAAATAAATGTTGTCAATAAAATAAAAACACGAAATGAAGGCCTGCCCTTATGGAATGCCGTTTCATTTCGTGTTTTTATCATTCGGTCACTTTTGGAAATTGGTTGGGCACAGTTTTAGTATATTGACAGGAAAGACAGGATAAAAAGAGATGGAAAGAGATTGCTTATACAGATAGACTGGGGAGTACAAGCAATAGCTCAAGCAAGTCAGGGTCGCAGACCTATAACTGCAACTAGCTGGCGCCGGGAAGTCTGAGTTCTCTATATCTATTACATCTTTATCCCTATTTCATTCTCACTATTAAGGTGATTTAAATAATACCTCACAAGTCGAATTCCATCAGATCATCTGTGCTATATCGCGTGACAAAGAAACATCAAAAATACATTGAAAAATATAACCCTCCTTCTTGAACTTTCAGGTAAAAAAAACCGACTTTAACTAATAATGAAAGACCCATATAAATTAGAAAAGCACTTTTGGCTATATAAAGGTGTACTCTACATGTAGATCTGCTTTACTCTTTAAAGCGTACAGGCGAGGTGTTTTCTTATGGAATGGTGTAAAAAATACATCGACATACGGTTAAAAAGAGACGTCTTCTATCTCTGGAGATCTTCATCAGATATCTTCATCATATACAAAAAACTTCTAATCTAAATACTCATTTAAATATCGAGAATAGCATCCGAATCGGATCGTTTGAGACAAATTCTGTACATACAAAGATACGAGTACATATGTACATACATAGGGGTCGAATACAGAAAACCTCCTTTAATTATTTCCTGCATTAAACATTTCACAATATTTTTTCTAGAAGAATTTTCCACGTTTGTTTTGAGTTTATTCGTGTGAATTAATATTTTACAAAATAAATGTTTAGTTAACGCTAATTAAAATACTTAAGAATATATTTAAAAAGCGGCTTAAACATTGTCACAAATTAAACCCTTACTTTGTGACTTGAATATCGTAAGACACGAATAGTTCGCATAATTTCTGTAAAATGTGTTCGTGCTAGAGATATTTTTTTTGGACCAGGTCGCAAAGCAGACGGGTCACCTGATGGTAAGTGACTATCGCCGCCCATTGACACCCGCAACTCAAGAGTCATAAGTGCGTTGCCGGCCTTTTAGGGGTAGTAAATTTAATAAACTGACAGGATCATTTTTGCCAATAAACCTGACATAGGTGATAGACCGATTAGAGCGCCGAGCCATAATTGTTGACATTACCATTCCTCATGACGAAAATCTCATAAAGGCTAAAAAACATGAACAACTAAACTATTTGGACTTGGTCCATGAGGTTGTCGACATGTGAGGTGTGGATTCCGGAATCATTGTACCCATAGTCATATCAGCCCATTGGTTGATCGTTAAGAGCCTCGACCAACACCTTTAAAGGCCTACGTTTGGCAGCTAGGTGAAGGGCCTGCTGCAAAAGGCAGTCCTTAACACGGCATGTAAGCGGGTTCCTGTCTCTGGAGCCCTAACCACGGTAGCTTGGTCCCTGTACCCGATATCGGTGTGTTATTATTTTTATATTTGTAAAATATAATGTTGTTTTTTTTTCGTTTATACTTAAATATATTATATATATATACACCAAACATATATATAATAAATATAAATATGTTTGTTAAGTTAAATAAGAGAATAATAGAAAAAATAACTTGATATATTTCACTCCTATATACAGATAATTTAAATTATACTCTAAGGGTAAAGAGTGTTTTTTACATATACATATGTACATACGTACTACTATTTTATTATGTGTATCGTGGATCGCGTATTACAGATGTTCTTATTAACTCTAACAATGTTAACTATTGAGAATTCAACGGAGCAGGGACGAACAAATAACAATTGTAAATTAAATACCACTATTATTAAACTGGCTTTGCTTTTCATTGTATGTTATTTACTTTCCTTATTAACATACAATTACTTGTTATTTGTCAATAATGTAAGTTATTTGAACAAGAATTCAACAACAGAAGCAGAACACTCTATCTAGCGGATATTGGCAAAAGTAATATACATATTTTGTATATAATAGTTATCATGTTTGGTTTAAAGACGAAGTATCTATTATACAAAGTAAATATGTTTCTTGTTCGCTTAGACCGTAATACATGTAGATATAACAGCGAGATATTATCAAATCCCCGTGGAATACATGCTGTTCCTAAGTTTGTTTCATAAAATATCTCAAACATTATACGGAATATTCCAAACGTGGGCGCTTGGTTAATAGGTTTTTAAGTAAGGTGGGGCAGGTTTCCTTTGACCTTGACGCCGACGAAACAATTTTCGTTCCTATATCTCGATGACTTTGTTGTTTTCTTGCATTATTAATCTCCTCAACGCCAACGGTCCAGTTACCTATTTCAATTCGTGAAGGGAGCTCAAAGTGGATCATGTTGAGTGGTCTAATCCTTTTATTAAGGGAAAAAGATGCAATGTACGTTGTGCGTTTATATGTTGTGATATGTAGCGTAGATGTTATTATGACAAATTGGTTGAGTTGGTTGTTATTATATTTTGAAAAATATAGGCCAAAGAAGGCCGCTTAATTTTACCGTTGCGGAGTACGAAAAACAACTTTTTAGTTTATTACGCTGATGAGTAGGGTAACTTTAGGCCTATTCGTGTCGAAAATACCATAGGTCAGGGGTTCATATTATTTACTTTAAGGAGATTTTACGCATTTTTTTAACGAAAAGCACTTTAAACCATCGTAGATATTGTGTCTGTACTCTATGCTGATATTTTTAATTGTTTTTTAATAATTCCTCTCTTATTCAAGTATAAAGCTGTGAAACAAGTTCAAGTTGTGAAACGTCGTCTAGTACGCTCCCTGTCAGGATCCAAGTGGGTGTACTAAATGTGGGAGTACTCTTAGCTGTTTAATAAATTTACCCATTGATCTGAGATTAAAAAACGTCAATTGTATCGTGAAGTCATTTGAGTTTGGTATATTATAAAGGGTGTTTTATTTACTTGTTGATTATGAATTTTACTAATCACAATTTAATTAAGTAATAAATAGCAAAAAAAGTTGTCCTAAACTATACTGTGATCGTTTTTGTTATACAAAAATGCTTCATTAATTTTCCCTCAAAATTCATCAACGTATGGGCAAACTTCTCCAACTTTCAGCTATACATTATTTTAACAGTTTTGTCTTAATTTTAATATATATTTTTATCTTTCCTTTTAAAATTGTATGTAATTTATTTTTCTTAGTTAAAGAACGGAATATCTGCTTTTTTTCTCTTTCTTATATTTATAGGTGGAAATCATTTTGTATAGAGTAATGTTAACGTCCACTCACGCAATGGAACATTAAACTTTAATTAAACCACTTTAGGCAGTATACTCATGTGTGGTTTGTTACCTTCTTCAATTTGAACATATTAAATTCAATTACTTGCTAATTAGTTTACATTCCTAAAGACTTGATAATTTCATACATTGATCATCTTGACGTGGAAATATAAGTATCTATGACAATGTTTGGTATATATATTTTTATTTACATTCAATTTCCTTATTTTCTATTTATAGAAATAAAATACAAAATTTACAAATATGTATTGACTAATTCTTTATAACGATGTCTTTTGTTGTAACATAAGTTTAAATACCTTTAATTTTCCGCATTATGTTTCGTTTATTATATTTATATACACTATAATGAAATGTATGAGGAGACTCGTACCTAGCCGTGGGCAATCAATTGTTGGTATAAATCTTTGAAGCAAGGTTTATGTAGGAAGGTATCGTGAACATGAGCACGACCTCGTACTTTAATAAATTTATATATAATATGTAATATAGATGAACAAGATATCAAAATTTTACTTTTGCGATACATATTTCATGTAGATAAAGATTTAGTTAAAAATATATAAACATACATACAACATACATACCATCTTTGGGACACTTATTGTACTTTTGGGAGTATATTAAAAATGAAACTCACTTTCCCTTTATTCCTCCATTTATAGAAGGGAAGGAAATACACTTGTTTAAATAAATCGACTGTAAATGTGATTGTGAAGTGGAAGGCAATGTCTTAAGCAAGTCAGGGTCGCATTCCATGTAACACAAAGAGGCTGATGTCGGTAAGTCTGAGCTCTCTAATTGCACATAAACGTATGTTGTATATAGGTTGGGGAAAAAGTATTTCATATGGACAAAATTGAAGAAAAATATGATTGTATGATTGATGATGATGATGATGAATATGTATGATTGTACTGTTTATATCTGGCTGGTTTTAACACAACTAATATAGGACTTTAAGAATAAGAAAATAAAACATTAAAAAGCACTTGCCCGCCAGTTTTCATTTGTTTTAAATTTTTTTAAAAGATGAATCTGTCGAATTAATTTGATACATTCTGAAGTTCTATTAATTTGTTAATAACTAATAATAATAAAAATACAATTTTTTTCTTCATATACACATAATACATACTATGTAGAAAACCTACCAGACAAAGCTTGCTTGCTTATTATTTATAATTTCACGGCGGTAGTATACTGTGTGATACCGCAATATCTATCCGCCAGCTTAGTAATTTATATTAGGTATATATTTTACAGTACAAGCTTGAAGAGTCTCGTGTCCCAAATTTACTCATATTATTATCAAAATGGCGGTCGCGCTCGTTATAATTGCGTGTGTTCTCTCAATATAATTAAGTTATTCCGTGCGGCTCATGATTTATGAGATATTTAATTTAATTGTCTGTTTCAGGTAAGTTAATATGTTGCGCGTGTGTACCGGCTGACGTAAGTTTAAATAGCCTTTAATATGAGCCAAAGAATTACCAATAATATCATTTGAATGTCTGCAATATCTGCCCACTAGGGCTTTGGTATTTTAGCGTCTCCTGATGTATTTGTCTGTCTAATAAAGGCCTTATGATATTGGAATAAATATTGTTAATAAAATACATTTTCTTAAACGCCGCATCTATTTTTATAGTTTCGATGTATAAGGAACAGAACACGAATATGTTGCTTGTGGACCGGACAGGCAGCGATCGTTAAGAGGTTCTTGATACTATTTGGCACAGACTTTGCCCCGCCAATCTTCAAGAGTGAGAGGTATCGGACAGGAAAACGTATTCTGTAAAATTTAACCAGTTAGGAGGTATAGAAAAATGAAGCCTCCAGCCAACTACTAAATTAAAGAGGGTTGAGTTCTCAAGAGCTAGTCAAGGTTCGCTCCAGATAGACTGGGTCGCCTTGTTGGGACTAGTGGGTAGATTAGACTAATATAATTTATAGAAAAAAGAAGCCTTCAGCCCACTACTGAATTATAGAGGGTTGAGTTCTCAAGAGCTAGTCAAGGTTCGCTCCAGATAGACTGGGTCGCCTTGTTGGGACTAGTGGGTAGATTAGACTAATATAATTTATAGAAAAAAGAAGCCTTCAGCCCACTACTGAATTATAGAGGGTTGAGTTCTCAAGAGCTAGTCAAGGTTCGCTCCAGATAGACTGGGTCGCCTTGTTGGGACTAGTGGGTAGATTAGACTAATATAATTTATAGAAAAAAGAAGCCTTCAGCCCACTACTGAATTATAGAGGGTTGAGTTCTCAAGAGCTAGTCAAGGTTCGCTCCAGATAGACTGGGTCGCCTTGTTGGGACTAGTGGGTAGATTAGACTAATATAATTTATAGAAAAAAGAAGCCTTCAGCCCACTACTGAATTATAGAGGGTTGAGTTCTCAAGAGCTAGTCAAGGTTCGCTCCAGATAGACTGGGTCGCCTTGTTGGGACTAGTGGGTAGACTAGACTAATATAATTTATAGAAAAATGAAGCCTTCATCCCACTACTGAATTAAAGAGGGTTGAGTTCTCAAGAGCTAGTCAAGATTCGCTCCAGATAGACTGGGTCGCCTTGTTGGGACTAGTGGGTAGTTGTGTGCCCATGAAAAAATGCCCCTACTGACAAATAATGATGTACTTCGTTCGGTTCACAATATTATTTTATAATATAACGCAAACCGTAAAGAATACAAACTTTAATGCTTTATAACAGCTTTGAAGTACTCAGAAATATCCACAAACGCAACTGTTGTCAACCAACAATAATTTATTGAAAGTGTTAACTATTACCTAATACTTAATTTGCTTGTTTGGCGTATCTGCTTATTAGCGTTTATATTACTGGTTTATATTGTACCTATGGAAGTTGTGTTTTATATGTATTTTGATGTTAAATGGTGTGGTGGTCATTATATTATGGTATATCTCGGTGGAGGAGAATATGGACATTCCATTTCTTCTTGTGAGTGTCGTAAAAGCGTCTGAGATCGCACTGTTATCTGTTAGACTATATAAATATGTTACAGTTAGTGCGCGGTAGACTTGGTAGGCATGCTCTATAGTACGTAAGTGGGACTTAATTATGGTTTGCTATATAATAGGCCTCTGACTACCCCCTGTACGTATATGTATGCATATGTTTAAGAGATTTAAAACGTCAATTGAAGTTAGAATCAAAACTTTCGTGAGTTACATTCATATCTATTTCAATATACGGTTTTACTCACGTGTGTGTTTCGGGGATGCCCGACTAGTTTCTGTCTCGACAGGAGACCTTTCTCAAAAAGTAAGACGTCCAGCCGCGACGATACCAGTACACGTGAGTAAAACCGTATATTTAAATAAATGTCAACTGAAGTTCCTATTGAATGACTCAAAATTTAGATCCAGCTTTTATTACATTCAGATAACATTAATAAAAGAGTATCCCTATTTCCCTAACTTAAGCTATTATATCTTCTTCGTTCTTGACCAATGTGAAAAGTTTTGTATGAATGCGATGTCGTTATACTCCTTTCACTATCCCGACACTGGCCATAAATATTTTGGAAATAAAAAAAGTGTTTCTCTTCATTGGTTTCTTTAGTGAACTTGTTATGGTAAGTGCAGTCAATATTGATACGAACTACTGAGCAACTATTTAAAATTATCGGACTTCAAAAAAATAGACAAGCGACTTCAATGCGACTATCATAAAATTTAAGACTCATATGTTTTTTTCATGGATGCCATTGTCACAACTGGATCAAACTCTCATTTAACTACCCTTGACGTACATTCCATTGTCAGAACTGGACTCAATTAAAATGGAGCCAATACGGGAACCACCAGCTTTCAAATTAAAAAAAAAAATCGTCCAAATCGGTTCACGCAGTCTAAAGTTCTGAGGTAACAAACATGAAAAAAAAATACAGTCGAATTGAGAACCTCGTCGGTTCGAAAAGTCGGTTGAAAAAGGAATTTATTGCACAGCAGACATAGATAAGATAAATAGATTATATCATGCATCGTTATTGTGTAAAAAAATGCTTATTGTATCATAATGTACAATGAGTATCCTTATCAGCTCTTCCGGAACCACTTATTTATTACAAAATGCAAATCCTATGCTAACACTAAAACGTATGGAATGTCAACGATAATTACCCCATTTGTGTGAAATATCAGACAATAGATGGTCTTTGATGACATATTTTCCAGATTCAATTGTCAGTCAGTATATTATTTGGGACCTAAACGTACATAATCCCACTCCTAACTAAAGTGGAGAGGTTAACAAAAATCGTAGTCATTTTCTTCTAGTTAAGTTTGTTCGACGAGCCTGTTGATCTAGTGGTTAGTGACCCTGACTGCTGAACATGAGATCGTAGGTTTAGGACCCACAAAAGTTATCCCGAATCTGGGTGTTCTTTGTGTTCGTTGATTTAATGCACGTCAAGCCGCGTCACAGGACCTTATGCGGAAGCTGTCTTTTTAAAACAAACTAGAAATATATTAATAATGTATTAATTAAAACCGTAGGAGTCTTAACTTAGAAACAGTCTAGTTTTCATAGAGCTCATTTATATTAGGTTGTTCGGATCAAACCCGCCCGCGCACTTATTCTAATAAAATATATAGTTTTCATTTATACAAACTTATATTTAAAGATTAAGTAGAGGTAGTCACCCTGCGAATTTGTAACTGCTTGCCAGCGCTAAGGTAAATTTCTCACTGCCTGGTACCTTCCATGTTGGTTGCCATCTTTTCGCAAGGCATCAAAGTAAGCAACACCACACCAATTCTTCTCTTTAACTTATGAAAGCAGACCGTAATCACACGGACTTAAGTCAGGGGAATATGGTGGTTGAATCCAACGCTCAATCTTATGTTGATCTATCCAGACTTCTATAGATGAGTGGCGGTGACTCCTTGCTTTGTCGTCTAACAGCCGTATTGTGCCCTTATGATTTTTACCGCACTGACCCATTAGATTATTTAAAAGTTGCATATAGCGACTATGATTCATGGTTTCATGTGGATCCAGTAATTCATCTTAAATATTGTGCAATAAAATTTCAAAACCGGGCGGGTTTGATCCGAACAACCTAATAACTAATTACTTCACCGATTAGTCTAAAAACACACATATGCACACACACATATATCTCCGAAGGGCTAGACAGAGGCGTCTTAACCGCCCACATTTTGCCAACCATAATTTAGTACCAGTTACGTAATAGGCCAAGCCTACTGCCATCTACAGGGCACTGTATGTATAATATCTGATAGAACAGTCCGATCCCTTAGATGCCTTTTATGACATCCACGGGAAAAAATGGGTTGACCTGTTTTACTCAACCGAACACCAGAACCACACCCTTAATTAGTTTACCATAAGGCGATGTAGCAAATTCAAAATGACGTTCTTCAATTGTTATAAGTGCTTGCCCCGAAATTGATTTTGATCTAGATCCGTAGACCTACGGCCTACAACATAATTTGATTAAAACTAATTGATGAAATTGACTAGTTAAATGTGCGTGTTCTAAATGGATTGTCGATCGCAAACGCTCAGGGACACTCGTAATTCACTGAATGATAATCCCGCTCCGGACTCGCTCATCCCGCTTGACATATGTCACCGCCGACGAAAAATAAACTTGACACTTGAATGACGTTAAAATCATAGCCGATATTACCTCAATCTTTTATCCGTTTACTACAACGTCGAAGAAAAGTATTATTTGTGTTTCTTATATGTAGATACATTTATAACATTCTTATCCTTTTCAGAACAACTATTTAATAGTTTTTTTGCAGGTCTTAGTTGTCCCTATTTTAAGAGAGTTTGCTTATACTCCCAAACCTATCCGTATATGCAATATTCGTTTTCTTCCATTATCTTCCCTTCTTTACCTACCTTTCCTTTAAATAATAATAATAATTACCAGCCCATGGGTTGATTGCTAAGAGCCTCGACCAACAGCTCAGAGGCTCACGTTAGGTAGCTGAGTTAAGGGGCCTGATGCAAAAGGCAGTCCTTCTCGATACGGCACGTATTGTGAGGAGGTTCCTGTCTCTGGAGCACTAATCACCGGTAGGGACCAAAGTCCCTATACCCGATACCGATGGGACACTATTTTTTTTTATTTTTAAATATATTTTTGTTTTGCTTTTATATTTAAAAATGTAATTTATATGTTTGTTTAATTGAATAAAGAGTATAATAATATACAATAATATATATATAATAACTTGACACTTTCTCACATGGCCGTCTGATACCCAAATCCCAAGGCAAATTGGGAAAATTTTGTGCCCAAAATGTGGATGCCTAATTACGTCTGATAACTTTTTCAGGGATATAACATTGTAAACGAAGTAAGGAAGATAGCAACACAGACTCCAACGTTCGTATCTAATATGTTATTTTTTCTTAAAATTTAAAAAATACCTTAGTTCAGAAATAAAATGATTTCTGATTGTGAAAAAAAAAAGAAGTTATAATAAGAACCTATGTCTTTCCTAAATTAAAACTACACATTACATTAAGATAATAATACTCAATACACATTCATTGATCACTGTTTCAAGAATTCCAATTGTAGAATAAAGACCTTAAGATATAGAATCCTTTATAACGTAACACGCCATTAACAAGCCTTGATTAGTCAGTGAAAGTTCATCGTTGCTCATTTTGTGCCTTTGTAAGCTTTATAATTAGGCCATGACGAAGTACTTTGGTCTTTATATAAAAAAATTAAGGTCGATATATACGTGACGCTTGTGTCTTACATTAAATGTACTGTTGGCCGGTAACGGAGTTGTAATCTCAGCGACAATTTAATGAAATGATTCCCACAGGTGGCAAGTCCCAGCCTTGGTTTGGTCGAACCTGCAAAGCGGCGTCCCGCCGAAAGCAGGAATGTTACCAAGCATGGGCTAATGCAGCGACAGCACGGGATGTAAAGACCAGCACATTAAAGAAGCAATTTAACTTTGCCTCCAGGTCCCTCAACCCCCTGGACGATGGGGGAAACGCACCGCCGACCATACCGCAGTGCGAGACCCGCATGCCGGAAGTCCGGTTTACAAAAAGGGCAGTGCGTAAAGCGCTTCTTTCCCTCGACGTTCATAAGTCGAGTGGGCCCGATAGAATCTCTCCTATCGTGCTGAAGACGTGTGCTCCAGAGTTAGCACCGGTTTTAACGCGCCTTTATCGGCTTTCCTACTCTCTTGGCGTAGTCCCGAACTCATGGAAGACAGCTCTAGTGCACCCGATCCCTAAAAAAGGAGGTCGCTCGGATCCGTCCAACTACAGACCCATAGCCATCACCTCCTTGTTCTCCAAGATAATGGAATCCATTGTTAACTGCCAGCTCCTCCGGTACTTAGAAGACCACCAGCTCCTCAATGATCGACAATACGGCTTCCGTCAGGGTCGTTCAGCTGGTGATCTTCTCGTATACTTCACTCACCGGTGGGCACAGGCGATCGAGACCAAGGGAGAAGCGTTGGCCGTTAGTTTGGACGTGGCGAAGGCCTTCGATCGGGTCTGGCACAAAGCGCTCCTTGCGAAGCTTCCTTCCTATGGGCTTCCCGAGAAACTGTGCAATTGGCTCACCAGTTTTCTTACAGACAGAAGCATCAAGGTCGTTGTTGACGGTGCATGCTCCGACTCCAAGTCTGTTAATTCTGGTGTCCCACAAGGCTGTGTGCTATCACCCACGCTGTTTCTTCTGCATATCAACGACATGCTGCAGATTAGCAGCATCCATTGCTATGCGGACGATAGCACGAGTGATGCCCTTTACACCGGCCGCGCTAACATTTCTCGGGTAAACGTCATCGAAAGCCGATCCAAACTTGTGTCTGAAATCGAAACTTCTTTATCAAAAGTTTCAGATTGGGGTCGACTTAACCTAGTCCAATTTAACCCCACGAAGACACAGGTTTGCGCGTTCACCGCTAAAAAGATGCCATTGGTCGTATCACCTCAATTTGAGAGCACTTCCCTAACTGTATCAGCCAGTATCGGAATCCTTGGCGTCGATATATCTGTGCGCTTCTCGAGAAGCTTTTTGCCTCGCACAACCAGCTTATGGAACAAATTGTCGCCTGCCGTATTTCCGAACCGATACGACCTTCAAACCTTCAAGAAGAGAGCGTACCTCTACCTAAAAGGCCGGCAACGCACTTGTGACTCTTGAGTTGCGGGTGTCCATGGGCGGCGGTAGTCACTTACCATCAGGTGACCCGTCTGCTCGTTTGCCTAAAATATCGCATAAAAAAAAAAAAAAAAAAAAAAGGACGTGATCCCTTGTGTTATTCCATGTGATCTGTAAATAGCAGAGCTGTAAAGCTGAGACCTTTGTTTGAGATCGTAATGTAACTTGTTGCTTTGAAAGTCTTGAATGGCACAAGCGTTTAGGGATTTTGACTGCTACCGTGTTTTAGTTTTTTACACACCTACATGTTACATTACTTGAATCTCATAAAGGTTTGTTCTTAGCCTAGCTCCTTGGAGGAATAGGTAGAGAGTCGGCGGCGGCTCATTCGTGCTTAAGCCATGCTTAATATTTATTAGAAGGCAGCGTCTTCGAGGTTCTTTCCTTTTTATCTACATATAGCTATGTATTGACACACAGGAAACCATTTTTGTTGCCAACAGCTAATGTCGCCTGAAAAACTGTCGCTTTAAAACTGACATTAATTTGTTTCGACTCCTATACATACAGATAATGTATATATACATAAATCGTAGAGCTCAACTAAGAGAAACAGATGTACCTAATCCCCCTATTTCTAACGGCTGTTGATTGAAGGCTTCATTACCACACTCCTAACCCCCCGGTATCAGTGTCATCCATTACCGTCCTGTTTGTTTAATGATGTAACTTGACTATCGGGTCAGCGGGCCTGCGGGACCTCTGTCCCTCATTTGACCGCCATTGTTATGCCATTGTCGTTGTTAATTTTTCTCCATCAAACGTCTACGCAGTATAGCTTTCAAAATATTCTGCTATTCACCAAAGAAATTTATTCAATCTGCTATTGCTATTTTTTTTTGTAATTGCGTAGTGTAGTAAAATAATCAATAATCAGTACAGACATACCTAGATCCAGAGATAAGGGTACATAATATATTTATTATAGATAATAGGTACACATTAACAGCATAGACTAAAACCATTATGAGAGCTGAAGTCCGCACTAGGTACGAGACCTGTATGACGGATCTCCAGTCTCTCTCTCTGAGGCGGTATACAAATACTAGCTGTTCTATACGTAATAAATACAGTTAAAATTAAACCAAATCAGGGTACTAAATTAGAGAGAAAGGGTGACGTAAAAAATGTGATGTGTGTGCACGCGCGCGTGTGTGTGCCTGTGTGCATGGTAGTGTGTGTGTTTGGCTTAATGACATAATTGGAAACATAGGTAGGTATTATACATATAAAATATAAGTAATTAGAAGCATTTGTTATTTTAATGCCGCAATAAGGGTTTCTGTCTCCTCATAGTTCATGTCGTGAAGCCAGTGACTTTTTTTTTGCACTTGAGCCTATCCTTTGGATATTTATTATGTATTTTATTTATTTTCGTAAAACTAGTATTGACCAACACTGGCGAGCATACCATGTGTTTTATTCTAAAATTAATAGATTTTTCAGGATTATAGGAGTTACTGAGTGTTAGACCTCGATTTTTTGTCACTTATTTCAGTAAATTTGAAATGAAAATTTAGAACTAATTGCTTACATAGGGTTCGCCTAAGATTCCAGATTGTCGCTAGTCACAATCGGTCATTCCATTAAACAGTAGATTTATCCTTTAGTAATAGCTGGCTAATAGTGGGTATGAAAAAAATTATAACAAAACGCATCTTGTAATTATCATACTCTAGCCGGTATACTTCAAAGTTTTCTCTACATATCTAGTATTCTTATTTCTGTAACGAACTAACGAAATACCCAGTAAATTGTTTTTCCACCTCACCGTTTCCCGTTATCGGTTGGCTTTCCTCATTTTAAAGCTCAACTCATTCCGTAGTCGAAAAACTTCTTCATGTCCTTGTGAACAGACGTCATCCAGTAAGTAGGGAGGTAGACCGTTAACTTCTGGGATGAGGTTCTCCCTTTTGTGTGTCATGGAAAGACACTTTATCCCCAATGTTTTCAACGCTAAAGCTTTTAAAAAATTTCGTCACGAAAGCAATTTTATTAACAGTAATTTGTTTTTAAAGAAACTTAGTTTACATAATGTATAACTAATTTAGTTTCGAAGTCATTGGTGTCAGCTTAAGATTGCTTAGCTCCACGTTTTTTCTGACATTTTTTTCAGATCGGTCGATTTGGCAAAAGTGTTTTTTCATAAAACTTTTTTGCTTAGAATAAAATAGAATAAACTTTATTGTTCACCTTTAAACAGAATTTACAATATTTCCATAATTGAAATGTACAAAGGATGGCCTTATAGCTCAATGCAATTTTTACCAGGCAACCATAGGATGGACGGAAAAAGACGAGATACAAAATAACATATGGTTAGCTTAGGTGTAGAAAAAGGATTTCACTTATGAGTCTCTAAAAACGTCTTTTTGAAACTAGGTAATTCATACCTGTAAATACATATTACATTTAGACATTACAAATTAAGGTTATATAAATAAATAACCTATATTTATAAGATCGATAAATGCGAGTCAGGTAAAACGATATAAATGACATATAATAAAAATATACTAGAAAGCCTAGGAAAGAATAGCCTTTCTAGAATATTTTCCTAAATGTGGCCAGCCTGTTGGTGACCTGAATTAATGAGGGGGTACTGCCAATTCTAATGTGTGGTGTGTGTGTGTCAGTGATGAACGTAAAACGTCCCTTAAGATAAGTAGGAGGAATCCCTGTAGGATTGAAAGATTATGATAAAGCAATCTGAGAACATGAGTATTCCGTCGAAGACGAATTGGGAGCCACTTGTGCAAAGTGTGCAAAAAATCTGATAAATAATAATAATAATAATAAAGCTTTTTATTTCTGTATAAAAGTATGTTCACAATTCAAAGTATTAGTAGATTTCTTAAACTAAAAAATCTGATACGTGATCATATTTGCATGAATCGCCACCACCATAAATCTAGTACAAAAATGTTGAAGGAGTTCAAGCTTATCGAGTTGCTCTTCAGTGATATCGAAATAGCTGACATCGGCATGAGCGAAGTACGACATAATCGGCTATCTCTAATTATCATGGGGTTTTATGGCATGCCATACTCTCTAAAACTGACCATAAATCATAGTCAAGCGGATTAAGATCTTTTTTTTATGCGATAGATATGCGAGCAGACGGTTACCTGATAGTAAATGACTACCGCCACCTATGGACACCCGCAACTCGAGAGTAACAAGAGCGGTGCCGGAATCGAGGCTAGATGACAATAATTTATTTCCAACCACGCTTGGTTGGATCGAGCTTTAGGACTCGGTGCTGACTTTTCCTGAAAAGTCCATTCCTGGTTATGGAACATGATGTCGTTAGAGTCTTGACCTTCCCAAGAATCTTAACAAAATATAGGCTCAGTCAGTCTTAGAAAGCAAACACCCCACCAAACAAATATTGAAGTCGGATAATGCCCTCGTTTTACTCTACTGTCTGATTGGGAAGCTTATACAGAGCTTTAAGTGCAAACTCGGTCAAAAATTTTATAGAACATTAGTAACCTAGCGATGTGGGTCACACATTACTGGAATTCATGTAAACTTGTGGGTTCACGACGGTAGGGCACTGTGTGGGGTTCGAACCGCAACCACTTGATCGCAAGTCGGACGCCTTACTTTTTATACTACCGCCTCTTATACTAACTCTCTTTGTACGGAAAGTCAATGCCAATGCCAATGAAATAAACAAACAAAAAACCTAATGTAATATGGTCGATTTTAGATCCTGAGGCGTTATGTAGTATAAATAGAATAGTCCACCTCTTGCTTCTATCATATATCATATACATCTCAAGCTCCTCTTATTATCATTCATTAAACCTTTCATAAAAGCCTATCGGTTTCGGGTACTTTTGACCTGTTCTGTCTTTAGAACATCACAATGTGTTCTTCAGAGGACAGCATTATATCGTAAAAATAAATAAAACACGGAATGAATATCTACTGCGTACTTCGTTACGCACATTGCTAGTATATGAAGCCATTGTAATCCAGTTACTTACTTTAGATCTCCATCCAAGGATAATTACATACATAGCCACTTACTTACATTTTAATCCATGTAATTGCAAAAAAAAATAGCAAACAGCAAGTGTATCTCGTGTGAGTTTCGTATGAAGCTCCCACTGTTGACTCTTAAACTAACACATACACAATATTGTGACACTCAAAACAGTTTGATAAACTGCTACGAACGGATCAACTTAACAGGTTTACGTCAGTTTGATCCGCAGCGCTCAATTCCTTCGAACTTGCTGTAGTTAACTAGTTTTGTTCATCCTACTATTTGTTAAACCTACTACAGTTATTTTAAACCTAAATAGACCATGTTTTCAGCGGCAGCGGCTGTATTTAGTCGATCCTTGGAAACTTTATACGCCGACTGATCGCAATGTTTAACTATAGTGATCTAATACAAAAATATGTCTTACTATATAAACTTCATGTAGATATAGAAGGGAACCCCAAGTCGAGACACGTTAGATCAAACATCATTAACTTACTTTTTCTTAAAGGACTTAAGTTAGACTGATTATCAGGTCGACATTTTGTAAGGCCGATGCATAAAAACCATTATATTGATCCATCAAATACAACAAACAACAATAAAACTTCATCCATAAGTTGTCTTCATAAGTACGAAAACCAAACCAAATAAAAGAAAGTATAAAGAAGGAGTATTTTAATGCGGCCAAAATCAGATTACGAAAATCATAGTAGAGTGATAAGTTTAGTTAGTAGATGCAAGTCAAACGTCGACGATATTCATAGTAGAGTGATAAGTTTAGTTAGTAGATGCAAGTCAAACGTCGACGATATTCATAGTAGAGTGATAAGTTTAGTTAGTAGATGCAAGTCAAATGTTTCAATAGAATTATAGAAAAATGTATAGTTTATTGGATGAATTTTATATAAGTAATATAGGTAAAAAACAAGTACACGTTTTACTTTTTGTTTTGATAAAACAGAAAACGTAAAACGTACTAAATAATACGAACCGTGGGACTATAGTTTGTGAGATTCTATTCCAAATCAGAACTGAATATTACTTGTATTTGTATTTCACTTGGTTTGTTAATGAATCCTCAATCCAATCTTGATCTCTCTGTCATAAAGACCTACGTGTGTGGTGTCCAGAGTAAATAGGACAATAGTTTAAAACATTGTTGGGCTGGGCTTGTCCCGGCTTGGTCGGACTTGTGCCGGACGACCGAATACATTTTGAATAGACACTTGGGTAGGTCTGACGTAAGATTTGCGGTCCACCGAGTAGATTGGAAAGCCGTTGACTTATTGAACGAAACAAATTATTAGAAAGCATGCACCTCTGCTTGTAAGGTTTAGTTTCTGTTTTTTTTACCACCGTGCTATATATGTACATATGTTGTTCTTAATGGTACTTTCAATATTAAGTCCAGCACAGTCTCTTATTCATTCTCTTAACTATCTTAGATCGTGAGCAATTTTTTTCAAAGTACAATGTTCGTAGTAATGATATCCCTTGAAGCAACTTTAGGTATTTATTGGGTTTTTATTTTTGTTTTTTTTTTTTAACTTCGGTTTTTATCGTTATATATGTAAAGGAATAGTGTTTAGTTTCGTCAGCAGTTTTTTTTTTAATTGTTGTCTATTTTTTTTTATTATTATCAGGCTATTGTAGGCTGTGAGTCAGATGATTTAACTGACCATAGCCATATTAATAATGTTTATATAAAACTCAGTTTATAAACATTATTGAGCTACTAATAACATCATAGTATTCTGGCTTATTTTCGCTAGATTGCGGTGTTTTTGACATAGTATTTTAATTACTACATTCTCCATGCATTTTACCGCACACAGTATTTGTATCTTTGTGAATATACAGGTGTCCTTTGTTTAGTTTAGTAATTAAATATTGTAAAAATCGTTTGCAAATATTTACTTAATCTGCATACCTGTAACTGCATTGTGATTAAGATTGTTTTTTTAGTAATTTGTTTTATATTTGGACATCAGAGTTACATTCGTTTCAGATTAGTAAACGTGTGTGATTGAAATTTTATGAATACTCCATTCATAAAATTTCAATTAATTGCACAATTACAGAAGAGATACTACCAAATAGGTACAAAATAATTTCATCTTTTTATATTAATCTCTCATTAAGAATTAAATTATATTATAGGTATATTCAATTTTCAGAAAAGAAAGAAATCCAAGATAAAAGATAGTTGTTTTTTTAATAATTGATCTAATTAAATGATCGAGTTACTATTTCCAAAATCATTTCCCTCATTCATTTCTAGATCACGTCTAGTTACCCTAATCTACTCTACTGAGAAGAAATATGATTCTATGTATTGTGTAATCCTATACCTCTTGGATGTATTGCGAGGTTTTATCTCCGCATTAATTAATTTCATTCAAAATGCATAACCTTCTTCCCCCCCCCCCCCCCCCCCTCATATTTAGTCAGGCGCGCGTGGACGCCAGAGGCTACCCACACCAATAGCTGCCACGAGGTCAGCACGCTGCTGCACCCACGCATAGCACTCCACTAATGTGTGGAGTGCGGTATCCTCGTGACAGCTCCCGCAATGGTGGCACACAGGCGTTGGCTCCCGGCCTATGCGATACAGGTACTTACCGAAGCATCCGTGTCCGGTGAGTACCTGAGTACCCTAACTAGGAGAGAGCTCCATGTCGCCTCTCCAGTCAATATATTAGTGGACTACCTAATATATTCTACATTTCAATCATCAATATGAATTTTATACAGCACAATAAAAAAAAATACACTTTTATTTTATAATTCTTAACCCAAATTAGTTATTATTTAGGATTATGAAGGATTATGTACACTGTACTTGTCCTAACTATGGGATCTAGAACATTATAGAAGAACTTGTACAACATACAAAATTAATAATATTTTTTTATAATACTCACTTATGTATATAGAAATACCTTGGTAAATGCGAATAAATTGCATTGAACATTAATGAAGCCCACAGCTTCCAATTTCCGAGTGGAATCAATCGGCGTACAGAAGCGGTGCTTGATGGAAGGATCTTAAAAGCACAATTGATTCAAAACATTCTATGAATTATTACTGCCACACAAATTTGTAAAAGTTAAGTAAACTTCCAGCAACTTAAAGACTTACATTAATTATATATATAGATAAATGTATGTTGATGTAAAACAATAGGGTTTGTTGTTATTTCATGCAATCGGGAACATTAAAAGTTCGTAACTGCTATTACATGGCTATACCTTCTCATTTATTGTTGCGAAAGTAATTCAGAGTAGTCAACGAAGCATGATTGATGACATAAAGTTTATTTATGATCATATTTGTATTTTAGAAATGTTCTAAACTGTTCATAGGTTTTTTTTTACATATTTTTTCAAACAAAAATAATGCTCAAGTAGGTTTATATTCAAAACATTCTCAATTTCTCAAACAATTTAAAAACATTCACTTCCTAAGTCTTTACTAATAAGCCAACAAAATGCCTTAATCTAAATGAATAAATCCAGTTGAAGTAAAACATTTCCATTTCACATCTATTGCGAAATAAAAAGATAAATACAATTTTAAGTTTACCGTTTCAAACAAAGATTTGAGTCATAAAACGGTACCAGTTTCAACAGTGGACCCATAAAACAAAACATTTCGTATTTGGTAACGACAAACAGCGGTTTTTGAGCGAGGATTATGGCTGCCGAACCTTCAGCAGGATGTTCATGGTAATTGTTCTCCGTAAAGCGGATTATGCACAAGCTCATGAACACGGTGCTGATGTGGTGCTGTCTGAAAGGTAATGAGTCTATCTGTTTATAGTACACAAGTAATTAAGGAATCATAGAATATATTAAAGTAGATATTACCAATTTAGGGCTTTTTTAAACCAGTTTTGGAAACAGTTTTGTCATTACCCTATTGGGACCAGTAGGGCGGTATGTCAGTCTCGAACCGTCTAAAACCACACATATTCCGTCTCATAGTCTTATGGCCGGGGTCTCAGATGCACCCTTTATAAGAAATTCCTGTGCACCTTGGCAGACCTGGCCGCCTATAAAATATATGTATACCTAGATAACAGTCTCACAGTTTAGGATGATAGCTTGCCTTGTAAATAATTCTAAATAAATATTAATGTAATATTCAGTAACCTATCTTTATCTTAACATAAGTAAAAGATTATTATATTATGAGTATTCTCGTGGTTTAATAGTGTTTGAATAAAGATGTTTAGATTAAATTAAAGATCGTGTAATTATATAAATAGTTCGACTTGATTATCTTTTCTTGTCTTTTAAGGATTGTATTTTAAGGAATTTTAAGGATTGTAGCCATCGCAATCACCTTGTTCAAAAGTAAATTGTCTGCACTTACTTCAAGACCAAGATTGTAGACAATATTTACAGAAAGAGCAATGAAGTTTATCGCTCTTTATGTCGTACCGTACAGTGCAAAAACATGTCTGGACCCTTTACTAAAAACTGTTTCACTAAATCTCCACAATCGTTTGTGTGTTGTGGCTGTCAAGATACTGACACAAGTTAAAGTATTTATTCTTTATAATTTTACAGTAGATATTATACATACATACATACAATCTCGCCTGTATCTCCGAAGAGGTAGGCAGAAGGGTCATTAATTCCCACATTGTGCCGATAATAACTTAGTCCCATTTACGTAATAGGGCGGAAGCCTATTCCGTCATCCGGGCATTTTTGGGAATTGGATGGGAAAAATTGGAGTATATTGACGGGACAGGGAGGATGGTAAGGGAAGGAAACGGTTATTGCTTATACAGATAGATTGGGAAGAATAAGCAATAGCTTAAGCGAGTCAGGGTCGCATATCTGTAAAAAAGTTCCGGGAAGTTGTGACTCTTTTAACTGGTTTTATAGATTGCTAGATGCCGTGGCGCTTCAGACTTAACTAGTTAAAACTCTACATTTTTACTAGTACTATGTCAGTTTAAAATAAACTTTTAATAGAACATATATAAATATTTAACTCTTACTAAGTATAAGTTCAATTTTACATTAAATGACGTTAAAGAATCAAGTTAACACTCAAGGTAACATTTTGCTAGACCTAACGGGCCAGGCAAAATTTGCTTTGCATCCTATATAATTTCGATGTTAAAATATTATTATTTATTTATTCGTGTTGATTTGCTACCAAATGTAACAATAATAATATTACATAAATTGTACCATAGTTACTAGGTAGTAATATAAGATAGAAGAGATATAAGATATATAAGAAAACACAGCATGCTCTTAATATGGATACCGAATAGAGATAAACACTGCACGGATGGCGTAGCGTTTTAAGTCGTCACCTCGCCACTACACTGACGTGCCGAGTGTTGTGGGTTCGATCCCCGCCACGGGACAACACTTTGTGTAATCCTCAAATTGTTGTTCTGAGTCTGGGTGTTCTTTGTGTCCGTTGTTTGAGTGTTTGTAAATTCCCCTGCGACACAGGAAAAAAAGGTAAAGAAGTTGTCTTTTAAAAAAGGAATAAAAAAAAACAGAATGTACTATGTATAACATGTATGTATGTATTATGTTAACTATATATGTAAAACGAATATTATGAATATATCTAATAGCTTTTCTGAGGTTAAGAATACAATAAATATTAAAAAGTAAATAATTAACTCGAAACTTAAGTATTTTGATATTTAGTTGAGTTTACATTTCTATCATTCTAGTTCGATTCTAACTAGCTTCGGTAAAATATTCTGAATTTAATCTAATTCACATGGTCTGCTTTTTGTACACATATATATTTGATATATTAACAATAAAATTTTCCAATCAACGCTCACGAACATGTTGGGTGTTAATAAAAGAAAAAATACTGTCCTTCTACAGTTTCACAACTTTCACGGTCTGGTTTTAAACATCTTTTGCTGAAATTAAAAAAGAACTTGGTATAAGTTTCCGTTCGTGTCTGTTGCAAAGTTTTGAGAAAATTAATCGACACTCAGAACTTTCAGTTCATACTTGAAAAGAATTAACGATCTTTAAAACAAGAGCGCGATTCGACACTGAAACTTCTTAAGTAATTGAGATTACCGAAGTCGTCTTATGACTTTTGACTGTAACTATGTATTTTAAAATTTTACCGACAACTTGATCAAACCATTTGTTATTGCACTACTTAGCGAAAAGTAAGTATGTATTGATCTAACAAATGATTTGTCTTATATTGTGAAAAGAATTGTAATTAGGCGAGAAGGGCGCGCACGTACGCTTTTTACTGTATCGTCTTGTAAAACGCTGAAGGAAGCGCACCTTTATTTTTTTTTAAAGAATACTCTCTGTGTCTCGGGCTTTACAAACATTCAATCAAAGGACACAAAGAACACCCAGACTAGGGACAACTATTAGTGGATCACACAATTTTTTGTCCCGTGTTGGAATCGAACCCACGACTTGCGGTTCAGCAGTCAGGGCCACTTACCATTAGACCAACAGGCCCGTCCTTTACTATGTATTTGGCATACCTACAAAAAAAAAATAGGAACTGTAATTTATTACAATTTATATATAGCGTTATTTGTTTCATTAAATAATATAACATTTATCTTTTAATCATCGAAATTGTATTTTATTAAGTTTTGTGGATAACGTTGTTAGTACACATTTATACATATTTTTAATCAAACTGTAAATTTTCACAATGTGTTACTGTTTGTTAATCCCTAATTCATAAATAAAAAAATATATATTGCCTTGCTTTAATCACTTTTAATAATATAACTGTCTTACCCAGCTCAAAATCTGTTTTAAAGATTATCTTCACCGCTTTTTACCAATTTTATTTAGGGTTGCCCTTATTACGCTGCCCTTCTATTTCTCGTTGGTCATCCTCTACACTTGTATGTATCTATTTCAATAAGAATATAAAATTGTCTTTACAAAATTTTGCTTATATTTCTCCGTATAAAATTTATATACCACAAAAATTTGTTTGCTCCTTAACACTTTAAATAAACTATTCAAAACCAGTCTTAAGAATATCTTTTCATTATAATCTATTGAAAGAGTTTGTCTTATGAAGAATCCAAACAGTATAACTTATTTAATCTGTTCTAGCTCTTTGGTTTTCGGGTTATCGGGATACTGTGCACACATGTATGTGACATCGCCGTATGTGTCTGTAAACTTATCTGGAGGACGCGGGCACACTCTGTGTGATGTGGGTACACATATAAGTCACAGGAGGTGAGCGGGTCTCAACTACTTTATCATTCCATATTCATAGGCAAATATTGTTTAAATAAGCAACCGAAGAAACCTCTTTCCTCTCCCCTCATCCCCGCTCTCTTCTTTCCCAAATCCTCACCATCCCTCTCCTCTTTCCAGTTCCGCATCCCTCCATCCTTCATCACAGGTGTCCTTGGAAGGTAGCTGTCACTTACCATAAGGTTGTTCGTCTGTCCCCCTATATAATAGTAAAAATAAATCATATATTTTTTTTACTTCGAAGAGCAGTTAGAGAGCATAGTGTATGTCTTTCTGACTATAAAAATATAAAATACAAAAGTTTTTGTTAATTATGTCTTCCGCCAAAGCTCTTACTTCGTCAACTCCTCTTTCTATGTTCAAGCAGTTCTTCTAGAATGTCTACAAGCCGTTTAATATTTAACAACAAAGTAGTTGAAGTTTTCCTCACCGACTAAGCAGAATAGCCATAATCCACACGACTGTATACTTATATGTGTATGTATGTATGTACATATGTATTCGTTTATGTATGTGTTTATTATGAAGTGATGTATATATGTTCTATGTAATTTTTTTCCAAAAATATCGTAAAAATTTAGATCTGTCCTTGCACCACCCCAAAGTCGAGAGAGTTGTAGTGAGTTTAATTCTTATATACTCTGCACCAGACAAAATATTTAAGATAAGTCAATGCCAATACGCTGACGCGCCGAGTGTTGTGGGTTCGATCTCTGCACGGGACAACACTTTGTGTAATCCTCAAATTGTTGTTCTGAGTCTGGGTGTTCTTTGTGTCCGTTGTTTCAATGTTTGTAAAGTCCCCCGCGACACAGGAATTGATCATAGTGCTGGAGTTGTCTTTTAAAAAAAAAAGAAAGAAAAAAATAAAAAGAATGGGTGTGTCGTGACCCTTAAAATCATTACATTGTACTCCTTTCATGAGCAATCTTGTAAAAATCAATACTCATAATGCCAGTCTAAGTGGATATACTAGTAACTAAATTTCACTTAGCTTACCAATATGAACGGTCTCTTATAACTTGGGGCAAACGTTGACATCTTTATATCATTGTTCCACCGTCGTCCGCCTACACAAAGGGTGTCGCTCTACCATTAGTTTTGTTAATGCAGCCGACTATTGTCTTCACATGTATGTCACCTTGTTTCTGAGATAACGCATGAAAAAAGATGAAACTTTTCTATTGACTTGTTCGTTCTGTACAGAAATGTATTTCATATTTTGTGATTATCTTGTGTGATTTAGGTCCTACCAAAAAGTTCGTTAACGCCACTTGTGACTCTTCAGTTGTTGGTGTCCATGGGCGGCGGTAGTCACTTACCGTCGGGTGATCTGTATGCTCGTTTGCCCCCTCTACTAACTTATTCTATAAAATACTATACATCGAACTTATTAAAATCTATTGAACCCTTGTCAAGTTGAATAAAACGACGTTTAAGATAAATTGTAGTTACGTGCTACGTTCACTACGGGGACGGCTCTACGATCGTAGCTCTCGAGAAAATATGAGCGGTTGAGCTTTAAGCATACTAGGACATTCAAGATAAATATGTACATATGTATCAACTAAAATCTCACTACTATTACAAATTTGAAACTTTGCATGGATGTTTGATATACAATCACGCCTAGTGATGGGTTCAGGGAATATTCTGCATGCTGAATGTTCTCGTCAACAGTAATGTCATAGAGAATTATAAAACATTTTTTTAAATTCGACTTTATTAAATTAAATTTTATTAATCAGATAAATTATATAATATGATTTAATTATATTTAAATGTATTTATTTTTGTTTTATTTATTTTTCTTTATCATAAAATTACTGCACCACCATTACTGCAAATTTAAAGATATGTAATATGTACCATTGTATCGCGTTAATTCCTACGCGATACAATGGTACATATTACATATCTTTAAATTTGCCTGACGTTTTGCCCATTTTGCACCGGTTGTGGTCACAGGCTGACTGGCTCTGCGATGCACGCCCTCCTTTACCGAAATCATGAGGTAGAAGGTTCCTTTTCCACCACCACATTTTGGATATTATTGTTTTGAAATGTAGCGTCACAAACGACACTAATAGTGTCCTTATTCTGTAAGCAAACCGACGGCTGTCTACTCTGATGGTTTTATACTGGTTTCTATGTCGCAGATGATTTAAAACCATCTTTCCGATTGAAAGTGTTGTGTTTGTTAATTCAATCGCTTCACCTATGACTCTAGAGTTTAAGTGACGTGAGAGGGCTTGTGTGCGTTATTCTGTGTTATTCTATTTTATTTTATATTCTAATTGTTTTGATTTCTTTTTAAAAATTGCGGTTTGACTTAATACTTCTTTATGCAACTAGATGTTGTACAAAAATATTTTTAGTCGAAAGAATTTATTGAAAATTTCATTTGTTGAGCACATCAACCATATGTAAACTTCATGAAACATTTCGACACACCCGAAACTATTATTTCCAAAGAAGAATAATACTATTTTGTGTGTATATTTTTAAATTCCCGTGAATCGTCTTCAAGCGAATGTTCCCGAGAATTTAACAAGTTTTGAAAATTTACCATAACTAATCACGCCAAAACGGATCTTCAATAGACATTAACAGATAGACTGCAGTCAGGAATAGCACACAGGCTATTGTCTACTATTGTTGTGTGTTATCCCAGAGAAATGCACTTTTCAAAATTTCCATGCGGTAGAAGTCGTGCGCAACAGCTACTAAATATTTATTAGAATCTTTATTAACCAAACAAACGAGTTTTGTTTATTAATACTTATTTGTAGACATATTTCACCAGTTCATAAGCTTCCATAGCACTTACATAGCCTGATTATATAAATCCAGCAACACAGAAAGCCAGTCAGAATCCGTTTACAAATTCAGCATAGTACTTCGATGTCTCCCAATCAGGATGTCAGCCGTAGCCAGTTGTGTTTGTGATGACATAATACTGTGGTTTTATTGGAACGGGTCAGCTATTCACAGAACGTTCAGAGCTCCGACCACTTCACACATAATTGATTGGCAAACGATTCTATAGTCAAATGCTGTATGTTTTCTAATAGTTTGACTTTACATACATACATAAATTCATATATCTCCGTCCGTATATTAGGTGAATACGGGTTTAACATAGGAATGTCCCTAAATATAAGGTTTTATATGTAATAACATATTTTTTCAGAATTTCGACTCTGGCTGTCTGTAGCAAGCAACAAAAATAAATACATTTAAATATAATTAAATCATATTATATAATTTATCTGATTAATAAAATTTAATTTAATAAAGTCGAATTTAAAAAAATGTTTTATAATTCTCTATGACATTACTGTTGACGAGAACATTCAGCATGCAGAATATTCCCTGAACCCATCACTAGGCGTGATTGTATATCAAACATCCATGCAAAGTTTCAAATTTGTAATAGTAGTGAGATTTTAGTTGATACATATGTACATATTTATCTTGAATGTCCTAGTATGCTTAAAGCTCAACCGCTCATATTTTCTCGAGAGCTACGATCGTAGAGCCGTCCCCGTAGTGAACGTAGCACGTAACTACAATTTATCTTAAACGTCGTTTTATTCAACTTGACAAGGGTTCAATAGATTTTAATAAGTTCGATGTATAGTATTTTATAGAATAAGTTAGTAGAGGGGGCAAACGAGCATACAGATCACCCGACGGTAAGTGACTACCGCCGCCCATGGACACCAACAACTGAAGAGTCACAAGTGGCGTTAACGAACTTTTTGGTAGGACCTAAATCACACAAGATAATCACAAAATATGAAATACATTTCTGTACAGAACGAACAAGTCAATAGAAAAGTTTCATCTTTTTTCATGCGTTATCTCAGAAACAAGGTGACATACATGTGAAGACAATAGTCGGCTGCATTAACAAAACTAATGGTAGAGCGACACCCTTTGTGTAGGCGGACGACGGTGGAACAATGATATAAAGATGTCAACGTTTGCCCCAAGTTATAAGAGACCGTTCATATTGGTAAGCTAAGTGAAATTTAGTTACTAGTATATCCACTTAGACTGGCATTATGAGTATTGATTTTTACAAGATTGCTCATGAAAGGAGTACAATGTAATGATTTTAAGGGTCACGACACACCCATTCTTTTTATTTTTTTCTTTCTTTTTTTTTTAAAAGACAACTCCAGCACTATGATCAATTCCTGTGTCGCGGGGGACTTTACAAACATTGAAACAACGGACACAAAGAACACCCAGACTCAGAACAACAATTTGAGGATTACACAAAGTGTTGTCCCGTGCAGAGATCGAACCCACAACACTCGGCGCGTCAGCGTATTGGCATTGACTTATCTTAAATATTTTGTCTGGTGCAGAGTATATAAGAATTAAACTCACTACAACTCTCTCGACTTTGGGGTGGTGCAAGGACAGATCTAAATTTTTACGATATTTTTGGAAAAAAATTACATAGTGTTAGTTATACAGTTGTGTTTGTGATGACATAATACTGTGGTTTTATTGGAACGGGTCAGCTATTCACAGAACGTTCAGAGCTCCGACCACTTCACACATAATTGATTGGCAAACGATTCTATAGTCAAATGCTGTATGTTTTCTAATAGTTTGACTTTACATACATACATAAATTCATATATCTCCGTCCGTATATTAGGTGAATACGGGTTTAACATAGGAATGTCCCTAAATATAAGGTTTTATATGTAATAACATATTTTTTCAGAATTTCGACTCTGGCTGTCTGTAGCTGCCAGACTCGAAATTCTGAAAAAAAAAATATAAGCCCTTAGTATTATTGGCATTTTTTTGAGGTATCCAGAAATAGGTATTATTTTTCTGATCAACAGACTGACTTTAAGTTTAGGAGAAATCTAATATCTAATAACTGTAATATTACACATTTTTATGAAAGAAATTAATACAATTTATTATTCATTTAAGGTTAATCGCTTCAATAATTGCCGTATTAAACAACTTAGCAAGAATGCAGGAGCAAAAATAGAATTTCTACATGATTAAATGTGTTCAAAGGCGATTGCGAAAATATTGTTATATTTTTTTTACAAACCATTTTTATAAAATAACATTTTAATAATACACGATATAGTAAGCTCCATAAACATTCGATATTGTATTTGAAGTCTTAAAAGAGAACTTGGTGCTGTCTTTTTACGTTTAAATTGTAAAAAGTTAAGTAAAAGCTTTGTTGTTAATATTTATGTTGTAGGTAGGTATGTGCTTTCATTTTTATGAAACTCTGCAACGACGTTATGCTTGTTTTGTGTTACAAAGAGGTACAATACAGCAGTATCTTGTTTTGACGACTGGCTGGATAAAGGCATCATAAATTCATCTGCCTTCTAGAAATACGCTTTCAACGGGTCTTCTTAGCTTCGTATATACATAGTAGTGTAGGCAGCCATAACTTATTCTTACTTACGTAATAGGGTGCACTTTTGGAATTATAATAGAGTTGTATTATTACTTGACAGAGTAAGAATGTATGCATGTACATACATACATATATGTATATGATTTTCACTTGATGACATCTCACATGTCGAAATCGACATGTGAGATGTCACTTAAATTATCTTAATAGTAGAAGTAACATAGGGTTTTAAGTTAGTTTTAGTTATAATAGTTACTTGAAAAGTATCATATCATAAATATCTACTTACCAAACTTCAATTGCTCATAATAGAATTAGAACCTCAAGTATGAGAGAGAGATCTTTATCCGTTGGTAATTGTGGATGTCGGCGTCAAATTAGATCAACAGTTAGGGTGAGCATTGAAAATCAGTACTCATCTCGGTGAATGCTGAGGGTGGACCTATATTGTACACGGCGTACAGTCCTCTTCAACATAAATAACTACAATACTTTAGTCAAGAGGCTTAGTTGGTTACAATATATGTATATATCTAGCTGAAGGAATTTTATATTATGTCTCTTTTTTCTTTTACTAAAACATGATCACCACAACTATGCCACGTCATATGATGCTAGTATTTGTATATAATCAATGTCATATGGCATCGCATTCGTGCCATATCGTGTACATCGTGTTGTAAACCTCAATTTTTTTATTACATAGTTTCTAATGAATAAATAATTAGTTATAAGTGGGTCGCAGTGTTACATTAGTATTATACATATACACTACCGTCCAAAAGTTTGGAAGCAACAAGATAAAATCAAATAAAATAAAAGTAAGCCATCTTAAATTTTTTATTGATACAGAATTAAAAAAATAGACAAAACACACTTCTACAACAATGAAATTAAATAAGTAATATAAAAATTAAATTAAATTTTAGCTTCATCGAAGTGTCCACCCCTCTCTTTAATTACCTTCTCGCATATTCTAGGCATCCTACTAATTAATTTCATAAAATACTGTTCATCTTTCTTCTTCTTCTTTTCGCTCTGTAATAGTTGCCACAAATGTTCTGAGCTCGTAGGAGATTGATTTTTCACCCTTCTATCTAGTTCATCCCAAACAAGTTCAATGGGAGAAAGGTCAGGTGATTGAGACGGCCACTGCATGATTTTCACATCTTTTTTCTTCCTTAAAAAGTTCTGGCACAGTTTGGACGAATGTTTCGGGTCGTTATCTTGCTGAAAGACGAACCCAGGACCAATAAGATTCAGTCCACTGGGTATGGCGAAATCCTTAAGAATTTTCAAATAGCGTTCCTTGTTTAGTTTTTCGGTTATCCTCACAAGACTTCCGAGTTTATTGTTGCCGAAACACCCCCAAACCATGACATTACCACCACCATGTTTGATAGTAGGCACTGTACAAGCTTCTGAAGCTCTCTCTCCTTTAGATCGGCGCACAAAAACACGTCTATTGGACCCGAAAATCTGAAACTTCGATTCGTCACTCCAAAGAACTTTTTTCCATTGGTTCTAAATAAGGTAGAATTTCAAATAAAGAACAAATAGTGTGCTTAACAGTTTATGGACAAACTCTAGAGATGCAGATATTGAATTACCTATTGGTTAATTTCTGTAGATTATTACAAACTAAAATAGCAAAACTCTTTACAGTCGATTAATAACTAATACTTTAATCGATTTTATCAAGGAATTTTGAATTGATTTAACTTCCAGCATGTGATTATGACATGTATTATGGCCTACTGAATAAAATTCTACCTTATTTAGAACCCATAAATCGATGTTGGAGTTCAGAGTGATCCACGCCTAATGAGAAATATCAGTATTCTTTGTTCTTCTCTTTAATTATGATGTCCACACTGACATTGATTGCTAACACATTTATATAGCGTATCTGGTGTCCTAAGAAACAGTTGTTGTGTCATAACTTTTTTAATGAATACCTTAATATTAACAACTTTACGCTGTCGCATATAGTTTTATTTAGACCCTGACAATTGATTGCAAGGAGTTGTTGCCCAATATTCCGAAAGTAAAATGCCACACTTCTAGGTGGTTTGCTTGCCAAACGAATCTTGGTTTAGACTGATGACCTTTTCCTGCAGTATACTATGTTTTTGGTACTAAGAACCTACAGGTCGTAACGCCGTGGTACATCCTTTAACCTTCCTTAATAAATACTCTATCCAATACAATCTGAGTAATAATTCCGTAGATGAGCGCTTTTAAAGAAATAATCAAGAAAAGCTCTTAAGATTAAATTAATATTATTTTATATTTTGCGTCACGGTATATTCATATTTAAATCGCTACTTAACCAAATTAGTGTCAAAATTGAATAAAAATAATAATAATATTACCCCTAATATATCCTAGCGTTTATTATTGTACCTGTATGTAGTCATTGGTCGTGTGTTGATTCATTTTTCTAGTCACACTTCTGCATATAGCAAGGAATCTTTAAATATTCTTTGTTTTTATTTTATATTTCAGATAAAAATATCTAATGCAAATCACTTGCAGAAATCAGCCTTATTGTGCTAAGGGCTCTCAAACCATTGAATAAACAAAAACGTAACAGTATTATAAACGCCATTAAAAGATTCGAGCTGGTGTACCGTGACTGGCTTTGTTCAACAAATAATCAAAATACGACGCCATTATCATAATGATCAACAGACAAACAAAAAAAAAAAATACAATATAAAAACCTTCTTAGACAAAATATAACGATGCGAATTGTTACTCAAAATTTCGTACTTTTAATCATTATAAAGGTAAGGTGACATTTATGACCGTAGTTATTTTGCATTTAATAGCAATTTTGCCGCGATGAATAGCTAGTGATAAAGAAAAGTTGGCGTCAAGAAAATAATGCAAATATTATTCCCGGTTTCTGCCACCCATATAACACTTAAGATGCAAAACCTGTTAAACTAACACTGATGACCCAGTTCTTTTAATAGATTTTGCACTTTATGATTATTGTAAACATGTAAAAAAAAACATGAGTAACTCGCCAACAGGCATCCGTAGCATATGTTATTACTCCCCACAACTGCTGTTTAATATTACATAAATTTGCAACTACTGTTGTATAGCGTACGTTTTATATGTTACCTTCTTTCAATTATGTCTAAATATAGTTCTTCCTTTTTTATGTTTCAAGTTTGGTGAAAGTAACAAGTTGTGTAATTTTTAATAGACCTTGTGGTAATAACCCTAATCACTTAGTAAAAAAAGTATGATCCATAACTATACGAGCATAATTTTGGTTTTGAAAATGGTAGTTAATTTACGATTAACGATATATATTCTTGAAACGTTGATATAAAAAATATCAAGAGGTTTATATTCTATACAAAAAAATAAAAATAAAAATTGTAGCATTGTGTAATTCATTTAATATTCATAAGATACTCAGTGTTCATGATATGAAACAAACATTGATGAATTTTCATCACATTTGAATTCGAAAAATTGAAAGATAGCTCTTGAATATTTCAAATTCGAGCGACGCGTCGGCTATCCAGAATTCATTGGTTTGATAGATCGACGAAGCGTTTCTCAATCCTTCAAGGCTCGCTTTGTAAAACCTTTTTACATAAAAGAAAGTTTTTATTTCCTTTCAAAGTAAACGAGGCAGGCATAGACGACATCATAATAATAAATGTTTATTTCGAGCAAAAGATTCAAAGGGTATTACATAACAGGCGATCGAAACAATAAAATACATACACAAAAAATACAAATACACACAATACAAAAAAAAACTTGTGGACCCTAAAGTGAGCCTATTTAATAATTTTTTAGACCAGAAAGTCATGAAGGGAAAAGTCAAAAGACCCGGTCGGACACCGAATGTAGAAAGAATATTACCCATTTTAGATTTTTACTTGAAGTAACCACACTCTATTGAAAACAAAAAAAATGTGTACAACAATTTTTTGATACGTAACATACTTTCGGAGATACTATATTTTTAAGTAAGGTGTGGTGTGATGCACGCTGCTGTGACTTCGTTCTACAACAGTAGCTTAGAGCGCGCACCCGCTCTTGGCTTGCGTTTATCAACTTTTGGTAACAAATATTAAAATATTGATGCTCTAAATTGGAAACGTAATTGTGATTAAATATAGGAAATGGTCGGTAGCAATGAATGATTTGAAAAAGTTAAAATTAAAATTATCATATCTAAACTACTTACTTGAACAGATATATTTCTAGGCAATATGGCTACACGGTTAGAGTTTCACTTCACTTGGACGTCCAACAAATCGGGGGCGATCTCGTCCAGGTGCTGGACGATGTAAGCAGTTACTATCCTTTCAAGCGGTTTACCCGCCTCGTCCAGTAGCACGATGGGTCTGTAGGCCACAACCGAGTTATCAGCTTTTTCAGCAATCAGAAAAGCATCCGGGATGAAGTGAAGGGCCTTACGGTAACATCACATCATCAACATTGCTTAACAACTGGTTTTCTGTGAGCCCGCGGTAATACTCCGTTCGAGCCGGCCCATACGTGCCTACAGCATGGCTCTCCCACATTTTATTTTAAATTATCTTTCTTTTTCTATTTTCCGCGAACCTATTAGATATTTTAAACCATTTCTGAATAGCGCTTACAATCTTTAAATTAAGTTCAACGTTTAAAACCTTTGAAATTGTTTCCTATACCTATACTCGATTATGTTTTTCATTTCTAAGCTTGTCGGTTATATTAACAAAAGGTTTGTAAAACAACAAGTTTGTAATACTTCATCGAACACTTTGCCACAAGTACTAGATTCACCATGAATCACCGGTGATTTATGCCATAGTAAACATTTTACAACTTACTGCTACGCGTCGTAGCACTTTATAGTCTACGTGCGTAGCGAGACGTTACATACATACATATGTATATCATTATGTACGTAGCACGGACTCTTCGTAATTTCACTACTATATTTGCATAAACCGCATAAAACTTACACATGTGTCTTTATTACTACTTAGGTGGCAAGCAAGTCTGCCCGATAGTTATCAGAGGTGAGATTTATTTGAAGATCTACAAGCAGAAAGTGTGATTGCAATCCCAGTGATTGATTCTTGCTGACTGCTAATATGTGCAATACGTGCCGCTATTGCTAAGTCGACGACACAGGCTCCGTCTAGTGTCGCAGTCACAGAAAATGTAACATGTTATGTGATATATTTAAAAATAAACAATTATTACTATTCTCTTTATTTCAATTAATACATACGTGTTTATTATTTTTTTAAATATACCATATAAATATAAGATACATTTAAAAATATAAAATATAGTAGATCACCGACATCGGGAAAAGGTATCAAGACACTGGTGGTTAGGTTAGGTTGTGTCGAGGAGAACTGCCTTCTGCATCAGTCCTTTGACGTCCCTTGATCAAACTATCTAACGAAAGCCTCTTAAGGTGCTAATCGAGGCTCTTAGCTATTAATCCGTGAGCAGATATGACTATCGGAACAATGATCGCCGAATCGATATTCCACATATCGACATCGACTCTCGTGAGACAAATCGAAATATTTTATTTGTTTATCTTTTTCAACATTCATGAGATTATCATCATGAGGAACAGCAATAGCGACTCATTGCACTAATCGGTCTATCACTACTATATCCGGCTTATAGGCAACAATAGTCCTGTCATTAATGATAGATCGATCCCAACACAACGTGGCTCGACTATTTTTGAGGTCTTGGAACTCGGTGGGGAACATACCTGTAATATGTCACCTCTAATTTCACAAGATAGTATTTAAGGGCAAGTTGTTGATGTACTATACTGGCTACTTGGTATTGCCTGTGCAAAATCCTTACCGTTTGCAAGACGAGAACAACCAGAAATATTATGCCTGATAGATTGACCGGGACGGTGGTATCCCCGGCATATGATAATATTATTGTTGAAAGTTATCTCTTAATGTTATCATAGTTGCATAGATAGCAGCCAAGTACGTTTATAACGTTATAAATAAGTGCGATATAAAATCTCTATTCTCCAGACGCGGTAACGGCATAACTGTCATTAGACGCTCTTTATGGGCCATACAAATTGTTACACGACCATAATGGGGTGTAACTATAAACCGACCGAAGGGTGAGAAAATTGGGGACTATTTCAAATGTTCAGGAAAAAACATTTTAATATATTCGAAAAGATTGACACACAGGTGTTAATTAAGTTTCTCGGCATAATATTTTGTCAATCCATCCAGGTGTCGTTCTCAGCCCCTCCTTATCTTTTAACTAGTTAGAACAAGTAACGTGGTAGATACATGCTTAGGCACGAATGTTCCTCCTCGACCGGTGAACACGGTCTCACACAAAACCTGTTTTGACCATGTTTAGTATTTGACCATGTTATGGTTAACTCGGTTTTAGTTTGTTTATAGCTTGTTTTAACATAAACGTTTGAAAACATTTTTTTTTTGCTTTGGCTATTTATAGAAGCTTTTAATGTCGTATGCGTTATCATATTATAATATTACTAAAGAATCTTTACAGGTATTAAATATCATGTAGATCATTTAATAGAACAACATTCCAAACTGTCCATAGTGGTAGTTATAATATTAAAATAATCTTTCATTAAAATGTTACAGCCTCGTCTCAGATTTCGTCAATAACTTGATTATGTGTCAGTAAGAATATTATGGAAAGGCGATTGACAATTGGGAGTTGATGAATGGTCTAGTGGTTAGTGACCCTAACTGCTGAACCGGTGGTCGTGGGTTCGATTCCCACATGGGAAAATTTGTGTGATCCACAAATAGTTGTCCCGAGTATAGGTATTGTTGTGTCCCTTTAAATTTTTGTAATGTCCCTCGCTGAATCCACCATCACCAAGCATTCCTAATGCGGGAGTTTTTTGAAAAAAAAAAAAGACAATGGTATTCTCTCTTTTGCCCTCATACGGGAAGTTAATTGACAGCAAATAAAGCTCCTCAGACATGTTATGCGAGGCAAGCAGTGGCGGGCTGGTGTCTCTGCTGACCTGGAGAGCCGTGAGTATATGTAGTTATGTACTCACTTACGTATGTAATTTATATAATAGATTATTCTTTATTGTACACTATAGGAATTACAATAGATCATAATTAAACATTAACGTATTGTACAATATACAGTCGTGGTCAACTAATTAAGGACATTCAAGATAGTGGACAGCAATAACCGGCTATGTACATATAAATATAAAACCCTGTTGATTTCTCAGTAACTATTATTTGCATCATTTGATCCGATTATTATACTATAAATGGCTGTAAATAAAAGATTAAATAAATATAAAAAAGTGTTTAATATCAAAGGTTAACCATGTATTCAATTTAAGGTACAATTCTGTAGCTGGACATTTAATTAAGAACAGTAAAGTAAAATGAAAAATAGAGTTAAACAGAACTAATAATCTGCAGTATTTTAATTTCTTTAACAACTTCATTTTATTACGGGTAAAATCAGTACCCAGTAGCAAAACCTTTGTTAGTAATTACCGCTTGACACCGATGTGGCATAGACATTATCAGTTTCTGACATATTTCAACAGGAATGTTTGCCCATGCCTCACAAAAAGCTTCATTAAGTTCATCTAAAGTTGTGGTACGATAAATGGCAACTTTTTTCTTAATTTCGTGCCAAAGGTGCTCGATTGGGTTGAGGTCGGGGCTATTTGCTGGCCAATCTAGCACTGATACCGACTGTCTGTTAAGAAACGACTTGACTGAACGGGCTGTATGTTTTGGGTCGTTATCATGCTGAAAAGTCCATATAATAGGAAGATGTTCCTCAGCATAGGGAAGCATAGTTTCTTCTAATATTGCCATGTATTGATGTTGGTCTAAGTTACCCTGAACTTTCCTCACAGGTCCCACTCCACGTCCAGAAAATGATCCCCACATTTTAATGTTTCCTCCGCCATGTTTCACCTGCTTTTTTGTGAATCTTGGATTCATTTCCGCTTTTACAGGACGCCGTACGTATTGCCTTCCATCTGAAGAAATCAAATTAACCTTGGTCTCGTCAGAGAATAATACATGTTGCCATTGGTCGTAGGTCCAATGTCCATATTTACGTGCAAACGCCAAACGTGCATTTCTATGCTCTTTCTTTAACAACGGTACTTTGCGAGCCACTCTTCCGAACAACCCTGCTTCTACCAGACGTCGTCGAACTGTCCTCGCTGATACACTGACTCTTTCGTCTGCCCCAAACACTTCATGTTTAATTAAAATAGAGCCTAGAAACGGATCTTTCTTAGCTAACCTGGTTATCATTCTATCTTCTTGCGGAGTTGTTTTTCTCGATCTTTTTTTTCTGGGCACATTTAAAGTTGTGTTATTGCGCCTGAAATGTTGCACTGCATTGCATACCATAGTTTTTGAACAATTTAAATATCCTGCTATCCTTCGGTATGACCAACCACGCTCGACAAACTTCATGATAATTTTTCGTAGTGTTGCATCGCAACTTTTATTTTTGCCCATTGTTCTTCAAAATAACTCTCAAAACTTGAAATTACAAATCTAGATTGCCGCCAAAACTACCACAAAGAATAGGAGAAGAAAGAAAATAATAATTGAGATTCAGATTTTGAAACTAGAACGCAATATCTCAGTGTCCCTAATTAAATGGCCAGCCAGCATTCTTTGAACAAATAGCACTGTGATCATCTATCAGCTATACTGTAAAGAGGTTTAATGTTTAAGAAGTTGTTATTGTTTGTATAATTAGGCACATAAATGACTAATTATACTTACATGTAAAAGATGTGGAATATTGTTTAGACTCGTTGGAAAATAAAAAATAAATTCACAATTTGGATTAACTAGAGAGTGTCCCTAATTAGTTGACCACGACTGTATATATATGAATAATATTAATATTAATACGTGCTGATAATTATTTGTACTCATATCAGAATAGGAAAATTTTAGAAACACGAGCACATGAAATCTTAAATACTTAAATATTATATAGAGAAGTGAAAATGGTAAAAATGGAATGGAAAGTTTAAACAAAATGTGTATTGAAAATATTAATACGGATTTAATAATTACTTAATAATGGCTTCATTGAGATAGAAACGTGTAATATATATTAACATATATAGAGTTGTAATGGTACGAATGTCTTTACAATGACAGTACAAGTCATATAGAACTACTAAGTAAATTGAGGTCGAAAAATTCAATTGCCTGCGTCTATTTTTCACAAAAGCCATTTTCAATAAGCCTTGTTTTTCATCGTCACTAGCCATCAGGTGAGTTGAAGTACACTCCTATTGCAATAAACAATAAAAAAAAACTAGTTCGATCTGTATGATCTATATGATCAGACATCCAATTCGAAGTTTATTGGTACCTTTGTATAAACGATCATTAAAATGTTTGGTGGAATCGACCCTCTCACTTAAAATTTTTATGCCTGACCCTGCCGTTGGTTTGAATATTTACGGGTAAAGTTTTCGTGCGGGTCGACTATCAATATTGATAGCGGTACTAACCCTTAGAGTGATATTTGATATTACTATCCGCTCTGTTATAGCTATCGTAAATGTTAGCTTTTTTTTCTCCACCAAGAACAGATCATCTGCTCACAAATTGTTACCGATCACCCAACCTCATTCTAAAACCTTCTTTGCTGCGTACTACATAGCCTTCTTTATCCAAAAACAAACACGAGTAGACAAAACAGATAAGAAACATTTTCTCCTGTGTGTATCAGCCGATTATTTTTGTGTTCAGGACAGGATTTGTGTAGTTTAGGTGCATAATGTCTAGGTTTATAAAATGTGTAAATGAATATAATTCATCTTCATTAATATTTAAACGTTATTCTAAGCTTTCTTCTGCAGCAACATTTATACGGCCGGCCCACTCATGCCTAAGAATTTTAATCCACAAATAATTGTTTCATGTCTGGGTGTGCTTTGTGCCCGTTGTTTGTATGTTTGTAAATTCTGCGACACAGAAATCATACCAACTACGGGAGTTGTATACTAAATACTAAAAATAAAATAAAATATGTTAAATAATTTGGCTCGATAGTCTCAAAAGTGTATGTAATTATTATGTCGAGCCCACATCTCTTTAATTCTTTTTACAAAATCTACCTTACATAAATCGTTGTAAGACGTTCAGATTTTTTAAATATATTTTCTTCAGTAAATACAATCTAATATTTTTAGAACATCCATATTGTATCTTGTAAATAAAATTTAATTATTTAGACCTTGTATTAATACTGTTTTCCTTTTCACTGTTGAGCTCGTTAACTCAATAATGAGTTAAGCTCGCCTTTGTATACCGTGTTGTGAATATAATACTACAAAATTTTCCACAGTTACAGCATTATAATAGTTTGGTACATAAACTTTACTAAGAAAACAAGTTGAAGATGTTTTTAGTGAACGCCTTAAGCGTAATTTATACATTTCGACTCTAGGCACTTATATAATATTCTGTATATTATTTACCTTAATAATTATACTTGGGGCTAAATATCGCCAATGTAGGTAGAGAAATTGCCATATTTAATATATATTTTTTTCTATTCCTACATAAAAATGGTTAGAATAAAAAAGCGTTATTAGTTTTTTTTTTATTATTAGCGACAAGTTGTTTCTCTCAGTTTTACCTTCTTTTATAGCCATTGCTTCGCTCGTAATTGTCGTAGTTTTATCTAAAGCCTACATTATTTGTCAGATGATATACTATTCAACATATAAGATTTTTTTTAAATTCCGACTGACATCATCTAAGTTCTGTTTAAACAAATAAACTTCAGCTGTAATATTGAAAAGGTGTATAATTTTACTCGCGTATGTATTTCGGGGATGCCTGATTGGTTTCGGATACAACTGGTCGGCCATTGTGCAGAGAGGAAGCGGCCTTCTGCGTCTAAAACTCCTCCTTCATTGTCGATTTTCTTATTTCTGAGGGCCGTGAATTCTTTTCCTTTCAGCATTTCCTGCAGCGATCTCTAAGAAATTTCTTCGAAATCTTCAATTCAATTTGCCTCGAGAAACTATACACGTGAATAAAACCACCATCATTCATAAGATAACTTCTGTTTAACCTCTTAATTAGGCAGCATTTTGCCAATGTTAAGAAACGCCACATTTTTTGTGAGTGTTTACAGCACCGATTTCGTTTGCAATACCCCCAAGTAATTCATAAAAGATTACACAAGAATCGAAGCCATCTCAATCTTACCTGCGAGTATATTTAAAAAGGGAATAGAAAACGCGTAGGTACTCAGTCAGCAGCAGTCATTTATATTATTCAACAATACATTATTATATAAAATAAATATTTATTATACGTACGTGGACGACCGTATTGATTCAGAAACGTCTCCATGATATAACTACAAACGATTTGCCAAGAATTTACTCACGAGTTACCTTTTCAGTAAATATTGAATACCCTTTTTCGTTTAGTGATATTCATTGGAGCATGTCAAATGTATATTTTTTCTATTTCTTCTGTGGTAAATCCAAAGTGGCTTAACCTATGTCGTTCTCTTGATTGGCCCTTACAAAAACTTTTCACCTGTCGTGTTACGGATTGTATATATGTATCTTTCGTTTATTTATATATATTTCGTTTATGTAGGGAAGTAAGTAAGTAAACATTTTTCTCGCCTGCGTTTTCTATTACCTGGAACAACAGGGTAAAATGTGAATTTGAAAAACGTGAATAGATATCCATGTTGTCAGTGAAATAAAACAGGGGGGGTCAGTGAAATAAACCATTTCGACCCACAGGTTTCATAAAAGGCGACTAAGGGATCGGACTGTTATTTATCAGACAATCATACAGTGCTTATTACTCGAGTAGGGCTAAATTATGGATACCAAAAAAACACCTACTGCCTTTGAGACTCCTCTGCTCACACCTTCGAGGATATAGGCGTGAACGTATGTATGTATGTATGTACATATGTGATTGGGTAAATACTGAACTTTTAATTGAAAGTTTTGGCAAGCATTGCTGATATGCAATAGCTTCCGAGAAATATATTTTCAAACGATTTTTCAAACGATCAAGGCAAGTGGTGAGTCAGCACTTCTCTTGATAAGTATGGTAAGTATCCTTAGTGTGTAGGGGATGTCTCAGCCAAATTCATACTGTTAGTGTCAACTTTGTTTATACTTACTATGCTATGGCTATGTACTTATTTCGAATGTTGTTCCAAATTCGACAAATAAAAATTGCCACTTTTAATGGGCATCTCAATTCATGTGCATAGACGCACGTCAAGTGTGAACGTTAAAGCTTGCAACCCCATAAAGTACTATTGTAAAAGCTGTTTGGTTCTTGGTTCTTCTAAAAATTTTTTGATTCGCATATCTCGAAAGAATGGACATAAGCCTATAGAGAAATTTCTAACCTAATGCCGGCACAGTCGGTATACAATCGCGATCCGTTTCGCTACATTAAACCTTTATTCTTTTTTCGAACTGATTTCTCATGCGTCGAATAGCAAACGTATCTACTGGGTTTTGACCCTTCCCTATCCGGGTATCCTTGAATCGACCGCTCCTTTACTACTCAGACCGTTTTGATAAACTACTGAGGTTTCAGAAAGCGCGGCTAAATTCCGTATAGTGGCTTTAATTTGAATATGTATATATATGTTTTGAGAAGTTTGTTACTAATGTGGCTTAGTAAATTTAATGTTTACACTTTGGCTTTTGGTCCTGTAGCGAACTAAACTTCGCATTAAACTGAAACTAATCTTTGCTATTCGGTGAAGTTTGACATGAGCGACTCCTTAGGTAGTTTATTTAAATTTATCATAAGCAGATAGTACTGAAGAAGATGAATTTGGACGTCGTCAAATATTCAGTAAAATCATATTGTTAAATAGAAGCAAGAACCGTTTAATACATTTGTACAGTTACATGAATAAATACAATGTTGTACGTAACTAAACATTATATACGAAAATAGTTTGACCTATTCTAATAAATAGACACATTGGTTTATATTTATAAAGGAGAACGGCAACTCAAGGGTGTCTTTCGTGGATGCTAGTCTAGTGCCATACTAGTTTCGGACCCGACGGGGGACCCTTATCAAGGGGTGGAGCGAACTCTTATCCAAACGTTTTCACTGGGCACGTAACGGCCGAATTTCGATATTTCTCGTGAAGCGACTGTCATCAGACCGCCACAACCCAAGTTCTAGGTGATATCGAAGTTCTGTAGTTAGTCCAGGGTGTAGGACTTTATTTAGGACTCCTAACTACCCGTAACGAATGCTACAGATGTTCGTATGACAACCGTGACCAACGGCTCTCAATGGCGATAAATAATGATGAATTTAAAAAATATATTTTATGTTTTCTAAACTCAAATTTAGCTATCTATCTATCGATTGAAACCAGCAAAAGAAACAGTTCTAATTTCTTGTAAACCGTTTAATAAACATAAAATTCACGTCCCCAGATATTAATTCTGTTAATACAACAACCGGAGTGAGTAATAAGCGTGCAAATTTAAGAAGTTCCGTTAAAGTTATTAAATGAGTTTTGAGAACTTTGATTTGTGTATGTACATGTGTATAGATATGCATTATATTTTTGTTTCGTACAGTTATGACGTGCGATCGTCTCTTCTATTCGTGGCATCTTGTAAGAAGCTTAAATATTTTGTTGTACTTTGAAACTTTGTGACCACACTTCTTTAAATTCTCAATTGTGTACCTAAAAAATTAAGTCTTTTCATATACGATAATCAATTTATATGTGATTATAACGAGTTATAGAACATTCTTTCATTAGGTAATTTATATTCGTATATGCTATTATTAATTCAGCAGTAAAAATATATTTTTTCTAACCCTGACGTTTATAAACCTACCATTAAAGTACGCCCAGAACGTCAGCTATATATAAATATTTATAACTTTATCCTTTTCTGTATCTCTGGCGACGTGTATGCAATTTTTTTCATGATTAAATTATAATAAAATGATTAATTAAATACGAATAAGTAACTAGTATTTATTCTTATTGTTCCAGCATATGCACGGTTACAGCTGAAATTCAAACCATGTACATATTTAGAATACAAATATTAGGGTAACATAAACACGACTTGAAATCCAATGGCAACAATTTTGAAGGCCTTTATCGCCCGGTTACAGAGTATTCGTAACATAGTTGCAAAGAATAAAAAAAAAATGTGGTGTATTATGTACATAAATAAGAGGAAACTTTTTTAACATTTTTGTTTAGTTTAGAATACGCATTGTTCGTTTCGATGCTGTGGAATATGCTTTTTAATTAGTTACTGCATAGGTTTGCGTTCCAATATACCCGCGAAGTTTACCAACCAAATGCTGAATAATTTTCAATGAATAACTTTAGTCGCATTTTTGTCAGTTCTTATTAGTTAAACGATTTCTAAAGTGTTTTCCTCCAGGACTCTCCTATTGGGCTTTGGGATATAGTTTTGGACTGATAATAGGCACTGGTCATTGACTGACGTATGTATGTCATTCTGACAGCCTTCTGGGAAGGCTACCGGTAGGCAACGATGCTGAGGTATTTTATGAAACATGTTTTTAAATAATTCACTTTTTGGTTATGTTATACTGAGTTATTATTAGTCATACTATGAAATATTACAAATTAATAAAATTATGAATACAAATAAAACATGAATGTCTCCTCTCTTCTTGAGTGTGGTCCCTCTACTTAGGATTAACTTGCTCACGTAAGATATAAGTTTAAATTTTCAATTCAAAACTTGAACGGTTCTGCTTCTACCACTTATGTGCTTTTAAACATAGTCGCTAACATTATATCGATCTATATATATGTAAATCAAAAGAATTTATCGTACGTAAAGTCGAATTTTTTCGAAACTATAAATGAATTTTCTATCTAATATTTTGAGAAGAGGGTAAAACTTGAGATCAACAGATTTATGATGAATGAATATTAAACTTGGTTGACTCGTTATTTTATAAGCAAATACGTTAGCGGAAAGGTATCATGATATTTTAGAGTAGCTTAGTATGTATCTTTTTAATTTAAGTTTCGACCCTGTGAAAAAAAACGTGAATCTCTGACAGTTGTAGGAAGAAAAGGTAAAAAAAATATTTTTTTTTTCCTTATGGGGTGTTGCGGAGGGGTACCCTAGAAAGCAAAAAAAGCGTAAGATTTTTTATCCATTGATAATACTGCCGTCTAGTGTTTCTATTATGAATTGCAGAGAAGTTTAGGGATTCTTGTTTTAAAATAAATAATGGTGTAACACTGCCATCTAGTAAAAGTATTACAAACATAACGAACTTCGTTTTTTTTTATATTTTATATGTACTGTCTTTAATGTAACTATTATTATAGTAAAAACTTCATTGTTACTTTTAATAATAACAGTTTATACGGTTTTCATAAGATTAGATCTACTACGAAAAAATGAAAAAAAATAAGGGAATATAATAACAACCCTATCATTTTGACAAGGTAAAAGATTTTTATAAAAATGAATAGAAAACAGTGTCATTCTTAGCAGGGTTTTCAGAAGTATCACGTTCTCCGTTCGCAATCATTTATTAAGCCTACATATTTATAAAACTTTCAAAGAAACGAGCCTATATAAACAAAAACAGTTCAATAATCAGTGTTGTAAACTTTGACTTTTTTGTATACCTGATTTATGGAAAATAAAGTTTTAAAAATATATAAAAACATCGAGTCAAGTATATGATTTATATAGAGAACCTCATGACGATTAAGTACATACATTAAAAAAAAAAAATAATATACTGTTTCACACAGCCCTATTTTATAAACCTTATTTTTAAAATAGAAAGTTACCTTTTAACTAACCGTGCCGTACTTATTCGCAGCCGTTTTATTTCAACCCGAAGGGTAGAAAATTGCTGAAGAAAGATTCGAGGGGCAAGATTTATAAGTACCGAAGTTGGTTTAGTTTATCGCATTGATCTTGGAGTTTGTGGAATTTAATTAAAGAAGTTCGTATCATAAACAGAAGTCTAAGGAAAAACTCCTCTTGTGTGTGAAGCCACATGATATTTTTAATCTGTGATTCTTGAGATTTTTCTTACATTAGAAGTGGCATTGATTTATGTCTGGTCTAATAGAGTTGCAATTATTCATGTAGTTCTTTTAAATACCTCGTTGTAGGCCAACAACCATACTATAGTAAGGAGCTTCCGTAGCAGATGCAAGAGTAGTAGTAGTATCCTCGTAGAGCTCTAGCGATCTTATTAACTAATTCTAACCGTCTACTGACTGTCTACTACAGACAGTAAGTCTACGATGAGCTACTAAATATATATCGCAACCGAAAATTATAATAATTGAATTATTTTACTTCTCAGATGTTAGTCTAATTGATTTAAATGTCAACGGGACTAACACTAAAACAAAAACTTTTAACTAGTTCAATTGATTATACTTTTGTAAAACTATTGCTACTGAACGTTTTAGACAATGTTAACCAGAAATGAATAAGTATTAGAATAATATTAACTGTTACTGTACAAATTTTAATAGATATTACCGCACAGAATTAGTACCGCACAGAATTAGTACCGCACAGAAGATTCAGTTGAGAATCTCATGTTAAGTAATACTCAGCTCCTGAAGTACCCTATGCTCTGACGAGATTTCATCAGCTGTTCTACCAGAAATGGTCCAGACATGTTTTGGCTCTTAACTAAACGATGTTCAGAAATTTACGGGTATCCAGTTTTCACGCGGATGGCTTAAACTATCACACAAACTATCACAACAGGTCGCTATGAAGCTATCGGTTCGTTAGCGTTTTAATACGTTACTGTCGAAACGATACACTCTCTCTTTTATTTTAGGTTTTAGCGCAATCTACCAGATTGATAAGGAGTAAAATGATTATTTATTGAATAGTATTGTTTCATAATTTGCTCATTTATTCTTTATTTCAAACACAAGCTATATATACTGTGCACAAGTGTACAATTTAAATCTTTATTGGCTCAGTAAAATTAACTGCTAGCTCTCACAGAAGTTGTGTCCGTTTTCACAATAATGAAACTGTGTGTCATTACTAAAATTAGACATTTTACATAGGTACTACAAAATATTGTGTTTTGCGCGAAACAATAATTTCGTGTTAGTATTTTGATAGCTTCCGCTTCGTTAATAAGGATATACATAGTTTAGCTCTCGAGTCCAGCTGTGATGTCATTTTGATTAAGATTGAGAGGACCGCTGCTCTATTCATAATATCTATAGGAGAATAGTAACTTACACAGATTGTTATTGAATAAACCTTCTTTTATGCTTTTTGGACAATTATGTTTCATCTAGCAACTGTATAGTTGATATTTATTTAATATCATTGCCAAATAACATTGTCATTACAGGTTGAAAAACCCAATACAACAAGGTCGTCATAAGTAATAAAAAGAAAAGCGCAGAGAAAACAACTTAACTGCACGGATGGTGTAGCGGTTTAAGTGGTCACCCCGCCACTACGCTGCCGCGCGGAGTGTTGTGGGTTCTTCCCCGCACGGGACAACACTTTGTGTTATACTCAAATTATTTTTCCGAGTCTGGGTGTTCTTTGTGTCCGTTGTTTGAATGTTTGTAAAATCCCCCGCTACAGATGTCAATCCTAATGCGGGAGTTGTCTTTTTAAAGAAGAAAAAAAAAACTATACGACCGTTCGTGCATCTGTTTCTCTTGCATTTTTAGTAAGCATTTTCTTTCATAGACTACAAATATAACGCCTACATATATCCCATATTTTGCAAAGAATAATTTAATCTCGATGACATAATAATACTTTTTCTGTCAACCGGCCTCTTTGAGAATTAAAGGAGAAGATTTGAAGTATATTTGTGGAAAAGGGTGGATAGATGGGAAGGAACGGTAAGGACACGCATCACTGCTCAATGGTGAAAAAAAAAAGCATCATTAGGAAACTTGCTTACCTGAACACAATGTTTTTGGATTGTGAAGTCTGCATCTCGAACAGTGAGGAGCCCGTTCTATTCAGATAATATATCATATCACGCTACCCAGGTGTTCATGACAATGACCTTCATCTACAAACATTTGATTGATGGCTACGCGTATTTTTATTGCCGTCTAAAATTATACCTCGATATACGTCAGCTGGTATATTTGCGACGAATCCCGGTAGAATAATATACATAGCTATTAATATTCTATGGACACATGAGATATATTAAAAGCGTAAATTCTTATTAGATTTAAAAAAAATATTTTATAATAAATTTGATTTTTCTTAACAACCATCTTTTGCCCACCTTAGCTTGCGTAGGTTGCACTTTTGTTTGCTTAAAGTTAATGCAAGAAATAAAAATATGATTAAAATCGGTGACGCCGTTATTGAGTTTTAGTGGGACTAACGAACGGCATCATTTTTATACATTAATGTCGATTAAGCACAAATAAAATGTTATTGAATAAAAGTCCTATCGTTATACAATATGTAATATAGTAACCACACAGTATTTTATCTTTATCGTAAACGTTATTTATATCAAAATTCATAATCCTCATGCTGTGCTGCTACTGTTATGAGTAATTATTGTTAACACGTTACTAAAGGCAGGTTACTGCGTGATTGCAATCGCCATTTGTTTGTTGCTTGTTGAATAAGAAACCGCAAAAGGTAATAAAATACCATACATACATATGTACATATCTCACGCCTTTCTCCCTTCGGGGTAAGCAAAGATAGTAAGACCATCACTTATCTATTTAATATACGATTTTTCTCACGTGTGTATTTCGGGGATGCCCGACTAGCTTCTTGAGAGAGTGTGACGTCCTGTACAGTCGCGGCTGGACGACTTACTCCTTGAAAAACGTCTCCTGTCGACACCAAAACTAGTCGGGCATCCCCGAAATACACACATGAGTAAAGCCGTATATTTAAATAAATATATGAATCTAATCCACGAAAGTTTTTTATTCTAAGACCACTACTTGCTTATATTTTTACATAGGTCATGAGTTTTCCCTACTGTCTCCAGAAAATCAATAATTTGGCTTAATATTAATTTCATTTTAAAAATAATTTCCTGAACATTCATCAAACCATTATCGTACTCACATATAAAGCGAGAGAGCCAATAACAGCCAATAACATTCGTGAGCTCCAAGGAAAAATATTGACTTATCAGATAGCAATATTTGATGTAAGGGTTCCTTCGGAAGAGAACCGAAGGAAATGGCCATTAAAAGCGGAAACTGGAGTCCATTGATGTACGTTTATCTTTTGTTGGCTAATATTAGTACGGTGTGAAAAGGGCATTTGCTTTCTTGTACGCTTTATTTTTTATACATTTTTTCTCCTCTTATATACAAAATAGACCTACCTTACCTACCTACAAATTCAAACACACTAATGAATCCTTTACATACAGTAAAGGATTCATTAGTATGTTTGAATTTGTAAAGCCTAAAAAAGGAGTGTATTGTTTTAACTTTATGCATGTAATGTAATTAAAAAAGTCTTTGAAATAAAAAAATACATAAAAGAAAGTTTAAAACAATAGTAACCTAATAGTATATATAGTATATTTATATTATATCCATAGCAGGAAACACGCATTATATATATATCCATGCGGTTTTTTTTATAATATAGGGGACAGACGTACAGACGGGTCACCTAATGGTGAGTAACAAAGGCCGTACATGACACCCGCAACTCAAGAGTCGTAAGTGCGCTGCCTGATTTTGAGGGCAATGAGGGATGGGAAGATAGGAGGGGTGTAGGAAAGGGGGGATGAGGAGATTGGGCAGAGAGGATTGGGGATGAGGGTAGGGTAAAAAGGAGAGGGGAGTTGGGCCTCCGGAAACACGAGAACTTCTTTTTCCATGCCCTTTCATGTTCCTTGTCCATTTTGGACTAGCAATATTTTTTATGACGTCATCCCCTCTTGTCCTGAAGTCTATCTACATGACCAGCCCTCTTCTATTTCAATGATTTAATGTGAATATTTATTATTATTATACTCCTTTGTTGTGCAGTTGTGTACGCCAACCAACCAGCACACGCTATCTATCGAATCGTGTTTAAAAATAAGAGTTTATAATGTTTCACATTAAATCCAGCCACCACATAGTAATTGAGCATAATTTTAAGTCATGTAGGTTACTTTAGCTAAGAGCATGTCTGAGCCGATATTAGTCCTGAACCAGTCGGCTAATAGGATCAGAAGGAAATTGATTCTGATACTTGATAGCTTTCACTTCAATCCCTCGGGTTTAATTTAAGTCCTCAAAACGTTTGAGACTGAGCTTATAGCTTATTAGCTTATACACTAATAATATACTTTGTGCGCACTGGCACAAAGTATATTATTAGTCTATTTGCAGTGATAACTGAATAAGTTATTGTTCAGTGTTCTAAAATGTAGTTATAAAAACTACATATTGTGTTTTATGGCAAATGGATTAGACATAAATGTTAAATTGTATTTGGTGCTATTAATTAGTTCTTACGCTATTTGGTGTTAAATACAGTGGAAAATCTTATGCTAGTGTTATTATCAACCATGGGAGATGCATGCTTAGGCAATACAACGGTATCACAGAAATCCGGTATTCAAACAATGCTTGCATTGTAATACCGCATGAGTGAGGGCACCGGTGGCCCATCTCCACCTCTCGTCTTCTCTCACCTTCACCCCCCATCAACCTTAAAAGAGTTCAGCGCACTTGCGATCGGTGGATTTAAAAGTTGAAGGCGTTTCCATATAATCTGCGATACGCAATTTAATGAATTCTCTTGAGATCTCAATAGTACTTTATTATTTATAAGCTTGACTTATTGTAGTCTTGGCTTCTAAGTATTATCCATACATTGGAATAATATGGTAATACTAACTTAAATATTTCAGATATAAAGCAAACATTAATTGGGGTGTGCCGTACTATACTCGTATACATTTTCTTATGAAATATAAAATATGGCTTGTTGATATTTGCAAGCGTCCAGTAACTATATTGCATCAACATTAAAATCACTCAAAACTTCTATAGACGGTTTACACACCAATGTTATGTTTATTGTAATGTGCATATATACATAGATAGATACTTTTTATTGTACACGTTAGATATCAAACAAAGAACATTATAATAGGTGAGTACAAATTGCGGTCTTATCTTAATCTGCGATCTCTTCCAGACAACCTGATGAACTATACTGAAAAGTATTAGGTAATGGTGGTTCACAAAGAGTACAAAAAAAAACAGTAACTGAAACTAAGTATAAACAAATTACAATTAAAGACAGGTAATATATAACATACATATATACAAATACATATACACTTATATAAAAATATGCAATAAACAGTTATTACTGGGATAGGTAGCGATCCTTGACGAGCTTCACACATCACCATACATTAACATAGACAACCGTCCGCTACTTGTTACATACCTCACGAGCTTATTCTATTGTCATTAAACCTTTTTATAAATGTGGCCGGGTAGGTACTTCTGATATGCCCTTTATTCAGAGTATGTCCTTCTCTGTCGACCCCTACTGGCAATACCATAAACATTCGCATTATATATTTGTTTTATAATAATATTTATAACGGTATTATTTCCACAGCCACAAAAATTTACACCTTCTTGTACATTATATCATGCCAATTATGTTAATCTGACCGTTTGATTGCTTCATAACTTATTTACGACTTGTATAAATTATTTAGTTAGCTTATGATTAATTTCTCTTCAGGAATTGTAGTTTTCATTTTCATTTTCTTCTATATTATAATTAAAGATCTATAAAAATAATGTATGTTTTATGGTTTTGTTTGTAGATTAAACACTACACAGTTTTTTGCGTATATTATAAAATTTATTAGTATTAGCTTGCTATGTAATGTGTATAAAAAGCTTTTATAGCATCTGTCTTGAAGCAGCTTTGAAGGCTCTACAATGCATGCGTACTTTGTGCCGTATTTATTTTTAAATATAACAGTTCACTTTTTTTCATGTATGTACGTTAATTTACTCCCCTTTCAGCCCGTCACAAGTGTCGCTTCTCTCTCTACATATCCATAAATTAGACGCGAGGGACGAAAAGTCACCTTGACAAGTCACCGTGCGCGCTCTTCACGTGTAGTGACATTTTGTTAGTCACTAATATAATATATATAAATATTATGTGTGTATATATTATATTAGTTAGTTATAGTAGTAGTTAGTATTAGTAGTTTAATATACGAATATTATATTAGTCACTAAGATAATGGTAAAATAATTGTCGTAATTGTAATTCTTAAAGTATTCTGAAATTGAACAAGTTTGTCTTTATCGAATCGTATTTCTAAGCTCTCTTTAAATTGTTCTTTTATTTTCGTTGTTTCGTTCGGTCGTTATTTGAAACTACAGGTGGGATGGTTTTGATTGGTATGAGTCTATCTAGTCCTGGAAAATACATATTTAACGTAATGGCTCGAATAATTCTATGAGTGTTGTATATTAATGTCTTTCGCAAACATGGCCTTAGATGTTGAACAGTTTTTTCTTACAGAAAGTTTTTTAAAACAGGAAAACGGTATTAACTTACATCTAATCCGTTTTTCTTTTTGACAATAGTAACGTTTCTTAAATACTACTGCTAGGTGTTTTTAATTATCATTTTTTATAAAATAAACATTTTAAAAAGGCATATTTTTCCCGTAAATTACATTTTATTCGATTTGGGCGAAAATGTCCAGAAATCCTTTTCAACTTTTTTGTTCATTTTCTCTAAAACCCGTGAAGGAAAAAAATAATAGAAATCATGATGACCAGAGAAAATTCGATGAATAAATAACTTAGAAGCGCCTCTGCCTATTACTTCGGGATATAGGCGTGTTTGTACTCTTATGTACAAAATTCATAATGTGCTGCTACAGGAACGTGTATAGAAAAATTATAAACTAGGAAGGAGGTTATTTCAGCATTTCAATGTAATTATGCAAACGTTAGAAGATATCGCGATAGCGAACCAAAACATTTCAGCATCAATACCGAAGTCATCATGCGTCGAATATGCAAATGTGCTCGAGACGCACTATTAAATGTTGTCTCTAAATGGTCTCGAATCACCCAATAAAAGTCTACTAATTTTGAATTACCCGAAAACAGTCCTTATAATACATGATTATGAAACTCATATCGTGGTTCTGTAGCATTGGTGATTAATAAACAGTTTTTGTTTCTCTTTCCCCGAAGCTTTTTCGTAACACTACATGTACCCTACATGTAGTGTTACGAAAAAGCTTCGGGGGATTTACAACCATCCGATTCATGATAACATGGGTGGGATTCGGTTGGCACGTACTTTGGCTTTTTCTTAACTAAAACCATTTTTGCACAGAGTATTTTGTTATAATATTTTGAGCGTGACATATTAGGTTCCTAGTCTGTAAACTATCCCCAGGCAAAAACAAAATATATTTTTTTCTTATAAAATAATATTTAAGTAATCTTTGTCTATAATTAGACCATCTATTTATCTATAAAATTATTTTTAACAAAACTTATTAACAAACTTTACATAATCCTTCATTTTTTTTTTCTGATGTCTTATATTTGTCTGTAGTATTTCAGATAATAATTTCTCTCAACTCTTACTTAGAACATTTACGGAGAACAAAGACCTACAAGTAAGTAACGTCTAGTTAATATTGTAGAGACTATAAGACTGACCTTCCATTATAAGGTTTAACGGAAGATTTGCACTGTTACTGACATGTACATAGAATACACAAAAATAAAAACTAAAATGTTATTGTCCCCCGGCTACAATGAACTCTCGAAGTTTATAAAAGCGTTTGTTGACGTATTGTTTTAAAGATTTTATTAATAATATTGAAAAAGAACGTGGGCAGGGGTACAGAAAAGTATATAATACAAAATATGTATGTTGAACCTGGATATAATACCATACTAGGTATAAAAGAATGAAGCTTGCTTTTTACTAAAGCTTAAACCTATAATACCAGAGATCAATATCTCATACGCTGGATATTAATAACGAACGTACTCCAGACATCTGAAGATTTCAATGTCAAAGTTTGATGTGGATTGCTTTGACAAATGTTATTGTTGTTTAGAGTACAAAAAAATAAAGACTATTTAAAAATTTGATTTTCCTTGAAATATGGTATTGGTTTGAAAAAGTTATTCTATTTATCTTGACGATAAAGCATTCCTTTAATCTTGCGAGATTAAAGTTATGCCATGAAAGTTAATGTACACAACTGACGTAAAAAATAAGATGATTGCCTTGAATGCGCCTTTCCGATTCTCTTGCGCAACAATTAACTTATTTGTAATTTTCCGGATTTTGTTATAATGGATACATAAAGTCGAAGATATAACCCAAGAAACTGTATCAGATTATTCACTATAAACTTAAATTATAAGGCGTATAATACGTTTTGGTTTCTAAATCTCAATTTTATGCTCTACTAAAGCAGCAAAGTTTAGGAGGAGGAGGTTTTTACCAGTGGTAGAGCCATGCTTAGGCACGAATAGGCCGGCTCGATCGGTGCGATACCACGGCCTCACAGAAAACTGGTTGTTAAGCAATGCCTGCGTTGCATTTCCCTGAAATGAGTGAGATTTCCGGAGGCCCAAATCCTCCTCTTCTCTTTTCTCTCCCCTCATCCCCCTCTCCTCTTTTCCATCTCCTCATCCCTCCTATCTTTTTCCCTCCCCGCAAGCCCCATCCCTCATCACCTTCAAAGGCAGGCAGCACACTTGCGATTCTTGAGTTCCAGATGTCCAAGGACGGCGGTTGTCACTTACCATCAGGTGACCTGTCTGTTCCCATATAGTATAAAACAAAAGGAAAGTCAAACAAAAAAAGGTGTTCGAAATGTCGTGTGTACTAAAAGAGTAAAATTTTTATAATATTGATTTTCATTTCAGCCAGGCACATGAGCGTCCGAACCGAGTGCAGATTGGCTAACGCTTGCGTATGCACTCTTACAAAGCACTTTCTCATGTGTCCTTATAAGTGTAAGGGGAATAGCGCACGTGAGCTAACATAGTACTTATAAATAAATTCTTATATTGTAAGCAATTTATTCTGAAAAATGAATGATTACTTAGTTTGATAAGCACAAATGCAAATATATCGAAGCAGCGTTAGTCAAAATATAATATTATGAAAGGAACATGTTAACATTGTCCTAAAGTAACAACACAAAGGTAAACGTAAGGGATAAGTACAACTAAATATGCTTCATCAAAAGCGTTCCATAAAAGTTTATAAACTTTATTGATCCCATCATATTAATGTGCTGACCTTTCGTATCAAAATAGGTACATACGTATACGATCTTTTTATCCCTTTTGCAGTCGATTTAATATTAAATTTCCTGTACTGCACACATCAGGTGATCGCCTGTTCAAGCTAAAAAGGCCACTATATTATTACTGCCAGGACTGTATTTTATTATAGGCGCCACTATTATATACTCATTAACGGATTTGGGTTTGCAAGACGTGGGGTAATGTTTTAGAGAGTATGTATTTAAATCGTTTTAATAGTGGGAGTAAGATAGGGTATTTTAACATGTCGAGCTAACTTCAGTGTAAAAAAAAATAGTGGATATCAATAATGCAGTCGGGTTTTATATTCATTGAACAATTTTACTTTTTAAAGTATTTAAAACTAATCGGCAATTAGGTAATGGCATTAAATAATTCTAGCTTCAGAATGATGGAGAATTTGGGCATAGACACTTAAAGCTGTAATCTATACCCAAAGGAGGAAACTTATGAATACGTTGTGATCGCCCTTTGCCATGTCATAAGAACTTTACATTAAGAGGCTGCGTGTGTGTTGTTGCCCAAAATACAAAAGTAATATATTTTTTTTAGGTCCAACCTATATTATTTCTATATTTTATTTACCCCTTTGTTTTTTTAATTTGAATTTAAATAATGTTTTATTAAATATTGTTAATCGAAAAAGTAAGCATACAATTTTATTAATGCGGTAGTCTTTCTCTCAGTGTTGGTTGTATTCCTAGAGAGGTCATACTTCATAACGCAAAAAGACGACAGAAGGACAAAAGGACCTTAATATTGATGTTGTAAGTTGTTTTTTATACAGTTAAGATGGTAAACAAGCGTTCATGGCCTAATGAAAGTGGTTACCAGTGTGTTGTACAAACCAAACTCCCTGACCGATCGAAACCTAAACTGAAACTAGACAGTACGAAAGACCTTTACACTCATACAAACATACACTCTAGCCCTTAACCTTAATTGATTATATGCTTTACGCGTACCAGATGACTCAAACTATGACGAGAAGTCCGAGCCTCATACAAGTTTCTAATTCTAATTCACACAATATCTAATTACCAAATATGTATATATATGTATATATGTAATAAAACAATAAAATAACAGTATCTACATTTAAAACTGGAGCGAATATTCTGGAATAAAAGTTTTAGTATAGTAAAAGATATTTATATATTGAGGTAGAAACCCCTAATCCGTTTAGAAATTTTAAATTTTTTAAGTCCAAGAAACTCACATATATACATGCAGATATATATCCCAATTTTGGGCAGGTCTGTAAAATAAATAGTAAAATATCTACTTAACCCCTCTTCTGAGAAATGCACAGGGCAAGGTAACAATTATATTTCCCCCCCAACTGTATCCTTACGTTGTCGTCGTGGGGGGGCTTGCGCGGGTCAGTGATTCCTGGGGCTGTGCCGGCAGAGCCACTCATACCGGATTGGCCCAGGGTGAGACTCCAGACAAAACAGGATACCCTGTGGGACCCATCCAAGGGTCACACAGAAGGTCTCCGCTATCCATAGCGGAGGACTGAGGACGGGCTCGGCGTGCACTCGCACTGCCACCGAGCAGGCATTTGGAGATTTGTCTCGATGCCACCGCCGGCATATCGTAATCCCGAAAGGAGTGTCGAGTTTAAGTCTCGGGCTCCAGTCGGGGGCGAGGGTCTTGGCTTAGCCGCCCGGACTGCGAGGAAGAAAACCTCTATAAAAAATTACCCCGAATCCCGTGTTCTGGTGCGTGACCAGGGGATGCATGGCTGATGGGTGGTTCAGTCGTGAGCACACTCCCAGCCGAGGCACCTGCGGACCCCTCGGTTGGGCATAAATTTTCGCTTACCCGGGTATTGGGGGATCTCTGCCCGGGTTGACTTTTAGTTCTCCCCCAATCGTGGGTCTAATTATGGAAAAATATTTAAAAACACAAAACCAAATAGAGGAAAAAAAGAAGGAGAATACGAAGAGAAAGGAGAAAAAAAATAAGAAGAAGGCGGACGACACTTCGTCAAATGATGAAGATGTGTTATTGGCCACGCCTACGTCGGTGGTTTCTGGGAGCAGTCGCAGGTCAGTAAGACTACTCTCCAAAACTGACTCCGAGATGGAGATTGGGGACCGCGAGCTCGAAAATCGAAAGCGTGGTCGCTCGAGGGATGATGATGCGGAACCGTCCACAGACATGCTTCCTCCCAAATTGGCAAGCAGCCAGAGAGGAAGGTCGAGATCGAGCATGCCTGCTCCGCCTTTGGCAACTTCCGCCTTCTCTAGAGCGGGGGAGTACGCGCGAGCTCGTGCAGAGGGGGAAATCGTCGCGGAGGAGGAGATCATTGATCTCCTACCTAAAATCCGTCCGCCGGTGGAAGGAGGTTCCGTTCCTCAAACACCGGTGACATTGAAAGAAAGAGCCAATGCAGCCGTGGCTATTATTAATAAGGTGGCCACCAAGTCCACAAACTTAAAGGGCTCCTTTGTAAGAGCCTTAAAGGACTCCTCCTCCGCCATCTCTGGGGTCGTTGAAAACTTTATTGGGGACGTGGTGCGTCTCCAAGCAGCCAATGACCGCCTTACGGAGCAGGTGGCTGAACTGAGCGCACAGTTCGCACAGTTCAGAGCACAGGCGCATAATGCAGAGTGCCAAAGCCCGGTTGTGAGACAACCAGTTCCCTCCCCAGCACCCATCAACGTTCCTGATGTATCGGACTCCCACTTGCGTCATGTCATTGAAGCAGTGTGGAGGATGATGGACGGACGCCTCGCAGGCCTGGAGGCTAGGTTGCCTCCAGCACCCACTGTTCGGCCACCGCTCGCTGCAAATAAAGCAAGAGGTGCAACGGCTCCGACGCCTCTCCCGGTTACGGGTGGCCGCGTCGCAGTTTCATACGCAACAGTGGCGTCTGCGCCAGCACCCGCTTCCACATTGAAGACCGGGCGACTGGCTAAGGCTGGGCGACCGGCAAAGGCCGGACGAGCGGCTAAGGCCGGGACAGGGGCTACGACGGCGTTCCCCCCACTCCCCTCACCAACACCAAGAGGCATTAGCACCAATTCAGCACGAGCGTCTGCTCTTGCTGAATCTGAAGCTGTTCCTGCCCTCCCCACGTCTGTCGCGTCTAATGATGGCTGGCAAAAAGTTGACGGAGGCAATAAGAAGAGGTCCCGAAAGAAGAACAAGAAGGCCGCCAAAAGTGGAGCCTCTCCACCTCAGACGTCGTCAATGGCAGTGACCTCCACAAATAAGAAGGCAAAGAAACTGCAGGCACCCAAAACGGCGGCTGTTGTGGTCACATTATCGACGGAGGCGGCCAGCGGTGGGCTATCCTATGCGACCGTTTTTAAGAAGGTCCGGGATAGCCTCGGCACTCAATTCGGGACCTCAGGTGTGAAGCTGCGCCTTGCCCAGACGGGGGCTCGCGTGTTAGAGTTCCCCGGGGCCGAAGGTGCAAAGACGGCGGATGTTCTAGCGGAGAAGCTGCGGGAAGTATTTTCTGGGACGGATGGAGTGAAGGTCACCAGGCCCACCAAGAGCGCGGAACTGCGCATTTCGGGCCTGGACGACTCCGTTACGGTCGATGATGTCCGGGTTGCAATTCGGGAGAAGACGGGGTGCAACGCGGACAACATCAAAGTCGGCACCATCCGCCCCGGTCCGGGAGGCCTTGGTGCGGTGTGGATCAGCTGTCCCGTAGCGTCGGCCAAAATTTTGGGCGACGCCGGCAGGATCCTCATCGGTTTCGTTAGCGCCAGAGTTACAGTTCTGGCGGCGAGACCGATGAGGTGTTACAAATGCCTGGTTGCGGGACACACCCGCATCAAATGTGACAGCTGCTTCGACTGCAGCGGATTATGTTTCCGCTGCGGTCGACCGGGGCACAAGGCGGCAGAGTGCTCTGCCGCCCCTCACTGCCCTATGTGTGCGGCGGGCAATAAGCCCGCCAATCACCAGATGGGGCAGGGGGGCTGCAAGCCTTCCCGCGCTTCTCGGCGGACGTCGGGGACTAGCCTAGCGGCCCAGGCTGCCTCCGACGTTGTCCGTCTGTCCACGTCGACGTCCATGGAGGTTGTAGAGACGATCCAGTAATGGACCACGTCTCCAACCTCCTTGTCCAGACGAACCTAAACCACTGCGCCGCGGCGCAGGATCTCTTCCTGCAAACCATGGCGCAGTGGTCGATCGGTGTTGCCGTAGTCGCGGAGCCCTACTTCGTTCCTCCCCGTCCAAACTGGATGGGTGACTGGGACGGCTCCGTGGCAGTCGTCGGTTCCGCGGCGGCTCATTCCCCGCCCTTATCGCTTAGAGACAAGGGCTCTGGATATGTTGCCGCCGAGTGGGGGGGGATCACCGTTTACGGTGTATACTTCTCCCCCAACCGGAGTTTGAGCGACTTCGAGGTCTTCCTTAACGGCTTGGAGACCTCGATGCGGCGATTAGCGTCTGGGCACGTCCTCGTGCTGGGGGACTTCAACGCAAAATCCATTGCATGGGGGTCCCCCGGGACGGACGCCAAGGGCGAGGCCGTCGAGGAGTGGGCGGCTTCGGTGGGCCTCTGTTTACTAAACAGAGGCTCCACCAACACGTGCGTGCGACAGCAGGGTGGGTCGATAGTGGACCTTTCGTTCGCTACCCCTGCTGTTGCCGCACGAGTAAGGAACTGGCGTGTCCTGGAAGAGGTTGAGACGCTCTCGGATCACCTGTATATCCGATTTGAGCTCTCCCGGTCCCAGGGCCCCAGTAGGGGTCACGCGGCGCGGCGTAATTCCCGTTTTCCGCGGTGGGCTGTTGCCAAGCTGGACAGGGACCTACTAGAGGAGGCGGCCATTATTCACTCTTGGCTGTCTCCGCAGGCCCCGACCGAGGAGGTCGATGCGGGGGCTGGCCGCTTTCGCGATGCGATTACGCAGATTTGCGATGCGGCCATGCCCCGTATCCAGAGTCGTCGGCCTCCAAGGAAGGAGGTCTACTGGTGGTCCCAGGAGTTGGCGGACCTCCGTGCGGCTTGTACTCGTGCCCGGAGGTCCTACACTCACAGCCGGCGGCGTCACCGCGGAGACGGTGAGGAGGACCAGCTTCACGAGGAGTACCGCGAAGCGCGGAAAACTCTGAAGCTGGCCATTTGCCGCGCCAAGGACGCAAAGAGAAAGGAGATGCTGGAGAGTCTCGACCGTGACCCCTGGGGTCGCCCATACCGTGCGGTGCGTCAGAAGCTCCGCACGTCGGGCCCCCCCCTTACCGAGACTCTCCAGCCCAGCTTCCTGCAAGAAGTGGTCGAGGGCCTTTTCCCGCAGCGGGCGGAGCACACACCCCCGTCGATGGCCTACGCGGTCGGAGACGACGGGGGTAGAGAGGACGATGTGCCGCCCGTTAGGGAATCGGAGGTTGGGGCGGCTGTTCTACGGATCCGTTCCAAGAACACCGCCCCCGGGCCGGACGGGGTACCAGCCCGAGTGATGGCCCGAGCCCTCGACCATATGTCGGACCGCCTCAGGGAAGTGTTGGACGCTAGCCTGGCGTCCGGACGCTTCCCAGAGTGCTGGAAATGCGGGAAGCTGGTCCTGTTGAGGAAGCCGGGACGGCCTGCCGATTCGGTCGCGGCCTATAGGCCCATCGTGTTGCTGGACGAGGTGGGTAAACTTTTTGAGAGGATACTCTCTGCCCGCATCGTCCGGCACCTCAGCGAGGTGGGCCCCGACCTGTCGGACGCCCAATTCGGGTTCCGGGAGGGGCGTTCGACGGTCGATGCCGTGATGCGCCTTAGGGCCGTGACCGGAGAGGCAGTGAGCTGTGGCGGCGTGCTGTTGGCGGTGTCTCTGGACATCGCCAACGCATTCAATAGTCTGCCATTCAGCTGCATCAGGGAAGCACTCCAATACCACGGGGTGCCAGAGTACCTGAGGCGGCTGGTGGCAGACTATTTAGAGGAGCGTACCGTCGTGTACGAGGACCGAGAGGGCGTCTTGAGACGGCGACCCATGTCGTGCGGCGTTCCGCAGGGGTCTGTCCTTGGACCACTCCTGTGGAACGTGGGGTACGACTGGGTTTTACGAGGTCGCCTCCCCCCCGGGCTGGGCGTAATTTGCTACGCTGATGACACATTGGTCACAGCCCGGGGGGCGAACTTCCAAGAGGCGGCGCGCCTGGCCACCAGGGGTGTGTCTTTGGTGGTCGGGCGCATCGAGGCACTGGGCTTACGGGTGGCCCTGGACAAGACGGAGGCCCTTTTGTTCCATGGGCCCCGTCGTGGTCCACCCGCCGGTGCCTCCATCGAGGTCAACTCGGTCCTCGTCCCGGTTCGGGCCCAGATGAGGTATCTGGGCCTGATACTCGACGGTAGGTGGCTCTTCGACGAGCACTTCCGACAGCTTGGTCCGAAGCTGGTCGACGCTGCCTCTGCCCTTGGGCGACTTTTGCCCAACTTGGGTGGAGCCAGCGTCGCAACGCGACACCTCTACACGGGGGTGGTCCGGTCGATGGCGCTGTATGGGGCACCGGTGTGGGTGGCGGCTCTGACCGCCCAGAATAAGGCGCGCCTCTGGCGGCCTCAAAGGGTATTGGCGGTCAGAGCCATACGCGGATACCGCACGGTGTCCACCGAGGCGGCGTGCGCCTTGGCTGGAACACCCCCGTGGGATTTGGAGGCGGAAGTGCTCGCCGAAGTTTATCGACGGGTGGCTGAATATCGGGCGGAGTATGGCTTTGGCCCTCCGCCCGAAGAGGTACGCGAGTGGCGTGAAGCCGCCCGTCGAGCCACGATGGCTAGTTGGTCGTTCCGGCTGGAGACTCCGCGCGCTGGCTTTGCCGCCGTGGAGGCTCTCCAGCCGGTCATCCTCGAGTGGGCAGGGCGGCAGCACGGGACCCTTTCCTTCCGACTGACGCAGGTGCTTTCCGGGCATGGTTGCTTCGGGAAGTACCTGCACTCGGTCGCCAGGAGGGAACTGAGTCCCGCCTGCCACCACTGCGACTGCAGTGAAGACTCGGCCCAGCACACGCTGGCGATCTGCCCCGCTTGGGAGTCGCAGCGCCGGGCCCTCACTGCAGTCATCGGAGGAGATCTCTCGCTACCGGCCGTCATACGCTCCATGGCCGGTAGCGATAGCAGTTTTACCGCGGTCGCAACCTTCTGTGAAGATGTCATCTCGCAGAAGGAGGCGGCGGAGAAGGCCCGGGAGGACGATATCCACTCGGACCCAATCCGCCGCCGGCGAACTGGGCGGCGTAGGCGCGCCTATCAGCGCCTCATGCCGCCCTGAGTGTGGCCGCGGATGGTCGGGACGGGTTTTCCCCTCCATCCGCTCTAGTGGCCACCCGCGAGGGGGTGACGTACGCGTGTGCCGTACGTCGCCTAATTAGAGAGTTCAACAGCAGACGGTGCCCGATTCAGTGCGGGCAAGCGCTGGGAGGGGTCCGGATGTCTTAATATCAGCAGTTCCCGGATCCCTTCCGTCTCAGGCGCAGAGTGGCACACCGTGTGGTTTTAGTCGGTTCGATTCCGACACACCGCCCCGCCGCAAACCCCGGCGGGGTGACGGTCCGAGGGGATTTCCACACGATAAAAAAAAAAAAAAAAAAAAGGTAACAATTATATTTCCATCAAGCACTGAGGTGAGGTCGTCTGATCGCCTTTCAACCCTTTTAACCCCCGTGTATGATACCATACAAAATTGTGGTCTCATGGGAAATCAGAATAGGTTTGATATTATGACAATTGCCTGTTTAAATATATTTTGATGTTGATCTAGCATTCTATTACAGTTAGGCAATTTAAAAGATGAGAGTGTTATCTTAAAATCTAACGAAAAAGAAGAAAAAAAAAGAACAATTTTGTTAGACCTAACGATATAGAATATCGATAGTAAAGATCGAAAGAATCGATCTTATATATGTAGTTGGCGAGTCTATTGTCGTATATATCAGACTAAATACTACACCAACCGCAGGGCACGCCACAATTGTGGCGCTAAGACACATAATGGAGGAAGGGCTGGAGAGCCAACATGGCAGCCTCTCCTACCGGCTGACACAGATGCTCACCGGTCACGGCTGTTTCGTTAAGTACCTGTGTCGCATAGGCCGGGAGCCAACGTCTGCGTGCCACCGCTGCAAGGATGTCACGAGGATACTTCACTCCACACCTTAGTGGACTGCTCAGTGTGGGCGTTACAGCGACTCGATCTTGGGGTGGCTATCGGTTTAGGAAACCTATGAAGCATGGTTATATCCAAAATGACAGTGTGAGTGGGATTCTGCCGCCTCATATTGCGAGGAGGTGATGTTGGCCAAAGAGGCGGCCTAACGGGAAAGGGAGTGGAAAAGCACTTTCCCGTCCTGCCCCCCCCCCCCCCCCCCGTCCTGCGCAGATGACGCACCAGACGTATGAGAGCAAACACTGTTCAGCGACCTCCATGGGCGCTGGTGGATAACTGGCTGACCGTTACCCCAGCTGACGTATGGGGGGCGTAAGTCACACATACTCCAAGTGAGCTGTGAGCTAATATACAAAAAGTACTTTATATTATAACTAGCTTTTGTCGCAGCATAAGATAATGTGATATGATGTGAATAACAAAACATGAGTCAAGGCAAATTATTATCTGAGGAAGAACAGTTTCATTGAATTTGACCTTTTGACAAGTAAAAGTAATATTTATTTACTATAATGTAAGCTGAGGGCAAAGATGGCGTAAAAAATTATTAAATAAATAAATGTATTGTAAAAGAGGCCACTACATTGAGCGACTAAACGGTCGGCCAGTCGCGCGATCGGGCGTTTGCATTAGTGAGACGTTTCCGAATCATTGGAGCGATACATCTGGTCGGAATTGGGTTACGTTCTAGCTATGTACATATTTATTAGTTTGTGATGTTAGGTCAATTGACTGGATGAATATAGAGTGATTGTCATCTTTGACACGAATTTCAATGACTTTTTAAAGATATCATTTTTTTTAGAAAGAATTGCGATTAAAAAAAGTTACGCCCGGCTTGTGTATGTTTTCAATGAAATGATAAACATCTTAAAAGTCGTACTACCTTTAATGTCAGACCATTTACTGGCTATACTACTCCAGGTTACAGGTCTGCCTCTTAATTTATTTTGAACTCTCTTGAAAAGCTCCGAGGGCTTATTGAGGCTAATATACAAACAGTAAGGATGTTTTCTTTATATTTTCCTGTCCTTTATAGATCAAGGTTAGGTATTGTCAGAATGTTTGTTTTTGACTGTACGCTTTCAAGGCTTTATTTCAATTCATGCATGTTTATTATCTGTGCTTTCTCATATTAATATACTAGCACACATGTGACATCCCCGCAACACCCCTTGTGGGTGGAATTTCGTAAAATCCGTTCTTAGCTGACCTCTACTCGGCGAAAGGAATATTCATACTAAATGATGATGATGATGATGAGTCAATATATCGGTGGAAATCTCTTATATAAAATAAAATGTAGTTAATTACAAAGCCAAAGTTAAATTTTTTAAGATGATTTCGTTTCAATTATCAATACATTTTAGTAGCAAAATAAATAAAGGTCAAATATTCATTAGCTAACTGGTGACCACATGTATCGGTACTGCTGATTTTTTTTAATAACATGTAGTCCTGTATCCACCTGTAACAATCTATCTAATAAGCACAATCTGTTTGGTAACTGCACTTCCTGATTCTAAGTTGAATGCATGCCTTGGCAGCCTTTAATTTAGGCTACACTACAATCTGACAAAATATGGTAACTTTAACATGTATTATAGTGGTAGAGCCATGCTTAAGCACGAATGGGCCGGCTCGACCGGTGCGATACCACGGCCTCACAGAAAACCGGTTGTGAAGTAACGCTTGCGTTGCATTTCCCCGAAATGAGTGAGGTCTCCGGAGGCCCAAAATCCCCCACCCCCCTAATGATAGCGCTGTTAACGAAAAGGATACCCCAGGGGGGTACCAGCGCTAGCTTTGGAGAATCCCCCCCTGGACGTCCACCCTCAGTACGGATTATGCCTGAGCGTGGACGCCCAGGCTGCCCCTCGTACTCTGGGGGGGGCTCAACTGCGCTCTCAAAATCTGCTCGGGGCAAGAGAAGGCATACCATGGCACCCCCTGTCACGTTTACCGTGGATTTTTGTAACATCAGGGGCTTACATTCGAACCTCGACACTGTCCACCACCACCTTGAGACAGCAAAGCCGGCCTTGCTCTTTTTAACCGGGACGCAGATATCATCTCCAGCGGACACATCCTACCTCTGCTACCCTGGGTACGGACTGGAACACTCCTTTCCTTCCTCCTTCCTTATGCGTGTACGTTAGAGATGATATCACTTCTCGCCGCCTCAGCAATCTTAAAAGTAGGGACTTCTCCATCTTATGGCTACGTGTAGACTGCGACGACCATCCCCGCATCTACCTATGCGTCTACAGGTCCCATAGCGGTGATGCCGAAACGGACCGACTCATCGACCACGTCCAAATGGCTACAGACTCAGTGCTCCAGCAGGTCCCATCCGCAGAGATCGTGATTCTTGGCGACTTTAACGCCCATCACGCCGAATGGCTTGGTTCGCGCAAAAGCGATCATGCGGGAAGATCTGTTCACGATTTCGCCTTGGCATATGGCTTGACGCAGCTGGTAGCAACGCCTACGCGAATCCCAGATGCAGAAAGCCGCGTGCCTTCACTGTTGGATCTTCTGCTGACCTCACATCCTGACGGCTACAAAGTATCCGTTGAGGCCCCTCTTGGCTCTTCGGACCATTGCCTGATTAGGAGTATGGTGCCACTCGTTCACTCGCTGCGGCCGGGAGTTACAGGCAGTCGCCGCGTATGGCACTATAGGTCAGCAGACTGGGATGGAATGAGAACATTCTTTGCATCCTACTCATGGAAGCAGGTTTGCTTCTCGCCGGATGATCCCAATGTCGTTGCTGACTCTGTCGCGGATGTTGTGCTTCAGGGTATGGAACTTTTCATTCCATTCTCCCTGATTCTCACAGGTGGCAAGTCCCAGCCTTGGTTTGGTCGAACCTGCAAAGCGGCGTCCCGCCGAAAGCAGGAATGTTACCAAGCATGGGCTAATGCAGCGACAGCACGGGATGTAAAGACCAGCACATTAAAGAAGCAATTTAACTTTGCCTCCAGGTCCCTCAAAAGAGTAATTGCTGGGGCGAAGTCGGCTCACATCGGCAGAATTGGCGAGAGACTAGTTAGTCTCCCCTCCGGAACTCGTGCATTCTGGTCTCTTGCCAAAGCTGTCCAGGGCAACTTTTGTAAGCAGCTCTAGTGCACCCAATCCCTAAAAAAGGAGATCGCTCGGATCCGTCCAACTACAGACCCATAGCCATCACCTCCTTGTTCTCCAAGATAATGGAATCCATTGTTAACTGCCAGCTCCTCCGGTACTTAGAAGACCACCAGCTCCTCAATGATCGACAATACGGCTTCCGCCAGGGTCGTTCAGCTGGTGATCTTCTCGTATACTTGACTCACCGGTGGGCACAGGCGATCGAGACCAAGGGGGAAGCGTTGGCCATTAGTTTGGACGTGGCGAAGGCATTCGATCGGGTCTGGCACAAAGCGCTCCTTGCGAAGCTTCCTTCCTATGGGCTTCCCGAGAAACTGTGCAATTGGCTCACCAGTTTTCTTACAGACAGAAGCATCAAGGTCGTTGTTGACGGTGCATGCTCCGACTCCAAGTCTGTTAATTCTGGTGTCCCACAAGGCTGTGTGCTATCACCCACGCTGTTTCTTCTGCATATCAACGACATGCTGCAGATTAGCAGCATCCATTGCTATGCAGACGATAGCACGAGTGATGCCCTTTACACCGGCCGCGCTAACATTTCTCGGGTAAACGTCATCTAAAGCCGATCCAAACTTGTGTCTGAAATCGAAACTTCTCTATCAAAAGTTTCAGATTGGGGTCGACTTAACCTAGTCCAATTTAACCCCACGAAGACACAGGTGCGCGTTCACCTCTATAAAGATGCCATTGGTCGTATCACCTCAATTTTAGAGCACTTCCCTAACTGCATCGGCCAGTATCGAAATCCTTCTCGTCGATATATCAAGCGAAGTCCAGTTTCGCGGTCACTTAGAGAGTAAGGCCATATTAGCCTCGAAGAAGCTTGGTGTGCTAAACAGATCGAGACAGTATTTTACTCCGGCCCACCGCCTGCAACTTTATAAGGCGCAGGTTTGGCCGCACATGGAATACTGTTCTCAGCTTTATGCAGGTGCACCCCAGTACCAACTTCTGCCTCTTGACCGCATTCAACGGAGAGCGACTCGCATCATCGACTGGCAAGATATTTCTGATCGACTTGACACCTTGGCGTTGCGTAGAGATGTAGCTTCACTCTGCATCCTCTATCGCTTGTATCATGGGGAGTGTTCAGAGGAATTGTTCGGACTTATACCGGCTGCTGGTTTCCGCCATCGTCCTACGCGACAAAATATCCATCCCCATCACCTGGACGATTGGCACTCCACCACTGTGCGCTTCTCCAGAAGCTTTTTGCCTCGCACAACCAGCTTATGGAACAAATTGTCGCCTGCCGTATTTCCGAACCGATACGACCTTCAAACCTTCAAGAAGAGAGCGTACCTCTACCTAAAAGGCCGGCAACGCAGTTGTGACTCTTGAGTTGCGGGTGTCCATGGGCGGCGGTAGTCACTTACCATCAGGTGACCCGTCTGCTCGTTTGCCCCCTATCGCATAAAAAAAAAAAATTTTGGTGTATGCTTTGGTTGTCGTTAAATAAAAAAAAATTGAATCGCATAACAATCAGCTCGGAATGAGTCATGTAAGCAATACGTTTAAATACAAAAACACATTTTGTATATCATATTTGCGATGCCGGAAACAATCACCGCAATTTACAATCGGTTTAGATAGTGATGTCACTGACAAATTCCTGACCGATACTACTGCGCGGGATCCCAAATTTCGCGGACGATTTAATTTTGAAGGCATCCCTAGCCCGTCGCTAACCCTCTTCAAAGTAAGTCATGTCTGAAACTAATATTCTTATTCTTAGATGAAGATTTTATATTTCACTACTCTGGGTTTTATGTTTGAAACATCTGGGGTTTACCTCGGTCTATATTTATATTAAGATTTCAAGCGAAATTAAACCTTTCGGCAAGTTTAATACCTCGTTTTCATATAAGTATGTAATATTACTTTGAAAACGAAAGAAAAAGTTCTCTGGCTAGTTGGGCTACGTGTTATAAATTCTTTGTGAACCAGGTTTTACAGAGAAGAGTTTATATTTTTGTATCCTTCTTCTGACGGGCTAAACTTTAAAAACCAAGACTTTATATATTATATGTCAACTTGCCAGCAGAGATTTAAATTACTTTTGTTTTTATTTTTTCATACTTTTTGTAATATCTCTTACGAAATAATTATATTTATAAATACCTAAAGGCAGTAGCATACATTCAATTGTGTATACCCGAAAAGCAGAGACGTTTTAAAAGAATATATAGGGCTGATTATAATTTGGTCCTAATCATTTTAAGGGAGAAATCCTATCGCCGTGAGCTCGGTTACCGGTACCAACAGAAGGCGAGGAATAATGCGCATACGGATGGCTATGGGAGTGTAAGCCACACTTTCAAAACATCGGAGTCGCATAACTCGAACCAGTCGCTGTCCTATCCTATCTGAGTCCATAAACTTCTCACTTTATGAAAACGTTAAAATAAATATAAAAATAATATATCAATACATACTTTTTTTTATAGCTAAACCTGTCTTCTATCTTTACACATCACACAGTGTTCTCTTCTGTCCTTAAACCAGTCATACACGACCGCTGGTTTCGGAAAAAAAATTGTTATGTGTGATATTATATATAATTTACACAAATTTAGAATATTTGTTAGAGTGCTCAGATTTCTTGAAGTGTCGTTATCAATAAATTTTCTTTATCAGTTACAAATATATATTTATATACAAAATAAATACCCCCCATTACATGGGATTGAATTCCCGTGACAAAAATGTATTTGCAGCACTATTTGACATTTTATGACAGAACAAAATTGGGCCGATCTAACGTCGCTTCCCCCTGTGGCTTGATTAATGTTGTGTTCTGCACTCAGATTTATTTTGCGTCGACTGTATCGCCTGAAGGCTCTGGTAAAGTAAAGATTTTCCCGTCTGTTTCAATTTCCCTTTGTTTGTTCGTTCTGAACAGATATAAGGTAATTTCTTTTGCCTTTGATCTTTTTTTACATTGAAGGTTTTGTTTTGTAAAACAATATTTTTTAAAGTAATACAGAGAGCAAGCATTCATAACTTCAAAATAATTCCTTAAATATTAGAATTAATAAAAGCAATAGCAATTTTTGAACGCAAACGTTAAATACACAAATATATGTAAACGGCTCTAACGATATTTATGATATTTTGTATTTAGGAAAGATTCTTTTTTCTTTCATTTTAAAAGACACAACTCCCGCACAAGGAATAATTCCTGTGTCGCGGGGGACTTTACAAACATTCAAACAACGGACACAAAGAACACCCAGACTCAGAACAACAATTTGAGGATTACACAAAGTGTTTCCCGTGGGTTCGAACCCACAATACTCAGCGTGGCAGCATATTGGCGAGGTGACCACTCAAACCGCTACGCCATTAGTGCAGTCTATTTTTTTTTTTAGATTTTGATTAGTTTTCTTAAGTCTCTTACGTACTATGGTACTTTTGTCTAATTAATCACCTCTCAAATGTTTCTGTGCCAAATATAAACTTGTTGATATTTAATGGCTTGTTGTTCTAGTGGTTAGTGACCCTGACTGCTAAATCGGAGGTAGCGGGTTCGATTCCCACACTTGACAAATAATTATATTCTATAAGCAGTGGTTTCGAGTCGTTGTTTGTATGTTTGTAAATTCCCCCGCGACACAGGAATAATTAATGACTAGTTCAGGAGTTGTCTTGTCTAAACAAAAAAGAAAAAAAAAACACGTAACAAATATTTATTAGGTTCACAAATTATTCTTTATATTCTGAGTTAGCACGTTATTTCAGTTTATTGGGTATGTAGGATGATAACCAAATAGAGTAGTTCAAATTATATATAAGTATATGTATTTCTAAAAGTTACAAATAAGGCATTGCGCTTATGAAGGAATGAATGTTCATAAGTTTAGTAAAGAAAGAATGAGATATGAAATAAACTACTACGCACGGGTGGCGTAGCGGTTTAAGTAGACGTCTCGCCACTACGTCGAGTGTTGGGGGTTCACCCCCACACCGGACATTTTGTGTAATTAACAAACGATTATTCTAAGTGTGGGTGATCTTTATGTCCGTTATTTGAGTGGTTGTTAAGTCCCCCGCTATACAGTAAGTAATCCTCGTGCGACAGTTGCCATTTTTTTATTAATAAAAAAGCTAAGAAAGCATTCATTGGATATAGCAGGCTCTTAAGAGAAGTATTTGTATTTATTTTTCTATACCGTATTCATCTCGCCGTGAGAATGTATTTAAACAAACCATAAAATAGGTATTTCATATGGTCAAATCGTGAATATATTATGAAAATTGAAAAATAATAACATGCTAAGGAGTTTTGCAATAAAGTATTTCAACACTATGCTTAAAGAAATTATGCAATCTTTTCATAATAATTTAAATTTGAATCCTTTTAAAAAATTACATAATAAATAGTTTACATGTAAAAAAACCTAAAATAGTCGTGTTTCTCAAATTATGTATATTATACTACCAAATTATAAAGTACAGTTAATGGCAACATTTTACATTGATCAATGTCGTTTTGAAATCCGATCCGATCCGATCACCTGTTCATACGACAGTAATGTCTCCGGATATTTTCGTAAAATTCTATACAGTTCCTTGTGTTTTTATGAAGTTTGACGTTTTGATGTAATCATGTACGCACGAACCAACCAAGCAGTGTTCCCACTTTTTCTTCAAAGAAAACTCCGCTCGACGGAAAAGGAGACCGTGATTAATTTTTTTAAACAAGCTGAGAAAACGTGGCGAAAGAAAGGGTATCCACACAAAACGGAAATAGTTAATAAGACTGTCGAGATTATGGGCATATCGCCAGCCACTGTTTATAGATTTATAAAAAAACAACAACCGGTTGCTTGAAGTCTCCAGCACTACTACAGTCGAGAACACAGTTGATTGAAAATTTTGATAACATTTATTTGGATGCAATACGCCGTAAGGTACATATAAAAAAAAAATGTCAAACTTAAACACAATAAGAATGAAGGTTTGTTTTTTATACGAGTATGTTGTGTGTATTTTTCTAAAACTGCATTGAGGCATATTATTTATACCTTAAGGATATGATATGAGAATCCTAATGAAATATTAAATCCATTGAAAAAAAAAAGGTAATTTGAAAATTTAATACATAGCAATGAACTTTTTGCATGTTTTATTTATGGGTTCTGATTCAGAATACATCTTTGTTGCTTTTAATTATAATTTATTTATTTAATCCTCACAGTTTCTCATTACAGGTAAAGCCCTTACTTTTTCACGCTTTTCTGTCAATATATTAGTTTTATTTCATTAATATCACATTAAGACAATTCATTGTCCATAACCATATAGTAAAAAAAATAAAATAAAAAAACCTTGTTTTCTTTGTTTTAAACATATATACATACTTTCTCATGCCCATGTGGATATGGTGTAGCTCTTTTTGTATACATAATTGGTCTATTTTTCTATCGATATGAACTTATTATTCTAAACTTGCAAACAAATCTTAATGATTTTCTCTTTTTCTCGTGACGTGAGCTTTCTAAACGGATTCAATCAACTGGAATTCAATTCAACCTTTCCGATTTTGAATCGATTTGTTACTTTATTATATTAATATGTATATTTATAAATCATTTTGGCTTAGTCTGAGAGGTACGAGTCCAACCCTTTACTATTGTTCTCGAAATTAATAGTTTCAGGCATTGTTAAATTCGAAAGATGATGTCTGATGGTACTGTAATTTATGAGAAATTTTATGACAATAATCTTGAAATTTAATCTGTCGAGAATAATGTTTTGAAGTTCTAGAAATCTTAATGTTTTAATCATATTTCCTGCACTTTTTTATGTAATATAAAGAAGTCTCTTTCGTAAAAGAAATCGATTCGTCTGATAAATGAAAACGAACGAATAAAAACGATTAAACTGACTCTCGGATAGATCGGATAAATTTAAATAATTGAAATTCTGAATAGGTTCCTTACCGAATTACGTTAACAAATATAATATTGCCTTAGCGAAATAATGAATCAGATAAAGGAACAAATTTAAATACGTGGCAACAAATTTTTGCCCATGGTACATCACGCCCTAACAACGACACTGATGGCTTTCTTTAGCAATCGAAAGTATTAGTTGAGATTTATACTATAACATTAATGATTGTTATGCAGACAGCTACTTTTATTTACTGAAGTTAAATTTATTTTCGACTGAACTGGTCGTGTAATCATCAAGCCGCTTAACTTTTCAACATTAAATGACTTTATTCAATGTATGATTCCATTAACCAATATAAGTTCAGCTTTTCTAGCTGTGAGTTCAAAATATTTCTGATCACACACATATCTAAACCGTTACAAGTTCATGTCTGAATATTTTCGCTTGGATAACGGGCTGCATGCCGGTTCAGTAGGCCGGTTCAAAGCGCCTGATAGACATACTATAAATATGACGTGACGTCATTCATACATGCACCCCTTTAGATGTACAAGATGAATTTGGATGGAATTTTTAATTTTAATTCTCGGCATACAGATATATGGATATATGAAGAAAAAGATGAGGTCTTCATTTCTTAAGTCCCAGACGAAATTTTAAGTTGAGTGTATGTCCTAGGACAGTCTTTTGGTATATTTGTTATTTTTTTTTTTGGAATTCGTAGTGGAATTTAGATGAATAGATTAGATAGATTTATGATATGTTTTTTAAAAGATTACCGGTTGAGCACTTGGGTTTCAAGTACGGAGAAATTGGCGGCCTTAAAAATATTGATTCTGTAACGATTTATTAAAGTTTATTTTAGAAGTTCCTAATTTTTTTAAATGAATTTCGTACCTAATGGATTCTGAAGACAAAGTGTTATTTCTGTATCTCAAAATGGTTTTGTAATTAGCCACGAGATGTTTAGCGTAGGCTAAAATACGTTTACCTAAAAACGTGTAAAACTAAGTTTGCCATCATCAGTTTGCTTTCAACAAAGAATTTTATTGATCTATATTTTGACTTACGGACGTAGATGAAGAATATAAATAAAATGAACCATATTTTTTCCTATTCATTACGATCACACGGTTTCTGGAACCAACTCCCCCCCTACTCTTTCCCGTCCCCGTAACTGACCCATCTGTTCGTCTGTCCCCCAATATTATAAAAAAATCCTTGTAACTGATATCACTTATTTCAACACTCGACTTTAGATCCAGAACTACAAAATAGAAATCCAATTTCGTTCTACACTTATATAATAAACGAAATTGACATTCCTATGAAATTGAATACCATGGTTCGATGACTTTTCATTCTCAATACCCACTAACATCAAGTATATATTACTACTGAACGCCTTGGAATTATACAAATGTAAATAAACGTGTTTACATGTTTCGTGGCATTTTTCTTTCGTTAGCAAATTATTTTTCTAGATAATGAGCTTCCAATACTACTACCACAACTTGTAGTCTACAAAACATAGACGTTTCATGCGCATTTTGCCTACCCCTGCTAGGGTACATGCTTGAGTATGTGTACTCGTGTGTCTGTGTGTGTGTTTTAGATAGGGTATTTGGTATGCAGCTCTGTCAAAAGCAAATTAGAACCACTTTGTGTAACCGAAGTAATTAATATTAATAAAGTCTTTGAGCTATAAGGCCGCCCTTTGTACATTCTCGATACCTTTATAATGTCGTAAACTCGATAAAATCCTGGTGTACAAATAAAGTATCTATCTTTTGAAACGCCTCTGCCTACCCCTTCGGGGATAGAAGCGCGAGTGTATGAATATATATCAGTGTACATTAATGCGGTTCTAGACATATAGGAACGTTCTACCGCTCTTGGACTTCACTTATTGAATTCCATCAGAGAGTGGTGTCATTTAAAAAATGTATTAACAGTAAGAAAGTAGTGTTCGTGTGGTGCTCCTTTTTAAAGTAGTATTTTAATAATAATAATCTAGACACCTCACACACGGCGGTCAGATCCAAAACTAAGGAGAGCTTGTACTATGGTAACCAGACATCTGATAAACATACTTATATACTTCTTAATACATGCATATTATAGATAAATTACACCCAGACACAGAACAAATGATCATGCTCATCACACAAATATTTATCCTGGTAGGGAATCGAACACACGACCTCTGGCTTAGCAGTCAGTAGCAGGGTCTCTAACCACTAGACCAACAGGCCAGTCAATTTTGAATGCCCTTAATGTTACATGACACACTAAATTAAATATTTTCTTCTCTTTAAGGTACGTAACTTGTGTTCTATCTAGATATATTTTTTTACAAAAGGGAGCTTTTACTTTAAGGACAGAATAGAGCTTTATTTGATTGCAAACTGTCTACGAGCCTACGATTAAATTCTGAAGAGGACCATTAATCAGCCAGATGTGAGGAAGATGTGAGGAATAATCTGGCAAATTATGTATACTGCAATTAGGGGAAAATAATTTAGTAGATAGTTAATTGTGAAGTGTTTTGTGTCTAGAAATTATTATTTTTTGAAAATTAAAATTAATTAAAATTGATGTTAAGAGTATTTTAACATACAAAGATTTTAAACGCGGGAGAGCCATGCTTCGGCTCGACCATGGTATCACACAAACCGGCTGTTAAATGCCGGTTAAATAATGCTTGCATTGTGTGACCTAGTGGGTGAGGTTACCGGAGTCCCAACCCCCCTTTCCCTTCACCTCCTTCCTTTCCTTTCGCCTCTTTCCCATACCCTTAAAGGCGGACAGCACTCTTGTGACTTACGAGTTGGAAGTGTTCATGGACGGCGGTTGTCACTTACCTCATACATAAAAAATGTATATATAAACATACCTAACTAATGTTTTTACGTATTTTATTTTTAGTACTTGTGGCATCTGTGTTGGATCCTTTGGGTTTTTTCTAATTGCATTCAAATAAATTGCTATTTCAAATGCTAATTAATGTTTTTGTATTAAACTTACACCAATCTTTCTTTGACACTAGATAAGTAAGTCTATTATGAACAATTAACTAAAATAATAAATTTAAAAGGGTTGTTATCTAACTTGTATTGTATATTAGTTTTTTTAAGAGTATATAGCTGTATAAAAACTGATTCACTGTTAAAGAAAAGCCCCTCTTATTACGACAGGGGTTCATAATGAATATACTTAAGTGACGTAAGTCAGAGTTAACAGACATTATAAATCAGAATATAACAGAAAAATTAGAAAGGCACCTTTCGATATTATCCTATGCCTACCAATGAAGGAAGTTTATTAATCTCTACTAAGTATATAATCTTCTATAACTTTGAGATAGCATGCCGAGGATTTATCTCGTACTTTTCGCATATCAATATTTTCATTCAGAATATGCTAGAAAACAAGCAGTAGTTATTTGTAAAAGCAAGCTATTGCGCACCAAATTCATATAGAAATAAGTGCCGTTATTGCATTCATATAAGATGTGTGACATTGCTACCTGTAGATAAAGAATATATTCACTTACACATGCAACATACAACACAACCCCACATTATAGGGCTTCAGTCTGTTGCTAAGATTAACTGCCATGAATTTACTTTCTGTATCGGTGAAAGAATATAACAAAATCATGCAATTTATATTCCATATATTAGAACAAATTTTGGTGTTTCGTACATGTATAACGAGCACTTGCATTTCAAGGTACAACAGTACCTGGACTGAACATGAAACAAAGTATAATTAATTATAAATATTGTAGCAGTGGGTTAAGTATTAACACTCCCGAGAACGCGTGGGGCTTCCGAAGCCCAGTATATCCACTTACATCGGCTTTGCCTGACGTTCGCTTGACTATGTTTTATGGCTTGTTGCCACCTAGAATATGGATCAATTTAAATTGGATTCAGTCACGAAATCTAGACTGGGGTATGTCATGGCTGTATAATTATATACCATGGGTGAATGCCGTTAATTATATTACCAGGCGAGACGATTGCGTGGACTAGATATTGAAGTACATATGTATGTGGAAACGCAATGAATATAATGCCTACTTAGTGTATACCAGCTATTGCGAAAACTAACCAACTAACATTTCTATACAAAGCCCACTGTTTTGTTAATTTTGTAATTGAATGATTAATTTCCAACAAATTTAATGAACTAAGCTTATTGGCTTCTTTCGGCTTTGAAATACAAAATAAACTTTTATAAACATTTATTTTGAGAGTATTGAGATAATTACTTATACCAAAGATTGCTTACGAAATGATATGTTTAAAAAGTTGTTTTTTACTTTTTTCACAACAATCTTTTAATACAACGTCCGTCGGGGCTTTTGTATATTTTTTTTAATTTGGTGTAGATGCTGGTTATCTAATATCAATATACATTTTGTTTGTAATTCACATTTTATATTAGGATACATGGTAGTAAAATGCATTTTTTTACTTAATTATATAGCCAGCACTGGTTCTTGTGCTAGATGCCTCAACAGTCATAGGGGGGACAGAACGTACAGGAACGCCACACTTGCTTCTGCGAGCTACTCCAGTTTCAGTCCCGTTTATTTATCCGAGACTTGCGGTATCCCTTATCCCAAGTCTTGTCCTTACCCGTTTTCAGTCTGCAAATATTATTTTCTGCCTTCATACTGAAGCATGATGAGGGTTGGAGTCAGGCAGGCCGGAATGTAAGAAACTAGCCGAAAGTCTCTTGCCATGAACACCTTGCACCGATCTCAAATAAATTTTGGGACAAGGGTAAGAAGACGAAAGCACTATTGATGATGTTTCAAATATGGATCTTGCTCTAATATTCCGACAAATACTAACGATTTTTGTTGTTTTTTCTGTGTATCACCCTAATGAATACATACAAGCAGGCAAGACGGCTGTTTTACTTAATAAATAAATTTAAAATAACAAAAAAATATATTTTAAGAAGTTTAACCTAGTCACCAAACATATAAATACCAACTAACCCTAAATAAAGGCTTTGGTTTTGGTTGGTATAAGTAAGTTTTCTGATCTAACGAATCTGAATTGGTACGTCCTTCAAAAAATTACTATGCCTCATACGTAAAACTTATAACACATACTCTTTATAAGTTGATGATAAAAAAGGTATTCTTAGGCGAGAAATACCCACACTAGTATTCAATCTTATAGAATGGGAATACGGTACTGCAAAACTTCAACAACATTAAAATTTCATCATCTCTTCCACTTGTGATTTCGAGAGCACGAGAACTAAGTAGAACTTTGCATAAAGTACAATACGCTGCTGTAGACTTGGGCCCGTTAAGGAGTAATTAATTCTCTATAACCGAATCGTTTGCGTCGAGTTTCAGATATTTAAGTAAGGTCACTTTTTGTTCTTGAAAGTTTTTTAATTGTTTGAGAAAATTTAAAAGTTGAAAGCTCAATTTGAAGTAGAGACTTACTGAAAAATTTTTTTCAGATACGCTATGAATGTTGATTGTATAAAAGATTTTTTCTAATGTATCGAAATGTATGCATTATAGCATATAGTAAACATAATTAATTAATTTTATTGATACGAAAGTGGTAGAGCCATGCTTAGGCACGAATGGGCCGGCTCGACCGGTGCGATACCACGGCCTCACAGAAAACCGGTTGTGAAGTAACGCTTGCGTTGCATTTCCCCGAATTTAGTGAGGTTTCCGGAGGCCCAATTCCCCTGTCCCTTTTTCTCTTCCCTTATCTCCTTTCTCATTTTTTCCATCTCCTCATCCCTCTCTTCTTTCCGCTCCCTGCGTCCCCTATCCCTCATCACCCTCAAAGGCGGGCAGCGCACTTGCGACTCTTGAGTTGCAAGGGTCCATGGACGGCGGTGTCACTTACCATCAGGTGACCCGTCTGTTCGTCTGTCCCCCTATAGTTTAAAAAAAAAAAAATCTAGCGTTGTACTGATTTTTACTACTGCCAGTACATACATACTCTCACGGCCGTATCTCCTAAAGTGTTATACCAAGTCGTTCGTAATCATCGTCGTAAGTCTTCTAGGTCAATGTGTGTGACTTTACAATAAAATCCCTGTTAATATGGAAACGTTAAGTCTAAATAAATTTAAGTCCAGTTTTGTTTTTTAATATATGATATTTTTTATTATATAGGGGGACAGACGAACAGACTGGTCACCTGATGGTAAGTGACAACTGTCGTCCATGGAGTCACCTGCAACTCAAGAATCGTGAGTGCGCTGCCCGCCTTTGAGGGTGAAGCGGGATGATCGATGCGGGGTGGGGAAAGAAGAAAGGGGGAGTACAGCCTCCAGAAACTGCTCTAATTTCGGGGAAATGCAACGCAAGCGTTTCTTTGGAACCGGTGTTCTGAAATCATACGTATTTATGGAAGATAGAAGCACTTGAACTGAGATTCACAGGCTATTCCAAATAATCAGTACAATGTAATATGAGCCATGTTTCTCATTTTATATCTTCTTGTATTATTTTTTCTTCATCCTTTTTAACTTCTTTTTCCCTGCCTATCGGTTACCTTATTTGAATACCCTAATTTTAGTTTATTTACTGTTAGCACCTTAATTCACACCATAAATTAGTGTTCTATTGTATGATATATTATGTTGTATACAACATTTTGTAATACCTATCTGGTAATTTAAAAGAATGGTCACGAGATTGAATGCCTGATTTTACATTTGACAAGGCAACCTATTGTTGCGTATTGATCTATTATTTTAAATAAGACGATTTCAAATAATTGTTGAGCAATTTTTTTATATAAAATTATTTAATTTGTAATTTATAATACACCCTCACGCTTAGCCGAAGATCGTAGGTTCGATTCTCACATGGAACAAAAAAATGTAAGATCCACAAATAATCATCCTGATTCTGGATGTTCCTTTTTGGCCGTTGTTTGTATGTTTGTAAAGTCCTCCGCTATACAGGAATCTAATGTTAAATCTTTATTTTTTTCAACATAGAAAAAGAAAAAAAGAGTATTTCTATGTTTTCCGTTTATTATATGTATTTTGTATTGTTTATTACCTTACTTTCGTAAGAACCTAGTAAATTGTATTTTTTTTTAATTTTGAAGTAGACAAAAGGCTACCATTGCTATAAATTGCATGACCTGTTTTACAATACTATTGAATCGGTTTGATAACTCATGTCAGCTAATTTACTGGTAAGTTTCTACCCTAAACATGTACCTGTTAGTAATGCTATGTAATCGTTCTCGTAATCAGTTAAGGTTTTACAAATGATACCTATTAAGGCTGAAATCCTGACTGTAATGACTGGAATAGATACGTTTACCAGACAATCGTTCCAATTTGCGCCAATAACGTTTCAAATCAAACAGAATTGGTTCATTAATGTGTAGTTAATACTTCGGTGCAAAATATTTTACCACTAGATTCTCATCAAAATCAGTTTTGTTTTGCCGCTTGAGAGATTATCTATCATTAATACGGGAAGGACAGCGTCGGCTGTTTTTATTTTCGGATTTCTTACCTGATGATGGATTACTGGTATAAAACTAGGTCTTTTATTTTCCTTATTTACTTGCAATAGGAAAGAAGCCCTCGTTTATACTAAGTAGTATACGACGGTCGTCAAGACTGAAATTTGATCATAGTTGATTAAATTACGAGCCGTTCACCGAACAGCAGTTTCAATTGCGTTTCTAGTTATTGCTCTGCTTCTAAGTTTCGTAGCATGATGTTAAATAGGTTATATTATTCCTTATTAATACTCTATTCAATGCAAACAGATTCAAAGATTACAAATAAACAAAACACTCCATACGTATAGCGATTCATAAAAGTCAAGTTCGATTATTTTAAAATTAAATTCTGAAGTTCTTTTGTTATACTTATAAACAATTTTACTTACTGGCCTTACGTAAGATATGTTTTTTTTTTTATATCAAAACAAATCATTTATTGTTGGGACAAATGAGTCTTTAATAAAGTCGTTGAATACATAAAATGTGTATCATAGCTTGTAATGATCCAACTATCCATATAAGATACACCGATTTTCTATTAGTTCGCTGATATGAGGGTGATTGGTGTAATTATAGCCACATATTACAAAGTATATTACGGCTGTGATTAAGCTGTCTGAATTCATCCTTTAAGCATGTTTGTGAGGTTAAATGAGAAACGTATAAACAAAGCAGGTATATAGAAATATAATTGTTGATGAATTTATTTTCGCTATAATTATTGCACTTGAACATCAAATCAAATTACTTATCTGTTACCCGACTTGCCAGACTTTCGACTTTGCATTAAGTATAGAATTACATAAAAAAACCTTAGACGCCAACAGTATTCAAACATACATCCAGCACTAATCCAGCATATTTTAATTTACGGAACTGAATATTTATATTTTTAAGAAAATAAACTTTTTAATACACGTTAGAAAATTAGGACAAGCTAAGGGGATTATTTTTGTTACCACTACTTGAGCTACTCAATTAGACCCTTTATTGTAAAGTGATTTTAACGAAATTCAGCACACAGCAAGCAAGGATTAACGCGAACCGATACAGAGATCATTTTGAGGCGCCCCCGCATCGAATGCTTTATTCATTTTTGAACTGAAAAGAAACTTTCCATTAAATCTCATCTACGAGAGTTATCTTTTATTTAAAAAAATATGCCTATTACAATTTTTTATATGAAATCTATCCACTAACCCATCCATCATATAGACAAGGGGCACAGCAAAACCTTTCGTCACCTCAAAAAAAACAGATCCCTTTTGAGATCAACATCGTCGCAGCCTTCCGGCCAACTCCAATCCATCAGCTTTTTGGCAACGTTGCAAAAACACGACTAAACCAATATACTTAATAAAATATGTTTTACCTGAACACGCGTTGATTGCGAAAATATTTACGTTGCAGGCGAATGATAATATAATATAAATACATATTTATGTGCTAATAAGTCTGAATTCCTATCTAAACATGAATGTGTGGTGTAGGACTCGACAAACATTCAAACAAAGGAATGAAAAGAACACCCGGACTTTGGACAATTATATTTGGATCACACAAATTTTATCCCATGTTGGTCCCCACTCACTGCCCCAGAATCACTAAGCTGTACACCAAGGGGCCAGTCTATATCTAGGCCATATTTGGTCAAAGCTGCTCAGCGGTTCTATAACATATCTTAATCGACTTACTAGGTGTACCTGTTTATTTGATATACTATATATCCGGGTATAAAAAAAAACATATTTTATAACATATCTCTTCAACAGAATATGTAGTCATGTAAATCAATATTTTTCATTTAAACCGATGAATAGAGGCTTAGTTGTGAATCGTGCACAAGCATTTGCTTTTATTTAGAATAATCGAGTTTTGAAGCCGTGTTAAAAATTGTTTAATTTGAATGGAGATTTTAGTAGAGGAATTTATTAATTTGAACCGTTAATATATTTAAAACATTGTTTGAGCTTTGTGATGGCATATCACATATTTTCCTTGAGTGTCATGTGTTGAATACACAAATTTTTGTCACTTACTGCATAGTAGCTGAGAAATAACGTTATGTGACATTATTATGCAATTAAGTCACGTCTCGTGTTTCCAGTTCACGCTTTTTATTTGATCATACTTATATATACAATATGGAAGAACACCGAAACGAAGCTCAAAGAAGAAACTACATCAGCAATGAAATAAAAAAATGCTATGAAAAACAATGAATTAGTCATTTATGTATTATGATTAAGATCAAATTAGCGATATGATTTATTCCAATTTCATGCTATTTAATCCTGCTTTATATCAGGTAAGACCCTTAAAAATTAATAATTCATCACAATATTTATAATATGAAGATTCTCTTTAACACTTAAAGGTATATATGTGGACACGGTAATATATCAAATCCGAAGTATTGTAATATACAATGGTTTTGGTTTATAAAAGCGTAACATATCTACCACAATTGAAGAATTGGATTACATATTCAACCTTATGCTTTCGGGTACAAAGTATAAAGGAATATGTAGGCTTGAATACTGGTTAACTGGCTAATGTATCAAATGTAGAAAATACGTAACGTTTTAATGCCAACAGTAGCCGGTCCCCGCTTCGTAATAACAACACTCCATTATTCATTTTCCACGTCTGTCCTTGAACCAGTTGTGTCCCCTGGACTTGTCGCCCTAAATACTCACCCTCCTGTCGCATACCTAATGGCGGTGAGCGTTTCTTCCAATGTAGTTGACAGTTTTACTGCGCGATGTGTCACATCAGCAAACTGTGGCGGATATATCATAGTGTGTATATTTGTATATCGTTTTGTTTTATATAAAAGTAATGACAGATATTTCAGAGTTATGTTCCCCGTTATATACTATATGAAAAGTACGCATTTTCATTTCAGTTCAATAGCGTCCGATTTCAAAGAAGCAGTGAAGTTAAAATGAGGAGTAGTCCAACAAAATTGCGTCAAATGCATTATTTCTATGAATTGCTATAATTGTGTCAAGATGAAATGACTTTCAAAGACTTTACGACGCAAAAATCATTCATTCACTTTATTTTAATCTTTTATGTAACACTGTACCAACATTTGTAGAAAACGACTAAGAGATCGGATTGTAATCTATCAGAGTATATATATTAGGTTGGCAACTAATGAACCCGCCATCTTTGTACACGAATTTATTTAATTTTTTAAGTATACAAAATCAAATTATTTTTCAGCTATATAAGCACCGTCGTTTTCTATCACCTGTTGCCAACGCGCTGGCAGAAACATAACGCCTTCCTCGTAGAAGTTTTTAGGCTTTTGATAAAAAAAGGTGGGAAGGTCACTTTTAAACTGATCTTCAATTTTAATGTTTTTATCTGCTAAGTAGGGGGCTAAAGAACGAAATAGATGATAATCTGAGGGCATATTGTCTGGAGAGTACGGTGGGTGAGGAAGGACAGCCCAGCCAAGCGAAAGTAATTTTTCACGAGTCGCTTTTGCTACATGTGGTCGAGCATTATCGTGCAAAAAGTATACTTTATTTTGATTTTTCGGTAATCTCGCTGCTACTTTATCCAGTTGGTCACAATAAATATTGGCCGTGATTTTAGTGTTAGACAGCAACAGCTCCCAGCATATAATTCCGTTAATTCCCCACCACCACCACACCAGATGACCACCCAGTCAGATTTTGGCGTCGGTACTCCTGCTTCATCCCCCGTAATTACATCCCTCAGCCACTCATTGGTACGATGATATCTAAGCGCACGTCACACGTTAGCTCTCTTCCGAAATTGAAACGGCGTCGACTCATGTGGCAACTGAACTTAATATTTCCAGGTCTTTTCTAAAGCGTTGAGTTGTTTTTCTACTGCAGTATGAGAACACTGAAGCTGCTCTGCCAGACAACGTGAAGTGAACCTGGGATCCATTTCTATGAGTCTTTTTAACTCATTTACATCTATTGTAGGAGGTCATCCTGGATGAGGTTTATCAGATAGGTCACAATTTCCATCCTTAAATCTTCTGAACCAATGTTTGGAGGTATCGTAAGAGAGAACGCCTTCGCCCATCGTTGAACATATATTGCGCACTGCTTCAGTCGCTTTTCCACTTAAGTGAAATTCGTGAAGTAAAAGCAGCTGAAGTTCTCTACGAGAAATATCCTTCATTTACTGTAGTTTTACTATTCGGGATTAAGTTGTCAACTGATTTGACATACCACTCTTGCTTTATTTATAAACTACTCTAAGAAATTCGAGATAGTTTTATAACGTTTTAAAAACTGATTGAAAAAAGTGGCGGGTTTATTAGCTGCCAACCTAATATAAATAGTTACACTTAATCCGGATGAAAGCAATAGGCTACGTAAGTTGTACTAAAACCTAGTTGGCAGAACTAGGTGTGTAAGACGTCTCTGCCTTTACGGTTTTATTCACATGTGTATTCCGGGGATGCTCGACTAATTTCGGCCTCGACAGAAGACTCTTTCTGAAAGAGTAAGACGTCCAGCCGCGACTGCCTTTACGCAAATATTAGGATATGTGTGTAGCTAAATATACAGTATAAAATTGTATCAGTGATCTTGCCACCATCAGACCGAACAGTTATTGTAGCCGTTTCCTTCCTCGAATCCTTGAAGAGATACCGTTAATTTTTGTTACTCAATAGGTTTTGTCGAGTGCAAAGACGCCATTTGTTCAATCTCTTCTGTAACAGGTATAAAAAATTGTGTGTGCTTTTTCAAGAGTCTATTGTCTCTGACTAATCCAAAGGTATAAAGGAATGAATGTACATATTTCAATAAACTTAGCTTAGGAAGTTAACAAAAAGCTAACACGGACTATTTTAGTAGTGTGTAAGAAAGTGTAGTAGTGTAAGAAAATAGCTTAAAGCCAATTTATACATACATACTGTGAAGTGTGAACCACAGAGGTAGACTTTGTTGCGAATTAACTCCCGCAGTCTTTATAGTAGAACACCTCAGTCTGCCCTCAGAAAGTTTGCGCGTAAATTTGTCGGCTTGGAAATAGAGTTTTGGCATTTCTTCACTGGGTATAGTAAAGTTTCTAGTTATACAAAACTAATATTTATTAAAATATAACCTATGAGGGCACAAGGCGGGCCCTCAGTTTACATCATAACCTTAATGTAAATTTGGTCAATAATTTTAGATATCCTTCGATAATACATCAGAACTTTTTGAAAGATCAAAATTACCCTTGTCTTTTTTTTTGTACCATTGAAAACGGTACAAAAATGGTTTTTGTACCTTAGTTTCATAACAATTGGTTGAGTAATTCACGTGTAAGTTTGTTTTTAATAATGGTAGGAAGTATATTTTAAAATAGTAATAAGGATTTATCTATTTTATAAAAGTAGTATAAAAGTACAAAGTATGCTATCTATGCAAAGGAGAATTACAGGTCTTAATCTTACATATAAATAATCATAGTTACACTCAAGTTGTTCAGACGTAATCTCTTGTTCTTAATTCTTGAAGAAGTAATTAATTCCAATAGTACACTACTTATCTTGAGAATGGCTCTTACTTCTAATCATGTATTGTAATTAAAGTTGTTGAGAATTGTGATATTAGCTGGTACGGATTTCGTATTCATCACGAGGGTTAAATATAAGCGAAATGGGACATCGGTGAAGTTAAATTGAATAATAAAATGAACGAAGGAAATTTCATAAATATTACAGCCTGTAAAAGCAAATTGAGTGCTATCTTATCTTGTCGTTTTTCTTCACTTTATCTCTTGAATTACTTATTTTTGTATTTCATTTAATCATGATAAGGTTATTTTTAAAAGCTTAATAATATTTATTTAGACATAATTTACACAAAATCGTTATTTTTAAAGACACTTAACACGTTACATCGAGGATGTTATTTTATTGGTTTCCCTTCTCAGAATAAATAAGAAGGAATTTTTTTCTTAAAAGATTGAAAAATTTCGACGGGTGCCTAAAACTAACATATATATTGTATTTTTTTTTAAATAAAATGCGGCATTGTGCTATATAAATAGTATAATCTGTGCCAAATTTTATCCAGAACCGTTCAGCCGTTCTGGCGTGACAAACTTAATCTAAACTTTCGCTTTTACAAGATAGTAGTATACTAAGATGACGCGACTATATTCAACTGCATAATTCTGATACGTTATTAACTTAATCTTTTTAGGGATAGCCAAAGACATTTCACTACAGGATGAATCCCTAAATTAAACAAATTAGGTGATCTATCAATTATTAGACCTGTTTGATACATATAGACTTATATAGCTACTGATGCCATGCATGTGTGTGGTTTTGCCTTAGATGAAGAATATTGTTTTTGGCGCAATTTCTCAAATACTTGGCCATTCGACCGGAGACCTTGACCTTTCAAGGCCATTTTTTTAATAATACCAGTGTGGCATGCCCACGATGCTTAAGGTGTCTAAATACGTATATTAGAAGGAATCGAAATGAAATATTTAAAACGATACAGTTAGGACCCGAAAGTAATTGATTTAAAAAAAAAAAATGTTTTTTTTTTTCATATTAACTGTTTTTGTAGTAGTATTAAGTAAGCAACACATTTGTAATAAATACGAGGATAAGAATATACATCAAATGTCACAAAATCTACATTTTCTATAAATTATTAATACGCCACTCAAGTTTTATTGACATGAATATTGTACAGTTAATATTTATTCGCTGGATTCTGAAGTTACTTAAAAAAAACTTACATCTACAAATGTCAATTGCGCCATACTGATACTGGTAGGCAGAGCTATATAATACACTTACATATTGAAAAGTATAATTCTTAAATGTATACACAATTCGGTTCTGTTAAAAAGTTTAAACTACCTATTGTTATACAATTCATAATTACATGTTTAAAAAAATAGCAACTGATTTGTCACTTGCAACACAATTTTATGGTTTAACCAATATTCCCTCTTTGGGAAAGGGAATATTGGTTAAATCACAAGTTACTCTATAACATTTCCAGTACGGTTGATTCTTTAACTCAGGTTTCGAAATTAACAAATGCTGGACCAAGTTATCTCCCTTTTTAGAATTTTAGCTCGAATCAAACAAGGTAGCCAATTACCTGAACATACAAACTACGGAACAATAAAAGCTGTAAGTCTCGTTTCGTCTAAACCAATTGAGCTGAATTAATGGAAACAATTCAATGTGTAATCTAGATATATTAAACTACGGGGAAATCAACGTTACCGTTGGTTTCTTTACTTTTTATCATATTAACTCGAGTAATTTATTTACCTAGTGAAAAATGTGTGTATAAATACCAAAAATTATATTGTGCTGGGACGGTATACAGACATTTAATAATTAGGAAACAAAAACTTATTCAGGCACAAATTTGTAGATTCTAATTAAATTTTGTGTAGTATATTGTTGATCAATCTATGATTGCTTGCATACATATTGTGAGACTGTGACGTTAGTTAATAATATAATCAATTAAGATGAAGATGGTGACCTTACTTATAGACTCCACTTGTTGCTTTCCATCAGGCAGAGTGGAATCGTTATTATAAAAAAAAAAAACATATATTATGGACACCAGTATTATTTAATATAATTAAGCATTACTATCTTGACTGCCATCGAATAACTTCAGTACTAATGACATCCTGGATAGGCCTATAGGTGAGACCGTGAGCCTGACTGATGTTACTAACCAATTTATGGACTTATCCAAAATAAACTATTATTAATATTACTGTTCGAATTTCAAAGGAATCTTTGTATCTTATTTATTATTATATTAATTTCTGTGTATAATATTTTACCTATAAACTTCATCCATTTGTTCTCAGTATTAGACGTAGTTAACAAAGCTTAATAAGCTTTGATCATAAACAAACAAGTTCCGTGCATCCTAACTAATCTCCATCGAATCTTCTATACGTTCTAATTTGTGGACATCAAAATGTCCCGAGGGACATCGTGTCACGCGACCGCGCAATACGGTAGCATTACTGTAAATTAGTTCGCTAACGATAAACGAGTTATAACAAGGCACCATATATAATTTATTAGCATGACATCCTTGAACAAGTAATAATAATTATACTAGTTTCAGCCAGAACATATTTTAAGATTATCACGATTAAAAATTGAATATTGAATTTAAAATTTATCACTATAATCTGATGTTTTTAAAAGTATGTGATTTGTTCGTAGTAACTGCACGTTGCAATCTCTGTGCTTAAACGATCAGCAAATTTTTAATAGTACTAGAATTTCAAGCAATATTAGGGCCTACGCAACTTTATATCAATGTAGGGTAGGGTCTTCTTTTCCTGTTAGAATAACTAGAAATGTAATGAGTTTCGTTTTGTCAATAAATTAATTTCTCTCCTTTTTCTTTCTTACTCCGAGTAGTGAAAAATGTGTACAGTAGTGGCCTCAATGCACATTTTTATTTCAATTTTTTTTTTTTTAGTAACAGTGCACACAAACGATTTCTTAGTAAAATTACGTGTTATCGTAGTTAAATATAACAGTTAACTTATTTATCTAGAATTTTAGTTTATTTAAGTAAATCTAGTTCTATTTTTTTTAATTATTTTTTTTATAATCTAGTCGAATGAATGTAACAAAAAGGTAGAAGAAAACAGCGTTTTAGAGTAAATAAAGGGATGCCCTTGCCCTGCCCTAAGTTACTAATGGTTCTTGTTAGCCCAGCAATGTGATGAATACCTAAAAAATACCCATTTTGTAACAAAAATATTGCTATTACTAAGGTCGTCGTGAAGCTACGAAGTTTAAAGTCAATAAAATCCTCAATCAACCAGTACATTATTTGGCAGATCTGGATGTGTAATGTGGATCCTGTTGAGGTAAGGAAGGTAGTTCGTCCTAAAAAATCGCACTTAAACCGTTACGTAAATATAACTTTGAAAACCTTTTTAATACTTTTATACTCGTTGTTTTCTTTAGTTTAATTAACAATAAAAAGTCACGACGTATTGACTACCAGAATCTACATGTTTGCGTAAATAACAAACATTCGTATATCGCATTTCGACTTCTAATACCGCCATATCTACGTCTAAATGTTTTAAATTTAAACATTTATCTGTCAGTTAATGTCAGTTTATAAAACTTTTCATAAACGGATATTTCGAAATCGCATTATGTTTGTTGGTGTGCGCTTAACGTGATTTTTCAATAATCTTGATGAGTAAGAGGATGAGGTCAATCTTGACGAGGAGCTGATTCCGTCTGAGAATATGCCAGCTCGTTGATTTAGTTTTTGTAGAGGTTAGGTCCTTGGTTTAACGTGCCATGTATTTAAAGTGCCTGTTTTGAAAAATATTATCCTTATGTTTAGTTTCTTTATTTTTAAATTATTATTTATTTCAGTTTTTAAAAGCTTTTTTTTTTAAATAAGTATACATTAACATAAAATAACTTACAAAAAGTCTGACGAAATACTCGGATTTGAACTTAGGTCTTCTAACTCGACAATCAAGGGGCATTAACACTTTGGCTATCAAAGCAAATAGTGAGTATTTTCAACCGACTTCAAAAAGAAGGAGGTTCTCAATTCGACTGTATTTTTTTATGTTTATTACCTCAGAACTTTCGACTGCGTGAACCGATTTCGATGTTTCTTTTTATACATTTGAAAGCTGATGCTGGTAATTTGGTCCAGTTCTGACAACGGCATCCATGAGAAAACCATATGTCTTAAATTTGTAATAAGTATATGCGCGACACATGGACGACTAACTCAGTATCACGCCAACCGATTTCGATAATTATTTTTTTATTAGAAAGGATGTATTATAAGGGTAGTACACGAGAGTTTGGTCCAGTTGTGAAAATGGCATCCATGAGAAAACCATATTAGTCTTAAATTTTATAATAGACGCATTGAAGTCGGTTGCCTACTTTTTAAAGTCCGATTATACTATTTAATTATATCCTAGTCGTATATAAAATATATTAGCTATTCCTATATATAGGATTTAAACCCTAATGCGTACAATTTATTTTATTCAGTTATTTAGTATTTATTAGTATCAGTATTAAACAGTCAGATTTAGTTTAATTAAGGATTCCTCTTAAAATTATTTTTAAATGATGTTGAATTTTTTAATTTAGTTTCTAATAATATGTTATCTACTTTTTGCTCTCATGCCAGATTATAGTGTTTTATTTTTATTTTTAATTACCTATGTTTATCCTACCTATCTTAGTACAAGTAAAATAATTACAAAAATATAAAAACCAAATGCATTATGTATTAACTTTCTCTTTTTTTGCTAAACTTTATCTCGAAAATGTTTACCCTATGTTTGATGATTGAAATGAGATCTCATGACAAATGGCTCTATGGGGTGAAAAGGAAACAGCATACATCCTAGAGAACAATTACCTCCCCTTTTGCGTAGTTGGATATAAGATTAAAGAAAACTATTTTTGCCTTACATTAGTATTAATGTTTTTCGTTGTCTTCTTTCAGGTACGTATCGACATAACTATGTATTGCCCTTCTGCTGCTTCTGTTGGTAATCGCGGTAAAGGTAAATGTTTTCTGTATATGTATTTCCAACAAAACTGTTATTTTTGTTTGTTAAAACATCAAGACCGCCTGATTATCACCATAACATTCTAAATAATGTTTACTGTTTACGTCAATAATGTTCAACGTGCGTGAGTGTGTTCTTCTATATAAATAGAATAGAAAAATATCCATCCCCATCACCTGGATGATTGGCTCTCCACGACTGTGCGCTTCTCCAGAAGCTTTTTAAATCGCACAACCAGCCGGTTGAACAAATTGTCGCCTGCCGTATTTCTGGACCGATACGACCTTCAAACGGCCGGCAACGCACTTGTGACTCTTGAGTTGCGGGTGTTAATGGGCGGCGGTAGTCACTTACCATTATATGACCCGTCTGATCGTTTGCACCTTATCGCATAAAAAATATATATATAAACTTATTTTAATAGGTGGCTCCTATTTCCCGGCCAATTGGAGTTACAGGTACGCGACCCTGACCTGGTTGAGCTATTACTTCCCTTCTTTCCCGTTTAAGTTACAAAGTGCCCGGTTGACGGCGATATTCTTGCCTCTACTACGTAAGTGGGATTACATTATAGTTGTCAAAATGTTTTTATTTAATACGCGTTTGTCTACTCCTTTGGGGACACAAGCGTGAGTGTATGTATGACTGCACGGATGGCGTAGCGGTTTAAGTGGTCACCTCGCCGCCACGCTGCAGAGCCTAGTGTTGTGGGTTCGATCCTCGCACGGGACGACTCTTTGTGTAATTCTCAAATTGTTGTTCTGAGTCTGGGTGTTCTTTGTGTTGAATGTTTGTAAGGTCCCCGCGACACAGGAATTAATCCTAGTGCGGGAGTTATCTTTCTTAGAAAAAAAAATGTATGTATGTGTGAAGTCAAAGTCTTAAGTGAGACCTCACCACGATTCTACTCCATCAGATCCATCCGAAGCTATTTGTAATGTTACCAATTCCATACACGGGGAACTGTTATTATGTAGATAATCTACACATATTCTCCATTCTGATGGCGCAGTGGTGGTTTCAGTGATCACTTCACCACTACGCTGCCACGCCGAGTTTTGTGGGATTGATCCCCACATGTGACAACACTTTGTGTAAACCGCTATAAAGAAGTAATCCTAGTGCGGGAGTAGTAGTCTTTAAAAAAAAAGAACAATTTCTATTACTAAACATAATTAATCACATTACATTATACATTTTTACAGCATATTGTTGTTTATTGAAGATATTCAGTAGTACACACGTATATTGTAGGTACCCGACTGAAGCATCTTAAAATAATTTATTTTAAGTATTCATAGGTATTTTTGGTCGTGAAGCTAGTTGCCTGTTCCAATACGTAGAGCCTGTGGAGATCCTATCCTAATTTCTCGTAACTGAAATTAAAATGATTATTTGTGCTGACTTGAACTGACAATTCATCTAATTAATAATACCTACTACGAGTATAGTTGTGATGGAAAATTTTATTATTGTGAAGATAAAGTATATTTAATGGCTATCTATTATAAATTTCTGGGCATCAATTATAAGCCTACTATCGGTTTTTGATAGAAGCGAACCATTGAAAGCATAAATAGGTATACCGGATAATCGCAACTGGACCCGTACATTAAGAAATTGCTCTATTAACATAATGTGATGGCCATAACGTCGATAGAGCATGAAAGCTTTGTTATAATAGTCATATCTATATTAATAAAGTTATTTTATAGATATTCGATGCGTTGTCTTCGGCTTGTGTCGAGCAAATTCTTTTAGGGATTCAGAAATTATTGTTTTAAAAAAATTCTCACCTAAGAAGACAGATAAGCTTTATAGACGATGACAGACCCTTGGACTGCAATGATTTTTTTAGTTAAACTGACGATGTCGGGGATATTATTGATCTTTATTTAAAAGGAAAGAAAATTTTAGAGAGCCATCTGTTGATTTACAGTTTGACCTACAGTACATTTTCGAAAACTACTGAAAATAACATTGATAACAAGTCACGTAGCGAAGCCGAGAATTTCCCTTTGCTTACCTTTCTCTTCCCAAAGACTTGGTACGTCTCGTAGTAAGTGGCAGCTGCAAACACGAATATACTATATATGTATATAAACACAGTCACAGTCTAATGTTTCACTTACACAAAAACAAATCGTCTCGTTTCTTTTCAAGCAGATACGTTAAAAAACGTTCTGTTAATAAGCAACATTTTGTTCTGTCATACTTATCACAATATATTATGGTTATCAGTTTAATACTTTAAACTTTTGCCAGGATTACATAGGCATGTATAGAGTAAACAAAATTATACTTAGTACTCCTTGGCATAAGAATTTGGAGCTATTTTATACTTACCAAAATGCATATGCATATTTGCATTCGATTTTAAATGTTCTTTTTCAAAACATCAGTGTTTAACAACACAAACTTTTCTTAATTGAATAACTGTTTGATACTTAAACTATGGTTTTGAATATTAAATACCACGTTCTAACCTAAAAATATCTTTATATTACACCTGGAAGCAGTAACGACAAGGTTATCTCATTCTACACTGTAGGAACATGTAATTTACTCTGTAATTTTGCGAAGCTTACCTACTTGTTTCGCGAAACTGCCACGAGTTTCGAGCATAATTTTGGAGCGACGAACGTCACCGGTATATCCAGGCCTCTTAACCTTTGAAACATTCAACTCATTTTTGTATAAGAGAGTATAAAACACTCGTGTCTGTTAAAAATGGATACTGTTATTGTGTAATCCACGTTCCTTGTGATAAGTTTGAGATACGTTGTGACACAAAATAAAAATTGAACAAACTTTTTTGACATTACAAACAACGTAACTGACATAATGTAAGTACATAAAGGTGTGAATACGAAAATAAATATGCCACACATTTGCCGTGGTAGTCTTGTTACATACAAATATTTATTAAAACTTAAATAAAAACTGAAGTCAATGCGTTACAAATATCATATTAAGAAACTTAGCTTTGAGGAGTCCCTAAACAGGTATAATCTGTTAGCGCTGCATTCCAAACAGTTGTTACTTCAAGCAATGATGCTTCACTGACACGTACATAACAAATGGGACTGCTCTGAAGTAGTAAATTATTTGTTTTATATAGTACCTAGAACTGTAGAACAACGAGTATGGCGCTCTTACCTGCTTTTCGCGATCAGTGATTATAAATACTTTACAACTTTAAGCTTGAAATTGTAAATAATTTAAGAGCAATTAGTTCACAAAGATTTGCTAATCTTAGTTTAAGTTTGTTTTCAACACCTTTATAACACTGTACTTAGTTAAGCTGTGAAAACTTATTGAATTTTATGTACGTTAGCCCCTATTTGTAGCAGTACTTTATTTTAATAAATATTCTACATTTGTCAATAAATGAATACATTTGCGGGTGCTGTTTATAAGACAATGGAGTCGAACTGTAAGCCAATTTGTCCGATATCATACTTTTGATCTGTTTATATATATTAATGAAATTATATACATAAATCAACTGAAATGCTATATCTCTTTATTATTATTTTATTTCCACCCAACAATCAACAATAGTTTTTCTACTTTGTAAAATTTTAAACGGTTTCTCCATCTTAAGGTTGCCAGGCACAAATTACAATGCAATGAGGCAACATTTATACCTATTACTTTTGTATATCGCTATAGCTTTTTTTTAATGGTGTACACTAAATTTTATTCTATTCTGTAGAATAGAATAAAATTTAGTGTATACAGATTCATAGCAATCATACAGCTTGCAGCTATGATTAAACAGTAGTTGTGAGAGAAAAACATCCACTTATTCGAGTTACTTCAAAACGATAGTGATTAAGAAAACAATATATGTCAAAAAGACTTTGTTTGACTGCACGGCTGGCGTAGTGGTTTAAGTGGTCACCTCGCTACCACGCTTCCGCGCCTAGTGTTGAGGGTTCGATCCCCGCATGACAACACTTTGTGAAATTCACAAACTGTTGTTCTGAGTCTGGATGTTCTTTGTGTCCGTTGTTTGAATAATTCCCCCGCGACGCAGGAATAAATCCTAGTGTTTTGGAGTTTCTAAAACAAAACAAAAAAAGACTAAGTCTAAAAAACTGCCGCATTCGTAGTAATAACAATGCTACCGATAAGTATTTCTATTCTCCACACTTGCCATAGTTTTAATCGCTTTCGAATGGATGTAGGTACATATATGTATATGGATAAATGTTTATCTCATATACCCATCACATAGTAGCGTAGTACAGAACACCAGGATCAGTAACGCCTCTTTCAAAGATAAACAAAAGATGTTGTACATAACTATACTCTATAATCACTTATTCTATCCCAGAACTTTTAAATTTAACTTATACGTAACGGGGATAAGGTAGAGTTTTAGACGAATTCGCGGCTTTGAACTCTATGCACCTACCATTTTAATTCGCACATCTTGTAATTTAATTTAAACTTTCAGGCTATGAATGTTCTGGAAGAGATCTTGTACGGTTCATTCGGTTTTTTAATTTGACTGACTCAGATGATGAACCCATAAAAAAACCTTAAAAAGTTCATTAAACTTTAAAATTAAACTTCAAGTGGGAGCCAACAATAAATTTGATTCAGCCGTTTAGTATTTACAAAGCAACTATAGGGAGGGACACACATATACATGATCAAATGCACAACCTTTCTTTTGGGTTTCGCCGAAGTCGGGTCAAGGGAAGCCTTGTAAAATCTATACCTAAGCCTTCTAATGTCTTTCAAAAGGCGTCGTTCTCCCTCCGTTCAACATGAATTAATAAGTACCGTTGCGTGCTACGCGGTTTGAAAGGCATTCCCTTCGTCGTTAATAACTTCCTCTTCATAGTTTTCCCTGTAGGTTTTGGTGTAAGGTTTCCTCCCCTCAGTCCCTCCTCAGTCTTGTTTCTGAAATATACCATAGGTGTATGTCAACTGTATCAAACGCTTTGCATATTTTTTACTTGAAGACAGTTGCTATACATTAACAAATTTCATATAGTGTGAAATAGTTTTGATAATAATAAGTTTGGGTATCATAAGCAATAGTAGAAAAATATTATATATAAAAAAGTTGTTTTTGTTGTACTGCTTTTACATAGGTTTGTATTTTCCTCATCAACATGAAAATGGAAAATAAGACACAAGCGAAATACTGTTTGAAACCTCTTCGTTTAGGAACAACCCGTAAGTTTCTCGTTTTTGTATAATAATAATGTAATTGTTTTTTGAATTTTGGTTTTACTACATTTATTTAAAATGGAAACAGCTATAACTTTCTGGGCCTTTCCCGTTTCAGTAGTTTCTGTAGTTTCCTTATATAAGTAAGATGTTTTTACATTGGTTTTACAAGAGGGCTTCTTCCTAGTTTACAATCCTAGACTTCTGTGACGTCAAAGACGTCTTTTATTTTTAACAGTGGATTAAATAAACTGTTTTAACAAAAAAACAATTAGCTGACTTAGTGACGATGAATATAAAATATTCCTAAATATAAGATTTATTGCGTTTAATTTGTGATTTAACGCTTGTATGAGGATTTTATTTATTAATAAATTCAATGTATAGGATGGAAATCTCACTCAATTTAATTCAAAAGGTTAAGAGAAACCATGAACCACAAAATATGGAGTATTTCTTAATTACCAGTCAAGGGCAACGTAAATATTAGTTGTTGTAAGCTGACATTAAATGTATGCAGCTATACAGGACGTGCTTCATTCTGTTTAATATGGATGCTCTGATTCAATAACTTAAACACAATGATAAGACGTACAGCGTAAAGATTTACGAGATACAAGATCGTAATCGTAACGCCTCGTAAACATTCATTGGCAAACGTTCTCCCGCCTTCTATCTTTATCTAACGTGGTGTCAACAACAGAGACGAATGATCAGATTTTCTGTTTATGATGTAATTGGCGCTACTTGGTTTAGATATAAAATTAGATTATTATACTCCAACTCAATTTCCTGCATAAAATTGGGGACTGGATATTTCTTCATTTCGTTATTGTTTATGTTCATTTTAACTTTCATGTTGATTTACATTTGCTGTGCAGATAATTTTACTTACTATTTAATGTCAGTGTACACTGATAATTCCCATGGCCTAATCATGACGCGATCAACGGTTTGGTAAATAGAAATATCAGGGCTCTCAGGTTTGATTTGATAGCTATTGAATCATTGTTATTAGATGCAACTGAGTCGGGATTTTTTTTTATACTATAGGGGGACAGACGATAGGACGAGTCATCTGATGGTAAGTGACAACCGCCATTGACACTTGGACATGGACACTTGCAACTCTTGTCTTAAGTGCGCAGCCCGCCTTTAAGGGTGATGAGGGATGGAGGGTGCGGGAGGGGAAAGAAGAGAGGGAGGATGAGGGGAAGTGAAAGAGGGGATGAGGTGAGAGGAAAGAGGAGAGGGGGAGTTAGGCCTCCGGAAACCTCACTCATTTCGGGGAAATGCAACGCAAGCGTTACTTCACAACCGGTTTTCTGTGAGGCCGTGGTATTGCACCGGTCAAGTCGGCCCGGCCTAAGCATAGCTTTACCACTATGTAACATGTACACGTATTTTATTAAAAATATTACCCAAAACGGGATAATATTGTAATGGATTCATATTTCCCCCATAAGTCCTTTACTGAGATTACCTACTTCTAATTGTTGTATCGTTTTAAAACTTTTTATGTACCTTTTTAAATATAATGTAGTTTGTATACCGATACTATAAATTGCCAGTCTTGGACCACGAGGTAAAAAAAATTTCAATGTAACCATTGAAAATTTTCAATGGTTAGGTAATAAGCCACCCCTGCGAGTTCTGGGCACACTTGGTTCGTTTTCATGAGTCGAATTTACACATTATTAATAACACTTAGGTACTAGTAGATGAGCTCAAAGCTTTATTAAAATTCTACTCTTGATAATATACATATGTATGAACGATGTGATGACTGTTGATAGCATCACAAATTCACTGTATTAGCTCTTTACGTAACGTTGTGAATCCAACAGCAGCTTTATGTCGTGTAATGCAAACGTACTGGATTTTACATACGCATACGAGAGTAATTCTGGCGCGAAAGGCCGCTCTCTCACCAGGCATATTGTGGCCATCATCGTCATCTTGGCCATGGGACGTATACTATTGAATATAGATCTCTCTCGATTTCTTCGTTATAAGAGTGTATTCCGGTATTGCACCTGTTTTTTTCTGACTGTTCTTTTGTATTTAATATTTAAAAATAATCATTATAATAGCAACAAAAAACCACGGAGGTTTAATAAAGTATCAATGATACTTTAAAGTATCTATACTGAGTAAATATCCTGTTTTTTTTTTATCGGGTCATCCGTCACCTCATCGAAATCGAAGGATAAGTGTTAACAAAAAATTGCATTATAAATTAATAATTTAATTGGTGACGAATAGTTTGTCGTAAACAGTTTTTGTAGTCTGAAACATTTCCTTAAGTAGATACGATTACGTATTACGTTGCAACAGAATTCTGTTTTCAAGGGTTACAATGAATGAATGTTTATCGTTTTTAGTGCAATGGTCGTGTTCCAGATTTAAGTCGACTATTTCAGCATCATGTTAGACTTTGTAGTCTAATGATACTTTTGCGGTAGATTTGAGAATGGTTTTCACATGGGGAATGGTCACTTTTAGATGGAATGTTCTATAATAAATAATATTACAATCAACACGGTTTAAGCTACGGTTATCGGATTCTAAAGATGTACAATATATTTTTTTAATTACATCTTGACTTCATGTTTACTTCATCAAACGCCCGTATTTTGACAACCATAATTTTACGTAATAAAAACAAGTCTAATGCCGTCAACTGGACACTGTATAAACCGTACATATACTGTCGGAAAGATAATGGTCTAATCCCTTGGTTCCTTTTAAAACAATTCTAGGAAGACATGGGTTGGCCTTATTTTAGTCCATAGAGAATCATACTAAAAGATGAAACGATGCCATTGGTCGTATCACCTCAATTTGAGAGCACTTCCCTAACTGATATATCAAGCGAAGTCCAGTTTCGCGGTCACTTAGAGATTAAGGCCATATTAGCCGCGAAGAAGTTTGGTGTGCTAAACAGATAGAGACAGTATTTTACTCCGGCCCACCGCCTGCAACTTTATAAGGTGCAGGTTCGACCGCACATGGAATACTGTTCTCATCTCTATGCAGGTGCACCCCAGTACCAGCTTCTCCCTCTTAACCGTATTTAACAGAAAGCAACTCGCATCATCGACTGCAAAGATATTTCTGATCGGCTTGACACCTTGGCGTTTCGTAGAGATGTAGCTTCACACTGCATCCTCTATCGCTTGTACCATGGGGAGTGTTCAGAGGAATTTTACGGACGTATACTGGCTGCAGGTTCTTACCTAAAAGGCCGGCAACGCACTTATGACTCTTAAGTTGCGGGTGTCCATGGGCGGCGGTAGTCACTTACTATCAAGTGACCTCGTCTGCTCGTTTACTGCAAACATTAAAATTATATAATGATTATTGTGATGTATGTAATGATATACGTGTGTGAAGGGGTCCCGTCTGGTCCGAAACTATCGGGTATCTCCCAAAATCTTTTATGAATAAATATGAATACCACTCATGACTGTTTTCAGTCTAATATTACCAGTATTATATCATGTAACGATGGAACATAAATAACTTTTGACGCAGTGAGACTTGCCCAGGTGTCCAATTAAACCACTGCGCCATTCGTCACTCGAATATGTAAATATTTTGCAAACAGTTATTTTAAAAACAATGTTCTGTAAAACAGATTCTTTCATTCTATAGCCTATATTTTTATTTAGATTATATAATGTAGCACGTCAACGTCTTCGGTGTGTGAATGGGGGTAATTATTAAGTGGAATAGAACAAATAGAAGAGAGGCGTCAGTGTGGAGGTCAGAGGAAGATAATGTCTTCAAAGCGAATTCTATATTGTACAATTCTATATTGAATATATTATAATTGTAATTATTGCAGAAGTCTCAATACGGGTTAATGAGATTTGAAGAGATTAATTTTCATTTCGTCTTAAGCCCGATCCACAGTTGATAAACGAAAAGTATGAATATGAAGAAACGATGAACGAAATTGATAAAAAAGTAACTTAATTGTTTTTTCTTTTCTATCTATAATCTATTTTGGTGCCAAATTTCATCCAAATCATCATCAGGTACGATAAACAAAGATGAATCCAAACTTCTCATTTACAATAGTAGAAAGATGTTAAAGATTAGTGTTTATTTATTTTCCAGACTTCGTACTGCCTAAAGTTATTTGCCTGTCGTAGTTCAATAGAAAACAGATTTTCATCGCAATTTTTCCGTTTTTTTCTCTATAAGAACCTTCGTCGTCTCTAAGCGAAAATATTAAAAATAAATTGAAAACGCATCGGTCGAGTCGTATCTCGATTTTTGCGCTTAGCAACACATTTAGAGATTCATTTTTATTTATATAGATTACAAAATACGTACGCTATTGCTGCAAATGCACTACAATCACATGTTTCTATTTATTCATTTTTAAAACTATCTTAGAATGGTGGCCATTGACGACAGCGGAACATTATTATTTCACGCTGTCTGGCTCTTCGGCCTTCGTCCATTGTAAATAATTACTGAATTTTCAGCCGGTGTAGCCGGCACTGACATGGCGCTCAGATTGCCTGTATGTTTATTTCTATACTATAAATTTACAAACGGAGTTCTGAAGTTACGGAATGTCTATCCTATACAGTGTTTAAAAACTGTATTCACCGCTTATCACTAAAGATGCATTATTTTTTTTTCATATTGATGTTGAAAATTCGCGGATTCTTCTCACGGACCCAAATATCAATAAGATAATTTCAGAAAGAAACGACTAATCTTATGATTGAAGTAACGCTTGCGTTGCATTTCCCCGAATTGAGTGAGGTTTCAGGAGGCCCAATTCCCCCTCCCCCCTTTTCTCTCCCCTCATCTCCTTTCTCCTCTTTCCCATCTCCTCATCCCTCCTCTCTTCTTTCCGCTCCCTGCATCCCCCATCCCTCATCACCCTCAAAGGCGGGCAGCGCACTTGCGACTCTTGAGTTGCAAGTGTCCATGGACGGCGGTGTCACTTACCATCAGGTGACCCGTCTGTTCGGCTGCCCCCTATAGTATAAAAAAAAAATGGACAAACTATTTCACATTAAAAAGGCCACCGCTTACTCAGCAATAAATCGATCGCATAGAAGGCGCAGATGCCGGCATCTACCAATTCGAATAACATGCTATGCAACCTTGTTCTGCTTGAGCTATAATAGCTTACACTCTCCGATCCCATCGTATAAACATATATACCTTTTCCTTCCTCGTAATCGTCTTTTTCCCTTTCAACAGACTCCCAATTTTTGAATTTAATTTTTCTAAATAATAATATGTTTGTCTCGAGTCTGGGTGTTTATTGTGTTCGTTGTTTGATTGTTTGTAAAGTCCTCGAGGACACTAGAATCATTCCTGATTCGAGACTAAATAATATTCCGCAAAATGTCTGTGTTTAAAACGCCTCTACTTACCTTTTCCTGAATATATACTCTTTTATTTAATATAGGTACTTCAACTAATTATTCGCTATTTCATTCAACATGTAAAACATGCATTGGTATTGGATTAAAGTGAATTTGTCACTACAATCATGGAAGTAAGTCCACAGAGATATTTTTATTTATTTAATACTTTAGGCACGAAATGTACATAGGTGGACTTAATGCCAAAGGCTTTTTTTCAGTCTACCTTAGGATGGTGTGAAATGGGTTAGGTGGGTGCACTAAAAAGCATGAAAATAGGTATGCCAAAAAAAAAAGTTTTGTTCAAAAGAAAAATAGTAATAAAAGCATAATATATATGGACATTAGATACAAACATACATAAAAATAAACATATACAATAATATATAAATAAAATAATATATAAAAAATTGTACTTCGGTGACTATTTACATCAACTTATTTCTAGATATATATATCTGTATTTATTTATGTATATATATTATATCGTACAGTAATCCTAAATTTGAGAAAGTTTCTGTTCAATCTCCTCCTCCTGTTTAACAGTGGTAGAGCCATGCTTAGGCACAAATGGGCCGGCTCTACCGGTGCAATAACACGGCCTCACAGAAGACCGGTTGTGACGTATCGCTTACGTTGCATTTCTCCGAAATGAGTGAGGTTTCCGAAGGCCCAACTCCCACTCCCCTCTTTCCCCTCTCCCCATTACCCCTATTCTCTTTCCCAGCTCTCATCCACCTCTTTTCTTTCCCCTCCCCGCATCCCCCTATCCCTCATCATCCTTACAGGCGGGCAGCGCACTTACGACTCTTGAGTTGCTATGGACGGCAGTTATGACTTACCATCAGGTGACCCGTCTGTTCGTCCATCCCCCTATAGTATAAAAAAAATAGTTCTCTCAGAACAATAGGTCTCGTCGTTAACGACTCACTACAGAGAAATGACAACCTCTTCGCTCTCTTTATCCTAAACCTAAACCACATCTCGAGTCATAAAAGTACATGATGAAGTAGCGAACTAAACTTAACCATAATAAAGTTCAAGACCCTTGAAGATCGGGAATAGTTTATATTTCATGGGAAGACAATGATGAATATGATCTTCATACAATTGGCTCTAAGCAATGTTTTTTTTTTTTTATACTATAGGAGGACAGACGAACAGACGGGTCACCTGATGGTAAGTGACACCGCCGTCCATGGACACTTGCAACTCAAGAGTCGCAAGTGCTCTGCCCGCCTTTGAGGGTGATGAGGGATGGGGGATGCAGGGAGCGGAAAGAAGAGAGGAGGGATAAGGAGATGGAAAAAATGAGAAAGGAGATGAATGGGAGAGAAAAGGGGGGAGGAGGAATTGGGCCTCCGGAAACCTCACTCAATTCGGGGAAATGCAACGCAAGCGTTACTTCACAACCGGTTTTCTGTGAGGCCGTGGTATCGCACCGGTCGAGCCGGCCCATTCGTGCAAAAGCATGGCTCTACCACTGAAAAGTATTTAGTTATATATAACGCTGTCAAATCTTTGAATGAAACTTGAAATATTAAAATAGTACTTATATATGTTATGTATCTAAATATCGCTTATATCATGGGGAGTGTTCAGAGGAACAACATTCCTACCTAAACGGGCGGCAACGCACTTGTAACTCTTAAGTTGCGGGTTTCCATGAGCGGCGGTAGTCACTTACCCGTCTGCTCGTTTGCCTATCGTAAATGAAATCTAATCATGGCATATTACAATGACTGAATACTAGGCAAGGTGTACAGGATGGATTCGATGGAGAACGGTGTAAGAAAAAGCCTCATTGCTGAAATGAAATGATGAAATCAAAACAAAATATAAGAAAAAGACATGAGTTCAGCATTATTTTACAACTTAAACAAAATACATACAACAGCGTATAAAATGTATAATATATTTAAAACTGTATATAGACTTAGTAAAATTTTACAAATACTTGCAAAATTCTGAATTATTCAAATATTAAATAATATTGTACACAAAAATATAAAACGGAATACACATAATAATGTTGTTTAAAGTGTTAATCACTAATTATAAACATTTGAAAAACTATTAGTGTCATGTGTTTATTATCTGCCTAGCGCCCACGCTGTCGCAAAGGGGCTGTACTGGACAGCCATCTATACATATACCAAAATTGTTACGGGTGATGTCTGTACACGGTAGAAAAACTTATATATATGCCTTTATTAAAGGTAGAGAAGTCCAAACATTAAATAAATGCAGTTTTCGCAAATATATTGCTAAAGGTCTAACTAAAACACCATTTTAACGCAGGGATTGGCATACAATTGAAATATTATATCTATCTACCTGTGTTTCTAAGGTTTTGCTAATTTGACATTCATTTATGCAAGCTGAGCAAGTTAGAAAAAAGATAATTAAGCAAAATGTTCATAAAATTTTATAAAGACGAAATAATAAGAAGTCTAATAAAGCTTTAAAAAGCAAATGCTCAAAACTAAATCTTTTTAATTTGCAGCACCAGGCAGCGGCCCTTAATTGGGTATTATAAATTCAATTAGTTTTCGTTATTTCTTGTTCTTTATTACAATTTAGAGACGATGCTCGGAGACGACACGATGAATTAATTATTTTATTTTAAATACTGGATTACGAACTTCTATCTCTTTGGCCCAACTAAGCGATTAAAATAAGGAATGTTGTCGGTTAGTCTGCTAATGGCTAATTAAATGACCAAAAGACAAAGCCCTAGTATTGTTAAATATTATTGTAGTTATATTACATTAGAAATACATTTGTTGCCTGTCAACCTATGACCAGACCCTGAGTAACTAGTCATAACGTCGAACAGTTCAAATGACATCGAACCAATATATTAAGACAATATATTAAGGTTTGTTCAAGTTTCTTTTACAGTACGCCTTGGCTCGAAATAATGAAGCTGAAACCCACTAATACTGAGGTTCAAGTGAAAATTTGGTTATTTAAAGAACTTTATAAAAAAAAGTAGGTATTCGAGGTTTTAAAACTGATTTCAATAAGCTATGTACCTATTTTGAGCCGAAGACTGTTGTGACATCAAAGCTATACGGGTATCTGTAGGACATGAAATATTTTTATCATATAAGGATATTCAATTAAACACGGTGACACTATTAATACAAACACGCTCATTGTGCTAGAGACGTGACAGATAACATACGCAATGACAGTGTGGTTAGTTTTATTTTGTTTATTTAAAAAAAAAAAAAAAAAAAAAAGGCTGTGTCGTCCCACTGCAGGTCAAAGGCTTTCCTATCTCTCTTCCATATTTCGTTAGTTGGTGGACTTAAAAAATATTATATTTCTAATGTGCTTGTATATATGATGAATTTCGATATGGGAGGTGGCCACGAAATCTGGAGAGGAAATTAGTAATGCGGTTATGTTTATTTTAATAATTTTATTTGTATAGAGTCTTAATCGATTAGATAATTTCTTTACAAAATATCCTTTTTTTTTTGTTTTAAATGAAAAGATGTCTCCTTAACAACTTAAATCTACAAACGGATTTTAGCGCAATCACAATTGACATTACAGGGACCGTAGTTCCATACAAAGTTATAATCTCTTACCACACGCATGGGTTCATAACCACATCAATAGCCCACGATTATAAACCTTCCCTCGACGGCTCACACAAAAAGGTATTTGGTGCTGACATTTCATTGGAGTTTATGACTTGTAAGATATGCACGGTACCGCCAGCGAATGTTCTCATAGAAAACAAGCTGTAGAGTGAAGGCATTTAATTCGTGATAATTCCGCTTTTTCGGTAATTTTTTTGAGAATATTTTTAAAGCACTTTTGTTCGTTAGTTCGCCATGGTTTTTGTATCGATGTCTATATACAGGACGAACTTTGAAATAAAAATCTGTTAGTAATACCTTCTAGCTCTAAAAATGCAATCGTTATTGATCACAGCCACTTCATTTTTTTTTATAGAGACACCCAGTAGTTGTTACAGAATAGAAATCAATGTAATAAGTACAAGATGTATCACAACTTTTTAATGATTCAAAGGACGCACAAATAAATTAAATAGACATTAGAACATTAGGTGCTTAGAATTTATATGTAGCATATTATATGTTTTTAAACAGAAGAGAGATTACACGTTAACACAGAGATATAAGATCATATTTATAATTTTATTAAATATTAAGATATGATTTTATTAGTTCTTTTATTTGTAATTTTTGTCATTTCAATAGGTATGTTATTTAAAATAAAAAAGAAAGATGATAAGATAAATCTCTGCCATCTGTATCCGATGAGACACGGAAGAGGAATGTTCCAGGAAGGAGAGTTCCAGGTGAATATTGCGTAACTTTAGTAGTTGAACGTATCTAGGAGGGGTCCGAATGTCTTACCAAGCTGTTCCCGGATTGTCCCTATGTCAGGCGCAGGATGGCCCACCGTGTGGTTTTAGTCGGTCCGATTCCGACACACCGTTCTACCGAAAACCCCGGTGGGATGACGGCCCGATGGGGTTCCGCACGTTAAAAAAAATATAAAAAAAAGGAGTTCAACGAATGGCGAAAAATAAATTACGTATAAAAACTCAAGGAAGGAAGGAAGAAAATAAACTGCGTCAGTCCTACACATGTATTATTTTGAAGAGGAGAATGAATTTACAAAATTTAAAACAGTGTTCTAAATGTGTAAATGCCATAACTTTTTGTCAGTCTCCATTTTGCGTCGTCACAAATGTATTATTTAAGTCAAACGTCAAGTGACGTCAGTGGTTCATGAAAAGTTAGACTGATTGATGATAGACTATTCACTGATTGACACAAAAGTTAGAGAGCACTCAGTTTGTTTGACAGAGACTTTGAATAAACTTTTTGTTTAGAATATTAAGTGAAGCGAGCGCTCCTCGTTTATTTCTTTTATGCAACAGTGGCATGGAGAGTAGCAGCTTTTATCCTCGCACAGTCAACCCCTAGAACAAATTGCCGCCTGCTATATTTTCAGACCGATACGACTTAAAAAATTTAAAGAAAAGAACTAACTAATTTAAACAACCGGCAACGTGACTCTTAAAGGCGGCTGTAGTCGCTTACCATGAGCGACAAACGTACAGGCGGGTAAGCTTGTTCGTTTGCCCTTATATTCTTAAACAAAATGATATTTAAAAGAGACACATTTCTTACGTCGTCATTGCCTTGTGGTTCTCGGTGGAGTAGAATGGGGTCACCCCATCTCTTCCCAGGGTATCGTAAAAAGCTACTAAGGAATCAGACGGTTACCTATCAGACAGTATATATATAGTCATACAGTGTCCGATTGACGGCAACAGGCTAGCCCCTTACGTTAGTGGAACAACTACACCTCTGCCTACTCCCTAACGTATACAGGCGTGAGCATATGTGTATATATGTACATTTTTTATACCTTTTTCATAGAATTTTGTTTCTTGACTTAAGAGTGACACCAGCAAACCGCTATTCTGTTTGGTCTGCTGTTCACTTTAACATAACATAGGACGGATCGACATTGTGATAGATATTTGTATATTGATAAACCTTATCTTACCGACCTACTTAAATATATAAAGCGCCTACTTAAGGAAGGGTACTTGAGCCAAGAACCTGTATAAATAAAGACGATTATGCGAAAACTATTTTAAGCAGTTTATTTATGTCCGGGTTGTAAGTCAAACAAATTATCTTACGCTCGTACTCTGTATTTAAAAAAAAAACTCGCTAAATTTTTTTGGAGTTTTGACAAGTGATCGTCGAACTGAGGAATGGACAAAATGAGGCAAGGCTTGGAATCGTTGTTGAACAGAAAACTTCGGGGTATATTCCCAACCCTCGTATATTTGTTCTGGTACTAGTGTTGAGCACTTATCGATAAAACATGCTTTACTTTGTGATAGAGTATTTATTATTTTGAGTTTATATTAAGTTGTTGTGAGCTTTGTGAATGTTCTATCAGTTTGTACGGTATATGGTAAGTAAAGTATATGGTATTTTATATTTTTCTTACCTTTGGATACCCAACGGACTTGTTTTTCACCTATTGGCGATTAGGGTTTCAGGTTAGGCCGAAGTAATGGAACTATTATAGCCATGTCCACTACTTTAAACGAATCCAAAGACGCCAAACCTGATCAAACATCTAAATGTGGTTATTTCTTATCTCTTGATCACACAGATTATGAAAACTTTGAGCTGTATACATGGACATTATTATTATAATTTACGTAATATACGTGACGAAGCATCGCTCTCTCACGTTATAAACGTGGGAGGTGCTCAACCGGGTTTTACCATGGCCTCAAAGAAAACCGGTTAAATAATGCTTGCATTGTGTGACCGAGTGAGTGAGGTTATCAGATGCCCAACGCCTTTCCCTTCCCCTCTCCTCCTCCCTTTCCCTTCCCCTCTCCTCCTCCCTTTCCCTTGCCGGAAACCCCGACAACACTCTTGGGACTCTTGAGTTGCAAGTTTTCATTGGCGACGGAAGTCACTTACCATGAGGTCTCCCGTTTGCTCGTTTGTCACCCTATACTAATGAAAAAAAGACTAATATTCGTGCTCATCTCAATTGGTTAGACCAAACAGAACCTATGACCTTAGCAGTCAAGATTACTAACCACAAGACCAGCAGGCCAGTCAGCATATTTATGAAATTATGTCCTCCAAGATGTCGCTCACGTGTGTATGTAACTGAGTGACGGTAAATATTAATTTATTTATATAAAGTAATCTTTTCTGCTCAATGATACTTCATAGTGTAACTCTAACAAGCACCCACACAAACAGTTATATTCACATATCTAATAATTTTTGTTTACGTGTTAGTCCATTCGGCTATGTAATAGTACTTATATAACAAATTATGTATTATTATAGTACCTTATATTGTTCAGACGTATATTTAATTGGTTTTTAAATAGAATTATATACACGGAACGTTATTATAATATCGGCAGAGGCATTCATGGTCCGTATATTGTCTACATATAATGTATGTACCTAGTTCAATAGCGTTCAATATAATTAGTTAGTATGCAACGTGAGTTAAACCATTTATTTAAATAAATATAAATGACAAATATTATGACTGTAAATGTATTACTTTTATATTACTAATCGACTAACTATACATCGATATCACACCTCCAGTTTTTTGGACCGCCCCCTCGCTTGGTATGCGAGATTGCAGCTCGAAAGTCATTATCCAACAATGCTCGGACAATCCTCGAAATTACTGTTCTTCCAAATACCGCTTATTGTCAACATTCTGGATTCGACATTCGATGGAATGACAGCCTGTTACGAATTGTTGGTACATTCCAGATGGATTTTTAAACATTTGGTTTGTCTTTCTTTGAATTGAACCCAATTACCAATTTTGATAAATGTTATTGTAAATCTTTTTTAAGGTTGTGTTTTCTCAACCTCGTCTTATTTAGATAGTATATCATAGAATAAGTTCTATCTGTCGTTGGTTTGTTTAGTAGAAAAGCAGGATAAGGCAACAGGACAGACAGAACAAGTAGGAACAGAACAAGGACAGGCGGTGGTTTGTAAGATTTGGGCCAATTTCCATTATTCGGAATTCATGTACTTATTCTTAACTAGTTACATTCTTTTTGCTAGGCTTCGTTTAAATTGCAAAGTATTTTTATTTTTCTTTAAAAAGAAACAACTTTCGTGTTGGGAATAATTCCTGTGACGACTCCACAAACATGAAAACAACGGACACAAAAACACCCAGACTCGGGACAACTGTTAGTGGATCACGCTAATTTTTGTCCTGTGTGGGAATAGAACCCACGGCCTCTGGCTCAGCCGTCCCGTGTATATTTTCAATCCTCAGATGGATAGCCTGTCTACATTATTGCACATAAACTTTACAAAAACAGTCAGTATGATAAAAGAAAATAGTTACAGCGTTATAGTAGACCTCATCGCAGGTATATAATGATGAGATATATGATGGATTATAAGGTAATTTCAATATGCGGTGGACAACGAAAAGCTCAGTGCTTTTTTTAAAAAATATTTTTAAATCAATTTAATTCTCCTTTAAACCAACGTTGCTTATACAAAGTTTTTACTATAAGCAATCTCTTAACAGCAGTTTAAATGTTTCCTCTTAAAGGCTAGGTTAGCACCTAAAATTCACATCGTTAATCAATGTCTGAGTTTGCTTTTCACTTTATCATATAGATGGATTGATATTTGCTCAGATATTGCTCATGTAGTGCGCCGTGACAGTGTCATAAATTTAGGTATTATCGTTAATAGCTTATACATAGATTTAGAAAACAGGCCTCTTTACTTTAATTTAATTTGTATTATGTCTAACTACACTGTCAAATACCACCACCATCCTCATCATCATCAATTAGCATACTGCAGTCCACTGCTGGACATAGGGCTCCCCCAATGTGCGCCATAGCACACTGTACTGCTCCAAAAGCTTTTTGCCTCGTACAACCAATCTGTAGAATAGTCCTCTGCCGTATTTCCGGACCGAAAGGATCTCAAACCAAAAGAACGTACTCCTACCTTAAAGGGCCGGCAACCACGTGTGACTCTTGAGTTACGGGTGTCCATGGGTGGCGGTAGTCACTTACCATCAGGTGATCCGTCTTATTATACGTCTTATAATTCGTATTAAAAGCGCAAACAACATTTACATCTTTGTATTGAGAATTATATGTTTTACAGAAAGGTAATGAATAATTTAGTAAAAACTTTCAAGAACGTAACCTAATTAATATGTACCGTGCTCCCTAACCTCTAAATACTTGGGATGTTGACCGGCGCGGGCGGGCAACCGACCCGATCGTCAACCCGATACCGGACATTGCTAAAAGTTTAGGGCTAAGCAATTACAAGGGTATTAAAGGCTAAATTATTTTAAGAGTTCTATTAAAGTGATGTCATGTCAAATGGCTGTTTATTATATCTCGCCATTCATGGAGTATTACTTACTAACTGTTGTCCACGACTTATTCGTAAACAGGGGCGGGTAGGTTGCACCGCATTTGTTTGACAAATGTTAAGTAAAATATTTACATAAAAGTGAAAATATATAATTTGAGCAACTCTTCATCATCAATTACAAATGTAATGGATATTGTATAGTTTAAATTTCTAAAAACATATAAAGTTTATATTGTTATAACAATCAAGAGTTGCTCAAGTTACACAATACAATACAATATTCTCTATTGTACTACAGAGAAGATAACCTATGAAAAAATAATATAATACAGATTGCTGGTACAATAGGTCGTTCGCTTCGGCGTTCAATCGTTAGTTGCTATTTCTTCCAGACATTCTTAACAAGTATATATGAAACAAAGTTAACTGCATCACTGTAATTGTTCACGCTCTATTTGTACCAGAAATAATATAATAAGTTGTTGATTAAAAAGAGTAGTTATAAGAATACCAGGACATCTTTTAGGGGTCTTACATTCAAAATCAGTCATTTTTCAATAAACGTCATATTGTTTGATTGACAGATGTGATTATAGGATTTTCTTTCTTAACTTTTTTTTTTAAAGACACGTCTCGACACATTCAGTCAATGGACGCAAAGACCATCTAGACTCGGTCAGCATCACTGACACAATCAGTCTTTTAGTCATATTTTATATCACTTTTATCAACTTAATATATTTGTAAATAAAATTCAGCGAATAAAACACTGACATAAAACTTACTGGGCCGCAACAGTTACCCTTTTTAAACAAGTAAATCAGCGTGTTTATCCATTGGTCTGATCGCTCGATGAACCATAGACTCCGCATACATGGTTTTTCCATTACGATCTTTCGACAGTCAATAGTGTGCACGATTAAGTGGAAATAAGTGTTTATGTATGAGATTGGCTTCGGGACTTCGTTACAAGATTTATTTTCTAGACTAAAAGGTGTGAAAGTACTTCGTAGGATTAACTACTAATTGAAAAGCAATATAGACTTGGACGATTGTTCGTCTGACACAGCAATCTGTGGTCTGAGCAATTCTACAAAGCATTCATCGTCCAGATGAATGCTTTGTAGTTATTTTCCATGCTAATTATAACGCAAACGTGGATCACGCATGATCGTATTATTTTGTACTTTTATTTAAACTTAGTTAGTTCTTAATTTTAAGAATGTTTTCCTTTTCTGAAGCAGATTTTACAAAGTTACAAGTAAAGAAGAAGAATATATCTTAAATAAAAAAAAAAAAAGATGGCAAAGACCTCAAGTAACCTTAATCCTTTAGTACGTTGAATGATCTTTCTATCCATATCAAGACTGGCCTGTTGGTCTAGTGGTTAGGGACCCTGACCGCTAAGCATATACTCATATATATGTGTGATGATCATGATCATTTGTTCTGTGTCTGGGTGTAATTTATCTATAATATGTATCTATTTAGAAGTACATAAGTATGTTTATCAGCAGTCTGGATACCACAGTACAAGCTCTGCTTAGTTTGGGTTCAGACGGCGGCGTGTGAGATCTGTCATGATAATAATAATAATTATTATTACATTAATAAAGCTAAAGATATTTTTTGATTGTTGTCGGCTCTAATCTTTAGAAGAATATGAATATTTTTGTATTAATTTCATTTATTTCATTGTAGTGAATAGAGTATTTATTGAGAAATAATGTGGTCTTTTAAATATTACCTTGCGACCCTTAGGAGCAGCAGTGAGCACAAACACAGCTGAAACTAACGGCTAATAACATATACCCAAAAAAAGGAATCGTAATCAAGGATCAAGGGCGTACTATGTAATTGGGATATGCACCCAATTATTTGCTAGTCTCTCAACATTTCTTGTCATATTAGATTTTATATTGATATATACATATGTATATAATTTCCCTGATCTAGCATCACTCGCTGGTCCTTCTTAATACTTTTATACAAATACGAAACTGTTTGTTATTCAATCACGCCAGTACGGCTTAACCGATCTGGATGCAATTTGGCGTGGAGATTATAGTCTTGATTATATCCAAAGTTCTAAGGCTGCTTTTTATCGTGAAAAATGTGCGGTTCAAATTTCAACGTGAACACAGTCTGGGGCAGAAGCAAATATTTTATATACGCAAACTGAATAAAATATTTTGTTGTTTTTTTTTTTATACGAATGAAAATTAAAACGGGTCACCTGATGGTAAGTGACAACCGCCGTTCATGACACCCGCAACTCAAGAGTCGTAAGCGCGCCGCCTTTGAGGGTGATGAGGGAGAGTGGATGCGGAATGGGGAAAGAAGAGGGGGGATTAGAAAATGAGAAAGAGGACAGGGGTATAAGGGGATGGGAGGGGGGAGGTGGGCCTCCGGAAACCTCACACATTTCGGTGAAATGCATCGCAAGCATTAACTTCACAACCGGTGTTTCGTTCGATATCGCACCGGTCGAGCCGGCCCTTTCGTGCCTGAGCGTGGCTCTACCACTGTTAAATAATATTATTAAACATAATAAATATTGATGATATGAATTTGATATTGATATCATAAAAAGTAGGTACTGAGTACACATATTGTTTTACTCTTACATATTTGAATGGCTATAAGAACAGAAAAAATATAGATCACGAAATTATACGAAGTAATAACATCTGTAAAATTTGTCATGTTGTTTCAAACAATACGTAACTCGTTCAGGAAAACAAGCCACTTCAGGCTTCAACCATTCAATTTGTATGAAGAAAAACATGGGAAAATAAAACATTTGTATAGTAACTATAAATCAGTCTCCAACAGTTTGACAAGGGCAAGTCAAGATATTGGTGTGCCAAATTGGAAGATTGCGTGACGGTGTCTTATTGAGATACTCTTTCACGCTTTACAAGACACGCGTAGGTTGCCGAGAAATTTGTAGTTCCGTCACGAAACTAGATATGGGCTACGTTCTATTTCATGACTGATTTTTCGAATACGTCTGTTCGTGTTCTTTGTTTGTGATCCTAACTAGCAAGCATAGGGTTCAATTCCCATCCCGGACAAACAATTGTATGATAAGCCAGATGATTTGCCCTGTGTCTGCTTGTAATTTATCTATAATGTGTATGTATGTACTGCCGTATTATTCACAGTTTTATAGAATAGGGCCACCCTATCTCTACCCGATGGTGTCGTAAAAGGTGACTAACCGATCGGACTGTTATCAATCAGACAGTATGTATACAGTCATATAGTGCCCGGTGGACGACAATAGGCTTGCCCCTAAAACGTTAGTGGTAACAAATGGTGTATATATCAAACAGTCTGCTTACCATAAAATAAGCTCTGCTTGATTATGGATCAGACGGCCGTGTATGAGATGACTAAAGTCATTATTATTAGTGTTTTTTCTTGGAACGTAGAATGTACCTTTATATTTAGGACTGTTCAGCCAGGAAAAACGAATATGTACATAATTATGGTTTTTGATGTACTCGTGAGTCGTTCTTAACACGAAAAACGTATGAGACCAAATGAGGAAAATTTAATTTTTGGTGGTTTTGTTTTAAATACCGTTAATTGGCCTCGCACAAAAATCGTACCCACCCGTGCCGTGTATATGTTGCTGCACATGAATAAAATTTTAACTTATGGCAGAGAAAGGTATGATCTTGTAAATAACGCAATTTGCCTTTAAAACTCCACATAAAAATGATTAAGTAGCCTGATTAATGCGACCATTCGACAAACAAACTTTATTTTTTTCAATCTCTATAAAATCCTGTTCTGATTACCTTTTCCACATGGTTGTAATGGCCAACCCAAATTTTTATTCCATGTTTGTGAGTAGCATAAATAGTTAAAATAACTTTAGTTTTATCTAGTAAACTTTCAATAGTACGGCAATAAATATGACCCCTATTGTGACACATGTCATATCGCTGTCACATTTTATGTGAAGTTCTGTCGCAGACACTTATGATTGAGATGAATTAACTCTTGAACGGATGAGAACTTTACGTATACATAAATACCTATATGACTTTCAAATTCGCTAATATTTATTCTGTTAGCGCTCAGCAATTGTTTATTTTACAAGGCTTCACCGAATATCTTAATTTGGTTGAATATTTGTTATTGATTGATTGCACGCCAATTAGATCTATATATCTATGAAAACTGGCTTGTAAAAACTTTCTCTAATGCAGTTCTGCAAATCCTATACGCTAGAAGAATGATATCAGAACGCTTGTACTACTGACTGAAAAAGCAAGTTATCACAAAAGTAGAATCAATAATTCCCGATTATTTACTATATTGCACAATGGGCGGCCTTATCGCTAAGAAGCAATATCTTCCAGGCCATCCATCCATACGTGGGTTTTGGTGTTAAAAGATAAAGTGGAGCTTCATTTTTAGGTTTTGTGCAATCTGTGAATGGATTGCATAAATATTAATTAAAATAATGCCAAAAGTACTTGTACATATGTACATATATATAAACAATATTTACATATGAATGATGCGCTAATATGTTATTTTAACTGATAGTGAATTTAGGCAAAACGCTTATCAGAGAATATATTGAGCACTTAATAGAAAAAGCACTATTATTACAACCACCTTCACACTCGAAACAAATGAGTACTAATGTGCGTAAAATTGCGGGGAGAAGTGACGTCATTAAGGCTCCGGACTGGACTGGACGAATGGTGTGCTAAGTAAGTCATTAGGATGTAGATATATTAGTAGGGACGAGATAAAACTGTCGGAATTAAAGGATCGGTCCTCATTTACTGTGATTACTTTTTAGGATGCGGAGTAAAGGCACATTAAGTTAATATATATTTTTGTTTAATATTCGGTCTGTATTACGACGGCCTGTTATTTTATTCAACTCTGACATGTACTTACTTTATTTATTGAAATAACATACATATTCTCACTCTTGTGTGTTAAAAACCCACATTGTGCCACTTCGAATTTGGTTTCCAATTAATGTTATAGCAGGCAAGTGTATCTACTGCTTTTAAGGTAAAAGTTCAAACAAGAGAAGATGATAGGAACATGATATATTGCTTACACGGATAGACTGGCAAGTGTGATCAGTACCTCGAACTGATAATTTTCGCATAATCCGACTATTACCGGGAGGTCCGAGTCCTCTACCCAATGACAGTTACAATTCAAATTGACTGGATTAAACAACTTGTACTTCTGACGGACATTGCTAAACGCTATCTAGTCCGTCAAATTGAGGACACCATTGTGGTATTATCAGTATCTTCAATGTCTTCCCATCAGGCAAGTTAAGGTTATGCTGACGATCTTAATAAAAAAAAAATGAATACACAGATACGCTCACGCTTGTGTCCTCGAAGGGGTAGGCAGCAATATTTTGCCGATTATAATTAAGTTCCATGTACGGATTAGAGGGCGTTTTATTTAAAAGCCGTAATATTAGTGCAACAAATCCTTTATATAAAGCTAAAATCGTAAATTCGGTAGCTTAAATTATTCAATTATAGGTTAGTAATTTTATTGGTACTTTAGCCTGTCGATAACATCAGAGATTATTGAATTACGTCATCGTGAGGCGTTTTAAACGGGTTCTGACGAAGGGTAGCTTATAGCATGAATTGTATAAGTGAAAGCGGCTATTGTTCATGTCCTGTTAATATTCTGAATTAGGAAGTCATTCTTATATTTGGAAATTGGATATTCTTATATTGGAAAAAATCAATGATAAATGATGAAAATGATTTGCCGTTTCACTCACAGACAAACAGACGTAGAGGAAAAAAGAGAGGGGGAGTTGGGCCTCCGGAAACCTTACTAATTTCAGGGAGATGCATCTTGCTTTACAACCGGTTTTCTTCATAGAAAACCGGTTGTAAAGCAAAAAGCAAAAAAGCGGCTATGAAGCCGTGCTTTCGCACCGGTCGATCGGGCCCATTTGTGCCTAAGCATGGCTCTACCACGTATTAATCCAAGTCAAAACAATTTGTGTACCAACGTTTATCCAAATTCGTCCAAGTTCAGATTATTAAAGCAGTTCTAATGATTATACACGGTTTAATTATAAGAATTATTTAAATGCAAAAATACCAGAAGAGCAAATATTTGGCGTTATATACAATTAATATAATAATATACAATTGTGTAACATCGTTTTTGAATACACTGCAATCTTTGTTTGGTATCTTCTTCGAAGTCACGTACAAGATGATAAGTGAAAAACCCGCTCCTCCGTAAGTGCCTTAAAGCCCCCCATAAATAAAGCGGCATTGGTAAACGATCACGAGTCGTGAATCAATTCATCAAGAATCGATTCGAAAGTGAAAGCCATCGTTTATAGATGAAACATCTATATTTGTCGTAAGTTACCGGTTTCTTATATTGTTGTGATTGATTTCATAGCAGGTTCGAACCCTACTTTTTTATTACTTGTTTATTTTATACATTTTTCTCGATTACTCGAGAAAAAAATATATGGCTGCAATGGTTCTCATATGGTACTGACCCTAATATTTTAATATATATCTTTTTTACTGTTTTAAGCAGAAAATAATATTTAAGCAGATAAAAAAAATCCAAGTTGATTGGTTGTCATTTATAAGATCTTAGGTGAGATCTTGAACGTGGTAGAGCCATGCTTCGGCACGTATGAACCGGCTGTTAAATAATGCTTGCCATATGTGACCAAGAGATTGAGGTAACTGGAGGCTCAAGCCCCTTCCCCTCTTTCCAATCACCGTTTGCCTTTCCCCTCCTCCCCTACCCCTACCCTTAAAAGCGGACTGCGCTCTTTCGATTCTTGGATTGCAAGTGTTCATGGGCGGCGAAAGTCACTTGCCATCATACCGTCAGGGACCCATCTCCAGCTACCATTTTTTAATTATTATCGAAAGGTTTGGAGAATATAAAAAAAACTAAATAAAATAAACAAAGATATTCAGGAAAAAAAAAATCCGTGACAATAATAGGCTCGAGGCTTTGCTAGGCCTACGTATTGACTTTGTCGGTGCGCCTTTGTACGCCGCTTCCTTCCTCAATCTCGTATCCGCCGATACGAGATAATTATAGTGTAAAAGTGTGTAATGTGTAATAAATATACTGTATTCGAGTCTTTCAAGTTTCGAAGTATTATTATGTGTCGTAGAGTAAACCAGTTGAAAATCATGAGATGTTTAATCTAATTGAAGGTACATTTTACTCCTATTAAGGCAACGACTTCTCAAGTAACAACTGTACGGACTTGTTGAAAAATGCTCTTTATAGGATATAGGGTCGGCAACACATGCACCTGCTGTTGCAAAGCCAATAATTAATAGGCTACAGAAGCCGTTTTGCACCGAACGAATCTGAAACCTTTTAAAAAAAATTACACAATCGTCTTTTGTTTCATTGTGTTTAAAATTTCATGTGTGTAAAAGGCTAAAGTTTTGATTAAAGTACGAGTATTCTTCCAAAAAATTATTAATATATATTCTTTTTTTTCAATAATTCAGTTCAAACGTATAATAAACAAACACTTCAAAAGTAAACTCATAAATATTACAATGACACTATCACTGTGATCTTATTTGCGTTATCAAAGAACAATTCGTACGTTTACCCTCTTTGTATAAACTATTTTATAGTGAACGATACAAAGTGATTCATTCGATAATCGAAGGATCATTCTTTATGTATCAAAAGATATACCTTGTATATATAAGGCCAATATTTGCCGATGCTCTTTGTTTTTCGGTCGGGCTCTTTGCTTAGGCCTTGTAGGAATATATTCAAATTCAATTCCCCTTTTTCATTCAAGAGAATAGTTTTCTTTAGGATTGTACTAGCTCTGTCACTTGACAAATGCCGTGTTTGTTAATTTTATTTTTATTTTTGGCCGTATATTTAATTTAAAAAAATGCTCATTGTGAAATACCTATATTTGTCTGTACAACATTTTCAGTCTACAGTTTTCAGTTGTTCGATAAGTAATATTTTATACATACATAAATAGAGTAACGAATAGAAAAAAGTTATCTCAGCTTATTTATTCGTCCAAAAAATCAACGCAAATATTTAGAAGAATGCCGAAGTTTGCTTACAAACAAAGAGACCATTATACGGTGTTATTGCAGAGAAGAAGTTTCATTGTTTGTGTTTATAATACTTTGTTGATCACAGTTAATCCTACGAATATGTTTGCACCCTTCCGTGGTAGCCTTCATGTATGGTTAAGGATTTAAAATGGCTTTGTATTTCACATATACATACATATATAGATAGAAGAGCTTAACTGCTTTTGTTTATTATTTTAGTAACTCTTTCAATCACATTGTATAATGTGCATTTATATTATATAAAAGATATTTAAAAGTACTAGTAGTATATAAGTGCTATTACAATTTGTTTATGTTTCTACAGGGACCTTAGAAATTAATATAAGGACATTTCTATTTTATAAAAATATTTATTTTAGTTAGGAATATCAAACATTGAAAATAGCGAAAGTTTGTGAAATTGAGGCAAGTTGGTCAGGTTGTCTCGACACGGCTGGCTAATTAGAAATACTTTTTTAAAAAGTTTTTTTTCCTGTTTTTTCCGGTATGTATTATTTTATTGGGTATATGACTATGCTAAAAATAAATTATTTCACTAACTTTGATGCAAAAAGATTACTGAAAAAAGAGGAAAGTTTTAGTTCTGTTTCACTGTAACGTTTTTAATTTATTTCTTATTCGTCAAATAAACATTAAAAGAGAATGATTTGACATCACGTTGGAGCGACGTCACACATACGTATTTCCTACAAAAATATACGATACCTACAGTTTTGACGTTTATTAAAAAGATTCTGATTCGACTTGACAGACGTCTAGCCTTTTTTTTTATTTAAATAAGCTAAGTAGTTTTCAATGTGTCATTGTTAAATTTATGATTACCTATTGAATGTTCACCAATATTGTTTAGTGTTAACACAGTCGCTATCGTTTTTATGTAAATATTCTTAAGACTTAAGGTATTTATCTGAATATATGTATATAATAAAATGCTACATCTCTGGTACATAATTATAATTACACGGATTCAAAAGGCCCAATCACTCAAACTCCGTAAACAAGTAACTAAATCTAAATTACATATTACATCCGTTTCTCCTGCTTACATCCGTACATCTGTAGAAGCACGGCAACATATTCCGGTGAATCCGTTTGCATTCAGATGTAAATCCGTACGCTACGACTGCCATTAGCTCAGTGCCATTCCGAGGAATAGGGTTGGCAGGACTTGTTCCACAGAGGCCGATTATGTTTTTGGAATGTAATGAAAACGATTTGTGTCGAAATTTTTGAGTGTCCTTGGATATACTTTTTATTTGGAATTTTTAAAAGTATCTCTCTTAACTTCTCTTGTTTTTTAGATACATAATCTCATCTATCACTACTTACTTTTAGGGATAGGTATGAGTGCTACTGTGCTACCTTCTGATCTATACTACACTACTCAGTTTGACCGAACGAACATCCGAATGATGGTCGGAAGTATTCCAGGCCACCTGCACCTGCCCCATCCGCAGAAACGCGACTGAGAGACAGCCCTCTGTGCAGGGGATGTCTGAGCGCGGAGTAAACGGCCGCCCACTTAATCCTGGAATGCAAGGGAGTTGCTACACAACGCGCGAAGACACTCCTAGAAACTTATGAACGCCCCAGGAGGCTTCTCTTCTTCTGGAAGCAGCTAGGCTGGCTTGACTAGTCAGCTTCCTAAACGGATAATGGAAAAATCATGAGTCAAAATGCGGAAATTGCCGAATCTTTTAAGTCAACCCTTTAATTGCAAAATTAAAATCTATATTGAATATGAAAATTAAAATAATGTATGTTTCAGGTTTCAGAAAATTAAAATAAGGTATGTTCTTCAACAGGCTTTAGCAAGGCTTAAAAACAACAGAATAAGACATTTAACACAATCGCAAGCAGAACTAGGGGTTTCGTGCGTAAAATACGTATATTAAGGGTATTTGTAGGTTTATGCATTCGGCAAACTTAAATTAATAAGTTATAATTCTAACATTTAATCAGATACTGAATATATATACATATACATATATCATCATCATCATTCAGCCTATCGTAGTCATTGCCTGCTGGACGTATGTCTCTCCCAACTTCTGTCACAGCACGTGTTATAAAACGTGAATAGAATACTTTGCACCCATTTTTAAGAAGAAATAAAATATACATAGAGAAAGTGCAAAAAGATGATTTTATATAATTATTTTTAAATAAATGTTGTGGACACGCTACGTTATACTAAACGCCTGCATATTGTATGTCGTATCTGCCATGAGACAGATAGAACATGAACTAATATTACATGGTATAATATACCTATACAAGAAAAAATACTAAATACATGAATTATGGTTGAAATTTGATCACCAGGCGATCTCTAGCATAAAATAAATTACAAGTTTGTTTTATAGAGATAACCCTATATTTCAGCCCAGAAATAATGCACAGCTTACTTCTATGAATACGACAACTTGAAAAGATCTATTAGCATACGTTTACATTCGTGCTTTAATAGTGCGACTACCGTCAATTTTAGATTTCAATGAAATGTTTTAACTCTTCTAATTTGAAATCGTTATATTAAAATGTTACAGTTTTATCTACGTTTATAACAGTATAATAACATCTAGACTTCTAAATAAAAGAAATCCGTACTAAATTATATGTATTTATATTTGTTAAGGAAAATAGTATTTGCCGTGTAAACGTTGATTTAAATATAACCATACAAACCCACGTCAAAAGGTGCGAATACTTTCATATTTATTATTATTTTTAGTTATTCTCTTTTAATAATGTATTAAAAAATAAAATATTTCTTCCACCACATATTTATTTTATTTAAAACTTTTGGTAGGGAATTCCAGGCTTTCACTAATCGGCACAGGATAGAAGAGCCAAACCGTTTCGTTCGGGATCGCATATCTTCGACTCGCAAATGGTGACTCCTCAGGCCAGCACGTGTAGTCCTGTAGAGGAAGGGACATATATAAACATAGCTATTACCATCCACACATACATATAAAAATAACATACATATAATTAATCATTGTTGTGATGCTTCTGCAGACTTACGCACTATGTGAGCTCGTACTTTCGCCTTGAAAGAGAGGCGACTAGGTGCTATTTTGATATCAGGAGGCAAGGCATTCCAGAAGAGGACAGATTGAATTAGAAAGGAAGAATGAACACACGCGAATGTATGAGAAGGGAATACCAGAAGAAGATTATTTGTAGATCGGAGAGTTCTGCTATGATTGCAACATAGAAACTGAAAAGAAGAAGTCAAATAAGTAGGAGAAGTAGGCGAGTTGAGAATAGAGTAAAAGGTAGTGAGGGTGCGCAGCTGACGGCGCTGACTAATGGGGAGCCAATTCAACTCGTTACGAGAGGAGGAAACATGATTAAATTTATGCAACACATGCGCCCCTCCAGTTGTAGATTAAGTAAATTGTACGTCGTAAATCTATATCAATATTTTAAATCGTGTTGTGGGTTCGATCCCCACCAGAGATAACACTTTGTGTAATCCTCAAAAATGTTTGTTCTGAGTCTGGGTGTTCTTTGTGTCCGTGATTTGAATGTTTGTTAAACCCCCGCGATACAGGAATTAATCCTATTGCAGGAGTTTTTTTATAAATTGCAGTAAAGTAAAAGGCAATGTGTTTTCTTGTAGCAATATTTATTCCATAAAATGATTACTATTCTAATTGGTTTACCAAACCTGAGGGTTGTTCACTACTAGGCCAACTACTGTTGGTACTGTTGGATTGGTGATCCCTTTGATCAGTGTACAGGCAACTTTTTTAATTTCCATAATTATATGATAACTACTAAAATACTACCACCTCGATTCTCGATTGATCTATATCATAAATTGTCGATGATTAATGACAGCGGACATGGTTCGAAACGAGTCGCATCATTAATCTATACGATACTTTATCAATCACAGAAAAAATAAAAAATAAAATCTATTCGCTTTCCTTTTATTTGGATATTATTTAAGTCTTAAAGATGATAAATAGATAAATGTACAATATGAAATATGTCTACAGGTAAGGAATTAGCAGAAATATAATGATTTTATTAGTTGTCTATGATATATTTAGGTATAATAAAGAATAATAATAATTTGGCTGAAGAGTTGGCGGAGAAGATACGGGAGAGGACAAATACTCACCCGTCCCGCAGAAGACGCATCAGGCGCCGGAGAGCACACAACGATCTCCGGCCTCCATGAGCGCTGGCCTGGTAGTAACGGGTAGGGCTGCGCGTACCTTGTAAAAGAGGCGGTCAAGGTCTGCAGGGGTTCCTGGAAGCATCCCTTCTTGGGTATACCAAGGTACCTTGCAACGGACCCACTTATGACGGACACCGTGTTGTTTTAGTCGGTTCGAGTCCGACATACCTCCTCGTCCGCTCCGGTGAGGTGAAGAGCCGTGGGGGTTACCACACGTAAAAAAAAAGGTAGAATAGGAAATTAACAATAATTGAAGAACGTGATAAATATTATATTTATTCAAACAATAAAGTAATATACTGAATGTACAATCAAGTACGTATTTAAATATGTTATAGATAAAAACTATGATATCATTGTAATATCGAAACAGATTATAGAAAGAATAAGATATATCTTCAGGTAGGTGACTTCGAATAAATTTGATTTGATGATTAAAAAACACGGTTGGTTTGTTCATTCGTTTTATTTCTTAGCTTTTCAGTACATTACATCTTTCTTTAGATACATGCTTTTGCATATCAAATAAGCTAGTCAGATTGCACACACTCAGAGCCTGGATATAAATAATTTAAACCAATCCCATCTCAAACTATACGTTAAGCAGAAACGTATCGCAATACAAGCGTGCATGTATGCGGTCGTACATAGCCGTGGTCGGGAATTCAGAGGATGCGTATTCAAATCACGGGTTCCTTTCAAGGTCAAGGTCTGAATCCTATAAATCTATTGCCACCCACACAAGATTTATGGTCCCTTAGCCCTTTCAGAAAAAGGTGAAATTATTTGGAAGTTGTGGTTTATAGGTATGGTATAAATTTCTAGGAGCTGTATAGCTTCAGAAATCACCGCATATGATTTTTTTATTGTAAAGGGGAAAAGACGAACAGAAGAGTAACCTGATGGTAAGTGACAACCGCCGTCCATGGACACCTGCAACTCATGCGGGGATAGGAAAGAGGAGAGAGAGGAGTTAGCTTCCGGAAACCTCACTAATTTCTTGGAAATGCAACGCAAGCATTACTTCACAACCGGTTTTCTGTGAGGGCGTGGTGTCGCACCGGTCGAGCCGGTCCATTCGTGCCTACATACATACACTCGCTCACCCCTGTATCCCCAAGAAGGTAGGGATAGGATGACAATGTAATATAATATTAGATAAATTTAATGTTTTCCTTACGGAAACACCTACACCTATTAAGACTTTAACGAACCTGGACATACATATAATGGTAGTGTTCACGTCCCCGAGCAAACATAATCTCAAACACATACTGCTAACCACCGACTCACTGAACCAAAAAGTTATTACCGTGTACTTATAGCTTATTACATTTGAATAATAATATTTCCAATACAATACGCTATTGAATATCTCCTCCTCCTAAATTGTACACCAATACGTATGAGAGCTGATCGGCTCTGAAGGAAAAATATCCAATATTCTTCAGAACTTCTTATATTAAGTTGTCGACTGAATATTTGGGCGCTGGCACTTTGTAACAGTTTATTGACTTTCCTTTCAAATAAGGGTCTTAGTAGGTTTATAGGTGTTGAATTGTTTGTTGTGTAAATAACTTGGAATTGTTTCTGTTGGCCAGAATTTTACTGAACACAATGTTCTGAAATGAAGAATGGGAAGTGTAATAATATTGCGCAGGTGTTTAATACTTAATTCAAGTTAAGAAGATAGATAAGTAAACATACTGTACAACACTTTCGATAGGTCAGGAAGGAGGTGCTTAAGTTGATTGAATTAGTCCGTTAACACAACCATACAGACGATTGAAGTGGTTAGCCGGCAGCTCGGAGTATATTGTAGCACTTGGTAGTCAGACGGCGTGACTCGCTTGCGAGACATGTAGGAATCGTAGGTAAATATGAGGGAGCTAGAATAAAAAGAATTATCTTCGATGTATAACTGTACGGGATCTCCCACAGTTTCGATATGCAATAATAATAATCAAATATTTATACATATCATCTTCGTGAATGTCGCTTCCACCGATGGCTCTCGACCCCCTTCTTTACTTTAGTATTCCATATCATCTTGATTTAATTTTTAAACAAAAATATAAGAGAACTAAAGTGTTCAGGCTCGTCTTACATACCAAAGAGGTTAATATGCTACAGAATTTTTATTTCTATGCTAAGTTAGAGTAGTAAACGTACCAGTGACAGCACTGGTGTAGCTATCCTTTATAGGCAATCAAACTGGTATGATATTTAATTAGTTGTATAAAGAGTTTTGAAGAAAAAAATGTAGCTGTTTGCTCAACCTGATATACAGACAGAGAACATAATCAGACACAAAACAAGTATGTGCGAACAAACAAATATGTATACTATATGAGAATTGAAAACACGACACTCAGATCACTTGGCAAGGTGATTCTGAAATCAATGCGTGTTACGTGCATTTTATTGTCTTTAAAATGAGAGTAGTTCCCTGTTTATGTTCGTATTTCGCATGACAACACGAGTGTAGAATGACGTTCGAAGGAATTTATATGAAGAACCTTGATGACCGTTGTACGAGCACCCTCTAGCACATTCTGGAACCAATAGCGTCCTAATGAGAGATGGAATTTCATGTACTCTACCATATTTTGCAATCATTACTTTCAATAAGTGCGAGTTATGAATAACATTTGGACGTGATGTGTATTTAAAAAATAAAATACTTTCATTTTATTTTCCCATGTTGAAAATAAATGATAAACGAATATCATACAAAAGTACTATCTATCACTATCATATATCATAACCTTTTTGGGGTTAAAGTTTTTTTATTAATTTTATCTGTAAATTGTCAAAACCAAACAAAACATAAATGAATGTATGTAATTTTTTTTTTGGTGAAACAGAATACTAACTGCGTGGATCACACATTGCTAGTATTCTTGTTAACCCCCCAGATAAGCTAAATGCTTGCGTAAGGGTTAGGTCACGACGGTAGTGCACTGCACCCCACCCGGTTTGAACCCGAAACCACTTTACACCTTAGCCATTACGCTACCGTCGCGTCGCTTAAATAATCTTCTGGTTTATTAAATTGTTTTTTTATATTAAATGTACTGAGGTCCTAACGGTATTCTAAAACATAACGATGGCCAATCTTTCCATCATAGCTTAACCCTAAACTACAGCCATCATTTCGAATCGACCATAATATCAGAGAATTCAACTAGCGACAGGTTGACGTCGTTAGGCCGTATAATTTAGGCCCCTGTGCCAGTTTTGGGCTTTATAGCTATTAATTAAGCGCACTGTAAATAGTAATGAAACAACTAATCCATCTTACAATTTGCCGGTTTAAATTTATGTCAGTGTTGTTAAAAGTCTATTTCTAATATTGATGCAAAAAAGATACTTGAGCTTTAAAGATTGTGTGCTATATTATATAGCAGCTAATTTCGTTTCTAGTTCCGTGTGGACACCACGGGTCATCACCGCATCGGAACTCACGGTGAAGGAGTATGTCGGTCTCGAATCCACTAAAACCACACGGTGTTCCGTTACAAGTGGGTCTATTGCAATGGACCTGCGTATACCCTAGGTGGGATGCTTCCAGGAACTACTGCAGACCTTGGCGACTTCTTTTGCGGCGGTCACATCGTGGAGTGCGGTGGACGCCGCCACTCAAACTTAAGCGAGCAGCTAATAACTTCGTGTAGGCATATCTAAAAAGTTAATCAAATAAAAAAGAAGGTATAAAGTTAAACACAAATATACATGAAAGTTTCACAACTGAAAAATAGACCGGTCAAAAAAAAATGGGTACAGTCTTTGATTCACTATTTTAACCATAAACTTGTAAGTACTAATTACCCTTTAAATTTTTCTTTTTAGAAATTCAAACTAGCAGCTTACTCGTCGGTATAGACGTGCTCCTGCTTTAAACAGCTGGCTCTTATTGAAAATCCGATGAGCAACTATTTTTATATTCATCTCTTTTGGACATTCAAAAGTGGGAGACGAGGTACTTTCTATGTAGTTTTAATATGAACCAATAAGTTTAAAAGTACTCGTCACTTCAGCAAATAATCAATTAAATGCCGTGTCGGTCAAATCGTTCAAATTGAATAGTAAGAACATCTCAGGTGTAATTGAATTAACGTTCTTTATATTTGTTTCAGGTAAGAACCGCCAAACTCGTAAAAGTTGACGGTACGGAACATAGGGAGGTGAAACTGTCCAGTCAGGCGTGAGCCGGTGGCGTAAGTCAAGAGAACTAACAGTATCCGTTAACGTTTATTTTCACATTTCGGTTCTTCTTTTAATAATAATTAAAGGTTGATACTTGCACATAATATGACTAGCAATATGAGTAGGTATACAAATATCTATGCACGAAAATACCAGCCAATTTAACATTATGATTACTTAGTATTATAGATTATTTAAGCACGGATGGCGCAGTGGTTTAATTGGTCATCTAACCACTAAGCTACTCGTGTGTTGTGGTTTCGATTCCCACACGCGTCAACACTTTGTGTAATAGATAAAAATGTTGTTCTAAGTCCGGGTGTTCTTGGCGTCTTTTACTTGAATGTTCGTAAAGCCCCCTGCGATACAGGAATTAATTCAAGTGCGGGAGTTGTTTAAAAAAAACTTCTATTGTAATGTAATGTTTTTTTTTAATATATTTTTATCTGATATTTATTTACAATATAAACTACGTAAGGGTAGCTTTCATGACCGATTCAAAATACTGACTTTCTCTTAATATCAAAGATGATATTACCATTTTGTACTCAAACATTCAAAAAGTATTTACCCTCACTGTCTATATTTCTGCAATCACGTTAGATTTTTTTTCACCATGTAAAAATATTGTCCAAATCACGGAATAAAATGTAGTCGGTTAGGACCAAGTCTGGCGAGTACGGGTAATGTAAGATGGTTTCTAAATGAGGTCCTGAAATGTTCTTCTGGAGAAGTGAGAGGTCTTTATCATGTAGCAATAGTGGTAAAGTTCGGTTGATGAATTAGGAGCTGTAAAGTTGCAAGTTTCCGACCTGAGAAAGCTATAGGGAATTGTACAATGAAGTGACCACCAAAATCTCTTTTCTTTGTTATTTGGTTTTTACGTTTATTTTCTAGATGGCCTAGCAGTTCTAAGTTTGTCATTCTCGCCTGGTAGTCCTGCCAATGACGGCTTATATGTCGAGTCGTTCGGGTCCCTGTGATATGGTTGAGGTGGACGATGGATGGTCATCGTGACATGCTCAGGAAAGAATATACTATATGTTAAGTTTAAAATATAGTAGTAATCATTATTAGAATTCGATTATTTTTCAGAATTATGTATTGCATTGTCCTTGCATTTTATTGCGCTTATAAACTGTTTTTTCAAATATTTTTTATAAAATATTTGAAAAAGTGTATCCTTTGAGTTTTTTGCCTATTCTTCTCCATATGATGACTTAGTCTAATTGTCATCTTCTCTGGTATAGACAGACAGTGGAACACATGGGTCACCTTATGGTAAGTGACAACCGCTGCTCATGAACCTGCAACTGAAAAGTCGTGAGTACCCTGAGGTGGTGAGGGACGGTGAGATGAGGGGAGGGAAAAAAAGAGAGGGGAAGAGGGGAGGAAAGATTAGAGTGCAGTTGGGCCTTCGGTACCCTCACTCACTCGGCAATACAATGCGAGCATTGTTTGTTTACTGTTTTCTGTAAGGCCGTGGTATTACCGCTCGAGTTAGCTCATTCCTGCCTAAGCATGGCTCTCCCACGGTAAAAAGGTGTCTTGACAATTAAAAAATACCTGATTGGTTTAATTAAAATAAATGATTTTTGTGTAATTTGATTTGATGTATTAAATAGCTTCGCTAAAGGGCATTTTTTTGCTGCGTTTAGCCCTGAAGTCATTCATTCTCCATGTTACGACTTACTTACGATTATCGTAACGAATTTACTGTTCATTACACGTCACATTTCGCCCCGAAACCTTTATTTCTGTGTAGGTTAAAATGCAGTTTAAAATTTTATTTTGAAGTGTCCTTTACGTTAAAACGGCTATTGGATCATCATCATCACCATCCATACCACCGCCACCATAGTACAACTAATCGCTACAACTTGTAGCATACGCCGTCCAACAAAGCGTTACTGTTGTAAATGGACCGCAAAACGTGGACGCTTTTAATTAACTAAAGGGTTTTATATATTTTTTCTATGAACTTCATTCGCGTTTTTCTTGTTATATTTAATATTTTTAAACGTTAAGGTAGAAACTGAATTATATAATAATAGTTTGATGTCAGAGAAGATAGTAAAAAGGTTTTATAATTTATTTCTTTATTGTAATTTATTCTTATACCTGAATCACTATACTTGACGAGCTTGAATTTGAGCAATTAAGCCGACTGATTACGTATTTGTTTTTAACTCCGTCTTATCTCAAAGAACGCTTTGCTTACGTTCAAGAAACACATCTAAAGTCCTTGAGATCATCAGACAACTTGAGGTTGAACATGCCGGCTCATATAACTAACTTTTTAGATAAATCTTTTACAGTTCAAGCTATTAGACTGTGGAACTCGTTGCCTGTTCCTATTAGACGTGCGCAGTCATTGCCAATGTTCAAAAGGATAGTGAAACTACACTATCTGGAATCCTAACCACATGTCAGCGAAACCCTATGTCGAACCATAGTAATTATTCTCTTTATTATATGTTTATTACATTCATATCATCTGCTGTATCTATTCAACTTTTATGTATCCTTGACTTGTAGATATTTATATTCTTTTTGTTCCTACTTTATCTTAATGTACCAGACACTGCCCCACTACTCTTCTCTTGATATATTCTCTCCATCCTATGGTTGCCTGTAAGAGATCGCCTCTTGCGATAAGGCCGCCAATTGTACATTTCGTCTGTAGTTTTAAAGTTTTTGTTGTATTTAATAAGTGGCTTCAAAGAATATTTTTTTAATTATTTTTTAATACTTTCTGCAACAGAAAGCGGACGTATGCGTTTTCTGGCAAACAACTAGGAGTAGCTAAAAACTTCTGCAAATAACACACTTTAAAACACGATGAAGGTAGGTAGATATACACTACCGTCCAAAAGTTTGGAAGCACACCTGATTTCAAACAAAACAAAAGATTGCCGACTCCCTGCGGTAAATAATAGCAATAAAATAAAGTTTTATGACCTTTTGTGATTTTTTAACACAAAACAAAAGGATTACTAGTGCATATTCCTTGAGTTTTAACAAATTCCTGGATTTTGACGAAACACGTGTTTTATTACTTCATCCGCCGGGGACTTTCTTTCATGCATTGATGCGGTTTTATTGAAAATATTTTGTAGTTTTATCTTTTTTGGACCTTATTTAGTCACACTTGAGCATTAGAACGCGAAGGTTGTGATATTAACATCGTCTGTATTCAAAAGATTTCGACTACTTCCTTGACCGTCTTTTTTTATTGAAAATGGCAAAACGCAAGCAAATCACACTTGAACAGCGAAGCGCTATTTGTACTCTGCGTGAGGAAGGCTACAGTGAACGCCAAATCGCAAAAAAACTCGGAATTTCTTGTAAAGGTGTCCACTACACCCTCGCTAGAAAAAAAGAAACTGGCAAAAATGAAGATAGAAAAAGGTCTGGTAGGCCCAAATCCACTACAAGTCAAGAGGATAACTTCATCAGAGTTCTTTCTAAACGGAATCGTCGCTTAACTGCACCACAAATTACCGCATCTCTGAATGAAACGCGAGGAACACCCGTGTCAATAACAACAGTTAAAAGACGACTACTGTCTGCGGGGCTAAGAGGTTGTGTTGCAGTTAAAAAACCAAAACTAACAATTCGGCATAAGAAAAACAGACTAGAATGGGCAAAGGAACATAAAAACTGGACAATAAACCAATGGAAAAAAGTTCTTTGGAGTGACGAATCGAAGTTTCAGATTTTCGGGTCCAATAGACGTGTTTTTGTGCGCCGATCTAAAGGAGAGAGAGCTTCAGAAGCTTGTACAGTGCCTACTATCAAACATGGTGGTGGTAATGTCATGGTTTGGGGGTGTTTCGGCAACAATAAACTCGGAAGTCTTGTGAGGATAACCGAAAAACTAAACAAGGAACGCTATTTGAAAATTCTTAAGGATTTCGCCATACCCAGTGGACTGAATCTTATTGGTCCTGGGTTCGTTTTTCAGCAAGATAACGACCCGAAACATTCGTCCAAACTGTGCCAGAACTTTTTAAGGAAGAAAAAAGATGTGAAAATCATGCAGTGGCCGTCTCAATCACCTGACCTTTCTCCCATTGAACTTGTTTGGGATGAACTAGATAGAAGGGAGAAAAATCAATCTCCTACGAGCTCAGAACATTTGTGGCAACTATTACAGAGCGAATGGAAGAAGTTAGATGAACAGTATTTTATGAAATTAATTAGGATGCCTAGAATATGCGAGAAGGTAATTAAAGAGAGGGGTGGACACTTCGATGAAGCTAAAATTTAATTTAATTTTTATATTACTTATTTAATTTCATTGTTGTAGAAGTGTGTTTTGTCTATTTTTTTAATTCTGTATCAATAAAAAAAAATTAAGATGGCTTACTTTTATTTTATTTGATTTTATCTTGTTGCTTCCAAACTTTTGGACGGTAGTGTATATATGTATACTATACATTGCATTTGGGCGTAAGAAACTAGGAAATTACAGTTTCCTTTTGCTAAAGACAAGCATTAGGAATCATTCCTAAACACCCAGACTTGTGACAACATTAATTTGTAGATCACACAAATCTTTATCCCGTGCGGGAATCGAACCTCCGGTTCAGCAATCAGCGTCACTAACCACTAGACCAACAGCCCAGTCAACTTTAGGTACGATAAATTCTTAATTTAATACAAATAGTAGTATAATATATGTACATATTATCTGTCCTTCACTGGCTCTTTAGCCAATACGGAGCAAGCAATGACAGAAAATCTATAACGTACAAACAATTATAAGGCCGATTTAACTTTGAAATAGATTTTAGTAGAACGTCACAACGTTACAAAGCGGAACTTATTAACTATTAATTATATTAGTTACTGAACATTGGTGTCTAGAAATTTGAGTGTTTCTGTAGATTTAATCAAATCGATAGTGGTCGATAAATTAGAAGAGTAGTAGTAGAAATTTGGCGTAAAAGTTAAATAAATTTATGAAACCTTACAATACTCCTCCAGGACAATACCCCTCCTTTTTTTCAATCTGTTAAAAATACCAGAGCTTGCGATTTTACCCGCGTAAAACTTAATTTATCTATCCCTCAGGAACTGGGTAGAGACATAATCTTCGTACCTTACCTTTCTGGCTGAATACATTCTTATCCGTTGCAAATTCTATCCCCCATTTTTTTTGTTTTTTTTTCGTGTGGAAACCCCCTCGGATCATCATCACCCCATTGGAGCTGACGGTGAAGTGGTACGTCGGACTAAAACCACACGATGTTCCGTCACAAGTGCGTCTATTGCGAGTGTTTAGTGACCCTGACTGCTGAACCGGAGGTCGAGGGTTCGAGTTCAAAACGGGACAAAAATTTGTGTGATCCACAATTAGTTGCGGTTAATTAGTGCGAAATATTTTGATAACGTATACCTATATAAAAAAATACACTATCAAGTATTTATATTAAGAAGTGAAAACCTTTACCTGTATTCATATATACGCCTAATCAACCATTTCCTCAGTGCTTTATCTGCCTACTTTGTGTGAATATGTGAATCATGTATTCGCAGAAGCGAATTATATATTTCTATTGATAAAAATCAAAATCTATTTCAACTGGTTAAACTTAAAACGTACAGTAAAACAGTCGTACGTCCAAAATAACGTTCTATTAAAAAAGAAAATTTAGCTTGAAAATATGTAGTTCTTGTAGATTTTGTTATTAAGAAATGTATGAAATATGGCTTCCGTTTAAAGTGGATGGATGATGAAAGGAATCAATTTCGTTCAGTTAAATGTTATAATTACAACCATTACTAACTTTTACATTTCAGTCCTATAGAAAAGTGGCTTTTATTTTGTATTAATTTATAATTAAAACATTGGTAAGTTGAAAGTTAATAAATTTACGTAAGAGACCGCCTCTCTTCAAGGCCTCTTCAGATTTAATACCCTCTTAAAGCCCTTAAGTTTAGAATGATTAATTAACCGATCCAAGATGAATGGCATTATATCCACAACTTTCCAATGTCCAACCACTTATAAAAATATACTTTCAACTTTATAAATGACGGTTTGCTCTCTCTCTAGTAATAAAAAAACGCAATCGAAAAGTGTCATCGGACATATTGTTCCAAATTTAATTTACATAAGTGTTTTATTCCGGCCAGTAGCCCTTTTCCATAAATATAATTTAAATTAATTTTAAAACCGCCGACTTAAAAACTTACAACAAAAATGAAAAGTAGGTACTACCCGTAGGCTGAATATTAAATGAGAAGGTTTGAAAGGAGTTCCGGAAATGTTACGGCCAATTAGAATTTACCTTTGTAGGAAATTGAATAGCTAATGGAACATTTACTTTCTTTGTTTATTTTCTCATTGGATTAGCGAGGAGTTTTTGTAAACATGGCTTACATACGTCTATATCTGAATTTCTCGGAGTGGTTTTAAGCATTATAGACGTACATAAGTGTAATATGCAGTAAAAGACTACACGTTATTTTAAATCAATGTATCACTGGTTTAATATATTGAAAGAATAGTGTGATAATAACATTTAATGTGTTTTAGAACTTCATCATAAGAACGGTATTCAATAGTGTTTGACATGTCTGTAGCTGTAACTATACATAACCCCTTCATGGCTAAGCATGCATTTAAGCACACAGCAAGCACGGTATTGCCGGCCCGTGCCTAAGCATGGCTCTACCACTGTAAGACACATAGTGTACAAAGGCGGACTTAATGCCTGAGGCATTCTCCCTCAATCAACCAACATTTATCTACACAATTTATTTTCAGGGGGAACTCCAAGATAGGTAAGCTAACTTAATTACCGCCAACTTTAAATGTTAAGTAAGAATTTCCTTAAAACTTTGTTAAGTCATAAATATCGTTTTCTTCTACGAAGGTTTTATGTGAAATATTGACTTAAAGTACAGATAAAAGTTTTTCAAGTGTTTCTATTTACTTGTGAAGGGAAAGAAAAAACAAAAAGTACAGCTTCTTTTTACAGTAACGTAACGTATTGCAAAAAACTTTCCTGTCTACACTTTAAAGATTCTACTTAAATAAAGAGGACTAAAGGTTCCTGGAGTACATTCAGATACTTCTTTTATGTATTTTTTTGCATTAAATCGTTTTATAACAGCCCCGAACCCTTTTTGTTGGATTGTGGGAATATCAAGGGTCGAATGATCCGCAAAACAAAATAATGAAAGTTATCGGAAACTTTTACATTTTTGAAAAAAACTGGTAAAAATATTATAGCTGAGTTTCATTGTTTTGATAAAAACTGGTAAAAATATTATAGCTGAGTTTCAATTAAGTCCTTGCTAAAAGATTTTTTTATTTGTTAACCTTTTAAATATTTGAACGCTCGTTCATCACACTAAAATCAATTCAACTTCAACTCAACTGAACCAATCAAAGGGATTTTTGAATTGTCAAGAGAGGATGTCGATCAGACTAAGTCAGTCATGAAGCTAGTTGCCTGTTCCATTACGTAGATCCTACGGAGAAGAACAAGCAAGGACACTGTTTGTCAATAATTTTACATAAGTTTTTTGTAACTTCATAAGTGCACATAAAATAAAATAGGTTAAGATATGTGAGGACAATGCAATAATCATTCTTAAATAACTCTTGCACTTATGAAGACATCACGATTAAATAGTTACCACGATAAGATAACAGATAATATATAAACAGGACATTTTTATGAGTTTGACTGCATGTAGTACATACAGTTCCCCAATTCTTTTTAATGACAGTCCACCGCACTAGAGTAGCTTGCGCCTTGCTGATCCTGTCATAATTCTCCTAAACTCTGCCAAATTTCCTTCATCAAAAAGACACTATGACAAAGTACACTTTTTATTTATTACTACTTCCGACTGCGGCTTCGCCTGCTTTATATGCCGATAAAAAGTAACCTATGGGTCTCAGAGTTAAAAGTATCCCAATAATAAATCTTCTTCAAAATTAGTTCAGTCGTTTAGTCGGAAAATGAAGCAGACAGAGTTACTTCCAAAGTTATAACATTAGAACATACGTACACATACATACACTCACGCATTTATGCCCGAAGGGGTTGGCAGATGGCTCCACTTTTTGGCAACCATAATTTAGTCCTTCTAATGTAGTAATGGCAAGGGGCAAGCCTATTTCCGTCACCCGGATTGCCGGTATAATATACTGTCTGATAAATAACATTCCAATCCCCTAGACGCATGTTACGACATCCACGGTAAGGTATAGGTTGGCCCTATTTTACTCCACTTTGGACCACTTGCCGATAATACTCGTATTACTACCTTAATTTCAAAGTTTATGGTTAGTAAAGCAGTTTTACAGAGTTTTACATTTGTTTCATATTCTATTTTTTTTCTGTGGTGTACAATAAAGAATATTGTATAGTATTGTATTTACTTCGTTTACCTGCACATAAATCTTAATTCTAACATGCCCTGATACTCTCGGAGCCACAGCCAAAAATAGTTTGAAAAGATAACTAACTGCGCGATAACAATAAAATGTTAGCACTAACTCGCTGGTGTTAGTAAATACCAACAACCAACCTATCGATTTGTTGCTGTAAATTTGTTTTTTTATTTATTTATGAGAAGATAGTTCCTGTGATGGTACCCGCTTTACACGACTGCACAAGAAGGAGGTTTATGTTTTTCGAATGTATATATGTATGTATGTATAATTTTTCTTTATCAAGGTTTAGGCGAATTGATTGATTTCGACATAGGAGGTATTCTTTGAATCATTTTAATAGTGGAAATGACGTAGGGTACAAAACAGGTTTTACTTTTTTTTTTCGTTCAACCGTGTGATTCTCGATGCAGTAAAAGATGACTAAGAGTTACAGACTGTTATCTATCAGACAGTTTTTATACAGCCATAATGTCCAGGTGACGATAATTGGGTTTATTACTAAGTGGGACTAAAATATGGTCATTGAGCATTTTGAGTCGCTTCTGCCTGCCACTTCAGGGATATAGGCGTAAGTGCATAAATATATTTTTAGGGCACCGTTCAACGATTACCCGCATTTTAATTTTTTGTTTTATTTATGTTTCTTCTTTAAATTGATAAGGAGGTATTTTTCTGTTTCTGTGAAGTCATCACATACATAGTCATACAATATGTATGTCTACTGAATTCCATTTCAATCGTAAATGCTGGTAGAAGCAAAGCATGGAGAAATAACTGACCTGACCAAATTGGTAATCCTCTGAAGTAAATTTCTATCTGAGTACTTCTAAACGTGCCCGAGCTTCGAAGTACTTGAAATATAAGTTTTGTGAAAGGTTTAATAATAGTCGAGAGATATGGTATGCTTCTGCCTACCCCGAAGGGAGAAATTCGTGTATGCTAATGTTCTCTAACATATCTACCAATAACAAATCGAAATTGATTTAAGCAAGTAATAATAATAAATAAATAGGAGCTATTACCTAATAGGGTACTACTTATTCTTATTCTTGCTTAGGATAAGTATTATTGTATGAAAACCTTTTCATTACACGCACTTTTTTGAATCCTCATATAATTAAAAAAAAAAAAACATTTGAAATATCTAAATTAATTTTACTTACACGTTCAAAATAACAACAATGCTAGTTACCAATCATCGCCATTAAATACCGTATTAGTAGATCTGAGTTAGTGAAAGTCTATGTAGAACATTTACTCACCACAGCACAGGTTTATTAGGTATAGTAAGTCTAGTAAGATGTTATAAAAATACAGTATTCAAATACCTATTTGGAAGCGAGGTAACAATTCTGTTACAGGATTGCCTGAGGCTTATATAATTTCGTAAAAACCTAGTAGGAAATTCGCATCACTCGGTCTGAAACGTTTCATTTTGTTTTTCTTGGTTACTGTTTTATGGCATCATTATTGTTTGTCTTTGTCGAAATGTTACTTAATTATAAACATTTTTTTTTAAATCTACTCAGTTCTCGTACCCGTGGATTTTTTAATAGACGACTAAGAGATGTTGCTCTACTGTATGACGTTCGTTCGTCGACGACGACGTTGCTTCGAACGCGGGTGCTAAATGATACTTCGGAGTTAAATCTTATAACAGGATAATTTACAATTCTAACTAGTGCTAATAATATGAGTAATGAGTCGCGTCGGTTGATCGTGCAGTGGCTCGTATAAGTCGCTCGGTTTTCAGTTGCCAGCGCGTGCGACTTACTTGAGCCAAAATGACTGATATGTGCGATAAGTATCGAACAGTTGCTATAATCTATTAGGCAATATACTCATTCGAGTATATATAGTCCTACAGTATCCGGGTGTTTGAAACGCTTCTGTAGCTCTCTATTTTAAGGTACCCTTGTATAGGTTCCAGAGTACCTTTTTAGTGTATACCCATACTCGGAAGTAAGGCTAAAACCTCTTGTGCGTCTTCTGCGGATCGGGCAAGTTCTCGTCGTCTGTTGTGCCCTTTCCGGTACTTCCTTAGCAGACATCATCATTATTACACATGTGTGTGTACATGTATGTATAAGTATGTATTTAATACAATAAAACATGTGTTAGGTGAAGATTTTATTATCTGTGTATAAAATCCCTTCTTACACAAACTAAACAAGCACGTTAATGAGAAACCATAAAAAGGCGTAGGGACACCTTTTAGGGTATCATACTGATAGACTAACAAGATTTATTTTATTAAGCCATTCAAATAAATGGTAATTCTTAAAAAGTTAGGTTCGTCCAGTACAACCGGCGTAGGGTTGAAACGAGGGAAAATGTGTTTTGCTTCTTTTTCCGGAACAAAATGCAAAGCTCAAAATTCTGACTACTCTCTATTATAAAAGACGACTAAGGGATCAGACTGCTGACGTTAACTATCAAACTGCATGTATACAATCATACAGTGCCCAGTTGCCGGCAATGGGCTTGCTCGCCAAATTCTAATTGGCAATATATATATATATATATATATATAAATCCCACAACCGTATACATACGTACATTAATCCTTCGTTTAAAAAAAATGTTCTAAACATGGAACTAATGGTTTAATCATTACATACAAGTACACGCCTGTTAGATATGTAGGCAGTAGATCAACTTGATGCGACAGCCGCGTTTCCATAACTCGCTTTAAATATATATGTCAACGTTTCACAAACTTGTAATTCGTGTTACTGTTGATTTCGTGTGACTAGGATTTGATTTTTTTAAGTTTTTGTATCTATTGAATACATATACTCACGCCTATATCCCTGAAAGCGTACGCAGAGGTGCATCGAACACTCACATTTTGACAACCATAACATAATATGTATAATCCCATTTCTTAATACCATGTATACCATATATTATTAGTGCCGTATAGACTGTGGACATACTATTTGATGAATAACAGTCCAATGCCTAAGTCTTTTACGTCACCAACAGAAAAAGATGGGGTAGCTCAATTCTACTCCACCGAGAATCACACGGCATTAAATAATAGTACTAATATGTTTATTTAATGTCTTCGTTATCTTTAGAAGACTTAACAGTATTAGGTTATTCTGTAGTCTGAGTCAGATGTTTATTGCGGCGTCTGTTCTCCAAATTATTTGGTAAAATTCGAGATATTTATACTGCTGTGGTACTCGAGATAGCATTTAGTCAGAGGAAGCAACTTCTTAACTTCTGATATCTCGCCTAATATTGTAGGTATTCTAAACATAAAAATTACAATATTTGAATATAAAATTAAATAACTGTTTAATACGGGCCGGCCTCACTCCTTATCCTCGCCAACAGCAATCTTGGAGGATCTCAAATCACATGAGAAATCTCCCTATATTGTGATAAATGATTGCTGCAACTGAATTACTGCAGGTGCACCAGTAATCGAATGTCATCCTGATGTGTCAGTCTATAAAGATACGACACATATTAGCTTTTGCAGGCTATCAAGTAAGCTAATGTTATTTGATCATAAAAGTTAGATTTTATTATTTTAGCTAATCTTGCTACACTTGCTACAATTAAAATAAATATTTAACATTACTCAAAGTAATCTCCGTTCTTTTCTGAGCACCGTCTCTTCACTAACTCCATACTTTCGACAGACAAATATTCGATAGTCCGTCCTTATATCTTCTAGAATTGTTGTTATAAATGACTTGTCCATCCAAAGAATTAGGCATTCATCTTTTTCCTTTGACTTCTGCATTTCTTTAGTTATGTCCTCAAATCTTCGAATAGAAGCATCCATTGCACAGATTGTCTTTTGCTTTCGGGTCCCTAACAACATATCCAGCTTTCATCACCTGTCACTATGTCGTATACAGGCTTTCTGACGCCTAAATGTTCATGTAAGACTTTTTGTACTTGATTCATACCAATGCCTAAAGCTACTTGATTCCGTATATATGTCAGCGTTCTATCAGTTCCTATCATTAGCCGCACAGCACTCACGTTATCTTCAGTAGTCGCCGTAGACGCACGTCCTTCTCGAGAATAATCAGAGAGTTGACTTCGAACACGTTTAAACTCATTAAACCAGTTTTAAACAGTGAAACGAGATGGGGCTTTGTAATGAAATGCCAATTATTGTAACATTGTTGTTGAGTAAGACTGCAAGAAAAGTTGTAATAAATCATTGAGCGAATATTTTCTCATCTATTTCGATGCATGACAGACACTTTTTAAATTGCCGCCAATTTGTAAAAACAAATGACATGTGAATTCATAACACAACTACAGATTCTCAAGGAGTTCCTAATTCGAAATTTAAATAAATTTTTCATCGGCTGCTCTTCTTACTGGCTTATTCTTAAAACCTTTGGTGTGACCCACGTATTAAACCACAAGTTTTAAACTTTGTTTCCTCCTGTACTATTAGTGCCTATAAGCTGTACGAAAACAATGTTTGGTGAACTCATATTACAAAATCAAATATAAATGTTTCCCGATTTCTTCTAACTTTAGATTCCCGATTACTTTATTACAAAATAAGCACATGATATTCTTGCCCTCATGCCAGGTTCAGCCAAGTCACACAAACCTTATAACACAAAGTGAAAAGCGAGTTAGACTTGCGAATGCTGCAACTGCGTAAGATACATGTTGGAATATTACATTTTCCCCGCCGGTTATATTACAAAAGTTCATTTTTAACTTACTTTTCTTTGCTTGTTGCCTACTCAATGGTAGCATCTCGGCGATTCTTTTGATTTATAAAGTTTTACTTAAAACCTAAATTTGGAATAACCATGAACATGAAGTGCTTGTAACCAGTCCTAACGAATGTGCAAGGAAGATTACGATTTTTTTAATGAGAGTGTATATACACTCTCATTAATCATCATCATCATGTATATATATACATATATTACATATGTATGTATGATGAGTGTGTTTTGTACTAGAGCGTAGACCGTTAAACCGCCGACGTGTCTCGATAAAGGCGAATGACCATCCTGCTACTAGACTGGCGCGAGAGAGTGCAGTAGAGTTCGGATTTCATTCAATATTTAAAAAAAAAATTGAGCTGTCATATACCTAGCTGGATGTTATTTGATATACCATATTTTATTGCTAAAATACATGTTATCATTTTAATATTTACAGACAATCGAACCAAATGACAAACTAAGCACCTAAGGAAGAAAGAGAACTTCAATGTATTCTTTATATTATTTTAGTTTTTAATTATAACCCTAAATTTCAATAACCCGGCAATCTGGTAATATAAAAAACATCATGTTTTTGCATAAAATTTACTCAAAAATGCTATTGTGAAAATCACATAACACTGCAAAATATTCGCCATTTTGCATACTTGCCAACGAACCTTATGCGTTACTTTGAACACCTTTCAATGAGTGAAATTTTATAGAGTTCGTTAATTTAACAAATATCAATAAACAATCAATTTAGACTTTACGTAACAGTATTTTATTATCAATAAAAAAAACCGAGGTCACCTGAGCACTGAACAGTGCTTAGGCAAGATCACGTCATAACGGCCCAAGCACTGAAGAGCGCCAAGGCGGTTGAAAGGTTAATGGATTTCGACAAGTAAGCTATCATTGGAATCGCCTTAATAATGTGAGTGGGGTTCGTATACATATATCGACATAACATCAGTATAACAAATAAGATGAATTGAAAGCTACAGTTGGATCTTATATATTGTTATCGACCTTACTCTATTTTTTTTTTAAATACTATTTATTTCCAATTTAAAAACGTTGTCTTGTCATTTGTTGTTACTGACGTTTGTTACCAACAACATTCTAGTGCTGTCAACATTAATGTGCAACATGCTGATTGAAAAGGGGAATTAGTAATTCCCATCGACATTACAACGACTGTGATTAGAAATTTATGAGTCCTATGAACTTTACTGTTTGTATCGTTTTCTTTATAACTGACACGAGTAAATTATTCAGCATTTACTTCGGCTTACAGATTCTTTGCATGTAATGTGATAAGGCATACAGGCTTATTGTTTTTATCTATGCAGGTATATAAATAAATAATTGTATATACATATACATGTCTAACTTTTACAGTTTTTAAGCAAAAGCGATATACTTACATAAAGATAAAACATTTCAGTCCTATTTGTTAATAGTTTTTTTTTATTATTATGGTAATGACTATAGTTGAATATGGACTATTGGACAAACTCTAGGTTTAATAAGTACTCCATGATTTCAAACATAGAGGAAGTAGCTAAATGTTCTCTTACTGCCAATTTTCACGTCTCTTTCATTCCCTAAGTAGTTTGAAGGCTATAGGCTAGTCCCTTATTTATTACGTTAGTCTGACACACAATTCTAATCAACAGTTCATACATCTCTGTCTACTCCTCCAGGGATACAAGCGTGACTGCGTGAGCGTATGTAATGTATACAAATATCTTCTACTTTTCATTTTAAAGATTTACGTAATTGCAAAATCCTTTCCATTAAGCTGTCAATGCTGATTATAATAAAACTAATGAAATTCAGGCATTCGTCTCAATTCTCTATAACTCAGTCTAATAACCGTGCAATTATGTGTTGTGTGTCAATTTGAAAGGAGCGTTGAAAATGACTGAGTGCAATTATGTATAAACGTTTCTCACGTATTCAGTTTTATTTATGGTTGCTGGTATCTTACCCACGTGCGCATTCTATGCACAAAATTTTCCAAATTTCGATGAGGATAAAAAATCGAGAAATAGGAAAGAACAAAAACTGAGAGTACTATCATACTATTAAATACTAATAAAGTCATGTAACAGTAAACGGTTAATGTCGTATTTCTTTCCTTTTTATTGCACAACATAGTATATTCACAAAGTCGCATAGTGCACACTTCTTTTAACCAAACATTGACAAATATGGCATCTAATAGCATTTGACGCTGACCAACATGGGTATCACGTTTTGTGCTTTTTGCACTTATAAATGATTCCCTACGGCTATCTCGTTAATCTGTTTGAAACTATTAGTGCACTTCACAAGACCTACCGTCCACTTATAATGTTGTAATTTGTATGTAATGAGGGAAATTATAAAAGTATGTATTTTGAAAAACCGTTGCAAAAGATTGTTGTTATTAATTTGTTTATATACCTTTTAAAACTTAAAGTCCAAAATTGAAAACGACGGCGTGTTTTTTTTATTTTTGCGCTGGTAATTACTTATCTACTTCTAATTTATAAGTATAAAACTAAAATACGAGTAATTCTTTTGGTAGATTTGCCAGTCGGCAAGCTTAACGTATGAACTGCTCTAAACTTTTTACATAACTGTTTCAAAATATGACGTAATTGTTATAGTTTGATACCTCTGTTATACCGATATGCCAATTTCAGGTTGCATTTAAAGAATTCAGTTAAAAAGCCATTTTCCGCCTAAAATAGAACAATCTTGTAATCGTTTTAGTTCATTCCCATCATTGCATTTGGTTCATTTTCAATCTTTGCAAGTATATTGATTTGTCTGACTATCGAACACAGTTGTCATTATTACGTCAGAGACGTACAGAAGTTTAATACCCAAAGACGAGAGAAAAAAAAAAAACAAAATTATATTTTTGTATCACGCTAATCCTGAACGACAATCATATGTATTTTTTTTTCTGTTTTGAAGCGTCAACACCTACTAACCTGTTGTAGGCGTAGCGCCCTACCTTTTAACCAACTTCAAAGAGGTTTTATTCTTTTTTATGTATATACATGATAACTCAGAAAATTGTTTTTTTTTCACTTGAAGTTGTAATACCGAAACTTTGAAAAAAATATCCTGTACCCTCTAATCGTAAAAAAATAAGAAATTAAAAATACAGCTTACAATTTGTTATGAATTTGCTTTGAATTCAATTCATACTTTTTGAACGTTAATTTATACTAAATTATATTACATAGTAAACGAGCAGATGGGTTTGAATTCGACGTTCTTTTTTTTCGTCTGTAAAGGAAAGATGCAATCCATATATTTATTATGAGGTTTTTATGCCAGTGTCATAGAGTCACAATGACAAAGCTACCTTTTTAGTCCATTTCCTGAAAATGCATTGGTACAATTAGGTGCTCTTTCCTAAATTCCACCTTTGCAAAACTCTCGCCCCGCTCCCAGAGTCCCAAGTATTAGTCATTATTAATTATGAAAGTCTCAAAACGGTCATTAGTCTGTCATAAACAAGTAAAATATCGTCTTCGTAGTAATGTTTCACAAAGTTGTCTATACTTATATTTCCAAGAGGTAAAGATGTACGTTTAGATGCAAATTATTTTGTATATAATTGCTTATAATGACTCAGACTATCTGATATACTGAACCCGCCTATTAGCATTCTGATTCATGATAAATATTATTTTACACGGTTTTAACACTCATACTAGGACATGCATATTTAAAAAAGCTTTAAGTCCTAATTAGGACGTTGAATTAACATAATTATGAACTATATGGCCCCTAAGCGCAGTGCATTAAGCAGTAACAATCTAAAACGATTTTTAATTACACGACGAGAAATGTAATATAGCATATACATATATGTATAGCAGCTAGTTTAAAAATAAAGAAGAAATCTTTACAAAGTTTTCCAAAATTTAAAAATATTGAAAACCAGCACGAAAAAAAGTATTGTAAAAACAAAGTATTGTTTTTTTTTTTTTGGTAACTAGTGCGATCAAACTTGTTTTAAAAAACTTATTATGAAAGTCTCAAAACGGTCGGACAACCTAAAAAATTCATAACCGATGAATGTAGAAAATTGTAGGCAAACTCTTAATAAATAGTGACGACCTCAACATACATCAGAAGCATAATTACCTCACCTGGTCGGAGGATCCTTCCTCTGTGTTGGAGGGCCACGAAACCCATTCCTCGACAATACCTTACAATTTATCATAAATAGAGGTACTTTCTACATCAATAATACAAGCGATGCCGTAAATATAAAATATCTTTTAATAAGTTAAGTCACATCGCGTAATTATAATCAATTTCTATTAATAATAATATTCTATTTTCAACTTCCATTTCAAGGACAGTACTGCAGCAACTCATCAATGTAACATGAGTTCTCACAGCACTTTGTAGCTATCCCATCTCGCTTCGCCATCAAACTCATCGCTCTATAACGTCTTATCCACGGCCAGTTGTAGTCCTCTTCATTGTATACAGGAACTATCGCATTACCACTATTCTGATGACGTTTTATAAGCAATCTATCCTTGTAGTACGCGCAGAGTCGATCAACTGCTTCAGGTAGCTGCTTACCACAAAAACGCACCCTATTTCGTCTGTCACTGCAGCTGATGCCGATAGCGATTGATAATACAAAGAAAACTGTTAACTTCATCTTGATCGAGAGTTGGAAACTGAATGTATGATTTTGTTTAAAACTTCGGGCTTTATAGTCGGGAAAGTTCATTAATATTCGTGTTTATTACGCATTATGTCTGTTTTAATGAGACCTGAATGTATAGAGATATGATTTACTGACGTCATACAGGTTTAACAGTTCACTAAGCTTTTGTTTTGCATATGACAATATGTTTGCCTGTGTTTGGGTGATGTGTTCATAAAACAGATTGTAAATAGATTAAAGTATAGGTAAAAGAAAAACTGTCAAAGAGCTTAAGATAACACGAAACTAATAAGCGCCCAATTCGCATTTAGCTACATGCGTCTCATATCATTCAAGTAAATTCTTAAACATTTGATTTTTGTTTTCGTGTCGTGTGGTTCACGGTGGAGAAGAATAGGGTTTCCTTATGTCTGGTGGTGTCGCAAAAGTCGACTAAAGGATTGGACTTATCTATCAGACAGTATGTATTCAATCATACCATTCCCGTTTGACTGCAACAGGCTTTACGTTTATTATTACATATGTATTGCGTTATTATGTGTTGTGTGTATTACGTTAATGTGACCGAATTCCATTATTAGATTCAGGCGTGATTTTTTTCTGTCAGACAGTTTGAATGATCTAAGTTAATATGAAAATAATAAATGAAGGCATATTTAGGGAATCTTGTTATTGGAACCTTATCAATGGTCATCGTGAAGCAGCTTGTTCCAAACAGCAGCTTCACGTTCGGTTACTGACTTATGTACGTCCTATTCCGTAGAGTATATTAATGTAAATTAGTAGACATTTCACCATTGTGAATGTCGCCAGTGGCAACCCAATAAATATTTAACTAAGGTCTCTCGAGCCTCAGTTGAGACCTCGCACCCGTTTAAGGGTCCCCTTCCAGCAATACTTGTATAATATAAAATATAAAAGTAAATGTTGTATAGATAAATTAAGAAATCGTTTATTGAGATTGAGATATTATTTTTCAGACTACTATTAAGTTATATTCGTTTGAATTGTGAAAATTATGTAAGCTAGGTTTATGTAATGTATTTATTTCATTACTTTAGATGTTAAGTAATAAATAAGTAATTAACCATAACGGATGCAGCATTGAAATAAAAAAAAAAACCATTGAATGGAGATAAAAATCTGTAATGGTAGAGCAGTGTGGTGCACATCATTTTGATAAACAAAGCATTTTAGTAGAATATTTTATTTAAAAAAAAACATATATATACTAACAAGTACATAAGAAATATAAATAAGCGTGTATACATACATATATAAGTATAGGTACAATAATACGGATACGCTGGCCCAGTGACATATGAAAAGGCAGAAAGATAACTATTACATATTAACATCTAGTTTCGTGTTCCTTGACTAGGTTTTTTTTTAACAAACGGTGATTGTGCTCGTTTAATTTCTACCTATGACATGACAGAGTACGTTACCTTAACTTGCCGTGCGTTAATACATGACAGCGTAGTTATTTCGCTGAACTATAATTATGTAAGATCAGGTTGATAGACCTACGTTACAACTGCTAATATGTATATAACCGTGGTGGGTGGGTTATGTTTTTCGAGTATGTATGTATGTATGTATGTATGTATTTCGTTTCTTTTTGACGCCCTACGGTCTAGGCCGCTTGATTGATTTTGATAAATGGTTTCATTGAAAATGCCTCAATAGTTGGAGTACGGTATAATGTGTGTATATGTCATACGGTGATTTGTTTGGATGGGAATTTTACAATGCAATTTTATATTTTTTAATAATTTTAGTTTCAATACCTCTTGTGTGCAAATTAACAGTATATCTTTCAGTGTGGCACTTATCTGCTAAAGTAACAATTGTACATAATTTATGGCGTACTGAGAGATATAGCTCAAAGTCAGAGGTCATGAGGATATTTTAATCACATTACTAAACATACTTGATGGCTTAAAATACAGTACTTGAAAGCAAAATTTGTCATTTTTTAAACCTTTTTTTTTACTTTGATGATATAATGATATGCACTTTTAATAACAATGCTATATATGTTTCCTGTTTTAAATCTATACATTTTAAAGAAACAAATAAAAAACTCTTCTTTCTCTTTTTTTATATTAGTTTAAATTTGTATAGAGTTGTCAGTCTTTCTTTCGACTTTCACTACACGCTTTCAAAACACACATTTTTCTCGTATATCTTCATTCCTGTATCCAATATATAATAGAAAAAAGAAGTTTTTATATACCAGTTTTTTTTTTTGTTTTAAGAAGAATTTCAATGAGCACGGTTACGTCGTATCTTAGCTATAACCGTTAACCACCAAATAACATCGAAACGTGGTACTAAAACAAACCGTTTTATTTACTGATGTTAATTCCAAGTGTAATTGCCGACTCTTAATGAACGTTGTTTATAGTACAAATGGTCTGTTATCATACAGTCTACTGCATTATTGTTCCTTTGGGAGATAAATATTAAAACGATGTGCTGACTGTTCGCCTCTTAGGTTTTCTTTGTTGTAGTATTTTGTATTACATGCATATGTAAGCTCACACCTTTATCTGTAAGGGGTAAGCAGAGATGTATTAATATACACAGTTTGCCAATTAGAATTTGGTCCCACTAACGTAATAGGGGGGCATATGTGCGATGTAAAAATTTTGCAAAAGTTTTTATTTAAATATAATATAGGTTGTTACTATTATTATTATCATCAGACAGAGAGACAGTATGTATACAGTCACACAGTGCTCGGTTGACGGAATAGTATTCTAAATCTCTATATATATATATATATACTCGTATAATGTTAGTACGTAAAGACAGGGTTTTCTCTATCACCACCAACTCCAATCGACTTTCCGTTCGAGTGATAAGTACCCCTTGATCTCCAGGTGGGAGTAAGGGAGTGTGGTTGCGGTGGGTGGAAGTGGGTAGTTGTGGGTGGCGAAACTGTTAAAAAATATATTTCTGTCCTTTTCTGACTCATAAAGACTTCCGGAAAGATCTCAAAAATCCTGGAATGATCTAGAAAGTTCCAAAATGTTTTAAATTGTTATAATTGATATGGAATGTTCTAGAATTTAAAAAAAAATCTGGAATGATCTAGAAAATTTTAAAATGAGTGCAAACTATTATAATCGGTTTAGAATGTTCAAGAAAGTTCTAGAAATTTCTTGAATGATTTAGAAAGTTCCAAAATCAGTTCAAACTATTATAATAATTTTAAATGTTCTAGAAAGTTCTAGAATGATCTAGAAAGTTTAATGTAAGAGTGTAATAATTGATCTAAATATTCTAAAGTGCACTGGTACTACAAATTTCGATTGTCGATGTATATAAAAAAATTCAGTGACTTCTCGTCAGTTGAATCGTGTTTGCAGTCGAGTGAAAATCAATTGGAATCAAGAGTGAACAGTGATAAAAAAATCGAGTAATATTGACAAGTGAAAAAAAAAACTTTCTTAATGTTCTTGAGTGTTATAATACTAGAAATTTTGATGTTTGATGGTATATAAACCGAATTCATTTTATATATTCATTCTTTATCATCGTGACAATCAAGAGATTAATTTTGTACCTGTGTAACTTTATTACATTGCATGCCAAAGCGTAAAAAGTATTTACAAAATCTAAAGTGGATTCAAAAGAAGAGGGGAAAAGTAAAGGAGGCTTTCAGTAAAGGAGTTAAAAGAATTTGAGGTAATCAAACTGAAGAAGAAAGAGCACGCAAACATAATCCGAGTAAGTCCGAGTAAGTCCGAGTCGAAACATAATCCTGAGTAAAATCGATTCGAAATCGTCAATTGAAGTGGATAAAAGAAAAAGTAAAGAAAAAATAGCCACTCTACGCCAACAACGAGGTGCTACATGCGAAAATTTAGAACTTCAGGCGTTTCATTATGATTGCAAAAAAGTACAATGAACATCCAAATATTGTCATCGGAAAAATGGATACGATATGAAAGTATTGTCATGCACGGAAATTTAGGGAGAAACTGCTGGTATATTCTGCTCGAGTGGTAAAGTAAATTTACAAGCATTAGATGTACCACTACCAGAATTACTCGCATATATGAGTGGAGAAACACCAAATTCCGAAATTTTTGTTAAAATTATGTTTTCAAATGACTTCATTTCGAGCTACCTTAATAGGAAGAGAATTTCATCCCAGTTTTTAGGGTTCAAGGCCAAATTTATCACCGAGTAGGGTCACTTATGGCGATGTCTAATGAAACTCCAAAGTTTTTTCAAGTATACTTACTTTATTGGTAACGAAGAACTTGAAATAGATCAATGTTGCTCTCACATTCAGAGACTACAACGAGACATTATTCAAAAATTACATAGTCTACTTCATAATCATAATAATATAATAAAGAAGATAAAAGACCAGCCGGTCAATAACATCATCTAGGAAATGATTCCGGGGGAAGAGAAATCATCAGTCATTGTATCAATTTAGTCAATTGATACAATGACTGATGACCTCATCAAGTGTTACTAACCACTAGACCAACAGGCCCGTTATACTTTCAAATCTATCTCTGTTAGCCATACCTCTATCCTTCTATCCCCAAAGCGGTTAAAGGGACGACAATAGGCTTGCGTCCAAAATACGGTTTGCTTTTATTAGACCTTTATATATATGAAAGTAGCCTCTATTACAAGATTGTGCCGTATTTACTTCGGCGCATGGTTCTTGGGGAAGTAGAATTGGGCCCCATCGCCATCTCTTCCGTGGTTCCTCAAAAGGGGACTATAGGATAATATCTATTAGGCCGTATACATACAGTCACACAGGGCTCAGTTGACAGCAACAGCCTTGTCGTCTATTACATACGTTTCACTCAATTCTGATATTATATTTTTTCCTGTGTACGCTTGCATGCATGAAAGTATGTATTCATGTAAGTATATAAGTATGTGTGTACGTAGTTATGTATGATATTTCTACATGTGAGGTGTCATTGAATCGTCTTCTTCATTGTTATATATTTGGGAAGTAAACAATTTTTTACCAACTTTAATGTAAAGCGAGGGTAAAAAGGTTTAATGTAAAAATCTTGTACTTATCTGAGAAGTACAAAGATTTTTGTAGGTATACTCAACGTCTTCGCCTTTTGTCATTTAAAAAAAAATGCCGTATTAATGATGTATAACAGAGTATTCTACCTCTGACGTGTAAAATTAAGGATGATAGGAAGATTAAGAAGAAAGAAAGAAAAAATATATTACAATTTATCATAATAAGCGCAGTGACGTCGGTTATATACTTTTTAAAAGTCAATTATCCTTGTAATTAGATACATAGAAGTTCTTTTGCTAACAGAACGGTGTGCGAGTCAGACTCACACTTGACCGGTTTTTTTTGTCAATATGATATATAGGCGTATAAGAACTTGAAAAGTTTTTGGGGAAAACAAAAGTGCCAATAAGAATAGAAGAAGGGGAGAGAAAAATAAACATAATTTTCTTTTCTTAAAACGCTAACCAAAGTTAATTTTTAACGACTTTAAAAAAGGAGAACGTTCCGTGTTCAAATGTGTGTAGGTTCCTTTTCCTTTTTTCAAAATATTCAAAAATTTAACGTGTTGCGCAAAGGAATAGGACAGGCGCATTGAATGCGGTAATCCATTGTTTTTAAAAGTCAATTATTTCCAGATTCTATTCATCATGATTTTTATTTTCTTGAATAATCTACAAAAACATGGTTGTAACTTCAAAATAGCCTGTGTCACCATAAATCACTCAGCAATGTCAATCATGAGGCAAGAATACCAAAACCGGTAAAATAATAATTAAAAGCTATTAACTAGATGCCATATCTAGTCACGTCTAGTTCCGACGTTCGCTCTGCATCAAGGCACCCCGCCCCCTGGTGAGCTTTCAAGTTTGACTGTCACACTCATATTAAGCTTACGGATTGTTGCAAATTATACGCTAAACAAATTATTCACAATATAATGTATTACTTAGTTAGTTTAGTTAGAAGACTCGGACTTCCAGGCTCCAGCCAATTTGAGTTATACTTTTCCATCCCTTTTCTAATTTTCACCCACTATTCACTTTTCATTCCACTTTTCCTGCTAATAAACTACGTAGAGAGTAAAAAGCCGGCAACGCACTTGTAACTCTTGAGTTGCGGGTGTCCATGGGCGGCGGTAGTCACTTACCATCAGGTGACCCGTCTGCTTGTTTGCCCCCTAACGCATAAAAAAAAACTCCAAATTTTAATAAGTACTACTATTTTTAATTACAATCGGCAAAATGTGGGCGTTAAGTACGTCTCTGCCTACCTTTTCGGGGATGCAGATTAGCATAATAATCCTAATTAGTTACAATAATAGGTACAGTTTCTTTAAATGTACTTTAACAGCGTAGGGCTCGGTTCTGTATATTGTTAGTTTATGTTAGCCCGGACGTAACTCTTGTTTGCATTGATTCCTAAACTCATATTGCTGAGGAAAAGATAAATGATAATTTTTACACGCTTTTTATTAGCTTCATCTGTATGTTTTTATGTTTGTAACAGACTCTTTTGGACTTCATTTTGACCTACTCCAAACGTTCAGATTTCATTTAAACTTAGTAGACTTATCGAGGACCGGTGACAATACACTAATTTAATTAGATTATTCTATTACCCTAATTAGGATCGTCATGATTAAATGATTTTTCACGCATCCATCCCATTATCTTCTTGTGCGTTTTTCTATATATTTACTAGCGGACCCGACAGACGTTGTCCTGCATGATATTTCAAGCGATTAGGATCAATATAGATAAATAACCTAGATACCGACTGCAGCGCCATCTGCCGGGCTGATTTGTGAATCTAAACCATTCCCAGATCCCCTTGAACACACACAAAAAAATTCATCAAAATCCGTCCAGTCGTTTGAGAGTAGTTCAGTGACATACACACTCACAGAAGAATTATATATATAAAGATGAAGCACTTAAGAGTCTAATATATACTACACTGATATACTACACTGTAATCTGCGATTCTATACTATACTATTCTATTCAATTCTATACCATACTGATGGGTATAATATTTGGTTTATTTATGAAAGCGTGTTATTTTAGTTTGAAACTATTATTTACCATACAGTCACTTCAGTTAGTTAAAAGCTTACCCATATTTTGTTGTTATTATGTTAATCGACTCTTGTCCACTATTCTTACACTGTTTTTTTAAGCAAACCATTAGCTCTACGCAAATGTGTGCCTTATAGACGTCTTTTTTACAGACTTTTTCTAACATTACTAAGAACATGTAATATATGATATTAAACGACGATACGTAGATTTATTTCTAAATACAAGACTATCAAGTATTTCATTAAGTCTTATTAATGACGTAGGTATCGTCTTATACATTTTGTTGGCTGTTTAGACATGTTATACATCTATTTACGCCTAGGTAACTTGTAAAGACAACTTTACTGCTGTATATTGATACGTCGGGTTTGGTAGAGTTGGTCCCATCTTTACTCATATAAACTAAACTAAACACTTGCTTTTTTTCTAACATCATGGATTGCCAGGATATTTCTGATCGGTTTGACAAATTGGCGTTGCGTAGAGATGTAGCTTCACTCTGCATTATCTATCGCTTGTATCAGGCGGAGTGTTCAGAGGAATTGTTCGGACTTATACCGGCCGCAGGTTTCCGTCATCGTCCTACGCCACAAAATTTCCATCCCCATCACCTGGACGATTGGCAGTCCACCACTGTGCGCTTCTCCAGAAGTTTTTTGTATCGCACCACCACCTTTGATACGACCGTCAAAAGTAAAAAGCGTACTCTTACCTAAAAGGCTGGCAACGCACTTGTGACTTGAGTTGCTATTGGTAAGTGACTACGCCCATGGACACTCTCAATGGGTGATGGTAGTCACTTACCATCAGGTGACCCGTCTGCTCGTTTGCCCCCTATCTTATAAAAAACAGCCTCCTCTACTGTATTTACAGGCTGTTGGTTTCTGGTACTTCTGACTTTTTTCAATACTGAACTCTACGAAATCAACCAGAGCAAAAATACAATATTTTCTTGAAATGGTAAAATTTATATAAATGCAGAAAAATAAAATCACCTGCCTTTACGATGTCTCATTGTCATACATATGACACTGACCTATCATAACATTGACAGATATGTCAACACGATGATCTATCATATTAAAGCACACATTTTCACTGAATAGGAGTCTCACCGGTGACAGCCGAATGTTTGACTGCCTAGTATTATTTTGGTAATTAATTAAAATGAATGAAAATTTTTCATAATTTTTTAGTTTTTTTTTTTCGCCTATTAACCAGACCTGTATTAAAGCTACTAAAAAAATGCTATTATTCGAATTGGTCAACGCCGTTATTGAGTTTTTGCGAGACTAACCAATGACATTTCAAACTCAAATATAAAAAGATGTATACATGAAGTGTTTACAGTTCTATATTCCCTTCCTCTAATATTAAACGGAGCTTTCCAGAAAATGAGAAATTGCAGTAAATATGGTCGTCTGCTTTGTCATGTTCCCCACTATCGGGTTTAATTAATTTAAATTAACTGAGGGCTGTTATGTAACAGTTGGGAACGGAATACAGCGCCATGTGTGTAGGAATTTCACGAATGAATTCTACATATAGGAGTTAAACTGTTCATATTTGTGTAGCAAAGTCACTATATGTGTAGTTATATACTCGTCTATTGTACTACTAGCTTCTCTCGTAGTAGTAATCTTTCTTTTTATAGGTAACAGTATTTTAACGATTGAAAGGTACTAAATGTTAAAGGAAGTACATATGTATGTATTTCTGACAACGAATTGCAAATTTTTATGATGATCAGTAAGTAGTTACGGAGTCACCGCGCAATAAACAAATAACTAATCCCAAAATAGCCTTTAAGTTCACAATTGGCTTTTGAATTCAATAATTATCTGGCTTAAAACATCCGTCAAGTACATCATTAATGACTAGTAACTTTCGTATTTGTAGTTTAGTCGAACTGTTGAATAAATTCTATCAGGATTTTTTTTGTGTTTATCTATAAGTATAAGTTAAAAAATATATATATTAAAAAGCCATTTTTATTCAATTCTAAGAAACAATGAATTTGATTTCGATTTTATTTTGTTGTATTTGGTGGTGAACGGTGGTTATCATCATCATCGTCACCATTCAGTCTATCGCAGTAAACTGCTGGACACAGGCCATAGCACCCGGTCCACCTTTAACTTAGGGTCTATCAGATACCTTCCTCAAGCCATCTAGCTGGGGTTCGTCCCATCTACCGTTTATACACCCATACTAATAGGATAAATGTAATATACTGACGATAAATACTAATTGTTGATTTTTGTTGCAGGTACGTTAAAGCTATATTATGTACATGAAGTAACAACATATAGAAACGTCGCGAGCGTCTCGTTTGGTAAGAATGTCACATAAGCCGAAGCAAAACTTTTTGTGGCAGATCTTGAGGCAAACTGACCGTTAGTTGTAATACAACATTGGCATAAACTGTGTTAAATGGTGTTGTAACATGAATTTACTGAAGCGGATAGTTTGTGAATAACACGAGCTTATGACCCTCGTGAGTCAGTAGACGAACCGTGTTGATCTACCCTACGTAATGACACCCATCCTCGGTTTTACCGATTTTGTAAGGGTTGCTACTCTTGTCTAACACTGGTAATAGTAGGGTTAAGTGTTTTAATTAAGTACTATACTGTTAAGTAATGTGTTTTGAGGCGAGGGTTAAAACCTAGTGATAATAATAGTGTAATGTATAGGGTGCATAAACTGAGGGTAGGCATATATTCTTTTTTTACCTCTGTTGACAGACGAGTTAATGAGAGATCGTTATAGTTTAGGACGAGTCCTCCTGAATGTGATCAAGTTTAAAAGTACAGTGCAGCGTATATTTTCAATTGTGAATTAGTATGTAATAAAAGGCCGGCAACGCACTTGTGACTCTTGAGTTGCTGGTGTCCATGGGCGGCGGTTGTCATTTACCATCAGGTGACCCGTCTGCTCGTTTGCCCCCTATCGCATAAAAAAAAAATGATATAACACGTTTCGTTAACAAGAGCTAACACCACATCTCAAACCTCAAGGGACAAAATGTTCTTATACAGCCTATACACATTCAGTATCTAGAAGTGGCCCTTATCCGACTATTGCAACATTAAACCCACACTCCGTACCCAAACTGTTCGTTTCATTGACAACATAAGCGCGGCACTCCTATACAATATTTGGAGAGCGGGTAAACTTAACGGTATCGTAAAATACTTTTTCGCGCTGAAGCTGCCCGAGAATCCCAGAGGACTGTTTTCGATACGATAAGTGATATTTATGTTTCGGATAAATGTAGTGTGTAGTGCTACTTGTTTTGTATGCGTTGACACACCACACTAACGTACATCACAAGTTTTTTTATTTCTTTTTATTGTGAAAACGACCACGGGCCGTCATTCCACCGAGGTTTTCGGTAGAACGGTGTGTCGGAATGACTGACTAAAACCACGCGGTGCACCAAACGCCCAGGCATACCAGGACGTGTCTTCTCGCTGTTGGCCACTATAGCGGATGGAGGGGAAAACCCGTCCCGACCAACCTCGGCCACAATCAGGGCGACATGAAGCGCTCCTCCACCGCCTGCTTTGCCGGCGAAACAATATACGTGTCTCCGACTGTAAACAGTCGACCGTGTGTTATAATATATGGTAATTGTTAAAAAAACTGTATTTTATGTATATATGGTGTACAAAAAAAAATAAAAAAAATAATCAGAGCCTGGTCCTCTTTCGGTCAAAGAGGTGGTGGAAGGGGCACGAGAAAGGGTTAGCACTCTCCCAGTAAAGAGAAGAACTGAACATTTAAGACATAGCATAGCAGAGCGTTAATGAGAAAGAGAGAATTGAATTAATCAATGAAGTACAAATTCACTTAAAACGCTATGCACGCACGCACGGATGAAATACTTTAAAACACTGAGTTGTTGGAAACAAAAATGTTTGTGTCTAGTTTACTGCGATGCGAGCAAAAATATGGTCTAAAGTTAATTAAATTTGATAAAGGGTAACCGTTCAAATGTTTCTACCGATTTCAATAGGCATGCCGTACCGATTTGTAAAGTATATAAAGCGGTATTTTAGGCCAATAGGCTAAAATATCGCTTTATAAGTATAAGTAATTGATGCACAATAGTGGGAGACCAAAATGAAAAAAAAAACTGATATCAAAGTTTGGCTACAGAATGTTGTCGTAGTTCAGTCGAATCCAAGCTACAAATTTACTGCACAGTGTTAAAAATTGCAAATACATACTTAGTTAGTGGAAAAAAAAACACATTTATTTTAGGTTACAAAAAAAACATTTGAGACTTGACACCTGTTCCAAGATTGAAGATGTACACAAGGTGCAATTGCAATACAACTGCTACGACTAGAAATGTCCCGCCACTTGTACTCACCTATTTATGCTCTACCTACAGCGTGACCTTCGAAATGACAAACTTTTTTTAACCAAAAAATAAATATCTCTAGCATGCAGTAACAAAAAAAATTGCCCCTAAAAAAACCCTTTTAATAATTATGACCGTTTTAATTTCCAGACACTATCGCCTCCGTTTCTTACAAATACAGATGGAATGTAAAGTGTAACGTAAAATTTCAATTTAATTTTTGGTTTTGCAATTGTTCTATCCGCTATTGACAAGTTTTTGAGAATTTTTTCTTGAGTTTCTTTGGACATGTTTTTTTTTCGTGTGGGAACCCCCACGGGTCATCACCTAACCGGAGCTTACGGAGAGGTGGTATGTCCGACTCGAACCGACTAAAACCACACGGTGTTCCGTCACAAAGAGTCTATTGCAAGGTCCCCGGGAATACCCTAACAAGGAAGCCTCCTGGAACATGGTTGTAACATGTACTCCAAACTAATTAGAAATGCCCTCAATTCGACAACCCCAAAGTTTTCACAAATGTTTCGTGCAATAAAAAACCTCCGGAGCCAACTTAACTTTACTGTTTGGAATACTTTAGTTTACATTTCGAATTCTCGATATTCTGCCCACGCTCGAGGCCCAAAGAAAGGTCACAAATTAACTTTTATTTCGCTTATAAATGTCATAGACAGAACAGAACACTTTGATGTTGTCCTGTTATTGGATTAGAAGATTTTGGAACGTTCTATGTAGTCCTATTGTATTACATTATAATATAGAAACAATGGATTAGCTATTGCTATATATGTATATATGCGCAACTTAGATGTTTGATTTCAAATGGACATTAATAACCCTGAGTAGTATTTGATAGTTGTTCGTTACTTATTAAAAAGTTAAAACGCTGAAGTTAACCCAAATATTCTGATGTTTTTGTAACAATGAATTTGTATTATTTTTAGTGTCTTTTTTCTTTCTTTTGCTCTGTTATGAATGGATTGCCATTATGATTATTATTGACGTCAGGATTATGATTCTTCTACAAGTATTGGTGAATTTATTTTGTTAATTTATTGCCCTCGCCTTCGATCGTGTGGATTTTTCACCGTACTACTTTTCTTGATACAAATTAAATAGCCTATGCCTTGCTTTTCTCTACCATGATCTATTTTTGTGGTAATTATCATTCGGGTCCGTTTATCTAGTCTGGTGTGGTTGAGTAACAAACATAAATTATTCGCATTTATAATAGTAATGAGATTTTATAAAGAAAAAGATATTATTTCTGTTAGAAATATGGTGACTTAATGATGTATTTTTTTTATAATTCATAAAGGTATATTTATATAGGCGAAAATTTTCGGAACATTCGCGGAACGTACCGCAACTTTTTACTCAAAGGAATAGCATATGTATATGACATAGCTTACTAATTTAGACTTTATACATTAGAGGTCGAATTTCATGCTGCATAATAAGGAACACCCGAACTGAGAAAGAAATGTTCTTAAATTTTCAATTATAGATAGCAAATCGAATTCTATCTAATAATCCACTAGTTATAGGCAGTACCGTCTTTTGCATAAGTGCACGAGGGCCTCATGGAAGAGAAGAGAAATTTTAAATGATTAGGACGGTCTGTAACATAAATAATCTACCCAAAGACAGCTCTGGTGGTAGGCATTCGTAGCTATAACACGTAGGTTTGTACTGGTGATGGTAGTGGTAGTACTGTTTAGCAATGGACGACCTGTGGCTAAGATATTGAAGATGTAGGTAGAGATGCATTAATTAATCAGTTTACAAGCAACATCTAAAGAGCGTTCATCATCTAATAGGTGACGTAAGTACATCAAAGAATTAAACTAGCAAATTAGCAAACACTATAGAACTACGGTACGTCGTATAAGACACCTGCTTACAGCTTCTGCAGATACAGTTTAAGGTAAGTTTCACAGATATCTGTTAAATAGAATAACCTTTGATAAAAGTATACAGTGAGCTTATCGTGATCTAGAAGGCCCAAACAGTCCCCCTCTCTTCTTTCCCCTCCCTCTCATCACCCTCAAAGGCGGAACACACTTAAAACTCTTGATTTGGAGATGTTTATGGGCGCCGGTTGGCAAAGAAAATAGTAAAGTCCACGTCCTCTCTTGGTCAAGCTGCAGCATGTAGCTGTGTGAGGCAATATTTGGTTCACAACTCAAAGGGACCAGAATCACCTTGTCCGAGTTTTTAACGAAGATCAGACACGATATCTTCATAGCTGCAAGAAGTACATGTGTTCGGCATTTGCAAATGTTGAACAAAAGACTGCTGCCTATATGTCCCTGGGCGTAAGAACATCAAACGTCGAATCTCGTCTTTAAATAATATTAACACACTCGAAACAAAAAGTAAACTAAACCTACCCCAGCAGTGAAGAAGGTCACAAAATCGAGAAGAATTTCTTAAAAGAAGTAAACACTATATACACTATATATTCTATAATCTGTGCGATAGGTAAACAAACCCCTGTGTCTAATATCCATGGTTTGCATAGATATTAGGAAGAGTGGTTTGTTACCCACTATTTCACCCCGTGCACTTCACACTGTACCCTATATATCTTAACCTTTTAGTATTTAATTTTCAAATGCTTATTCAACCTACCTACCTATATAAACTATACTCCACAAAGCTTTTGGGGAGTACAGTTTATTTTAATTACTTACTTTTACTTGTTAAAATTACAGCACGTCAGTAAATTTTCGTGAAGCTGTCATACATCGATATATTAACTTCATTCGGAAAAACTTAATTGATCTGTTTTTGCCGTAATTAATTTATATGTATTACATGCTTTACTTACTGATTAATTTATTTATATGTATACATATAAGACTTATTCTCCGGTTTGTGTAAATAATTCTGTTTTTCTTTTTCTGGTGAACTTGAAACTATGTTTACATTTTTGTTAGACTGAAATATTGAATTGTGTATCCCATAAAATGTATTGTTTATTATACTAACAATCACTGGTGTGTGGATAGTGTGCATTGCGGGTCATGCCTGGTTATAATTGGACTGTGTGATTTTAATATCAATAACTTAGATATTAGTAATGACGATGATGTTTCATCTCTGTAAGCAGTGATGACAGTTACGCTAGATTGCCGATACTCTGCAATCCCAGTTTTCCGAAGTTTTCAGAAACTTTGACGTGGTTCACATCGATGCCCAGAGCATTCCGGCTCGCTATACTGATATGCTGGCGGCTTTTGACTGTAACAATATTCATGCTATTCTCATCTCTAAATCTTGGCTAAAACCTTGTCTTTCTTCCAAATCTTGCAATCTCCAACAGTGCTCGATTGGTTTAGATTTTTTTTGCCTATCCGCCGGCAACGCATTCGGATCGAAGTAACCTTTTCTTCGTAGTGCAATACTTCTGCTGGTGTGCTGCAAGGTAGCGTTTTATACCCATTACTCTTCACTATCTTTATTAACCCTTTTTCATCTAAACTTATCCTATGATCTTTACTCTTGCAGATGATTTGCAAATACATGCGCTCCAGTCATAGATGCCATTAACAAGGATTTAACTTATATAGATGACTGGAGTTTAGAACGTGGTCCTACCGTTAAGCCTATGAAAATTCAGGTTATTGTCATTAGAAGCGCTAGACTGACTTCGAAAGTAGAACGGTCGAGGCTCCCATAGGCTTCTTTTAACGGCAGCGTATTACCTTTTTGTGATAAAGTAAACAACCTTGGACTTTATATCAACAAAACACTATCATGGGACTCATAGCTCCAAGAAGTGAGCCGCAAAGTGTTCGCTTCAATAGGCTCCTTGAGAAGGTTGCGTAACTGTCTTCCCGTTGACACTAAAGTTGCATTTTTTAAATCTCTTTTCCTGCCAGTCCTCTATTACGGCGATGTCAGCTATCCCGATCTAACTGAAAACCAATTAAAAAACGTCTGCTTATGCATGCAAGCTCAAGTGACTCCCTATACCACTTCGCCGAAATGCTCATATTCTTGCCCTACTTTACAATATCTTGTTTAATCCACTCCCAAATATCTCAAATAAGGTTTCAAGTTCCTTAATATCATCATCACATGGCAGGGTATTGAGATTAGCTCCTAAAATAGTAACCTGTTCCTGTACACTTGACATCTTTAACCGATAATTATAATTTATGTATAGGTATATACATACATGTATATGTATACCTAAGTATGTATGTCTGTATGTACTCTTAGTCTATTCCTTTCATACGTTCATGTTGTTTTAATGTTGTTATGCTATTCAGCTGTTTATGTGCACATTTACTACCCTGTATACAAATCCATTGCATCTGTCCATTCAGGTTGTCTCGAAGAAATCGCAATTAGATAAGACCGCCGTTTGTGCCATATTTGCAAATTATTTGTTATTTTAGTTATGTAAGCTTTTCTTTTATGTTGTAAAATAAAGAATATTTTATTGTACTGTACAAGCCTTCTTCATTTTAAAGTTAAGAAACTTATTTGTTTAGTTAAGATACTCCTACGGTGCCACCCCTTGTTTTACAATCTACGTTTTTGAACCAAGACTTTAAAAAAAGTTTATTTGGCTTGGAATTTCACCAGCAATCTCTCGAATAGAATTAAAAGGGGTTTACTAAAACAAATAGTTATTAAAACACACATCGGCGTTCCGGAGCAACAGGTATGCAATTGTTTTTGGTCTACCTTTGGCAGACTCCTACCGCACACGCCAACGTTGCCAAACCACTCAAGAAAAGGCGTTAATTTTGTAGTGTACACTGATGTAGTTTTTACAAAAATCATCACATAGAGGTTAAGAATACATTTTGGAAATATAAGCAATAAGCTTAGTTTATTTAATTATACGGTACGTGAGTAAAACCGTAAATTTCAACAAATATTAATGTAACTCCCAAAAGTTTTTATTCTAATAAGCTTAGTTAACAACAATACTATTGTGACTTAAAAATAACTATAAATAGCTACAAAGGCAACTAGGTATTGTGAAAGACAACTTGAGTGAAATGACCTTTTGTTTTTCATCATTTTTCCATGTCCATCACTTCCAATAGATCTGTGGGCCGGTGAAAGTACCTAATAAATTATTTAGAGTCGGTTGTTTTTCAAATTGATTATTGAAATATTCCTGATGGAAGGCAGTATCAAAAACATGTGCGTACAACACTCAAATGGTCGCAAAAAAAAGCCTTTAATCCATTAACAGCTTACAAACAGTCGATGTGGGATTAGTACCGTATGTATGTTGGTAATTTACACAAAATATTGTGTATCTGTCATTTAAATGCTTCAATTCTGATGTTGAAAATACAATGTTACAATTCTTTATCAAATATTTTTGAGCCTTAAATTCTCCCATTTTAGTTACATGAAGAATTCAAATTTGTTGTGCTAAACTCCTGTCAGAATACTTCACAAACCAAATTAACTAACTAAAGCATAATTGGACGGGAAAACAATTACTCAATAGTCTACAATGTTAAGCGGCAGTCAATGTTAACCTTTTAGTGAATGCTGGTAACATTGAACGTTTGAAGAAAATACAGGAAACAAGTGTTCCATTTTTAATTTTAGAATGTTGCAGCACACAATATGCAGAAAACTATATTAACTCTCACAAAAATAATGAAATGCACAGGTATTCAACGCGTGCTATTAACTCGCATTTTTGTGTAAATACATACATTTACTATACCTTACTATATTTATTACTGATAACGATTTTGAATTTAAATAGTTTTAGGTTTTACAGAATTTTATACACAATTATGGTGTCATGTGTTTTGTATGTATAATTGTTTTATAACAACAATTATACATACAAAACACATGACGAAGTTGGCCGGTCTGATTGTTGCTGGAGCTGAAATAAACGATACACTGGCGACTTAAAGATGTGGCTGGCAGCGGATGTATGCGGACTGCCCGAGGCCAGAGTAGTCTGGGCTCCTTGGGAGAGGCCTTCGTCTAGCAGTGGACGGCCATAGGCTGATGAAGAAAACGAAAAAGTTGACATGAAAATTAACAATATATTATAATCTATATGTATATTGTACACCTCTGCCTATATACATAGATAGATAGATAGAGGTTTTTTGTTTTTTTATAAAAGACAACTCTCGCACTAGTAGGATTAATTCCTGTGTCGCGGGGGACTTTACAAACATTCAAACAACGGACACAAAGAACACTCAGACTCAGAACAACAATTTGAAGATTACACAAAGTGCTGTCCCGTGTGGGGATCGAACCCACAACACTCGGCGCGGCAGCGTAGTGACGAGATGAACACTTAAACCGCTACGCCATCCGTGCAGTCAAGAGTTAAGAGGTGTATTAAACACCTAAATTTTGCACATAATAATTTGGTCCCACTTTTGAGACTTTGTGACTGTATACATACTGTCTGATAGATAAATGTCCGATCCCATAGTCACCTAGACGGGATGAAATGTTCTAGCTCTATTCTACTCCACAGAGACCCATAAGGCCGAAGCAATAAATTGCTACTTATAGCAATTTAAAGTACAAATATAAATTACTTTATAATTTGACCTAGTACCAAACGTACAGCGGCGGTAGCGTGATGGCGCGTCAAACTTGCGATCAAGTGTTTACGGGTTCAAACCCCGACCAGTACACTACCGTCGTAAACCCACCCCTAACACAAGCATTTAGCTCAGCTGCGGGGATTAACAAGAATACTAGTAATGTGTGACCCATGTTGCTAATATGCTTTATAACAATAAAAAATAAATACATTTATTTAACAATGCAATTTGTGAATAGAAACTACACTTAGACTGAGCATACACTTAATCGAAGAAGGAACTTATGACGCTCGATTCAGTGGCAAAGAAAAGATAGTGAGATCTCTTCAGCATTTGCGCCATCCGTACATTCAATTTCTAGTAGCCTGTCCGGTATTCGTAACAAAATAACTGGTGGTCATTTCTTATAACTATAATTTTTAAAAAATAGCTCTAGTTATTAACCAATTTTCGTACTTATACATGATGTAATTATGATACAAAATTCAGCAACACATAATTACCCTGTCCAGTGTAGGGATTGCGTTCACCTGTTGCGGCGCGCGCACATCGACCCACTGCATTGTGCGCGATTGTTAACCCTGTGAATGTGGGTCGGCTACACTTGACAGAACTGTGCCGATACCTGCCTACCTGACCACGTAATCATAAAATGTATACACAGTATACATGAGCTTGGTGCTTGCTTTTAATCGATTTGTTAACAAATGTAATAATCGATTCAAACTCTTTGCATTACAGTATTATTTCCGGACCGATACGACCTTCAAACCTTCAAGAAAAGAGCGTACTCCTACCTAAAAGGCCGGCAACGCACTTGTGACTCTTGAGTTGCGGGTGTCCATGGGCGGCGGTAGTCACTTGCCATCAGGTGACCCGTCTGCTCGTTTGCCCCCTATCGTATAAAAAAAAATATCACTAACTTTGCTCATATCACAAATGATATCACATCTCATATACATTTGTATGTATATAAAAAATATTTTTGATGTTTATGTTGTAAAGAAATTACTTTTGAGCAGTACGGATTTTTTTTTATTTTTTTATAGATTCCTACCAAAATAACTCCTACTACGAGTCTAAGAGTGGTGGTCACAATCCTCATTGCAAGTCCAGTCAATGCAGCATGGTGATGCTTTTTCACGCCCCTCTCAAAAGACACATGCTTTTATACACACAGACAAAAAGACTAAGGTGACTTTTAAGTTATCCGATTTCAAAAGAGTCTATTTTCAACCGAATTCAAAAAGAGGAGGTTCTCTATTCTACTGTTTTTTTTATGTTTGTTATCTCCGAACTTTCGACTGCGTGAACCGATTTAGACGATTTTTTTTATTTTAAAGCTGGTGCTTACCATGTGGTCCCATTTGATCAGTTCTCATAGTGACATCCATGAGAAAACCATATAAGTCTTAAATTTGCATTTTATTGGAAAGGTTGTACTTCAAGGGGAGTTAGATGAGAGTTTGGTCCAGTTGTGACGACTGAATCCATGAAAAAAACATATTAGTCTTAAATTTTATGATAGACGCATTGAAGTTGGTTGTCTACTTTTTTAAAGTGAATTATGTCTATTAGACTAAAGTCCGATTATTAATCAAAGGATTATTATTTTTTTTATTTGAAAATTCTTTCAAAATAGATTTTAATGAAAATTGATTTGGAATTGTTCATCAAATAACATCCTTATATGAGTTACGAACTGCATGTTCAGAAGTATGCTGGTTTTATTATCATTACTCCACGTACACTATGAGATAAAAGCTTTAGTTGCGTCTCAAAAATATGTAGCATTTTGCCTACACACCTTTTTCACCTTTAGTTCGGCTTGCTTTATTGCGTACGGCTATCTTGATATTTCTAAGACACCTGTTTTTGTATACTTTCTACGAGTTTTTGACTGCTCGAAGATGACAGGTCATTGTGTTCTAAATAGCGTTGAATGTCTTCTTGTTTAGGTCATTGATCAATGAAAATAAGGCAAAACTCTCTTCGCGACACGATGAATTCACTCATTTTAAGTGACTATTTAGAGTCTAAACGTTGTTTAATTACAATATAATATTTTAATTTAGCTTGTGGTTTCCAATTAATTACTATCTAGGAAGTCAGTTTGTGATAATGAGACCACTTTTTATCTACTTCAGCGGTCAATTACGTATATATAACTAAGTCAATTACGTAATAACAAAGGTCTCAATATCCCTCCGGGGGCGGTTTAGGCTACCCATAGGCAAATAAAAATTTTGACGTTTTAGACGCTAATTGATTGATTATTTCTAATAAAACATGTATTTTATAGTAATGTCAAAATTATAAAATCTCCATTACATTTTATAATTGAATTAAAAGAAATTAATTTAAGATGAAATAAAATTATGAAATTTTATTATACCTTATAATATACAAATACTATAAAGTATCCGATGCATGTAAAATGAGTTGCAGTAAAAAATACGTGTGTTTCCTGGCTAATGTTTCTTGTTTAATTAGTTACCTTTCTGACCATATAGAACACTTATGATTATTGTATGAAACTAATATAAAAATTGAAATATACAAATGTAAACATCAGCTGGTATTCTGATTTATTTAAATGACACCGTTTAAATCTTAAACTTCAAAGTCAGGTACTAGTACCAATAAGTACATTCTAGTCCATTTTAATAGCGATAAATGATGTATTAGTCATTCAGTTACACATTCTAATTAGTGGTATCATGCAGGTCTGAGCAGTGGAAAAGTCAAAGTCGTTTATGAGACGCAACTCACGCTTTAAACGTATTAAACAAAATTAACGGGGGTATGTATAACATGCTTTGAAAACCATGTTTTTTTTTAAATTCAATTCCCTTATTCCTATCTTTCCTATTAATATTCTCCTAATTTCCAATCTTTAATTCCTATAGCGCCTGTTTGATGGTTATATTATTGTCCTCCATTGCTTGAATAGGACCAAATTGTAATTGGCAAAATATGGTGGCTTTAAACACCTCTGCCTACCCATTCGTGGATACAGGAACTACTAGACTTTTTAATAACTGGAGAGACTTGCTGACGGATTTAAAGGTCTGGGGACTGCGTTGGTACCAAATAAAATAAGAAGATGGAGAAACGGGTGATGATGATGGTGGTGACCTCACCTTAAGTTCAAACTAGCCTGAAAATATTAGGCACTATATTATTATTTATTGGCTCACGTGTGTATTTCGGGGATGTCCGACTAGTTTCGGTCCCGGTGGGAAACTTTTCTCAAGGAGTAAGTCGTCTAGCCGCCACGGTACAATACGTCACACTTTTTATACTAGCTTAAGTAAGCTGTAAGGTTAGTAATCTCAATATGAAGAGAAGAGTTTTATTTTTGTTCTAAACTATTTTTTTCTTAGTTTAAGGCATTTTTTTTTTTTATTTTTCACTGCCAACACGACAGTTGTGAGTTGTGTCGAAAAGGTCCACTATGCACGTAATTTAATCATCGGAGGAAATTTGCGAAAAAAAAAATTGCAGATTACCTAAATCATAGAAATGTAAAGTTTTCTTGAAAAACTCTGCCGTTATTTAATTTTATTTACCTCTCCTAATTTGTGGTTATCGCGGCAGTGTACATCTGTACACATTTTCTGTAATAAGTGAATTGATTGCACTGTAAATACAGTATCAAGCAATGTTCTTAGATACATTTCATCAAAACACAAAAATAACCTACTACGTGCTGATCGGATAGTTAGACAATTTTCGTTTTGAATTGTCAAAACGGTAAGGTCTCATCTCTATTAAAAAATCATTAACGTCATACTTTTGTACTTCTTTTGGGTTAGTAGTGGTCGGCAGTACGAAAATTAATTATAGTTATAACTATTATAATTAAATATATATTATAGAGAATGAAAACCTTTTGTTATCAATAATACTGTAGACATAATAAACATATTTATGAAATAACAATATATTTCATACTGACTGTAGATAATGTCAAACTTATATATGCCGGTAGCGGCTTGTTTCACATTTTGTATTTTTTTCTTATTCACTTAACTCTATTTAAATAATGTTTGGTAGATAGTTATACAATCATTTAATTTATTTGAAACATAATTGAATAAATATTGTTTTAACAAGAGTGCTGTATTTGCGTCGTCTAGTTGGGTTTGATACTATTTGTCAAAGTCAATCAGTGGCTCAGTGGTGGTAATTTTTGAATGAACTGGTAAAATTGGTTAAAATATATAAAACTCGACGGCAACTTCGACAGTCGGGTAACGGTAACATGAAAATTATGTTTTTCGTGTTTGTAAATTTAGTTATTACCTCGTATCTTCTTATCTTGTAAATTTGCAGTCAATACATTTAAATGGTTGTATTTATAGTTTTTGATAGCTTAAAAATCGGTAAGTGTTCGTCGCAGTTTTCGTTTATCGGAGTATGCCGTGACAGTAATGCCTCAAATAAAATAATAAATTTAAAAAATTAAAATACCCTACTGCAAAAAAGTCAACTTCACATTATTTACTTTCAAATGGGTCCCGCCTGCTAACAAACTTGATGCGGGTATTTAACTTTCAGCTCATAATACGGGGCACTCTGAATGTTTTTAGAAAAAAAAGACTGTTAATATTTTTATTGCTTTTCGTAGTAGTCTCCGTTATTATTGACTGGAGCAGTGAGGCCACTCTTCTTAGGGAGCCCTTGCACAGCGTTTTTAAACGCAGCCACGGCATCATCAGGGTTCGTAAAACGAATTCCTTTAAATGTATCTTTTATATTTAGAAATAAATAAAAACACAAGGTGCCAGGTCGGGACTGAAGGAAATTGATTCACTAACTCCACACCTTCGATATACAAATATTCTATAGTCCGTCTTGCGGAGTGAGCTGGAGCGTTGTCCTGGTGGAACAAGATCCTTTTTCTAGGGAGCAGCTGTCTAATATATTCTTAGACAACTGGTAAACAATGTCTGACATACCAATCTGCAGTATCAGTTCTGATATCTTCTAGTATGATTGTTGCGAAATTACTCGTTCGTCCAAAGAATGAGGCAATAATCTTTTTCCCTTGACTTCTGCTCTTCTTTATTTTGTCGTCAAATCTTTGAATAGAAACATCCATTGCGCACATTGTCTTTTGGTTTTAGGTTCGTAACAATATATGCAGCTTTCATCACCTGTGACGATGTCTCATATACAGCATGCGAGTCACCTCCGTCATACTTTTCTAGCATTGAGCGGCGCGAATCCAAACGACGGCGTTTTTGATCTTCCGTCAAATTATCCATCTAGTGCAAAGCTTTCTGAAACAGTGGTAGAGCCATGCTTAGGCACGAATGGGCCGGCTAAACCGGTGCGATACCACGGCCTCGCAGAAAGCCGGTTGTGAAGTAACGCTTGCGTTACATTTCCCCTTAAATAAGTGAGGTTTCTGCAGGCCCAACTCCCCCTCTCCCCTTTCCACCCCCCTCACCCCCATCTCCTCAACCCACCAATCTTCTTTCTTCTCCCCGCATCCCCCATCCCTTATCACCCTCAAAGGTGGGCAGCGCACCTACGACTCTTTGAGTTGCAGGTGTCCACGGACGGCAGTTGTCACTTACCATCAGGTAACCCGTCTGTTCGTCTGTCCCCCTATAGTATAAAGAAAAAAAAACTAAATGTTCATGTAAGACTTTTTTGTTTGTACTCGACTCATACCAATGCCTAAAGCTGCTTAAATCTATTGATATGACACGCTTGTACCAGTAGCCGCACAGCACTCACGTTATCTTCAGTGGTTGCCTTGGAAGGACGTCCTTTTCAAGAATCATTAGTGAGTTTGCTACGTTTAAACTCATTAAACCAGTTGCAACAGTGACACAAGATGGGACTTCGTAAAGAAATGAATCGTCGAAGTCCATCGTAACATTGTTGTTGAATAAGACCACAGCGAAAGTCGTAATAAATCATTAAATTTTCTCTACTCAAATCCATCTTGATGGACGACAGACAATTTTGTCGACGATTTGTCAAAACAAATGACACATGAATTCATTACACACAAACGAAATGTTGTGTAATGCCAAAGTTGAAATCTTTAAATATTAGAATAAAATGTTTATCAATATATTAATGTACATATAAGCTGTCAATTTCCAGTTTAGATTTTATACAAGTGTAAACTCGGTTAGCAAATGTCAAAACAGTTGAGTCCATCAAGTTTATTCGTGATTGAGTACCGTGGTGGGCGTGGGTATTCGTTTGCATATATTATTATAGTGGCGCAGTTTATCCAAAATTGAGCATTTGATAAAGCGCTTTACCTTGCTTTTTAGGTTCATGGGTCCAAAAAAAGCTGTAACGAAAGATTGAAATTGTGTCTGGTCCACATCTATGTCAATCTTTTCGTTATAATTAGAATGTAATTGAAAGGTGCCACCACGGACGAACCACAGCCTTATTATATTTAAGGTAAGTTATTTTTTTCAACTGTAAATAAAAAATATGCACAACGAAGCCTTTTAAGCGAAATTGACACAAATAAATTCGTCAACTAACGTTATTATAAAGTTTATTTAAGGTTAAAAATAAATGCCTATGCTCAAAAATTACTAATATTACGATCCATAAGTCTTCGCAACTTTGAACCTTGCAAAAATAAGTCGCCGTTTGTCTTCGAATAACACTTTAACGGCAGCTGCTCCGAATATAATTCTATAATACTCGTACTGGAACGAAGCTCGAACTTCCACATCTAAATTATTTCCTATTGTGCTGAATATTGGAACCATTGATTTTCCCAAATGCTGTAGAACGTTGTCAAATGTCTTGAATAAGGTTTACGTAAGGTTACCCTCAGAGTGCTGGTTCATTGTAGTTTTCGGTACATAAAAGATGCTGCCAAGCACATACATACATATATATATAAAAAAAATAAGTTTTGTGTACGACGTACGGACGACCATTCGACCGACGCACGACGGCTGGACCGGAGTAATACGACAGCCTCATAGAAAACATGTTGTGAATCAGTGCGTAGCGTTGTTTTTCCGATTGACTGAGGTTACTGACCCTTGTGGAGGTCACCCTCAAAAGCTGTCAACGCTCTTGCAACTCTTGAGTTGCATCAGGCCATAGCCAGCGATCCAAGAACACCGCCCCCGGGCCAGACGGGATTCCTGCCCGAGTGTTGGCCCTGGCCCTTGATCACATGGCAGACCGCCTCAGGGAGGTGTTCGACGCTAGCTTAGTGTCCGGGCGCTTCCCTGATTGCTGGAAAAGCGGGAAGCTGGTGCTTTTAAGGACTCGGTCGCGGCCTACAGACCCATTGTGCTGCTGGACGAGGCGGGTAAACTGTTTGAGAGGGTACTCTCTGCCCGCATCGTCCGGCACCTGGATGAGGTTGGCCCTCGACGATCGGAGCTGTAATGCGTCGTGAGAGCCGTGACCGAGGAGGCTGTGAGCTGTGGCGGCGTACTGTTGGCGGTGTCGTTGGACATCGCCAACGCATTCAATAGTCTGCCATTCAGTTGCATTAGGGAAGCTCTCCGCTATCACGGAGTGCCACAGTATGCGACTAGTGGCAGACTATTTAGAGGAGCGTACCGTCATGTACGAGGACCGAGATGGAAATTTGAGTCGTCGGCCCATGTCGTGCGGTGTTCCGCAGGGGTCTGTCCTTGGACCACTCCTGTGGAACATGGGGTACGACTGGGCTCTTCGTGGTGACTTCCCCCCCGGGCTGGGCGTAATCTGTTACGCCGATGACACTCTGGTCACAGCCCGGGGATCGAACTTTCAGGAGGCGGCGCGCCTGGCCACTAGGGGAGCCTCACTGGTGGTCCAGCGCATCGAGGCGCTAGGCTTGCGGGTGGCCCTGGACAAGACGGAGGCCCTTTTATTTCATGGTCCCCGTCGTGGTCCACCTGCTGGCGCTGCCATCATGATCAACTCGGTCCTCGTACCGGTTCGGGCCCACATTAAATATCTGGGCCTGATCCTTGACGGGAGGTGGCTCTTCGACGAGCACTTCCGGCAGCTTGCTCCAAAGCTGGTCGCCGCTGCGTCCGCCCGCCAAGTTGGGCGACTTTTGCCCAACTTGGGTGGACCCAGCGTCGCAACAAGACGGCTGTACACGGGGGTTGTCCGGTCAATGGCACTATACGGTGCACCGGTGTGGGCGGAAGCTCTGACCGCCCAGAATAGGGCACGCCTCTGGCGTCCTCAGAGGGTCATGGCGGTTAAAGCTATACGCGGTTACCGCACCGTGTCGACAGAGGCGGCGTGCGCGTTGGCCGGAACTCCCCCGTGGGACTTGGAGGCGGAAGTGCTCGCCGAAGTATATCGGCGGACGACTGATTTCCGGGCGGGTAGTGGCAATCGACCCCGCCCGAAGAGGTACGCGAGTGGCGTGAGGCCGCTCGCCGAGTCACTATGGCTCGTTGGTCGTCCCGGCTGGGGGCTCCACGTGCTGGCTTAGCCACCGTGGAGGCGCTCCAGCCGGTCTTCGTCGAGTGGGCAGGGCGGCAGCACGGGACCCTTTCTTTCCGACTAACGCAGGTTCTTTCCGGGCACGGTTGCTTCGGAAAGTACCTGCACTCGGTCGCTAGGAGAGAATTGAGTCCCGTCTGTCACCACTGCGACTGTAGTGAAGACTCGGCCCAGCATACGCTCGCGGATTGCCCCGCTTGGGCGACGCAGCGTCGGGCCCTCACTGCAGTCATTGGAGAGGATCTGTCACTGCCGGCCATCATACGCTCCATGGTCGGCAGTGACAGGAATTTTACCGCGGTCGCAGCCTTCTGTGAGGAGGTTATCTCACAGAAGGAGGCGGCGGAGCGGGCCCGGGAGGATAATCTCCACTCGGACCCAATTCGCCGCCGGCGAACCGGGCGGCGGAGACGCGCTTACCAGCGCCTCATGCCGCCCTGAGTGTGGCTGCGGGTGGTCGGGACGGGTTTTCCCCTCCATCCGCCATATAGCTAGCCGCGAGGGGGTGACGTCCGCGTGTGTCTTAACGCCTTATTGATAGGTTACCCGCAGGTGGTGCCCGCATAGTGCGGGCAGGCGCTAGGAGGGGTCCGGATGTCTTAATAAAGCTGTTCCCGGATTCCTCCTATTTTAAGCGCAGTAAGGCACACCGTGTGGTTTTAGTCGGTTCGATTCCGACACACCGTTCCACCGAAAACCCGGGTGGAATGACGGCCCGAGGGGGTTTCCACACGAAAAAAAAAAAAAAAAGGCCATAGCCAGCGATAGTCACTTACGATCAGGTGACACGTCTGCTCGTTTGTCCTCTATACCTTAAAAGAAATATGGAAATAATTCTGCAGTTAATGTAATACTCGCTTTAGACGAGAAGAAAGACACATGTTTTGTTATGATGTTGTCACGTTAAACTATCGTCCGTAAACGGACTTTACAGACAACCTATTTTTTTGTATACAAGCAATACCTTGCAGTTATAACTGCTATAAATACTTTATAAAATATAATAAAAACACAAATCCGAATTGTGGTTCCAGAGATTTGGCCGAACAAACGAACAAACAAAAAACTATTGCTAAAGCTATATTAAGTTTCTTACATATTTATGTTCTCAAACCTAACCTCTCTACTACACACCAACAACTTTAGAACAATGCGGCACGCGAATCCTGTTTCATACTTTTTAAAGACTCATAGAAACACTTTTGGTACGTAATCGGATTTTTATTTTTAAATATTTTATTTTATACCCTAAAATTCATCAAAACTACCGCTCGGTCCCACGAAAGTAGTTATATTCTAGAGACCAACAAAAGCTCGTTGCTCGTTCTCAAGAGAGTGTAAGAAGAGTAACAAGAATCTTAAATAACTTTTTACTTAAAATGCTTGATTATAAGAGCATTAACACACAGGTAAATGTTACAAATAAGTTTTAAAACAACCTGTTGAGTACCCTGATTATCCTGCTTACAAACTTATGATCAAAGGAGCTTCTTAGTGAATAGTTGAGTATTTCTTAAGCAATAAAGGGCCGTTAATCTCGTGTTTGTTCATTTGTACACAAAGGGATGATGTTTGCTTTGAAATTGAATGTGAATCGTCGGTGTATAAGCAATACGTTAGCAGTTGTGGTTTATTAAATTTTCTATTCATATATACATACATATATTCCTGAGAGAGTAGGCTGAGGTGTAAAAAACAGACACATTTTGACAATTGAGTTTGATTCCACTAACGCAATAGAGCAAAAGAAATTGAAGATGAGAATATTAAGACTTTTAGGATTCTAATACGGATGGATTGAGAAGGGCTAAGAAATAGCTCCTCGAGGACGTCGGGTATACATATAACTTGCTTTCTATTAATGTAAAATGTTGACGGGCTTGTTAAAACTTGTTTAGAGTCAACCCTACTTGTCTAAACGCCTATATCGCCGAAGAAATAGGCAGAAGTATAATGCACCCTCTTAGTAACTATAATATTTAGTTTAGTTAAGAGCAAAATTAAGCTGGCAAATCAAGCAAATCATTTTGATCATATACCTATATCAGAAGTATTTTGTTTTTATAAATGTACTTGGAAACCTTAACTTTAATACAGTAGTCTAAATAATCAACGATTTTTATTGAGCTATTCCAGTTTCAGGCGTGAACCCGTCTTCGGGTATCGATCGCGTATCTTTTTTTTTAAGTAGTGTCAAAGTGTCTCCCAAAGTATAATATATTTATTTTTTGAATATAAATTACTAACTTTAAAATTGAAGTCAATTCATTATATGGCATATGTATTTATTTCTTGTAAGTTTGGTAGAAGTATATTTTCGTAGCATACGAGTATATGTCAGACTTATGACATTAACTTTAAAACTAATTGTTTTGAACTCTTAATATAAAATGCCCTGATGTACATTGATAATATAATAATTATTTTTGAGATAAAACAAAACACTCAACAAAAAATAATATGTGAAAATGTAAATAGGGAAACAACCTTCAGTGATAGCTTTATTTCATTTAAGGCCTGCTAGTGTTTTACACTCATTTTTAATTCAAAATAATATAATCGTCTTCCCGTATCTACCGCAGTCCACTGCTGGAAAGGCCTCTCTTAGAGTATGACATAGCGCTCGGTCCTTCCGCATTCAGCTTATCCAAGCTACCTTCTTCAGATCGTCGGTGTATCTTGCAAGGGAGTATCCCATCTTCCGTTTACCAATTTGAACATAGAATATAATTTGTAAAAGAAACACTAAATTCAACAAGAACAGCTAGTATTTATGATCCAAGGACCAATCAGCCCCGGGTTATTTTTATAAAAAAGAAAAACTTTTTAAAATTCAAAAATAAATTTGTCACCAAAAAATACAGTAATGCAATATTACAACCATATAATTAAATCAAGTGTCACTATAGCTGTACAATAATTTTAAACATATCCGCTATTAGCGCCTAAAATATTGCGTAAATGCGACACACAACATTTTCAAATGAATTACCGTAATGAGCGGTTGTTCTACATAATCAAGTTGCAAAACTGATTGTACTGTACTGTTGGATTGAGCAGCCCGCCCTCTAGAGGCTCACATAATTACACTAATTTACAACAAATTGCGAGCTCCGAGACAGGGATATTGAAGAAAATGACTAAAGAGCGGAGAGAGTTCGTCAGGCCCATCCTGGTCCGAAACAAACACTTGAGGAAATAAATTTTCTGTTTCCAAGCTAAGGACGTAATTTGGTAAAGCGGACCGTTTCGCGACGCGGACATCGCTGTCTAATTATATTAGTGACTAGTTATTAGGTATTATCATTAACCTGTGTTATCATTCACCTGGCCGGTGTAGCAAGTGGTTAGTGATCCTGACTGCTAACTTAGGTTCGATTCCCACTCAGGACAAATTATTGTGTGAGTAGCATGATGCTTTATTCTGCGTTTGGGTTTAATTTATCCGTAGTATGTATGCATTTAGAAATATATGAATATATTTATCAGCAGCCTGATTTCTAGCGTTCTGTGCGAGATATCTCAAGTTACTATTGTTATATAGTATTAAGTTACTGTTAATAATTTGATTGTCATTGCAATAAAATAAAATAAATTTTAATATATATATATACTTAATACTGCTGCTACTACTTTAATATATATAATACTTTACACACTACAACATGTGGACAAGAAGAAGAAACTTTCAGCCTGTCCTAATCTCAACACACAGCTTCTACTGCCATGACAAAGACTTCTGTGTACCATTCAAATGTTTTATAAATGGCCTCGGCGTAAGTCCGGAACGGCGGTCGTTGTACTTACATACAATGATAGATGGTTAGCAGTAAACAAAATGAAGGCAGATCGTAACTCTAGAATATAGAAATATGGTCAGGTTTTCTCAAGCTAACTCGCCATACGCTCCGATCATTACATGTGTGCAACCAGGCTTAGAATTGGAAGAGAATTTTAATATATTAACAGAAGGTAGCGGCCAGGATAATAAATATTTATTAGACGTTAACCAACCACAATGCGATTCTTTCTTTCGGTCATAAAAAATAAAAGAAGTATTTATTTATATATTCTCTTGATTTATAAAAGTATTTTAGAAACAAGTTTAGAACCATTGAAGACTACTAGTAATATATAACTCACTTTCTACATTAGAAGATGTGGGCTGGGTGGCCAGTATTTTGCCAATCAGGATTGAAAGTTTCTGCCCTTCTTGGACATCTGTATTAGCACCTACGTCTCATTAAATTAGAGTTTTGTTTATTATATGGAGAGACAGGTCAGCTGATAGTAAGTTATAACCGCCGCCCAGCCGCAGCCCGCCTTTTAGGTTGAAGGGGTTTTTTTTTTTCAAAGTGCCTTTCTTTTGCTAGTCAAAGAGACACGTAAACAATGAGAATTACCCAATATATAATCAACTGCCTAGTGACACAGATGACTGGTCTATTAAAAATATAAAAATAAATATATAAATATTATTCAAAATATGTAGTCAAATAATAAATACATAATGTTCTATAAATAGTAATTTTAAAATATCACACGTCCATATTATACTTACAAATCCAAAACACAAAAGGTTTTCCATTGAGCATCTTCGTATTCCGAGTGGCGTCTAATTTGCATTCAAAACCCTTCAGACATATTTTATTTTCTTTGAGATGATATGTGTTTTGAATAAGTACAACGAAGAGCTTATTTCAATAGACAGTATACTTTTAAAGCTTATCTAGTCTTTGGGCGTTTGATTGTTGAATCAATATAAAAAAACCATTAACGATTTTTAGAAAAATATGACCGTTAAGTAAACGACTTTAAGAGTTTTAAAAAATACTACTACTACTGCATTAGTAGGAAAATGCTACTACTAATACAGTACTAATATTTACTGTTCTGATGTTTTGCAAAATAACCTTCGATTATATATTACCATTTTTGAACTGTACTTCTTACTAGTAACTCATGTATTTGTAACTAGTCACTATCAACTAACTTAGTGGTTAGGTCTAGTGACCAACACGTCCGGCAAATATATAAATATATATCGTATTGTTATGCTAAATATTGATGAATATTATATCTTTATATGTTTACTCATATTGTCGATTTATGTACACGCTGTATACATACGTATATAGTATGTATACAGCGTGTCCCAAAAATGGGAGACTTATTTTAACCACTTAAAATATACATATCGGGTTGCAATAAAAACTCCAACAAATAAGCAATCCGTGTAAAAGTCATGACCGTTCTAATGTCCAGGTATTATCAACTCCGTTCTTTTTTGTTTTGTTATTCATCAACAGTTGAGAAAGTGCATAAAAACAAATTTTTCCAGTTTTTATAATTATAAAAGATGGTTTTCATCTTATTTTTTTATTTTATATCGATTGATTAGTGTTACAATTATTGTATCCGTCTATACTTACCATTATTAAAAAAATAGCATCGTAATAGGCGTAGGAATCATCTATAGCGTAAGTGTAACCGCATATGTTAGCTTTAAGACACAGGTAATTGACACCGTAACAAAACAAAGAAATTATTGTATTCATTTATACTATAGATTTAAAATTGTGTAACCCCTTTTTTATTAGCCTTTTTAATTAACTATGACAGAGGCTTTTATTAAGGAAACAAGTACAATATGACGGATTTCGTTTTTTATTAATTTGACAATTAATTACTTCCCCAAGCTAGGGGCGGCACTCCCTAAAGATTAAATATAATGAATTGTATTTTAATGATCAATTATATCTTTATAGCTTGAAGAAAAAAATGTATAGCATAGTTCATATTTTTCTTCCGTAATTTATTTATTAATGCAATTTTTTCTACTCAAATTTCTTCTTATTTATCTATTTGTGGGACATTGCTACACTTTTAGTACACGAAGTATGTAAGTACGTACGTACTTATGAATCCTTAGTTAATAGTATATGATCAATTTAGTTTTCTCTTTTATCATCATAAAGAATATAAAATAATAATCCACGTTTATTTAACTAACAGTATCTATGCGTTTTTAGTAACAGCCAAACACACAAGTCAAATCAGTATATTTTTAGTAAACGTCAGAACGCTAAGTTTAATACATTTTCGTATGAAATACTAAGAAGTGACTTTTCGCCACATATTGTCGAATATTTTCTTTTTATGCTAATTTAATGACGACCGTCTAGAACGACAAGTGTCTAAACTATCTGTGTAAGCAATGTTTCTTTTGTTTTCTTTTCTTTTTCAATATACCTCCCATTTTTCCAATTTAATTCCCAAAGTTCCCGGTTGGCGGCATTAAATACCTGTCTCTAAAGAAAAAAGAAAAAACGTATTGTAGCTGTATTTTTTTATATTAGAGTTCCCTGTTAATAAGCAAAACCAGAATCATTATTAGATTTTACCCACACTCAATGTTCAATCTTCAATGCAATTATACTTATACCGTATATAGGTAACATATATTGGTTTACACGCATACGGGTAGACGTTGCAATTACTGGCGGTCACGTTGTGGCTGAGCCGACATTACTGGCATACCGCACGCCCTGTATCTAAGACCAGAGTATCCTAATAGAGGGGCGGTGTATACAGTATGTTGTATTATGTTTGTTTAATTGTTGGGTTCATGTCTGTAGTCTAGATGTACATATATTTGAATCGTGTAACTGTGTTCAATACAGAACAAAGGCCAAGGAGGGGGGCACTACTCTACTCCACGGTGAATACGTTTTATGATCAGAGTAATGTTTAAAATCTATTTGTTGAAGGAGACCTTTTGTTTTTATGTACGTAATACGTTTCAGATGCATAAGTGTAGGTAGAGTGGGCCTCCACATGCTGATGTTGCCCTAAAAATAGTCAACTGGTTAAAAAGACGACTAAGTTACGGATTTATGGTAATATACTATAGGTCGTGATAATTACGGTAATTTACAGTTTGAAATGACGTAATACTACTTTTAGTAATAAACTCAAGTTTTGTCTACACAAAAAGTAAATGATGTGTAGTGGTTAGTAATACTGACTGTTAAACCAGAGGTCGTGGGTTCTATTCCCACGCAGGACTAATATTTGTTCTGTGTGTATGTATGAGTATAGCAGTAGTCTGGTTAACACAAGCTCTGCTTAATTTGAGATCAGATTGCCGTGTGTGAGATGTCTGAAGTTATTATAATGATTATTTATACTAGTAATAAACTCAAGTACTGTTTAGTAATCTTAAAAGCTTACGGACTAATGGAAACGTATTTACATTTTCAAATAAGCTTTATATCAAGTTTTATATCAAGATAAATTTACATGAAACGTAATGAGGATTTGTAGACTTTTCCAATGTTATTTACATAGCTCATTATCACCCAATAAAAGTTCAATAAATTGTACATTCATATTTTATAGCCGTAATATCGCGACGCGGTTGAACTGAGTTATTGGCAATTTGGCACCTGGTACAATACCTTGCCTCACCTCCAGTAGACGTTGCTCTAAGTCAATGTGCCCTTGAAGCTTTGAAAACCGGTAGCTATATCCAATTTTTGAAATTGGTGTTTTCCGTCGTGTACTTGTTTGCTATCTTAGTAGTTTAAAAACATCAGTCGAATCAAAGATCGAAGCAGAATCGTACATTTTCATGTTACGTTAAATAATTACTCACTGTGTTTAATTGCAAAATGTGAGCTTAATTAGTATGTTTACTATTTCCCTACAAAAATAAATAGTTGTGCTTCCTTCATATAGTGGAAGGCTGACGGACCGCCTTTCAAATTAGTATAAAAACAATTTGAAAAACATTTACAGAACAGAATAGAGCCAAGCGAATTACACTTCACAAACAAAATGGTAACGGACGCGACGTATAATAGTTAAAATAGAATCAATTATTTGTAATTCGAATGAATGATAATATATAGAATGAAGTGCTATTTTACAATACAGTAAAGAACAGTACTTTGACTTTATAATAGCCACCGAATCGACGCACGCACACAGTCGAAGGTGTTGTCTTGTCAAGAATGTCGTTTCAGGGCCTATGAAAGCGCCAACAACACTGCACCAACAACGCGGTGGCATATCACAAGGCAACCACATTCACCATCCGTGCATTGGTATAATTTTATATTTCTATTTGTCATCTTCGGACTGCTATTACTTAATATGGAATAGAAATAAACGTTATTTTAGAATTATTTATTGCATTGTCCTCACATATCTCATCTTATTTCATGTACACTTATGAACTGTTACAAAAAACTTACGTAAAATATTTGAAAAAGAGTGTCTTGCTTGTTCTTCTCCATAGGATCTACTTATTGGAAAAGGCAATTAGCTTCATGACTTTCTTTCTTGACAATTCAAAAATACCTATGATTGGTTCAGTTTTCATAAACGATTTTGATTTTTATAATACAAAAAATTAAATTACTAAATATCACATCTTAGAGGAATATAAAATTTCCTATCGACATGAACAAACATGAAACGAAGATATTATTACATTTCTAAGTAAAAACAAACGCATAGCGTAAGTGAATCTTATGCATAAACAATATTTAAGTTTTTTTCAACCATTCGTGTGATACCTACTCCTTTATGCTGTTAGAAGTATATATGTACATAATTTAAGTACCGCTTGCCTCTTTAGTATTGTTTAATAGTAAGGTTTATATACACTTATTTATGTAAATAGGCAAACCCAACAGTTTAGTAGGTTTTCCTCCTTTGGGCTGATTTTCCTTTTTTTTTTGAATTTGTAGTTGTTTGTTTTTTGTAATATTTAAATTAAGCTTGCAAGACTCTTTCTCGTTCTTGTTCTGACTTTCTTGAGAAGGAGAGATTTTTTTCTATCCTCTTTTAACGGTGAACCTGTTTTTAGGTTTTCGTTTTTTTTTTATTTTCTAGTAGAAAGTGCGGAGTGTATTCCTTAGCAACGGATAAAGTGAACACTAGTTACGTAGTTTTATTATAATGTACCTATCCATATACGTAACAGGGGCAAGCCTATAACTGACTATATATACTGTCTGATAGATAAAAGTCCGATTCTTTCGTTGAATTTTACGACACCTATAGAAAGCAATGTGATGCCTCTATCCTACTCATCCGAGAAACGCAAGGCCTTTTTTTTTAATTTTAAGAGGGATTGTACCGGTTCTTAAGTTATGTTCTTGGATACCTGACCTGTGGCAGCATAAAACAACATACGCTCTTGTACATCAAGGTTCAGCTAAAGATGAATAGGTATATAATAATATCTCAACTGTAGCTATTATAAGAAATTAAAATAAATTATGAGAAGTAAGATGTTAAACCACTCAACATTACGTTCGGTTTTTTCTTTTCTTTATAATACAACCTATTATAATACGGTGTCATAAAATTATACTGAGATTTAATGATAATAAATGAAATAATTAGAAAAAAAATGAAATAATTTGGAACGACAGATCGAAGGAGACGATCTTTGACATAAAATAATCTATGCTAACTCCTTTAATCAATTGTGATTTCAAATTAGGAATTACAGATATGACGTGTTAAATGCAATAGTAAGAAATTTAACACTGACATAAAATGAACCGTTTTCGAACGAAACCGCTAATCAATAATGTTTTACTATATCCGTCGACAATTTCGAAGCTGATTGTAGCAGCTGTTACTGCACGTGTCGTAAAACTTCACCAACAACGGAATTACTTGACTTGGAGACGTACGTTTTATTTGTTTTGATCAGAATGAGAGGGATTTATAGGACGAAGAGATGCGAACCAGCTGCGAGTATTTAAGATGTCATGTCGACTACACACAAGTTGACAAAATTACTAATGAACTAGTCACACAGTCGGTTATTGCGTAATACTTTAATCAAGTCGTACCTTCGCTAGTTAAGTTTGGTAACTAATATTTCCATTATTACTCTAGATTTTTTATTATTCCAGTATCTAATCAGATTTAAAATACCGATTTTTTGTAATCAAACATTTTGTAAGCAAACTTTTAGTAATTGCAAGTACAGAAAAATCATTTTAATATCGTGGTGTTTTTATTTAAAATACTGTTTCTGACTTAACTAAATACTCTTTTATTTTCTCTCTCTGCTTATAATTGTCTAATGTGTTATACTAACAGACATCTCAGCAGCGTGCCGATCTAGTGGCGGATGCTCGGTGTGGGTAGCCTCTCGCTGGAGACCATTGGTTTTATCTGTGGTCCAAAGCAACAGTGCGTGGGACTTCGCCGCCTCGTATTGCGAGGCAGTGATTATCGCCAAAGAAGCGATAAAACGTAGAGGTCCCGCAGAGAACGCAGTAGTGTGTAAAAGGATCTCCTGCCTCCTTTAACGCTTGGCCAGGGGTAGTGGGTCTGACTGACGGTCACCCTAGCAGATGCAGGCCTGAGACGTTGGCGCGACGAGTTTATCTCAGTTAAAATAAAAGGCTATGTAAGAACTTAAATGTAAAAAACACGTCCATTTTTGTTAAAAATTAGAATGTTCATAACGGCACTAAATAAATCAAGGACAAGTGACATCACGGTATAAAGTAATCGACTGTCACTCGCAGACGAGAAGCCGAAGATTCGAACAGAATTGAAGTTTGACAGGCCAATCAAAAGTTCTGTTGACTGATTTTAACACGAAGTGCCGTATAATTTTATTACTTAAGAACACAATGATACATATTACCAATTAATAAAAGGTTTATTTATTTTTTGCTTTGATTCATTAAAAATAATTACTTACTATTAATATAGAAAATTTAACTCTGCTCGTCCTTCCTTTTATATATTCCTCACTCCCCTAGATGTTCATTTAACTTTTATGACTTTATCGAAGGCAAGCCATCCAGTTTTTTAAAATAAATTATTTTGCAACGAAGATGAGTACTAACTTTAAACCCTTAAAACCCCGCAAGGACGCCTGCAGATCACCCATTACATTTAAATGCTTATGATTGTCAGACGTATAAACCATTCAAACAAAATATTTGTTACATAATCGTCTTGTTTGAGTTCTGTGTTACTCTCGCACCTAGCTCATTAGCAAGCCATCAGTTTCAAACGTTCAGTTCAATGTCAAAGACCGAGTCTCAAATAGAAATAATAATTACCACTTCTAACTTTACAAACACGAAACTAACTGTACTGTAGTTCAATCAATTTGCGTTAACACAACATAAACAGTTTTTGATGATAAATAAATCGTCTTCGTCTTTTAGGCACTGTACACAGTGTTGGTAAACACTGTGTTCATTAGTCGGCGTGTTTACGTATGACATTAGTTTTTCGGCCTTATTGACATTACCAATCATTTTTCGGCTCCTTTCGGTTGACAACCATGGCCCTAAAGTATGATATTATTCATACATTCTCATGAATAGCTCATGAAATTAATTGTTCATGAAATCATGTTTGATATATAAATAGAAGCAAGTAAACAACCATAAATACGCGTTAATTCTCAACTAATTTAGATACTGCTGCGCTAGAGGTTATTGGGTTAGTTCCCATGTAGCATAAAAATTTGTGTGATCCACTAATAGTTGTTCCGAAGCCGAATGTTATTTGTGTTCATTGTATCAATGTGAAGTACCTCTTGATACAGGAATCAGTCCTAGTGCGGGAGTTAACATATAATGCAAATTGGGAAGAGAAAAATAAGTTGTTGTACTACACCGATAGTGTTCTCGAGACTAAATGTCGAGTGGAACTGGCACGCAACACTCCTCCTGGTCCTTCTACTTTTGAATGTAGAAAACCGACTGGGTTACAATGACTTTTTACTTTTTCATTCATTTTAAAAATATTGCGACCAACGTTTCCGCTTGAGCTGTATGAATCGCGTTCCGATTATTATGTTGCCAGTATTACTTCGTAAATGCAATTTAAAAACACCTTTGTTTTTTGAACAATAGTAGAAGTATCAAAACACAAAATATTAAATGTATTTCCATCAAAAGGAAAAAGTGATATCGTCCGAAACTATAGCACATAAATTGTATTAAAAGCATTATTTACAGTATTCGTGTCTGCTTTATTTTATATTCGTATGTAACTTTTTCCTTAAAATAATTTAGGAAGTATTATTGCATTACATTTACACCTCGGAGTGCTAATCTCAATAAAGGCCTGTACAAAGTTTATGGCGGTCCTTTCACACTTGACCATTTCCCGTTGGGGCACGGCTTTAATGAGTGCTCTCCACGGCTCACGGAGTAATTTACGAGTTCGAGTAACAGATGTGTTTAGGAACAAATATGTACATACATACATACATTGTCAGTTTATTACTTTAAATAAAAGTATTAAATTAAATGGAAAAGGTTCTTAAAAATATGTATAAAACTTTTTGGACCTTAACAATGCTATCAAGCAATTTCAACAACGGCGCGGCGTAGTCAGAGTGAACTGTCAAAAGAGCTAAATAAATAATTACGTTGGCAACCCGCCAACAACTCGGCCAGTAGCAACAGAAGTGGTAAATAAAAACCATTTACACGATACCGCCGTCCTAATAATTATTTATTCCAGAGCTGAAATGACAAAGAATTTCTTTATACAAATGATCACGATTATAACAAAAGTGTCTCGCTAATATTTTTTAGGCCAACTACACACGTAAAGTTTAAAGTCAGAAAAAACATTTTTTTTCATATGATGCATGTATGCTAATGTATTGAAGTCTGCCCTGTTGATTACTGCTCCAATTCCTTCCTGATGATATATATATATACATATGTATATAGCATTTTACCAGTAATTTGCCGAGTGAGTTAGAATACCGGAGGCCGAACCCCCCTCCTATTTCCCATTCCTAATCCCCCTCTCGTCCTTCCTTCTTCCCCTTTTCTTCTTTCTTCTCCACTCATCACAAACATCGACGTTCGACTCTCGAGTTGAAGGTAAACCGTCTATCCACCAACATAATGAAAAAAGAAAAATCGTATTACTGTTTCTCGCTATTAGTGATTCAAACAAACAAACTCTGGCTCTATATAATAAAGATGTTACCGTAGACCCTTAGCAACCCCCTAATATACTCGTAGACGTATATTAATTTAAAATTCTGAAGCAGTTACTAAACTGTTTGCAAAATTAATTAGCAACCTACATTTAAAGGTAATTGTACAATATTGACATAGAAGAAAGTTGTCTCTAAACTGTACATAAACTAAAACACACATCAAAAATCTCTAGGGATAAAGTACATATTTAACTCTAAAAAAAAAGTCCAATTAATATTTACCAAAACTAGTCTTCCAGTTTAGCTTGTCACTTTAATTCCTATGTTTTGTTATGAACCTTTCCCTATATTTTGTAAATATTAAGAAAAAATCAAATTTTTGCAAATTGTTTGTAATTAACCTTAGACAATATCGTCAATTAAAATTAAAAGTATAATCCTGTTTTACCCACCAACATTCCCACATGTGACCGCACTGGGATGTACCTCCAATATCATTATCCCTTGTACCAAAACACGTGCGTGTAAATTGAAGACCGAATGTTATAACAGAAAGTTATGCCAAATGACGTAACGCGCTCAGAAACACCGTACTGACGTGATATACGGCTGTTACTGAATTAATTCGGTATGTGCTGAAGACGATATTATTTGTGGACTGTTTCCGATGCGTGTGCAGTTCGTAAAATAATTTAATACAACGTGTTTTATTTTTTTTTATTTTTGTTTATGGAATGCGTTCATGTTACGTAATTGGGTTCATCGTTTCGGTCATGAAGTTTGTGAAGAATTATAGTTTAGTATTCGATTACATTACATCCGGGCATGTTGGTCTAGTAGTTCGTGACCCTGACTGCTGAACCGGAGGTCGTGGGGTCGATTCGAAAGAAACATCACGTTGCGACCCTGCTAGCTACTTCGACACTAGGATTAACTCCTGTATTCTGGGGGGACTCCGGGGGACTTTACAAACATCGTAAGTATTTTCTTTTGATTTACCTTTTTATTTTTTAAAGGTAGCTTCCGCATTAGGATTCATTCCTGGGTTGCGGGGACTGTACAAACATTCAATCAACGGACACAAAGAACACCTACACTCGGGACAACTATTGGAATTTGAACCCACGACCTCTAGTTCAGCAGTCAGGGTCACTAACCACTAGACCAACAGGACCGTCAATTGATTTTTTTGTGTCAACTTTTTTTAAAGAATATGATAGCCTTAATTTGTACCGCTGAGAAGAGATTTGGTGGCCGGTTCTACTCCACCGTAAACCACACAGCGATAGACTCGGCGACAGATCTTTTTACAGTGAATCCGTTCCATCGCACCATTAAACAGTCGCGCCTGATGTAATACGAGTAGATAAAAAATAGTGCAAATTTCAGCTACTTCATAAGTTTATACTTCGCTAGCTGGTTCCCGCACTTATACCTCCTCCTATATGTCCTTCTTTATAATACGGCTTCTCTAATGATATGCAGCAAGCTAAGGCTCATGCAACAATAATAAAAAAAAAATGTGCCATATGGTTCTCGGTCATTTCTTCCCGTGGGTAAGGGATTGTTGTGTATCTGATGGTAGGGCATAAAGTGCACGATTGATTGTTAGAAGCTTACCCCCCTATTACGTTAGTGGGACAAATTGTTATTGGCAAATGATAAAGGCATGAGCGCACGTACATATATATGTAATTTTAAAAATGGAATTCCTGAGAATAGCGTAAAATATTATTATAGATACATATTGTATTTATATACCAAAGATCAAGATTACTATATTACTATTAAAAAATATTGTTGAGCGATTTACTTGTCACACTTACTATTAATATATTCTGTTCTATATTATAGATCTGCTTCCGAAAATTAATTATGAACGGAATATATTAACCCTGGTATAAAATATAATCGTATCGTTCTGGAGTACCGTTCTGGATTTAATAAGGAAATATAAGAGCATTTCAGAATAGCCGCTATTTTATACTTTAATATTTATTTGGACTGTATTAACAAATGTAGCTTAGAATTCCAGTTAAAGAAACTCGAATTTATTTATATTGCATAATATTTATAAAGAGGTAATAAAAAAAAAAACATTTTCTTTTTACAAGATAAGATATAGTTTATGTACGTAAATATATTATATGATTTACAAGATAAAATACAGTTTATTAACAGAGGAGAGGCTTCAAATTGTTTTATAAACGACAAAGAAACACATGAGTATCAACAGTTAACATATTTTGTTGCAAGAACTTAAACGAATGACCCTAAAACTAACTCCCCTGTTTTAAGAAAAAATCTTGTACATTCTGAATCAAATTTGTTTTAGTCTCAATGTCAACTTATTTGCACCTGGTTACTCGAACCTAATTATTGATTGAAGACTCTTATTAATTTAAACCTTCTTAAATTAAATCTGTATTGAGATCTATCATTACATTTAGAAGCATATTTTGTCTCATAATATGTTATATACGACAAATCCTCTCCGCGGGCTTGCTGGTCTAGTGGTTAGTGACCCTAGCTGCTGAACCGGAGGTCGTGGGTTCAATTCCCACACGAGACAGAAATTTGTGTGATCCACAAATAGTTGTCACGAATCTGGGTGTTCTTTGTGTCCGTTGATTAAATGTATGTTAAGCCACCACACAGGAAAAAACTTTTAAATCAGTGGATAGATAGATTGATAGATAGATAGATAGATAGATAGATAGATAGATAGTTAGATAGATAAATAGATTGATAGGTAACCTTTACCGCACACGCATCGTATATCTCATGAATAGGATACAAGCACAATAGGAATAATATATTTAAATACAGTGGTACAATGGGTGGTCTTATCGCAGTCTGCCATCTCTCACAAACTTTGAATTGACTATAATCATAAGTCTTATAGTCGTTTTCAATGGTGAGGTTAAAACAATCTGAGTCAATGTAATTCCGATAGTCACCAAACTGTGAGAAAGGAACCCCAGAAAAATATTTACTAATTTTTATTAGTCACCGGTGCATCTGTACAGATTCACAACTGGACAGCACTACGAAGGACCATATCTCTGACTCCATCCTACAATTGTTTTAGAAAATAATTTATTTTTTTATAAATTGTATAATTTAAAATCGTACAACTTATAATTGAGTCTCAGAGTTTTGGATACATCTAATATAACCAAAGGGTGGATTTCGTAACACACGACTAAAGGATCGGTGTTGTCTTTCAGTCAGTATATATACAGTCATACATCCCGGCAATAGACTTGCCCCCGTTACGTAAGCGGTACTAAATTAAAAATTAGATGTTCGTGACGCTCGACGAAGGGGTAGGTTCGGAGATATTGACATGAGTGTATGTAGGTATAATATAAGCTTCAAAAACAAAAAGATTTTTGTGTTGAATTATCATCGTTGGAATATTAAGCAGGCAGTAAAGTATTTATTCGAACAACAGCCAATAGAAGATATTAATTTTCGTTCCTAGGAAACAATAATCCTATTACAAAAATATGATTTACGTTTATTGTGGTGACAATTAAAATAATTTATTTGACAACGTATCGCGTCACTTGGTAGCCACTGGCTCGTTTCCAGCCGAGCTATTAATACAATACAGATAATATATTATACAATTGCAACAGATTTATGTTCACTCTGTGTGTGGTTTACGCGGGAATTGATTCAATGATTGTTTGGATTTTGAAAAGCGTTTGCTGTTCAAGTATTTTTGATAATTTGGGAAGAATATATGGCAGTAAATATTTTAGTATGTAATTCGTATTGCTGTTGTTACTTTGAATCGACTACATAGAGAATAATCATTCGTTACTGCTAATGCTACATAATACATACTGCCAATGTTTATAAGCCTACACACATATATAAATTGATCCACACACAAATGCATAGTTACACACACCCTCTTTTATTTTTTTATTTTAAGACAACTTCCTCATTATGAGTTGTTTCTGAGACGCGAGGGACTTGACAAACATAGAAACAACGGACACAAAGAACACCAAGTACCGATACAACTGTTTGTTGATCATAAAAAATGCTATCCCGCGTAATAATCGAATTCACGAACTCTAGCTCAACAGTCAGGATCACCAACCGCTAACCTACTACGGTCTGGTTTGTATCATCACTCTATCAAGTTTAATCTATTCCTATATCAGTTTTTATGGTAAGCTGCGATAATTTGATATTTGAATTGATGTTAGATTATTATATTTTATCGATTATAAAGCATTGAATTCTTCTAAAGTAAAGAAATAGGTAATAATATCGAAAGAAATTCCTTCGGCCTAACCCCAAACAATCAAGTACTGGCTAGGCATTGTGAGGCCCTGACCTTTTGAGTTAATAAATGTAATGAAGACGGTACAATAACAATATACAAAGATTGCCTTATAATTTAAATTTTCGTTACTAAATTCTTTGATAAAACGCTGCAAGTAAGAGTAGTTCGGAAATCAATAGTGGAGTAAATTAGTGACACTCAAAAGTACCTAATATATATTACGTCAGTTTCATTATATACGGTGACAGACTAACAGACGCGTCATCTGATTTTAAGTGATATCCACCGCCCATGGACACCTCCAACTGAAGAGTCGTAAGTGCGCTGCCTGCTTTTGAGTCCACTAAAATACGCATCTGAAAACTTCGGTAATAAAACACTGTTATCCTACACACAAACACAAAAAAATAAGCTTGTAATCAAAAGCCCACCATCACGGTAATATTTTATACTACAGTTTAAACAATAAGAATATATAACATTTTATATCTCTTTGATGTCGACATCTTACTCTCTCGAATTATATTTAAATATATTTTTGTTTATTTCATAAATAAAAATTAGATGAAAATAATTGGATGTACCTACGCATAATTGCCGTATTATACCAGAGAAGCACTTTGTCTCGGATCGTAAATAAAATGTAAAGTAATATTCTTGAAACCTTGAATATTTATTTACGATAATATGATACACTAACAAAGGCTTTAAAAGAGAATTTCAGCATTTCTTAATAGGGTACTGGACTATTTACTATAATAAATAATTGGTTCTACTACTAAACAAACGACCTTAAAAACTTCCAGAAGAGAGCGTACTCCTACCTAAAAGGCCGGTAAAGCACGCCGGTGCCGGCGGTAATCACTTACCATCAGGTGATCCGTCTGCTCGTTCGCCCCCTATTGGCCCTATTGGCTCGCCCCCATTACAAGGCCCGCATATTTTAAACTGTTATAAAAACACTTGCTACCTTAATGGCACCGTTACTTGATCACTCATACGCTTTATTAAATTGTTATGAATTTCTAACTTAACTAATATTTATTCAAATTTTAACGAGTTACCTGACTTCCGTAAAATCAATTCTGTCATGTTATACGTACTTAACATTTTAGAAGGCGCCAATAAATGGTATGTCAATAAACAGCCATAATCCTCCCAGCGTTCGAAATGGCTGCCCGTGGATCAAGTGTTTAGTGGTCCTGACCACTGAGCCAAAAGTCGTGTGTTTAATTCCCACACCGTTCAAGAATTTGTGTGATCCACAAATTTTAGTCCCCTGTCTGAGTGTTCTTTTTGTCAAATATTTGGTCAAGACCTCAGCATACAAAAGATGAAAAATTATGTATTTACCAAATTTAATCAAAATCGGTTCAGCGTTTTTATCGTGAAAAGGTAACAGACAGACAGAGTTATTTTCATATTAACATATAACACACATGTAATACACTAACTCTTGGATTCCCAAGGAGTTAGAAGTAAATTTTGCCGCTTACAACTTAGTCCCATTTACATAATGAGGCGTTATCCTCCTGACATCATCAGGTTCTTTTGGGAGTAAAATTGGAAAATTTGATTTATATTGAAGAATTATGGGATAGAAAGGGTAGCGATTTGATATTGATTGTACAGATGGATTTCGGAGTATAAGAATAGCTCAAGCAAGTTAGTCAAGTCAACTTGCAGAGGCTGGTGCCAAGAAGTCCGAACCCTCTCACTCTAATATAAGTATAGATTAACATTGTTATTTTTTATCTTATTATTAAAATAATGTCAGTATCTACTTACAGCTAAATGTTATCAAGTTACTCACACTCGCCTCATTTGTATCTGAACGGAGTGTACACGCGAAAATAAATTATTTTTATGTACCTCATTATTTTTATCTATTCCTATTTATTATTCTTAGAAAATATATATCGAAGTTTTGAGAAGTCTTATCCCTTATCCGTTGAAAATATTTTCAGTGTGATTTATATCAGAGTTAGTGCTGTAAGGACATACTCACGTAATTTAAAATAAAATTAATGATAAGATATACCACCACACCACCACACCACGTAAATATAGAGAATCCCGTGAACGTAAAGCGCTAACAATCATTAAAATCTGTGATTTTCAAAATAGAAAAATTGGATTTGATATAATTTTCGTGCACTCTAGCTGTTAAACAAGACTGTGAACTTCCCACAATCTCAGGAATCATACCTTACTAATAAAACATGCAACCTGTTTTCTACAGACTGACAATATATTTATAGTTGACAAAACATACACGAAAGCAGAATTTTGCTAGTGGTCACATTATTATATACAAAGATACTTATATTTTTTATTAAAAAAAGTAAGTAGCTCTTACTGAATTCACAACAGACATTAATAATAATTAAATATGAAACCCTCAAGTTTCGCTTTACTTACGAATATTGTCGTGAGGTTCAAGTAACGTCATCTTGACTTATTCTGATCGAGCATTCCCTCAGGTTTTACCCCTCCGTAATAATTAATTATTATTTTGAATTCATCATTGTTCTGTTATGATTTTATAAAGGCAGATTCTCTTTTATAAAGCTACACATTCCTTACTAAACCCAATTATAGGTGTGTAGTGACTTCTCAGAAAGTTCAAGATTTTAGGAGTTACTTATTGTATGAGCAAAGTAAAAGTACTTACTTTCAGTACCTTAAGTAAAACCAAAATAGGTAGGTGATCGATTTTATATCAATTGAATATGTGCACAAAATACCAGCTACCGGTGGCTAGGGCTCCACGGACAGGGACCTCCTCACAATACGTGCCGTATCAAGAAGGCCTACCTTTGCATTAGGCCCTTAACCCAGCTGTGTAACGTGAGCCTCTGCAGATGTTGGTTGAGGCTCTTGGCAATCCAAGAGCTGATATGACTATCGGCACAATTATTGCAGAACTCACATCCCACATGTCGACCACCTCATGGGCTAAATCCTAATATTATATTTCTTTATCTTTTTCAGCCTTTATCAACGTCAACAATCATTGCTCGGCGCTCTAGTCGGTCTATCACCACTATATCAGATTTATTGGCAACAATAGTCCTGTCAGTGATGATAGATCGATCCCAATATGATTATACTTATTATTAATTATTTTAAATTTTAAGTTAGAGGGCTTGGACTTTCCGGCACCAACCTGTTTGAGTTATAGATATGCGGCCCAAACTACCCTTAGTTATTGCTTATACTCCCCAGTCTATTTGTATAAGTACTATCCCTTTCTTTCCTCTCTTTCTTTTCAATATACTAATAACTTTCCCACCTCATTCCCTTACGAATATTGTAACATTAATGGACTTCATTATAATCAGCAAAATTGGACGTTTATTACGCCTCTGTCTAAGCCTTCGGATGTAGAGGCGTGAGTGTGCACGTGTATGTAATTTTAAATATCAAATATATGTAATTATTTTTAAACTGTTTTTTTTGATTTATTTTTTTATTTTATTTAAGACAACTCCCGCCTTAGGTTTAATTCCTGTGTACAAACATTCAAACAACGGACACAAAGAACACCCAGACTCAAAACAACAATTTGAGGATTACACAAAGCGTTGTCCCGTGCGGGGATCGAACCCACAACACTAGGCGCGGCGGCGTGGTGGTGAGGTGACCACGCTACGCCATCTGTGCAGTTAAATTACGCGTACGGTCAAAAAAGAATATATATTTGTTGTTAATATATCTATACGATTCTCTTGTCATTTCAAACGCCTAGTACCTTCTTTGTCCTATGTAGGAACTTTTTACTTAGTACGATATTGTCATTTAAATATTCTAATAAGAATATTAACAGTCTTGTAAAAAGAAACTTCTTCTTTTGTATTTCGAACATAAAAATTCCAAAGCGAGTGCCAATGAGGGACGGCGGTGGCACAGGGCGCTAATTTTACGGCCCAATGGTGCGAGAGAGCCGATGGGAAAACGCTGCTATGTAGTGATTATATTCCATAAGTCCGTGTTCTAATTTCGCGTCCATCGTTCGATAAATTGATTGAAAAGATAACTCTGTCTATGATTGGGATATTGTTCACTGCAAAACTTTAACTGTATAACAAAGAATTTCAATAGACAAACATTACCATGGAGAATGTAATATGTTCGTTTAATCTATTGTATCTCCGTAACCGTGTATTGTAACTACGCACGTTTTTCGGATATTATAATAATCGCTATTTTTACTTTTTATAATCCAAGTGTGAAGTCACTTTATAACACTAGTCACTGACACTGTACTGTTTAATTGTTAACGAATGTTTCCTATGTTTAATCGCAATATCTTTTCCTGTTTGTGGCATCAATATTTTAACCCATTTTTGACCAAAAGTTCATTCACGTAAGCAGGAAGTGGGTGGCTCTTAGAGACCTTTTGAAAGTTACATCACAGCAGCGGGCAACCTACGCCTTACTATAAAAATTTAAATATCTCCGGAAGTATATTACGTATCAAAGTAAAGTTTAACACTATTTTTTTTTGTTTTTAATGGAGTGTACTTTCAAGTAAAATTCTAAAATTGGTAATATTCTCATTTGGGGATCTTATCTGTAAAATCAATCTGTTTAAAAATATATATTTACTTAATACTCATACAATTTATGGTCAAATTACTTTAAGGTAATGTTAATAAAAAAAAAGATGAGGTTAGTTTTAGTGGTATAGATAACACTCTTGAGTTGCGGGTGTCCACGGGTGGCGGTAGTCACTTACCACCAGGTGACCCGTCTGCTCGTTTGCCCCCTATCGCAAAACAAAACACATATGGACACGTACATATACGTATAGTATATGTATTTGCCATTCGTCAGTTAGGTAATGCAACTTGACACAATATTATTTTTTTCTTTTAAGTTCGTCTGAAGTTCCACAGAACATGACATATTCTTTAGAGTTATAGCTATTCATAACTCTAAAGAATATGTCAAAGAAGTTTGTAGAATGGTCACGTATTTTCCAATCTATTCTTTTTTTTTTCATAACCTTGAAGGTTGTTTTATGAACAATGAAGAAACTCAGTAGTAGCCTGGTATAGCTTTGGTATAGATCGAATTTTTGAGCGTAATAATATTTATATTGATAAATACATAATTATTTGAAATACGTAATGTTAAGAATGTTAAAAAGTTACTATGATGCGAATGTAATATTATGTATAAAAGTGGCTACTCTACTGCATGAATTTAACGCTACGCAAGTGCTACAAGTATTTCGTAGCACCAGCTTGCCGTAGCACGACTCTGCAAATAATTTATAGCTTCATACTGTATATACGTAACTGTAAATATTTTACAGTTACGTATATATAGTATGAAGCTTCCGCCCGCTGCTTTGCTAGCACTGTATGTCGATAACAAACTAGCTGTATGTCAATAAAAAACTAGCCCATGTCCTTCCCCAGGGTACGAAGTATCACCATGCCAATATTCCAGACTATAATCTATTAAATTTGATGCAGATCAGTTCAGCAGTTCTGGCGTGATTAAGTAACAAACGTTCATAATTTTTGCATTAATGATAGTATAGATGATTGTTGCCGTTAATAAATCCAAGGTGTAAAGTTTTTTTTTGTGTTGTAAATCTGTCACGTTTCCCAGATATACATATCATTATTAGTTTTTGCCCTGGGCTAGCGTTAATGCAGATTTTGTTAATCGATCCATCATCTCTTAGGAACTCTTTCTACTTAATTCAAACTACCCTGTCTCCTTTTCTGTACCCCTGGTAACATATATACAAATTTTAGTCTAAAGGCGGTTCAGTATTTAAGGTTTAAAGCGTAACAAACAAACTTACCGATGAAGAGCCATGCTTAGGCACGAATGGGCCGGCTCGACCGGAGAAATACCACGGCCTCACAGAATACCGGTAGATTAACAATGCTTGCGTCTGTAACATGTATTACACCGAGAGAATGAACTCTTCTCTTTACCCTTCCCTCATCCCCTCTCTCCTTATCACCTTCAACAGCGGTCAGTATGACTAACTTGCAGGTGTTCATAGGCGGCGGGGGGTCACCTACATTCAGATGACCCGTCTGCTCGTTTATCCCCCGAATCTATAAAAAAAAACTGACCTTCTCATGAATAAGCTATGAGCATTGGCCTTAATTTTTAAGTTATTGTTTTAAAATATACGTACATACGAGATCTAAACAAAATATTAATCACAAAAAGGTTGTATAGAAAACTGCACTGCAGCGCAACAAGCGATATTATCTCGAGCGTCGGTGTCGTCACATCCTTCCGGCAGATGTCCCCACTGCGCTCTAAAGACGACAGACGGTTGTTCTCGACACCACGATAGGTTTTGAGATGCACAGAATAGGTTGTCGAGAACGAAATGGCTTTTTTGTTTACTCTTTGCGCAGAATGCTTTTTAAAATAAATTATAGTTGGTGCATTCGTTTTAGTATAGTAGGTGTAATTTATATTGGTGTAGGTTTTCAAAGTACATTGAAATTTTGTCACAATTTCAATATTACATTTGATTCATGAACACGGAAACACGCAATCTAAGAAATATATACGTTTACATATGTATATCCATATGTCACAGATAAATTGTCGAATCCGCTATTTTACAAAACATTTTTTTTTTTGTTTGACATACATTTTCTAAATGTTTGCGTTGATCAGCCTTTTAGGAACTGGCCGTAAAAATTGTTAATCTTTCAAAAGTGCTTATATATATATACATTCCACATCTTTTATTAACCACCAAAGAACGCGATAAAAAAATAATTTGTAGTAATATCTAAGATAAAACTGATTACCATATTGTGTTTTCATTAATTCCGGCTGAAGTCAACCGTGAATCCGCAATATTTATTCAATCATAAATATTAATCACCTCCACAGCAATAATCTACATCGAAATGTTCCAAAATTCTGAATATTCATTCCTTGACGTATCTGAGTGGTTCTGCGTGCCAGAGTCAGCCTTTGACCGAATACATCAAACCTCAAAGCTAGCTGGAATTAATTCTAGGGATCTGTATAATTTGTACTAGAACTTAGTTTCCTGTAGTAATACAGTATACAGATTGGTTTACCACACTGAATGTGTAGGTACATTACACTGGTTTTGCGTTCTCTCTCGTGGATGATCAATTGCTTGTTAATTATTACAAAAAAAGTAACCTTTATCTCGGACAGCAAGTACCAGTGTGTCAAGAGTAAGTGTTTGTAGTTTGTTAGCAACCTTTCTCACCATTAATGAACCTTTGGTGACATATTTACCAGATGCTCAGACGCTCTTTTGTACTGTGGTGTTATGGATCCAGTCGAACGCCTTTTACTCATGTAGAAAACTAATGTTTGAATTTTGAAAGAACTCCCCTATATATATATGTATATCCAATATCATTTCTTGGATGTTGAGTTTACACAATTGGCTTCATCAGCCGGTGGCGAACACATTTAAAAGCCTCGTAAAACACATCGGAGTCTCAGAGCGGTCTCTGCAGCCGAAATCGACTAAAAGGCATCATCATCATTGAAATGTAACACGTACATTGCATCATAATTTCAAGTCTAAAAAATAAAAAAATATCGATTATATGATCGACATTTTTTTACCGTAGGAAAGCCATGCTCAATCACGAAGGGTACAACAGTAGCAGTTCAGTAACAACTGAAGTAATACCACAGCCTCACAGATGCCTGTAGACAAACAATGCTTGCATTGTATTGCCAAGTGAGTACCGGAGGTCCAACTCCCTTTTATCGATTTGATCGTAATCCTCTAACGCAATGGAAAATCGATATCGTTTAATAGTCGAACTCAATTTTACTGAACGGCATTACGTTGAAGGTCCATTTAGGTGATCAATGTAATAGAGGCAGCTGCTGTAGCCAACTAATTGGAGCAATAGCGTTCCGAGCGGACGTCGATTCAATTCCGATGTGCATCCGATTTGAAATAAACGATGCTGTACGTCTGGAACCGACAAGCTTTTGGACAATTTGTTTTTATTGGATATTTTTTATATGACTGATTATAAATTCTGTATTAAAATTCCAAATATAAAACAGACGAAAAAAAAAATATATAATAACTTTGCAAAGCACGACGAACTACATAATCAGCTAGGAAAGTTATTTTCGACTTAATTACAGAGTAAGGTAAAGGTCCGTTTTACTTGTAGTGAATTGAAATTAACGGTGTATATTACATATACAAATAAACCTTGGTTGTATATCACTAATGTTAAAATTTTCTTTGTTACAGGGGATTCGGAAAACAAGGATTTCAATGTCAAGGTATGTTAATCGTAGTTATTTTTTTCTATCGGTTATATTATAAGGTGTATCCACTCCTTACGGCCTATCACCCTAATTACAGTTATTCAATGAAAACTAAAACAAAGCCGGTTAGAGTAAAAAATGATGACGCTCCTTCAAGTAGGAAATATAGCTGGAATACTTCCTACGTAGCAGGAAAATTGCATATAGTGAAGCAGAATTAATATGCTACGAATATTCGTAGAGCTGCTACGAAATATACCGCGATCGCGTAGCTTCGTAAGTATGTCTGCACGTAATAGGGATCAGTAGTGCATGCCTGGAGCGTGACACCTTTGTGTTCATACAATGTCACGCATCGTCTGTTACAGGAACTGTGGGACTGTTTTACGTTGTACGCTGTTTTACGATTTCAAAGTTCCTTGTAATTTTTTTCTGTAATATTGTGCTTTTTTTTATTTGAACAGTATTTATGGCCAGAAGTATAGACATATATAATTATCTCTTACTAGCCCAGTCTAATAAGGTTTGAAATCAAATTTTGACACTTAGCTTTACATTTTTAATATAATGTAGTGGCGAAACCGGTCAGGTTTTATTAAATATAGATTGTGGAACAGTACAAGTAATTCACTCAAGATGTGTGACAAGCTCCACCAAGTGCCAACAATCAACAGTATAAATAGAGCGAAAGTTTTAGTTTTAGCTCAGTAGTATTATATTTTTAATTGTTTGTTCACTTTACACGTATTTAGATTAGATATATATATATATATATATATTAAGTTTAGTGACATTGTGGTGTCATGTGTGTTACGAATTCAATTTTAATTTTCAGTAAAGCCTGACACGATACCTAAAAATTCCAAAACAACATCATACTACTATATCACATCAGCATACAGCATCTAAAGCATTAAACATAGATAAAAATAGTCGATGTAATTATTTATTAAAAATATTTTTTGTTGTGCAGTATGCAGTTTCGTGGTGCACAAGAGATGCCACGAATACGTGACGTTCACCTGCCCCGGCGCAGACAAGGGAGCAGACTCCGACGTAAGTATTATATACTTACTTAATAACTATATTATATTTATAAAAAGATTCATATACTATGACTGTCAATAATAAGCATACTTTAGCTAAGACAACATATATAGTTATTTCAAAAAACCAAGGAACACCGAGTTTCATAGTTCACTGTACTTATGTATGTACTCGTATATGTAGGTATATTGAAGATGTGTCGTTTTATCGGCAATTAAATCAAACTCTGAACCTTTTCCCGAACACAGTGTAATTCTAGCGTTACCTTAACACATAGACATTACAGTTTGACAAAATAGTGTTTGGAATTTATTTGTAACTACCCATTGCCCACGATAGACTTCGAAAATAAGTAGCTTATGTACTATACCAATCTATCTCTAATCTAAATTTCATTCAGGTTCTCTCAACCATTCAGGTGTTATAAAAATTGCAGTTTACAAATATACGTAAAATAAAATTAATTAATAGGATAGATTTTAGTACGTGTATTTTTTTTTTTTTAATAAACAAGTGTCAAATATAACTAGTATTCTTTGAGACTAGTCGTTACTTCAAGCATAATCTTTAAGTTTAATATATAATTGAAATTCTGAACTGATTACTATTCGATCGATTATGATTTTATCGAACAAATAATCATCGGTCACTGATCGTTAGCGACTAGATACAGGCCAATAATTGTTACCACATAACATTTAAATGCAAGAAGTTAAAAGTATATTAAAGTATTCCATATTTAGCCTTTATCAATTATAATAATGTGTCTATAAAATAAGTAATAACATTTCGCGTGCACGCCAACTATGATTACACTTCAACCTGTATTGCCATGCACTCAAAACTAATGAGTTTTTGTTATAGATCCATATATATTAATTTATGGTAATCTTCTATACTCTATGATAATCATATACAACCTTGCCTTTGTGTGTTAATGGAAAAGCTTTGTTAATTAAAAGAATACTGGTCTCTATTTCTGACTGTTGAATCTTGGATATAATCCAAGGCTAGCTATCCGAGTGATATTCTGAACTAATTTGTTTTTGAATTTGTGTTGGGATTTTGGCGATTGTTTTGCTCTATCTCTCCTTGTCTATTGGACCTATAGAATCATATAATTCTACATTAGTTTGATTATTTGTATCTAAAACATTATAAACAAAAAAAATAATACAAAATAAAAAGAAAATGGCGAGATGGCTACTCTGAAAAAAACAATCATATAAAGTTTATTTTATATGAAAAAAATTAGAACCAAAGGTTAATCAAAAAATATTTAAGAAAGTTGTAATAAAAGATGGCAGCACCATAAACGTCAATTGCCAAATACCTATCATCATAATTGGCGGGATCAAGATACCCGGCGCCATTTTGTTACGTTTAAAATAGGTAACAATTGGTGCAATTTGCCGAATCAAGAAGAATTATTATGAATGGTGTAATTATATATTAAACACGAGCCGAATCGTAATTTTGCTCCCGGAAAATTGGAATATAAATTGATTTTAAAATTAACTATTCTTGTCGAAGCCGAAAAATATATTGAAAATAGGAAAGGATCGCGTATAGTTAATTTATTCTTATTGCGTAGAATACGCCGCTTGCCGTGATGAACGACATTATTTCTTTATTACTTTTCTCAAATTTTTATTCACTTTATTTGTGGTTGCGTATTTACAATATTTTGGTACTGGCAATAGTTTTGACATTATGGTTGAAATTCCATTATTTCACAACTTTATTTATCTTCTATTACTAAAGAATCTATCTACACGGTTAACCATTCCTAGTTCTCGACGACAAACATCGCTACATTCAAATTTGATAAATATTTATGTCATAAAATTCCTCCATATAATATTTTAAAACAAAAATATTTTTTGAAATAACCTAACATGAAAGCCGCGCTTAAAAGTTGACGAACCTCGTGTCACACAAGTGCTGCTGACTTTTTCTTGTTCATCTTACTTCGATATAAGTGTGCTTACCCGCAATCATTAACGACATACTTTACTCTTGAGGCTCTCGGTCAGAACAAAGGAGACTCTCATGCGTATTGATTCGACACATCCTAGAGTACGCGCGTTCTGGAGAGACAATTATTTTTTGAGTATACTTTGACGAGCCAGTTTGAGCCTTATTGAGCAGAAGTAAAGGTTGATTGTTAATGGTTTTTTAGTTTAAATCAACTAAGGAAAGAAAGGAAGCATTTATTCTGCCTTTCACAGGACAGCACATAATTGTTATAATCAAATAAAAACTATGAGTAATTTTAATGCCCTGTGCGATGTCAGAAAAGGCCCGAATCTCAGCATATTGCTGCAGCTGGAGACAGCAGCGCTGGTACTATTACGAGTATGTGCTGTAAATAAGTACATATATATGTATATAAATTTTATAATTTTTGTGTTCCCTTTTTTATAGTCCTTTCGCCAAATATTGTACATTTACACAAAAAACTATTGCACAAATTTTAATTAAATATTTTTTTTATATATTATGTCTAGATAAGATATTTAATTATCACAGGGACTAATTATTGCTATCAAGTCTGTCACAACTCACAACTATTGCTATTAAACAACTTTGAAGTAAGTTTTAGGAACCTTGTTATAAGTATAAATACTTTATTTAATAATTACTCGAAGCAAAACCTCTGGTTAAGCTCACTGACCACTAGACCACCAGCCCGTCAATACAGATTTCCAAAGATCAGCGTGTTTAAACAATCAAAATAACAACGAAGACTTCAGTTTTATTATCAAACGGGGTGTAATACGTTGCTTAAATAATAGTCATCGCGGCTTTGATTACAAATCAAAAGAATCATGTGTATTCAAGCAGAAACCATTTATATTGCACAGCACATTCGAAAATAAAATAAGGACATTACATTCCTAAAGTCAAAGTTTAGACTTTTGAATAAAATTCGTAAGAGACAACCCTCCATGAGAAATAGTTCTGTTGTTAGACGTAGAATGCATTTACAGGTTGTAACATACAGACGGATTTACAGCCTCTTACAGGAAGTTAAATGTTACTTCGTTGTAGTTGTACATACGATTTGTAACCTCACTTCAAGACTAAAGGAAATATATATACGTTCTCAGTGTTGCCAGGCTTTAGGTAACTGTTTACCGAAATAAGAAATAACACTACTAACTAAAAAAAAAAAACAGAATGTTTAATACTTTAAGTTAAACGAATGAAAGAAGAACAACATAAGATAGAAATGTAGACGTCAAAAACAGAACAAACGTTCGATGTTGTATTATTTATACAGCAAAAGCGGGTTCTAAACATTAACCGGTGTATGTAAACTGGATATTAAGCAGATTTTATTCTATGGTAATTATTTATTTCTGAAGTACCCACAAACTGTCGCGGTTACTGCAATATGCTCTCCAGAGACTCTTGCCCTGATTTGGCTTGATTCTTAATTCCGCTAGTTAACAAGCTCATACGATATTTATCTCTTTTAAATTATGTTTCGTAAAATTGCTCAACAATTTGAAATCGTCTTGTGTAAAAAATAAAGTAAAATTATAGATCAATACACAGCGTCACCGCAACTATAGGTTCCAATGTCAAATATGTAATTCATATTAAAAAGATGGAATAATTAAAATATAATTAAAATCTTGCAAACAAACTCATGGCCACTCTTTTAAATCATCAAACAGGTATTACAATACTTAGTGTACAACATATGTATACTATTCAAATTTAACTCACAGCGCCAACTTCACAATACAGTGTAAACAAATCCAATTACGTTGGCTAATCACTGTCGCCAATTGCATTTAATATTTGCTCGCACAGCGGCCTCCGTTCACGAAATAACTGAGTTTCTAGCAGTGCAAATACAATTTCCTAAGCGACCTCAACCCACGCTCAGCCCGAACCAATTACCCACCATACAATAACGCTAATTGAACATTCTATATTTTGCTTTTAAAAATATCTGAAGGGAAAATAGCACGATCTAGTTTACAGTCTACTTTATAACTAAAACATTTACCTACGGGGAAAATATTCAACCAGAAAGAAACACATTAATTTACATTAAATTTCATTTTCTGCTAAAATATCTGTTTCTATGTATTTGTTTGGTGTACAATAATGAATACATTATTATTATTAATTACACTCTTAAAAAAATAAATATTATATATATATATCAAAAAATAATTTTACTTAATTAATCCTCCGTATTTAAAGCTTATAAAAAAAACTCTTAGCAGTCTGGAGAAAAAAAGGACGGGAGTTAAAATTGTATAAATAATAAAAGAATAAAAATGTAACTTTATTTGTTAATTTCAAGGGACATGACATTTCGCATCATACGCTGGAATGGAATTCCAAAAATTTAGTACATTTTGAATTTGACTGGTAATTTATTGCAAACGAGATGGCAATTTTTAATGATGGTACATATAATCCGAAAACCATTACAAGGATTCTTAATTTTTTTTTTTTCAAAATCTTTATTTGTGCTTATTTCATTTATTTAGGGAATTATGTCAATTATTAATTTGAGATTGTAATGAGAGTGATTATTGTATTAATTTAATACTGTCATCTTGTGAGATTAAACCTGTAAACTGCTATTTAGAATTTATTAGAATCACTTGTAGAATGATAATAAATTATATATGATTATGAAATGTTATTGACATTTTAGGAGAACTGATATCCAGGTGGACATTTGGCATTAAAAATATCTATTTACATTTTCTAACTATGTATGCCATGTTTTAATTTCTGACCACTTCTTGCATATCATAAAATATTTCGTGCACTTAGCATAAGCTTGTTCTGCGGCCGTTTAGCGGCAATTTTCAACAACAGATAATACTTTTAACACCCAATCACTTTATGAATCAGTTAATAGCTATTAAAATTGGTACCGGCCGTTTTAAACGAAGTAGATTTAATACGTATGTTTACGTAAAAATATCTAAAATAAATATATATATATATGTATATGGTAGGTGGAAGTCGCGATAGGAAAATAGGTATTCTAATCAACAACGAGAATTCAAACCTCTTTGCTTTGAATGTCCCCTTCGTACATTGAATACGCGTGTTTTCTAGTTTCACCTAAAGCCAATTATGTTTGATGTTTTAAAAAGTTAGGTAACTTATATATAAATAACATTAACAATTATCTTTTGTAATTTAAATTAGAAACAGTTTTTAGGTCTACATGAGACTCTGGTAAGTAAACTCTATCTCTTATCAAGGAAAACCGTCGCATACTTTAATCACTAGAGATAATTTTATTGTATACAAAAATTATAGACCTTAACAGGATGTATGGCCAACAGGATACTCGCACGAAACACAACTTCCGCGTTCACACTTACGCATCACCAGCATTCTGCGACCATTGCGGCTCCCTGCTGTACGGCCTAATCCACCAAGGCCTCAAGTGTCAAGGTACCTGCGGCAACGGAACCACTAACGCTTGGACATGCTTTTGTATTCTAGAACTCTTTTTCAGATCCGATGGTGCTTTCTGCTAATGCTTTTTTACTTATTTATCTCCGTAGATCTCTCTGTAGGTTCTCCGCGGTACAAACTGCCTTCTTACTGTGCTTTATTAATTTACTGTTTATCCTTGCAAAGGCGGCCTACGCTCCCCACAAATGGAACACATGGACGTTCCTTGCTCCAACTTTTTGTGACCACTGCGGTACTTTACTTCATGGTCTTGCGCACCAGGGATTTAAATGTGGAGGTATAATATAGCGTTGTCTTAAGAATGAAACTAACGAGGGGAAATTAGTTCCTGGATAGCGAATGCTTTTAACACAAGACAATATGTATGCGATTGCAACTAAAAGAATATATGTTGTCAGCACAGAAGGTTTCACGTCCACGGTATAAACACCTTTTTAGACAAAGAGACAATGATAATTCCTATGCACGTGTCTGGATCGTGAGTAAATGTGTAATTGAAAGCTGTCTCAAGATCGAGTTCCCATAGGTGCGCCCGACAATATACAACATGCTTCTGTTATTTTAAGTTGTTGTTTATATGTCTGTCTGTTCTTTGTGTATGTTCTCTGTTGCTAAGTTTGTTTGCTAACTGTGAAAGCACGTCTTTAATGCTGCACGTCTTAATGTTTTAACTTTAATGGAGTATTTATAGTGCATGTTATAAGGTGATACGTACGTAATAGATTTGTGTCGGCATCATTATCTCAACATTCCTAGCCTTAGGATATTAATAGCACAATATCTAGCCTGGCCTCTATGCTATCCCTACCACTTTGACAAATTGTCTTCCCATCTGGCTTTTTGTAAGATTACTGACTATTATCTATAATAAATTACTAACTTTAGTTGCAGTCGATTAAAGTCTAGCCCATTATATTCCTGGGACTACATTAAGAAAGGTCATTTGAATTTTTAAATTTATATCTTATACATAAACTTGTAATTTGATTCTTATCAGAATTCAAGTATTTTTCTAAACATATTACAGTTTAATTTCAGTAAACAATAATTTGTATTATCGTTCAACTGGACTGAGCTTGTGTTCAATTAACTCAATAAATTTAAAGTTTAGTAAGTATCAATGTTGATCAATATTTTGATGTTGTAGTCTGCACGAAAATTTTCATCAAGTTTCTCAACATTGAAACTTACACGCTTCACATATTTCCATATTTTCATGGCCTTATTTTATTAATTACTGCCAGGTGGTCTCGTATTACCTTCATAATTTATTAATTTTCCGGAGAAATGAAACCCAGTATTTTTGCTAACTCTGTTTTCGTTTACAGCGTTTTAAGCTTGTTCTCATCGTTTAGATTAACACTTTTTTATTCATTAATTGCATGACGTCATGTTTCTATGTTATTTGACACTAAACTATGCCAATGCATGCATGTATTAAGCATGTTATTTATTCAAATTCTGATATTACAAATGAGAATAAAATTGGTCTCACTAGCGAGGGTTTTTTTTTTTTAATTAGTCAGGTTGACAATCACATACTGAGTGTTTAAATAAAAATCAAAACAAAGTTATACGAATACTACATTAGACATCTCATAAAATAGTATATCTGTACTAAAAAATATATGTGTTTAACGTACAGGCTAGTGCAGTCGATACTCTATAAACAACGAACACCTAGACTTAGTTTAACTATTTATGGATCACACAAATTTTTGTCCTGTGTGGGAATCGAACCCCCGACCTCTATAAACTCTAGTTAGTATCGGAATATCTCGGGTCGCAGAAAGTGTAAATACATACATACAACTATATCTCATAAAATTATATATCTTTATATATATAATTCTTCTGTGAGTGTGTATGTCACTGAACTACTCTCAAACGACTGGACGGATTTTGATGAAATTTTTTGTGTGTGTTCAAGGGGATCTGGGAATGGTTTAGATTCACAAATCAGCCCGGCAGATGGCGCTGCAGTCGGTATCTAGGTTATTTATCTATATTGATCCTAATCGCTTGAAATATCATGCAGGACAACGTCTGTCGGGTCCGCTAGTATTATATATATTTGGCTTTGCCTTTAGGGTATCAATTGTGGGACTTAATTACGATTAAAGATACTGTGGATTAATTTCATAGTTCCATGAGCTGTTGTACGTGACGAAGGAGACATAGTGATCGCAATTCTTTGTCACGTGCGTCTAACTAACTTTTCTAACACCTACAGTACAGTAATAGTCATCTACGATTATTCTGTTTGGAACAACGAATTTAAAAAACCTACAAATTTAAACTGTAGAGGAATGGTGCCTTACTATAAAGGAGAAGATGAGTATCTAAGAATATAAGGTGTCCATGGGCGGCGATTGTCACTTACCATCAGGTGTCCCGTTTGTTCCTGTGTCCCCTATACATAAATAAAAATGTTTTGATTATTATACGTAAGTGAGACTATTTTTTTCTTTCATTTGTAATTATCATTAAAGCATTATTAAATTGCTTATAATGGATATTGATAATGGCTATCGAAAACCAAATTTATCTTTACTAAAGTTGTGTATAGTCAGCAATTTATAACTTAGCTGTTGTGAATGTAGATAAAGAAATTCTGTTCTTGAAGAATGAGTGAGTAAAAATGTTCATTTCAAGAAAAAAAAACAAAACATTCAACAAACAATTAAACATCACATCATTATACTTGCTGATTGTACCACTTGCTATTGCTGTAACACTAATATAATTTAGCCCTAAGTAAAACGTTCGAATAATATCGAAATGATTATGACGGTAAACTTAGATTCTAGTTTCTTTAATATTTTTGTATACCCTAAATTGATAATAAATTCTAGATTTAAACGTCTTTGCCCGAATACATCCTACAATTCCGTTAAGATGTACTGTAATTATCTAAAAGACTCTGAGTATACTGTCAGGAACAAAATTCCTAATTTCCATTATATACTGTACTTGGACCCTTATAATAAAATAAAAGAGGTTTAGCAATGTTACGCAGATATTTAAAATTTTGGTTATGGTAAGTTTTTTTAAGTACATGTAACCCCTACCTAAAGCTGATTAGCAATTCATAAGAAAGTAACAAGTAATTATTATTTTCCTTATAGCATTTTTTCCATTGTATGTCACCGAATGAATTTTTACTAACCCGTTATAAACAGATAATCACTGATACAATACTACTATAATGTACCAATACATTGAAATGTATAAACTCCTTGCTAATGTGCTCATACTTATGCAGCATGCGACATGAACGTGCACAAGCGTTGCGAGGAGTCAGTACCGAACCTGTGCGGCTGCGACCATACCGAGCGACGTGGACGCATTCAGCTCGTCATCACGGCCCAGGGGAATAAGCTCACTGTTGAAGGTAATTGTAACCTTTCTAACGGATATTCCTGTGCATTACAGGGTTCCTTTGAATATCTAGAATTTTCCCATCTTTAATTCCCAAAGTGTCGGTTGTCCACTACTGGTGTTAACCAATTACTAATTAGAATTAAAATGAATGCGACTACACCTACCACTCGCGGGGAAAAAGCATGAGTGTATGTATATACAAGTTTCTAAAAATAATTAAAAATTTCTACCATTGCACAAGATCAAACGGAATCAAATTATGGCCAAGTTTTATTCGGGATTTATGCAATTATTATTATATATATCAGGTATTCTTCGTAAGCAGTATTTTCAAATTGGCCCCTTAGATTTACTAATATATCAATATTTTTAGTCTACTATGTTACAAATACTTTTATAAAAGACATATTATGCCAATCTGTTTGTCCGATCCGCAGTGAAGCAGGGTCGCAACTTGATACCTATGGATCCCAACGGTCTGTCCGACCCCTACGTAAAGATGAAGCTGATCCCGGATTCGGATAACGTGAAGAAAAAAACCAAGACCATCCGGAGCACCCTCAACCCCGTGTGGAACGAGACTTTGACCTTCGAGCTGAAGGCTGAGGATAAAGATCGGAGACTCCTGATCGAGGTAATATAAATTAAACAAATATATATGTATACGTGTTTCAGTTTTAATCAATTATTTTTAATAAAAAGACTATATACATAGAGCAAGCAAGGTTTAGGGTATCATTTTTTTACGTTGGTTGTGCTCTTAATCTTGGGCAACTTATGTACAGTACGGATAAGAAGCTAATAAATTTACATTTGTTACGTATTCTTTAATTGTAACAGGTCGGCAGGTGTAACAAGACCTCTCACGCTTGAGTACCACTTAACGACTGAGCTTAGGTCGTCCCCGCCTCATGTATTTAAAGCGGTACTCCTACGACAACATTTGAGTTTTGTTGAAATATGTAAATTAAGCTACTATCTAATATCTCAAATATTCAGGGAACTGAGGTGCTATTTGTAACGAAACAACAACAAATAATATTTTTTATTTCAATTTGAATGAATTTCAATACAAATGAAACAACGGTCGTGTAATAACATATCGCCGCCGGGCACCTCCCTTTTCACGAATTGAAATGTCCCTCTTTTCATTTGTACTTGTATGTTTATTTATTTACTGGTGGGCTTGTTTTAATATCCAGATACCCATGTATTTTGGCAAACAAATTAAAGAGCTGCAGTAAAACATACATCGAGCAAAAGTTTTCTGCTTACGGATTCACAAAGAGAATACTGAATTAACTCGTATTGTTCAGAGATTATAGCTTCTACATCTAGCAATAGAATAATACACAGATGTGACCCACATCTCGTTAACACCCCCTACGTTTAGTTTACTTACTAAGTAATTTCATATTTGAATTCCTTTTAATTAAAACCTTCTTCAACCGTCTCTACGTTAATTGAAATCGCAAATAAATTTTGCCGTATACACGAGTATATTACCTAGTCTCAATCTTCCAAGGAAATTATATTGCGAGTGTTAAAGTAATATCCATATTAAAATTTCATTTGAAGTTTTTTCATACTAAAGAATCATTACTTCTGAAAAGTTTCACACGTTTAATATACGAATGTACGAACTCCAAACCCGCTTGATAACCGATAACAACCGTAGGTATATATATATATAATTATCACATTTAATGAAGTGGTACTTTGAGAGAGCTGCGGAAATTTACTAATTATAATGGCTGTCTTCTTTATAGATATGGGATTGGGACCGCACCTCTCGCAACGATTTCATGGGCTCTCTTTCCTTCGGTATATCCGAATTGATGAAAGCCCCAGCTGAAGGCTGGTTTAAACTGTTGACCCAAGAGGAAGGCGAGTTTTACAACGTGCCAGTTCCAGAAGAAGGCACAGATCTTGCTCAGCTTAAGAACCAAATGAGAGCTACTAGCGTTGCTGCTCGGCGACCACCGCCTCCTCCTGACAGAGAGGTGCCGCATAACATGGCCGCTGCTGACGTCATTAGAGCGTCTGACTTCAACTTCGTGATGGTTCTCGGGAAAGGTTCATTTGGCAAGGTATGACAGATTTTGATAAGGCTATATTCAGGTTAATGTATTTTTTTATGACAGAACTCTAAATTCAAAAATGAGTAACATTAATAGTCGTAGAAAAATACAACATTTTTCCTAGTTGCTATTTGCTTGTTGTCAATAAAGTTTAAATAAATTGACCAGTCTAGACGTAATGCTTTTGTAATTCTAATAGTATTTTCTAATACAATTCAAATAATATTCTAGTCTGAACTGTGAATGAATAACCTGTTTATGAATAGGTAATGTTAGCTGAACGTCGCGGCACGGACGAACTGTATGCCATCAAGATCTTGAAAAAGGATATCATTATTCAAGATGACGACGTAGAATGTACTATGGTTGAGAAGCGCGTTCTCGCACTCAGCAGCAAACCTCCATTTTTGGTACAGCTGCACTCCTGCTTCCAGACTATGGTAAGGCCTTTGTTTCTCTAAATTAAAAAAAATTAAATTGAAATTTGTAATACATATGCGAAACAGTTCTCTTTCAAACTCAGAACAAAAGGGTAACGAAGGAATGAAAATAAAAACCTCTTTGATTGATTCCAAATCAGGTTTTAAAAAAATCCTCAATAATAAACAATTTCTGTTATATGTCAACATTATAGGATCGTCTATACTTTGTGATGGAGTACGTGAACGGCGGAGATCTGATGTTCCAGATCCAACAGTGTGGTAAATTCAAGGAACCTGTCGCAGTGTAAGTTATTTATTTAGTTTTATTAAACTGCAACCCACGTCTATTACTAATTTATATTAGTATCACCACAGAATCACAGGAATCTGCTAATGTTTCTCCAAAAGAAAATATATATAATGATTTTGCTCTCCTGGATCTTATCAATCACACTGTGTGACTATTACTAGGTCTTTTTCATGATTTTAAGAGACTTGAAGCTTATACAAAATACATTCATATATATTAAGAAACTTGGTACAGATTATAAGTATCGTATTGTGTCCTCAAGGTGTAAACAGACCCACTTTTGCTCTTGTAATATTAGTTAGGACGGCTCTCGTGATGCAGTAAGTAATAACTACAATATACGAGAACTTCAATATACTTTCAGATTCTACTCTGCGGAAATCGCTATCGGCTTATTCTTTCTGCATGCTCGTGGTATCGTCTACCGTGACTTGAAGTTGGACAACGTTCTACTTGACCAAGACGGTCACATCAAAATAGCTGACTTCGGCATGTGCAAAGAGGGAATAACTGGTGACAAAACTACTAAGACCTTCTGCGGTACACCTGATTATATTGCTCCGGAGATCATCTTGTACCAACCTTATGGAAAGTCAGTAGACTGGTGGGCGTATGGAGTATTGCTGTATGAGATGTTGGTAGGACAACCGCCGTTTGACGGAGAAGATGAAGAAGAATTGTTCGCTGCTATCACTGATAATAGCGTGTCTTATCCGAAGACATTGAGTAAGGTTAGATTCTGATTGAATCTTTGGTTGATTGAGCTTTTTTAAGTTGTTAAATGGCGGTAAGTGTATTGTGCCATATTTGTGCTGGATGACAGTCAGATAAGACAGGACAAAATCTCACCCATTGGGGGATATTTTTAGTTTATTTAAATTTCAGTTATGCCTTTGTGCTGTTTACTTCGCAGTCCTCCTCAGTATAATATGTTTTCTTATAATTTTATAATATAATAGTTGTGGACTAAAATATCTTATATTAAATACAAATACCGTACCATTATCATCGTCAATTTTAGCCAGATTACTTAAAGGTGACATTTTGTGTCCAGTGTTATATGTCGAGAAAAACCTTCTTTGTGCAAACTTCTTCTAATTTACTCCCATTGTCTTAGTGAAAAGTAGTTACGAACGCACCTCATGCAAATGTGTTTTTTGTCGTCTTTTGCTTGTACTAGTACCAGTAATGAAAATACTTTTGCTTGACTTTACTGTTGTATTTTATGTTGATCCCAATTTGCGTTTGAATAGGACTCTTTGTGTTTATTATCTCTTCCTAGTTATTCGTATCCTATCCTATTTTTTTATTGCTTTAAACCCAGATTGCCTTTCAGCTAACTAATAGAAATATTTATTGCAGGAGGCAAAGGACTCGTGCAAATCGTTCCTGACCAAGAACCCGGCCAAGCGTCTGGGTTGTGGTCCACGAGGGGAGGAGGACGTGCGCACCCATCCCTTCTTCCGTCGCATCGACTGGGCTAGGATCGAGGCGAGAGATGTTCAGCCACCATTCAAGCCTAAGATCGTGAGTATAAGTTTAACGCTATAAAGTAAGACATACTGTACATACCAAATCTGTTTGTTATATATTTTAAGTATCAGTAGATAGTGGTGTAGTAACTCTTATAACATGACAAAAATATTTTTTATGACAAGTTATTTTAACAAAAGTTTCGATTAGCTACCAACACTGGCCTTATTTTAGTTACATAAAGTTATGAAAATATGTTTGTGAAATATTTAAATTACACATATACATACATTAACATCTACAATTTTTTGTCGATTAGAAGTCCCATTCACTTAATAGGGCTAGGCCTATTGCCGCCATCCTGGCCCTTTTGGAAATTGTAAGAAAGGGGAGTATAAGCAATAGCTCAAACAACCTGACTGGTTCGCATACCGAACTGGCTGATGCTGGAAAGTCCGGCTATCAAAATAAATATCTTGCATTCTTCAACATCGCATTATTCTGAAACCTAATTATGTTGATTTCACTATAATTTTGTGTTTACAGAAACATCGCAAGGACGTGTCGAACTTTGACAAGCAGTTCACTCAGGAGAAGACAGAGTTGACGCCCACCGACAAACTGTTCATGATGAACCTCGACCAGACCGAGTTCATGGGCTTCTCCTTCCTCAACCCTGAATTCGTGCAGCATGTTTGAGCCAATAAGGTACCCAAAATATACTATGTCAAGAGTAGTTAAGATTCATTCTTTGATAATATAATACATACACTCATATTAGACTTTTGTCGACTGAGATACCTCGATTATGAATTTAAATTAAGACTTATCATTACATGATTTAAAGTTCTATTTACTAAAGGTTTAATGTTTTGAATTCCAGGTTTTTGACCTAGCCATTCCTGGTGCAAAATGTTGTTTAATTTGCCGAAAGGTTATTTTCAAATAATCTTTCGGCAAATTCTTCTTTATTAAAATCCACAAAACTCTGTTATGAACTTTCCTGATAGTTTTTAATGTTTGTGTAAAAGTAAATGGTAAATAAGAGCGTTCCTCTGTTTCAGGGTTGAGTATCTCGTCATTATCGAAGCTGGCTCAGTGGCGGGGCCCAGGTCCCGGTGCGGGTTCAGCCACTTCACTCCATCTATCGACTGTCTCTGTCACTCATACGACATCGGTCGTTCACTATCTCACTCTCAACTGTTCATTGATTGTTGATTCTTGAGGGAATGCTATGTTAGGCTCTTCGAGGAACGTTTTGGAGGTTTATGTAATTGCTCATTCCCGTTGTTTTTACTCTTAATTTAATTATATTATATACTCGACCATCCAGTACGACATGACTCGGTTCGTTAAGTTTTATATTCGATATTAATAGTTTTGAATTTTTAGATACCTGAACATTACTCAGTTGACAATATTCGTTTGTAAGCCGTGTCATTCCCAAACCTGTATTGCGGTCTTGAATAAGTATTAAAATAGAAAATCTTGATTTGGCAAAAATTTAAATTGCCAAACAGATAATGAATAACATTTTATTTAAGTTCGTCCTAGATAATTACTTATTCGTGTAATATTTAAAAAAAAACGTTAATCCGGTAAGATTGTGGGCATTACACGACTCTGAACTCTAGTAGGATGAAATTAATGTCTTCGATTTAACTTCATTAAACATATTATCCAGCTGAAAACAGTGTGTTATAGCATATCGGCAAAAGATAAATGATAACACAGGTTTTAAACTTCGCTATTAAAAAGTACAGGAATATTTACTTACGAGTTAAAAGATTAATTTCATCCTACCTCATATACTTTGAATAATATATTTAATACTTAAATTAGATAAGATACTTTGTTTTTTTTTTAATATAGCAGTTTGTTAGGTCAGGTATAGGTGAAGAGATAATATTGCCCGCCTCTTCCGATTACTTTTAATAGAAAGGGACAGTAAGACATCACTTTAATGACGTTAGTAGACATTGCCTGGACGAGCCTTTATTTCCCGCAATAATTATTATTTATTTATTTTAAATGCAATAATATTCTAATGGGAATGTGATTCAACGAATTTCGGTAAGCAATATTATATTACTTATTGTTGAATTTGCTCTCTACGTAGTAATTAATATAAATATTATTAGATTTCTTTTTTTGTTTAAATTATGACATGAGAATCACTATAAGATTCTCGACACATCGGCAATCTCTATATCATGATCTTGGGGCCACTCGTAAATATTAATAAATGTTAATCAACCACAAAGTGTTGAACACGTTCTGTCAAAGTATATTCTACGTTATATTTACTAGAGTTAAAAGTCTATATTCGCTTGCCAATGTTGACAGGTCGCGTCCAACTGCGTGGTGGATATTTTTGTTTATTTTCACGTTTTTATCACATATCAGTGTTGTTTATATTGTAAATACTGTCGTGTCGTGTGGATGGTAATGTTTTAAGCGTTTTAAGATGTCCTAAGGGAATTTAATCTATCGGTTTATATTTAGCTTACGTCAACGGTTCCTTTAACGATGACTTTTAACTATTTACTAAAGCGTCTTCCAGAGGAACCACGTTACTTAATAATATACAGTTATGTCATGGAATTATCTTCTTAATAAAAATACAACTTTATTGTTAACATGACTATATGTGACTTTGAGAATGACGTGGTTTTGTGATGTAAGCTAAATTTGTTTCAGAATTATGTATACAATATTAAATAGATCATTATTATTTGAATCTCTACCTAATATAGTTTAGACTTGATATTATTTGGGCATTAATAAAATCATGAAACCGATTTTGCCCGAAGGTATCATATTTATTTTTTTATTCAACTACGGCTGTTAAATTAAGTTTTCATTGTCTATGGTAACACGTTATTTGTTTTTAGAGATTTTCACAGTGACATGCGTTTTGTGATGGATGATCTAATTGTGTTGTATGAGCATGACTGTTAACTTGCGTGTGTATATGTGATTTTGGTTTAATTCGATTTGTATCGATATTATGCGGTGTTATTTCTCATATTAGGAATGTATTTTACAATGAAAGGTAACCAATGAACCTTCGATATGTAATCGATATATTTCAAGCCTTTAATGCATTTTCGTACCCATTTAGAAAACGTGGTCTCTTAATTTGCTCTTCTAATGAAATTGAACAGAGAACAGAGAGTTATGTACTCTTTGGTTCAACACTTGCGGTAAGGAAGGCTTACTTTGTCCCGACTCTGGTATACCTTTATTTTATTTCAAGGTCCGTTTAATATCGTTACAAGTCACCGCAGCTAACAGCTGTTAATAATCGTCTACTAAAATAGCCTTACTAACAATTAATATAATCGCTAATAAAATAAATTTTAAAATCGTATATAAATCTAGCTAGATTAATGGATGTGGATTTAAAATAAAAAGGAAAGCATTTGATTCTAAATTGAAATGTAATAAAATGACATTTAGATGTTTTTATGTTATTATTAGCCTAATATTAATTATCTTTTCAATAGAGTTCTTATTGCCGCCAACTTCCAAGGCGGCGTTGCTAACGCTGTATTTAGATATTAGAGATTTTTTAATATTTTGTAGGGTTAAGTATATCATTAAAGGATGTTGGCTTGTTCTTACTAAATTATCTATTTTTTATAAAGATTTTTTTTATGAACAAGTTTTATTTGAATTATTTAAATATTTTTATCGTTATGAAATAGTATTTTAATTTTATTGAGATATTTGTTTTTATTTTTTGTATTATTTTTTGAACAAATATATTTTTCTTGTCTGTGAAAACAAGCCAGCATCGTAGGTTAACATCAGCTGGAGCGGGAGTCAACGTAGCGTGCGCATATGCGCATCCCACACCCACCCTCTCTACACACATGCAGAGATACCCAACCCACATCTAGAGACGCACAGAGAAACGTCTTCCTCTAGGTGTACCTAGAGTTCCGTATTTAGTCATATAACCAGAGATGCTGATTGTATATCTCTGTGCGAGCATATCCCCAATCTCTGCATTATTCACATACAGTAGAATACACACAATGGTTTTGTATCTATTATAAACACTTTGTGACCCATTATAATATCAACTGTATCATATAAAAGTAACATAATGATTGAAGAAAAATGATATAGTAATAAACTATACATTTTCAATGTTTAATTGTGTTTTCGGTTGACGTGAATAACAACATTTAATACTATTATAATATGCAACAAATGTTTATAATATACAAAACTAATCCTCCCCAGCTAAAAATAATTAAAATTAGATTTAAAACGCATATTTCTTTTCAATTTTCAATATTTAAAATCTTGAAAAATTATATCTTTCATTTATGAAAGCACCTTTGACAAAGTAATTTGATAAGTATTGTATTTGTTGCACTAGCTTTTAAATAATAGTTTTCGCAGCTTTCTTATAATGTAGAAAGAGAAGATTTTAAATAGTAAACGCTGTTTGAATAAAAAGGCGGTGTCATTAAATGTAGTCAACCTGCAACGATTATCTGTGAATGTCGTTGTACCTACTACCCAAGAACAGCTGAATGTAATATATTTCTGAACAGTTTCTTCCCAAAAGTCTGCTCAGGACCCTATTAAAATTTTGCCCTTTTTTATCCGCCAATAGTTTTTACGTTTATCGAACAATATCTTTTGCCAGTTATTCGTGCAAAGGAGCAAGTTACTTAAACAGGATCACCCGTAATTTCAGTACATAAAAGCAAGGGTGTGAGATACTCCGATAGCCGAAGAGATATATTACTTTCAACCAATGTTGCGTATCACACGACTTGACGGTAGACATGTTGTTTTCTAGACCGTTAACATCAAAGCCAAACATACATATACACCATTAATATTACATATACTCGTAATTCTTTTTAACTTCTAATTAGTGTCTGCTAGCTTATGCCTTTAAAACCTTTTTTACTCTGACTTGGTCTATAAATAGGTATAGTATTATATTGAAAAGTTTAAAAAACTTATAGCTATTTATTTATATGTAACCGTTAATGTAAGATCTCACTTGTAAATAAGGCATAGTCGGTATGTATTAAGCTTCCACGAACGCGGTATATTTCTTTAGATCCAACTTTGAATAGAGATTGTGACATCATCGCGTGAGTGGAATTACCTTCTGGTCATACTCTATAAGTCATTTCCGTAAAGCCCGATTACAATTTAATCTTAGCTTAAGTATCATATCTTAGTATAAGTTTAAATACATATTACAGCAAACTTTCAGGCAAGCTTGCTTTATATACTTTATCACTGAAATTTGTGCTGTGGCAACACCAAGTACTCGTTTCATTACTATAAATTGAATTAACTTTTTGTTCCATTTCATATTTAAGTAACTACTGTATTGTGTTTAAGATTGAATTCACTGAGTCCTTCAGGAAAGTATGTTTAGTGTTAAATAGTTATTGTATGTGTTCAGTGAGAATTAGTTATAATATATCTTGATATTATTTAGCATAGACTATGATATCGTTAGAGTTAGGTTGATCTTCCTGACATTTTTCTACCCTTTTATGTACTTTAATATGATTGCTAGTTGAAGTATAAAATTGGGATATTGTTAAGAATGCATAGACAATTACTTGTATGTCTTGGGTCGCAAGCGTTCTGGTATTTAAATGTTTTAGAAAAAATAAATACTCTATGGTCTTAAAAAAAGTATTTTAAAATAGCTTTGACAACCGATCGCCTGTGATCGACAGTTATTATACAAGTTGACTTTTAAAATTATGTATTTTAATCGAGATATTATTATTATATGGTTTTTAGTGTTTTTTTTTTGTAATATCTCATAAATAGGCCTAACATCACCTTTCTATAGTAAAAGCCCGTAGTTGATACAGGTCTTTTGAAATATTTTACTAATGAATATTCTAATGTTTTAAAAAGACGATGTCGCTAATTGCACCATCACCTGTGCCAAAAATATGTAAATATTTTCCATAATATTTAGTATTCTATTGAATATTGTTACCGAACATTGTATATTATCACCTTATCTTAGAACCTATTATTTGTTAGTCTTTATTTAATTAGTGGGAATCAAGCATCAATAAAAATCAAAGAAAATGTTTGTATGTCAAAGTACTGTAAGTCACTAATTGATTAAAGAAAACTTTCACTTCAGATTATTATTACTTAACATATTTGCACGTTCTCGTACTAGTGAAAAAACATACATTCATGTTTTTTTTGGTATTCTATATTTTATTAAACTTGAGGCGTTGTTTAAAGCTAAATATGTTTCCACACCAGTAATGGTTAGACCTAAGTTTAACACAAAATATAAAACTATATAATGAAAAGGATGTTAGACTAACGAGGTTAAAGTTGGACAGGGAAAAATTTGTGTGCCGAGTTGTGCTCTATGGCTGTCCACGTCTCTCATTTTATTACCCTTATCAATAGCTCCTATTGCCGAATTCTGATTGCTTTGAACGGCGCTACTGACTTCAAGTTTGTTAACCTTTGATTACTATTTTATTTAATCACAAAACCTGTTTTAATGTTGATAACACCGCGACTACTGTGATATATATCATCCTTTCACGAAACACAAGTTGGAGTTGCTTAGGCTTAACAACTATTTTAGCTGGTTATTGAATGAGAATTGTAATGATGACACCTTTCAATTTCCTTTATTTCATATATTTAGAAAACAATGTGCCAAAAGTGTTACTTTCCAATTTTTTTTTCTTTTTTTTAACCTATTTAAAAGTTAAGGCAACTCTGAACTTTCCATAGGTCTATTCAAATTGGCGCCAAGTAACTATTATCTATGGTTACACCAAAAGCGTGTGAATTTATTGAAGAACCCATGTTTGAAAGTCCTATTTAATATATAAAGTGCACTTCCAACTTTCTGTTGGTCTAACGTTGTTGCCTCTCACTAGGAATAATTATTATTAAAATTTTTGAATTTTAACAAATTTGCGAGAATATGAGTATGGTTGCATGTGGAAACGGTTACCAATATCACCCGAGTTTGTCCGCATGTGACCATTGTTAATAAGATTTTATTGCATATTCTATTATTGATATCGATAGTGTAGTATCAGTATTTCGATTTGTAGTATAAAATTTTCTCATTTTCAAGAATTTTTGGGGGCGTGTAGACAATGTAAGCATGTGCCAGCGAGTGTTTCACTCAATAGATCTGTTCGTGGGATCTCTGGTTGTTTGTATGGATTTTCTCGAAAGTGAATGTCGATTGTACTCAACAATATAAATTTCTAATCCATTAGATTTTATCTGTGTTTTATTTAACCCTTTTAAAAGCCAATAATCTCTTAATAATCTCTTCGTGGGCACTATTTCGTATAACGGCTATCAATATAGCCGTTGAACGAAATAGTGCCCACGAAGAGAATGATATACAAAAAGTCGTCGTTTATGCAGTTCTAAATAAACATAAAAAATTGTTTAGGTTTTATTTGGCAGTTATAAAATAAAATAATCACATTACTTTTATAGTATTAAAAGGTACAATTAATCTCATTTAATAGTATAAAAAGGATATTTACAAACATCTCAAAATGCAATATTTGACGTCCTCTAGACGACAGTCTGCTATAACCGATGGATAATGTTATAAAATAAATACTTTAGTCTACGACCTTGTTGCTCTAGCTATGACACTAGCTCAAATAGTAATAGGTTGTAATATCAATAAATATAGGACATTAAGGAAAATAAACGTGAAAAACACTGTGATATGTATTTTATTATTACTTGTTCATCTTTACGCTCCGATATCCCCGTGATATTTGAAGCACGGCGAATTTGCGTTCTAGCAGTAAAAGGTTAAATACATAATGATTTAATTTAGGTAGTAAGTATGTCAATGAAAACAATTTTTAAATCTTCTGAAAGCCATTGTCACATATATGAGACAAAAATACCATGCACCATATCTCTAAAGTGAATTAAGTGCATTTATTGTATTATATTAGTACAAAATAATGCTCATGTGAATCAGCTTGGTGGTTTTAAGTCTTTTAAATTTGACGACCGACTGCTTTGAAATAAAGTAACTTTTCTATATCTAAGAAAAGTAAAACTACAGCTTGATCTCCTTTTCTCCTCTCATAACCTGGCTCAGCATCTGGTTGCAGAGAGCTGCGTATGGGTTTAATTCCACTACCTAAAATAAAGATGTAACCCAATTATCAAACTAGATTTCGAACACGGCCTCGCCCACGTGATATGTCGATAAAAGGGAACATATGTTCTAGCGTTCGAAGTTTCCGCTTATCAAAATTATTCAAAATCGGTTCAGCCGTGAAAAGTAACTGACAGATAGATGGTGTAACCTTCCCATTTATAATATTAGTATTGATGAATAAATACATAACATGACGATAATCTTTTACTACTAAAACTACTCATCGACATAACTCGCGAGCGAAGCTGAGGGCGGCAGTTAGGAATAAATCACTATAAATAACTTCAGACTCCTCACACACGGCAGTCAGATTTACAACTAAGCAGAACTCGTACTGTACGAGTTCTGCTTAGTTGTAATACCATATATTATTATTGTACCATATATTATATATTGCTAAATACATCTCGGTCAGTTTAAAGATATGTTTTATATCTAAACCGGATTCTAGAACTCGGCGACTACATACGACGATACGGTTACTTATAATGGACTTACGTAAACATGTACCTTCTGCCATCAACTGAGCAACATGAGATGCAAATATCTTAGTAGCTTTAGAAAATACATAAAAAAAAAAACATTTTTTCACGTTCAAATTTGACTAGATTCCCCTGGTCTCCCATCATTAAATCCTGACTTTGTTGCAAAGGGAACACCGCAGGAGTTAACTGTTTTTAATTTAAAAAAAATTGGAGGAATCCACCGACATACATAAAAAATATACGGGCAGTCTTTGGGAGCTGCCGATAGAAATGAAAACTAAGTAACTTGTGAACTGTATCGTCGAGCTATTAGATTCTACACAGTATACGTATAGCTCATGGGAAGCGTGCGGCGACGATGACGCGAGTTCCATGATTTTTGTTCACCCAAAAAGTGCTCAACGTGAATAAAGAAGTTTTCATTTCAAAAATACAGTTGTACATAGAACTACCTCCTTTCGTTAAAGTCGGTTAAAAATTACTCAAAATACATCCCCTAAGTATCTCTACTCACCTGTTTTTTAGCAAAACTGCTGCCTAACATGGCGGCCTCCGTAAATGCGTCTCGCGCATCGTCGTCGGCGCCGCTCTTGCGCAGCAGCACGCCGCGCTGACACAGCGCCAGAGCGCGGGCGCGCGTCTTCTTACCCACAGTTAGTTTTAACGCCACGTCTAAATCTGACATAGCATCTAAAAGGAAATACTAGATTGATAGTTAAACTCTTTGTTGTACAACAAATAATTAACTTTAAAAAAAGGTAGAAAACCTTCAATATGCGTTTGCAATCCCTTTGTGTAATACTTCAAATCGTAAAACCGCGTTTTTTTTAAGTTATCCGTAATTAACGAGGTATCCTATGATCATTTCCTGGTTTGTTGACATTGGGACCACCGCAGAAATACCTAGTCTCTATCGGATCAATTAAAAATCGATATCTCGGTACACATGTACATAAAAAAAAACACAAAGTCGAACATACGACCTCCTTTTTGAAGTTAGTTAAAAAAGAAAATAAATACAGTTTGTATACATATAAAATCTTACAACGCTAAAGCTCTAAATCGCGGTTTGCGGTCTCTACAACTACTACTAGTTCGTGTTAAAGTCAAAAGTCTTAAAGGAATTTAAATTCCGGACTTAACCTCTCGCCATTATACCCGAAAGCGTAGGCAGAGGTGACTCAAAACCCACTTTTTGCCAACAAGCAAGCAAGGCAAACCTATTGATATCATTAGGGCACTGTACGACTGTATATAATACTGTATCATAGATAACAGTCTGAAGTCAGTCTCATCAATCCCCTAAGTCGCCTTTTTCGACACGCACGGGAAGAGATAGGGTGGCCCTATTCGCCTCCACCAGTAGGGTAGACCTGGCTAAAAGTTACGGCAGTTCCCGTAATTTAACAAATGCTACACCAGTCAAGGTGGTTTAACAACCGGCTTCACAAATCAGCCTACCAAAATAGTCATTTTTAATCCGATTCTTACTTTAATTCAACAAAGTATAACCTCTATAGCTTAATTGTATTAGTGTACTTGTAGTAAATAGAAGCATACCGTCATCCTTCTGCATTAGACGTAACAGTTGTGCCCTGTCATTGTATGAAGCAGCTCGCTCAGGCGCCGCTTGCACGCCTTTAGTTAGGACCTCCAATGCTTCTCGCAATTTGCCTGCTTCGGCTAGCAACACTCCTTGAGCGCACAATGAGGAAGCCTCCTTATAGTTATCTGTGGTAGGCTCTAAAATAAAATAAAAATATTTAGGAAAGTAACACGTTCGATCGTTGTCTCGTTTGCAGAAATGGCTCTTATTACGAACTTCCCTTTACTTAAGACTGTTTAGCAATAGGGATGTTACGGATCGGTATGCCAAGGTCTGCCAGGGTTTCGAGAGGCTTTCTTGTTAGGGTATTCCCGGGTCCCTTGCAATAGACCCTTTTGTGACGGAACACCGTGTGGTTTTAGTCAGTTCGAGTCCGACATACCACCTCTCCGTTGGCTCCGGTGAGATGATAACCCGTGGGGTTTTCCACGAATACGGATATAAAATTATTTAGCATTATTCGATAGTTTCGGATAGTTCTGGTTACGAATACCAGCTTTTTAAATAATTGTGAGCGGAAAATAGAAAATTAATATTCTTAGTGACAAACTTTATTTTGAGCTTATCATGTATGGGCCGGCTCGACCGGAGTATTACCACGGCCTCACAGAAAAGGGAGGCCCAACCCCTTTTCTCCTACTTCTCTTCAATTCCCCTTCTCCTTTTCCCCTACCCTTAAATGCAAAGTGTGTGATAGGCTATTCTCGTTGTTTAGTCTAATAGATATTATTCCCTTTAAAAAAGTAGACAACAACCAACTTCAATGCGTCTATCTTAAAATTTAAGACTAATATTTTTCATGGATGCCATTGTCACAACTGGAGCAAACTCTAATCTAACTACCCTTGAAGTACATCCTTTCCAATAAAAGAAGAATCATCGAAATCGGTTGGCGTGACATCGAGTTATGCGACCATTTGACGCGCACATGCTTAATGCTAATTTAAGACTTATGGTTTTCTCAAGGAGCTTTCAAATAAATAAAAAATCGTCGAAAGTTCTGAGGTAAAAAACTGCCCCGAAGGGGTAGCTAGAGGCGTCTGAAACGCACACATTTTTCCAACCATTATTTAGTTCCACTTACGTAAGGGCAATTTAATCATTCGGGCACTATAGACTGTATATATACCGTCAGATGGATGACAGTCCGATCCTTTAGTCGTTTATTACGATACCCACGAGAAGCGATGGGATGGCCATATTCGACTCCACCGTGAACCACACGGCTATGGCACATTCCTTAATTCATCAAATACCAACACACAACAATAACACCTAATAATAACAAGCTATAAACCTTGTCTTTATTTTCCATCTTCGATATTTTTATTTCCTTCGCTTTCTTAAATTTCATTTCATTCCTAAATTTTGAAGTGACACAACAAAGAGGTACTTAACTATATATTATAATAATAATTTTACAATTATCAACCTATAGTTGCGGCGACACTGTGTATTGATATATGATTTTGAATACTGTTGAGCAATTTTATGAAACAAAGAAATTGAACATAAATACATAGGACACACATACCATCTTCCTCTTCAACAAACTTATCAGTATCAGCATCTACAACAATATCTCCGATAGTCGCAGTCGGGTCGAAAATGCTTCTCAAAACAGCCTTGTCCCTTTCACTTAAATGTTCCAAAGCAGCCATTTTGACGCTACCGATCTGTACAAGACCTTGTTGTGGAGTAACTAGTTGACGGAACGACTACATAACTAGTTTGGTATGTTGATAGTAAGTACAGGTTGTGCCGCGACTTCATTTACGAATTGATAGAGGAATATCTGTTTCTATTAGTGTAAAACTAAAATACAATAATATTCTTGATGGTACACCACAAAATATCTGGTACAGGAATCGTTGCAACGGTTATCTGCATACAGTAAGTAATAAGGTTCGGCTCTTATCATGCAGTAAGTATCAGGTGAGTATCAGTAAGCTATTTCTCGAGTATTTATAGATAGGACAGGAATTGTGGTTTGATACCTGATTTGATGACATGAAAACTTTATATCATACGATGGCTTAGATTAAAGAGAAAAAGAAAACAACATACATACAAATTAGATTATTTGCTGATATCTAATGACAGACCAGTTTGTTATGCATAGTAAATGACATAAAATACTAGTTCTTGTAGATTTACGCGCAATAATGAAATCAGAACGCCAAAAGATAACATCTAAATATGTTTATTAATTTATCATAACGCAATATTTAATTAAATACTTACGGTACCTGCCTCCTTTGCAGTTGCTCCGATTCTCCAGAGATGTATTATTAAAGTTCCATATGCAGGTACTAGAAAAAAATCAATGCTTGTGATCACTGTGTAACCAAAACAAAGTTGAAACAAAAAAAAATGTATTTTCACAAACCGTAATCGTAAATCATCATACGAAATTTCTCACTGCAAATCGTCTGACAAACCAATTCGAAGGATAAAAATCTAGATAATGGAACTTGATTCTCTGTTGTGCAATAGCTACCTACTTACGGTTTTTTAAATTGTTAAAATAAAAATAAAACCGTAACGATGGCAAAAAAATACATACATATGTATTAATAACTTAAACTCCCAAAATAATGAAAATGTACCGTGTATCTTCTTAACGCTGAACTAAATAAAATTGGTTGTAAGAAAAAGGAATTACGAGACATACAGCCCTGGCGCGTAATTCTCTTTTGTAAAGGGGATTTTGTAATTAATAATTTTTACCTTAAGGCGGAGATCAAAATGTCATATTGAGCCAAGAAACAGAGGAAGTTCTCATTTAACCGGTATTTTTTAAATAGTCATTTCCCTGTTAATATTTTTATTGCGTTTCGAAGTAGTCTCCGTTCCTTTTTAAGTACTGTCGCATGGGTTGGAACCGTTGACTGTATCAGTGAGCACATTCTTCTTTAAGGATCTCTTCCACGCCTATTCAAACGTAGCCACGGCATCAAAGTCGTAATAAATGGTCAATCGAAAATTTACTCTAGCCAAATCCATTTCGATGCATGACAGTCTATCGCGCAAATTGTTTAAATTGGCGCCAATTTGTAAAATCAAATGGCATGAATTCATTACACATCTACAGATTCCCAAAGAGTTCCTAAATTCAAAATTTAAATCAATTTTTCATCGGCTGCTTTTCTTAATGGTATATACTAAAAACTTTAAAATAAATAATCTAACTATTTTTTTTTTTATGCGATAGGGGGCAAACGAGCAGACGGGTCACCTGATGGTAAGTGACTACCGCCGTCCATGGACACCCGCAACTCAAGAGTCACAAGTGCGTTGCCGGCCTTTTAGGTAGAGGTACGCTCTCTTCTTGAAGGTTAGAAGGTCGTATCGGTTCGGAAATACGGCAGGCGACAATTTGTTCCATAAGCTGGTTGTGCGAGGCAAAAAGCTTCTGCAGAAGCGCACAGTGGTGGAGTGCGAATCGTCCAGGTGATGGGGATGGATATTTTGTCGCGTAGGACGATGGCGGAAACCAGCAGCCGGTATAAGTCCGAACAATTCCTCTGAACACTCCCCATGATACAAGCGATAGAGGATGCAGAGTGAAGCTACATCTCTACGCAACGCCAAGGTGTCAAGTCGATCAGAAATATCTTGCCAGTCGATGATGCGAGTCGCTCTCCGTTGAATGCGGTCAAGAGGCAGAAGTTGGTACTGGGGTGCACCTGCATAGAGATGAGAACAGTATTCCATGTGCGGCCGAACCTGCGCCTTATAAAGTTGCAGGCGGTGGGCCGGAGTAAAATACTGTCTCGATCTGTTTAGCACACCAAGCTTCTTCGAGGCTAATATACCCTTACTCTCTAAGTGACCGCGAAACTGGACTTCGCTTGATATATCGACGCCAAGGATTCCGATACTGGCTGATGCAGTTAGAGAAGTGCTCTCAAATTGAGGTGATACGACCAATGGCATCTTTTTTGCGGTGAACGCGCAAACTTCGACCTTGACACTGTCTACCACCACCACCTTGAGACAGCAAAGCCGGTCGGACCATCCCCGCATCTACGTATGCCTCTACAGGTCCCATAGCGGTGATGTCAAAACGGACCGACTCATCGACCACGTCCAAATGGCTACAGACTCAGTGCTCCAGCAGGTCTCATCCGCAGAGATCGTGATTCTTGGCGACTTTAACGCCCATCACGCCGAATGGCTTGGTTCGCGCAAAACCGATCACGCGGGAAGATCTGTTCACGATTTCGCCTTGGCGCCTTATAAAGTTGCAGGCGGTGGGCCGGAGTAAAAAACTGTCTCGATCTGTTTAGCACACCAAGCTTCTTCGAGGGTAATATGGCTTTACTCTCTAAGTGACCGCGAAAGTGGACTTCGCTTGATATATCGACGCCAAGGATTCCGATACTGGCTGATGCAGTTAGGGAAGTGCTCTCAAATTGAGGTGATACGACCAATGGCATCTTTTTAGCGGTGAACGCGCAAACCTGTGTCTTCGTGGGGTTAAACTGGACTAGGTTAAGTCGACCCCAATCTGAAACTTGGTCTCGATCGCCTGTGCCCACCGGTGAGTCAAGTATACGAGAAGATCACCAGCTGAACGACCATGACGGAAACCGTATTGTCGATCATTGAGGAGCTGGTGGTCTTCTAAGTACCGGAGGAGCTGGCAGTTAACAATGGATTCCATTATCTTGGAGAACAAGGAGGTGATGGCTATGGGTCTGTAGTTGGACGGATCCGAGCGATCTCCTTTTTTAGGGATTGGGTGCACTAGAGCTGTCTTCCATGAGTTCGGGACTACGCCAAGAGAGTAGGAAAGCCGATAAAGGCGCGTTAAAACCGGTGCTAACTCTGGAGCACACGTCTTCAGCACGATAGGAGAGATTCTATCGGGCCCACTCGACTTATGAACGTCGAGGGAAAGAAGCGCTTCACGCACTGCCCTTTGTGTAAACCGGACTTCCGGCATGCGGGTCTCGCACTGCGGTATGGTCGGCGGTTGCGTTTCCCCCGTCGTCCAGGGTCGAGTTGGATGCAAAGGGTTTGCCCAGAAGATCGGCTTTTTCTTTAGCGTCGTGGGCCAACGAATTATCTCCTATGCGCAGAGGTGGAAGGGATGGCTTACAAAAGTTCCCCTGGACAGCTTTGGCAAGAGACCAGAATGCACGAGTTCCGGAGGGGAGACTCACTAGTCTCTCGCCAATTCTGCCGATGTGAGCCGACTTCGCCCCAGCAATTACTCTTTTGAGGGACCTAGAGGCAAAGTTAAATTGCTTCTTTAATGTGCTGGTCTTTACATCCCGTGCTGTCGCTGCATTAGCCCATGCTTGGTAACATTCCTGCTTTCGGCGGGACGCCGCTTTGCAAGTTCGACCAAACCAAAGCTGGGACTTGCCACCTGTGGGAATCAGGAAGAATGGAATGAAAAGTTCCATACCCTGAAGCACAACATCTGCGACAGAGTCAGCAACGACATTGGGATCATCAGGCGAGAAGCAAACCTGCCTCCATGGGTAGGATGCAAAGAATGTTCTCATTCCATCCCAGTCTGCTGACCTATAGTGCCATACGCGGCGACTGCCTGTAACTCGCCGCCGCAGCGAGTGAACGAGTGGTACCATACTCCTAATCAGGCAATGGTCCGAAGAGCCAAGAGGGGCCTCAAAATCAAACCATTTTATTAACTAAATTAATCAAATGGCTATTAGCGGCAAATTTATTAAGTGATTTATGTTACTAACGCAAATGTATTGCGGTTTTACACATGCTAGATACAAAGTCGTTTGACTTACATACAGAATAAAATAGAGATGCAATTTTATTTCTTATTCATTTTATTTTATAAATAGAATCTATAAAAATGCTAAAAACAATGGCCTCTAACGGCGAACCTATATTACTGCTGTATTTTACGGTTTATAACGATCATAGATATAGAGATCATGGACTAACCTGGTTATCTAGCGGTTAGTGATCCTGACTGCTAGGTGCAGAGGTCGTGGGTTCGATTCGATTCGATTTTTTTGTGTGATTTACAAATAGTTGTTGAGACTGGGTGTTCTTCGCGCCCGTTGTTAGACTTGACATGTCCCCCGCGACAAAGAAAAAATCCGAATGCGGGAGTTCAAATCATTAAAAAAAAAAATACTATACCTTAATGTTTATTTAGTCACCGTATCGTATTTCAACTAAATGGTATACAATAAAGAGTTATATAACTAAAAAAATAATGTATAAGATCAGGATTTTGTGTCCTTAAAACTCCAAAAGGGGAAAACCGTCAGATAAATGAGTAATAAATTAGTAACTTGTTTGTAAAATTAAAACAAATGTAAGAAAAGTTGTGAGGTATGGTTTATTACATATTTACAATTGAAAAAAAAATGTTTCTCACAGTTTTTTTTCCTGTCAGAACAATTGTCATTAAAAAATAATAACCGCATCGGGTTATAGCATAAACCTACACCAACATGCTTGGGGATAACACCAGACTATAACTTCATAAATATCATTACCCCGATTCTAAGGTCTACTCGAAATCCCGAATCTCTCACTAATGTCACTTTATTTATGTTCCATTTCAAATGAATACCAAATAACATATGCTGAGTATTATACTATATGCACAACTTTTATCCAGCGTAGGCGTTATAATGTGAGTAGTTCTATTGTATCTACTTTTAAAAGTTAATCACAGGTATCGAGTGATACATCATTAAACTAAGATACGTATAAGTAATGCTTATTATGACTATCATTCTTGTGTTAATCACTAAATGTTATGTTCTGTCAAATACGTCAAATATGGTGATATTTTGTCACACAAAGTCAACAACGATACATTTCTCTGAATCTGTGATTACTAAAACAGTAACAATAGAGCTAAAACATTCTGAAGTTGAATAGATAAACTAAATTTTGAATTACGATCGTCAAATAAATGATATCGAGGAGAACTGATCTATAAAGACACACTTTCATGTTTATATCAAGTTTTTACCTTTACAGTTCCAACTTTTGTTCAGATAACCCCCTCTCCTAAATTTGTCTAACTAGAGTATTTGTACAGAATTCCATCAGTCCATATAAACAATAAATTTAATGGAACATTACCCTGTACAAAACACTAGACTACAAATATTCTTAAAAATAATCAATTTGTTAATATTAATATACAGTTCACACTATATATGATACATGGATTCATATAAAATGGAATTGAGAATATTCGGCAGACTAAAACTTTTGTAATTTTAAGTAATTGAAGGACACATATTTAATTTAATCTAGACAACTCCGAATTTAAAAATAATATTGAATATTAATAATAATTAACATTTAATTGTCATCCAAACAATTGTTATTAAAATTGAATCAATTGAATTTAGACACTGGGTTATACAATTGTCTCAATATCTCTCTATTGATAGTATCTCCATCATTGAATATCATTTCAAAAGGTGTTTTCTAAAAAACACTATATCTTCTAGTCTTATTTATCCTAAAGTCAGGAATATTATAAACACTAACAAAGTAGGTTTTGAAGATAGCCATTTTCAAAGATCTCAATTATTCTTTTAGATCAAAATTACTTAAAACAGAAAGATTTATAAATAACAATGATCATAACCACGATCTGACGAATATTTTCTATTCCATATTTTATATAATCTTAAATATTGTAGAATTATCTTCTCTTGAAACATTGACATAAGCTATCCCTGTATTTTCTAAGATTTTGTGTGAAGCTCCCATATTTGTCAATGGCGTTAGATTATACAAGAAGATCACGTCAGCAGTTGGAAATAAGGTTGCAAATAAGACAATTATTCTATATCACAATCCTCATAATAGTAAGTAGGCTTATACTAGCGTTGGTTTAAAACGACCACCATTACCTTGGTTATATTTATTATTTCTGAAAACAATTAATTTACATCGAAATAAAACTAAATTTAAATATAACATTTTGTTGTATTGTTCTATTTCTTATTTAGGTGTTATAATAAATTAAATTTATTAAATAGTTTTATTTTGATGGAAACTTTGCTAATTCGGAGTGTAGTTTGTTCAGAATATCACGATAAGCATCAACATGATAATGTTCAATGCCTAAAGTATTTTCCATAAATAATTATATCCAAAGTAAAGTCTGATCAAATCTCACACACACATCAGTCACGCTTGTAATACATTTTTATATCATTTGTATTAACTCCACCAGTCCTTAAGTACCAACTCTTCTGAGCTAAAAATAGCGAACTACAACAACATACTAAAGGTAAGCCTTTAGCAAGGTGAATAAAGTTAGGTCAAATAAACACTAAACATGAATTGGTAAAATGTATGGTGGACTTGACACAAACAAATAAAATGCATTCAAAAACTTAACAGTAAAATAATATACTATAAATATACAATTAGCAATATCTTACCCTAAAAATATGCTATACATGTAGAAAAACTGTATATAAAAAGTTTACTCGCTAAAACTTTTAGATTTTTAATAATATATATAGTATTCACACAATCGCAATTGTTAATTAGACAATTTCCTATATTCATACAATTTCTTGAATTAGTGTTTGAAATGTAACTGTAAATTATGCTTTTATTTGTAAAATATATGTAAATGCACACACATATTGTGTTCATTTAATAAAATCTCATCATTAATCTAAAACGAAATGTTCCCTTAGAAACACTATATAACAACATTGATTGTTCCCCAAACTGAGCACTCTTAGATTTCCAATTATACTTCACAATTTTTAATTTATGTCCTACTTAAAGTAAATTTGGTTTGATTAATGATAAATTTAAAGTTTGCCGAAGAGCACATAGCCGGGTTTAACTGAACCATTCATATAGATCACAGCCTTGCATACTGATAATGTTTGCTAATAATGATAATATATGCTAAATTCAATCATTCCCAATTATGTAAACATGGCAAATGTGTGGCAATTGTAGTTCTACATGTTTACAGTACACATTCAACATATTCTGAATTCCTTCATTACTCTCTGTAAGCTAATAAATAGTGTACCACAATTTTAGACAAGTGTACAACAAAAAATCAATCATTAAATTAACTAAAAATTGTGAAATAACAGTAAGCGAATATCATGAACAACAGCGTGACTTATATGTCATTTAAATTTAAATGGGAAAGTCCAATGGATGGAAATGAATTACGTCTTGGTGAAATTATTACTTTGATTTTCTATATCGCTTGTGCTACCTTTTCTGGAATCCCTTGGTGCCGTCTGGGCCCCTCGGAGTCCGGATGACGAGGACCCCTCGGGGCGGGGGGGAAGGGAAGACCCCAGCAGCAGTGGCGCCACTAGGAAGCCGAGATAGAACTTTTCGTTCCTTACCTTTGGCATTATTGTCACTCTGAGAGTTCTTTGTCTTACCACTATTTTGATTGTCATTAATATTGTTTGCTTGGAGTTTGTCCTGAAGCCGGCTGAGACTGAAATCAATTATAACAAAATATTTGAGACCTAGGTAAGGATATACTAAATGGAGCGAAAGAGAAGGATCTTCTCTACCTTCAGTATGTTTTTAAGATATTATGTTAAGATAGTTGTAAACTACAGTTTCACTCTGCATTAAATAACATCTTGATTTAAGTTTTTTACTTACATTTAATATCATAAATGAAACAAGTAAACAATTTATAACATTTACCTCAATGGTAAACTTTTATTTTATGGTAATTTAAATGGGTGGTCTTTTCTTCAAATGTTATTATTATTATTGTAAATTAAAGAAATCTTCTGTAATGGTCAGATTCTGAGATCATTATGGCGTTATCAATAGCAACATGTAATATTTTTTAGCACTTAATTAGTGTTTCATAATCATATCACAAATGATGTATAGGGTTGTGAGTTTTTGCATTTTGTTACATATTACCATAATAAGTTATTTTTTTATATTTATTGATTCTGATTTTATCTAAAATAACTACTATTTTATTCTATTTAGTTGTATTTTATTTTCAATTCTGATTGTTTTAAGATTGTTAACTGATGTAATTATGCTTTATTCAAACATTTACTATATAAATTTAATGACCTACAAAATAGAAGATAATTTTGTAAAACTTATAAAAAAAACTCTCGGGAATATTCACAGTCGAAAGAATTTATTGAAAATTTGATATTCCCAAAACTATTCCTATTTATACACAGAAATATATTTTTATTTAGAACAATAGAATCTTCCACGAGCTTCGAGTCTAGGCTAGAACCTTCCTTATCGATATAAAAGGAGTGTCGGAGAAGGATTTTTTTGTACTGCGAAGTAGTGATTGTGAAGGTATTGTGCATTTTGTAAGGAGTTTGAGGAGATTGCTGTTTGTAAGGAGTTTAACTTGAAGAGACACTGAGACACTATGGTACGAATCATAAATCAAAATTCGATTGTTACACTGAAAAAATAAGAATGGACACATTGTCATCTTAAAATCTAAACTTTAAGGTCAACAATTGATGTTTACTAAAGCTAATACTGAGAGCGAAGATGCCCTGAAATCAGGTTTTGTTATTGCGTTAGAAATCGCGAAGAGATCAAATGCTTTCACTGATGGTGATTTTATTAAAGACTATGTTGAAAGTTGCCGATGTTTCATTTCCCTTTCAAAAGTCAATAATTCAAAATATTTCGATGTCAAGAAACACTGTTGCTCAAGAATAAATGATTTATCTCAAAATTTGGTTCTACAATTGAAGTAGAAAATTAAGGAATTTACAAACTTTTCACTGGCTATTGACGAGAGCACTTGTTGATACAGCTCAACTTGCTGATTTTATACAAGGTATTAACAGTAACTTTGAAATAATTAAAGAACAGTTTTTGAGTGGTAGAGCCATGCTTAGGCACGAATGGGCCGGCTCGACCGGTGCGATACCACGGTCTCACAAAAAACCGGTTGTGAAGTAACGCTTGCGTTGCATTTCCCCGAATTGAGTGAGGTTTCCGGAGGCCCAAAGCTCAAAGGCGGGCAGTGCACTTGCGACTCTTGAGTTGCAAGTGTCCATGGACGGCGGTGTCACTTACCATCAGGTGACCCGTCTGTTCGTATGTCCCCCTATAGTATAAAAAAAAAAAGAACTATTAAAGTGTTCCATTGACAGGTACTACAACAGAAAATGATATTTATTCTGCAATTGAGCATTTGATAGCTGAATATTATGAACTCGACTGGAATATACTAAGCAGCACAACTACGGATGGCGCTCCTGCCATGGCTGGCAAACATTCGGGCGTTGTAACTATATTAGAACATTAAACATCTGGGAATTTTTTTTTGGGATTTCACTTTATAATTCTTCAGGAATCATTTAAAACATTTACATTTAAGAATGGACCATGTCATGCAACCTATAATTAAAATAGTAAATTTTATAAGGAGCTGAGGACTAAATCACCGATGGATCAGGCAGTTTTTGGTTTAAAGTCATTGGCATAGTTGAGGAGTAGTTATAGAAATATTTTTTGCATTACATGACCCTATTCAAGCTATGATTTTAGAAAAAGGCAACCAAATTGATTATGACAATGACTGGTGCGTTGATTGTGCCTTTTTGGTAGATATGAATAAATAAACATGTAACAGGATAAAAATCTGATTGTTACTTAAATGTATTCATGTATTCAAGCCTCTGAAACAAAGTAGAGGCTGTGAGAAAATCAGGTATAAAATCAAACTTTGGATCATTTCCCTCATTTAAAACCATTTGGCATAGGGAACCAAAAAAAAATTGGATCAATATTCTCAACTTCTGCCAAATCTGATCATGGAATTCAACAACTGTTTTGAAGACTTCCACAAAATGAATAAAATGGAATTCCCAATTTTCATGGATTCATGTGATTTTGAAGCTTCACAGGCACCAGTTCATTTGCAAATGGATTTGATAGATCTTTAATTCGACAGTATTTTGAAAGGAAAATTTATAGAGGTTAACAGGCAAAAGCTCTTAACATTTTGTACACAATATTTATACAAAAGCATACAGCATGCATTCTATGCATGCTTGGTAGCACCTATTTATTTGATCAGACATTTTCCATCATGAAAATAAATAAGAACAAACATCGCACAAGACTTACAAATGAAAATCTCCAATCAATTCTTAAAATAGCTACAAGGAATATGACACCTGACATCAATGAGCTTTGTTAAAAACAAGAGAAGTCAGGTATCTGGATCCTGGAGCTCAAAATAATTACCCTCTTTTATAATTTTGATATGATTTTTAACAACCATATATTATACTATAAAATTGAATAAATGTAATGTTACAATAATTCAGAACATTTTTATTATTTGAATCTAGCTCGCCTACACAATAATTTTCTAAATTTAATATAGGGCCTCTGCAAAATTGAGTTTGACACCTCTGCACTAGACCAGGAGGCATCTCTATAAAATGTATATTATGTATGTCCTACTATTGGCAATGTCATATCACAAAATGCTAATAATGCAGTTTAGTTATATATATGTTATGTTTGCTGCCTCGATGTCGTTGGAGTAGAACCCATTGTCTTTCTGCAGGTGTCATAAAATTCATTTAAGGGATGGGACTATTATCTATCAGAAAGTAAATATGGAACTAAATTCTTATTGGCAAAATGTGGGTATATTATACACCTCTGCCTACCAGCTTACAATTACAATTTAAGTAATACAGGCATGTGTGTGTTATGCCAAGATCATAGAATTGACCACTTTATGATGTGGCCAAACATTCCATGACATGGCGGTAGACCATTTTAATGAGGTTCAAACCCTTTGGTATACATATAATATCCAAATTGCCATGTACAGTTAGGCCAATATTATAATCTTGTGTATAAGAGATTATTATTAAGTTAGATAATTATAATTACATGGGTTAACAACACTACTTTTATTGTTGTTAGCAATGCAAATAAAGTATTTCCATTTTGATAAAAAATTGTATCTGTTAGTCATATTGAACATGTAATTAATAGAAAGTCATAAAATTCACCAATTTACAGCATAGGATGTGTATGGCTTCATCAATGCTGAGTTAAAAAAAGGTTGATAAGCAGTGAGACTCTTTAGTAAAAATAATTAATTAACACCATATTGTGACCTAAAAAGAGAATTTACTATACTATAATGCTCTTGACTCTTTGAGACGCACACAAATGACATAATACTTCTAACATTCATGAAGACCTAAGCAGTAGTGGGAACGATTATTATAAGAATACAACCACATTAATCAAAATATATGAGGTATCTTTCACTGTCTTATTATGTATCACTCACTGTATTATCATTAGACTTTAAGAGATAAAGTTATATCACAGCTTGAGACAGCCATATAGTTTTCTCAACAGTCACACAAAGTCTTCAAATATCTTCAACAAAGTCCTTAAATATTCTTTAATAGAACAAAAACTAAATATTCACTAAAACTACACTAAAATACAAATTTAAGATTTATGTAAACATATCTAATTTGCTGAAATCCACTGTTTTGAAAATTTAAGTGTTTCTAATAGCTTCAATGGTAATGTTCGAAACTCAGTGAGACTTACTTACCAAAGTTTATAAATAATATTATGACTATTCCTTACATACTAAAAATGACTGCTCAAGTCCAATGTCACTGCATGGTGTTATGTAAAAAGGTAGGACAACAAATCATAAATTAAACAGGCCTTACTTATCATCGATGACGTCCTCGGGGCTACGAGCTTCCCCCAGGATCCGCAGACGAGCCTCCGCGTACTCTTTCTGTCTTTGTTCAAGTGTTTTGACCGGGCGAGCGCGGCTTTCGCCGTTAAATTGCCCGCTCGCCGACGATGACGGCCTTTTCAAGATACGAATAGCTGGCACCGGCATCACGCACTGAGATCCAATACACGCGTTCTCTTCAACAGTAACCTTGCAGCCCTTGAGTGAAGTTTGCACTGGCGCGCAGTCACTTGACATCAGCCTGATCTTCTGGTTCAACTGTAATACAGAAACCCACTCGTGAATAACTGTAGGGCGGTGAACACCGAGACGGGAAACATCCAGGTTCAACTCTCACAGTTACACTTACGCCAATTTCGTCCATATCCTCCCAACTTTCACATACGTCAACTTCATCTTGGGCCGCCATGTTGACTGACTGTAGTGACGTTGCCACTTCAAAAAAGGTAGTCTCTTATGTTTCGGTTGTTAAACTAAGGTATTATTTCAACAAAACAGAATATTAAAGCCACTATCAGTTTGAAAGCTTTATTACTTTGTTAAAATGAGCATCACGTAGTATCCAAATGTATAATATAATGTAAGTATATATTTACATTATATTATACATTTAGATACTAGTCTCTTAGTCTTATATATATATAAAATTAAATGATCTCCCCCAGTTACTGGATAGCCAACTCAAAATAGCATTTGTTACTGAATACACATCATTAATTTTTAAAGTAGATAAACATGGTTGATTTACTGCCAATGAGTAATTTAGTACTGCATCAGAAAAAACTAAATATGTAACACTCTTTATCTGAAATTAGACATAGTAAATGTAAGGTCATATTTAATGAGGAAAAAAATTGTATTTTATAATTTAAACTATTTATTGAATAGAATATTTATCTTTTAGTAGAAGTTCCATGCAGTTTCATCTGCATTAATGTTTACTTTTTCGCTGCTAACTAATTCAGTAAACGGTATAAATGGTTGGTTCTTTTTTCTGTCTGATTGATGTTCATCATCCAACTCCAGCACCACATCTCAATTATATATATTATATGAGAATAATATTATGTTAGGTGTGTCGTGCGCTGTCCTGCGTGTATTATAGTTCATCTAATTCGATATACCCTCCATTTATTTCACTTTGTTACTGATGAAGATGATAATCCAGTTCATAAGACACCCTACATAGCCATCAGACTATAGGTACCCTTCAAAACTATTTACTTGAATAATATTTCGACGTGTAGTTCTCGATGGAGTAGAATAGTCTCCCAATCACGTGGCAAATATTAATCTAAATATTCGTCTAATTATTTTCCCAACAACTAAGAGATCGGATTCTTATCTATCAAACGGCATACATATATACAGTCACACAGTATCCAAATGACGGCAATAGGCTTGCCCCTGTTATATCACTTTTTTTTATAATATACAGATAAACGAACAGACAGGTCACCTGATGGTAAGTTACAACCGCCGTCCATGGACACCTACAACTCAAGAGTCGTAAGTGCGCTGCACACCTTTGAGGGTGATGAGCGATAGGGGATCGGAAAAGGAGAAGAGGAAAAATGAGGTGGATAAGAGGAGAGGTTAGTTAGGCCCCGGAAACTTCATTAAGCGTTGCTTCACAACCGGTTTTCTGTTAGGCCGTGGTATCGCAACTATCGAGCAGTCCCATTCGTGTCTAAGCATAGCTCTACCACGATAAGGGGGACTAATATGATTGAAAAAATGTGGGCGTTTAAGATCGCTGTCTACACCTTCGGGGACATAAACTTATGTACATGTTTTTTTTTGTTTTGTTTTGAATTAACAATAAATCTATGACAGTTCAAGAACTCTATTTGATTTTAAACTGTTTTATTCCTACTTTTAATTAAGTTATTATTGTTTAACAAGCCAAACTTAATCAGCATCCTACTAATTTATCTTATAGGATATGAGTGGAAAAATATCAACGTTTCTTTTAGGTAGCAACACTGAAAACGTCAAATGTCATAATAGTGTGTCTTTTTTCTGTCTATAAATCGAGATCGAGACGTGAATTTTTTGTGATAAATTGTATTTAATTGTAATAATAAACATTATTGAGAATTAAGAAAACGATTATTTTATAAAAGGTATGTGTAAATTATAGTCACCAAAGTAATTTCAAAAACGCTTCGTTAGTTTTATTGTAAAGTATTGGTTGAATAGTGGTTTAGGTTATATTGTCATGCCGTGTTTATATTTATTAACATGTATTTTTTTTTTCAGGCCCTTAATATGGCTTTCAAATCAGCCATAGCGTCGTCAACATCGCACTTGATGTCTGTTGACCCAGATTATGTCCAATTCTTAATGTTTAACGACGAAGATGTTAAAAAACTCAGTGTGTCAAAAATCACTAATGTACAATGCTTTGACGCTATTGGGAATACTACGAAGGGTGGTTTATATGACTCTGCTCTTGGGCCACTTCGGGATAGGAATGAAACCTGTGGTACTTGTAACAATGTATTGTTACACTGTACTGGACATTTTGGCCATATAGAATTACCCTTAGTTGTAGTCAACCCATTATTTATCAAGAATATCTACACACTCTTCCGTGTGAGCTGTCTCAAATGTTATAAAATCCAAATGAATGATCAAATGAAATTTATATTAAAACTACAGTTGGACTTAGTTGACGCTGGTCAGATAACAGCTGCATTAGACTTAGATAACTTTGTAGGAGACATAAACAGTAAGAGTGAGAGCTCCCCTGAGAAACCTAGTAAAGTGATAAGGAAGTACCAAAAGCTGCTAAGAAAGAAAGATGCTGTTGTAGAAACTTTTCAAAATAAGAATGTAGATAATTTAAGAGGAAAGATTATAAGTAATTATTTTAGAGTTATCAATGTTGCTAAGAAATGTGCCTTCTGTTCCAGTAAGCTTATAAAAGTTACTACATCTGAAAATAAAATCATGTACAATTTGAGTGCAGAAACAGGTGAAAAAGGTACTAAAGGAATCAAGATATTGATGCCTGATGAGATCAAACGATACTGCTCAGCTATAGCTGAAAATGATGAAGATATACTAAAACATTGTTTCCCTGTTCTGAGGTTTTCTAATGCTCATCCTGTTACTAATATATTTTTTATGGAAGTAATTCCAGTCTTACCACCTTGTGTACGACCATGTAACATTCTACATGGAGAACTTATAGAACATCCTCAAACTAATGTATATAAAAGTATCCTTCAGAATGCATTTGCTGCCAGAGTTGTGCTACATGTTCTGTCATCATCAGAGCAACAAAAAGCTGTGGATTGTTTAGATCAACTTCCTAGGCAAGCCTATGAAGGTGTGCAAGGGAAAACACCTCCTGAAAAACTGCATGCATGTTGGCAAGAACTGCAAAAAAGTGTTAATAATCTTTTAAATTGTGAAGGTCAAGGAGCGGGTAGTCAAGGCCTAAAACAAATCTTGGAAAAAAAAACTGGTTTAATCCGAATGCATATGATGGGAAAACGTGTTAATTTTGCTGCTCGGTCCGTTATAACACCTGATCCTAATGTGGATATTGATGAGATTGGTATTCCAGATGCTTTTGCCATGAAGCTAACATATCCCGTACCAGTAACTGAATGGAATGTTGATGAACTTAGAAAGATGGTAATTAATGGACCTAACAAACATCCTGGTGCAGAAAAAATAGAGATAAAAAATGGAAGGACCATTAGAATACCTACTGAATCCATTCAAAAGAGAAAGAGTTTAGCTAAGAGACTGCTTACTCCTGAAGACTTTGAAAGTACTGGATTGAAAATTGTTCATAGACACTTATTAAATGGTGATGTTTTAATTTTAAATCGTCAACCATCTCTTCATAAACCAAGTATGATGGCTCATAGAGCCAGAATATTAAAAGGAGAAAAAACTCTACGATTACATTATGCTAATTGTAAATCATATAATGCTGACTTTGACGGTGACGAAATGAATGCCCACTTTCCCCAAAATGAAATAGCGAGAAGTGAAGCATACAATATAATGTCTGTCCGTAAACAATATCTAGTTCCAAAAGATGGTACACCACTGAGTGGTTTGATCCAAGACCATGTAATTTCTGGTGTAAAGATGTCCCTAAGAGGCACATTTTTCACTAAATCTGATTATCAGCAACTGGTATTTCAAGCTTTACCTTATCACAAGGGTCCTATCAAACTTCTAACACCAACAATTTTAAAACCAATAGTTCTTTGGTCTGGAAAACAAGTTCTATCAACTATAATTATCAACACTACACCTAAAGATAAACCATATCTGACACTAATAGGCAAGGCAAAGATTAGTTCTAAAGCTTGGCAAAAATACGAGCCAAGGCCTTGGAAGGCAGGTGGCACACCTTTTCCTAATGCAAACACGATGACAGAGGCTGAAGTTGTGATCCGAAAGGGTGAACTTCTATCAGGCGTATTAGACAAAACTCACTATGGAGCTACACCATATGGCTTAGTCCACTGCATGTATGAGTTGTATGGAGGTGATAGCTCAAGTGCTTTGCTCAGTTCATTCTCAAAAGTCTTTACGTTTTATCTACAATGGATTGGATTTACACTTGGTGTCAAGGATATTTTGGTTATGCAAGAAGCGGATAAAAAGCGAGACGATTTCATATGCTTAGTTCGTAACGCCGGAAAAGTCGCTGCTGTGAAAGCAACGGATCTACCTGCAGATATTGAGGATGAAAAATTAAAAGAAACTATTGAAGTGATGTATACGAAAGATCCGAAGTTCCGAGCTAATTTAGATAGACAGTACAAGAACATGCTTGATTCCTATACAAATAACATTAATACTGTTTGCTTAAGTGAAGGGTTACTGGAGAAATTCCCTTATAACAATTTACAGTTGATGGTGCAGTCTGGTGCTAAGGGATCAACTGTAAATACTATGCAGATTTCATGTTTACTTGGACAAATTGAGTTGGAAGGTAAAAGACCACCTTTGATGATATCTGGTCGCTCTCTTCCTAGTTTTCCACCACATGATGTGTCACCCAGAGCTGGAGGGTTCATTGATGGTCGGTTTATGACTGGAATACAGCCACAGGAGTTCTTCTTTCACTGTATGGCTGGTCGTGAAGGTCTTATTGATACAGCTGTCAAAACCAGTCGATCAGGTTATTTACAAAGATGTCTTATCAAACATCTTGAGAGTCTCGCTATAGCTTACGATCATACAGTTAGAGATTCCGACCATAGTGTTATCCAATTTGCTTATGGAGAGGATGGTTTAGATGTCCTTAAGTGTCAATTCCTTAGAAAAGACCAGTTCCCATTCCTGGACACGAACTCCAGTGCAGTAGTCAGCAAATCTGTCCTTAAGAAACTCAAAGAAGACGCGGATACAGTGGTTGTAACGAAAGCACTAAAATCATTGAAGAAGTGGAAGAAAAAGTGTGGCAGTCCATTTGAAAAAGTTAGAACAAGTGGCTTTACTCAATTTTCTTATCTCACAAAGAAAGATATCACTTTGGATGAGTTACCAACTGATAGAACTAGAGATCCATTTTATTGGGAATTAGAGGAGAGATGGCGCGCTTTGGGTGAAGATGAAAAACAACAGTATGTTAGAAAGAAGTGTCCTGATCCTATTGCTAGCAAGATGTCGCCAGAGTTCAAATTCGGTGTCATTAATGAGCATTTGGATGACTTAGTACAGAGTTATTTAAAGAAACGCCACGAGCATGTATATGGTGAATATACTGAAAAGGACAAATTTGTAGAGGTCATGAGCGCTAAATATCTTGAATCGATGGCAGCTCCTGGTGAACCTGTAGGGTTATTGGCAGCTCAGTCTATTGGTGAACCTTCAACTCAGATGACACTGAACACCTTCCACTTTGCTGGACGTGGGGACATGAACGTTACTCTCGGTATTCCTCGTCTTAGAGAAATCCTTATGACAGCGTCCGCAAAACTCAAAACTCCGAACATGGATATACCGTTTAGGAATGATATACCCAATTTGACCAAAAAAGCTGAAAAATTGAGGCAGAAACTCAATAGAGTTACTGTATCTGATGTTTTAGAGAAGATAAATGTACAATGTGAAATTGTCATCAAGCCGGAAAGGCAGTTGAAGACGACAATGCGCTTCCAATTTTTACCGCATTCGCAGTACAAGACGCAGTACGCTGTGAAACCGGCGCAAATTATTAAGCACATGCAGCAAAAGTTCTTTGATGAGATGTTTACGATAGTGAGGAAACAGGCGAAGGCGACGTGTGGTGTGGTTTGGTCGGCTGAGAAGCCTAAGAAGAGATCTAAAGCAAATGACGACGACGACGATGAAGGAGATGATGCTCCCGTAGCAGAAACGGAAAACAATGTGGATGTAGAGAGTTCCGACGACGAAGCGCCGAACGAAGATGATGATAACACTGACGTAAGTTATTCAACGTAAATCAATAAAAAGATAAATTAAATAATTATTTTAGCTGTATGACCTAAAAAAATGTGATATGAAATATTTTGATGTCATTACATATTGACTTCATTTCGCTCTAAAATGAAGATATATTGAATTGATTACTCTACTACTATTGTTTTTGTGTGCGTATTCTTAGATAGCAGGGTTTGGTAGTAGTAACAATATCATAAATGCCTCGTAACGTTTACTGCTCACGGAACTGTCGTTGTTGAACATGGAGCGTTTTTATCGGAATAGTTTTTGCTTACGTTTAGTTGAAAAATGTACAAACAAAACGAGTCCTTTCTTGAATATAGAAACCGGGCTTAATATTTAGTACTAGTTTTATTTAGATACATATATATATATACTTGTGTGGTTCCTGGTGGTGTAGAATAGAGACACCTAATATCTTCCTGTGGGTGTCGTACAAGGCGACTAGGGTTCGGGCTGTTATCAGACACATTGTCCGATTGGCGGCAATAAGCTTGCAATACTTCAGTAGGACCGGATTCTTATTCCCAAAGTGTGGGTCTTTAATGCCTGCCCTTTAAACAATATCGTGACTGAAAGTTGGAAGTTAGTATTATGTATTTTTTTTTTATTTCAGGCCAGAATAAGGAAAAAAAGGTCGGAAGAACAAGAATACGAGGACCCCGAATCCGGTGAGGAAGAAAAATCTGATGACGAAGTCGAATTTACTGATGAACAAGGCAAAGAGAAAGACGATTTAGATGCGACAGCAGCAGAGAAAACGTTGTCTGCTGAGACGAGCAAAATCATGTCCGCGGTAGTCGATAACATAAAAAATGCCACGAACTATAGCTTCGACACAAAACACCATAAATGGTGTGAACTTACAGTACTATTTCCAGTAGCATTCCTAAGAGTGGATCTTTCGCAGGCTCTTCGCGAAACAGCTATGAAGTCAGTAATTCACGAAATAAAGAACATAAAACGATCAATCACAAACAAAGAAAAAGATGTTTTATTGCTCAAGACAGAGGGTATCAATATCCTACAAATGTTTAAATATGAACATCTATTGGATTTAAACAAATTATATAGCAACGATATCCACGCGATGGCCAGAACCTATGGCATAGAAGCAGCTAATAAAGTGATAATAAAAGAAATACAAAATGTGTTTAACGTTTACGGTATTCAAGTGGACCCAAGGCATTTGACGCTTATAGCCGATTACATGACCTACAATGGAGTATTCGAACCAATGAGTAGAAAAGGAATGGAAGCTTCGTCATCGCCGCTTCAACAAATGTCTTTTGAATCCTCGTTAATATTCTTGAGAGAGGCTGTACTCAATTCCAAGAAGGACAACCTACGTTCGGCATCTAGTTGTTTGATGTTGGGCCAACCTTGTAAAAGTGGAACAGGAATATTTAGTTTGCAACACTATAGCAAATTTATTAGTTGAGTTGTAAAATGTGATGGAATCATAAAGGAATCAAGAAAACATTTGTTTTTTTTTATATTTAACCTAAATATTTTATTTTTGAGATTTAAGAAAAGATCACAGACCACGTCACGATCACAGACTTCAAATATTCTCATTTCTATGTCCTTCATTTTTTTGTTTGCAATTAGTTAAGATGTTAAAATATTTTGAATTTCGAATTACATGTTGAATTAAAAAAATAAGTAAAAGCCAAACAACCTTTTTTACTAGTACTAGACTCCTCCCTAATAGTACCTTACCTTGACTCAGGGATTGTTTTTAAGGTTCCGTTTCCGTTTTTACTTGGTTGTCCAGGAATGCGTGGAGGTACCAAGGTGAAATTAACATCAAATACGCAGGTCTACTGTCCCTTGAATTTGTAAAAAAGTAAATTTGTAAAATGCAAAGTAAAGTTTCTTTCGGAAATAACCCAAACCCTTCCAAAATCGATGCGATATCGATATCGATCGACTGTGTAAGAAGCAGGGTTATGTTTTTGGGTGTATGTAGGCTTGTGTTTATTTATGATGTTTCTTTGGCCCTAGGAGCCTGAACGGCTTGATGAATGTGAGGTGTCACTTGCATCGTCACACGATGTCACACATGCGTCTTCTTTGTAATACATGCAGGTTTTAAGCGACTTCAAAGGGGACGGTAGAATGGGGTTACAGTCTGTGGGTACAGTCGATATGTGGCCGTTTATGATTTCCACAAAACTTTTTTTGATTGAATAGGTTCCACGTAAGGTTTTAAGAACTTAAATTTGAAGACCACCCCTATTCCGCCTAAGGTGGTAAAGTAAGGAATGACAATAGATTATACACAAATGGAATGACCAAAACTCCGTTATTAGAGAATCGATTTAAATCATTCTTTTTTTTATGAAATTGTTTGTCGGTTCAGTATAAATTTAAAGACTATAGACAACCTCTAAGGTAGAAAATCAGGAAATGATAAATAAATTATACGCATTACGCATATCTTTGTCAATTGTGAAACGATTTAGATATATTTTTAATTTAATTGATAGTACCTAAGTTTGGTGCTGTTTAAATTATGTAGCACAAAATATTCCACCTCTAAAGTGGACAATTTAAGGGTGGTAGGTAGATTTAAAAATACAGCTTATTACAATTTATTATAAAAAGCGCAGTGAAGTCAGTAACTCAACTAAATAACTTCACAAACTGCCAAAACAATCCACTCGGTAATGTCAGGACGAAAGTAAATGAAAATTCAAATTGTTTTATAAATAATTTCTGTATTTGTCGTATTACATTAGTACTTAAGATATTAAGGACACTAAGTAATTAATTACAGCGTTGATGGATATTATTCGGCATGTTTAACACACCTGGTAATTCCGGTAAGTTGTACTCTTACTATAAAGGGACATCAAAAACAAATTGTCACAGACAAAACAAGGTTTTTTTTTCATGCGGTATTATAGTTTAGGTTTATATGTATCGAACTAATGCAGAGGCATCAATTACGTACCTACTGTATATGAATAACCGCTACATGTTATATACACAATTTATTAACAAACCTGTACGCGGCTTATTTTTTACCTTAATATTAATAATATAGTTTAAAGAATGATCACATCAGCTCCAAGGCGTGCAGCGTCTTATAACGTTACAAGAAATGTCTTATCCGTATCTAAATATTACATAAATAAAAAAAACATTGAATCTCTTAAACAACGCAACAACATTCGCTTTAAGCGAAACTGAGTGATTTTTTTAAAATCAGAACCTAACACAATATTACTTTTTGGCACTAACACAAAGGCATAGACTAAAAGGAAGTTCGTAACCGAAAATAGACGTTCATATTGACGTAACCGTTGCTTGGTTATTAGTTAGTATAAGAGGGTTTCACGTTATCTAACCGCATAAAATTAACACGTTAGTTTTTGCTTATTTTTATGAACTGTTGGAAAGATATTATATTTATATGTGAGAGTAAAACAATTTATGAAAACAATAACTCCTTAGTCTATGACAAGGATTAGTGAGATTTATTTTTATTTTCAAGGACCTGTGACTTTGTATAGAATGCGTGAATGGCACTGCTATTTTAAAAAGTTGTTCCTTTAAAATTAATGCGAGGATATAAAACTGTAAAAGTCACTGGCTACTAGATGGATTTCATTTGGACCCTAAAATCGCGCTAATCTATCTTTCACACATCACTAATATAAGCTATATAATAACTAATAACAATACTTGTATGGTATTTAAAATTAAATTTAATTTACAGCTATAATGTTAAATAATTAGTAAAAAGTTGATCACATGCGAGTTCCATTGTATTTATAAGAGTACATAAGATATTATCACAGCCCTATTGATGTGCGTCTCATATTTTATACAAATACATAGACAGATGAAATGAGTGTAAAACTAAAAAGTTAGCATGCACAAGATTTATTTATCTACCAAAAGAAAAAGAAACAGGCATTTCTAAAAAAAATTTAAAACAATTAGTCAATCTAAAATTAATTAGCAAAATACACAATCTCATCTACATTATACTGAACTCGCATTTGATCAAAGTCAACAATAGACAACAGCGACTTGAATATCGAACGATTTTCTTCGCGAGAACCATTGGAATTGGCGAAATGTTTTTTAATATCAGTTTTGAGACATTGCGTAAACTACTATAAAAAACAATGACTGTAATATATCAAACGCGAAGTAAGAATGTTGACATGTATCTATTTTTAGGTGTTCTTTTAAATCATTGCGCGGTTTCTTGTAAACTTTGATTTTTAGCGGTTTTCTTCTCTAGCTTTTCGGATTTCTTTGCAGCGGCTTTCTTCGCATTAGCCTCATCATCGGCAGGGTTGTCCCAGTCCTGTCTTTTGCCGGAACCGAAAACATTGTAGAATGTGGCGCAAAATATGTAGATACCAGCGGCGATATAGAATACTTTCCTCCATTGTACTTGCGTGGGCTGTTGGGAAATAATTGTATCTATTAGATTAAAGGGAAGGTTATCAATTTACATTTTGGGCTTTCTAGTAACTGATGCATCTTCAGCTAGATGAAACAGCGCTGTTATCCTATACTCTCCCGTTCCCTCCCCTCTACCTTCCATGTAATCAAAACTCAATGAGTTGTCGCAAAATCTGTTTGCGGCATGACACGAATGGTACGATCCCATAGCAGTACACCACTGACCTAAAAGAAATCCGGATCGAAATACAAGTAATATGGTATCTAAGATACTAGAAGCAAGTTAGAATATAACCTATACGTACCCTGCCCTCAATGATGTATCCAGCAACGATTGGAGCAAGCAGACCAGTCAAGTTCGCAAGACAGTTGGTGAATGCCATCAGGACGCCAGCAAAACGTGGTGATATATCCAAGTGGTTTACCTAAAGGACAAAAAATAACATAAGTATTTTTAGGCCAAAAACCATTAGGTCCGACATGTAAAAAAAAATTAACGATAGATTTGAATTTGGAATATAATGAAAATTTTTTTTTTAATATTGCTGTTGAACCTTTATATTATGATGTTTTACGCCTGTATTTGACGTCTGACCATAACTGCCAGAATAAAACAAGTCAAGTTATCTATCTATCTTCAATTACCTTGAAACCTGAGTAGATACCACCATTGAGACCTACACCGACTGAAAGTATGGCGACGGTGGCAGCCGGGTTGCAGCCAGTGTGTGCCGCGATGAAGAGACCGAGAGCTGGGCCGTATTGACCTGGAACACCACACATTACAGATTAAATATATTGTTAATAATTCTATTTGAAAAAAATTTTTTTTTAGAAAGTACAGATACTTTGTCATCTATATAATTGTGTAGATCTTTAATTTAAATTAGTTTACAATTTGTCGTTCTGTACTACTGTAATGTTTTTAAATTATTTAACATTAAAAGTGAATGATTTGACAATACATACCCGTGACGCCACGACTATGTGTTTTATACAAAAATGTACCGAAACTTCCGTTTTGCCGTATACTAAAAAGATCCTGATTTGACTTGCCACTCGTCTGGCCTATTGGTCAGTCAGGGTCAAGATATTTTAAAAGTTTTAACGTATGTATTAATTAGGCATTGACAAGTAGTGAAAAATGTTAAGAACTTACCTATGCTGTTGATAATCTTTCTGACTTGTGTGTGATTGAAACGACCGCTTGACAACATCCAATCGGCTACCACGGAGATGAACATTGAGAACAACCACATGCAGAGGTACGGCAGGGCAGACAAGACGCCATTCTGTTCAACAAAAAACATTAAGTATTTATTTCAGACTCGAAAAGAGTTTAAGAGTCGAAAAGAAGTCTTTAAAGAGAGGAAACTTTAAAGTATAAAGGGCTTAAGAAGATAAAATAATAAAACGGCTGATGATACACCTTACACATGTAGTTGACTCTCTAAGCAATTGCAAGTCGTAGCATGTGTTAAATACTAAATGAACTATCAAATGTAAAAATCATTTTTAATTACGACCGGACAGCAAAAGAACTTTTTTTTTTTCTGAACAGGCCAGACTACAAGAAAAACACGGTAGTCGAAGAGCCGAACTCATACGAAGCCGGGATTAAAAGGCTATCCACCTTCCCAGAGACATTGCTAATGTAAGATAATATGGATAATATTTAAGATAAAAAGACTTGAAAAGATAATTTACTACATAATAATTTTGGTTGCACTATCAGTTTCTAATGATTAGTCAGTCAGTTTTTAATGATTATTTGTGTATTGGAAAGAGTATTTAAAGAATAATATAGGTTATAAACAAACATCCCGTTGCCATCTTTAGGAAGAGAGCAGTGACCAAAAACGCAGGTTAAACTGCGGGGAACGTTTATTATCTATATAAATATGTATAAACAAAAACATTTTCATTAACGACTTTTTTTTTGTAGTATCTGTTCCACCAATAATAATGTTCGAGTGACAGACAAGTGGTCGGTATATTTCCATGAGCCAATCTACACTCAAAAGGGCCACAGTGATTTAATATGGCTTTGGTTCAGGGTTGTCCCCACAGTCGTATAAATATAAAAACGATAGATTATAATGTTTAATATTTGAATTTCCCTTGTAAGTTATTCATTAAATCCGTCGTTTAGGACTTGGGATTTTAAGGTCGGTAATCTCTCTCGAGGGTACTATTCTTCTATATATATTAGTAGGTAGTACTTGTATGGATGTGAGCTTTCACCTCGCCTTTTCTCTGTGTACGTAACTATTACAATAGCATCTTCAGGAAATAATGAAGCTTAGTTCTGCAGCGTACGCCGTTAGGAAAATTCGTGGTTTAACAGATTTAGAGACAGCCCGTTTAGTATACTTTAGCTATTTTCATAGTGTAATGTCGTACGGTATTCTGTTGTGGGGAAATGCCGCCGATATTCAATCTATTTTCGTTTTACAAAAAAGAGCTATACGTGCAATTTATAAATTAAGTCCCAGACACTCCCTCAGAGATAAATTTAAAGAGATTAATATTATGACTGTGCCCTCTCAGTATATTTATGAAAATCTCATGTACGCACATAAAAATATTAATCTGTTTAAAAAATACAGTGATATCCATAGTGTAAATACTAGGAACAAAAACAAATTTGTTGTTCCTAAAACCAGGCTCAAGAAAATAGGTGGTTCGTTTAGATGCCAAAGTATACATTTCTATAATAAGCTTCCTAGCCAAATACAAGAACTAAGCAATAATAAATTTAAATCATTTATAAAAAAAAAACTAAGTCAAAAAGCTTTTTACACAATTAAAGATTATATTGAAGATAAAAAGGCTTGGGAATGAGCTGCTTCATTAATGTACATGAGCCTTTGTTTTTCGTTTATAATTTTTTTTTTTTATACACATTGACATTTTATATTTTACTTTTTGACATGAATACTTACTTTGTTAAGTATTATATTGTTTTTTTTTATTGTTTAATCTTTGTACCTTTTGACATGAATACTTTGTTAAGTATAATATATTATATATTTGTTTCTTTCTTTTAATTTATAAATTTAATTATTGTAAATGTGAGGACTATGTAGGTTATTTATTTATTTATTTTTTTCTCTTTTCTCCTGTAGTTTGTTTTATAACGATGTCTGACAGTTTGAGTACTTTTGCGGCCTACCCAAATGTCCTTGCTTTGGTACTGTTCGTCGGTCCGTTGAGCTCCTTAAAGTTCTAAGTTGAGCTACACGATAACTGACAAATGCTTGCACTGTTTGGACGGGTCCACTCAAATGAGCGTGGTGCTTTCTTCAAAAGCTCATCTCAGACGTTAGCGTGCATGGTTCTCATATGTTTTTACATCTGTATGGACTTTAAAACAGACTTTGACCTCTGAGTTTGTTTCGGTGTTTCTTCTCAGGGTAGTCAGCTAGGAAACACCGGCCTCATCTAGCATAAACTAACAGAAAAAAATAATATATTGACGTGTAAAAGTGTTGTTGTAACCTATTTACAAAATAAAGATCATTTATCATTTATCATTTATCATTAATAGAAAATTTCGATTACTTTTTCATAAAACAAATTTATTATATACCTAAGTATGGTTCTTTAATAACATACATACAAACGCTCACGCCTGTATCCCGCAAAGGGTAGGCAGAGGTGTATAAAACACATTTTGCCAACAATAATTTGGTCCAACTAACGAAATAGGGGGCAAGCCTATTGCCATCAGTCAGGCATTTTTTCTGATATATCTTTAGTAAGTCATATCTTTATATTACACGTATGAATAATCATAAAAGCTGTAAATACTTTTCATTACTCACATTTATGGGACACTCTGCACATCCTCGGTAATTATAAATCAATGAATATTTAAAACATTCACAACTTTTCTTTTTCACTAATTTCGACTAACTAAAATTGGCAACCCTGAGATGGCAATTAACCGCAACTAAACTCTTGACCTGACCACGCGACAAATGATTAATTGTTCTCAATGATCAAATTTGTGTTACGCATCTAACGTTATTGGCTAAAAATAACTGCAGGTTAGGTTGTATGTTTATGTATACAAGTGTCAACCTTATGTGCTTACTTCTTAATTCTACTGATGTGTTAAAAGTATTCGATACAACTAAAAAACAACAAGCATTTCATGTTTCGTATTCTCTGTAAAAACCGGCTGTATAAATAAGTATTATCTGTAAACCTACATATTCGTTACTATCCCCACCTTCTATTCTTCATATTCTATTTTGAATATGTTATGTGTTTTGTAAACGACATACGACATAATGTATATAGCCTATCCTCAAAACCCCTGCCACGGCTTAGAATGCTTTTAGCAATACGTGATGTGTGTGCTGCCACAATTTAAATGATAAGACAAAACTCCAACAGAGTTATACGATCAATTTAAAAAGATTCTTCTTGATCTTGGAAGTCAATCATAAGTCAGGCTGACTTATCAAATCTAAATATTGTAATGAAACCGGCCATTCCAATTTTGGATCAGCTGTTAGGGTAGCTGACCTGATAAGTTGTTAGTTTCCCTACGTCTGTGCCAGCTGGCTGATCGAGGTGAGGATATCTACTTAGCCGGCCAAGCTGTATATATATCGAACCGTACCTAAGCAGATAACACTAGCAAGGAAAGGTACCTATGTTAGTCGGCCAGACTGGTTAGTCCTTGAACCGTAGCTATTGAGGTGAAACCTGGTTTTTCACTTCAATGGTTGGAATGATTGGAATCGACTTACATTTCATTAAAGTATGCCAGTTATATGTACATTTTTGACCAATAAGTAACGTAGTTCGTTTACCGCACAATATATGGATTAACCAATAACATTTCTAATTGTATATTTACAATAATTAATGTGTAGGCAACCAATCAGATTACGTTGCTGTTTTCGTTGTCTGTGTGCGTGAGTATAAATTATGCATCGTATAAAAACGCGGTGTCGCGCGGATCGCGTTCATTCGGCGCTTGGTATGCAGTACGAGTGGATGCGTGTTCTCTTGATGCATGTTTAGGGCTCCACAGTACGTGGCATGTGTACGCCACACAATAAATAAAATATTTTTTGTCAACCTACAACTTAAGATAAAACAAGGAAGTCTACCTAGAACTAAAGAGAACGTAACACTTACATCTTTGATAGAGAAATGCAGCACTTGTCTCATGAAGGTTGGCAGCTCTGTCATCAGCGTCTCGTAGCCGTAGTTCTGGCCCATGTGTGCAAACATGATGGCCCAGAATGGCATGGACATCAAGATCTTACTCCAGGGAATCGGTGGTGACTACAATAAAAAGCAAAAAAGAGATCTTTTACAAATGTCAAACTTTTGTTTAAATGATTAAATTAGTAGTGAGTTATATTTTTTTTTTATTCTATTCTTAGATTAACAGAAGATATATATTATATAAATCGATCACTGTTGTGGAACCGTAGGCTGGACATGGAGACGAAATAATGATAATTAAAAACACTAAAATGAAATAATACACTTACGCTGGAACCAGCGGCACCCCACAGTGAGCTTAAAATGTACTTTTTCTCTGCCTCCTTGATGGTCGGGCACTGTTCAGGGTCCTCTGACACGAAGAACAGGAAGGCGATGCACCACGCAGTACCAATGAGACCAAATACGTAGAAGATTGAAGGCCAACCGCCGGCAAAACCATACGCCGAGAGGAGACCAGAGAGAGGCATGGAAATCACCGTGCCGAATTGTGCACCTAAGAAAAAAGAAATTGTAACATAAAATGTATATACATACATACATTCATATGCTCACGCCTGTGTTCCCTAAGGGGTAGGCCCCCCCCATTAAAGTAATAGGGGGGAAATTTATTGCCGTCAATCAGGCACTTTATATTTAAACTAAACATATGTTTATATCTTATGTATCTTATCTGGTTTCGGTTCTGCCCTTCTTCTTCTGACCTGCCCTTTCATCCTGAACCTAACCAATTTGATCAGTTATGTTCCACTTGGTCGACCCCTACTTGTATTTGCAATGGCAGTCCTTATGTTCTTGATTTATAAAACTATCGCGTTGCAATAACTCTTAACGTATTCTTACCGGCATATACGGCAGCTCCCATCCTACTCCTCTCATTTGGTGGAATCCATTTCGCCAACATAGCGTGTGTGCATGGTACAATTGGTCCCTGAAATAGAAATACTCATAAAAAACGGCCTATCCGCAAAAAATCTGGTTCCATGTAAGCCAACACAGAACGCTAAAAAATCTGCGTTATTTTGGAAGTAATAAGTGTCACCAAGAATTACCTCTCCCAAACCTTGGATGAATCGAACTAGAATGAGGTATCCGTATCCAGACTCAGCAGCAACAGGCACCAAGAAAGCGAATACAGAATTGACCAGCATACCAACGCCCAGAAACAGTCGGGCACCGTACCTGTAAAAGGGGAAGTCATCATTGACTATTGTTCTCTTTTATATCGACGACAAAGTTCCCTTTGATTTAGGTAGCGGTAGGTACTTATAGCGATGTACTTAAAAAAATATATAAAAATATATAACCTTGATTTTCATCTTAAGGGTAGAATATTGTCTTTAAATTTAAACAGACCCCAATCTCAAAAACAAACAATTTAATATTTTGTTTATAGTATAAAATTGTTCAAACATTCCAAAACGTCACTTAAGATGTATTCAAAATCATGTAATTTTCCACCTTTGAAGGTTCCACAAAAATTTAACCTTTAGAACCTGAAGTCGGTTAAAATTAAATAAACTATTTTATCAACTATTCTTATCATTTTATATTTTTTTATTAGTATCGCGGCATTTACACTCACCTTTTAGCTAAAATACCAAAAGGTATTTGGGTGATGACGTATCCGTAGAAGAAGGAGGACAAGATGTAACCTTGCATCGGCGAGGACCAGATGAATTTGCCGTCTTGTGATATGTGCTGAAATGCATAAACATTTTCGTAACAACTAAGAGGTTTTTCATCTCTAGCGCCTTCTATACATATTGTAATAGGTGTAAATCGAGATTAAATTATATTTGTTGGTACCGTTTTTGAGTGCAACCGTGATCGTTTGAAATTCTGTACTTTTACGTAAAAATACATAAGAAACCACAGCGCAATAAATCTTTATTCGGATTGCAGTCTCGTTATAGTTCCAGCACCTAGCATCAAACTTATCGAACACTGGGGTCACCAAAGCACCAAGGGAGACAGAAAGAGTATTGTGATATCTAAAGTAAAACCGCTTTATTTCATATGGGGTACAAATTTCTATACTACTAATATAGTATATTATTTTCGTGTGGAAACTCCCACGGGTCCATACCTCACCGGAGACGAGTTTGAAATGGTATGTCAAACTCTAACAGACTAAAATCACACTGTGTTTCGTCACGAGAGGATATCTCGGGTCCCTTGCAATACAGGGGACTCCGGATTCCCTAAGAAGGAAGCTTCCGGGCTCGAGTGCTATACCATCTTTGTCTTCATCTATTTATACATGTCTGAGATCGGACTGAATCTCTGTATTTTGCCCTTAATACTTATATCATGGCTACTTACATCGGTGGAGTTAGTATCTGTGGCCCCACACTCATCGTCCGATGGCTCTGAAATCACGGGAAGTGCCGTGTGATTCACCATAGCGACAATAGCCACCGACATGTTAGTTCTCATAATGTATGCGTTCGCCATACCAAGGAACAACATAAATGTCACCCAATGCCGGGTGCCCAAACCACCTGCGGACAAGGAAATGAATGAATAAGTAATGGATTTTGAATATCATGTATTATTAAATATACGAATGAAGAGGTATTCACATTTAGAGACTGCTTTTGTGAAATGCCTACCAGGAAGCCCCGAGTAGAAGATGCCGGCACTATGAATAGGACATCGATGGCACATAATAATACTTAGTATGTAATAATAGTTTATATTCAAAGTATTTTTTGTGTTTACAAATTCACATTAGGTAACAGTCATTTAAGTACAATTATGTGCTCAAATTCACATTACAATACTAGCAATTCTTTATTCCCCAGATTGAGTCATGGTTGAAAAAAAAAAACATTGACAATGGCCTTCAATATGATAGGCATGGCTTCTCTGTTAGATTATAGATAACGTTTTCCGTAATTGGATCGATCGCAAATTACTATGGGAATTGCATGTATTATAGTTACTAGTTTATTTGAATAAACGCGTCAATTTATAACTTATAAGTATGTGGAGAAGTAGTACTGCCATTTTTATTTGTAGAAGTAAAATTTCATCAAATTAAGACATCCAAGTTAACACTATATTCTTCTAATTAAAAAAATAACAGAACATGATAATGCAATTCGTGTAATCCTCACAATAAAAACAACAATAAGCTTATGATAATCGCAAATGACTAATACGATAATTGCCCCATTCTTATAACAAATATTTTACACCTATTACTTGATAAAAGTTTATAAAAGTAAGAATTTTTCTTAAAGGTAGTGGATATATAGAACGAAGATACTATTAAAAGATACTTTGAGCATCTCCCATTGTATATAAAAAAATAAATTGAAATTTTCTACCTACAGCTAGCAGATGGACATGCCATGACAGCCCATGGACACCTGCAACCCAGGAGTCGCAGCTAAGTGCGGCCTTCGAGTTATAGGGATTCCCTAACTAGCTTGAGCTATTACTTATATTCCCCAATCCATCTGTATAAGCAATACTCCAAATTTTTCCATCTTATTCCCATTTGTGCCCGGATGACTGCAATAGGCTTGCCCCCTATTACGTGAATGGGGCTAAATTTGAATCGGCAAAATAGGCATTTGCCTACCCATTTGGTGACACAGGCGAGAATGTATGTGCGCAAAACTACTAAAATCTGAGCCAAAAAAACGAGTACAAATAACATTAAAATGATAAAACTTTTGCACTTCGCTCATATTTTTAAATACCGCTGATGACGCAAATCGATATAGTCATAGGTACGCAGTCAATGCTGTGTATTTATTTTAGAATTATGGGTTATATGACACTGACACAATCAACTCCTAGTTTGTACTCTTGAGAGTGTACGGAGTGTCTGTCAAGAGGGACATGACTTGTGTGGATGCTTTAAAAAGTTGAAAGATTATTTGGTTCAACGCGCTAATTTACTGAAGTGTCACTAAAAAAAAATGAATTTAATAGCCCAATTTATAAGGAATATAAGAAACTGTTACGCTACGACATTAACGAGTAAGTAACCAACAATGTTTTGAATGACGAAAGCAAAATTGATATCAAATTTTAGCATCTCCGACTATATACTGTTAAGGGACAAACTAGTGGCTAAATATTATATATTTGTCATTCAACTCATTGAGACGGTGCTAAAAATAGTAGGAAAGTATATCAATGATGTAGAAAACTGTAGACGGCGTTACCTCAAACTTGGCAATTACATTCGAGAGTGGGAGCCAAAATGTCCATTGCCATTTGGATAATATTAGTAAAATTCACCAAAGCCGTGTTATTAAACTCATGTTTAGATACCTAGAGTAATATAATAAGATATGATTCACGGAAATGAATTGAGTATATGAATAAAATTTATTTATGTCAGGAAGGGTAATTAACATTTGAGTACATAAATTATTTCCAAAAAAAATAATCTTGAAAGATAGTCCAACTCAAAGTTTCACAATCCATCCCTATTTAAAAATCAATATCACTCTAATTAAATTGCCTTTCCTTGTTCTTATCTTTTCCTTTCAATATATGTACTCCCAATTTGCCCATTTTTTATTCCTAAAGATAGGCGAATGGGTAACAGGCTTTCCCATTTTGCCAATAATTCTTATTGACAATTTTTATTTATACATGCATATTACACACACCTATTTCTCAATTTTTCTAATCATAATATATTTTTTTATCTATGCGGTATCGGCTTATATTGAACGGTAAGAAATCCTAAACAACTACAAACTACTACCTCATTGCCAATGACGTTTACTAGCATAATACACAAACCGGTATAACACTGTGTTTATAGCGAAACTTGATATATGAGGCGGGCCCTTCCGAAGGACAAGACTGCAAGCCGCTAGAAATGGATCAGGTTTATTTTGAGGGACACGTGGCTACAAGAACACGTGGCTAGTTATGACGCATATGAAAGAGTTTAACATACACATAACATAACACAAAGCATTATTTTCATTTTAAGTAGGTATCACTATAAAGCTTATAAAATTGTGTTTTCTTCCTTCCTCCTATTTACTATAAAACCGATGTGGTAAAAAAAGTAAATTATAACTGATTTATAGGAAACACAATTATAGCATTACGAATAAGACCTCCGAACGAATAAACCTACAAGCTGTCAGGAATCTTGATGTTTATGGTCTTCAGTTATGACAGTAAATGCCAACAACATTTAATATTAAACATTATACATTTAGCCACAATGAAGAATTGAATTGAATTGAATTATACATTTTATATTACACACTTACTAAATAATATAACATACTAAAAACTTAATATTTTAGGCCGTATGGTTAATTCCGAGGCGTTAAACTTGATGTAAAAAAGAAATGCTTTTTTATATTATAGTTTGTTTAAGCGCTGATAAACATTAATAGTCATTATTATTGTTAACTTTTATTTGTCTGTCACGTGTTAAGTCAGGAACATTATTTAAAATAATAAATAACTTGAAAGAATAGCCGTTGAAGATCTTTGACCGCTAGTACCGTGGAATAAAATATATTTATATTTACAGTCATAAATACTATATACTACACATATTTTGTGTCAATGTCATAAACCTAAAGATATGTATGTAAGTATGCCGCACGAAAAAAATGCTACGAGTAAGTACTCTTTGATGTAGACACGTAGTCTACAAAAATAGTTGCAACCACAGAATCGCTCTAAGGTTGCAAGGTTCATCCAAATTTATATTTGGAATCCAAAAGAAATGGTCCCATTCCACACCTTGAAATAATCAGTGGCGCGCGCCAATATCAACGTCTTCGGGTATTCATGGTAAGTAGTAACGTAACTTTATTGGTGAACTACAAACATGTTGACCCTACAAATTAAGAGTAACGATACATTACGAATAATAACTAAAATCAGGTTCACACCAACAAAGTCGAGGGTACAGCTGAGTTCTGAATAAAAATTAAAATCAGGTTACCAGTGGTATAACGTTACTCAGTAATTGGTTTTAAATGTTCACTTCCCGAGACGAATTACGGCAAAAAATTATAATTAAACTCTTGACTTTATTGCTTTATACGTTTTTTTTCTTTAAAAGAGTTATAAATACCACTTCACTACTTTTAACTTTTGTACTCCTACATTTTGGGAATATCTAATATCTTTATCTTAAGTTTGTTGATATCTTAATACTTTTTTTCTGACAGCTGCGCATAAACTGAGAATGAAAAATGGAAAACATGGAATGACCTATATGTTGTTCCATTTTTTATTTTCTATGTATACTTTTAAAAAATGTAGTAGACAAGAGTAACATATGTATTCCTGTTGAATGTATCAATGTTTTCAATCAACACATAAATTAACACCAAACAATCGTTCACGTACACAAATTTATGTAGTGCGCATTCCCATGTAATGAAAATATATATAAAAAGTTTTTTCCGTAACTTACAAATCTTCCGATGTTGTAACCATAGATATATGTATATACACTCGCAGGCACAATTAACCGCCCACCTAGTATTTCTTTAAATTTTCAGTAGACGGAAAATTTTGACCACATTTGATGGAAGTTATGTTAAAAGCAGCCATTAAGGATAAATAAAATCACAAAAGTCTTTAAACAAAACCGTTTAATAAAAAAAAAATATGCCAAAAATCGATTTTGCAAAAAATTTGCATGAAAATGTGATGACTTTAATTTTGAAAAAAATCGTCCGCTTTCTTTTTATTTAAATTTTAATAATGAGTATTACTACCTCGGGCCCTGATGACTTCTTGTAGTCGGTTTGGCAATCCATCTACGAGGTCTTGAATATCCGACTGAGGGATATTATGCCACTCCTCTATCGCAGCCGTCTTGAGCTCTTGTAAGGTCGCAGGGGCTGATATTCTTGCTCGAATACGTCTTTTTAGGTTGTCCCAAATGTGCTCAATTGGGTTAAGATCGGGACTGCGTGACGGCCATGGCAAAACTTGAATCCCGACCTCATCGAGGTATTGAGTGACGGATCTTGCGGTATGGCATCCAGCATTGTCGTGCATTAATTTAAAGTTTTCACCAATAAATGGTGCGAAAGGTATGACGTGGTCTTGTAAGACTTCCTCCACCTATCTTTGAGCAGTCACACTGCCTCTATCAAACACCACTAGATCTATTTTTTAAATCCTCGCTTCCATTTTGCATTCAACTGAACTTCCAGAAATTTTTTTAATAGCTGATTACACAAGTATACTATTTTCTGTCTTTTAAAAAAAATATCATTATATTTAGGGTAAATACGTTTCCACCATAGAAATGATACTTAGATATTTGGATTTTGCAAGGTTACTTTTCCATACTTGACTTATGAATAAAACAAAGTACACATACATGCATACTAAATATTCACTTCCAGAACCTCAACTTGCAAGCGCCAATTTTAGAAGGCATCTCCATGAAGTTATGTGTCAGCGAAACAGACAGTTTAGTTTACGTAAGCAAGTTTCAAATTATAGTTAAAGAAAAATGATTTTTTATAATTCCTTTTGAGGATAGCTTACTCGTTAAGACAAGCAATGTAAGCAGTTGCAGCACTCCACGCTAATATTTACCTTATTGACTTTTGTGTAACTCTGGTTAGAAATATATTTGTTTGGTGGTTATTAACCGAGCCATTAAGGGTCTGCACGTGGGGCTTCCAAAGGCAAGAAAGCTCGGAATTAATTACTTTTACGGTTTTTTTTTATAATATTGACAGATGATGTCACCTGATGGTAAGTGAGACCCGTCGTCCATGGACACCTGCAACTAAACAGTCGTAAGTGCGCTACCCGTCTTTGATGGGAGTCACTTTACAACCTACATACTAACGGATTTCACCGAAGAGTTTATTTACTTATTGAACCTTAACACTGTCAGCCGATGTTATATGGAATTTTAAAGCAAGTTTTCACGTGATAAACCCATGACTTAACTATTACGTATTTTACTATTGAATTCGTCATTTATGAGTGTTTTAGAAAACAACCACATAATATGACTAGCTAACCGTAATATTGTCCCCTTTCCTACAATGACTCCTTGACTTGACTTACGAACAAAACACGAATAAAAATGTTCTATACATAAAAAGCCATGAAAATATGAATCGGTCAATAACCCAAAAACAACGTGCCATACAGTCCAGTAGAGTATTAACTCGAACTGACTGATGCTGGGAAGTCGGAACCTTCTACCTCTGCCTAAATATTGCCTTGAGAACCTTAGGCTGTTACTGAGAATTTGAAACTAAAACGCTTAAAAAAAATGGAATTTTATCTAAATCTAAAAAGGTACTTGGTATTCAAAGAATCATGAGATCAGAATCCATTGATACGTGTGTAGCGTATGATGTATGTGACGGCATGTAATGACTATGCTATTGATTTTAAAAGCATTTATTATTTATTCAGAGCTTGCCTTGGACAAAAACTAGAAGTTAGAAAAGTTAAAAAAGTGACTGTGAAAGTATATATCTCTATCCTGCTTCTAGTCAATCTAAAGGAAAAAAGAAATTGGCTGCATGTTACCGTCAAACCGTGTACTCTGTAAAACTGTAAACTCTACTCTAATTGGTGGAGGGTAGTAATCGACTCAGATGTATACCTACGCAAATTGTTTGTAGGTAAAACCTTTGTAAGCGAAAACACAAGAACCAACAAACAAACTTGCAAATTATTAATCATTCGTGCAGAAAGTAAAGAAAAAAGCACTTCATATCTATGACTGCGTTTATAAGTATGACGTCACTTGTATCAGTACTGATACGAGTCAATTCGATGCACGAAAAAAAAATTGGTTGCATGAAAGTCCAAGGCTAAGTTCGAGAGCGCCTTAATAAAGTAATAAAATCAGTACGCACTATACTATAAATAAGTACCTACCTATGATAGAAATGCATTGCGTAACTGTTTTTTTTTTAACTTCTATTTAGTGACTTCTTTAATGATATGATGAGGAATGGCTAGAATAAAATTTTGGAATTGTTCTAAAAAATGGAACAATTGCAAAAATTTTAAGTTTAACTTGGCAATTGTCAGCTTGTATAGAAGTAACTACATATTTAAGATAGATTGTTTTTTCCTTAAAATCTAAATCTAAAGATCATCCAAATTTATTTTTCTTACTTAACTGAGATTATCTCGAAAAAAGCTTGAAACACAACAATTTGCATTATTTATGACATTTAATAAATGAAGTTATTATTTTTTACTACTCTTTTTTAAAATTATCGGGTATGGTGCTGCTTAACCTGTAAACGCTTATCTTAGAAATAAGAATTACTTCCTGAAAATAACCATACTAAATCAATACCGGAGAGCAATTGGGTTAAGCAGCCATTTTATGCCATTGTGCCACAATAATAGTTGGTTAGCTAGGTACTATTGTCAGGTAGCCTTGAACGAGGTTATTACTGATTAAAGTAATTTCACGTATGTGGTCACATTTAGTTTGTGGTTAAACTATATAACCAGAGCCCCATATTATAAGTAATTTATGTCAGTATTTAACATTGTTAATAAGTTTTGAGATCCACGCTTACATAAGCTATTGTTACATTGTCATACTTAAGTATGTATGTACGTATATTTTATGAGCAAGAACCTAATAACACCAAGTATTATGTATTATATCTAAAAGATATTAAAAGTTAAACTGGTAATGGTATAGGCTTCATTAAGTCGTGCATAATATATACATAATATAATATGATGACGAGAAGCGATTATAAGATTGTGGTTCTCATAAATTATATTAAAATCTATTCAAATAAATAAAAATATCTCTTTTTATTGACATATAACAGCTCTTTACTTAATGCATTTCTATTTTTTACACGGTATTTATACAGAACATTAATGAGACCAAATTTCACTGGATTTAATTTAACACAGCTAGCTGATGTTAAAAGGACTAACAGAAAGAATGCTTAAGGCCGGGTGTTATGGCGCACACTGGGACAGTCAGAGTAGGATGCCATAGACGAAAGGGTAACTATTGGTTTATAGTCAGATTTCTGAGTCGTAATTAAAAAGCTTGTATAAAATTGTACATGAGAGTACCGTTTCACAGCGGTAGTGCCATTAGGCACGAATGGGCCGGCTCGACCGGTGCAATACCACGGCCTCACAAAAAACGGATTGTGAAGCAACACTTGTTGTTCATTTCTCCTCTTTCCTCTCCCCTAATCTCGTCTTTCCCTTCCTGCACACTCCATGACCAACTGATCAATCTCAAAAGGTGAGCAGCGCACTTACGACTCTTGATTTGCAGATGTCCATGTACGGCAGTTGTCACTTACAATCAGGTGACCCGTTTGTTCGTCTGTCCCCCTATATTATAAAAAAAAAACATAAGCCGTAAGGTAAAATGATGTGTTCTGATGATTTAAACTATAAGAATGCTACTTTGAAGCTTTATAGAAGATATTGTTGGATTTAAAACAAAGTCATATTAGGTTATTGAATTAGCTAATTATGGCAACACAATATTAAAGGTGCGATATACTTAGTTGCCACCCAACAAACAGAAAATAAATACCTTCTTATATTTCTTTCAAAAAGTTTCAATCATCATCACACAATTTTTAAAGATGAAACATTACTTTAAATAATAGAGTTGTCATTTAGCAACTTACAAACCACACAACGAAAATACATGTCGATTCGAGAATGGACCGGAATGTATACAGTAATGTATACTAGTACATAGATATTTCTTTATTTATGATATGTTAAAACCCTAATTTCGGTTTAAATATTAAGTTTTTAAGTTTAAATTGGGTTTAACAAGACTGTTCAGGAAAGGAGTGTTCAAAAAGGGTTCATGTAAGTATGGTAGTTTCTTTAAGTCAACAGTGTATTCTGTATGGTATCGTTGTAATACTCACCCCGAGTGATTATGGCTTTTTTTGGCATTTGTATAGTATTTTATATATTTTTTGTTTTCTTTTATTTTTTTTGTCTCGACATATAATTTATCCTAACCCATTCCTCCCCACTGTTCTATTTTTAGGACACCATATTCAAACTTTTTTTTTACACGTTAGGTCGTTTATTTTTATTGTTTCTGACAAAATTTGTATTCTTGGAGTGTTTTTGAAAGTTTGGACTGTAACTAAAATGTGGCTAGGGTTCTTGCGGATAGTGTGCTCTCACATACCTTTTGAACCACCAACCAAAAGATTTGTATTTTTTTTATCCAAGAAGTTAGTCGTATATTCAATCTCAAGTTTACCGATTATCTCAAGGATTTCGAGTGTGTTTTATGAACGTAAACGTTCTTCTCAAGAATGGGGAAGAGAAGGGATTGAGCAAGTGCTATTTTTGTGGCAGTACCCGGCTGTAGCAAACATTTTGCGACTTGGGTTAACTTTTAACTGGTAAGATTTACTCCATTAAAATATTTCAGCCGTATCCTCAAATCAGTGAGTATAGCCTTACAATATATTTGGAGGTCGTACGCATGGAGGTGGTAGTGAGATGACAGGTGGTTAGTGATAAAGTTCATAAAAACTGCGAAGAGTAGCGGAGATAGAACACTGCCCTGAGGGACGTCGGCAGACATTGAACGACAAGAGGAAACGGTGTCTTCAATCCGTAATATAAGAAAATAATTTTGCGTATACCTAAGTAAATTTCTAAAATAATATACACAAGCCGTGTTACTAAATAATATAATTAATTTACTGTTTAAAATGAAAATTTCTGTTCAATTTTGTATAGTAATGCATATACAGTCGTGGTCAACTAATTAAGGACATTCAAGATAGTGGACAGCAATAACCGGCTATGTCCATATAAATATAAAACCCTGTTGATTTCTCAGTAACTGTTATTTGCATAATTTGATCCGATTATTATACTATAAATGGCTGTAAATAAAAGATTAAATAAATATAAAAAAAGTGTTTAATATCAAAGGTTAACCATGTATTCAATTTAAGGTACAATTCTGTAGCTGGACATTTAATTAAGAACAGTAAAGTAAAATGAAAAATAGAGTTAAACAGAACTAATAATCTGCAGTATTTTAATTTCTTTAACAACTTCATTTTATTACGGGTAAAATCAGTACCCAGTAGCAAAACCTTTGTTAGTAATTACCGCTTGACACCGATGTGGCATAGACATTATCAGTTTCTGACATATTTCAACAGGAATGTTTGCCCATGCCTCACAAAAAGCTTCATTAAGTTCATCTAAAGTTGTGGTACGATAAATGGCAACTTTTTTCTTAATTTCGTGCCAAAGGTGCTCGATTGGGTTGAGGTCGGGGCTATTTGCTGGCCAATCTAGCACTGATACCGACTGTCTGTTAAGAAACGACTTGACTGAACGGGCTGTATGTTTTGGGTCGTTATCATGCTGAAAAGTCCATATAATAGGAAGATGTTCCTCAGCATAGGGAAGCATAGTTTCTTCTAATATTGCCTTGTATTGATGTTGGTCTAAGTTACCCTGAACTTTCCTCACAGGTCCCACTCCACGTCCAGAAAATGATCCCCACATTTTAATGTTTCCTCCGCCATGTTTCACCTGCTTTTTTGTGAATCTTGGATTCATTTCCGCTTTTACAGGACGCCGTACGTATTGCCTTCCATCTGAAGAAATCAAATTAACCTTGGTCTCGTCAGAGAATAATACATGTTGCCATTGGTCGTAGGTCCAATGTCCATATTTACGTGCAAACGCCAAACGTGCATTTCTATGCTCTTTCTTTAACAACGGTACTTTGCGAGCCACTCTTCCGAACAACCCTGCTTCTACCAGACGTCGTCGAACTGTCCTCGCTGATACACTGACTCTTTCGTCTGCCCCAAACACTTCATGTTTAATTAAAATAGAGCCTAGAAACGGATCTTTCTTAGCTAACCTGGTTATCATTCTATCTTCTTGCGGAGTTGTTTTTCTCGATCTTTTTTTTCTGGGCACATTTAAAGTTGTGTTATTGCGCCTGAAATGTTGCACTGCATTGCATACCATAGTTTTTGAACAATTTAAATATCCTGCTATCCTTCGGTATGACCAACCACGCTCGACAAACTTCATGATAATTTTTCGTAGTGTTGCATCGCAACTTTTATTTTTGCCCATTGTTCTTCAAAATAACTCTCAAAACTTGAAATTACAAATCTAGATTGCCGCCAAAACTACCACAAAGAATAGGAGAAGAAAGAAAATAATAATTGAGATTCAGATTTTGAAACTAGAACGCAATATCTCAGTGTCCCTAATTAAATGGCCAGCCAGCATTCTTTGAACAAATAGCACTGTGATCATCTATCAGCTATACTGTAAAGAGGTTTAATGTTTAAGAAGTTGTTATTGTTTGTATAATTAGGCACATAAATGACTAATTATACTTACATGTAAAAGATGTGGAATATTGTTTAGACTCGTTGGAAAATAAAAAATAAATTCACAATTTGGATTAACTAGAGAGTGTCCCTAATTAGTTGACCACGACTGTATGTATGTACAAAACTTACTGCCTCGTTTGGTCTCGCTATTTTAGTAGGGATTTATTCCCGTTTCAAGCAAATTGTTTGTTATGTTTTTATGTCCAGAAATTCTCATTAATAGGTCTATAAATGTGCCACGTTGACAGCAGCTATAAAGTTTCAGCAAAAGTATGTGTGGCAACACTTGATTTTAGTGATTTTAGGAGTATTTTGTTCTTCTATAAGGCGTATACTCTACCTCCTTATCTTACGTTCGTGTATCAATATACGGGTGTATCAATATACGGGTGTATCAATATACGGGTGTATCAATATACGGGTGTATCAATATACGGGTGTATCAATATACGGGTATATCTATGTAAAAAGTCGAAGGAAAATCTGAATCAAGGTCCACGTGTAGGTATTAATATTGTCAACAGAATAGTTCGATTGTTAAAATTTTTTGCACTCTTAGCAAAACTTTTGTGAGCTATAATAAACTTTTTGTGTCAACAATTTAGTTTGTCGAGTACTTCCTGACATCAGTGTCTGTATGGTCAGCTATACAGGTTTTCTTTGATAATCACGTTTTGATTAGACGATAGTACAGATTATTACACTTAGCGGTCGTATGTTCAATAACAAAAAAAAAACTGTTGGTTATCATGTTTTTTAGGTAAATTGTACAAAGGGGAGGAAAATTCAGTAGTAGTAGTAGTAGTAGTTTTTTTATAATTAATAAAAAAAATACAATCAATTATATCAATTAAGTACACAGAATAAAAAACATCAATTAATATAATTGCGGTCAATTTTACGATACGAATGTATTCTTTTAAATAGTTATAAACAATATATTACCTATAAGTATGTAAGTATGTTGTGAGTATTGACTCATAAAAAACTCAATCCGCATTACCAATTAGTTAGCGCCATACTTTCAATCGTAGAAACGTGCAATTTCAAAACTTTTTCTTAATTTCCTACGTACAAATCCTAGTTTAGTTACAATGGGACAATGGAAGAGTCAAATGAAAAGAGGGAATGGCAAGAGTTATACTCCTTCAAATAAAAAAAATAAATATATTAAACTTTATTTTTTCGTCGACAATTGTGGAGAAATCGCTTGATATACATAATAAAGATACATACAGTCGGAACAGAGAACCTTCCTGCTTTTTTGAAGTAAGTATAATATCACATGTTTTAATATACTAAGGAAAACGGATTTACGGAAATATGACAGCTAGCAGTGGCCTTTATGCTAACTATAAACGGGATAAACCCAATTTATTGACTAGAGTTGTTACATATTTTTTAGTTACGTGTAAGTATAATAACTGCTAATATGACGACAATTAATACATACATACGCTCACGGCTATATATATAAGGAGCAGGCAGAGGTGTATTAAACACCCACATTTTGCCAATTATAATTTGTTCTACTAACGTAACATATGACTGTATACATGCTGTCTGATATAAAACGGTCCGATCCCTTACTCTATCGAGAACCAAACTATCTATTAAGGAATAATATTATAAATGCGAGAGTAACTCTGTCTATCTGTCTGCCTGTCGCGCTTTCACGCCAAAACTACTGAACTGATTTAAATGAAGTTTCTTACACAGATAGTCTAGAGTGAAACCACAAAGAACTTGAGAAGTTAGTAGTGATTTAATGGAAGAACTAGATAACGATACTATTTCCTTAATGAAACAAATAACAGAAGCCCTTCCACTTTTAAATCAGTGCAAAAAAAAAATGATACAATAATTCAATAAGTTGTCAGTGGCCAAGGAGGTTTGTTCTTTTTGGATGCTCCAGGAGGCACTATCAAAACTGTTGTCGAATATCTCTCGTCAGATAATGTTATGGACACTGAACAAGACACATCATACCCTATAGTTTCTTAACTCTTTAGAATCATCAGGAGTGCCTTCCCATAAGTTGAGGCTGCCAGTTCGTGTTCCAGTCCTATTAATGAAAAATCTTGACGCGCCAACCCTATGTAATGGTTCATGGCTACAAATTACACATCTGGGGCACAGCATTATAAAATGTTACAGTCATGACTGGAATGGCACAAGGAGAAAATGTTATGATACCCCGTATTCCAATAATTCCGACTGATTTGCCATTTTAATTTAATGGAGAGCATTTGGAGACAGACGCTTAATTTTGCAGAGTTCATTTAAAAAAAAAATCCTATTGGCAACTCTATGTGGTATGTTCTTGGTATCAATCCGTTTTGGCAAAAGATGGGAACAAAAGAAAACAAAAAGCGTAGTATTACACATTAATACTTTATACACTTAAATAATTTAATAAGCTCTTTGCAGTGAAACAAATTGCTCATTAAACTATTTATACGTATGTTTCTTATTTGTAAAATATTAAGCCTAAATAATTAAAAATTTGGGTAGCACCCAAAGACACTATTCCACGCGGACGAAGTCGTGGGCACAGCTAGTATTATTATATATTTATGAGCTAGCTAGTCATTATTTGTTTAATGTGCATGTTACAATACTATTCTTAATAAGATTTAATAGTAATACATATTATTCGTTTACATGTATTTTTTTTTTCATGACTGTTTGTGTTTTCTAGTGAGTAAACAATCAAGAAAATACGACGTACTAGAATCTTTTTGGCCATTTTAAAATATGTAATTTTAGATGTCCACTTCAACTAAAATAATAAATGATGTATAGGCGTTCGCAAAGTAACCTCACCAAATACGTTCATTAAACGAATATCGTTTAATAAATTTCTTTCAATATAATGATGTCCTGAAGTACTATCGTAGGAGTCGCGAGTTCAATATAAAATTTTTACTACTTTGATTATCAATTTTTTAAGATTAATAAAGAAGCAATGTGTTTATTAATGGCAGTAAGCAAGTCATTAACGAAATAAAGTCACGTCTGATCATGACATCCTTTTTACTTTTTACAGTTTTTATATTAATTGACAAGTGTCTTCTCACCTATCTCTTGGACTCCCTACGGAAACTATTAACGATGTTGTCACTGACTTTAAGATTTCTAAATAATATAATAAATAATAACACCCCACACCTTAAAATAACAAATTAAAAAAACGCTAATATTTAGAGTAGAGTATTTTTAAAGTTTGGTCTACAGAAGAATATGCCTTTTTTGCAATGTTTTACAATTCCTTGTCTAGAAAGAACTTGAAAGAAGGTTCAAAGTCTTTGCCTAAGTCAAAGTTGTGACGTAGGTAGGTTTTGTAATTAAAATCAAAGTTTTAAAGTTTGGTATATGAAGGTGCATCTATTTCGGTGAATTAAAAAAGAGTTTTTTAACAAGCATTTTGAGATAGCTTACTAAAATTTAATTTATTAAAGTCGTTCGTCAGTCTTTTAGCCTGGTACTTTTATGTAAATATGTATGTACACACACACACACAAATGGACAACAATAATACTACCTATTAACCTAAGTAGTTCAAATACACATATCATCATTATCATCAATCACTCAATAAAAATCAGAGCGATTTTATAAGCTCTTATTGCTTTGTATTTACGTAATATGTAGTAGCTTCATTCAACAATAATATCTCTATTTAAGTAAGCATAATTATATCCGAATAACTCCATCCATTTCATAATACCTCCAATAAGTTATCGATCTTTTCTGCGCAAAGTTAAAATGATTAAATGTGATCGAAATGTACCGAACGTAGATAAATTATAACAGGAAAATTAGCTAATCAGAGTGATAAACTAAAACAACCCTAATTTTGGTTCAAATAAAGTTCAATTTATTGTACTATGATTACTAACAAGGTGGATAGAGTTGAAACACTGAACGAATCATCTTAGCGTGTCATGTTTCATTGTAATAAAATATCAAATCTAACTTCAGGAAGATGTATTGTTAGGTAATGCTAATGTAAAGAAGAGATTAACACTTACTAATTAAAAAAAAAAAAAACAAACAGACGCGAAACGATTGATGATTCCGATTACGTTCTCAGAAAACTGAAAATTGCGACACGTGTTTCGAGGAAACAATCGCAACACCTTTATAATACCTTACATCGCATTGTTAGCGTACTATAAAACTATATCACCCGATAACACGGCACACCCACCCTGCATCAGACGTCCTTGCCTGTGACGTCACCCCCAGAAAACATCAGGACGCTTTTGACATAATAAATAAACAGCCGGCGACTTACCGGTATAATTCTTTGGACGCTGATCTTCCAAACCAGGCTGCTCCCAAACCAAAACATGCGCGCCGCGAGTACCAGAAACCATTTTAACGAATTGGAACAAAAATTCGGGAAGGAAAGTTAATTAAGTAATTAAGAAAAAAAAATCTTAAAAAATCCGCTATGATATCACCTACGTAACGTTGGTGAGTAAGCAGACGTTAAGTGGTGTATGGTTAGGGGACGACATAGCGAGGGTTGATAGTTGTAATTGATGGTATACTAAAGGCTGTGCTGATGGCGACTGGTGACTGACTGGCGGTTCTATTCCAACGTGTCGCGCCGGTAAATATAGTAGAGGCTAGCGGGGAGTGCGGAGCGACGCGACGCAGGGAGAATAGGAGGGGCGGGGGCCGCGGCGCACGCGCTCCGAGCATGCGATGACGTGAGCTGGTTTAACTTTTTACTGAACGACTGAACGCTGAAAGCAATCTACAATTTAAGAACGATATGCCGAGACGTGCGTCGACGCAAAAAAAAAAAACATGGAAGCAGTTTGCCAAAATCTAAATTTTTGTATATATCGACTGTCCCTACGCTACGTAAACTATTGAAAGTGAAAATGTCTACTTTACAGGAGAGTGATTTAAAAGATCTACAAAAACGACTAACGGTTATTGCCTATTCTTCGATTTTATGTCATGACGTTCGGATTATTAATCACATTCATACCTATACAAAAATATATACCTATAATATTATAATATGTAGAACAGAAGAGTTTATTTAATTCAACTGAATTCCAGGTTTCAGGATCAAGTCTTAAGCTATCCGGTATCCATAATCTATACACATACATATGTATGTAACATTTTACTCGCTAGCCATAGAAGGTGTTCAAAATTCATAATACAATAATACAATTAATATAGATAAACTTCTATCAGAAACGATTGAATTACACATCACAGGCGGTGTGCAGATTTTATAAAACTATTTGGAAACAATTGATTTCTACTAATTTCTTGTGGACAAACATAAAAGAGAATGGTTCTTCTAATTATATGTGTACATTTATACTTCCTAACTCTCTTCTGCCTGAAGATAATTTATATACATACATATATCTAGTTCTAGTATGCCTATGTCATAGATAAACCCATCCCGTGGCAAGTGTATGATTGAGAGTTTTTCCCTTCCAGTAGTCGAGAATTTTCCAATTGCTATATAGAACATGCTACTTCTTCCTCTCCAATAAACCTTATTCAGATTGAATCAAAAAAAAAACCTCAACCGATGAAACTTATAGAACCCTCATCATTCCTTTATCGGACTACTAGGCGGGGGCTACTATAATCCTGGAACCTTCAAGAGTAGAGTGAATAGACTCAATCATACGACACTCGAGACTTTCCATCAGGTGATTTGGAAGATAAACGCCTACTCCAGTAACCAATACAAATAATTATAATAAACAATTATCTAATAATGTAGCGTTAACAAACTCAACTTACAGTCACGGAGGTCGACAAACGTGTCTATGACTCACCAGGAAAAAACCTTTGGTGATTTTGTGAGCGTGTAAGCCCGCCTTTTTTCACGTCAAACTCTTTGATATTCGGTTGTTACACATTGCGTGAAGTCTTTGTTTACATTTTAATATTTAGTCACTGATGACAGCAATGCGTACAACTTGTTACATGACTAAGATGGCAAACAAGCGTACCTATCTACGGCCCGTCAGAGGAAAAGATAAAATTATGATACTGAATGCTTAGATAAGAAAGCCTAGAGAATTTGTCGCAATTGTCAAATCACTTAAGCCTTTCCGTGTTGTACATAGGTACATACATACACACTCATGTCTGTTTACCGAAGGGAATTAAACGAACACATTTTGTTGAGAATTTTTGCAAGAGTGCTGAGTGCAAGAAGCATGCAATTTGACACTTTATTGTTCGCCGATATCTCAACAAAATGCCTTTTGAAATTTGCTTCGGTCCCTTAGTAGCGAGACAGAGACCATAATCGCATGTGAAACCATTGAAATATAATGCACTATACTTAGTACATTATCGTTTAATGTACTTATGAAATTACGGGTAACGGCTAGTCGAAAACAATGTTAAGCACTAATTACCTGCGTTTTTTTTTTTAAATCATGATTTTTCATGGTTATTAGTTTTATCACATTAGTTGACTTTTTATTTTTTATAGAATAGAGGGCAAACGAGCAGATGAGCAGAGCTTATGGTAAGTGACTACCGCCACCCATAGACACCCTCAACCCAATGGCCCCCGGCCTTTTAGGTAGGAGTACGTTCTTTTCTTGAAGGTTTGAAGGTCTTATCGGTCCGGAAATACGGTAGGCGACAATTTGTTCCACAGGCTGGTTGTGGGAAGCAAAAAGATTCTGGAAAAGCGCACAGCGGTCTACCAGGTGATTTTTTATTTTTTATTAAATTAGTTTATGTAAAAGTTATTTTTCCATCAATATCTATAATAGATGTTGATGGAAAATTAATATATTTCCTAGATGAAGCCAAAGCAACAGTTTTTCGATTTTTTGTCTGTCTGCATTTTTACACGTACCACTGAAGCATGGAATTGAATGCAGTTTTTACAGATGTATTGCTAGAGGTCCAATTTAAAATATAGCAGAAATTAATTCTAAATTCCAGGTGATCGATGTCGCGTGATAGATATTTTTTCTAACTAACCGATTAATATGTTACCACTTTAATTAAGTAATATTTCGTAATTCAAACTGATTGACACAGTTTGATGAAAGTGAAAAATTTAGAAGGTGACTTACAGTGACATCTACTGACAAACTGTGACATTATGGAGGCTAACATTGTTCAGTGCGCCATGTCGACAGGCTTTATTGTAACTCTTATAGAGGGCGCTACAAGTTCTAGTTGTGTTTTAGTTTGTTTGCTAATTCAAACATTGCAGTGTTGTTTATTAACACCTTTGTCAATACTTTTTGCATTTGATAAACTTCATAACTCCTTAGTTATGAAACAAATATCATCTGTCATTAATATAGTAATGATGATTCGGTCAAGGATTTGGTCGCGTGTTAGAGTTACTAAATTTACTAATAGGAAACAAACAAAAGGAGAATGAACTAAGAAACTGTAAATTAATAAATATTAAGAATAAGAAATAATATAAACTGGCATAATAAAAGTATGAAATAAGGTCTTATACTGAGATAGTTGCACATGTAGGAGCTTACTTTATAGGAATGGACCAAACATTAAACTTAATACAATACAAGCGTTTAATGCATCCTATAAAATTAGATACAACAATCAATCGTCAATTATCTCTACAAAACTAGACCTAGATCTGACCTCAAAGTACAAAGATATTTGTTTACAGCGGGTAAGCAAATATCTTGGACGATCTATCTTATTGTATTGTACAAAGGGGGGGTACATTGAAACACGATTGAATAATGAGGTGGTATTATAGGTCACCACTCATTGTTGGGCCGGATGTCGCTATTATGAATCAGTCCACGCCCACGGTTGGCGTGTATGCATGTAGCAAATTAGCTTAATTTACAACCTCTATTTCAAAGAATACGCTGTATGTGGGTCTCGCAATTTTTGGCAAAAATACACGTAGGCTGAGACGATGTTATTCACGAACACTAATTAACAGTAAGTTGTAGAAAGGTTAAGATTTTTAATGTAAAGGTAAGGTTGAAATTTTACAGAATAATAGACTTTTGCTTTTTTCTAATATAAGTTTAGGGACACAAAGACAATACAATGTAGTTATATACGAAATGTGTATAAACCTTGGCCAGTCAATTATATAAATAAAAGAAATCTTTATTTTTACTTACTAAAAACTTAAATAGTTACTTAACTTACTAAAATATTACCTACTGTGAGTTGTTCTTAACGTAACGTTAGTAACGTTATAAGTACTCGTACATTTACGCATGTGTCCATTTTAGAAGTTTAAAGGTCATTAGAAGTCTCTTTTGGACTTGAAACAAGTCAAATACGCGAAACATAAGTAGATAGGAGAAAAAAAATGTTTATTAATTTAAGTAGTGTAGTTTATTCTCTTCATCATGCCCCAATTTTCCCACCTTACATTTTCAAGTTTCATGTCCCCCAATTACGTGAGAGCGACCAGGGAAACTGTTGGGGTTTGTATACCTTTGATTACCCCTGCGGAAAACGGACGTGAGAGTATGTATGTATATACTCTATATCTTTCTATTTTTGTACAGGGGGCAGTAGTAAATCTGTACGCGAGAAACAAAACTTTCTTAATGTAGTCATTACAAAGAGGGAAAAAGCTGTAATTAATTCTAATTAAAAATAAGCGACAGTCTGACTTGAATTAGATAAGACATGCTTTACAACTTTACTTATGTGTTAACTAACTGTATAATTTTAACATGCAAATTTTATTACGCCTTCTCAAAGCCACGAACGTGTCTATGGTTTATTTTAATTTATGAAAAAGTTACAAACCATGCCAAATTAAAAGGGATTGATTCGGTGGAGTTCAAATGAGAGATGTAGTGGAACTGGCTGCTCAAAACAATGACATTTAGTCTGTCTATTTGTGACATTAATATATGGTATGATAGTCACTGCAGACATCGGGCGACCTACCTTTGTATACAACTAAATAGTGTGTGGTAATATTAAATAGCTATGTATTTATTGTAAATGCAAAGTGCCCTAGTTAAGTCTACATGCGACTTAGCCGGGTGAAGCTGTCAGTTTTGGATTTAAAGGGTTCTATGAATAGTCAGGTCAATAATTTGAGTGATTATCAAAACAAGTAAATTCATATGAGTTACGGCTTTGATTATTCGGTCATCAGTGGTTTTGAAGTGTTCATGTGTAATATACCTAGGCTCTACCTTTATTAAAACTAAGTTATATTAATTTGTCAATTCGAATGCTTCAGATAATCTACCAAATAATTGGAATTACTATAAGTACCTATAAATAGGTAGTTAAGTTTTTATTTAAATCGCTCCGCAAATTACTCCGATTCTTAATCAATATTGTTTTTTTTCTATTAATAACTATACACCTTCAAATGCAATCATCAAACATGTGGCATCATCATCAGCTGCTGGACGAAGGCCTCCACCTTCAATATAATAGTCGTCATCTATAGAGAAACAGTCTTGACATTGTACCAAGTAATTATACCCACTAAAGGAACGTGGATGCAACCGCGAGACAGAGCTAGTGCTGAATTTAAATGTTCTTTTTACTTTTTCTCACATTGATATGCAAAAGAAAATATTAAATATACTAAAAGTATTCTATTGTACAGAGCTAAAACTCGCTAACAAGATATAAATTACGTTTGCTTGTTAGCCTTATTATTAAACCTATTATATTATTATGTATTAGTGTTTAAAGTGCGCTACAAAAATGTCCTGTTTACATTTAAAAAATATGCTCAAGTGAAACATGACAAGGACAATGATCCCCATTCAATAAAAGTTTTACGATCAGATATTATGCAAAGATTGCGGTACTTAATAGTAGGGCGACATCTAGTGTCTGCCCACGCATATTATGCCGCAAAACATACCGTTTTGAATGCCAATGTCTTGGCTGTATGAATGGATACCTTGACATTGTCCTACGCTCATAAAATCATAGGCCATTGATATTTAGTCACGTGTGTACCCGTTAGCTTTACAAATGTAATTTTCAAATCGGTGTTAGGTTGTACCGAAATGAGGTCATATCTATTAGTTGTATGTATTCATTGAATGTTTTTATGAGGATTACATTCAGGGTGGGTGGTATACGTTATGTTCCTGCTTAAAGAAAATTGCTCGGATAATATGGTGTTTCTATTAATAGATACATATATGACTGACTACAAGTAAAGGAAACTGGGTTTGAAGGTTGCTTAAATAAAAAAGTACGTAGAGGAGGAGGAGTTCTGGGTGAGTTTTTACAATTACGGAGCACGATAAATGACATCAATTATATAATTGTTTAGGTTAGTCGCTAGAAACCGAGATGCATTGTAAAAAGATTTGTGCAAAATCTCAGCAATATTAGCATTAGCAGCATTTTTACTGTTCAGTTCACGTTTAACAAAGTTGAAAACAAAAGAAGTTGTTTTGTAATTGAAGGTTCCAAGATTATACTTCTCGGAAAAAATAGATGCAGGCAGTTCATTCCGAATCTAGGCGACACGAAACAAAAATGGAGCGTCTGGATATAGTATAGTATACATATATGTACTTAACATTACTTGAATTATTTTTTACTTTTTCAAGGCTACGCTTATGCCGTGATGTTATCGTACAATAACACCATAAATAGCTTCTAGATTTGGTTAAATATTTATGTACTGTCGTTACACGCTAACACGAACATAACTATGTATATAATAATTAACCTAAAACTTCGCATTAATTTAGCATGATTTTGAACAGCTTCGTGTTATGGGTATAACCTAGCAACTAATTCATTTTGGTACTTACGTGGTCACTGAACCGAGTGAAATTATATGATATTTAATAATACATATGTTAAAACTTGCAAATACATTATTATTATTATTAAATATCATGAGAATACCCATTCTCATTCTGATGATTTTTTCTAATTTCGATGGAGTCAAAAAACGTTCCATACAACAAAGAATGCCAGTAGAACGTGTACAACCATTACTTGTTGAAGAAAATAAAAGTAAGGAATTTAGAACACAATTTCAATCCTCAACAGATATTTACATATGTAATATGTAGTATATTGAGTATAAGAAACAATACAGTTATACCTCAACTATACATATACAATCGCTCTATTCTCCTCCCTTTCTGTCATTTCTGTACCTCTGTTCTCTGACAGACCTTAGTTTATTAACCGACTTCAAAACTGATGAATTTCTTAGTCGACCCGTATATTACTTTAATATTCTTTACTGTAACCTTCTACATAAAGCGACTGTCACTTCAATCTTTCATAATACATTTTAACCGTAAATAAATTTACATTTTAAAAATCATAATCCCACTTGTTTACTACTACTGCTTTGTTCGATTGAATGTCAACGGATAAACAATTTTTTTTTTTTTTTTATGCGAACGAGCCGTTGGGTCACCTCATGGTAAATGACTACCGCCGCCCATGGACACCCGCAACTCAAGAGTCACAAGTGCGTTGCCGGCCTTTTAGGTAGGAGTACGCTCTTTTCTTGAAGGTTTGAAGGTCGTATTGGTTCGGAAATACGGCAGGTGACAGTTTGTTCCATAAGCTGGTAGTGCGAGGCAAAAAGCTTCTGCAGAAGCGCACACGCGGTGGAGTGCCAATCGTCAAGGTGATGGGGATGGATATTTTGTCGCGTAGGACGATGGCGGACACCAGCAGCCGGTATAAGTCCGAACAATTCCTCTGAACACTCCCCATGATACAAGCGATAGAGGATGCAGAGTGAAGCTACATCTCTACGCAACGCCAAGGTGTCAAGTCGATCAGAAATATCTTGGCAGTCGATGATGCGAGTCGCTCTCCGTTTAATGCGGTCAAGAGGAAGAAGTTGGTACTGGGGTGCACCTGCATAGAGATGAGAACAGTATTCCATGTGCGGCCGAACCTGCGCCTTATAAAGTTGCAGGCGGTGGGCCGGAGTAAAATACTGTCTCGATCTGTTTAGCACACCAAGCTTCTTCGAGGCTAATATGGCCTTACTCTCTAAGTGACCGCGAAACTGGACTTCGCTTGATATATCGACGCCAAGGATTCCGATACTGGCTGATGCAGTTAGGGAAGTGCTCTCAAATTGAGGAGATACGACCAATGGCATCTTTTTAGCGGTGAACGCGCAAACCTGTGTCTTCGTGGGGTTAAACTGGACTAGGTTAAGTCGACCCCAATCTGATAATAAAGTTATAAAGAAGTTTCGATTACAGACACAAGTTTGGATCGGCTTTCGATGACGTTTACCCGAGAAATGTTAGCGCGGCCGGTGTAAAGGGCATCACTAGTGCTATCGTCTGCATAGCAATGGATGCTGCTAATCTGCAGCATGTCATTGATATGCAGAAGAAACAGCGTGGGTGATAGCACACAGCCTTGTGGGACACCAGAATTAACAGACTTCGAGTCGGAGCATGCACCGTCAACAACGACCTTGATGCTTCTGTCTGTAAGAAAACTGGTGAGCCAATTGCACAGTTTCTCGGGAAGCCCATAGGAAGGAAGCTTCGCAAGGAGCGCTTTGTGCCAGACCCGATCGAAGGCCTTCGCCACGTCCAAACTAACAGCCAAAGCTTCCCCCTTGGTCTCGATCGCCTGTGCCCACCGGTGAGTCAAGTAAACAAGAAGATCACCAGCTGAGCGACCCCGACGGAAGCCGTATTGTCGATCATTGAGGAGCTGGTGGTCTTCTAAGTACCGGAGGAGCTGGCAGTTAATAATGGATTCCATTATCTTGGAGAACAAGGAGGTGATGGCTATGGGTCTGTAGTTGGACGGATCCGAGTGATCTCCTTTTTAAGTATTGGGTGCACTAGAGCTGTCTTCCATGAGTTCGGGACTACGCCAAGAGAATAGGAAAGCCGATAAAGGCGCGTTAAAACCGGTGCCAACTCTGGAGCACACGTCTTCAGCACGATAGGAGAGATTCTATTGGGCCCACTCGACTTAAGAACGTCGAGGGAAAGAAGCGCTTTACGCACTGCCCTTTGTGTAAACCGGACTTCCGGCATGCGGCTCTCGTACTGCGGTATGGTCGGCGGTGCGTTTCCCCCGTCGTCCAGGGTCGAGTTGGACGCAAAGAGTTTGCCCAGAAGATCAGCTTTTTCTTTAGCGTCGTGGGCCAACGAATTATCTCCTATGTGCAGAGGTGGAAGGGATGGCTTACAAAAGTTCCCCTGGACAGCTTTGGCAAGAGACCAGAATGCACAAGTTCCGGAAGGGAGACTCACTAGTCTCTCGCCAATTCTGCCGATGTGAGCCGACTTCGACCCAGCAATTACTCTTTTTAGGGACCTGAAGGCAAAGTTAAATTGCTTCTTTAATGTGCTGGTCTTTACATCCCGTGCTGTCGCTGCACTAGCCCATGCTTGGTAACATTCCTGCTTTCGACGGGACGCCGCTTTGCAGGTTCGACCAAACCAGGGCTGGGACTTGCCACCTGTACGAATCAGGGAGAATGGAATGAAAAGTTCCATACCCTGAAGCACAACATCCGCGACAGGGTCGGCAACGACATTGGGATCATCCGGCGAGAAGCAAACCTGCCTCCATGGGTAGGATGCAAAGAATGTTCGCATTCCATCCCAGTCTGCTGACCTATAGTGCCATACGCGGCGACTGCCTGTAAGTCGCGGCCGCAGCGAGTGAACGAGTGGCACTATACTCCTAATCAGGCAATGGTCCGAAGAGCCAAGAGGGGCCTCAACAGATACTTTGTAGCCGTCAGGATGTGAGGTCAGCAGAAGATCCAACAGTGAAGGCACGTGGCTTTCTGCATCTGGGATTCCCGTAGGCGTTGCTACCAGCTGCGTCAAGCCATATGCCAAGGCGAAATCGTGAACAGGTCTTCCCGCATGATCGGTTTTGCGCGAACCAACCCATTCGGCGTGGTGGGCGTTAAAGTCACCAAGAATCACGATCTCTGCGGATGGGACCTGCTGGAGCACTGAGTCTGTAGCCATTTGGACGTGTTCGATGAGTCGGTCCGTTTCGGCATCACCGCTATGGGACCTGTAGAGGCATACGTAGATGCGGGGATGGTCGTCGCAGTCTACACGTAGCCATAAGATGGAGAGGTCCCTTTAAGATTGCCGAGGCGGCGAGAAGTGATATCATCTCTAACGTACACGCATAAACCAGCCTTAGGAATAAAGGAGTGTTCCAGTCCGTACCTAGGGTAGCAGAGGTAGGATGTGTCCGCTGGAGATGATATCTGTATGTGTTACAAAAGTCCACGGTAAACGTGACAGGGGGTGCCATGGTATGCCTTCTCTTGCCCCGAGCAGATTTTGAGAGCGCAGTTGAGCCCCCCCCCAGAGTACGAGGGGCAGCCTGGTCGTCCACGCTCAGGTATAATCCGTACTGAGGGTGGACGTCCAGGGGGGGATTCTCCAACGCTAACGCTGGTACCCCCCTGGGGTATCCTTTTTGTTAACAGCGCTATCATTAGGGGGGATGGGGGATTTTGGGCCTCCGGAGACCTCACTCATTTCGGGGAAATGCAACGCAAGCGTTACTTCACAACCGGTTTTCTGTGAGGCCGTGGTATCGCACCGGTCGAGCCGGTCCATTCGTGCCTAAGCATGGCTCTACCACGTATATATATCTTACTATTGTTTTTAAGATTACAATGAATAATTAAATCACACGTAATTACTGGTAAATAATGTACCTACTACAGACACAATGTACCTACTGATTTTTAGCGATTTTGTTAAGATACAGAAGAGAGACAGAAGATCACCTGAAACGGGTCACCTAATTATAAGTGACAATCGCGGCACATGGAGCAACTAAAGAGTCGTAAGTGCTCTGACCGCTTTTGACGGTGATGAAGGGAGGGGAAATAGTAAAGGGGGAGTTGGGCCTCCTCAAACTTCATTCACTCGGCAAATACAATGCAAGCATTGTTTGTGTCCCGGTTTTCTATGAGGCCGCAATATTACTCCGTTTTAGCCAACCCGTTCGTGGTCAAGCATGGCTCTACCGCGGTAAAAGTTTTGATTGAGAAGTAGGAAACATAGCTATTTTAAATTAATTAATCTACGACGAATATACCGGCTGTCACAAATGACGTAGCTGCTTAATCCGACGTAATGTTCCAGTGCCGACGCGGCGACGTGCACACCTGTGGCACGGTTAATATTCCAACAAAATAATAAACGACAATACATTTGATTTACAGTGAATCAACTGTTCTTGCGATTCAAAACATGCGCCACACAAACACCAACAAACTTTCACAAACATTGAGTCATTGTTTAACTTCGAAGTAGCAGTGAAATGATAACCAAAAAATATTCCACACACATCACATCATATCACTCAAAATGAATCTTTTTTCACAAACGATACAAAACTAATTAAATTTTCTGTCGTTTCACACACATACACATAAAAAAATGAGTAATATTGTTGTTATATATTGAAATATATATTTATATAAAATATATATTTATAGAAAATTAATTGATAGAAAAATTATTTCTGAAAAAAGACTCATTTTGAGTTGATACACTCTTTTAATAGTAGTGCGATTTGTACCATCTACTCCCATTTAAGATTATAGGCTCTCGTATTGTGATCGATCAAATTATTTATAAGTAACTTTTGAAAAAAACTTAAAGACATCAATGCGCCATCATAACAATTTGCAATAAGCTGTCTTCTGCAACCCCCAATTTAAAAAAAAAACCTTGTAGTTTTTTATATTGTCTTGTATTTACGGTCTACAGGTGCAGCGATGGCCCAAATATTATTTTGACCTTGTCTATCAAAGGTAGGTAGGTATACCAAACTCATTACACATTACTTTCAGAGAAAAAAGTTGAAAGCGTCTATAAACTAAAGTGATCGCACATATTGTTACCAATTCGGCAACTTGCGAGGTATAAGTATTAGGATTTTTAACAACTTAGATATCTATTATCCGTGTTAAACGTTTATAATGAAAATAAATGAGCTTCACTGTAAATAAATTACACAAAATGATGTACATCCTCAAATTTAGACAAGGTTCCATGACGCAAACTTAGAGAATTCGCGATGCGTATAATAATAATAAATCTAAAAGGTGCTTTGAATTCCGTTGTGTCATTCGTAATACAGTTTGAAACGATAACGAAATTAAGTGTAACAATTTTTTTGTGGACGAGTTTAATAATGAATCTGGGTTCAAAGTTCAAGGGCTCCACTCCCACTAATAGCTTCACTTAGTGAATCTAACTCAGGTTTCCTATAATTTATTCCAGTATTATAAAGAGGAAATCTTTGTTTGTAGACGAAAAACTCTTAAACGCCTTAACCGATTTTAATCATTCTTTTTAACCACAAGAAATAAACTTTTTTAAGAAGCAGTTCATTTACGCATTCTATACACATAGGGTAAATTTTATATCAGACTAATTACTAATGAGCCTTCGAACTGTATTTATGCGCTTATGGAGTATCTGCTTACTTACTTATTGGGCTGCCATCCGCTGCCAGCCACAAGCAGTGAGCATATCACGATACTAGTCTGATACAAGTGCCGCTACCACGTTTATCGTGGTAGAGGCATGCTTAGGCACAAGTGAGCAGGCTCGACCGGTACGATACCATGGCCTCACAGAAAACACACAGAGCAACCTTAGCTCATAAATATTCAGACTACGGTCAGGGCTAAATGAGTTCTAGCGCGCTGTTATAAGTTACTTAATAAACTGGGCGTGATAATTGCAGGCAATTTGTAGGCTACATCTCAGAGGTGGGCTGTTTTTTTTATTTTAAATAGGGGACAGACGAACAGACGGATCACCTGATAGTAAGTGACATATGCATGGTCAAAGTTGTTCGTGGGGCCGTTGATAGGATTAGCTATGCATAATGATTAGTTAGTTTTCACGTTTCAGTTTTCACTCACGTGAGTTCTAATATTTATCATGTTATCATTTTATCGCCATATCTCAGGAAGTTATGTTTTATTTAATCTTATACAAATGTGACATAATTGTAAGTATTTAAATACTCAACATTTTCATCTTTGCCATGCAGATTGAGTTTCATTTATATTCTAATGTTATATTTCGATACGGAGTATTGCATAAATAAAAAAAGAATTAAATTGTGTCACATTTGAAGCGGATTGTGGCAGTAGGTATTTCCATTTCAAGACTATTTCGGTTAATTGTATAAATCATAAAGTATAGAAACACAAAGTATGGAAAGGATAAACTAATTTGTATTGTTTTTGTTAGTCTGTTATCTGTAACATGATATACAGTCGCAGTGTCGCAATACTGAAATATAGGTATAGGAAAAATTAAACATAAGATGCGTGATCTGATTTGTATTGGCCGTTTTTAATTTTATAAACTTTTTCGGCATGTCTCTAAGAAGTCCTAATTCTAAGATTTAATTTGTGTTGTGAACATCAAAAGAACTATTTACATTTTCTTAACAACGAGTAGCGTTTTAATCATGGACCAAATATGTACGTTGTGCCATCCCAGAATATGTTCCTAATGACACAACTACGCACAACTAAGCACAACTGATTTATTGTAACGAATCCTTTTAGCACAACTACAGACCTAGTAAAGTTTAGGTCAGGTTAGAACAGCGACCACAACGACGACTGCCAGAACCGAATTCTACCCACAGCGAGTGGAAATGTGTGCGACCGTGCTAGGCGTGTGCTCGTTAACTCAGGATTTTGCATCAGCCATCTGCCAGAACTAACCTAAAACAATTGTCTAACATATCTCGCTTGTCCAAAGCCTACAACACTACATATTTGTGAGGAGGTTGTGTTTTATGTTTATGTTTGTTGTCTTCTGTTTTTAAATAGTTTTTTTTTTAGTTAATCTATAATATAATGATTTAATTTTTTTAGTGAAACCGGTGTTACTTTTTTAACGAGAGTTGTGACATCTTAAAATGCTGTGCATTTTTATGTAGTTGTGCCAACGGGAATGTCTTTATACGTAACTAGTTGTGTATACATAGTTGGTCCTTTAGGAAAACAGGAACCTTTCTAAGTAGATGAATCTAACTTAAAAAACGAACAGCTATTAGAGTTGGCATCTTGCCTACCTGTCAACTGATTAAATAAATAAAGAGGATTGAAACAACAAGAATACAAACAGAATTAAATGTTCCGGGTTCTAAGCATAACAAGGTACTTATTATGTTATCCATGTCTTGTTTTAATTTTCCTATAATCTTAACTAGTTATTTACTAAAGAAACGCTGCGGTAATAATTTTAAACCGCAAAGCAATACATTGTTGAACTCGATAACTTATAACTTTTATTCTGAAAGCAATTCTATGGAACCGAAATATTCAATGCAATAAAATTAGTTACCCCTTTGAATGGTGATTGGATGTCACTTTAAATTTGCATACACATTGCCTCTGACAACGAGTATGGAAAATTGTATGATGTTTGGATGAATGGCACGTTGGCAGCGCAGTAAATACTAACAAGCATAAAATCACTCAGTTCGAAGTCTATGTCTTAATATTTGTTTGCGGTTTTTAGTATCAAAAGAATGTGAGATGAGAACGTTTTCTATATAGTAAACATTGTGGAAGTTTTTTATTTAAAGTAAATTAACAACCACAGCCGTGCGGTTCTCTTTGGGGTAGAATATTGAATTCCCATCTCTTCCTGTGGGTGTCATTAAAGATGATTAAGGGATCGGAGTGTTAACTATCAGACAGTAACAGTCATCCAGAGCCCGAATGACGGCAATCGGCCATAGGTTTGTTCCTTACTAAGTAAGTGGGACTAAGGTATGGTTGAAAAAAGTGGGCCTTAGAGACGCGTCTGCCTACCCCGTCGGGGATAGAGGCGTGAGTGAATGTATGCCAATTAACAAACCTTAGTTACTCGTAGCCCCGGTTCATCGACCGATCTTGAATCTTGATGTACTTATATCTACTTAACTGTGTCTTTCTACGTCATAACAAAGTAGAAACAACTTACCTGAAACAAAACAAAACATGTTAATTAGTACAAATGTATGTGGGTACATTAAAATGTAATTAGCATACATTGTGACAATTAGTGACACTATTACGTCACAAATACAACATTCGAAAATCGAAACTACTGACATTATTGTGAAACGTCACTAAAATATTGCCAGATAAATAACTTAGTGTTTTTTGTGCTTTTCCTACCCTCATGTTACCATCACTTCCACTGCAAACAATCAAGATCCCGCTTTGTTTAACAACAGTTGTAACCTTTACTTTTTTTTTTGCTTATTTAATATATTATTTATGGCTTTGAGAGATAGGGGCAGGCCTAAATAAAACAATAAAATTAAAAAAAAAAACAATTATTTTCTTTACTGTTTACATGCAATCAACATTTATATTTGTAATCTTTTTTTTATAATGCTGGACGATAATGAGTTAGACATTAAGTTTTTATTTAAACAAGCTTCAACAGCGTCGCATGTAACTAGCTTCACCAGGGTTAGAAGCATGCATTTTAATTAAACGCCGTTTAGCCGTATTGTATAGTTTATATATATTAGTTATAGATGGCATTACTTTCGCATTAATAATAGTAATATAAAGTATATACGACCTAATTCTTCCTATTGGCATGCGTCAAATAAAGGAATAGAAAATTTTGTAATTAGCTTAATTATGTTTGGTAATCATATACAGGCATTCTAATTGTATTATTGATAATGATCATTCATTAAATAACCAATTATTGAATTGATTACACAATGGGCTAATAATATTACTGTGAAACACTAGTGATATATTGTTTTTTTTTTTTTAACTGTAACTTATAATCTTCACAAATAAAGAAAATTAAAGTACATGTTTGTAATATCAAAATAACATATTCCTATATTTTTCAAAGTGCGTACTCGTACTGCGTACGTACAAAAACGTGTTTTTTTTATGTTTTTGTCTGTCTATCTGTTTGCTATATTAATCTCCGGAATGGGTCGATTGTTTGCTATGTTAATCTCCGGAATGGGTCGATTGTTGTTGAGTATTCCGCACAAAAATAGAAATACATACATATGAACACGAGCCGCGACGGTACCTAGTATTTATAATATTCTTAAAGCGTATGTAAGTTTTAGTTTTTTTAATATAGGAGCTCAGACGGATCACGTGATGCTAAGTGACAACCACTGTCCATGGACACTTGCGACTCAGGGGTCGTAAGTGCACTACCTACCTTTTCTGATGGTTGGAGGGACACGAGGAGGGGAAATAGAGAGATTCACAATCTGTTTTCTGTGAGGCCGTGGTAACACACCGGTCGAGCAAGCCTAAGTATGGTTCTACCACGATAAAAAAAAGTTTATTTGTTGCGCCTTTAATGGCATAACTACTCAATCGATCATCATTTAATATTGTAGACATACCTCACGTTACGACACAGTGACAATGAAGGATATAGGGTACTTTTCATCTAGAAAGAAATGCTGTTCCCGTCGCGACACATAGAAAAATAAGTTTCACGCGATCAAAGTCACAGGCAAAACTAAAATTCAAACCGCAGACTAATGTCATAATGTTTGCTAAGCTCTTACATAAAAACTTTATCAAAAACATCGATGCATTACTAATCAAGAGGAAATTATACATAAATTATGTGCACTGCGTAATATGTTTCTACACTGTTTTCATAACAAATTGGCTACAGTAGTCGAAACAAATCTTAAAACAAGCAAAATATTAGAAATACGACCTTTTTAGTTACGCTTTCACACCTTGGCAATTACTCTACCAATCCTCATGAATGTTGCATACACATTAAAATCAAGGATACAGAAAATAATTTCATTATCATTCATATCTTCCGTCTTCCCTTTCAATATACTCCCAATTTTCCATTTTTAATCCCAAAGTATTCATGGCAATACGTAACTGGGAGTATATTCTTCGTCTTCTTCTACTTAGGAGATACGCTCTTGTCGGTGGAGCAGTCGCCACTCTCCTCTAGTCCCTGGGATCTCTTTGACCTCTTGATAATTCTAATTCTTTTTAATCTCCCAGGGACTGTATTATCATCGTCCAAATGTGGGCGTTTAATACACCTCTACACACCCTTTCGCGGTTACAGGCGTGAGTAGAGTAAAAAAAGTTCAAATCGTCTCGTATAATTTAAGGTAAGTATTAAGCCTTGGCCGAAAATCAGTGCATCATTGATTGCTTCCAAGTATGTGTCTAGGGTTCGCCTCGGCCGAGATTTCGACATATTCCATTAATACCTGTTTTGCTGGCCGCAGTAATGCACTGTACTTGAATATCTATGTTATAAAATATCTAATATTATAAATGCGAAAATGCAATTAGGTGTTAATTAGTCTATCGAGATACCAAGAAAGAAGTGGGCGATGGAGACGCCTCTGCTACCCCTGTATGTATGTATACCAAGAAATCTCACATTCTATCTTTATAAAGTTAAAATCCACTTGAGTTCACTGCTGTAACGATATATGTATGTATTTATACATTAAGAAGACTGTAGCTTTTTTTTTGTCTGAACCAATTACGTATGATATAAATATAAACGAGTATAAGTTATGAGATACGTAATAAAAATAACTTGTTACAATCATGGGTTGCCAAAGTAGAATTAATGTTTATGAACATAAACTATATTTATAGGATTTCGGTGACCTCGCCCTCTCATCAAATTGCCTTCGTGTTGTTATTCTATTTGTCATATTTTGATTTGCAACTTGACTTCATTTACGATTTGTTAGGTACGTGTATGTATATTTCCATTATAAAAATGCTTTTGTTTATGGAAGTCTACGGCCAGAATTAATAATATGCATACACTCAACCCTATATATTCCCAAGGAACATCGTCCAGGCACTGTATAAATTTATTATTTACATATATTTATACTGTCTCATAAACATAATAATATAATCAATATCATTATAAAATGTGAAATTTCATGTTGAAATTCCACTTAACTAAAAGTTAAGTGGAATTTCAAATTCCTAAGACGCTAGAATATTTTGTTTACTTATTAATATTTTTTTGTATAAGTAAATATGTATGTTTTTCTGATTTCCATAGTGTTAAGTAGGATGCAACTTGTATATTTTTTCTTAGTATACTTCTAGACGATTCTTTCGACTTTGATTTCTTTTATTTAAAAAAATCTTGAAAAACTTTTCGTAAAATTTTTTGTAGTTGTAGTTTTCGATGGTTTTAAAGAATTTAATAATCTCATTGAACACTAGGTTATGTTCAGATGATGATCCACGTCAGGAATTGAGTCATAACAGAGCAATTATCGAAATTGAGGTCCGTCGTAGGTACGTACGTTCCTATTACTGCAAAAACATTCATCAAGGAACTGACACCACACCGGTTGAATTATTTAAAATATTAAGTAGCACTCAATTTTCAACCTTACAAGGGTGCAGTACGATTCAAAGTGTGTAATGTAGTCGCATCTTGATACTTGACACTTCAGTGCACAATGCAACATAACAGGTTCGAAGTGGGCGCATCCCGAGGATGCCGGATGACTATGAGTAGTTTAAGAGTAATCATGACACTTGAAACAATCATTTTTTATCATCTTTGACACTTTGAGATCTCGATAACATACAGTGCGATCACGGCCGCAGATTTAAGTGCCAATATGTACCTATTTCTAAGGATCTAATGGATAAGCAGATAGAATACTTTTTATAGTTAATCAATCATAAATCCTACGTAATAGGGGTATTACGATAGTGGGACACAATTCTAATTGTCAAAATGTAAATGAATCAGTGAATGAATGAATGAAATATACATATAGGTTATATAATAAATACATACATCGTCGTTTGGTTTCAATCATATTATAATATTATACATAGAAGTTAAGATCTTAATTATGGAATAGATACACATTACAAATTAATAAAATAAATAATATTACAGTGAGAAATAATTTCTGATTTGTCTAAGAAAGTTGTTGAGTGCACCGGCACTTTTAATGTCAGATATGGGCATCGTGAAGTAACTCAATCGTCTCCTTCAATAGGAAGGTGTATAAGGGTTAAACAGTATACTGTGCTTATTGCAATTAGGGAATATGAGCATTCTGGTAAACCACTTAAGCATTATTTTATCAAAATTCAAAGATTTGATCATATTTAAACAACACGTAAATAACAGCAACACGCGACATATTTACGCAATATATATGTATATATATATATATATATATATATATATTATATAATTTAGGAGGACAGACGAACAGACGGTTCACCTGATGGTAAGTGACAACCACCGTCCAAGGTCAACGCCTGTAACTCGAGAGTAATAAGTGCGCTGCCCGTCTTTAAGGGTGATGAGGGATTGCGGGATACGGGGAGGGGGACGAGAGGAGAGGAAAGAGGAGAGGGGGAATTTAGCCTCCGGAAACCACAAATTTCGGGGAAATGCAACTTTTGAGTTGTTTCACAACTGGTTTTCTGTGAGGCCTGGGTATCGCACCGGTTGAGCCGGCCCATTCGTGCCTAAGCATGGCTCCACCACTGTCAAAATACATAACAACTGAAGGTGTGTAAAACTTACCTTAAAATAAATTGAGTCCTCTACTCGTGACGACGATAGATACAATTCGGTCGAAAAGTGGCCGGGTAAACTAAAATGCATCGTATGTATATTATATTCGAAATTCAATTGTTTAGAGTTGAATTGCAAGATTCCGTTACCTACATACATATGTATAAGACATAAGACAGTAAATAAAAGAATATGACAACTCGATTGGTCTATCGGTCTGGCTATTAGTGACGCTAGGCTGTTCAGCCGCAGTTAATCTCCAATCCCATGGCCCAGAACTTTACAGCACTCTTATATGCCCCTAAACTGGAAGTATATTGTTTCAATCACCAATTACAATGTTACATAAAATAAAATTTTAAAGACGCGTCGTGAATTTTAATAGTCGCAGTAATAATTAAAACGTGTCTGTCAAATGATACCTACATCCTGATCCAACCTGATAAGGTTCAAAAGCACAATAATTCTTGAATATATTTAATTTAGAATCTCATAACGATAGTCATTATAGTGAAATATAAACAGATAAAATACTGTAGTCCCTTAGTCTTAGTTCCTGCATTCATGATAGTTTTCGGTTATACTGCTGTGGAAACTTTGAGCCGTACATGTTAGCCTATTTGCAAATTTAATCATGATCCGCCATGCCGTCCTAGCGTAATTGAGTAACAATTAAAACTTCCGCATTTGTAATTGATGAAAAATAAATTTCCGAGCTCATACTTTGTGTAATTAAACAATGTCTTACATATTTATCTATGTTTAAATGACTTTTATTTGCATAAGGCAGGCATGCAGAAGCATGATCCTCTGATAAAATATGAGTCAGACGTTTGACTATGTATATTTTTCCTGTGTTTTGTAGGAGTCTTCATGCAAACATTATTAAGGGGAAAGAGTAGAGGGAGGAGGAGGAGAGGAGGAGTTCGGCCTCCGGAAACCTCACTAATTTCGGCACAAGCGTTCCTGCACAACAGGTTTTCTCTCACGACATGGCTCTCACTCGATAGGTACCTAATTAAACTGTAGTGACTGATATTTTAAATAATATATATATGTATTATAGAGTTGTTGTATGTCTGTTTGTTTAAACGAGCTAATTTCTATCACCACCCATGAGATTCGAAAACTTCTTTTTGATTTTGTTTTCTTCTAGAAAGAATAGGAAACTATAAGATAGAGTACTAACACAAGATATATAAAACACACTATCACACTGAGCACCAGATTAGTGACCACAAACGCAGCTAAACTTCGGGGACCAGCTTGTGAATAACTTCACACTTTTTACACACTGCCGTGTGATTCCAAACTCAGCAGAGCTTGTTCTATGGTAACCAGAGTGCTGATAAACATGCTGTTAAACATGAAAAGTCTATGTCGTTCAGACATTCGCAAGTTACGATTGTTTTAAATTGGGTGTGGGATCATTACACAAAGAGTTTATTAGTAAGCATATCACTTGAGAATTGCTCGACCGCTTTTCCTTAGTTATAATGAAGATACTGAATCAGTAATCACTAGCCAACCCAAAAATTTGAAAAAAATATGGAAGAACTATATTTACTTCTTTTCGTAAGCGTAATTTTACGTCCTTATAACTAAACAGGTCAGCTACTTAGATTCACGAGGATGAGGTATGGAGGGAGGGAGGGAAAAGCTTAATATATATATATATTAAGCTTTTCTGTTGCTGCCAGATGTTGAGGGAAAACGACAGGAGCTTGTCACTGAGATTGACTGGGTCTTGAGCCGCATTTCTCAATGGGGTTGTGAGAATCTGGTCGAGTTCAGCGCCAAGAAAACACAGGCGTGCGCGTTTTTTAACAAAAAGTCTCCATTCCCTCCCCGTCCTACTCTTCAGAACACTCAACTGCCACTACAGGATAGGCTTAGTATACTGGGTATGGACCTTTGTCGGGATCTCAATCCGCGTGATTACATCGACAGCGACACTAAGGCGTCCTCGCGGAATCTCGGTGTATGGAACAAGGTGAAACGGTTCTTCTCGCCCGAGCATCTGTGTCTTTTATACAAGACCCAGGTTTGCTCCTGCGTAGAGTACTGCTCTCATCTTTGGGATGGCTACGCGCAGTAGTTGCTTGACGCTCTCAATCAGTTGCAGCGGCGTGCAGTCCGCATTATCGACTGCCCTGAGGTCACCCAGTCTCTTGAGCCTCAGCAGTTGCGAAGAGATGTCGCCTCTATGGCAGTCCTCTATCGCCTACATCAAGGGGACTGTTCTGACGAGCTCTTCCAATTGGTCCCCCCTTCTCCCTTCCTCTACAGGACTACACGTGCAGGCCTGAGGAGTCACCGTTTGAGAGTCGAAAATATAAGATTCCGAACAAAACGGTGTTGCTCTTTTTTCCAGTGCCGATCGGTGAAAGCCTGGAATTCACTACTAGCTCACGAGTTTCCTTCCCACTTTGATCCCGGGTCTTTTAAGCGGGACGTGAAAAGCATGTCACCAGGCCGCCATAGTGTGGGTCACCATGCTGCATTGACTAGACATGCAATGAGGATGGTGACCATCACTTTTGGACTCCCCTTATTGCCCAGATATTGATCAGGCCAAGAGAAGTCATTATGGTAGGCTAATATATAATCTATCGCCCTAACAGAACCAGGCCCGAGACTGCGGCACGACGTGTTCCACGCGCGCCTGACTAAATATGAGGGGGGGGGACGGAACCCCCAACACATCATATCGGGGTCGCCTTGCTCAAAAGGCGGCCAGGTCTGCCGGGGTACACAGGGACTTCCTTTCTAGGGTACACCTGACGCTCCGGCCATAAGACCTGTTGACGGAACACTGTGTGGTTCGAGTCCGACATACCGGCTATAGGCTTGACCCCTATTACGTTAGTGGGACTAAAATCTAATTGGGAAAATGTGGTAGTTTCGTACACCTCTGCTTATCTAATATATAATATCTAAGTATGTATGTATGTATGTACTTCAAGCTGCTCTTAGAAACCCTATCCTGACAAGTTCGTTATCAGTCAGACATGCCTTATAAAACAATTTGTTTCTTAATTAATATAAAGATCTTTTCAGTGGTTAAGGCGTGAAATTGTAACGAACAAACAAACAAACTCACATTCGATTTAAGCATATGTATTATAGTAAGAGAATATATTATAGTTTGAACATTAATTTTATATATGGAAATTAAATAATATTATTAATCAAGGGAGTGATGCTGAAGGCAGTTTGCCTAAACACGGCCCGTATTATGAACGCGTTAAGGTTAAGGTTGCGGCGAGACCATCAACTTCTGGAACCTCACTATGTCCTCGCCCTCAGTTTACATGAGAGTATTTAATTTAGGCATAAGAAAAACGTGTGATTAAAGTCATAAGTCGTTTATTTCGTAAACAGAGGTAATTTGTTAAAATGAGAACAATTACTTAATACAATAACACAATAAACAAGATCAAACTATCATATCACATTTAAATAAAATCATAAAATAGGCTGTCCGTAAAATAAAAGCACAAAAACAACAATAGCAAAAAAATAGGTTTGTCTTTTAAGTAAGGAATGTCGACAATTGAAATCACAGATAAATAACAAAAAAAAAAAACATTAGAGAAATGTACTAAAATATGTAAATTATTTTTACAAATTTTTAAATATTCATCAATACTACATTACACGACGTATATAATAAAAACAATTTTCAATTCGACGAATTCTTTTAGTTTGGTTTTGAAGACATTGATGGACATTACATAATATATTTACTGCGTGCGTTACTCTAAAATAATAAGATAATTGTTAAAACTAAGTGCTGTTAAAGAGCTAAAATATACGAATACTCACATTACCATAGACTACATGCATAGACTACGGACATATCTTTAAAATGTCATTGTTAATAGTCATCATTTATTTAAAATTTTAAGACAAAGCTTGTGTACAAGGATTTATAGCTAAAATTGTCTAAAAATGTACCTAATTGCACAAACTAGATATATTTATGAACAAAATAGTGTATGATATTGATCATTCGTAAATCGGTATTGTAACAGAAATAAGTTTAAATTTCGCATTTATGAAAAATTTACGACCTTTATCTTTATGGGAACAACAATAAAAGAGCAAAGTTATTTAAAAATGTATAAAACGCCACTGGATTAAATAAATACTTTCTTTTTTTGTTTTTTTTTTATTATCTCACTCACACTATTAAGACGATTTAAATAACACCTCACACTTCAAAATTGGCCGAGCCTTTCTGTATACACCTGTTTCTAAATACATTCAAGCAGTATACATATTCGATTTTCAAGCATGTTAAATTGCGTAAAAAAATTAATCAAAGTTATTAATGAAACTTGAGGATCGAATACAGAGATAGACGAACTGTTAAGATTTTTTTTAGTTTAGATTTTTGCACTCCATTCCACCGATGAAAGTTATAGCAAATCGGTTCTACAAAAATATGCATGGATACAATACTTTCCACGCTTTATATTCAACTCTTTCTAAAAATGTTATAATCGAATGAGTAAACACATCATCGCTCGTTGCTATTGTAATGAATTCACCGCTCATTGATACTTGATCGTACTTAAAACACTGTAATCACTCAATAGTGAAGGTTCATTTCTTTGATTGTTTTTTTTTGTCACAGCTGTAAACCCGTGTCCGACAAGGTTAACGATTCGGTATGCGTTTAAATATAATGTTTGAATTTCCTGCAACTGGTATCCAGCATGAAAACTCTTTTAATTATTGTAGATTAAAATATTACACCCGTTTGATACGGATTTATTATTCACATAATGCTGTGTGGTTCTTGGTGGAGCAGAATAGGACCACCAAATCTCCTCACGTGGGTGCTCGGATGACGGCACTATTACGTAAGTAGGAATGAATTACGATTGGATAAAAGAAGCAGTTTAAAACGCCTCTGCCTACCCCTTCGGGATATAGGAATGTGAGTATATTTATGTATGTTGATATGAGTAAGCCATTCAATCACTCACTAGTAGTTCTAGTCAGTGCTAAAAATGTATTTTACAAAGCAATTCATCGCTGACCGAAGAGTCAATGAGAATATTAATAAAGAGGTAATATATTAAAACAATATCTTTTTAAAGTAAAAATAATTTTTAAGATTTATTTGCAAAATATAAAAAAGAGAATGTATAAAGCTGTCTCTATACACGATGTGTTCTAATATTATATGAACATAATATGTATATTCACATAAGCACAGGAGAGGCATTAGACATTTGTAGATGGGAATGAAATGGTTCAGGGCCATTCACTATATGAACCATAAATCATAGACTATGATTTTATTCGTACAATTATCGCCCAGTATCTATTATGCAAATAAATCATTATTTTGTAATATCAAAATAACAGATTTTTATTAATAGCATATGATGACTTTTGATTTGATTATGAGACTTGCATGATATGATTACACACGGTAGGTTATTATACCAAAACCAAAATTTTAAATATTTATGTGTGTCCCGGTTAAACTGATATTATAAAGAATAGTAACTGAAGTTTAGGACATTTTAAAAAAAGAATTAGGGTCCCCATTAAAAATATAAAACGTGACGTGCGGGCACTTCTAGTTGTATTACATGCATCACAATTTTTGTTCAGCGTCCATTTAATAACCAACAACCACAAATTACATAATTGATAATTCTAAATCAATGTTAACATTAGTATTTTAATTGCTTTTTAAAACGATCGTTGCTAGGTATAATTTTTTCGATGTGATATGTAAGCATCAATATCATATGGTTCTATTCAACCAAAACTATCGACATGACCCAATGTCTAGATTTGTCTCGCACTCACAAAAAAAAAGGATTTATAATAATAGGTATATAATTATACTGGTGATAGAATGTGTTTTTAATATTATTTGCTATGTGTACAGTCTGGGTATACGTGTTCATATCAGGGACTATAAAATAATTATTTAATGTAGTGTATAAGATATATGGATTTTATATTCTGCTTAGTTGTAGCAAGAGGTAGGCTATAAGTACCAGAGAGCAGATAAGCGATGTATTGGATGTGCATACAGTTGACTTACAGTTCTCCAAGTGTGATCGACGTGATGTGAACCAGTGCGCTGGTCGTACTATGTTCGGGACGAAAACCAAATTGGAGAGTATTTAGAAGGGAGTTTTTATAGAGATAAGGATTAATTTGGTGACAAACAAGACGTTCAAAAGTTTTAGACAGGAAGCATATGCTTCATATAGGATGATAAGACGAATACGAACGAACGATTGATAAAGTTTATGTGGTAATGGAACTACTAATGCTTCTTTCCATGCAGTTGGAAAGTTGCCAGTTGTTAAGGAATAGTTAAATATGTGAACAATTAAAGGAATTATTTATTCTAGGATGGGCAGGATCATGTCACGGCTGATATTATCACTACCAAATGCGTTGGAATTTATCGAAAGTTTAATTAGCGTAAATCGCCTATAGGGCAGGCGCAGCATGGCATATCGTGTGGTTTTGGTAGGCCCGATTCCGACACACCGTTCACTGAAAACCCCGGTGGGCTGACGGCCCGAGTGAGTTTCCACACGTTAAAAAAAAGGAGGGCCATGAACTAAGTAACAAGTGAATACAGAATTATTTTCGCAACCACAATGTACTTAAATAATAATACACCTAATTAAATAATTCAGTTTGTTCCAAAAATTGAGTTATTTTTCGAAAGCTAATATTTTAACAAATTTACAAAGAATTCTCAGAATATAAATGACTCGAAAAATAATTAAAAATATTTACTTATTATTATAGTATTCATTCGTTCATAACCCTTTTCATGAAAACCTACTTCATAAACTGAAACAGACCTGACAATTGTGCAAATAAAGTACAAAGAAGTTTTCATTTATAATACATACCTACATCCCGAGTAGGTACTATCTGTTGTGAGCGCTGAATACCTACGTATTTGAAAGCAAGACTAAATTTTTCCACTCATAAGTACGTAAAACTAAACACTGCTAAATTCTAAACTGTACTAACGGAACATTTATGTTTAGTTACTGGCTACAAAACAAATGGTACTCAGGGCTCTGTTATTATTTTTATGCAGAATAATTGATACGCAGGATGCACAGCCTAGCCTGCAGATTTGTATTTGAAGTTTAGTAGGAAAACCTCTTTGTTACAATCATAGAGTTCGATATCTTTTATCTCAGATCGAGATTTCTTTCAGCGAAATAACAGCTACGTTTCAAAAGATATTAATATCATTTAAAAGACTATAACATATCAAAACAATGAAATTACTTCTATCGTACACTTTTAGCACTTTGAAATTAATATAACAATCAGTAAAAACAGTTAATGTTCCTTCTTATTATGAAGCAAAAATTTCTATTATAGGAATTGTCCGTTAGTAAATCTTAAATAGTTGTACAATTATGCTAATATTAAGGTATGTCACGTGTAATAATAACAATGCTCACGCATCATCGCTTACTTGCCTTGGCATAATGATACAAGTTGGCGCACAAAAGATGTTGACGCTGAGTGACTTAATGACATTTTTAAACGAATAAAATATCAGATTCGACTCCTAAAAAAAGAGTTTGATTTCAATCTTTCTTTAGCAGTCGAGTCGTGTTTATGCATACATTTCTTTATTTATCATAACTTGTAAATACCTTCACACATTTGTATGTATCGAGTATCATTACAAGCCTTATATCATCAAGAGTGACTCTTAAAAAACGTAGCTCATCTCCATTTTTTTTTTTGATCAGTTATTTGTGGTAAATAAGTTTTTAATACGACAAGGATTCTTTGACGTATCCTATCTAAGTTTGCCATATCACGTACATACATACATATAAGAGGTCTTTATGTAGGTACATACAAATTATTTATATTATACATTGTTAAATGATTATTTATAATATTGTACAGCAGGTACAGGAAACTACAACAGGAAAAAAATTGCTGAGTGAAACTTGTCTTTAAATATTCTGTGCGGTTTTTCGCTAAATCCTTCAATTGACTTCAACCAATGAAAGTCTACAATCCACGTACGGCTATCAGTCATTAGGCTCCTTTCACAATTACTAAGTAACCAAATATAAATAATTATCATTGTAATATTTTAATGATGAAAATGAATAAAATATCTAATTTGCGCACTTTCTAATCTCGTGTGCTTCGTATGACTGGACACAGATTATAGGTATAAAGACATTCGAGGAAAATCACGACATCCATTTAATATGAGAAATCAAGGATTTAATATGAGTTTATACTTTGTACCAATCATGAAAACATAATTGACTATGCTTAAGATAGTAAATCATTAGTGCAAAATACATGCATGCCCAAAGAAACTTGTTGGCCCCCAACTATATATATCATGTAAACCTACACAAGTATTTTTTGTCTATATATTGTATCATGCAGTAAATATATAATCAATAAACAAGTCATAATACGTATACCTTTTTTATACTAATTAGGTTGTTCTTCGTGTATCAGTTCACAACGAAAGACGAATAGTGTACGTATATATCCTAAATATTGACCTAACATTGAATTAATTTTATAGAACTAATATAAAACACGTTACGTCACTGGAGTCAGACTTCTCGGCACGAGCCAGTTCGAGTTACAGATATGCGACCCTGACTCGCTTAAACTATTGCTTATACTCCCCGAATCGTCTATTTAAGCAGTACCCCCTTTCTATTCTTAAATTCCTGTCAAAATACCCCAAATTTTCACATGTAATTCCCAAAAGTGGATGTCGTCACAGGGCTTGGCCTCTATTACGTGAATGGGACTACCTTCGGGAATACCAGCGTGAGTGTGTGTATGTAATGAAAACTAATTTATTCGGGAAAATTTTTAAAAGTTTTTATCGGCTATGAAAGTAATTTGTGCCAATATTTATTCACGTCCTGTCAGCGGTTCTGGCGTGATTGAGTAATAAACAATCATAAAAAGTTTTGCATTTATATTACTTAGTATTAATAAGATAGTAAAATTACACTTGTTCAGGAAACAACTCATAACTGTTAAGTACTAACATATATTTCACACATATTCTAAAATTATGATGTTGCAACTCATATTTCATAACCGACCTATCGCTGACGACATATCGCACGCTGTTTGCATAAAATTTGCCATAAAAACGTTTGAAGTGTTGTTATATAATATCAATAACATGTTTCTATTTATTTTAACGCTAACATTGAATGGAGGGACACTATGCATTCTCTATCGCTAGTATTATGGGAAGTGTTCATAGGAATTGTTCGGATTTATACCGGCCGCAGGTTTCCGCCATCGTCCTATGCGACAAAATTTCCATCCCTATCATCTGCCGTTGTCTGGTATTTTTTTGGAATTGGATGGTTAAATTTGGAGTACATAAGACAGGAAAGGAAAGGCGAAGGATATAGCTTACACAGTTCTAATGGGGAGTACAAGCAATAGCTCAAGCAAGTCAGGGTCGCAGACCTATAACTGGAACTGGATGGTGTCTTTCGAATAAAAATAAGACAATTGGCGGAGGAATCGCTTATCAGACATAAAAAAATACATGAAGTTGAATAAAGAACCTTCTCCTTTTTTAATTAAAAAGAAAAACAGTAGTGTGAAATTAATAATAACAGTCTTAGTCGTAGCCCATTTAAGCCTAGACCAGAGGGGGCTATGATTTTGTTAAAACCGGTTCAACGCGCCGAATTGTAATTACCTGAAACATACCTATTCTCAGAAAGAAACAAACTATCAATTAATTTATAAAAGTATTGTATAATAAACAATATTTGTTATGCTAGTTCGATTCACAATACATTAATTTGTGATACGAACATTCTATATATAATCCATGACTTTATTTGTTCTTTCGAACGTTCAATTAATTTCAACTTTACAATTATTACGTATAAGAATTATTGCCGGGATGCAGACCACGTGCTTCTAAAAAGTATAAAAAAAAATATAAAGCACAGCAAATGTTATCATAAAATAAGTATTATTTCAATCATTTGTAACCAATAAAGATTTATAAAATCATAATCATATTACGTATGTTCTACAACTCATTTTTATTTAGAAATCAGCTGAGCCATGCGAATTGTTATATTTTTTAAATTTTAAAGTTCTGCTCTTCGGATCGGAGAAATCCAATAATTTAATGATCACAAAGATCGGTATTTTAACCCATTACTTCTCTTGTAAGTTTTATCAAATCTTTGGAAGTTTTATCAAATCTTGAAGCTAAGTTCATATTACGCTAAGAAAAAATAATACGAACAAAAAAATTAAATAGTACTTTTAATGCTGAGTCAGCCTGTCCTATAAATATGACAGTGACATGATAAATGGGACATGTGATCAGAAATAATAAAAGTAAACAATTATAAGAATATTAGCTGTATTTGAAAATTTGACCATTAACAGTTTTAAACTAAGTTCTATTGTGTGTATCTAACTTATTTTGTATGATTAGGTATAAAGCAATCACTGCAGAGTGTTTTTTTCACATTTAGCGCAAAAAGTAAGAGGTGTTTTTTTACAACCTTGTCCCTGGCCACGCCTCTGTTTGTCCCTCTTCGTCATATAGTGACCAATATTGTCAAACCTGACAGGTTGTAAAAGGCGTTCTGACGTACCTGGTGTAGGTTTGCTTGCCTTGCCTTCCAATTTTTTCATCCAAAAATAACAACCAAGAATAATATTTTGAAAGATTACCACAAGTTTTTCAATTATGTTTTGTTTATGTTTTCATTTTTTATATATTTGTTAAAGGTCTAAGAATCAGTTTTATGTAAATTGGAGTTGGCAAGTTTTTTACATTATGGTATATAAAATCAGAAATTGAGGCAACAAAAATGATATTTTGAAAAAATTACATTAAAATTATGGATACACTTTTTGCATAAGAAAAAAAATATTTAATCAGAAAAACAGTGCAAGAATACGATTTTTTTCAGAAACAATAAAAATAAACGACCTAACATGTAAAAAAAAAATGTTAAATATGGTGTCTTAAAAATAGGACAGTGGGGAGGAATGGGTTAAAACTTGTTTTATAAACTGTGTAACTAACCTAACCTTGTTTCATATATTGCACAAAGAAAAATATGTACATGTCATCCCCTTTTGACATAGGAAACTTTTAAAGTGATGTTTATTGTTGTTATATAAAAAAAATGTTTTTGTAAAGGATTTAATCGCCAGTCAACCAAACAATTAAATAAGGTTTTATACGCACATATAAAAAGTATCAATCCAGTAAAAACTTGTTTTCGTGGGTTATTTTTAGACTGATAATGAAGCATTTTTGTTGCCAAATATATATCACTAATAAAAAACCGCTGCCTGAAGAGACCTACTGGTCATTAAATAACTGATAATTTAAAATTTAATAGGGTGGTAAACTCAAAACAACTTCTTAAGCGGTAAGCAAAAGGAGGTCACAGATAGAAATATTTACGGGCTAGAAAATGTTTATTATTGAACAACATTTTAGCAAGCAGAATGACCGAGTTTATGGTCAAAGCTGTATAAATAGAACCTTCTCAATTAAGTCAGCAATGACAATGGTTTGAGAGCTGGCTGGTTATAATGTCATAGGACTATATCCGCCTTTACGAATTTTTCTTAAATAGGTTGGGCTGGAATGGACTCAGACCTGTTTTATTGGTTCTATTTTGTATAAAATAACAAGAAACCATTCGTAACTAGAGACTAGTGGCAATTGACTCTAACGCGAAAAGAAAAGACGGGTTAAATGATTTAAAGCATTTCATATTATTTAATTTCTAGATTTATATGTTTAATTAAGCTTTTTTAGCACAGGAAACTATTGTATGGGGCATGGTAGGAATTTTAATACTTAAGCTATTGTTCTAGGTAAAGCGCAAATCCTTTACATACAAATCTGGTAATTATACATATAATAACAAATATAATATTTTTCATCAAATCATAATCAAATATTTATCTTTATTCTTATTGTAGCTAAAAATACGTTTTATCAAGTCACTTTTAAATTCTCCGGCCGTCAAGGACCTACGATACCAAACACTACCTTCGTTTTTGCGTTGAGTATTAAAAATAAACTAATTATTACAGCTCTCGATCCAATACAGTATTTTATTTTTCTTTGTATTCGAATAATTACAGTCTATGGAAAACTGACAAAGACTTATTAACTATAGGTTTTCGTTGCTGGGACATACATTAAATCATTTATGAATTTATTATGTATTGTTTTCTGGTATACCTACACATCATAAAAGATCAAATACCTTAAGCAAAATAAAATCATTTTTAAGCAAGATATTTCATGCTGCAATTGTTATGGAATGGTTTGTATTCATTACAACAAATGGTCACACGATATTTTGATGAATTTACCAAAAACAAAATTTTTGGTTTTATAGCGTTTTGCCATGTCGCGCATGGGAGATAGAATCTTACAAATTTATAGTTAGTTAGGATTGAATGTTGCAAAAAATCTGTAATAGTGTATACCTGTAAAATACAGGGTGGACGAATGATAACGTACCACTCATCATACCAGTTTCTACAAGTTCTCTCTCAAATGTCCCAATTAAGGACTAATTCAGACTTTTCACAAAGAAATGCCACAGACAAAAAAACTAATGTCAGCAAACACCAGCAACAAATGCAGCTACTTTATATGTACATGTGAGTAACAAGTGTTTTTTTAAGATAACAATGAAACGTGTTTAACCGTTTCTGACACTATCTGTGACTTAGATGATAACATCGCGTTTCGAAATAAAATAGAAAAAAAAATAGTAAGTAATTATGTCATAATATATTTTATCTCTTCTTGATATTTGTAACGACTATGTATCGAATAGTAAAACACATTAAAATTTGAATTATGATATTTGAGAGTAAAATATATGTACCTGACACAATATTGTGAGACTGCAACAACAATATTATGTGAATAACTTGTTGTTTTTTTATATTATAGGGTACCAGACGAACAGACGGACCACCTGATTGTAAGTGACAACCGCCGTCCATGGACACCTGCAACTTAAGAGTCTAAAGTTGGTTGCCGGCATTTGAGAGTGATGAGAGGTTGGTGCGGGGAGGGGAAAAGAGAGGGGGTTTGAGGAAATGGGAAAGAGAAAAGGAGAACGAGGGGAGAGGAAACAATCAAAAAACCTCACTCATTCGGGGAAATGCAACGTAAGGCTTACTTCACCACTGGATTTCTGTGAGGCCGTGGTATCGCACCGGTAGAGCCGGCCCATTTGTGCCTAAGCATGGCTGTACTGTCGAATATACTGTAATAATATCAATAAAATATTTTATACAGACAAACATACTTCTATTCTTTATGATTATGTATGTATATAATTACTTATGTATTTATGTATATATGTTTGTTCATATGTATGTATATGTAGGTTGATACTTGTAATGTATGGACGTATGTATTTATCTGTATTTTATTTTTTAAAACCGTTTTTGTTTTTTATTTTTTAAAATTTTTCTTGTTGTTTTTCTTGTCTATAGTCAGTCTCCTTTTGGTTGTACACCACAAATTGCCCATTACCTTATAATGTAATCCATTCACGGTTAACTGGTAAGAGATTGCAGCCTGCGATAAGGTCGCCCATTTTAACACTCACATTTTATTGTTTCCTGATGTTGCTGTTGTAAAATTTGGTGTGTATTCCTGAATCCACGCAGGGGTGTAGACTGAGGAATCTCAAACGGTAACACACTTGCCAAACCTAATTTACTTCCAATTACGTATCGTGACTATTTCTTATATATATTTATAGTCCAATCTCTTAGTCTTAGCCGATATTTTATTAGAATAAAAACATTCATGAGTTACATTCATATTTATTTCAATATATGGTTTTACTCACGTTTGTATTTCGAGGATGACCGACTAGTTTCGTGAGAGAGTGTGACGTCGGTACAGTCGCGGCTGGACGTCTTACTCCTTAAAAAAGGCCTATTGTCGAGACCGAAACTAGTCGAGTATCTTCGAAATACACACGTGAGTAAAACCGTATATTTCAAAAAAATACGATATTTAATGTAAGCTAAATTTAAATGTTTGACTTGGGAATCTTGCGATCGCAAAAAGATATTTTAGATCAGAAATTTTATAAGACTTATTTTTTTATGGTATAAGCGGGCAAACAAACAGACGGATCACCTGCAGGTAAGAAACTTCCACCGCCCATGAACACTTGCGATCCAAGAGTCAAAAGAGCGCTGTCCGCCTTTTAGCGTAGGAAAAAGGGAGGAGGGGAAAGAGGGGAAAGATAAGGGGTAGGGATTTCGGTGACCTCACTCACTCGGTCACACAATGCAACCCATTGTTTAACAGCCGGTTTTCTGTGAGGCCGTGGTAATATTCCGGTCAAGCCGGCCCATACGTGCCGAAGCATGGCTCTCCCACGTTAAAAAGTCTTCTAGTAGAGTGTGGCAAAACAATGCATCAAAATATTTTATGCATAAATATATTTGAATTAGTTTGTGTGAGTAAATGTACATACTATAATATGTATTTACATACATATTACATCTCGAGACAAATGATATATTTTACATTTACTCGTATTATTTATCTTTATATTCATTTCCTAGAATTAAATTTATTGTATTAGTGTTAAGTATGTCATTGTTTGCTCTTTAACATATTGTCTTAATTATATTTCTTAATAAAAATGAGTAATTTCAGAAGGCTATACTGTAATTAAATTCACTGTGAACGTAACAATACCATATTATTTAAATTTTATACCTTTAAAATGCATTCAATACTCACCTAGTCTACTGATAAGTAAGAAAATTATGCATTAATTTTATGGTCTAGCGGAAAAAAAAGCAGACGGGTCACACCGAGAAATCGAAGAGGGGAAGGTTAAGGGGGTTGGGCTTCCGGTAACCTCACTCACTCGGTCACACAATGCAAGATTGTTTAACAGCCGGTTTTCTGTGAGGATGTTGTGATACACCGGTCGAGCCGGGAAAACAAATATAATAGATATACTATCTATAAGTATTTAATCATATAGGTATAGTGACATAAACTAGTAAATGTTCTCGAATGTTGTTTACATTTGAGTACATTTTCTTTTACAGGGAGAGCGCCATCTACTGTCGAGTTAGTGTATACTTACTCAGGTCCCTTGCCTTGTGATGGGAAGCATAACTTTTAGTTCGTTTCTGACATATAAGTTTATTCGCCTGGTAACATCGGAATTCCCACCATTTCAAGGTACACAGTATGCGACCCTGACCAGCTTGAGCTATTCATGGCTTACAATCCTTCCCTTGCTATTCTCCCCTTATTCATGTAATTAATAAAAAAATCCCGGATAAATTATAAAGGGCCCTATTGTATACGGGACTACATTATAATCAGCCTCTTTGGAAATACAAGCGTAAGTGCATGTAAAAAAAAATATATATTGCGTTATCACTAGTTACTTGGCTTGTAATATACTATAAATATAAAATGCTTGTTCTCATAGATAAAGATAGCAAATAAATTATCAATAACTGCATACTTCTAGAAGGACTTTGATACTGTAAGGTGTTAGTGTCAATGCAAGATATAATTCAATTTTAAATTAACACTTTATGTATTGAGCATGAGGAAGTCATGTCACAGTCATCAACGAACCATTTCTGTGTGTAAGAATTAAAATTGTTAATACACATTTCTTAATACAAATTGAGAGACGAGCTGCCTTACTTTATTAACTTAATTGAAACTCAAGCCTAATCAGAATTTTGATAAAGACCGTGATTTGATCTTAATTAATTTTAAATTGCCGTCGTCAATAAAACTCGTATTTATTTTTTTAATTTCTTCTTTGGTTTTTAATGCTAGCACAGTTGACAATCAGAGTAGGTAAATAATATTACATTGTCACCGAACTTACATATACGTAGTTTCATCTCAATCGAATAATGGGTACTGAGACTAAGTTAGTTTGCAAGATTTGATTACAGACAACGGGACAGGTGAAACTAAATAAAAGGCTGTAAAAGTCATATCTATGGCTATTACAACTTATAACCGTGGTGTAGGTATGCATGTATTCAATTATCAAGCCGTGATTATAGTGACTACCACGTTCTACGTTTTTACATTGAAATACCGTCTACTTAATTCACTCTTTGTTATGTAAAATTGTTGCAGACTATTCGTGTTACGAAACCTCACATTTACTGCTAAACGTTAAGCTATGTAAATACTTGGCGAACAATATTAAAAGTAGTGTTTTCCTCAACGTTGAAATTAAAATGTTGTTTTAGATTACTTTGTTTTTTTTTACTTGGTTTTGGGCGGAGTTTTAAATACAATGTGAAATATCCGACATTAAATAAAAAAAAGAAATAAACAAAACAAAGAACAATGGCCGTATCGTACCTGACCACGACCCGATATGCTATATATATGAAAAATAAACCGTTATTTTTTAAGGTATTTTTTCATAAAAAATGTGAAATATTTACTTATGAAGACAGGAAAAAGGGATATACATTTTTATTTATTTGTGCATTTCTTTCAAATATGAATCTGGTCATGTTTAATTTCGCATACGAAGTGGTTTAGTAAGACTTGTCATTTTTAGCGTTGTTCAGAATAATTATTAGTTATTTAATCAGCTAAAAGTAATATTTATGAATTTGATTGTTCCATAAAAAAAATATTGGTGCAAAGTAAGAAATAAGAAGCAGCTTAGTGTATAAGCAACTAATTGCTTATAACGGAACGTCATATTATTAATATTGACGTATCTATGTTCGCGAGTGCGATGTACGCGTCGATTGACATTAGCGATCCTTTGACACAGGACAGTTGTCATTTGGGAACGATTCCCTTTACACAATAATTTATTTGATTTTCTAGACCCAATGAATGAATAGACTAATATCGAACTTTGCAAGTACAGCTCATGATAATACAAATATTCCATTTCTTTCATTGTTTTTACAATTTTCTGACGGATGAATGTTTAATACATGAAAACAAATAAATTACACTATAATTCGTTATTAGACATGGAAAATAAAAGTCATCATTCTTTGCACTTGCACGTTAATCGCATTTTGGCTCTCGCACTTTTAACAAGAAATTAAAGAAACAGGGTTTCCCAAAAAACCAGTCTTCGGTAAAATTGCGAAATCCAGTAAAATTATACAGTTGAAAGACCCCAATTTCAAAACGTGTTGTGATACTTGAAGGTGCCATAATCTACACTGTATATTTGCATGCGCATGACTCAATTTGATGTTATGCATATAATAATTGAGTTTGAATAAATAAACCATAAAGAAGTGCCAATCGTTACATTACAAAAATAAAAAGTAAAAGTGAAAAAGAAACCATAGGTTTATACAGATTTAAATAGTAAAAACCCGAGGTTTTTATTTAACGCCGGTAAAAAATCGCTTTCGAAAAAATACCGGCTGTTATTTTTTTCTCTTTTGTCTGTTTGTATTTCATGTTAATATTTCAAAGAAATATTGAATATATTTAATTTTTTTGCCCTGCGGCGTAAATTACGGCTAATAAAATTGAAAAAATAAAATTAATAATTTGGTTTAAAGTAAATACATACATGATCTGCAATTATTTCAATCACAGCTTAGTTAGTGTCATCACTCACACCTACCTACTTACTATTAATATAAATGTTATATACACGCATGTTTTTGTCACGGTGTTGAGATCATGATATACCTATATATGTATATGCATGAGGAGTTTGAGGAAAAGATCATACAAGTCTTAAATCACGTTTTGAATACACAAACGGTTTGCTTTGCCTTAAGGACGTCCCAAAAAGTGTAACATGACAGTATTTTGATAGGTAAGTGTATTAAAAGTTTGTTTGCAAAAAGAAAGGTTATTTTTTAAAGTTCAACATCTATTAAGCGTACCTACTTAGGTTGAAAAATACATACATAGTACAAATTCACCTTAATTTGTGATCAGTAGTGTCAGAAGGTATTATTAAGTCTATGCTAATATCCTGAAGAATATATAAAGGTGCTAATTTTCAACTCAAAGTCAACATCTATTCTGTTTGTATATAAAGAGAATGTATGTGAAATTTCTGACAAAAAAAGTTTTACTTTTTCACACATCAAAAGCTGATAGATGCTATCATCTAAGGTGAAAAATAATTAAGCTTTTTGTATTGTATATGCCTACAGTTATCTGTTGTTTATAATAAACATATAATTGTGTTTATAGAAAGACTTTTATAGAAAGACATTATTTTCTGAATGGTTTACGAATTACTTGAACTTTTTTTCTATCAGCCAATGTTCTAATTCATTTAAAAAATATAAGAAAGCTTTGCCCTCCAAAATCAGAACCATATTTTCTATTTTCAAATGACACAAACATCTGACCGTGATCACATAAAATGTCGATTTCCAAACATCTATCAACTACCAACATTGTGGATATTCTGGTACAAAACTAAATACGTGACCGATACATATAATAGCATTCATAGCTCCATTGAAATAATTTTCTATTGCAACATGTTACTACAACTAGTTAATCACGTCGTCTGTACGTTGCTATTATCTCACTACTATTCAGTAAGTAATAGAACTATGGCACTATTATTATATAGCATATATATAATCCCCGGTCGACGGCAATAGCCTTGCTATTGGTATTACGTTAGTGGGACCAAATTCAAATTCTATTTAGCTAAATGTGGGTGTTTAATACACCTGTCTACCCCTTAGGCGTGAGCGTATTCTATTTATGTATGCGTGTAACTACGCACTGATTTCAACATCAGACCTGGTTCTGAACTATTGAACTACTGGTCACGGCCCTTAGTTTTAAAGAGGTTTTCACCTACATACATACATACGTGGTGCACTATAGGCCAAGTGCGGGTTGGTAGACTAAACAAACCTTTGAAGGCATTATGCTGACTTAAAGTATTCCAATTTTATGAAGACCATGGTCAAGATAGTGCACAATAATTTCTAACATAGTAGTGAAAAGTAATTATTTCCTCTAAACTTCTTTTGTAATATTTTGTTCAATAGACACAAGTAGAAGTTTACGTTTGTGTAACGTGAAGACCAAAAGGCCATGTTTAATATCGTAATGAGAAATGAAATAATAAAAAATATTTTTTAAATAATTTAGAATCAGAGTTATGTCATGCTTATGACAATGATACTAAGTCGTCGAAACTTAAGGTGTATGTTAAACTGCATTCCATTCGGGCATCGGGGAAGCAGATAAAATTTAACGTACAATATTTGACCTGAATAGTATAGTATATTTGAATAGTATAGTTGAAGTTGTAAGTGATACAGAAGCTTGTAATAAAAAGATAATGTCACCTTATAGTTACCTTCCTGTTGGAATTATAACTAAACTGTTTAAAGGAAGCACAGTAATAAGTTAAGATAATTTTCCTAGCCTTTAACGCGGAAATACGGTAACAGTCGTTTGTTATTGGTGCGGAGAGCGTACAAAGAGTGTTCATGAGGCTTACGGTAGCCTCCGAGGAATTCTCCATCATGACCTCAGTGCTTACGTGTTCTGCAAGTGTTCATATTCGGATATGAGGATAATGATAGTTGTAAACGCAGTCAGAGTGTGAGGGTGAAGTTGCATTTTACATAACAGTTACAAGTAAACGAGTGTTTTTGTGCAACTGCCTTGTTATAAGTTAAGATGCAAGGTTCAAATCCGGGTCGATGATTAAACCAAATTGATTTCTATTAGAAAATTCTCAGAAGCAGTAGAGAGTAATTCTTTTATACAATTAGGTTGGTAAACGAGTAGGTTCTGAACACTGGTCCGTAAATATTATAACACTAGTTAATAGTTTAATTACTTTCGGGTTGTCTAACTGCATACCTAATATGTAGGATTTCAATCTTAAACAGAACTTCACCTTACCCCATCTGCGTCTTGACCTAATGGGTATGTGGGACCAACAATATAGACAGCGAATTGTAGGTTTGTAATAAAACCTCTTTTAGAAATAAAGGCATGATAATATAGGACATTAAAAAAAGGTTTCAAACAAATAAAAATCCAGATGATTAATATGTACCGACGTCTCACAAAAGTCACACGCGTGATTCACGATAAGCCGCACTCGCGAATGTGTGAAGATACCTGGCTCGGAGCGCTGATTTGTCACTACCGATAGAAACAATAGAATAAAAACACAGACCAATACAAAAAGAACACTATGACTGTTTTACTGTTAAACAGCAGTGTCTTACCTCCTATGAATACTCCTGTTAAATACTTGTATAACCTTTGCAAGCTGCTGGGTCTCTTAACGTCACAAGTCTACAATGGATTTGGGCGTTGACATAGAAGCACGAAAAATTTAAAAATAATAAATTATTGTCTCAAAATTGCTTCAAGGTCCTTGCAATATGTATTATATCGGCCAAATGTGCATATATTAATATAAATAGATAATAAACATCATTTGCATTGTACTTTAATACAATCTGATTCACATAGCACGTCACTTTGTAACCGTGATATCGAAGTATAATGATATCCAAAGTTTGAAATGTGGACCCCCATGATGAAAAAATAAATGAAGGATACAAAAGAAAGTAATTTTTAAAACTATTTATACTAAACAAGTTTAATTAAATTAATATAAATACTGATGAAGTAATCATAAATTATGATAAAGATACAAAAAATATTGAGTGAGCCATGCTTAGGCACGAAAGGAGTCTGGCCCCTAAACTCATAGGAACTGCGGCTGCGCTGTCGCGGCTGCTACCTAACATAAGAGGGCCCGACACCTCCTGTAGGAGACTCTACATCGGAATCGTGCGGTCAATGGCCCTTTACGGGGCTCCTATATGGGCGGAAAAACTAACGGCCCTCAATGCCGCTATATTACGGCGCCCTCAGCAGGTGATAGCCGTTAGGATTATAAGAGGGTACCGCACGGTGTCCTTCGAAGCGGCGAGTCTCCTAGCTGGATCTGCACCATGGGACCTGGAAACGAAAGTCCTTGCGTCGCTATATAACCGGCGTAAGGAAGCGCTGGAGAAAGGGCTGCGACCCATGGCTTGTGAAGTCGATAGCACAACGGTCCCAGCTCCACCAGGTCCTTTTGGTCAGTTGGAAAGAACGACTTGAGCGACCGAGCGCAGGGCACGCCACAATTGCGGCGGTAAGGCCCGTCATGGAGGATTGGCTAGAGAGGCGACATGGCAGCCTCTCCTACCGGTTGACACAGATACTCACCGGGCACGGTTGCTTCGGTAAGTATCTGTGTCGTATACGCCGGGAGCCAACGTCTGCATGCCATCACTGCGGAAGCTGTCGCCAAGACACTGCACTTCACACTTTAGTGGAGTGCACAGCGTGGGCGCACCAGCGCCTCAACCTCGCGGCGGCTATTGGTTCAGGAAGTCTCTCGTTAGAGACCATGGTTCTGTCAACGGTCCAAAGCGAGAGCGCGTGGGATTCCGCCGCCTTATTTTGCGAAGAGGTCATGTTGGCTTAAGAGGCGGCGGAGAGGATACGGGAGAGGGCAAGTACTCTCTCGTCCCGTAGAACACGCAGCAGGCGCCGGAGAGCACAAAACGATCTCCGGCCTCCATGAGCGCTGGCCTGGGGGTAACGTGTAGGGCTGCCCTTACCCCAGCAGAAGCAGGCCTTTGACGGTGGTGTGACGTGTTCCACGCTCGCCTCTCAAACTGGTGGGGGGCTAGGCCCCTCGTACTCAATGGTGGTGGTACCTCTTGCAAAAGAGGTAACCAAGGTCTGCAGGGTTCCTGGAAGAATCCCTCCTAGGGTATACCCAGGTCCCTTGCAATAGACCCACTTGTGCCGGAACACCGTGTGTTTTTAGTCGGTTCGAGTCCGACATACCACTTCACCGTCAGCTCCGGTGAGGTGATGACCCGTGGGGGTTTCCACACGAAAAAAAAAAAGGCACGAAAGGGCCGGCTCGACAGGAGACATACAGCCGCTTCACGGAAACCCTGTTGTTAAGCAATGCGTGTGTTTGAAGTTACAGGAACATTGAGTTGCAAGCGTGACGGTTAAAGAACGAAGGTATCTTGTTAATTAATGCACCTATCATTTGTTTCGTCATATTGTTTTCCTGCCCTTGTCAAGATCATAATTATAATAGTAATTAGCACTAACGTGGGTAGTTAACCAACAAAATTAATCACAAGAAATTTATATTCTAAATTTATCAATAGTCATATTATATATAATAAGACAACTAAAGTAATTATTTTTATTACCAAGATAATAAAATTTTGCAATTTAACATTTACTTAAATGAGCGTTCTTTAAACAATAATTTGAAAAAATTAATGACCGGACAGAAGATGAAGACAGCTATTAACATGCAATAGTGCTATTAACTAACCACGCCAATGCTAACTACAAGCCGAGCCACAATCAATTGATTTTAAGGCTGAGTATGTTGTCTACATACAATATTGCCGTCTATTGGAAAACGTCCTTTGATTTTTTTACAGACTGTCGCTCAGTGGGCTTTTAGGGACCTTTGTAAATCAAAATTCTCAAAAATTGTGCCTATTGAGATCTCATTATTGTATGTAAAAGACAGTAATGTGTCACAGAATTTGTTTCAGATTTTCTGTTTTAGGAGTACTACGGTAATACAAAAGTTAAAAGTGTTCCATAAAAAGTCTTATGTGTATTGAACAAATAAGTTTTCAATTTCATGAGTTACAGCAATTAACTAACAAAGCTCTTTAAGAGTTCGGGGCGTTAACAAGAAAAATATTTTCGCTTAGATAATTTAGATGTAAATTAGTCAATAAAATAAAATAAGAACGTAGGTATGTGTGGGTGTAGCTTTATCAGAAATCGTTTTACAGAAGCCGCGGTCGCGTCATTTGTGTATGTCAGTGATGAATTAATGAATCAATATAAATAAATTAAATAGTTTAAAATAAATCAATGACTTCAAATAAACAATTAACAAAAGAGACGATTAATGAAATATATAATTTACAAGCAATTGTATTTATTATTACATAATAAACTATGATTTTCTAGTATGTCTAAAGGATCGGACTGTTATCTATCAGACTGTACGTATATACAGTCATAAAGTGCCCGATTAACAGTAGGGACCAATTTCTTAAAAAATATATGTGTGAACGTATGTACATGTATGTTTGACCGCTATGTGGATGTGTCTGTCTATGGCAATAAAGCTCTTAAACGGGTAAACCGATTTCGATGCGGTTTTTTCTTATTTGAAAACAGGTTTTCTAGAGATGGTTCTTAGACATGTTTATCAGATTAGGCTCAGTCGTTTCAAGGTCGTCAGGCCTTTCCTAAGTATTTATTTTTAAATTATCACATACCTTTCTCTTTTAAATGCTTTATTACAACTTATAACTTCCTTTATAAATAATTATATAATTATAGCCCATCGTAAGAGTTATCTTAATCTGATATCTTACAAGTGTCACAAGTGGTTAACCTTCAACTGTCAGATATATATCGGTGTGCTTTCATATCGGTTGATCATGTTCCGATTTCATAACAGCAGCAACAAAGTTGAAATGACTGCGTTTTAGATGCTAGAACGATAGCCGTGATTAGAACAAATATTCTAAATCAAGTAAACTGTAAACGTATCTGAATAGTTCGAAAACTCTGACTTCGAGTGATAGGTATGTGACCCCGACTTGCTCGCCCACTTGCCCAAAAGGGCCCAGATGACGGCAATGGGCTTGCGGGACTAAATTATTATCGGCTTAATGTGCGAGTTAGTTACGTCTGTGTCGCCCCGAAGGCGTATATATGTTTGTATATAAAATAATTTACGTCTATATCATCGAAGGCATAGGCAGCGGCAACAAGGTTCAACAAGTTAAAAAAAAACGAATAATGCGCCATGCAGGTGAACTCTTACATTTAAAAAAAATATGCCTGTGTTAGTGGCCACTTATACATATTTGTGTTTATTAAGAGACTGTTTGATATGGAATAGTTTACAAACTAATAAATCGAATACAACTGGTCTAATAGTCCGTTATATATTTAATATTTTATTAATTTTATATGTGCTTAATATTTTTTTTGCATAATTTTCATAAGATGTTGTGATCTATAGTGAAACTGGTAAGCAAATTGTATTTTATTTTTAACTACAGGAAATATTGAATGATTAAATATCGCAATTTTTCCACTAGCATGGCAATAAACACAAAAAAAAATCCATATTAATTAATAAAGAAACCGCTCTGGTAACTGTAGATTTCGCAGGAGGCCCTATCAGAATACTTTACAGCTCAATATAACTGTTTAATTTCCACTTTGCGTCACGAAAAAACCAGCATAACTTGATACTGTATTTCTGCTCATAACTTCCCGGGCAATCAAAAGACTCCTTATCTATTTTAAGCAGTATGATGTAATTATTAAGGTTTAGTTTCAATTGTTATAATATCCTCAATGCGCAGCGCCATGTTTGCACCAGTGAAAAGACTTAATATAGGGATGTCCCATCATCCCTGTTTTAAGTTTCAGTCAGTACCTATACTGAAGAGTAGGCCTAAGGAATCCAAGGAAGTGTATTTTATATACTTACTCTTTATAAAGTTACTACCCGAAAACTGATCACGACTGTCAACGCGTAAGTAGTTACCCAGTCCGATTTTGAGAGCCGTGTGTGTTATCTTATATATATGCACTCATGTCTTTGTCGAAGGGGTAGGCAGAATTGCATCAAACGCCCACATGTTGCCAATTATAATAATTTTGTACAACGTACGTAATGGAGGCGCATTTACATAATTACCGTCATCCGGGCACTCTATGACTGTATATATACTATCCGATAGATGACAAGTCTAATCCTTTAGCCCCCTTTTAGTATACCCAAATAGCTCATTCTACCGCCCTGGCACCACACGGCCTATTATTATATTTGAGAAATAGAATGACAACTATTAGTACGATAAAATATAAAAGGGTTTTTATAAATGCTACATCAAATGATACCCCACGAAAGGCTGCCGTAATAAAATTACGCAATTTACACTTTATTATTATTAAAATTACTGTGGAATTTGTTATTGCTGCGATTGCCTACATAACCACAAAGAGTAGCGACAGTTTGAAGTTGAAGAGAGGGGAATGGAAGAGAGCTTGACAATGCATTTGAAAGGTCGTTATTTCATGGTTTTATGGTATAGGTAGTTTAATACAGTTGATCAGATGTGTCACCTGATGGTAGGTGACAATAAGGAGAGGGAAAAGTCAAGAAGGAGTGTGAGGGGAGGGGAGAGAGGAGAGTGGGAGGGAATGCCATTTTATTTTCAACCATTGGTTTTCAAAAAATAATTTGAACGTCCTTTAATATACGAGTATAAGCTGGTCTGTATAAAGAAAACACGATATATTAGAAAAAAAAAAATATTTCTGTATTCTCTTTGATTTTCGGCAATAACGTTCATAGTAGGATGCTTAGTTCGATATAACTGATACTTTCTAAATACAAGCAAAAAAAAATGCAGTGCAAGGACACACGTGAGCATTGTATGATTAAAAACTAGTTATGTACGTATGTATGTAGTTATCGTAAATGTTCGTCAATTAAGTACCTGACACGTTTTAAACAAATCATTGCCATTAATAAGAAAAGAAAAAAATAAAGTTACACAAAATAGCAGATTATTAATGATGATCGATTTTAGGAATATACATAACATAACTGCAAATAATTTAACAATTAAAACATTTGTCAGCAATAGCAACTTAGGATATTTTATCAAATTAGAATTCGAATTCGAGCTAGACAGCCGCGTTCTTATCAGTTGACTAGATTAGGGCCACTCCATCTCGCTCCGTGAGTTTTTTTTTAAATATATTATAGGGGGGCAGACGAACAGACGGGTCATCTGTTGGTAAGTTCATGACAACCACCACACCTGCAACTGGAGAGTCGTAAGTGCGCTGCCCGCCTTTGAGGGTGAAGAGGTATGTCAGGCGAGGGGCGGGAGGTCAGGCGAGAGGAATAAGGAGAGGGGAGTTGGGCCTCCGGCAACTCACTAATTTCGGGGAAGCGTTGCTTCACAACCGGTTTTCTGTGAGGCCGTGGTATCGCACCGGTCGAGCCGACCCATTCGTGCCTAAGCATGGCTCTACCACGTAAAGAATCGACGAGTAGAGGAGTGAATTAATGGACGACTAAGGGATCGGACTGTTATCCATCACAGTATATGCAGTGGCGTTTTAGACGTCTCTGCATGCTTCTTCGGGGATCGGGGACAGGCATGAGTGTGTGTGTGTGTGTGTGTGTGTTTCTAAACGCGTTGACGTTCCTCGTTTGATCTCCAATCATGTAATCATTGTCTTAGGAAACACTGCAACAGCTAAAGTAAATAAACAGTTATGTTTCTGACACAACAAATAACCAATTACTTTGCTAAAGGAGAATTGAGAAATAAACCCATCGGGCCATTTGAGGAAATGGTTAATTTAGGGAAGAGGCCGATTACGTTAGAATTACGTAACTGACTTAGTCTCTTCTATCAATTGACAGACGAGGCAAACGCATTGCGAAAAACTTTCGATTTATCGTAGTGCGAGTAAATACAGATAAAAGTAAAGAGTAGTCTCTTCTAATTGATTAGGAGATCGATTAAGCAAAAAATGTAAACTCACAGATAAATAATGTTTTATATTTTTAAGGATTCATTCTTAGTGTTCTTATAGTCTTAGTGTCTAGTTCCTTGAGGACACGTGATTTTACTACTTAATGTAAATTGGTAATTCTATATATAAGTACGTACAGACAACATAATTTATAATCTTAACCTTACCACAGAGGTAAAGTGTATTTTTTAGTCTACCCGCTAAATATTTCGTAATCATCATTTCATCTTCATCAATTACAATTTTTTTTTAAGGTTATGTATCTCTTTGCCAACTTCATAAACACATAATCTCAGTCTTTCGGCATCTGCTTGGGCTTTAAACAGGCACTTAAACAGCGCACTGGCATAAAAAAACTGCAACAAAACCGAATTGACCCTTCGATAAAATGCCTGTATGTAAAATGTGACATGAATGTATACATTTCACAGCTACGCCTTGATCATTATATACATACAAATGGTAAAATACGGTACATATTAAACGAAAGTACATTCAACAAAGAACTAACTGTTATTCCAGAGACCGTACCTTTTTGTCATATGCAAATTTTACAAACAATACAACGACAATAATTTCTTACTAAAAATCGTCTTCATGTCATCAAGTAGGTATGTAGATATATAAATATCTAATCAATATTTAAATAACAATATTCACCATCAGCAGTTTGAATAAATTATAAATAATTAGTCTTTATTAAGAAATATTGAATACTAGCTGTGACCCGTGGTTTCACCCGCGTAGTTCCTTGTAAGTTCATCATAATTGAAATTAACTGATTTTATGATTATAAGGACAATTTTTTTCACAATGATATACTCTTAATCAACAGATAAAACTCTTTGGCAAAAAACTCATTATTAGGTACCAATTCTTTGCGTTTTTATACTCATGATAATTTCTCAACGAAATGTCCTATTGGACTAAAATAAAAAGTATTTTACTTCTACATAAATACCCTTGATAACATAATGCTTAATTTGGATAAGGATTAATATTACGATACACATTTAACGTAGTATCTTTCTTCAAACGATTTAATATTTTTTATGAACATAAAAGCGGGTATTGTGACTAAACTATCATAGTTAGATATGTGCTCTAGCGAAGCTCTAGGTTTGTAGATCTTAATAAGACCTACAAACCCGTAGTACATCATTTTGTTTTATTGTCAATAGCTTTTGTAGAGCACGCATAAATAGGTTTTCGATTTTACACCTCGGGCTACAAAATCGCAATTTTCTTACGGATCCCTAATTTTTATAAAAATAAAATATACCTTCCTCGATAAATAGACTATCCAACAGTGAAAGATTTTTTTAAATCGGACCAGTAGTTCCTGAGATTAGCGCGTTCAAACAAACAAACAAACTCTGCAACTTTATAATATGAGTATAGATTTTAACATAAACGAACAGTAGATGATTACCAAATTTAGAATACGGAGATAACTTATATTTAATCTCAGCTATTGAAACCACAAGCGAAATCTACTGCTGAAAGTGGTACATATGGCATTAATTAAATTTGATAGTTCATTTATTGCTTAATTCTGTCACGAAAACAAATTTGTGCGTTTAGAATAATATTTATTACGTCCTGTTACTGTCTATCAATATTGATTTGTATTTTTTATACTACAAGATATTGCATTGTTTATTCGCTACAAATCATTATTATTTGTTATCATTATTATGTGCCGTGGAGTACCATAGGGGAGTAGATTAGGGCCACCCTATCTATTCCCGGTGGTGTCGCGGAAGGCGACTAAGGGATCTGACTGTTATCTATCACAAAGTATGTATAGTCATACATTCTTGCCCCCTATTATGTTAGTGGGATCAAATTCTAATTGGCAAAATATAATACTAATATATACCCCTTAGGGGATGCAGGCGTGACTTTATGTATCTATATAAATCAATATTATTTTCTACTATTACTCTTCGTGGTAGCTAAGTAGAGAAACCTTATAGGTATGCTGACAACATTAACCATAGACAACGTAAATAATAATCCTCTATAACCTTATACCGTACTAACTTACATATATTACGTACCTACCATAACATAAGTCATATAATTAGACTAAAAAAGGAAGGTATTTCATGAGAAAGCTATAAACTTTTTTTAAGGTTGGCTGATTAGGTAGGAAAACTGTAGAAGAAAAATATAGAGTGTATAGGAAAAAAACAGTACCGAGTCTGACATTCCACCGGGCATATCGGGCCCGGTAAGGCAACGACCCGTGTGGGTTTTCTCACAAAAAAAACAAATTAAAAATGACGAAAAAAAAAACGGGAAAAAGAGCTTACTTGTAGCAATTTTTCCTATTACTTGTGGTTGCGAAGTTAGGTTACGGAGTTTCCGATTATATTTTATACGCGTATAAGGACGTTTAAAGACTGACAATTAGCCCTTTCTAGTGTAGGCTATCTTTTCTTTGTTTTTTTGTAAGAATGGTCAATCTAGATATATATCAAGTACTATTGCATTACTTGCTACTATTGCTAACTGCGTTGTAATGTAATAAACTGAATATTCACCTCATTCACCGTGAGAACATATAATCACGCACGTCACAGGCAAATCCTTGACATGCATTCTTGTTTCAATTGAAAACAAATATAACAACACTGTTTCGAAAGCTATTATAATATCTATAACCATAGATATATCTTTTTTTTAAGTAATCGATATTTCGTAATTGGAACGCCCGTGGTAGTCGGGGAGACGTAAATAAAGAACAACCGATAAGGAAGGTTTTCGTTTCATAACAGTTATTGTTACAACGCGATACGTACTTATACATCGGTGTGCAATGTACGACATAAATTAGTAGAAATAAATTATTTCAATGATTACTTCATATTATTGATATTTATTTCAACTGTTTTATTTTATCTGATAAGCTTGAATCATCGGATTCTTTCGCAAGAACAATTAGCTGTTTCATAAATATCTTTTACTGTATTTTGCCGAAACTCACCAACGGATCACAGTTTGAGAGAACAGTTTAACGGAAATCAGTTTTAAACGTATTTTTCTTCATTAAGTAGAAACAGTTCCCAATGATGTTGCCAGGCCAATGAACATTATTTCATTTCAGACTTTTTATTTGTAAAAAAAAAATTGTCAGGGGAAAAGACGATAGAGTCATCAAAATAACTAATCATAAATAAAAACATTAGCAATAATGTGTAATATTTTTTAAAATATAGACATTTTTTAACGAGAATGAGTAATGTAATGAATGAGAGAAGGAAAATTTACGCAAATGTTTGTCGTGGAGAAAACCTTATACTATTGTTTTACGCCTTCATTTAGAAATGCATGATTTCACACCAAGTAGTACCTCAACAAGTGACTAACAGATATATATATAACTATGTATATACTAACTACTTGTTTACATACAATAGGTATTTACACAACTACTCATCATACTAAACAATAAAACAGAGAACCGTTAGGCGTCCTTTATATATTACGTTAAGAAACAAACGTGGTAGTAATGTGAACTCAAATTTCGCATTCGATTTTCGATTTCTCGAGCAGCATTTTTTTTTTAGTAGACCAAGCAAAAATGACGTCGCCGTCGCGCCTAGGACCTTATCAGTGTCAACATTTTATTTGACAAGAGAATACACAATGTAACAACGATTTAGTAATTAATTTTAAATCACGCAACCTTCTACATAACTAATCTACCTGACAGCAGTGACAATTTTTTTGTTTTTTTTTTATAATCGTGTAATAATTGAAAGTTGAAATGAGGGAACACCCTTAAGATTGTTTTTTTTTTGCTTGTGACAAGCCTATTATTGCGGTGACATTTTGTATTTCGATCTATCATCTTTAATAATAATAATAATCGTACTTAAAAAAGTAGACAACCGACATCAATACCTTTGTCATAAAATTTAAGACTAATATGTTTTTTTTATAGATGCCATTGTCACAACTGGACCAAACTCTCATCTAACTACCCTTGAAGTACATCCTTTCCAATGAAAATAGAATCATCGAAATCCGGTTGGCGTGATATTGAGTTATTGGTCCATTTGTCGCGCACGTGCTTAATGCAAATTTAAGACCTATATAGTTTTCTCATGGATACCATTGACCATATTAAAATGGGACCACACTGGAAGCATCAGCTTTCAAAAAGACAAAAATCGTCGAATCCGTTCACGCAGTAGAAAGTTCTGAGGTAACAAATATATTAATAATAGAAAAAAATACAGTCGAATTGAGAACCTCCTCCTTTTTGAAGTCGATTTAAAAACAGAATGTTCCATACGGAACAAAGACTAATAAAAATATGCTTCTGAATGTATTAAAAGATATAATTTCGGTTTAATAAAAATCTCAATTTTATCAGAGCGCTAGTTACGGTAGGAGCTTTCGACGACATATATGTATGTGTGAATCCTTTCTTCTACAAAATAACGTTGAATGAACGACTAAAGCTGGTTCACTCAAAAGTTACGTATAGGAAGAAAGCTGCTCTTTTACATAAACCTTAACTGTATAGGCATACTTTAGCCGATATAAAAAAAGGAAACAATATTAAATTAAAACTAATAACTTAAATAATTAAATACTTGTCGGCGTCAACACAGAACAATTTCAAATATCTGTGGAGCAATTTTATGAAATAAAAAAATAAATTCTGTACCAGCTGTCGCACGACATGTCTATCCTTTTAAAAGAAAAGTCGTGATGTTTACGCATGTCCAGTCTATTAAGTGTCCATATAAAAAAAAAATACACTGAAATAATATTATTACGTAATTATAAACATAATACCTACATGCTAACAGGTGCACATACTATAATCGCCACTAAAATGCGTTTATAATTTAAGAAAACAAGGTATAATTTAGTAATATTATTTTAGATTCGGTAAATCCTGCTTCAACGATGATAAGCATGTTTTATTAAATGAGTAGCACTTGAGAGGTCTTGTGTAATATGAGATTGTAAACAAAAATGACGTAATAAATAATAGTCAATGCACAACCTAGAAGGTTCTAGAAACAAAAACGAACTAGGAAAGCGAGCACGACTTTCGCCCTGAGGGTTTCGGAAACTATGACATTACATACATACTCGTAGTTGATTGATAGTTGATAGTTTGTGATTCAAAAGGGTGATGTACCTAATGAAAATGTGTATTCTGTCTTAATCACTCACTTTTTGTAATAATAGATTTTGAAAACTTTTCCGTAATATTTATTTCTAATTAGTTCTTTTATACAAACCTGGTCCTGACAATAACACACGAAATTGGATAGTAATTGTTTTGGAAAATCACCAAAAAATAATAATCTCATTTGGTGCAGTTGTTTGGAAGTTATTCACGTACATTCTTACATACATTTCAGCGATTCGTTTTTATTTATTTATAAATGAATTATTAAAAAAATAAATTAATGAATAGACCAGCGTTACTGTTTAGTGACTGTAAATAACATCATTTATAGTCACTAAACAGTAACAATTGAGATTTGAAAATTACCAAATGCAAGATTTTTTTCCGCACTGGTAGTTCTAAAGGTAAGATCAACAAGGGATGCCCTTTATTAACAGTGTTATCATATAATAATATAATTGATAATGATAATGAAAAAAGTGTTAAAGGTATTTTAATTATTAGTTTTACAACATGTTAAAATTAAATAATTTTAGAAAGTATTAAAAATAATAATGGCTATCAGCCAACAGACAACATTATTAATGCGTCATTATTTTTACGTGTTCATTGTTTTATTGTAAGATGCACACAAAGTACCTATTATTGGTTACTTTATTGACCTTTGATTCATATACCATTGTCTTTGACATAATTAACGATTAGTGCGGTAACTAAACCATAGATAAGGTATACGCAGTCTTGTCGCATTCCACCAGTGTCGCAGAACAAAAAATACATTTTCTCGTAATGGGTGTGCTTTTTAAATAAATATAATGACTTTACTTTTACCGATATCTGTCAATTATAATAAATATATTTAAGTACATTTATTTTTTCTATTGGAATACGACAGGCCAATAACTTTAGATTCTTCGGGGCAGCTAGTTTATTATAAACATGAATTGCAAAACAGTAAGCATTATTGTAAAATAGTTTAATTCTTTGGGGGGAATACACGTAATTTGTGGGTACTTTTTCGTCGTCATTATGTACTTGAAAAATGCTATTTTTTATTTATAAAGACACGGGTCGAATATACTGTACTACTGTATATGTAGATAAACAGGGAGCGGTTGGGCGTAAAAACTAATTATTAATGACTGCACGGATAGCGCAGCGGTTTAAGTGGTCACCTCGCCAATACGCTGCCGCGAACGGGACGACAATGTGTAAGCTCAAATTGTTGTTCTAAGTCTGGGTGTTCTTTGTGTCCGTTGCTTGAATGTTTGTTAATTCCCCCGCGACACAGTAATTAATCCTAGTGCGGGAGTTGTCTTTAAAATAAAAATATTTTTTGGGCTGGGATTTTTTTAATGATATCAACAGAATTGCCCCCTATTATTAATAACTCCGTAGCTGAGCATTGATGCTACATTACCATGATATGTATAAAATGCTGAATTCATACCAGCTCCGCAATTTATTCTGTATAAATCAAATATAAATCTTTGCAGTTTAGTGCAGAGATATTTATCTAATGTTATCCTTAAAAAGTCGCACTCGTCATTTACGCATCTTTCTAATCTGTGACGTTTGCTATAGCTGTTAATAATAATAAAAGCTTGTTAATAACTCTGAACGCTAAAAATATATTTATTAATTGATTAAGAGTATTTATTGATTAATAATATAGGTTATAAAACAACACACCACGCTCGTTTGGAGCGGAGTAGTGAATTAGCGTCAAACTAAAATAAGTCTCCTGGGTAGACATTTGACACAATCTCTTTAGCGACGACTTATGTTAACGAAACAAACATATTAATATATGCATGTAAGCACATGGTTATCTTTATTATATTTGTGGTGTTTGTACTTGTATTTGTACTGTACTTTTATTTACATACATACACTCATACATAAGTAAAGTAAATTTAAAGCCATACGTGATTCTGAGTCATGATTCAATTACTTGTACGAATTACACAGTAAATTCAACACGTTATTGATCTATTCCCCTTTCTAAAGGATAATAAACATATATGAATTTCACGTGGCTTAGTAGTTCTGACATACGTAGACTGCAGTGGTTCTGAATAAGAAATTATGGGAAGAAATAAAGAAACATTCACAAATTTTTGAAAACATAAATTTTTGGTCAATCTCATCTATATATTTAAACCTAGAAGTTCTAATTATAATGTTTGAAATTCGAATGTTTTATAACATTTAACTTTTTGGTACAATCTCAAGGTACAAAAGAAAATAAAAGAAATATTAAATTACTATTGATTAAAATCAATCGGTTCCAAGTCCATTATAACGATATTATGATTTGATATGTATACGAAATATATCAAACTGTATTATTTTATTGATTTAAAATGTCACAGTCAATGTATTCCGTTTTTATGAAGGATTTAACAGTACCTATTTAACACAAAGTTGGCTTGAAAATTGTCCCGGAGTCACGAATTCAACATGAAGGCGCTTGAGGAATATAGGTAAGTAAGGCTGTTCTTTACATTACTTCTTACTCATACACAATTACTTAGATTACACGGCAAATGATAAATTCCGAAAAGGATCAATATAAGCTGTAAAATTAAATATTTATTTCAATAAGAAACAAATATAGCGTGTTTTCAAACGACTTCAAAAACGAGGAGGTTCTCAATTCGATAGTATGTTTTTAGTTTTTTTATGTTTGTTACCTCAGAACTTTTGACTGGGTGAACCGATTTTGATTGCCGATTGCTTTGCTTGGTCCAATTCTGGCAACAGCATTCATGAGAAAACCATATAAGTCTTAAATTTGCATTAAGTGTGTGCGCGACAAATGGACGAGTAACTCAATATCACGCAAACCGATTTGAATGATTCTTTTTTTATTGGAGAGGATGTACTTCAAGGGTAGTTAGATGACAGTTTGGTTAGGTTTTGAGAATGGCATCCATGACAAAACCATATATGTATGTAAGTCCTAAATTTTATGATAGGCACATTGAAATTGTTGTCTATTTTTTAGGTTGTCTACTTTTTTAAAGTGAATTATTAATGGAAAAATGTAACTTTTAACTAAATTTCCTATTTTTTTTTTGTGGATTATACACATGATAGTACTTCGGTTTTAAATGAAAACTAAGGTTGTTTTAAAAAGGAGGTACACATGTCTATTATCACAACTTTCGCATTCAATTTCTTTTGCGATTGGTGGTGTAGTGCCGCTGGAATAAAATTGTGAAAAACCTTATTCCAGTTTAAAAGATTTCCTACATTATTACAAGAACGTAACATTTATTGAAATGTTTTCCATAGAATATTATTTGGTGTTAAGTGTAAGTTTTATATGCCTAAATTTCAAATTTTAATCATATCAGCGTGGTTCAGTTAGTCATTTCTCTGGACTGCCCAGGAATTGTGTTGTATAACAAATCAACATTTCGTTGCGAGCCAAACGACACGATAGAAAATATAAATATGATAAAAAAATTATAGCAGTGTCGTTCACGGATGAGTGGAAAAGGGCCACCACATCGCTTTCCGGTGGTGTCGAAAAAGGAGACTAAGGGATCGTACTGTTATCTATCAGACGGTATGTATACAGTCATACAGTGCCCAGTTGACGGCAACAGGAAAAATGTGGGCGATTTACACACCTCTCTCCTCTCTCATATAACAAAAATAATTTTATCGAACCAAATAAGAGTGCCTTTACACCTATAAAGTCCGTTAAATAGTTACGAATTGATCTTTGCTTCTTCTAAAAAATATTTAAAGCTCATTGGACAATTCGTAGGCATTGAAGGTGGACCGAATCCGAAGAAAATTAATTGCTTTGTATGCCATAGAAACCTACTAGATTCAATTTACGTTACTTGTAATGTTTAAGCGATGCAATTTTGCGATTTCAGGATATTTTGCTTATCATTGCAATTGCTACTGGCACCCATTCGTGTATAGGTACAGAAATGTAGAGAACAAAAATATAAAAAACGTATTTTTGGTGACTGAATGGTTAATTTTTTTTTTGTGTTATATATAATTTTGGTTCAACAAAAATAGCAGTTCGAACAAATTATTGTAAAATTTTCACTGAAGTAAATTCTTATTTAAGGTAAGAAATTACAAAATACTAAATGTCTACTACGTATGAATATTTCAATAATTAAATAGCTATTGTTTACGAGCTGTTTCATGTACCGATAACGTAATTTCTCCGCAGAGCTATAATAAACGATTAAGCAGTGCAATAAAAGGGTAAGCTCTCTAGATGCATCTGACCTACAACAATATAACATTGTTACTTGTAGTAAAGAACTTGAAACGCAAAAACGATGACTACAGTTGTCTTTATTTATATAAAATATTTAAATGAAAATTTGGGCCCATTTGGGGAATATTTTAAAGGATTTACATTTAGAAGTGACAATTTTATATAACAATATTTTGTTTTATATGTTTGTACTAGTTTATACATATGTAGATCATTTTTAATAATAAAGCTATATATAGTTACTCGAAAGGTTAGGTTCGGTTTATTCAAATTTTTAAATAATGCATTTCCCTAATTTAAATTAAAACGATAAGCAATGGAAAGAACATTTCTGTTATTACATGAAATTTCATAATAATATATTCTTTGAACTATAATATAATAAAAAAATATTGGTTGTTATGAATGAGAGGCAATTTGATTATTAATTTAATATTTTAGGTATACAAGTTAAGTTAATTTGCTAACATTATTAAAATTAAATGTTCTGTGGGTAGTGTGGGTACCTACAAAAAGTAAATAAAACATATCAGGGACACAATAGACGTATTTACAAGGAAAAATATGCTTATCTGACCCATTAAAAAACTTAACTAAGAATTGTAATAAAAAGGTGAATTACGTAATAAAAACTTATTACTAGTAATTTAAAAAAAAACTTACTTGGCTTATCCGAAGCATCATCCTCCATAATCGCCAACTTGCTAGGTCTTTTGTCATCTTCGGATTTTAAACCCATTTTCACTGTCGGAGAATTAGAAAATAAAATTAAGATTTATAAATGGAATTCGTTTTCCCGCTGCTCACTTGTTGCACAGATAATAAATTACAAATAAATTGTTTGAAATATTTAACTATAATAGGTAATTTGTACTTGTTAATAGCGTAAAAATAAAAATATAAATGTTCGAAATAATACGCGCGCGTCAAACCGCCATAGCTCGCGACAGGTGAGCCTGGCCGCGTACTTCGTCTGCGAAGGTTAGTATCGACTGTCACGGCACAATGCTACTAGCCTTGTTTTTAAGGCACGCGAGTCGGCTTGCAAACATGCCGTACACAGCGTACAAAAACGTGGTGTGTAAGTGGGTAAGCTCAAATCATCGTTTTGAAGTATCTAAAGTACATGATCTAGGCCAAAGATATTGTTTATGACCAATTTTTTTTAAATATCGGGGCTTTAAATTATATTTCCTCACAGAACCCAACTTTAAAATTGCAGTTTATAATACCCAAGCGGTAGGCAGAGCATATAGTACATATACAGTATTTTTATGTCAAAGTGTGCGGGCACTTACGAAAATAAAAAGGATTTTTAGGGATATATTGAAAGGGAAGGGATGGACAGACTAGAAGGAAAGCGATATTGGTTATACTAAAGAAGGTCAGAATACCAAGCCCTCTAAATAAACTAATTTTATAATAATTATACTAGCTATTAAACTAGCCGAGTGGTTCTAGATTGCAGAGTAGTTCTCGATGGAGTAGATTAGAGCCACCCTACTACGTCCCGTGGATGTAATAAAACGTGACTAAAGGATCAGGCTGCTATGTGTCACGCAGTATGTATACAGCCATAAAGTGCCCGAATGACAGGAATAGGCTTGCTATTACGTTACAGGGACCAAATTATTTTTCCTTTTTGAGACCGTTCTGTTTCCTCTGTGATTTTTGTTCTTTAAGCAGAAGAGAAAACTTCATAAGAAAATATTTTTTTATAGCAGAACTAGTTTTTAATCCGATCCAGCTATCAATATGTATAATACTGAAGGAACAAAATCAAGATCCCGATAAAACTAAAATGTTAATCAGAAAACGAAATCTAATGATAAAACTGACATATCACGTTAAAAATACGTCATTCCTTTGGATTTATAATTTTTAGAGTAATATCTTTCAGCGAGAAGTTTATTATTATTAGTTACATACACATGCCTGTATTCCCGAATGTGTAGGCAGAGGCGTACCGCTTAAAAAAATGTAATCACATTTATGTAATTCTATTGCCGTCATCCGATCACTTTTGATAATTGGAGGGAAAAAATTGGGAATATAGATAAACAAGGAAATGGATTTTGCTTATACAGATGGATTGGAGAGTATACGCAATAGCTGCAGCTACTCAGGGTTCGGGCTGATGTAAAGGAGTCTGTGCCCTGTAACTCCTTAATACATACATATATATATAATAAAAAAACTGGAGACTGAGCAGCAAAAATAGTTTAAGTCATTTTCTAAGCTGAGTCTGTACGGTATTGTTAAAAGTTTAAGAGCTCTGAAAAACCTTAGATCGGAGTAGTTAACTAAAGTGAACAAGTAAAATATAGTATAATAAGTAAAAAAGTTTTAACCATGACTTAAGCAGCGTTTTACTTGAAATAAAACGCATATTAAAATACTTACTTAATTCGAGGGTTATAATTGAGATAGGCATATCCTTGTCACGTAGTTTAACTATTTTAATACCCTTTTAGTAGTGGCGTCATCTGATTTTTCCTAAGAAATGCACCGCGCCATATTACTCATTATCGTCGGTGAAATAGTAAACTTCCCAATCTGCAAATGTCAAACTTTTCAGGCGAGCGAAATGAAAACAAAAACTGGTAGTGTAAATCTGGTCAGTTTGTAAACTTATTACTCAAAAATAATATACTTTGGGTAGATATTATTACAATTATAAAACAGTAAGAACTTGGCCTACTCACCTTGGCAAGTAGAAAAGATTGACAACGGTGGAACATATGTACTTTACGACGCACATGTCGTTTAATGTTTAGGTCTATTCTATTCACTTGCTTACGGTATATGCATTTTTGTTATTGTAAGAGTAGTACAGAAAGCAAGGTGAGTAACAAAATAAACGATTAAAATATAGCAAATAAAGTATATTTTTATTACTAACTAGCTGTGCCTGCGACCTCGTTGGCGTTTACATCGAAAAATATCAATATGTATAAGCTGAATAAGGAAAATCTCCAGGTGTCTGTTTTTTTTATGTATTACTTGTAGCAGTAAAATTACAAACATATTATTTTGTTTTGCTAACATACTAATCACGATATTTGATATCCATTCTAATGATAATCTCGACCAACGACATATTTTGATACAAAAAACATTAATGTACGAGTATAGCGTTTAATTGTTATTACCTACAACAACGTAGCCCATTTTTGGTCCACATTTTACTTGTAAAATGGATAGGTGCGCTAGATGTATTAAAAGAAACAATAGTCAGATACAGTCATTAAAAAAGAAATAAGAAAATAGAACTACGATTTTTTAAAGAAGAGTCTAGTTTATTATCTACACTTGAAACAACCATCTCGCCTATCAAACATAAACGAACATAAATAATATCGAATTATAACCGGCGATATTAGTGCTTAGAGGTAAACAACAGACAATCTGGTCTAACTACAGAACTTTGATATAGCCTGGTTCTTGGGTTGGGGAGGTCTAAAGGCAATCGCTTCTCATAAAATACCCAATTTCTGCGGTTTCGTAGTTAGACTGAAAACCGAACCAAACTTAGTTGAGAAAAGGCTCTCGAGGATGACGTTGCTATTTTGTTAAAAAATAAACCTATAATTAAAAAAACGTCAAATGTTTTAACTTTCAATCTGCATGTTTACATTTGAGTAGAAAGAACTATTATTTTGTTATCTGGCAAGGCAATTTGCATTAACGATATTTAAATGGGTCTCGATCCCAAAGTAATATAAATGCATCAACGTTTCTGATAATGTAATAAAACATTTGAATAATAAATTGGTACCAAATTAAACTAATATAAAACCCGACTGCATTATAAACTGACACTTTTTTGCTGCCTATTATGGATTATAGGAGATTTTTTTTTTAATTTTTTTTTATGCGATAGGGGGCAAACGAGCAGACGGGTCACCTGATGGTAAGTGACTACCGCCGCCCATGGACACCCCCAACTCAAGAGTCACAAGTGCGTTGCCGGCCTTTTAGGAAGGAGTACGCTCTTTTCTTGAAGGTTTGAAGGTCGTATCGGTTCGGAAATACGGCAGGCGACAATTTGTTCCATAAGCTGGTAGTGTGAGGCAAAAAGCTTCTGGAGAAGCGCACAGTGGTGGAGTGCCAATCGTCCAGATGATGGGGATGGATATTTTGTCGCGTAGGACGATGGCGGAAACCAGCAGCCGGTATAAGTCCGAACAATTCCTCTGAACACTCCCCATGATACAAGCGATAGAGGATGCAGAGTGACGCTACATCTCTACGCAACGCCAAGGTGTCAAGTCGATCAGAAATATCTTGGCATTCGATGATGCGAGTCGCTCTCCGTTGAATGCGGTCAAGAGGGAGAAGTTGGTACTGGGGTGCACCTGCATAGAGATGAGAACAGTATTCCATGTCCGGCTGAACCTGGCCTTATAAAGTTGCAGGCGGTGGGCCGGAGTAAAATACTGTCTCGATCTGTTTAGCACACCAAGCTTCTTCGAGGCTAATATGGCCTTACTCTCTAAGTGACCGCGAAACTTCGCTTGATATATCGACGCCAAGGATTCCGATACTGGCTGATGCAGTTAGGGAAGTGCTCTCAAATTGAGGTGATACGACCAATGGCATCTTTTTAGCGGTGAACGCGCAAACCTGTGTCTTCGTGGGGTTAAACTGGACTAGGTTAAGTCGACCCCAATCTGAAACTTTTGATAGAGAAATTTCGATTTCAGACACAAGTTTGGATCGGCTTTCGATGACGTTTACCCGAGAAATGTTAGCGCGGCCGGTGTAAAGGGCATCACTCGTGCTATCATCTGCATAGCAATGGATGCTGCTAATCTGCAGCATGTCATTGATATGCAGAAGAAACAGCGTGGGTGATAGCACACAGCCTTGTGGGACACCAGAATTAACAGAATTGGAGTCGGAGCATGCACTGTCAACAACGACCTTGATGCTTCTGTCTGTAAGAAAACTGGTGAGCCAATTGCACAGTTTCTCGGGAAGCCCATAGGAAGGAAGCTTCGCAAGGAGCGCTTTGTGCCAGACCCGATCGAAGGCCTTCGCCACGTCCAAACTAACGGCCAACGCTTTCCCCTTGGTCTCGATCGCCTGTGCCCACCGGTGAGTCAAGTAAACAAGAAGATCACCAGCTGAACGACCCCGACGGAAGCCGTATTGTCGATCATTGAGCAGCTGGTGGTCTTCTAAGTACCGGAGGAGCTGGCAGTTAATAATGGATTAAAGAGAACAAGGAGATGATGGCTATGGGTCTGTAGTTGGACGGATCCGAGTGATCTCCTTTTTTAGGGATTGGGTGCACTAAAGCTGTCTTCCATGAGTTCGGGACTACGCCAAGAGAATAGGAAAGCCGATAAAGGTGCTTTAAAAGTGGTGCCAACTCTGGAGCACACGTCTTCAGCACGATAGGAGAGATTCTATCGGGCCCACTCGACTTAAGAACGTCGAGGGAAAGAAGCGCTTTACGCACTGCCCTTTGTGTAAACCGGACTTCCGGCATGCGGCTCTCGCACTGCGGTATGGTCGGCGGTGCGTTTCCCCCGTCGTCCAGGGTCGAGTTGGACGCAAAGAGTTTACCAGAAGATCGGCTTTTTCTTTAGCGTCGTGGGCCCACGAATTATCTCCTATGTGCAGAGGTGGAAGGGATGGCTTACAAAAGTTCCCCTGAACAGCTTTGGCAAGAGACCAGAATGCACGAGTTCCAGAAGGGAGACTCACTAGTCTCTCGCCAATTCTGCCGATCTGGGCCGACTTCGCCCCAGCAATTACTCTTGTGAGGGACATGGAGGCAAAGTTAAATTGCTTCTTTAATATGCTGGTCTTTACATCCTGTGCTGTCGCTGCATTAGCCCATGCTTGGTAACATTCCTGCATTCGGCGGGATGCCGCTTTGCAGATTCGACCAAACCAGGGCTGGGACTTGCCCCCTGTGGGAATCAGGGAGAATGGATTCGACCTTATATGTCGAAATCCATAAAGTTGTCTAGGCGGGACATAAAAAAAAGCAAGCGTACATCGAAAATATTAAAATCCTTGTGCAGTCGGGTAAAAATAAACGTAAGGGTACTCTATGTGTAAATCTCTTTGACACCCTTCAAAGCGTAAAGGCGAGGTGCTTTATTAATTATCAGTTCATCAATTGCGGGTTTTTGCTATTAGTTGAAGAAGATGAAGAAGAAGATCTACGTGTATGTCTGGAGATCTTCTTCAGATCCTAATATATTATATATGTATACAAAAATCTTCCCTTTGCATCCAAAGCGCATCAGTAGCATGGGAGTGTACACAGTGGGAGAGCCATGCTCTTGCTTATGCACGAACGGGATGGTTCGAACAGAGGGTAATCGATATTTTATAAAAAATATTATTTTGTTGGTTTTTAATTTAAGTTTCAAACTGATTTTTTTATTTATATTACTTACAGCTAGACCGTGACTTTATACTCATTCATTAGTATTTAAAAACTGATGTAAATTTAAAAATCTGCGAAATAAGACTTAATAACTTTTTTATTTTGTTTCGATTGCATAAACACCAAAGTAAATCGCTCCATCTGTCAATATAACACTGATATTTAGTGTCTCGATTGCCTTTGTCACAAGACTACCTCTTAGACTAATAGAATTGTGAGGCTAAACATTCCGGCTACTTTATAACCCAAGGTAAAGTTTCAATCTTCCAATCAAGCACGCTAGTATACTATTTTAATTTTTTACTTTCAACTAGCCTTTAGAATTAAGGTAAAGTATTCAATGTACCACTTCGGTTAATTGAAGATAGTGATAATTACGAAAAGTGGTAATATTCTTAGAGGTAAACTGAACCAAGATCACATACATATAAAGGTTAGTTTTGTAGAAAGACAATTTTATGCAGATATACATTGGAAATAATATCATATCTTCACAATGACAATTGCTAGAGATATCATATTTTACAGTGAAGTAAAAACGAAGTAATAGCAATTCTATATGTAAGTCAGAAACTCCACGCTTATAAAAACGATGAAGTTATTAGTAGAGCGCCAGTTTCCATGACTTAATAATTCATCTATATATAATAATTTAACATATTTTTAGAGGCTACAGCAGATCTAATCCTACCAGGGACGAGTTGAATATTAGAATCCTTATATAATGTTTTATCTAACCTACAATAGCCGCTCAAGAGGCGGGTTTAGGTGGGAACCTAACCGTTACAAATACATAGAATATCTATCTTAGCAATATCACGTCTGTCTTTTAACAGAGAAATCGTTTTCTCTATCCAGTACAGAAGGTTTAGTTAAAAATGATCTTTCTTAGTCAGTGATTGCCAACCGGATTTTTGATTGTCTATTATCAGATTTAATGTTATAGTTAAAATCCACTTGAAGTAAACTCAAGTCATTAATCCGGCGACCTGAACAAAATAGCAGAAGAATAGCAGTATGTCGGGAAGTTTGATAAGTCGTATTGTTTTAATTTACTGAATAACTAAATAACGAATTAAATCATTTACGAGTATATACCAGATTGGTTGCTTTTGGGGTCACCGAAGCACAGTGAACTGCACAAAAATTCCCGTGTGTTTTCACCGGGAATTTGCTGAAAATCTGAAGTGACGACCTACTATTTTTAAGACATTATTCTGTAAGTACACTAATAGTGTAATTGACAAACCTATTTTTAAAATTTTAAGATCAGTGGTTCCCGAGCGCCAGACATTTATTTGTGACCAGTGTGCGGTACTAGGTATCACCCCAAGTTGGTCGATGACAAGGGTAAACAAACCCCTACTGACACGACCCGGACGACTTGGGATCTGTGCCTAGGATCAAACACAAACAACTTTAGTTCCGGAAGAACCACCCCCGAGCAATATTGTTGGCTCCAGGGGCCATTTGCAGAAAATTGTCAGCATCCCCTATTTTTGGCTGCTTCCTGAGGGTGAACAACGTGCGACGTGACGTCAGCGCTGGTGCCAGCGGACAGAGACATCCTTTTACTGTATTATAAAATTTTTAGAAGTAAGCTAGAATTACTATTGTATTTATAAGGAATTTAATGCTAGGATAGGGTCTAATTCGCCATTACCAACTAAGTTTGCCAACCTAACGGCTAAACGGGTTGAGATATCGTGAAAATAACGAAATTTTAGCTCACTCGAGGTGAAACTCTCTTAAGGGCAATCTTCATATAGGAACCCTCAAAAACTACCCCCGGGAAGATTTTTGTACAAATCATAAAAAAATTTTTGTTTCCCGTTTCCCGGGAATCTCGTTTGGGCCACTGACCGTAAATTTGGACTGTCCTGTATACCCCTACATCTTAAACGAGCGCGATATCTCAATGCTAAGGGCGAAACCAACCACTTAGTTCCGAATAACAATATCCGTATTATTCCCGGGACCCTATCTCGGTGATACGACTAAAAATTTTATTGTATACGGGAACGGCTGGGCTGGTCTCTCACCTAGATTTTAAAATTTATCCCTTGTTTCTGGGACTTATAGTTTGCGATTAAATAAGATTCCCAAGAAAGTTTCCCAAGGGGGTTTTATTGGTTTTTAACGATATTGATTTCAGAATATGATTAACCAAAACGTGAGAACTTAATTTTCTAGACATTTAAGCACTACAAAGTATATATACTACTGATTTATTTAATAGCACGATGACAATCCGTGAATTAGATGCAAATCTGTTAATAACTGATCAAGTTGAGCCTATAAGCTTTTCAGCATGCACACGACTCGATCTTGCTCATATTAACCAGCCTTCCCAGGCTATTTTATAAGTTTTATGTGTTAAAGTAAATACCTTAAGGAGCTTTTGAGTAATTTCACCTGATAACTATTTCAGTCACCCACCTCCTTGGTCCACCCCCACAAATCCATACTTCCAGATTCAGGTCGGAGTAAAAGTAAGTTCGGAGATGGGACATCCGTTGACGTGTCTATTCGTTTCACCTTTAATTCCTTGAGAAATAGTGGAGCCGCAAGAGCCCTTGCTTTGAAGTCTGTTCGCTAAAAGACTTTCTAACCATCGAGGCACCACTATTAAAATCATTCAGTTTGATTGATTGAGGTGCAACAGAAGTTTGGGCACCAAGAACGGAGGGGGAAATATCCACACCGGAGGGTAATTCCATAAAATGCTGTTCAACTGAGCTCTCCACGCCAGTTCCGATGCATCGATGGTGAGAAAGTGTGCGCCGGTGGAGGAAAGTATATCCTTATTGAAAGGTGGCCCCGGTTTTGCATCCACCACTTCAGTTCTGTTTGTACAGATTATTATTCGTCTGAATACTAATCAATAATATCAAGGGGGTAAACGGGTGTTTACCAAAATCTTTTGGTACACACCCCTTGACCACATCCCCTATTGTCACCCCTTGACACCACGCAGAATGGTATTGTGCAAATGGCCCATGGAGCCATATGACCAGCCAGGAATGCGAGCCAAACTCGAAGGTGCTTTATCATTTTTTATGCCAGGTTTTTCAAAGGTTGGTGTGATGTTTTACAAGTCATCCTTGCAAGTTCTCAAATTTAGTTGGCCAAGAGGCTATGCGGACTCCGTCTGCCTTTTTTAGCGAGGTTGAGAACAGTTCCGTTTTAAAAATATGTGTATTTGAACGTGGTATTTTATTAAGAGTCATTCTTTCATTTTTTTTCATTCTTTTTCCTAACCTCAACAACTTAGTTTCTATGTCCACACACTAATTGTACTAAATCTGATATTTTTTATGAAATTCACCCTTAAAAATAACTCTTCAACTGCAAGCTGTTCCAAGTCGTTTGAATCATTTTTTGAAAAGTTAACAAATTACATATATAATAACGTGTCAAGATATCGTAAGAACGTATCTCTCCATTGGACTTCAGATCTAAAAAACCAGGGGTTTAAGTTATTGAGTACCTGCATACCTAATTTCCAACCAGGCTGAGCTACCCAGACGTTGAAAAACATTATAACAAAATTATCTGGGGTCTTTGGAACAGAAGGCTCCTTTAATTTTGTTTTCATACCAAATGTAAAAACAGCTTGTAATGTTTTAGAGTGCGTATTTATATCTAAAGAGTTATCGGTATAGAGCTCATCACTGACTTTAAAATAAATAGACACTTGATCCTCCATATCACAATTATGTTGATGTGGAGGCTGTGTAATGAGAGAGGGCAACTGACTAATTTCTCTAGATTAATGATTAAGTTTGGAATGTCATTTCTTACTTTTTTTATGGCGATGACGCCGTGATCGCTTAAGTTTATCCGATGAGGACGTGCTCGATTCAGAACTGGTTGAAGTACTGATACTCTCGGAACTGCTACTTCGAGCTCTTTTGCGGCGTACACCACTCGGTCCAGCTCTTGCTTGCTCTTCATCGAGAGTTCTATTCACTTTTCTCATTCTGAAAATAAATACTTTTTACGAACACACAGCATTACACAACACTGGAACTCCAGTATTGATCCCAAATACCTGTAATTTTCTCAGTAAACATTGAACGGAAAAAAAATAGTTTATATTCAAACAACGAAATGTTTAAAACAGATATTTTCTCGTTTTCATAAATAATATTTCACTTCGAAGGTAGAAAAATAAAAACAATTTTATCTTAAATTACCCAATACAGCTTGTTGTAATGGTAATAATTGGCAGTACCAAGTTTAGAATTTACTGCGTGTGTTTTATAAGAAAGTTTGTACTTACTTAGATTTAGTTTATTAGCTATTCACTTTTTTACAGAGTTCACGAATAAAAAACAGTTTTAAACTTCCAAAACGTTGTTCCTTGTTATACGCAGTACCTTTTTTCTATGGGAATAAGAACGCTAATGAGTAAAATGTTTAGTTTAGTAAAATTCTTAGGAAAACCCAGATGGCGCCACTACCTCCAGAGACATCGGAAAACACGTCCTCTATAGAATGAAAAGGGTACTGAAATAGTATAAAACTACGGGAAACGGTAATGCGTATCTCAATTATAAGACACAAATACTTTTAATTTTATTTTTTTGTAATAAACTCCCTAAATTAATTATTGGATTTATAATCAATGGTATATTTATTTAGAATTACATTAAATTAGAAAATTTATGATCACAGTACCTAAATATGTAATGTAGGGTGCTGATTATCAACATTTTCAAAAATATTCCTATTATCACTTAATCAAGTAACATGGACCTTTTTTTTTTGGTACAACCTAGCCCATCGCCCCTTTCGTCGTTGAGATTTGGAACACTCTGTATATGTTGTATTGTTTAACTATGTTATATGTATAAATATTACATTACAAGTGAATTATTTTTAACAGTGGTAGAGTCATGCCTAGTCATGCACGAATGGGCTTGCTCGACCGGCCTCACAGAAAACCGGTTGCTTGCGTTGCATTTCCATGAAATGAGTGAAGTTTCTGGAGGCCTAACACCTCCTCTCCTCTTTCCTCTCCTCTCATCCCTCTCTTCTCTTTCCCATATCCTCATCCCTCCTTTTTTTCCCCTCCGCGCAACCCCTATCCCTCATCACCTTCAAAGGCAGGCAGCACAACTTGCGACTATTGATTTGCAGGTGTCCATGAACGGCGATTGTCACTTACCATCAGGTGACCCGTCTGTTCGTCTGTCCCCCTATTGTATAAAAAAAGTGTGTAATTACAATAAAGTTTATTCCATAATATTAAGTCGCGTAAGTAAGTAATATAAGTCGCGTAACCACGTCCAGGGTAGATTCATTGGCACGAAATAAAACCACCAAAGGAAAGGCCTTGGTGAAAGTGAAAGACTCCTTTATCTAAAAGTATCTACTCAAATCAAGTCACCTACCACCCCTGATGGTAGGTGACTTGATTTGAGTAGATACTTTACCCGCATATTATTTACAACCTGTACCATAAAAAATAAGTCAGTGTATTCAGGCATTACAAAAGTATTCCTATGATGTGCACTATCGGCAAATACATATCCAAAAATAGCAAGATGAAGAACACACAAGTAAAATAGATCTAATATTAATTACAATTTCGCTTAAGCTATGGCGATATCTATATAAGACAATTCAATTGACAACTCAAATGTTGGTATCTATATGACATCCATCATATCATCTAGGCTCTAGCCCCTTCTTACATACATACATACGTAGATACCCTCTTAAACATAACCTTCTTTCTTGTGCAGTCGGGTAACGCCCTGTACTCGAACTGACCTTGCCCAAAGCAAAATTGCCTGAAGCCATTTTTTATTTATATCTATCATCGTTCTAAGTAACCTAACCTAGGAAATCAATGCAATTCCTCATTTAAGAATTTAGTACCTATTCATAATTTTCAAATTGTTTGTTTTTTTTTGTAAACACCACATTCTTAATGAAGAAATATTTTAGAATACACTAGAGTAGTATTTATGAATAGCGAAAAACATTATGGTATGCATTGCTTTTATTTCACTATATCCAAAGAATAAAAAAATCGCATCACTGTCATTCTCATCTCACATACCAAGGCAAGGGGAGGTCAGTTTAATGGTTAAAGAGACGGCCGTAAAATGTATAGATTGTTCAATCATCAGAGTGATAAATAAGTTTCTTACATAATATGATTTTCAATATCGTTAAGGTCTATATTTTTAAACTACTTTAAGATCTAGTATCTCTCTTTAAGGCTATCTTTACATGTGTTTTTTAGACTATATATATATATATAACTAACTATGACGCTATATTTTATTCGAACGCATAACTCGGAGAGCATGCTACCTTTGTAAAGCAGTTAAATACTGGCACACCTATATCGCTGAAGAATTTCATTTTTATGTTTAATGCTATAGGGGGAGAAACGAGCAGACGGGTTACCTGATGATAAGTGACTTCCGACCCCCATGATCACTTGCAACTCAAGAGTCACAAGAGTGCTGTCCGCCTTTTAGGGTAGGAGAATGGAGTGAGCGGAACGAGGTGATGGTGATGGTGAATCCCTGGAGGGGGAAGAAAGAAAGAGAAAAGGAGTTGGACCTCCGGTAGCTTCACTCGTTTGGTCTCACACAATGCAAGCATTGTTAAACAGTTGGTTTTCTGTGAGGCCGTGGTAATACTCCGGTCTAGCCGGCCCGTGCCGAAGCATGGCGCTCCAACGTTAAAAGGTACAATCTGTAATGCCCACTTTTGGTAAGAATATTTTTATCTCACTTTACATAGGGCAAGCATATTGCCGTCATCCAGCACTGTAAGACTGTATATACCTATATACTGTCTGATAGATAACAGTCCGATCACTTAGCAGCCTTTTGCAACACCCACGGGTAGAGAGGGTAGCCCTTTACTACTCCTCAGGCACCACACGGCAACATAGCACGTATATGTAATCCTTACTAATATTAAAAAATGCCAAAGTAACTCTGTCTGTCTGTCGCGCTTTAACGCCAAAACCACTAAACCGATTTAAATGAAATTTGGTACACTGAGAAAGGACATAGGCTACTTTTTAATGCAAAAAAGGGGTTGAAAGGGGGGATGAAAAATTGTATGGAATAGTATAGAAGCTTGAAACTTATTTTATAGGCTGTTGATTCAACGATGTAAATAAATATGACATTCAAAGTTTGTAAAATTTTTACCCTCAAGGGTGTAAAATAACAATAGGGAAAAGGGGATGAAAGTTTGTATGGAATATGTAAGGTTTTTTAATTAGCTTTTCGCAGTGATACACTGCAAATAGTACATTAAAGTATTTATATGTATGTGTCGTATTTGTAAAATAATTAGCCTAAACTATAAAAAATGCTATCGAAAGACACTATTATACGCGGACGAAGTTGCGGGCACAGCTAGTTATATAATAAATAAGTAACTATACTGTAAGTGTTCATCGTAACGTACGCAATAATACAGATCTCTAATCGATAGGACGAATTCACTAAATGTTGCCTATAAATATATAAATCAAATAGAATTTACGTATATTTTGGTCCTTAGTTTTGTTTGTCCATTTTTTCCCCATTTCTCCTGTAGGTTCAATTAGGACTATGACTGGCCTTTTTGGTGGTGCTAACGAGGTGGTGGTTAACGAGCCGGACGGGTCACACGGTTAAACCATCTATTCCATGTTTTTTTTTACACATCTGTTGAGCTTGTGGTATGGTAACTAGACAGATGATGATGATAAACATATTTATATACTTCTAATTACATACATATCATAGATAAATTACACCCAGACACAGAACAAATGATCATGCTCATCACACAAATATTTTTCCTGAATTTTCAGCCTCTAATTATTTATTTATGTATATTTCATTTCATTTATAGTAATTAGTGTTAGTTACTAATAATAGAACCGTGATAGCCGACGGTATTTTGAGCTTTAGTAATAAAATAACACTTTCAGAATTTCAATGTCTTACAGCCGATGATCACGTCTATGCCAAAAGCACGACAAGTGCGTGACAGTATCAACGGCAGTAATAAACATTAACGAATTTAAACACAAGCAGATTTAAGGAAATACAAAGATAATAATTCCACTCAGAGTTTGAAGGTTAAACATTTTCTTAATCCATTTTGATTCCAGTAATGGAGAATCGTATAAACCAGTAAAAATAAGAAAAAAACAACACCCAATTTCCTATCATTACTTTTTTAAATCACTCTCAATATTAAGACGATTCTAATGACACATCAAACGTTAAAATCCAGAAACATCATACATATATAAACACTCGAAAGGCATAACCCTCCCTTTTGTGCAGTCAGGCTTTTTATAAAGAAGTCTTTATCTTTTGTATTTTGCAATGTTCTTACTTATGTTTTTAACCTAGAAGCTTGTTTTTAACGGAAACTTCAAAAGAGTAGCATGATAAGTCAAAATAAAATACAAATATAAATGCCGCTTTAAGCCGCTACGAGTGTTTTGTGCCTGAAGCATATGTACATATGTACATACGTCATACGTACATGCGTACGTATGCTTCACACCCTCAAGCCTGATATGATAAAAATCTACATAAGTCGTAGTGGGCGTGTAACGTCTAATGCCACCTGTAGTGAGATACCAATTGTTAGGCCTAATATCGGACTAAACATTGAACAATAGGGGCTTGTATATATCCAATCTTTAAAGACTTTTATTTATTGTTAGGCCGTTTTTAATGAAAAAAAAAATATGAAATTGAAAAATCTTACAAAAAAAAAATGTTGCAGTTTCATCACATGCAATGGATTTGAAGGACAGATTCACTCACAGTTCTCCACAGAGTAATAAAATGTAAAACTTAAAAGCACGACGTCAACTACGTCTTGTTCATCGATTAATGACGAACCGGATTTGTTTACTTTTTTGTGCGATAGTGGGCGAGCAAACAGTCAGTCAGTCACTTAATAATGGTTAATTATAGCTTATTTTAATACATATAAAGTTGAATGTAAAACATTACAGGTTGTAACAACAGTAAACTTTACAAATAATTTAAAAATATAATTTAAATATGAGGTTTTTTCACATACATACTCTTGTGTCTTTATGGGCGTGTGTATGCGTCCCGGCCAACTTCGGCAACGGCGACCGCTTTCACTCTTATTCGTTGTCTGCGTTCGTGTGTATCGATACTAATATACATAATAACGCTGAAGTTATTTGTTTCTTTATTCGTATAAAGACCTAATCTCTGAAACTACCAGTGGGATTCCAAAAACTATTTTTGTGCTTTACAGAGTATTTACAGAAGAATAATCTATATTGTTTGTGATCTAACCTGATGTTTTTACAGACTATGCTTTAAAACATCAGATTACGCCCTTGAAAATATGCTTAAAATAAGATCATCCTCCACATTTACTCTTACCAGAAATAATAAAATTTGTCCTTTATACGTAAAACTCTTACTCTGAGCAGCCTTAGTACGATCTTTTTTTTGTCTTAAACTTGGCAACAGAAAGCTTTTACAACCAGTTCCTGTGCACTTGAACGTAATTGGTTAATTGAGCATGCGAAACATGTCTAGAAGACTTACAAAGAAATGCATCGCACCGATGAAGAACCAAAATTGGCGAAAGCCTGTATAACCGCCGATGACGTCATATGTCATAGCCGCAGAGCAAGCGACGTTACAGACACGAACATAGGTATAAAACACGGTTAATGTTCATGAACCAACGGGTGAAGGGCTTTGTTTCCGCATTTAGACGGACGGACGATCCTTCGTCAGCCTAGGTCCTTCCAGAAGCACAGAAGCCTCCTTGGGGGTTCGCAGGCGTCTAGGAGCGTCTTCGCGCCTGCTAGGACTTCTGCCCGCTATCAGCCGCTATATAGCCACTCATTTGCATTCCAGGATAACTTCGGCGGCCGTTTCCTCCTCGCTCAGACATCACCTGCACAGAGGGCTGTCGGTGGCGTTTATGACCAATACATAATACTGAGTAGTCTATACGATAAGCTTTTACGTAATGAGGGCGAGCCGTGATTAAAGCCGACGATTAAATGATTTTTATTTATAGCTTTTTTTTTAAGTAAGACCTTTAATGCTTGACCTTTGATGATTTCGCTGTTGTGACGCTTTACGGCGGTCGCTAAGAGTTCGCACACGCTCCTGGGTTGAGCGTGTGTAAACTATTGGAAACTGGAAACGTTATTTTGATTAAACATAGGGAATATTCCAAAGCAATGAATGATTGAAACGTGTGCCGTGAGAGCGGCGAGTGTTATAAAGTGACGTCACACGTGGATTTGTAAAAGTGAAAATTTAAATAAGATAATATCAAACTACCTAATTGCTTAATTTCAATTAAACAAAAATAGGTACATTTTTAGATAGGCTAGTTTATGAGTTTCAATAGATAAAACGATCATATTCTCATTCTTCATTCACAGTTCGAAACCATCCAAAGTTAGGATAACAATATGTATAGATAGAAGTTTTCGAGCTGTGAATTACATGATTTTTCACAAAGATATTTGTACATCATAATCAGTTCAACTTACTTACATTGGATGCCTTTCGTGTATTTTATTTATCATTTCACGAGAAAAGATAATCTCAGATTTAGTAAGTTGAGTGATGTTGCAGCGTGATGTTTAATAGTACAAAATCAATCATTCAAATTGATTATTCCAGAGATTAGAGATCTATATTATTATCAATATAGATATTAAAACTGACTTGATTAAATAAAGTTTTTATATAGACATATGTATACGTTAAAAGTGTGTAACTCTTTATAACTTAATAATATATAGGATAGGGAGTTTGTTTGTTTGTTACCTCAACGATTCCCATCGTAGGTAGAGAAAAAGACCTGTCATCTTGAGTGTTGTTCTTGCGCAGCAGCAGATGAAATGTAGACTATAAAACTATACCGGACATATGACAGAAATATTGGCGGGTAAACACATTGAGTGCACTGAACCACAGGTAGAGTGATAACATAATACTTGAAATATCAAGGATATCACAATTTATATTGTGAAATTAAAAACAAGATAATGGCTATCAGTTACAGTAATGCAGTCAATAAACTTACTAATGAACTTTTCCTCATGTATCAAGTATTTATATTTTATAGTGTTGTTCTTTCAAAAAAATGTAATAAAGTCTTTTTAAGGATAAATTCTGATCATCATCATACATAAATACCAAAGGGAGGCAGAGGCGTCTCAAATAAAACCATCATTTTTATCCCATTTACATAATCGCAGGAAAGCACTTTGCCTTATATATACCGTCTGATATATACGAGTAACAGTCCTTAGTCGTCTTTTCGACCCCGACAGGAAGAGTTATAAATTAACAATACCGACTTACCTAACCATATTTAAACTTAACCTATTGCCGACTGCACAAGAAGGAAGGATAAAGGTGTCTCAATCGAGTGTTCTTATATTTCATGAAAATCTACTAAGCAGCTGCTTTGAAGACCATCAGCTCCTTTTAAAATTTTAGAAAGAAGAAGGAGAAAAAAGAAAGAAAGCATCTGATAGTCACAGGACAGCACATAATTAGAGGGTGTTTTATATTTTAAATTCATACTTCCGGACAGATCAATTATAAAATGAGACAGAGAAGTGGCTTCAACACGTCCATCGATTATATGATGCCCAAATTCAAAACACGACGAGCACATCACATCTATGTACACACATCAAAAGTATCTATGGAATCGTCTATCACCACTATTATTTAAACTTTTTTGGTTCGTCATTGATTCTTTTTAGTCAATTTCAATATTCAAATAAAGAATTTTCTTAGAATTTTGATTAAATTGAAAATCATCTGTCAATCAGGATTCGTATAAAAGTGTATAGTAGCGTTTTTAACATTTACAATTTCTGCATCGGAACTAAACAACCTTTCATCTATATGGAGCGACGACATCATTTGACACGAGAAGAGATAATGAGAGCCTTCGGAATGTTGCATGCTGGTTCCAGGCAAGGTACTGTTTCTGTCGCTCTTGCCATTACGCAGAGCGTCATAAGCCGCCTCTGGACACGCCATCGTATTACGGGCAGCATAGCGTAGCACCAGAAGAGTCATACGAAAAGCCCACATTGACAACTATAAATTGTTATTTAGTTTCACACATATATGTTCCCGTCAACCGGACACTTTATAAATTCAATAGGGCAGCAAAAGAAGGTAGGTAAGAAGAAGGGGCAGTAGATGGATTGGGGAATGTCAGCAACTGCTTAAGAAGGTCAGAATCGCTTACGATGTAACTGGAACAAGCTGATGCTGGCAAGTCCGAGCTCTCTAACTCTATCTACCAAACTGGTAAATACTAAAATTAAACCAAATTTTCCTTCTTTTCTAAAAAAAGGACAACTTCCACTCCAGGTAATATTCCTGTGAACAGGAACAGTGATTCCAAAACAATGGACATTAAGAACACCCAACGACAACTTTTTGTGAATCACACTACTATTTGTCCCTTGTGGGAAGGAACCCACGACCTCCAGCTGAGCAGTCAGGGTCACTAAACACTAGACTGGCTAATTAATTGACTAACTAAATTGTGAATTGACTCTCAACTTTACTCTAGAAAGAAATGTTATGGTGAAATGCTGTAATATTTTTGTTATAATTTCTAGATTAGATTGTATCGGGCAGCAATAAACTTAACCAAAGATTGCAATAGTTCTTAAACATACTGTACAAACACTGATAAATTACATAAGAAAATAATAGTTCATAATTTCATTGTAGTCACTTATTCATTACGCACAGCAGCGGACGGATATGTTCCGATCTCTTTGGTAGGTTTGATGTAGCGTTTTCGACATTTACATTCTATAAAAAAGTGAGAAACAGAGATGTTAGAAATCCACAAAAAGAAAATCCATAAAAACATTTTTTTTATTTATAAAAACTCTAAGTTAGTTTAAAGAGTTTTTAAAATTAAAATATTTGTTTTTATGGATTTTCTCCATAATTGAATGATAGCAAAACAAAATACACGTAAGATTTAAAATTTTAAGTTTCAGCAATTATGGAAACGGAGGTGGAAATTAAAACAGTCATAACTTTTACAAGGTGTGTTTTTTTAACATATTTTTTTTGCAAGTGCATGCTAGATATATATATTCAGGGATTAAAACAAGTCTTCTGTTTTCTAGGCCACGCCGTATTTATGTATTACTGCCTTTGCCCAAGGCTTTGCTCCAATTTTTTAAATTATTTATGCATTTGCCAGCTCAATTCTTGAAAAAACTTATAAATGTTTAAGATCACGATGCGAGCCTTAAGAGCGCGCGGCGCAATGAACGTAAATAAGGGTGAAAGTAGTGATCGTTTGTTATCAAATTAAAAGAAATACTTTAAACCACCATTCTCAAACAATCATCCATTATTTCTGATTGTTTTATACCTACTTAATAAAAACAGAACAGGATAGACAGATTTGATGGATATTGAAGCCAGCCGAGGGAACTCCTCAACGCTTTATAGCAGCCATCCCGTTTTTTTTTTCTGATAAAACATCCAAAACTAAAATTTGTAATAATTGTAATCTTTCTTCTAGATATTATATGAGGATTATAAAACGCGGCTGTTGTTAGATTAAGCTTTAGAAAATGTGCTTCATACATAGCTGTGATAAGCCTGTCATAAAGATAACGTCGGTACTGAACCTGTTTGTGTGAGTACTGAAACATTGTTGCAAATATAATAATATTTGCAACAATGTTTCAGTACTCACATATATAAACATTAAAGTTCCTTCTGCAGTCTGTCACCACACCAAATTTTATCGATTTTTTTATTTATCCGTAAAAAGGTAACAGATTGTAGATACTTTCGTATTTATGGATTAGCTAGGGCCACGCCATGTTTTCTAGTGGTTGTGGTAAAAGACGATTAAAGTATAAGGCTTATCATCATAAAAAACGCATCGCAGTCTCCTGGACGTAGGCCCCTCCCAACGTGCGCCATATCACCCTATCCACCGCCTTTCACCTTTCTTCCTTTCACTAGACTTAGACTGGAGACCACTATTGGATAATAGTGGTCTCCAGTCTAGGACCCGTTTGCTCCAACAGCCATCGGTCCCTGGGCGGATGTGGCTAGACCATTGCTACTTCAGTATGCTTATTCTGCGAGCTATTTCGGGCTTTCGCAATAAAGACCCGACATAGTTCGGAAGATCTCATTCTGAACTATTCTTTAATAAAGAAACCCTAAGCATAGCTCACTTCATAGCATGCTGAGCGACTTTAAAGTGAGGTGTCCATGTCTCGGCACCGTAGGTCTTAACGAGGAGAATGCACTGGTAGATCTTCGATTAGAGATGGCTTGAAAACGAGTTTGCCAAACTTTCTCGAAGTAATTTCTACCGAGCTTAATAATATGACCGAGGTAAACATATTGTTGAACAAAACTTAGGGATAAAAGTAATATCTATCAAACCGTATAAAATATACAGTGTCCATTTGCCGACAAAAGGCTTGCCTCCTATTAGCCCGTATTAAGTTAGTACGACATACCGTAGCCGTATCATAATCGGACCAAAACATGTCGCGTACAACCAGTAAGATGCTATTTGCCAGACGTACTTATCTTCATATGTATTTATTACTAAGGCACAAATTCAATATTCTTGTAGTCTGGTTCGCTTCATTGATTGAAAGATTACGCGCTTATGTTGGACTCAAACTGACTTACCACACGGCGTACGTCATATAGTCTGTAATCGGGGGTCAACATATGCCCTACGACCGAACCCGTTTCTTTTAGGTGTCCCGTCTCCGGCTCATGGAGGCCGGAGATCGTTAAGTGCTCCCTGTGCCTGGGATAAATTCATATCTGGCAACCCTACGTGAAAGTGTCAAGTTCAAACACGACCTCATCAGTAAAACCTAAAAATTTGTATTTTCAAGTTATTAAAAAAAGTATTGTAATGTGAAATTAAAACTTAAGTCTTTTAAAAATGATTACAGCAACGAGACATATTTCGGTCGGTTTTCCCATAAAGATATAAGAAGAAGAATAAAATAAAGTCTACTTCGTGACCTATGAGAATCGGGTAGCGAAGAATATAGATGATATTATATAACTTTTAAAGCTACAATAGTCACTACTGTTATAACATTATTTTAGGTAAATGAGCGACACTTTCTTTATCGAGTAGATGTCACACCCACGAACCTAGACGGCTTGATGAATTTCACATTTGAATCATCTTAACAGTGAGAAACTCATAGGGTACATTTCAGGACAAGGTAAAATAAGGTGGTTTACGGTGGAGTAGAATAAGGCCACCCTATCTTTTACCGGTGGTGTCATAAAAGGTGACTAAGAGATCGGACTGTCATCTATCAGACAGTATGTATACAGTCATACAGTGCCCGGTTGACGGCAATATGCTTGCTCGCAAAATTCGAATAGGCAAAATGTAGGTGTTTGATAGACATCTGCCTACCCCTTAGGGTACCAGTCATGAGCGTATGTATGAATGTATGATTTTAGTTTCCCATTGGCTGTATATCCAGGTGTTATTGGATCTTAAATACCTACTTAATATAAAAATTGTATATAACTAAGTTAAAGAAGCGTGATCGTAAACAGCAGTTGTGTACATCCGTCGATTTCAGAATATTGCAATGCAACATATGTATGTAAATTAGATGTTTACATAATACTTAGTATAACGTATAAACGATCCGTCACTATTGGCCACTAGTATAGGCAAAAATTAGTGATGGCTAATAAAAACGATCCAACTTCATAGCTACGCCCGTTGCGGGTTTAATAATTACCTATAAATTACGACCTACCTAATAATAAAATACATATTTGTTTGTTTTGAATGTACTCCTGAACTTCTCAATTGAACAAAATTCAAGTGCGCTCACGTCACGTCACGTGCGCCAGCAGTAGCACCATCACAACAATAAGACATCATCATTCAGCCTGTTGCAGTCCACTGCTGGACACAGGCCTCTCCCAACTTGCCCCATAATACCCGTCCTTCACATGAATTCTATCCCGGCCACCTCCTTCAGGCCGTCAGTATATCTACCTGGGGACCGTCGTACCCTTCTTTTACCCATTCATTAGTTGTATGTAGGTATGTATATGTATGTATTGTATATGTATTAAATATCCATGTAATTATTCATTTGCTGTTGTTTATCTTCTTTTTCGACGTTAATCTAGTGTACCTATTCACTTTTATTTGTATAGAAACCTACCGATACCTCTTACTATAACCTCTTAATACCGTAGGCATTTTCTACCAGTCTGTAGAAAATACCTACGGCATTAAGACCGCCATTATACAATGTTGTTTTGTGCCAAAAGTTTTAAAAAAAAATTATAAACATTATGAAAGTTGACTACACACAACGTGTAGTAAAATGTCATATATTGGGGCAGAAAAGGACCTACGTTTATTATTATACGTTTGTTAAAAAAAAAACTTTTTCACCGTACACTTTTTTTTCCTTTTTTTCATGTGGAAATCCCCACGGGTTTTCACCTCATCGGAGCTGTTAAGTGGTATGTCGGACTCGAACCGACTCAAACCACACGGCGTTCCGTCACGAGAATGTCTATTGCTAGGGACCCGGGATACTCTCAGAAGAAAGCATCCGGGAACCCCAGCAGACCTACGCCTCCTGACTAGCAGGCGACCACACCTTGGAGTATGGGGGCCTTACGCCCCCCACATCATATAGGCGCGTGTGCAACACGTACGTCACGCCACCGTCGTAGGCCTGCTTCTGCTGGGGTAACGATCAGTCCGGCCCGTTACCCCCAGGCCAGCGCTCATGGAGGTCGGAGATCAGTATTTGTTCTCCGACACCTGGTGCGGGATAGGAGAATGCTTATCCTCTCCCTTTTCAGTTCCACCGCTTCTTTGGCCAACATCACCTCATCACACCATGGTACGTGATGAGGGGAGGGTGAAGGGGGGTGAGGTCATAAGAGGACAGGGAGTGTTTGTCCTCCGGTATCCCACACACTTGACAATACAATGCAAACATTTTCTTTCTACCTGTTTTCTGTGAGGCCCGGCGTATTACTCCGGTTGAGCCGGCTCATTCTTGCCTAAGCATGCCGAACGAAATTGAAACGGAAAAAAAACTGCATGTATGTACAGCGGTTATCTCACTTAACAGTTGACAGTTAAATATCTATCTTCAGTAATCTAAGATACTGTGCAGTAGACTCCATCAAAAACATGATTTCAATAAAAAAAAACGACACAGATCTAATCACACATCACATCACGTTGTCCTCGTGAATAAGTATAGGGCCACCCTATCTCTTCTTATGGTTGTCGTTAAAAGCGACTAAAGCATTAGACTATTATCTATCAGGCAGTAAATATGCAGTGCCCGTTTGATGGCAATAGGGTTGCTCACGTTATGGTAGTTACAATGACGGTGCTTATACGCCTCTGCCTACCGCTCCGGGCCAATACGCGTGAGTGTATGAATGCAGATATGTAAAATTAAAAACAAAATAATGTATTTTAGAGGAGTGAATCGCGGAACGTGTGTGATGGTTAAAATTAAGTTTTATATAATACAATGATGACTAAACAGACTAAATACTAAAAAGATTGGCAAAACCCTAAAACGCCTAGCCGCAGAACTTACTGTGGCTAAGTGGGAATAAATTGTATGCAAAAATATACCTACTATTATTCTCAAATCGAGAATCGCGAGCTTACAAATTACCACAGAATTAAGCAATTGCAATTACGAAACATTTTCTTTCACCTACCAATACTTGGGGATACATTCAATAGAAGATCCCTTCTAAAAGACGTTATATAGGAGTCAATTTATCACCCTGTACTATAGCAAAATTTAACTTCTTTCTCTGACCAGTCTGAAACTGATTACATTCCCAAAGCAGGTAGGCGTCAGGCCGGAAGCCGACATATAAAAAAAATTGGAAAAATGCAATAAGATGATTATTAATTTACCTAATACGAGCGGGAAAACTGAAAAATATGGCTATCACAGCGTAAAACTTACGTGTGTCGTCGTCCTTTAAGGCTTTTTGCTCACCACTCTCAAGCATTTTATTCACTAAACACACGACAAACATCTTTCAACACAAACAAAGGGAAAGAACTCATGACAATGAAAGGTCATTGACATGCATGACACACTGACGTTACCATTTTTTTTTAAAGTCGAAAACGGTGTAGGCTGTATACTTTTTTAGGATGGTTTTGGCCTCGACCATTATGTTTTATACTTAAATAAGAACGAAAAAACAAGCTGCTTAATGGTAACTTGTTGTGGTTTGTGAAGAAAATATGTTCTTTTAAAGTTTGCTTCTTAATTTTGTACTCAAAACGTATTCAAACATAAAAGTGTTAAAGATATTGAGTGAACGTAGACCAAACACTTTATTTTTTTGCTTAGAAGATCATTGTTTTATTATATATTTCGAGGTGATTGTTATTTTCAACATGCAACGATATATCAAGATTGGTCTAAAGAATTTTCATCTGTGTACCCTGTCCCTAGCTTTTACTGCCTTAAATCAATCATTTGTAATTCTTTGGTCTGTCATTTATTGGGCCAGACTAGAAAATTCCTTGGTCTGTCATTTATTGGGCCAGACTAGAAAATGAAAAGGTGTCTTGCTGTTAGGAGACAAATGTACATATATTATTGTGAAAGTATTCTTAAGTAACCAAGGGGCTTCCAATTACACCCATCTACACTCTTGCGTAAAAGTCAATCACCCTAAGTAATAAATACTTAAATACTAACAATTTATTTTCAGAAAGATATAGAATAACCTCTTACAAGAGGTTTTAAATCAAGTTTTACAGTAAAAATACCTATAGTCGACTGGCTTGTGGTGTGGATGTTTAGTGACGCTGAATGCGGAGCCGGAGTACTTGGGTTCGATTCCCACACGGGACAAAAAATTGTGTGAATCCCAATTAGTTGTCCCGGGTCTGGGTATCAGTTGTTTGATTTTTTTAAAAGGAATATCCCTTCCGTTACTGTTACGTCCGGTACCGTCGCGACTGGACGACTAACTCCTTGCGAAAGGTCTCCTGCCGGGACCGCAACTATTCGGGCATCCCCAAAATACACACATGAGTAAAACCGTATATTTAAATAAATATATCTTCCCTTTTTTATTACCTTCCTTTTCCCTTTCAATATGATATACGAGTAAAATATAATGAATGTAAGTTTCTTAATGGCTTCTTGTTTATCATCTTTAAATAGCTTTGTACAAAATGTACTTATTAAACGAAATAAACTACCTATTGTTAATATACTACCAACTTTCCCATTTATTCCCGGTTATAACCAGGCGACGGTAATGGGCTAACTCCCTATTACGTTAGTGGGAGGGAGTAACGTTTAGTCTTCAAAATAAGCTTTTACTTACCACTTCAGAAATAAACGCGTGAGTGCATGTATTAACAAACATTATTAGATTAGATAAATCAGTTTGCAGATAGTAGTAAGTCATTGTTCGGTTTGCTGTAAGAATGAGATACTAAGATGCCGCAATAATAAGATATGATACTACTTAGAATTAGCACATGGACATTTGAAGGACTGATTAATAAATATGTGATTAGAGATAATATAAAATATTTATACACCCACTCATATATCCCCGAAGGGGTAAGCCAGGGCGTCTCAAACGCCCACTTTTTGCTCCCCACATTAAGTCTCTCTTACGTAATAGGGGGCAATCCTATTGCCGGAATGCGGGCCCTTTGTATCTATATTGTGTATGCCCAACTAAGGCTCTTCCTTCGTGTGCCGATCGATTAAAGCCTGTAATTCCTCCCCCTTTGATCCCGGGTCTTTTAAGCGGGGCGTGAAAAAGCATCTCACCGGGCCGCCATAGTGTGGGTCACCACGCTGCATTGACTGGACATACAATGAGGATCGTGACCACCACTCCTAGACTCCACTTGTTGCTTTCCATCAGTCAGAGTGGATTCATTATGATAACTTATATAAAAAAATATGTAAATATGTAGTGTATTGTAGTACTTATAACATACTAGACACACTACACACACACACACACACCAAAGGCACATGGAAACACGCACGCTACCACTCATTTCTGCTGTAACAGGATCTGGATTTTCTTATAACAATTTCAAATTGTATTTATGTGGTTATCGTTAATTGGTTTCTCCTTATTTGTACATTTATAATATTAATACTTAAGGGATGTTGTTAACCCTAATAAATAAAAAAAAAGGAATTAACTTGACAACTTCAACAGAAACAAAATCTATATTTACTGATCTGTCGTGTGTGCTAATGTTTGAACAGTAAATAAAGCTGTCTTTTACAGAACGGAAGTTTTTACTTAGTCATTGTTGACCATATGTCAAAACAGCACAGATCTAAGTTGGCACTTATGTTACCGAAATGTACATATACGTACACACACAAGTACCTTTACACACACATGATATATAATTACGTAACTGTCTAAAAAAAAAACATCTCGAAACATACATACTCACCCTAACGCCTGTATCCCCAGACGATGTTTTTTTTTTCAGACAGTTACGTAATTATATATCATATATCATAAGGGGTAGGGTTAAATTGGCTAAACTACCACATTTTGCCTTTTAGAATTTGGCCCCACTGACGTAATAGGGGCCAAACTCATTGCCGTCAACCGGTCACTGAATGACTGTATACATACTGTCTGATAGATAACAGTTGGATCCCTTAGTTGCCTTGTGCGACACAAAAAAAAAAACAATGAAACCTAAGCATGAAACTTGCTATTCAACTGACTTCAAAAAAGGAGGAGGTTCTCAATTCAACTGTAGTTCTTTTTTTATGTTTGTAACCTCAGAACTTTCGACTGGGTGAACCAATTTTGATGATTTTTCTTATTTAAAAGCTGGTGCTTACCGTGTGGGCCCATTTCAATTTGGTCCAGTTCTGACAATGGCATCTATGAGAAAACTACATAAGTCTTAAATTTACATTAAGTATGTGCGCGACAAATGGACGAATAACTCAATGTCATGGCCACCGATTTCGATAATTCTTTTCTTATTTGAAAGGATGTATTTCGAGGGTAGTTAAATGAGAGTTTGGTCAGGTTATGACAATGGCCATTAGAAAACCATGTAAGTCTTCAATTTTATGATAGACGCTTTGAAGTTCGGTTGTCTACTTTTTTAATATCAATAAGACGAGTAGTGTATTCAAGAAAACTTATACCGATAATAATTGAGATTATTGTGAATAATTGAGATTTGCGGCCGTATTTTCCTGACTGCCTCCTGCCTAAAGAAGAGACTAACACATATCATACAGTTATAACATGCCAGGGGAATACTTGAAGGTATATACTACGATCGGTAAGTATCTTTCCCTGGTAATAGTATCCGGTTTTGTTGCCTTGCCTGTTCAGGTCTATCCTCGGCTATTTGAATCTTTTGAGCTCTACAAACTGCGACTGAGAATTACTTCATAAATTCCTAATTTAGAAGTATATAATGTCAAACAGCGTTGTTCGTCTTTATGGACGATCAACATTGGTCAATCAAGTCTCAAATCAATATAATATTGGATATATATATATATATATATATATATATATATGCACGGCCTTCAAATGGTAATTTAAGTAATCATAGCTCGAGTTCTCTTTAATCTTATAAAGCACCTTATCCTAAAAAAACTGACAAGCCACGTTCTAAATTCTTATTATACGTTTAAAATCTTTTCAAAACGAAATACTAAACCACAAATGCCAATATCCTTATACATTATTGTACATTACAATTGCCTCGGATGACTAAACGTAACATGACAGAGTACCAACATACAAGCTATAATTTACCTTCAAGAACTATTCCGGTTTTCCTTAGAGATCGACTCATCTGTCAAGCCTAGAAGAATCTTGAAATATAACTGATAAGTCTGATAACATACGAGTGGCTCGTTGGTCTAGTGTTTAGTGACCTTGATTGCTGAGCCGTAGGACGTGGGTCCGTGTGGGAACACGGGACAAAAACATTGTGTAATCTACACTAATCTAATTACCTAATTCTAAATACTTGTTCTGTTGTCTGTATGTTCTTTTTTATGTTCCTAAAGTCCGCCTCAATACAGGAACAATACCTAGTGCGGGAGTTGTCTCTTAAATAACAAAGCAAAATATCATTTAATCATAAATTATAACATATATGTAAGTGAAAAGGATTGATTTTAACATTTTCATATTATTTCGATATTCACATTTCAAAATAACACCATATGCTAATCGACAAAATACTGATGTTCAATATTATACCTGCAATGTTGAAGATCACTTGGTATGTCTGTTATTGCTTATATGTATGTACCAAAAGATAACTCAATGCTGATCAGTTGACAAACATAGGTCTGTAGGGATTCTCGGGAGTTTCTTCTTAAGGTACACCCGGATCCTAGAAAATTTCGATGGACACTTCTGAATACTACTGTTCTGTAAATCGGGGTTCGGGTGAGGTTTTAAGTACTCCAAAAAAAGTTGCCCCCTTAGGAGACTATTAAAAAAATAACTTTAAAACAATAAGAAAGTATTCTTTATGACTAAATTTTCACCCTTAGAGGAAAACATATTCTTTCAATTAAAACAGGAACAACATTGAGTACAAACATTTGAATTAAACAAATAATTGCTAAGACTTCGCTTAACGAAAACTCTTTACGTCTGGAAATAAATATATTCGTGATAGATATGACTATCGTACAATTACAACACTATGTTAAAACGAAATCATTAATCAAATAGTTGCCAAATACGAACTCGATACCCTGCAAATACGATTCCGAACGATTCGAGTTACATTACATTCAACACAGAAGAATCAGAACGGGTATATATTTTACATTTCCATAATAACCGTGAGAATTATTTTCATTGGAACGCCATAAGTATGTTGTTCTAAATGGTACGGGTACAAGCTATTGTTTATATATCTTTTTATATTAGAATTATAACTTCCGTAACTGGCATTTAAATTTAACATACGCTCTCACCTTTAACCCTGAAGGGATAGGCAGAGGTATCTAAAACTTTTTGACAATTTGAATTTGGACCCACAGCTTTAGCTAGTAGACGTGTGGTCGCATACGTGTAACTCTAACTAACTCTAGCTGTAGGCGGCAGGTCCGAGCGTCAACCATTTGCTTGAACTAAACCAAACATAGGTATTTTTAAAATTGTCAAGAGAAGAAGTCCGGCTAATTCAGTCGTGAAGCTGTTGCCTGTTCCAATACGTAGATCCTGTGGAGAAGAACAGACACGAAACTCCAAGGACATTTTATAAAATTTTCTTGTTACAGTTCATGAGTGTATTTAAAATGTGAGGCCCTTTACACAACAACTAAGTTCTATAACCGTACACTCTAAGTGTATCTAAACTAATAATAGTTTCACAGAGAATCTGAGAAACTATTTTTAGTTTAGATTTAGTAGTATATATGTATGTGAAAATATATACATATGTAGGGCTGTGGGGTTATACGTAAGGGATCGGATGGTCATCTATCAGACAGTATATATACAATCATACAATGTCCGATTGACGGTAATAGGCTTGCCAATGAGTGGGACCAAATTTTAATAGGCAAAATATGTGTGTTTACACCTCTACCTACTCCTTCTTCAACGAAACAATTAAACTTATAACCACATACAAATCCTCCATTTACTTTCCATTTTTAGGCAATGATGTTAAAGTCAGTACATATCAAAACGTATTTTAGTAGCAAACAAAGGAATCAAGCGAAATTAACATGTTATTTTTGTGGTGTGAATGTATGGAGATCTCAAAACAAACTAGCTTAGCTTATATCCCTGTCTCGCCTTGTATAAACAAACGCGCCGGCCAAACAAACAACCGATTGTAGTACTTCTTGAGAATTTTTCATTGAGCATACAAATGCTCGTTCACGGAAATATTTATAAAGATAAATAATAATTATTATGGACTTATGTGGCTCGTGACTGTTCCTACATGTCTAGCATTTTAAAGTCAAGTAAAACCTTTGTGCGCATTGGAAAAAAAAAATTCCTTCATCTCTGTTCTCGGCCTGCGGCTTCCCGACATCAGCCAGTCGAGTTACATGGTATGCGACCCTGACCTTCTCAATAAAAGCTATTTCTTACCCTCCATACGTATAAACAATATCCTTTTACCACCCTTCTGTTCCCTATCCTTTCCATATACTCCCAATTTTCCCAATTAATCGTGTGTAGTGATGGCAATAGTCTTGCCTTCATTAATTACTCATACTCATTAGTCGGACTAAATTATAGTCGAGTTTAATAGCCGCGAGTGCGTGTCACTACCACTGCTAACATCGTAGCAACATGTCAAATATGACGGACCGATAAAAGGGTAATTTACCCTTGTATATATAATATAAGGACAATTAATGTCAACCTTCTTTTCGCTTCTTTCCTTAAGTCTAAGAAATATATTCTATATTTCATCACTTATCAAATAATATACTTTTGTTATTTCAACAGAAATTTACCCCAATTATGTTAAATCTATCTACTATAAATATACTTAACATACTGCCTTACATGTTTGTATAGGTATAAACTATTTGTTTATAAACACAATTCGCATTTGAAATAGTACTTCACTTGTTGTTATCCATTGTTAAAATACCTATCGTTACTAAGGCGACAGTTTGTTAGTTATTTGTTCACTTAGGTGCAATCTCAGGTTGTAACGCAAGTACTTGTTTAATCATTCCTGATTACTGGGGGAGTTTATAGATTATTTAGATTGTTATTCAATATGATGTCACGATCTATAAGTGCAGAGCACAGCGTGTACAATAAAACTACTTGGCTCAGTTAGTCAGTGGCTTGAAAAAACAAAAAATTGAAGAGGTTCTCAAGGCAACTCACATTTTTTTATGCAGGACTGCAAATAACGTTTCACAGGTTGCTTAGTACGATTGAAAAAGCATAGCTAAGGTTAGAAAGTTATTGATGGATGTTTGTCACCTAGTGACTATTTATCTGTGACTTGATTATGTTGAATCTTGATACAGATATGAAGTTCTATTGACACTACTTATATTTGAAAAAGAGTGTCATCGAAGTTTCTTGCTTGTTCTTCTCCATAGGATCTGCGTATTGAAGCAGGCAACTTCTCGACAGACTTAGTCTGATCGACATGACGGAGACCTGTGTATACTCGATTTGACGGCGGATATGGAAGGCAGATGAGGGAACTGCACAATGGTTTACAGCAGACGTCTCTCTGTTTTAATTTTGTTTATCCCTACGTGATAAAAGTGAAGGAAACCAATTTTCTAGTAGTTATTATGATCAACATTTACATTGGAAGTCACACACAGAAAAAACCAATAAAAATATTTGAATTGCATGTTCTACATTATCCCTTTAATCAGAAACTACAGATATTAATGTTGCCAGAAGGGCATATTTTGGTAATGTCTATCCACTACTGACATATGGTGACATTAATGGGGAAACTTGACAAATGTCCACTCTAATTTGATCCCGGGTCTTTAAAGCGGGGCGTGAAAAAGCATCTCAAGAGGCCGCCAAAGTGTGGGTCACCATGCTACATTGACTACGCTTACTACGCTACACGGTACTGAATCACTTAGAAGTACATATACATATTTAAAGCCTAAGTTCCTCACTCCTAGTTGTATTTATATAGTAGAATGATGTTTATTAATGAGAAATAATATGTAATATTTTGTCATGAAGTCGAAGTGATACAGTAATTAATATACGCAGCAAAAATATAACAGTTAACATTACAGTTATAAGAAATATTACAAAAGTACATATATTACATATATACACATATTATATAGATATATATGTAACTGCCATTTGTGTTTACAACCATCCCAAACCACCTTAGCTCTTAAAGAACAAAATGACAAATTGTTTAAAAACCATTTAAAGAGGTGGCTAATCAACAATCTTTGCCATAATATGAATGATTTGAAAAAAAATGACAACTCATTTTATAACCATATATGTTTAATTTAAATATTATCGTCTAGTCTACCGTGGTTACACTATCTTTAATTGTTATTTTAAAATTAATCTTCAGTTTTATTGTTCTATTTAATTGCTACTGCATATCCGATCTGGGTAGTCTGTTCATGCTAATTATTTTATGTTTATAGTAACACCGTTATATATATACAGTTTTACAAAAAAAAATCTTGATCTTAATCTAACGAGAACATTAAATCTAATAAGAAAGAGACTTTTACATTTAAACTTTTCTAAAAGAAAACGGAAAAGCAAAAAGAAAATTGTTGCTTAATTAAACTCCTGCACTAATGTTACTAGCACCATTTGGAGACAAACACAAACAACATGGACATACCAGATATTAGCTAGCTATACTCGTCTTATCTAGTTCACTTAAAGATTCGTTCATTTGTATAAATCCGTATACGTATAATATCCTTCCGGTTCAAGCTAAGGGTATGCCACCCTGACTTGCTTGCAAATTTCTATTCTATCAATCGGCAAAATGGTGGCGTTAATTACGCCTCTGCCTGCCCCCATGAGGATACGGGCGTGAGTGTATGTCTGTAGTGTATAACAATCTTAATGTTACAATTCAAATTAAATATAATTCCTACAGTAACAGCAACTTATTTCTCTTAACTTTTAAGACTTTGTTGACAAATTAATCATAACTCATTTTGTTTTTAAATTCACCTAAAAGTTAGTCGACATTTCCGAATAGGATAAAGTACACCAAACAACGTAACAACAAAAAAAATATTTTATAAAAATACTGCAGCAGTCAGTAGTCTTAGTTGGGTATTCTTATATTTACTATATATTTTTTTCATTTTCAAGTTATTTTACACATACTATTTACAAATATGCGTCATAAAATTCTTCCGCATCGTCGCTTACTGGTAACGTTCCCAGGAGTCTGGCAGCATTGTCACATTGAATGGCAATGCTAATTCTTTGTTTGTGCAATAAGCCTTCTGATCACGAGCAGTGTCGATCAGTCGTTTACCTTGTTCTTTATATATGAAACCTACACTAGGACCCATAACCCCAGCGATGACGACTCAACATTACAAACAAATAAAGAACATAATTACCGATTTAAATGATTTATATTTAATTTAAAAAAATTTACCAGATGACTTTTACTCCATTAACAAATTCGATTATTTCGTTTATTATGTAAGAAGGTAACTTTATTAACAAATCTTTTACTGCTTTAAAATGATACAAACACTACCTTTATACAATCAAACTTAACTACGACTAACTCTTCCAATTGATCCCACCTTCTCACTTCACAAGACAACACGTACTGACCTGAGGAGTCACCGTTTGAGAGTCGAGAATATACGATCCCAAACTAAGCGGTTCGGCTCTTCCTTCCTGTCCCGATCGGTTAAAGCCTGGAATTTGCTACCAGCGCACACGTTTCCCTTCCATTTTGTTCCCGGTTCTTTTAAGCAGGCGTGAAAATGTACCTCACCAGGCCGCCATAGTGTGGGTCACCATGCTGCATTGACTACACTTGCAATGAGGATGGTGACCACCACTCTTAGACTAAACTTGTTGCTTCCCATCAGGCAGAGTGGAGTCATTATGGTAGGCTTATATATATATAAAAATCGTTATCCAAATATTACTTTTTGTATCGATATTTTCACATACCTATATATACTTATATCATATTCATGCGATGATCTATTCATATATATAAAATTAAGAAATAGATCTGACTAAAATCCAAAAATCAAAATCAAAGTCATTTATTTCAACTGAACCAATCATAGGTATTTTTGAATGGTCAATAGAGAAACTCGATCAGACTAAATCTGTCGAGAAGTTGCCCGCTTCAATACGCAGATCCTATGCAGATAAACAAGCAAGAAACTTCAAGGACACTCTTTTTCAAATATTTTACATAATTCTCTCGTTAAATTTTATAAGTGCACATAAAATAAAATAAGATATGATGACAAAGCAATATATTATTTTGAAATAACGATTATGGTAATTACTGCTCTATGTTAAGTAATAGCAGTCCGGACATGAACAGATCCGATCAACGGAACTGGTACACGAGCATATTAAAGGGAGCCGAAGGACCCAACACATACGCCACTATTGGCAGGACTTCTAGGCGAGCTTGATATACTCAGAACTGCCAGGTGACATGAACCTGAATAATCGACTACGCAGTTCTCACGTGTACAACTCAAAAAAATATATCATTCATAAAATACCTACAATGTAATTTATATAATTACATATCACATACATCTAATAATAAAACCAAGAGTATAAAATAAAAAACGAATACACCAGTGAAATTTCTTATGTAGAGTGTGGGTTGTGGGTGGGAGCAGCACTACTCTACTCTTAATATGCTGGTTTACAAAGCGTGCGTTTTAAACGAATTTTAAATTTCTTCTCATTAAGTTGTAGAAGGTATTTTATTATATAATTAAACACAGTACCCCATAAAAGATGTTTCTACTTTTGCTACTATAAATTTTGGTTAAACTAATTTATATCGGTATTAAACATACTCTCTATATATATTTACGTCATACAATAGTCAAACAATATCAAGTGAGAGGTGCTCAACCCATCATCTAACATTGAGAAAGCTAATCCACCGACGCGACGGTACTTCAAAAGATATACTACCACTTGCACGAGTGTGGTTTTGTTCAGCCAATGAGAGTTCGGGAAACGTTCACGCCTCCGTCTCATGCATGCCATGAGCCTACTCTTTGCGGTGCACGAGTCTGGCACAGTCATGTCACTGATATTTGTAATAAAATGTGATAAATAATCTCTCTAATCATATTGCAAATATCTGTATATATATCTCAATGCTACGCAGTCGAGCCTCCGAGTTTCTTATAGGGTTTGCAGAAAAATAATATTCTTCTTTTTGAAATAGTAGTTTACACGTGGGTCAATCCTTACTCAGATTCTTGTTATCATTTCAAACTACGCCGGTTGCTTATGTTACGAGTACGAGTGTATTCCATAAACTTAGCTTTTCCATTAACTTATAGTATCATCATATTAGGTTAAAGTGGCAACCTCGTCACTACGCAGCGGCGTCGAGTGTTCTTAGTTTGATCCCCACACGGGGAAACACTTTCTTTAATCCTTAAATTGTTGTTCTGAGTTTGAGTGTACTTTGTGTCCGTTCTTTAAATGTTCGGAAAGTTTGCCGCGATACAAGAATTCATCCAAGATTGGGACTACTCCTAAACTTAAAAATAATAATAATAATAATTGGTATACTGCGTAATGGACAAACAGTCATTTCACTAGAGCGTGACTAAATCCGAAATTTATGAACATATACACACTCACGCCTGAGTCCCTGAAGGGGTAAGCAGAGGCGGATGTAACACCCAAATTTTGCCCATAATAATTAAGTCCTATTTACGGCATAGGGGGCAAGCCTTTGGTGTTATCGGGGAAAATTTGGGGTATATCATCAGGAAATAGAGAATAAAATGGCAAGGAAAGAGACGTTGCTTAATACAGATGAATTCGCATACTTATAACTCGAACTGGCTGGTGTTGGAAAGTCCGAGTCATCTAACTTCAGATTTATGTGTATGCTAACTTTACAGGTGTTTTAGTGTGTGAGTATCAATCTCAAAAAGTCAATATTGACAGGTAGTATCCCGCATGTTGTGCTACACTACTATAAGTCCTGCATGGGGTTCCAATCTTCAACCACTCGATCAAATCCGTCGTCCATTATGCCATCGCACTTTGATAACGGTGCGCCTACTTTTATCATAGAATTGGCGTTATACCGAATCAGGAGTAGGTACAGTCTTGCCTCTACCAACCCATTTTCTCTTTTAGAATTTCATTTTGCAATATAAATTTAATTGACAGGCTTGCTGGTCTGGCTGCCAATAAATAGCCGTCTTGATTTTAGGTGTTATTTGTCTGTTGTTTGTATGTTTGTAATTTCACTAATTAGAATAACAATTTGCTATTTCTTGACTGAAAACATAATTTAATTTTTATTCGCGACAATCCGATGACATAAAAAAACGACAGCCGTAGATAATGTTATCAATATATGTTGCGATAAAATTCGTGAAGAGATGACAATTTTATCTAAAGGTAGGATGATGCAATTGCTTTATTATTTTAAGCACGATTTTCTGATTTATTGTGAGGTGCCATTTAGATTATTGCTTTATTATGTGTACTTAAACACACAGTTAAATATGTATTACACCACAATAGTAATTAATACTAAATAGAATTTAAGTAAGAGAGCTCTGCCTTTCCGGCCTTTCCGGCACCAGCCAGTTCGAGTTATAGACCTGCGGCATTGACTTGCTTGAGCTTAAGTTTATACTCCCCAATCTTTCCTGATAAGCCTTCTATCCTTCCTGTAATGTCAATATACTGCAAAATTTTCCTAACTAATTTCCAAAAGTGATGACGGCAATAGGCTTGTTAATGGGACAAAATTAGTAGACATTAGTTGCGGTTCTGCCTACCCCTTAAGGGATACAGAGTGAGTGTATGCATGTATGTATATACTTACTAGGATAAAAAGAAAATCTTTCTTTAAGCTAGGTGCAAAAGTGATTTTTCAATAGTGTAATTTCTGCAAACTGTTGTAGATACAAAAATATAACATTATTTTAGATTGATCATTAGTATATAAAAACATACATACAGAAGCCCATCTTTCTCCCATCGCAAAAGCTACTTGCTTATTATAGAAGATCATAAAAGGATTGATGCTGGTGAAATTTCACCAGCCTACTATATATATTACTTGAAAGGCTAAAGACCCGTTATATATATGTATATGTATATATTTATTTATTTCGAGAATGATATAATTAGGTCTAGAATAGAAGCAACAGTTTTTTACTAATGCCATCATTAGTAATGACGACAAATATATCGTAATGAAAATACAACGGCTTCTTCTACTGGAGACAGTGTCCTCACCGGTAATTACCGGTGTAGATTACTTCCTTTGAGAATTTGAAATCGACATACATATAGCTTCTAAAAAGGCCTGAACAACAGATCTGTACCATTTATAGCCGATTTCAAAATGTTTTCAATTCGTTTATGTTTTTTTTTTATGTATGTTAACGTAAAAAAACCTTTTTTCTTTTTTTTTACGTGTGGAAACCCCCACGAGTCGTCACCTCACCGGGCTAAAAGGTGAGGTGGTATGTCGGACTCGAACCGACTAAAACCACACGGTGTTCCGTCACAGAGTCTTATTGCCGGAGCCTCAGGTGTACCCTTAAAAGAAAAACCCTGTGCACCCCGGCAGACCTAGCCGTCTGTTGAATAACAGACGACCCCACTATCGTGTATCGGTCATCATTTTAAAGAGGCGCGAGCACAGCGCCGCCGTCTTGGGCCTGCTTCTGCTAGGGCTTTGGATAACCCAGTCCATCACCCCCAGGCCAGTGCTTATGGAAGCCGGAAATCAGCTTGTTCTTCCTCCTTTCCGCCGCCTCTTTGGCGAGCATCACCTCCTCGTTAGTTCAAGACCATACACACAATCATGGTCTCCAACGAGAGGCCACCCCCACCTATAGCCGTCGCGAGGTCTACGTCCACGCAGAGCACTCCACAAGTGTGTGAAGTGCGGTATCCTCGCGGCAGCTCCCGCAGTGGTGACACACAGACGTTGGCTCCCGGCCTATTCAATATCTTATCTATCCTTCCCAGCCATGTCCGGTAAGTACCTGCGTCATCCGGTAGGAGAGGCTACCATGTCGCCTCTCTAGCCACTCCTCCATAACGGGCCTTACCGCCACAATTGTGGCGTGCCCTAACGTAAAGTAACCTAACGTTATTTATTAACCATTTTTTTTATATATTTCGAACATACCCGCTTTCTGTTATTTTCCTATTTATATTAGAAGAAAATATCACCTATATTATGGAAAATTAATTAATAAAGATATTACGCAATATCTTTACCATTATTGTACCGTCTTTAATAAAAAAAAATTAAATGAATTGGGTATAGTCGAGAGACCTTTAAGGTGGATAAGAGTGGATACAGAATACAGTGTCTACGACAACACCGACGGTGTCCGCGGACGGTGCGTGGGCGAAGGCGTGCACGGGCAGACAAGGGTGCACTCACTTGCTCGGGCAGCGGCGACCAAAGCGCTCACGTACCATAATATACATTCTTATACCTAATTGTAAAGATACTCTTAATATTACACGTATCAAATTTGAACATTTAATAATCTTGACCATAATCGCCTTCACACAGCTAATTAGGATTTATTATGATATTTCAAAAGCTTTTCAGTTTCTTTTGTTGACCTGTTTTCAAATATAGTGACTATTGTACTTTTTTACAGTGGTCAAACAAGTTCCTAGAAAGGCTTACAGATAATCAGCCCAGCCCTTCACGTAAAATAAATGCTATATCAACAGAAGGTGTGGTAGAAACGTTCGAACGGAAATAGTTAGATTACAATCCACTTAAAAATTGTTTCAATATTGATAAGTCGTAAAACATTGTTGACAGGACATGTTGCTTTCTTTTGTGTGTGTTAATAGTAGATTGTATGATGAAGAGAGCCGAGCGAATTAAGGGATTCAAAGTACATCGCCTGAAGGTAAAATATTTTTGCTCTCGAGTCATATACTCTACTTTTCATCTCCTTCTATGAGAAAATAAATAAATAGACACTTAAGTAGTTAATAAATAAGTTTAATTAAAAAAAAAATACATGAATGTGAAAAGGTCAATTACAAATTTATATTTATATTTGATACACTGGCGCAATATTGAAAATTTATTGTCACTGATTTATTTATGAATTGTATAGTTGCTGATGTATTTATACTTTGAGTGTTTGTAATCTTAGTATCTGGCTGGTGCTCAGGAAAAGGCACTGATTCCTTTGATGTAGAATAGTGTGGCGACAATGGTATGGGCGAATTAATTTAATATTTTCTACAAGAATCCATGGAATAAGGAAAAAATCAACACCCGATTTTTTCCTTATTTCCATGGATTCTTCGATGTAACCCTCTGCTATAGAACTGGATTTTCATCCTCCGTGCCGTTTCAAAACAGTAAAGTCCGCTCCAGAATCTGCCAAAAGTGGAGAGGACGTACGGGGAAAACAATGTCCTGTGTACAGCTTGATATCAGGCAACTATGCAAGTATGCAGCGATTCTAGGGGCATTGAAGATATTTTATTTTCTCCTATAACCTGTTTAAAGCACTTTCCGTTTTGATACCTATTGAGAAATCTATTACATTTTATATGAGAAGGACGCAGGCTCTGGTATTTTTCCACAATTCGTTTATACTCTAAACGAATGATGAACGATCGATCAATTTTTATTTTTGTGTCAGTTAATTTTACTAAAAGTAACTGATCTAAGTAATTTTCGATATCATCGACCGTTATTTTATATTCACTTTTATGGTGAGAAACTCCTTATCAGGTGCGTCATTCAAGAAAGTTTCAACATTTTGTCTGGAAAATACTTTCGATTTCTTTAGTTTGTGTCCTTCAGACAGTCTCTTTAGATAAGCTACTAATTTTGAATAGCTGTCAATTTTAATATCTTTATTGATATTAACTGTAGATTTAAGCATTGAGTACTCGTATATACTCCAAAGAGAAGAAGGTTGTTTAGTTTTCGATTCATGTTCCAAATTCAAATCTCATTACTACGCGCTAAAAAGTCTAGTAGAGAAAAGAGCTACTTTGCTCCCGCTTATAGAGGAACAAAACGACACTTTTCGAATAGAAGGGATGAAAATTAAATTATAATGCAATACAATCGAAGGCAGGCAATTCTATTTCGGAAACAAGCGTATAGAAAAGAAAAATAGGGTGTGGTTCTGGTATATTTGCTATACTGCAATAGTCTGCATGTAACCTTTTCATAATTGACAATCGATAGCTTTTAAGATATTTGAGTCTCATCTTGTTGAATTTATTACCAACGTACAATTTCTTAACGGTTAGGAGTTAGGGTATAATTCTTGAAATTTACGAATGAGTAATTCTTTATCGAATGAGTCGATACGAATGAGTCTTTAAATTGTACCTGATTACGAATTGCGCAAAGGAATTGAAAAGGCGCCTTCAAGGACCGCCTTGAATATAATATCACATTTACAAAAGTCAAGTATAAGAATTAAAAATTCATGCACGGACTCCACAGCCCAGTCATTGCAGATTTTATTTCATGTATAAAATTCATCACTCCTTTTGGTGGGTAACACCATTTTTAGTTAGACGCTCCTCGCTAGAGCAAACTAATTTCGGTATATCAAATCGTATATTTAAAAATATATATAGAGTTACAAATCTGGAATGTAATATTTATTTTTGCTTGAGGATAATTTTCTACGGTTACAATGAAGTTGGCGCCAATCCTCTTGATAACGATCTAGATCATAGGTTCCCAAAGGGGGCGGTAACGCCCTTTAGTGGCCAAGTGCAGGGTGCTCAAGCTTTGTGTTTGTCTTGCATTTGTTGGTTAAGTTATAATATTATTTTAACACTACGTTATGGTCTTTTTCTGAATTAAATGTTTATATTTTTAGAACATGTTTTTGTTTTTTTAATTAATTACTTGTCACGGCTATCTGCGACGACCACGTTGATCACGATTAAATACCTACATATAGAATTGGTATAATTAACTGTTATGTAAAAGGAGCGTTGGTTTTTTTTTTTGTAAAGGGGCAGTAGTTAATTAAAGATTGGGAACCTATGATCGTTTGTGAAACGAATCGTTCAAAAAATATGTAACCGTCTGCATTATTAGCTTCGTTTCTGTTTTGTTGTTTCTGTTATGTTATTTCGAATATGTATATAACGACATATCAATCACAATTACGACAATTCAAAATATGATATCTCACATGTTCACCTAATGGTCTAGGCTCTAGGCTGTTACATGTATTAGTTAGTTCTTTGTTCACGCATACACACATATGGAAATTTCAAAACCTAAAACCATATCACATTTTTGTTTACATAGAATCTATGCCTGAGCTGGCATTTAACTATGATATCTGATATTAGCGTACAATGTAGGCCTTTGTTTTAACAATGTAATGATTGTAATGATATAATTAATGAAGAACGAGACGAGAAGCACCCGTAAAACGATAATAAATTCATTATATCGTAAAACTACAATGTACTAGTCCTGTTGAATGCAATTCTATAAGTGAATATAAAAGCAAAGTTATCTAATGGTTTTATTACCTTTTCTTCTTCATAAAATCTACATACTGGCAACAAACTCCTGCTCCTGACAGTTAGAAAATCGATTTAGAGTTGCCAGTTTTACATGTCAATAATTTTATTTTAAATTATATTATCTGACTTGACATTACACATGTCATGTCATGTGCATGAGTAAAATAGATAAAATTTACATTGGTCTTGTTATTTTGAACTCTATTTTTTTTTTAATATAAAATAAAGTTGAGTTAGTTATACACCATTTAGAACTCATTTTTGGGTTGATTAGTCTGTACGATCATTGATTTGTTTTATTTATCTTCGCCCGGAAAACAGAAACCTAATAAATATGTTTTATTTATAAGTTATTGAATAATCGTGGGGCGTTACGAAGTTTACCTTCAGGTACTATGTAATAAATGAATATTGAATCTTGTGGTGTGACATAAAATAATTAGGAAAGTTATTTTGCAAATATAGTGGTATATACAGGTGAGATCAGACGTGCATCCCACGTGGTATAAAAGCTCATAATAACTGAATCTACGAAAAAAAACTACTAATGAAAAAAGGATGTGTAAGTTTTTAGTTTTTTATATATTAAAAATCTAGCCTAGCTATGAATACTTCAATTGTAAGGATTTTCTAAATTTGAGTATAGCCTTATAAGTAACTACCATTGCTGACCCTACATCGGCTGATAAATAAATATATAACATTATTTTTACGCGTGAACAGATATTAGTAAGCAAACCTAAATTTGTTTCCTCGTGCCATAATAGGAACAAAATTGTATATTCAAAAGGATCTAACATATCTCTACAAATAGGTGCTAGTGTTAATTAACATGATAAACGCCGATTATATTAACACTGAATTTATGCACAATCATGTTCTTGCATAGTTAATAAGTAAGAACCGTTCGATTAGTAAGTCGTGACATCTTCATCTACCGCGACAAAACGTGACAGAGGTTGAAAATTAACATTCCTTTACCACATTAAATTACATTAATTTATAATTAAACTTTTAGTAACTCTTTACAAACAAACGCTCTACGCCATCTAGCGAAGATAAGCTGAAATACTTCAGGACTGTTTCATACTGCACGTGGGAGAGCCATACATCGGCAGGTATGGGCCGGCCTCACAGAAAACCGGCTATTTAACCGCTGAAAAAAAAGCGTGGGCGAAAATATTTCGATAATGTCGCTTCTCCTATCAGTATCCAGTCATGTGAGGCAAATGTGCGCTGTAGGTAAGAGTACGCAAATCCATATATTTCTGTCCAAACTGAATGGGATTGCGCACACTTACCTACAGCGCACACTTGTCGCACATGACCCTATCAATGGAATGTTAGTATCAGGCGCTTTTTAACATTAAAATAATTCATTTTATTTACCTATTTTGGTGCTATTTTTCTATTTTATTTATTTTGGTGCAAAAAGATGTTACTCAGGTACGACTATGGACATTCTAATGCTGTTTACGACATCATCACGGATTTATTGTTTTGAACCAGTGAAAAAACAACAATCTTGTGAATGGGTGATTGAATGCGAGGACATACCAGCAGGCGGGGAACGTCGGAAAAAAAATGATTGCCTTTTTTTTTTTCGTGCATGGGTCCCATTGACACAGCCCTACTTGAAGATCAAAGAAGTGTTAATGCCGAGTAGTACACTACCATTAGTTTACCCGCTGTTCTTTGAAAAGTACGAGAAAGAAGACCGAGAAGCCGCATCTTCTTGCACCACGACAATGCTTCTTCGCACACCGCCAATATAACAAAAACATTTTTGGCCTCTGAAAAAGTAGAGCTCGTGACTCATCCAGCACAAAGTCCTCGCCCTGTGATTGTTTTTGTTTTTCCTAAAATTAAAGATTTGATGAGAGGCTTCCCCTTTACAAGCTCCGAAGAGGCAGTGACGGCTTTCAATCAGCACGTTGAAAACATGCCACCAGACCAATGGTCATATTGTTTTGAAAAATGGTTCAAACGTATGAAAAAATGTTTAAAATGTTAAGGAGAATACTTGGAAAAACAATGAATATATTTATACTAGCGGACCCGACAGACGTTGTCCTGCATGATATTTCAAGCGATTAGGATCAATATAGATAAATAACCTAGATACCGACTGCAGCGCCATCTGCCGGGCTGATTTGTGAATCTAAACCATTCCCAGATCCCCTTGAACACACACAAAAAATTTCATCAAAATCCGTCCACTCGTTTGAGATTAGTTCAGTGACATACACACTCACAGAAGAATTATATGTATAAAGATACATACTTATAACTTGTTTAATTAATAAGTTACGCAAAACTCTCAGTGCGGCCTACTAATTCTACCTAACTATCTATCTATCACTCTATCTTTACTTTGAATTATTAAAAAATATATTTTCTTCTTTTCAGTTTGGTTTATTTAATGTTTTTAGTTCGGCTAACCACAGAAGCGTATTTGTTGTAACTAATTATTAATATAATCATTAATAAAAAAATATATACAGCTGTATTTAGAGTCAAATCTCGATTTTAGAAATCATTTAAAGATTTTTATTTTTGCCACTTTCTGTCCAAATTACTGTATAAACAATGTTACAAGTGCAAAGTATTAAAAATAATAAATTAATATATAAATTTGAGTTCGTATAAGTGTTAACATTTTGAAATTATATGAAAATATAATTTTAACAGTATTTACCAATTAACTAAAAATTGAAGTAGCCACAAACGGTACTAAGATAGCCGAAACCGGTACTTGTACCCTAAATACAGTCTTTGAATGATCACTGTCGTGAATACATTACGATACTCAAAAGGAATAGTATAGTATAGTATAGAATAGTAAAGTATAGTACAGAATCGCACATTATACTGTAGTATAGTATTTTAGACTCTTAAGTGCTTCATAAATATATACAAAGCACTCACGAGAAGAAGAGAATGTAGGATATATGTAGCTAGAAAAGCCTCGACTATTGTGCCGAGCCGAGTGCTCGAATCAAAAAGGTACGCTCTCTCTTGCTCTCACGCAATGAATGCATGAAGAAATAATTTAATCCTGACGATCTTATTCGGGATTTGAATAATCTTATCAAATTAATACATTGTCATCGGTCCTCAATAAATCTACTAAGTTTAAATTAAATCTGAACGTTTGCAGTGGGTCAAAATGAAGTCCAAAGGAATCGGTTAGAAACATACAAAAATACAGGTGAAGCTAATAAAAAAGCGTGTAAAAAAACTTCACGATTAGCTAGAGACGGTAGAACGCTATTTGGCAGGATCCTGACACGCTACTTTTGCCTCTTCCACATTTATCAGTTCTTGCATACACGCTCGATGGTAACGGGTGCTTTTAATTTGGCCTTTCTTTAGTAAAGTGCCGATCTGGTCAGTATACGTCTTTCTGGGCCTACCCGCACCGCGGAACCCCACTCACAGGTACTTTATAACACAAAGCCTGCCTTACAACATAATCCTTTTTCTATTCGCGTCCCTACATCCTCTTTCAAGGCACACCGTTTTCTAAGCACAACATTCCTCAATCAGTCAATCGATCTGAAATTGCACATACTGAACGAATAAACAAATTTTCACTACATTCAATTTACTCGCATGTTTCTTCTGCAATAGCTAACCTGCCATGCTTCAAAATTGGAGCCAGTACTCCCTCATGAACAGCCCGACGTCCCTGTTACGAATGCAATGTTAAATAAGCTTTTATTACTGAAGGTAAATGAAAGAATTAATATACTATATTGTGTTCCGTATTTTGTGAAGAAAATAAAATATTATCAAATAGTCCACCTCAAATAACAATATCATACAGCTGGATATATTTAGTGAGGTTTCCAGGGGCCCAATTCTCTTTTCTCTCACCTCATCCCCCTCTCCTTTTTCCATCTTCACATCCCACCCGCATCTTCTTTCCCCACCCGCATCCCCCCACCTCTGATCATGCTCAATGGTGGGCTGCCCACGTACGACTCTTGACCATCCGGTCACTCACCATCCGGTGACCCGTATGTTCGTCTGTACCCCTATTAAAAAATGTTATATAGCTAATTAAGCTATAAAAGAGTGCTTGTTGTCTCTTTTCTTATATAAGCCGATCTTGTAGTATTGAGTTTTCAAGCTGCAATGACAATGTGTCTTGGAAGATATCATAAAAAGCTATATTCTACATCTCTTAATGTTCCACCAATGTTTGTGAATATTTCTACAAATTTAATCTGGCCCAACCATGAATAACCAATCAAATAAAAAATAATTATACAATAGGTTCAAATGTCTTCTTCGTGGCGTCCACCACATACAACAAAACATTGACATAACGTCGCCTGGTTGTGGATCCTCCCTTTGTGTTGGAGTGACAAAACCCAGTCCTCCATTATACAAATATGATTTGAAAGATATAACATAATTTATTATAACAGTAGTTTGCGAAAATATACAGATACGTTTCTACACAGATCACAGAGCACAGAGTAGTCGTCAACTCGTCACAGAGTATATTAAGTATATACATCTCTATAGTGATAATAAACATTATAAGGCGCCAAATTAAAACTAGGTAACGCTCCACATCTTCTTCTCTTTATTTTCTATAGTAGAGAGAATAGATATAGATAAAAGATATAGAATGGGACCAACCGAGAAGCATTTTACAAAAAAAAAATGATTAAACTATCTCATTTAATAAATGGAGGAGTTATGGACACCAAACATAAAAGTTTTTTGAAACTTTTTGAAGTCGGTTAAACATAGAATATTCTGAAATTATATATTATTCAGACTATAATTTATGTCTGAATAAATTTCTGTAATTTTTAGCAAACCGTTTGCGTTTCAAAGTATGCTGTAATTTTGTCAATCGATATTTTAAAAGTAATAAATAAAAAATACGCTATACATGCATTTATGTAAGTAAATGTATAGTATGTTTTATAAAATTTTATGATATATTGTATATTATAAAAATAACAACTAACGCAAACTAAAACGGGATCAACAGCGAATATTAAATGGTTCCGTTCGGCGGCTTTGGCAATATATGTATATATAAACTAGTTTGGGCCGAAATTTTGTGTCTGAACCTCAAAGTACACCCATATAAGCTTCAAATTGTGCAAGAGATGAATCTAAGCGATTACATTCAACGCATGTTGTTAATGGCTGAGCTCTGAGAATGTTTTGTTTTCGAACGAGGGCCATTTTCACAAATTATTGGCACGTAAACAAGTACAAATGTCGCTATTGGAGTAGGATAAACCCTCGCCTTAATATCCAAACGCCACTTTACTCACCCAAAACGACAGTATGGGCTGCCATATCAGCAAAATTCATTATCAGTAAATATTTCTTTAAAAAGTAATCAATCAATAACGTAACTATATATTCAGTGGAATACGTTAAGATGTTGCGAAAGTTTTTGACAAGCAGTTACCTGAAGTTGGAGGATACAATAGCAGGACTTGGATGCAACAAGATGGAGCAACATGCCATATGTGACTTTATCGGTGGATAAAAAAATGATTTCTAAAAAAATGGTTTGTCGCAGACGTGATATCCCATGGCCTACGAGAAGCCTGAACTTTTCACATTGCGATTTTTTTTTTATGGGGATACCTGAGAAGTCGAGTGTACCTTAGGAAACCGATGACAATATCCCAATTAAAAGAAAACATCCACGAGGAGGTAGCCGAGATCCATCGCATTATGTGTCAGCGAGTTTTCCAAAGTTTACGTAGTCGATTGCAGTAGTACCAACGACGAGACGGGGCACATCTCGACGATTTCATTTTTTATAAATAAATTTCAATAAATGTTTAATACGTTAAATAAAAGATCAACAAAATAACATTTGTAGTTTCATTTTTATTCATGTATCAAATGTGCAAAAATGTGTGACTATTGAATATGTGCACTTTGGCTGAAGGTAAATTTTATTATGGCACTTACTACCAAGAGAATATATGGAGGGTAAAAGTAAGCAGAACCGTCTCATATGGGGGACAGCTGGAGAAGTGTCCAGCTACAAACAATAACTTAATAAACTTGAGCGTCTTCAAAATGTTTGTATTAGGTTTATATTTTCTCCACAAATCCTTTACAGTTCAAGCAGCTCACCTGTGGAATGCATTGCCTTTAACAGCGAGACGTGCTCAATCGCTAGGTATTTTTTTTTAAATAGTCTATAAACAGTTTTCTTCGTTTTAGTTGCATGCATATAATCACTGACATTATTTTTGTATATTTATATACCCTATATATATATGTATATTATTTTGTGTTGTATGCATGTGTTGTTTATATATTGGTATATGTAGTGTTATATATATATAGTGTATGTATACATGTCAACGCATTTTTTAATATAGCATTACAACCTTCTTAGCTTCATTTGTACATACATCTACAAACTGCCCTATGTACTAATCCATTGCACTTGTCCGTTACAAAGGTAGTCTGGAAGAAATCGCAGCTAGCGATAAGACCGCCGATTGTACCAGTTGCCTGTATATAATTATTTGTTTTAATATCGTATACATATAATTATTTGTTTTTCTGTGTAAAGAATATTGTATTGTATTGTAATAAATAATAGTTCATAAACCCTCCAAAATGGCGTTAGCATAGGCGAATAGTGTGGTATGAATGTATCGAATTTTAATGGATTGAATTATGCCGAGTTAGAAAATTTTATATTTTTAGTGACAACACTAGTCAGTTAAAGTCAAGTATACAAAACCTCAAAAATTTACCTAGTCCAAAATTATTTTGTAAACAACCTAAAATTATTGCTGTGAGAAAACGTGCAAAGTGATATAATTTTTGTGAACTGTGAATCAAACATTTAGTGTTTTTTTATTATTTTTGTTATAAAATATATGTATATATATTATCTATAAATTAAACATTTTTAATTATAATAATTTTACTATCTTGGCAGAACGGTGGAGTGTAAAAATAAGTGTTGCCATTATATTTTTAAATAACTATAGGAAAGTAATATAAAGTAATAAGTTAAGTAACTATTATTACATAATGTAAGATAGGATTATATATTATGGAATGAATAGTATTATATTGAAAAATGTATTGTAGTCACCATGTTCTTGAAATATTTCAAATGCCTACATAATCGATACTCTTCATTGGCTCTTGTCTATGGCAAAGCTGGCGTGGCCGCATTGACAATTCAACAACGACGCCATTTTGCGTTGCTTTTTCCTTTGCATTTGTGTAGCTTTTGGAAAAGTTGTGAAATAATAATCATTTTGTTAGTATAATCAATCTGTGATTCTTAGTTATTAAGTAGTGTAATTACTTTGTTGTGTTTAACTTATTGTATTAAAGGTTTGGTATATTTTACTGCACAATGGGCAGAAAGAAGAAGAAGGCATCTAAACCATGGTGCTGGTATCCTTTTCCAATAGTTAACTGGATTACGAAATTAGATTTGCATGTGACCTTCGTAATTAGGTCAGACGTGAATATAATTTGTTCTCTGTGTATATAACATACAAGGTATATTTCCTCAACTAGAGTTCAGGTATTGCAACAGGGAATTCGACGACGAAAAAATTCTGATTCAGCACCAAAAGGCGAAACATTTCAAATGTCACATTTGTCACAAGAAACTATACACGGGACCCGGATTGTCAATACACTGCATGCAGGTATGTGCGTCAGTGTCATAATTTTGGCAAGCGCTCCACCCGCCCACGGCCTCCGCGCCACTTGCTTATTTTAACTCGCATACTTGTATATATCTTTAGATATTTTGGCGCGACTTACAGACCCAATTCTACTGCCTAATAGCGCAATTTACTTGTACATAATGTCTTTTCCTATATTCACTTGGGTAGGTAATATGTAAATATAATTATAATATTTTTTCCAATCATATAGATATTTTAATTTCTTGTTATTTTACAGGTTCACAAAGAAGCCATAGATAAAGTACCAAATTCATTACCAAATAGGTCAAATATAGAAATAGAAATCTATGGTATGGAAGGTATACCACCTGAAGATGTGAAGGAGCATGAGAAACAAAAATCAGGTATAAAAACTTTTATTTGGGCACATCTGAATCACTTTGGATTGATGTATGTACAATGCTTTTTTAATATGCTTGGGACACTAGATTAATGTATATTGGTGTGTAGTTTGATTGAATGTTCCAACATAAGTAAAGATAGGTCAGTTTAAGAGAACTAGTTATTACTTTCATGATTTTTATTATGTAGGAGGTGGTAAAGGGTCTGACAGTGAAGATGATGAGCCTGCTGCAAAGAAAAAAGCAACACCAGCTTTGGTGAGTCTCATATCACCTTTACTATACAAAAAATATATCTGTATATTTAATTTCTTTTCAAACATTTTTTCAGCTGGGGCCGGGACCTTCAACAGTTACACCTGGCATATTACCAACACCCATGGGTCCAGTTCCTCCTGGGATGTATCCCGGGCATATGTCTATGAATCCTATGATGCCCCCATTCATGCAGGCACCTAGGTAAGTGTTGCCTTGTATTACAGTTTTAAGATTACAATTTAGCCCCATATGAAACATATTTATATTCAGTAACAGATAAGAGGATTCCTGAATATATTTATTTCTTAATTAAGTTTATGATGTCCCACCCTAGATGACTTGCCTATATTTAAAGCAATTACTTTTGTTATTGCACATTCCTACACATATAGACAACTTTTGACCTTGAAATTATTCTCATTAAATCAATATTTATGTTGTAATGAACTTAAGTATATAATTTCAATGTATTTTTTATCAGAACACTCTTATCACATGTTTTTGCCTTATAGGCAACATAAACTAAATACACTTCATGTCAGACACTTGACTATCCAAAATTTTAAGAATTTTCAGTTTTGTATTCCTATTAATTTTATTAGAAGCACAAATATATACACTATTTAAATATTTGGGAACTCAAATTACAATACATTGCATTCATATTTCAGTTAATATTTTATATACAACTTATGTATTTAGTAAAAGTATTGCCAGGTTTACTCCTAAAATGTATTATTGTAGTTTACATACACGCAGAATCCAAGCACAGACTTGTATTTCTTTTTTCAGGTATATAGTCATAATAAATTAAACAATACAAGTTTGAACTATTGCACTCAAAGCACTTGAGATCCATGAGTCATTCAGAGTCTGGGTGTACTTCATGTGAGTGATTTCAATGATTGTAAAGCCCTAACCCTTGTATAATAATAATCATCTTTAAAACAAGCTGTATGTTAAATAGTCCAGTCAAATTAGGAATCAACCTTGAAGTGAATGAACCTGGAAACTTGTATAACTTCATATTGGCACTATGAAAGTTATCTCAAGTCTCATAAAATGTTGTGTTTGCATCATAAGTTGTTTACAGTAAAAGGTCAAAAAATTTGTTTTTAGTTGATTATCACTGTTTCTATATCTCACATCATGTTAACATCCATTATCAATTATAAAAATGTAAAATATGAACTAATATATAGTACAGAATTACAGATTATTCATTGAGAAGAAGCATCATTCTAAAAACAGACGATAGATAATCACAAATAGCAGATTTCTGTGAGCTTAAATAACTTACGACGTAGACACTATATTTTATGACACTTTTGAGTTTTAGAACGCCAAAATGTACATGAGTTTTCAGCTTATTATCTCTCATTCCGAGGTTGTTCCCTATTTTATACTTAAATGACTGTACTAAAAGTTATTGTTAGTTATATCAATCAAATCTAAATTTTCATATTAGACATGTATGTAGTTGTTTCTACCAAATTGCTTGACCATGGTCTGGCTTAACTGGATGGTCTAGTCTGTAGTAAACCAGACTCAAATTACACACCTTATTTGTGTACAGGTCATGAAAGTTTTCAATTTCAAAGCTTTAAACATGTAAAATATTAATTGTATATGTATGTATATTATAATTCGTTTTTGTATATGTTTTATGCATCAATTTCTAATTTTATGTATGCACATCACCTTGATCCACTGCTTTGTACTTGAAGGTCATACTAACAGTTCTGTTAGAAGTCAAGTTTCTCATTATAATTTATTAACAAGAACTCCATATGTTAAGTGTAATTTAATTAAGCTATGGATCTTCTGCTCACATGATAGAGCCTTGATGGGATTGTCTATTTCATTTCTTATAAAAAATAAGGCTTTTTTATGCAGGAGCTTGTGGTCTTACTTCTTTTATGCCATAATCCCTCCTATCATGGAGGTTTGGGCACAATATTTATTGAAATATTCAAGTATTGTAAGGCCGGAAACGCACTTGTGACTCTTGAGTTGCAGGTGTCCATGGGTGGCGGTAGTCACTTACCATCAGGTGACCCGTCTGCTCGTTTGCCCCCTATCGCATAAAAAAAAAAGTCAAACAACAATATGTACATGTACTAATTAATATGAAATATATAAATGAAACTAATTTCTTTTGTTAACCCTAAAAATAATAGACTCCAGCTATCTTTGACATACATACAGTTAATAATGAAAGTAAAAACAACACAGTATTGCTATCACAAAGGAATAATATTACAAACTTGTATGTTTACTACAGATATGGCCTGTTCACAGTTAAATAATGTGGCAAACAATTCAAATAAGCATGCTTGCAACAAAAGGCCTGCATTTTCTGACTTTGTATTATTTTAAATGTATCCTTCCTATTGTATTCAAAGTAGTAATACTTGTTTATTCTGAAACAACATTCGGACAAAGAAGACAATTTTGGCATATATCTTAAAGTTAGTTAAATTATATCTGTATCATGTTTATTTACTTATTTTAATAATAATTCGTGTTTTGTAAGTCATGGATATTTTATTGGTGCTCATTGCATCAAAATAAATTACAATATAAATAGGAATAAGTGTATTATTAGATTAAAATATGACGATTTTTACACACTGTTAAGGGCCAAACATTCATCAGTGTCTATTAATTAATATATCTAAATGACAATAATAATAATAATATAATCCAGATGACACCTAGAATAAGATCAAGTCATCTTAGTTCCAACACTCCAGACAGACAACAGACCTAAATCTTAAACAATATTTGTGAAGAGACTAGTCGCTCAATTATATACACTACCGTCCAAAAGTTTGGAAGCACACCTGATTTCAAACAAAACAAAAGATTGCCGACTCCCTGCGGTAAATAATAGCAATAAAATAAAGTTTTATGACCTTTTGTGATTTTTTAACACAAAACAAAAGGATTACTAGTGCATATTCCTTGAGTTTTAACAAATTCCTGGATTTTGACGAAACACGTGTTTTATTACTTCATCCGCCGGGGACTTTCTTTCATGCATTGATGCGGTTTTATTGAAAATATTTTGTAGTTTTATCTTTTTTGGACCTTATTTAGTCACACTTGAGCATTAGAACGCGAAGGTTGTGATATTAACATCGTCTGTATTCAAAAGATTTCGACTACTTCCTTGACCGTCTTTTTTTATTGAAAATGGCAAAACGCAAGCAAATCACACTTGAACAGCGAAGCGCTATTTGTACTCTGCGTGAGGAAGGCTACAGTGAACGCCAAATCGCAAAAAAACTCGGAATTTCTTGTAAAGGTGTCCACTACACCCTCGCTAGAAAAAAAGAAACTGGCAAAAATGAAGATAGAAAAAGGTCTGGTAGGCCCAAATCCACTACAAGTCAAGAGGATAACTTCATCAGAGTTCTTTCTAAACGGAATCGTCGCTTAACTGCACCACAAATTACCGCATCTCTGAATGAAACGCGAGGAACACCCGTGTCAATAACAACAGTTAAAAGACGACTACTGTCTGCGGGGCTAAGAGGTTGTGTTGCAGTTAAAAAACCAAAACTAACAATTCGGCATAAGAAAAACAGACTAGAATGGGCAAAGGAACATAAAAACTGGACAATAAACCAATGGAAAAAAGTTCTTTGGAGTGACGAATCGAAGTTTCAGATTTTCGGGTCCAATAGACGTGTTTTTGTGCGCCGATCTAAAGGAGAGAGAGCTTCAGAAGCTTGTACAGTGCCTACTATCAAACATGGTGGTGGTAATGTCATGGTTTGGGGGTGTTTCGGCAACAATAAACTCGGAAGTCTTGTGAGGATAACCGAAAAACTAAACAAGGAACGCTATTTGAAAATTCTTAAGGATTTCGCCATACCCAGTGGACTGAATCTTATTGGTCCTGGGTTCGTTTTTCAGCAAGATAACGACCCGAAACATTCGTCCAAACTGTGCCAGAACTTTTTAAGGAAGAAAAAAGATGTGAAAATCATGCAGTGGCCGTCTCAATCACCTGACCTTTCTCCCATTGAACTTGTTTGGGATGAACTAGATAGAAGGGTGAAAAATCAATCTCCTACGAGCTCAGAACATTTGTGGCAACTATTACAGAGCGAATGGAAGAAGTTAGATGAACAGTATTTTATGAAATTAATTAGTAGGATGCCTAGAATATGCGAGAAGGTAATTAAAGAGAGGGGTGGACACTTCGATGAAGCTAAAATTTAATTTAATTTTTATATTACTTATTTAATTTCATTGTTGTAGAAGTGTGTTTTGTCTATTTTTTTAATTCTGTATCAATAAAAAAAATTTAAGATGGCTTACTTTTATTTTATTTGATTTTATCTTGTTGCTTCCAAACTTTTGGACGGTAGTGTACATATGTATGTAGGAATAAGTCACTCAACCTGTTATTTAAAGATAACTCTTTAGAGGACTTCGTTTTTCTTTTATCCGTCAGTTCAAATTAAATATATTTGAGACTTGCTTAAGCTTATAATCTCCAATTCATATGTACATATAAGCAATACACTTTTTTTACAATTCAGTTACATACTTTAAATTTTCGAATCTTTAATTCCCATGGGCAATTTGACAGCAACAGGTTTTAGCCAAAGGAACGACTGGTTGCAAAATGTGTGTGTTTAAATCGCTTATTAAATACCCACAAATGATTCTTACCCTTGCCGAGCTAAGAATAACATTTAAATTAGGTGTATACCACTGTTAAACTATTTTTTTTTTTTCAGAATGATGATGCCTGGCATGAGGCCGCTGTTCCCGGCTGCAAGTGTCGCTCCCACGTCCTCTAGTAAACCTACGTTCCCCGCATATAGGTATGTCGGTAAAATATTAAGAAAAAACTAGATTTATTTACTGTTTGAATTAGTGACTTTTGCCGTAGTGTTAATTTTTTTTTTTTAATTTTGTGAAACATTTTAAATAATTTATGATCACATTTTCTCGCACAATTTACTTGGAGTTTGTTAATAATTTCATTGTGTAATAACTGAAAAGGCAATAACTGTGTAATTAATTCTGATGACATGTTTAAACTAGTACTATAAACGAGGTACACTAGGACAAATATTTTTTTGAAAATTATATTTTGTTCGTGAGCGAAGATCGTGATACTACACACTGGCTTTTAAATACATACTTTGGCACCAACCTGCAATCGATGAACCAATATATTATGTGAAATCCACTACTTGCTTAACCATTTGGTATATGATATTAAATGTTTTTCAAATACCGAAAATGACGTCATCTTGCCAAAGACCTTTGTCTGCACATTTAACAGATTAACCATCTTGAACTGTAATCGCGTATAATTTAGTAATTAGTTTACAAAATGCGATCTACATAACTAATGAGTACTAATTTTGTATGCTACGTTTTAAATACATTGACTAATTACAATGATCCTAATAAGAGAAGATAGTAAGCTTACACGTACACCTATATATTTATTAAGATACTTTTGGTACTTAAGGTTTATCCCCTTTTGAAGGAGAATATTAATATGTACATAATATTTCACACAAGTGTATCATGACTTTTTTTTAATTTGCTATTCACAAAACAACAGAATTATTCGAAAGTATTAAACAATGTAGTTAGTTTCGTGAATATATAATAACAAAATTTTGTTCCCTAAAAATGTAGTTAAAACTAAAGTCAACAAAAATAATAAAATACTTTCACTAAGGGATAAATTGCGTACCTATATGGAGATTATAAATAATAAATATTTCGCTTACGAAATGATCGGTTCGGCCTAAGTAATGGACCAACGACAAAATCAAAATCCAAAATTTCCGCAACACTACAGTAACGCGACTATAAGCGCGCCGCCCACGACGTCGACGCCGAGCAGCTCCGATCCCAAAGAGAATGGTGAAGTGAAGCCCCCCGCCGCCAACACGTGTCCGCTCGTCACGGCCACCGGCGCTGGCTCCAAGATCATACACCCCCCAGAAGACGTGTCTCTAGAAGAAATACGAGCGAGAAATATCAAATACAGACCCAAACCTAAACCTGACGCCCCCTTACCGCAGCCACAGCCCGCACCCGCAATGATCACTCCTAGCACGAGTCAAGCCGAGGTATGGGTTAGTTATTTTTTATATTTTTTACTTTTAGTTGTAGATAACACATGTGGTCTTTAATTATTGTTGTTGTATAGCACTTTTCGAATATAACAGTGGTAGAGCCATGCTTAGATACGAATGGGCCGGCTCGACCGGTGCGATAGCCTCACAGAAAACCGGTTGTGAAGCAAGCTTGCGATGCATTTCCCCGCAATGAGTAAGGCTTTCGGAGGCCCAACTCCTCCTCTCCCCTCATCCTCCACTCCTCTTTCCCATCTCATCCCTCCTCTGTTTTCCCCTCAACACCCATCCCTCAGCACCTTCAAAGGCCGTCAGCATACTTACGACTCTTGAGTTGCAGGTGTCCTTAGACGGCGGTTGTCACTTACCATCAGGTGACCCGTCTGTTTGTCTGTCCCCCTATAGTATAAAAAATATATATCAGAGATATTATAAAAAAATACTGAGGTATAACTATAGAAATGTGATTACAACTTATTTTGGACAAATTACATATCGTACATTTACTAATATTTTAAAGATTTTATTATGCAACCCACCTTAAATACTTAAGATTTTTCATGTTTCCGCATCGATACGTAGATAGTGCTAATCAACATATTAGGTCACGGGCAAAGCAAGAAAACAATAATTCAGTAAGTTTAAAGCTAGATTTATACAATTCCCCTTTTCTAAGCTCTTTATTTTTCTCATTTCAATAAATGTTTAAATTACTAACGAAAGCTGTTGTTATTTAGAGCTCATATACTGCTTTTATTATTAATTCTATCTATATTCGAGATCGAAAAGTTAAAATAGGAAGCGATCGAACTGAAATCGTAAATATGTTTAATTTCGTACCATCCTTTACGTGATAGTTATAAGTAGAAGTATGGCAGGTGTAAGAGAGCAGAAGGTAAGCGCGGTGTTGTGTCGCAGGTGGCGGCGCACATGAACGCGGCGGTGGCGGCGGCGCGCCAGCAGCACGCGGCGGCGGCGCTGCGCCGCGGCGTGCTCGGCGGCGTGGGCGGCGTGGTCGGCGTGCAGCCCGCCTCGCACATGCTACGTGTACCCGTGTCCATGCCGCAGATGGCGCCCGTCATGCCCATGCTGCCCGTCATGCCGCAGTTCAACCTCGTGCGCCAGCTGCAGCCCGGTCAGTACCACCCCGCCTACTTCCCCCGCCAACCCTAACTCAACCGTCAGAGCTCTTCCCCCTTGTGTCCCACTCTACCGGTGTCCCCCTTTTTTTGCTCAACACTCGCCACGTTCCCCCCTCAGTTGTAACTTTGAGCGACTATAAATTTTGTATAATTTGACTATTGAGTGCTGGTACAGTAACAATCCAGTTGATTGACCTCCACTGAATGATTTGAGTGGTCACCGATTGAAACATTTGTCAGACCCCACACCCTCTCCGTGACGTAATATTCTACATGCATTTCACGAATTAGTTGTTGGATTATTATCTATTAAATGTTTGTAGTCATTAGACAGGTGTGTTTCAAATCACGTTTAGAACAAATAGGGTGGACTCACAAGCTACACATATTGATAACAGAGCCTCGCTCTTATACAAATACAGGACTCCGGTCACCCTTAGTTAAATTTTGAATAAGTATTGCAATGTATTTGTATTTGCCACAGAACATATCAAAGTATAAAATGACTCGTAATATATTCTGGTAATATTTAATGTTAGACGTTATTGTTATTATATGTATTCATTGTAATCAAATGTATTTTTGATGTTGAATTGGTCCAAGGCCTGAGCGCTGACACGTTTTGTACGACATAAAGCAAAGAAAATAATGTATTGTTAAAGACATTATTGAAAGACTGGTTGTTGAACATTCCCATTAAAAATGAAAGTAGTACATATTTTTATATTAACAACACAATTCACATTACGATTGTTGCTTGGAGACATTATTTGAGACTTGGTATATTGCATTTATCGATCACAGCAATAATATAGAATGGGTGGTTTCTTCTAGTGTAAGATAAAAGTAAATCAATCATTGTTTTAAGATCTTTATCGTTGAGTTGTACGCGCAAGACTGCTGCTTTATACGTGGAAAATGGAGTGTCTGAAATTACTTTCTTTAAATAAATTTGCATAATATCAAATGATTTTAATTTCTATTTTCCACGAAAACTTTGATCTTAATAAGTGTTGATTAGCTTTATATTGACTTGTGTGTAAGGAAATGATCGCTTATGTTTTAAGAGTGTGGAGGAGTTCTCCATTTAGTTCGCTAATGTTCGAAGGCATCACAAGACACTCGAGTGCTTGGCTTTCAGAGGTGTCTGCGGTCAGCCGCTCGGTGGGTGCCAGTTGTGTTATGTACCTCTAGGATAAGTTAGCGCCGGGCGAGTCGCCTCAGTATGAACTACACCTAACAGCTTGTCGATACTCACGCCCCTAACACCCCACTAACACGAGCCGAACGTCTCACCCCCGCCCTCATATACCTAGTACTGACCGATTCGTTTTAGACAAAACACTGTCAAGAATTAACTGTGATTTTGATGTGCCATCCGCACTTTCGGAGGAACGGAAAGAAAATAAGAAAATGAGCGGTAATTTTATTCACATTCCTTAATGGATTTGCTTATTGTAGTAGCTCTTATCTTATTACTGTCTCGATTTTCTCGTAGTGTCATATACAATGTGACTTGTCGGTTTACGGGTGGGTACACTAATATTATATTTACGTACAGTAGTTTTGTCGCTTTACAATGTGCATGATACGAACGAGTTTACTAGTCGTTGGCTGAATTGGATTCTACGAGCAACCATTCTCGGATCACACTGATACATGCATGAACTACGGATATTACGATTATTAAATCGCCGAGTATTTTGAAAGTGTGATTTTTCATGTGAATTATTTATCCTACCTACCTGTGTTCCTTTGCTTACACTGCACCTTTGGAGTCGCCCCTCCCGCCCCCGCGAGGTGGGCGAGGCGGGCGAGGTCCGGTGACAGGCGATTGTTCAGCAGTCACAACGGCTCCGCCGTGTGTTGGACCGCGCGGTCCCCTGTTGCTAGGCGCGGCGCTCCGACCCGCACTGACCCGTGTTGTGTGTGCAGGGATGCTGCTGCCGGGCGGCATGGGCGGCATGGGCGGCATGGGAGGCATGGGAGGCATGGGCGGCATGGGAGGCATGGGCGGCATGGGCGGCATGATGCCCATGGGCGCCATGTTCCCGGGTGGCGTGGTGATGCAGCCGCGCTACCGGTAGTCGACGCGGCCGCCGCTGGACTCCGACTCGCTCTACTCGCCGCCGCACTAAACGATCCTATCTGTTGACAGAGGCCGCCCGCCCTCGAGTCCGGCCCGAGCGAAGGTAGGCGCTCGTTTCGTAGTAATCGTTTATATACGTCCGCTTGACCGGTTGTGTGTCCTCGTTGCTAAACCGCGGTGAGGGATACTAACGCACAGACAGGTAAGGGCAGGACAGGTGACGGCGGTCGCCCGGCGCCTGCCGTGGTTGGGCCGACAGTTCCTTGCGGGCGGCCGCAGGCGACGTATTCCCTGTCACAACGACGTGTTGTTGGATTGGCGGCCCCCTGTCCCTTAGCCATCACTCATTATATTCCTTACCTTACCACTGAGCTCTCACATAGACTGTCGACAGCAGATTTCAGTAGTTATTAAATTTCTGGTGTTAAGAGATGCGTGTAAGAATAATAAATACATAAATGTTATCTGCCTTGATAATTCTCTAAGCGTTTCCACATAAACTTGTGACGTTTGCCTACTCTTGTAGAATTTTGACAATTTTACGCAATAAATGCTCTGGACATAATTTGTTTTTTATTTTCCCTTGTATTAACACTTTATACACTTTGTATCATCTACATCATGTTACTGATATCATATTATAAATATGTCGAAACATCATGACCTGTTTCACAATTATTACAACTTATAAGCTGATACAAAGTGTCTAAAGCGGTGAACTGCACCACCTGCGTACCGAGGTACGCGGGCTTGCTAGCTGTATTGGCACAGTTTGATGTTATAGATGCCTAAATTAAAAAATCGCATGAGTGTAAATAATTATTGTTATTTCGTTGTCAGCTAGAAGTTAAAGTAGTCTTGGAAATAAGAATGTGAATAAAATTGATTTGGGTTTATAGTATCCACAATGGGAAGTCATTTTGGATAAGTGTTTAAATATCAGTACGAACTATTTTAGGTCTACTTCACTATCAAAACATTTCGGTGCCTACGTAGCTAATCAATAGTAAGTATATATACCTACAATCAAATAATTATGTATTTATTTTTTGTGGTAAGATGCTATATAAGTTTCCAGCATATAGGTAACAGGCACTGGGTAGAATAAACACCTACTCAGACCCCGTTACAGGTGGAAATAGGTGTCCGACCGCAGGGCGATTTTTATTGAAATCCATTTATTTTATAATTTGAGTAAATTAGTTTTAATTTACTCAAATTATACAACGTACAGACTTACGTTTTTAGAATTTTCGTATTTTATTTAGTTTCGTAAATATAAATTCAAGTAACGGTCAATATGACATTAGCTCTGCGTAAAAACGCACAGTGATCAAGGGACGGCGTTCGGAAAGCTAGAAAAGCGATTTGATGAAGAGGTCGTTTTTGTATCATGCGCTTAGGACTTTCTTCAAACAAGAATTCTAATGAGAAATTAGTTGAATAGGCCTAAAGAAGATTCAGAAGAGCTTGAACTTAGTACAATAACCTCCTGGTGTTTATATGAAAAAAAGTGTAAAGTTGACGATTTTTCAGTTGTATTATTTTATGATAAATATTACTTTTGTGTCTCAATAAACAGTTTAGTTGAGTTTGGGGGGCTATTGATTTTGTATATTGGAAGTTTTTTGTATAAGAGGCATAGACACGCTTTTTTAGTAAGAAAATACGTAACAATCTTGTGAATATGTTATATTACATAACATTCACAAGATAATAATTATTTTTGTAACAATAAACAGTAAAAAGTATTTGTGTTACTATTTGTTAGTTCAATATTAAGATGGGACGTTGTTAGACGAAATTAGCTGGAAGTGCTATTTTAGAAGAGGACAGACAGGGTCGCCACGCCAATCATAACATCATTATAGATGACGCAATAAAACAGTGTTTGTGACCATGTTAGGGTAGTTCTCCCTGTTGCATTGCATTATAAGGGCAAGATTAGTCAAAAGTTCTACCTATAATAAGGCAAGCCTTGCTAAAATCTTCAAATTGTTTCTTGAATGGTTCAATCCCGAAAAATACACCTACCTAATACTACCTAAAGCTACAAAAGAAAAGAATCGTGACATTAATAAACCAAAATTAAATCTATATTTCCATATGCCCAAAAAGGATCAGGGCGACGAATGTCACGTCCAGATTGAAGAAGAATCCAACTGACCAAGAAAAATAAGCTTTTCAACTACACCAAACTAATAAGTAGGTCGTGGAGATTTAAAAATACGGTGACAAGTGAGATGGACATATGGTTACTGTGGTGCTGTTTGGTTTTGAAAAAGTATTGCAGTGTTCTCATTGGAATAAAAATATATTTTCTTATAATAATAATAATATAATAATATAGCCTTTTATTCAGATCACTTGGTACATTTGATTCTTATGTAACGAACTAACATTGAAATCTTATATTGAATAAACAATTTAAACTAATATTTGTTGCTTCGTTATCTTTCCTAGATCTGTTTGCCAGTCGGCATAGGCCTCCTCCAGCCTTTTCCATTCCTTTCTTTCTTGAGCCACTCTGTTCCATGTGACTCCTGCCACTTGCCTAACATCATCGTCCCACCTTTTCTGTGGTCGACCTCTCTTTCTCTTGCCTTCCCTTGGGTACCACCATGTCACCTTTTTGCTCCATTTTTCGTGTCCTCTTGCCATGTGACCAGCCCATCGCCATTTGAGTCTTTTGATTTTGTTTATTACATCAGTAGTTTTTGTTTTGTTTCTAATGAGGACTTTTTTTACTCTGTCAGACTTTCTAATATTTAGCATACTCCTTTCCATGGCATACTGGCAAGTTGCTAGTTTGTTTGTGGTCTCCTGATTTAGGGACCATGATTGACACCCATATGTAAGGACAGGTAGTATGCAGGTATTAAACAGTTTGCTTTTTAGGTTTATATGGAGCTCTTTATCTTTCATAGCCTCTCTTAGATTCCAGTATGTCTTCCAGCCCTTTGTAATTCTTCTGGCCACTTCCTTCTGCATCGGATCCTTTTGAGTTATAAGCTGACCTAGATATATGTACTCGTCTGTATAATTGATTTCAGTGTTTTCTAGATCTATAGTATGTTTGTACCCGTTTGTCATCACTTGTTTTTTCCGGATTCATTACCAATCCTACTCTCTCACTTTCTTTCGCAAGATCTTTTATCATTCTGGTTAAGTCCTCTGCTGTTCTTGCCAGTAGCACTATATCATCGGCAAATCTTAAATGCGACAGTAGTACACCGTCTATGTTGATTCCGAGATGTTCCCAGTTAAGCCTTCGGAAGATTGATTCTAGTACTGCGGAGAATAATTTCGGAGATAGTGGGTCTCCCTGCCTGACTCCTTTTTCTACTCTGAAAAAAGCACTTTTCTTTTCTAATTGAATTCTTGCTCTGCTGCTGCTATATATGTTTCTTATTAATCTAATATATTTGAGCTCAACTCCTTGTTCTAGTAATGCCTCCCATATTTTATCATGTTGTAAAGAATCGAATGCTTTGCGATAGTCAATAAATGCAATGTAGTATGTTAGTTGGTATTCGTTGTATTTCTCAAAGATTTGACGCACTACGTGGATGTGGTCGATCACCGAGTAGTCTTTGCGGAATCCTGCTTGCTCTATAGGTTGGTGTTCGTCTAGAGTTCTTTCGACCCGTTTTAATAAGATCTTAGCAAAAATCTTATACACATTGGACATAAGGCTAATAGGGCGATAATTTCCGATGTCGTATTTATCCCCTTTCTTATACAGTAGGATGATGTGAGACTCGGTCCATTGCTGGGGGATGGTTTCAGTGTTCATGATGTCATTGAACATGTCTGTGAGGACAGGTATCAGGGTCTCTTTGCTATATCTTAAAATTTCATTGCTTATGCCATCAGGCCCGGGTGCTTTCTCACTTTTTTGTGTATCGATAGCCTTACTGATTTCAGCCTGGAGAATACTGGGGATGTTCGAGGTATCCGCCAGGCTGATTTCAGTTTGCGTAGTATTGATTCGATATAGTTTTTTGTAGTATGACGTAGCTGTTTTTAATATGTTAGTTCTGTGATGGTCCAATTTTCCTCGGTCGTCTTTCATTTTTACGATCCAGGTCTTCGTGTCAGTCAATTCTTTGAGTGCTTTTTTAGTTCCACCGGTTTTCTGTATGTAATTTTCTATCGTTTGCATCCTCCGTTGTTTTCTATCCTTTCTCATGCTTTCATTGATATCTTTGCTAATTTTGGCTAATTTCTGTCTTCTATTTTGAGCACTTCTTTCGTTAATGAGTTGGTTTCTTTCTTCTAGGAGTTTTATAGTGGCTGTTGATAATGTTCCTTTTGCACTAATTTTAGTATCTGCTTTGAGTTTAGTTTGAGTTTTGATAGTATTCTCTATATAATTGTATTTATCTTGGGTTTCTAGTTCCTTAGTGCTCTCTTTAAAGTCTCTAAGTTCAGCTTTTAGCACTATTGTTATTTGTTCCAATTGCTGTTCGTTGAGTTTTCTGTTTCCTGAGTCTAGTCTCGGTCTAGTCGCCTTTGGTTGATTTGTTTTGAGCTCAGTTCTAAGTAGCCTATGATTGGTGTGGAAGTTAAATCTTTTAATGACGGTAAAGTTTGTGAAGTAGCTGTTTCTATTGGTCATAATAAAATCAATTTCGTTTTTTGTTTTTCCATCCGGCGAGATCCAGGTCCACATGCTCGTCCGGTTCTTCTTGAACATAGTATTTAAGATTGTTAGTTTATTTTCTAGTGCGAAGTTTGTAATTTTTTCCCCATTTCTACTTCTGGTCTTGTTACTATATGAGAATTGCCCTAGTATTGCGTTTTCTCCTGCATGCCTTGCTCCAATTTGTCCATTGAAGTCTCCCATGACTATAAGGTTTTTATGGCTGTGCTCTTGAATTGCTTCGTTTAACTTACGGTAGAAGTTGTTCATTGTTTCCAGACTTGATTTGAGTATCAAAATGGAAGCACAGGATATCAACAAAATTTATCGCTTAGGAAATAGACAGAGCGAGAGCAACAAACCGAGACCGGTTTTGTGTTCGTTTATAAACAACTGGAAGAAGACCGAAATTATCAAAAGTAAAAAGAACCTAAAAACGATTTCCATTTCGGAGGACTACTCGAAAGAAGTGTTAGGAAAAAGAAAAGAGCTGCAAGTAAAGTTAACTGAAGAGAGACAAAAGGGCAATTTAGCATATATAAAATATGATAAATTAATCGTGAAAGAGAACAACTACAGCCAAGAGAAAAGGAAAAGGGAAATATCCGCTTCACCCTCTTCAGGTAATATTCAGCCAAAGAGACAACAAACCGTAAACGTAACCAAGACAAACAGAACAAATGCTTTTGATTTAATGCGAAATAGATCCAGCTCCCTTACGAACATACCTAATACTAATAAAAACCAATAACAATTAAGGAATGGCGAACGGAAACCAAAACCAACCAAAGGAACTGCTAATAAACAAACAAAAAGACAACGAACTCCCCCAAGCCGACTGGTCCTCGAGGGGGAAAGCGACCACAACCCTCCAAAATCTAAAGCCAACAATTATCGAAAATCAGTAATATACATAGCATCCATCAATGTACTCACCTTGGGAAAAGAAGAAAATCTTACGGAACTGTTACATGCACTAAAACAAATCAAATGGGACATAATTGGGTTGAGCGAAGTAAGAAGAATGGGCGAAAGTATTACTTGTCATCCAGACTATTTACTATACCACATAGGGGAGACGCAAGGCCAATATGGGGTAGGATTCATTATCAAACAACACTTAAAACAATATGTGGAAGAATTCATAGGAATATCAGAACGCATAGCGATTATGAATCTAAAACTACCAGGATATAAAAAACCGTGGTCTATTATACAAATATATTCACCTACAGAGCATTTTCTTATAAGAGAAAGAAAAATATATCTTCTTTTCATTTCGCGGTTTTTGACATGGGTAAAGAGAAGGCCGTTTGTTATATGTGGGATGAGTCTGTTGCAAAACGTGCAAATAAGGCTACTTAGATTTCATTAAGGCTAATGTAGAGCAAACGGCTAAAGAGTTTCGCTTTAGGTCTGACAATTGACGATAGTGGTATTTTCAATGTACGTTTACGCCTCAAAAAGTTCAACATAACACACGGTTTTGAAAGTGTGACCCATGCAAAATGAAGGGGACAGTATCAACTGTGTCACCGAGAAAGCTCATACCAATTTGATCTCGTGAATGGCGTTACTTAGTAACATGGACAAAGAATAATGGAGAACCCTATGTTGTTCGCAACGTAACCCAATGTGTTGTACCAAACCTTATTACATTAAGGGCAAGAAGATTAACTGGAGTAACTCGAAGAAGTCCTTGCAGACGATAGTGATCCCAAGAAATTGTTTTCTAAATATGATCGGATTATAATAGGTCAGCGATTCGCGGTAACACGAGGAACTCCGTTCAAACTGAACTAAAACTTGCCTTTTCTTAACCTATTATGGTTCCTACTGCTAAATATAAAGGCTTAATAAATATGTGCCCCTCAGAAGTTATTGCCTTAGAGCAACTTTTTCCAAAGTGGGCGATAACGCCCCCTTGTTGGCGCTGCAGGCCTAAAGTAAGAGACCCGGAAAATATGTGGGCGTTGTGTAGAGGCTTAGGGGGTGATTTGTAATTTTATCTAGGGGGACTCTTAGACACCGACTGAGCTCTTGACTACAGCTTGTGAACATCAACTATTATTAATTAAGAGATTGCTCAAACTAACTCGTTCGATATTTCTCTCCGTGTAGTTCATATATCTGCCTTTTTTATTGAATAAATATAATAAAAAACATGTCAATCGGTCGCTCCGTTTCGAAACGAAAGTAGACACAAATAAAAAAATAAAAAGGCAACAGACCCACTTTCGCATTTTAACAGGTATTACTATTCCTAGGTAGGCAATTTTTGTACATAATAGACCGCGGGCAATCATGTTTTAGCAAGTTTTTGTTAAATAACCCGATTTGTGCATTTCTGTATCAGTCGGCTGGTTCATAGAATGCTTGTTCTTACTTGTTGAGTACGATTGAGCGTCGAATGAGGTAAACGAGTTTATGCATGTTTGTCTTATTCCTATCGGTGCTGCTTATGCAATCCTATATAAACATCGTAATATTGATTTTAATTTCATTTGCGGTTTTGCGCGCAATAGATAAGCAGGATTTGAGTTTACTTACGTATTTCTCAAAACAAAACAATGTCGGAAGTAAAAAAGAAGAGACTGTAATACTGTGTGGAATATATTAAGTTCGGATTCATTGAAAATCCCACAAACCCATCGTCGCCTTTGTGCCTTCTTTAAGTCTAAAAAAAGATGTGTGGCGTCGTGGGAATACCAGATGGGAACGAAGTTTCTAGAAGAAAAATGTAAATAACTACTATTCAAAATTATCTTAACACCTTTATTTTATTTACAATGATTTATAAAATTATATAATAATAATATACAAAGAAAAAGCTATTTACATGAATAATAATAGCAAACTTCAATAATAATAACAGTCATCCCGTAGACTATACATTAGACACTGTATAGTCATCACACATAGACTATATGTCAGTGGTAGAGCAATGCTTAGGCACGACCGGTGCGATACCACGGCCTCACAGAAAACCGGTTGTGAAGTAACGCTTGCGTTGCATTTCCCCGAATTGAGTGAGGTTTCCGGAGGCCCAATTCCTCCTCCCCCCTTTTCTCTCCCATATCTCCTTTCTCCTTTTTTCCATCTCCTCATTTCTTTCCGCTCCCTGCATCCCCCATCCCTCATCACCCTCAAAGGCGGGCAGCGCACTTGCGACTCTTGAGTTGCAAGTGTCCATGGACGGCGGTGTCACTTACCATCAGGTGACCCGTCTGTTCGTCTGTCCCCCTATAGTATAAGAAAAAAAATACAAAAAAAACGCACGCTTTTTTTTTAACGTTACGGATGAATGAAGCATTGTTGCTGTTTTATGTGAGGTTTATTAAAGATGAGAAAATATGTGAAGAACTACTGTTTGCTAGAATACAAAAGGCGAAACCATATTCAATACATTAGAAAAGTTTTGTGATGAGAAAGAGGATTCCCTTGCAAAATATTATATTAATGAAATTCCAGATGTCCTTGCTGTACATTGCGTTATTCATAAACAACATGTGGTTGCTAGAAATGTAATTGAACGACTATTTCAATCACTCCAATATGTCATCAAAGCAGTCAATAAAATCCGTAACAGCCCTTTGAATGATAGATTATTTCATCGGCTTTGTGTTACTTATATCGAAGATTTCAATCGTTTGTTTTTTCATACTGAAGTTCGTTGGCTATCAAGAAGCAATTGTCTGACTCGATTTTACAACCTGTTTGACTCTGTGATAGAGTTTTTGGAAACTAAAGATACAGAATTGCGCAACAAACTCATTTCATCAAAAAATGATATAGCTTACATGACAGACCTGTATAAATTGTTCAACGGTATGAATCTCTAACTGCAAGGCGATGAACTAAATTTAATTAAAACAAAAAATGACGTTGCTGCTTTCGCAGCCAAACTGCTTCTAAACAAAAAGAATATGGGCAGACGTGAGTTTCACAATTTTCCTAAATTATCAGTATCCTTCGGTAACGACGACTTGTTTGCTTACTTCCAACATTTGGAAAACCTCAATATTGACTTCACCGAACGATACCAGGACGTTTTGAACTCGGAAATACCAAACTGGGTGTTGGATCCGTTTTCAAATGTGAACACAGCAATATCACCTCAGCTGGAAAAAGAACTTATAGAATTTAGAACGAACGAGGAAATAAAAATCAAGTTCAAAAATGGCTACCATGAATTTTGGCTACAAAAACCTTTCTAGTATTCAGACTCTGTTTGAATACTATAAAGTAAATAATCATTTTGGCAGGTGTAGCCCGTAAGAGTTAACTTGAGACTTGTGAAAAGACCTGAGCGCCGTTGTGTACTATCTACTACGCTCAGGTCTCAAGTTTACTCTTGCAGGTTATAGCAAAAGTCTCGTTTAGAATGAATGTTGAATCTCCGCTAATATAGCTCACAATAATTAATTAAATTTGAAGTTATAGTGGTTTTCAAGTAAATAAAAAAATGGGAGCGCTAAAATATAATTTATTCTCAAAGTGGCCAATAGACAAAAAAAAGTTTGGGAACCCGCTTTTTTTATTTTTTTTAGAAAGAATACTAGCAATGTGGATTACACATTACTAGTATTTTTGTTAGCCCCTCCAACTAAGGCTAAATGCTTGTGTTAGGGGTGGGTTTGCGACGGTAGTGTACTGGGCAGGGTTTGAACCCGCAAGCACTTGATCGCAAGTCCGACGCCTCAGCCATCACGCTACCACCGCTTGATAAAATTATCATATGTATATTTTTAATCTTATTTACTGCTTCTTTTTGAATCTGAATTCGCCATATTGATTTAATTATAAGTTACAGGAAACAAAACAATGTTAATTATAAGAAGTACTTAACTAGGTATCTTCATATACGCCTTTTCAATTGATATGATAAATATTGACGTACATTTATAAGTTTAAGATTGGCCGTAGTCTTGTGGGGTAACTATTCTGTGATACGATATGCTATTTTAGTACTACTTTAATTTGTAGCTATTCACTAAGGCAGTTTTAGATACACGTAAAATTTAATATTGTTATGTTTAGAACCACGTCTAGATCACTAGACAATTATAACTCTAATAAATACATAGATCTGTAGTTGTAGACTATGCTAATTTTAAGTCCATGCCAAACTGTGACTTGATTGCTGTTCAAAGCGATGCCATTTAATGGTGTTGTTACCTATTTTGAGATTTCTTAAAATTAATAAACGATTTTAAATCTTAATTATCTTCATTTTTTATTCAATTTAATGGGAGGGTAGTCATATATGACTAACATTCTATTTAAATGTTTCAAGGACGACAAAAAACGACCCATTTAAAAAAATATCGTATAGTGAAGCTATAGTAATATATTTTTATTAATACAGTGTCCTAACAGTCATCGTCAAGCGGGAACGGAAAGATAGGCTAGGTTGGTGCAACAATTTTGGCAAAAATATAAAAAAGTTTCAAGGTTAAGTGATAATAAGAAGTTTTTGTAAATATAAATCAACCCCTAGATCACATGTTTAGGTACTGTGATCATAATTTTTTCAGTTATTTTGTATAGCTACATCTTTATATTGCTATGCCCTAGTTATAAAAGTACCAACTCATCAGTGTTACCACTGCATAAAACAAATACTGAAGTCACGAGTGCTCTGAAGTACTTAGGAAATAGTGCAACATCTTATAGAAATAATATTTATATGATAAAGCTAGTTTGTTTGATAATTATGAATTCCTGTTGGTTTGATTGATCGATTTTACCGTGGGAGAGCCATGCTAAAACACGAATGGGTCGGCTCACCCGGAGTAATAATCTCCGCCTCACATTTAGCATTATGTTGATAGATAATTGAATTAGGAAAATTTTGCAACCGTCCATCGGTTGCAAAATTATTAGATTTATTTATAATGGACTTGCAGTGAAATAATAGATTTTCATATTAATAAAGCTGTATATTGAATTATTACAATATTAATAATAAAAGGTCTGGTCTGTACACATAACACATTTATACACGACAACTATTTGCTAGACTATTAGTAGAAATAGTAATAGTACATATATCCTAAAAATATATGAATTACAACAGGCTTAAAATAATAAAGTAATAATACAATTATTATTGCATTTACCTAGTATCACCATCGAACGATCCGTTTAACCCAATTAAACTTTTTTGTAAATAATTCACAACATTTAAATTTCAAATCAAAAGCAAATCATGCTATTTTAAAAATAATTTCACAACAAATACTTATCAACTATTTATGGCAACATTTAAAAACGCAATCGGGAACGCAAACGCCTCAATATACTTATATATATGTATGTTTTGTAAGTGGCATTGCATATTTTTTAATTAATTATCTGTTCTGTAACATGAAGCACTACTTGGTCAGATGAAATATATACGGAAGCTTGTAATTGGCATCTCCTACTACGTATTTCAGTGTAATACTGTTTAAGCCGTAAGCTTCCAAATAAAATAAATAAATAAAATATATTATATAATTCAATGAAAGTTTTACTATATACGTATATAAAACTATAACAATTTTGAGCTTCACAAAATCACAAATGGAATTGAATTATGTATGTAGCTTATCTGAACGTTCTTTAGTAACGAATATATCCCTAAGAGAGCCACAGGCTCGCAAGTTCTACAGGCCGTCCTTACTGCAGGCGGAAAAACGAACAATGACTTTTATACAAGTCAAAGGAGTAACCTAACTTAGTTTTAGTGTTTTCTCCGCAATCTCACGCTTACCCCTGCCCCTGTTTTCAAAATTGAACAAGAATTTACGAAGTCAAACAGAAAATAAGGACAGAAACATTCTTAACTATCGCCGTCACGATCATAACACAAGGTGTCATTGCCCGTTTTTCAGCCTGCAATACAAACAGAATATACTAATAATTATAAAATAGTGCCCTTACACAAGGCTACATCTAGAACTAAACAACCAATCAATGTGGATATGTAACTTTTCGTTATAATTGCATTCTGTCGACGCTAAGAAAATAAAATCACAACCGTTTAGCTAAGTGTGAACACACCCTTTGGCACGCTCAATCCATTACAACTGGTGTTAAAAGGACTAGCAACGATCGAATACGTAAACGAATACTGACTATTTATGTAAAGGTTACAATTTTACGCAGTCACACATCTCTCTAAAATTATATATTTACATATACTCATCATTGATATAAATTGCAGGCAATTTACACGTACCCTACTTTTTTTAGCCAAATAAAAAAATGAGTAGGTTCATTGTTTTCATGATTTTTTTTTGTCAAGCGATTTCTCCGCCGGAAAGGAATTGGAAAGGCTATCTACTTTTTTAAAATTCAAGCCATCAAAAAAATATTAAACTGTACTAACAGTTTAATATTACTATACTTGGTTAGACGAACGGTTTTTGAACGATTATTATTAGATCGATATTTATTAGATTTATAATTTACTTTTGTAGTAGTTAATACAAGACGATATTAGAGCAGCGTTTTGTTCTTGTATATAGATATGAAGAAAATTTAAAACAATAGCTAGTAAGCAGAAGTGTAATTTTACAACTGATGAGTTGTAGTGTTTGCTAGTACTCAGATGTAGGGTCTCTTTAATATTGCCTGCAAGTTATAAAGGTTGGTATACACGAGGGCCTATCAGAGTCTGTCGGGGGAAGGTGTGATATTCCGGAACACGTCAAACGTAGGCGAGGTCGACCGTGCGAGGTCTGGACACGGCGTATTCTCTCGCGTCATGCTCTCAAATCGTTCACGCATGGCGGCCACGTGACCCGCTATCACGCACTGCTTCCGAGACTCCTTAACATCTTTTTCTTGTTCCTGGGGCACAGCATCCTCATCTGTGGGAGCTTTCTCTGGCACTTCCCCGTCAGAAAGTAAAGACACTTCGGACGAGGCCGTGTAGTACATTTCGCTAACCGGGTCTAGAGCCGCGAGCGCCAGTTCCGTGTCCTCCTCCTCGGGAGGAGAGACGAGCGCATCGCTCCAACGCTCAGCACGGTAAGCGTCAACTGTGCTCACGGCTACTTCTGTAGGACTCGTTAGTTTCTCTTCGCAATCAACTATTTTTATAATTTCAAGAGTGTCTATGACCTCAACTACATTCTCTATTTTATCGATCACCGGAGGTTCTTCAATTGTTTCCGTCTCCGCGTCCTCGTAAGTGGAGGTTCTCATAGTTTCGCAAAGCCGATTGATGGCGTCGAAAACGTCCTGAAGATCGCTGACATCTTCCTCCGGCATGGTAATTTCGTCTATGGGTAGGACGGTTAGGTCTGGGGCAGGTTTGGGTGTCGGGAGAATTGGGGCGGCGAGGGTATTGGCGGGGCAGAGGAGTGCATGTGCGACGGAGAGTAGGGCGTGCGCCGGGTGGGCGTCTGGCGCCAGGTGCGCGGTGCTAGCGGAGTGAGAGGGGGCGTGGGAGGGTTGAGGGGGCGCGGCGGGGGCGGGCGCCCCCCTCGCTCGCTAGCAAGCGCTGGAGGTGCCGGACCAGCCCTCCAGGGGCAAGCGCAGCGGCGGTGGCGGCGCCTGCGCCTTGCTCACTGCAATTGTCACATACGTTCAATTAAGTATAAACATACACAAAAATAAGTGATGGCTCGCCTCGAGCACACTAGGGAATTTAAAATTTAATTGCCTAACAGACAGAAATTTTAGCATACACTTGTACTGATTAAAACATGTTTATAAATATGAAGTATTGAACAAATAGAAGTCTACTGTCATAATGGATGCATACCTCAATTGCTACCATCTAAATCCAGACAAGTTCCTAAGATCAAACCCTATGGGTATTTATATACATACCGAATTTAAAGGGTAGATGTACAGTAAATCATTTAATTCGTCATCATAACCGCTAGTGTGCTCGAGATTTTAAATAGCGTACAATATCAATGACGTCACCAGTGCTCACAGATCCGTTCTACAGACATTTATCGCCTCTGAGAACTGGTGCTACAAATGTATAATATACAAGATGTTATTTGTATACAAATCCTGTAGCAGAGTTATTTATATGGTAGTCACAATCCCACAAAAATATTTTTTTATTGTAGACTTCATATTGTATGTATATGAAGTCTACAATAACAATACATTCTGTTTTCTTATTCTAGAGTTTAGTTTTTTTATTTTTAAATCTCTAAAGAGGTCTTCTACTAACATACATGTTACTGTTGAAATCATTACATTACGAAATTACACAATATTGTATTCTTGAAAAGGTTCTCTTTTTTAATTATGATTATCTTAAAGAATTACAGTTTTTGTGCCTATTATCAAATGCAATTACTAATGCAAGATTACGTTATTCAACACTATATTTAATGAGTGTTTTTAAATTTGGAACATATTTGTTTTTTTTTTAAAGCAAGAAGTATATAGCTTTTGTGACCAACGTGAATAAAATTTATATAAAAACAACAACAGTTACGGAAAAAATATAAGGGCTTCTATAAGATATTAACGTGATTATAGATACCATCCTTGGTCTTAGTTCTGAGATATAGAGGCACCAGCATATAGATTTTCGCGTGCTTTCTTTGGTCATTATTTTAGGCATGGATGGTGCCTTAGATACCAAACCTCATATATCAAACGATAAAATTATGCTGGATGGTAATAGATACTACACCTAACACAGAACTCAAGATATAACGTAGGCAGTTGAAACATGAATAATTTTTGAAAAAAAAAACAAAAAAAAAAACGTAATTTTTAAATAGCATACAATATTTCAATATTAAGTTATTAGGTCGTGCAATTAGTAAGATGGTCATGCAGTATGCCACGTGCGGGGTTAAAACATTTATATGAGATATGACATGACACAAAAACATGCTTGATATAATAATAAATAACTTACCCACTTATACATGCAGACCATGTACTGTAGATCACAACACAACTGTACTACGTTAACATACCATTAGAGATAAAGAAATAATACGAGTCAGCTCACTTTGTCTGTCTCCGGAAATAAAAACTTGTCTTTATTTTTTTTAAATATGCGAATTAGTGTTTATGTAACTGAGAAATTTTACGCGGTCTGGATTAAACTACAAATATCACCATCTAGTGATAAAAATCTACAATAAAATAATGTAAATAACAAATACTAAGTGTTAAATTAAAAGTTAAATATTTGAGGTTAAAGTATTACTGCATTTGATGGTAAACGTGAGGGTAACATATTATTTACATAAGTACTTTATTTATTATATTCATTTGAACAATAATTCGGAGGTCAAAATTAATAATTATAAAATCAACACTTGTTTATGACAAGAGATATACAGTATCAAGAGTGTTCAAAAATAATTAAACCTATACGTATTTCCGCAGACATATACAAAGTAAACCAACTTTGGCACTTTCATACTTCCATAACACTGTTATATAATTCCGAAATGATATTAACTACAACATTATTAACGGTTGCTAATTATTAATTAATACTCATGAAACTCAATTAACGGTTTCAATTAATACCTGGCGTCTCAAGCATATAAAGGAACACAAAGATGAATTGTTTTCCTATATTATTATTAAATATTACTCTACTTCAAACTATAATCATATTATAATTGCGTCTTTTATTACTGTCAGACGTATAAAAATAGAAGAATAGATATCCCATACGCGACTTAGTAAATCGATGATATTTTGAAATCGGAATCAATTGTGAAGAGTTGGGTTCGTTAGTGTTAAGATATAAAAAATAGGAAGAAAAGTACAGACATCTGACATCATTTAGATTACTGACAGTAATAAATCAAGGTAATTAAAAAAACTGTATGTTACTACAACAATCAATCGGCGAACATTCGCAAAAAATGCAATATCACGACACATGTATCTATTAGGTGAATAAAATACAGGAAACCTCCTTCGTTATTATTACTCTTTTATTATTCAAAAATATTATTACTATAAAATACTATGAGCGTCGTACACATCACTATCACAATAACGTTTTGCGTTTTAATACATAAAAGCGTAACCGGACCCATCACTAAATTTCTGAACTGCAAGTAAATAAAATGGCGTCTGGGTGCAACAACATCGATAAGTTTTGCAGACTCACATATCGGTATTTTTTATCGATAACAACATTTAAATCGATTACTTAATTAAACCGCTTTTCCCAATATAATAAGTTATGAAACTATTTACCTTAACCAATTAGTGTTTGGTTATATATGTGTAAATTTAAATCAATATACCAGATATGGGTATTCTGTTTTATGTAGATGCAGTTAAGAAATGTATTGAGCAGCTTTTAAATAATAGTGAAATAGTAGTGAAGCGATACAGGTACAACAATAGCATATAAAATTCGCAGTAATGGCACCTCACTATATTAAAAAAGAAAATCACAACATAGTTTTTTTTTTTGCCTACTTCCTTCTATCGTGCAAGCATTGATACACGAATCAAACAACCGATTCGGTAAATATAATAAGCTAAATTAAAATATGTAAAATAATAGATAATAATATTAACTACAATTATTATAATAATAAATAAACTTAATGACTCAACACAATACATTGGTAAAAGTCCTATTTTGCTTCTAATATAACACTTCATATATAATAAAAGATGCTTATTCAGTAAATGATAAAAAATATGTAATTTGGTATCGAATTAAATGTATATGATCATAACGAGTTTTGCATTGATTGTTTAAATATTTGACCAAAATACTGACTTGTTATTTTTCACCATTTTAATTACCATTAAGTCGGTATTTTGATAATTATCACGCATTAGTTAGTAAGTGGAAGTGTAAATTTCAATGTTGAAAATGCTTGTGAATGATTTTGAAATATTGCATTAGATAAGTAACAAAAATTATCAGCATACTTGTTGCTTTCGGAATGATATTGCTAAATGCATTTTTTTGGAAAATAATATCGAGAAAAAGGTATTTGATGTATAATCAGTGAGAGTATATTATAATCAATAAGGATAAAAGATAGGTACACAGCTATTCTATGCCACCAAGTGCACTAAATATACGATGTGTGCTTAATAATTTATTTGTAATAAAATATTATTTGTAATAAAATTGTAACTCTAGAGACTGCACATTTGATCTCGGCATTTCGCATGATTTGAAATTTCATTAAAAAGAATCTGACATCCATTATATAAAGAGTCTGATTCGCCTCCGTAACATAAGTTGAATACAGTTATTTCTGAAAGTTATAATTTAAAAACAATTGTGTGACTTAAACAAAACAAAAAAGGGGAATTATACTTGCATTTTGTAGGTAGTTAAATTAATGAATCTATCTTAATTAAATGACAAACCCACATCTTATTCCAATATCAGTCTCTATAAAGAAACTTAACCAAGAAAATCGTCATGCAAACATGCACACTTAAAATAAATTGTTTAATAACAAATACAGGTAGAATAACAATTTTAAAGTTCAAGAAACTATAATTTAGTGTCTATTCTCGTGACTATTGGTAATATTGCTATTATGCGCATAAATTTCGTCTTGTACCTATTGCACTTAATTCTACTATAGATAAAACTATGTTAATACTATGACTAAATAGAGCATGCTTGTGCGTATTGCTCTACATAATATATCGATAATATTTGTAATCTTTGTTTTTAAGTCAATATATCGATTTGTAATATTCATATATAAATATTAAACACCTATGTATTGAGACAGAACATATTACAAAAATACGGCAAAACAATTATACATACATTGTACTTACAACTGTTGCAGTACGTATAGGGTTGCCTCATAAAATAATATTTTATATGGCAACCTCAAAATTTGTTTTATATGGAAACCTCAAAATTGAAGAGGTTGCGACTGAGCGAAACTAAGTAGGTTTTCTTAATTCTACCAGATTAGTTCAAGTTTTAAGGTATTTTAGTAAAACATAAATTTCAATGACTATTTTTACGGTTGTTATTTTAAAGAGTATTTTAATACTCAATTATGTAGTGATAACTAATATATTTCAAATATAAGTCATACCATTTTTTGTTCGATACTATTTAGTAAAAAATTTACTTTATATCTGTTTACAATAACATTAAATGAACTTTCATCTCTATTAATAAAAAATAATATACAATTAATTCTGGTGGTCATTATTATGAAGACGATTCAATGTATTGCTCTGTCCTCTTATGTTTTTATAGGATTTGCTTTGGAGCACCAAAATTATTGCTTTAAAATTTAAATAAACAATGCGTGCCCGAATTTCAACAAATATAAGTGGTTGACTGCAAACTCTTAACTTTAAAATGTTACCATTAATTATATTCAGTGACTTTTAACGGTGTCAATTATATTATTATGCTTGTACCTCATGTTCTAAAATACATGTAAATTAGTTTCCTTTGCAAGTAATTTAGTAAAACCAGTTGTTTACATTTGAACAAAAGATCGGGTAATTTTTGAGGTACTAGCTAAACTTTACAGTTTACGTGGCGCCATCTAGAGCGTGCAGGTAGAACGACAGTAGTATCCGTTGGTACAGTCTCACGAGTACTTACCGGCGACTGTAGCGCTGCTGTAACCCTTGGCGATACGCATGAAGGGGTCGGGGTTGGGGAACAGCGAGGGGGGGTTGAACAGATCCGCGAACCTCACTTCCAGATCCCGCTTTGATGATCCGCGTACGGGAGGGGCGGGAGCCTCGTCGCCATTGAGAGTCTGGAAAGATTTACTCTGTTTTAAATACTTTGGCATTTTTGAAGACTGTCAATTTAGTATAGTTTATCAATTGAAATAAAACCGGCTAAGTGCAAGTCGGATTCGTGCACGAAGGGCTCGGTACCATTGTCTATAAAAGATGCAAAAAAATTGTTGTATGGGTGCTCCCTTCAAATATTTGTTTTATTTTAATTTAATTATTTATCTTTAAAGTGATTTATATAAATAACGTCTACCTGTTGCCGTTATCAATATCGAACAAAAATTAGAAAAAAAACACGTTTGTTGTATGGGAGCGTCCTTAACTATTTCTTTTATTCTGTTTTTTAGTATTTGTTGTTATAGCAGCAACAGAAATACATCTACATCATATGTGAAAATTTCAACTGTCTAACTATCACGGTTCATGAGATACAGCCTGATGACAGATGAACAGCAGTCTTAGTAATAAGGTCCCGTTTTACCGTTTGGGAAATTAAGTGTAAATAGTGGCAACACTTACAGGATGTCTATGGTGAGGCGGCGGTGGTGGAGGCGGCTGCGCGTGGCGGGCGGGGGGCGGAGGGGGCGGCGCGCCGGGGGGCGGAGGGGGACACACGCCGGGGGGGCGCAAGCCACGGGGCGCGCGGAGTGTACCTGTGGAGGGGAGCCATAGCATTAGCCGCAATGTATAATTACATATTTAATACAACTGTTCAAGTAAAGCAGAAAAGACAAAAACTTTACGGATTATATTGTATCTAGTCTTTTATACCATCACTATTTCATCTACTGCACTTATCAATCAAGGATGTTTTACCGAAATGTGAAGCTGGATTCTTCGTCCCAATCGGAGGATTAACAGGCGCCGGTGGTAGATTGAAGGGTCGCGATCCGCCTGTTTGAGGAGACGACGGTGACGCCGGTGGGGATCTATTAGTAAAAAAAAAACTTTGAGTGTGCAGTAGGGTATATGTGATGGAATTAAAACTTTACAAAAATATACCTCTTTCTAATTTTCTCTAAGTATATCTTTCTTCTCCTTAATTTAAAAAACGTTAATCTAATTGCCGACTGAAAAAAATTCAGCTCACAAATAATATCAGTCAAGAACCAAGAAGACTGCAGTATTATTCTGTTGATCACATTTAGAAAAAGGTAAGATAAACGATATGGAACTAAAAAAATACTTTTTGATAACTAGTACAGTACGACTACACCGTCAAAACGTAATCATTTTCGCTCACATTGTTGTAGCAAGTAATAATAAATAAAAAAGATAAAAATAAAATTAAAAAGAAGCAATCTACAATCAGTAAGTCACATCTGGATTTCCTCACTTACAAAATACAGGATACTCCTCATATAATATTACATATATATGGATAACTCCCATCCCGCAACTAACAAAAAAGGGCCGTTACCTAAACATAAGTGGTTTTTGCTTCTATTACTTATGAGAGTCTGCAGAGAATATTTTTTTTACTATACGGCAATAAGTGCAGGTATTTTACCTTGGGACTCTCATACTCTGAGTTCTTCCAGCAATCTTTCCGTTAGTGATCAATTTCTTCGGCGGTGGCGATGGTCTGGTGTCAGGAGCTGGAGCTGGGGGTTTCGGAGCCAGGTTAGGTTTCCCGTGGCTCACTCTGGGGCGATCGCACAGGTCTGAAGTCGAGAGCGAAGGCGCTGGAGAATGTGATGGTGGTGTGGGTGAAGAAAGAGATGTCATGCTACCACCTGTCGAATACACAACTTTTCGTTTTAAAATTTGTAAACAGGAAATACTTATGAAGTTTCCAGCCAAAAACCTTTTCTGATTCTTCTATCCATGCAGCTGCATATGATATAGCAAATTATACGACTTACGTCCCTGGCGTCAAATAAATTTATACTAAACGTAAGACAAGCTACTTACCAAGGGCCCCTTGTCCTGCTGAATGGAGGGAACTCCTATTTCTATGAAGAGTGGAAGAGACATGTGAAGCCAGTGTCTGCTCCGACACCTGCTGCTGAAGACTACTAATACGGTCCAATACAGAATTCGTTGTTAGCACGGAGTCAGATGAACTCTACAACAAAAGGAAGTTAGAATGTAAACATAGGTTTCATAGTTTCATACCTGATATGGTGACAATATCAGTTATCTATTGTACTGGCTAGAAATGGTTTGGCACGCCCATATATTCAAGATAGATTTGATGTTTGAGTGTCCTGTCACTAAACTACGTATGCATTGCCATAAGTAGTTTAGGGACAAAACACTTGACAGAAGGTTAATTGCTTTGAAAAAAAGCATTTTGACACATCGTATAAGAGAGATGTTTCAAACATCTCTTAAACAAAACACTTTTGAGGCAAAGTTACGTTGGGTACTTCGAATTTCGACCTCAAACGATTACTTTCAGAGAAGCTTACCTATTACAACCTCTAACAAATAATTAAACACTAACACTTTACTTACTAAAACAATGCGTAGTCTCAGCGGTTTCCGAATATTGATTAAAAAAAAAATACACAACTCTTTCACGTCTCACACTCAGCATGCAATACTGTGTAATTGTTTCAAGTTTTGCGTGTGGATGTCGAAAATTCTAGACGGTATTCAAATCGATCGGACTACGTGTGGAAGCATAACTAAACGCCTTTATACTTAGCAATTTATACTCAAGATGCTAAACATAAACCGGTTTTGATAAAGCCTTTCCCGTTTTTGAACCTTCACTTGAAGGTTCACAAAACTTTATTTATCTGAAGGCAGAAATAAAATCGATTTAAAAATTTAAGCTATAAGTAACGCTACTAGAAGCTACTCTAAATAAAATGGTTAGCATTGGGTGTTTAGATAAATTTCCACTAGAAGCAAAGCGACAATAACTCCTTTATCCACCTAGGTGTAGTTTTCTTAAAAACTTATCCATTCTCAAAAGATACTTGTAAGTTATCCAGCTAAGCTCTATCCCACCTGCACCAGATACTTTGCCACCTTTTATAATCCCCGATTAATATTGTCTTTTTCAATGATTAAATGGCATATGAAAGTACTACTCGACCAACTAAGTACTAAGTATTCTTGTTAAAGCTTCCACTAACGTGTATGCACACATGTATCGCAATAGATTTTATACAATCTGGATTCACGCTTTTGTTTTGTTTAACATTCAGATGTTACTTAATTCTCTCCTAGAACGTGACCAAAGTCACTTTACTTTCTTATACAATGTTTTCATATCAGGGATCAATTATAAAGATCATGTTTATATCGACCCCGTTGTGGTCGACAGCGTGCGTCAGCTACTTATCTTTTCGCGTAAATCTGAGAGAAATAGATTTCTCAATAGCGCCGGTTGGCTGTGCGCCAATGTTTCACTACATATACGGAAGCAAAGTACCACCCGGTACGACACAAAGTTATCGTCATTGTTCCTATTTGACAATACAACGACCGAGTTCTATCTACCTAACACACATAACCAATCCTTTGGGCAAGTGTTAGTTGACAAAGAAGAAACGTAATTAGACAAGTACAATACATCGTTTGTTTTAATGGGTTTTGGAGTGTTGACGAGATGTATGTTTTTTCATGATAGTCTGGAGACTTCCAAATAAATTTGTTTTATGGTATTAGACTTTAAGTTGTATGATTTATATATAAAGTGAATAGCACCTTCACTATAATAATATCAAAAATAAATGACCATATTAACATGAAAATTGCATCAAAACGTTTACGATTACGGTATATTTTTTGCATATATGCATTCCGACATTTGAGGTGTCATTCGATAATTTGAATCGCCCTAATACTTAACACTGGCATAAGGTTTAAGATTTCGAGATTATTGTCAAAAGAAATGGAAATTTATATATAGATTTATATAATTCATAAAAACTCATTGAAATACAGCAACTGCAAGCTAACAATCTCACTGAATCACAGTTATAATGATAATCATTTGACCGGAAAATCAAGAGTATCATTATAATCACCAATCAAGTCGTGATGACAAAGGGGCTTTATTAGTCACCACAGCGCAGTTATCTTAAGACATGATCATAAAATCGTAACCTTAGACATGACATTGATTACATAAACACCCGACTCATAATAGTCACTGTTTCGCAAATGCGGAAAAATATTAATTTAATTACATCAACGTGTTTATTTGTAATACATTTATATTATAATTATGTACATTTGTAGAGAGATGATAAAATTGTCGTTATCGGTATGAGTCAACAGCTAATTGTTGGCAGAGAACTTTCAAAATACATTGCTACAAAAAAGTATTGTTCTTATTTTGTTAATTTATTTGTCGGGTATATAATATTTTTTTTGTGGTGTGGTGTAATGGTTTTTTTTATAACGGTATTTTTTTTTTATAAAATAGCCGTTTTCAGTAGTTTCAGATGTGTTTATCGTCACTCAACACTCCTAATAGTTTTAAGGTGACGTACTGTAATACAAAAATTATTTTCTCAAATTCAATGGATAGTAGTAGGTCGGGCCGAAGAAGGCCCAACTCCCCCTTTCCCCTTTCCGCTCCACTCATCCTCCTCTCAGCTTTGCCATATCTAATCCTCCTCTCTTATTTACTTTCCCCTCAGCCCTTTTCCTCTTATACCGGCGGACAGCTCACTTACGACTCTTGACAGCACTCTTGCAGGTGTCAATGGGGCGGCGGTTGTCACAATCAGGTGAACCGTCTGTTCGTCTGTCCACCTATATAAAAAAAAAAACAAAAGTAGCAGAAAAGATAGAGATATAACAACAAACTTTTCAGCTATATTCCTGATATTTTTACTACTACTACCCAGCTATTTGTTTTTGTTGTGATAGAAAATTATTAAGTATATAATTACGGTTTTATAAACAGAGTTATTAGTCTAATTATTCTGTTTATAAGGTAATAATATAGCCAATATATGAACTGTCCATTCGAATTGTATTGTGATAATGTTTACCTGCTTTAGGTATTTAAATTCCATAATTCAACGTATATGTGAGAGTACATATTTTTTTTTTATATTATAGGGGGATAGACGAACAGACGGGTCACCTGATGGTATGTGACACCACCGTCCATGGACACTTGCAACTCAAGAGTCGCAAGTGCGCTGCCCGCCTTTGAGGGTGATGAGGGATGGGGGATGCAGGGAGCGGAAAGAAGAGAGGAGGGATGAGGAGATGGAAAAAAGGGGGGAGGGGGAATTGGGCCTCCGGAAACCTCACTCAATTCGGGGAAATGCAACGCAAGCGTTACTTCACAACCGGTTTTCTGTGAGGCCGTGGTATCGCACCGGTCGAGCCGGCCCATTCGTGCCTAAGCTGGCTCTACCACTGAAAAAAATCAGTACTAAATGAACTAGCTTTAATATACAGGTCAATATATGTATTTTTAATTGATATTTTTTTGTACTACTAGCTAAAATACATAAAATGAAAAGAATATACAGTGAATACAAAGGTTAAGGACCCGGTATAAAACACCAGTGTGCAATTCAAAGCACGAACACTCAAAGAGTAAAAACTTTTTTGTCTCGCTTAATTATATAAGGATCCAGATAAAATCTTATCTAGAGTAGTAGACCTGGAATCTCTTTATTGTTTATATATATTACGTGTTTTTTCAAAATTAAAACTAGTTGCCTCTTCCAATATGTACATAGATACTTTGGAGAAGAACAGGCAAGAAATTCCAAGGACAGTCTTTTTGAAATATTTTTATATTAATCATTTAATATTTAAAAAATGCAACGGGAGGACAATGCAATATATTATCTTGAAAAAAAAAACGAACTCGAATAATCGATCGAATAATAATTAATATTACCTGATATGTATATTTATTTATAGTTATTTATAATAATGATGATAATTAAGGACAAAACTACTTATTGAATAATTAAATTAGTGATACCGGGAAGTTCGAGCCCTATAACCCAATTATTATTTTGGGGAAATTTAATAATTAATAAGTATAGCGGTATTAACATTTATAGCCATAACGACTTCTAGTTAATTTATAAATTAAGATCATTTGTCATGAAAAATCATTTTAAAACAAATGTAAGTACATATTAATAATTGCTAAAATTCTTTAGGTCAATCAAAAAGTACAAATGATCAGTTGACAATATAATACACACACACAAATGTATAATATGAAACCTTTACATCATTGTCTACTCATACATGGCGCTAAAATATGTAGAGTGTGTACACAACAAGTTACACTTTAGAAATAAAATCATTATTTGTCAACACATAAAACAATATTAATCATTCGTTTAAACCTCTGTTGTGTGTAATAGGACCCAGACCTTCAATTAATTATAATACTTATGACAAACACACAGGGCTCACAATGATTCACAGGTTATATGAGGGCAAATGACTCAGTGAAAATGATGACTCAAAGATACCTTAAAGCAAGTGAAACTTCATTTATACGTGGTGTATTGAATCAAGGATCTTTGAGGTCTATAGTGTGGTAATGACACTGAATCACCAGGAAAGTGACAATGACTTATACGCGGAATCAAAGGTTTCTTGAAACGTAAATACGTGAGAAGACGTCGATATCAATGAGGAAGCTAAATCCCGGGAAGTTCAAGGGTTATAATGACCAACAAACAACATACAAGATATTGGTTTTAGTTAGAACTGCGTGCGAGTTATAGGAAAAGGCTTGTTTTAATAACATCGAGATGTGGTCTGTAGTCATTGGTTATAGTTTACGTTACTGTGTATAGGTGAAAATATACAAAAAAAACTAAGTGCAATCTTTCAAAAATATAACACGACTGCATAATAAACATGCTTATTTACTTTTGCTGACGTTATTTCAAAACATTATACCCTACGTCACTACCAAATTTAAGGAGATTTAAATGACACCTCACATGTCGAATTCCATCGAGCTATTTGACAAAGAAATATACATACACTCAATAAAACATAACCCTCCTTCTGGCTGTCGAGTAGAAAGAAACACTGACATTGATTATCTTATATCTTTAAATGAGCAATTCTTGTGTATATATATATATATATATAATTGGAATCTCGGAATCGGCTCCAACGATTTTCATGAAATTTAGTATATAGGGGGTTTCGGGGGCGATAAATCGATCTGGTTAGGTTTCAGTTTTAGAAAACGTCGTTTTATCCGTGTTTTCAGGCAATGAAAAACTGCTACAATATCATTAGTATACGAAGGTAAATTTCGCCACCATCTATAAGGTTGTAATAGGTCAGGTGGGAAATAAGGCGGTCCCGTAACCAGATTACCCCTGTTCGAGTCCTGATGATTATTTTATTTAACTTTTTTTTTTCGTTGTTTTACACGATTTACCAAAAAATACCGAGCAAAGGTCGGTTATCCAGGTACTATTAACTAATATTGTAAAAACGAAAAAGTGTGTTTATTTCAGATGATCATTATCATTTGCTAATAATCAATAAGTGGGTAATCAAAAATTAAACGAGGTCAAACACGCAAATACTAATCGACTTACGTGGTTCTAGGTGGGCTTAAATAGGGCCCATCTCATCATGTGGGTGTCGTAAAAACCTTCTAAGGGATCGAACTATTATCTATGAGACCGTACACGTATGCATACAGCCATAAAGTGCCTGGATGACGGAAATAGACTTGCCAACTATTACGTAAGATCTGATTATGCCTTTCGGAATATACTAGTGAGTGTATATATGTAGTACGTGATTGAAGAATCTTCAAATATTTGCAAAAGATCTACTCCTGATATCTTTTCTACTTTGGAGACCAGACCAGGAGCTCTATACAATTGTATTTTTTTAGTTGTTAGCGTTTTCGAACGCTTATGATCCTTGATATGCGCTTGATCTTGATCCTTGATATGCACTTGTTTTTTTTTTTGTTTGTGGATACCCCCATCGGTCATCATCTTACACGGGTCTGATGAGTAAGGTGGCATGTCGGACTCGAACCGATTAAAACGACACAGTGTTCCGTCATCGGGTCTTGTGGCCGGGACCTCAGGTATACCCTAGTAAGGAAGTCCCTGTCTACCCCGGGGCCAGAGCTCATGGAGGACGGAGCGATTGCACGCAAACATCACACTGCCTCGCTGTACGAAGCGGCGGAATCCCATGCACTCTCGCCCTTCGCCATAGACATAACCATAGTCTCCAGCGAGTGACTATCCATGCTTTACACTTGCTGCAACTATATGTGTAAGATTAAGAATACCTATACTATATCTATAACTTACCCTTTATTTCTGCAATTTAGTAAATCCATCAACCATGACTCTTACAGATTAGGACACGAGTGGCCAGGCCGTTTCACTTTAAACATATTTTCAAACGGCTAACTCTAACTTCTAAATTTAAAGACAAAAACTGAGCGTAAATCTGCCTGTTTCACCAAAACCACTTGTTCTAACTGAAGCAAATTTTGTACGTTAGTGAAATGTGAACTGATGCAACGGTACATTGAACAATCATAACATTTTCAAAAGTTTTACGGTAAGTGTGGCAGTGGAACAGATACACGAGTGATAAAATATTATGTTATGCAACGTTTTTACTAAATCTGTATAGTCTGCACAGGTTTGTTAATATGCTGTTAATAAGCAATTTACAATAAATGTGTACATCGATGATTAAGTTCAATATTTCCTACTCCTGCAGTTGCGGATTTGTATCCTTACCAATACTGTAAACCACGGACCCACTCTACAGCCCGAGCTGTCACGAGACGCGCTACTCCGTTAATCTTTTAAGGACTAGGAAAAGCTGTACACCCCAAGGTTGACTGGCAGAGAATGCCCAGTGATTAAGTATAGTCTTCTGTGTACAATATGTGCATGAATTGAAAAAAGTAATAAATAAATATATAAATAAAAGCTTCCTAGCTAAGGCATCGGTAATTATTCCTTAAACCTGTGTATAAGAAATAATTTCTGGGATAATCCAGTATTAATCATTTATCTCAATGTTAAAGCAACTCTTGTTTTTTGTCACTGGGTAGAGAGTCATAAGTGTCATATCATAAGGTGGCATTATATATGTTTAGAGAAAGAAACTGAACTTTGATTTGACAGACAGGCCTTGTAAAATCGTATGCTATTTCTATTATCCAATACCTTAATATCACACTTGACGAAAGCTGTAAAATATATGAATATACAATTTTGAAATTGCGAATTATAGTAAGACATTTTTGGTATTTCAAACAACTACAACAATGCTTTTCCATTTCTTTCAATTCATTCCAAAAATATTCATTCTCCAAGAAGAATATAAGTACTTCCTCAGTCGGCCAGCTTCAAATTTATTAGAGAAATCCTGTTACGGCCTACTTTTCTACATAACTTTTAAATGATATAAATTGAGGCCTATTTCGCACTCGAGTAGTTTGGTCGTTTAATAAAACGTACAATTAGTTTAAATAGATAAAAGGTCTAGACGTATTTCTACGCTCTTCCTCTCTGAGAATATCACAAGTACGTCTGACAGACGCACGTTTGCTATTTGGCAATTTCTACTGTGTAAAAATTGCCAAATAGCAATAAACTACCATTTGTTGTAATATGTACAATGTACAATGCCATATATTATAGTTATTGATATGAAAACAGAAGGTTATAGATACAAAACAATACGCTTAACGACATTAATAAATGCGTAAAACAACAAAATAAAAGTAGTGTCAATGTCAACCTGTCATACTTCTAGTTATATATGTATAGTCCGCATTAATATACATAACTTCGAGGCTTAATGTGAAGTTGGTGTCGAACAATCTGCCTACAGGTGTATCATTAAATTCGTATTGTGTTTCAAATAAGAAGATAACAGTGAAACAGCCACGTTGTCTCGCAATTGGAAAATTTGTCTCGCAATTGGAGAATTTCACTTAGAAACGTACTGTTAAATAAAAAATAATTGATTGATTTATGTATTTATATTTATGTTTTTAATTTTGAACCTCAAAGATTAATCAAAACTTAAAGGTATTTTTTTCTATGGCATAGGGTGTAAACGAGGAGACGGGTCACCTGGACAACTCACCTGGCCTTTTTGTTCCACAGGCTGGTTGTGCGAGGCAAAAAGCTTCTGGTGAAACACACAGTTGTGGAGTACTAATCATCCAGGTGATGGGAATGGAAATAATGTCGCGTAGACTGATGGCGGAAACCTGCGGCCGGTATAAGTCCGAACAATTCCTCTAAGAACTCTATGATACAAGCGATAGAGATTGCAGAGTGAAGTTACATCTCTGCGCAACGCGAAGGTGTCAAGCCGATCAGAAATATCCTGGCAATCAATGATGCGAGTCGCTCTCCGTTGAATACGATCAAGAGGGTAAGCTGGCATAAATGATTAACGAGTGAGTTTCATTAAACATCATTCATAAAAAACACCTTTTGCCACAATCAAACATACTTTAAAGAAGTACTACTACTACTTCTACGTTATCTATATCTAAAAGAGCTATCCCAAACATATATATATGTATATATAGATGAAAATTTAGATTACCAAGGCAATAACTATGTATATATATAAATAAACCACAACTTACTTTATATTTTACATAGGAGTTCTACTAAAAGGGACAGCGTGGGCGGTCACCAGCACCCATATTTATCAACGTCTTTAAATATGGGAAGCAAGGTTCAATTAGTTGTTTACATAGGACTAAATCCACTTATTGCATAAGCTACGACATGATCGATTTTCTCCATGTCATTTAGCTGTCAATCACAGAGAGTTGTCATTTACTCTGTATAGGGCACTTCCGATTATTTGACAGATGAATAATTGTCAACAAAATAAACAAAGCGCCCGCAGATGAAACTTCGATCAAGTGATTCACCATTCATTGATATTCACGGCCAGACAACATGACTAGCTAAGCAATGACTAACAAAGTAAGATAAACATATGAAAACGAAATTACTTTGTGGTCGGTGACACTATCTTAAGCAGTATTTAGTCTATGCGTTTAAACAAGAAAACTGCATTTAAATAAAACTGATAAAGAGTTTTTAAGACACAACAACCTACGCCTAGTCGAGGTCATCATCAGTGGCCTGCATATGAGCTCATCCGGACACTTTCTTTTTTTAAATATAACTGTCGCACTAGGAATGTTTCCTCTGTAGCGATGGACTTTACAAACATAAAATCAACGGACACAAAGAACACCATGAACCGGGAGAGTTATTTGTGGATCACACTAACACTAACCACTAGACCAACAGGCCAGTCATTACTTAATATTGATCAGCTCACAAGCGTCTCTTCCAAATCGGCACGGGCCATGTTGATAAACAGTTTTATAATAACCGACAGGTCGTTTCATATAATCGCGGCAAGATTTGAAAGCTGAATGATATTTCCTATTTTAAGGCTTTTTAATCGCTATCGTGGAGCGCAGTACCATATTTTTTTATAGGATTGTCTTATGTATACGAATATCACGTACGAATTTATACCAGATTAATAAATCAACGGAAGATATATGTGCAAACTGTCTAAATATAATTAAAGTCTATTACTAGCTCCGAAGGAAACCAATCTACGTTAATTTCTGAACTAGATTTGAACGACTAGCCTTGCATGTGTTCGTTCGTTCACAAACTAGCTTAATTGCCCTTCCTAACAATAATAATTTCTGTTCTGTTCATTCATCACAATAACGACTTTCTGTAAATAACTATTATGTAAAGAAATTATTCTCAATCGGAAGATTGAACATGAGTTTTTTCATTGCATAACATCAAATTTTCGTCATATTCGACATTCGAATATTACATATGAATAAATTAAACAGGTATTTTATAATACCCTTTCGCGCTTTAGTATGCCATCGAACATCTGGCGAAGTGTTTTATGTTGTCAACGCCATAAAAAGGCGTTCCAAATTGTCCATAACACAAACTGGTCACGACTCAAAAAAAATATATAGTATGTTCTTTTAGCCGCGAAATTCTGACATTTCCTACGACAGACAAATGACAGAAGTAGTTAGAGAACACCGGTGCCATTAGAGACTGCAACAATACTATTAATAGAGTTTATAGTTTTTATTATCTGCTCCCGTTTTTCTACTTTTATCGCTATTTAATATTAACGACGACATTAATGTTACCACATCGAAGCAGGGCACGGTGACGTCCATTATTTTAACAGGTCAAACCGATTACACGGGTTTATGTGAACTGAATATATGCAACACTACGTTACTATAACTAAATCGCTTAAAATAGAAGTAAAAAATACTTTTCATTCTTCCCAGTTAGAGGACACGGACTGCCGGCACCAGCCAACTCGAGTTATAGGTACGCGGCCCTGACTTGCTTGAGCTATTGTTTTTACTCTCCAATCCATCTCTGTATGGGCAATATCCCTATCCTTCCCTTCTATCCTCAATTGTCTGTCAATATAACCCAAAATTTTCCCCTCTTATTCCCAAAAGTACTCGGATGACGGCAAGACGTAAACTTGACCTAATTAGTATCGGCAAAATGTAGGCGTTAATTACGCCTCTATCTGCCTTCAGGGACACAGGCGTGAGTGTATTTATGTTAATAATATAAATTATGGCTCCCTCTATTACTAACTATGGGGTAACGAGGTTAACAGTTAAACCACCCGCCGAAATCTACACCTAGGGGGCCAGTTAGCCACGCCGTTATTACGGCGGTAAGACCCGTTATGGAGGATTGGCTCGAGAGGCGTCATGGGACCCTCTCATACCGGCTGACGCAGGTGATCACTGGAAAGGGATGTTTCGGAGATCACCTGTGTCTGATCCGCAAGGAGCCAACGCCTGAGTGCCATCATTGCGATGGCCAGACCGTGGACACGGCGCTCCACACGCCAGCAGAATGTCCGGCGTGGGAGGAGCCGAGGCGTGATCTCGTGGCGGCCATCGGGGTGGTGGTTCTCTCGCTCGGTAACATGATTGCGGCCATGTTGCAGAGCGAGAACGCGTGGAACTCCGCCGTCTCTTTCTGCGAGCAAGTTATGCTTGCCAAGGAGACGGCTGAGCGGGATCGGGAGAGGTTTAGAACTCTTCCGGCCCGCCAGGCCCGGGAACGGGCCAGGTACCACAGGCGACTCAGGCGCCGGAGATCGGAGAATGATCTCCGTCCTCCATAAGCGCAGGCCTGGGGGTGACAGATGAGGCCATCTGTCACCCTAGCAGAAGCAGGCTTGGGTGGCGGCGCGGACGCTGCGGAGCGTGCGCGCCCTTGGGGGATAGTTACGGGAACATTGGGGTTCCCACACAGGAGGGGGCCATCTATAAACCGTAGGTGGCCCGAGGTACGTCGGGGTTCCAGGGTTTTCCTTTCTAGGGTGTACCTGGTTCCCCGGCATCTAGTACCCAAGATGGCGTGCGGTTTTAGTCGGTTCGAGTCCGACATGCCACCAGAAGGTGGTATCCGAGGGGATTTCCGCACGGAGAAAAAAAAAAAAAAAAAAGGGGCCAGTTAGCCGGCAACAATTGCGTCTTAAAACAGGCTTGCTCCTCCATGTGCATGAAAGAGTTCACCTTAAAGATTCTTAGCTCAATCCTTCTTCACTTGTGATAGCGTTGAAGTTTCATGACAGCAGATATCGCGTTGTAATTTTAAAACGAATATGACCTATTACCATGATTAATGGGCAACGAAGGAACGTGAATTTTAGTATATTATTTTATAGCATATATTTTGAAATGCAGACACTTATTTTTTTTATTTCTATAAATTTAAAAATTTGATGAAAAAGACTACAGTAAACTACATTCGTCCAGTATAATTATAATTACCTGTAATAGGACGGAAGCTCATACATTAACAGATCAAGTTATTAAAGGCCAGTAAAGCAATAAAAGACAATCTCTTGTTTGTAGTTATTTCAGATCCAGAAAAAAAAACACAAGAGTGGAATGTTGGTTTAAGTCCCAGAAAGTGGTTCTGCAATATGTACTTGTTCAGGGGGGATAACTTAATAAACAAGTGCTTAGTTTAAGAAAGAAGATCCATTTTTTTAATGACAACTACAACGACATAGGAACCTTTCAAGAATTTGTTTAAAGAAATATGTATATAATAAAATTCGTATATATAACGAAACTCTATATACAAATAATTATAATTATTCCATCACACCAACGCCACCGAAGGCTAAAATTAATGGCTAATCATAACCTTATCAGTGTTACCGGTTGAGGAATATTTGATTCGTTCTAAATGCTGCCATATATTAATTTCTATGGCCGGTTTATTAATACATTTTTGACAACTAGCAAAGATATTTTTTATGTTGTTGATTGGGTCACATTTCTAATTCCATTCTCAAGGCGGACATCGCATTTGGGACTCTTAAGAGTTGCAGGTGTTCGTGCGCGGCGGGAGTCACTCACCATCAGGTGACCCGTCTGCTCGTTTGCCCCCATACCATATAAAAAAACGTAGGCAATATTCTAAAGTCCACTTACCCGGTAAAAAATCTTAAATATTTTTCTAAAATCTCTTCATAACTCGTAACAATATTATGCCAACTTAGCCAACAGAATAATATACACCATACAATTATAAAACTCTTTCTCTTGCGTATTATTCCAAATATTGATAATACAAGTAAACCTTATCAGATAAACTTACACAATTCGAAATAGCCAAGCGATAACTTTTCAATCTACAGATAGTGGATTCGTCAGTGAAGGTGGGCGTTTTAAGTCTTTAAAAACATATTGGTTAAATGATTCAGGTTATTTTTATTTAAATTTAGAATCGTAAGTGCGCCTCTGAGGGTGATGAGGGAGGTGAAGGAGGGAACTACGCTTACTTAATCATCTTCTTCCCTTCCTATCACAATTTTCTCTGGGGTCGGTGCAATGTGTTCTCTTCTTCCAATTCCACTCAATCATTCGTCACTTCACAGCTTATTCCCTTTCTAGCCCTATCCTCTTTCAGCAATCCATCCATCTTTTCTTTTGTCTTCCCCTACTTCTGTATCCGTTAACTTCCATACATAAAAATTTACTAACGTAGTCAAATGAAAACTATCAGACACCAAATTCACAGCAGTCAGTGTTAAAATGCAAATATCGTAGCCAAGACATTGCCATCCTTGTTGTTAACACGACACATTAAATATTTATGTTTTTTTTTTATTCTATACGGGGACAGACGAACAGACGGGTCACCTGATGGTAACAACCGCCGTCCATGAACACCTGCAACGCTAGTGCGCTGCCCGCCTTTGTGAGGCCGTGGTATCATCGCACCGGTCGAGCTGGCCCATTCGTGCCAAAGCATGGCTCTACCACTGTTAGTATGTAGACGAAATATTCCGAATGGTAATAATATTAGGACGAAATAATTCACTTTAAAAAGGACATAACTGACTTCAAATATGCCCTATTTTTCACCTTAGGGAAGGAATATTCGCTGCAATTGTAAATAAGATCAACCTCGAGAACTACATATTCATTAAAAAACTGATTTTTAGAAATCGCTTCATTCGAAAAATATGTAAATTACTTCTAAAAATGTTAACAACCACCTTGTAAATATGTGCAACTTAAAAACTTCATAATTTCCCTGGTATCCATGATCTAATCCTGCTTTGGTTAAAACAGGACCACTGCAGGAGTATACTCTTTCGAGTAAAAAAAATAAAAAATCGGTTGACAATTGGTACAGACTGTAGGATTAAGCTATATTTCATTAAGTGTTTAATCGTTACTGTAACAATGGGGTGTCCAGGTAAGAAAGCTTGAACAAATTTATTCGTCAAACCATTAAATATTTATTGAGAGCAAACCACGCTCCACGTTTCCCCCATTGACCTCAGTTAATCCCTTGGGCAGGAAATATTTGGTAGCGTGGGTCGGCATGATTCGAGCCATCCGGAGTAAACACATACATACATATGTATACTATACGGGCACAAATATGGTCTTAGTAATGTGAAAAAGAAAATGTTATGTAAATTTCCTTAAAACAATAATAGAGCAACGTTGTTTACGTTGTCTATTATGTTACAAGGAAATTATTTACTTAAAATTATATTACCCCATAATGGATTTACCTTAGCGTACAGGTAAACTCATTTATTTAGATTAAAATGAGTTAAACCATAAACAATATAGGTAGATTCGGTAAAAGAGCTCGGACCTTCCTTCAACAGCCAGTTCGAGTCGTTGTGTTGTGCGACCCTGACCTGCTGAGCTGAAACTCCCCTATTCCATACGAATTAGTAATATATTTTTCCATCCATTATCTTCTAAACACTTTCTTTCTCTTACTATCTGAAACGCTCCGCTGACGGTAATAGGCTTGGCCCTATACCGTTAGGCGGTCTAAATTTTAAGTTGCAAAAGGTTGTAAACCACCCATCCCTTCAGAGTCATAAGATGTGCCTTTCTATTATTGTTTGTAATCACAAAGTTTCATAATTTTTGCCCAGTGGACTAGGAATCTTTGGTTACTTTATCTCAGTCTCGGGAAAATCATACAGTTCTGATAGGTGAATACTGTGAGAAAAGTATACATGTACTTAACAGAAATTATAAAGTGCTAGAGCTAAATCTGCTATAAAATCCAGATATCTGTTCCTTAATGAGAGATGGTATGGTATAAGTTCAGTTGAGTTTAAGGGTTTAAGCTCAAATTTAGCACACCACCGCAGAGACATTTACTACTGATTTCTCTCTGACCTAATATTTTTAAGACCATTCTGGAAAATCCATGTGTTGTGTGAGGAAGTACTCGCACACTGAGCGTCGTACTCAATGTTTAATTTGAACAAATTTCTAAAAACAAACATCCCGGATAGCTGTGTTACACATCACAATTATTACTAGAATTAATTAGCTATCAATCTGTCCAATTAAAACCTGCTAACCTTCAAATATGTTTAGAGCCGATTGCTGAACTGAAGCCGTACTGTCTGCTTCGTAAATCTCAGACTCGGCTCAACAGCATGTCATGTAATAAAATTCATAATACACATATCCAATTAGAGATATGAGAGTATTTACATACAAATTACGCCGTTGAAGTTCTTACATTAGATGACGTTGGATAGTTCTAATGTACTATATTAATTGTTGCTTTGGTAATAACGGTGCGTGGGTGTTCCACATGACGTTATTATCACCGGGGTTTTCAGTAGGACAGTATGTCGGAATAGAACCGATACAACCACTGCGCCTAAAATATGTGTTTTTCTTTCTAAATAGACAGCTCCCGCAATCATGTGATTTGGTTTGTTTACTGGTCCTACTCTATTGGACAATTTAGAGTGTAGACAAAATCAATCTGGTTGCTAATTGTATTGTATAAGGAATTATATTTTTATGACATTGATTTGACATTTGACACGCAGTGATTATTTTGACTCACACACTGACTACTACTATTACTTGTTAATATTCTGTGTAAATAGTATACTTACTTTCACTATGTTTGTAAATGTGTGGGCACCATGCATCTATCATAAAATTAATTTATCTGTGATTGCTTCACTTTAATTCTTTTTACCTAATTCGGTATAGTAATTTTGTTTTGGATGCATCGTTTTCACACAATTATATATAATGATTGTATTTAAACAAAACATTTTAAAAGAGTAACAGTGGAGTTTCTTGCCCTTTCTTCTCCATACGAAACTACATTTTGGAAGGGGCGACTAGAATATGTTCTATTTCAAGGTAAATATTGACGTTCAAAAATGCCTTTTGGGCCTATTGGAAATAAATGCTTTGATATTGACTTTGGTCTACATCGATTTTTTCTAGAATATAGGTACATCATTTTGAAGTGTATTTTCCAACTTTTAAATTTTAAATTGACAAAACAATTCTACTACATAATTGGTCATCAGTTTCGTTAGCCTGTTAGTGCCTATGTTTACTATTTTAAACAAACATACTATATACGCCAATGCCATAGCCAAAAAAAATTGTTATCACAAATCGGAATACTCAGTACTTTCACGTCTTTAATTAATCTGATCTATGGTGGAGAAAACCTTGGTAAGGTTTAATACCTCGTGTCGCTTTCGCAAATACTAAACCAATTTACAAAACTGGATCATGAGGTGACTCCTGCTTACATTATAAGCACTCTTCTAATTTTATTGCAGTTACTCACAGGTTTTGATCATCCAATCAATATTTATGTATGAGTCTTAATAGTGAAAGTATCATAGTGTCATGCATATCGTCGTCGTATAATTTTATTTATTTATTGATTACTATAAATTACCAAATCAGGAAAAAGAATAATCAATAAGACACACGTAGAATAGGCTATTCTTAGCACGAAACCCTACTGAAAGCTACGTACCACACTACTATAACTATCAACAAACGAGTGAAATTAAAAAAAAAGAAAAGAATAAAGATATAAGCACGTGTAAGAGCTTGCGGTGGCGTGTCAATGCGCAGATGCACAAAATAAACAAGTTTCTAAATCGGTCTGCGACTGAGCCCCACCCACGTGGTTTTTTTTTTATTGCGACACGTGACCATCTTCCCCGCTAAGGGTATTTTTACATTTACAATAAACAGTGGGCAGAGAACTTAAATTTATATTGTTGAAAGGTGGATGTCAATGCCAAAACTTTTTTTTTTTACTGTTTATTCGTAAAAACTTCTTACTACGTTTCGGGTTGTCTTACTCAATCGGTAATGATAATCAAGGTTGCTTAGTATGTTTTAAACCGTAATTTAAATTCTTTTAAAAATATAACTTATTAACACAAACACAAGAGTATAATAATATAATCAACACGACTAAACATTGTCTCCGAAAACACTTGGTCAAGCCTAGTTTGGGACTAAGTTTCGGTACTTTAAAGCGTCTTAGATACAATAACGTATTGTATAACATTCACTTGCCTTGTATCTATTCTAGTTGTGACCATAAACATTTTAATTTGTTTTATTTAGTATAATACTGTTATTACCCGAATGAGCAAGAACGAGGGTTTTCGAGTTATCGAGTTTCGCTCTTAATCGCTTTAATAGTTGCTGAAAGAAGGGGGGGGGGGGGGAGGAAAAGGAGGTTGGACCTCTGGTAACCTCACTCAGTCGATCACACATGTGAGGCCGTGGTAATACTCCGGTCGAGCAGGCCCATACGTGCCGAAGCATGGCTCTTCCACGCCTTTAAATGCAAACTACTTAAAGTTCAAAACCCCACCTTGATTTCTCGTTCAAAACCTAAATTATATATTTTTCTTTGTCCAATAAAGTTGAACTACAACATTTAGAACGTAGTGTTTACAGTGTGGGTGTTAACAGTTACCGTTGTATATAAACTAACAAAGATCGGCCGAGATGTACCAGAGCCCTTTACGAGCTCCTTGTTTATGTAAAGCTGGCCCAATACTTAAAGAATAGCAAAATTAATTTTCCTCCTTGTTTTGACGTCAATATAATATATTGTCTGTCAATTCTCAGACATTTATGCTTCATACGGACAGATTACTGTTGAAATGAGGCCAATAAGGCTGTAGGATGCAAGGATGAAAGCGGCGTTCTAAACTCTTGCCATTGCAGAACACCAGGGTGCAAGGATTAAGAGGTTTAATTTGGAGGATTAATTTGTAAATTCATAGTCAGCGAAAGTAATACCATCAATCTATCTTACACATTTAACGGCTGAACCGATTTCGATTAAAATTTTATGAGGATACTTCGAAGCCTTGGGAAGCATATAGACTACTTTTTAGCAACATTTTTAAACATTTGGCCATAGATCGGCATTGTATACATATTATATTACCGTGCCTGTACTAACATAATAAGTTGACAGTGTACTACTAACAACAAATATAAGCGCATATTTTGAGTCTCGAAACTCAAAAGAAAACCTTTTCACCTATACTAACAACATTATTAGTGAGTCTACAAGCATAGCTAATCTTTATGGCACATTAAATCACGTATTTTGTGACGTCAACAGTGTGAGCTAATAGCGAAGTACTACGTGAAGAACTCTTTTCTCTGCTACCGACATTAGAGGTAGCTATTCTATATGACAATAGATTAAGTAATTGCTTGTGCTTCTACGGTAAGTACGGTTGACATTAGCAGAAGCTACTGCTAGGAAATTACGAATTAAGAAAATATTAATATTCGGAGATTTATTCATCAAATACCAAGCGCCTGTTGTGTGCACATGTTACCCTGTCGTAAATATAATGTTCTAATTGAATGTGAGCCCTACTCCTTTGAAGCTTCCAGGGTGCGTCTGACTTTCCTTGGCCATTTCATTTCATTGACGTTTCATAGTGGTCTTTAGTACTATTTTTTTCCCTCTTTTCCTAACGCCGTCTTTCTTTTTCTCTCGCCTAAATGTCGTGCATAATAAACTGATCTCTTTTGTATTTGTCAGTGTTAAAACGCTTCTATTTTTTAATCTAAGTTGTGCGCCAAAAGATTTTTCAAAGAATATCATAATTATGATCTGCTAAATGTCAAAAAAACATAGATGACTGCATTATACATCCGTTGATTTATTTGTTAATATGCTTAAAATATTGGCACGCTTTGCCAACAAGTTTTTATATAGAAACAAACTTAGTTAATTTAAATGACAAAAATCTGTTTATCGGAATAAACACTTATACATTTCATTAATTTTGAATTTTCGTGAAAACACAAATCTTGTATATTTTAACGGGAAGACACATGCTTCGGCACGGTAAATAATTGTTAAACTTTTGCAATGGAATTGAAAGGAGTCATACTCATATACGAAAAAAAAGTAAGACTTACCAAAGGCATAGCCGGTTTCTGTACAGGTGGCTGAGGCGGCGGCCCTCGTGTTCTAATATCGCTTGGCTGTCTCCTAACCGCAGGCCTCGCTGGCGGTTCTCTAGGTAGTTCTTTAGGGTAATCTTTAATCTCCCTAATGTTTGTGTCTCTATCGCGCCCAGCTAGGGCTTCAGACAACGCTGCTGACAATGCCCCGACGTTAGAACCTCCAGGTGGCGCGGGAGGCATCGCCGGTCTGGTCTTCTCTGGAGATCTCTTTTGTGGAGGTGGCTGTGGTTGTGGCGGGGGAAATCGTGGTGCGTCTGACTTAACTTGGCCATTGTGTGGGGTGGAGCCTGGAAGTTATTGAACATTAAGTACACATGTTTTGATTTCTGAAGCTCACTTTAACTTAATAACTTATAAATCTTCAAAAATAAGTTCAGAATATGTTTGTCAATACACTACATTGTCAGGATCTCTGGCAATAGTTACTAGTGTGGGTTACTCTCTGTTCTGAGAAATGTAATAGATGATAAAGGTACAAATGGAATACCTATGCACGAGAACAAACTGCCATAAAATTGTACTACCAGGGTTTAGCATGTTAAAGGAACCTAAACCTTGTGTGAAAGACAGCAAAAAGTTAAATCACAAAAAATAATTTCATTTGCGCATCAGGCAGGCATAGGTGGTATAAACATAGTCCAATACTTAATTAAAACACAGTACCTACTGTAGGTGTAGGAGCTGGCTCTTTGACAGATTAGCTGTGGTATCATTTTTTGTAGTATTTACTATTACTATAGAGTTATTATGGACAAATATTAGGTTTCCAAAGTTACTTACTTTTCTAATTCCATTTTTTATTAAATTATATGTATATATTTTATATAATTATATATATATACATATATAACTATACATATATATAATATTATATTAATATTAATAAAATAGAACACTCTTTTATTTTAAAGAGATATTTACATCTTTACATAAAATTACATAATTTAAAGATAGATAAGGTGTCAGTTCTATAACAGCCATTCATATATCATAAACTTACTATGATATACTTATATCTGTTGAACCACAATATGAATTAAAAATAGATTCATAAAAAAACTATCTAATCTATATAAAAAGCTCTTCTTTTTAATCAACTTCAAAAACAAGGAGGTTCTCATTCAATTGTTTTTTTTTATGTTTGTTACCTCAGAACTTTCAACTGTGTGAACAGATTTTGACGATTTTTTTTTTATTTGAAAGCTGGTGCTTCCTGTGTCATCCCATTTTAATTTGGTCCAGTTCTGACAATGGCATCCATAAGAAAAATATATAAGTCTTAAATTTGCATTATTGTCGCGTACATGACAAATGGACGAATAACTCAATATCACGCCAACTGATTTCGATGATTCTTTTTTTATTGGAAAGGATGTACTTCAACAGTGATTAGAGTTTCATTAGGTTTTGACAGTGGCATCCATGAGAAAACCATACAAGTCTTAAATTTTATTATAAACACATTAAAGTCAGTTGTCTACTTTTTTAAAGTCTGATTATTGTTTTGATGGATTGGACATTTTACATATGACATACATACATACATACATACATACACTGATGCTTATATTCCGAAAGGAGTAGGCAGAGATGTCTCATACAACTACTTGCCTACCTAATTTAGTCTCACTAACATAATAGCAGCAACAGCTGTCTGTTGAGAGACACACACAGGGAGAAGACATGAGAACAAAACATCTGTGATAAAAATCATACCTAATGTAGGTATGATATTTAATATCCAGATTAAGAATAATCAGTGTTTTTTTAAAACTGATATCAATCTACAAAAAAAATCCTGTATATTAAGAAAGAAAACTGCTTTCTTAATTATACCACAGGCTATTGGTTGTGACTCATTATGTGAGTTTAGTAAATATCTTACAATTAAACAAGAAAACCTCAAACATTTATTTATATAATAGAATAATCATACATACATACATACACTCATAACTGTATCCCTTTAGGGGTAGGCAGAGGTGTTTTAAAAATCCATATGTTGCCAATTAGAAAATAGGGTGCAAGCCCATTGCCGTCAACCGGGCACTATGGGAATAATCACTACTTAAAATATATTTACAAAATAAGAGTTAACAAGATAGCTTTAATCAATAATACAAGGGAAACATTTCAACAACAAGATGTACATATACATATTATTGTAATATTTGAGTACCTATGTAATCTATAGTTTGTATGTTATCTTTTACACAACTTGATTGTTTGTCAAGATGATTTCATAGACACATCAAAACTTGTAAGTACCAAACAAGAAATATAAATGCAATCTATAAAAACCTAAAATATACACAGTGACTTTGCCTAACTTTGATTTTCATTTATTATATTTTTACAACACATTTACTAATTTCCTTACACAATTTTTTTACTTGTGCATTCTAAGTGAGATTGAAATCTGATTTTTTTTTTGAGTGCAAGGTCAATCACTATTGATACACAACAAATATAGTTCTGTTTAGCTTATGGTTATGAATGAATCTTACCTGGCAGTTTACCCGTCGATCGTAATTTTGGCATACCACCAGCAAACAAGCCTCCTAAGGCTGGTGGTCCACTTCCACCTCCATTCTGTAGCGGTGCAGCACTTCTTGGGGAACTACCACCAGAAGATGCACCAGTAGACACATTTGACACTTTCCCAGGTATATAGGGCCCACTTTTGTCCACTGTATGAGCCTTTTTTAACTTAGTACCCTGTCTTATGGAACTCAACAAAGCATTTCTATCATCAGGTGAATTTTTCGAACTTTTAGAAGCACCTCCAAACACAGGTGGAGGTGGTGGCCCTGGCGGCGGCGGAGGCCCAGGCGGGGGTGGAGGCTTCGGACCCATCTGTGCACTTTCCTAACAAAGACGATCACCAAATGCCATCAGCAAAAGATGCTAGTATTTATACAATAAACGTCGTGACATTAAGGAAGTCAGTGTTATAGTAACGGCTCACCGACTCTAACGACTATTCACGTAGGTTTTGGCACGTGATGACAACACTCAATGCACAATCCGTGACTCTGTTTCTATACATACTAATTTACATAAAATACTGAAGAACCTTGCCCCAAAAGATTTATCATTATAGGAAGTACGTAGGCACTAGAAATTGTTTTTATTAAGTTCACCTAATTTATTCTAAGTAAATAACATTTGTTCCGAAAACATCTATAACTAATTGTTCCTGTGTAATTAGATAGATTAGTAACTAGTTCGATTACAAAATTGCAAACGTACAGTCACCACAAAGTGCTAAACTCAACAGTATTAAACAAACTTAGCCCAGGGTTGAGAGAATTCCATTATTTCACAAATGGCCGACCACGGTTGTCAAAACTATTTAACAGATAATTAAATGGGTACTTCCAGGATAAAAAAATAATAGTAGTATTGTAGAATTATGCTAAAAAACAAAGAAATATCAACGATCTCTTGTCTTATATTAACGAATAAAATAACAAATAGTAGAATTTTGAGAAGCCTGTTGATCAAATTAGTTACATAGCAGAAAGGGTAAGCTAAAAAAATACCAGATGAGATCGGAATGCTTTGTTGTCTTTATATTCTTTTCAATTTAGAGTTCAGACCAAATGGACTCATTTCTGCTGCTGTTGTTTTAATGTACCCTTAGAAAACCCTAAAAACAGTTTACAAGTTCATAGAAGAACAGCGTTATAAATTTATGAATATTTAATTTTAATTACAAAAATGTTTTAGTAACGAGGAGCAGTGACTTATTAGTTTGAGGGAAAAATATTGAGGGGTTATATTTTAAGAAACGTATGAACAAGAATAAAAATTATGTATAGTAGGATTTATTTTTAAATAAATAACACAAAATCACTTCCTGTGAATAAATTAAAACTATCTGAATACTTTTTATAGTGTCAGTAGCATTAAACTTGGTTTAACAACGCAATACCGACTAAAGAATTGTGTGTGATTAAATTTTAGGATCATTATGTTTGGCCAAAAAATGTTTGGTTTATCTTAAGGAAATGCATTACCTGGCGTAGACATTTCTTTGGTAATTTTGACATTCTAACAACATCATTGGTGTTAAAATCCGCTAGTTGCATTCAAGTCTACCCAAGCCTAAAATATGACCACGCATTTCTATAATAGTCTGTATAGCGTATAATAAAAATACTTCGTAAATATTACACAAACAGGCTCCCAGGTCAAGTTACCTAAACTTTAGGTTGTTGCCATAAGATGAAAAAATGAATTAGATAGGAGTAGAAAGTGCATCATCTCTATAGAAGGTAGTGTACTTCAATAAATTTGTGTCAATACTGGCTTCGCTACCTCCTTGTGTCAATAATGCAGCTTCCATTGCAGCTTTTTCTGCGGCAGCACGTTCTTCAGCGGCGACAATTTCCCTTTCTGCATTTAATTCTTCTTGCTCTCGTGCACGTCTATCTCGCTGCTCCATATTATCCCTATATTTAATGAGGCATTTTGACAAATATTTAATGGGATCGGTCGGTTGATGGATCAAAACCTGACCAATGCATTCACGCAAAGCTTTACCTACAGCTTCTTTTAAATACTTGCAATCCTCAGTAACGTGGGCATCGCCTGGGCAAGGTTCGAATAAATCTAAATGACTACGAATACGCACCAGATTTCCTAAACCATCATTCTCATATTCACTTATCGTGTCTACATCACGATAAATATGTTTACCTTCGTCGTTAATATAATAGCGGCCATAGTTATCGTAATAAAACGTAATACCATCCCTTTCTTCTTTCACTTTTAAAAGTACTCCGAAAGAATCCATCATATATTCACTTGCAGTTGCATGAGCTTTGTAAACTCGTTGTCTTGTATTTTTATCCAAGAAATAACGCCCGCATTCATCATAAAAATAAACGCAATCATCATCGTCAGCCACGGGGACCAATTCGTTACATTCATTAAGCTGGTAGAGTGTGTTATCATCTGGTAGCTTATATATTTTCCTACCATGCTCATCCATGGTAAATGTCCCAAGTTCATCAGTATATTCCTCTTTTATGTCAGCGGCACTTAATATTGAAATTATAGACTTGTCTCCTTTTTCTCCTAAAACAGCCACATCCCATAGACTACATAATTCCGTGATTAAGGTTTCACGATTTTCCAGCGGAAGACTATGATTAAATATTCTAAGTTGAAAAAAATCTTCACAGACACATAACTCATCATCGGGTACATTATCCACGGGAACCTTTGTCTTTGTTCTAAGACTTCTTAGATCTGTTTTTAAATTTTCAAGTGACTCTATTCTCTGTTCTAAGAAATCCTTCTTATGTTTTAAAGCCATTAGAGCAGCAGAGGGCTTATCAGTGTCAGTCTCTAAACGTTTAATGCGGTCATCTAGTAAACCTATTTTCTGGAATACTTTATTCATTTCTAGACTGTGACCAGTTGTAAGTTGTATCATTGAACCAATTTCTTTTCCTGTAATTCTAAGTTCATCTAGCATTTTTTGAGCTGATTCACTTTTCTTCGTTTTAAGTTCTTCAACAATTTGTTGCAATGTTTTTGTCAAGTCACCACTGAGTTGCGGAACATGTAAATTTATATATTTGCACAGCTTCATAGATAAGCCATCGTGTATTTTATCTAACCAATGAAGTAATTCATTAGCTAAAATTCTTGATTTACTGAAAAAATCCATGTCTGATTTCAACTGCCTTAATTTCTTGATTTGTTCTAAAAGAGACTGAGTTACTTCTGTATGCATTTCAGCCATTATTTCTAAGTCAGCCTGCACTTTAGCTCGGTCTTCAGGATTTAAGTCAAGCATATTACTTTCCACATAATTTTGATAGCGTTTAAAGCGATAACCAAGAGCATCTACCGTAAAACTTACTAATTCGGACATAGCATTTCTTGTCATATCTTTTTCTATTGATTTCTTAAAGTTTTCAATATCACTAACAGCATGCAGCCAGTGTAAATGATAATCAATTATAAGTTCAAGTATACGATTTTTATCTTCTTTCTGTAAAGCTTCACGAATAGAACATAATGCACTAAATATATGATCAGAATAATCCTTTTTAGTTACAAATACAACTACTGTCTCATAGAATTCTTTTATCTGACTTGAAATATCGAATAAAAACTCAGTATCATTGTATTCATCCATCTTTGAAATATTAATAAGAATTATTTTATTTATTTTTAGTGGCTTATTGACTCTCTCTCGTGTGTATATCAGAATTATTTAATATCAATATTATTAACTGAAGCAAGACAGGTGCCTGTTTAAACTGACAATTGCTTTTTAAGTCTTGTCGGTTACATGTTGTACTAAAAAAAACTAAAACTAAAAAAACTAAACTTTGAATTGTACTAAGAAGGTTGTAACACTTATTTCTAAGGATATTTTATAGGTAACTATATACAATCATTATATTTATGATCCACCATACAGATCACATGTGTTCCACGTTGTTTTTAAATATTTATTTCTTCGTCTAAATTAATGCTGTCGCCTTCAAAATAATTCCCATAAGATATTATACACTTGTGCCATCGCTTCTTCTAATCCTCTCTAAACACTTCGCAAACTCGACCTATGGGAGAGTCTTTAATTCTAACAGTGATGTGCTTATATAGGCATGTATGTCTGTAAAACCGTCGTTTTACAGACATACATGCCAATATAAGCAGGCCTTTAAGGTTCTCTTTATTTTTGAAAATATGAGCCATGTGTGGCGAATATGGAGGCTGGGGCATCGTTACAGTATTGTTTTTGGCCAAAAAATTCACAACGCCGGTGCTTTTGTTCACAAACAAAATTTGCCACCCTCGTTTCATATCCAAAACATTCTAAAAAATATCATGCCATGAGCTAATCGTTATCGATTCGTATCGAATTACAAACAGTATCAGCGACCTCTCCAAAACCGCCAAATATAAAAGTTCCCATAATTTTATGAACTCACTTCGTATATACATATGTACATATATAGCGGTTAGTATAAATTTAATTATATTTATTTTATTGACTGTTTTTTCGATTCTGGTATGCTTTTCTTGGATGAAATCAATGTTATGAAAGCAATCGAAATCAAGCAACATAGGGTATATCTCTATAAAATTGGTTTGAACGCCTAAACACTAAAGGTAGTTTAAGACTAGTATTTTATATGCGCGTATAAGCTCGATTTTAGAAGGGCGTATTTGCCACGCGCTCTCTCATACAGTCCGAACACATCGCCGCACGTTGCTGATGTCGATGACGCCACTTCGTCTAGTACAAGATAATACAGAATAGAACAGAATACACTTTATTGCACACCAGAATATAGGACACATAGAAACAGAAAAAAAAAATTAATTAGTAGTACAATGGGCAGTCTTATCTCTTACAGACAACCGTTGATACGGGTAACTTAAGGTGCACAGTTAAATTAAAACATTGTAACTTTATTGTTATTACAACTGTTAAATAAAAATGGATAATATATAAATTTGGATACATATATTTAAGCATGACAGTAGCACATATACCTATATACACACACACATATATATATATATATATATGTATATAGTAGTATATATATATATATATATATATATATATACTACTATATATATAGATATAAATAAATACATACAATCATTAGGATAGGTAGTAATCTTTGGCTAGTTTCTGAAAAATGTTAAGTGACTTTGCTCGGCGGATAGCTTCAGGCAAGTCATTCCACAGACGTGCAGCTTGCACCGTACAAGATTTATCGGTAAAAGTGTGGTGGTGTGGATTGGAATTTCCAAGGTTAGGCTTTCCGATGATCTCAAGTATCTATTATGTGTGTCATGACTGAATGCGAAACGTTTCTTTAGGTATACAGGAGTAGTAGGGTTAAATGAGATATTATACAGCAAAGAGAGAATATGAGTATTCCGACGAAGGCGAATCGGAAGCCACTTGAGTTTGGAACGAAATTCGGAAATGTGATCATATTTGCGTAAGCCAAATATGAATCTTATACAAAAGTTTTGAAGTTTCTCAAGCTTATCTAGTTGGTCCTCATTAACATCGATATAGCTGACGTCGGCATAGTCAAGAATAGGGAGGAAATAGACAAGTCTTTATTAATAGTGTTAATGGCCTGGGGCAAGTCAGTAAGATTTGCTTGACAATAGATTTGTAAATCGCTTGCATAAAGATGGTAGGAACAATGAAGATACATACAGATGTTAAGGAAAATGAAAAATCAAGTTACTTTTTGAGTACAATAATAGTAATACTGCTTCTGAAATTTCTGTTAAAACAACAAAGTCTTAAAAAGAAAACATGAATAAAATTTGTTCAAAAACTTAGCAGATAAAGAACAAGTTATACGGAAACAGATGAAAATGATCCTGACAAACAATTTTTGTTATCATTACTGCCAGATTTAATAAAAATATGGATGAGATTTAATAAAAATTGCATGTTAAATTTGAAATAATGAGTGTTATGATGAGATATAAAGATTACAAAAATCATATCAGAATACAGTTATCGGACGAGCTCTACTTTCATGACTAGTCAGTATTCAAATTCGCCATCAAACGCTAATCCCTTTCCCGTTTGTCTACTCTGGTACTCTACCATACATATGCTTACTTTAAATATAAGTTTTAAGTATTTAGTATAGGGGACTTCTGAATATTATATGCTTTCGTATTATTTAATATATTAATATATTATTAACATTAAAAATAATATAAGTAGTTAGGTTTTTACAGCTAATATAAAAAAATATAAAATCACAGCGTGTCGTAATGAACCTACTGAAGAGGACATAAGAAAACAAGAGAAACTGTCCAAGTTGATTTTCTTCCTTCTCCCTGTGCATCTTTTAGCTACCTATTTACCTATGATTAACCATATAGGGGTACTGAAAACAATTGTAAATAATTGAAACTATATCAAAAGAAATAAAAAACTAAAAGTATCAAAATCACTCACTACTCACTACAGCTTACCGGTCAACTCAATGACATGCACAGTGGATATTAGCATATACTAATCACTACTACTTATTATATATTTTTTGTAGATATTACTGAACAGATTTTCATAATCCAATGCTTAAGTAACGTGTGTGTACAGAGGACAATTAAAGAGGTCCTTCCTTGGGACCAATTCTGGATTCAACATTCAGATTATGGTTAACTTTAAAACAGAATTTAGATTAATTTTTGTTGATGCATAAATTTCAGTAATTTGCAAGATTTGACCAGAACAAACATATACCGCAAGTTACATAAAAGTTTGTATAAAATAATTTTACTAGTTCATATATTTTTATTCTTGTATAAAAATAGTCCTGAAAAAATGTTAGGTTAAATTCGTGAAAGGGTAACATAACATACTACCTACTCAAAGTATTGAAGTCAATTAAACTATTTAATAAACAAAGAACAGAATGTGCATGTTTCACAGTTCTAAGCTTGCTAAGTTTATTTTCTTTTTTTTTTTTTTTATGCGATAGGGGGCAAACGAGCAGACGAACGATTAAACTAGCTAATAATAAATAAAAAAGATTCTTTAATTGTAAAAAGTTTTATAAAAGTGTTTGTTATCAATGATTATAATTTATTTTAGAATAGCTTTTGGGATTAGTATTCACGTAAGTTTGATTCACGTTGGTTATTTAGTCGATGACCTAGTTTTAGACTAAACGGGAGACATATATCAAGAGGACGAGTTACCCTCCGCATCGATTTCATATTTGTTTTATATATATGAATACCTACCATTGGGAAAGTTTTGACTTTAATTCACTGTCTTTATATTTTAAATTTAGCGATATGTACTTTTATTCTGAAGCAAAGATTATAAAAGAATGTTAATCCTAATGTAATTTTAATGTCTTTGCAATGTTAACTTGATAGTCAATGTAACCAGAATTTAAGGTAATTGTTTTGTATTATAATGGTTATTAGACAGAACAAAGACCTGGCAACACTTTACGCGTCTACGATTTGTTTCTGAGGAGGTCGTCGATGACTTTGCGATTATACAAAATTACAAAGAAAAAGTGTGACCGTTCTAGTGCTATTTTACTGTTTATCTACGTTTTTTAGTGTAAGCATATAAATATACACAACATGGCAGGAGCGATGTTATTCGAGAGATCACGCGTCTCGTCATCGAACAGAGAGGAAGACGTCCGTATGAGCGACAAAATGGTTAGCACTGGCGAGGTGCCTGAAGATGATGAAGAAAATATAAGGGCTAAGGAACAGGGTATCCTAAATCTTGGCGAAAAGTACAAGAAGGAAGGCAAAGCTAAAGAATTAGCGGAACTAATTAAAGCGACAAGACCGTTTTTAAGTCTGATAAGTAAGGCGAAGGCAGCGAAACTGGTGCGTTCTCTCGTCGACTTCTTCCTCGATTTAGAAGCAGGCATTGGTATCGAAGTGCAATTGTGTAAAGAATGTATAGAATGGGCCAAAGAGGAGCGGCGTACGTTCTTACGACAGTCCCTAGAAGCGAGACTGATCGCCTTGTACTACGACACTGGTATGTACACGGATGCCCTAGACTTAGCGACGGCCCTGCTCAAAGAACTTAAAAAGTTAGATGATAAAAATCTACTAGTAGAAGTACTTCTTTTAGAAAGTAAAACTTATCATGCTCTTAGCAATCTACCTAAAGCCCGTGCCTCATTGACTTCTGCTAGAACTACAGCCAATGCAATCTACTGTCCACCAAAAATGCAGGCTGCACTTGACCTGCAGTCTGGCATTTTGCATGCTGCTGATGAGCGTGACTTCAAAACTGCTTACTCATATTTCTATGAGGCATTTGAAGGTTATGATGGAGCTGACAGTCCAAAAGCATTGACTGCCTTGAAATATATGTTGTTGTCAAAAATTATGCTAAATAATGCTGAAGAAGTTGGATCAGTTTGTAGCAGTAAGGCTGCACTTAAGTATGCAGGAAAAGAATTAGAGGCAATGCGAGCAGTGGCAACAGCTTCCCACAAAAGGTCACTGGCTGATTTCCAAGCAGCACTTAAAACATATAAACGAGAACTTGAAGAAGATGCAGTGGTAAGAGCTCATCTAGGAGCTTTGTATGACACAATGTTAGAACAAAATTTGTGTCGTATTGTTGAACCCTACATGAGTGTGCAGGTGGACCATGTAGCACGTTGCATCCGTCTTCCTGTAATTCAAGTGGAGAAGAAACTGTCTCAGATGATTCTAGACAAGAAGCTCAATGGTATCCTTGACCAGGGTGAAGGAGTACTAATTGTGTTTGATGAGTCCCCACTTGAGAAGACCTATGAGACAGTCCTAGAGACTATCCACCACATGAGTAAGGTTGTTGACACTCTTTACCAGAAAGCTAAGAAACTCTCATAGACTTGTGTAAATTTTGTTGTAGCGTTAAACAATGATATATATCAAAATAACCACAAATTTTCAGTTAAATAATTTGTAAATGAAACTACTTTTTGAGCGAATTCAAAATTGCATTATTTTTAACAATCTTGTAAGTGAAATAGATAATTACAGAAAATACTAAAAAAACCCATTAAAATAGACTAGAAAATGGGGAATTGCTGTTACCCCAGTAACATTCATGTTGATTGTGTCTATTATGGGCAAAAAACTACTTTGAAAGCTACACTTTCTTAATATATTAATCCTTGATTTGATTTTCCATTTCCTTTTAGTTAACATAAGCTAGTGAAAAATTATAATATTCTGTTTTATTGAGATAAATAAAAGGTGTTCTCCAAATAATTGTTTCTTTCACCTTGCCACCCACATGTTTATTCAGCAAGTCATGTTATTTTAACATGTTGGCAAACAGTACTCTGATTCACAACACACATGCATGGTTAGAATTGAGTGCAGTTCTTATAATAGTTAGCTTGTGAAACTGCTTAATATACAGCAGAACTTTTTGTCATTACATTACTGAGAAATTCACAACTTTTAATCTTTTGCCATTTAGACAATTCTGATATAAATATAAATAAGAATTTTATAGCTAAATTTTTATCTAAACTACATAAAAAAAATAAGATAGTAGGAAATAAAGAATTTTAATGTAAGTAAATAAGAAACGTTACGTTGGTATTGTCAGTCTTTTGGGTGGGAGATTCTTATGGGCTCACTAAATACCTCCTCTACATATATGACCCAAGGAGCTACAACTGACCCATTCTTGGACAGTCCGCATCCATCCCGTTACCAGTCACCTCCTTTATTTAAATTTTCGGTCCATTGTGCAGCAAGGCGCCCTACACTTGCCTACCTTGTTAAAAGAAATGGGCCAGTTGAGGACGCCGATAGGTTGACGATGATGATATTTGACGAGCTTGTGTAAATCAACATTTAGCGTAGTAGACTCCTGAACGTGTCTTAAACTATGCTATTTACAAAGGCACAAGTGTATTTTAATTGTTTTTTTTTAAAGAGCTATTAGAATCAGAGTCAGATTATGATAATCGTAAAGATGCATTGTCATCGGAACTGAAGGTGGCACACCGGGAAACGAGTCACACTTCACACACGGCTAGAATATACATTGCTAGTTAATAAGCGTCTTAAATATAAATAACATTAACAAAATATTTTTTTCATAGTACCTATATAAAATAAAATAATATTTACTGTTGTCTTCTGCATAATGGCATCTCTATTCGACGTTATTTTTATTTACTTAGTAGAACCAAATTCTAATTGGCAAAATGTGTGTTTAAGGCACTTCTGCCTTTTTTTTTTGATGCATTAAGGAGGCGCTTGTTTACTCCATATTAAACAAGGGCCTCCTTAATGTAGCTCCAGGGCAAGGTGATGAAAGCTTTAGCGATGTTAAGAGATACCGCCAACATCACCAACTGCCAATCCAGCCAATCGGCCCAATGCACTTCTGCCTTCCCCTTAGAGGACACAGGCATGAGCGTATGTATGTTCGTAAATGGTGGTGAGAAATTATGAAAATATCTTTATTTTCTATAAAAATATCGTCGTTTATCAGTATTTACTTATTTCTCTCTTTCGGTATAAGAACTCGACGCTGGGTCATTGTTCGTCAATACTACTTTTGGTGGCCTAATACCAGCGCTTCTTTGAAGGAAGGAGCATAATGCTGAGCAAACGACAGTTTTTGGCTCATGTAGAGTATCCGTTTTTCTTGTATACCTGTTAAGATTATATTCCATTAAGTGTCAAGCCTATGTATGAGGCGTTTATTTTGCCTTTTTTTTATTAGCACTTATGAAGAAGTCCATATCTAGGATAGTGGTGTTTTAACACATTGTAACGTTATTTAAAAATGCATTGACTCTTTTAGGTATGTTGAATTACAAGGGGTGCCGGATTAAAGTACATCTACTGTAGATATTTCCATTCGCCGTGGTCATTAGTATTTTACATTAGTGACCTTATTACATACTAGACTAGTAAGACTAGGTACCTAGTTAACATTGAGTGCTTACTCTAAAAGGAATTAACAACATGTTTGAGGCCACAAAAAGCCTTGCAGGTCATATGCCTATGTTAGTACATTCTACTTACCATTAACACATGCCGTATGTTATGATTAAAACCACGTAGGCTTGGTCCAAGGGAATATTAATTTCCGTGTACTGTACAATTTATTAATCCATCATACAATCTATTTATTTCTCACAACACATACAAGCAAATTCACAAACTTACGCGTTTATTTAAAATTAATGAAAAAGTTTAATTAAATAAAGATTTTAAATGATTAGTTATAGGTCCATTCTCTAATTCCCGCCATTCATTTGAAATAAAAACTGCAGTTCTTTGTACAAATATATTTATTTTAAATGGAAAAATACAAACCTTACAATCAACTTCTTACCGTTTAACAAACTTACAAACCAGAGTTAAAATCTTGTTTTATAAATTATTTACATTTCAAAGTATATAACAAGCATACAAAAATTATAACAATAATGAGGTATATTGGTATTATAGATTACAAACTAAATGAACTTTGTTCGTACAAATCACATATAATCGTCCTATATATCCTGTATAGCATCCTTACCAGAGCACAGATTAAAAAAGATTAACTTTAAGAAAAGTATCACATCTGTTAAATTGTAGAAGCTGTAGTCTTCCTTCCTTAATTTCCCATCCTCTGAGGTGGAAAAGTAATTATTTTCTTGGAATTTAAATGGGATAAGTGAAATCAATGCATAAGTGAAAAAATATTTAAAAATGGGGAATACACCGCTTAATTTAAAAAAAGTAAATCCTCCTTCTTGTAATTGATCAATAATAGTCGGTATCGAATACAGTCGACGAGCTGTATACATACATTAGAACATCGTCTGCATTAAATTTAACCTATAATAAATCGGATCTCGAAGTCTTAAACTTCGAGATCCGATTTAGGTTGATGATATATTGATTGGTATAGCATACACTAAATTTTAAGTGCAACTGTATTATGATGTTCACCATTAGAATTACGTCATCACTAAATATACTCAATGATTTGAGTGATTCGAGTAATGTCAATGACCGAAATGTTTGCCCGTGAGCAGAAGGTTAATTAATTATAATGAAAATCATCAAAATCATAATAATAAACCAATCTTACAATACTTAAGGTTGCCTGGCTGATGATTGCATTTAGCGATAAGACCGTCCTTTGTACATATCTATTTTATATACTCACTGTAAATTTGATATAAAGGCTAATTGTAAGAATAAAATTTATTATAATCTACTTTAATAAAGAATTGATTGCTTTCAGCCCTGTTTATAAATCGTCGCAATAGTGGTCAATCTGGTACCTGGATATGGAACTAGTAGGTTCTATTGAAAACCTATCACTATCAGGGCCTAGTGAATTAATAGAGACTATTTTTTTGGATGTATCATTACTCGTATATCATTAAGAATGAGAGTGGAAGTAATTCTGTCTATAACGTTTTAATATCAGCAATGAGATATGGTTTATTTAACTATTCCTAGGAACAGTTTACGTCCCATCTCTTCCCGTGGGTGTATTAAAAGCTGACTAAGGGATCGGACTGTTATCTATCAGACAGCATATTAGAATAAAAACTTTCGTGATTTACATTCATATTTATTTAAATATACCTTTTTACTCGCGTGTGTATTTCGGGGATGCCCGACTGGTTTCGGTCTCGACAGGAGACCTTTCTCAAGGAGTCCGTCGTCAAGCCGCGACGTCACGTCGGGCATCCCAGAATACACATGTGAGTAAAACCGTATATTAAAATAAATATAAATACAGTCTGCGGATAACATCAATAGGCTTGCCCCCTATTCCGTAAGTGGGACAAAATTACTCCTTCGGCGATATAGGAGTTTGTATGTGGGTATGATAAGTGTCTACTAAAATGGCATCTCGCACTGGTGGGTTTATACTATCGACAGGCTGTCATTTCTAAAGTTTGATCGACCGATTTCAAATCTTTAATTGTGCGTCACTCCAATATAGTTTCATATTGATTGCCAGAATGATCAAACTATCGGCCGATTAAAAATCATTGGTGTGCGATGGCCCTAAAAAGAGAGTTCTTGTAAAATTGTCCAGCACATCTATAACCATAACATGTTCTAACAGATAAGGCACAATATCACAGATACATCGAGTACTAAGTATTTAAAACATTGAAATTTTAAAATGTTAAATTTCTTTAGTAATAAGATTCTAATATATTTTTTTATGGTTAATCCCGCACTAGAATTTCTTCCGGTGTCGCGAGGGATTTTACAAACATACATACTACCCTAATTATTTACATCCCATGGGTATTGAACCCACGACCTCTGGCTCAGCAGTCACTAACAACAAGACTGACAGGCGAGTTGAAAAGTCCATTTTCAACATGTAAAATATAAACGAATCAAACAAACATTGCATTAAGGTACCACAAAGCTTGTCTAAATAAGTTTAAATATTATTTTTCCTGTTAAACTCCTCGGTATCGTCTGGTACACTCCACCTCGGATTCCAGTACCCTGGCGGAGTCTTCGGGCGCTCAGGGTTGGTCACACCGCGATGATGCGAACACTCGTTGATTTTCTTCAGCATCATTTCAGGATCATCTTTGTGTAGTTCACTGAAGAACTACAGAGACAGTTTTGAAATTATCAAAAAATTGTACATCGTTAGTGCTTTGAATCCCCAACGCAAAATAAAAACGATGTTATAAGTTTCACGTGTCCATCTGTGGCTTCTAAACGAATGGACCGACTTAATGCCCTAAAGGACCGACTTTATGCGATTTTTAGTTTGAAAGCTGGCGTTTGGGAGACTGACTGACAGACTTAGCTAGTATGCTTGTTTCAAGAAATTCTGCTCAGCTGTTTGAAGCTGAAGAGCTCTTTTCTAGACCATGGAGGGTTTTTCTAGTTGAGTTTTTATTTTAAATTTGTAGTTATTATTACTCGTTTTGTGTTTGATTCCTATAAATTGTTATACTATAATGTACCTAATGTACAGCTGTCTGTGTCAAATGCAACTTGAACATATCTCAGATACATTTTTTCTCTCAGCAATTGGGTAACTGAATAAGCTTTAATTAAATCATTTCACTAAGTCGGGTAAATAAGATTAATTATAATAGTTCACAATTCTGGTTCTGTTTTAATTAAACCATTTTTTATAGTCGTGAAAGCGGAGCCTTTTTTACCCTCCGTAATATATATATATGTATATATATATATAGGTATTAGGAAGGACATAGGATACTTTTATTAATATATATATATATATATAAATATATATATATATATATATATATAGCACAGTAGTTTAGGAATAATTATATATATAATTATTCCTAATACCTTTGAGAATATTTGTACAAAGTTTCATGATAATCGGTTGAGTGGTTTCGGCGTGAAAGGGCAACAAACAAATTTACATTCAAATTTATAATATTAGTAGGGAAGTGTAGAAGTATATATTACTTACACTTATACAGTCCCTGCAAGCCCAGCCAGGCAGCAGACGTTTGGCCGCTCTCGTTCTCGGAGTGGGCCCTTCATCATCTACGATTTGTATAGCCACATTTCTGAAACACAGTTTTCTTATCAAAAACGGACGAATTTCTTACTTCGGATGTATGTATGTTTTTTTTTGAGGTTTTTATTCAAATGAGTATACTTCTGCAGTGGTCCTATTGTAAACCAGCCCTCAAATTTTGCGTCTCATGGCTCAGCTGATGGGGAAAGGTACAGCATCTTAATGGTTAGGTTCTAAAGGACTTTTTTGTCAATTATTAAAAATAAGACTTAAGAGAAAGTGTTACACAACTTTGACAAACACATATCCATAGTGGTATGGGGTACCAGAAGTAGGGTTGCCAGGTCTTAAAACTGAAAATATAGAGGGACCAGCTAGTTTAACCGGATATTTGGGTGAACCTTTAACTTTTTAGTCTTAGTATAACAAGATATTTTTTTTTTGTAAAGCGAAACAAGGTTTTTAAATCATTTATCTTTAATCCTCTTGAATTCTATTGAAATAACAATAAAATTGCATTTATCAGTCTCTTTGATTATTATTCATTTCAATAATTGCAATAGTCGTTAGCAGCAACAACTAGTACAATTTGCAATGGCAAATAAATTACATCAAAACACATTTACAAAAGAAAAAAAAAATGAAAATGCCGGAAACCGTCTAATTTCGCGGACGCATGGCATTGGTAACTAGAAGTCATGAGAAAACAAGCAGATGGTAAGTGACAACCGTCCATTGAAACGTGCAGATCATAAACCCCGTACGCTCTTTTCTTGAATGTTTGAAAGCCTCACTACAAATACTTTAAAACCTTACTTGCCTTTTAACATTGTCCATTGCCAATTTGCTAATGTTTGTATCTCGTTGTAATACCGATATACTGGCCTGAAGTTCGTCGTCATCCGGTATGTTATTAACGTTTATGTTTTTCGCGAGAGGGCGTTTGCTGGGACTGAAAAACAAATTCAATAACTGATTACAAACCATTGCATGTATAGGAAACATCTGAGTGCAAAAGGACTTCCCACTTTAAATGTAGTTATGAAAATTGCACAACAACTGTATTTTAATATATGAATACACAATATTACTTAAATAGGACTCAATTTTACTATGTAAAATGTTGACGTTTAATACACTTGCTTACCCCTTCGTTGATATAGGCGTGAGTATGTACATTTATGTCTAGACTTTACTAAAGTTATTCAAAATAAAATAAAAACATTAGGAATATACGACTCGAACCGACTACAACCACAGAATTCCGACATCGGGTCGTAATTCTAATAATACATCTTTTCCCCATTTCAAAACGAGACGGGATCCGCTTTGGTGGACGGTCGCCTACTGGTCGCAGACGTGAAAAATTACGTGATCCTGTGGCCATCGAGAGTAGGTGCGATGAAGGAACACCGTGGTAGTTTTAGCTAGTCAAGTAAGGCACACCCCTCCACCCATTGACCCCAGCGGAGTCCATGAGGATTTCCCCACGTAAAAAAAAGGAAATTCTTATAATAATCGTATTTCTTACCTGAGTGGTTTGCCTTCTTTATGAATATCATCCAACTGGTTTATATGTTCTAATAGCGATATACTCGACTGCGTGTTACAAAAAGTGGTATCATTATGTTCCGGTTCTAATGCAGAGCTTTTCATAAAGTTCTTAGGTAATCTAGGAAATGAGAACCAGTATTAATACAATTTTTCACAATTTAATCTACTCTATTTAAAAAAAACTAGCTAAGGCCGCATGTTTATATTCTTGCGCGGAACCCACATTATTTTCTATAATATATTTAGCTTACAGAGCAAAAAATAAGTTTTTGTTCTTAAAAGCGATTTTAAACACAGTCAAATTTTATTTATTTGTACTGATATTTGTGTATGATGTTGGCTATGGTCTTCAAAGCTGGTGGAGCGATTTGACGAATTTTTATATGTAATCTTCTAATTTAATTTAAAATTTCGCAGCGACCGGGTCAACAAAAAATTGGTGCAGTTAAATAGTAGACTATTCGTAATTTTTTGAACTGAATGTCGTACTTTACATATCGAAATGAAATTTAAACGTTACATAGTTACTTTATTTTTACTTACATACCAATTTACGAGTTTACAACTGGTATCCAAAAACATCTTTATTTTGCTTGATTGAATTTTAACCTTTAGTTATATTAGATTTGATTATGAAAATTTAAAATAATTGAAAAATAATTAAAGCGAATTTGTCAAGTTTATATTTAATTAGAAAGTTTATATTTAGTTTAAAGTTTATATTTAAATAGAAAGAAAAAAAAATTTTTACTAAGCAGGTACAGAGAGCTCACAAGTTTTCTTGAAACGGAGATGCGTGAATTTCAGAATGTCACCGACCTAAATTCCTTTGTTTACAAATTGTTTTTTTTTTTACAACTGTATTAGAAGCGGCGATAGCATAATGGCGAAGCATCATACAGTAGGTACACTACCGCCATGACCCCCTCCTAAATCGCTAATGGCTAAGAAGAAGCTTGAAATGCATGGTAAATATATATATACAGTCGTGGTCAACTAATTAGGGACACTCTCTAGTTAATCCAAATTGTGAATTTATTTTTTATTTTCCAACGAGTCTAAACAATATTCCACATCTTTTACATGTAAGTATAATTAGTCATTTATGTGCCTAATTATACAAACAATAACAACTTCTTAAACATTAAACCTCTTTACAGTATAGCTGATAGATGATCACAGTGCTATTTGTTCAAAGAATGCTGGCTGGCCATTTAATTAGGGACACTGAGATATTGCGTTCTAGTTTCAAAATCTGAATCTCAATTATTATTTTCTTTCTTCTCCTATTCTTTGTGGTAGTTTTGGCGGCAATCTAGATTTGTAATTTCAAGTTTTGAGAGTTATTTTGAAGAACAATGGGCAAAAATAAAAGTTGCGATGCAACACTACGAAAAATTATCATGAAGTTTGTCGAGCGTGGTTGGTCATACCGAAGGATAGCAGGATATTTAAATTGTTCAAAAACTATGGTATGCAATGCAGTGCAACATTTCAGGCGCAATAACACAACTTTAAATGTGCCCAGAAAAAAAAGATCGAGAAAAACAACTCCGCAAGAAGATAGAATGATAACCAGGTTAGCTAAGAAAGATCCGTTTCTAGGCTCTATTTTAATTAAACATGAAGTGTTTGGGGCAGACGAAAGAGTCAGTGTATCAGCGAGGACAGTTCGACGACGTCTGGTAGAAGCAGGGTTGTTCGGAAGAGTGGCTCGCAAAGTACCGTTGTTAAAGAAAGAGCATAGAAATGCACGTTTGGCGTTTGCACGTAAATATGGACATTGGACCTACGACCAATGGCAACATGTATTATTCTCTGATTAGACCAAGGTTAATTTGATTTCTTCAGATGGAAGGCAATACGTACGGCGTCCTGTAAAAGCGGAAATGAATCCAAGATTCACAAAAAAGCAGGTGAAACATGGCGGAGGAAACATTAAAATGTGGGGATCATTTTCTGGACGTGGAGTGGGACCTGTGAGGAAAGTTCAGGGTAACTTAGACCAACATCAATACATGGCAATATTAGAAGAAACTATGCTTCCCTATGCTGAGGAACATCTTCCTATTATATGGACTTTTCAGCATGATAACGACCCAAAACATACAGCCCGTTCAGTCAAGTCGTTTCTTAACAGACAGTCGGTATCAGTGCTAGATTGGCCAGCAAATAGCCCCGACCTCAACCCAATCGAGCACCTTTGGCACGAAATTAAGAAAAAAGTTGCCATTTATCGTACCACAACTTTAGATGAACTTAATGAAGCTTTTTGTGAGGCATGGGCAAACATTCCTGTTGAAATATGTCAGAAACTGATAATGTCTATGCCACATCGGTGTCAAGCGGTAATTACTAACAAAGGTTTTGCTACTGGGTACTGATTTTACCCGTAATAAAATGAAGTTGTTAAAGAAATTAAAATACTGCAGATTATTAGTTCTGTTTAACTCTATTTTTCATTTTACTTTACTGTTCTTAATTAAATGTCCAGCTACAGAATTGTACCTTAAATTGAATACATGGTTAACCTTTGATATTAAACACTTTTTTATATTTATTTAATCTTTTATTTACAGCCATTTATAGTATAATAATCGGATCAAATTATGCAAATAATAGTTACTGAGAAATCAACAGGGTTTTATATTTATATGTACATAGCCGGTTATTGCTGTCCACTATCTTGAATGTCCTTAATTAGTTGACCACGACTGTATATATACTAGCGGACCCGACAGACGTTGTCCTGCATGATATTTCAAGCGATTAGGATCAATATAGATAAATAACCTAGATACCGACTGCAGCGCCATCTGCCGGGCTGATTTGTGAATCTAAACCATTCCCAGATCCCCTTGAACACACACAAAAAATTTCATCAAAATCCGTCCATTCGTTTGAGAGTAGTTCAGTGACATACACACTCACAGAAGAATTATATATATAAAGATATACAGATTTAGAATACAAATTACCTGTTAGGATGTAGAATATTTATAGAATCTTCTTGGGTAAAAGTGGCACTGTTGTTATATTTTACATAATCAATCTGCGTTTGGTCGGTCTTTAATATTTTATTCTCGCCGTCTGGATCCTCCTTAGGAAATACATTACTGGGTTTTTCCGTTTTACTTTTTAAACTTAGCGGTGGTTTCTTAAATTTTATTGGCGATTTAAACCTAAACAAATGTTACATTATTTAATTTCAATAAAAAAAAAAGTAATTCATAAACGAAAGAAATGACTCACAGTGTAAAATCGGTTGGCCCACTAGTAGGGGAGGGCAAAATAGTGTCGTCGTTATCTATGGATTCCTTCTTAATCCGTGTCTGAAAATGATCCAAAAGCACACAACAATTATTTAAATTAAACACAAGGAACATAAACCTAATAAATATATGATACGATCTCGGCTACTTAAATAACACACTTTTCTATTTTAATAAGAACGAAGAGCCGAAGATTGTTGATGATAATTTTGTTCTGCCTACCTCTTCAGGTAGATATACATATGTATGTACATACATATACATATATAATGTAAGCAGAAGTATTGTTTACAAAATATTTTTATTTTATTAAAATCAAAAATACTAATTTCACTGCATTAGAAAAAGAAATTGCGAAAAGTAATTTATTTCATAAACAAGTACCTTGGTTTGAAACGTGCATAAAAATAAGAATAATTATTTAATCATAGTGAATCGTATCTATTAAGATACACTGTATTAACACATGTGCCGATGTTTTGACACCTTTTTCACTAAAATATGACTCATTCAGTCCCTGATAGTTAATACCCCAACAAAACATCACTGGAGTCAGATAATATCCACGTTGTACTCTGGTGACTAAATGAGAAGCTCCTACAGAGCTTTGAGCAATTATTGCTCAACAGTAAACATTTTCTCGTCAGCATTTTTTTTTTCGTGACGTCCCTTTGCGTACCGCTTAAGTTGTTTTGAGTTTACTATTCTATTCATTTTAAAATTATGAGTTAAATAATGACCAGTTAGTCTCTTATAGGCTGCAAGTCCTAAGTCATCTTTTATTATACGCGAAATTAAAGTGCATATATGCACTTTTCGAGATAAAATCGTTTGCTTTCGAACAGGATTTCATCGTATTCTTTCCTACACAGCTTTGATCGCCTTTTTCGTACACATACTACGTCGACGGCCAGATCTTCCTTTGTCACAAACAGAGCAGGTTCCGTTGTACCTATCAATAGCCCGGTACACAAACATTCGACTAATACCAAGCCGATGTAGAGTTTAAAAAATTATGTAATTACAGCTATTCGGTTCTCTTTATCACCCCACTCCATTTTAATATTACAAAAATATTAAACACTTATTGGCGCGAAAATGAGGAAACACAATGAATATTTATTTTAGAATGACAGTTTCAAATGTAATATATTTTTTTTTTAATTGTAAGTAGTACAGTATAAACATATAATGTATATATAAAAAACCTAGAGGTCCCTCTAGTATTTTGTGTTTATTTTGACATCTATTAAAATGAGATGTGGCTAGAGTTCTTGTAGAAAGTGTGCTTTAACTAGCTGTTTAAAAAATGGGCTGTTTGGTCTTTGGTCAGATGAGTGAGTGCACACGTGTATGTATGTTTGTATGTAATTCTCACCTGTAGATCACAATCTGTGTTGCTTTTAGTAATTCTACATCCACCACCAAACTCAGGTGAACAAGTGATGTCAATAACATGGCTAGACTTCGTCTTGACAAAATTTAGTCGAGCCTGCCTCAAGTTGCTGTTCTGTTTGCTCCGTGATGGGGTTGGGTATATCAGCTTTAGAGTTTTTTTTTCTGGTGTAGGCCTGCAAAATTGTTATAAAAAAATTAGTTCTGCTTTATTATTTCAGTTAGCGTTCCTAGGGTAGGCCTACCTCCAGCTGTGGATGGCGACAGGCTGATGATTTTGTTTTTCATATATGTACTTATAATAATTTCTACTATATTATCTATACTAATAAAGATAATAAGGATAAACAGTTTTTTGATTGGTTATTTTACCGCACTACACTCTGAAAATACCAGGTAGATTCAAATAATTATTTTTGTATTCACTAGAGTACTTTACAGAGGAATAATATAAACAGCAAAAGATCCTACTACAGCCCCTAGGAGCCGTGCAGTGACCATAAATGCAGGAATATGATTGGATGAATATGATATAATGATATTATAAAATCTATTTATCAGGTTTTTCGAACACTAACACAATTATGAAAAAAATATAATAAAAAAATTATACTCACCAAGAGTCTGGACATTTTTTCTTTTCTCTATCAGATGTTGTGACCATAGAGTTTTTTAATTTTTTTGTTTGTATTATAGGACTAGTCCGTCCTGTTGGCGTACCTTCAATTTCAGAGACAGATTCATCTTTAAAAGACAAATCCTCATTTGAAGCATGTAATTCTTTTTTTGGGGTAACAATTTCTTGTTTAATTTCTGGTTTGTCCTTTAACTTTCCCTGGTAAGATAGGGTTGTTGTTTCACCAAATAATATTTTAAATATTTCATTTAAAATGTCCAAGTTTTTTGTTTCACTCAATCTCGTTAGGGCTGACCCTGGTAACAAATGCTATATTAACATAGAAAATCTACCAATTTCATGACAAATACACACATCGAAAGTGTCTAGGGATCTAATGTACTTACATTTTCAACTATCAATAATTATTCAATTAATATTTACCAAATTTAGTCTTACAGACTGGCTTCTTACTTTAATTCCTATTTTTAAGTTAACAACTTATCCACATATTTTATAAAAATGAAGACGACTCTAGACTTGTGTGGACATGCATTGTTGTGCATTAGAAACAAATCACCCAACCGGCTTCTGAAAGGGATGATCACGTCTGAAGCAATCTTCTTCGCATAAATCTGATCATTGAGATAACCCTTGAGCCAAATGAGATCAGTTCTTCCACCGATCCAAAAACTGACTGAAATCATTATTTTTCTTCCTCCATATGAATGAACTTCCTGACAAACGGTTGGCTTTTATCATCTCTTCTCATGTCAATTAGTGTCTGCGCTACATATTAATGCAATTTTTTTGCAGTTCCAATGCAGAAATTTTAATGCTTTTGTAATAACTAACACACTTTTATAGAATTCCTAATCAAAATGTAAAAGAAATTCTTTATTCAAATAGTGAGTGAATTTACTAAAAAGACTCAATCAAATCAATACAAAACAATCCAAAAAGTTTAAAATAATAATCCTCAATTGCGTTGATACTACACCAAGACACTTTTGATCTGTGTACCTAAGAGTTATTTGTATAACAGTACTTTTTTTATATTATATTAGTTTCTTTCTGCCTCTGGCCTTGCAGACATAGTATGTCAATATAGCTTTATTAACTTCGAACCCTGGAGACTTTAACCAGGCTGTGAATTATCTACATACAAAATTCAAATTAAAATCCTTCAGCTCTCTGTTCACAAATATTTAGATGGCGCTTTTGGTGTTGACTTTTGCAATTTTAATGTTAGTATACATAAGTCTTTAAAAAAAAAAAATATTATCAAGTATAGCTTACTAGTTAATTGTAATATTTTCTTTGTTTCTTCAGCACCACAACAAGTCTGCCTGTAATATAAAGAACAAATTAAATGAAATAATATAATTTATATACTTAATCTATCAATCCTCCGAAATGGTTCAGGGATTTTATGAAATTTAATATGTATATTTGGTAGGTATGAGAATCTAAATGATTATCTAGTTTTTTTTTATTGAAGAAAAATGCCCGATCATTTTGTACATGTATATTCATTTATGTTTAGCTTTTTTAGTATACATAGATTATAAATAAATAATGAAGTCAAAATATTGCTAACAAAATTGTATCTTCCTTGGCTACTATAAATATATTAAAATGAATTAAACTTATATTACCTTTCACACTTTTCTTTAAGTTCCATATACTGCAACTTAAAATGATCAAGACTTATTTGCATTTGTTCCAGGTCTATTAGGAGATCTGAAAATAAAATATTATAACTTTAGAATTATTACATAATATTTTTAAGTACACATATACATACATACACTATGCAGGCTAGGCGGAGGTGCAATAAACATCCACATTTAGCCAATCAAAATTTGATCCCACCAACATAATAGGGGAGAAGCCTATTGCTGACAACCAGGCACCATATGCCAGTATATATAATGTCTGATAGATAACAGTGTAATCCCTTAGTCACCTTTTCCAACACCCACAAGGAAAGGTAGTGTGGCCCTATCTACTAGACCAAGAACCACACTGCAAAACATATACTAACTATTACAGTGTTAATTTAACTTATTATTTAAAATATTGGCTATTTATGTTTATATTCACTTCTAAAATGTCACAATGCATATTCATTGTGATATTTTAGAAGTGCTATAGGCATTCAAATTTTATAACCAATTTATCAAGATACATTTTAATAGGCTATAACTTTTATCTCTTCATTTCTACTTAAGTAGCTGTATCTGAATATTTTATTCAAATTAAATGGGACCCCCCTTGAGTTATTTAACAAACTACTCAAAGTTAACTAAAGAAAAAAAAAGTTGAATTAAAAACCACTTCTTTCTGAATTTGGTTAAAAGCTTTAAGTAATAGAATATTCTAAATTAAATAGGATCTCAGCTTGTTTGCCACCTTATGAGAGCAACACAAAAACTCCTATTAATACTCGTCTTTCATCATCATCCACTAATGGACATAGCTCCCAATGTTTGCCACCAAGCATGATTATCAGCTTTTCTCGTCCAGTTTTTCAGGCACTATACCTATTTTCTTATTGAATATAAATCTTAGACAAGGTAACAAATAAATAATTTATGACAATTTTTACCTTTAAAGTCTATTAAACTCTGTTGCAGCGTTGTCTCTAGAGCTAAAACTTTATTGTTGTTGGAAAGCATTGGAGCAAAGGAAGTTGTTATTGTATTTGTAATCATAATGACTTAAAATAAGTATAAAATCATTAAGCAGTGCCCGACAACATTAAACACCTATTTTGTCTCTACATACATTTATAAATTAATGCATACTTTAGTGCCATTAATAACATAAAATGCTGTCGTTAGAATCTTTACTCAAAATTCCTAACTTTACAATAAATTAAAGAAACAAATTGTTGTCACAATTTTAACGAAGTTTAACTTAGGAAATGACAACTGACAAATTACTATAAATCTCAAAATCATAACAGGGCAACTCTATTTCTTGAACCATAGATCATCCATTCTACTGTACTATGCCGGCTGGCTTAAATGAAGAGGTGGTGAGCAGTATCAGCTTGCTCTTGGCTTATGTGCTTGTAGAAATAAAATAATATATCGGTATTTTCGTGCATGTAATAGTATTAATAGTTATAGTCTGCCACTCAACAACATCAGAGAGACCATTGGGAATAGTCTACCCTAACCAAATGGTCTCGGGTTTTTATTATACATCAACTATGAACCAAGCAAACTGTTAGCAGGACTACTAACTATAGGTACTATTAATATGTATCATCTTTTTTTCGAAAGAAGCACTGTATTTCGAATATTTACTTCTTTATTGTCTTTGTCAAACCTCATTAGAATATAGATGAAATACAGATCTTTTAATTTAATCTGTCATAGTTATCAATGAGGCAAAGGATATCAAAGAATAAAGTTACATAGATTTTCGTAGGAAATAATGACTATAAATAGTATCTAAACACTATACAGAAATTTCCCTTGTTAAGTAAGAAAATATAATGGTACAATTCTTTAACAATTGATGAGAGTTTATCTGGATTGTAAGTAGGTCTAATGAAAATTATCCTTTGCTTTGTTTAGTTTCGAAAAAAAAAATTAATGGCGGTCCTTAGAGTTATCAAATGTATTTGAAAATATTGTAATGAAAATAAAGCAAATTTAATGAAATAGTTAATATAAGTTTAGTTTCAGATAATTATTAATAATATTGTTAAAAGTGTAAAAATGGAAGCTGAAGACGAAATGATTGTTTTGGTTGTGGTTGATGATGATGAGGAGAAATCAGCAAATACTGCCCAATCTGAAGTCAAAACTGAGCCAGAATATTCGCTGGAAGAGTCTCTGGAAGTGAATAATATTTTTAAAACTGCAGAAAAACTTGGTGAATACATTTCTGTGAAGACAGAACCAGAAGATGACTATGAGTGTGATTATCTTGATGATGAAGTATTGCAGGTAATTATTAGTTAGTTTGTTCTAATTACATTCGCGGTTTCTGACTTTTCACTTTGGAGTCTTAACAGAGCCCAGCGCTCAATATCAGCTGCTGTTGTTGAAGCCGAAAAGTGTGTAATGGTTTGCATCTTACAATATTTAGTCTACTTATCTACTATATCTTCTTGAAATTGTATTTATTTAATAGTTCTTGTTATTATTATTGAACATATGTTATAAAGGCTGGTTGCAAATTAGCAGTAGCTGGTGTATACACAAGGATGTATAAACTTTCTTTTTTTCCTTTTTTATGAAAATATGTTCAAGAGTAATATAAAAAAATGATTATTAGAAAATGTGTTATAATTTAAGAGTTATTTTATAACAATTTTAATATTGCCTCTAAATTTATATAAAATTATTTAGTGTTGTAAAATTATATATTTTTTTTATAGTATAAGGACAAACAAGCAGGTAGGTCACCCTGAAAGGCAGATAGACACAGTAAGTGACTTTGTTCATGGGTGGCGAAAGTCACTTACTTGCAACGGAAGAGTAGGAAGACCGCTGTCTGCCTTTTAGGGTAAGGGAAAGATGAGATAAGATAATGGGGTGGGGGGATGGAAGGGAATAGGGCCTCCGGTAATGTCACTCACTCATTCACACAATGCAAGCAATGCTGTGGTGCAAGGCTGTGGTAATACTCCGGTTGAGCCGGCCATAGCATGGCTCTCCAGCGTTAATGGACTAGCTACAGATTATTATTTATTTTAGTTAATGTCTTTATTTATAAGTAATTCACAAAGAATACACACCATACTACAAGTTATAATGTAGTACATATATATATAAGATTTGTTAATGGTTATGAGATTAGAAAATTAATATACTTTGATTGCATATGATTTTAGGTAGTGTTAAAATCAGAACCACACCATGACAGTATTGAAGAATTTGACAGTCTAGATAGCAATCCCGGAAATGATACATACATCTCAGAGTATGTTCAGTATCAGGACACTGAATCGGATGCACAGCAGGACTCTGATAAACACCGTTTTACCATGCTCAAACCATGGCAACAGAAGTCTTTTGTTGCTGAACTGAGACAAGAGTACCAAGAACTGAGAGAGGATGAAGAACTGCTTATTAATACTTTGGAACAGATTATGCGAAGTGCTAAACCTCCACCACCCCCTAAAGATTATTTTATAATGGCGGGGGCTATGTTTGAGTGAGTATATATTTTGAATTTGATAGAATTGTTAATTAGCTTAATATGTTGTATGTTTGTTAACCTTTTTTTTATAATATGGGGGACAGACAAACAGACGGTAAGTGACAAGCGCCATCTTTAGACACCTGCATCTCAAGGTTGGGGAATGCGGGGAGTGGGATGAAGAGATGGGGAAGGGGCGAGGGTGATGAGGAGATGGGGAAGGGGCGAAGGGGAGTGAGAGGTGGAGATGGGCCTCCAGAAACCTTACTAGTTTCGGGAAATGCAATGAAATTACTTCACAACCAGTTTTCTGTGAGGTCTGGTATCACACTGGTCGAGCCATTTGTGCATAAGGATGACACCTACGATAAATTTTAGTACATTAAAGTTAACTAAGTTTCAGAACTATATATGGTATTAGTAATAATTAACATTATATGACAATATGTTCAAGAGTAATATATAAAAGTGATTAATAGAAATGTGTGTTATAATTTAAGATATTTTTTTATAACAATTTTAATAATGCCTCTAAAATTATATAAAAAATATTTTGTGTTTTTTGGTCTATATTTAATTTAATTTATTTATGGTTTTGAAAATGTAATTCTTATATTTAAAGTATATATATTTTTTTAATATTTGCAATACCTGAAATGGGTAACTGTTGAATCTAATTTTGAGATAACATCTTGTATGTCACAGATGTGTCATATGTGGGGGAATGACAGAAACTATACCAGCTGCCAGTAGACACTATCAAGAAAAACATGGACAACGTTATTTAGTGTGTTATGCATGTGGAGTTGACTTCAGGAGGTAAAGTCTTGTTATTACATCAGTATTTTAATTGGAATACATTAACTCAATGTAAGTATTATTTTAGGAGACACTAAAAAAAGCATATATTTTTTGTAAACTTCCTATAGCAAAATGTAAAAAAAAAAATTGAGTAAATTATATTCTTAGTTTCCATTATTTTTAAAAACGTATAATAATCACACCTCTTTATTAACTTATAAAGTAACCAATACTCCTAAATTGTAGTAAATTCTAACATGCTGTACTCTTTGCCTCTTCATTTTCTACACTTAGGGGTGGATTACTTTCTTCTAATTAAAAATAATAGGTCTTTATATATATTTATATTTTTTTTTCATTTACTTAATTTACACATACATACTTTCATGCCGGCATCCCCATAGGGTATTATATAGGGAATTGTAACATCTCTGTGAAAATTTATAAAGTTTAATATACAAAACTTTATTAGAGTTACATGGTTTTTATTAATATATAAACATATAGCACAGCTAGGTATCAAAATATGATGTATCACCGTGTAAGCCCCATGTAATGAACGTTTTGTTCTAGTGCTAGTAATCTGTACAAGCACGAGAAGCGTTGTGTGGCTCCGGACGCGAGCGTGGTACTGCGCGCTCGGGCCGCGTGCCTCGGCCGGAAGGGCAGAGGCCGGCCCTACCTGCAGCTCAATGCAGTCTCTAAGACTGATAAGATTAGGTATATATACATTTCCTAATCCGTCCGTACAAACTATCTCTTTCAGACCAGTGTCATAAATTGTTTTTAGCTTTCGTTTTCAATATACTCCACAAGGGAATGGGCTAGATGACTATCAAGTCAAATGAAAGAAAAGAAAGAAAGAAAGAAAAAAGCATTTATTTAATTTTAGACCTCTAGACGTTACCCATTTATGTTTTAAAAAAAAGGCGACGAAAGTTTTTTTGCTCGCACTTGCACGTCACTTGCAAATCAGCATCTTTTTAGTAAACTTTAAAACAGTAACTTTAGTACATTTTTGTTAGAAATACATAGTATTGACATATTGTATGTAATTAATAAAATAAATAAATTAAGATATCATTCCCTTTTAATGATAATTTGCGGCAAAATGTGCGCGTTTAATACACCTCTTGCCTACCCTTTATGCATTTCTACTACTTCAAATAGACTTTTAAAACCCTTCAAAAGCCACTATGGAAGAATGTTTGCTTTGTCCCTGCAACACCAAGAGAATATCCTCCGTACAGGCAACCTGGTTTACTTTAATAGTTCACACTTGACATCTGGCAGTGTGTTGCTTTAAATTGTATTCTTTGGTCATTATTACGATAAATATGTAATTTATACTGAAAAAGTAAAATAACATGAAAAATAAATAAATGAACTACGTTGTCTAATTCCTTTTTTTATGATATAGTGGACCGAGGAACAGACAAGTCACCTGATAGTAAGTGACAACTGCCGTCCATGGACACCAGCAACTCAAGAGTCGCAAGTGCGCTGCCCGCTTTTGAGGGTGATGAGGGGGGGATAAGGCGAGGGGAATTTCTTCCAGTACCGTCACTCGCTCGGTTTTCAAGAAATGATAAATGCTATCGAGAACTTTCAGGATCTTACTAAATAATAAGAGTACGTGAGAGTGCGAAGACTAGCTAAACCAGAGTTACTACCTTGCTCTAGTTTAATTAGTCTTCGCTAGATGGCGTTAAGTATGTTTGTGCTGTGTGTGGAGGGCGCCACAAAGGGATTATTCTTGAGAGAATTCTAAATATATATGGTCTTGTATGGCAGGTTCCCGTGCGGGTTGTGTTCGGCGGTGTTCAGGACGCGGCGCAACCTGCAGTCGCATGAGAACCTGCACCGCGGCGAGCGCCCCTACCAGTGCCACGCCTGTCCCTGCGCATACACCTCTTACTCCGCACTCTCAGTACGTCACCCCTTTATACTACTAGCTTGTTATATACATATATTTATATATAGATTACATACATCTTTATACTAATATAGTTGATTAAAAATCATTTAATCGTAAAACAACCTTAATATGTAACAGATAGAGCGTTACTTTCGCATTTGTAATATTAGTATAGATTTTTAGAGGAGCAACCATGAGATGGTACAACAAGGAGATGTGAAGTATCATCATCCCATTTTGCGCCTGAGCAGGCCCATACTGGACTAGGGTTGCAGGTGGTTGGGTTCAATGGAAGCAGTTTGAGAAGGCCTATGCACATAAAAGGCACATTGAGTTGAGGGACATATTATAATATTTGCATTTTAATTCAAAATAACTTTTAAACTTTTCTAGTATTTAATTAAAGAATAAATTATTGAAGGATTTGTTTATGTATCACATGAAATATTTTTTCTGTTATATTTCAGCGTCATACAATGAAACATACCGATGTCCAGTTTATATGCGACCACTGCAATCGCTCTTTTAAGATTAAAGCGGCCTTAGTGTCACACATGGATACACATAAACGTAAGTTATAACTAACCCTCACTTTACATTAAACTAATTAAATAATCTAATTATACATATAAAGCACTATCTTTAGAAATTAGAATCAATTCATTATGTAAAATCGAGCCCGAAATTTAAGTTAGACATCTTGTAGCACATATGCGAAAACTGCATTCAATTCCATTTAGTAGTTTTTGCATGATTAGTGTACAAACATACAGACAGACATAAACTCTAAAAACTTATTTAGATTTTTTTATTTTTTAGAGCAGTTTTTTCTGTTGCTCATAGAGATAGTAAGCTCATAGATAGATAGAGATACATGATTAGTACATCTGCCTGTTACAATAGTGAAGTTTCATTTATCTAAATTAAATCATGAAAGTGTATTAAATCATATAAGTAAAACGAACTGAATACAATTTGGTTATAAAAACACGACATTATTAATATTACCAAAATTAACCGTGTGTACCAAAAGTGATCGAAAACGCCAACCACCATTTTTTTGACGGTGAGTGACGTCACTACAGCAGAAACAAGTTTTTGCTTGTAAACAATAGTGAACAGTTAAAGTACATATTTATATTGTGAATTTGTGGCTTTAAATTATATAGTTATACTTAATTTCATTTTTAGTTTTAGAAAAATGTTTTAAGGTCAGCCACTATGCACTGCACATTTGAAGTTTCTTAGTTGCTGCTATTGTGACGTCACGATAATGGTGGCTACCTTTTTGGCGCGACTATTTATAGTTTAATAGTACATTATTGCAAAGGTCGTGAATTAAAGCAATTGCAGGTCGAGTATGAGTTTGAAGGCCGAGCCATAGGTAAGGACTTCACTAATACGAGACAGGCAATAGCCATTTCCGCCGAGGTATATATGGTGATTTTCTCAAAAGAATGCAGGGAAATAAAACATACTTTTTATATTATACATTTTATTACATTTTTTTTTCTCGTGTGGAAACCCCCACGGGTCATAAACCCACTGGAGCCAACAGTGAAGTGGTATGTCGGATTCGAACCGACTACAACCACACGGTGTTCCGTCACCGTCGAGTCTATTGCAGAGGACCCGGGTATACCCTAAGAAGGAAGCTTCCGAGAAACATTTAATTTAATTCACCATTGTCGCTAAATATATATCATTTGGTGCTTTAATTAAAAAAATACTTTGTTTTCGGAAAAGGAAAATATCTAATCTTTAAGGAAAATAGTTTTTCGTTAATTTTTCAAGTTAATGCCGTTTTTCAAATGAACTGTACATTTCAGCATGGAATAAATTGCCCATTATGTAGATGGCTTTTTAGATTTAGCAATCTCATTAAAATACGCCAAAAATACAAAAATCAAATTTTCATATACTTTCATGTATTTTTGTTTTGACTTCGCTGAAAGCAGGTTTTCCATTGCCAATTTGGCATTTGATCTGAAATCTGCTGGAGTACAATTAATCTCCATTTCAATCTCAGAATCTTTGAAACTCATTTTAATTAATAAATTTATATTCATTAAGTATGTAAATAACAAATGAAGACGAATTTTCAGCCTGCCGCTAAATTTTTAATTTATCATCTGTGCCGAAAGGCAAACGCATTTATGGCTACACAGCCACGTGAACGCAATTTGTACTAAGCAAAGAGACTTACTTTTTTCATACAAAATTGCTGGAGGGTTGTAATGTTCCAAATTCAAAAAAACGCAAAAATGGATTTGATTTTCTTTGTCCGTAAATTCGATACTTCGCGTGTTCTTTTTTCGAAAATAATGACAATGTTTTCTTGCATAAGGTGATATTAATTTAAGGAAACAAAAATACCAGTTAACTATCGAATCTATACGATCATTTTGACTTGACTACACAGATGGCGTAGCGGTTTAAGTTTTCACCTTGCCATTACACTGCCGTGGGTTCGAACCCCGCACGGGCCAACACTTTGTGTAATGCTGAAGTTGTTGTTCTGAGTCTAGGTGTTCTGTGTCCGTTGTTTGAATGTTTGTAAAGTCCCTAACGACACAGGAATTTATTCTAGTGCGTGAGTTGTCTTTTAAAATAAAATAAAAAATAATTTGAAAAATGTTTACTAAAAAAATATGAGAATTAAGTTTTTAACCGACTATTTTTACGTTTTAAAGGATTTGCACAAATCAATTGGAAAGGTAATTAGTGGATGTTATCTACTTAGTCAATTATTTGCTACCTTAGTAGTATACGGATGTTTCCAGCGCTACGTAAGCATGGGTGTACGGAGTGCAGTCGTCGCTTCGCACAGAGGTCTGCCCTCCGGCTTCACTTCAACAAGGTCCATCGAAACTTGCCACCTCCTTGCGCTTGTCAGATTTGTCCTAAAAGGTAATATATACACCTGTTCACCTATCTATCCTAAGGGGCAAGCAGAGGCGTCTGAAACTATTAGCCAACTAGCCAACTGTAATTAAGTCACATTTAATCACTAATAATTGAATAAGACGTCAGTGGGACCCAAATTCTAATTGTCTATAGTGTTTAATACACAGCTGCGTGTATATATACCAATACCCTATAACGCGAAACCAGTACCGCGTTATAGGGGGGATTACTGTACATAGTAGATTGGTAGGTAGGTACACTGTATAACGCGGTAGATTGGTTTCGCGTTATAGGGTATTCCCGTATAACTTGTGTAGCCTATGCGACTTTATTAATAAATAATGTGTGACTTTATTAATAACTTGGCAACAATTTTAGTATTTACAGAAAGAATGTACTACCAAAAAAAATCTGATTAATTTTCTTCTAAATCCAATTCATTCATCTAAATGTAGGAATTAATCCTATTGCGGTAGTTGTCTTTTTTATTAAAAAAAAAGAAAGTATCACTAATTGTCTTGTAAATACATTTTGTTCATACACTTTCCAGGTACCCTCGTATGTCATTGCTGAAATCTCACATGAAAAGAGAACATGGAATGTCAATTATTACTAGAAAGGTATGTTAATGGTGCTAATATGTACAAATAAGTACAAATAAGGACTGACTTCCCGGCATCAGGCAGGTAGAGTTACAGACGACAACACATCCTTATAAGCAATATCCCTTCCTGACCTTTTCTGTCCTCCTTTTTATTTTCAATATGCTCACAATTGCTAAGACGGGATGAGTAACGTGGGAGAGCCATGGCACAACCGGGGACAAACGAGCAGAAGGGTCACCTGATGGTAAGTGACTTCTGCCGCCCATGAACACTTGCAATCCAAGAGTCGCAAGAGCGCGGGAGGAGGGAAAGGGAAAGGGGGTACCTCACTCACTCAGTCACACAATGCAAGCATTGTTTAACAACCGGTTTTATGTCAGGCCGGTCGAGCCGGCCTATATGTGCCAAAGCATGGCTCTCCCACTTTAAAAACTTACTGATACTTTGTGCATCAAAATATAAATTGTTTTCAATTAGCCTATTTATTGTTAAATATTTAAATTTAATAAAATTCATTCAGGTTTATTCTTTTAATCCAGTGTTTGTTCTCTAGTGTATTGTATATTGTATTTATTATTAGGTACAGTATTTCGAGAGTATTCCAAAACTTGCAGTTTTGATAAATATTTTGTAATATTTTTTCTAATTGCAGATGTTTTTCAAATCATTACCAACAATGACGGAATTAGAAATAAAACAATCAAAAGTTGTTCTCAAATCTGAAGATGATACTTTAGAATATGGAGCTCCGTTTGATGCAGATGAAATATTCAAACAGAGTATGGAAAGAGATGGACAAACAGATGGTTCTGAAGAAGGAAATGACACCAGAAACACTTACATGGAGTTGACAGAAGAGAATTCTACTATGGATGTCTTGATGCAGTATGTGACAACAAGTAATAAAAGCCTGGGTTCAAATGTGGTATTTATACAAGGTGGAGAAATTGTTGAAAATGTCATTGTGGAAGAGAACCAGTCCAACTTGATTCTACAAGTAGAAGCCATGGTGGGGGAAAGTGAAGTTATGTATGAACCATTAAATATTAGTGGTGAAAGAGATAGCGTAAGAACTAAAGTAAAAAGTGGGGATCTCGTGTAAATATGTATAATATATATATAAAATATATTTATGTAAGGTAACAACGCAATAATAGTCACCTCGAGGAGGATGGGCAATGCACACTTGTTTATATGTTCAGAGTGGTAGATAGAAATATAACCTTACAAATACTAGTGGCCAGTAGGTCCGAATTGAAGTAACAATGAAAATAAATCTCAGAGGATCTTTTTATTTAATTGATTACACTGAGAGCTACCACGCCATTGGTGATTTTTAAACGACTGATAGTATAGTCACTATCGTCAAGCAGTCATTTTTTATAGTTTGTTTCGGCCGATCTGAGGTCAACAATTCCTCTCACCCTCACAACCTCATACTGAATGCCAGAGCGATGAAACTATCCGTCGACTAAAAATTACCGGTGTGCGTTGATCCTTAAGCTCGTAAATCGAAATCGAAATCGAAAATCGAAACAAAAAAAGACTACGAAACAACGATTGAAAAATTAACTTCAGAAATTATATGAATCAGTTTGCAGTGGAACTGTAAGCGTCGAATTAAACTGAGCGGCAATGCGCGTACAGCGTACAATTTTCAGCTCTATTTAGATGGCATAAGGTTTATATTTTTATCCCCGCTTTAATAGTGCACTGCCCCCTCCCTTAGTCTGAGTTGAACCTAAGCTATGATTTTGTTTTTAGCTTTTTGATTGTAGTTGTATTTTGCTGCGAATTTAATAATACGAGAAAAAGGCTACTGTTATTTTTTTTAATTGTGATACTAAAAATTAAAAAAAAAATGTTAAACGTAGTATTCATTTCTACTAGGAATACATTTTATTATATTATATGATATTTAATTTATATTTCCGTTTACGTATTTATATATTTTAAGTTCGTACAAAAATAAGGCGTGATTTTAATTTAGTCCGATTAACACTTTGATTAGTGCAAGTTTGATTCATTTAATGATTTGATAACTAAAAATATTAACTTAACAGTATCGAACAAGCAATTGAAGTACTATTTAGAACTTTGCAAGTTGATGCCATTTATAATAGAAACTGTTTAAATTTTGTTTTTGAGTTTCCTTAAAACATTCTAAAGATACTTTTAAGCAATCTGGTATTTAAAGGTCATTGGTTGATGCATACAAATTGAGCTCTTAATAATTATTAAACCACCAAATCAAGGTTCACTAAAATAAAAAATGACAACTCGACTATATTTGTCTAAATTTCTATGTCGTAACTTATATGCTCACAGGTTACTTCCTTAGATATAAATTTTGTATGAAATTTTAATTTTAATAATAAGTGCCATCCATTTCGTTAAATATTATGTCAGTATCGATGTTCTATGCGTAACTGTTTGGTTGAAGGTATCTGATATTTATTTTGTCCCGTATAATTGGGTAGATGACTAAGCTGAAATTAAATTATTTCACTCAGTTGGGTAATAACATTACTAAAAATAGATACAATTGTCATTCTGTTTGTGTTACGTTTTTAATTTTATTTTTATTTATCAAATTAAAATTAAAAGGGAATGATTTGACAATACATACCCGTGACGTCACGTTACATACCTACTTAAATGTACCACACCTACAGCTTTGGCATTTTCTAAAAATATCCTGATTTGACCTGACAGATCTAGCCTATTTTAAATTAATGCCATTTATTATCAGAATAAGTTACGAATAATGATACTGGAAGCCCCCAAAATTACAAGTATTAAGCAGCATTCGTAGAGGGTTTTTAAATTCTGATTTGATTGCAACTTTTATATATAGTCCTAACGTATTTATAATAGACAATATTTTCATTAGATTAAAGAGGTAGATAGGTTACATGCCGCCTGGAACACCTTAAGCCTCAAGTTTACTTCACAAGTTTTAAAGAAGTAGCATTAATTAGATTAGATTAGATAATATTATAAAAATACTTTACAGAAAGAATCTTGTACCTACTGTTGAGAAGAGCAAGTTTTATTTGAAATATTAAATTTGAAAAACTGCAAATTGCAAACTAAAATATCGATCAACATTAGTAATATATAGATCTGTAATCTATCTACCTCTTATTTAAATTGCGTAGAGAATATTGAATTAGTTTGAATTTATTTATTTAGAATTCTTTTATTGAAGTTAATTATTAATAAATGAACTTCATTTTGATGATTTTTATGTTAATTTTTTAAAACTATGTATTGATTGTAAGCGAAGGGCTATTCTACAGTTTAGCTCACAGAAATATTTTATTTTGCTTTCATATATGTTGGTTCTATCTTACCAAAAAATACTGGATGTACTATTTGGTATCATACATTTTTATTAAGAGTTGAAACCACGTTTCTTCCTTTACTGTGATTCATTGACTTTAGTGATTTTTGATGAGAACAGTGTTATAAAGAAAACTGAAAACTGTGTCAATGAGGTTTTGCGACGACTGATATGGACCCCTAGTATATAGTTTTATCTGATATCTATATACATCACCTCAATATAAACCAATTAATTTAGTTGAGCTGTTTTTCAGACCGGTCATTTGTGTTACTCTGTGCTTTTGAATGTTATTCAATAGATTAATTAATCTTATAGTTCCTTATTGCCAGTCGACATTAAAAACAATAATTTTTAAGAATGCATCCACAAAATATTGTTTGACTAAGAAAAACAAGGTAATAGTTGATATGTAGGTAAATTAAAGATTTCCGAGAAGATAACAGGTAGTGAACTGACTTTTTTATTTATTAAATACTAAGTTGTTGCTTCATAAAATAAAATCATTAATAATATATTTTTAGTCCTACAGTTGTGTGAATGCATTCTTGTAAACAATCCTGTACTTGTATCGCACCTCGAAAAAGGAAATATTTAAGGAAGTATTTGTTATAAAAATAAAAATGCCAAAATATTTTTAATACGAAAATGTGTTTTATTACGCACTTATTATTTCAACCAAATATGTTTACTCGTCTATAGCATATGCGTACACAATCTGTAGAAGATACCACGAACTTTTATAATAATGCATCATTACATACTAGGAAAATACAAAAATATTAAGCGGTTTCTTGGTAAACAACTACTCGGGATACCTTAAAAATATGCGAAATGTACACATACTTAATGAAATGCACCATTTTACTAATACGCTGTTCATTTCTTGGTCATCAGTTAACACTCCAAGACCTTTGTTTTTGAGCTTCTAAAATATGTCAATTTTAAAGTAAACAAGATGATTATGATAAAAAAGTCTTTTCTAGTTTATGACATCGTTCTTTCTAACATAATCTTGTCTGAATAATTTTCACTTCATGCAAAAATATCGACAAGGCACAATACATGGATGCTTATTACAAAATCATAATCGAATATTTTTATTCTCTTTTATGAGAGTTTAAAATTAATCTCAATGATTAAACAAGGTGTCTTATATAATTGTATGACATACATTAGAAGCCCTAAAACGATACGGTAAAGTGTAATAAGGGTGCATTGTTTAGAGCTAGAAAAGCGTTTTTTACTAATCTCGACAACAACAATCACTTCGACCAACAATCACAAAAACTAACATCAACTCTTTTATCTTCACTCCACGAATACTGATCAAAGTTTTATCTTAACAATGGTCCAAAAATATCTAATAGCATTCCTAAACGATCAAGTAGAAAAATACTTTAATGATGCCTCACAGAATTTAGCTTCTTTTTTTAAATTTCCCTCTCACTATCATCAAGACATACATATGTATATATTTTTTTATTTTTTTTATCGGTGTCATGTCGAATTGCGTCAAAGAATACATTGTGGGGTCTAAGAGTGTTAATCTATACTACTGTGACAATCTCCATAACTTTCATTTATACCATGTTGCATAATGTTCATGATGAAAATATTGCGTTCTCCACTTCAAAATATTAACAGTCACATGATCATAAACATAATTATAGTAATTATAACTTTTACGCTGTTACTAATGAAGGTCGTCTATGGGTATATATTAAACTGTGAATCGAATATGAATTAAATTTTTTCGTCTGTATCTAACAGAATGCTAAAGACAATCTATCGAGTTTAAAAAGGGATGAGATAGGTATATTTGGGTTCCAAATCTTGTATGAATCATTTCGCTATAAGCTTTCAGTATGTTAAAAGATTATTAATAAATCTTTGTAAGGCCCCAAGAAACATTCTAAAATATCTATAAACTGACAGGCCACTCAAGCCATTCTTAGGCGTTGCTGATGGTAAAAGATGGCTTATATTTAAAAATACATAGTCTCTGTCCGGAAATAAGGCAGTTATAGTAAGTGAAGCAATGAGCCATATAGCTATATAAATGATAGGGCTCATATGCAGTAAGCTCAGGCCGTGAATATGCCAAAGATGAAGAATGCCTACTACAAGAAAGTAGTCTATCAGTTCGCCTATTTGATTACAGACAAATTTATTACGATATGATAAAAAAAAATCAAATATAATATAAGTGATACACTTAAACACATCACCGCAGACCACATTTTGTCTTTCTACATGGGGTTTTTGACTATCCTCTACCATTCAGCCTCTTGAACATTTTCATTGAACATTGTGCATCAAAATCTTAACATTAATCCTAATGATAACAGTAACACGATTACATTAAACAGACAGTGAACTTTTAATACATTATCCTCTGTCGTTACTTTGTTTTTTTTTTTTAATTAAGCTATGGTTGGCGACAGAATCGTGGTAAGAGCCACCTCATATTAAAAATGGCTACTCAGTTCTAAAACATCAAGTCATGCTAGTATTTTAAACAGAAATTCAACTCAGATTATTAGCTTTCTTTTCTCTGTCTCAACGAACATTCTAACAGCGTCTAGTTTAACTTTTTTTAGTAGTTGCTATTGTTTATTTAAATTGCAAGAAATAAGCATTATTTCATGAAATCTTGTATACGAGTATGAATATATTTCTAGTGAACACATATTATTTAATATCTAAAATTCATAATGAGCCTTGGTATATGTAGAACAACATTAGCCGCCGTTAGAATGTTGATTTCCATTTAGCAAAAAATATCTACAAATTAACTTGAATGGTTGCTGATTTGCTATAGACGAGAGAAAAAGACGAAAGAAGAGTTTTTATATGTGATCAGATTATTCACACTATATGTTTCAGCTTATTTCACGACTCTTGTATTATTAGTAGTTACTCAGTTTCCAAGACTGCAGTCATTGCGACTTTTATAAGTTTTGATGACAATAGTACATTTTATTAAAGTTATGATAATATTTGTTAGTCAAATCAGCAATTTAAGAAACGTGGAAATACGTGTGCTCAGTAATATTTTAAAATGATACAGGACAGGAAATTTTTGTCGATATTGAAAAATAATGAAATCATGAACTTTTTATGCAATTTACCTTTACACATATTTATTACTTCACAAATACGTCTTGTTAAATAAAAAATACTAAATCAAATCCGAGAATCTAAAGTAGCCATTTATTGTTGAGTAAAAATATATATGTATTGTTATCAAAATTTGTGTTAGACTGAAACTGTAAGAGTAATTAACTTAATATTTTGTAACCAATACATATTCAGAATATGAAAATGCTAACTGAATACTGTACGCCATTTGTTCACCTCGTTGTCATGAAGAAGAAAAGAATAAGTCTTATAAAATTCCTAAGGATAGAAAGTATCATTAGCAGAATCATTAATACTTAGACACCGTATTCTGGTGATATTTCATCAGCCGACAGTTTCTTCACTATCGTCATCATTCTTGATTATTTGATCGGTCGATTGTAAATCGTCAATTGAGTGCAGTCCCATACAACTTCATATTAACTTCCAGAACATTCAAACTATAGGCCGATTAAAAAAAATCACCAGTTCACGGTGTCCCTTAGTATTAAAAAAAAAGCGATTTTGCTTTTAATTTTTTATAGGTTGAAGTTTTAAAGAGGTCATTCTTCTCTTCTTCGAAGTTTTATAAGGGTGATTCTTCACCAGTGCGCGGTGATTCTTATGGTGACTTGATAAGTAACGGTTATGTGGATTCACGAGGACAGCATTCAAAAGTCACTGGGACAAAAGAAACCTTAGCAAAAATTTATAAGTGTGTTATTACGCCATAGATATTAATTTAGAATCCCATATTTTCAGTCAAACAGTGCCTTTAAGACCAAAAACTTCTACTAACAAAGCAGAGTTGTATGAAAAATGTCGACAGTTATATTTCAAAACTGTTTTGTTTATAAAAGACTATAAACATTAAGACCTGGAAGGACGTCTGGACATATTAAATGAGAACATGGGTCTTCAAATTAGCAATTTTCCGTTTACATTAACAAATTTATTAAGACTGTTTGTAAAAAAATAAGAGTCCACAGTACACAATACAATAAACATTTGAGTAAAATGTACTTGAAACTACATAGATAGGTATGTATACAAATTGTATATCAAATACGATAATATTTCACGTTAAATATGTCATATTGTGTAACATTGAACGAGCGTTCAATTATGTTGAAGTATTATATAATGTATATTACAATAGTATATACCTAGTGGCAGTTATTAACGCTCTTGATATTTAAGTGATAGTTTTAAAGCTCACTAAGCCCGTTATCATTCATTGGAATTTTATGTTTTTCAAGTTTTTCTACCAAGTGCACACATTGATTTTGGATTTTAAAATAGAATATTTGAACTGATTAAAGAGAATACTGAGTAGGTATTTAATACCGTCCTTTAAATTAAAAAGAAAGATAGTATTGTTTTTTTAAACAATGACGCCTCGTGTGAAATGGCAACTTACTTAAAACGTGTCATGTTGAAGTAGGAAAAACAAAACTCATATGGCAACATTATGCAAACGTCTAAACAGAACCGTTGGTAGCTCTTTAATTCAATTTGACAGAACAGTAAAATTGAGAATGAGCAGAACAGAAACCTGTACAAACTTTATTTGAATATTGAAATCAAAAACTTGCCTAGTGAGCTTTCAATCTGAATATGACGGCAAGTTATTGCGTACATAAAAAAAATACTCCATTTAACAACACTATATATGAAGTCGGACGCCAGTTTGTCGATATTGTAACGATTTCGGAAAATAAAATAGTGCGTATGACTCTTTACTCTATTCACCTATGTAAATAATCTAAGCTTATACACTTCGTTACAATCATACTTTATACAATTATAAATGAAGTACCATGGATTAAGATAAACAATATGTAGGTATCTAATTGATTACATTCAAATAGAAACAATAAATGAATAATAAAACTGTATAAAAGCGAACCTCAAACGTTTATAAAAATGAGCTCAGAATCCGCATTCCCGTCTATCGTCTCAATCAAATGAATTCAATCGAGGAATAGTAGACTAAATTGTTAGCTACATTTACGAACTAAAAATCACTATCAGGCGCAAAATAAAACAAAATGGTAATTCTCTTTCCATAAGTTATTGAAGGTTCGACTAGGTTCCTCACAAAATATAAACAAAAGTAAAAAGCGCATTGTACAGCTGAAATCATTAGGAACAACTGACGTTATCTGAGCAACTCCTTTAAAGAATATATTTAAGAAATCCAAAATGTCTATAACTAACATACTTATCACAGGTTAAAAGGGACAAGAGAAAGTATTAGTGTTCTCTCAATACAGTACATACGTAGCTACATTATGTAAAACTTAAGACAACTTACGATGTACTAGCGACGGGCCGACGGCGCGACGTAAAACAAACCGTTTTAAAAATTAATAATAAATTCTAAGCCCAGAGCCCCTTACACGTGGGGCGGTTGAGATCGATTACTTACATTTATAACAATATAACATTACGTTGACTGGCGGTGCCAAAGCGCTGAAGCCGATTAAAAAAAAGAGCACATAAGGCGATGTCATCACTGTGAGCACACGCGGACAGACACGCCCCGCCCTCGGTCAGACCACACCCGAATAACAATTAGTTAATGTGACAAAAATAATATGTTGTGTGGAGCTGACCGAGTTGCGCGACGATATATCTACACAGCTACACGAGCCCTAAGATAACACTGTCCCCGCCACAGCGCTACAGACATCAAAGGCGCGAGCCTTATCGTCCAACTCGCATGATAGATCATCACGAAGGCTCTAGCTCGCGGCGGGAGTTCATCGCTGCTGGCTGGCTACGGGCCAATTATGGCCGTAAAGGAACACTCGTGGTGCATATCGGATGTTTGAGGGTAATTGACGCTTTGGAAAGTCTTTATATGGATGCGCCTGTTAGGGGGCTTCGCTTGACCACCAATCTTATCACAACAGCACTGTAGTCCACTGAGGCCTAAGTCCTGTACACTGATGTCGGCGCGCGGCCCGCCGGGGCCTGGCCGCGCGCCTAGTCCCAACCGTTCTCTTTCACCATGTGAGCCAGTTCTATTATGAACTTGCCCTCTTTGTATTTTTGACTTGACTCGAACGCGTGCTCCTGTAACAAGAAAGGGTAATCTCTTAAAAAAACATTTGCAATTGTCCCTAGCACGCGCCAGCTCTCAAATAAATCAAGTCTAGTGAGTGGTGATAATTTTAGGTGAGACGAAATATGAATAAAGAAAGCATAATATTTATTTATACGAGTGTTATTTTTGTTTTCTAAAAATTTATTCATTTAATCTATGGATAATGGTCATAATTATACCGCGTATGCTAGAATTACCTAACAACACAAATATCCGTTTTTTTAGGTATAACCTCAAATAAAAGGGTATTTGTGTTGTTATAATTTAGAGAGAGATATAGATTTTGCAATATAACTCAAATCCTAGACAGTTACGTAGGCAAAATTGCGAGTAATAGTCTGTACATTTTGTAGAAATATGTAAACAAAGCTGCTTAATTCTCTGACACAAGGAATAACGCTTAATTTTATCCACCGAATATAATATTGAAATTTATGAAGAGAAAATACTTTTCAACAAACTTCAAAAAAGGAGGAGGTTCTCAATTCGACTGTATATATTTTTATTTTTTTTGTTTGTTACCTCAGCACTTTCGACTATGAGAAGCACGTGCGCGAAAAATGGACCAATAACTCACTGTACTTCCAGGGTAGTTAGACGAGAGTTTGGTCCAGTTATAACAATGGAATCCATGAGAAAACCATATAAGTCTTAAATTTTATGATAGACGCATTGAAGTCGGTTGTCTACTTTTTTGAAGTGAATTATTATGTAAAACATACATGACGCTTACTTATGCCACAGCGGCGGCGTTTAGTGGGAATAAAATTGTTCTTTTTTTATTGCCAGGTGGCCCGGAACGACATTTTAGTTATGTCCGAAGATGTTAGTATGATATCCGACATAGGTAACTATTAGGTGACAGCTATCTCAGGCCGTATTAAAGGGTCATTTGACAGTATTTGATATCTTTGCACTAAGTTGTTTTTTTAGTGGTAGAGCCATGCTTAGGCACGAATGGGCCGGCTCTACCGGTGCGATACCACGGCCTCACAGAAAACCGGTTGTGAAGTAACGCTTGCGTTGCATTTCTCCGAATTGAGTGAGGTTTCCGGAGGCCCAATTCCCCCTACCCCCTTTTCTCTCCCCTCATCTCCTTCATCCTTTTTCCATCTCCTCATCCCTCCTCTCTTCTTTCCGCTCCCTGCATCCCCCATCCCTCATCACCCTCAAAGGCGGGCAGCGCACTTGCGACTCTTGAGTTGCAAGTCTCCATGGACGGCGATGTCACTTACCATCAGGTGACCCGTCTGTTCGTCTGTCCCCCTATAGTATAAAAAAAAAAAAAAAAAAAGTTGATATCGTTTGGGTGTCAGAAGTGAACGGGCGTGTTAAGGACACGCCCGTTCACTTCTGATTCTGTTCATATTGTAATGTTTTATTTTCGAATGTGTTTCAAATTACAATAAACTATTGATATCGAGTTTAGATCCTAATCGATTAATATAATTTGAGTGTGTTCTACATCTTGGCATGCGAACGAAGAGGTCTGATTTAGGATTTTAGAATTTTTGCAATTATCGCCTTTTTTGTAAGTATATTATATATATAGATACGTGTCTTTGTAGACGACCAAAAACTATTAGACCCTCGCTAAGTAGAAAAAAAGATGATAATAATAAGTGTATACATACTAAACACAGTAAAAACTTCCGACAGAGTTCCTTTACTTGCGTTTTCAATATATGTGGGTTAAAAAATTGTGACCCAATTCATGTACTTCGACAGTACTTCATGTACATGTATTATAATGATATGTACATGATAATCAGTGAGTACATATTATTATGTATAGTAAAAGGATTCGGAACCCTTTGTTAACCCGTCGGCTTATGAACTATTATAAAAGTAAAACAGATCTTATTACTAAAGTATGTTCTCAAATGCTATCGCTATTGGTTACACGAGTAAACAAACACACAAAGTCAAAGTCTTATTACTCTATACCTAAAGTATGTTTTTAAATGCAGCTAACTCTGTATCATACATTCTGCCATGTCCTTTGGTAAGAGCCGCTTTCGTCGCGGAAGTTGTTTATTTATCTCCTCTTTTAATTCATTGCAAAAATTGTAATCGAGTAAAACAATTTGTAATGTCGACTCTAAAAAAACGAAAAAATCAGAAATGCTTTGTCGTTTATGCCTTAGAGAGTCTTTTGCATCTGTATCACGTTCATTCAATATCAACTAATCAACTGCACGGTCCATAACAAAAAAAAAAAACAAAAAGAAGAGAGATACTTATATAGCTTCAACTTCCCTATCAGCCCAAACTGTTCGTGATCCAGCAATAGAAAAGGAAATTGATGATTCGATTGATCGAGGACCGCAAGCAAAAAAGAGTGCGCCTGAGTGGTTATATGGTCCGCGAGAAGGCCAAGCTTTTTTATGCACATTTTAAAGAACCTGGTGGTGAATGCACAGAAAGAGGATTTTAAGCATTGGAAGGTTGGTTGCTTTAAGATGCGAGAATACTGCATAGCATTGAAATTGTTGTAGAAGCGGCATCCGCAGACACCGCCGCATCAGTAAGATTTCCAGAAGAATTTTCAAACTTAGTGCCTTATTGCGAACATAAACCTGAACAAGCGTGGGTTACAATTGCTATTGTTGGGAGCCGTTCTGGATTTTATTGTTTCTAAAAACTTGAACGTATTTAAAAAGGAAACAGACTTAAATGCCATTCTAGTCTTAATCAAAGCAGGTCATCTTCGCAATCTTGAATCTTCAAATATAAAAGTCACATTTTCCCCTCCCAATACAGCGACGGCTTCACTCCAAGCTATGGATCGAGGAATAAGGCTCTTTTACATTAGAAGAAAATTTAAAATCGTATTGAATAAAATGGAATGTGATCCAGACATGAATGTTATCCAAGGGAGGAAGAAATTTGACATGGCAAAATCCATCGTTAACATATAATAATTGAAATCATACTGGGAAAAACCGTGGCCTGTTCTGACTGCTGTAAATGATGAAGAATCTGTGCAAATCAGAACTTTTACTGCAAACATTGCTGAACTTGGGAATATATAAATAGAACTGTCACAAAAAAATTAAAGACAATTTCAAAAATAAATTTACATTTTGGAAACAAATAAATTTTAATTTAAACAAAAAACAAGACCTTCTTTAATTAAAACCTGTTTGTGACTTAGTACACATAATATTGCCATAAAAATAGAAACCATTTTGAACATTAACAGTGATTAGAAGAGCAAAAGAAATGTTTATAGACATTTCAGAACTAAAGTTACAAAGGAATCGTGGATGCCATTCCGAAGATATAAAATGTCTGAAACGAGGAAAGATATGCGCAAAAAGGAAGAGCTTGAAAATAAATGATTTGTGAAGATTAAAATGTCACCATTATTACTCTTTCAATAATGCAAAATTGCATATCAAGGTTAGTGGTTGATTTATATACGCCCAATGTTAATTGAAAATTGTAAGAAAGGAATTGCGTTATAAAAATTTATAGCGTTATTGCAATCAATAGTAATAACAACGTCTAAGTATCTGATATCGGATCTGAAACAGAACTCTTCAAGTAAAAAAGTAAAAAAAAGTATTTTAAGTGCTAAATTTATGTTATTAATTAATTATTAACAATAAGACATAAGGACAGTGGTGTTATGTACCCAACCATTTCTATACAATTATATTATGCAAATCAACACATCTATAGATATTAGTTCCACTTACATAATATAATAGACGGTAACTCATTTTGGTGCCATTCGGGAACGTATTTCGCGGCAAGCGATGTGTTTAAACCGGCGCGGGAAGAGAAAACGTATGTGTTTCTAGTTTATAATCTTCGCTGAAATATCGATTATCGGACGAGGGACCAAATTATTCGATCACTTGGACGTCTGACGTCTTGAATGAAAATAGATTTCAAATCTATTTTATGGGTAAAGCTTTATTTACATTTTATTAACTATTTATTAAGCACTTAACGTAAACACCCGAAGATCGAGAGCCGAGACCCGAAAAGCGAATACCTCGTACATGTACCTACTAAACGATCGAATCCTGCGGGAATAGACTGACGTGCATGGTCTAGCCGCAATATTTGAACTATAAGCAATTTAGGCCTTAAAATTATGACTGCATTGATAACACATTTATATGTATATTTTTTAATTTATGCATGGTCAACATGACTACTTATTAGCTATATAGTTTTTCAATCAGTTTACAAGTTTATCAGTAACATTGGCTTTTGAGTACGTACTTATAATAAAATATTTATATGGTATAAAAGATAGTTCAGTAGGTACTTAAGATTATCTGAAAAATATTCAAATACCTCTATCATCTTTAAACATTATGATAATACACGAGTATGATAGGCATGTAAACTTAGGCGGACCAGTTGTTACTAAAATAATTATTTACAACTTACCTACTAAGAAACACCAGGAAGAATTTCGCCAGTAAAATCGATTGTTTTAGCGAAGATTCTAAACTACAAAACAGACGTTTTCAAGAGAAAACTTTTAATGCGCGGGTCTTCTCATAAAACTTAGTAAAGTTTTTTAATTATTTATACGAATAATGTCTGACGACCGTTGGGAAGAACGAGTTCTTGAGTGGAGACAGCGTCTCGGCAAACGTAGCATAGGACGCCCACAGGCCAGGTGGAGTGACGATTTGTGCAAGATGGCTGGCAGGAGCCGAAAATAGATCGAAGTGGCGTGCAATGGGAGAGGCCTATGTCCAGCAGTGGACTGCGATAGGCTGATGATGATGATGATTAAAGGTTTAATACAAATTCTAAATGTCTAAGTTGCCTGTCGAAGTTGTCGTAACGATATTTCACCGTTCTTTTATTTAAGGTTAAAGAAACTTTATTCTCATAAGAACAATAAACAGTTCACTTACATGAGATACACAGTATATGCATATAATTAATGTCGTCTTGCGACGATTTATTTGCTATTTGCATATTATTATTCGCTTTTAAAACCAAATAATTAGCAGCCGCCATGATGCATCACAAAAGGATATCAGCTCTTCTAAGTCAATAATGGAACTATTAAATCCAATAACCTCTCAGCATATCGTGAAATAGCCATGCGTTTAGCTGTTCATATCGTTAAACGATGAATTCAATGTTCTGGCCTGACGATTTCATGATGTAGACCTTTTTATAAAAAGGAGGATGAAATGTTCAATTCTATGATCTGGACGACATATACATATACTGCTTGATACATAGATAACAGTCCAATCATTTAGTGGCCTTCTACGGGAAGAAGAGAAGGCGTGTCCCCCTATCTCTTCCCGTGGGAGGCAACTCCCGTACTCTGTTCCACCAAGAATCACACGGCATTATCGAGTATATTATTAGTGTAGCAAACAAAAAAGCAAAGCCACTTACAGACTGTTATTGCCACGTTGAAGTGAAATAGCTAAATGAAAGAGCTGGGTTACTAAGGGAAAACTTGACTTTGAAATCACCACTGCAAAGGCAAAATCTAGAACTTTTAGTTACTTGTGGAGGGTTTGGTTCGAGAAGGCTTGTATTTTTATTTTTGGGTATAAAATGGTAATGTAAATTTAAAGCTCTTTGACTTTAAGACTTTCGGTAACAACAGACTAATTATTAAGGAACATACAATTTCACTTAAATGTGTATTCAGTGGACGGCGATAGGCTGATAGTGATAGTGCAGCGCATGGCACCTGTGACTGAAGGCCGCTTCACCCCTAGGTAAAGCAAACCCCCGAAACCAGTAAGGCATCCCGGAAATGCAGACATGAGTAAAACCGTTTAACACTCACAAAACTTTTTATACTGGCAGCCTGTTTCATCCCAGAAACATGAAATACATATATGTACATCTGATGATCATCTGATTCGGCAAACAATGTAGGGCTGGCTATTTAACACTTACATATTTCCAGCCGAGCATCGTTTTGCAGCACTCGCAGTATATGTCGGCGACAGCGTGCAGCCCCGTCAGAAGGACACGCTCCTCTGCCGGGCCGCAGCCCACATTCACACTGGAACATTAAAAACACACACTCAATTAACAAATAAAAGGGTCGCTTATCTCTTTGTACTATTTCTATAAACAAGCATTGCAAGAAACTATACTATATCATGAAATATCTACTTTTAGCATATTCACCTGGGTATGGGCAAACGGGTCATCTGATGGTAAGTGACTCCGTAGCCCATGAACACCTACAACTCAAGTCGCAAGTCCTGGTAGGACAGGAGCGGGGAAAAGGTATATTTCTGGCGTGAGGCGCTTTAGGCGATTTCTCGACCCCCATCTTCCCTTGGACAGACGTCGTGAGATATTGCTCGACCCCCTTCCCACACCTAACCTCACGTGAGATTTTTGAAAATGCATATTTTTTATGCAAATAAATTAATCCGTGTGTGTGTAAAAAAACCTATACAAGAAACATGTTTAAAACTTAAAAATACGCTAAATTAGTACCTATATCTGCAGCACAGAGTTAACTTTTTTCTTTCGTATTTTTTTATATATTATATAATATTTTTCGAGCTAAACTAACAACAGAGTTACGTTCTTACATTTTAATATAAGTAGTAGTACGGATAACATAGTCATGATAGGATGTCATTATAAAACCATAAATTGAATAATTTAATCGATAAAAAAAATTATGCAGGTGGCAAAGATCACATGGTTTACGGAGCCAATAAGTTTTATTGCCTATGCTCGAGAAATAGTCACCTGGCTTGCATAGTTCTGGCCATAGTACGTCGAATTGTGAACAAGAACTTACGTCAAACTTTTAGTACATTACTTACCTACTAAAAGTTTTATTTAATTATTATTAACTATGCTCATATATTGTTGTTTTATAGCCTAGGTTATTTCTTAGTAAATACTTTATCCAATACAAAAATAATAATCCAAATCCGAATGATTGTTCCGTTGAGATTGAGATTATGAGATTATCGCTTTTAAACAAACAAACAAAAAAAGAACTCTTTCGCTTTATTAATGTATGTAGATACATAGATGGCAATTCAAAAGTATGATGTATGAACAGTAACCGGCCGAGTGCAATCAAAGCAGCGGGAGTGTCGGAGATGAAGACCAATACAAAATCCGCACTGTACGATCTGCCTATTAAAAGGTCCTGTATTAAAACTGAAACTAGCTGACCTACATTCATATTGCGAACGGTAACTCCTTCTAAAATAAGGCGTTATTTTAGAAGTTACCGTTCACAATATATGTATAGTGTTAAAATAAGTAGTGCAATCCTAACCGCGTGCGGGTCGCGTAGGTTTATATGTAATATTCATGACAGTAGGATGCTAGTGGATATGGGGTAGCATGTAGCGTTGTTATTAACTTTATATACTCACACGGAATTGAAGAGATAAGCGCGCCCCTGACTGCCTTGAAACGACTGAAACATAAAAAAAGGTGTATTTTTTTTTTAAATTTGATACAGTACAAATGCAGTAACACTATTGAGTATAAATTTTAATATAGAGTGTATTTTAACACTGTTTTTTCATATTTTTTATCTCTTTAAACGTTTCTTGAAATAAATTGATTCTCCTTTAACCAAAAAAACTCAATTTCATTAGTAGAACGCTAACCTGAATAGATCACAAGTATAATATATTAATGTCATAACTGGTGAATTGTTTCGAAATTGTAGCGGTTCATTTAGAAGATTGGAATTTAATGAATCTCTATTTAATAAAAGCATGCACACTTTGATGACTTTGAGTCAAATTATGTGTACTGGTTGCATATTAATAAAAAAATAATAAGTATGTCATTATGAAGTTTTTGAATATGGCTTGAAATTCAAATGTGTCAAGTTAGTTCAACGCATTGACCTTTGAAATAATGAATAAGCTTTTTGTAGTTTGTAGGACACAAAACCACTTCATACAAATATAATAAATTGTTGTCATATCTATTAATGTTGATAATGACTGTGTGTACAAAAGACTTTATTATTTTGAGGTTCATAGAAAACTGCCAGCCCTGTCAAGGATAGTCAAGGAATTGGCAGAAGAGATTTCTGTTCGTGACCGAGACTATTATCGTTTGTAGTAGGGTGAGTAGTTTCGTTAGTCACTTTGGTCTACTGGATACGGCGAAGGTGAGAGAACCAAAGTATAATGTTTCTACATGTGAACTATTAAGAATAATACGTGCGGAAGAAACACGAAGGTGTGGAGTATTACTGAGGGCTTTCAATCAGTCGTGTCCATATTTTACTATAAGAACTCAGTTACCCTACGATACAGGAATAATTGCTAGTGCGGGAGTTATATATTATTTATTTTTAATAATTTAGACCATCCATCTATCAAAATGGAGGGAGGAGGACTCATTTTGCTCATCCGGTCAAATTATTAAGGAACTTCTGAGTACTTATAAGTTGTATTTAATATATGTATATGGTACAACGAATCATATACATATGCAAAAAAGGATTGTTCAAACTCATTTTAGGTTCAAACTCATTTCATCAGACTTCCCTTGACATAAGCACCTCTTGTAAAAGCGTAATCAGTATAGCTTTTAAAAGCTGATGATGTTAGGTCATTTTATGTAACTCAATTTACGTATCACATAAGAATACTGGCTAAATGAGTCACTCAATTCTAGTATTTTTACAAAGCCCCTCGAACTAAGCTATGTTCTCGTGTTAGTAGTGGGCTTACGGCGGTAGTACAGTGACTGACGACGCCTAAGAGGCTAAAGAACCTTGATCTAATATTACCTAATCTTACAGTTCCTGGTGATAATATTTACCTTAGATATAAGCTCGTCATGGCTGGCCAAGTGCGCGCGGCAGTGTATACAGCTGTAGGTGCGGTGCGCCGGCGGCAAATACGCCTGGAAGGTCTTGACTGGCGTTCGCGCGGCCGTGGCGCCCCCGCCCTCGCCTGCCAGCCCGCCACGGTTAGTCACCCCGTCACGCATGAGTGCCTGCTAGCTACCAACATACACCGCCGTCAAGCACCCATAGCTGGCGGACGCCCTAAGAGCACTATCACAACCGCCATTGAGATTCACCATATTTGTACAAGTGATTCTTCGTTTAGGAGTAGTTTTCAAAAGTATCTATCACTTGAAGCTGGCAACCCCATTTTAATACAAAAAGTCGATGACTATGGCTCACAGAAGTCTCACAAAATCATAGACATATTTGTGTCTTATTTCAATAAATCCATCATCTGATACTCATCTTTAGGTAATTACTATTTTGCCAAATGCAAGGTTTTGTAGATAGAGACTAAAAAGAGGTGGAAAACCTTATTACGTTACATGGGTTCAGATAATCCAAATTCACAAAATTAAAACTAAATGAATTATGGCAGATGAAAGATAAAAACTTGCGAGATCAAAAAAAGGACAGGTATTCCGACATTACGCTTGAATGTTCCAAGAGATCATTGTTTTCAGACGAATAAGAATGTAAAGAGATTAAGCAAACTGTAACTTTTGTCACCATTTCGCTTTTTGGAATTCATCCAAAAATATATTAGCAGATGTACCTAAAGCAAAAAGTGCAATTTAGGAAATAAACGGCTTTGCTTTCGCTTAGGCATCTTGTGAAAATGAAAGAGAAGTTATTCATTTGTAAAACTTACTTGTAACATTTATAAAATTACGAGCAAAGATTAATAGCATTTTTTTTTATTCCATAGAGAATTCATTATCATTTTTTGTAATCCCAATAGCGGTTACGGAAGTATAGTGCGCGTAGGGCGTATAACAACGGCACTCATGCGACAGTAAATACCAAGTAAAGTTATATTGAAAACATTATGTACCAATAACATTCTATGTTTACCTATTAGGTCATAAATTAAGTAGACTTACGCCATCCATCGTCAGTTGTGTTTCATAAATACTTCATGACACCTCGCTTATTATCGAATACATAGTTATTATAGTTTTTGGCTACTGCTAAAAGCGCACAAATATAACATTTCCTTGCCTATGTTTCTGTATTTCGTTGTTTACTAATTATGTAATATTTTTATAGAAATATATATATATTGATTTTGTAGAAATTCAGATTGATTTTGGATATTCTACATATATATATATATATATGTATGTATGTGTACGTTAAACTGTCGATGGATCACTTATCTATGATAATTTCAGCATTACTTTAGACCAAAAGCTCTTTAATATTTAAAAAGAGAGAGAACATAATAATTACTGATGATGCAATGTAATGAAATGACTTTCCAGAACAAACTCTGGACTGTCACAAGGGCTTTGGTTCTTTTTCTTTCTTTCTTTCTTTCTGGAAAAGTGAAAAAGAAGTATGAACTTAGCTGCTTTGGGTCTTAAGTATAAGCTTTAATGATAACAGTAAGAAATGTCTTTAAAAAAAATACCTAAATCTAAATTTAGATCTATACTTAGATCAACCATCCTGGTGGTTTGGTTCTAGTGGTTCCTGTCCAGTCCTGGTTTCGATTCTCATACGAAACAAAACTGTGAGATCTACAAATAATTGACCCGAGTCTGATAGTTCTTTTGTGTCCGTCGGTGCTATGTTCGGCAAGTCCCCGGCGACCGCGGAGATTGCACGGTCCCTGGATGGACTAATACGGAATTTGTCTTTAAAAAAAAATAAAAAAAAACACTTAGATCTACTTAGGAATAAGAGTAGACCTAAATCGTGTCTATCCTGCATATTTGATGACGCTCCTGTGACGTCACACTTATTTAGTGCTCCGTGAGATGATTAGGTATATACTGTTGTAAAGACGGACCTGCCTGGCGCGAGCAGCAAGCGCTCGCCGCCCACATCAGCCGCGCAGACCGTCGGTCACCTGCCGCGCGCGCTCTTGCACCGCGCCGCGCGCTCCCACTTTGTACCCGCCACCCTCTGTGGACAATAAAAGACATTAATAATTATTCTTTAATAATTGTTATTCGACGCTTATTTATTGACGTAGGCACTACTATTCCCGCCGTGTTTTTCACCGATACCTGACAGTGCGGACGTTCGTTTATAAGGTGTTCCGCAATCTATGTTGAACCACTGTCATTACACTGCCGCAACTGACAGATATTGTTACCTTGCCTCACCCAGACTCAACCCTATTGCTCCTATTGATAACTACTTGCTAATAGGAACAATTTTAAGCACTAAAATATCATATCTCGTTAATGCAAACCGCCACTCGTTTAACCAATCAGAATATAAAAATATATTTTATAATAATAATTCATTGACATGAAAACACAAGTGTCACGTGTCTACATTAATACAATAAACGACATATCGAAGAGTGCTGACAAAGGATATCCCTTCCTATTCTCAATATTTTTTTGTATTATAAAGTTCATGAAACACGAAATATCACGCGTCCTGCTTAAATGGTAGCTGCCGGACGGCTGTCGAGGGACAAGAAAGCCTAGCATGTCAACGCTCGCAGTGCGTCGATTTTTTATACATCTATAGATAGCGAAGGGATAGAGGGCCACATTGTCCTCTGTGGAACAAGCTTGTAATTTTTAGGCTAAGACCTTGCAGTAGTAACGTCAACACCTTGAACTGCCAAAATAGTTGGTTGTAATTAGGGTCAAAGATAAAGACTCAACAGCTCTGATAACTTACGGATTATTTATGTGAAGTTTGTTGTCAGTGCCTGAGTCCCAAAACAAATAGCACAACGGGACCGTAATTGCATATCTCTGACTTAAAGGCGGTACTAAATCGACTACCATGTTTTATTATAAATTCCCAGCGAACAAAACATACAACAAATATATACATATGCAAACGCCTTATTCCCGTTCAGGGTAGTTCTAAATACATATGATGATTAATCGATTTACAATGAATATGTGGATTATTTATCAGTATTACAAATCTTCGAAAGGCATATACATATTTTCCAGAAGTACGCAATGATCTCTTCCATGTGGATGGTCCTCAAATCAATTTGTTTGCATCAGATTGTGCTCAGGTAGCGATCTATTCCGTGTCCTCTGGGCCTAAAGGATCAAATCATTTGTTAAAAACTATCCTCGTTGTTCGCTTCTATTAGCTTTACGTCTCAATGAATACCGATGAACTTATCTAGCGTGATATTGCCTTGTTGGAATTTGCTATTTAAATGGTTAAAAGCACGTTGCAATAACCCCGCAATTGACACTTCCCATGAAGAATTTCTAGTTTATATAGCGAGGTGCACTTCAACTCTTAAACATACATAACGTATTTTTGGGAGTGTGTAAATCTGGAGCTGGAAGTAAAGTTAAACGGGTTTCCTGTTTTGTTCGGATAAGTCACATGATTCATTTACTTCATGAGTCAAGCCATGTGTCTACTATGGGTAATTCATTATTTAAACATAGTAAAGGTAAACCAAAGTCGGCTTTCAAACTATCATTGTGGATTGGGTCAGCAGCAGATCATTGCAGAAAGGGCTAAAAATATTATTCACCTCTGCCTAGTATATTTTCGACTCAATGGTTCAACATAAATTGCTGTCCTCCTTAAAAAACGAGCGTCCGCGCTGCCAGGTATCGGTGAGAAAGCGAAGTCGCATAGGGTAGAAAGACACAGCAATAAATAAGTTCGAATAAGGTAAGTAAATTAATAAACGTTTTATTTTCATATAAAACGCCGATATTATTATTTTAAAGTTAAATTTATATATTTACAAATTGTTAATACAGGTCAGTACAATGTAATTTTTAAGGTTTAATTTAAATTTTTGACTGTTTATCCGACATTTTGTTATGAAATTTGTAGTTTTTTTTTATTTTATGTCTGTAGGAATGTTTGCGTTTTAAAAAGTGAACTTAGCTGTTTTTTTTTTATATTTTATCTGTACATTAGGGAAAATGATAACATTGTTTTATTTTGCTGACGTTACCTAGCTTTATGAACCCTAAGTATTAATAATTAAAAATTGAAGTGGGTGGAAAAATAATTCTAATAAATGATTTTCACTGACTCACTAGTTGGTCATTGTGGTTTGAAAATATTTGTAAAATAGGAAGAACCCGAGATTCGTGTATGAGTAAGATATTACTACCCATAGACATACTTCATGCGATGCGCAAAAGATACCTACGCAAAAATACAGAGAATTCAAATAACTAAATTGCATGTACCGACTTACGAAGAAAAATAAAGATAAACAACACACCTAAACAAACCATGAAAGTCAGAGGAATAGGTAACACATATCCCTGCATTGTTCAGGTATCGTTGTTCTCAATACTCGTTGCACAATAGACCGACATTGTAACTTGCAACGGATTTTACGAAAGGCGATTAAAGGATTAGACACATCGAGGCAAGACAGCTCTTAGTAACCATAACTAGCAGTTCTATTATACAAGTGAATACATTTTTTATTTGGTCTATGCAACAATATTTCACTGTACAAATTACATTTTTTGGTTGATATTTAAAAGAGGCAGTACTTTGGCAACGCGCCAACGGATTAAAATAGCTTCCTTTATTTGTAATTGCCGTTGCTTTTATTAGCTTTGACGTTAAATAAATGCAAAATTATTATTCAACAGCAAGGAAAGGAAATACGTTTTTAATGGGCACAAAGTTTTTTTTTGTTCTATAAATGTAAGAACCAGAGTTCATGTAGGCAGAATAAAGCTACAAAGTCAATGGCCTTTATAAAAGTAAAAAAAAGGTTTAATGAAATGAAATATACCTTATTTTATTTTTCAATCTTTTACAGTTTTTTTAATACATACAATCACTTACGCCTGTATCCTTGAAGAGGTAATCAGAGGTGTGTAAAACACCCACATTTTGATAATTGGAGTTTGCTCCCGCTAACATAATAGGGGGCAAGCCTACTGTCGTAAGTCGGGCACTTTGAAAAACTAAAGGGCGGCAAATCGGAAGTACATACATATGTACTGAAAGGGAAATCAATTGGGGAGTTTAAGCTCAAGCAAGTCAGAATTGCATGCCTTTAACTAGAACTGATTGTTGCCTTGGAGGTCCGATCCCTCTACCTCCAGCATATATTTTGTAATAATAAAATTAAATGTCTGATCATTATCATTAAAAAGTAGAACGGTAACATACTTTTGTGATAAACGAATAATTATTTATTATAAATACTGGCGTGAATATCGTTCAATTACCTTTTTCTGTTTTTTTAGAGAAGTAACAAACTAACTAAAAAGTTTTAGTCAGACTAACGAACGGCATTTCATTTTTAAAGAAGTACTTTTTTTTGTTAAAACAGTGACAAACAACACCTAAAAAGGCTTATATCGGTGCTTTACACATTGTGATTACGATCACAATGAGTAAACTCGTGAAAAATAAACCAGGATTGTTTTTGGCTTCACTGACTGTCAAACCAATCACAATCAGAGAACGAAGCCCAATTAATTACGAGAATAATAACGTAGGCGAATGTTCTAGAAATAGCGTACTGCTATTTCTAGAACATTTGCCTGGAATCGCCGGAGTATTTAACGATACGCCGATTGGGACATTGACGGGCATCAGAGCGACAAGGCCGACGCGGTCCAGTCAACGAAAGAGCGTTGACAGGAGGTGAAGAGCCTGCAAATCAGCTCAGTAAATAACGGTGTTTCGCTTTAAGTAACTACAAGTTGGTACATTTGTGTAGGAGAGATCCTTGCTTCACCGATAACTGTTGACCTTCTTATGCTCATTACTACTACGTTCACTTTGAAATGGTGACTTAGGTGATTTGGAATAATGAAGGTAGTTTTATATTTCGTCAAAACTATTAGCTGTAGTTCCAGTGATGTGAGTCCAGTTAAAAAGCAGTACTTTTTGTTAGTTATTTGGTTTGCTGATAGTTGTTTCATTTATTTTCATGCACTTAAATCATTATACTCACTATGATTTTACTCATTCTAGATTTACAACCATTTATGAGCAAACACCGATTACGTATATATTTTTGTACATTTTTAAATAAAACTTTTTAAAGATATCAATTTGACAAAATACGGTTATTAAGTTATAGTTTGTGCATGACAAGTAAATACTTTTATATGACTACGCAATTTACTCATAGAACTTGACAAAATATTGTGCAGTACAGTACTATTAATACTTTAATTTGCTTATTTGCGCAGACTCGTCTGTACGAGGCATAGAAATTACATCCTTATACAGTTTTGGTACCTGGTTTTAAGAGAAGGTTCCCAAATTCTAGGTATATTTTTTTGTTTTGAATAATAGCTATGTTTAATTTGCTTAAATTGTGTGTCGTTAGGATCACAAATCTAAACTGAACATTAGATATTTTTTATATCAGTTGTAAATCTTACCGTTAGCAATGCGATTTCATATAATGAAAAGTTTGACTGGAGCCCATGACTCTTAATGACTGTGCTCAGTAACGCATTGATGGTCGGCTAACAACCTCTGATCGTCGATTATGAACTTAGCCGCGTTTCTACATGCGATGTACCTATAAGAATATACAGATTTTTTGTTCAATTACAGTTATTTATTCGTCATTGTTTACGAGGAAGGAATAATTATACAGTAGTATGTATATTTAATACTTTTAGAGTAAGTGTAAGGAAGTAGAATAAATTAATACCCCGTTAACACGTTTGTCTTAACTAGCACGTCGATTCTTTAAACAAAATAGTTATTTAAAAAGAAATTAAACTGTAAGCCTGCTAGCAACGAGTCTCTTTTGTGAAAAGTATATACTAAATTATAATTAGTGCTTTAACTAAAAGGCAACTTTTAAAATGCACCAATATCGTCAAGTAAGGATCATGAACTTGGCACACATGAAAGTGTATTTATTTTTAATGGGATAGGGGGCAATCGAGCAGACGTGTCACCTGATGGTAAGTGACTACCGCCGCCCATGGACACCCGCAACTTAAAAGTCACAAGTGCGTTGCCGGTCTTTTAGGTAGGAGTACGTTCCTTATCTTTAAGGTTTTAAGGTAGTATCGGTCCGGAAATACGGTATTTTAAAAGCTTTTCAATACCTTTTTTTTATTGATACCGAAATTTCAAAACTATGTGACCACCAATAATTTTTTGCGTTAATTAAATGATGTATAAAATATGAATCGTTTTTAAAGACGATCGGACAGTCGTATAAATAATAATATTGACAAGCAGCTATAAATTAAAAAAACAAACGTTCGTTTTATATAAACAGCTATTCAAAACAAAGGTTATTAATAAAGTAATTAATATAGCGTTTCGTAAATAATAGTCTGTCGTATTTTCATTATCATCGGTGTTTTGAAATGACATTCACTTAAGAAATCAATGGAACTCACATGAAATGTTTTTTTTAATTAACACAATTAAAAAACAATTTTCAACAACCAACTCCTGGTAGAAAATAACCTTTTTAAATAATATCTGAAGCTCTTGGCGACTCTTACCCAAACGCGAAGAAGTACATATACGTTAAGATTTAATTTTATTGTTAAGGTAGCATCTCAATGCTACAGACGATCACAGCCTATCGTAGTCTACTCCTGGACATAGGCCTCACCAACATACGTCATAGCACCTGGTCCACCGCCTTTCGCATCCAGTCTGGCTGGGGGGACGCTCTACCTTCCCCTTTACCGTTTGCTCCAACGGGCACCAGTCCTTATTAATTAGCACTACCATCAACATCAGTATTGCAAGTATTTCGATAACTGCTTAACTCGGCCAGGTATAGAGATATAAGTAAATTTATGATCCTCTCTAAGCCAGAGAATCCAATTTAAGCACAGATTCCGCTGTGTCCTGCTTTACACAAATACAAACATCATGAACAACAAAGAACAATAGGATTTGTAAAGATAATAACATCGTCATAATAAAAAAAATAAGCCATCGACAAACACAGAAAACAGCAAATACATATAGCAATCATAGAGTACCGTATACAGTTCTAGTTCCCATGAAAAGGAAAAAAAAATACAGAGCAGATAACTCAAGAAAACGAGGCAACATAACTGTATACTTTTTATGTTTCCCACATATGTATATACATAATTACCTAGTTTACTTTTAATTTAGAACGTACAAGGACACGCGATGCGGTCAATGTCTCTAGAAATTACTCATGACTAATTAAATAAGACGTTGAAAATATCTTTGTCGATTTTGAATGAAGCTGTTAGAGAACATTATTATATTATTGCTTATACTCCCCAATCCATCTGTAAAATTAATATCCCTTGCCTTTTTCCTTTCAATTTCAATGTATCAATCTTTTATTTTTTATTCTCAATCCTTTTCCCTTTCAATATACTATTTTTTTATAAATTTCTTAAGTGCCCGAATGACAGTTATAGACTTGCCCGTGGGATTAAATAATCGTTTAGCTTTTAATACGCTTCTACCTATGCTTTCGGGGGAACAAGCATGAGTGTATCTATTACTATGGTGATATAACATATGTACATATGCCGTAATATAACGCCAATATTACTTTCCATAACGATTGCAGATTTACACACAAACAATTAACTTATTTATATCTGACGCCTACAACATTCAAATTATGTCATGCCATAATTAGCGTCAATTAAAACAAGCAAATGTTTAAACGTACAGGTGAAACTGACGCACGGAAAGAACCATTGTATCAAATATAGGGTTGACCATTCGCACTGGTGACTGCAGATGTAAGTATAATAGTGTATTCTCTGCATGCTGTTATGCAATGTGTCACAGCTATTTAGATGAATATTTTAAATTTCGTCTCTTTGCCATCGCATTGTACCTATCTACACGTCAAGGCAACAGGTAAACGAGCAACAGTTCAGAACGTTTGTATTTTCGGCATCTATTAGTTTTTTGGACACACTTTTTAAGCTTAACTGTTAATAATTTCTTAAACGGGTCAATTTTAATTTTAACCTACTTAGAATTTTCGCATTGAGATGAAAGCTTGAGACAATCACTTACCATCGGGTGACCCGTTTGCTCGTTTCGTGGTCCTTAGTATTTTTGCATCTAATTATAATGGTATAAAATCAGATCGCATTTATTTCCTATCTTTTTTGCTTATATTATCTCGAAATATATCATGTCAATCTCACTGTATGTTGCACACGTGAGTAAAACCGTATGTTACTTAATAAGTTATGTATAACTTCAGTTTCAAGCTCAAGGAATGAAGGGACCGGTAAGTATATAGCATATAGAATAACACTAAGAAAGGATATATTTATACATATACACACTTGAAAAATATAAGCCCACAACTATGCATGTAAAATTAAAAATAAAATGTTATAAAAAAAATAGTTTTTCTTAGAAAACGGAAGTGACTCTTTAATTATAATAAAGTAGATAAGGTGACATTAAAACTTTTTGCATAACAAAATTACAACGCACTTTAAATATTCAATAACAACATTTTTGCGATATTGCGTAGTTAGTATTAAACGATAATTTGTTTACATTATATTATTATATGTTACTTTTAGTCACGACTTAGGAAAATTATTACAATAAACATGTACATTGAAGGAACTTACAATGTCGCCCTTAATGTATATTATTTGTCATCTTAATAATAGTTTATAATTGAAACAATATTATAAGATCTAACTAACACTTTGAATCAATTAATTACTCGTAGTATTACAGGAAAGAAGTCTAGTTTTAACTAAGATACTAAAGTTTTAGTAGGAGTGATAACCTGTTGAGAGTTTTCTAGTAGACTACAATTTGGGCTAAGAAAGAGAGAGACGTGTGATTTTTTTTAAATGACGATAAATATAAGTATATAATTACATGTGTAATGTCCACACAAAAATATAAGGCGTGTAAAAAATTCGAATCTCTCAAAGGCATGAAGACAAAGTTGATGAAGTAAACGTCTCAAACCTGTGTTATACTGAAATTAAAGGCACATTCCGGTAATGACTACAGTCCCTTTTCAGTGTACGGATTAGTAGTTAAGCCTCACTATCTGGAATTTGGAATAAATCCAGTTGACCTATATCTGTATTCAACGGGTCACAAACACGCTTGTTAACTGGCATTTAACCTAAAAACCTAAAAACCTGTATAATTGTGACATACTGTATAATCCTTCTAAAAAAATTACGATCCGAGGCCGTATGATTTAAAAAAGAAAATAAAATAATAGACTCATTAACAAAATACATAAGGCTGTTATTAGAATACATAAATGCTGCTAAAATTGCTAGAATAAATAGTAATTCGAATTTAAATATTGAACAAGTCAGTCGTGAGAATGTTGTTTTTCAATACACAGGGAGACGGTGGATACGTGGAACAGTTCAGATGGTGATTGACACAGTTGCATTCTGTGAATGACGTTCGCATTTCCCAGTAGAGACTATTCGTGTTGAACAATTAAAAACTGCAATGCTAATGGAATTTATGGTACTCATCTCAAGCTATTGAAAGTGTTCCCAAATTTAAAAATTTTGAATCTTCGCAAGACTAATTTATAACAAATAAAGAGGGTAAAACTTTAATCAATTCTGGGTTTAGTAGTACTCAATGTCTGTTCATAATTTAAATATCAGGAACCAAAATAAAATATAAGGAAGTTTTTATTTAAATATCGAATGCAATGTAACCATTTCACAAATTGGATTACAAACGTCATTCTTAGTTAATATAATATTTATTTAGTTGTCAGATAAGATTGTTCATTGATACATTCATACATTCTGAAATCCCGTTATGATTTTAACGTAGATTTCACTCTGAACGTGCGTTTGTAATGATTATAATAAACAGGGCTATAACTACATGTTTGACTTGAAAACATATTATACAAGTGTTAGAGTTGAGGTACGAAACTGAAATATATTAATAACAAGTATAGTATATAACTACATTCAATAATGGCGAATTGATCTGGCTATACTTAAGCCTATTAAATAAATAAATAATAATACACATATTAAAGTGTAAAAAAAAATATAGTTGAAACTAAGGCAGGCTTCAACGATGGTTTCTGGAAAATATTTAATTATAGTTAAGTTACTTTTTTTAATAATAACAAAACCAATAAACAAGAATTGTCATGAAAAAAGCTCCACCTCTAAATATTGTAAAAAATGTTGTGTTAACGCGCCAATAGTTTTTTAAGCCGAATCTTAAAACGTGCAAAAAACGTAGCACTAAATGAAACAAGACATTATGTTATTAAAGTCATGGTCAGTCAGAACCACCTGTTCAAATAGAAGTCTATAAATGTAAATGTTTTATATATCAATTCACTTTGATATTGTTAGACATGGTGCGGACTTGAAATTTCGTATATTCGATTTGAGGTCAATGGTACAGTTCGTGTGATGTCGTTCGGCTTTATACAACTAAACTCGATTTATACTTTTGGAAATGTGAAATTCTCTTTACCATAGATTGTAAATAGATAAAGCAACACGACTTTGTCACGTGATATAGAGTCTAAAAATGTAATAGTTTTATTCTTTAATTTTGTTTTTGTTCCTTGTGTTGCAAGTGTAGCATTTTCCATGAGATATGTATACATGTGACGTTCCAAGCATGTATCAACTATAAACTATCAGTGATATTATCCAATGCATACTTCCATCTTTGGAATGTTATTCATATATGTATTACGAACGTGTTTTTTAGTCTTAAGATTTTGTTCAGTTCTTACTCATAAAAAGCAAAACAGTTTCTTATGGTTCTTATCATATTTCTATTTATCCAAATGCAATTTGTATTATATTGTACTATACAACCCGTGTGGTTCCCATCTCTTCCAGTGGGTGTCATAAAAGACTAAAGGGTTGGAATTAACAAATGTATTATCTTTCAGACAATATACATATATACGAGTACAGTCGGTGATGGTTGACGGCAAGAGGCTTGCCTTACGTAAGTGGAACAAAGTTATGGTTGGCACAATGTGAGAGTATGTGTGTATGTGTGTGTGTGTGTGTGTGTGCGTGTGTGTGTGTGTGTTTGCGTGCGTGCGTGTGTGTGTGTGTGTATGCGCGTGCGTGCGTGCGTGTGTGTGTATATGTATACAGATATCAATACAGAGTATGTAAATCTGGTAATGTAAAAAAAAAGTCACTTGAAAAATTTAAATCGATTTGTCATTCTCCAACCATAGACTCATTTATTATAGTTTTAATTGTTACACCAACACTTGGATGTTATTTATTCATTTTATACAGCAAAATATACACGAGTACGGCCGGATTGGTCTCTCCGTCGAATCTTTGTCACCAGATTGGTAGGACGCGTAAAACAATACGGAAACTTTTCTTTTGTTAGATTTATAAAAAAAAAATTAGAGCCCTTAGTTTTACATGAGCTATTGGCTATTTACAAAAACATATATATATTTGTTTTTATTTTTAGAGTACATTTTAAGATGTTGTTTTACAATACGACCAGAGGCCCTCTCTTAGAGTCATTGTCTTATCTTATTTTGTTAATTATTATTGTGTAACAATAAGAAAGTTCTGAAAAAATAAAGGTAAATAATTCTTCACATTCATTATAAAATAAAATTGAACCAAAAGGCATAAGATCACCATTCAAGTTGGATGACAATGCGGCACATGATATGTACATACAGCCCGTTAGTAATAATAATAATAATATCTTGACACATCTCACACACGGCCGTCTGATCCCAAACTAAGCAAAGCTTGTACTATGGTAACCAGACAGCTGATAAACATACTTATATACTTCTAAATAGATACACATTATAGATAAATTACACCCAGACAGAACAAATTATCATGCTCATAGCAAAAATATTTGTCCTGGGTGGGCATCGAACCCACGACCTCTGGCTTAGCAGTCATGGTCATTAACCACTAGACCAACAGGCCAGTCAGTGGATGACTTGAATTATTTTTTGAAGGGTATGATAATTAAAAGTCTGTCATAGACAGACTTTTAATTATCATACTTATTATTTTTAAGTCTATAAATTTAGTTCTAAAGGCCGTTTGACGTGAATAGAAAACTTAAATTTTATTGAAAGGAAGTACTTACCTGAAATCACTTCAAAGTTTACAAACAAAAACTTTGTCGTTGAGAAACAAAGCCTGCAAATATTTTCATATTCTATAATGGTCTATCAATTTGAATTTACAGCTATTTGTTTGGTCCATAAAAATTATTCATTAAGTTCCAGTACACAATTGCCCCACAATTTACTGTTGCGAAACTTGTGCACGTGCATTTTGTTTCGTTATCCTAAATCTGTTTGCGTTCGAAATTCGAATATTTACAGAACTTGCTTTATGGAAACAGGTGGTGGCAAAAACGATATAATTACGTGTTGCGGTAAATTGTTACAATTCTAAAGTGAATTAATTGCATAGCTGGTGTTATTTAAATCTTTAGCCGTATTTGAGCTTGTCAAGAAAGGAAATTGGCATTAAATTGGTGTTTGTACCTACCACAAAAAAGGAACAAGGATGAACGGGTGTATAATAATATTAATAATATGTTAAAAATACGGCTACTTTTTTTTATTCACAGGTCAACAACCTCTTTAACATTTATTTGACAGACAAAGATCATCTCTGTATCAGATCATTAATTGAGTCAATCATTCAATCATTAATTAGTATCAGTTATAGTTTGTAATATCGTCTTAGGTGTCGCAACTCAGGTCAGTGTTGCATTGTTCCCAATGGTGTTGCAGCAACTCGCTCGTTTCGTTGACAATGCATATTGTTCGTGCAATATTCGCTTGGGAAATTTATCTTGTGTTGCGACAGGACTCTTTGTTAATTAATTTGTATGTCTTTGTGTTTACATCGATAGTTAGTTAATAAAGTGTAATGTATCCATGGTACTTCGAGAACTTTTGGCGATACTTTAAACGTAAATCGTTATTAATGATTTCTAACTTGTAACACAGAAATTCTATTTTGAAACTGATAGTATTTCGTAAGAGAGAGGGCTAACATAACTTAAACTCTAGGTATTGAATACCAAGCACATTGGTTGCATATACATCTAGTAATAAAAAAAAAGATACTATTTTTTTTAACAAGTTAATTACTATTTGTCGTCATACATAAACATAACACCCTGAAATTTGACGAAATGATTTTGAAACATTCAGTTTAAATAAAAGTCAAAGCATTTTTATTAATAATGACTCCACTCTGTCTGATGGAAAGAATTAAGTGGAATCCAAGAGTGGTGGTCACTATCCTTATTGCAAGTGTAGTCAATGCAGCATGGTTACCCACACTATGGCGGCCTGGTGACATGCTCTTTCACGCCCCGCTTAAAAGACCCGGGATCAAAGTGGGAAGGAAACACGTGCGCTGGTAGTGAATTCCAGGCTTTCCCCGATCGGCACAGTTAGAGTAGCCGAACTGAGCTTAGCAATTATTTATATTTATTTAGTAATTACTAACATTTCTATTTAAAAAGCAATAGTTTCAAATTTTGAATGTAATAAGGTTATAGGACACACAGGGTATAATTTAGTGGTGTGACGCAATTTTTGTCAATACAATATTTTGAAATTATCATCAAATATTTATAGCTGTATATAAGCTGTAGAAAATGAAGACATCAACCCAATCAAAATATGTACCTACAATTTTAAATGTGCATATATGATTGTGCACATACATACAAATGTGTACATGAATATTATATAAAATTATAAGATAATAATAATAATAATATGGCAGCTGTAATTTTTTCAGTCCGTAAATAAATAAAATTTTCCAGCTTTTACATTTTAAATTAAAATCACATATATATATCGGAAGCAATATGCATATAAAGGCAACAAATAACAAGAAGAAAAACCACAAGAAAAACAATATGTAAAAACTTAAATATAAAATGTGAGGCATGACATTTCAAATGTCATGTCATCTTTTACAAAAATGAAAAAATTCAAGCTGTTCAATGATAACAAGATCCAGGGCACGAAATGCACCAAAACCATCTCCGGACTCGTCGCTAAGCTCCGCCTCGCTGCCCCCGGAAACCGCATCAAGCATTCCGGCTGTTGTTGAGGCGTCGAGCTCGACATCAAGCGACGAGTTTTTCTCACCGCCGACGTCACCAACACCAGTACGCCGGCAGGGGAGAGGCCGGCCACCGACTTGCTTGGGACCCCGAGGCCAGCCGGCTTCGAATAGGGCCCCCGCTACCGGTGGTAATGTGCATCGCATGAGATGGACGACATCCATAAACGAGAACGTCATGCGAGCATATTTTGTGGCTACAGAGGGAGGAACCAACCTCACTGCGTATCGTAATCGTATGCTGCCTTTGTTTCAGGAACTTGAACCAGCTGTTAATGTTTCGGCACAAAGACTATCGGATCAAGTACGGGCCATTCAGCGATGTCATCTGTTGGATAATTCCGTGCTTGAGAGGCTACGCTTGGACTTACAAAATAGCCTTGTTGCCCCCCCTCCATCACAAATGGAGACTCTTATTGACGCTGGACTACTACCACCTAGTCCTATTGAGGGAGGGGAGGATAATACTGCTTTAACTGTAAGTACCCAATATAATGATAAAGTAAGGAACGCTTTGGAAGGTGCTATTCGAGAGTATCGGCACGTGAGTTTTGATCATAGACCACGTTTACCGCGTTTGCCGATGCATAAACGAAATAAAGCGCTAGTGTGTGCCCTTGACTCTTTATTATCTACTTATTTAGAAAATAGTGAAAACCTCAGGGATACACATTCAATTCTTTATTGTGCGGCGGTTACAGCTTGTCGAGTAGCTGGTGTTAAACTCCCACGTGTTAACACTACTCCTCGACAAAAGATTTATGTTCCGGCGTGGCAGTACAGGATTGAGCGACGTATCGTTGAGGCGAGGGCACTCATTGGCAAGCTTACCTGTTTCAGATCGGGTAATACACGCCCGAGAGTAATGCGTTTTGTGAATCGTGCTTTTTCAGGAACTGATATCAGTTCTTGTGATTATGCAGCACGTGTCACAGAGCGCATTGACTTTCTGAAGCAGAAAGTTTATGCATGGGCAAACCGCATACGTAGATTTAAAATCCGAGTAGACCGATATACTCAGAATCGTACTTTTCAAAGGGATGAGAGGTGGGTTTACAGAAGATGGGATCAGCCTGACTTACTGAGTGACACACATCTCCCAGATGTTGAACTAACTAATACATTTTGGCGTAACATCTGGTCGATGCCTGTCGCTCATACTGAGGGTGAATGGATGCGAGATGTTAAACGTTCATGTGAGTCCATTAATACTATGGAGCCAGTAGAAATATCAAGTACAGATATAGCTTGTGCGGTCCGTTCGTTGCCGAACTGGAAATCAGCCGGACCGGACGGACTGCATAACTTTTGGTTAAAGTGGCTCCATAGCTCACATGTGTGTTTGGCATCTCAATTCCAATCATGCTTGGAAGCAGGTTCACTGCCCGCTTTTATGACAACTGGCGTAACTCACCTACTCTATAAGTCTGGTAGTGCCATGGACCCCAAAAACTACAGACCCATTACCTGTCTGCCAACACTTTATAAATTATTTACGTCCATTCTGAGAGTGAAGATAACAACACATGTCTCTAAGAACAATATAATGACTTTCTCTCAGAATGGATGTAGAAGTGGGGCACGTGGCACTAAAGAGTTCCTTATTATTGACACGGCTATTAACCAACAAGTTCGACGGATCCGAAAGGATTTAGCGACATGTTGGATAGATTATAAAAAAGCTTACGACTCCGTGCCGCATACGTGGCTCCTAAGGGTGATGGAGTTGTATAAGATTGATACAACTTTATGCACTTTCTTGGAGGCATGTATGCACCAATGGAGAACAGTTCTTTGCTATCCAGGATGTCGACAATCTCAGGGTGACGGCGAATTTATAAATATCAAGCGGGGTATATTTCAGGGTGATAGTTTGAGCCCCTTGTGGTTCTGCTTGGCTTTGAATCCTCTTAGCACTGTGTTAGAGGGTTCGGGGCTGGGCTATCGTTTGCGGAGAAATGGTCAAGTTATATCCCACCTCCTTTTCATGGATGATTTGAAACTGTTTGCCTGCAGTAATGTCCAGTTGATAAGATTACTAGAGGTGACTGAAACCTTTAGTAAATGTATCAAGATGGAATTTGGTGTAGATAAATGTGCAGTCATGCATGTAAGCAAAGGCAGGATTGTGGAATCTGAAGGAATTGAACTTTCAGATTCCACACACCTTAGACGTCTTTCTGCAAATGAAACGTACAAGTATCTCGGTATGTCACAGGCGCTGGGTATAAATGAACTGACTATGAAGCAATCGCTAAAGGAGCGTTTCTTTGGCCGTCTGAAAAAAGTACTGAAAAGTCTTTTGTCGGGCGGTAATAAGGTGCGTGCCTATAACGGTTGGGTCATACCAGTCTTAACCTACTCCTTTGGCATACTTAGATGGACTCAGACGGAATTGGACGCCCTAGATAGAAGAGTCCGTACACTGCTAACTGCGTACCGAATGCACCATCCACGTTCATCAGTAATGAGATTGTATATTCCGCGGAAATGTGGGGGTCGTGGATTCTTAAATGCCAGGACCCTTCATAATCGCGAAATATGCAATCTTAGAGATTACTTTCTTTCTGTTAATGTGGAGGTGCACCGGGATGTAGTGGCAGTTGATAACGGACTTACTCCGCTTGGTCTAGGAAAAGAGAACTGGCGCAAGCCTGCAATACTTAATGTTAAAGACCGTCAGGAGATATGGAAGAGCAAAGAGCTGCATGGACGTTTTTATCGGGCCTTAAACGGGCCCGATGTAGATTTATTATCATCTGTGTCTTGGCTACGTTTCAGTGACCTCTTTGGAGAAACTGAAGGTTTTATCTGTGCAATTACAGATGAAGTTGTTATGACGAACAATTATAGGAAACATATCCTGAAGGATGGCACAATTGACATTTGTCGGGCATGTCATCGCCCTGGTGAAACCCTCAGGCATATAATTTCCGGTTGCTCTCGTCTTGCAAACGGTGAGTACTTGCAAAGACATAATCAAGTGGCCAGGATAGTCCATCAGCAACTTGCTCTTAAATATAACCTTGTGGATGTCGAGTTACCGTATTATAGGTATGTGCCCGACCCAGTTCTTGAAAATAGTCGTGCAACATTATATTGGGATCGATCTATCATCACTGACAGGACTATTGTTGCCAATAAACCTGATATAGTGGTGATAGACCGACTAGAGCGCCGAACAATGATTGTTGACATTACCATTCCACATGACGACAACCTCATAAAGGCAGAAAAGATAAACAAATAAAATATTTGGATTTAGCCCATGAGGTGGTCGACATGTGGGATGTGAGTTCTGCAATCGTTGTGCCGATAGTCATATCAGCTCATGGGTTGATTGCCAAGAGCTTCGACCAACATCTGCAGAGGCTCACGTTACACAGCTGGGTTAAGGGCCTAATGCAGAGGGCAGTCCTTCTTGATACGGCACGTATTGTGAGGAGGTTCCTGTCTCTGGAGCCCTAACCACCGGTAGCTTGGTCCCTGTACCCGATACCGGTGGGGCACTATTTTTTATATTTTTAAATATATTTTGTTTTTATTTTATATTTAAAAATGTAATTTGTATGTTGAATAATGTAAATAAAGAGAATAATAATAATAACATTTATTTGCAGAAATGTGGTTACAGTAGGTGGTTTACAGTATTAAAAGCACGAGACACATTTCGCTATATTTAGGTAGCATGCAAATATTTAAGATTATACAGATAAAATTGGGAAAACATACTAAGATAAAAAACATTGAATTGATGACTTGATTTGCCACTATGTAATAAATATATGACAGTTGAAGAATTAAAAATCTTATTTTATACATTGACTACACTAATGCATTTCTGAAGTGATACGACTGAGAGGAGTTCTTTATTAAAAAATCGTTGACGGAGTAAAAGCATTCTGCAATTAGCCAATTCTTTAATGTAGCACAAAATTTATGATAAGGAAGATTTGTAATAGTCTCTGGTAACGCGTTAAAAATAAGTGGTGCCATATAAACACAACACAACTTACCCTAAAAATCTCTAGGCGAGGTACTGGTAGTTTAAAATACGAGTGAGTATTTTTGATTTTATTAACAAGTTTGAACATTTCGCAGGAAAATTATTTTTAGCTATTCCAAACTAAAATATTGCGATTAGAAATTGACTTTGTCCCATATCGATGTATTGGAGAGTATTTTTGTAACTGCGAAGTTTGTTTTTCAGAAAAAAGTTTTTTTTTTTTCTTGAAGGTTAGACAAATCCGAAGTAGACAAACTATCTATATACAAGTTGTTTATGGAACCCTATCTGCGCCAGTTAGACTTGCAATTCCTCGTTTTTTTTTTAATTTTTTAAGGTTTGTTTTAACTCTTAAGAGTCAATTAAGAGTAGTGTTTGTCTATTCGCCTTAACCGGATCTTGACTGTATGGGGGTGGAAATAAAGCTTAAGATTTTAATTCACTTTCCGCAACAAGTAATATCACAGTGTGTATTACTGAAAGATAAAAAGCTTCAAAACCTCTTTAGAACTTGTCTTTTTTTAGTAGTACGAAACTAAAGCAATCAAACTTTTTTCGGGTCCGTAAGCCTTGTTTCACTGCTTGATTTTGAAATTATTATTTTTTCTATAAATATAACTTTATGAACTAAACAAGACATCGCAATTTAAAGAAGTGTACACACGAGGAATTTTAATTTATGTATTTGTAGTGAAGTGCATAGTGATCAGATCTATACAGAGGATTAGTCCCGACCCCTTAACGTACGCTGCTTATTTAATTAAATTAGGCTGGATATTATTAGGTGCCTGCATACTAAGTAGAAAAATATAAGATAGAACAGATATTTAGAATAAATTTAGATCTGTACAACTGCTTACATGAAGTAACTAGCTAAACCCTAAGGTATACTATTTACTAACAAATACAGCTGACTGAAAAATCAAGGCGGTCAACAACGACGTGCTGCACACTTCTCTCACTGGATAGATTTAAAACTTAACCAAAATAAATGGCTTGTTGATTGTTGTTGTCTACTATTGACTGGACTTTCACACTATAAGAAAAAATACAAACAAACCACAACTAATATACGTAGCTATTAGCAAGTGTCAATAGAACCTGTCAATATTTGTTTAACGTCTGTACGTCTTGAAATAACCAATCAAATCCATAGAACGACTTTGAAAACTGACTGCAACGATATTGCAATTGTTTCAATTCTCCTCTTAAAATGGTATTCTTGTATCTGTCATTGCCTCGAGTGCTGTGACCAAATATTAACACAAATTATTTACTTTGAGTCGGGGTGTACGTTTTGTGGCCGCAATTGCACATCCCCGCGACTCCGTAATGATAAAAAAGCGATTTGTTTTTTTGCGTCAAGTTTTAATTACACATATTACGCCTTAATATATAATTATGTGTGTCAATAGGGAACTGAACTAAAACAATTGATAGCGTTCGTCCTTGTAACGTTAGTTTATCAGTGGATAACGCATTTGTTTTATTTATTTACAATATATCTATAACAATAATATTATTAAAATAAATCAGAATTTCATGTTTCACTGTTTATTCGTAATAAAGTGTTTATCTCACTACCCTGAATTAAGTTCTGAATTACGCATTTAGCGTTTATTTTTCTTCTGTATCCATGTTTTGTCAAAGCCTCAAAATGCTGTCAAGGGAGCTACCTAGACCCAGACCCATTCTGCTTCGCTGAAATGTCTCAAACCTCGAAACTAAATTAAATTTTATCATAATTGTCATCACTGTCTTGAAGAAGAATGATGCGAGAATTGTGAGACATCTGTCTTTTGGTCAGCCATTTATTATGCGTTCTAAAACCGGTTGATGTTTTGTTTATATTCTTGACCTACGACGATCAAAAATTTTTAGAGCCTTTTTACCAACATATTAAGAATGTATGTCCTGTCAAAATTTACCACAGATCAGCTATAATAGTGGTAGCTTATTGTTTAGTAAATCAGTGTTGCCAAATTAAGAGTTATTCTCTTCAAATTTATGCGCAATAGAAAGTAGACTCATTTTTATATTAAACGTTGTTATTCCTTTATTATCTTCTCATTGGTATCTGAAAGTGTTTGCAACATGTTTTAAGTTTTATCTAATTTTAATCTGATACTAATCTTTTTGTTAACCAATTACGAGTTTGTAGCTTAAGTATATTTTTCTAGACTAGCAGGCGTCACAAAGGACGGCAGCTCGACGTGTTCCGGGCGCGCCTCTCTAAATATAATTGGGGGGGATTTGGGACCATCCACACACCATCGTAGGGTCGCCTTGCTCAGTAGACGGCCGCCGGGTACACGGGGTTCATAATAAATTAATAAGGCACAAAGCTTGTCAAGACCATTTTAATTTAATTTTTTTATGTTGACCTCGTTACAGTGTTATTTTGAATTATAATCTTGACTATTTTTTTTATTTATAATCTTGATTAAATATGTAACAGTAAATATACAATCATTTGAATGGACAATAGTATCTTAAATAAGTTGACGTTTTTGTAGCACGTTATGAGACGTCGTCACTCATACATCATATTAGTGTACAAAAGGTTAGACGAACTTAAATGACAGTCATTTATTTAAAATACATACAGACGTGTCGATAACCTAAAAGACACTACGTCAGCGACATAAAGATAAAGCGTTCATACAAAATAAGGGATTATGCTTAGTCTGTATGTCTTAAATAAATAAGGCTATCTAATCAGATCATTACACCAGTAGTTCACCTCTAGACAAAGGAACATAACAAAAACATAAGAAAGAAACAAAAACAATGTTATCGTTATCTAATCGATTTTTTATCTGTTTTTGGATGAAAAGACGGTGTTATAGGTACTGATGACGTAGAGATAACGGCTTCAAAACATACTAATCACTGACTTTCTTTTATGACCAACTTACAATGATAAATAATTTGAGTATTTAGTTATTATTAATGTGTCACTTTCACTTTGTCTTAATGAAGTTTAGTTTTAGGAGAAAATAATATGTATTATGAATGACCAAAAAGGTACTCCAACATATCAGAACCGTCTTGAAGCGATTTACTATCTTTAAGTATACAAATATTGTGCTAATAACAAATGAACATTTCCACCAAACGCCGCAGTGCCAGTCTTCTGGGTAGGGCGTTTTGTTTGAAGCGTATAGACGCTGACAACGTTGCATTTGTTCAGGTATTATTTAACATTGGGCACAAGGATTACCTTTTTTTATTGAGTGTTTCTGAATTTGGATGACTCACGAACGCACTTGAAGTGTGTGGCTTATGATGGAGTAAAATAAGGCCTCATCTCTTCCCGAGGGTGTCGTAAAAGTCGACTAAGGGAACGGAAGGGTATCTACCAGACGTCCTGTCTGGTAGATAGTAGTAGAGATCTGACCGTAGTATATACAGTTGAGGGCTGTATTATTATGAGTGCCCTGATCATAGGTACTTAGTGGAACCAAATTGTTATTGACAAATTTAAGTGTTTACTAAAGTTGTGTCTACCCTTTAAGGGATACTTTTTTTTTGTGTGGAAACCCCCACGGGTCCACGTCTCCTTACCGGGGCCGGTAAGGTGGTATGTCGGACTCGAAACGACTAAAACCACACAGTGTTCCGTCGTCATGTCGTGTGGCCGAGGTCTCAAGTATACCTTAGAAAGGAAATCCCTGTGACCCCGTCAGACTTGGTCGCAAGGCGACCCCGGTATTCCCGTAGGACTGCTTCTGCTAGGGCGACAGATAACTCCGTCGCTCGCCCCCAGGCAAGCGCTCATAGAGGCCGGAGATCGTTTGGCTCTCTCCGGCGCCTGGTACGTTCTTCTTCACGTCCTTGGCGAGCATCACTTCCTCACCATTTAAGGGATACTGGCGTGAGTGTACATATGCATAGAATTAAAAAAAAAAATACTACTGTAACACCAAATCCGAATGCGTAAATAAATAAATAAGATATACGTCATAAGATGTAGAAACTGTCAAAACTAGTGACGTAGAAATTGGAATCAAGTCAAAAGGTGTTCTAAAATAAACATTGTTTTATACGAATACATTATATTTTGCTACGACGCCATTTGAGAAATAATCGGAATGGTAGAGAACATTATGACTATAATGTCGTCGGTGATCACCAAGAAAAACTATTTAAAATGTTTGGATTAACGAATGGACAAACGGAAAAAATATTTAAGAAAATGTCACCTCTGTGCGAGTGCCTATTCATATATTATACATATTTACAAGCTTTTAAAACCACGCACCGAGTACAGTGACCGATTTAAACACATTTATTTATAATGCACATTGACCGGTCACTGAACTCACTGGCCTACTTCGATCTTGCTCTTGCCACTCTCGAGATAATAGGCTGTAATGTTTTAATTTATTTTATAACTATTTACAACTAAATAAAATTCTTTTAAAGCGATATTTGAAAGCATCCATTTTCAGACATGATTTTAAAATAATTATTATTTCAGTGCTATATATACACGAGCATAAAAGTCTCTGCCTTAAAAAAAAAATACACCATACTTCTTATAATATGACGTCAAAACATTCAATATTTACACGAAAACACTAGTCAGCGTTCAAAAGTGGTCAAGTCCAAGGTCACTAACAAAATTAGTGTGTCGCGCTTTGATATATTAAATATAATGTCCATTCGTCTACGCAAAGTTTGTGTATTATTTGTAAAGTAACAAAAATTGTTGGGGTTACATAATACTATTAGTTACAGTTCCATTTTCAAGTGTCGAAGCCATTATTTTTATTATGGACTAGAGGAAATGAAATTGGTGCATGGTTGCACGTTGACAAGTCTGAGAATACGTACAACGCGTACGCCATCTTTGAGAGTTTTTTTTTTACTATAAGTGACAACCGTCGTCCATGGGCACCTGCAACTCAAGAGTCGTAAGTGCACTGCCTGCCTTTGAGGGTGATTGGTGTGATGGTCAGGAGGTTCCTATCATTGGAGACCTAACCACCGGTATCTTGGTCTCTGCACCCGATGTCAGCGGTCTACTATTTTTTAAATTAATAAATATATTTTGTTTTTATATGTAAATATATTGAAATATATAATTTATATGGTTGTTAAACTTAATAAAGGTTATAAAAATAATAACTGCACACTTCTCACACACCGTTTGCACCCGCAATAAACATAGCTTGTACTAACCAGACTGGTATGTCCTAAATACATACATATATATTACACCTAGACACAGAACAAATATAAGTCCTAAATACACAAATATTTGTCCTGGGTGGAAATCGAACCAACGACCTCTGGCTCAGCAGTCAAGGTCACTAACCACTAGACCAACGGGCCAGTTACTTGGTGCAATTACGTCATATACTTAGATTACTGTTATTAAATCTTATGATTACCACGCAGCACATAGACTAGTTACGTATAGTTCAAAATTTCCATTCGCGAACAAATTTGCTGACAACGGATAGTGTGATGAGGGCATAAAAAGTGATTCAGTTACCAAACTTACCGCATCAAGTATGCAAGTGTTATTATTAAGCGGTATTCAACAGCGACAACTGCTGTGGGCTTGTGGGTAGTCTTTCCTATTATGGTACTTCGACATTTGTATTATATATTATTATGATATAACCTGCACCTGTATTATGTGTCCGATGACGAAGGAAGGAAGTAGTCGCGATGCGATCTTTTGCACACCAACATTTCTTTTTAAACGTAAGAGGTTTTAACAATTAGTAATAAAGACTATTTAGTGAAAAATGAAATCGATTCTATATGTTATTGTAGTTTTTGATGAAATCTAAGCCTTCCATATAATTTAAATGCATTAGTTGTAGTTGTAGTAATTGGATTACAAAATATCAACAGCCCAAAGTAATAATAATAATAACTTGACACATCTCACACACGGCCGTCAGATCCCAAACTAAGCAGAGCTTGTACTATAGAAACTAGACAGCTGATAAACATAATTATTTACTTCTAAATACATACATATTATAGCTAAATTACACCCAGACACAGAACAAATAATCATGCTCATCACACAAATATTTATCCTGGGTTGGTATCGAACCCACGACATCTGGATTAGCAGTCAGGGTCCCTAACCACTAGACCAAGAGGCCAGTCAACAAATTTTAAGCAACGTACACGTACACGTCCTACGGGGGATTACCATGTTATTGTACTTCTTTTCTTTTTATTAATAGCAATATTTCTTAAGATATTTATTAAGCAAAATGTATTTAGTTATAATTTTCCTTACAACTCGAACATTATACTTATTAATTTTTCAGGGTTGGAATAATATAAACAACAGTTGAAGTTAAAAAGAGGTAATCGTTTCTTAATTAACTCTTTAATAGCTCCGTAGACAATTGTCATTAGTGTATGAATGTTTACACAAGCAGGTAATGATCTTGAAAGCTAAATGAATACCAAGGTTGTCAGTATGATCATCTCCACTCTAATTATATTCGTCTCAAAATAGATACTGCTGCCCATTTCCTAACATCATACCAAATATATTTCAGCAACGATTTACTAGGCATTCTGCAGTGATTTGTAATTATTTTTTGTACTTTTGTTTAACTGACCTGTTGGTCCAGTGGTTCAATTCCCATATGGCGCAAAAAAAATTGTGATCCACAGGTAATTGTTCCGAGTCTCGGTGTTCTTTATGTCCATTGTTTGTTGTTTTTTTACAAAACAAAGCAAAAAGAAACAATAATTGTATAGTACGAGGAAATACTGTATTCATGTATGGGGATTTGGTAGTAATGTTTATTTATTAAAAAGCTCTGTCGCTAATAGGCTGCTAAACCAGTTCCGACAATATTAAAAAAGTTTTATGAACGAGAAAATCATTCAATTATCTTAATTTTTGCTCGGTGCCTTTCTGTGAGAAAAAAAAATTTAAAGTTTTTTTTCTCAATTTGTTGAAAAAAAAAATATGGCAAATAGTATTTTGCTTTGTTTTCAGAACAATCAATGATAAACGATTACTGCTATACATATGTAAAATATGTGGTTACATAGAAACTAAGATTCGACATTCAAACTCCATATTTAAATGCTAATTCTTGGGAACGCACGCACATAATGCGCAGCACGTTCTTTGTTACAGTATGATTGTAATATTTAAATTACATTACCTAAGCGTCTACGATACCGTGTTTATATTTTCTTCCATCTAAATACATTATTTATTTATTTGATTACAAAGAATGGAATCGTGCACGACCTATCGAGCTGGGTTCAGAAATTGCGTCAAATAAACACCGAACACGACTGAACAACAACTGATAAGGACAATACTCCTCGCTCTTATGCAACTAGATAACGTTGCCTGCGCATTTACAATACGACGACCTATTATGATCCGTATACGTTTATTAATATAGCTCATAATCAGCTGGAACTCTCGATAAACACTTTTACAGAGTGGAGCACGCTGCCTCACAGCTGTGTATGCCATTTACATAATCTAACCGAAGCAAAACCGGCTGTGCGATCTATTACCGATAAACTTTCAGTCTAACTTTCTAAGTAATAAAGACTGTTTTGTAATCCAGAATTCAGAGGTAAATATTTTCTTTGTAAAGCGTGTAGAAACGGTTGCAGAGTCGACATTATAGAAACAACTTCCGTGGTAATACGTGAGTTTCTGCTTTGATTATTAGGTATATAACTATTGTTCGCAATAAGGATTAACTTCACAAACTACGTTCTGTGTGAAATATAAGTATGTGTTAGTTCTCTAATCTATGTCATTTCCAAAATTGTTTAATGAGAGGAAAGGTCTATATATATCTGTATTATAGACATATTTCCTAGTCATATCACGTATGACAATGATAGTTTCAAACGTTATGTGAGCGTACCGTGTGAGACCCAGTATTTTTTTTTAATTAAAATTATTTAAATAGAGGAATGCAATCAGGCTTAGGTAATCGGAACAGAAGTGGCGGGTTGTTCGAGTGACATTTAAATTGAATTTAGCGTGCGTACATTCAACTATGTTATGAATACTTACATCGATTTTTGTACGAGTGAGAGTAATCGATTGTACAAGTGGATACGATGCGGAAAATATATCAAAAATACTCTGGATACAGTAGCGAAATGTCAATCAAACTAGGCATGTTGTTTGTGCCAAGAATTTATAAAGCTGTGTTTAACAAGATACCACGCATGTACATTAAGCAACAGACTTTTTTTTATTTGTTTATTTGAACGCTCTAATCTAAAAAACTACTAATTCGATTTGAAAAATTATTTGCCTTAGATAACCCTTTTATAGAGGAATGCTATACTTAATGCTCTTAGGAGCGCATAAACGCAGATGAAACTGCGAGGAACAGGTAGTGTACTTAAGGAAAAAGCCAAAAAGCGCTTTATTTACTGTGAAAATGATATTAAGCTATTAACCAAAAGATCATTTTCGCATGACAGAAAACAATATATTTAGAGGGTGTTTGAAGTAAATGTTTTTAAGTACAAAATTATCAGCTATATGTATCTGGTGAGTGGTGGGTTTCGTACTGTTGAACTGCGGATTTTGTAAATTGGTAGAAATGGAGATAGTATTTTTCTATGAAATATTATTTAACATCGGATGTAAACATTCTATGTGATACACATGTGTAATCATAACATTTCATTAACTTTTTATAATTATTTATGTCACAAATATTGTGATTGCGTACACAAAAGTCAAGGATTCGCATATTTGCTTAAACCAATTTCATTAATATCAAGCCAGACATCGTTAATAGAAAACTTATAATATCAAAATGGCTTCTTTTAATCTTTAATCCATACTTTTGGTTGCCATTCATTTGTTGACTCTCTCTATAAAAAGGTTTTTAATTTTACTTTCATAAAATTTAAAACGAACATGCTTTTATGTCAATATATTATTCAAACATGATGCAGACGCTATTTTCCTGTAACGTCCGATTGTGTACTTAGTAAAAATTACATTGTGTACTTAGTAAAAATTACATATTTTTACCACGGAGTTATTTTATATGTATATTTCATGCAACCATACATACCACACGCTTATATCTCCGAAAGAGTAGGCAGAAGCGTCTCAAACGAAGACTTTTTGTCAATAATAATTAAGGCCCACTTACATCTGTAATAGAGGTGAGTGAGGTGAGAGTGAGGTGAGACAAGCTTCTTGTTACCCGGGTACTGCATGATATGGAGGTATTGGTCCAAGGCACTGTTAATTGTAATGACAAACGAGTAGTCCAAATATCAAAGGAAATCTGCCACCCTTTTACCGTTGTTTGGTGAATCATATGTGTCTATTACGTAGCTAACCGTACACATTTAATGGAAGTCATAGGCGAGCGTGAAGTTTTCATTAGTTATTTATAGTAAGGCAGGCAATTTAAGTTAATGTTCCAATCATTCGGGTTCATCCATCAAGGCTCACGCAAAGGGATTGTAATTCCCACACACAATTATAGCTATTTTCTTCATGAAAAAGATATGGTACGGTATGTATAAAAGTACGTACGGTGTGGTATGTATAAAAGTGGAAAAGGTTTCTAGAATGTGTAAGATAATTAAGAAACCCGTGTCGAGGTTGAAGACACGAGTTTCGGAAACATATTATGCATTATTCATCGTGGTAAGAGCCATGGCCATGTCTGTAAGAGATTATGGCCGCTTATTGAACAAACCGCTTTTGTTATTTGTTTTTCTCGTTCATTTTATTCTTACTGGTGTACAATAAAGAGAATTGGAAAGAAAAGGAATGATTCATTTCGAGTTAAATGTGTAATCAGAATAGACGATTATAATAGACGCTGTTCCTTCTGCATATCAATGATATGTTGGCTCTTGGCAACATACATTGTTATGCAGACGACAGCACAGTACACGGGCGATACTTTGGACATCCTGCTGCCAAGCTAGCAGACGTTGAGGGAAAACGACAGGAGCTTGTTGCTGAGCTCGACCGGGTCCTGAGCCGCATCTCTCAATGGGGTTGTGAGAATCTGGTCGAGTTCAGCGCCAAGAAAACACAGGCGTGCGCGTTTTCAAACAAAAAGTCTCCATTCCTTCCCCTTCCTACTCTTCAGAACACTCAACTGCCACTACAGGATAGGCTTAGTATACTGGGTATGGACATCTGTCGGGATCTCAATCCGCGTGATTACATCGAGAGCGTCACTAAGGCGGCCTCGCGGAAGCTCGGTGAATTGAACAAGGTGAGACGGTTCTTCTCGCCCGAGCATCTGTGTCTTTTATATAAGACCCAGGTTCGCTCCTGCGTGGAGTACTGCTCTCATCTTTGGGATAGCTATGCGCAGTATCTGCTTGACGCTCTCGATCGGTTGCAGCGACGCGCAGTCCGTATAGACTGTCCTGAGGTCACCCAGTCTCTTGAGCCCCTGCAGTTGCGAAGAGATGTCGCCTCTATGGCAGTTCTCTATCGCCTACATCACGGGGAGTGTTCTGTCGAGCTCTTCCAATTGGTCCCACCTTCTCCCTTCCTCTACAGGACTACACGTGCTGGCCTGAGGAGTCACCGTCGAAGATATGCGATCCCGAACGAAACGGTTTGGCTCTTCTTTCCTGTGCCGATCAGTGAAAGCCTGGAATTCCCTACCAGCGCACGTGTTTCCTTCACAATTTGATCCCGGGTCTTTTAAGCGGGGCGTGAAAAAGCATCTCACCAGGCCGCCATAGTGTGGGTCACCTTGCTGCATTGACTAGACATGCAATGAGGATGGTGACCACCACTCTTGGACCCCATTTATTGCTTACCATCAGGCAAAGTGGAGTCATTATGGTAAGCTTACGAAAAAAAAAAAGACTAATCTAAAAAACATATGTTACTGACTGAACCCTGACAAATCGTAATAACTGTGTACTGTTTTTTTCAACCCTTAATTTTTTAACTTAGAGGTGAAATATTTTCTTCAAATTTAAACAGGACCAACCTTGAGTAAGTACAACCAATTCAATTATAAAAGTTTTATTTAAATCGAGTCACAAATATGCCTGAAATTTCTACAGTAAATGTTGGATATTTTATTTAAATTATTATACTAACTAAGTTGATAAACGCTATCAATGCCTGCGAATTCTTGTCCTCATTACTTTCAATCGTAAAAACGTGCAACTTAAAACTAATTCCTAATTTCTATGATATCCCACGATCAAATATAGATTAAAATAAAAAATAGAAAATCGGTCTAAAATTTGCGCTGTACATACATAGAGTCGAACATAGAGCCTTGGAGTTGTTTAAAAGTGGAACCAACCTCGAAGACATAACAGACACAAAAACAGTCGAATTGAGAACATATCATATCGAAATCAGTCGAAAAGTATATAACATACTTTTATAGATACCAAATCTTTTAAAATATGATAAGTATTTTACGCTTCGTATCAAGTATCAAAAACACCTGTGTGCGTGTTAAGTGTTTTAAAAAAAACCTGTGTAGTTTTTATGAAAATATTTCACCTCTAGTGCTCGTCATATTCAGACTTAAAAGGATTAGGAACTCCGTGCTCATTAAAGTCACCTTTCACTCAATTTGTTGCTAATCAACCGTGAATAAGAGCTCAGTCTTTTGCCGACCCCGATTTTAAATAAATGGAAAACGCTATGAGATAGACTAAGCACAGAATTTATCACAATTTTAAGTATAGAATCCACGATTTATTGAAGATGATATGAATGAAGATTTAGATTTAAAAAAGGTATACATTACATAAGCAAAGTTTTCATTTTTTATTTATGGTGGTTCTGAGGCTTTTGAGCAATATGGCTATTTAAATATCCCTACTAATATTATAAATGCAAAAGTAACTACATATGTCTTTGTCAGTCTTTCACGTCTGCTAAACCAATCTACATGAAATTTGGTAAACAAATAAGTAGTAACCTTGGGGAAGAACATAGACTACTTTTGTGAATCTAAATTAGAATGTTATGAATCATTTGTCAAGTTTGGCACGCTTCTACGATGCCTATAACACTAAAAGTACTGACTACACGAAATGCTGATTCTATGCCGATAAAGTGACTGGCACAAGTCAGTAGTATATGTTAACTCTTTTAATTATGCTCTCCTAACTTTGACTTTTGAATCTGTTTGTTTAGGATTTAAAAATATTGAATACCTACACCTACACCTTTGCTTGATGATTAGCTTTTACGACGAACAAAGTATGATAAAACATGTCTGATCTAATCTATATAGTGCTGATATTAATTACGGTACATTAAAATTTAGGCTCCTGGAAATGGATTCCTTTGCCTAAAATTAAACTAGTTTGTATGCCGTGATAGTCCAAGTCATAGTGATTTACATTAATGTTAATAATATAACTAACTTCGTATAAAACAGCCACAAGTATCTATGCCTCGGGTAACTGTTACAAGAAACTTTATTAGCCAGTCCGTCGAAATTCTGCACAAACTCATAATTTAATATTAACCTAATTCTATTTCAGAAACCGTTTCAGAATGTTTAAACAAAAATGGCGTCTATTCAATAACATAAAAATAAAATTACTAACAAAGAAAATTTATGTCTACATCATACTTTTAAAGTAAAATACAGTAGGTATATTTACTTTAGTATTTGCCTTATATATGTATGTATGTATATATTTGTTTTAAAAACAAAGTCGGGTTAGTTACACCAATTTCAGGTAGTATTTGTCTAGAGATTGGAGTTCAGAGTATCGGACATGAAGTATCGATAATAAATATTTTTAACCTTTTTTTGCGGGGTTATATTAATGTATTTATTTATGATGCAATTTGCTGGTGCTGATGTAACATCAGTTTCATAACTTTATTTTTTATTTTATTTTTGTGTTATAAAAAATCATATAACTGTGTATATGGTTTGCGAGATACAGTTCAATGACAGAAAGACGGACAGGCTTTGTAATAGGGTTCTTGTTAGGTTGTCCTTCTACGGGTATGGAACTAAAAAAATGCCTTTAGGGCTTCTGTTTGTATTTAATTGACTAAATACTAACATTTTAACGTTATCACAAGTTTTTAATCCAAATTCCAACTCAGGTCAATTGCGTGATAGCCTAGTTTATTAATCTTTATTTGCACATACATTCATATATATTGATGATACCCTTTGAAAGACAGGTATCAGTATGTTCCGACGTGATAATGATAAGATAAATATACACTTTCATTTCGAATATTGGACAATTTCGTGTAATCATCAGTTACATTCTCTATTATAGAAGTTGTTGACGAAATTTTTTTACCCCGCTCCGCAAGAAGGTTTATTTTTTCGAGCGTATTATGCTTCTTTGTCACGCCCAGACCGTGGTGTATTTTGATTTTAAGGTATTATTTAAATCGTCGTCGTGGGAGGCATATGAAGAGTAAAAAACTTAGAGATAAGGTCAGCAAAAAAGGGAGGCAGGAATAATACAGTCGGCGTTTCTATATATTTACCCATTCTGTTTTTAATATTAAATTTGTACCTCGTGTAAATTAGTGTTGCATATGTTATAAAATAAATAAAATAAAATGTACCTACCGATAAACTATCGGTGGGTACATTGTATTTTATAACAGTTAGGGGACAGAATAACAATACAACCCGCCTAATATATGGCGGACGCACGTACCAGATACTTCCCATCATGTACGTGCGAAACTATCATTTTTTAACGGATTATCAAAATTGTGGAGATTCGAATTTATTTCTCGTTTCATATATAAGTGATCCTGCTTTCTTTGCATCTGCCTTCTAGGAAACTCTCATTGAAAATGTTGCTTGAATATATATAAATTACCTACTACCTAGTTGGGAATTTATAAAATAATTAAACCACAAATTAGGTCAGGGCTAATTGTTTACAAATTAACAATGGAACTTCTAATAGAATGGTTATATTTAAACTGTGATTTATAATATTTGTTACTGGCAATTGGAGTTTTAAAATCAATCTTTATTACTAAAACGTTTTAGTCTTTCTAACATAATACGATTGTGTTTATTTTCTCTTACTTTCATAGCTTGTTAAAAAAATTGCAACACCATTAAAAATCCCATTTTCAAGTATAAATTGAAAGTCCCTTAAAAATAACAGTTTCTACAAGGTAGATCTTTAAAAACCTTATCAGTAACGCACTCGATGTATTGGGAGTCCACAGATAAATATAAAATCACTCTTTTATCTGTCAACGTGATAAAATGCTTACATTTCTTATCTTAATGCTTACCTTGTGAACAACATTTATTGTTGATTCTACCACCAATGAAGAAGTACAAGTATATTTATTTGTTCGTCAGCTGACGTATGTGGGTGGTCTTTTATTATTAGCCTCCAAGCTCTCCAAGGAGGTGGCTTGATCTCCAACTTTGTATAACTTTAAATTTCGAACGTTTCAATTACGTTGACTTTATGATTAGTGTTGTAGTGAGATAAAAAGTGATTATCGGTTTGGACGTTGACCTGATTTTGACGTTCGTTACACTCGGTCATATTGCTTTTACATCTGATGCAAGCTTCTACCATCCATCTAGATGTTAGTTAGCATGTTGGCTTGGTATATTTCTTTGTGTATATTGTATAAAAAGTGTATAAAAAGGAAAAGCCGATAGGAGAAGAAGACATATTTAAACAGTTATACATATTTTTGATTGCCACAGAACTAGGAAACAAAAAGTGTGCACACTTGCTGCAATTTATAGACTTCGTGATAAAAATAATGGGAATTTCCTTATAGAGAATAGGAAACACTACTTACCCAATCTCAACTACCGTAGTCCACGTTTAATTGTTTTAAGTAGTGTCAACTGTAAGTGTGTAAACTAACTTCATCATTAATTTTAACAATACCTTTTTTGGTAAATGAAAAATTTTAGTTATATTGTGACAGCGGGTTATCAGTTTTCATCGTAATATACAAAAATCATTAATTTATAAACGTACCTAAACGTTATTTTCAAATGTTTGTCTAACCAGAAATGGATAAAAGAGCTATTTATACCACAGTCACAAGTTTAGCTACTTTTGTATTCCGAACGACAAAGTTCTCATCAAAAAAATGTCTCTTTAATCTTTGTCACGAATTGATCATGCAGGCTCAGGTAGATTTCATGAGTCACGCAATGTTTAAAAAAACAGAGACACTTTAAACCAACTAAGACCATAGATAATAAAGAGCTTTAAAAAAGGTTAGTTATTGAGTTTGTTGTCAAACTAATTTAAGTATATAAACATAAAAGATAAGCTGTTATTATATCAAACACCACGTGTGAAAATAAATGTAGAATATTCTCGAACTGGGACAGAGATAGCGCAATAATAAAGGACTAACAAACCGGTTATGGACGAAAGAAGTGTCAATAAAGGTGTATTTAAGGTTGCAATTACTTGGAAATTAAAGTTAATTACTCGAACCGGTCAATAAAGTATCGCCTCAATTTATAGAAAAATATTTTCTTATTACGCTACGCTACCAAGACTCGAGACCCAAACTGAGCAGGGCATGGAATATACCACGCGGAATGTGAGTAAATATACTTGCTATCACTTTATGTTCTTACATAAGGAATGTATGTACACTAGGTCTTATGAACACCCACGTATTAAACGTAAAAAAAAACATTTTTCATTTATTGGTTCGCGGAAAGCTGATAGCCTATCTCAAAGTCAAAAGTGTTAGCAAATGTTTTTCTTCAAAATATTAAATAAATTAAATGTTATCACAGAGGTAATTAATGTAATTATGCTCTAAAAATTTATCTGCAGTCGTAGGTCGCAAGAGGATTTTGTAATGAGTACAAATTAAAGGTGTCAGTAGGTGACCTACGTATACTGTAAACGCAGTTTAATGAAACCAGATTTACTAAGATGACGTTGGCAGTAAAAGAAACGCCACACTGTTTTAAACTATTGAAAAATTACTTTTATTTGAGTTTCGAGACGAGGATTAGGAGTTTATGAGCTGAGCGTGACAATAAACGCTAGTTGAACTGCAAGAAACGGTTAGAACATGTTACGAAATACAACAGAACTTACCTCAATATAAAAAGAGCAAAAGCAAATAAGAATGTTGAGTTCGCTTACCAAGGTATTCATGCTCCTTGAATAATAAATAATATACATATACACGTATATAAAGTCATTACCTGTTAACAAAAAATAACATGTTATTAAATAATTGTATACATGTCATCGAGTTATCTTACTCTATTATGTAAACTACGTAAAACATATAAATACGAAAGAAATCTTATCTATTACGAGCACAAATATGAACTTCGTACACAGTATCATACAAGCAATTATAGTTTTTATCAGAACGGAATAAAATGGGAAGTTGTTTGCGTTAGTATGCGATCAGCTGATTGGGCGAATACAAACAATTAGCAATGAACTTGTATTTGTATACAACAATTCAGATCGTATCCTAATAGACTTCAATTTTATAGGCTTATCCCACTTTCTTCTTGATCGTCACTTCCCATCAGGTGAACCAATGCCTACTCGAACTACAATAAATAATATTCCAATTTAAATAGTAGGATGAAAGCGTGCCAGTTAGATGCTGAATCAAGGACTGTCTTGCGCTGCTATTAACCTGTTTCATTAACTGTACTTACTTCTAGTAAATAAGTGTGCTTCGGAGATACAGAATAGTGTGGTAAAACTGTTAAAAGCAATCACCCTCCGTTCAGGCCAACCTCGTGGTTTCCATCTTGTTAGATATATTTGAATAACAAATGTTTTGATTAAAGATGAATTTTTTTTTAAACAATCAACGCCAAAGTCAATTAATGTTCCAGACAGCACGGATGGCGTAGTGGTTTAATTGGTCACCTCGCCACCACGCTGCCGCGTTGAGTGTTGTGGGTTCAAGCACGAGACAACACTTTGTGTAATCCTCAAATTATTGTTCGGAGTCTGGGTATTCTTTGTGAGCGAGACAGGAATAAATCCTTGTGCGGGAGATGCCTTTAAAAAAAAAATTTTTTATTAATTTTGCGCGTTGCCTATAATAACATGCTTGGCAATTGTATGAACCGGTAAATGAAAAAGTGTAATTTGTTTACATAAAATCTCGACAAGGCAATCAATAAAATCTACATTTGGAGCAATGATTCATAATAAAAGTTTAAACCCAATTCGTATACCGGAGTCGAAAAATGACAAGAACTTACAAACCAATTGGATTTTTTTTATTAAGAATGTTCTAACAATTACTTTTAAAGAAAAACGAACCGACTCAAACCACACAGCCTCGTCAATAAGTGAAAATTGTAATGCACCTCGCTGTCATATTGGGCTTTCTGCTGTAGCACAAGCAAGCACAAGGATAGACACAGATAACCATCATGTCACGACGAGGCCCAAGTCAGGTGAGCACTGGTTTTCTGCGATCCACAAATAGTTGACTCGAGTCGTGGTGTTCTTCGTTTCCGTTGTTTCATGTTTATAAAGACTCCAGCGAGACTGTCGGATTTGTTCAAGAGCAGGATTTGTTTTTTTTTATTAAATAAGAAGAATAATACAAGTAAATAAGTTATGCTACGTTACATTATCGTTATCCAAGTTTCAATTAATGAATACAACTTTTTCGCATTCAGCGTGGATAAATTGCATGCATAATATGACCGAATTTAATGGTCGTAAGGAAGGCTGTGACTGGCTGAGGACTAGTCAAACCGGTTTCTTTGTGGGTCTCCGGTCTCACAGTCTTCCGTGTACACCGTAGACAGGTATTACACGAGTTTAAAATAATTAGGGATATTTAAATCATACAACATTCTGTGACAATATCTGTAACTATTACGTATAATCATAAATTATATGATTATTTATTAATATATATCTATTGTTACTATTCTATTATATATGAATTTATGTTAAAATAATATGTTATGTTAGTTTTCACCAATATGAATAGCTAGAATAGTAACTTTAGTCTAACAGACACTTGGACGATTTTTTTAAAGCCATATAATGTCACACAGGCCAATATTTTCTTTAAACCGGTTTTTAGACTTTCACTAAATGTTAGCATCCAGCATGTACCTACATATTATGTTGTGTGTTAACCTATCTGAAATTTGAGATTTGAGATAAACAACATTCCCTGTATATTTTAGAAATAGATTCATTCTCTTGACATTCATTTGTCTTTGAACAGAATAAAGTTTTATTTAAATATTTGAATCATTAACGAAGGAGAAAAAAAAAAGGATATTTAAAAAAATTACAAACATCAATTTCCATCCATAAATCTGAAAATATACGTACCTATTGTATTTCGCATATAAATTTGCGAAAGTAAATAAACGTCATTTCAAATGAATGGGTTTGTTGAAGTCATTGACACGATGACAGCATGCGCTCATTGATTTTAATTTAAATATTTTGGATATAGTGCTTTGACAGATCAGAAAATATTCGCTATTTATGTACGAATTCTAATATTACAAAGATCGTTTGTTTGTTTTTTAAATTGATCATCATAATTTTATTTATTCTTTCCCCGTAAAATCTTTAAAAACTATGGGTATATTTTAATAAGCGGGGGTTTTACTTTACACACAGTCAACAATTTTAAGTAGATTATAATTAAATTTTACCTGCACTGCTGCTTCATTGGTAATATGACACATAGACTAAGTCCATTTATAACATTATAACTTTACCTTTAAACGCTAATTATGGAACCTAGTAATATATAAACTAATAGAATGTATTTTGTTAGTAACTCAATACACTGCACCTAAAAAAGTCAACCCAACCTTTAATTGTAAAGGAACTCAGCCGTGTTTATAGCTAATGTTTGCGATATCAACATGTTGCAGGAGTATCGGAGTATGTACATATATACCCACAGTTTCACCTAAATCAATTAACTGGCATTCGAACATAAAATTATTCTTTTAGACCGGATAAGCAGTTCCTAAGATAAGCGCGTCCAAACAAACAAATTCTGATGGTTATCATATTAAGTATAGATCCTTAAGTACAGTATAGAGTATAAGTTTTAATGACCACTTTTATGCTATGATGCAAGTAAACATATTTCTTAAAAACGGCCTAAAAGGCCGGCAATGTACTTGTGACTCTTGAGTTGCAGTTGTTGTCCATGGGCGGTGGTAGTCACTTACAATCATATGACCCATCTGCTCGTTTGCCCGCACATAGAAAAAAGAAATATATGGAATATCTAATAATAGCGAAACTCTCAAGGTAATCCAAATTATTAACCGTAGATGTCGTTATATTTCAGTTGTTTTACATGACCTTGGATAGTATTGATTCTTTGTGTTGCTTTGCACAATATAAAATAATGAATTCGAGATAGAGAAGACGTGAGAAAGTTTCGCTACCACGACAGGCGATGCTATGCGTATCGTGAGATAGGTATTAGATTTTGCTATATAATCAGTATTGATGCGGAGTAAGAATAACTGAATTTGATATATGCGTCTCGTCTGATGGGTATGGGTATGGTGAAAATATTCAAGTGAGTATGGTGGACTTATGTGATACACAAAAATACAACTTCCATGATGGAGAATATTACAAATTTCAGACGTTTACTTGAAAATACACTATTAAAAACAAAAGAATAATGTAAAACTATATTCTGATACGGAAGATACTTCTTTTTTAAAAGACAATTCCCACACTAGGATTAATTTCTGTGTCGCGGTGGACTTTACAAACACTCAAACAACGGACACCAACAATTTGAGGATTACACAGTATTGTACCGTGCGGGGATCGATCCCACAACACTAGGCGCGGTAGTGTAGTGGCGAGGTGACCACTTAAACCGCTACGCCATCCGTGTAGTCAATTACTTCGGAGATTTTATATATATTTTGGTAAGACGTGTGAAGCCCGCTTTTGTGATGTAACTTTACAACGGTCGTTTAGAGGAGCGCACACGCGCTCCTGCTTTGCGTGTAAGAACTTTTGGCCAAAAATGGGTTAAAAATATTTATGCCATAAACTGGATAGGTTATTGTAATAAGGGAATATTTATTAGCAATGAATGAGTGAAACATTATAGTGACAGCAGCCAGTGTTGTAATTTCGTCTTACCTCGATTTAAAAAAGTAAGAGTTTGATTTGAATGAAACAAAACAGATATATTTCTAAAACATTAGGCTACAAATTTAATAAGTTCTTCATACATTAGATTAAATCATTTTTTTTTAAGCCAGAGCCCTTCTTATTAATGTAGCCCTAAGACGGGGCAAAAGAATGATAGCGAGATTTGTAGAAACAAAAAGGGGCAAGAACCTGGAGTAAGGTTACTCCAGGTTCTTGCCCCTCAAGTCTCTTATAAAGAACGGGACTGAGACTTCAGTAGCTCATTGCTGCGTCGCATACCTGTTTGTCCTGTACTTCCTGTAAGTGGTGAGACCATTAGATTAGGACTGCTTCTATCTACTTATATCAGCTATACACATATAGGTAAGGTACATTATTTGGTGAGGTTTTTTTATGGTTTAGGGGGATCAACGAGCAGACGAGTCACCGACGAGTGACTTCCGCCGCCCATGAACACTTGCAACTCAAGAGTCACAAGAGCATTTTCCTCTTTTTAGGGTAGGGGCAAGGGAGAAGGGGAAACAGGGGAAGGAAAAAGGAGCGAAAAGAAGGGAAAGGAAAGGTGCTTGGGCCTCTGGTAACCTCACTCAATCGGTCACACAGTGCAAGCATTGTTTAACAGCCAGTTTTCTGTAAAGCCGTGGTAATATTCTACTTCGTATTACGTCTCTTTTCCAGTTTCTTCGATCGATCGATGATCTTCGATCTTCAAACAATCTATTACTATTATGCCCAAGTTATTCTTCCGCCTGCGTCAACTCTTCTTGCGTTATTCAGTATGTCCTCCTCTGGAACTCTCTACCGGAGGTAATCAAGATGGCACCTCCTCTTCCACAAACTGGCAGAGACATCTCAACGATAAACTATATATATGTATGTGTATGATAATATATGTCATATTTCTGTAGGTATATTTAAAATATGTTTATGTTAAATTATTGATATAATAATTATACCCGTATCCTATTCCTTTATTTTCTTTAATATCTTTGCTAATACTTTTTAATGCACCTACTTCAGTCATTTCTACATCACCCTAAGGTAGACTGGCAGAGAATGCTTTTGTGTGGATTTTGTGCATTCAGTTTCAAATAAATAAATAATACTCCGGTCGTGCCGAAGCATGGCGCTGCACTAATATTTTCTGATGAAGCAGTTCGGTCTTAAGTAAGTAATCAATCTAAGAGCATATCTCCGATTGATTTCATTATCAACATTGATCATCAAGTTTCAAGGAGCGGCTCTGCGGAGATCCACTTCATTACTGAATATAATATAGTTTAATGCAAGCAGATTTCCATTTAAGGAGGATTATTAGTAACACTAAACTTTTGTTACTTCATTCTTGAGAAGAAATTGGTACATTGTAACTGAGAGCATTGCATGAAAAAATATTTAGTGTAAATGTACCCTGATAATATGCTTATATCAGACTTAAACACCTTCGCTTTTACTCGTAAATTAAACCGTGTGAAGATTTAGATCAATGAATTTATTTATTCGTACACTGTTTTTCACACTGGAATGTTATTGCTTGTTAGACAATATTGCAAAAAAGCTTGTAGTATCATGGAAAGTTAAAGATAGGCAGTACAAAGAGAATAGACACGTCTGAGAACTTAAGTGAAATTAAGATGGCGGATCCTTCCTGTGATACAGTACGATATATAATAATAGATCTACTTCGGGTCACCCTTACCTTTATTTCGCGCTTAATTATCCCAGTAAAAAATTATCATCTGTTTAAAAAGAGAAGCAAAATATAAAAAAATGTGTACGTGTATGATAAATAAATGTCAAATCATTGTCGTATAATACTTTTTTGTTTAAACTTTCACGTCTGTGTGAAGTACAATCGTAAACAGTTCTCTTCTGTTCTGATGGACAGTTGAATACTGAGTGCGAAATTTCACAGAACGCTTAGCTGTCTCGAACATTCCCACGTTTGTTTTGTGATCTCAAGCATATTTGTGACTCTCTGAAGGCGTCTTCTTACGCTGACCGACCAATGACATTGGATGACCGGTCCATTGTAAAGGTTTACCTATAGTTGTTTTACACTATACTTTAAACTAGACTCGTTTATTATATTTTTTATACGTAAGTGGGACTAAATTATGGCTGACTAAATGTGGGTCTTTGAGTCCTCTGCCTACCCCTTTGGCGAAATAGGCGTAAGTATATGTATTTACGGGAAATTTTTAAAAGGCAGACAAGTATATGAGTAGAGTATATAAACAAGAAGCGATCTTACAGGAGTACACTGTACAGTTAGAACACTAAGTTAAAAGTTTATTGCACAATTGTAATTAAATAATATATTAAACTCCGACTCAACTCAACCGTTAGTTCCGGTGAAGTGTTGAATCTTTTCCCGAGAGAGTTGAAACACGAATAAAAGTTACAAAAAACCACCAGTACACTAACATGCATAACATTTTTAAGAAAAATAAAAATAGTCGGCCCGTAAATAAACTGGATATCGTTTATTTTAAGACTATTACGTAGACTGTTATAACACTTTCTATTAAAAACCAATTAATTAAATTACTCTATTAAACTAATTTTATCCTTGATTGATAAAGCAATTAAGATCGAAATAATAATGAAATTAAATTTAGCAATTTATTAATGAAAACGCAGAAACCAATCTAAGATTAAATGTATATTTATTATGGTGCAATCCAAATTACATTCGATGAGGTATCAAATCGAATCAATATCGAGACTACCAATAATTCCACAAAAGACGTGTAAACAACCTCTCTAGCTTTTCAGATAGGGTTGTAAGTGTGGTTCCTAAATTCACCGATTTCAAAATAAGAAAGAGTGGATGGAATGAAAATCTCGAGTCCATTGCTCCCAATCTGATATATCGGGGTGAATGAATCGGAACAAACGCAGCAATCGATTGACGTCGCTGACGGGTCATTGAATCGCCCGGCTATATGTTAATCAGAAGTTAAGCAACTCCATCGCGGCGGTTTTTAGATCAAACGCGTTTTATTTTAATTTCGAATGTTTGTCGCCGGCCTTCAGGTGATTGTGACTCGGGTTTTCTTGGTAGTTGACTGACACAGAATAACAATATGTTAACCTTATTTTACTTTGTGTACTTTTGAACTGACTTATTAATCTGTTCAGCAGTACTCAATTGTCAATTATTGCCTCATCCGACTTACATTTGATTTCAACTTAGTCCAGTTTATTGCAGATCTGTCAACCTCATACGAGTGGCGCTTAGTGCCCTCTACAAAATCTTCCAGTAACACTCACCGTGAATCATCGCTTTTATATATTGTATATAAATAAACAGGAATCCGATTCAAATTGGGTCACTGAAGCACCAAATACCGAGGAAGACAATGATTATTTTATTTGTTGAATTGCAATTTGCAGCTATTTTAAAGAGGGCACACATTGTGATTATGACTCATCGAATGATATTCCAAACACCACATAAAAAAGTATAAACTGATTCACGGTTTAAATGTCAAGGACCTCACGGTCCAAAACGTTCCAAAAATAATTTCAATAAAAATAACCTCAAGAAAAAAAGTCCAGAATAATATTTAAGTTAAAACCTGAGAATAAATAGAACGCATAGTCTATTAAAAGTAGAAAAAAGTGTCACTTGAAAACCAGCGGACGATGAAATAAAATAAACTATTATACCAATGAAAAATTGTTGCATGGTAATTTAAATATGTAAGTGGTTTTATTACAATGGATTTGTAATTAAAACTCATTTGTTTATAGCTAGTATTTCTCACCTCGCATCCACACTGCCGCGCCGTGTTGTGGGTTCGATCCCCGCACGGGACAACACTATGTGTAATGCTCAAGTTGTTGTTTTGAGTCTGGGTGTTCTTTGTGTCGTCAAACGTTGTTTGAATATTTGTAAAGCCCGCGACACAGGAATTAATCCTAGTGATCAAGAACTACAACCAACAAGTTGTGGTTAACTTGGCTCTATACAGCATTGATTACTCATGATTTTTATGTTTATAATCATCATATTATTTTATTATTCATATTATAACATTTATTCATATAAATAACCTTTATCGGTTTGCTTAGAAACGATAAACACGTAAGTCATATGTGCACTCTCTATAGGCCCACCGATAGAGTATCCCTAACCTTATTTTACCGTGGAAGAGCCATGCTTAGGTACAAATGGAAGGTTCGACTGGAGTAATAACACGGCCTCACAGAAAACCGGTACACAAACAAAGCTTCCAACTTCCTTTCTACTCTTTCCCCTCCATTCTCTCCTCACTCTCAAAGGCGGTAAGCGAACTTAGGAGTCATGAGTTGCAGGTGTCCTTGGGCGAAGGTAGACACTTACCATCACTGTTCGTCCCTACTCTATTTTGTAAAAAATAAAATAATAACTTCTAAACTAGGTTTCCTGTGATTTGGGAGTAAGTGTTCTATTTTTAAGTAATAAAACTGCACACAATTTTTTAATATTAAGATGATTCACAAACTCCATGGAATCGTCGCCGTCGGCGGTGAGAAATCTAGGACTCACTACAGCTGTTAATAAGGAATAACTGACATACTCTATAACAATAGGTTAAAACTAACAGTATCTCATATTATTTATATAACAATGGACATTAACATAAAATAAAACATTATTCTCAAGACTGACTGCAACGCTTTATCTACATATAAACAGAGCATCTCACTAGGAGTCCTAGTGAGATGCTCTATTCATGAATAGCTGTAAGTCAAAGTCTAAGTAATGATGTAAATTATATGAAGAAAAGTACATTAGCCTGTAACACCAGAATGCACAGCTTCGATTGACTATTAAGCAAGGGAAATAAGGAAAAATAAAATAACTAAGGGCAATATCATATAGCTTCAGTAATCTTTGAGTAATTGTAGCAACATTAAAATGTGTTAAAAATCTTCAGAATGAGAAAATAAAAAGAAAAAATTTAGAAAAAATATCTCTTATTTCAGCCAGCCCATACTGACAGCTCACTTAAATTACGAAGTCATTAAAAGTATAAAAGACAAAGGAACTAGAACCAAAAGGGAACTAAGAGATATTCAAGTTTAGATAAGTTAAAAAAGATATGAATAAGGAAATGAAATACAATAAGACAGAAGACGAGTGCAGGTAAAAAAAAAGTTGTATAAAAAACTAAACAAAGAACGATTTAATATGTATGTGTGTGTGGAGCCCAAGGACCGCCTGACTGGATTACATTACACAAGTTGGCCGCCTGAGTCTAGACAGGACACAATCGGCTAGACATTTAAAATCAGCCAACGCCGTTTCGTTTTATTGCTAAGACTTAGAAGTCCAAACTCGTTGTATAAAGGAAGTATGGTATGCTATAAAAATTTAATTGAAAACAGTCCAGACAGCGTTCGAACATTCGCAGTACTACCCTGATGTTAGTGAAAATCCGGGATGCAATTTTGCAACAGACAGGAGAGAATGAGCTTCAAGTTTAATACACGCATGTCTAGACGGTAGAGTGCAGAGGGAATTTACTGAAACAATTTTATGTAAGTACCCAGACTGGTCTGGAAATACGGAGAATGACGCCATTTTCACTAAAATAGCTTTCGATTTCCAATAGCGAGAAGGAAACGACGAATCATATGGTTCTACAAAATTTTGATTCATCTATGGATTCATCAAAACATTAATGAAGAAAAAACAATGAAGATAAATCGCAATGTTTACCAAACCGGGTATTTGTTACAACATTGTGCCGTAACGATAAACCCTTTTTTAAGATTTAATAATAAAATAAACAATACTACAACAAGATGAGTTTGAGAAGTACAGACAGATGCCTTGGCTAAAGAAGTAGGTTCACCGTAGCTAACATTACATTTTGTTCTTATTTTTTTATCACTTGATTCAAAGAACGTGTAATCAAGACTATATGAACAGATGATTTCATTAATAAACAATGAAAATACAGTTGAGTTCAGCAGAGAGTTTTATCATATAACTAAGACGCAATGTATTTCACGCGAGTCAATACGTTGGTAGTACAAAGGGTTTTGAAATTTCAAGACACCGGTCATGTAAATATTTTCTTTAACTCGTTGGAGTCGAGCCAAATTGCCAAGACGAGTTTATACCTTAAAATTACTTAATTTAGCCGTTGATTATTCTCCCTTCCCCGGGCGCTGCAACGGTATACTGGACCCGTTACAGTAATGAAGTACAGTTACTTAAGATTTCACTTTAATTAACTTGGTTCCTGAATTTTGTATTTCGTACTCGTTTAAACTGTTCCGTCGATGACTGTAACTTGTTTGACTTGTTCTGGAATTTTTATTATTTTTTGTATTTTTATTATTTTTTATAAGAGTATTTAATACGTGAAATGATAATTATTCTGCGAATTACCGTGTTTCTGTTCTAAATACAAAAGTTGTTGTACATTGCTCCATATCCTTCTCTGGAGTTCCAGTTGGGTAGCAGAGTGAACAAAGCTTGTTATGTAACTTAATAAATTCGGACCTCTTGAGTTTAAAGAGTGGTAAATGAGCAAGATCACCAAAATCATCAGCTAAAAAATGTTTGGATACCTTTTAAATACCTAAATAATTTAATAACTGTTGTATTATTCATATCCTTTGCTAGACCACGGGTTTTTCTAGACGTCTGATTGCTTTAGACCTCCCACGGTGAGTAATTTTGCGAGCAGTTGATCGATGTTTATAACGTTTTTTTAAGTTGACCGATATATAAGTAATGAACTTAACTATAAGATAAGCTATTATATACGACAATTTTGAATATATATGTTAAATTTTTGTTGCAGCTTTTCTATCTTCAAAGACCTTACTAGTAAAAATGATAGTAGTTTCCAGTCAGTTTGACTAAAAATAAAATGTTTTATGACAAATTTTATATATACATATACATATTCAAGGCCAGCTTTTGTCTCTTCAAGGTGCATGAACATTTATAACAAGGTCATTCGGTGACGTGACTCATTTGAATGAGATATGATTCGGTAAAGTGGACAAAGTTAGTACAATTTCTTCAAGGAAGCAATTAGGCTGCTTGTCACATTAACTAATTACTTACTTTTTATTTTGTGCATCATAAATGCAGCATACACTATATCGGTACATGAACAAAATACACACAAAAACTTACGCCTAAGTCCCCGAATGGGAAGGCAGAGAGTAGTCTCGAACACAAAACACAGAAAAGTCTCTTATTAAACAAAATATCGAGGTGTGTTCTATCGATTGCATAATGGTTTGTGTTTGAAGTAATTAAGTTAGTTTGCCGTGTGATTCTCGGTAGAGAAGGATAGGGCCACCCCATCAGTTTCCGTAGGTGTAGTTAAATGCGACAAGGGATTGGACAGTCATACAGTGCCCGGATGACGGCAGTCCTATTACGACTAGGGAATGCAATCTCGCAAGATTGGGGCAGTTTATTAAACAAAATATAGATAGATACGCCAAACAATGTTAAATACAATACAATAAAAATAAACGTTTTTTCCTAATTTATTCAAATATGTATATCTATGTGATGATTTGCAAGAATAAACACACAAATCTGCCAATCTCGCGAGATTGTTATTCATAAGCTCGCGAGATCTCGGCCATTTTTCAGCTGAAATCAATCTCGCTAAAAAAGGCCGAGATCTCGAGAAAACGAGATTGCATTCCCTAATTACGACCCTACTCCGTAAGTGGGACTGCTGCTGACTACGGGATGGGATGGGATGGGGGATAGAAGCGTGATTGTATTTATAATATGTATATTAAGTATGAATTAAATTACTTAATGTGTAACTATTAAGATGACAGAAAACAAATCGTCATCACTGTCCTTACTTATTTCCACCATATTTTAGTTTCATGTAATATCTTATTAAAAAATATTTGGTCGCGATCAAACATCAAGTACATAGTCAATTATTTTATCTCTGTAATTTAAGGAATGAACGTATGGATGGTACATATATGAACATATTGAGTCTATACTTCTAGCTCTGAAATATTAAAACAATGACATTATCGGCCCTAACAAAATAGATAAATAACTGGTTTAAGGTCTAATTGACGTTTACTAATTTCTAAATCATGCATATCAATATTATACCCAGTACTTGTAGTCATATCGAAAGAATGAATGAAAGAAAATTGACAAAAGATATTGATATGGCAGATGTAAATGGAGTTGTCGAAAGAGGAATACCTAGCCGAATATTCTTGGACCAAGTTCAAGACAATCTAAGCAAAGACCAGGTCAAAAGTACCTTTAACCGACGAGCCTGTATGCGGAATAGAATGAAAGTTGAAGAAACGAGAAAGGTGTGTCAGAATCGTAGCAAACGGAAGGAAGTGGTCTCTGCCTACCCCTATGACTGACTCTTAAAAAATAAATAAATACGTGCTTGTTTAGAAACAGTTATATGTATAATGAGGTATATACGTTACATATACATCGTTACACATGAGGGAATTGCTATTTAGGTTTTTTTATTTTTTATTTGTAAGCCATACCATAATGACTCCACTTTGCCTGATGGTAAGCTATAAATGGAGTCCAAGAGTGGTGGTCACCATCCTTATTGCATGGCTAGTCAATGTAGTATGGTGACCCACACTATGGTGAGATGCTTTTTCACGCCCCGCTTAAAAGACCGCGGATCAAAGTGGGAAGGAAAAACGTGCGCTGTTAGTGAATTCCAATCTTTCTCTGATCGGCACAGGAAAGAAGAGCCAAACCGTTTCGTTCGGGATCGCATACCTTCGACTCTCAAAGGGTGACTCCTCAGGCCAGCACGTGTAGTCCTGTAGAGGAAGGGAGAAGGTGGGACCAATTGGAAGAGCTCGTCAGAACACTCTCCGTGATGTAGGCGATAGAGAACTGCCATAGAGGCGACATCTCTTCGCAACTGCAGGGGCTCAAGAAACTGGGTGATCTCAGGACAGTCTATAATGCGGACTGCGCGTCACTGCAACAGATCGAGAGCGTCAAGCAGATACTGCGCATAGCCGTTGCAAAGATGAGAACAGTACTTCACGCAGGAGCGAACCTGGGTCTTGTATAAAAGACACAGATGCTCGGGCGATTAGAACCGTTTCACCTTGTTCAATAAAAAAAAACCAACACAAATGTAGTCGCATTTTAGGGGCACAACGATTTCTATAGTTGGCAACATTGGTATCATGCATCTCGGTTGATCGCCACTAAACTCCCGATCCAAATAGAATTGTAAATTAGTTCAGTAAATTGTTTACTTTAGGAGGCTACAGCTGCGTTAAATCTGGTTGCGAAATCCGTTTACAGTTTAGTATTTTCTGGTTCCAAGTACCTGTGGGTTTAAGTATATTTGACGTGATTGCATACCAAGTTATTTCGCCTACTCCTACCGATATAGCTACTTGTAAAATTTGATTATTTACAGCTTAGAAGGCATTTGCGCGAGCATCGCAAAAAACTGCATTCGTCTGAAATCATTATGACATGACCTTGTTGAATAGTCGGATTTCAATGATTTTGTTTTTATTGAATAGAGTATTTATTGAGGAATAACATAGGCCATAAAACATCACGGTGCGATAATTGAGAGCAGAGTAGTGAGCTTAAACACATTTAAGTGGCTAGTTAAATTATATTAGTTTAGTAGTTATATATAGTTTATTCCTCACAATGCTAAATATATAAATACACAATGTATTACAGGCTTTACGTCATTACTATTATTAGTAAATGTTAGGTAAAATAAGTCGTAATTTCATCAAGATGTTGTAAAAAACCGTTGTAGCGTGGAGTCAAGTTAATTACCAAAAGATTTAAGGTTACAAAGCCGATTATAAACGTTCGTTGGATTAAAGCCAAACTATTGCACTAAACAGGAACTTTCTCTCTTGTGAATCACTTTTAATGCGGTTGTTGTATGCGTATCTATCGTTTGAGCTGGTTCCTTCTTAAATTATACCGAGTATTTTAAGGATCTTGTCATGAGTTTTTTTTACACCTTATACATCTCACACGCGGCCGTCTGATGCCTAACTAAGTAGAGCTTGTACTATGGTTATCAGACTGATGATAACATACTTTTATATTTCTAAATACATACATATTACAGATAAATTACACCCATACACAGGATAAATGATCATGCCAATCACATAATCATTTGTCTTCTGAGTCTTAAAAATCTTAGTTGCTTTAGATATGTATATAAGTCAGTCGCTGTTTCGTCTGCGTTGATCTAAATGGCAATAAGATGGTTCTTATATTTGTCTTGTTAAGCCATAGTTTTTGTTAATATGAAATGGGTATTATTGATTTATAAATAAAAACTGATCCGCCTCTAAGAAATATCCTACAAAACATATCATGGTGTGTCGGTGCCTAAATGTCTCGCATGTCTAGTATGATGGGTTATATTAAGGATAGGTTATATTTAAGAAATAAAAAGAGTTACTATATAATAGAGCTTCAAAAATAAAGAACACGACAGAAGAAGAAGGGGTCATTAGAAATATTCCACCAAGTTCAATGACAAAAGTTTTAAGTACAAGCGGTTGTGGAATGCATTGCCTGTGACAAAAAATCTTTCCATTTTCTTTTTAATTACAAGTTTAGAGACAAGATAAAAATTACAATATTTACATAAAACATTTTAATTTCTTTTAAAAATTAAATATAATTAAATGAATGGGTACTGTATTTAACCTGATATTTACATAAATAAAAAATCTACTTTGAATAGTATGCAACTTTATACCTTATAAATACTTAAAAAAGCTACATACACACTATAGGCTGTATACATAAGAATCTCGTAAACGTTAAAGATATTTAATTAATTAAGATATGCAACTTTCACTTATTTTATCTCCGAAGAGATATGAAAGGAATAATGACCGCCGTTGAGGTCAACAGACTACAACGAGATAAAAAAAATCATTTCATGTTTCAAGCTAAAGATTCAAACTTCACTAAATACTTGGAAATTATCTAAGATTTTGTCCTTTGAATAGAATTTAAAGAGTGAATAGGATTCACAAAAGAAATATTCAACAATAGCCAAACAAATTCACACAAAACGTATTATTTCAGTACTCAGTAGTAAAGTACCTATTACAATGCAGGTGTAATAAAACAAGAATTAAATCAAAAACACTACACCATAAAAATGTTTTACTTATTTCTATGTGTGAGATAATTTTACCTGCGAAGATGCTAAATCTGTTACAAGTGCTAACATTTTACTGCTTTCTATTTATAACCAAGTCAAGCAATAATCGTCACATTTAAATTTAATTATATTTTGGTAATATAGTTCATCGTAAGTGCTGTACCGTTGTCATACTTAACAGACGAGATATTTGTTGACAGAGCGATAAATCGTGCTTGTTTGTATAACACATAGAAACGGTACAGCGTCCTCATCTGTACAGTTCAGTTGACCGCAAAATTGAATCACCGTGTCACTAGGATCGGTAATTGTGGGTGCCCATACTACGCACATACGGTGCAATGTTGTACCGTTACTCAAGAGACGAGCTACCAGGGCACCAGACGAGCTTAAGAGTTACCGCTACGTGCCTTCTACGGCAACTGGCCAAATTATAACTGTATCTAGAGACGCTACAGAAGCGATTGAGATACGAAACTTTGTCTTTTAGATACTTGTTTTGTGTGCAAGCGGCACCTCATTAGCGGTGAAATCGTGCAGCACGGTGGTGGCATGTATATTGACCACGTTGGGTACATAAGTACTCACTTTCCAATCCTTATCCTGACATTTCAAGATGATCAATCGACTGTGTAAGTGCTTACCCATACCTATATACGACACATGCAAGTGCTGAAGTAAAGACTCACGAACGAGGAACGCTTATATTAGCATTGAAATACAACGATACTGTTGATGACTTCACTAATATAATAAATTCGCATTCACGATATAAATCAAAATAAGTATCTGATATTATTTAGTAAACTTCACAACAATGTCCAAGAAAAATAAAAGAAAACGTATTACCTTCTGGCACAGCGAATGCGTAATTATAGATTTGGAAAATATTCTCCAAACGATGATGGGACTGAACTCGCCACAGAACAACACTATTCACTGAATATTACGAAGGAAAAAAAAAATTAAATAACAACACTAAATTTAGACGATATACGCGATAACATAACAGCTCGAAACAAAGTAGAGCGTTGAATGGATCCAAACACGCGTCTGCCGCGCGCGACGTCCACACGCGAATAGAACCGCTTGTTGAGTTCAAAACTCGGCTCGGCTTGTCAACAAACAAAGAGGGCTCGGTCGCGAACGTTTTGCGCAGGCGCAAATATACCGCACGCACACAATACAACGCGTGTGAATGAATACGTAAACAAACAATGAGTAGATTAGAAGATATTGTTGGACTCGTTTTTCGTGAAAATGAAAGAATCGCAAACATCAAAACAAATCTGAAAACGCATCTAAACGTTTTAATACAGGTTGGAACGATTTTAGGACGCGTAATCAACGATTTTTAAACTTTAGATCAGAGGTTGGGCATATTGAATTTAAAAATAATTGAGCACTGATAATATATTATTAGGTATAATTGAATAATTTGACTCGTCAATAGACCGTCACAGTGCAAATTGTGACTCAATTTAGGAGCTTATTAGTGGAGATGATCTAGAAAATAAAATGTTAAAATGCTTGAATAAGAGTGTGATGTGGCATCCCATAATGTTAGAAGAACATTACGGGATACCCCTTCCGGGATACAGGCGTGAGTGTGCTCTCGACACCCCAAGCGATAGCTCGCTTAGAATTCAAAAATGAAGAATATTTTTAGACTCGACCCCGCACGGGACAACACTGCGTAATCCTCAAATTGTTGTTCTGAGTCTGGGTGTTCTTTGTGTCCGTTGTTCGAATGTTTGTAAAGTCCCCCGCGAGTTGTCTTCAAAAAAAATTGAATTTTGCTATAATACAATGTTAGTATTTTTATGTGGCAGTTTTATTATATTTAGTAGTTTTCTTTATTGAAGTACTTACTAAATATTGATTAATTAAATGATTATGTACCTTTAAACATAATTGAGTAGTTTAGTATCGATATAGTGGTATATATACTTTTAAACGTGTCAAAGGAAAATGACGGTGCTCTTATAGTCCGCGATATCTATATGTTTATGTACACAAATAAATAAAATGAAGACACCCGTTTGTATTGTCAAAATACCAGCTTTTGACTAAGTGCATACGACATTAATCTAAAAAATAAATTTATAAAATTTTGTCTGTCTCTTTGTTCCAGCTAATATCCGGAACGAGTGGATTGATTTTCACGGGACATTTACTGGTTTTCTTTTCAGATGTTATGATAAAATTATTTTGTAAATAATTAGGTTTCGCCACAAAAGTACACAGCTAGTCGCCTTCAAACATAAAACGAATTAGCTGTAGCCTACATCTAGACAATTCGACAGCTGGTTGACTGTTAAGTCGGATATTATATAAGGAAGAGTGGTTAGGAAAAGAGTCGTGATAGGTCACACATTTTATTTTCACTAATGTCGGCATGCCATGTGTAAATAACCAAGTGGCCGTGAACCTGAAGCTGTGAGTACAAAACAATTTTTGGTACAAATTCCGTGGGTGGCGATGGGGTTTGTACACTACCAGGAAACGACGGAGAGACTTAAAATAAAACATTTTATTAAAAGTACAAACACACCATTATTGTCAATTTATTTGTTTTATTTTAAAAACACAACAACTCCCGCATTAGCAGTCAGGGTCACCAACCACTAGACCAACAGGCCAGTCTAAGATATGAAAAGGAACTGCGAAGGAACTGTGTACTAGTATGTGTTCTAATTCGTGTACTATATTAGAAGTACATATTCTTCTAATATACTTCTAATTCGTGTACTATTTTGTAGACGGGCATAATACCCTGTCAATTTGGAGACATGAAATTTGATCAGTGCCCCAATGTTAATCCAACAAAAGATCTCCGCCTATGTTTTAGTCTTTATCTGGGACATACCGAAGTAACGTTAAAAGTTTTTTTTTTAAGATGAACACACGGGTCATCTGATGGGAAGTGACAACCGCTGTCCATGGACACTTGCAACTCAAGAGTCGCAAGTGCGCTGCCCGACTTTGAGGGTGATGAGGGATGGGGGATGCAGGGAGCGAAAAGAAGAGAGGAGGGATGAGGAGATGGAAAAAAGGAGGAATTGGGCCTCCGGAAACATCACTCATTTCGGGGAAATGCAACGCTTTCGTTGCTTCACAGCCGGTGTTCTGTGAGGCCGTGGTATCGCACCGGTCGAGCCGGCCCATTCGTGCCTAAGCATGACTCTCCCACTTAGTGACAGTAGCTTTTGAGCTCTCTGTTGAGCTTCTGTTTAACCACATCTTTACACCTTCATATAAAGTTGACCATGAGATACCATTAAATAAGCATTCAATAATGTTTGAGTTATACAGAAACACAAGCATAGTGAGACAGACTGTATTCAATTCACCCAAATATCGTCTAAATCGTATAAAAGTCGTGTACTAACAGGAAAATAACAAAAAAAAAAATACATTAAAGTGTATGTAACTATAAAATATTTTACTTCAACATTTACGGCCGGATTTGATACGGTAGAAACTGGTAATAATAACGCAAGACCGCACTTTTTCAATTGCAAATAATGACAAGACAATCCATCTAGTTAATAATACATGGTCTAACTACACGTATTGTCCTACAAAATATATACTGTAAATAAAAACTGCGCACTAGATGCCGGTGACACGTGTAAACAAATACAAAAAAATATTTGAACTAGTGAATGAAAGTACCGAACAACTGTCGGACATTAATGATCTGTAAACACGTATATCGATTACGATAAAATAAAAAAAAAAGTGTTGACATAAAAAGTTTCGATATGAGATATGTTCCAAGATTGATTTAAAAAGTTAAACATTTCAGCTTAACATTTTAAATAATGTTAGACTAAAATATTGATTTACCTTCAGAAAACTAGTATCGAAGTATCAAGTCAGTATCGACCTTACACGGTCAAAGCCCCGCCGTTTAGTACACGTAATTAATTTAAATAGTTTTTATTGAGGTACTTGTAATAGCGACTGTTGTCCTTGATAAACAGAATAAATTGCTGACATGCATTAAAGTAGTGACATGCGGAGATGTGATTTTAAAATTGATTTAATTATCTTTACTCTGCTACAAATATTATTTGTAAAGAAGTTGACAGTATGTTTTATTGATTGTTATCTATGGTAGCAGGCCACCACAGACCGCAGATTTTATATTCAGCGATAGTTTCATTCTTCAGCCATTTTAGTGTGAAGCTTTATGGTAGTGCGCGCATTTAAGGATTTGTAATTCACTTTTATATAAGGAGACAACTGACTTCAATGCTTCTATCATAAAATTTAAGACTTATATGGTTTTCTCATGGATGCCGGTGTCAGAACTGGATCAAATTGAAATGGGACCACACATGAAGCATTAGGTTTCAAATAAAAAAAGGCATCGAAATCGGTTCACCCAGTTGAAAGTTAACAAAAATAAAAAAGAAATAGTCGAATTGAAAACCTCCTCCTTTTCTGAAGTCGGTTGAAAAAGAGGTCATGCCGTGATTTTAGGCAGACTAACGAACATCATTTTATTTTAATATATAAGAAAAAGAAACAAAACGTTTACTTTCTTCTATCAAAAATGGATACCGTGTCAATAAAAATCATTCTCGTAGTACGGGTGGCAACATTGATTTCGGGTGATCATTTGAGGTAGCAATATTTCATACATTTGTTAGACGACAATTTTAATAATGTAAAACTGTGTTGAGGCTTTACACCATTGAAAGAACGATTGCTTTCATAATTTTAATTGCATAAAAGGTTCACTGTATAATTTTATTTTGTGGAGTAGACTAGAGCAAATATCTTCCCGTGGGTGTCGTAAAAAGCGAAAAGAGAATAAAAACGAAAAGAATCTAAGAACAAGAACTGTTATCTATTAGCCAGCATTTACAACGTTATACAGTGTCCGAATGATAGATAGCATTACGTAAGGCGGACTAAATTATGATTTGCAAAAAGTAGATGTTTGGAGGTGCATGTATAGTTTTTTATGTAGTGATGATGTAAGGGGTGAAGAAGGTAACTTGGATAGACTTTATACGAAATGTGGTGGACCGGGTGCTATGACGCACGTTGGGAGAGGCTTATATCCAGCAGTGGACTGCGATAGGCTGAATTTTGATGATGGTGACTAAGTAGGTAGCTAATATTCGTTAATCTGTGGTTGCGAACGTGAGTGAAAGCAGATTAATCTCAAGGATTTGAATCTTGCTTATAACTCGTTACTTTACCGTTGAATAGAAGGATAGAGATAACGAAACAATAACTATATAATACTTACTTACAGCCAATACCTTGGCTTACATAACCTCGTATTGTATTCAAAGTTTATTATGAACCGTTGTGCAACGTCCGTCCGTCTCTTTTATTTATTTTGTTGGTGAAAACATCGCTTATTATAACATAAGGCAGGCGATTACGAGCTTTGTTACATATGTAAAATAATATTCAATAGTGACGTAATTCCCTTTAGATTCAGACTTGGATAATGAAAATATTAATTACTAAAGTGTGGTAGTCGGTGTCGTCAAAGGCAACCAAGGTATTTTTTTATAACTTATTTTATATTTATTTTTATATTTTATTGCACTGTTATCTTTCCAAAAGTATATATATATATATATATATACATACAGGGTGCTCTATATAAGTACTTAATTTTAAGGTATAATCACAACCGTTTCATACCTCCTCCTTCCTTAATTTATTAAGTTTTACTAGTTTAATAAGTTACGTTTTTATGGATTTTCACAATAGCGGTTCAGGTAATTGCAAAACAAAAAATAGGTGAAATTTCAGATCGTAAATTGTCATGATGTTGTTTGGAAATTCTCATTAAAAATGTGGAAAACCGGAAGAGATAGGATCGCCGTATTCTACTCCTACCAAGATCTACAATTAACAAGGTGTCAGTAAATAAAAGGTAAATATAAAAAAAAATCTTTTTTTCATGCGATAGGGGCAAACGAGCAGGTCACCTGATGGTAAGCGACTACCGCCGCCCATGTCAACAAGTGTCAACAAGTGCGTTGCCGGCCTATTAGGTAGGAGTAAGTAAAGTATTTTCTTGAAGGTTTATTTTTTATTTACTTATATTCGGATACACGGTATCTGTATTTCGGTTTATATATATATGTATATATACAGGAACAATTGAACCGTTAATTAATAATTGTAGGAAATTTCAATTGTTACTTATAATTTGCATTATTGTAATTTATAAACCGTTAAACGCATGACGTCCTGGTGCTCACTTTAACATATGGTAGTGAGAGTTGGGTATGGCACAAAAATTATGAAAGTAGAATAAATAATAACTAATAATAACTTAACACATCTCACACAAGACCCTAAACTTAACAATTAAAAAATGATAAATGCTGTTGAGATGCGTATGTAAGACTAAGACTGGTTGAATGACAATTGTAGATATTCGGAATAAGTGTCTGAAACACGCACAGACGTAGTCACGAAAGTTTAAAAGAGTATGCTGAGGTAGTTTGGGCACGCTGAAAGAATGAATGCGGAACGAATGACAAATCAATTATATAAGGCAACCGCGAATGACAATGCCCGCAGGGCCCGACCACGCAGAACATACACCGATCAAATTGGTGATGTTCTGAAGAAGGGACAGGTCAGAAGTACCCGAAACGTAGGCGGTCTGTTTACTCTGCCTCCCCCGAAGAGAGACAGGCGTGAGCTTATATATGTATGTTTTTATTCCCCTTTACAGATAATGTATTTTTTGTAATTTAAAATATTCTTTCAAATTATTTTCTGATGTCTATTTTTTGTAATCACTGCTTTTATAATCACTGCTTTTATAATCTTGCCTTAAGTCACCTTTGTTTTATACAGTTGTTTTATAGCCTATATTATTCCTAAATAAATATCAAAAATAATCATTTTAATCTGACTGACAGTTTTAGATATTCTTATCTCTAAAAGCCTTTAAACAATCAAATACACAAAAACATCAGCCTCATTATACTCGCCTCACCTTACATCACTATACATAAGTAGTATATATAGATACTGGTAGATACCACTTGGGAGATACGCCATATCTAAACTAGTACCACGGCTATTTTTTTCATATGCATAAAGAAAAGTTGAGCACTAAGTACTTATGTAGGGGGGAAGGAATTAAGGGCAAAAGCCTTACTGATCAAACACCACTCCATTCGTGCCCTCATATTAAAAATGTTTTTATACATTTTTAGGAAAGAACATCCAGCTACGGTGAAGCGACAAAATTCTACGAAATTAGCCTTTATGTTAACACCATCAAATTATATTACCCGATGACGCATCCACTATTTGGAGTTTTTCCAACAAATGTAGGCATTTATAAGGGTGCGTGGAGTAATAGACTTCTAATATTTTTAGGGATGGGTCAGATGTATTCACTAAATTGTAAGCTAAGGCTAAATTACTTTTGATTACATTTTAGCACAACTCCCTCATTACGTATTACTCCTGTATCACTAAAGGCTCTACAAAGATTCTACTACTGGACACAAATAACACCCAGTCACGAGACAGCTACTTCAGGATTACTAACCACTAGTCCACTGGCCAGTCGATATTGTTTGACCAATAGAAATGTCTGTCTATAGATAAAATGCTTAGGTTTTTACAAGATCAAGCGATCGCTTAAGCATGAGTAGTAGTTAGTAGTCACTAAAAGAAACACATAATATCAATATAAGCAGTAGTAGTTGGCCAAACTCTGTTATAAAAATAGAGAACGCCAGAACGGAGCCTAAATTTCTAGCATCACTAACGTTTTGCACACAAAGCTCCTCCATTCAGCTTTAATATTCCAAACACGGCTCGATACATTTCCACAAAAACAGTCCGGCTTTTGACTTGAGAATTGTTAGAAGAAAGAAGTCACCACTACTCTTTTATAGTTTTACACAGATCAGACTCATTTCAGCTTAATTTCTAAATATATAATGTGGAAAATCATAACGCATCTGCCTACCCACTTGGGGATATAGGCAGAGTGCATATATGTTTGTACAATGTAATGTACCAACGAAAACACGAAATCCAAGATTTTTGATATTTTTAATTATAATTAAAAAAAAAAAAAAAGTGGCCACCCTAGGCTTCAGGCCATATAGTAAGGCCGCCCTTTTCTCAGAATCAGCATCCATCATATAGATTACGTAATGAATTTGCTTTATTCAATTTAATAAAATAGATTGATTTTAGCTAAATTTAATAGCTGGTAATGTGTAATATTTTTGGCAGTTTCAGAGGTAACTGAACATTTAAATTTAACATTTATAACGGTTTTACCTACAGGTTTATTCTCAAACTAGATGAGATATAATAAGTGTCTACCTGTTGCCAACGACAATCGAGCGTTTTTTTAAAAGTACTTTTCAAGGAGGTTGGGTAGGTACTGCCAGCAAGTTCGAATCCACAATTTGTTACAAAACTCGCCTTCACTGCAGCACAGCAATATCGTAAATAATCGTAAATCTTCGAAAACTATTTTTTGTAAAACATACGATACCTAACATCTATCTATCCAACACGAACCGTGATACCCCCAGTGACATTTTGCCAAAGTATTTTACATAACATGTCTTTGTATCTCAAAGTGCCATCCAGTGTAAGGCAGTTTTTGCTTACAACGGCACTGTAGATGACAGCTACTAAATGAGATATACACTAAAGAATATTACAACGTACCATTTCAAAATCTTATATACAGCCTGTAGAAATTTTATTTGAAAGGAAAAATAATGGTATGCATGTTGTTTATTTATTTTAAATGTGGAATGGAAACAATAATTTTAGGATTGTAAAATTCACGAAATTTAAATTCAGTATTCTATGAAACTCGCGAGCTCGTGAGTCTGGCAACCTTTAGATGTAAAAAAACCACCACGATCATTGATCTCTATATGAAGGAGGTATCTATCTCTATCTTCGCTTATCTTGCTGGCAGTACCTACCCAATCTCCTTGAAAAGTATTTTTTTTAAATGTTCGATTGTCGTTGGCAACAGCTAGACACTAAAACGAGTTTCAAACATGTAGGTTGATCTCACACCTTGACCCGCACCGCGGTATCTACCGTCAGCATCTGTAGTCCTTGGCACGAGGGCCTGGCGTGCAGCAATTGTGGTGTAATCAAATCGATCGGAAATTATTTATGCAAGTGTAAAATTAATGTGCAAGCGAGAGAGGCCATTTGTTATGTGTACTAATTCTTGGCGGTGTAATTTGAGCTAAAATCAAAGCGAGTCCAGCTATAAAAACAGCTTTTACTAAATACCGCATTATCACAAAAAAAAGGTCGAAGTCGAGCGAAGCCGCTATTTAAATCTCTAGAAACACAAAAATAATAGATATTATATTATGTTCCATTTTTATTAGTAAAGGGTGGATTTCATACATCTTCCATCTTTCATACTTCCATCATATTTATTTCAACATGAAATTAAGAGGGTATATTATGGTTTCCTCCTAAGGTTTGTATGTATAATATGTTTAAAATATATTTCACGATAATATATTTATATATTAAACTATAAATATGTAAGTGATAAAAGTTTTTGAGTGCTTTTTTGATATTTTATTGAATAAATACGATTAATACGATACAAAGGACATCCCTAATATCTTCTTTATTTTTTTTTATTTAATTATAAATAGACAGGTATATAGGTAAAAAGACGATTAATTTAATACTTATTTTAACCACTAAAAATATACATCTCTAGCATGCAGTTGCAAAAAAACTGTAAGAAAAAAACTAGTGTAAAAGTTTTAATTATAACCGTTTTAATTTCTAATTTCGTTTTAATACCTCCGTTTCTCATAAATGCAAAAAGTTTTTTTTTTATGGAAAAGGATATTGTGGGATAAAGGATTTTATGGGACAAATGAGCAGACGGGTCACCCGTTAGCAAGTCACTTCCGCCGCTGATGAACACTTACAACTCAAGAGTCACAAGAGTGCTGTCCGCCTTATAGGGTAGGGGAAATGGAGGAGGGGAAAGGAAAGGAAAGAGGAGAAAGAGGGGAAGGGAAATGAGGTTGGGCCTCGGGTAACCTCACTCACTCGGTCAAACCATTAAGCATTGTTTAACAGCCGGTTTTCTGTGAGGCCGTGGTAATACTCCGGTCGAGTCGACCCATACGTGCCGAAGCATAGCTCTTCCACGTTAATTTTAGAAAAAGTTTAAAATTTTATTATTTGTTTGTTTTGCAATTATTCAAAACTCCGCTCTTGAGAAAACATTTGTATGTTGCTCTCTAAACTAAACTAAACTAAACTACGTTTAAAACGTTTTTATAAGTATGTAGTTTAAAAAGTTTGACAAGTCAATTGAAGAAAATTTAGTCAAAAGTATATAGTGTACGTAAAGAGTTGTATTTTTATTTTAAACCATTCCACGTGGTGCTTCTCATTATAATAAGCAAGAAATTTACTTCTACGGACAGTATATTAGCGGTGATACTAAAACGGGCTGAGTTGATACATTTATAAATAGTTTATGATACCCAATACTAGTATTTGGAGAGATAATAAAAAGTAAATAGAATAGAACAGAATATTTATTTATTTGCACATAAAGTTGGTAGGTAAAAGAACTCCGCAGTTGCACTTAGCACAACTAGTGATCCCTACTGGTAGGGTTAAGTGTAACTTTATTTATACCTATCCCTGCCGATAGGGATTGCCGTGGACACGTTGAAATAAAAAAAATGTCGTTTTAAAATGTATTAATTGGGGCACATCAAGATTGATTTAAAATATTTCGATTGTGTCATTTTTATTGTGTCAAGAATTTTATTATATATGTATGGCAGTGCCCATGAAATAAACATTTCAGACGTTTCTCGTAAAAACACTTACACACCCCCCATTCCCCTTTGGTTAACTTATAAATAATTGACGACACACTAGATTAATTAATTGTTTGTATAATACATACATACACATACGGCGTTTTAAAAGAAGATATTTTGTGAATTATAATCTGGTCCCATTCACACATTGCTATTAACCACTAAGACCATCACCATCACTTTTGAGCATTAAAATGGGAACATTTTGAGTATACTGTATATACAATAAGTATATAAAATAGGGTTGGGGAGTATAAGTAATAGCTCGAGCACGAGTCTTTCCTAACAAAAAAATAGAACAGAAGAGAAATAGGGAAGAAAACACTACATTTTCGTCATTTTTATTACAACACTGCAGACTGTTTTGTATGTTACATTTAGACAGAATAAACTATGAGATTATTTTTATACAAAACATAACTGTGTAGTAATGTTTCATAAACATACTACACGCTTTTGAACACTTTTTGTATAGAGTTGCGATAACACAATGTAGCGTGTTAATAAAATGGTTCAATTAAACAGATTCATTGCTACTAGGTGTTAAAAATAATGTTGAGGAATGAATTTTTTATGTAGTTTGGCTATTAATTTAAAAGTATTTTATTACTTAAATTGGAAGCCTTTGACGAGCTTTAGATTGTCAAAGAAAATAAGTAATTAATGACTACACCTAATTTTAAAATTTTAATTAAAAAAAAAACCAACAGCTTGATAGCACCTCGTAAGATTACATAACTTTGAGACAGTTTAAAAGATTATCATGTACATAACTTACAGTTTTGTTAGTTGTTACATCGTGACCTTTCATATATACCCTAGTTGGGTATATTTGAAAACATTATATTGTTTATCCTCTCCTTCAAATATTGTAAACGGTTAAAGCGAATTCAATGAAATATAACTTAGAATACACTCAATTAAATAATCTTTCTAACTCAAAAAACTGCACCAAAATTGGTGCAGCCGTTTGGGAGCTACGGTGAACAGACACGTGAAGTTGAAAATTGACCGACGTGAAACGGCTAGTTTCAGTTTTTGTTCAAATGGTCCAGGAAATTAGCCAACTCGCACTTTTCTCACGGAACCTTGGTTTGCTCTTAATAAAGTAGCTTTTTAACTTCCACTGATCGTTTATTTGCGTGCCACCACTAATCTGAATAATGTATTACGTGTTGAAAGTTATTTCTGTTCCTGTTCATAGTTTATACAATTCAAGGGGTACATTGTACGTGTTTGTAACACTGCTAAGGGAGATATAGTATTAAATTTGACCCTTTATGTATGCATAAGCTATAAATCTTAAACAATTCTAGTTTTAAATTAACTTTATAATTCCAATATTTAAGATATTAAGTTAGATAAAACCCGTGTGGTTTTCAGTTAAGCTATTGTTCTTTGTTAAGTTGCGAGAGAGTTAAGTTGAACCACATCTCTTCCTGTAAGTTTCTTTTATAGGTGGACAGACGATCAGACGGGTCACCTGATGGTAATTGACTACCGACGCTCATGAACACTTGCTACTTAAGTCTTCAGTGCGTTGTCCGCCTTTGAGAATGATCAGGGGAGGGGAGCTGAGGGATAGAAAAGAGGAGAGGTTGAGTTGGGCCTACAGTAAACTCCCTCACTCGGCATTACAATGCAAGCATTGTTCGCCGAGTTTACCTCTACCGGTTTTCTTGTAAAAAGTTCCATAGGGTGACTAAACAATTATATTTTTTTTATCTGATAGTGTATACAGTGCAGGTCTTAGGTTTAAAGTAACTCGATATATGATTTGTATATAAATTAAAGATATTCTATTTGATTCCTAATACTTGGGATGTTGTGGGCAACACAAATAGAAAAATAAATGTACCCTACATTGTTCATATTATTATACTTCCACTATCATCATTGCTTGAGCGTTCCTACATGGGTGAAGCATTTCTGTATTTCATTGAGTTTTATACAACTTTCCTGTCTTTTCTGCTATCATGATGTATTCTGTATTCTCTATTTTCACATTATTACTGCCTATTTACATTTTCTGTGACATTGCGATCTGTATTGACACAATTAATTTCGTTCTTTAATGCATGTACCTATATTATAATTATTGGAAATATTGGATGCCCAACGGGCGGACATATGAAGCTAAACTAAATAATTAAATTATAAATTATCCACTCTTATATTTTTGAGGGACAAACCTTTTATCATCTTCTCCCACACCCCAATTTTATTTGGAGTCGGTGCAATGTGTTCTCTTCTCCCATTACACTCTTTCTGATTTTACTGCTTATTTCCTCCCCAGCCATATCCTCTTTCACACAGTCTATCCATCTTTTGTTTGGTCGTCCCCTACTCTAGTATTCGTCAACTTCCATACATAAAACTTTCTGCACGATATTTTGTTTATCCCTCCGCATCACATGTCCATACTACAATAATCTATTGCTCCTCAAATTTTCATCCACTGGTGCTACTTTCATGCTTCCATTCTAGTCACACTGGGACAAATATCTACTCCTCAAATTTGGCTATAGTTTTAAGAAACTTTTATGTATTTTAGTTACAAGGTGGTTTTAATCTGCAGAATTCCAATTTTTGCTTCCCGTGTCCTACTGCTACTGATAGTAATTTGAAGATCTAGCAAGAATAAATAATACAGTTAAGGCATCAGTGGTTTATTCTAATACTTCTTATACAAAGAGGTTAATCATCCCTCCTCGTACCCTATACAGTTCTAGTTAAACCGTTCACTGGTTTAATAGAATTTCATCGAGATGCGGTCAAGGCATTTAGATTGGATGCAGTGAATGATGTTCAATCTAACGATGCTTGGCTTGTTTCAAATTATACAGTAAGGGGGCATCCATTAATTACATGCCGGAATTTTGGTGATTTTTCGACCCCCCTGGTGAGATGTCTCGTGAAATGAAATTTTGCTCGTAACCCTGCCCTAATCTCAAGGAAGATTTTTGAAGATACATATTTATTATGTAAATAAGTTAGTCTGTGTTTGATTACTATTAATTCCTTTTATTTAAGACTAGTAACGACAGATTTCTAAGAACGTAGTCTAGAATCACAGCTAGAAAATCTAATACAAAAAAAAGTAATATCTGCTGAGACCTCCCTCTTCCCCACGTGAGATTGGGTGATATCTGCCTAACCCTTCCCCCCCCCCCCCATAAACGGCTCAAGTAATTAATGGATGCCCCCTAAACGGCTCAAGTAATTACTGGATGCCCCCTAAACGGCTCAAGTAATTAATGGATGCCCCTAGCAGATTATAATTTATTTCGTTGCTTAATTTCAGGGAATAGATGTTTGTCAAATCTTAGAGAAAACTATTGAATTTGAATATGATCTACAGTAGTATAAAAGAACTGAGGAGTTGTTTTGTTTGTTTATTTATAAGTGCTAATCTATTATCAGTCGGGTTTGAATTGTTCTTTTTTTATTAGAATGAACATATACTGATGAATAATATTGGCTATAAAATATTACGACTCACCCTTCGGAGCCGAGCAGTGACGATAAACACAGGTGAAACTGTGGGGAACGAGAAAATTTAAAAAACCCTACAGTTTTTACTTTGGATATATTTAGCTAAAATTATTAATATTGAGATACACTAATTGTTACACGTTTTATAAAAATAATGTTCCTCTTTTCAATTAAGCATAGGACTTATAGTTATTAATTAGAAGGCTCCGACTTCCCGGCACCAGTCAGTACTAGTTGTAGGTATGCTGCCCTGACCTGTTGGAGCTATTGCTTATACTCCCTAATCTATCTGAATAAGCAATATCCCTTTCCTTCCCTTTGTATCATTTGTTTCCTGTCAATATATCAAATTTTCAATCATCAAATTTTCAATTATCAAATTATCAGTTATCAAATGTTCAATTATCGAATTTACAATTATCAAAAGTTCAATATTTAAATTTTCAATTATCAAATTTTCAATTATCAAATTATCAGATGTTCAATTATCGAATTTACAATTATCAAATGTTCAATTATCAAAAGTTCAACATTCAAATTTTCAATTATCAAATTTTCAATTATTAAAGTTTTCCATCCAATTCCTGAAAGTGCCCGGATGCCGGCAAGAGGCTTGCCTCCTATTATGTATGTATGTTGGAATAAGTGATAATTGGCAAAATGTTCGCTTTAATTAGGCCTCTGCTTACCCCTTCGGGATATGAAATATATAATAAAATGATATTTAATAGTTAAGTTATATATATAAATTGTGTGTATGCTTTCATTGCATTTGTGGAGCTCTCGATTTGTTTTTTGTTTATATTGTGTGATATAGATTATGTACTAACAAGTTGGTATAACATCTATCGACTCACTGGTGTGTACTGTGGTACGGGTTAAATTCGAATGAATTTGTAAAGCACGAGCTGAATATTGTAAAATATATTTCTTTTGATAAACTACAAAAAATAACTTATACGAGTATATCATAATGATTTCAAATCTCACTTCAAAGCATATAACGCGTCTGCGTATTATAATTAATGATAAGAAAAGTGACATAGCTACCGTTGAAGAGTACTGGCGTGTTAGTGTCATATTTACCTTAGTCGCGTGAAAATCGATAGTTGACGGCACAGACGATCGAAGCCCCGATAACAACCATTACTGACTGTTGACAGACACGCCATTTAGATATGGAAAATTGTCTACATGAAATAGAAAAGCCGTGAACAATTATTTTCTTCCCAAAATTGGTGATTTTTATAGACAATAGTGTTTTGTCCTCCAAGTAAGGCCATAGAATACATGCATATACGTACGTCTTCCCAACATCATGATCAACTCGCTTGGTTGGAGGTTGCGGGCAACAGGCGCTAGGAGGTGTCCGGATGTCCTACTATAGCTGTTCCCGGATTCCTCCTATATTTGAAGCGCATTATGGCACACCGTGTGGTTTTAGTCGGTGCGATTTCGACACACCGTTCCACAGAAAACCCCGGTGAGATGAGGGTCCAAGGGGGTTTCTACATGTTAAAAAAAATCCTCCTTTTGTGCGTCCTCCATAATTTTTTTACTCGCCTGTGCAAGAAGGAGGGTTATGTTTTTAGGGTACGTATTTATGTATGTATGATGTAATTTTGTCAGGGCCTAGACCCTCAACGACTTAATGAACTTTGACATGCCAAGTATCATTTGAATCGTGTTTATAATGGGAGTGACGTAGGGATAAACCTCAAAGTTTTTATGTTATTTTTAACAGTTTAACTTGTTTTTGCATAAGTATATTAAATTGAATCCAAAGATGATATAATGATTGACAATACGATGATTATTAAAATAACTATAAACAAGGTAGTCAAATTTTATATTTTATTTTTTAATGGACATTTATAACATATTCGAAATTTGAAATAAAAAAAAGATGTTTAAAATTTAAAAAACAGAATTTTATAGATTTTTCAGTAGAGCTTTTTGGATCAAATACCCTAAATGGGTAGAGCTAAGATGGATTTCTGTTATAAAACTTGGCACCCATACCCAGTTCGGATGTAGCCACAGAGTATAAAACAAGAACACTAAACCTGTCAAGCGTACCAAAGCCTGTTTAACAAAAACTCAAAATTACATAAGTGTTGGTGCCTAGTTACTTTACAATTATTATTTTACATTTTCAGTTTTTTTTTCGTTTTTCTCATTTTTCGTTAAAAACTTTACACTGTTAGGAAATACGAGAGCTCCATACTTCTATTATAAGCAAAGTGAGTATAAAGTTTTTTTTAATTATATTTTTAATTTAAAGAAAAGGAAAAAGATCACAATACGATGATGTTCAAAGTTGTTCATTTTTTAAAAATGCATGAAGTAGGTGGTCCAAATATTTTATTTATTTTTATTTGCATTACAGTAAAATTAAAACGCAAATAACCGGCTTTTTGGTTCGTGGAAGGATAATGTGGTCTCGTTTTTTTTTGCAGGCAATAAAGAGGGACATCAGATATATAAGTCTGATTATAATCTCTAAACAGTAGCTTTAAAAAGTATTTAATTGTTTTGAGAATTTAGATTATGATCAGGTAGGATGAATGACAAAAAAAAATAATTTTAATTGAAACCTGAGTTAAAAAGTGCAAATTAATTAAAAAAGTACCGATGTTTTTATAACGGTTTTATTTCAACCATGTTCTTTAATATTTTCTTAAGAGAATTCAATAGCCAACATAACTTCTTCTTTTAATGGGCTTTATGTGACATGACACTTTATTCACTCATATCATACACATATATTGTGTAATAACGTTATTATTATGTCGGCTATAGCATTCCACGAGCTATTTTAAACGCGTCCAATTCCAGGATGGATTGGGACGATAAGCAATATCCATTAATTACCCTTATTTTTACTTTTCTCGTCTTAAATACCTAAACAACCTTTAACGGACTGCCGTAGTAGTTTAGGTTATGGCTTAAGCGCTATTACGTATAAGGGACCATATACTAACTAGCAAAACTTGTGTGTTTGATAACCTACCCCTTCATGCGTATGTATCTATCAGATCTGACGTTGTCCCGTAGATTTTATGCGCTTGAAGTTACATTAGCACTGCTCATTTATGAGTCCTATCAGTCTTATTAAGATAAAATGTCCACTGCTGTATTACCAGCTTTCAAATGCTGTATTACTAGGGAACTTAATTTGACTTGCAGGGACTTAATTTTAAGGACGTTTTTGTTAATAAACGGACATTAAAAGAGTCAGGGTGCAGTAGAGATAGAAGACCAATGACAAATAGTCAGTCCAGTTCATCAGATTATTTAAGGTTCGTAATAACATGTTTTGATTATATTCTGAACAGGAAACGTTTCCCATTGGCAGTAAATAATTTAATTCAAATGATCATTATTATTAGACAGACGTGTTATGTAAACTTTGACAGAACGTTTCAAAATAAACTCTTTGCCATTCCCTATGAATGGATATACAATTCAGGATATATATATATATAGTGTTAATATTATACATTATATTATATTCGCTAACTGAAACTCACTTGAAATGATCTAGTCATTCTAAAATTGAATTTTGTTTTTGTCAACGGACGCAGAAACGTTGAAAAGTTGTTTTTCTCATTTTAAATTACGTTAGGAATGAATAACGTGTTGCGGGGGATTTGACAAACATACGAACTACGGACATAAATAACGCTATGATTAGGAATAACTATTTGTGGATCAGACTATTTGTTATTTATTTATTTGTTTTAGGTATAACAACAGCTTCCAACTCTTAACTAGGTACTTAGATTACATGAGCAGCCAATAATATTTTTATAACAAAGAACCCAAGACTTCAGCAGTTATAAGGACCGACAGGACCAATAGACCCGTCGACCTCCAACTCTCAGGCTGACGAACCTATCAAAACTTATTTGAAAGTTATTAAATCACCAGAAATACCTTAAACATAATTAAGACTATCGGTATTTTTGTGTATTTTCTTAGACTTAAATTCTTGACAATTTTTTTTAGTCTTATCAATTGAAGTACTCTGTAGTAGAGGACGGGTTTCATTTGTTTGCCTCTCGAAACAGATTTTTAAAATACACGGTATAGTGTTACGGAATTCATCTATTGCGTAAATTAGAAATTAAATTTTTAAATAGAAGGGGCTAGCGGATTTAAGTCTTAGACACTGCAGGAAAAGGGGCTAGATATGGACAAAAGGGTTTAAGGGCGTGGACAGTTGCTCCAGCAGGTCAATGGCCTTTATTACGCCTCTGCTTAAACCCTCAGGCGTGCAGGCGTTACTATATGTATAGCCAGAGAAAAGGAAAGAAAACATTTAACATTTTTTATATATTTATATAAATAATTATAAGGACATTCGTGAGAAGCACTTTGTAGTTTTAATCTGCATCACGTGAGTAACAACATAGCTTTACAATTACAGTTTTTCAAGACAGGTACACATCTGAGTCAGTACTTTAACAAATGCCAAAACAAAATCATCAACTAAATATTTAACCGGAAATTCCTTATATATATGTCAGAGAACACATTGCACCGACCACAAATATCATGGTGATAAGAAGATGATGCCGATAATGACATCGCTGATTGTGAAGAATTTAATATTAAGTTGTAATAAAAAACAACATAAACATTTTTTTTGAATAAAATAATAATAATAAAGTTAATTTGTTTTATAAGGCTTTAAAAAAGCTCAGTGTTAAATCGGTAAAAGCCTTTGGGAGTTAAGATTCACATTTCTCAGACTATAATTGAATTCCATTTTCGTAATAGGGGTAAATTTAGATGGGTAAATTTGGAGTATCTTGACAGGAAAGGGAGGATAGAAAGAGGAGGAACGAGATGTTGCTTATACAGACGGATTGGGGAGTATAAACAATAGTCCAAGCAAGTCAGTAATTAGTCAGTGCTTAGTATCTGCGTAGTATCTTTGCAAAAACACAACAAAAATATTAATCTTCGCACTGTAATTGTACAGTTTGGATTAAAGATGGTTAAGTAGACAACGTGTAAAAAAGCAAACTATTCTTAAGTAAACAAAAGCTATGTTGTACGTACTTATCAATTCTTGAAGGGAAGAGAAGAACGGATTACAGAATTTGACGCACGAGAAAACAGAATTATTGCTTAAAAAATCGATGAAGTAAAGCCTACATACTAATATCACATAGTACAAGTAATCCACATGTCGTGCATAAAAAAAGCTGATATTTTTCTTAGAAAGAAAGTTCTTAAGTTAGATAAATATTTTTGTGGCCTTGTATTTAGACCTAGATTACTTTTTTTATTTGATAGGACGACCTCCTTTCAACGTAGTCCCATAAAAAAGTTTTGCAATAAAAATCCCTACCTGGTAGTAAAATTGTTTGCGATAAAGTTGTATATATATGAACTTAATGGAGTGGATAACTCGCGCAATGTGATATTAGTATGTTTATATAATATTGCAATACTTCCCCAACAGTACGCAAACAATCATAAAAATGCTTGATAAACTTTTATCTCAAACTATACTGTCGTAACATTCGTAAACAAACTCAACGCAATATTAAAAACTAATCGTAATGTAAGTAGACCTTATTAAAAAATAATGATTAATCGTTTAATAAACCCACCTATTTGTCCGGTGGTGAAGCTTACAATCCGTTTGTATAAATCCACAGAACTACGAAACTATGAACCACAAGTTTGGATGAGCTATAACACGAGACGAGCGACCACCAGCGGCAAGTGACGTGCACGACTGTGCATTGTGCAAGTATCCTGTGCACGCCGCCACATAGTAGCGTGGAGGAGGCGACCAGACACATCAATTTAACAACCTTCGCGGTACCGGTGTATATTATGTAAATGGATGTCTCAATGCGCTCGAAAGTAAATTTTATTAAAATTTGACTATATTTGTATAAAACGTAAGAAAATCTAAATAATGTATTTATAGTGTATATATTTTTGACAACTTCATTTAATAAATTAAAGGTAAAGTACATACATACATTTCCTGACAGTTCCAGACATTTCCTGACAGTTCCAGACATTTCTGACAGTGGTAGAGCCATGCTTAGGCACGAATGGGCCGGCTCGACCGATGCGATACCACAGCCTCACAGAAAACCGGTTGTGAAGTAACGCTTGCGTTGCATTTCCCCGAAATGAGTGAGGGTGCCGGAGGCCCAACTCCCCCTCTCCTCTTTCCTCTCCCCTTATCCTCCGTCTCGTCTTTCACATCCCCAAATCCCCTCTCTCTTCTTTTCTCTCCCCGCATCCCTTATTCTCCTATCCCCGCATCACCTTAAAGGCGGGCAGCGCACTTACGACAAGAGTTGCAAGTGTCCAAGGAGAGCGGGTGTCACTTACCATCAGGTGACCCGTCTGTTCATCTGTTCCCCTATAGTATAAATAAAACACATTTAATCCTTTATCTCCGAAGGGCTAGGTAGAGGGCAAAATGTAGGCGCTTAATAAGCGCCTACATTTTGCAAACCTTAATTTTAGTTTATTAGTCCCACTTGTGACTCTTGAGTTGCGGGTGTCCATGGGCGGTGGTAGTCACTTACCATCAGGTGACCCGTCTGCTCGTTTGCCCCCTATCGCATAAAAAAAAAAGAAAAAAAAACTTACGTAACAGGGGCATACCTATTGATGAAAACCGGACACAGACTGTTTTTAGACAGTCGGGATTATACTGTCTGATATATGATATTCAAATCCCTTAGTCACCTTTTCAAAACCCACGGAAAGAGATGGGGTCTATTCTACCCCACCGAGAACACCGTTAAAAAGCAAAGTATTACGCTATAGAAGTAATCACATTATTTATCAGGAGGTTAATCTTGAGTACACAAAAACAAACACATTTGTAGATGTACATATATTGTATATATAACTACCTAACCTAACTTATTACCTGCTTGGTAACAGTACCTGCGATACAACCTACATCCTGTACATTTGTTACAAGGACTAAGATAAAAGGGCCTGCTAAACAAGTATAGCTTAATTAAGTAATTAACAACATAATTCAGTGGAAAATGTTGGGCCTAACTTTCGAATTACGCTTTGTGTGGAGTATTTTATACGAGCTACGTAATATAAGCTGAAAAGGGTTATATGAAAAACAATGAGAAAATTATATTCAACAGTTAAATCCTTCGTTTGCTATTCCGTATTCTAACACTTCAATGTACTCCCAATTTGCCCCTCTTCAATTCGACGGCAATAGGCTGGCCCCTAGATATTATGTTAGTGGGACGAAAATTTTAATTTGCATAACGTGGATGTTTCTGCCTATTTCTTTGGGGTTGTAGGCGTGATCATATATATGTAGATACAGTATGAATAAATTGAAATACTACAAATGTTTTCTTTGTTTTTTTAGATCCTATAAAATTAAGCTCGAATAACTGATATAGGTGTAATTTACGCAAAAGGTCATGGTGAAAACAGTATCAGCATTCCAACTTTGAAATATTTTCATCAAAACCACCTCGAGTTTATGCCACATCCACAACTATGTTCATTCCCTTACAAGTTCTCAGACTGATTGCAGTAGGGTTGCACTGTATTCGGTCGGGTCAAGACAAAGCGATGTCAACGTCCCGTCGCGCGTCTCGGAGCCGCGAGCGATGACCGCACGACGGAAACGATCGTCTGCAGGTAGCATACCACACCACAATACCACTAAATACATGTACCTACCCCAAAATGTCTTCACTACCTACGTACTAGTTATAATAGAAGTTTTCTTTGTCGCGTATACTCTAAATGCATTTAGGAGACCTGTGGACCTGTGAATTTATTTAATAATCTTAATTTTGACCAACGCTTTGACTTATTTGCAGGTAGTATAAGGGCCACTAAGAGTGCACTCACTAGAGATTTAATGAACAGTTGAACGATTTGAAACTGGGCATGTCTATCTATATTGTGTACACTTTACACGAGTAGTTTAAGCATTTTGAGTTTAAATGTGGAAGCTTGTAATTGGCATCGGCTACTACATATTTAAATATAATACTATTAAAGCCGTAAGCTTCCCGAATAAAAGAAAATAAAATAAAATAAAATAAGGAGCGACTCTGTTTTAAGTTAATGTTTATTGTTATACATACAATAAAGCCTATATCCCGGAAGGGGTAGGTAGAGGAGTCTCAAAGGCCTTCTTTTTGCCATCTGCTTACGTAATCGTCGGCCATACATTGCGGACATTCGGACACGGAATGACTGTACAGCAATCTCCTATAACACGGTACTCTTATAACGCATTTTCATATTACGCGATTTCAATCCAACGTATAACACGGTACTCTTATATAACGCAGGGATTTCCCACATTATATTTCTGTACTGTGAAATTTATAATGATTTATACAGTTCATAATTAGTGTCGCACGTGTGTGCACGTGTATCAATTGTGTTGTTATAAAATTAAATTAAATTATTTTATTAAATTTGTGTATTTTATTTAAAATGTTCTTAGTTTAGTTTGATTTTAATAAAACGTACATATTTCATTCATAATATAGTTTTTACTTAATACATAATCGATTTAAACCTTTAGCGAGAAAAGTTAAACGTGAATAATTTATTCGTAACGTATTATACGGGGTCGTAAAGACGCGTTATACGGGAATACTCCTACAACACGTTTTCCTATAACGCGGAACCAATCTAACGTGTTCTAGGGGGGATTACTGTATATGTATATATGATAATGTTCGACAGATAACACTCCAGTTCCTCAGTCCTTTTTTACTTCACCCACAGGAGAGACGGGTTGAATCTAATCTACCCCCCGAGAGCCACATGGCTAACACGGTTACTTATCTATCTTTAAATAATATGCTATATAAATAAATAATATACTAAATTTAGCGATCCAGTTGCTTGGTTGCTGGAGTTCGAATTTGAATATTCAGAAAATAAAATAAAGAAGTTCTTGAAGACATTCATATAATAAGAGATTAATCACATACATTTCTCGTAGATGATTGTAAAAATATACTTAAAGTTTAATTTTTGTCTGCACATTTATGTATGCAATGTTGAACACTTCAATTCGTTTATTAATAATATTATATTTAATTTGGCTATGGGCAAAGAGTTTTATATTGCCTTTTGCCTTGCAGAATGTTATTTACATCAAGCACTAAATGTAAATTCTGACCTGGAGTGTCACACTTTGACCTAGAAGAATAAATGATTTGAATGTCACATCTCGTTCTGAGATGGTATGAGACTTGACAACCTATTTGCCTTGCTCAAACTATAGCCAAAATAACTGTAGAGAGTTTGACAATGGGATCGTAATACACTGATAACATAATATTTTTGATAGTTTTAGAAGAGTCATTAGGTCAAGACATAGAGAGATTGCCTACAGAATGCAACAGCCTTATAACAAGTATTAGAAAGGTCGGTGATGTTATTGACTAGCTTGGTGATTTAATGGTTAGTCATCCGCACTGTAGAGCCAGAGGTTCATTTCTTACTATGCAATGTTAGGCACGTATAGGCTGGTTAAACCGAAGTAATACCATGGCGTCACAGAAAACCGGTAGATAAACAATTCTTGCATTGTATTGCCGAGTGAGTGAGAGTACCGTAGGCCTAACTCTCTTCTCCCCCCACCCCCTCATCACCCTCAAAGGCGAGCAACACATCTGCAGGCTTTGAATTATAGATGTCCATGAATGGCGGTTGTCACTTACCATCAGATGACCCGTCTATTCCTCTGTCCACCAATATCATAATATGTATGTATTTATAAATATTATTTGTTATATTTATTATTTGTTTATCAGCCATCTGGGTAACATAGCAGCATGCTTGATTAGTTTGACGACAAAGAAGAGCCGTGTTTCGAGATATAATAACTGGACACATCTCAATATGTTGTTATTATTTCTCGAAATGACACTTATATAAAATGCCATAGAACATATTGTTTCACAAACGAACATTGTGCCATCATGAAACTATTTTTCAATCGACATCCATATGTCTTCTCAGGGTCAGTGAACTTCACGAGTTCAAACCACTTGGAAGGTGTTATAATATATAATTTTTTAAAATGTAAGTGCTCCTATTATGAAGACAGTAGGGTTTCACTTGAATCGTTCTTCTTAAATATATTTAATATAACTTCCAAATATACTCTATATCCAGTAACTTCCAAATATACTGTATACTGTCTGATAGACACTTCCGTTTCTTAGACCGTTTCTTACCCCGACGGGAACCACACGGCAACTAAACGGTAATAAAAACTACTACAGTATATAATACTAAAGGGTCTAGAAATAACTTTAAAGTTCCAAAGAAAACACCCAGAATAGGCAGACCCCCCTAAAGAAGCCTAGGTTGGGTGTAACAAGCGCGAGGAGTGGTGGCACGAAGCCTGTGCTAGCTATGAAGATTACGATATCTTTATTTTCGACCACTGCAGTTAATGCTAAGACGAATTTTGAGATTGATTTATTCCTGCATACTCTTACAGTACGTACGTCTCATTTTTGTTATTTTTGCAAAGACATGGCATATTTTTGTTACGAATTATGTTAATTTATGGAAGATGTGAATATATTTTTCAGTGGTAGAGCCATGCTTAGGCACGAATGGGTCGGCTCGACCGGTGCGATACCACGGCCTCACAGAAAACAGGTTGTGAAGTAACGCTTGCGTTGCGTTTCCCCGAATTGAGTGAGGTTTCCGGAGGCCCAATTCCCCCGCCCCCTTTTCTCTCCCCTCATCTCCTTTCTCCTTTTTTCCATCTCCTCATCCCTCCTCTCTTCTTTCCGCCCCCTGCATCCCCTATCCCTCATCACAGTCAAAGGCGGGCAGCGCACTTGCGACTCTTGAGTTGCAAGTGTCCATGGACGGCGGTGACACTTACCATCAGGTGACCCGTCTGTTCGTCTGTCCCCCTATGGTATAAAAAAAAAAAAAAAAAAAACATATTGTTTCACAAACGAACATTGTGCCATCATGAAACTATTTTTCAATCGACATCCATATGTCTTCTCAGGGTCAGTGAACTTCACGAGTTCAAACCACTTGGAAGGTGTACACGTCCAATCAAATATTTTGGCGGATTCTATACTCACACTTTCGAGTATATGTTTTATAGCATATACGATGTCGCAAAAGGCGGCAAAACCCTTATGTCAAGGTAAACCAGAGATACAGTGCTCCGGCTAGTACACAATACAATTTATAAATTTCATATGAAAATATTATACATATTTATTAAATTCCACGAGATATTATTTTATTGCGCCTCATTAAACTTTCATTTTGGTATTTTTCAGTAGAAGTTTTTACGTCTGTGCTATTAAAAAGTACTTTAGTTTACAATTTCTTATTGCTTGTAATATTGCGAATGGCCATAGATTATGATTAAAGCGGCGAAATGATACTTAAAAATAGCTTTAGTCTATGAATTGAATTTATACTTGTCGAAAGTTAGGTTGTTATTTTTTGTTTATTTCGATCTGACCGAGGAGCCTAACCATTTGACATCATAATTATGACGGAAAAGAATATTTGTCCTTTTTGTTTTTTTTTATCCTTTTAAAAAAAGACAGATCCCGCATTACGAATAATTCCTAGCCGAGGGCTTTAAAAATATTTAGTAAACGGACACAGAGAACACCCAGACTCCGGCCGGCTATTTGTGGATCGCACAAATTTTTGTCCTGTGTGGGAATCGAACCCACGACCTCCGGTTCAGGAGTCAGGGTCACTAACCACTAGACTACTAGACAGGATCTTCAAAATAAAGATGATTTTCATTCAATTTTATCAATGATGATTCAGGTTTATACCAGTTCATACTCATCATATTTAATTCTTTTGCCAAATTTTACCATGTGTTTTCGTACTAAATCTAATCTAATAAAAAAGGGGTGCGGTGGTGTATACTACACCTATACTATACTTATATTTATGAAGGCACACGGTTTGAGTCAAGCGTGTATTCACCCCACGTCGTCACGGAAAGTCGCTCCACCTCTTGATAACGATCCCCAGTCGGGATCGGAACTAGCCGGGCATCCCCGAAATACTTACGAGAGTAAAAACGATTCCCTTAATTAATATGACTACCAAACACAAGTTTTTATATCATATTTAATTTTAATATTACATTACACTATATTGTTGCATACATTATATTGTTAAAGCTCCTGACTAACCACAAAGTGATAGTTCCATGAGGTTTATTTATTATTACCTGAAAAAGTATAAACATTGATCATGTTAAGAAAATCATTCAAAAGACTAGAGTAGAATTAGAAAGTGTAATAAAATATATTTTTTAAATATATAATCTGAGTAGTCAAGAATGTATCACAAAAAAACATAAAATACTTCATAACGCATATTGTGTATAAATAAAGTTATTTTAATTTTCAAATATTATATACATTCAAAGCTTTTAAAATCATGGCAGCTTGGAAAAAATACTTGTTTAAAACATACATTATGTAAAATAAGATTAAAAAACTACATCTTGAAGCAAATGTCCAATGCACCATGGCTTACAACAGTAACAGAGGTCCATGCAATTTGAAACACACAGTCAACTATAAATTAAGATTCTCAAAGCACCCGAACTAACTAGCGGAATACTATCTCGGCTTACTATCAATGAAAGTAAGTAAACGTTGACTAAAAAAGCGGAGGGATGTCTTCGACGGACTAAAACTGAAATATATATAAATAAAAGGGGTTCCTCTGATTGCAGTCACGGCTTAAATGACGAAAAGCACTTACCTCATTTGCTTATAGTCTGTAATTACTGATTGATATTAACACAAAAATAAAACATAAAAAAAATATAGGACAGACGAACAGACGCGTCACCAGATGATGAGTGATATTGTTTCACTAACGGTTTGCTGTGAGGCCGTGGTATCACTCCGGTGGAGCCGACCCATTAGTGTCAAATCATAGCTCTCCCATGGTAAACTACTTTAAGAGTACATTAGCCCTGTTATATTAAAGAAATACATGCGCAAAGGTAATTATTTTGCAAAGAATCTAAATATTATTGGGGTGATTCATTAGAGGAAACTTAATAACTACTTTATTCTTGCATTCAAGAATAAATATCTGTACTTCATCATCCTCATTTAGCCTATCGCAGACCACCGCGCCACATAGGCTTATCCTAACGTGCGACATGGCACCCGGGGCTCTGCCTTTAGCATCCAGTCATATCTCAGCTACCTTTCTCAGGTCGTCAGTCCATCTGGATGTGGGATACCCTACCTTCTGTTAGCTATTACATTTTTAATTTATTATAAGTGAAAAAAGGGGCATATATATGTAACAGTCGTGTTCATTGTATTTAGTTAGGAGAAATTCACGTACTTTGTTCTTAAACGTTAAACGGCTTGTAGGCATCCTAATTTCGAGAAGAAGCGCATTACATACAAAGATGAGTTGACGAAGTCAGAGCTGTGAGGGGGACATAAGAGGAGCAATTTGTTTGAAGAACGAATGTCATTTAGTGGAACGCACTACCCAAGATCAGACAGTCTCAATCAGAGATGATTATAATCAGTAATAGTACATAGTTACGTTGATCCCAAAAGAAACTACAAGAAGTCATTTATTTCAAGTTCTTTTAATTGTATTGTAAAAAAATACTGGTATTTTATTCACAATATCAACTTATTCAAACATATCAATTTTTAACAAGACGGGGCTCGGAGTCAACTACTAAACTCTGAGTGCAGCGCCCAGACGCTCACTAAACTGACGAATCGATTCGAGAGTCCCCGACACACGTGAATACAGGATGTACAAACATTTAATGACTATAAAAACTTGTTTAGTACACCGGTACTAAACAAGTTCATACCGATGAAAGACTTAATATTTCTTGAGTGTATAATATATTTATGTTAAAGTTGTCACTAAGGGAAACGAAAACTAGAACGTCTAGGATCTAAAACTTACCATTCGTACCTCATACGATTGACGTAACCTTGGACATTCATAGACACGCTTAAATATCAGTCTGTGCGTTGGTGTTTATGTATGTATGTATGAAACGTCGCCCTGACACAGATATATTATATCGAATCGTAACCAAGAGCGATATGCATTGGCATACACAATATATTACTGTTATGACATAATTATGAACTTGTACATATTTCTTATGGAGACTGAGACTGACTGACATGTTTTCCTGAAGACATGGGTGTAAAATAAAATACATTTAATTTTTTATATACTTTCAACATCTACAACTTTAAATAATATTATGTAATACACGTAAATTTCTCCAAGTTACGAGAGGTATATGGGAAACAGTTTGTACCAAGAATTTTGTCTTATAATTATTTTTATTATATATAGTCTTATAATTATATTGTTAAACATTGTTCTCACATGTCATTTGGACGTATAATAACGTACCAAGAAAATAAAAGGAGCTACTGCCAAGTGTTCTTGAGTATTCTTCTCTACAGTATTTATCTATTTTAATCATTAACATATTTACATATACATGTAATTTTGCCGGGATACTGACATCCATAAAACCTTTGAAGTTATTAAAAGCATTGCAGATGCCATACTTTTGTTGTTATTTTTTTCGATTGTTTATAATTTGTATAAAAAAAAAACCAAAGCGATTTGGCTAAGTATTCTTAGAATTAATCAGTTAGTTATATTTCTTTATTTGAATGCTATCGAAAATGTTAAAAGCTTTGAAAGTTCTATCGTGCAGACTCTTTATTTTGAAACTGAGAACTTGAAATTTAAAACTGGCCGATAAAGTATTTCATATGTAAGAGGCCTGACATAAATGACGTATTTAATGTCAATGATGTTGGATGAACGTTCGGTTTTTTTAAATGTCTCCATTAAAAATAAAAATCTAATGAATTTTTGACCATAATTTTTCTTTATACTCTTCTCTCCATTGCCAATTGTTGCTAGTAGAAAACTCAACTATGGGTTAAACTCGCCTTTATAAATCCTATTTTAGTTCTTAATCCCATTTTTTTCTTTTTTATGCGTTTACCCCTAAACGAGCAGACAGGTCACCTAATGGTAAGTGACTACCGCCGCCGATGGACACCCACAATTCAAGAGTATAATCGAACTTAAAATTAATAATGTTCTGTTTAAAAATAATGTTTTTCTTTCCAAATCCTTATTTCGTATTTATTCTTTATCAACTAACTTATTTTCGATAGCACGCCACACATTTTACGAGCATAATCATATTTTTAAATTTATATCGAATAGCCGTGACCACAACTGTAACACTCTGTATATTAAAGAAAAGAAGTAAACAAAACTAGAGAAACGTTATCAATGATATTCAACGACATGAAAGGTGATGTACCATTTTACACGGCTGCGGTATATTTCATCGGTTCAAGTATGTATTTAAATAGGTATGTGTTTTGGTATATCTTTATTCCAACGTAACCTTTTTTTTTTTTTTTTTTTTATTAGCCTACCATAGTGACTCCACTTTGCCTGATGGAAAGCAATAAGTGGAGTCAAAGAGTGGTGGTCACCATCCTCATTGCATGTCTAGTCAATGCAGCATGGTGACCCACACTATGGCGGCCTGGTTTTTCACGCCCCGCTTAAAAGACCCGGGATCATAGTGGGAAGGAAACACGTGCGCTGGTAGAGCATTCCAGGCTTTTACCGATCGGCACAAGAAAGAACAGCCAAACCGTTTAGTTCAGGTACGTATATTTTCGACGCACAAACGGTGACTCCTCAGGCCAGCACGTGTAGTCCTGTAGAGGAAGGGAGAAGGTGGGACCAATTGGAAGAGCTCATCAGAACACTCCCCGTGATGTAGGCGATAGAGGACTGCCATAGAGGCGACATCTCTTCGCAACTGCAGAGGCTCAAGAGACTGGGTGATCTCAGGACAGTCGATAATGCGGACTGCGCGCCGCTGCAACCGATCGAGAGCGTCAAGCAGACACTGCGCATAGCCGTCCCAGAGATGAGAGCAGTACTCCACGCAGGAGCGAACCTGGGTCTTGTACAAAAGACACAGTTGCTCGGGCGAGAAGAACCGTCTCACCTTGTTCAAAACGCCGAGCTTACGCGAGGCCGCCTTAGTGACACTCTCGATGTAATCGCGCGGATTGAGATCCCGGCAAATATCCATACCCAGAATACTAAGCCTATCCTGCAGTGGCAGTTGAGTGCTCTGAAGAGTAGGAAGGGGAAGGAATGGAGACTTTTTGTTAGAGAACACACACGCTTGTGTTTTCTTGGCGCCGAACTCGACCAGATTCTTACAGCCCCATTGGGAAATGCGGCTCAAGACCCGGTCGAGCTCAGCGACAAGCTCCTGTCGTTTTTCCTCAACGTCTGCCAGCTTGGCAGTAGGATGCCCGAAATATCGCCCGTGCACTGTACTGTCGTCTGCATAACAATGTATATTGCCAAGGGTTAACATGTCATTGATATGCAGAAGAAACAGCGTAGGCGATAGGACGGAGCCCTGAGGTACACCAGCGCGTCGCAGAGAACCCTAATGCGGCGCTTTTCGAGGAAGGCAGCAACCCAGTTGCAGAGTTTAGGTGGCACCTCTCTATGCGTGTACAGATTTGGACGTATTTGGTATCGTTAGAATCAATCCCTACATGCTCCCGAGTGCAGACGAAAATTTTTAACAAAAAAGAAAAACAATATGACGGCATCTTTTCTGGCAGGGTGTTAGGGTGTATTGGTGTTACTAAATTAATTTTATAAATTAGTAGTTACCTTGCAACTTATTGTTCTCTATCTCTATGTGCAGTTATCTACTGTTCTTTGGTAAGTAGGTATTTTGTTTACATACACACTAGACGTGTGTCAATCAACATTTATCTACATATCCATAGATTTAAAACAGATAAAACTATTTTAAAAATGTCAACTAGCATTTGCTGCCAACTGTTATAAAATATACGTAAATAAAGTGTTTCTTAGTACTTATTTACTAGGCATTTAAAACAAAAAGAAACATTTGATACTAAGTATGTCAATACAATGCGACGCATTTTTTAACATAAATAACATAATATTTTGATGAAATTATTTATATTGTTATGGAGCCACTAAATGGTTAAAATTGTTATCTAGACAAATAGTGAGATTAATCGTAGAAAAACGAACATAATTTTGAGATTTTTAATGCTGATAAAACCTTAAATATACTAGTCTATAACGTCGAAACTTTTAGCTAACTAACTCTTAAAAATATATTTATTGCCACAGGATTAAATTATTATATTATAGCGACAAAAAATACCTTTTTTTTTTGTTCTTTCAGAAACCCCCACGGGTCATTACCTCACCGGAGCTGACGGTGAAGTGGTCTATCGGACTCGAATCGAATAAAACCAGACAGTGTTTAGTCACATGCGGGTCTACTGCATGGGACCTGGGTATACCCGGGAGGGATGCTTCCAGGAACCCTAAAGATCTCTGCCGCCTCTTTTGCAAGAGGGCCTGCCTTGCCTTGCCTGAGAGGCGATGTGGAACAGACTATCTACCTCTGTACCGAATTTCACCTAGATCAGTTTAGCCGTTACGAGCATGATTGAGTAATAAACATTCATGCTAACTTTCGTATTTATACTGTACTATTTTTCGGCCAATCACCTGGAAGGTAGCTGGGATAGACTGAATGCAAATGACGGCGGACCAGATGCGAATGCTATGCGCATATGGGAGAGGTCTATGTCTAGTAGTGGAGTGGGATAGGCTGAATAATGATGATGATGATGATGATGATGATGATGATGATGATGCTGATGATGATTATGATGATGATCACCTGTATCCTAATAGAAAATTATTAACCTAGTACTGTAATAAAACTATCAATTCTATACGTTAAAAACCTTGAAATTATCTTAACATTAAGCAATCACTACAACGTGTTACAAATAACATTCCCGCGCGACAACAAATATCGCCGATACGGATATTAAACTCGAACAAAAAGTGTCCTACGACTAGTTCATTGACACGAAGTTTAATCACATCATATTAATTATATAATCTATGATAATAAAGTTGTATGATTTGGTATTATCGTTCAGCTTATAAATCATTAAGAATTTTATAGCCCAATTCATGTGAAAGGTTATGTCAAATAATAATACAATTATAATTAAAGGAATTTCTTTTTTATAATATATATTAATATGAGACTAAATAGATGGCAAACAACTAATTTATTCATATTATTATTAGTTAATAAAGCTTTTTAAACTTAAATCTAACTATTTTTAGTTCATATAGGATCTGTAAAAAAGGAAGTTAGATGAATAGCTACAAGTACACACATACATGCATATATTATACATATACACTTGTCAGTTACCCCAAAGACACAGGCAGAGGAATATTATACGCTTACATTTAGATCGAATTTAATTAAGGTGCTTAACTACTGCTGGGGGGCAAGCTTCAACGGTACACTATCTGATTTAAATGGAATAAAACTGCATAAAAAAGTATAGTTTTTTTTAGAGAGAGACGTGCGCGCGAAATGACAATTTTCAAATTTCAAACTGAGCTCATAGTAGATTAGAATAATTTGCTGTTTTTTTAGCTATGTTTCACTTTCCATATATATTTGCATAATATGTGAAAAACGTCGTGAGCTACAAAATCACTAATAATTAAATATATGTATATGTATTAGCCCTTAGACTATTGATATTGTGTAACTGTTTGTTTTCCCTAATTAAATTTAATAAACAAAAAGGGTCTTTATTTTTAGCAAAATGTATTTAATGTCTTTCAATTACTCTTCGAAACACTATATATTTATATTTTTTTTTTACCATATTGCATATTATGGGAGCTATACATATACACACATCTACATACACTCACGCCTGTACCCTCTAAAGGGTAGGCAGAGGTGTATTAAACACCCACATTTTGCCAAATTGAATTTGGTCCCACTAAGTTAATATACACGGAAACCTAAATTGGTTAATTTAGATATAAATACTTATGAGCCTTCCTATGTTATTTATTATGATTAAAAACAAAACAAGGCACTTTAATTTATTTTCCAAAATACAACTGAAATCCCTGTGGCGCATAGAACTCGACAATAAACAATCAAATAAAATTTACAAAGAACACTGGATATACACAAAAACATTCGTACTGTCTGGGAATTGAACTCAAGACCTCGGAGCTCAGCAGTTAAAAATCACTAACCATTTGACCAACTTGGCGATTCCTTTTTTTGTGTTTTCAAACTTAGTTCGTATTATAATAGAGAAAAATTCGTAGGAAGTTTATAAAAAACTACTTACCAATAAAATAATTTAATTTTTATTTTTATAGATTAACTAGCGGACCCGACAGACGTTGTCCTGCATGATATTTCAAGCGATTAGGATCAATATAGATAAATAACCTAGATACCGACTGCAGCGCCATCTGCCGGGCTGATTTGCTGATTGAACACACACAAAAAATTTCATCAAAATCCGTCCAGTCGTTTGAGAGTAGTTCAGTGACATACACACTCACAGAAGAATTATATATATAAAGATAAATAAAGGCTCTTACTTCTTTTCAATTTCTTTTTTTAACATAAAATATAGTTAGTTCCAATAACTCAAATAATATACATTTATTAGAATAAAAACTTTCGTGAGTTACATTCATATTTATTTAAATATACGGTTTTACTCACGTGTGTATTTCGGGGATGACCGACTAGTTTCGGACTCGAAAGAAGACCTTTCTCAAGGTATAAGACGTCGTATATTTAAATAAATATAATATACATTTCATTAAAAGCAAGTTATTTATAGCTATTGCAATAATTCATCGCTTTTTCCAAAGTTAATTGCGCCGAACGCGAGATAATTTAGCTTTTCCCGCGGTACTCCGGCGGTGATTGCTCAGCGATTTCCTTGATGACTCGACTTAATTGTGGCCGCCATGAAAGTGACGGCCACTGCCAGAAACAATATTGTGCCAATTATTTATTAAATGCACACACAGTACAGAGTACAATGTGGAGCGTATACTTGATTGTCCGGTTATTTTGTAAGCGTTTGTAAACACGTATTTAATTAATATTTTTATAGTCCTATTTAGGTAAGATGTATGTAATAATCATTAAAGTTACACGTTTGATTGCATCTTAAACCTGTTGTGTAGTTAATAACGTTATTTATTTAAACATAAACGTAACTATATCCAAGAAGGGTGAGATAAGAGTTGATACCTATGCTGTTTGATAGTTAACAGGCAACTGGGGGATTGGACAATCCCTCAGTCGCCTTTCACGACACCCAGGGAAACAGATAGCGTGATACTATTTTACTACACCAAGAACCAATCTATAATACTAACGATATCATTTGGTATAGTATATAACGTATCCAAGTTCTTAGTCACCTCATCCCTCATCACCTCCAAGGCTGGCAGCGAACTTAAGACTTTGAGTAACAGATGTCCATGGACGTCAGTTTTCACTTACAGGTGACCCGTATGGTTAATATATTATTAATAACATTAATTTTTATACAAGTAAACTTGCTAAAAAAGTATAAAACAATCCTGCATTACTAACATGGTCATACTATACATGTCGAAATCCATCAAGCCGTCTACGCTCTAGGGGATGACATAAAACACCAGACAAACCTAAATACTCAAAACATAACCCTTCTTACTGTGCAGTCGGGTAAAAGGTAATACAAGGCTACAATGGTCAAAGAAACAAACTAAATTCAATAAAAACGAGACCTGAATAATTGAACAGTTTCTTTATAGCAGGAGCTGTTACACTTAAGCGCTGAATTTTCCATTCAAACATTAGCACGTTTTCTTAAATAGCATTTAACATTTGTATTTGTTTTATACCCTAATTGTGCTTACCATAGACTGTCAAGTTTTTTTAAATTTACAAATTACTTTAATTGTTAAAAGTTTTTATATATTAGAGAATATCATTTGCATAGGAAATAAAGTGAAGTATATCTTTACATTTAACTGCAACATACTTATATAATTGATATCGATTGGTACATAGAAGTTGCGTGCTTTTGTGTCTACCTACCCCGGAGGGAGAAAGGCGTGACGATATGTATGTATGTAAATAATGTTTAATACAAATAAGAATACTTACCCTGTGTTATAGGTTTCGCAGTTCCCAACTCAGCTTAGCTTGTACTATTCTAGATAAGGATTAATTAGGTTCCCATAATTAGATATGTAAGGCATTCAAATTACAATTTGTGTATTCCTCAAATTGTTGTTCTCAGTCCAGAATAACAGTCTATTGGTGTATTTTATGACTGTTATTCGGATGCTTGTAAAGTCCCCCGAAATACAGGAATTAATCCTAGTGCGGGTGTTGTATTTTTATAAACGACAAAGAAAAGAGCAATGAGAATTAGAATGAATATCTTGCAAATATATTACATGAGGCATTTACAAAACTATATGCATGCTTTTAATATATTTTTTTTTACTTTCAAAAGTATTTTGACAAACTACTTTTGAAAGTAAAAAAAAAAAGTAGTTTAAAAAACTATTTGAAAACTATATGCATGCTTTTAAGATATTTTTTTTTTACTTTCAATTAAAAGGAATGGATCTCCCATTAGAAATATTTAATACTAAATCTAAATACCAACATAAACAGACGCCGACGTGGTGACGTAAAATTAGCACAAAAAATACCAAAGATATTTTGTAGAACGACCGAGCTACGCAGTAGACAATCTGCTACACGCTACAACCTATTAAAAGCTACGACAACTAACCAGACAAATAAAACTAGCCTTCTAATCCGTGACAGATAAAATCATAGTACTCAGAAGCAAATAACAAAAATAGAGTTTTACCCAGAACTGTACTGTCTGTAATCAAGTGATTCACTCAGTCATAATATAAATGTGGTTAAGGACCTTCTGGCCTTGAGACTGTGTCGGGTCATGGTCCAAGTGAGAGGTAGCGAGCTGTTTATGATGATGAAATTTAGTTTTCTTTATACAACACTTCAATCAATTAATCATCAACCTATCGCCGTCTCCTGCTGCAGGAATTCCTTTCCCAAGGAGCGCCAACTATCCCGGTCTTGGACTACGACTTAATAAAACATATATATAGTAAAGTTCATAATATTGTTAGTAACATTTCACCCTCGTACACAGCCCAATATTCCTAGGCTTATTAACTCACGTTGTTTCGTTCTAAGGGGACAAATATAAACAGGCTATGAATTAAAGTATGGAGTATAAAACATGGCATGTTTTAGGTGCGATGAAAGCATATAATATACACGTCACAAACAAAAGATCGCTTTTATTCACTACCCCAAGGTTGACTGGTAGAGAATGCCCTAGGCATTAAGTCCGCCTTTGTACACGTGTGCATGAAGTTTTTAAATAAATAAATAAATAAAAGAATACATTTTTATTTTATTACAGAAAGATATGTTTTGTATACGTTCATGAAGATAAATGGTATTGTGTCTATGTGTCTTTCTTCTTTTTAAACCTATCCAAACAAAAACATTTAAGTTTATTTAACATATCTAAAATATTTATTTAAAAAAGTAAATTATCTGAGCTGCTCTGTGTGATAGTCAAGACTTTAAATCTTCTTTTTAATTTCTAATCACTTACATTTTAATCAACAAAAAGTCTCAGTTTATTTACTACAGACAAGCAGTAAATTTGGTCGTTTTAAAACCCACTTTAATTGAGTAGTTAACTGTTCAATTATTTAGTACAGCACGTGGCGAAATCCCCTAACAATATAAATGTTATTGCGCTTTTATTAAGGGTTACCGGCCAACCCTTAAGGTGATACGACATTTTATGAGCGAAGCTTTGTATACTAGGTAGGTTCTAAACGTCTTTAAATTAGATTGGGATCACGAAAAATGATCTAATCGTATTGGTATTTTCGTCACAGCTACTTTGCTTTATTTATATTTTTTAGAATTCTCAATTTAACTTAATTTAAAAAAAAATCTAAGATTGTCTCTAATCGGACCCAAAAACCTGTCCCGAAGATTGCTGGAAGACATTAGACAAAAATCAACCAATGACATTCGTCAACCATTTCTAATTTTTGTGAAAATTAGCGCGAAAATTACAAGCAGATGGTGTGATTTAAGTGAATTAGTAAGCATGATTAATTAGTGGCAATACGTAAATTTTCCCTCTTATTCATCATCACTGTAATACAAACGTGGACTTGAAAAAGTTCTTTGAGAATACAGATTTTTCAAACACGCGTCGCGTGTTTTGTTCAAAGTGTTACAAAGATTATTTATATAGTTTTAGTACAATACACATTCGTGAGTAATATGGCGTTCTGAACGACGTAGAACATGCTGCACGTTCCGTGTAGTTTGTGTTAGTTAAATATAGACTGACACAATACACATTTACACAGCTAATCAATATGACATTCATTACACTCTCCATACAAAATCTAACTCAGGGATTTTTTATCGCGTACATTTTGCATTTTAACATACTTTCACAACTGTTGCCACTATAAGTCCTCCTTTAATTATACTAATTAATAAAAATAAGTTGCAATATATAAAGTACTAAACGAATTAGTAATGTTCATAGGCCATCTAAATATATCTTCATACATTTAAGTATGTTAATAAAGCGACTATAATTTTTGAATTAGAGTATTTATTAAGCATAGTGCAGGACAAAAAACATTACGAGGATCGAGCGGTGCAGTGAGCATAAATGCAGTTGAGACTGCAGGGAACGACTGGCTATATATAATAATTAATCAATGACATTACAAAACAGTTCAATTGTCCCGAGTCAATTGTGTCATTTTTGTAATTATTGAAGGTTTGTTGCTAAGTCATAGAACCGCCCGTGACGAGCGTACTTGGAAGTAATTCCTAACAGATAGGAAGCTTCTCTAACGCTATCTCCATACTATATGTAATAGATAATGAGGCTTATTTCAGAGGCTTGACATAAAGACAAAGCTAAGACATGGTTTATACATTGCTACTACTTTTTATTTGTGTTATACCAATCAACAAATAATAAAACAAGGAAATCGACAAAGCTCACCAGATCAGCAGGCTAAAGTGGCAGTGGGCTGGCCATATTAGCCGCAGAACCGACGACCGTTGGGGCAAACGAGTTCTTGAGTGGAGACCGCGTCTCGGCAAACGTAACGTAGTACGCCCACAGGCCAGATGGAGTAACGATTTGCGCAAGTTGACTGGCAGGAGAGGGATGCAATAAGCCGCAAAATCAATCAAAGTGGCGTGCAATGGGAGAGGCCCATGTCCAGCAATGTACTGCGATAGGCTGATGATGATGAATCAAGAATAGTTAGTTTTAGGATTTTGACAGGTTTAGATCAATTAACCAACACCCAGACATGTGTGCTAACGAGCCGTGGATGTACTCGAAAAGTACTGTTTGAACAAGTATTTTATTAGAAACTTTCAAGCAGCGTCAAAGCATCAGAGTTAAATGGAAAAGATGTATGTCAGTATTGAGAGTACTAAAACCATACGGTGTTCTGTCTCCAGCTCTTATTGTCGGGACCTCAACTAAATATCTACCCTAGAAACGTAATCCCTGTAAAAATACTATTATAACTTGATCTGTAAATCTTACTAAAAAAAGAGTTTATGTTCAATCAAATATATTACTCTAAAGGTCGTAGCGTGATGATAATATACTATCTGAGACTAATCTCTGAAAGTACATGTCGGATTTGATAAATATGTTTAAACTAACAAACACACAAAGAAACAAAAACCTTTTCCCCTTAATTATCCTAGTATGTATATGTAGATTACTGCTTCCAAAACACGTTCAGAACAAGCTAAGGCAAGCTAAATAAAATCGTTTAATTAATAATAGTGAATAAAAATGAATAACTTTTTAGTTATTCATTAGTTTAAAACAAGATAGTAATAGAACAAGACGTCGTAAACATTCGAATTTCATTTAACATTAAAAAGCCAGGAGCGTCATTTAAACAAGTCAGAGTCGGAAGAACTAGTAGGAAGAACTAGATTATACATATATATATATATTGGGTTACATTAATTATTTATTTAAACTGTTTTATTCACAAACATCGGCATCACAATATATCCAGATATGTTGGATATATTTGAAGTCAGTACTATATATAAAACACGAAGGTATTTATTCTTACTGTAATATACGCAAGTTTTGACTTGGCAAATACATCTGGATGTCGATGTTGGTGTATCAAAGCTAGCTAGGTATCTCGACACAGTACAAATAGTGTTGTTTGTTTGCTTTCTTTACGTAAAGGAACTCTCACTTAAAGAAACTTACTTTTTAACTAAATAATGAAAAACAGATCAAAGTAACCTTGTCAAAGTATTAAAGAAAAAAAATCCATCTTTCTTCTTAGAATCATAAAAACCATAAATTCAAAAACATCTATTATAAAATTTAATAAAAATATAAAAAATCTCTTCGTATTGTTTCGCAATAATATTTAATGCCGCTGTAATTTGTGATATGACAGTACTACGACTGGGGCATGTTCAGCGAACACCCACTCTCACACAGCTTCAATTATCTCGTTATTAGTCGCATTAAAGTGACAGATGCGTTTGTGGGAGGACATATTAATGTGTTAGATGCACTACTGTGGGAGGCCGTTGAACTCTGATTGCGGATTGTGACAGTACAACAGACTGCAAAAGACTGACATATCCAATCTCTAATCTTAAAACGACATAATCTAATTTTTGTTAGAATTATGGTTAAATGAAATTCGAAATTTAAATCAAAACAGGCACATTTATAAGTAGCTTTTGCTAGCGACTTCGTACGCGTGCGATTTAGAATTAATCCCTGCGGTAAACTAGAGCTTATAATTTAAGTAAGATCTCTAGCAATACACCTTTGAAAACTGATTTCAATTCCAAGGACTAGTTTCACAGACAGAGAGACAGACAAAAATTCTAAAAACGTTTGTTTTGGTACTGTTGCTCTAATAAAGGCCGATGCTCTAACAGTGTACAAACATAGGCTTGTTAAAATTTAATTATGTGTACAGATAGATGAACCTAAGCTCTTAAATTTATTTAATGATCTTGGATTAAATTTATGCAACCATTAGATTTGTAATTAAAACGTGAACTAAAAGTAATTAATTGATGTATCTGAATCTTTTCTTTGAAGTCTAAGACTCAGACCAAGTATATTTAATACAATTTAAGTATACATTTTATTTTCAGTCTCTTAACGAAGTAGCGCTCAAATTAGAATATAAGACTCGTTGATTTTGGTAATGTTAAAGCAGAAAAATACATCAAAGTCATAAAAGCCGCTCTTGATATATGTCGACACATGTAATAGTAATTTAAATTAATTAACCATTGATAGGAACCTCAACTGGAAGTCACATGTTTATGATATTTATGAGAAGCTGAGATCTGTAGTAGGAAAGTTCCACCGATTACACAGAATATTGAATAAACACACATTACTGATCGTATACTACGCACTTGCAGATTCACTGCTTAGCTACAGACTTAATATTTATGGTCAAACGTTTATAAGTACTTTAAGAAATATAAATGATTTATAAATAAGATTGATTAAATTCCTAGTAAGTAAAAGAATAAATAAAGAAAAGTGTAACAGAGAGTGTGATGCTGGTTTCCTTTTGTAAAATTTTACTTATAGATAAGAAAGTTAAGTACTTAATAGTTTTAGAACATTACTTTAGTGATGAAAATAAAGTAACTGTAGAAAAGAGTAGAAATGAATACAATACAAGGAGTGTTAAAGAGAATATGTTTAGAATTTAATAAACGTGTGTAAAAAGTTAATTAAAAAATATATTTAAAAAAAAAATTAGGCGAGAAAAACTTTCACACCCACTTGTCAGTCAGGTAATAAAATGAAAACGAAACACAAAACAAAAACTATCAAGATCTAGGCTCTATGTACCCGACTACGCAAGTAGGAGGCTTACATATGTTTTTCGAGTGTATATATGTATGTATAGCTGAAGGTATGTACGTATGTGTGTATGTATGTATGTATGTGTGTATGTATGTACGCAAAACGCGCCTTTATTTAATAGTAAATGGAGAAGAGATATATTCCTATATATTATCAGCATCATCATCATCACCACCATCACCCGAACGCCGTCCGGACAAAGGCTAGACATTTCCTTTATATAAAACGCTTTATTATTTTCTTTCGACTTGAAGGTAAAAATACATACTCTTGTTTTAATTGCATGCGCGTCCTTAGCCAACAACTGTAGACAACAAAGGATTGCAGGAACTGACAGCGATATTAATTGATGCAGCTCTGGTCTAGCCAGCGCACCGTGCTCCCTTAGCTTAATAAAAAAAAAGAAAACAAAAGAAATGGCAATTGCAGTAAGACTAATTACTCTGATACTCGTCTTTAAATAAATCTTTAGCTATTTAAAATAACTGTACTGAGTGTGAAAAAATTTTAATTTAAATAGATTTTTCTTTATTTGTCATATTTAAAAGAAGTTCCTTGGATTTTAACTTAATTCAATAGGTGTGTTAACAAAAATACAATTAACTTCCCGACTTTTAAATTAATTTTACCGAACGTTACTAAAAACTTTAAGCCTAAACTATTTTTTGTTTGCTTATCTAGTACTGTTAATACTTTTTTTTTAGGTGGGGAAATCCTCATGGACTATCCTCCGCCGGCGGAGGGGTGTGCCGGACTTGACCGGCTAAAACTGCCACGGTGTTCCTTCCTCGCACCTGCTGTCAAGGCCCGCGGGACATTCTTCCGCGGCCAGCAGGTGACCGTCCACCGGAGTGGTCCACATCTCGTTTTGAAGGAAGGAAAGGATTATGCTACTCCCCCCACCATCACTCCTTGAGGGAGGCGCAAGGAACACTACGCGCCAACAACCTCGGACCTGTTACTACTTGTAGGTAATAAATAATATCTAGTTTGCAAATATTTACACAGATAACAAAACTAATGAAACTTAATAATGTTTTTTACAGCTTATTTGTTGGTCATGGTAGGAATGACAAAAGCTTAGTCACCTATTTATGAATCGTCGTCTCCCTGAACCACAGGGCAAGGAAAATTTCAAAATTTACCGGCAGACGGCTGCAAATTGCAGACTGCACCCAGACAACAAAGAAAATGGACGGGAACACGGACACACCCTATACGTGTTTACAAGAACTTTGATATGGTTATACGTCACATTGTTGTATAATACATTTGTAGTGTTATGTCTGGAAACTTAAGTTCTTACACGACAAATTATTTACACCCTAATGTATACTAACAATAACTTCAGATATCTCACACATGGCTTCAATCTGATCTAAACTAAACATAACTTGTGCCATGGTGACTAAACTGTTGATATACATACATTCTTCTATTATAAATATATATTATATATTTATAAATAGATCTATATGCATATATCTATATGCCCGAATGGTGGCAATGGCCTTGTCCCTAATTAAGTAAATTCGACTTAATTATAATATCAAAATGTGGACGTCAATTACGCCCCTGCGTACAACTTTAGGGAAGAGGCGTGTGTGTGTTTGTATGTATGTATGTATATTATAGATTAATTACAACAAATGATCTTGCTCATTGCACATTTATTCGTACTAGGTTTGAATCGATCCCACGACCTCTTGATTAGCAGTAAGGAGCACTAACCACCCGCAGGCCAACAGGTCAGTCATCAACACGCATGTATGTATATGTTGTTTTATGTCTGTGAATGTGCACATTTAGAGTTTTTAATTATGTGCAAGTTGTAGCTTTATGTAATGTATCTTATTACAAATAAAAATACGATTGATTACATTAGGTAGGTACTCTATTAATGGTTTTATGAAGTCGACAAGTTGATATAATTTCTTTCTTTTTATAATATTTTTATACTTATATTTGACCAAAAACTATGTAACTACTATATACTTATTTGTAGGCTCCTACCAGTTTTTGTTGTTGTTGTGTTTGTTACCTGTAGGTAGAGTTGTTTCCTCGAGTTCCTATTTATGTTACATTTACTGAACTAAAATGACGAATCCTTGATGAAACTAAACATTTCCCTACGACTCAATCTCTGTTCACATTAAAGTGTTTCATAATACTTTATCAAAGAAACACAAATAAAAATAACAACATTTTAATGCACCGGTTGCAGATCAAATCAGAAAATACGAGATATAGAATAACGTGGTCCTGTATTTCAGATTTTGATAGCGATGCTATTTCAGTGCAAAGTCCAAGAAAGGTATAAATATTTTACTTCACATAATAAAATGATAAATACATATATTTTAACAGTGGAAGAGCCATGATTAGGCACGAATGGGCCGGCTCGAACAGCTCACGGCTGTGAGGCCTTGGTATCGCACACCACGGCCTCACCGAAAACCGCTGTGAACCTAATTTTGGGCAAATGCAACACTTGCATTGCATTTGCCTAAAATTTGTGAGGTTTCGGAGGCTCAACTCTCCTCTTTCCTCTCCTTTCAGCCCCTCTTCTTTCTTCTTCCCGCATCCACCATGCCTCATCACCCTAAAAGGCGGCAGTGCACTTACGACCCCTGAGTTGCAGGTGTCCATGGACGGCGGTTGTCATTTACCATCAGGTGACCAGTCTGTTCGTCTGTCCCCTCAAAAATATAATATATCTTTATATATATAATTCTGTGAGTGTGTATGTCACTGAACTACTCTCAAACGACTGAACGGATTTTGATGAAATTTTTTGTGTGTGTTCAATGGGATCTGGGAATGGTTTAGATTCACAAATCAGCCCGGCAGATGGCGCTGCAGTCGGTATCTAGGTTATTTATCTATATTGATCCTAATCGCTTGAAATATCATGCAGGACAACGTCTGTCGGGTCCGCTAGTATATATATATATATACATTAAGCTTGTATAAATATATATATACATCCGTCATTCTCCGTTCAGAATTAAACTTCTTTGTGCCTGAATGAACGTATACATATACAAATATAATATTATAAATGGTATTAACATATCAAACAAATTGTAACAGTAGTTTTATGTTATTGAGTAACACCTACCTATGCATTTGCTGCACAATAAAATTTCCCTTTCAATTTATTGCAGCACCGCCCCACCGCCCGGAGTCCAGACTGCAGGCAGACAACAAAGAAAAGGCTAGCATTCAATCAGATGATTCGATGTGGCAGTTTATTACAGAGAATAAAACATAAAGCAAAACTGTGCGGAAGGAAATTTGTTAGATAAAACTCTTAAATCTTGCTATTGAGATGAGAACACTGCAAAAGTATGTGGTGGGTGTGACTGGTTGACAGAAGCGGGCATGTAGATATTCGAAAGAACTGTGACTTGAAAGAACAGGTAGTGAAAATAATTGAAAAGGGTATGCAGAGGTGGTTGGGGCACGTAGGTAGGAAGCGTAACAAATAACAAATCAAGTATATAAGACAAACGTGAATGTGAATGCCGGCAGGGGTCGACCAATCAGACCAATATCGATCAAATTGGTGATGTTCTGAAGAAAGGGCAGGTTAGAAGTACCCGATACCGACGCTTGTATGAAAGGTTTAATGATAGTAGGTGAAGCTCGTGATGTATGTAAGGATAGAAGCAGGTGGCGCTCTGTTGTCTCTGCTTACCCCGATGGTAGAAAGGCGTGAGCATATACATATGAAGCATGAACTCTTAATAACAAGGTAGGAATTCTGATAACTCGAAATTTGAAAATTGTTAACAACTGAAATCTTTGAAATTTTGATGTCATCTGTTAGCGTGTCAAGATAAATCGGTATAATGGCTGTCATATTGTGAAACAACAATTTATTGTAAGTGTACTTTGCCAAATAAATTGTTCTTTGTTTTATTTCTCTTTTACCTTACACAACTCATTTCTTGATGCCGTAGGATTCGATATCTTCCCCTATAAAGCCACCTTTTGTTATATAATTAAGTTCACGTTTTAAACCGAACCACAGATCTCATGAATTCTCTTGTTATCAGCGTCACATAAATAAGCAATTTGCTATGGTTGAAGCACATTCGAAATAAAACCACGGAATGTATTTCTTGCTCGGTCTTACCTTACCACCATTATAAGATTCAGACTGATGATAGAACCTCTTGTTACAGAATCGTATTATAACATCAGTAACGTAGGTAGACCTCAGTAACCTACGGTATGCCGACGATATAGTCCTTTTCGCTAAGATATAAAACAACTAGAGGAAATGCTGACAGAACTACGCTCTGCTAAAAATATAGGTCTACAACTAAATACCTTAAAAACATAGGCACGAAGAATCCCATACTAATAAATCAAACACATATTGAATATTTAGGGAGCTATATACACCTCGGAAAACAAATATCATTTAAAAACATAAGACGCCTAGATGAAATAGACAGGAGGATCAATATGAGCTGGAAAAAATACTGGAGCTACAAATAAATATTAAAATTAAAACTGTCAATTAAACTAAAGAAAAAAGTGATGGATTGGGGTCTACTGCCCTGTTTAGCGTACGGTACCCAAACCTGGATCTTTAACAAAAACACCTTGTCAAAAGTACGTATACGTACGAGAGGAGCATCCTTGACATCTCAAGACCATAGATAAAGTCAATAGTAAAAAAAAAATCAGACACATCGCCCGTTCTTCTAAAGAAAGATGTCCTAAACGAGTAACAAAATGGACAGGTCCGGGAGGCAAAAGACAAAGGGGCAGACCAAAGGCTCGCTGGCTGGACGACATACTTCAATTGGCAGGAAGAGACTGGATGAAAACAGCTAACGACAGGAAAACATGGGGGCAAATGGAAGAGGCCTATACCCGAAAGGGGCCATGACATATATATCGATCTGATATACCTACTAGCTAAGAATAGTTTTAATATATTTATTTTTAATGACATGGAAATTATAAAAAGGCTTATTATTATACCGTAGGTAGATACCTATATATCTCTTACTTATCAACTTTGTTATCGATATACTGGCCAAAAACGCAAGTTGAATAAAAGTTGCAATACTTGCGTACAGAGTTCCGTAAATATTTCACTTGCTTCTTGTTCTGCTGCTTCTTCTTCACGACAGGTAAGTTATATTTACCTGAAAGAAAAAGAAAAAACAAAACTTACATGTTTGAATCTGGAACTAGCATTATTATAGGTATGTTTTATAGGAATCATATAAAATGATTTTTTTTTCGCATTGGGGGGAAAATTAATCAATTTTCCTATGCGCGCGCATCTTACTATGGCGATCGGCCATAGACTAAAAGAATAGTTCTTTTTTTTGTCTTTTCGCGGATAGCGTTTTAGCCACGTACAAAATGGGGAATTTCAAGTTTTCTTCATTACAGAAAAACAAAAGTTATATTTGAGAGAAAGTTTTATTTATTAAACAGGTAAAAGTTGAAATTATCTATTTAATACGATACGACTTGCATGAAATGAGCAAGCAATAGGTACATTAATTTATTTGTATTATTGAACACGATCTTTTTATCGAAACTTTTTTAAGAACAAAGCAACGCAACCGATAAAATAAAAAAAATAACTCTATAACTCACTTGTGAATAACAGCAATTACCAATTTCCAACATATTTCCATAAAAATTATAATGCAATATAATATTTTTAGTTTTCTCACTTTATAGCGACACTTTATAGCTAATTTCGATTATATTTTTCTTAATACGTTAAGGGAAAGTTTAATATTTTCATATTAATAAGACCACTCTTAATTCGAAAGGAAAATTATACTCTACTACCTACCATAAAGTAGATTTGTTTTTTACCATCTAACAACTTTTTTAAAATTTAAAGTTTTTTATATAGTCACGCTATATAATACGTTATTGTATATGGTCTTAACATTAAAAAATCAAGCCAATACGTTACTTTACCGACTGTTTATGATTTTGTAGAACTTACATGGTTCCTCACATACAATTCATATTAAGTGAATATAAGCCGCATCGTGGACTTGTCTCAATAAAACTAAAATGATTCAAAAATTACTATTCCAAGGTTGAAAAAAAAAAAGTCTCTAATGTTGAGACGCCATACGAGTATAATACGTTATTGCATGGCATCTCATAAGCCAATATGTTACTTTACGGACTGTTTATGATTTTGTAGAACTCAGCAGTACTTCACTTACAAGAGTAGTATGTGTTTGTAAATAATGTTATGTGCTATTATGAAATACATTCATTACGACTATGAATTAATTTACTCTATGGCTATTAAGAAAGAAGAAGGAAAAGAGAAACTAAGAGAGAGAGAGAGAGAGAGAGAGAGAAATTACAGATTTTATTATTTGTACATTACATTACATTAGTGTTAAACAACTTAGGGAATACTTTGGTGGAAAATTGTTTATACAGATGGATAAGGGAGTATGAGCAATAGCTCAAACAAGTCAGGTTCGCATACCTACAACTCGAGCTGGCTGGTGCCGGGATGTACGAGTCCTCTAATAGTTTATTGATGAGGTATATTTTAAATTAATGGTGTATTATCTAGCTGTTATACGACTACGAAAAGCAGTATAGTTTATTTTGTTTCATCGAAATTTATAAATAACGATCTACTTCTGTACATAGTAGCGTTATATAGCCTGTAAACTCTTTTAATAAATGTAGTATTATATTTCAAATAGTATTATCTTTTCATAATTAATGGTTTTAATAACTTGAAGGTGATTTCATTAGCATAAATGAATCCAGTTCGTATTTAAACTCGTTAGTCACAAAGGATCTGGTTGAAAGCCAGTGTTAAGCTCAGTGCCTGGCATATGCTGAACGAGGGCTTTTTGAAAAATACGTACGTATGTAATAATGTTGAATAAATATGTTTTGTTTAAATGGAGTAGTTATTATGTTCTCTGTGATATAGTATTTGTGTGCGTGTTTTTTATGTAAAGATAGCATTGAATGATTAAGGGCACAACTGTTTTATAATAGAAACATTATAAACTTACGGTAAACGCACAGTTTTTTTTTTCAAAAACACCCAATTCTATTCATAATTCCTGTTTCGGTTCTCGTGGTTTATTTTTCATCAGACAGTATGTATACAGTCATGAAATGACGACGATTGGCAGATATAAGCTTGCCTACTATTACGTCAGTGATACTAAATTCCTATATGCAAATTGTGGGTGTTTAATACATTTCTACCTACCCCTTTGGGGCTGCAGGCGTGAGAGTATGTGTATGTGTAAGTATATGTGTACATATGTAATCAAGATATTTTTTATAAAGACAGCTATTTAAAATCAAACATTGAATCTTAATCAAGTCTATGATTAACTGAAATAATCGACACCGTGATTTAACTTGAAGAAAGTCCATTAAATAGCTCATCTGCTTATCGGCGCAGAATGGGATTCCGATAACTGACATCGATGATTGAATAAGTTTTATTCTTAGATCACTCTTTAAAGCGAAGTACTTAATATTATTGTTTAATGAACTTAAAAACTCTTAGAGTGATATCAATTACAAGGATAGATTTTAATAGTGTGTCAAATGTTTCAGAGTTCTCCTGTATTGCATTGAATTGCAGTCAGCAGGGATGGCGTAGCGGTTTAGTGGTGCGAGGTGACCACTTAAACCGCTACGCCACCCACAACACTCGGTACGGCAGCGTAGTGTCACCACTACGCTGCCGTACCGAGTGTTGTGGGTTCAATCCCCGCACGGCAAACACTTTGTATAATCCTCAAATGGTTGTTCTGAGCCTGGGTGTTCTTTGTGTCCGCTGATTGAATGTTTGTAAAGTCCCCCGCGACACAGGAATTAATCCTAGTGCGGGAGTTGTCTTTTTAAAATTAGATAAGATAATGACACAGTTTTGTTTTTATTTAAGTTTATTTTTAACCCCCGAAAAAAGAGGGGTGTTAGGGCTGTCTCTGTATGTGTGTCTGTCTGTGGCATCGTAGCTCTCAAACGGATCGACCGATTTCGATTCGGTTTTTTGAAAGCCACTTACCTTGCGGTGGTTCTTGGCTATATTTGGTTAATATCGGTCCAGCAGTGTAAGAGCACAGCCTTTTTTCAATATAATGTAAGACGTTTTTACTTTTTAAGAGTTGTTCCTTAAACTATAAGTATTTTTTTGCGTTTAATTTTTATAACTCATACATATACTCCACAACCAAAGTAATTATTGTAAAAAGATATATGGCACACATAATTCACCCCTCTGCCTGGAGGTCTGACCCGATATAACCTACTTGGGTACAGACTACAGCGATTTGAGTTACAGGTATTCAAACCCGATGTGCCCGACCTGTTGCCTGTACCTCGCAATTTTTGCCTGTATAAGTCATATACCGTTCCCCCTCTATTCTATGTTCTCTTTCAAAATGGCCGATTGACAGCAAGAAGCTTGCCCCTTAATACGTTAGTGGTAACAAGTTGTAATTGGCAAAATCAACTCTGCATGTTTTCGGGGATACGGGTATGTGCGTCTGTACAGGTTGGATATCAATGCGAGAGTTACACCACCTGTGGGGCGGTGTTTCTTGTGCTTGTTCTCTACCTTAACCTATAAAAAAATTGCATCGTCTTTCATTACCGGACATGCCCCAGAACATTACACAATAATGTCACTAGCCGTCGCTGAGCTATTTGACGAGTTACAACAGTAGGTGTCCAGTACCGTACATACATTATGTCCCGTTTAAAACCACTAACGTAATTAGGTATTAAATGGCATATTACTCCTGTAGTATGTCGTTAGCAAGCTGAACACGAGCGTGCCTCAAGGGTCATATTGGGACCCTAGTTAAATAGAGAATGTATTTGAGAATGTCTTTGTTATGTTTATGTTTGGCTAAAAATAATAATGTTCTTACAAACATATATATAATAACTCACGCTTGTGGCTCCGTAGGGGTAACCAGAACATTCATATTTTAACTATATTTTGGTCTTACTTACGTAATGGTTTGACAAGACTATTGCCGTCCACCATCCGTTTGGCAATTAAGGATGGGAAAATTGGAAGTATTGTCTATTGAAAAAGAGATAAAGTGAATGTAGAAATATAAAATATTATTTTTTTAAACAATTTATAGAATTCAGGTGAAAATACATATTGTCTTATAAATTAGAGAACAACGGGCGGCCTTACCGCTCCAGCGATCTTTATCAGACCACTTTAGGATGAAGATAATAAGAATACCGTTAATGGATAGGGGTAACCGAGCAGACGGGTCACCTGATGGTAAGTGACCACCGTCTACCATGGACAAGTAAAAAGTGCCTTGTCGGCCTTTTAAGTGGTAGTACGCTCTTTTCTTAAAGGTTTGAGGGTCGTATCTGGAAAAACGTCAGGCGATAATTTGTGCCACAGGCTGGTTCTGCGAGGCAAAAAGGTTCTAGAGAAGCACACAGTGGTGGAATACCATTCAACCAGATGATGGGGATAGAAATTTTATCGCGTAGCTTAAACCATTTATCGCTGTATATTCAAGCTATAATACTTATGCATATAGATGCATACAGATAGATATATAGGTAATTTAGATATATATATACATATATACAAACACAGTGTTAGGCATACATAACAAATGTAAAAAATGTACTTATCTAACTTTTTTTAACGTTTACTTAAGCATAATTAATAAATTTAAAGTCACAATGACAAACACCATTTTACAATGTCCTTACCTAATTCAAATATACGTATTTGCTTATGATATTTTTCATAATAACAACAGGTTGTCTAAAGAAGGTGTTCGCTCGACCCCTTAGGTAATTCACCCCTTTTAAAGGAGTCCATTAAACCTCTTTGAAGTCAATAACCACTCATTTTCTAAGTAGTCTGATGCCCTTAACAGTTAATTACGTTACTTTAGGAGTAAACAAGTATTCGTAGGTTCGAATAAAAGAAAATTGCCTATTTTGAATTCAGAATCTATTATTTAAAATTACGTATTCAATACTAGTGATATTAAAAAATATGGTTTGCACTTATGCAGTTGGATATGTATGTATATTCTTTCTAAAGTAAAGAAATACTTATCAAAACCATACTTATTTCTTCTAAAAATAACTACATTCTACTATATAACAACTACGTACTTATACTGTTTTTATTTCGAACAAATTTATAACCCAGTGTTCTACTACCGATTTAAAAAGTCTCGTCATCAATTTTGATCCAGATTGATACAGTAAAAAAAATAATAGCTGTTTATAGTTTATTTATTTCATTTTAAAAAGATAACTCCCGCACTGGCAAATATTCCTCTGGCGTACGGGACTTACAAACATATGTATGTATAAACAACGAATACCAGCAACACCTCGATGGATGACAATTGTTTTTATGGGAATCGACCTCCGGTTCAGCAGTCAGTCAGGGTAACTAGCCACTTGACAAATAAGTCAGGCAAAGTTATATACTGTTAGACGTTTACCGCGGCATGAAAATTAAGAAAAAAGGCAAGTCATGGAAAATAACTGACGGTATGTAAACGATTATTTGAAAAGGGTTATTAGTAGCATGTTTGTTTTTATTTTATAAGCTGCCGTACTGTACATCCGATCATGATGAAATATTTGCTTACACTTAGCCAGGGATACAAAGGACATGCTATGCAATTCATAAAAAAAAAAACTCTCTAGATATGAGAGAAATTTAATTAACTAAAAATATCAAAAAGAGCTTCTACTTGTTAATATCACAAATCTGATCAAGTTAATAAAAGAAAGTAAACGAAGGTAATTTTGACTTCATATTTATTTCTTATTAGACTAAATAATGAACTGTCAAAAACCGAAGACACAAACGTCAATGCCAGCGTATCATTTATCTGTGAGTAAACAACTTTCAAGATCTTTAGGTACTATCTATTAACGAGGTCTGTCACTAACATCTCATGAAGATAATTAATTGAAAACGTATTATTATATCGTATTTAGTCGTGTTACGACGAAGTACATAAATTTTAAAATAGTATTGATATCCGCAGCATTAAAATATGTATAGCTTACATACTGAGTGTAGCCATTTTTTCTTAAAATATGGATAACCGCAACTCGGGGATCGTATTTGCGTTGCCGCCTTATGGATAATGAGAGAAAAGGAAAGACAAGAGGAGGAGTTATCACTCTTTTACAAACAAATAATTACTATCGGGTATATATTGAGTAATCCGCAGTCCGGAGATGAATAGCCCCGATCAACGGCACGCGTTCACGAGTATGACAAACTCGCCAGCCATCATCCACCACAACCATATGAAAGGAAGCCTAAAGACCCGACACATACTCCACCACTGGCACGACTTCTAAACGCGCATGAAGTAATCAGAACTGCCACGTGAAAGAGTTGTACATATATGTATGTATATAACACTAACAAATGTAGAGTCATGCTTACGCACGAATGGGCCGGCTCGACCGGTGCGATACCACGGTTTCATAGAAAACCGGTTGTGAAGCAAAGCTTGCACTGCATTTCCCAAAAATGAGTGAGGTTTCCGGAGGCCGCATTCCCCTCTCCTCTTTCCTCACCCCTCATCCCCTTCTCCTCTTTTCAATACTCCCATCCCTCATCTGAGATGCAGGTGTCCACGTGTCCACGGACGGCTGTTGTCACTTACCATCAGGTGACCCGTCTGAACGTCTATACCCCTATAGTATAAAAAAAAAACTAATTAAATGTCCTGAGCAATGTAAGCTTTAACTATAGTTATTTAGTCTACAATTAATTAGGAAAGACCAAGAAGCGATCAGCAAAACGTGTAACCACCTGCATTAGTATAATGCATATAGTATGTATATACCAAGGTGTTTGTCCATAAATGCATGAACACGAGCGTAGAACTGTGGCTTTGAGTGCTAAACATCATGTTAATAAATATTATTCGCGAACAAAGGGAAGTGTAGCGGATCTTAAGGTCAATGATTCTGTGTATCCACAGTATTAAACGATGGAGTCACGCAACAAATGAACTACGTACAATGTCATAATAAGTGTTAAATACAATGGATTTGTTATTACAATAGGGCAGTACTCATTGTTCCGATTGCTAAATTACTTTAATAAACCTGTGGCCACAGCTTTTATGCTTATAATATTTCTAAATCGTGTTTTATACAGCGTATGTAATTGACTAAATATGGGTGCGTCACCTTGTTTGTACACAATATAACTTATGCATTAATAGTTGCCGTAGTGTAGCCCATAGTAGTAAAATAACAACTAAAAAAGTTTTTGACACGTCTTTTGTCTCAGGCAGTCTTTATTAATTTGACCAGTTGAAATTAAACACGCTATCTGTAGGTGTTTATAATTCACCGAACCGAGGACCAAGCCATCAAATAAGCCTGCCCTTTAAAGTAGTATTGTATTTCTGTCAGACGCCAAAACAGACTGTCAACAAAAATACACACAGTTACTGTTAGCTAGACAGCTAGTGTTAATAATGCCTTGTTTTAGCTGGATTGGACCAAATGCGAATTGGACTAAACGCGCCTAACGTCTTCGTAGCGATCTTAGCACTCGAGTAAGAAGTATTGAACACACTATTATTTTTCTTTCGTGGTAGAAAAGATTAAATATTACTATATTGATATTGTTCAATTAACGATTTACAGCTCAAAGTCTAGCCCCTTATCTTCAAAGTAATTTAAGACTGAAAGAGCGTACCGTGATGAAAAATTCCGACGAAATTACGATAGACTAATTGACAAAACATAAAACATTCACATTTGACACTACACTCCACGCTCTTTATTCATTTTCAACTAGTAGAGAAATGTTAAAGAATCCATCCGAGTACTGAAACCGACATTTCACAAATCGCAATGTTAAAGAAGAGACAGGGTGAATGACCTGTATGTCCTCTGTAACTGAGATATTACCTACAAACCGCAACTCTATTAGACTCTAGGTAACGATAAGACTGCATGATTTGATAGGATGTAGCAAAAAGCGGAGCGTAGCGATAAGCGAAGAAGACACAATTCTATATAACAGTACCACCTGGTAGTAAATATAATCTAAACCCGGTCTAAAAATATGGTAAAAGTAAATTTTAACTATACTTAAAGAGATTATGCGGAGACTTAAGACTTAGAGCAAGACCGCACTGTATTTAACTATCCAATCATTGTTTTGGCAGTCGTTGAGATCGTTCTTGCACCAATATGTTGATTGTTTTATTACGTTATCAATTGTTATTCCTAAAATCTTTTTTAAAATGTAACTAAAAGTTGCATTGTCTACTTTCATCTACGAAACAATAAAATAATTTTGGGTTCATTCCGCTTTACGTTTTTATCTGTAATTAAATCGCTACCTTACTTAGATTTGCAGTTTTGAATTTCATAACAGAGAGTCAACTTCAAAGCAAATCATTTTAATGTATTGTAATTTAGTTTTGTATATAAAAATATTTTGATGTTATTTTTATTTCATTAAATTCTTTTGAGTGAAGTTTGCAGAATGGATTATGATAGCACCAATTGATTCAATTGAAAAGTCCGGAGAGATGTTAGCATTGGACGGTTTTAACTTGTTTAAAACGGATTTATTGTAAATCACAGCTGTCTCCTGTTTTAAATTGATGCTTGAATAAATCATGTGGGATTGCTTACGACACGATAAAGCGATATGGTAATATGTAGCAAAATGGGTATGATTTGTCGTTGCGCTTACCCTTCGCACTAAAAACGAGTTGCAACGGACAAGAGCTCCTCGGAGTTGCGAGGGAAACCCTCAATACACAGATGGGTCTCTCTTGGTTCAGATATACTACTAGGTAGTACAACTAGTCCTAAGAAGTATAGGTAGTATTTTAAGGTAGTAGAGCCATGCTTCAACACGCATAGGCCGGCTCGAACGGAGTATTACCACGGCCACACAGAGAACCGGCTGTTAATCAATGCTTGCATTGTGTGACCGAGTAAGTGAGGTTACCGGATACCCAACCCCCTTTCCCTTCCCCTCTTTCCCTCCTCCCTTTCCCTTCGCCTCTTACCTTCCCCTACTCTTAAAGGCGGACAGCACTCTTGTGACTCTTGAGATGCAAGTGTCATGGTCAGTGGTAGTCGCTTAACATCAGGTGATCCGCCTGCTCGTTCGCCCCCTATACCATAAAACAACTGAAGAATTGAAAATTGAAGAAACCTTTCATCCATTCGACGACTGTAGTTTCGTGACACAAAAGCTCACGTAGATATTACGATTCCATCGGGAATAGAATAGGGATTATATACTATTCTACTCCACTGTGAACAACGGCGCAGAATAGTATTAAGTTGCTGGCCTGTTGGTCTAGTGGGTACTAACTCTTGACTGCTAAGGTCGTGGGTTCGATTCCCACACGGGACAAAAGTGTATGTGTTCCGTAAACAGTTGTCCCGAGCGTGGGTGTTGTTTGTGACCGTTGTTTGTATGTTTTTAAAGTCCCCTGCAACACAGGAATCATTCCTTGTGCGGAAGACAGCAAAAACATAAAGGAAGTTTAAAATACATTCGGGTTTTGTATTATTTTTTTAACAATTTTAAACCTCATTGTTAACCACTGTTACAGCCATCCGGATTGGGTATTATACGCTAAATAATTCAGACTTGTTAGTTTTAGTTAATAACGTTTTAGTAAGTACATGTTTTAACTTATTACTTAGTATACGCTCCGGATTTGCTACGTGAATATACTAAATTTTACAAGGTACTTAACAAGTTACACGGTAAACATTTAGCGACTACAGCGATACAGCACGAGGGTCGACCAAGTTTCGTAGTAGTAACAAAAGTAAACAACGGCGTGATACCATGAACAACTAAAATAACCAGTTCCCGATCTCGTTGGAGGTTCACTTTGTATGTACATACGTCGATCAGAGTTTGGTACCGATAATATTTGTAACCTTTTAGTTTTTCGTAACACCAACAAACGGGCAAGCTGTATTGTATTGGTTACAGTTTGGTGTTACGAAAAATTTACTACAAAAACTTTTCCTAATAATTGTTATACTTCGAACTACTTACATACAGGAAATCGCAGTGATTGATGAGCCCGTTGGTGTAATGTTTACTGAACCGGAGGTCGTGCGTTAGATTCCCACACGGGACAAAAACTTGTGTGATCCCTAAAATAGTTGTCACGAGTTTGGTTGTTTTTTGTGCCCATTGATTGAAAGTCTGAAAGCCCCAAGCAACTCATGAATTATTTCTACTGCGGGAGTACGTTTATTAAAAATAATAATAATAATAATTCGTTTACCAACCTGTGTAATTAAGGAAAGATGATATCGTTTACCAACCTGTGTAATTAAGGAAAGATGATATTTTTCTTTAAAGCAAGATCCATCGCCACCAACACTACTGCGGAAAACATGTTACAATATTATTCTATTTTTAAATTCGATTAAATTAATTGTACGTAGTTAAAACAATATTTAATAGTTACCCTAATAGTGTGCATCGTGTAGGTGGACGCTGACCCTAATTACCGCACACTAGCCGGATTGGTTGTAAACTACGAAGGTTTAATTGAATGCTAACTGCGATATCCTAGACGTCGAGTAATACAACAGAGCCAAGTTAGCGTTGCTTGTAGACTGTTTGGCTTTTCTAACACTCTGTTTTCGTGCAATAGTGCAAAATTAAGATTGTTTATAGATATGTTTATGGATATAGATTGATATTGTTGTATTGACCACGTATCAGAAATCATTTTTTTTAAAGACAACTCCCGTGCTAAGAATTACACTTGTGTCGCGGGGGACTTTACAAACATACATATGCCGGACACATAGAACACCAAAACTCTGTATGGTACTATTTGTGGATTATCCAAAAATTTTTAACATGTGGCCATCGAACCCAACACCCATACAACCCTACACCTACCCATAGACAACAAAACAAAAAAAAAATGCACTCATTCTATTGAATTTAACAAAAAGATAACATAATTTATACTTAACTATAAGTGATCTATTTATTAATTAGCAGCATTTATTTAAGAAAAACTTATTACATAAGGGAAACTACACTATTGAATTTGGAAAATATGTAATGAGAGTTAAGTTCTGAAAGAAATAAGTAAAAAATGAAACTTTGTGAGCTCAGTCTTACAGATTAAATAACAGAACGACGACGACGAAACTTGAAAACAAGAAGGTGATTATAAATATAGTTTTGGCGAGTGCAACAAAGTAATGTTTTACCTTTGTCGATGACTGGCAACGAAAAATCTGCATTTATCCATGCGTCTGTTCATTCATAGTTCATCCAGTTAGTAGAAATAAGTAGGTCAGTTAAATGGGGTCGCGCTGAAACGAGTGCAGAGTTGTATATATCATAGCGCTCCTTTTATTTTCCAACTCCACAGACTTGCTACGCCAAAATGTATTTAAAAAAATATCTTAAAATGCGAGGCGCTTTCAGAATAGAATGGAGATCAAGAATTATAGCTTTGTTTTCTAGATTTTTAAATTTGTAACTTTTGACATTAATTTATGGTAGACTCAAAAGGTACCTAAGTCATTACAAATCCATTAAGACAAACAGTAAAGTCACAAATGGATTCACAAAACAGGCAATATTTATTATTTTACACGGGATCATCAAGTTAATAAATTCTAACGCTGGGCTCAAATGGGCTGCTTTAAATACGGATAAAGAAGTTATGGCGAAAAAAACAACTAACTAACTAACTAAAAAATGTAAGAAGTAAATATAACAAATGGCTTTAATACAAAGTATAAAAATGAGTCGGTTTTCTTTGATCTAAATCAACAATTATATATTTAATCTGTTATTTGTATGACACTTTTTCTTTGGCACATGATGACATTGGTTAGGGTATATTTGGCCAATTTTATGTTTTAATAAAATATATATAAATTTAATAAAATATAATTATGTTTTAATAATACAGAAATTAGACGTGGGAAAGCAATGTTTATGCTTAGACACGTATGGGTAGGCTCGTCTGGAGTAATACCACGGCCTCATGGAAAGCCGGTTGTGTAGCAATGCTTGCCACTTACCATCAGGTGACAAGTCTACTCGCTTGCCTCCCATATCATAAAACCCTTTTACAAAATACTTCTGTAACTTCAGTTCAATGAAATTTGTACAATTCTTAAATGATCCAAATCTAGAGTAAAAGTACTGGCTTTTACTCTAGATTTGTGTTCTTTTGTAGGGAAACTTGCTAATTCTGATAGTACGTGTGGGTTTGAGAAGTTTCAGTTATATACTTTATCTACCTGATAGCGAAACGGGAATACTCGAGAGAGAACACGGTGGTTTATTGTTTATGTATTAACTTGTTTAAACGCATAAAGAGGCAATTTTAGGTCATTCAAATACTTTTTCTTATCGTTATATCTTATACAAATAAGACCTCACTGACTTTCACGCCTATTTATCCTGAATTTTAAAGACACCGGCGCTGAGACGCAAAGATAGAGCATAGACAAGAGAAAATGTATTTGCTTTTTCTATAGTGTCGTAGCAGTCGTAGCCTTAAAAGAAAGAAAACTGAAATTCTCTATCTAGTTGCCAATAAAGGGTCATCCCATTCAGCGGATAGAACATTTTAACAGCGGTAGAGCCATGCTTAGACACGAATGGGCCGGCTCGACCTTGGGGATACCACGGCCTCGCAGAAAAGCGGTTGTGAAGTAACGCTTGCTTTGCATTTCTTCGAAATTAGTGAAGTTTCGGGAGGTCCAACCCCCCTCTCCTATCCCCTCTACTCTTTCCCATCTGCTCATCCTCCTCCTTTCTTTCCCCCTCCCCGCGTCGCTCTCAAATGCAGGCGGCGCACTTGTCTTGATTTGGAGGTGTCAATGAACAGCGGTTGTCACTCATCATCAGGTGACCCGTCTGTTCGTCTGTCCCCCTATAATATATATAAAAAAAGAATAAATAAACTTCTACTCATCAATACTGTTTAATGTGCAACCAAATATTGCCCCTTTCACTATTTAATATCACAAATGCAGCCATTAGCCTAGGGCAGCGCTAAAAATAGGGGTTTAGAGTCCACTACCAAGCACTACAATCGATAAGTTACATCCAACAACACCATGAAATACAGTAAAATTCTAAATTTAAAATCGTAAAAACATTGCAGTAAATAATGTTTTCAGACACGCTTTCAGAATGGCGCGACCTATATTTAGCGGGACGTCGACTCTTGACCTCGTGACCTCGCCTTGCATCTCTGTTGACGAAACGTATCAATATTACTTTCTTCGCTTTCTGTAAGCCTAGTAGCTATTGATCTGTCTCTCGTGTTGTTACTTTCTTTGAGTCAATTTAGTTAGGGCACAAACTATTAATATTTTTACACGTTAACTGAATGCTATGCCATTTATAATGGATTTGCATACCTTTACAAATATGCATATTGTTTCTGGCTATTTGTTCTAATAATATTATGTGTATATTTGTGTTTACATTGTTAATATGCCTTATTAAAAAATATTATAGTACACATATGAGTTTAATTGTTATGTTACAAACAAAGAAAAAAATAAAAAGCATTCTACAGCAATAGTAATACTATGTGTGTTGATATATGTCTCTCAATCGTATCTAACACATTGCACAAAGGACCTTTTTTTATTAGCAGATCCTGGAATTACAAAAGACTAAGAATGTGAAAAGGTCGGTGAAAACAATTTAATTGCCTCATTCTTTCAACCAGGAGTACCAGTACATTGGCACTGTATTATAAGCTATAGAATTTACTATGAATCGTTCTTCTTCTTCTCCTTTACTGACTTTTTAATTACGAAGAATTACGGTATTTCGAGATTGAAATTGAAAATTTCTATCATGGACAATTAGCTGCATAGTTAATTCGTATTGTGCAGTTTCCTGCTACGAATTTATTACTAGAAAATCATAAATTCGAACAGCGTTCAACAATAACAAATGAAATGCAGATTCATTGAGGTTATGTATGGCTCGAGCGGTGCCTTGCAAGTTGCAAGCTCTTTGTGCTCGCGCAGAATACCGCCAGCCATTACTGCAGTCCTGGTACTTCTACCGCATAATGCAATGTGTGCATGAAGTACTAAATTCTTATTCTTGCTGTTGCGTTGTACTTAGCATTTAAAAAGAATTAAGTTGTAGAAATGCGAGAATTTCATTACTATCGGAACCTGAAAGGAAGATTTGCAAAGGGCAAAGTAAAAACTGGCTTCATTTCCAACTGATGTATGTACATTGTACGAGTATACCTCAAAATATAACCAAGAAATACTTTAATAAATAATCATCCCCACAATGGGACTTCTGTTAAAGTTTCATTAAAGAGAGTCGTATCATAACATGCCTATACGTAGTACTATTCTCAATATAACAGAATGGTTTCTATTCCTAAATACTTCTGCTAAGACTATAATATACAGAAAATTCCAGAGACTAACATTTCTGAATAACACCAAAATATTACCAACACAAATATCGAAAGCGATAGGTGTTTACCGAACTCCAACCATCGCATATAAATATATCCATAGCAGTTTATTTTGGTAGCCATCGGTACAAGTAGCATGCGACCCAGTTTACTGAAACGCGACCCGAGTTGACCCCTCAGCCTAGGTCGTCCTGCCACTGCCAGATTTATCTGCTCAAATATCCACTCGTTCATGCGATCCTAGTATCTCATTATACTGGTACGACATTTTTTTTGACGTCATCGATCATTGATTTCCCCTTTTGTCTTTCATTCAATGGTTTTTTTTTTCTTAATTATATAGGAATACTACGATTGGTGAAAAAAAAAGCTGTCAGTTGTTGAATTTTCTGCATCATATTCATTTTTTTTTATTGTAATTCAACAACACACAATTTTTCCTTTAAGTGATCGCGTTTGAAAATTCTATGAATATAACACAAGCTTATTTTTCAGATGAAAAGTAAATTGAACTATAAATATTTGCAGTCTACATCTCTTTCTATTTACTTTTCATTTCAGTTGCTTTGCAATAAATTTTAAATCATAATGTTACCAGTAACTCTGCCAAATAACCAGAAATAGTAAATGGACTGTATGTTAAATCACAAATAATGGTCAGTACCGGACAATGGATATTCTAGTGGAGTTTATTTTATTAGCAAACTGCGATGATTGCACAATAGATGCACCGCTGTTATTGACGTTGACGGTAAATCTCTGTTCATTAGAGAGCTGGACAAGCGAGGCCGGCCAACGACCTGAGCCGTGAGCGCACCGGTATACTTCAGCCCAAACCAGATTTAATAACTACATTGAAGTATTAACCCTACCCTGTATATGATATAATTTTCTTTATTTTTCGCCGGATGGATAGCTAAGCATTTCGGTAGAAGGCGGTTAAATACAGCTTATATTATAAACCAGTTGTTTTCTTTAAATTGCACGTCTTTGTGACTAAAATAAAACATACGCTATATTTTAGTCCCAGTAACGTCATACAGGGCCACCCTATAGCCGTCAACCGAGCACTGTTAAAAACACACACACTATTGGGTAGGTTCAATCCCTGAGTCGCTTTTTACGACGACACCCACGGGAAGAAATGGGGTGACCCTATTCTACTCTCCCGAGACCCACAGAGCTATCCTATATACGTCCTCTTGAAATGTGGTTAAACTTTACCGTAAGCATATATGAAAGCATGTATTAAATATACAAGTGGGAGGTTAAGAGGCAAATTCTTTACTACATAATTATGATTGAAGGTTTTTTCTCTCTCTAAATAAGCAAATATTTATTTAGTCGAAAGTGATATGCACAAAAAACGAGCAAATTGTTAACACTTCAGAACAATTATTATGTCTCAATACACTAACATGTTAAGCAACATTTTCTTATGGATAAAAAACATGGTTTATGGAGGTACGTAATGTACCATAGAGACACAAAGACAGTTATTTCTTAGAGTCGATGACTAACTTTCCTTATTTGTTGTAGGACAAAGAACCGTACGCTGTCTACGCAGCAGTTTGTAATTGTAAATGAATCATGCTGTGTGGTTAAGAATATTAAAAGACCTTGGCCGACTCCTAGTTATCTAGCAGTTCTAAGCAGCAACAATGCGGATACGTTTAGATATATTTTAGTGGTATTCATAACTGTTGTACATACATACAATAACGCCTGCATTGTGCCGATTATAATTTAATATAATTTAATCGTCCGGACACTTTTGGGAATGAGATGTGAAAAATTTGAGTTAATTAACGGGAAAGGAAGGATAAAAAAAAATATTAAAAAAAAAACAAAAACCCGACTGCGTCAATATCTGCCATCTTTATTAAATTCATTGAAGAACTGAAAAGATATAAACAAGATTTTAATTTGAATATTTTATTGTGGTTTTGAATAATCTTAGTTGACAGTGTTCACAAACGCTGTCGGAGGCACTCACTTCTCATAATTTGATTGGTGATATAGGTTGAGACAAAATCTCGAAGTGGGCAGATGCCTTCGGACTTCTTGTTTTTTTTTAATATATTTTTTTGTTTTTTTTTTTACTTTGATATGTCCAGTGTCACTCTCACGACTAAGACGAATCTATTGATACCCCAATCACATAAAAATACGACAAGCCGATTAGACTCCAGAACGTGTCAAAGAAATATACATACATACACTCGAAAAGCATAACCCCTCCTTCTTTCGCAGTCGGGTAAAAGGGGAAAAAAGGAATATACATTTAGCGCAAGCATGCCTATAACTCGAACTGGCGGGTGCCAGGCAGCTCGAGCCCTCCTACAATTCATATTTCAAAAAAATAAAAATAAAAAATTAAAAATATACAATTATTAGAACCCAAGCCTTAAGATCACCTGAAAGAACATACTTTTATACCCAAACTGACTTAATTATATCAGATGTGCGTGCAGTTTTTAAACATATCTGAAGTACAGAAATGGGTCAAAAAAGAAAAGTAAATGTTTAAAGTATGTATTGATTAAGCTTACTATAGACCAGAGCAGGCTCACATATCCAAAGCGCCACTATCAATATTGTTGATTTTGTAGGCCAATAGTCATACAACAAATTTTGTTATTACTAGCTTTCTCCCAGGACTTCGCACTTTTAGGAGTTGTTTGTCAAAATCTTTTGGAACAGTATATTTTCTCTGGGTATAATAATGTACCCCTGGCAACATGGATACAAATTACAATGTGCGGTTCAGTTGTAGAGACGCACACTCACATTCGCATTATAATATTAAGATAATTTGATTAAAGGAAATACGAGTTTATATATACATACATACTAGTACATAAATGTGCTTGAAAAGATATCTCATCAAGCAATAATAGGCACAAATTCTATAATAATGGCTGGAGGGTACTACGTAATGAGAGCAGAAGTCGTATGAAATTACGTGTTATTACATACAAGACCAGATAACTGACCAAAGAAGACAGCTAGTGAATGAAGACATAATGATGACCGTAATCATAATAAAAGCAAGTGTTCCCTTACACTATAAGGGGTTTATTTATAACTGTCATTACACTTTTGCGTCTATTTACTCGTATTTACGATATCGACTCGTCAACTGGTAGGTATGCTTATTTTATTACTCTTTTAAATGCGAAATGTTTGATGGCTGTTTATTAATGAATTACGTCAGAACGGCTGAACGGATCTTGGTTAAATTCTTGTCTGAAATAGATACAAATCAAAATTACTATTATTCCCGTAATAGAGCCATGGTTAGGTACGTATGGGTCGGCTCACAGAAGACCGGTTGTGAAACAATGCTGTACTAACCGAGTAAGTGAAGGTACCAGAGACCCAAAAGCTCCTCACCTCTATCTCGTCCCCTTATCCCTCATCACCCTCATAGGCGGAAAGCGCATTTGCAACTCTTTAATTGCAAGTGTCACTTACCATCAGGTGACTCTGCTCGTTTACCCTTTACGCCATAAAAATAAGAACGCGAATTAAGTCCTTGAATAGTAAGTTTTAAAGACTTAGAAAATACAAATAAAAATATTTAAAGCTGTCTTTAATTTGAGTTTTTTTAGATAGTTTTTTTTTTGTATTAGAGAGTCCGTATGTTGAGTAAGGCTCATAACTTGGCTATAAAACATTACCATGCGACCCTTAGGCGAGGAGCAGTGAGCACAAATACAGGTTAAACTGCGAGGCTAGTTCTGTATATGTATAAACTAAACATAATATGAACCATTGTATTACAATGTTCACTGATCAATACCTACAACACTGTTTTTATTTAAATGTAAAACAGTAAGTGAACGATTATAATCGATTGATAGACGACACACTTGGTATCCACCATACATAGCTTTGTGTGCATACGAACAGCGGAGTTGTATATCCTGTTGAGTGGTTATTCGTCATATAATATCTGACTATCTATCAATATATATATCTGACCTAGCACCAATGTATAACATGTTTATGCTCTTCAGATTGTGTGGTACAATATGAGAGATCAGGTCTCGATTGATGGCGATAGAATTATCTGCGAGTGGTTTCATCACATAAGGAAATGAAATAATATTTGTACCCGACTGACCAAGAAGTTGTTATGGAGTATGTATGAGAGCCTAGACATGTCATTTGGATTGTTTTAATAGTGAAAGCGACATAAAGTAGGGGCAGGCGAAAAAAAATATTTAAACCACCTTCGTCTTCGTTGTCACTTCCCATAAGGGGGGGAAAGACAAACGCCTACGTCACTAATCAATAAAATAAAAAAAGAGAAGAAGTGAATTATACAGTGGAGTTTTATATATATATTTATATTACTTGTTTGTATTTACTGCGATTTAATTGTAACTTTATAAGTGAAAATAAATGAAAAGGCATGCATTTCGTGAAGCTGTTACCTTAATTTAATATGTAAGTATGATACTGTTCTTACACAAATTGTTTGTTAGTCAGTAACAGTCAAAATTAACACCGCCTTTAAAACTTTCTTCTTTGTTTATCAGTCGGTTTATTTTGTACAACCGTACCTATTAAACGTCATTTTTTTAACAGTAGCCATTAGGCTTATTTTAATACTCGTTGTAATGACAAGAAACCTTGAATCATGTCATTATATCACTAACACACTATCAGTACGCTATAACTACTACTAGAAATAGACTTCTAATATATAATAACATGTGATTGTTGGTTGTTTGTTTATGGAAAACACTCTTATTTTCTTTTTTATTATAAGCTATCGTATTATGATTATAAGTCCTTGTTTTCAGTGACGATACACGGACATACATATGACCATGCCTTTATCATTAAAGGGGCTAGGCAGAGGTGTATTAAACGCCTACTTTTTGCCATTTAGAACTTGGTCCTGCTAAATATGGGGCAGGGCATATCGCATATAGCTAGCTGTTATCGGGGGGTTCGAGAACTGTAGCCAACCGTTTCAGTGAACAATGATAACAAAACTCAATAGTTAGGTTTCCTACTAGTCTAATTAAAATTACATTATTGTGATATTAAATTGGATTACTGAATCGTTTTTGCATTGTTTTTAATCTATGGATTATTAAATCTCTTTCGCCAACTGATAACGCTTAAGGTTAGTGGAGCTTGCTTAAACTCCAATGTCAAGTAAAATAGACACTTGGAAATTTAAAATGAAAATAAAAATGTCCAGCTATGAATTAACTATTTATTTCTTGCAAAAGAATTATTAATAATCTGTATCCTTAACAGGTCCGTATTTTAAAGTACTTAAAATTCATTAGGATTCACACATTATTGTTTTATTTAGGAGAAACACGGATAGTCAGACAGTCCTAATACTTGGTTAAGGGCTTTCGCGGCCGATTGATGACTCGTTGGCTTTATTCGGGTCTAAAGGCCGTCGTCCGTTGGAAAAGCTTCCTAACGTTTCGCTAGCACGAGTGGCCAGCTTCTTCATAGGTCCTTCCATCTCTGATACTGGATGCAGACTGACGATTCCTCCTGCGCGTATTGTATTTATACTGGTGGGTGGTAAACGTTCTTACCCTATGTCGTTTTTAGTATTAACACTACTCAAACTATACCTTACATGTCGAAGTCCACTCAGGCTGTTTAGGTTCCACGTAGGACGTGACATATAAACATATATACTCTAACATATATACATACAGGCGAACATTACGTTAGCCGCGACCACGATTCGAGTCTCTTGCTGATCCACTCCTAAGAGTGGTATCATGATGTCTATAGGCAATACTCGATACAATACAAAACTGATCATTTAAATCTGACTGATAGTTTCAGAGATTTCAGAGTATAAAAGCTAAAACAAAAACTCTTCAGCTTTATTATATAAGAAGAGATTTCTTAGAAATAATTTGATTTATTCACACATAAATTCAGTTCATTAAGACTAGACGGATCTAATTCCCATCTCAATTAGGTAATTGTTGAGCGTCGAGGGAATCAATTAGTTGATTGATTGTTTGCCAACAGGTGGGTGTAAACATGCAGCGCAATTTTAATTCATTTATTTTATTGATGGTAATTTAGTCTTGCTGGTCGTTATGCAGTGGTCATTTGACCGTTTCTTGTTGATTGTCGCAGAAATAGTAGCCTTTATAACATCAAGAACAGAGGTGATAGTTTTGTTTAAAAAAACTTTTAAAGCTATAACATATTCCTAGTCTTGCCATAAATATTGTTACAAGGTTTTTTTTTCTACTACATATAACATATATTACTGTAATGTGTTATAGTTTATACATTAATATAACAGCGATAATTAACCTTGTGAGGCCTACGGTTTTCAATAGAAACAGGCAGTTCTTTACTGTCAATCTGATGGATTGTTTGAGGGACTCCAAATTATCATGGCGATTAGAGCATGCCATACTCTCTAAAATTGAACACAAATCATTATCGAGCCGATTAAGATCGCGACTAAATGACGGCCAATCTTCAGCTCTGATGAAGTCAAAAACGTTCGTTTCCAACCACGCTTGGGTGGATCGAGCTTTATGACCTGGTGCTGAGCCTAGCTGAAATGACTATTTTTGGTTATGGAACATGGTGTTGTTAAGAAGCTTAACCATCTTGTCAAGAATCGAATCTTGAAACACCTGCCGATGTTTTGACATCTTTTCCACAAAAATATGGCTTTGAACATAAACTCGGTCATTCTGCTTGTTAAAATATTGCTGAATAGTAAAAAAAATCTCGTCAGTAATGGCCTCACATAAAACTGGTAGGTCTCGCTAGTAGTTTTATATGAGGCCGTGGCCGAAGGAAAGATTTCGAAGAATTTATCTCGGGAAATGAATAAGTAAGCACCTAGAACCATGTCACGCATTTTAAAAGATGACTTCGGACTTACAGCCTATAAGAGATGTACTGGTCATTATTTAATTGATAATTTAAAATTAAATAGTGTGGTAAAATAGAAACAACTTCTTAAGTACGCAAGAGTCGTAAGTGCACTGCCCGCCCGCGTAAGAGGGGGAGTTGGGCCTCCGGAAACTTCACTCAATTCGGGGAAATGCAACGCAAGCGTTACTTCACAACCGGTTTTCTGTGAGGCCGTAGTATCGCACCGGTCGAGCCGGCCCATTCGTGCCTAATCATGGCTCTACCACAATAAAAGTTTGAAGTTTGTCAACGTCCAGAAGAATTTAAAAGTTAACTATTAACTTCTATACCCAAATTGTGTAAGCTCTTTCGAAACAAGTACAAGAACTATCTATTTATGTCATTTAACTGCTTTTTTTTCTTCAGAAAACTATATCATTTGCCAGTTCGAGTTATAGGTATGCGACACTGACTTGACTTGAGCTTGACCCTATTCGTCTGCATAAGCAATATTTCTTTACTTCTCTTGCAATATACTCTAAATTTTCCATCCAATTCCCAAAAGTGCCCCGCTATAACATAAATAGGACTAAATTATAATCTGTAAATTGTGGGTATGGTAATTATGCCTCTGCCTACAATTTCTTGCATAAAGGCGTGAGTGTATTCATGTATGTAAAACAAACTCATTAGCAGCGGATTGACGTTGGATAATAATCAATTAATTGGAATACTATTATCGTATTGCGCTGACCACCTATGAAAGCGATGAGGGATGCGGGGAGGGGAAATAGGAGAGGGGGATGAGGAGAGGGGAAATAGGAGAGGGGGATGAGGAGAGGGGAAAGAGGAAAGGAGGAGTTGGGCCTTCGGAAACCCCACTAATTCATAACCAGTTTTCTGTGAGGCCGTGGTATCGCACTGGTCGAGCCGGCCCGGCTAAAACAATCTCATTACCAGCAGATTGATGTAAGAGAATAATAAATTAAATGGTATATTATTAATCGTATTTATTTGAATTTAAAAACTATCTAAAATGCTTTTTAAATATCTCTAGGAGACTCAAATATTCACCATCCAAGAGTTGGGTAAAACTTTCAATTCAATTCATATTTGAGTCCAAGATAGCAGATAAAACAAATTTTATTTGTTAATTTATAAATGTTAAGTGTTAGTAAGTAAAAAACTTAATCATTAATATTTATTATGAATGTAAAGCGTAAGCAATTTGCATACAGATGAGCGTATAAATAAACAATTAATTTATACCGGCGACTGTAAATAATACACCTACGTGCTCTGCATATTATTTAAAAAACAAGTACAAGCAACTTCAATAACTTTGCGACACGATACTTGAATATGTTAATACATATACATACATATATATATGTATATAGTTATTATTTCACTCTTAATATTGGATTATTAATATCATCATGTGAGCAAACACCTTTGTCTTTATTATGTTATATGTATGGAACATAACGGGTCACCACCTGATGGTAAGCGACTAACGAAACCCATCTTTTTTTATGATATATGGGGACAGACGGTTTACCTGGTGGTAAGTGACAACCGCCGTCCAGTTCCCAGCGCGCTGCCCGCCTTTGATGGTGATGAGGGGGGAGGGGGAAAAAGGATAAGGAGGATGAGGGGAATGGAAAGTGAAGAGAGGAAGTTTGGCCTCCGGCCTCCTCCACCCTCACTCACACTGCAATACAATGCCAGAATTGTTTGTCTACCGGTTTTCTGTGAGGCCATGGCCATGCCCCCATTCGTGCCTAAGTATGGTTCTCCCACGGTAAGACTCATGGACGTTGCCGGCTTTTGCCTACTCTTAACAATTTTTTATGATGGCAACAATGCCTACAACTCAGCAGAAAATGTTCTTGGAGTTAAATTTTCTAGTACAGTAGTAATCTGCATTTGACACTGGAATCATGACGCACATTACAATGATAATTATAATTCCAATATAATTTACTTATCTCGAAAACGCATCATCTGACTCGTAATTCCTTTTAAGCGCTGATGACATGACATGTATGAACAGATACGGACTGGTGGGCCTCTTTAAATGGAATTTATCTCAGAACACTATACAGTAGGTACATCGGTCATCAATTAAAGATGGGTAGTATTCAGCATCCAACTTGTGTAGCTTCGGTTTCCGAAACATCAACAAGCTAATATTAATGACATACCGAACACGACGCCAAAACTAGCTATCGAGGGCAACAACACAAAAAGCACGTAGTGATGAAACATAGCTATAGTTATGGTGGGAGAGCCATGCTTAGGCACGAATAGGCCGGCTCGAGCGGTAAGATACCACGGCCTCACAAAAAGAGATATTAGTGAGATTTCGCCCCCTCTCCTCTTTCCCCTCCCCGTATTCCCCCTTCAAAGCAGCGAACTTACGACTCTTGCCCTCAGGTGACCGCCTGTTCGTCTGTACCCCTATATTATAAAAGGAAAAAATATCTGCTCTAGAATTCTAGATGAAATCTTCTATAGTTAAATAGTTAAATCGTGACGTGAATAGATCAGAATTGAACTTCATTCGTTTTTTTTTTAAGATTTAACAACGTAATGCCAAAGTAAGCCATATATGTATACCCTTCAGTAATCTCTGACTAATATATGTATATAAGTTTTACCTGACTGACCCAGATTGAGGGTTACGTTTTCGCATTCATACATGTATAATGTTGTTATTCATGTGTGACGTGATATATATGTATTTAAAATATTTTTTATTAATATAACCATGTCGCTTAAACGGTTTGATAACCGTCAGACTCCACTTAACTACTCACTGTTTGTATGTCTATACGGTACACAACAAAGAGCGCTGTAGAGATAAGATTCAGATAACACCCGCGATAGCTAGTAATCTTGTCAACAAACGAGACGACAAGGCGTCTCTGTGATGAATAAACATGAATATGTTATTTATTTCCATAAGCTATTTTATTCTATACGAATAGATAATGTCGGAACCTGATAACTTGCTGACGTTTGAAGTAAGCAGTGTGGTCTGCCAACTCTTCTTCTTCTAGGGTTTAAGGCTTAAGAAGATCTATCAGACAGTATATAACACAGTCAGTGCCAGGTTGACAGATAGGCTTGCTATCTATTATTATACACTCACAGGCACAATTAACCGCCCACCTTTAGTATTTCTTATTATTCTTATTTCTTTCAATTTTCAGTAGTCGGAAAATTTTGACCACTTTTGATGGAAGTTATGTGAAAAGCAGCCATTAAGGATAAATAAAATCACAAAAGTCTTTAAACAAAACCGTTTAATAAAAAAAAATATGCCAAAAATCGATTTTGCAAAAAAATTGCATGAAAATGTGATGACTTTAATTTTGAAAAAAATCGTCCGCTTTCTTTTTATTTAAATTTTAATAACGAGTATTACTACCTCGGGCCCTGATGACTTCTTGTAATCGGTTTGGCAATCCATCTACGAGGTCTTGAATATCCGACTGAGGGATATTATGCCACTCCTCTATCGCAGCCGTCTTGAGCTCTTGTAAGGTCACAGGGGCTGATATTCTTGCTCGAATACGTCTTTTTAGGTTGTCCCAAATGTGCCCAAATTGGGTTAAGATCGGGACTGCGTGACGGCCATGGCAAAACTTAAATCCCGACCTCATCGAGGTATTGAGTGACGGATCTTGCGGTATGGCATCGAGCATTGTCGTGCATTAATTTAAAGTTTTCACCAATATATGGTGCGAAAGGTATGACGTGATCTTGTAAGACTTCCTCCACGTATCTTTGAGCAGTCACACTGTCTCTATCAATATATATATATATATTTGATAGAGATAACCCACGGTTTCGATTATTGCACATGGAGCAAACCGTTCATTTTGGCGCCTATAAACACGCTGACGTCCATCTGGACCCCTTAAGGCTATTCTGCTCTCATATGAGAACAGTACGTTCTTCCATTCAGTTCAGGCAAGTCTTGCTCTACGATGCTGTGCAAGCAGCTGTGGACTGCGAGCTGGACGAAAAGCTCTCAGATTCCTTTCAGCCAGTCTTCTTCTTATCGTACGTTCACTTACAGTGACATTTCTCACCTCAAACAGACGTGTACGCGCTTCAGTAGCGGTGCAAAAACGATTTCTTAGCACGTTACTGACAACAAAGCGGTCATCCAGAGCCGAGGTGCACCGATGTCGGCCTTGACCTGGCCTTCTCGTGTATGAACCAGTCTCCCGAAAGCGTCTGATGGCATCCCGCAGTTCGAGGTACACCAAGCGTACGAGCGATGTTCGTACACGATAGCAGACAAGAACAAGAAATGTAATCAATGTAACGTTACTGCAACAATGTCTAAATTCTAAAAACGCTTCGGCGATACAAGTTTAAGGGTCGAAATAAGGGTTTTTAAGTGTTTAGTTTATTGCTAAAGTACCCACTTAACTAAAAACAAAACAGTAGATAAGCCACAGTTAACATAAACAAACAGGGTGACGAAAAATATAGGTGGGCGGTTAATTGTGCCTGTGAGTGTATTTCAACCGGAGGAGGTTCTCAATTGGACTGTATTTTTTTATGTTTCTCAGAACTTGCAACTGAGTAAACCGATTTTGATGATTTTTTATTTGAAAGCTGGTTCTTCCCCTGTGGTCCCATTTCAATTTGGTACAGTTCTAACAATGGAATCCATGAAAAAAAAATCCATATAAGTCTTAAATTTTATAATAGACGCATTGAAGTCGGTTGTCTACTTTTTTTGAAGTGAATTATTTTTAAAGAATACTAGCAACGTGAGTAAGATATTCCTAGTATTCTTGTTATGCCCCACGGCTAAGCTAAACGCTTGTTAGGAGAGGGTTCACGAAATAAAGCTGTTCCCGGTTCCTCCTATTCCAAACGTAAAAACAATTCATCACGCGAGAGAAAACGTAAAAAACAAAATGTACCATACAAAATGTCGACGCTGAAAAACCTTGAACTGCAAAATTTGTTCACAAGCATTCTAAAAAAAATCCGAATGATCTAGATCTAATTAATTAAAATAACTATTATGAGGAGCAATTTGCTATACCAAATTAACCAAACCTATTCCCATAAAGAAACAATGGGAGAATCCATTCGACTTCTCAGATCTAAGATGAAGATATAGAAAAACAATGTAATCGGCAAGATCGATATAAATGGTCTACTGATACCATCGATGCAAATTATAATTAATTACAACAATTATTCGATTACCAGTAGAATAATCATGATGACTAGAAATTAGAAGTTCGTTAACCTCTTGTTTTTGTGATATTCTGTGTACTTTTTACCCCATTGTACAAGAAGGGGAGTTATATTTTTCGAGTGTATTCTGATTGTATGATGTTTCTTTGTCATGACCTCTAGACTTGGATGGCCACTTAGATGTGGATGGGGAGTACCTTCAATGCAGTCGGGTTACATATTTTTTAAATAGTTTTATGAATATCGTTTATTATATTTCAGAAAGGTACTTCATACCCGCGTTTCAGAGATCTCTGTAAATAAATATTCAAAAAGTATTTCATAATAGAGGTTGTTAGAGGACTGGGAGGACTAGGAGCACCAGCCATAGGTATGCGTCCCTGACTTGCTTGAGCTATTGCTTGTACTCCCCAATCCATACGTATAAGTTAAATCCTTTTCCTTCCCATTCCTGTCAACATACTTCAAATTTTCCCATGTAATTTCTAAAAAGCGATCGGATGACCCCTGAGGCTTGCCACCAATTGTGCATGTGTAAATCGGACTAAATTATAATCAGCAAAAAATGGCGTTAATTACCTTTCATAATACAAGAGATAACTAAATCAAAGCGTGTACATTTATTAACGTATCACATCTGATTTTGAGATATTAATTATTTAGGTTACTAGAATGCGGTCATCGACTTCCCTTTGACAGCATTTGTATACGATGTTGATAAAAGGTGAGCGAAGAATACTCATTATTGAGTATAGGAAGCTAATATCGATGCTATTCTTGCAGCAACTTCATCAATGTGTGTAATTTCCTATCCAACAGCAACGGAACAAAATGTCTTAGGGAACGTACCCATACTCCGTAACTCGTTTTTTAAATATTTTACGTATATAGCACAGACGGCTACCAGGAATTTGGGAATCCTTTTGAAGATACTTCAGCTCTTAATAGATGTTAAGTCTATAAAGCTTAAGTTGGATCTTGTATGGAGTACTGCAGTCAACTTTTGGATGGCTCAGCCAAGTACCACCTTGAAGCTCTGAATTCAGTTGAGCGAAGAGCACGTAGGCTTAGAAACGACGGTATGCGGTACAGAAAGTTACACACTCTCGACCACTGTCGGAAAGTCGTCGGATTACAGGTTTTTTATAATATTAACTTTAGTGAGTGAGCGAAAGCTCTCTTCAAAATCGGACCCTGTCCATTCTTTCATAGGACTACTACTACTATACTATGACTACTTTAAATATGGAAACTTGTAATTGGCATCTGCTACTACATATTTCAATGTAATACTGTTTAAGCCGTAAGCTTTCCAAATAAAATAAAATAAATAAATAAATACACGAAGGCTTGGATCGTTGAAACACCTAAAAATCGAACTGACCGCCTTGACAGCTCCTTTTTTGTTCGAGTCACTAAGGTTTGGAGTGAACTGCATTTTTCCAGAGATGCGGCTATTTTTCCAGAGAACCTACAATCCTGGATCCTTCAAAAGTAGAGTGAATAGGTTTCTATAGCCGTTTACCAGTTTCGTCTTCATTGTCACTTAACATCAGGTGAGTTGGAAGACAAACGCCTACGCCAATTACCAAACGGAACAATAATATTTTGCGTCGGGGTTTTAAATATGTTTTGACAAATATGTAATTTCCTTCGTATTAGCACTAACACGAAATGATAAATCGCTGCTAATCAGTGTCACCTACATAAGGATGACTAATATAATTTGAATGGAGTTACAACAACGCAATAGCTACGTTCAGAGAAAGAATAAAGACGCACTAACTAAAATACAAATGTAACAATACATACAATTCACACACATGATACACACCTACGAGAGAATATGTGTCTATAAAAGCAGCACTAACACGAAATGATAAATCACTGCTAATCAGTGTCACCTACATAAGGATGACTAATATAATTTGAATGGAGTTACAACAACGCCATAGCTACGTTCAGAGAAAGAATAAAGACGCGCTAACTAAAATATAAATGTAACAATACATACAATACACACACATGATACACATACGAGAGAGTATGTGTCTATAAAAGAGACAACAAAAGGTCTGCAGGCGTGCATATAGCCGTGTGTCAAACATTTACACGTGTCATATTTATCATTTTACTACGTTTTAGCTGTGTTTATCGCGTGTAAACTCCCGATTGTAAACATTTCATTTGATATATGGCGCTAATGCAAGAATATTTACCTGCGACCAAGTACGGGATTAGTTGGCATTAGTCATAAACACGCAATCCAAACAGAAACAGTCAAATCCCTTAGTTACTTTTTTCGACATTCCAAAAAGAGATTGGGTGGTTGTATATATACATATGTATAATTTGTATATACGGATATATACGCATATTTACTATACCACCACATATGATAGTAAATATACGCATAATTACAATATATACCACTATACCATAAATATGTTTAATATAGTTAGATAATAGTAGCTACTATGCCCTCGTGCCTCGAATGCCGACATTAGTTAGATACTAGGTACACAAGAATCTCTTCTCCAAATGAAAAACGCTTATGAGGCAGTTCTAGTATCAATGGTTTAAGTAACAGGAGCTGATTAGAGCTGAATATACGACCAATTAGCGACCGCAAATGGCGAACGATGAAGATGTCTAGTTAGCTTGGAAATAGAAAGGGGTGGACGCCTTGATTTAAACTCTCCTTGTGTTGCAATCTTAAATGACTGCTTCATTGGTCTGGGCCGTAAATTTGCTGTTGTGGAGTCTTGAGTTCGATGATTTAGTTTCATAATCTTTTTTACAAAAATAAACACGAGCGTAGTACATTAGCCGCTATAGCTCTTGTGTGGTGTTATGTATGTATATTTGTGGTGCTATAAACACTGTTTCAGGAAAAAAATAATCTATTGCATAACACATTCATTACTGTAATTGTTAGTTTATCTACACTAATGTTATAAAGAGGTTAAATTGTTTGCTTTTTGTTTGTTTGTAAGGGGTAATCTCTAGATCCACCGATCCCATTTTACAGACTCTTTCACTGAAAAGTGTAAAACTTCAGCATTTGTGAAACAAGTCAAAGTGCGCTGGGCGAACGGTTCAAAATAAATGGATACAATGTACAGGAAAAATATTACATTTTAGTAAATCTTCAATAAAGTCCGCGACAACCAACCAACAACCAGTCTTCCGCCACTTGCGTGCATTATATTAGGTACAACAGGTTTACCACTTTTATATTTTTTTACTGGCATAGTCAGCTTTTAATTTAAGCATAGTCGTAGACTATTCGTTTTGAGGTTTACTAAAAAGATGCTGTTTTGACTTGATATCCATCTTGCCTATTAGATTGAAATCTTAGGTAAACATAAAGGTTTAACCTTTAAATACAAAATGCTAAATAATATGTTATAGTCTAAGACAATATACGAATAGATGTTAAAACACTATAATGTAATAAAAATAGCAGTCTTTACGAACAATCTGACGGGCGGCTTTAGAGACTAAAGTTCAAGAACTCTTACTTATTCATGAGCGCCTGGTAACCTTTACAGCAGCGAAGCTCGTCAAAATATATCAGAAGCTCTGAATTTTTAAACGAAATTTACGAGAGGTATGTTAAAGCACATTTATTAACTCTTTTTTGGTAAAAAGTAGTTGGTAATCCGTATAATCAAGCATTTAAAAGGAAAATGTTCAAAGAAAACGAACAATTCGCTTAGTATTAATTAAAAACATATATATATACATATATATATACATTCTAAGAAGGTATTGTTGGTGTAATAATGATAGTAAAAACTTTAAAATTACAAGAAGGAAATCCAGGAAAAGTTGCTTATCAACATAATAATTAAAAATACATTTTACATGTGCGTAGATTGCAGTATCGGTGTTATTGACGTAAACCACATTATTTTATTCACAGTTAAGTACTCGATGAATAAAATTTGTTCTTTTTTCAAATGTCGAAAACATGGCGGACCTTCATCAGTCCTGTTCGGCCGACATATTGTATCCGCTGTTGAATTATACATTACGTTTAGGTAAAATGTACTGAAATAGCGCTGGTTGATTTGTTTGCTTGTATTTATGTGTATGTACCGTGCACAAAATAATCGTTATGTAAATAGTATTAACTACTTACTGCGTAGTACTTTTTCTGAGTCTGTATTTTAATATATGTATGACCTTAGTCAACTTAAAATCTACATAACTATATTTTTTTATATATTTACTGTATTAAGTTTAATCAGTTACTAGAAAATTTGTGTGATTAATATATATATGTATATATAAATTTATATATACATATTTATCATACAATATATATATACATATATATAAATTTAAGAAAATGTTATTTTACTTGTAATCTAAATAAATACTTAAGATATAAATCCCGGATCATAAACAGTGCTTACATCAACACTTGAATTAATGAAAAGAATAAGCTTCATTACTTATAGATTGCTGGCTATTATATTGTTAAGTGGCCAGCCAGATCGTGTCATTTAACACCACTGGATTATTTTTGTGGGGCTATGTTAAGGACAGAGTCTATACGGAGCCAATGAAATCGATTGCATTAAAACTCAAAATCTGTGACATAATTGACGAAATAGTTAATTGTGTTTTCTTCATCATATTTAACTAAGCGTGGGTTCAGTGCAGTAGCTTTTTAATTTACTTGTTTTAGAAAAAGGAATATACTGCAGATCACTGAGCGTGGTGATTTGCGACTGATAATAACTAAATTACTCGTAAAACCCGACTTTAACAAATTGTTAAAAGTCCTCCAACCTCAACCATCTCAGTGATATTAATGTTTCTTATTAAATTTAGTATTTTTAAATTATATTTTTTAAATAATTTTGATTAATCGTCTTGTGCGGGGTGCTCCAGCTCTGTGTACTGTCTAGCATTTGTTGGTTAAGTTATAATTTTGTTCTAACACGTTTTGTGGTCTTTGTTTGCATTAAATGTTTTTAATAGAATATGTTTTTGTATTTTAAATTATTAATAATCATGACTACACCACGAGAGAGAGAGAGAGAGAGAATTAATGTTCAATTTGTGATTATTAATAGATAAGAGACAGACATAAAATTTGTATGTGTAAAGGAGCGTTGAGCTTTTTTGGTAAAGGGGTCGGTAGTCCATAAAAGTTTAAGTAAGCCATGATTTAGACAGGTCTCAAATCAATCTCTGGATTTCTTTCAATGTGTTTTTATCTTTAATAACTAAATTCTAAATTTATAATGTATTCAAGCTAAAGAGTTCTTTATTTGTGAGAAGAGAAAAAAATATTGAGGAATAATACAGGCTGCAAAACCTCAAGCTCATCACTTAGGAGCGGGCAGTGACGATAAACTCAGTTAAATGAACGAGGAACAGGTAGTATAATATAATCTTAATTTAGATAACATCCTAAAAAACTTAACTGATTTTCCATGATTATTTTAAAGATTTTCATTTTTATTTGGCTGGGTTCAAAAGTCTGTTTGTTGTTAAAACCACTACTGTGAAGCGAGACGGTCAAATATATATAAAACAAAAAGTTATAGAAATAATAGAAACCTTTTTAACAGAGAAGATTACTACATCACTAGATAACTGTAACTAAAGATAGAGTTAGAATATCTTCGCAGCTTCGTAACATTTCACAACGTTTACACAAATGCAAATAGAATGACGTAGTTAAACCAACGTTTAACCGGAACATCTAAATTAGGACAGATGATGGGAATGCGTGTCGAAATTAACTCCTGTGTGGTTCTGCGTTGCAACAGTCGAAAATCCGGGCCACACACTATCATCGAAATAAGTTTAAAGTTCGTCAGTTTAAAGGAACTATAAAAATCGAATAAAGCAGTGACACATAAGTAATTGGCGCCTACAATTCAAGACTCGCAGGTGCCATTCAAGTCCTTAAATTAACAAGGAATTAATTTTAAGTAACAAGTTATAGTAGAACCAATAAGAGAAAGAAAATATATTCAGGATAAGTCTTTCCTTTATAGATATCCAACGACGCGGAAAATTAAATTAGGGCTTGACATCCAATATCAAAGGTAGAAAATTGTATTTCCGGCCTAATTGTTAGCCCTTTCGTCACATGGGATGTTTGGACAACACACAATAAACTTTAGACATTTTAATGGTTTATTTAACGATTTGAGTAAATAGGAAGAAGACGTGAATGTCTTTGGTGTTTGGCAACAGACAGCCCAACAACGGAGCTTTGTGAATAATCATTGTTGAATTAATAGACACTGTTCAAGGACATTTTGCCAATTAGAATTGGTTCCCACTAATAGAGGCAAGCTTATTGCCGTCAACTGGGTATTGTATGATAGTACACATACTGTCTGATAGATAACAGTCTAATGCCAAAGTCGCCTTCGATGACACCACGACACTACCGGGAACAGTGCTGAGAAAAATATTTAAAAAAATATATTATTTCTGAAGAGTGAACAGCGAAGAAGTTGTTAAATAAATAAACAGCTACACACAAGAAATAGATCACATCGATCCTAGACCGCATTATTCATTTGTCTTAATAAAAATGCCCCACTCAATTCACACTCACCTTAAGGCTATCATACAGACAGGTCCAGATAACGATAACCTCGTTTTATTACAGCTTCCCTAAAAAGCCAAACAGAAATTTAAATTTAATTTTATAAACCTTAATTCACTATTTCCGCCTTTTGTAGAAGGAAGTGTTAAAACACTAACATGTAATTTCGAAAACAAACATTGTATTCTTTACATACTTGGTTTCCCCGAGTTCGCTTACATTAATGCATTAATTTAGTTTTTCAGCAATCGGGAGCAGTATTTTTCTTGTCTAATGATACCCAAAAATTTAATGGTGATTAGTTAGAAAGTAAAATTGAAAAGATGTAACAATTGACGAAGGTCGTGTTTATCTTTGAAGCAAGAATAGCTATTATACTATAACAATTTATGTTACTCACATACGGTATAATAATAGTTAGCATAGACAGATATCATAATGAACACTAGTGGCTATTTATGAAAATATGTACTAGGTACAGGGCTCGCACTACAAGGCCGCAGACTATTCGAGTTACAGGTATGCGACACCAGCATCCTAGAGCTATTTCTTACAATTTTCAATCCATTCGTATAAGCAATATCCTTCAACTGCCTTTCTCTTTTTAAATTTCTTTTCAACAATATCTCAATTTTCCTATCTTCGATTCCTAAAGTCCCCGGTTGATAGAAAAAGGCTTACTTTAATTACGATAGTAGAACCAAAATCTAATTAGCATAATATGGGTGTTTATTACTAAACTTCTTCTATATACATATATACACTATTATAAGGCGATATAAGAGCTATCATCATTACTCTGAACGTTAGATTCAGGCGAGACTTACACTTAAAGAAACTTTGAAAGCCAAACAAACGGATGCCTCTTTGATATTAGTTAGTACCTGCCTGTGCGTGCCTGCCTGTAAGTTACGTAAGCTCGAACGTTTCTAAGCCCTTCTACGATTTGCCAAACCCAACTAAATTTTCTCGGAATATTTTAACATGTTAATGTTTACTGGTTAAGCTTCTCAGTTCCTCATAATGTATTAATGGTGCACGGGTTTCACTAGACTAGTTACAACTGACCCAGATACATAAGTACTTAGAGGTAATCTGCAAAGGGTGTTGATCTTATTTCTGGTCAAACTGCTAAGTAAATCCATTTTACTTTTCAAGAGGGTTCGAAAGAGTATGCTAGTGCTTGCTTTTTGAATATTAAAGACGGTTTGCTGTAATCTAAAAAGACGGAGGACAGTATTTGACAGGATATATCGCAAAACCAGATGTCGAAGACGATGTTTTTAAACATTTCGATTACTACAGAGTTCAAATTCAAATTAAATATCTTTATTTCATAAAATTGTTAAATAGTTAATTGTAATCGCGTTATTTAAAATTATTTAAAGTTATAGATCAATACACACTGTAGGTTGCCCTGTCAAATGTTAAAATAATATTAAAAGGATAAAATAATTAAATACCTGTCTGTGTTGATCTATAAAAACTGGTTTCCAAATGGTTGAGTCTTATGAAAAGAAGTCGGGCAAACAAACTCATGGCCATTCTTTTAAATTAAAGGTGGAAATTATATATCTTCTAAAGGAATGGTATCGCTGACAGCGGAACCAGGTGAGATGGGTGGGAAATTTGTCTGACCCATATAGCATGGAATACGGGGTTAGACAGGGTGGATTGACCTCTCCTCTTCTATTTAGTGTATATGTAAATTACCAAATCGGTGAGCTCAGCAGCACTCATACCGGTAGTCATATTGATAATTTGTGCGTCAATAACATAAGCTACGCGGACGATATGGTGCTGCTAAGACTATCGGTGGGTGGAGTGCGTAAATTACTGGCGTACGCGGGGGAGCACGGTCTGACATACAAAGCAGAGAAAAGCAAGGTATTGAACTATCCGATGATGCCGATCTGGAGCGGGAGCGTAGGGCACTGGTGATCCGAGGAAACATGGTTGCCCGGAGGTTTTCTCAATGCTCTACTGAAGTAAAAATCACGCTGTTCAAGGCATATTTCCAATCGTTTTACTCGACCAGCTTATGGGTAAAACATACCCGTCGGGCCGCTAGTGTCTTACGTGTTCAACACAATATCATTTTTAGAATGCGGATGCGGCGACCTACCTACTGCAGTCCGTCTCTAATGTTTGCCGAAGCACAGATGGGTATCAAGCCATAATACGTTAAAAAAATAGCTTCATTGTTCAGGCGTATGACAGACAGTAGCAACAGCATTCTAAGAATGATTGCCTCTCGGACAGACTGTCCAATTCAATATAATAGAATTAGTATAATATTATAACAGGACAGGACTAAATTTGTATTTATTTAAATAAATGTTACCTATTCAGTGTTCTATAATGACATGATGAGATAATAGTATTCGCACTAAATTGATATTAGTTTTTGACATGCATGTATTTTTCAGAATATTTTCTTAGTTATTGTGTTGTTAAATGTATCTCATGTATCTTTATATATATAATTCTTCTGTGAGTGTGTATGTCACTGAACTACTCTCAAACGACTGGACGGATTTTGATGAAATTTTTTGTTTGTGTTTAAGGGGATCTGGGAATGGTTTAGATTCACAAATCAGCCCGGCAGATGGCGCTGCAGTCGGTATCTAGGTTATTTATCTATATTGATCCTAATCGCTTGAAATATCATGCAGGACAACGTCTGTCGGGTCCGCTAGTTTTGATATATAAATCTAATAAATGCAGACTCTCTCGACATCATTCACTCACTATGTACTATGGATGTAAAATCTGAAATAAACGTTTATTATTATTATTATAAATTACCAGATAGATATTTTTTATCGTGTGCTTTATATTGTAAGCAAGTAAATAAACTAAAATTAGGCTTTTTAAAGTAATACAGTTAGACAGGGCAAAACGTTACAAAGGAAAAACAAAAAAATATAATAAAAGAAGACAGAAAATTTGAAACATATTAGCTCACATTATATTGTACTGATTATTTGAAATAGCCTGTAAATCTCTCTAACAGTTCGCTGAGCCTTTAAAGCAAAACTTTCTTTTTACTAGTGGTCTTAAATTATTTAGACTTAAAGTTTGTATATTATCAGGGATTTTATGTGTCATTATATTTATTTCTATTAATTTCTGACTCAGCGAATAACGATTATTTTAAGCATGAATTGCTCGAATTTCAAACTCAGCGAATAACGATTATTTAAAGCATGAATTGCTCGAATAGCCCTTTTCTGAAGCACAAAGACAGACTGAATATCAGAGGCATTGCCCCACAGTAAAATACCATACGACATTATACTATGAAAATTAGAAAAGTAGACTAATCCGGCTGTTTCAATATCAATCAGATCACGAAGTCTCTTACTGCGTATGCTGTACAGAGGTGTCTATTCGACAATTTATCAATATGTGTATGAATAATGTCTAAAAATGCTGAGGTATCCAATAGTTCCAAATTCATCTTGTTTAATAGTTATCGTACTTTTTACCTGTTTAACGTTTGGAGTAGTGAATACTAGTATACATTTGGTTTTCTCTCCATTACGAAGTAAATTGTTAACGTTAAACCAGTGAAACACTTCCGAAACAGCGCGGTTTACATCGTCAAAATTTGTAGTCATACGTTTCAGTTTAAATAAAAGTGATGTATTATCTGCAAACAACACCATCTCGTGGCGGTTCTTAACAATTTGACGTAGATCGTTGAGATAAATTAAGAATAAAAAAAGGTCCTGGTATAGAACCATGTGGAACTGCCATGTTAACTACAGAACATGGAGGTAGTTTACCATTAATATCGACTTTGTGAATACTATTACTTAAATAATAAGTAAGAAGATCCAGTGCCGTATCTCTAATATCGTAGTGATATAATTTCCTTATCAGAGTTACATGAACAACACAATCAAAAGCTTTGGATAAATCGCAAAAATACATAGGGCATCGCGAGAATCCTCCCAGACATCAAAAATATTTTTTACAAGCTCTAAACCGGCATCAGTTGTGCAGCCACACCTTCTTAAACCGAATTACTTTTTATGTAACGAATTATTATTATGAAGGAAACTGTGCGTTTTTTCAGATTATATGATTGAAATAGTATCCTAAACTAAATAGTTAACCTGGATTTTTCTAATCTATTAATATTAAAATTACCACAAAATATGACGCTTTTTTAATTTAGTTGCTTTCTGAAAGACTGAATCCATAACACTCAAAACAATCACACAGAGCTTAAGGAGGTCTGTATGTATAGCTGCCTACCTACTACTACTACTAGGTGGTGGTTAAAACTAAACATGAACTGATCACTTTTTAACCAATGTTCTGTGATACAAAAATGTAATGCATTCAGTTCAATTTCTAAATGTTTGCCAACAATCCCTATAATATTTTGATGAACACGGCTTATATAGTTTCTAAGTTTATTATTAAACATCAAATTATTATTACCAATTGAATAATCATTGATAATATTATTATTATTATTTGCATTTGTAAAATAATTGCAAGAGGTACTCTCTATTGTCTTGTCACTTAATTTAAATTATAAGACATGTTCAAATTATATGACATCATAAATAACATTATTTGAAATGTTAATTGGACAATTGTTTGCCAAAATATTGGCAGATTCATCATTATAATTAGTGTGAATTTGCTCAATCAAAGCAATGTTTGTAGTCAAGTTCTTGGCTGTTGTTATAAAATTGATGTCCATTAACTTGGCAAGTCAAGTTATGCAATGTTTTATTTATGAAATCTAAATAAATCTAAATAAGTAGTTATGTAAGTATATATAATAGGTTGATTCAATTTCAATCAAATCACATTTCGCACCCTTACAGCTTTTTAAGAATAACACGTATTTTTTGTACTGTCAGGTATGCTCTTGAGGAAGCAATGAAGTATACAAGATTTTCTTACTTGAGTGCGTCGGGGAACCTCAACTAGTTAAGAGTTTTATAGACATCTCATAGTAGGGCATGAAGCGAAAAATCGCAATTCTCTATAATTAAATTGTTGAAAAAGTAGATAAAAGATAAATAATCTTACGAATTACTTTTTAATAAATGAGCAGGATATGGATCTTCAGTAACTTTCCTATCTAACTATTTTCTACTCTAAGCATGCATACTCCAGGAGCGTGGCTCCTGACGTCACCAAAAAGTGCGCAAAGTTGTTTGGAAAGAGCTCTAATTTATTTTGCATTTAAATACTTATTAAAAAATAAAAAATTTGAACTTGTCGGTTGGTATGTACGCTAATTGTACAACATTTGTTTTACCAGGTTTTGTTTTTTATTTCCAAGCAATTACTAGGGTTAGACTAGAAAAACTAAAGTTTAATAGTTTTTAAGTATATTTACCGATAAAACTACTACTATCTAGTCATGTTTTTGTTATTCTTTATTTTGAAAATATGTAAGCCTAATATGACAGTCAATGTAGATGGCGTCACAGTCCTCAGTATTTTGGGTTAGGGAGAAGATAATTTATTGTCCTTCTGCGCAAAATGTGTCTTACCTAAATATTTAAACCTTACATTTTTGAGAATAAAATATAAATAAATAATATGTACCTGAGAATTTTCGCAGCCTGCTGATAATAAACTAGAGGACGGTAACACCATGCAGGTTTGTAATGTACCTGTAAATGAAAAAATATAAATAAGTAATCATATTTACAAAAGTTTGAACATGATGGAAAAAAACAAGTGGTAGACCGTTTATGTTTGCATGAAATGGGAAACTTAAATTGTTATAAATCCTTTTAATACCAAAACTTACGTACGGATGAGTGCAATATTTTGTTACTTATAATACTTAAGTTGTGGTATACGTGAGGCAGCGAGACGAGAGACGAGACGAGAACGTAGATTTTGAATAGTACCTATATCTAATCTATATATATCCCCTATATGCAAAAAAGAACAGTTCTTTAATGAAACTGTTTATATTTTACAACCAAAACGTATGTAATGTTCAAAAGGTTAGTGAAGCACACTACTACTACATATTTATTATATGTTTATTACATTCATATCATCTGCTGTATGTATTCAACTTTTATGTATCCTTGACTTGTAGATATTTATATTCTTTTTGTTCCTACTTTATCTTAATGTACCAGACACTGCCCCACTACTCTTCTCTTTGACTTATTCTTTCCATCCTATGGTTGCCTGTAAGAGATCGCCTCATGCGATAAGGCCGCCAATTGTACATTTCGTCTGTAGTTTTCAGTTTGTTTTGTATTTATTAAGTGGTGTACAATAAAGAGTATTATTATTATTATATGAATAAATATGCTTCCTATACGCATGTGTACTAAGAAGGTTGAAAATGCCTCATCTAAAACTGTAACATCTGTGCACAAAAAGACGACTGCTGTCCCTGCGTTATTTAGGGCATCTAATCTCAGTGCTTCCTATTGCAACATTCAAGCATCGTTAGTTTACGATCGTAAAATTCCTGATTTAACAGCCGCGTAGGCGTGAGGTGGTCTTCATTACAGTAATTCTGTACTCCACGAATATATTGCTGAATTGTATTTGAAAGATTATACGGGTTTGTTTTTTTTTTTTTTTTTTATGCGATAGGGGGCAAACGAGCAGACGGGTCACCTGATGGTATGTGACTACCGCCGCCCATGGACACCCACAACTCAAGAGTCACAAGTGCGTTGCCGGCCTTTTAGGTAGAGGTACGCTCTCTTCTTGAAGGTTTGAAGGTCGTATCGGTTCGGAAATACGGCAGGCGACAATTTGTTCCATAAGCTGGTTGTGCGAGGCAAAAAGCTTCTGGAGAAGCGCACAGTGGTGGAGTGCCAATCGTCCAGGTGATGGGGATGGATATTTTGTCGCGTAGGACGATGGCGGAAACCAGCAGCCGGTATAAGTCCGAACAATTCCTCTGAACACTCCCCATGATACAAGCGATAGAGGATGCAGAGTGAAGCTACATCTCTACGCAACGCCAAGGTGTCAAGTCGATCAGAAATATCTTGGCAGTCGATGATGCGAGTCGCTCTCCGTTGAATGCGGTCAAGAGGCAGAAGTTGGTACTGGGGTGCACCTGCATAGAGATGAGAACAGTATTCCATGTGCGGCCGAACCTGCGCCTTGTACAAATGTTTACTTTTTTCAGACATCTTTATGTGATTCTTTGGTAATGCCGATTTGTAAACGTTAGGAGTTAATTGGCAAGTATTTGTTTTGTAGATGTAAAATAAGGTAAGTTACAAAAAAATATATATCAAAAGTAGGGACAGTAGCATGTATGTTGCACATAGACTCAAGCATTTTTCAGTTCGGGCTAGGCAGAGGCAATGATCCGCCACTTGCTTTTATCGTTAAATATTGTCACAAGTTTATTAAAAATCGACTACGGAGACAGGCATGTGTACGGCTGACTTCGTATAAACATTTAAACTGTATTGTTCTTAATTCTTGGCATTTTTAAAAACCTACAACATTAAAAGCTTCGATAGCGTAACAGCGGATCGGATTTATGATGATGTTGCAGGTTCGAACTCCGCCAGTGTATTACCATGGTGAGCCCACTCCTAACATAAACATTTTAGTCTATCGTCAATCTATCAAATATCAATGCGTCTATCCGTCTATCATAAAAAAAATTAAAACATATGGTTTTTTCATGGATGCCATTGTCAGAACTGGACCAAATTGAAATGAAAAAAACACGGGAAGATCAAAATCAGTTTAACCAGTCGAAAGTTCTGAGGTAACAAACATAAAAAAAACAGTCGAATTGAGAACATCCTCCTTTTTTGAAGTTCTAAAACTAGTAATGTGTGCCCACTTTGCTAGTGCTCTTTTTGTACAAAAACCATCCATCCACTCTTCGTGTCGTTACGGTGTTCATATAAAAAAATGACAATCGATTGAATAGATTTTTAAAATGTCATCACATGACATGTACTTTACAGACGCTACAGCCAATGTTCGTTTCTATTTCTAGCTATCTTTAGTCTATCGACCGAAATCAATGTTGCCACCCATACTAATACGTGCCCACGGTATCCTAATAAAATAATAACTCCGAATAAATTGGCAGTGTTGCTATGGTAGCAATTCTACTCGTAGCACAATTTGCCAGAGCATTCAAGCCAATTTGATACTGACGTTACATGACGTTGGACAGACGCAAGATGCACTATTTGTAAGGATCATTTGATTCGGGATAGTTCTGCTGAGAGTAGGCTAATCAAAATAAGTTTATATAGCTGGTTATATAAAGATCATTTTCGTGAAACGTGTAGTTCCTACCATCTATAGGTAATATTATCAATGAGAAAGATAAGGTACTTGTGTAGATCTTCTATGCCAAAACTGTATTACAGATAAATTGATAAAACTTTACAGTAATGTGGCTAAACCTAAAAATAGTAAAAAGAATAATCACGTTCGCTAAACGATAGTGTCAAGTAATAGCTATCTACTAGCTTTCTATCTGAGGGCTAGGTTATAGGTAGGCATATCACAGAAAATCCGTAGACAAAAATGCTAGATTTCTAGACTATATTTTAAAGACAACTCCTTGGGATAATACCTGTGTCCTGTGTCCCTGTGTGCGAGGACCTTTACACACATTATCACAACGGATAAACAACACCCAGACAAAATTGTATTGCCGAGTGAGTGAGGGTACAACTCCCCTCCTCCTCTTTCTCCTCCCCTCATCTTTATTATCCCGTCATCATCCTCGAAAGCTAGAGCAGCGCACTGACGACTCCTGAGGGTGGCCCTATTCTACTCTTTCGTGAACCACACGGTGAAAAAGTTTCAGACTTGAAGGCGTTCGAGTAGGTAGATGATCAGATGAATAAGTTTTCAAGAATTAAGAATATAAATAAGGCACAGTTTATATATGATAAATGGGGACAGACGAACAGGCGGGTCACCTGATGGTAAGTGACTACCGCTACCCATGGACACCATCAACTCAAGAGTCACAAATGCGTTGCCGGCCTTTTAGGTAGGAGTACGCTCTTTTCTTGAAGGATTGAAGGCCGTATCGGTTTGGAAATACGATAGGCGTCAATTTGTTCTACATGCTGGTTGTGCGAGGTAATTTGCTTAATTAATAATTGTTCCTTCCATAAATTGGCACGGTCATTAGAACAGTAGACATACATACATACATACGCTCGGGCCTATATCCCCGAAGGGGTTAGCAGAGGCGTCTGAAAGGACCATCAAGTTTTGCTAAACATAATTTACCTATATAAATGTACATATATAAATATGTGTGTATATACATATACTTATATCCCAATTGTTTATTTATATTTCTAACAAATGAATTTTACTACATTTTAGCACCTACTTCATTCGTGTTTTCTACGTCACCCTACAGTACTGGCAGAAAATGCTTTTGACACCTGTGTGCATATTCTACAGAAAGTATTAAATTCAAGTAATCGACATCGGGTAAAAACGTTTACACTGACATTAGAAATTGAGTATTAAATAACATACAAATAAAAATAATTTTAAAAATAATGCGGACATCAAAATCAGCTTTTCAATAGTCTGCGAACTTTTAAAACTTTCCCATATGATAATTGTTCTTTTACTCACGAATTCTGACAGCGAATCATACAGGTACTTATAGCAAATTAATTACTTTTATATTAAAAAAATATTGTAAAATATTTAAAGATTTGTATATACTTTACTATAGTTTTTACTTGTAATTCAATTCTGGCATTAATTGTCCTCTATTTTTAATAGATTACTTCCGCACTAGGATTAATTCCTGTATCGCGAGGAACTTAACGTAATCAGGAGTTTAAGTAATCAGTTAAACGACGGCGCTCTACGCAGTAAAGTATTTATTATCTTATTTGTAGGTAAGTTACTATTAAATACATATGATAATGCTGAAAGAAAATAATATCGGCTGTTGATATCAAATTTTATTATTAAAATAAATAAATTTGACAATTTCAAATGAAAAAAACACTACTAACAATTGAGAGTCGCACGAATTGAGACGAGGGAATCCAACCCAGTCCAACTCAAGGAAGATTTGCTCAGGTTTACAAGACAGTAGTTATGGTTGATTGCACGCTAACAGAAGTGCGGTGAACCGCTGCATCCGCCCTTGGGCGACTTTTGCCCAACTTGGGTGGACCCAGCGTCGCAACAAGACGGCTGTACACGGGGGTTGTCCGGTCAATGGCACTATACGGTGCACCGGTGTGGGCGGAAGCTCTGACCGCCCAGAATAGGGCACGCCTCTGGCGCCCTCAGAGGGTCATGGCGGTTAGAGCCATACGCGGTTACCGCACCGTGTCGACGGAGGCGGCGTGCGCGTTGGCCGGAACTCCCCCGTGGGACTTGGAAGCGGAAGTGCTCGCCGAAGTATATCGGCGGACGACTGATTTCCGGGCGGGTAGTGGCAATCGACCCCCGCCCGAAGAGGTACGCGAGTGGCGTGAGGCCGATCGCCGAGCCACTATGGATCGTTGGTCGTCCCGGCTGGAGGCTCCACGTGCTGGCTTAGCCACCGTGGAGGCGCTCCAGCCGGTCATCGTCGAGTGGGCAGTGCGGCAGCACGGGACCCTTTCTTTCCGACTAACACAACCTAAGTTAGTCGGAAAGAAAGGGTCCCTCCGGGCACGGTTGCTTCGGAAAGTACCTGCACTCGGTCGCTAGGAGAGAATTGAGTCCCGTGTGTCACCACTGCGACTGTAGTGAGGACTCGGCCCAGCATACGCTCGCGGATTGCCCCGCTTGGGCGGCGCAGCGTCGGGCCCTCACTGCAGTCATTGGAGAAGATCTGTCACTACCGGCCATCATACGCTCCATGGCCGGTAGCGACAGAAGTTTTACCGCGGTCGCAGCCTTCTGTGAGGAAGTCATCTCACAGAAGGAGGCGGCGGAGCGGGCCCGGGAGGATGATCTCCACTCGGACCCGATTCGCCGCCGGCGAACAGGGCGGCGGAGACGCGCTTACCAGCGCCTCATGCCGCCCTGAGTGTGGCTGCGGGTGGTCGGGACGGGTTTTCCCCTCCATCTGCCGTATGGCCAGCCGCGAGGGGGTGACGTCCGCATGTGTCTGGACGCCGCCTTATTGATAGGTTACCCGAAGGTGGTGCCCGCATAGTGCGAGCAGGCGCTAGGAGGGGTCCGGATGTCTTAATAAAGCTGTTCCCGGATTCCTCCTATTTTAAGCGCAGTATGGCACACCGTGTGGTTTTAGTCGGTTCGATTCCGACACACCGTTCCACCGAAAACCCGGGTGAAATGACGGCCCGAGGGGGTTTCCACACGAAAAAAAAAAAAAAAAAAGTGCGGTGAAAAACTTTAACGTTACTACCAACTAGAGAACAGTTACAAAAATTGATATGCTATCAGTTCCTGCTATTCTCATTCTCCAATTGATAATGTTACATAACATTGCTTGGGATAGACATTCATCATATCAATATGGGAACATTCACTTATAAATCATAAGCTGATAAATGAAACGACAAATACTTAAATAATATTCTTGTTAAACACTTAATTTTATTATAATTTTGGTTATTATCATTAGTTCATTACAACATTACAACAGTCGCATTTAGTACAGCATTATTAGTGTTAACAGTAGGTAGAACCATGCTTAGGCACGAATGGGCCGGCTCGACCAGTGCGATGCTACGGCTTCACAGAAAACCGGCTGTGAAGAATTTCTCCGAAATTAGTGAGATTTCCGGAGCCCAACACCCCCTCTCCTTTTTCCTCTCCCCGCAACCCCCTCCCTCATCATCCTTACGTCTGTCCTCCTATATTATAAATAAAAACAGATTTCGGAAATCGCGTAGTTGAAAGATGCTTAACCAGACAACTTTTTGTTATGAAAGCCTTCATTATTGTAATATAAAATAATTAAGACAAGTTTTACCTTGATGATTCAACCTGTGAATTTCACATTGCTTAAATAACATTTAATATCCACACAGAAATATCCATTACATTTGTACCTTCTTTTAATTAGAAATAAATATTTGTTCTTTATTTGTGAAACGTAGTTTGAGCAATTGTATGTATATATAATAATAATCTGTTAATAAAGATAAAATTAATTAAAAAAAAAAAGAATAAAGCATAAACAACTGCTAGTAATGATGACAGGATGGACATCTAGAGTTAAAATACTTGTTCCGAGTGTGGGTGTTCTTTGTCTTCGTCATATGTATGTTTTTTTTTAAATAGTATAGGTGGAGAAACGAGCAGACAGGTCATCTGATGGTGACTTCCGCTGCCCATAAACATTTGCAACTCGTCACAAGTGTGCTGCCCGTCTTTAAGGGGGGCGGGGAAGAGGCATGGCATGGCAAATGAGGAGGGGAAGGCCTCCGGTTACCTCACTCATTCAGTAACACAAGATAAGCATTGTTTAACAGCCGGTCTGTGAGGCCTAGCCAGCCCATACGTGCCGAAGCAACGAGCAAGCGGATGCCGCCCGCTATCAAATTTAAGGCGGGCATTTAGCTTACAGCTCATAATATAGTCACTTAAGCCGAAGTTTAGTTAACTTTGTTTTTAGTTTATTTGAATTTTATTTTGTATTCTCAATCTTGTTTCGATCCTTTTGCGTATTGCTTATAGGTAAACTTTTTATTTTATATTATTTACCATATCAATCACTCAATGTGTTGACAGTTATGTAAATATATATAAATAAGTTATGTGATATTACACATACATACATAATCTCACACTTTTCTAGGTATATACTTAATTTATCAAATATCAATATCATAATATCATCAACAATTATCAATCATTCGATCAACATTAATTCTTTCAACGTGCCCAAACCAACTCAGCATTCTCTTTTCAATTTTTTTCACTACGTTTTCTGTAACGCCACACTTCTTCTGAATATCTACATTCCTATTACAGTCAAACAGTCTTACCCGACACATACTTAGCAGTGTTCTATGTGATATTGTAGGATATCTCAGTGTCAAATTTTATCCGGTGCCATTCAGCCGTTCTTGTGGGAATGAGTAACAACCAACCATACAAATTTTCGCATATAATGGTAGAAAGTTTATTCCCATACAACCATAGATATAAATTTATACCTATTCTTCACCATCAACATTCTAACAGGCTTATATGGTAGCAAGTTATTCTAATGAGTGGAAATTCAAATAATTAATTAAGAAATTGGTAACACTTTAGTGGTATAACCTGTTGCGGTTCGGCCTTGTTAAGGCGGTGTTCATAACAAAACCGATAAAACAATGAAAGTGTTGTGTAGATACCTAAAGTAATTAACTTTGTAACTTAATAATTACAGCTTCTAAAATAACTAGGTTCAAGAAACGGCCGTTTTAAAGAATTCGGTAGATTACTTTGCTTATAATTCTTTCACGAAGTCGGGCAATAAGATTACTATAAATAGTTTACAATGTCGTTCTGTTTTAAAGAGAAAATTAGAGTTCATGATGAGATTGATTTGATAATAGATACCCGTGACGGCACGACTACGTATTTCATACTAAAATGTACCAAACCTACTGTTTTCACGTTTACTAAAAATATGCTGATTTGATTTGACAGTCATCTAGCCAATTATTATATGTACATTTATTAGTAAAAAAGCTACCAAGCATTCGACCAACTTTTACAGTGATTATCACCATTTTATGTTACACATAAATTATTAAATTATTTTTTGCTGATGTTATATCGAAATGTTACATACCCTGTTGTTCCCACTATTAAGACGATTAAAAGGATACTTGGACGAAATCCATTCAGTCGTTTAGGCTGTACGGCTTGATAATGAAACATCATTCATACATACACTCGGCAAATGTAACCCTCTTTCTTGCGCAGTAGGGTAAAAATGGCATGTGGTCTACACTACTTTTACATAGCTCGAACATGATACTCTGCTCAGAGAGCTAATTGAGATTTTTAAAAAAACTGTTTTGCTTAGTAAACAAGCGACCCTATAATTTTGTAGTTGACTACACAGAATACAAACACGTATCTTTTACGTGTTGAGATTGAGATCCCCCAATTGCCAAATGCCAATTGGCATTTCAATGCGAAGCCTCATCTCGTTCACAACTGGTTTCATAAGTTCATAAGATTCTCGAGAAAGACGTCCTTCTACGTCGACCACTGAAGATTACGCGAGTGCTTTGCGTCTAATGATCGAAGCTGAATAAGCTGATATAAGAGTGACATATCAACAGATTGGGGCAGTTTTAGGCATTGGTATGAGTTAAGTACAAAAAGTCTTACGGTAACATTTAAGCCTCAGAAAGCTTTCTACTAGATGGATACTTCATAATATGACGGAAGATCAAAAACGCCGTCGTTTGAAGTATGACGGAGGTGACTTGAATGCTGTATATAAATCAAATGACAAAAGCTGGACATATTGTTACGAACAAGAAACTAAAAGATAATATGTGGAATAGATCTGTCCATTCGAAGATTTGCTGACAAAAGTAAAGAAGGGCAGAAGTTTGGGATAAAAAGATGATCCTGCCTGATTCTTTGGATGGACGGGTCATTTCATAAAAATCATTCTAGAAGATAAAAGAACTGTTACTGCAGATCGATATGTCAGTCATTATTTACCAGTTGTCTTGGAAACTGTTAGACAGCAACGCCCAAGAAGCAGGACGCGCTCACTCCACCAGGCGGACTATCGAATATTGGTCTACCCAAGGTGTGAAGTTAATGGATCGAAAGTGTGAGTCATCCATTTTACAGCACTAACCTTGCACCTTGTATTGATATTATATGAACCCTGAAGATGTAGTGATTGCGTTTCTAAAGGCGTGGTAGGGAAAAGTGGGCTCACTGCTGTAGTCAATGGTTCCATCGCAAGCGACAGTGTTTAGAAAGGAATGAAGACAACTTCGTAAAGCAATTAAAATATTAACAGGCTTCTATATCGTTCCGTTTTATTTTCTAAAAACTTTCGGTGTGACCCCCGTAATGAGCGGTTGCTTACGTTGCAGTAGATAAGTAAAATTAAATTATTTTTGTTCCTCTATTTTACAGAGACTACAGTTTTTAAGACAATAAAATGAATTTCGTCCTAATTACCTACCCGTATTGTTGACTGTAAATATTCCTACAATCAATACAAACTTCCTTTAAAAAACAATAGGGGCAAGTAACTGTTACGTTGTCGCTTTTACACAACCGTTATATACTTAACAGCTGTCATTTACTCCGAGTTAATGGTGTGTAACAGAGGACATTGCACTTGTTTTGTCATTATTTCGATAAACTGTAAAAATAAAAAAAACACAGTGAGGTAGCCATGCTTAGTCACGAATAGGTCGGCTCACAGAAAACCGGTAGACAAACAATTTTTGCATTGTATTCCCGAAAGAGTGAGGGTATCCCCCCTTTCCTCCTTCGTCCCGGCATCCACTCGCAAAGCCGGACAGACACAGACTTACTAGTCTGGAGTAGTTGTAGGTAATAGTTGTAGGCGGCGGTTGTTACTTACCATCAGGTAAGCAGGTGACGCGTATATTGTCCACCTATACCATAAAAAAAGTTTATTTTCGGTAGAAACAATACATAACACCACAGTCTTGATAGACAGTTCTTAAGAAATGAAATAGGATTTTTACGTGGGAGCGAGCTTTCAAGAATACTCTCATGGCCCAGCAGCATGGCCGTATACATTTTAGTGAATTTATATGGCCTTTTGCTTTGGTATTTTTTTCTTACGGACCGCGCGGACGTCTTGCTGGCCGCACCGAGATAGTCCACGGACCGCATGAGGCCCGCGGGCCGCCGGTTGCCGACCCCTGAGCTACATCAACACAACACAAACAATAGAATCATTCAAATCAGGCTGATGATTTCAAAGGTTAACGCGTTTAAAGAAAAAAAAACCAGTTCATTAATATATTTGCAGCAAAATGATAACCAGTAACTAAATGAAAGTCTATGATCCACAGGTTGATCACGCCTTTTTACCTCGAAGGAATAGTCAAAATCAGAAGTGAATGTTATTGTAAGTTTTCAATGAAACCTGGTAGATATTATACTTATTTTGCACTAAAACTAGATAAAAAAATATGAAGTCTATAGGTAACGCACGCTGCACAATTCCTTACGTATTGCAACCGCCATGCATTCACGGTCTCTATTTACTTTAAGCATTCTTCGAAACCAATTTATCTAACAATAATCTTTATTAATAAAGCATTAGATCTTTTTTTATTTGGTTATTTAAAGGCGGTAATTTCTGGATTTTCATGATTTATTTTTTATTAGATAGTGTTAGTTGAGGAAAAATATAGGCTAAACAACACGCTCCGACGCTTAGGAGTAACGGTGAACTGCTAGTGTTTTATATAAAAAAAAATAAAATAAACACCCGACAATAAATAAACTGCACGTAATAATTACATAAATATACGTAATCCGGGCGCTGTATGGCTGTATACATCCTGTCTGATAGAACAATGTGATCGAATGAGATGTGGGTGGTATTATACTACTATACTATTATACTATACGTTGAATCAGACAACCACGTAATTGTTATTGTCATATTAGCTGACCACAGACGTACAGTCGGAATGGCGAGCGTTGATGTGTTAATTTAAAGAAATGTTTTCTTTTTATTATGATATAGGGGAGCGAACGAGGAGACGGGTCGTCATAAGTATCTACCGCCCATTAGCACTTGCAATTTAGGAGTAGCAACTGCCCTGACCGCCCTTGAGGAGGGGGGGATAGGGAATCCCTCGGTGGTAGGGAAAGATGGGAAGGAACAGAAAGGGAAAGAAAGTGGAGTGAGAGGGACGGGTCTCCGAAAACCTCACTCACTAGGTGAAACACACACCGAACATTCCATAGCAACCGGTCTAGCGCGGCTCGCCATCGTCAAAACACATCTTATCTTCATAAGCATAGTTCGAAACGCGTGAATGAGAAATGCGTGATTATGTCTCGCATTCAGGACTTTGAGAGTGAAAGAAGTTATTATCTATGTGTCCAGGGCAGATTCAACAACCTATAAAGATAGACATAGCATAAATACTCAAAAGCCGTGTGGGTAACCACATCTCTTCCGTGGTTACTGTGGGTGAACGAAGGTGACGAACGCTTCAGACAGTTTTCTATAAGAACATTTGCACTCACGTAAAAGTGGGCAAGCCTATTACCGTCATGCCGTCCTGAATGACAGCAATAGGCTTGAGGACTACAGCACCCGGATGACAAAAGCTTGCCCCCCTATTACACGAGTGGGACTGATTTATAGCCGGGAAAAAAGTCGGCAATTGCGTTTAGCTGCCCTTTCGGGAATACAGGCGTGAGGAAATGTATGTATGTATGTTCAAATACTCGATTACTTCATAGACGTTTTCTATCCAGCTATTATACAAACAATGATATATAACAAGAGATTAATGTTATAACAAAGGTTTAATGCATCAGATATTCTAACGGTTCACGTTATTTACTTAAATCTGGATTGGTTATAACATCTGAATGCGACAAACACGACCAATTCAATAAACCGCATTGTACAACGGTATTTGTAAGTGTAGTTGTATGATAAGTACATTATATTTGCTTTTGTCGTGGTTAAACGTCCTCCAACAACGGATTAAATTCAAAGGTATTGTGATATCCCATAAAAAGGGTAATTGTTTTCCCGTGACACATATACATACATATGAAAAAGCCTAAGCTTGGTAGGTAACCTATTCTTTCAAGGCATTTAGATAAATAGAAGCTCTATGTAGAAAATAATAAATTTCAATTTGCTTTAATTGCACTAAGCAATACGCATTACGAGATCAATTTACTTAATTAAATATGTTACCGAATCACTACACGCTAGAAAGATTTTTAGAGTGATTGTGATATGGTATTTTAATGGCATTACACAGATAAGTGAGGTTTGCCTGTGGGACCACATTCATTCTTGGGTGACTTAACGGGACTTTGATAAACTAATACTTAAATTAAACTACAGAGGACTTCGACTTCCTTCCTTGATTGAGCTATACTCATCATACATCCGTTTAAGCAATATCAATTTTCTTTCCCTTTCTCCCATTCCTGTTAATATACTCCGAATTTTCCTATTCAATTATCAAACGGCAATAGGCTTGCCCCCTAAAGGTGTGCCCTCAAAATGCTAAAGGTTAACTAAAAGTCGCTGAGGGTCAGAAATTAGCGCAAAAGAGGATTTAAAATCAGTTTACTGTGAGTACTTCAATGTTTATTATTACGGTGGTCGTGGGTGGAGTTTGAGGGTATAATTAAATGAGCAAGACACAAAAAACAACCATTGATACTAAATTAATAGTGCTCTTTACACAGCGAAGAAGTAAACATATTAGAACATGGATTTAGCCTATTCAAGCAGAATAATCCCTACGTCGAAGACTGACAAAGTAAAGAATATGCGAGGCTCAATTTATTCATGCTCTGTATACGTACAACAACGTATCCTATATTGAGTAAGATTAGATAAGATTTTATATACACATGTATCACAAAATCTGTTTGGCCCTTGAATTGCCATTCTCGATTTATTTTAATTTTTGTACGGATATTAACACTTATCTTATTTTCGTTTTTTCCAATTGCTTGAGCATACAATCGTCAAAGGTGTCCCCCCAGTCGGAATAAAACCGGAGACACACAATCGATTAAAATCCAAAATATCACCGCTTTGCTCCGAGTTTTTAAATCCAAAAATGTATTAAACAACCACATTTTGCATATTAGTATTATTTTATTCATTATATTATTTATACCTTTTTTATGCCAATTGTAAGTTTCTTGTTTATTGTAAACTAGCTTTTGCCCACTACTTACTACGCGTGGAAGATAAGAGTCCATATTATTAGTTGGACTTCTAACAATAGATCGGTTTCACCGCATAACAGCATTTAATTCCTTTCAGTAGTTTTTGCGTGATATGTGACATACAAAAACTGTTGTTTTGGATTCTGTTGCTCTAATGACCCATAATTATTTTTTCTTCAACATTACTTTTTTTTCAATATCTATTATGTAGACATCGCCTGTTACAGTTTTATTATTTGGATAGATAGATATTCAATTTTTATTTCAAACTGTGTTCCAATATATCTATAACAAAACTAGTTGTTTATCTATATTTGTTCGTCCAGCTTTCTTCTGTGCTTGTATAGTGTTAGTTGGCATGGGTTCGCTCATGAAAGAGGTTACTAATTAAGTTACACCGGTGAGGACATGTGTTATTATGGAAATCTGAAAGTGAAAGGGAGAATACATCGAAAATGTGAAACAAGAATTTTATTCAAATAAGTTATGTATAATACTGGTCATCTGAATACGCTGAAAAATGTAGAAAAACTGCTTTCACTTTACTGTACACAGCTATTCAAACATATTACCTCAGATAAATATTTAGTTGTGGCTTTGTTAATTAAATACATATCCAAACGCCAACCAACGACCAATTTTTTTTTTGTACATGCGTCTAATTATAACATGAAAATAAAGTAGGTATACAGACTCGTGTCTGTATACTTAGGATAGTGTTGCCAACCCCAAATATAAAAAAAAACAGTATTTGAAGTTTGAGAAACCAGGACAATTCAGTTTAAAAACAGGGCGCAGTAATTAAGTTGTAATAGTTAAATTAATATGTATTTAAAATAATCATATTTTTAATAAAAGTATTTGAATAAAATTATACGAATTGAACTAGTTATTAAAATATAAAACAACACACAGTTTGTAACATTTTTTTTAAACTTAGTTATGTTAGTTATATCTAACAAATTCTAATAATACAAACTTATTAATTTTTACTATACTTTTCAACTTCACTAATTTCCTTCAGTATTTGTGGTTTAGTTTAAAAATAATCACATAATTGGACTTTAAAAAAGTAGACAACCGTCTTTAATGCATGTATCATAAAATTTAAGACTAATATGATTTTCTCATGGATGTCATTGTCACAACTGAACCAAACTCTCATCTAACTACCCTTAAGTACATAAATTCCAATAAAAAAAGAATCATCGAAATTTTTATTGCGTGATATTGAGTTATTTGTCGCGAACATGTTTAATGCAAATTTAAGACTTATACGGTTTTCACATGAATGCCATTGTCAGAGCTGGACCTAATTAAAATGGGACCACACGGGAAGCGGGAGCAAAGTTCTGAGGTAACAAACATAAAAAAAAGAAAAAAAAATAGTTGAATTAAGAACCTCCTCCTTTTTGAAGTCAGTTGAAAATTGGTCACACTTCATATCTACGTTATATATAGTTGTAATGATTGCAGCTACTGCTGTTGGCAGCAATCGATTTCTTTCTTTTGACCGCTGTGAATTTATGAGAGAAAAGACTCTCGACTCGATTCGATTTCGATTAGGTTCGCGGTATACTAAATACATATTCAACCATTTTCCGTAGCTCTGCACACTGTTACTCAGAAATGCATTGCTTGAAACATGTTAGCTACAAGGCGTTTAAGCTTTCATCTTTTTGAGTAGGATTCAAATTTGTGCTAAAATTTTTCAAATTAACCCACTCTTCATATAATTTCTCGTCGTTGATTTCACTGCTGTGATCTTTTAAAAAGACCAAAGATTTTTCAATGTTGTTCCAATCTAGCAGATCAGACCCTGTTAGATCAATCCAGTAGAAAACATTTAGATCCTCATATGGTTCAATCCATATTTTCAAATAGTCATTGATTTCATTATTAAAATCTTTTATTTTAGTTGAAAATTCTTTCGTGTTCTTTTATTTGTCATGGAACTTCTTTAAAATTGTCCTTACTCCTAATACTACTCCAGTAATAAAATAACTTAGCCCAAAATTTTCCTGATTTCGACAACACTGTTTTCTTTTCTCTCCACTCTTTGAATATTTGTGTGAATATCGCCATTACTGAATGAACGAGGTACAGGCAACCCTCGGCATGTTATGTACTATAGAGGTTTATCTTAACTTAAAAAAATATTCTTTTAATGGCTCATGGTATTTGAAAAGTTTTTTAATTGCCGGAAAAAAGTTGTACCAGCGTGTCTTGGAGTGAGACTGAAGTTGAGTATACTCCATGCCAATATCATTGCAAAACTGTCGCAGTTTTATTAACGTAAGAATTTTAAAAGAGGCGCGTGAATTTTAAACTTCAAAAACCCAAGACGCTGCTTAAAAACTATTCAGGACGTCCCAGGACACTACAAAAACTAGGACATGTCCTGGGAAAACAGGACGGTTGGCAACTCTAGCTTAGGATTTAAATGTGTCTTCGTACCTGCAGGGTGCATAAGCCAATAAGTTGCCACTCTCGTGGAACAGGCTTTGAAAGATTATCTATCTAAAGTTTGCAGGCGGGCTACTGCATAATAATGCGCAGCAGACTTGCAGAATAAATTATGAACTTACTCGTATCACGGAAATGGAGCATTTAGGGACTCAGAAATTTACAGTTACGATGTTTTGGTCAGTCCGAACTACTTCGAACATCTTCGAATACCACATGAATTCAACTCCAACTTCTAGCAAAAATATTCCGTGTTACGCTAAATATTTAGGTATGTGTGTTTTTTGTGCGTGTTACATTTTCTCTTAACATTTTTCCAATATTAAAAATTAAACAATTTTCACTAGTTTTTCTTTTTTTATGCGATAGGGGGCAAACGAGCAGACGGGTCACCTGATGGTAAATGACTACCACCGCCCGCCAAGTGCGTTGCCGGCCTTTTAGGTAGGAGAACGCTCTTTTCTTGAAGGTTTGAAGGTCGTATCGGTTCGGAAATACGGCAGGCGACAATTTGTTCCATAAGCTGGTTGTGCGAGGCAAAAAGCTTCTAGAGAAGCGCACAGTGGTGGAGTGCCAATCGTCCAGGTGATGGGGATGGATATTTTGTCGCGTAGGACGATGGCGGAAACCAGCAGCCGGTATAAGTCTGAATGATGCAGAGTGAAGCTACATCTCTACGCAACGCCAAGGTGTCAAGTCGATCAGAAATATCTTGGCAGTCGATGATGCGAGTCGCTCTCCGTTGAATGCGGTCAAGAGGGAGAAGTTGGTACTGGGGTGCACCTGCATAGAGATGAGAACAGTATTTCATGTGCGGCCGAACCTGCACCTTATAAAGTTGCAGGCGGTGGGCCGGAGTAAAATACTGTCTCGATCTGTTTAGCACTCCAAGCTTCTTCGAGGCTAATATGGCCTTACTCTCTAAGTGACCGCGAAACTGGACTTCGCTTGATATATCGACGCCAAGGATTCTGATACTGGCTGATGCCGTTAGGGAAGTGCTCTCAAATTGAGGTGATACGACCAATGCCATCTTTTTAGCGGTGAACGCGCAAACCTGTGTCTTCGTGGGGTTAAACTGGACTAGGTTAAGTCGACCCCAATCTGAAACTTTTGATAAAGAAGTTTCGATTTCAGACACAAGTTTGGATCGGCTTTCGATGACGTTTACCCGAGAAATGTTAGCGCAGCCGGTGTAAAGGGCATCACTCGTGCTATCTGTCATAACATTGTCTGCATAGCAATGGATGCTGCTAATCTGCAGCATGTCATTGATATGCAGAAGAAACAGCGTGGGTGATAGCACGCAGCCTTGTGGGACACTGGTGAGCCAATTGCACAGTTTCTCGGGAAGCCCATAGGAAGGAAGCTTCGCAAGGAGCGCTTTGTGCCAGACCCGATCGAAGGCCTTCGCCACGTCCAAACTAACGCCCAACGCTTCCCCCTTGGTCTCGATCGCCTGTGCCCACCGGTGAGTCAAGTAAACAAGAAGATCACCAGCTGAACGACCCTGACGGAAGCCGTATTGTCGATCATTGAGGAGCTGGTGGTATTCTAAGTACCGGAGGAGCTGGCAGTTAATAATGGATTCCATTATCTTGGAGAACAAGGAGGTGATGGCTATGGGTCTGTAGTTGGATGGATCCGAGTGATCTCCTTTTTTAGGGATTGGGTGCACTAGAGCTGTCTTCCATGAGTTCGGGACTACGCCAAGAGAATAGGAAAGCCGATAAAGGCGCGTTAAAACCGGTGCCAACTCTGGAAGACACACGTCTTCAGCACGATAGGAGAGATTCTATCGGGCCCACTCGACTTAAGAACGTCGAGGGAAAGAAGCGCTTTACGCACTGCCCTTTGTGTAAACCGGACTTCCGGCATGCGGCTCTCGCACTGCGGTATGGTCGGCGGTGCGTTTCCAGCGTCGTCCAGGGTCGAGTTGGACGCAAAGAGTTTGCCCAGAAGATCGGCTTTTTCTTTAGCGTCGTGGGCCAACGAATAAACGAGGTGGAAGGGATGGCTTACAAAAGTTCCCGAAGAGCCGACTTCGCCCCAGCAATTACTCTTTTGAGGGACGTGGAGGCAAAGTTAAATTGCTTCTTTAATATGCTGGTCTTTACATCCCGTGCTGTCGCTGCATTAGCCCATGCTTGGTAACATTCCTGCTTTCGGCGGGACGCCGCTTTGCAGGTTCGACCAAACCAAGGTTGGGACTTGCCACCTGTGGAAATCAGGGAGAATGGAATGAAAAGTTCCATTCCCTGAAGCACAACATTCGGCAACATCGGCAACGACATTGGGATCCGGCGAGAAGCAAACCTGCCTCCATGGGTAGGATGCAAAGAATGTTCGCATTCCATCCCAGTCTGCTGACCTATAGTGCCATACGCGGCGACTACCTGCAAACATTGCAAACATTGTATGTCTACCGGTTTTCTGTGAGGCCGTGGTAATACTCCGGTCGAGCTGGCCCAATCATGTCTAAGCATGGCTCTCCCAAGATATTATTTTCCGTTTCCCACGTCATTTATATTATATGTTATACGTATACATACATACTCTCAAGTCTATATCCCCGAAGGGGTAGGCAAAGATGTATCAAACAACCACATTTTACCTTTTATAAATTAACCATTATGAATTTGGTTCCATTAACGTAATAGAGAGCAAGCCTATTGCCATCAACCGGGTGCTATATATTTTTATTGTTATTCAATAGGCAAACGAGCAGACGGGTCACCTAATAGTGATTGCCGCTGCCCATGGACACCCGCGAGTCAAGAGTCACAAGAGTCACAAGTGAGTTGCCGGCTTTTTAGGTAGGAGTACGCTATTTTCTTGAAGGTTTGAAGATCGTATCGATCCGGAAATACGGCAGGCGACAATTTGTTTAACAAGTTGTGCGAGGCGAGGCTTCTGGAGAAGCGCACAGTGGTGGAGAGCCAATCATCCAGGTGATTGGGATGGATATTGTGTCGTGTAGGACGATGGCGGAAACCTGCGGTCGGTATAAGTCCGAACAATTCCTCTGAATACTCTCCATGATACAAGCGATAGAGAATGCGGAGTGAAACTACATCTATAAGCAAAGCCAAGGCGTAAAGCCGATCAGAAATATCTTGGTAATCGATGATGCGAGTCGCTCTCCATATCATGCGGTCAAGAAGGAGAAGCTGGTAATGGGGTGCACCTGCATAGAGATGAGAACAGTATTCCATGTGCGGCCGAACCTGCGCCTTATAAAGTTGCAGGCGGTGGGTTGGAGTGAAATACTGTCTCGATCTGTTTAGCACACCAAGCTTCTTTGAGGCTAATTTGGCCTTACCCTTTAAGTGACGACGAAACTGGACTTCGCTTGATATATCGACGCCAAAGATTCCGATGCTGGCTGATATAGTTAGGGAAGTGTTCTCAAAGCGAGGTGATACCACCAATGGCATATTTTTAGCGGTGAACGCGCGAACCTGTGTCTTTGGGGGGTTATTATACTGGACTAGGTTAAGTCGACCTCAATCTGAAGCTTTTACTAAAGAAGTTTCGATTTCAGAGACAAGTTCGGATCGCCTCTCAATTACGTTTACCCGAGAAATGTTAGAGCAGTCGGTGTAAAGGGGATCACTCGTGCTATCATCCGCATAGCAATGGAAATGGAATGGCTGCTAATCCGCAGCATGTCATTGATATGCAGAAGAAACAGCGTAGGTGATATCACACAGCCTGGGACACCAGAATTAACAGACTTGGAATCGGAGAATGCACCGTCAACAACGACCTTGATGCTTCTGTTTGTAGGAAAACTAATAAGCAAGTTGCACAGTTTCTCGGGAAGCTCATAGGAAGGAAGCTTCGCAATAAGCGCTTTGTGTCAGACCCGATCGAAGGCCTTCGCTACGTCCAATCTAATCGCCAACGCTTCCCCCTTTGTCTCGATCGCCTGTCACCAGCTGGACGACCCTGGCGGAAGCCGTATTGTCAATCATTGAGGAGCTGGTGGTCTTCTTAATACCGGAGGAGCTGGCAGTTGATATTGGACTGCTATGCTATGGGTCTGTAGTTGGATGGATCCGAGCGATCTCCTTTTTTAGGGATCGGGTGAACTAAAGCTGTCTTTCATGAGTTCGGGACTACGTCTAGAGAGTACTATGCCTGTATACATACTGTCTGATAGAAATCAGTCCGATCCCTTACTTGCCTTTAACGACACGCGAGGGGAGAAAGAGGGGCTCTATTCTAGCAATGTTGTAATTATTTATATTACATAACAAATATAATTTTGAATATATTACAAAATTGGAACCAAAATATTTGAACCGATTATGAGTTCATGGATTATTTAACGATGTTTTGCGATTTTCGAATGTCTAATGTCACTGTGATCGAGTGTCAAGGCGGATCTAATATTTTGTGAAGACTACAATATGCGTATGTGTGTTAATGTATTGTATTGTATTGGACAGGTGTGTGCAAACCTCTGTTTGGGGGACCGTATGAAGTAATGAAGAACGTCGAGTGCTTATTTTTAGCTTTAATCACAATCACACTGTAATGTCTATCATTAATACCACGAAAATACATTAAAAATTCCATCAGATATAAACACAATTATTCTAATAACTAAAATCTCTACAGAATTAAATACATTACGAATATAAAATTACTGAAGCCGTTTTATAACGGAGTGTTAACTATACTTACTGCTGATGTTAATGGTGTAATTATTACAATGTTTTTTTTTTACTAGGGTCTTCACAGTGGAAAATGGATGACATAAGAAAAAATGTGTTGTGAGTGAGACTGAGCGGTATGTGTGTCAGTTTCATTCAAGTTGAATAGTTACCACTTCTTAAAGTATTTGATATATGTACGAGTATGTACACATACGAGTGCATTTAGTATTAGATTCTTTTTCTTAAAATTTTATTTCTTTATTTAGTGCCTGGAATTGATGAAAATTAAACTGCTGTTTTCAATTGACCTGATTCGGTCAGTTGATAATAAATTAAATCATTGTGTCAATTATCTCAAATTGACTGATATATAACTGGCATGCTGTATTACAACAAATCAGTTGAATAAAATTAAATAAACGTCATTTACCAATAAAAAAAATTGTATGTATGTTTTGTGCTTAAGTAAGTAAAACACATTGCAGTCATAAATGTACCTATTCCACAATGAAATGAAATAAAGTTTAATTTTTATTAACGAAACAATTTATTTAAAAATAATGCATCAGTACATCGGGTTCAAACTTTACAATATACAGGGAGCTTTTATAGCTTGTTCTGAATGATTGCTTTCCTATACACATACACACTTTTTATGATACAGTTTTAAATTATAACAAGAAAATTGTATAAAATATTTGTAAAGGGACACCTCCTTGGAGTTTCTTGCCTGTTCTTCTCTATGATCTATGACCTACGTATTAGGACTAGACCTAGCTTTACGACAACTTAGTCTGACCGACTTCTTCTCTTGACAATTAAAAAAATACCAAGGATTGGTTTCATTGAAATTAATGGTTTTGATTTAATCGATCTCAGCTGGCTCTGAGATCAATATATTTTCATATAGATTGATAATTTACGTACCTAATGTAATTACTTCATGCAAAGTTACGGACAATACGTGACGAAAATCTTATCCCACCCTTTGAAGTGCCCCTTGATGTACAAGAGCAACTATTTGTTATTAACTGTATATTTATTATGGTATTGTATGAAACGTAATACATAAAGCAGAGGATGTGAGAGACAGTAATAAGACTAGGCACAGAATAAGTCAAAACAACGGAGTCAACTATTCCCCAAGAAACCCTCTGAGAAGATTAACGTCTTAAGATGTGCTCAGATGTTAAAACCTGAAGCTTTCTCCATTGAGGGTTTTGTTAAATATAGCAGACTACTCATGAATTTACGTCATACTTATCAGAATATGTGAAGCAACCATCTTTATTTTTTGTTATTGGTGGACAGACGAAGAGATGGATCACCTGATGGTAAGTGACAACCTCCGTCCGTGGTGTTGCAAGCATGGATCTACCACGATCATAGGTCAGGTACTTGTATACAAATACATACGCTAAGCCTATGAGTAAGAGCTTCAACCGGGCACTTTAGGAATAAACAATGGAAAAACTGTCATTATACTAAGGTAAGAACAACTCTCTAACTCGAACTGGTTGTTGTACAGACATTTATGCCCTCTATATAATGACTAAATGGATCATATATAGTTATAGGACCACCCTAGGGATAAAGACTCCGCTTAAAGCCGGTACATCTTGAGCGGACCTTTCATAAAATTCGAAAGGACCGTGTTTGAGTTTTTGTTAACATTTAAATCTTTACAAAGATCATCATATAAAAAGGAAGGTTGCTGATACTACAATGCTACAAAAACATAATTATATCGCACAATGATTACGTCATGATTATTTGCAATGCAATGCAATAGTAACAAAGTTATAACAAAAAGTTGTGTCTGAATTTATTTGGGGTTAACCACAGAATGTCCTTGTCTGAGTCCCGTCTACTTCGATGCTTCTACGTGATGAGGAGAAGCAAAGTTACACACTGCATATTACACTACAATAAACCAGAAAAGGTAGAAGGCATAGGCGTATTAATAACACTTACAAAGAGAACTGTTCAAAACTCGGTTAACTGTTGTTAAAATCTCAACTATTCTCCCACGTTCAATGTGATGTCTACATATCTTTTTATAATTCATGGCTTCCTATTATTTCTTACGTAGGTAATTATTTTACAAGCGGTGCAGGTACACCGTTATTTTATTTAGATTTTTATTAAAAGTTTCTGCGATAGTCACAATAGACGTTTTTCTATCTTATGCTAAGGCCACATACTCGACGAGTGGTAAGGGAAGTGGACAAAGAAATGACGTGAGTCATCGTGCCCCTCGCGAATAGGCCAACATTTGCGGCAGCAGATGACAAGATGCGGGAAATTATACATTAACTGTTAGAAAAGCATTACCCTCCGACAAACTTTAACTTCACCTGTTCAACTTACAGAGCGTGTAGGTTTTGTACTTAAGTGACACCTACAATACGATTACAGTGTCCCACAAACATACATACACGTTCACACACACACACACATCGTACGGTATATAACACGTTTCGAACACAAGAAAAATAAAGTTAGCTATGGTGTACAAGCTGTGCTGATATCTTACGACTGTCACCTCTGTCTCTGTCTTACGACCGTCAATATTTTTAAAAAAAATCTCTATCCGCATTGACTTTCCCCTATCGTTGCATCTCAGCGGTGACGTCAGCACGACCTACAATCTGGGTCAAACGAGTTGCAGTTAGTATTTAGGTTACCGAAATATCTGTCTCAAATCGGTAATTAATTAACTTTGAACCGGACGGTATTTCTGAAGTTTGAAGTAGACATTGGATTAAAAAATGATTTATAGAAAATATGAATAGATTATTTTAAAATTATTTTGGAACTAGACAACGTTAATATTTATAAAATCATGAACCTCCCAGTTTTGGGATAAGACACAGATGAATCGTTTAAATTATGAAACTTTAGTATTTGGCATATAAACATTAGAGTATTCATTAATTTAATGTGCCTTTTCTCAATTATACGATACATTATCATTCATAGTAAGTTCAGCAAATTCTGATATCAGTAAAAATTTGACTAAGATCACTCAGAGTTACGTCAAAATTCTGAGAAAAAATGTTTCAGTTAGAGTTGATGGTCCAGAGCTCAAAGTATAGGTCAAAAACAACAAATGATTGTAAATGTTCACGACATGTCGAATTTTCGACCTGAGCTATTCAAACTGTAGAAAACAATTAACAAGAGAGGACTAAGTGTTAGATCATTGAATTACGCAGCCCAGTGAAGTCCAGAACTACTGGATATAAGCTTCATCCCCTTTGAACACACAATATCCACCGACACAGGATGATATAGATACGTTATTTAAGGAATAAATTATATGACCTTCGTAAACTATTTAAGTATATTCTATAAACGGACAATGTTTATTCCCCTTCTTTAAAACTTTGTCGTATCGCACTTTTGTTCTCACGAGTAAACCTAAGATATAAATATGTTTTTTCTGAAGACACTCTCATCATCCCATTATTTTTATTTTACAACATGGAGATCAAGTTTTATAGCAAAACATTATCATGAGCAACCGTAACGCGCTTTTTAACAAGCATGACACGATAACATTATTCTTTTATACGGCCCGCCATTTTATCTGAGCGAGATCGCTCAAGGCCTAATGCGAGTATACTACATTTAAGTTCAACGTCTTAACTACGAGTACATGTCATACTTAATATTTGTGTAGGTAGACTTAGTTAATCTAAAGAAGTAACATAAAAAGAGGTTTTATCCTTGAACTGATAGAAGTAGGCCGTAAATCTTAATAGAGGTGTTGTTTTAATGTGATATGCAATATGTTTTTAAATAAGCAATACGAATGGCTGATGGTTACTGGTCATGTACTTATAATATCTACCCATAATATATGCTCGCGCCTAGTAAAAGACATCGAGCAATTTATACCCACAAGTATCGGAGTAGATTTTCATTTGCTAATGAAACATTTTGTGTAACATTTTTCTTACTAAATAATGAATGAATAAGGAGTTTTCCTTTGATTGATTCTTATTTATAGAAAGGAAAAAAGTCATCGAGACGGTAAAATTACTTTAGAAAGAATATTAAACTCTATCTTTACACAGATTATTGAAATTATGTACAAATCGGCTTAACCTCCAACACGTGTAACGTACACTTACTTAGGTACTATTGTACATACAGGTCAGTTGGTGTACCATTTCATAACTTAACACTCTCCCTTAAATTCAAGCAAATACTTCATAAGGCAACTTCATCACGCCTCTGGCGTCAACTGAAACTCGATTCTGAAGATAATAAAATTCTTACATGGTAGAAGAAGCTGTCGGAGTGTATTTTGTATATAATTAGTCCATTCAAATCAATCAACTTATCAATTGTCTTATTCCCCCGGCAACAACGACAAACACAATAAGAAAGTAGTTAGGATAGATTGGATGCGAAAGTCGGAGTATCAGATTCTATGGTGCACATTAGAAGAGCTTAGCAGAGGACAAGGAATTTAGCATTATAAAACATAAATAAAAAGAAATATAAAAATTTTGTAAGGCCTTGTAGGTAGTTTGTTAATTTCATCAGTGTTAAACGCTTCTTCCATCCATTTCAATAAGAACCATTGTCCAGAACCATAATGGTCCGAACGTTTTCTTTTTATTTTAAGAACCAGTTCCGAAGATTTGAATCTGAGAAATATTTTTCTTTGCAGACCCATTGTTCTAGACAATGGCATAACATATCAATGTCTTCTGTCATTTTATTTATTTTTATTACTTAAGACCCTTTATTTTTAAAGTTGCTTTTGAAATACTGTTCCATATTCTATTTTATCCAAGATCAGGCTCCAAGAACTTTCCTACCTGTACTAATAGCCATGATTAAAAAATTCGTATAGCCGTCACCTCCATACTCTGTAAGGTGCTCGAGCGGATAATCAACAACCAATTAATCCGCCACCTAGAGGATCACTCCTTGTTAAATGATCGGCAATATGGTTTTAGGCCGACCCGATCCACGGGTGATCTTCTAGCGTACGTCACACACCTTTGGGGTGAGGCTATGGATAGGCATGGGGAGTCCTTGGCCATCAGCCTCGACATTGCCAAGGCCTTCGATAGGGTCTGGCATCGCTCGCTTCTCTCCAAACTTCCTGCATTTGGTCTGCCATCTCAGCTATGCAACTGGGTTGCTGCCTTCCTCCACAAGCGCCGCATTAGGGTTCTCTGTGACGGCGCGGCCTCTGACTTCCAGGAGGTTAGCGCTGGTGTACCTCAGGGCTCCGTCCTATCGCCCACGCTGTTCCTTCTGCATATCAATGATATGTTGGCTCTTGGCAACATACATTGTTATGCAGACGACAGCACAGTACACGGGCGATACTTTGGACATCCTGCTGCCAAACTAGCAGACGTTGAGGGAAAACGACAGGAGCTTGTTGCTGAGCTCGACCGGGTCCTGAGCCACATCTCTCAATGGGGTTGTGAGAATCTGGTCGAGTTCAGCGCCAAGAAAACACAGGCGTGCGCGTTTTCAAACAAAAAGTCTCCATTCCTTCCCCTTCCTACTCTTCAGAACACTCAACTGCCACTACAGGATAGGCTTAGTATACTGGGTATGGACATCTGTCGGGATCTCAATCCGCGTGATTACATCGAGAGCGTCACTAAGGCGGCCTCGCGGAAGCTCGGTGTATTGAACAAGGTAAGACGGTTCTTCTCGCCCGAGCAACTGTGTCTTTTGTACAAGACCCAGGTTCGCTCCTGCGTGGAGTACTGCTCTCATCTTTGGGATAGCTATGCGCAGTATCTGCTTGACGCTCTCGATCGGTTGCAGCGACGCGCAGTCCGTATTTATAGACTGTCATGAGGTCCCAGTTTCTTGAGACCCTGCAGTTGCGAAGAGATGTCGCCTCGATGGCAGTTCTCTATCGCCTACATCACGGGGAGTGTTCTGACGAGCTCTTCCAATTGGTCCCACCTTCTCCCTTCCTCTACAGGACTACACGTGCTGGCCTGAGGAGTCACCGTTTGCGAGTCGAAGATATGCGATCCCGAACGAAACGGTTTGGCTCTTCTTTCCTGTGCCGATCAGTGAAAGCCTGGAATTCCCTACCAGCGCACGTGTTTCCTTCCCAATTTGATCCCGGGTCTTTTAAGCGGGGCGTGAAAAAGCATCTCACCAGGCCGCCATAGTGTGGGTCACCATGCTGCATTGACTGGACATGCAATGTGGATGGTGACCACCGCTCTTGGACTCCATTTGTTGCTTGCCATCAGGCAGAGTGGAGTCACTATGGTAGGCTTACGAATAAAAAAAAAATACAAAATTATCGATTACATAGTACGTTTTAAAAATGTTCAGTTTGTTACATGATATTACCATCAGGCGTTTCAGATTCTTTTGTCTTTTATGTTCAACATATCCATATACAGAACCAGTTCAAAGGTAAGCAACAAAAGCCTGCGCAAACCACATGTAAATCTGACACCAAACTACCAACAATGAAACCAACATAAGTAAATGGGAATAATTGTAACCGTTCGTTGCACTTTCCGTCACAAGGTGAAGTGAATAAAAGTGTTTAATGGAAGTAATCTGAAACTTCGTGCGTGCTTTCAAAGAGGGAGTCCACTGCAGTTAGCACATTGCATTGCGCACGAAACCACAGATTAAATATATTTTACTACGTAAAACGGAACCGCAAATCGTTCATTGTTGGTAACACTGCGGCCCGTTTCATTTATAGGTTGTCATTTCCTCATGAGGGCGTGGTTCGAAAGCATGGTCAAAGTTTTGATTAACACTGTTGCGTGTTTATGTAAGAACGTGTCCGATTTATTTACGTATTTACCGTAAAGTGCTTGTACATAGTCTGCTATTTGACTGCCATTTACCTTCGCGACTTTTGGCTTGTTTTACAACGTCAGTTTTATCACGTCATCATGAGTAAAAAAATATTTACACATTTTCTATTATATTCAGTAACACTAGGTTTATAAACATTATAACAGGGCCTTTATTATTATCGAAATTCTCATATCAATTTAATATAAATGTGATTATGGCATGGCATTATTTATTAAAAAAAAGTATATTTAAAAGTATTCTTTTACTCTTTGTACCCACTATTACCTAATACTTTACATTATAGTCCATCAGGTTGTCTGGAAGAGATCGCAGATTGTGATAAGACCGCCATTTGTACTCACCTATTATTATGTTCTTTGTTTGATACCTAACGTGTACAATAAAGAGTATCTATCTATATATATATCTATGTCAGACAACTTATAGAGGATATAGAAACGACCTCTACATTATCCTATATACCTTTGAACTCTGAATAAACATCGGAATGTGCAGTAATTGCATACACCTTTAATAATACTTCACAAGCTTTAAAACAAAATGTTTTAATCCGTGACCTAATTGATCCGTCCGGATCCAATTTGAAGATTAATTAGCGTGAAACTTACTGACTAATGTAGACTGCGGATTCTATTCAATCGTAATCAGCGTTTGCGATCAAAAAAATTGATTTTGTTATAATCCAAAACTTATTTTAAATTCAATATTAAAATAATACTATTATACTCGTATTATTATTAATTCACTGCGCTGTAATTTGACTTTAAATGTTCAGGTTTGTTGTACCTCAAAGCATTTTTTAGAAATTTGTTCCGAGTTCTGAGGTATTCCTAAGGCAACAAAAACAGTTCTCAATGAAAATACAACTAAAAACTAATGCTGTTCATAGCCGTTTTATTGGACATCTAAATTCTTTTGTGATGATTATTTATCAACTTAATTGCACTTTGGTTATCTACATGTAGAGTAAAACAATCATATATATCAACTATGTCAGATAATAGTTGGTTCAACCATAACATTACTTTAGCAGATACAAACTCCGCTTCTGTTGTAGAGAGGGCAAAGGTCCTTTGTTTTTGACAGAATCATGCGGTCCTCCATTCAACAAGAAAATGTATATAATCTTGGGATATATATAAACAAAACATACAGCTTTGCACACTTGAGGAATTTTGCCAATTTCACCATCCACTACTCAGATTGTCTGGTTAGCCAAAACAAAGGATATATCGTTTGATGATAGGTTTGAGAAGCATAATCTTCTTCGGTTACCCACTTTGAGATGTACAAAGTTACACGCGACATCATTAAAGCGTCATTTTCAGTGTCAAATTACTTGAAAATGTACTTCGTTTCCAGTTATTCTTACATAATCACTTAAGCAAAATGCACTCTATATATGAGAATAGTAACAAAAGTAGGTTACCTTTCCGTAATGTGTTCTAATCTCATATAACCAGTGAGTTAGTGACAAAGATGTATAGTGACATAAACACCTTTACCTACTAGTGACGTAACAAGTCATCGTATCTTATTACGGAACGGCATAGAAGCCAGACAGGTGCACTTATAAGTAGGCTTCTCAGTCTAAGCAACTTCAATTTAAAATTCTTTTGGCGATATTTTTTGATACTATTTTCACAAATGTACATACGCATGCCCATATCAACGAAGAGTTAGGCAGAAGCATCTGAAACGCCCACATTTTGTTAAACTTACCTTAGTCCCACTTACTTAATAGGGAGCAAGCCTATTGCCGTCCTTCGGGCACTATATACTGTCTGATTGGTAACAGTCCGATCTCTCAGCCGCCTTTTATGACACCCTCGGGAAGAGATGAAGTGGCCCTACTGTATTTCCCCGAGGACCACACGGCTTACTAATTTAATCATTTTCAATACCAATTCATTTATATATTGCGATATGGTATCCAATTGTTTGGTCATTAAGAGAAGTGTGTAAGTAGAATTGAACACTAAAAAAAAAATATAAATCGAAACTTCAGGAGTTCCGAAAAAAAAATAAGGATAGATTCTAAAAACACATATCAACACCTTAAATTGAAACATTCTATTAAATCATGGGAACGTTTATCGTAAAACTACATATTTTGTTTTGTATATCAACATCATGTTTTGTAATGAGTACATTTTAGGTACATTTTATATCATACCACGCGTGATATCACGCGCATTTATGAGTTGAGACCATTGTGGTGTGTCTGTAAAATTATACTTTTCTAAAATGCTGATAAAAGAAAAATCAGATAACCGTATGTCAAGTATATATTTTTGTTGATGAAAGCATGGCGAAACATTGATTTGTTGGTCGCGCGAATCAATTAACAGAGCTATCAAATTTTATTGTACGAAACACTAACAACTACTAACAAAGCAAGTTTATAACAGAGCACATTTAAGAACCAGAAATATTGCTAATTGGCTAAGTTTGTTTAAGTAAACTAATGCTGGCTAAGACGATTCTAGAAAGAAGTAAAGGTATGCGAGAATTGAAAGACATCTTCCACAGTGTTCTGTATACCAATCTATTTTAAGTTTACAGCTGAAAACAAGTTAAACATCATGGAAAAGCAGGCTCTGATAGCAGCTCTCTATAGTGGGAAGCTCGGCTGTTAAGCATTCGGTGCTTATGACTACGACGGTAGGCAAAATCACTTCATAGCTATCAAATTTGAATAAAGTATATAAGCAATCAATACCGATTTATGGTGCAATAGCTCGTGTGAGCGCCAGCGCTACAGTTTCATTCACATTCATTCAATTGTAGATATTCAACTTAAGCTTTATTTTGTTACTTTATTTCATTTTTTTTTATACCATAGGGGGACAGACGAACAGACGGGTCACCTGATGGTAAGTGACACCGCCGTCCATGGACACTTGCAACTCAAGAGTCGCAAGTGCGCTGCCCGCCTTTGAGGGGGATGAGGGATAGGGGATGCAGGGAGCGGAAAGGAGAGAGGAGGGATGAGGAGATGGAAAAAAGGAGAAAGGAGATGAGGGGAGAGAAAAGGGGGGCGGGGGAATTGGGCCTCCGGAAACCTCACTCAATTCGGGGAAATGCAACGCAAGCGTTACTTCACAACCGGTTTTCTGTGAGGCCGTGGTATCGCACCGGTCGAGCCGGCCCATTCGTGCCTAAGCATGACTCTACCACTGAAAAAATATATTCACATCTTCCATAAATTAACATAATTCGTAACAAAAATATGCCATGTCTTTGCAAAAATAACAAAAATGAGACATACGTACTGTAAGAGTATGCAGGAATAAATATCTCAAAATTCGTCTTAACATTAACTGCAGTGGTCGAAAATAAAGATATCGTGATCTTCATAGCTAGCACAGGCTTCGTGCCACCACTCCTCGCGCTTGTTACACCCAATCTAGGCTTCTTTAGGGGGGTCTGCCTATTCTGGGTGTTTTCTTTGGAACTTTAAAGTTATTTCTAGACCCTTTAGTATTATATACTGTAGTAGTTTTTATTACCGTTTAGTTGCCGTGTGGTTCCCGTCGGGGTAAGAAACGGTCTAAGAAACGGAAGTGTCTATCAGACAGTATACAGTATATTTGGAAGTTACTGTATATAGAGTATATTTGGAAGTTATATTACATATATTTAAGAAGAACGATTCAAGTAAAACCCTACTGTCTTCATAATAGGCGCACTTACATTTTAAAAAATTCGTCGCGACACCGACAAAAAAATCATTCGGTGGTTTATATTACACAGCAGGTACACACCCTTTTATAGCATCATATGACTGAAAATATTCAAAGTGACCGCATACCGCCATTCTCGTAATACAATACTGAGATAATAAACGGTGTCTCTTTCTGTCTGTTTAATCTGATTGAGCCATTATCTTCTCGAAGCTAGTCATCGAGACGGATATTTTGTAGTAAGTATTGTTGGATATGATATACGCACACGAACGATATTGTATTGCCATTAACAAAAAGGACTATCCCTGCTAATTGAACCATCTTTGAACTTGAATATAAATGTGATTTTCAACAACCGACCCAAAGTGAGCTGATATAAGTTTTAAAGGCATGTTTGTTTACACGTTCATACATATGTCTGTAAGTAACTATATGTAAATAGATATGTTTTTACCACCTTTTGATAACAAGAGCTAACTTAACTGGGATGGTTTTTAGTTATGTAATGTGATTCTATTCTGCAGTTTTGAATATCACACATACACACACGACCATCTGACATAACTAACCAGAGCTTGTACAATGGTAACCAGACTATTGAAAAACGTACCTATATTTCTAAATACATACGAACAATGGGTACACTAGACTCAGACATAGGACAAATTGTCGTATTCATCACACAATAATTTGACCTGGGGTTAATCGAACCCTCGTCCTCTGGCCTAGTAGTCAGAATCACCAGGCCAGTCAATAAAGATATCCTCTGTAACGTGCATCAGTTACTCTAACATTATAAATGCGAAAGTAACAGTAATCTTTATATCTGTCTGTTACTTTTTCACGGCTAAATAGCTGAACCCAAATTTTGAAAACATTTGGCATGTTCGATTTTTATGCAATTGTCGATCAGAACAAATTCAGATACTGATCGACCGAAGAAGTTTTGTTGTAAATAAGACTGAAACGAATTTCTACCCATGCAGTTTCTCGAGAAGTCCAATCCCACAGGTCGTGGTCGAAAATGTTCATATTCAAAACGGATTAACTCTATAATTCCATTGAATTAAAAGTAGCGTATAATATGCCTGTTCTTAGATCGAACAATTCGCAATCGCCAAGGTCAAAAAATTGATTTACTTACTACAAATGTTTGCGTGTAATAAATAGGAATCAGATAAAACGAGAATTGGAATGGAAATCTCGTAGTCATCGTGCTAAACTAAGTTTATATATTATTCGAATACAACCACACTCAGTAATAGTACATAAGTACTCTCAGTGTATAAGGTCACTAATTTCAATTACCCAATCCGCTCTAAATAAATAGGCACCAAGTATTGATGCTTTCCAATTGCATTTAGTAGTTCTGGCACTTGTCCAGCTATCTTTGAAAATATAATACTTTGTAACTAAATACTCAGTGCTTTTTCAGGTAGGTAGATAGGACCTACCCACCGCAATAAATTATTATTTATAGGGTGCCGGAGTAAACACAAAAAATCGGTCGCGTGCTCGACACCCATGATTAACGCTTCATTTCGGTGGTAAACTTACATTAAAATTAGTAGTAAGAATTGATAGGGTTAAATATAAAAGGATGAAAGAAAATGAGAGTAACTGAGGGTTAAGCAGTGTGTTAATATACATAATTTGTAATGCACGGCGCGCGCGTAACCAGTCGGACTAGTTGCTCGGCCCGCCCCGCGCTCCCCGTGCGAACAGCTGACATTTCCAACAACAAAGAACATCAACCCAACCCAACGAAAACACGATTCAATACATTCGCTTAAAAGAAACATTATTATAGTAGTTCATATTCAAATGAATCGATTTTTGGCTTGTAAATTATTATTTTTTTGTAATGATATTACAAAATCTATCGATATTTTGTGTTGAAGTTTCATTTTTCGGATTCAAATCGTAGCAAAAGAAACTTTTACAAGATTTATGTGCCGCAATTGAGTATCATTACAGTCCAGCTACATGACAACGGATTCTAGTATTGAGTAGGTAAACAGTGTTGACCATGAATATTAGCCGTCCTACGTGAAAGGCGACCTAACAAAGGGCAACCAAGTACTTGCCTTTCTGTTCATCCAATACACGAAGGCCCTCGAGTTGTGGCACTCCGGTGAATAAGTCTCTTTTCAAAACTATTGTCTATTTATTATTATTATGGTATATCACGGTATCATTGTGTAAAACGCAACGATCACTTGTGTCGTAGTTTTTCACTATTCCGTTGCTATGGTGCTGTGGACTATCACGACACTTGGTTTTTAAACCTTTTAATGTGCGACTTGGTAGTCGTAAGTACTTAAGGTGGTCTATGTTTACTACATAATACGTTTTAAGTTTTATTTACATCACTGTTTAGTGGCCTGCTAACGTGATAATCGTTGCACTGCCTGCGCACTTTTCTTGCTGCGCTTCTGCGTCAACAAAACAGTCTCGCCTCGGTACTTCATGTCGGGCAAACTCGCCGCATCAGTTCGCCAGAGATTTGCTTTCTCAGTCGCTAGCCTAGAACAACGTGCAGTTTTATCCTTTTCTTTCATTTGACATTAACACCTCAGGGTTGCAAAGTCGAAATTCTACAATCTTTTATAATTGTGGTAGAAATTTATGTTAAAAACAACAAATCTTTTGTAACAACAAACTGTACTCAACAATTCTATATACACATGCTATAAAAAGTGTCAGGAGATTCCGATACAAGTTCAAAAGAACTTCGGTGAAATCTTGATCCAACTCTACATATCTAACATTGTGCATTTATCATTTCCAGCTGTTTCGGTATCTTCCTGCAGACTGAAGATTTTTCGGACTTCCTTTTGCCGTCGTTACCGAATTCCACAAGTAACAGTAAATATAAATCTAGGGATTGCGAGCTTTTCTGGCTTCGATTCATATACGGAATAGGTCTATTGGCCTACTATTTACAATATTCGACAAACTGGATTGAAATTTAGGGATGGAACCAAATGATGACACATAAATCTGATCCTGGCATCTTTGAGTGTAAGGAATAATTTCGGGTCTATGCAGGCTTTCTGAATTCAAGACAGGATCACATTCATCCGGAATAAGAAAGCAAAAAACTACATTAAATGTAGTTTTTCTGTCTTTACAAAACAAATTATGTTGCGTGTAGGTTCGAAAGAGCACAATGAAAAAAGTAGTATGGTTGGCAGCACAAGTGATCTCAGTATTTTGGTAGTTTTAAAAAGTTCACGATGATTAAAACTTGAATTAAAAAAAATTGAAGAGCATACTTATGAGTTTATTAACAGACTGTATCACAAATTACAATGTTTCAATTAAATCTATGTTAAAGGCGCTACGGGTTATGTGTTCTTCTGCCAGAACTTGGCAGCATTTCGTGGGTGGTGCGTTTTTCCTTTACCTGAGTTCTTCTTTGGTACAGAGTGACTTTCGGTTCCACCACCCGAGGCTGATTCTTCGTTCTCTACTTGTGTTTTCAAGGTTTTCTTTATATATATTATCTGGAAACATTGGGAGTAAGGAGTAAATAAATTTGGGAGGATAAGGAGTGTTTTATATTATGCAACATCATTTTTATTAAAGAAATATGAAGAAAAAAAAACTGAATCTATTCTACCTATATATCTATGTCATAACAGTCCAATCCCTTAGTCTTTATTATATTTATTAGAAAATAAAGAAAAAGAGTAATAAGACAATTCTCTTGAAAATTAGATATATTCCTGCCAGGGTGGAATTTGTGTTCCCTAGAAAACATCACTCAACATTGCTGTGGAGGGTCCAGTGAATCAACACTGTGATCTTGATCCACTGGAGATTGTATGAAATTCCGCAGTTAAATGGCATATGATATTTCCATTCATATTACTTACCTTTTTAAATATAATATTACATTTGCTTTTAAACCTTTCCATGCCGGTTGCTGTCCATTATGCAAAACCAAGGATCTTGGTAACATTACTGGTATTTAATTGACATATTATTAAAGTTTTAATAACAAATATACCTCTTGCTCAATAGCCTGATGGTGCCTTATAGCCTTCTGTTTGTGGTGATTAGCTCTCTGTATATGTCTGTCAACAGAGTTTAGCACTGTTTCACAAGCATTACACCAATCTGCCAACACATCAGCAATGGTGGCAGCATCTTCGAGACGCGCATCACGGCCCAGTGCAACATCCACTTCTACACGCTTGCACTCCTGGTCCAATTTGCCGTGAATTATGTCTAAAATATTTTATGAAGAATGTCACAATATTGAACTAACATTATTATATTATATTAATACTTTAATAAGTTACTATTTAGAATATTGGCCAACAGATTCAATTTCAAACTGTGTGCCAAGTTTGGTCCAAAATATACCATTAAAAAAAAAACGATCTCATTTCTCATTAATTAATTACTGGAAAAATAATGTCTCCTATCATTTATTACCTGCATAAATAGCTTCTATAATAAGATCCTCTAAATCTCTGACATTCTTTATATCCAGTTCTTGGAGCAGTACACTATATGGAATACATTTTTCCTGTGTTGCTAATGAGGCTATTGTCAAGTGTTGTAACTTCTTACACTGAGCTGGAGTAAGTTCTAAATAGTCAGACTTGTTTTCAAGATAGTCCTTGTATGTGCCATATGCAAATAGATTTAGAGTCTTATAATGAGTGGCATAAGTACCAGTTTCGAGCTGGAATTTCAGAAAAATATAAGTTCAGACATAATCACAACAGAATAAGAGAAATAAATATAAAGTTTTCTAATCTTTCAAGGGCTGAAGATGTTAATTAGCATATGGAATATATCTATGTTTTAATTGTCGAACAATTTTTTTGGATTAATTTCTATGTGTAGCACATTTCAATGCTTATTGTACATTGTCCTGGAGCTTTTTTTTTTGATATGGTGACATATCAGTTATGTATCTAATACACTAAACATTTGAGAGTATATAGATTTTGACTTTCAACAGGTATGTACTGACTATGGAATTACATCAACAAATGTTGAATACAATGAATTTAAGCCTATCTTGTATGTGTCACAAATTACCTTGGCCTGTTTCAAACCAATTATACACTATATATATATACACTTAAGTAATCTTTTAAAACCACAATATAATCAAATTAAAATCCAAGGAATACATAACCTCTTTGATATTCGGCATTTCGAGAAGTTCGCCAAATACGTGAACACCAGGTGCTTCCAGAACTTGTTTTATGAGCTCTGCACATGCTGAACCTTTAGCTCCTTTGGCTAACAGCACAAACTGCTCTAAAGGGTGGTTCGTCGAAAACGATAACAACGATGATGGTTCATCTTTGTCCATTGACATCGGATTCATTTCAATGATTTTAAATGATATCCTTCTTAATATTACCAAAATTGGTATTATCCCCAAAACTCAATCAATCAATAACGAATAAACGTTATAAATTTTCTTATTTCTCGACGATAGCAAAATACGAATTTACAAGTTGGTCAGATTGTCAGATCCAATTTTATTTTGATTTTTCTTATAAAAGCTGTATTGCGTTTAGTTAGCTTATAAAGAAATCATTGTTGAATGTTTATTTCATGTTTAGATGTTTCTCAGTAAACGTTGTGACAAAAGAACTATGTCCTTTTGTGTGCTATTAGATATCAGTAAGATGCCAAATTTTTTCTTTAAGAAATAGAATTAAAGATGATGTAAACCGTAAAAAGTAAGCAAAAGAGAAACGAACAAAACGTTAAGTCATAGACCCAGGTAGGCTAGACTTTATATAGGAGTCTTTTTACCTAGAATGTCTTTTTAAGAAAAAGTTAAATTGAACTCAACTATAGAAGTACTACCCTCAAGAAATGAACAATAGAGATATATTTATATAAGTAATTTATATTATTGTATAAAAAGTTAGTTTTGCACATTTATTTCACAGTAATGACATTGTTCAGTTGATTTAAAAAAATCATAATTGACCATAAACAATTAAATAAAATGGCGTCCAGATTTTTTGTGTGTGCGACAAAATTATTGTTTTCATTAAATTGAACAATTTAGTCGAGTTTTGGATATTTGATACTATTTATTAGTTCTTAAATATCTTTATTAAAAGTAATTATGTGTTCAGTGAACTGATTATACGTTCGTTTATTACAAATAATGTGCGTGTCAATCCTTGTAATAGCGTCGTTGTCTTGTGCCGCCTTTTATATTGACTTGATTACACCAATTTACGAGGATTTTTTCGTGTGAATTGACATCCGTCTGCCATTAGTAATTTCTGAAAGCATGAATTTACATAGATATTGCATTACTGTCGGCATTATGATCAATGGGTGCGTTGTGCGTTTGTAGTTGTGAAAGCGTACATACATGTTCGTAATGATAAAACTGTCATGAGGACTCTGTTTACTATCAAAATAGTGGATTTGTGTTAGTGATTTTTATTTTCTGATGTGATGAATTATATTTAGTGTTTAAAATGTGTATGCCAACGCCTAATAATGTTTCGGGCTTCGGTTACTCATGGGGCTTTACGAGTTCCGCGGACCTTACTAAGGGCGAGGTGGAGACCCCAAGTAGTTTGAGCTATACTCTAGGAAATACGGTGAGTTAAACACTTAAAAAGTTTGCTTTAACAAAGTTGTTAGTGCCTATTAAACTTTGACACATTTCTTATTGCACTACTTGCAACATAAATAAACCATTGAATGAGTTGTTCTAATAAGATGTCAATAAAATTGTTTAATATATTTTTCTAAACTTTTCTCTTAATAATTAAATTGCATTACTTGTAGTAAATGTTGCATAATATATATATATATTTATAACTAAGTGAGTAAATATTTGAGTGATTGTGTTCAGTGTGTCTGTATTTAAGTTCATGATTTTAATTATTATTTTATTTGATACTTGAGATTGTATATAAAAATGAGCCAGTACATATATGTATACATCTGTAATACGGTAGTGTGCAGTAGTTAATGGTTCCAAGTGATGTTACAGCTGTTGTTCAAGGTTACCATGTTAGTTCTTTATATCAATCATACACTAATACTCAATTTCAAATAGATTTCAAAAGTAGAAGGTGATTTATCTTCACTGACAAGATAGATGGGTGGTCAAATGGGTGGTCAAATGGCTGAATAGATTTTCACTCTCTAGTGTCACTAATCTAATGAAATATAATAACAAATTAATAGTTCATCTCTTTAGGAGTTTCAAATGTTTTGTTTTATTCAATGTCCTTTAAAAGCTCACATTTATAGGTTTTTCAAACAAAATACAAGTATTGTGTATCACTAAACAAAAATATTGTAAAGTCTTCTTACTACTAATATAAATGTGAAAGTATTAATGGAAGTTTGTTAATCAATTATACTAGGAAAGCCTAACAGATTTGAATGAAATTTGGCTAAGATAGTTTATAGATCTGGAAAAGCACAAAGTCTACCTATAATCCCAAAAATATGCATTTTTATCTTAAAGCAGTCCCAAGAAACAGCAAATTTTAAAACTACATAATTGTAAGTGCAATTTCAGTATTTGGAAGCAAAAGTAAATAAAATCAAAAACTACAACAACCCTATATATAGTATTCATTTTACTTACTTTTTACAACAAATCAAATTTACTTAAAATTTCTCTTACTTTAAGTAATAATATAGTAATCAAAACAACACAGTAGTTGTTTTTTTTGCTATGCAAAAGATACTTATTTCAATTATATGTATGTCAACTATGCTCAATGGATGACTGTTTAAATCAAATTATGTCCTAACTTACATAAATGAAAAACAGAGGTTTTTAAGTTAACCTTTTTCTTTTTAATATTTTGTTTTGTTTAAAGCTTACTTTGCAAAGGTCTTGTAACACAGTCAAGAGTTGATGTACTATTAAACATACTATCAATTACTTTGTTACTGAGATATTATTAATGCTAACCATTGTGTAAAATATTTTCAGGTGTCCCCAGAGACAACTCTGACTGTTATGTCAACTAACAAACCACAGGTCCAAGAAAAAGTTGGTGCGGTTACAGTAGCTGTCTCAAATTCTGGTGCACAACTAACAAGAGTTGTAACAACCGGTACTCCATTAACGGGCAGACGGGCTATGTTTGTAGTTAATGATGCACCTGCACATACATTAAACAGGGTATCTCAGCAGAATCAGACAGCCACCATACAGAGTGAGTGATTTTAACATATTTAATCTCTATATAATTATAAATTCCTGTTTTAACCGAGAGTGTGTTAAAGATGACTAGACTTATTCTCTGTTACAAAGTTCTAACTGACATAATTTGTAATATCTCCTACTCCTTGAGAGGTACAGGTGTATTAATTATTATTGCATAACCAGTTTATTAAATACTGTTAAATAATTTTATACATAAATATTTACATTTATCTGAAACTAAAATAAAAAAAAATGTATAAAATGTAAATATACATATATTTATAAATGTATATGTTACTTAGTGATGTTGCAAAAGCAGTTTACTCAGTAGGGACACATACCTTCTAATTAATGAAAACCATAGATTTACGCAAGAACTGTATATCAATTTTATTAACTGCATTAAGATCTTATCTCACTGCATTTTATATTAGTAATTTTGTACTTTATTCATTTAGGTCGCATTTTACTCATATTTAGATATCTTGTTATGGCAAGCATCTATCACTCGTCTTCTGTCTCAATGACATATACTACTAGCCTGATTTATAAATTCTTTGTATAGCATTGTGATTTTCATTTTCGTAAATAAGAAAATATATAAGATTTTGTGTTATCATATTGCAAGGTGTGCGTGCGACACGCGACTTTTCTACCAGTAGTATTGGATCCAGTTAATATTTTTTTTACATGCATAAATAAAAGTTGTAATGGTACAATCTGAACATTTGCCCAGTCGCAAGTGATAGGAATTGTGTTTTTGATATTTATACACGTTAGGAAAACACTCCCAAAAAATAGACAGGCTATAGCAATAATACCTTTCATAATGCATTAATATTATTGTCTGTCTTCATTTTCGGGAAGCTTTTCCCTAAATTCGTGTACTAGTTACCCATCTGACTAAAGATTACCAGTATATCTTTAGTCCGATGAGTAACTTTAATAACTTCAGCATACTAGTTTAAATTAAAAACAAAGTAAAAAATCCTTAGGGTCATGATTTTTTTTTTTTTTTTTTATTTTTTACCACTGCACCCTCATGTTGGACACACAATTAACATTTATTAGAGTCCCCCTTTCCCTTAAATTATGTTTTTTTGTAATTTTCTTAAGCATTTAAATATTACAAAAAAACTAATTAATGCTGTTATGGCTTGATATCATATTTCCTTTATGTAACATGTCTTTCAAATATTGTTACTATGTATTTTCTATTTCAGCAACAAATTTAGCATCTAAACCGTTTATGACTCCAATTGGCCCTATTCAATTAACTGCAGAAGAATGCAACGAAATTCTAATGAAAAGAGCCCTTCAAGCTCAAGGAATACCAACTCCTGTCATAGACGCTTCGCAACTTAACCACACAATTTTGAATGGGAGCCTGAAGAGTTTGGCCGAGGCCACATCGCAACAAACGCAGGGTGACACAATTCAGACAACTGTGCATCCGCATCATTTGCTGCATACGAAGCAGGAGCCAGGGACAACAAATAATTCGCCTAAAGTGAGTGTTAATTAAAATTTCTATACTGACACTGTTGTTTTAAAATATCAGCCCTATTTTAATATAAGGACCTACTTGCCTTGTTGCCTGTTAGAAGTCATGGGTCTTTGTTAAGAATGCTCTTCTGAACATGAGGTCATAGGTGAACTTTGTTGGTTCAATTTAATACTACAATAAAATTGTATTGTAAAGAAAACGTTACTAATATTATGATACAAATGTTCTTCAGCTTCAGCTGTGTGCTATCTTCTGTTGAATAGATATAAAAATATCTACGAAAGTCGCTTAAATCATTTTGAAGGGCCCTGCCATCTTAATTTGTATTGAATATTACGGAGTATTTGTTTGTTGTATGTTTTGATCGGCCTTAATTCTGGCGGCTTAAATAGCTTATAAGTTTTTTCTGCATTCATTATACTAACCCTGTAGTAACGTATTGTTAGACGGTATATTCGCAGACGGAGCTGCTAAATACCAACACGATGGTGACGTCACAGCCTCCAGCTGCGGTCAAGGAGCGGCCGTATTCGTGCGGAGAGTGTGGCAAGTCGTTTCTGCTTAAACACCATCTAACTACCCATGCGAGGGTGCATACTGGTATGTTTTAAATTTTAACTTTTCGTAATCTTTAAATGTGCATATTTTACTTTTTGCACTTACGATAATCTCACTTTTGGTCTCTATCTGATTGTATATTTCTTTGTAGTATTTGTATCATATTCATGGTTTATGCCATGTTTTTTTTCTGTTTTCCAAAAATTGGGAAATTCACAAGCGAATTTGTTATTTATAATCAGTTATTTCTCATGTATGTGACTAATGTCTTATGAAAAATAATGATCTTTAAACCGAAAGTTAATGAAGTGCTGCAAGGAATTTTATTAAAAATAGTGCAGAAAGAACAGGTACACTGTGCTCGTATAGGTTTTCACATGACAGTGAATACGGTGACAGACTTTATCTCGCCTAAACTGGTTCGCTTCATCCCTTTGGGACGGAATCGAAATAACTGGTGGTAACTACACTGTTTTCTATAGCTTAACTAACATCGACAACATTACGACTTTGGTAAGCTATATCAGGACAGACAGGTGTAAATGAGAATACAGAATGAATTATGTAGAAGCTGTCTCCCCCCCTCCCCCCAGTGTAAGTACGAATGCGGTCCGCTCTGTTTCAGGTGAGCGACCGCACTCGTGCATGCACTGCGGGAAGGCTTTCGCACACAAGCACTGCCTCAACACACACATGCGATTGCATTCTACAGACCGACCGTACCACTGCAACGTGTGCAAGAAGGCATTCACCCTCAAACATCACCTTCTAACACATTCAAGGGTAAATAAACTTAGTGTAATGTATTAATTATAGGTGAGAGACCACACGTGTGCGCCCATTGCGGAAAAGCTTTCGCCCGCAAACATTGCCTCAACACACATCTGTTGCTGCATTCTGCGGAACGGCCGTACAGGTGTCATGAATGTAAAATGGCCTTCACATTAAAACATCACCTTGTAACGCATTCTAGGGTAAGATTTTGTGTATATTGTCATTGATGGTGTGGGTATGGACTTCAAAACTATTCACGATTAACAAACAATTAATGAGAAATAACTTTTTATATATTACGCTCGTCAGCGAAACAATACTTAAATTTTAGAAGTCGGTTGACAAACAGAGGGCAAAAAAGTTATATGGAGCCATTTTGTCTTTGTCTATTTATTTTATTTGAAACCCTTTCGAGAGGTGGACTTAATGCCATATGTCATTTTCCTATTCATAAATACACAAAGGGGTAATTTATAGCTCTTTTAATAATAATAATAATAAGACACCTTAAGTGGCTCTCGTTAGATGGTTGGATCAAGGGTCTGATGCAGAAGGCAGTTCTCCTTGACACGGCACGTATTGTGAGGAGGTTCCTGTCTCTGGAGCCCTAACCACCGGTAGCTTGGTCCCCGTACCCGATACCGGTGGGACACTATTTTTTATATTTTTAAATATATTTTGTTTGTATTTTATATTTAAAAATGTAATTTATATGTTTAATTATTTGAATAAAGAGAATAATAATAATGTACATAATACCTTTTTCCCTTTGGTGTAGGCAGAGATACCAGTCCGCCACTTACTTCTATACTTACATACTATATATACTATATATTATATATTTAACGTGTATTGTTATTATTTGTTTAGTATCCACTACACCTCTTAAGGCATTGGTGTGAGGGAGAAAAATAACACTCATACTTGTCTCGTTATAAGTTTGTACAAAAGTTTAAAAGGAGTTTTGATTATGGTGTCGTAGGTGCACAGTCGCGATCGTCCGTTCGTGTGTAACGAGTGCGGGCGCGGGTTCCCGCTCAAGCGACACCTCGTGACGCACAGCAAGTACCACGCCGGGGAGAGGCCCTACGTGTGCGCAGACTGCGGGGAGAGCTTCGCGCAAAAGGTAGAGGCACCTTTATATACTATTTCAAATAAAAACATAATCGCTTATTTCTATTTAACATTTGTTAAAAAACTACTAAATGAATATAAACACAAATCTTATACACCTTTACCTCAGATAAATGTTTTAGGTTTTTTATTACTTTTGGAGTGAGTGTGGTTGCATGCTAATTGCATAAGTAATATTGCCGGCTTGAGACTTACCTTCTTATTTTAAACTTATTGTACGTAAAAGAGTACTTATACCATAGTTATTTACCTAATATACACACATACTTAGATTTAATGTAATATCTGTATGTGTATGTATTATCTTAAAAGAGTACTAATACCATCTATGGTATTCAAACTCATGATATACACATACAGATATTAGATTTCTAATATCTGTATGTGTATGTATGTATGTTTACGTGTAATTAGTGTATTGTAAATGTATATTTGTTTTATTTGAGTTTCTTATCTCTCCAAATTCCTATACACAATTGACTGCCCCAAATCTGTTCTAAACTTAAATCCCGTACAAATGTTGCCTAAGATATCGCCGTGAGGCATTGTGTTGTTATACCTTAACTTGTGTTTCAATTAGTTATAAATGTGTTGCTCACATGTTTTGTTCTAATATACCTATCACTATAAGCTGTCGCTCGTAAACCTGTAGTTACATAAATTGTTGAAGACGGGGGAAAACCTTACTTCGGTACGTATAACCAGGGCCTCACAGAAAACGGGTAGTTAGGTAATGGCTGCGTTGTATTTCACCCAATAAGTGAGGTTACCGGCGGCCCAACCTCCCTCTTGTCTATTCCTTCTCCTCTTTCCCCATCCCTCTTGTCCCTTCCCCTCTTGCCCCTTCCTTTGTGCCCTTACCTCTTTTGTCCCTCCCGTCTTTCCCTTCCTCTCAAAGGCAGTCAGTGCACTTGCTATTCTTGAGTTGCAGGTGTCTATTGGCAGCAGTAGTCACTTACTATCAGGCGACCCATATGCTCGTTTGTTCCCCTATACAAGAAAAAAAGCACTGGTTGAAAATGTTTTTAAACTTAACTTTATAGGAGCACCTGGTGATGCACAGTCGTTTCCATGGCTCGCTGTCTCCGTACGTGTGCAGTGACTGCGGCGTGACGTTTGCGCGCAAGTTCCAGCTCGTCAATCACGGTCGCGTGCATGGCAGGGTCCCGCACGCCTGCCCCGTCTGCGGGAAGGAGTTCCTGCAGAAGAGAACCCTCGTATCACATATGAAGTAAGTGTTACTCACTTGACTCGGACTAAGGGCGGGGGTATTCAAAGATTTCAATTTGACATTTTTTGTGCATACATTTGCGTGAAAAGCTTTAGTTTAGTTTAATTTAGTTTTTTATTTTTTATTTATTCTATTTTATTCGATTAATTAATGTCAGCCTTCCCTCTTATACATTATCAGTTTTATTGATAAGTTTTAAAAGTCAATTGCAGGTTCGATGTAGAATTTCTTTATTAAATAAGATGTCCTAAATTTGTTGGCGATTTATGTTATTCAAAGGGTCAACTATACAACCCTATAATATTATCATCACTGAAACACTCTGTATACGCCTTAACCCCAGGCAAGTACCCTATTACAATTAATGTTCAATTGATACTGACAAGAAAAATTCTTATTTTTGTATTTTACTCATTACAGAGTCCATACGGGTGAAGGAGCAGTAGCATGTATAGAATGTGGCGAGGCCTTTAAATGTAAATCAGAATTGCAAGAGCACTGTAAAATGACCCGACATTGTTTAAACTCGTCGCAATCTCAGCAGCAGCAACAACAACAACAGCAAGCCCAACAGCAAGCTCAACAACAAGCACAGCAGCAGGCCCAGCAACAAGCTCAGCAACAGGCGCAACAACAAGCACAACAACAGGCACAACAACAACAACAGCAACAACAACAACAAGTGACTGTTATAAAACAAGATGACTTCAAGCCACAAATAGTACAGGTAGAACTACCTTAGATATTTCTTAAGTATGATTCAAAATGCGCTGTTATTTATACATTTATTTCAAAAATTAGTTTTGAAAATATGATTTCCGAAACACTTCATGTTAAATATTATGTCTCATCTTGAAAATTACATTTTGATAAGCAGGGTCTTATTTTCGCATCTTAAATATATAATCGGAGATAAAGTTTTTTCGTATTTTATATACAAATTCAAGACATTTCGCCAGCTTGTGAAATACAGTGTCGTCGTCGATGCTTGAATCAACCTCATGGTACTCTTTCTGACACTGCAAAGTCCATAAACGTCAAAACATTTTTTTTCGCGGCTTGCGTTGCATTTTTCTCTTTATTTGAATAAAACTAGAGTTCTTCCTTAGATTCATTCATTCATTTTGGCGGACAAAGAAACAATTGGTAGGAAGGTCTTCTTGCTTAAATTATTTCTTTTTCTTAATGTCATATATTTATTGATTATAACACCAGCCAGATACAAACAAAGAGATTGTTCTTAAATTTTATATATACCAAATACGAAAAGACTTCTCCGACCGACAAAGCTATTAATTCTCTGATATGGAGTAGAATAGGGCCAACTCATTATTTTAGATTGATATATGTATGTCAGACAGTACAACAAAATATTTGAAAAAAAAAAAAGTCCTTGGAGTTGCTGGCATGTTCTTCTCCATGGTAAGTACTCATAGGAACAGGCTACTAGCTTCACGACTGACTTAATCTGCTCGACTTCCGCTCTTGTCAATGCAAAAACGACTGACTTAGTCTGCTCGACTTCCACTCTTGTTAATGCAAAAATACCTATATATTATATCATAGGTATTTTTATTTTGAATATGCAGCAGTGCCCGGTTGACGGCAATAAGTTTGTTCACTATTACACAAGTGGGATAAACGCTAAACACATCTGACAGCTCCACTTCGGTGGTAGACCTACTTCAATCACACTATCCGGCTGAAATGATTATAGGGACTTATATACTACACTTTGGAATATTTTCCTTAAAATTTTCTCTTCTTTTTCTTCAAATATTTTGTTTGATGTTTAAATTAATTTTGTAATACTTGTTTTGACCTGTTTCTATACTAATGAGGGATGAATAATACGAGCAATCTTTTGTTATCAGGTAATAGGCGCTGACGGCCAAATAGTTAGTGAGAAGACAACGCCTGGATATTCTTGTCCTGAATGTGGTTCCTGCTTCAATACTAAAGTAAGATTTTATGTATAATTTGTACGTAAAGTTTAGGTTGAATACTTACCTTAGAATGTAAAAGCAAATATTACAAAGTAAGAAAAGTTTGAAATAAGGTGAGCAGCTTGAATGAATTGCTCAGTCATTCAAGTTGCTCCACTTATTTCAAACTTTTCTAATAGGTTCAACTAAATATCAGTTCAATTAATTAAAAACTCAGTAATAGGCTTTAAATTATTTTAATCAGTATTCAGTGCTTCAGTTTTGTTTTATGGCAGCACTATGTATTACATTAAAAGTATAGAGTTCGTAAAATTATTGTCATGGGTTTAATGAGGGTTCATGGGAATTTAGCAGCTTTGTAAATTTTTGTTTGACGTCGTTCAAGTTATGTCTTATGTTTATTACTATTAAGAAACATACGGTTTTGGTTAAGTGTATAACTCGGCGATCCCCGACTAGTTTTGGACACATAAGCACAATTAACCACAACCTCTGAGAAACTCAAATTGTTTGGAGAACATTTCTACAAATTAAAAGTATTGGAATCGCCGACAACAATTATATAACATTAACGGGTATAACACGATCTACTGATTCAATAAACTAGATAAGAGCTGGATATATCTTCTAATTTGTTATTTGGATGAAGTATATCATAATTTCCGTTTACGATCAAGCTTTATCAAGGAAATAAAGTACATATGATGAGGTAGCAACAGTGGATATATAAAGTGTGTGTGTGTCAGGAGGCGCTGTCGCTGCATGTGCGGCTGCACGCGGGCGACCGCACTTGCGTGACGGATCTGTGCGCGCTCACGGCCGCGCTGCAGCCCGGCCTCGTCGCGGCCGCGCACGCCAACCACAACGCGCTAAGTATGTACACATATTACACACAATACCTACATTCATTATATTACTAAAAATGACCCCCCTGCTGGTCTAGTGGTGAGAGTTGAGGCAAACCTTGAATACCAATCACCTATTAACCATGTTTTAAAAACGCTGGTTGGAAGCTGATTAAAAAGTATAATTAAACATTACTAGAATATATCAATTTTACTTCAAAATTCTTTATGCAGTAATAGTGTGGTAGAACAAGAAATTAGTATTAGAAATGAAGTAATATGTAATCTTCAACCTTCAGCCTTCAACTCCTCAATGCTATCGTTTTTATTTTTTTATTTGAAATTTCAATTTTTATTGCCTAGTAATCTAATAATATCTTCCTGGAACTTCTAACACTTGGCAGATTTTCCTATTTTAGTAGTTTACCTGTACATTTTTTACAGAAAACTTTCTTCACTAAAGATTTTACAAATAAACAATCTAACTACAAGTTCTCAGACATTACGATTTATGTATTTTAATCTGTATGGTTTTCACAATATTGGGTGTCACGAAACTTAATGGCAAGCGGGTAGGGGCGACAGACTAGGTTGTATCTATTCTAGCGAAAACTAAAAGAGCCATTTTTTTTAAAATTTGGTGTCAACGTTAACTTATAAAACATTTTTAACCAAGACAAAACTTCCCGATTGTTGTGACTGCAGTTAATTGTATATTTATTTTGGATTGTGTAAAAAAACACGGAAAATTAAAAAAATGTGATCACAGTACCTATAAATGTGTGACCTAGTGTTGGTTTTTATTTTTTTTTAAATAATCCTATTATCACAACCTTCCTTAATTGAAACTTTATTTTATTTTTGCCAGAACTTGTACAACCTATCCTATCGCCCTGTACCCGGTTCACGTTGAGTTTCGGGAGTCCTGTATACTTCAGATTACATATTATGTGAAAATCATTAATATTGTTATTAAATAATTAAAATAATAATTGCAGGCACATTCATTTTTACAAATATTTAAATCCCTTTGCTTTTCAAATCCTTATAGGATTATAAAAGCTATATCGCTAATATGTTTTGTTAAGGTAACACACTTCTATAGTTAAACATAATATTTGTTTCAGATCAACCAATTCAGATAATATCATCAAATCCGAACAATGTTGTTCACACCCAAGTTATAGCTACAGTGAGTTGCTAATTTATTTATTAAAATTCCCAATATTAACTATTCTGAACCTATACAAGTAATATCCCCTTTGGTAAATTAGTTACATACCACTGAATTTGTGTTTTCTTTTTAATAAATTATCTATAGTAAAGAGTAGAAAATGTTTAATATATTTTGATATTAAGTTTAAATTTTTTTTTTAGAACCACCACGTAACGCCTCCTAGGCCAAAGATACATTTCTGCGGCGAGTGTGGGAAAGGTTTCGCTGCTAAACATGGACTTTTAGCACATCAAAGAAGGTAAACATGATTTTAACTTAATGCTAATTAATTTCATGATAACGAATTAAATATAATAATAAAAAGGGCGAATACTCATTGCGCGATTCAGAATGAGTGATCCTGAATACTTTTTGATATGTATTTTCTATCATATAGACATCCCGACGGCAGCTGTACCCTCCGCACTCACGTGTGCGATCAGTGCGGGAAGGCGTTCTTCCAGAAGAACCATCTCATGCTGCACCAGAGACAGCATATGGACTTACCGCCCAGAACTGTACCCGTATGTGTATCCCGTATATACAAAAATGTAAAAAGGAGCATTTTTTATTAAGTCCACTGATTAAATATTAAGTGCAACTACTCTAAAATATAGATTTTATGAAACCTCTTGCTATAAAGCTATAATACCTTATTTAATTGTTAGTGTCTAGGCATTCTCAGTGGCTGGTAATCTGTCATACAGGTCTCCCTAGATGCCAGTCTCTCACATAGTGTCAAGTTCATGTCTTTCTTTTGTGCAATTTAATTTTGTAGCTACATATGTGAAAGAGACACAATAAACTATTATTATTATTTATAAATTAATTTTCCATCTGACTTCATAATAAGAAGTTATTATAGAGCATTGGATAGTTTGAATTCAGATATAATCAGATTTTAACAGCTGTAGAGCCATGCTGAGGCACAATGGGCTGGCTCGACCATTGATACCACAGCCTTACAGAAAACCGATTGTAAAGCAACTGCATTTCCCCGAAATTAGTGAGGTTGCCAGAAGCCCAATTCCAATTTCCTTTTTCTTCACCTTTTTGTCCCCTCCCTTTTTCCTATCTATTTATCCCCCTCTCTTCTTTCCCCTCCCCTCATCCCTCATTACCCTCAAAGGCGGGCAGCTCACTTACGACTCTCCGAGTTGCAGGTGTCCATGGACAGCGGTTGTCACTTACCATCAAGTGACCCGTCTGTTCGTCTGTCCCCCTATAATATAAAAAAATATGATGTAATTATGATGTTGGTTAGTTTAAACAAAGCTCCTTGTAAAGGAAGATTATGCTCATCAATATTTAACATATGGGTGGTACTGTAAATGTATAAGTATCTTTTTTACGATCAGTGATCCAATCAAGTAATGTGTTTAGTCAATCTTTACATTACTTAGATTTTACACTTTTAAAATTATCTTAGTATGGGTAATTAGAAGGCCAATTACCCTGCCTCCTTTTCTCCAGTTTTTTTGCACACTTATCCTTAGCCTTGAAATATGTTATAAAATAAAATAAAATTTTAAATATCTTTTATAGCAAGTACAACAATCGCAACAAGCACAACAACAAGCTCAACAGCAAGCACAGCAACAGGCCCAGCAACAAGCAGCCCAACAGGCCGCACAACAAGCGCAACAAGTGCAACAACAGGTGCAACAGCAAGTTCAACAACAGCAACACCAACAACAGCAGCAGCAACATCAGAACAGCCTTGAGATGGAGCAAGATCATCAACAGGCCACACATATACAAGTTGTAAGTGTTTTATTACAGGATTTTAATATAATAAAACTATTTGTTTTAAATTAGTAATTATTAATTATTTAAGTAGTAATTTTTTAAAGTATTTCATATTTTGAAATAATTTGTTTACTCTTCTATATACAGCCTATTACGCGATTACCGGCCTAAACACAAACCAGATTCCTTACAATTATCCTGAGTAACTGTTTGGTGGTTGTTTTATAATTTTAAAGATAGTATCTTGATTAACGCAGAAATCCTCAACAGAACTGACACCGCAAAAGATATTAGTTAGCGAGTCTACAAAGAGTGCCCGAAGATCAATATCATAATCCAAGATGTCGTGATTAAATGCATGGTGTATGGTGGCTTGTTTCTGGTGGCAATATTTAAATACTTGTGTATGTGATAATGATTGATCTCTAGCGTAATGTAGTCTTCGCTATATGGTATTATAGTATGTTGGTTATAAGTTTTATGTAGTCTATTTTGTAGGGTTTAGTAATAATTTGAATGAAAGTGTATAAATTTGTAGTTTTATAGTAGGAAAATTTTGATTTATCATCAGATGAATATTTTAAATGTGGATACAAATACAAAATAGTTGTAGTTTCAGTAGAAATTAGTTGATTATCTGATTTGTATTATATGGTTTATTTAAGAAGTCAACTTCATTTGAGACTTGCCAAAAAACAGTACTAATAAATTTTTACTACTAAACAGTACTAATATAAAAAACAAGTCTTAAACCTTAAAATTGTTATTTATGTTTGAGATTTAAAATAAATACTGTAAATTATTGTGAAGTAAAGTTGCATACTAATTGCAAGGTAATATGACAGTGTCACAGTTATCTACTTATTAAAAATATATATATATACACAGTAGACAAGTTATTTCGGCTCGTTGCCCTTCTTCCTTCAAAAGGCTTAACACAATTTTTTGTACCATAATATTTTTTTGCAGGTAACAAACAGATCTGGACAAGTGATAGGCAATCAAATTGTAGTGGGCACCGTAGGCGTGGGCGTGGGCCGCAGGCTCGTCACTCCGCAACTGCACATCGTGGGCAGAGACACCAAGCCGCAGATCACGCACATACCACACACCAAACACCATAATGCAAGACAACATACTACCAGGTAAAATATATTTGTTTGTTTTTAGTGACTTCAATTTTATGACTAAACAGACATCTCTAAACTAGAAGCGACGATAGCGTAATGGATCAGGCTTGCGTTTGAGTGGTTGCGGGTTCAAATCCGACCCAGTGCACTTAGCTGGGGGAGGGATTACTAAGAATACTGGTAATATGTTACCCATTTTGTTATTATTCCCTTTAAAAAAAATTGTGATCATAAATGCAAGGGAAACTCGAGAACAGTTAACATAATTAGGTGCAAGAGTTTTTTCATTTGTTTGTTTAAACGCGCGTATCTCTAGAACATTTAAATGATTGAACATTGAATTAAACGATTTAAATGATTATATTTTTGTGTATAAATCAAATTTCTATGGAAGACGAGTGGAGTAGTGACCATTAATGCGTAAATGCGGGAATTTGATAACAATATGTAATATGCTAATCTAAGCGAAAACTTTAATTATGTGATACAGGATTAGAAGTTACTCTGTAGTTTGCCCTGTCTTCGCTAGATGGCTCTGTAGTGTGTTTTTTTCTTGTATGCATATGTAATTTAGCACTAGGGTTAAATAATATAAATTAAATATTTAAAATCACTGTTATATCCACAGTGGTGACGCAAAAGAGATCGGCGGCCTTGTCCTGTCCGCGGGTCGGAACGGACTCATCAAGTACGAGATCTCACTGCCGCCGCAACCGACCTCAGTGGTACAAGTGCAGCAGTTAGACTGAGTAAAGCGTGAACCAGACGAACCCATGGTCGTGTGGCTTAAGAAATGACCATGTACTTTAAAATAATTCTTTGGTCGTTTGGTTCACCAAGTGAGTGTGCTAAGTCAAACTATACGTACTTACGGTGGTTGCAGAAGTGATAACCAGTGAAATCTGAGTGAATTCGGACTGTATTGGGTATCTTAGTGTGTGGTTAGAGAATCTTTTGGTACTTTAAATAAATTATACCAATATTAACACTAAACGCAGGAGAGAATGCGTTTGTTTTTACTCCTACAGGTATTAAAAATTCCCTGCTATGCTAATCATGATGATGATTAGGGTACAAAACTATATCATTTGTTAGTAGTTTGTAATTAATCACACACTATTATGCTCACAGGAGCCCAAAATATCGAATACATTTTGTATAGAATGGGATACTTAAATATGAAGTGTAAATGTGTATAGTGTAAACTTGTTTTTTTTATACATAATTTTGGTAACATGGACATACTGGTGCAGGTCAAATACTATTAATATCTTTGGTACTAAAATTGACTTTGTTTAGTTTTGGCAAATATCCTGGACAGCTGAGTGAATATTTGTGATTGTAATCTCACATGTTTTTAAGTACAAAGTTTAAAAGGCCTTGCCTCATTAAAAAAAAAAATGTTCCCAACATATTATACAAAATGCAAATAAATATCAATTTTTGTATCTGGATAGTCAAATCAAATGTCATTTGTGAAAATATTGGAGTAAAATCTAAGCCTAAATTTAATAAATAATGCCAATAGATTGGAAAGCTTTATTTATACTAGACATCTGCCTTATAATAGAGCCTTATTTTTCTTTTATTATCCTATAGGTATAGACAATTTTGGAACTACTTAATTTCGATGGCAATAATATTATAAAACTGACTTATTCATTTTTGTATTATAGTGAATGTCCTAAAATTTAGGACATCATTGTTTGTAAAAAGACAAGGATAGAACCATGTTTTTTTTTCTGTAAATTAGAATAGAGGTAAGGGCAATATAGGATAATTAGTTATCTCTTGTACATATCAACCCATTTTTACGGCACTGAATGGCGGATTTTGTAATAAAATGTACAATCTCTATATAGGTTTCAGCATTTAAGTTTTGTTTGTGGTCAAAGAATTATCAGTTTTGTCATTTGCCACTCATTCGAACGGTGTTCTGTGTTTGAATTGTTCCATACTGGCAAAACTGGAAACAGGTGTTAGCGTATCATAGAGATCAGGCTTCCTATTAGATTTATTGTTAAAAATACTAGTTAACGCACATATAGACTAAGTTAATTGAATATATAAACTATAACACATTTTCAGAATACAATTGAATGAGTGCCTTCTGACGTCATTGATAGTTTAACTATTATATTTTAGGCTGTATCTTTGTCGTATAGTTAAGTACATAATCAATTTATTTTCCTTTTTTTTAATTAATGGCAGGTTAAAAATTAATGTAATGTGCAATCAAAATTCAAAAATAGATGATGTATAGATCTGAATTTATTTTATATATTGTTTGCAAAAAGATGCAACTTGATATAACTTTTTAACAACACAATGTAATCCAATTTAATAGTAAACCCAAGTATAACTTAACTCACTTATTATGAAGCTGACTATCACTAAGTGTGTTGGTATTATAAAGGTAATTTATGTTTCAGCTTTTCTTATTGGTTTATGTAAGCATGCATCAAAAGCAAAAAAAATCAAGCATCTCTGCCGGTTGTGAATCGTTTTTTGTTGCAGGTGGACAGATTACTATAATATGATACATGTATTAATACAATTTAACACTATCGGTGATTTGTAATCACTACTTTTTAATTATTTATCTTTAAAAATACTGACATGTATCAATCGTTTTGGTTTTTTTATTCAACTTGCATCATTTTGCTGTACAAAAATCTAATGTAAATAGTGTTGTTTAAAGTTGGATTTTTCATTTGTAGAGTTACACAAGAATATGCAGAACATGATAGTTTTACAACACTTTATAAAACAGATAAAACTTCCCTAGTTGCTCATTGTCCTTTAGTTAAATAGATGAAATTCTATTTATGATTTACATAAAGTGCAGTGGAATTACGATATGTTCAGTTTTTGCTACATGCTAATCTTATTCGACTCTATCCGTGTACCCCTAGATATATATATATATATGTATTAGTTTTTGATCGCGACTCATACGTGTAAAATTTGCAATCAAGTATCTGTTTTTATTTATATGGAGGCATGGTGAAACTGAGCCTATATTTTAAATTAGACCTCTAGCAATACATCTGTGAAAACTGCTTTCAATTCCATGCAGTAGTTTTTGCGTGATGCGTATACAAACATACAGACAAAAGTTCTAAAACCTGCTGTTTTGGCTTTTGTTCCCCTAATAAAGACCCCCACAGTAGTTACTCTTCAGCATCTATAATGAACAGACAATGGCCTGTTGCTATATTATTTAAAGTATGGAGAGCAACAATATTATTTTAGAATTAATGTCCATTGCATTAAGGTATTCACTCAATCACCCGATTCCTAATTACACTTACTTGAGGTAGGCATAGAAAGTATTATAATAATTTATTGATTACTTTTATTACTTTATATAAACTACTTCATCATCACTTCACTTTTATATGTACATTGTAGTGGCAAGTGATAAAACTCATCACAGTGGATAGAGTTATTACTTATATAAGCGTGAACTGAACTGTTTTCCTAGTAATATCTTCCGAAAGCAATTCCACCTGCATACTCCTCATTTGTACTCTTAAAGGAATTTTGTCCAAAAATTATTTGTGGACACGCCTATGCAAAAGCCATGTCTTCCATAATTAAACAATTTAAACTGTAAACAACGCTAATTATACAAGGAACATTAAAAAATAAGAAATGTTTTTTTTTTTTTTTGGTATTATGATGAAATAAAAATCTAGTCTGTGATAGGGATTGGCTATTTCTGTCTGTAAAATGTTTTCAAAAGGACTTGTTTTGGCAATCATGGTGACAACTTTATGAGATTCAATTTAGGTGACTTTAAATATATATTTTTTATTTACCCATTCAAAATGAGTAGCAGGTTTACATATAGTTTAGTACCTAAACTGAACCACATGTTTCTTTTACAATACATTCAGGTGTCTAGGTTAGATTCCACATCGGAATATTTTTAACACCTTAAGCAAATCCTGTATTTTAGTTTGGTTGAAGGTAGACAGGTAGCAACAAGGGACGTTCAAATATATTTTTGTTTAAATATGTGCACTTCTAGACACTCCTCAACAATTTACGCAATCGTTTCAAAAACCATCTAATTGTAACAGTTGTGATTACAGTTGTTGAAAGAGCGAATTGTGCTTGTGTCTGCACCTCAAAATATTGGTTTGGTGGGTCCACACAGTCAATGCATTTTGTAATCAGTATTCACAATTTGTTCGATGTCTTAATGATATAATTATAGTCATCATCGTATTTTTTATTTACGTTACATTTAAAGTAATGAGTTTTTATAATGTTTTTTAAGAAGCTCTGCTATAAAATTGTTGTCATATAATAAAATCAATTTCTTCTGTGTCTATATATTCTACCTAAACATTTAGTAAACAAATGAAAAGTTAAATATGAATAATTGAAACTGTGTGAAACACCATTTATTTATTCAATCAAGAGGGGGTCGCTACTTCGAAATAAACAAGTAAGAATGGCAAAAGTGACCATATAATAAAAGTAGAAATGACAACGGTGAGTTAAAAATACTAAACACCAACTACATATTTATGACCTATCAAATTCATAAGTAATTTTTTTAAGTCAATTTGAACCGATGATTCATGCACAATCAAAATACTAGCAAACATGATGTCATATGTTAATGTTAACAATAATTATCAGTTTAGTTCAATTTTAGAACATTCTAAACTTTTTCTTTTTGTGTTAATTTTTTTTTTATCAAAAAATCATCCGTGGATTAAATAATCCTTTGAAGTATACATTGACTAGACTATTCTTAATTATATTTGGGACGAGACAGGTCGGTGCAATGGGATCTAACTCTAGACATGCTTTTGACAATAGACATTCTTTCTAAAATCTTCGGAGAGAATAGTTTGAAGTTGGTTAATAGTTTCGTGTACAGTATTATTGTATAAATATACCTGGGAGCCAGAGGGAGCACTGTCGTAGTTAAGGTCTCTTTTGTTTTTATTTTTATTTTGAATCTTGACAAGTTGTTTGCCATTAACTTACATGTAAATATTATAGTGGATATCTATAATTTTTATATTAAATGAGAATATACACACCGTAATGGAGCTGTTGTGTTATTATAACCCTGAACCACCTTATTTTACGATGCAAAAGTCGCATAAAACAAATTGCAACCGCTCTACATTGGTCGCTACCTTAACACTACTATGGACGGAACATTTATTTAACGTTCATCTTGGCGTGAAGGGACTCTTTTCCTTAATATAAAATATGACAATAATAGTAACAAAATTAAGAACTAGAAAGAAAAAAGTAGGTATGACTTCATTGGTTTTCCTATATACGTAAGTACTACTTGGTAATCCAGCTTTCTAAATTCATCATCTGGAATACATTTATATCCTATTATTTGGACAAGAAAGATTTTTCAGGTTTAGAAGAATAATAAATGCGAGAAAGGTCCCTCCGCCTTTAACATCGAACACATTTCTCTAAATGGTGAATAGCACTACTTGACTTGTAGTCGAGTTCCTAACGATTACGAATGTCGTCTGAGGCGTTGAAAAACATCTTTTGACAAAGTAAGGTTTTTCAACTGTCCCTCATAGAAGTAGACGTACATTTTTTAACACATGATTCCCTTGGGTCCAATAAACGGGCTTGTATTCAGTTGTCGAAATTGTTTCGTCCCTTTAGTGCATTTCACAAGATTGCCAGCGTTTTTATGAAGCATGTTGAATTGTTGTGGGTGTAAACAACTCGCCTTGAATTGTTAAGGGCGCGAGGATATTGAGGTTCTTTTACGTGCGACAAAATTGAATTATTTATTTTGCTGGTGATTTTTAGGTAAAAAGTGTGAAAGATATAGGCAAAGATTACACCTGCGACTATATAAATTGCTTGAGCGACTTTCGTGAGACCTTGACTTTGTGACTTGAGAAAAATAGGTGCGATAAATTAATTTAAATATGTAAAACTGAGGACCCGAATATCAAAAATCCCTCCTACACATAATTACCGTACACGCACAATGCGGTAAAGTGAGAAAAATTATAGAACCTACAATAAAACGTCAATAGTAGCAAGCACAGATAATGTAATAATAATATGCTACACCTTTTTACAGTAGTTCGTTAGCATGCGCCCACAATATAAATCTCATTAAGCATTCCTATCACCCGAATCGAATTTTGAGCCGAAACCATTGATCAAACCCTATAAAAGTGCCCGGTCTCAAACTGTCTCGGAATAAAGTGATACCAATACAACATTTTTACTACCGGATACGAAACTGAAGGCCTCGGCCACACAATGTATCCTCACTCGACGCACAGAACGAGTGAAGATACATTGTGTGCAGTTATTTGTGGGTGTTACTTGTTCTGTTTACTTTATGATGACGTGATTTAAAAAGTTACGATTATTGGAATGCTGATACCTAACATTTTATTGTGAACGCTTTCGCCAGGAACAATACGAAAATTTTGTTAATTATCACTTCGAAGAGACAATAAAATTATATACACGTAAATCTATGGTTGCGAATGTTTATTGCGATGCAATCATTTTTAGAATACTAAAAATTGTGAAACACTTCTTAATTTACATATAAGTAATGATCTTTTTACAAATAAGATAATAAAACTGAATAAATTATTGAACTTTAATATTGTCTATATAATGTAAAAGTAAACGCACTAAACACTATGCACTGATCATAGATTCATAGCCTGTGTAGGATTGGCTGGCGAGGAGACATGGCTTCCTCTCCTACCGGATGACCCAGGTGCTTTCATAGTGTCCAACTGATGGTCTAATTTTGTGTTTTGGTTTTAACAACACTAATAATATTATTTAAAATATTTATTTACTTAAAAATAATTTAGCAAAAACAAAATCAGTAGTGTAAAACTAGTCTAGATACTCTTTTCCTTTTTTTTTACTTTTTTTTTTTCTAAAAAAAGACAACTCTCGCATTAGGATTAATTCCTGTATCGCTGGGGACTTTACAAACATTCAAACAACGTACACAAAGAACACCCAGACTCAGAACAACAATTTTAGGATTACACAAAGTGTTGTGTCGTGCGGGGATCGAACCCACAACACACGGCGCGGCGGTGTAGTGGCGAGGTGACCACTCAAGCCACTACGCCATCAGTGCAGTCAACTCCTTAACTTTTTTTTATATTTATGAACGTTTTCACATTCGGCTGTCTGCATATATGTATTTGTCTCGCAACACTAAACAATTGTTTAATAGTTAGTCACGGATGGCGTAGCGGTTTAAGTGGTCACCTCACCACTACACTGCCGCGCGGAGTAGTGTGGGTTCGATCCCGCACGGGACAGTTTGTGTAATCCTCAAATTGTTGTTCTGAGTCTGGGTCTGAGTGTTCTTTGTGTCCGTTGTTTGAATTTTTGTAAGGTCCCCCGCGACACAGGAATTAATACTAGTGCGGGAGTTGCCTTTTTTGAAAACAAACAAATAGTGGGAGGAGCAGGCAATAATTTCATAGCGAGCGAAAATGGGTGTAAAGACTAGAAGCCCAATATTCATGAATATCCACGTGCCTTAGAAGGAGAGTTTATTTTAAAACAATCAAAAAGTCTCCTACATGTGGTACATGTACATATAGCATGCTACTAATTATTCAGTTATTTAGTCGAAGGCCTATATCAAAATATATATTAAACATAAATTAAATGGCAACCACCATATGAACGGAATTATTTTACGGAAAAAGAAGGTGGGTTAGGTACCTCCATAACCAGCCCAACACGTAAATTCAATTATTTTTTTCGTGTGGAAACCCCCACATGTCATCATCTCACCGGAGCTAACGGAGAGGTGGTATGTCTGACTCGAATCGACTTAAACCACACGGTGTTCCGTCACAAGAGGGTCTATTATATACATATATCCTAAAAAGGAAGCCTGCGGGAACCCCTGTACACTTTGGCCACCTCTTCAGTTAAGAGAGGCACGTGCGGAACAACGTAAATTCAATAACAATTATCTAACAAGTAGTGACACCTGTGTGTATATTATGTATGCCATTAGCAGCAGCATTTACTAATCATTTACTTAATAATTAGAACTTTAGGTACAGTTGAAAACTTTGAGCAGTAAGAATGAAACAAAACTGTTGTAAACCAAACAGTTCATAAGTACTGACGTATTTTGGTTTCGCGAAAGCTATTAGCAGTCTCAATCTTCTTTTCTCCACAATCAATTAATAAATTGACACAATCGTATGATAGAAACAAATACAAAAGCTTACAAAACACTGAAAAACAATAAACACAGTAGATGTGCGAGATCAAGTCAATGATCAAACTTGTTTCGAATTTGATTTGGTTACCCTATCCCTATATAATAGGTATGTAATATATCCTGCCCCATAATATTCTGTGGGGACCATTCCGTTCTGCCAGTGACCACAGAGAGCAATTAAACGTCGACCTATATATATTCAATTTCGTTGGTTAACCCTACAATCAATTGGATTAAAGGAATCTGGTGATAAATATGAGTCGGTACGAGAATAGTTGAATGAAATCCGGTCGTCCAAAACTGTTCCTAAATATGCGAGAGACGGACTTTTTTTATGTAGGTTTATTTCACTTTTGTTTTATTTACAGTTTCTGAACATAACATGATCTGAGTATTAGCTAGGGTATACATTTAGGTACTTTGATTTCCCGAAATAATCCGAACTTTACCTTCAATCATTGTGCATGGTAATTAATTTTGTCTTTCGTAATGTTCCTATTACAAATTACGAAACATACCTATCACGGTTTTATTTACAGCTTCTAAAAGTAAGGGATTGCTTTTAGTATACAATGCATTATATAATACATTTTCATTCGATTGATATTAAATTTAGTAAACTATCATTTTAAGGATAAGCGCAAAAAGCCGCGTCGTGAAAGAAAATCATGAATAGATCAAATCAGAATCAGAAAATCATTTTTGTACTGTAAGACCTTTTTAGAGCAGTAATAAAATTCTGTAATTCCAGTAAATTCTTCCAGTATAATAAATTCTTCCAATTCCAGTAAAAACTTTTTTTACTTAATATGGTTTGTACTTACAAAAACGGTCCCAAAACTCTGACATCTGCATTATCTCTCCTATCGATCATAAGTAAGTACATTACCGCCGTCTGCGACAATCTTAACGGATCATACATAGTAGGTAATATAATAAAAAATTAGTTATTTGATCATAAATCACTTGTTTTTTCCACTTTAACCTGTTATACGTATACAACATAATATAAAATATTAAGATAACATTTCATTCCGCCATCTTGCCGCATACGTAGAGCTTTATTCAATCTCGTACATGTAGCAAATCCCACCACCTCATCCAATTTACTTGTCATCTCAACCAGATCGCATTTACGACGAGAAAGCGCGTCATCCATTAAAGCGCATTTTTATGATTAATGACGTCACTGGATCGACTACCAAGAGATTTTGATAGCCCCAGCCTTGGTTAAGAAATGCTTTTATTCTCAATGAAAGGTTATAATATAACGTAGTTTTAAAAGTGATTTTCGCAGGCTGGTTAATTTAAAACAAGTACCAAATACAATACAAAATACTTTATTTTACATAAAAGAGAAGCTACGTCTCATAACTTAGATTTTTATATCCTACTTTTGTTCGTTTTAAGTAAAATGCAATTATAGACTAGTTTGAATAACATAATCTAAGTTAGTTCAACTTAACTAAAATGGCACATTTCAAGAATACAAACGAAGTTAGTTTAGCCCAAGCTAAATTATTGAAATTTAAGTAGGTATAGTAAGACTTTAGGACACTAGAATCGGCGCCATTATACCTGAATATTATGTTGTAGAGATTTTTATCTTTCCCAAACGAAGACCGACTTACTGGCGGCCAAATATTAGGGGAGGCCAATTGTGACAAAAAAAAATGCGAAGATTTAATTAATGATTTTGTTGCGCTAAGTGCAGCCGAGTTTTGTCACACATTATAAAACACATATTATATACAGCAGTAACAGCATCCTACGCATGATATCCAGCAGGAAAGATTGTACGTATGTGAGTCGCTGCTGTGCTGTCTTTGCCACCCGTCAGCACTTAGCACAGCGGTTACCCACATAATATATAATTAGATATATAACTACTAACATAGTCGTAAGTATTACTAATATTAATGAGTTGGGACACTCAAATAAAAAATAATAATAATAAATATATATATAAAATATCTTATCCTGTATGAGAATAACCTGCAGTTAATTAAATAAAATCTAAGATGCAATTATCCCTGAAAGTTCTGAGAACATTACAAACTAGCAGCTATTATGTATCTCTATATATAATAAATCTGTAAACCCGAATTATTTGTACGCGCATCACGTATAAAATAAGATATTGTTGTAGCAACTCTTTTTGGACTAGTATTTTGTGTCATGCGGAGTAACATTACGCCTATTTTTGAAAATACTTCAACTATAATTTTCACCATAAAAAAAAAAATATTAAATTTTTTAAAGAGACATTTATCCCTGCATTTTATAATAACAATTTATATATACTATATCTGTAGACGTAAAGTATGTACTTAATTCAATCTATCGATAGAATTGGGAACATGAAAATAAATCATTATGGTACAATTCAGTTAGGGTATGAGAGAACTTTATTTCCTTATAAGAGTACAATTATATATTTACTTACATGAGTGATGTTTTTACAGGGAAATCTAAACTATTTGACGATTTGCACAAAATAAAACTAAAAATATACAATAAACACAAAATAACAAGTACTGTTCAGAGACGAATAATTGAGGGTAATATGAAATAATCTTAGTTCGATACTTTTGCTTTAATACAATTTTATACAAATTATGCTTAGTAGATGTCTTACGTTATTCACTTAAATAAAATGATAATATATTTTTACGCAAACAATGCAAAAATGCAGTAATGAATCATGTATATCAAACCCCTGACGCAAGAAGAGGGGTGTTATATTTTGACATGACTGCCTGTGACACCGTAGCTCCCAAACGAATGAATGGTAAGCCGTTTTTAGTACAGTTTTAAATTGTTTGAAACGTAATTAAATCGAGTGTTCTTTCAAACATACATTATATTTGATCGAAATCCTGTACCTAAATTGGGTATCAAATGAAAGGGCGTGATGTGTACATTAAAAAAATAACACTGAACGAACTCGTTTGTTTCTTCCCTATTTTTATTATTTTTATTAAAAAGAAAGTAATGGAGCATGAACTGGAGCTTATGACCGAAAACAGACACCCCCGGATTTTCTTTGGCTCATCCATGTAAAAATAAATAATCACATGGCTAATCTCTTTTCAAGTGTATATTGAGTTCCTGAAAGCATATTTTAATCGTCAGATAGGTAAAGAACTGACAAATTTTACTTTAATATCTTATGTTTAATAATTGCATGTTTAATGAAGTTTATCATATATATTTTCTGATCAAGGTTTAAGCAACTCGATCTGATTTGTCACTACTGATAACTTCACAATATTTGGATTGGCTTTTTAAAAACCGAATGTCAAACTACGTTTTAACCGACTTATGTTGTATTGTTTGAAGTTATGTATTTTTCTTGCGATAAGATATAAATATATAGAGATAAGCGATTTCTCCACTTTCAAAATTTTCGTTTTATTCAAAAGAGTATATGCGTCTACGGTGGTCCTATTGTTACAAAAGCAGCATTTGATCATGTGATACCAGAAAAGTTACAAATAAGTTTTTATGTTGTACGTTTTTATGGTTGAAAGTATCGCAGAAAAAAGGAAAAGGCGCATTGAATACTTTTATTTTAAAGTCAATTACGAGTATGTATCGAAAAACAAACTTGAGAGATATTATCTTTCAAAGAATGTAAGTGAAGCTACGGGTGAAAGTTACTAACAATTTAATTTCCCCGCGGTTTTGCCTGACTTAGTGCTTTGAGATAGGTACCTATTATTTACATTATAGCTTAGAAACTTTGTGTTGACTGTTTGACTGAACTTTAATTAAGATTGATTACTTCTAAAGATAGAAACGCTACGTCCATAAAGAGTTAGCGGATACCTTATTTATTATAGATTGTATTTATTTTAGAGGATGGAGGAGGATGACACAAAGTGTTGTTCCGTGCGGGGATCGAACCCACAACATTCAACGCGGCAGCGTAGTGGCGAGGTGACCACTTAAACCGCTACGCCATCCGTGCAGTGTAATCGAAACTAGCAATAAACTCGCGGCAAAGCTTATTGCTTAAACTCGCCGCTCGCTGCTCTTCATTCGTGATACAAGAACGAGCAAAATATTAGTTTTTATAGTTAAAGCAAACTACAAGTATTTGTATATGTAGCGAGCTGAGCCAAATTTCACAACCACGGTAAAGCTCATTCGTTGATCAAATCTTTAAGCTGTTCAAATGAACGTAAACCTCTTTCAACACGTTTCAAACTTGAAACAAGTAAAACTATAAAAAAAAAAACTCGAATGCAACTTCCATATTTTTTGCTCACATAAATCTTATACACTTATAACTCTCATAGCTTGAAATTACACTCCCATGTCGAAATTAATCAAGCTGTTGAGCATCCAGGGCGCGAGGAAACGTCACACATACATTCATATATATACACATAAACACACTCGAAAACCATAAACACTTTTTCGCATCATCAGTAACTCTTAAGCCTACTTACCCCACTCGTCAGAAATAATTTGAAGTTCCTATGGACCATCACCGTTGTTCTCGGTAAAAACCGAATATGCGCACAGGTACAGTCGCCCACAACGCGGTCTCCTTAGCACCTTGGCGTTCACTCACTCGCACAGCCGAAATCAACACTTAGTTCACCATGATATAAATTTACTGCTGCTTTATGTTACGAGCTTCCTTTCAATGAAGGAAATATTTAACTTCAAGCTTAAAAAAAAATCTGAGATAATTTGTCGATAGTGATGGATTTCGATGGAACTTGTTCCTTAAGCAATGAAGATTGTCCTTTGACGTGAATGCATTTTCGACGCTTACCTTCAGATCTGTTCTTATAATTTTCCATTATATGAAGGTAGTTCCAATATATACGTATTTATGCACCTGAAGATTTGTTTCGTTTTGATAATATAGTTGTAACTATCCTATATACTGTTGTAGTCCTTGGTTTACACTAAGTAACTGCATAGTGATCTAAATCTAAAGTTAGTGTTGGTATATCTGTGAAAAGGGTAAGGTTTCTCTAAAAAATATGATAAAATGAAATAATTTAAAAAATATTGATACTATATTATATTTATTTCAATATTACTCCATACTCAAACTAAATGAACTTACACTTAAATGTTGAGACGAGTGCAAAAGAGACTAGAAATAAGTGTTTATTTAAAACGGAACTCACATTTTAAAAGAATTGATCTGCAATTGTCTTTGTTATGTTAACCTCTGACTACTAAAATGATGAGAAAACTCTAAACATATTTAATTCTAAATATTTTTCGTTATTAATAAAAAATTAAAGTGAAAACCAGTGCTTGCAAGTGTATAAGTTTGGAATTGTTACTTGACTTATATTTTGACTACCTACATCTATGATTTTATGAGTGTGTTTACAGATATCTCTTCATTGAGAAGCCTTATAACCAAAATTGTCAGGCATCTGAAAACCATTGTATTTAATTCTGAGTTTGTGACTAATTAACGAATTGAAATAAATAATGAATAGACAGGCATAAAAACATTTTTTTTCAATTAAAAAATATGCTTATAATTTGTAGATTTAATACATAAAATCTTACACAGAAATGACGCTAAACTAGATTATAACCTAGCCTACTTCCATTATGGTAAATAATTAATTAAATGAATGAATGTTAGGCAATGCGTATTATTAGTGCATACTCATAATAATAGAGTATTATTACATTATATTATACATATACAATATTATTAAAGAAAATAATAATTATCCTACAAAAAATACTACGACAGCAGCAAAGTATTAATTTTCGAAGTCCTTTTCTTACCTAACTATATCACAATATAAAAATGAACATTGTTAAAAATAAATAGCTTTTATTTTCTTGAATGTGGTTTTTGAAATTTTTACGGTCTTATTATAAAATATAATAACCGACTATTAATATCTGATATTTATATCTTATTTGGTATCTTAATTTGCTTTGTCTATGGCTTAAAGATTGTTAGATATCTGACGGCAAAATAAAAAAATGAAATGAAAACACACTGTTCTTTTTTTAAATAAAATTAAAGTTAGGACATTCGCTCTCGAAATAAGCGGAACTATTTACGAATGTTGTGATTCTGTGCGTCGTTAACAGACAAAAAATTACTTTTATATAAACATATTCTAAATATCACATAAAATAACTTCAAGCAGCATTCTGCAGCACGAAGTAGTATGGCGGGTGAAGTCTGTTGACTCCAGATGTCGCCACGTTGGGCGAGGGTCCGTGCCACTCCAGCCTGTACTTGTCCAGGACCCGGGTTGTGAGAGCAGCTAACATACTACCTACTGCTCCAGTACCTAGGACGCCAGACGTGACAGAGGTTAATTAATTCGAATGCACGATATTGGAAGAGAATTTAAGGAATAAAGAATATTGTTTTTTTTTTTATCCGACGAATAACATTATAAAGATTTATTCAACTTAAAGTCCGGATTCTATCTTTGACGAACGGAAGGTTTTTTGGACATTTTATTAATCATTATACAGTTATGTTAATTACTATACCTACAACAGAGATTATCATTTTACATGAATATGAGAATAACAAGGGAGTATGGTAATTACTCGTGTATGCCAGAAACTGGGAAATACAGTGCTCTAAATCAAATCATATCGCTTTTATATTGAAATAAACTAGCTCCCTTATGTATCCCTGGGGAACAGTACCTTTTTTACGGCATAGGGGGGCAAATGAGCAGACGGGTCACCTGATGGTAAGAGACAAACGCCGCCCATGGACACCTTCGACTCAAGTGCAAGCGCGCTGCCCGCCACTGAGCGTGATGAGGAATGGGGGTATGCCTTGAGGGGAAAGAAGAGAGGGGGGGATGAGGAGACGGGAAAGAAGTGGATGATGGGAGAGGAATGGGATAGGGGGAGTTGGGCCTCCGGAAACCTCACTCATTTCGGGGAAATACAACGCAAGCGTTGCTTCACAACCGGTTTTCTGTAAGGCCGTGGTATCGCACCGGTCGAGCCGGCCTATTCGTGCCTAAGCATGGCTATAAAATTCGTACTTAAGAATGATTTTCTCACTGTTTACCTTTTCTTGATATCGGTTCATTAAAATTAGTTAGGATTAGATTATATTACCTGGGCATGATTCCCCGAACGGCATGGAGGCGTAAGGATGAGCTCTGGAAGCTCTGAGTGGCTGCCAGCCCTCGGCGCACCAGCGCTCTGGAACGAAAGCTCCTGCGCGACCCCACTGCTGCTCCGACTTACTTGTGACGCCGTGAGCGAGGACTATGTCCACCTGGAACGTCATATTGTTCATCTACGGTGACTCTTATCATATACCGACTGACTGATAAATATAAATCCATACATAATAGACTTTTTTAAAACATTTGTTAACCGTCTTCAATGCGCTTATCATGATACATCGTAAAACGTGGTATTTACAGACTCATTCGTAACGTAACTTAAAATATTTTCCATTACCGTTAAGGTGTTGCACTTTCCACCATCAGATCAGCAACAAGAGCTGATAATATCTTGATAACTAATAGCCTATAAAATTTGAGTATCCTATTCAAATCAGTGGCGGCTTTGAAGAGGCGGCGGAGATCTGAAGCATTTTAGAGTAGTTGGAGGGGGGGGGAGGGTTAACAATACCCACGCACCTATTATCCTTATATAAAATAAAAAAACATCTGATTTGTTACAATTCTTACAATGGTTAACACCGCAGAAGTATAATCTTTCAAAAAAAGAAATCGATTGACAATTGGAGGAGAAATAGACTAACATACATAAAAAAAGATACATAAAGTAAACATAGAAACAGCGAATTTTTGAAGTCGGTTAAAAAAACACGCGGCTTTTTACAATCGATTAGAGGTTAGGTACTGTTGGTGTTTCTAGTATGTTTCATTATCATTAAAAATAAATGATCAATGGAATTCTTAAGATCGTTTAAAGCAAAACAAAAATATATTGGAACAAGTTCGGTAGAACACTGCGACGAGCCTCTTGAAATTAATGATAATTGATTTAAAACCGAATTGATATAAATTATACAATTATTTAAATCAATTCGTTCTCCTTGCCATGGTTTTAGAAAAAAATTACAGTATGATCTTCAGATTTACATCGTAATTGGTTTACCGCTTATTTGGATTCGTTAAAACTGATGCCTATATTAACATCCGCACTTACAAAAAAGAAAGGATAAACCTACCGCGATCTCAGCCTGTACCTGACCATTCGAATAGAAAACTGTTTACAGTAAAACGATATTTACTTAGATTTATGTAAAATTAGCTTGCAGCATTAACTACCAATTACAAAATGACATAATTTAGGAGCAAACTGCGAACGAGTAACAAAACGTAATTTAATATAAAATAAATATTGTTAATATGGCAGGCGCTCCGCCTTCATACAATTACTGAGATTGCAACATTTTGCAACGGGCATAAAATAGACGGACAAAGACATGCAATAATACTTGTTTTTTTTCATTATGGCCTCTGTTATGACTATCTGTTTAAATGAATAAATAAGAACTTCTTTGTTTTTCCATTCTTTTCCTTTGCCTTGCCTTCCTTCATGTACACACAGTCATTTATTTTACACAGCATTATTACACAGCATTTACTTAAAGGCTACACAACTAGATAAATAATTATTTAGAGCTTACCCCAGCAGGTATTTCATAACCAGCAAGCAGTATCGGTTCCAGATTGCGTCTAACGACTCCGCCGGTAGCTGGATGCAGCCTCATAGCTTCTCTGGCACAAGCCGCAACGTACGGCAATTCTGGTGAGTCTCCTTCTTTCCTAGAGGCGATGGACCAGTGCACTTCGTCATGAGCTCGCTGCTGACGAGCAGCGTGAAGAGACAGCTGATAAAACATATGTACAGCTGTTTGGGCAAGCTGAAATGAAAAAATATAAATAAAATATTATCAACAATCATCGATGAACTTCTACTTTATCAGTGGAGGACTTACAGTTATATATATACATATATATATATATATATATATATCAATGTTTGAAAATGAACGAGTTTAAGAAGTAACACAGTTTGTATACTTTGTTTGGAGCTTGCTATCAAAGGATGGAAGATGCAAAGGAGATATTGAAGGCCTCGGGTAAATGGAGCGCTACACGCGTATTGCCGCTCATGTCAGTACATATTATATATAGCATTTCTAAGTTAAACTTACCGGGTCAACTCCGGCCAGTAGAATGTCTGCAGCGAGCGGTAGCATCCGCCTTTCCAGTGCTCTTAGTTTGTCCAGTAGTACTTGTTCCGGTCGCAGCTCACCAGAGTTAAGTTCATTCAGGGCTTTCATCAGGAAGTGTTCTGTGAGGCTGGAAGTAAAGTAAATTATCTTAGATGTATTCATATTGTTCAGGCTTAGACAAAGATTTTCTAAAAATTAAAATAGGATAACTTACACAGAAGACATCTTGTGGAATTAATTAATTCCACTCCGACATAAAAGCTGGTGGAATCATTGCTTTCAAACAATATTTTAAATAGTTGCAGCTGATCTATTCCGCTTGAGCATACAAATCGAGTATTTAACCGTGACGCTATGAATTATGAATAGTAGGCAATTGCATAAATAATGTATGATTGTTTAGCAAGCGATTCATGTCCGAAAATTAATTTACGTGAGCTCATTTTGTGGTAGATTCGATCACGATTTGTGCTAATAATTTGTGATAATCATTGCAGAAGTACGACTTGCATTTCTTTAGTAATTTATAAAAAAGTTAAAATTCAGTTTCAGTACTTATTATTATATTTGTAGACCACCATTATGTGTACCACCATATATCTACCATTTAAAGTGGTACGGTAGCCAGATGGTTTCCAGAAAGGTCTTGAATCCAATTAAGATAATGAATTTTTTCACTTAAGTATCGCAATACATTATCGTTTATAGTTTTTTTACTGAAGTACACATAAAAATAAGCTAAGCAATTACCTAAATTGGGTATAAGGCATTATACATATTATATTACATTAGATACCCATTTAAGACCTCAAGTAATTTAAAATGAGTTTGTTATTTATTTATTTTAATATAGCACACCAACGATCCATTCACTTACGATGCTCTAATGTAACAGGAAGGAAGCACCTTCTTAAGGTGTGCAATACATCACACTAGATAATTTAGTTTAAATCATAATAGGTCAATTATATAAGAATCATATAAATGCTCCAGTGAAGTGACGAGGACGAAAGCGAGATTGAAAAGGAAAATACAGTTAATTGAGTAAAAGAATGGACAGTATGGAAATGGGGCGATACACGGATGTGGGTAGTGGATAACAGGCATGATCATGTTTAGAATTTTTCAGTGAATGTTTGAAGTTATACATATTTTACACTTTTTAACATAATACGATAACGTTTAGATGAGATTCAGCAACTCGAAGTGTTTTAAGATGTTGCTAGACTTTTGTTGGGTCACCGTTCTTTACAGAGTTGTGAATGTATTGGCTTTGCGCATTCTTACAAACCTTACTGCGGGGATTTCGTATAGAGATTTGAACCTGCTTTTAGCTAAAGATTTTTTTTTATTAAAGCCTTGGCATCAGCTATAAGACATGGGAAGTAAATGCCTCATTATAATTGCCTGAATGCACAATTTATATCGCAAACACTTCCGCATTCGCTAGCATAATCTACTTTTCCCTCAAAAGTAAGTGGTTTTTATGTAACTTGGATACAAATATTCTTGTGACCGTGACCTAATAGTTTTAATATAGCGTGATATCTAATTAGCGTGATGATTTAAATGACGTGGTTCAGGTTTACTAGTTACAAGCTAGTTCATCACGTTTTTGCTAGATGGCGCTGAAAATATTACTTAGTTACAATAACCACCACAGCGCAAAACCAGTGACCCCGCAGGCATGTCCTCGAGACTGCTCAACCTTAAGTGCCTACGTGAGCTACAACATCCTTAAAATAAATACAATGCAACGTGTCGGACGTCCGAAGCTATAAAAGCATTGTTTAGAACAATAGGAATAGAAAACTTACCTAAAATGTCTATCAAAAGCCTTTAAAGCGCTGTTGAAGGTCTGGTTTTCAGTTTTGAGTGTGGCTTCGCTCCTGACCAGGTAGCTGCCATCGGAGATGTCTCTGCTGCATCGCACTAATCGTTCCGCTGGTGTGAGTTCTTCTAGGCAACGTTTTGAAAGGGAACACAGGTCATGAATCTCATCATCCATGGAGGTTTTCTCTGGTCTTCTAGAAGAAAAACGGTTTAATAAGATCTTGAAATAATAATATATGTATATATACAATTGTACTTCATACCAGGTTACATAATGGTTAAGGTTACACAGGAGATAAACCCCAACTTCCAATAAAGATAAGTCATATATAAACAGCTTAATTTATTTATTTTCTTTTTTTATCGTTACGAGTGCAATGGTTTTCACTCATTCATGTTGACGAGCGCAAGTGATCGTATTCACTGAAGTAGGAATAAAATTTCCAAAATTGAGGCTCGTAAGTTTCGTTTCCCTTTACTGTCAACTTCCGACAACAATTTATCTTTACGATAAAGTATATTGTTTTATAAAATATATTTTAAATTAATTTGTTAAAAATTTAGGTAGTGATTATGATGGAAAGATCACAGGGCGAACACTAGTGTCAATAAATATGTGTAAGTATCAAAATTCATGAAATTGCTTAAATAAATCTTTCACTAACTAAAAAAGCAGCAGTATTGTAATTAATGGCTAAGGCGTCCCGAGTTGCTATAAAATGGTTGCGGGTTCGAACCCCACCCAGTGCACTGGGCTAACCTAACACAAGCATTTAGCTTAACTTGAGGAGCTAACAAGAATGTATTATGTGTTATACGTTGCTAGTACTCGTATTCTTCTAAAAAAAAACAAAACAACATCAATTTTACGTCTTTAAACATTAACTTTATATTCTTACCTTGTTTGTGAGCAAGGCTTATGTACAGTGCCGTCTAAGCACCCCAATCTGATGCCGAAGATCATCATGCCGATGGTTTCAATAGCCCAACGGTAGATCTCCGTCTCCATTTCCTCATTAAGAGCATTCTCTGCGTGACGCAAGTCTCCAAGCCTGTAATGACAATAAACGCAATGTTTTTGTTAGAACACAAAGCGAATGATCATGAAAGTACTACATAGTCGAAAGTATTACACAGAAAAGATGTATGACTAAACATATATAGGGTAAAAAAAGAAAAATAAGTGCCTGAAATAAAAAATGAGACACTTTCTAATTCATTACAAATGTTCATTACGTGTGACATCATACCTATTTACATCCCAGTAAAATTTCAATGAATACAGTTTTAATAAATCTGTATGAAGTGAAAGAACACTCTCAAACTTAAACACTAAGTGTTTAAGTTTGAGAGTGTCTAGGGCTCCAGACAGTAACCTCCTCACAATACGTGGCGTATATCGCCGTATTGTGAGGAGTGTCGCCCCGAGTGATAAGACCGCCAATTGTAATCCCTGTGTAACTTAGCATATCTGTATTATATTTACCTGTACTGGTGTACAATAGTTATATATAAAATAACTAAAATGCTCTTTTAATATAAAGCCGAATATCTATCCGAATATTTATTATATATTAATATTTATTCTGATATATGTATGTACGTCTGCTACAGCACAGTATTGTTATAATAATCCGAGATGTAGATCCTAAAGTTCAACACCACTAAAGTTACAATTGATGTTGATGACATTGCCAACGATATTGATATCACGCGGTGCGTTCGGTGACCGGCTGTCACATATATGCATGAAATATTAGGTATGAATAAAATAGAAATCCAGTCAACTGAATATAGATATGGGGCTTCGGACTTTCCAGCACCAGTTGTTTCAAGTTATAGGCATGCGACCCTGACTTGCTTGAGCTATTTCATATACTCCCTAATCCATCTCTGTTTGCCCTTGGCCTTGACCTCTGGTAGACCCCTTCGGGGAAACAGGCGTGTATGTACGTATGTAGATCAATAGTAAGAATCCCTAATACATATTGTATAATGGAATCTAGAACACGTCATATGTAAAACCATATTTAGATATACTTTTTGTCAAAAGGTACATATTATTATACAATGAAAATCTTATCTACATAACATATACTCGTATATATATCTATTGACGTCACATTCGAATTTTAACATCTACCTGCCGCGCTAAGAGATTGTCTCATTTTAAACAAGCTGTCTTTTGCAGTTTCATTTGCATTTATAGACACTGGTCCGCTTCTAAGGGTACCTATATCATTTCTTAATAAATGCTTTATCAAAAACAAAAATAATTTTTCAAATCTGTCTGATAGTTCCCGAGATAAACGCATTTAAACAAACAAAAAACTTAACAGCTTTATAATATTACTATAGATAGATTTAAATAAAACTATACGTCAGTTTTATTTAAATGTGCAGCTTTATTTTAAGAAGTTTATTTCGAATTATGTTAAAACCGTTCTTAAAGTTTATTTGTTTTTTAAATTAGATTTTGTTGTTGTCCCTATTGTTGGTTTATTTATCAAAAGCTCATTTACATAGAGGTGAATGATTGTCTGTCTGAATTTTAAGTCATCTGGTGACCCGGTTTGTTTATCTTGATATTTAACATATTATTTGCTTTTGTTTGTTGCTGTCTGTTCATTCATCTTTCGTTTATTGTCGTACTGACAGTATTTGGAATTGTTTACATAAATACTTAAGTTTTAAGGTAATACGAGTTTTATTGTTTTTATAAAATAACTAAACGTCATAGACTAACTACGACGTTTAGGTATTTTTTTTTATTAAATAGAGGGCAACACAAGGGTCCGCTGATGGTGATCATTATTGAAATATGCAACTCAAGAGTCGCAAGTGCCTTGCCCAGAGTTTTTGGGCTTCCAGTAACTTCACTTACTCGTCGAAAAAAATGGTGGTACTCCGGTCAAAAAGTTAGTTTTTAATAAGAGAAAAGAGCCTTATTCATCCATAAAAGTCTTTATTTAAGCGAGTACCATAGACAATATTAGAATTGTAATATAAGGTCAAATTGGATAAAAATTGCACTATAAAATGCGGTCTTTTTCCACTTTATTCCGGGGTCATTGCTACCCTCATAACGGTGAGCGATTATTATCTGACAGATAAAGTTAATCCTCATTCTGATTTACAGTTTCGTCTCTTTGTCGCTGAAATGTTTGTCCTCTTCTAAAGCTAGTTCATGTATACTGTCTCGTTGACTATAATAAATAAATACAAAAGTACTAGTAGTAGTACTAGTAGTAGTAGTAGATACTTATGAGTTAGGAACCACATTTGTATATCTGTCTGATTTTATTCAATCTTTTCTGTAATAGCAATAATACCAAATACGTCCATCTATTACCTCTTTGAATGTTTAGTTAAAAAAGAAATTAAGAGCAAATACTTCTTTTATTTGAATGCAGGCGATGCCCTTAAATGTCTAATATCCATGTGATATAAACTTAGAACTTGGTTTCCGAAGGTCGGATAACTATCGGTTCGTGGCATGACTAACGAATCAGTTTTATTTGTCAACAGAGCTTGTTTGGAATAATAAACTTAACAACATATAGGAAGTGTTTATATACGCTTGCTATAAACTATATTCCTTATATATCAGAGAAATCATCGATTTTTAATCCCTATTTTATAGAGTACAATCGATAGAACTGACTTTAAGTTAACGGATAGAGCAGCCAATTTTGTAGTTTGTTCTATCACTAGTTTTGTTTTTAAGGTGATTCAAATGTTTTTATTTTGTTATGTGAATCGATAAGCACCGTCTAAGACGATAATCTATACTTAAATTCTTATAATAAAATTGTAACATACCGAAGTCTGTACTCAATAGATATTGAAGACAAACTAATATGGGAATTTTTATAAGAGCAGCAGAGGCCAACACTGAAGTGCTTAGAATTTGTGTCACTGATGTTTTGTTTTAGAGGTTTACTTAAAGTAAAGACTCAATTTTACCGCGTTTCTGTATAAATAAAAACATAGACACTTAATTCTAAATTCCACGCGTGCGAAGTAACGGGCAAAAGTTGTGATAAGAAATAATATTAACTTCACACATCTTATCCACGGCTGTCTGATCCGAGCTTGTAGTCGTAACCAGGCGGGTGATAAACATACCTACATATTTATAATCACATACTTATTATGCTGTGTGGTTCTCGTTGGAGTAGAACAGAGACTTACGTTCTCTTCCCGCTGGTGTAGCAAAAGGCTACTTACTACTGTATTGAACTTTTATATATCAGACAGTATGTATACAGTCATATACTGCCCCGTTGACGGCAATGGGCTTATCGTGGATATTCAGAACACCTCTGACTGCCCTTTCGGGATACAGGCATGAGCGAATATGTATGTATGTACTTATTATAGAGAAATGATACCCAAGTACAGATTATTATAAGATAATTATTTCTCAATTCTGCAATAACGACTGCCTGATTAGAAAAGCGATACGAATATTTCGCTTTTTTAGTCAGGTGATACTGACTGCAACGTCAGAGGGTCACGGGTTGCATTCCCGCCGAGAATTAATGTTGAAGGAGATATGTCAAAGTAAAAATCTTAGTTACCTTCGAGTTGTATCAGCAGCTATGTCATCGAAAGCCTTCTCATAATTCTTGAGTAATGTTCCGTCTTTTAGTAGAACGTGGATAGCAGCCCATATTGCTTTGGTTTCATCACTGCAAAAAAAAAAAGGATGGTAGGTCCATTTTGCCAGAAATACTTATTAATAGAGAACGTAATAGACTAGTGGCTTATTCTTTTCCCGTACTTATTAGATTGTTATTTTAATATTGAGAACTTGCGAGTTATGTATTTCTTACTCGTAAACACTTTTCCCGCACTGCCTATACCTATCTTAATTATATTTTAAAATTACAAACATATAATAACAGAAAGTAGGACAAACCACCGAGTAGTTCTTATGTGTGTGGCCGTGTAATAATAATATTGTTTTAAATTTCTTATAATCTTATAGCACGTCAAAATAGACCTATAAAAATGTCTGCAAAAGAAGAATAACTACTACTATACTAATACTGAATTGTTTTGGTTTTTCTTTTGTATCTAATACAATTTTTTATCAAGTACTCGCAACATTGTATGAAATTGTCGTGCTTGAAAAACAATATAAGATATATAACTTGCTGTACTAATACATGTTCCGCTATCGGCATGCGCGACCAATTCGCACATGTGAAAATATTGCAGAAGGTGATAACAAATTTGTTGCAGTTTGGTTAGAAGCACGTTTTCAAATAAGATTATTACAAGATGAAGTTGTAAACAAAATAAATACGATATAAATAAATTAGCCGTAGGTACACACACACACATATATATACATATATATATATGGACGCTATCCGCGCAGCGTAGCGGTTTAAGTAGTACGCTACCAAGTGACTCGCTACCACGCTGCCGCGACTTGTGGTGTGGGTTCGATCCCCGCACGGGACAACACTTTGTATAATCATCAAATTGTTGTTCTGAAACTGGGTGTTCTTTGTGTCCGTTGTTTGAATGTTTGTAAAGTCTGTAAAGGCAACACAGGAATTAAACCTAGTGCGGGAGTTGTCTTTTAAAAAATATATATATATTTTTGAGCAGAATCATAAAATTATCGTAAACGCATTATAACATAGTGTTTTATTATCATGCTATTAAATTAGTAAACAAGCGCATAGTACACTAAGTTACAGGTACATACTCGAAACCAGCAAAAATCAAAAATACTTCCAGTTCCTCAATCTTGGCGCTATTACTGTCGCTCACTGCTCACAGATAACCGCTATTGGTTACCGCTTAGGTGTGAAATTGAGGGACAAAAATGATTGTAGAAGTAACCGTACAGTTGAAGAATAAATAAAACATTAGTTTACCTATGCGCAGGACATTCGCCAATACCCATCCGGTGGTGGCATAACGGCGACTTTTTGAATCGTGGGGGCTCTGTAGCACGACTCTCATACACCTTAAACAAATTCATATTTAAAAGGTATTGGGCTATTACGAGGGACTGTAATTTATTTTGAGAATAAATTCAGTTAGTTGCAAAAAGTTTATTACAGGTAAAGATTAAAGATTAAACTTAATAAAGATTGCTGAGCGACGTTATCGTAAGGTTGTGTTTTTTTCGACAAATATTTTCAATCAATCAATTAACGCACTGAAGTCCATCGTTTGACATAGGCCTCTCCCAATTTGCGCCAAAGCACCTCCACCTTCGGCATTCATTCTATAAAGAGCTGATGAGATTTGTTTGTTTTTTTTAACGGGTTGCCATTCGGTTTACAAATTTATTTTTATGGAGTAATTAGAGACTAACAATATAGGCTATATATATCACGCTATAATATATATATAATAAGATATCACGCTACGACTCTTAAGGGCAGAGCAGTGACCATGAACGCAGAATCTGCTCGCAACGGCTAGTAATATATAAATATGCAAGTTGTTTACAAGGTAGGAAAACTATTTATCAAATAAAAAAAATATGTGTTGACATAACAGAGGTCTTAAGGTGGCGCAAGAGGAGGGCTAGGGACCTGACCTTTGCGAAATCGAGGTGCAACGATCCGAGCTTCAACAGGTGCTCATGGCATGGGGGTCTCCCCACCAAAAAAAAGCATAACGGAGATAAGATGTTGGAGACAATATCGATGTTGACAAAAACAGCCAAGATTTCCACTTTGCAAAATTTGCCGGTGACAGTATGGGTCTTTTCGTCCTAAGTCTGGGTTCTCGACGAGTGTCTGGAATTCTCATAGCATTTTACTTAGAAAAGCAGTCTGCTTCAGAAAGGCTCTGTCCAAATATATTCCTGCAGAATGTCCAGCATCACTTGTTTACATCGTGGGACTTACGTAATGGTTCACATTTGTGTTTATCAACTGAAGTCGTAATTTTATGATAAATTTACATCTTATATCTTGTCAATATTAAAATATTTCACAAACTCAAGCTTTAATCCATTTTTAGTGGATAGGTATGTACATTTTAGCTCTTTGATGTTTTAGTAGTGCAAAATAGATTTAAATTACGCGGACTCTGTTTTGCTGTCGTTTAGGTAAATACTAAGCTTGGACTTGCGAATATTATTAATATATTGCGGGTTTGATCAACCACCACCACGAACACAAGCATTTAGCTTAGCTGGATGCGTAAACAAGAATAATAGAAATGTGAGACCGTTCGAGCGACCGTGCATGACCGAAAAAAAAAAGCGCCACCATCAAGAAGCTTTCCGCAAATCGTGTGCAAACACTATAATAATAAATATTAATATATTTAATAATAAATACGTTGTACGAACTTTATCTTACAAAGCAGAATGACCTGTGCGTGCGTCAGACAGATAGCAACATTTTTGTCGCTTTTTATAAAATATTTGGAAAAAACAATTACAACAGTATTAACAGTTTTAATTACTATGTAGTTTATTATAATTTCTCAACATAATTATTATATTTTCTATTTAAGAATTTATAATTTAAGATTTAAAGATATATTGTACAGTGATCTCAATATTTCTACTACTGGCTCTACAATATTGATAATATACTATACAGAAACACTCTAAAATAGACAGAAGAAAAAGTACATAACTTTGCAAATAGCACACACACTCGGCATGAGTGAGTGACCTGAACTGACTGCTAGAGTTGAATGCTTCAGGATGTGACCAATATTAACCTATGTGGAGTCGGTGCCGCTGATTCGATCAGAGCTATCCTTTGATCACAAAAATATCGTATTGTCTTACTTAATACATGATAAATGTATAACGCGCTTTTATAACGTGTAGTAGGTACTCATACGATTATTAAATGAAACAACTACCAACGCGTGATGCGACGTCTGCTCGACTTGTTATTCCTGTTACCGTTGATATCGGCGTGTAGATATAGCAACTGTTATTGAATTATCAATGTAATTGACATGTGTTATGGGTCCGTAATTGTTATAACCTTGGACTAGAAATAGTTGTCTACAGATAGTTGTATGTAATTTAAACTCATCATTGTTCATCATCCTGTTACTTGCCTTAATTAGTTTATCACCCTAATAGCCTTAATACCATTTTCAGACAGATTCTTTAGATCTAGCACTATTTACAGAATATAAAAATATAATAAAGTGGACAAAATGTATGTTCCCATTTTGAACATGAAGAGCCGTCAACTAGTGATGCGTAAGGAAGAAATTACGATCAAAGATTTATTTAATGTTTTATGAAAACAGATTCGTATGGAGCCTTGAAATATTTAAATCATTAGTTCATTAAGTGTAATGAGATTTCTTTACAAATAAATCTTATGTGGCAACTAAATGTGTGTACTAACAAACACAAATTTTCACAATTAACTCTGTGTAATCAACAAAAAAAAACCAAAATATTTAATACCTCATTATACTATTCTATAATATTATAATTAATTACGTACTTAATATGTGATTATTATATTATAGTTTTTTTTTATAAAAAATACCAAGCTAAGTCTCAACTCAAAAGCGCCCAAGTCTATAAGCGCAGTGCTGGCCACGCCAATGAAGGCTTTTCACGTCGGTGGATGTAGTCACAAACGAGATTAGTGCTGTGACTCTGTCATTTTATAAATTTGAATGTAAGTTGGAAGGAAGGTGAAATATGACTGAAACTTTAATGGAATAAGAACTTTTTTATACGTAAATCATGCATAAGTAAAATTTATCGATGATTTATCGATATACTTTTGGCGTCACTATTTGTAGGTATGAAACAAAGAGTTTGTTGCTAGGCGTAGAGAACAGTTTTCGTTATAGACGTGGCGGTCAAAATTTTGTGCATTTAATTCCTTGAGTGAAAATTATAATGGTACGTGTAGTACGCTTCTGCTTACCGCTTCGAGTATAGACACGTGAGTGTATGTATGTAATATGGTATAAAAAAAACTTTAGGACTTGGGTAACGTATGTACTCATTATAATTATATTAACCAGACAAAATGGATACATTTTTTAATTAAATAAAAAAATTATGACTGGTTTTTAGATTTAGACTTGATCTTTAGATTTCAAGTAAATAAATCATCAATTTGTTGCTATTCTTCATAACGTTCATTTAAACAATTTGCCATGCACAAATTGCCAAATCTGTTGAAGTTGATAGGATTCTATCAAATATTCTGTATCTAGTAATACTCCAACAAACAAATGGAATGAGATATTTTTGTGTTATAGGTAATGTTGATTATATTTTACATGAGTCAGTCTGTAAAATCAGGTCATCAACATCATCAGTAAACATAATATTTTGCAAGAATTTCCAAAAATAATTTGACACTGCATCGTTGAGATTTAGTACTTCACTAATACAAACTCTTAAAAGCAGTTCAAAAATATTCAGAGTTCAAGGAAATTGCATTTAAAGAAAATTCGGAACCGCTTAAAACAAAATCCACATTTATAGAACCAGCTAATCTTCAGTCTCTGTCAAGTTAAGTCACAACATTGATACCGTTGCATTGATATTGTATATGATTGAACATATGGAATGATAAAGAGTTAGTTATTAATGTCCATCAGATATCTGAATATTGTAGGTTATCTATAATATCTATACACGTCAACCAATTGTGTGCATACCGGTGGTTAGGGTTATGGCTGTCGATTTTAATGAGCATTGCATGTAGTAATTCTTTTTAATTTACTCTGTCTTTTATTATCCACTTAAATCACTCCAGTTAAAGTGTGTTTTACTGAGACAAGTATTTTAGATTGTTTTAACTTTTCTTGGTTACTTTTTGAATTTCATAAAAGCGCTACTGCTTGTATTTTTTTATTATTTATTTATTGTTACACTGAGTATAAAATATATAAACATTTTAGTAATATATTATGTACGGTTTTAAGCAATGATATTTTTTTATATAAAAACACGTTTCATATAAAATCAGGATTTAGGAACACTGAGTACTTACTCACTCATTCGAGCATTTCTGCATTTTATTTTATACAGGCGTCGTTCCCTTTAACAAGTTTCGGTACGAGAGCAAGTGACCCAGTTTTTCAAACATAACCTTTGGGATGTCCGAGGTGCTCAGTTCAATACCTCCTTTCTGCCATATAAGATACATCACCTCCGATCTAACCAAAAATGAGGATCAAGGACATTCAAAGATAATGTTCTTATCTGTTCCAAAATAACTAAGTTATTTAATGACAAACTAAGCAGTGAGAAAACTTTATAGTGCATTGATCAAACCAGGTTTGTAGACTTCTCGCAAAACCTGTAACTAATGAACATTAGGCGAGTAGCTTTCTCTTTTTAGCAACAGTAGGTAGAAACAGAATTGATAATTATTTATGTGTACTTATTTTTATATAAATTGTGGGGCTTGTTTAGTTAGAGTACTCGGACTTCCTGACACCAGTAAGTTCTATGTTTAGGTTTGCGACTTGCTTGAGCTATTGCTTATGCTCCTCAGTCCATATCCTCCCTTTCCAGTCAATATACCTCAAATTTGCCCATCTTATTCCTAAAAATGCCCGGATGACGGCTATAGGCTGCCCCCTTTTACGGAAATGGGACTAAATGTGGGCGTTATACGCCTCTGCGTACCCCTTCAGGGACACATGCGCGACTGTATGTATGTTGTGGACTACTTTAAGCACATCTCGAATGTAAGGCCTCTCTCTAATATTGACATGACAGTTATATTATCTGACGAGGCTATCCTCGTCATTTAAATCATTTTATACTGTGACTAGTATTTACTTTTTAATTCAAGAAAGCTATGAATTAACAAGTATGTATTAAAATAGACATTCACAAATACGTCATTTGTGTGTCTGAGACTAAATGTCATTGGTAACTTTGATAAAAAATTTCAAGTTATAATTTAAGTTCAGAGACTAGGTTAGAATTCAGTTGTTATTGCAGGCAGTGGATGGCGCAGTTGTTAAAGGATGTCTTCAGCTTAAAGAATATCGTGGATAACCATCAGTACATTCAATAATTACAGAATAATGTTAGCGACCAGTATCTATTATTTGCAAGTTTAAGTAGGACAGTAACCATATGAGTGTTATACCACGTGACCAAGTTAATATAAAAATATTCAATTAAAGGATATAAGAAATGCTAAATCCAAAGTTAAAACAGAATATTGTTATAGAAATATCGTTCGAGTTCGGCGCTGATGCACTTACGGTACAAGTTCAAGTGAGTTTTACACATTGTATATGTGGAAAAAACAGATGTTTTTACCATTATTTTGTTTCACGGTCAAACCTAGTCTATTTTCAAAGTTAAATTAAAAATTCCCTTCGTTTAATTCTCGACGATTTGTAAAGTATACAACCGTGTTAAGTATTTACTAACGATATTTTTAAAATAAATCTAAACAAACAAATACTTTTTTATAACCACGTATATATGTATGTTTGAGGTAGTACGATTTCATAACATTCTTAAAATCCACGATCCGGTTTGACAAGTCACAAATATTAACAAGTTATATAAATTATATATGTATGTACATATATATAAGTCAGTCAATATACATATATCTGCGCATTAAATAAAACAACACTGTATTACGCAACTCCTTTGATTACACTTCATGAGTCAAACAGCATATTAATCAAGCTGTTTGAATCAATTTGAATATAATATAAAGGCCATGCCTTTACGGCTCGTGCAGAAAATGCATTTTAATATAATAGAGCCACATACTTCAACATTGACTAGTTACTTTGGCTAAATTAGTTTATTTTTGAGAAAGGTAAATATTTGCAGGTGCATAGCGCTTTTAGTTTATTAGTTTCTACTTGACGTCAGTACATTTATCTTCAATTAATCGATCATGGACGAAAACAGGACACTTTTTAAACTGCTGCGAAAAGGAGGCTGTGTATTCGACCCTTTTCTTTTTTTTTCTCGTGTTGAAACCCCCACGGTTTGTCACCTCATCGGAGCTGACGGTGAGGTGGTATGTCGGACTCGAACCGACTAAAACCACACGGAGAGCTCTGGGATTCCCTCAGAAGGAAGCATCCGGGAACCCTAGCAGACTTTGGGCACCTGACTAGGCGACCACATTTTGGAGGCCTTATGCCCTCCATATCAGATAAGCGTTCATGGAACACGTACATCAATCACGCCACCGTCTAAATTGTATTCGACCCGCATGTATATGTGTATCTTTGTATTCGCACAATTTTACATACTTAACATATACGTTCATAACATATTATATATTTATTTATTATTATATAGACTAAATTAAAATATTGTTGTTGTTTTAAATGTTAAATCATTAGAAATAGATAACCATATTGCTAATTACAAGTCTCTACATATAAGATTTACTCTTCAATATCTAACAGTAAATGACCGAAGATTGAAGCAATCGTATGTCTGTATATTGTTTTCACAATTGGGTGTTTGAGTGCTTAAATTAAATTATTTCACCGGTCCACCGGTCACCAAGTCGGGCAACAAAAACTTTAATTTAATGTTATTCATCAAATTAACATTAAAAGGGAATGATTTGACAATACGGAAGCGTGACTTATAGTGCACATACAGTGTCCGGTTGACGGTAATAGTCTTGTCTCCTATTACGTTAGTGGGTGCAAATTAGAATTGGCAAAATATGGGTGTTGAATACACCTTTGACCACCCCTTATGGGGATATAGGCGTGAGAATATATATGTATGTATGAAAGCGTGATGCCACGCTTTTTTTTAAATTTTATAGGGTGATGAGGGATGTCGGGATACGGGGAAGGGAAAGAGGAGAGCGGGGTGAGGGAAGCAAAAAGAGGAGAGGGGGAGTTAGGCATCCGGAAACCTTACTCAAGTAGGGGAAATGTTTTTTGTGAAGCCGCGGTATCGCACGGGTCGAGCCGGCCCATTCGTGACTAAGCATGGCTCTACCCCTGTTACGCTTTTGTATTTTATATAAAAACTAGCTGCGCCCGACAGACGTTGTCCTGAAGTTGCAGTATAGATAAATAACCTAGATACCGACTGCAGCGCCATCTGCCGGGCTGATTTGTGAATCTAAACCATTCCCAGATCCCCTTGAACACACACAAAAAATTTCATCAAAATCCGTCCAGTCGTTTGCGAGTAGTTCAGTGACATACACACTCACAGAAGAATTATATATATAAAGATGTACCACACCTACTGTTTTGACGTTTACTAAGAATATTCTGATTTGACTTGACAGTCATCTAGCCTATTCCGCAACCTTTTATCTTCAAGGGGTAAAAAGATGTACAGATATTTTGTTCTATTTGTGAAGAACACTTACATAGATATGGGTGGTAGTTGTGTCTGGACAATTCAAATTTACATACCTCACGCATTAATTCAGGATCAAAGACGTATAGAACAGGTCGAGTCCTAGACGCCTTCGCCAATCGCACCAGTTTGCCGTACTTGTCACGGAGGCCTTCCAGAAGGCCGAGACCGACGGTATGATGGTAGCTTCCTATTAAAGAAGAGTAACCACAATTAGACCTATTTAGATTGTCATCCGTAGAACATTATGATATAAAAAAATAATAGTGAAATAAAAAGGATGCTATGTTCTTGAAAAGTTCTATTAAGCCTATTTTTATAATATAGGGGGACAGACGAACAGACGGGTCATCTGATGGTTTACCGCCGTCCATGCACATATGCATCTCAAAGAGCCGTCAGTGTGCTGCCCGCCTCTGAGTATAAAGAAGAGAGAGGGGATGAGAAGATGGGAACGAGGAAAGGCGGAAGAGGAGAAGGGAAAGAGAGGAGGGGAAGTTGGGCTGATGAAAACCACACTCATTTCGGGGAATCTTCATAACCGTTTGTTTTCTGTGAAGTATTTCACCGGTCGAGCTGGCCCATTTCGTGTCTAAGCACGATATAAGCTTATTCGGCCTAAGCAGACTAACCTCTTCTAAGTACGAGGAAAAGGTGATTTGGCTAAAAATAAAATAGTAATTAATCTAACTGCATATGGACGTAATAGTATTGGCTCTCAGCAGCGGATCATATGATTTAAGGCAATTAATAGAATTCGAAAACAGACTGTATGTCGTACCTAGGAAGCAATTGAGCCAATATATGTCGATCTTTAGATGTAATAATAATACCAACGTAACGATATCAATGCGCTTAGAGAATGTGTCAAAATTGTTGCAGAAATTAAGGGGTTATTCCTAATGACATAGACGCGATAAAAGTTTGTAATTTTGTAAGTCATATTTGATAACAAGCAAACCACAAGACATCGTCCTACTTAAACTGTACGCGTAATACTAGAAAGCTGTCTTCTAAGTAAAACGTGGGACTCGACATTCATAACAAAATGTCCTAGTATTAGTAACGTCCACTCTGTAGAAAAAGCTTTATTGACAGATCTTAAGATGAGACGAGCCGATATTACAATGAATGCCGTGTAAATATGCGGGTCAGATCAGTAGATACCGATTTCGTCTATCGCAGGAATAAATTAAAAGAGGAAGTTTTTAACAAGTCTTAAAATCCGATAATTTTCTTTGGAAGATTGAGTATTGATTGTACTCACAAGACAGATGGCTTACAAATGAATACAGCTATAGTCACACCATAACGTGTAGAATGACGAACGCACGTCGTATTTTAAAAATATAGTAGTAGTATAAAGCAATTTTTCGATAGGTATACTGCTAAATTATATAAAATAAATATTTTAAAAAGCCTGATCTTTTAATGGACTGTTGATATATCTATGTACATATATCCAGTCCAGTCCATTAAAAGATCTATATACTATATAATTTACTAAAGGGCAAGCATACTATCCACGATTTATGTAGGTTAAAAGGGTTAAATTTACAAAGCAAAAAAATACTTTCTTATTTATATATCTAGTTCTGTATCTTCAGTATAATGCAATAACAAGAGTTCTTTTAACCAAACATATAAATGTGCATTTCATATAGTGCAGCTTGGTTAAGCAAGAGTTTCATTTTGTGCCTTATATGCGATACATATATATATGTATAACCGGAATCGAACTGGGTTTCGATCTATAAATAGAGAAGGCGAAAGTTTAGTTTTTGTCTAGGCTATTCAGTACAGGTCTAGAACTGACACTGAATACCTCTGTGTAGCTTGATATACATTGATATAGCTATATGTATATGTTATCAAAATAGATATTGCAGATCTTGTATATCATTCATTATCTTTATTTTGTTTTTAAGTTTGCTACTGAAAATAAGTATTCAAAAATTTACAGAAATTTTGAAATAGTTTGAAGGAAAAGTAACATAAAAAATATATATTAAAGCATACAATACAATGATGAAGGGTGTTATTAATAAATAAACAAAATAATAAGTTTCATAATTCAGAAACAAATTGTAGGTGCTAGAGTCCACGAATTTGAATATTTTTAATAAATGAGGATTCGTTTTATAATAGATTAGCTCCTCTCAAATGTAAATAAATGTTTAATAATTTTAGATAAATATAATTGCATTAATTTAAATGCTGCTACTTCCGCCTCTACTCAATGTCATTTTGTTAAGAGTTCGCTAGAAAACAACAAATTAAATTATTAATTCAATTTTATTTTTATCTAATTATTACTTACATTTTTTAAACGATAGTGACCACGTCTATAGTTTTCTGTGTAGGTTAAAATAATATAACTCGTCAGAAGCTATTAGTGTAAGGCTCATACCCTTATGGGTTCTGAATGTTCTTACTAATATAATGATAACTGCTATGTCTGTTAGTCTTTCACACCTTATCGAGTGGTCATTATGAAATTTAGCATAAACGTTTTCAGGGAACCGGAGGGAACATAGTGTTCCTTTGATTGAGAAATAAATACTCTTCTCTAGGTGTCCCCGATTTGATTAAAAATGTTAATATTAACCCACCAGCAGGCGTGAGTGTGTGTATGTACATATGTGTATGGTGTACCTCATATATTCTTTGTTAAGATATTTCGGTTTATATATATGTATATTTATTGAATTTTCTACAAACACGCATCGACTATATCATGACCTTGTTCTTTTTATTATAGAATTAATCTTTATTTGTTATGACTACACAACCACGCTACTCGAATGGCGCACAATGTAACTTAGAATTTCATGGGATGCGAATTTTAAGCGAAGCCATCTTGTATGATGTACTTTTTGAGGCGTTACATTTCTATATATTTATTTTTAAGCTTGTCTAGTCTACTTACCTATTCTCGGTAGAACATGCGCTGAATGCCTCAACATTGGCAGTGCAATAGGCCCCGGGATCTCATTGAACGGTCTGATGTTTGCAGCTAATGCAGGGGCATCAACGTTCCTCCTTTGTGGGGATGTTGATGTCTGTTGTGATGAGGAGCCAGCGATGTGGCGCCGGGGACGTTGGAACCTGGGGTAGAAAGAAAGTCAAAGGTGAAAAATAAATAGAGTTTAACCTAAGAGACGCTACTAGACGTATTTTTTTTATTTTTGTTTTTTTATCCAACTGCGCAATCCCCTCCTTGGGTTATGCTTTATTCCTTTTAGGTGGTTTATGCATTTTAATTAAGGTTTACAGAATACAGTAATGCTGTAGCCGGGTAATAAAGGCTCATATATGTTTACTTTTAATAATTTCTCATTTCGAAGGCATACAGTAAATTATATTTAATTTTATAGCAAATGTATAAAAGGTTACAACGAAGCGTTTTCGTTTCAGCATAAAGAATTCATTCTTTATATTGGATGACAGACACACTTCACCAATTTGATGCCTCTTTCGACGACAAGAAAATGTTATTCCTTTTATGAGATCGGTTCGTATAATCTAGTTATAAAATTATAAGCTTCTTGAAGAAAATGCCTTATTAGAGTATCAAACACGAAAAGAATTGGACGAGCCAGCATTAAGCCAGCATTTTTGGATTTATTTATTGTTTAGTAAAATATTTTACTTGAATGGCGCGTGGTGCAATAACGTTTTTAAACTAAATAAGTTTCAGGTATAAATAGTTATAATTATTAGTATGTTTTAAGTGTCTGTCTGCGAATCCATTATTTTCTGGACTGAATTCCTTCATATAATACTAGCGAATACCCGGCGTGTGCCAAATAAAGAAATGTGCCTAATCCCTTTTTTTTTATTTTTCTAAAACCCTCTTCGCATTCTATCCCTGTCTAGTGAAACCGGTTTGGTGGCTCATCAGTTGGATGGTTTCAAAGTCTATAACGGACATAGTTATAGGAGCACATTAATTATAAGTACATACCGGTTCTTATTGTAACCTATTAATAACACTGATGCTGTTGATGCACCGAGCAATTCTTTTGTTCTATGCTCGTTTAATACATATTTGTTACTTTTAGCCTCAACTTGTATTGTATTTCAATAATTTTAATTATGGTCATGTGTTGTTTGTGTTATTTTTTGGGCGATCCGTCATCCGTTTTTTTGTTTGAATTAACACCTTCGTCTTAGTTTTCGTCCGTTCTTTGATAAATATTTTATTATTTATTTAATGCTTTATGCACGAAATGTACATAGGTGGACTTAATGCCAAAGGCATTTTCTGCCAGTCTACCTTAGGGTGGTGTGAAATAAGTGAGGTAGGTGCACTGAGAAGCATGAAAATAGATATGTTTAGAAAAAAAAAGTTGTACAAAAGATAAATAGTATAACCATAATATATATTGACATCAGATATACACATACATAAATAATAAATATATACGATAATATATATAAATAAAATAATATATAATTGTATATAAAGATATACACAGCCATATGGAACTAACGTTCTGATGACTTTGCCAGCTTACGGACAAGGAGAGCACGAACCCTAGTTTTGAAAGACAAGCGACTTGGTGCCATCCTGATTTCCTGCGGCAGGGCGTTCCAGAGGAGGACGGACTGTACAATGAAAGAGGAATTGACTCCAGCAGAAGAATGACTGGGGCATAATAGAAGAAGATTATTTGAAGAACATAGGTTTCTGCTATGATTAGAGCAAAGATACTGGAAAATAGTGGTAAGATATGAGGGAGAATTAGATGAATTAAGAATCGAGTACAGAGTGGTGAGGGCGTGCAAGTGACGGCGTTCACGAATTGGAAGCCAATTTAGGTCAGAACGGAAGGAGGAAACGTGGTCATACTTACGAAGATTATAGATGAATCGAATGCAGTTATTAAGAAGGCGGTCATATTTGTTGAGATGATCTGCATTCAGGTCGTAATAGCACACATCACCATAGTCCATGATGGGGATGATCAAGGTTTGAACCAACATGGTTTTAGTCTTAGGGGGGAGAAAGTTCTTGAACCGGTATAACGCCCGCAGTGACCCTGTGACGCGTTGGCTGACACTTGTAACCTGGGTGTGCCAGTTAAGGTTGGTATCAATGAACAGGCCCAGATCCATGACAGAGGAACTGAACGGGATTATTGATCCGTTAAAAGTCACAGGTGTACATACAACAAAAATGTATCCGTGAAACTGTATGCAGGGGCTTGATTAACTGCCACATTTTAATACGTGTTGAACATTGAAATAGCAAGAAATCAGGCATGGTAGAGTTAGTATTACATAATAAAAATATCGCAATATTCCATCATATTCTTCCATAAAATATAAATCGTCATGAGCAATTAAGTGCTTATTATGAGTCTTTGCGTATCTAACTTAATTACCGTCTGCTAGTGTAATGTTTTTCCACAACTTGTTTTATTTCATCACCATAAAATAGTCTGCGTTCAACCTGTATGTTTTAAGAATATGAAACTCTTATGTGCAGTTATAAAGGTTACGTTCCTGGAATGAGACTAAAGCCCTTCTGTTTCCCACAAAAGTAATTTGGAGAAGAATGTGGTTTTTTAATTGCGAATTCGATACTAGTGCGCATACGCCTCAAGTTCAAGGCTAACAAGATGACGTTCCTATTAAAATACAGCGACGTTTGTTAACAACTTTGACGTTTTGTTTACATTACCTTGTATGTACCAGTAGTTAATACATTCAACAATAAATAATACAGCAATGACAACAATTATTTTAGTTCTTCTATACCGAACATACTCTGATTAAACCGGTGATGTTCTGAAAAAAATGGCAGGTCAAAAGTACTCGATAAAGGAGGGCTTGTTTTAACCATTGTAAGGGGACCCAGAATAAACGACGGTTGATGGCGTAATGTAGGAACATGGATTAACACACAATGGAGTTAATATATATATACACTACCGTCCAAAAGTTTGGAAGCAACAAGATAAAATCAAATAAAATAAAAGTAAGCCATCTTAATTTTTTTTTATTGATACAGAATTAAAAAAATAGACAAAACACACTTCTACAACAATGAAATTAAATAAGTAATATAAAAATTAAATTAAATTTTAGCTTCATCGAAGTGTCCACCCCTCTCTTTAATTACCTTCTCGCATATTCTAGGCATCCTACTAATTAATTTCATAAAATACTGTTCATCTAACTTCTTCCATTCGCTCTGTAATAGTTGCCACAAATGTTCTGAGCTCGTAGGAGATTGATTTTTCACCCTTCTATCTAGTTCATCCCAAACAAGTTCAATGGGAGAAAGGTCAGGTGATTGAGACGGCCACTGCATGATTTTCACATCTTTTTTCTTCCTTAAAAAGTTCTGGCACAGTTTGGACGAATGTTTCGGGTCGTTATCTTGCTGAAAAACGAACCCAGGACCAATAAGATTCAGTCCACTGGGTATGGCGAAATCCTTAAGAATTTTCAAATAGCGTTCCTTGTTTAGTTTTTCGGTTATCCTCACAAGACTTCCGAGTTTATTGTTGCCGAAACACCCCCAAACCATGACATTACCACCACCATGTTTGATAGTAGGCACTGTACAAGCTTCTGAAGCTCTCTCTCCTTTAGATCGGCGCACAAAAACACGTCTATTGGACCCGAAAATCTGAAACTTCGATTCGTCACTCCAAAGAACTTTTTTCCATTGGTTTATTGTCCAGTTTTTATGTTCCTTTGCCCATTCTAGTCTGTTTTTCTTATGCCGAATTGTTAGTTTTGGTTTTGTAACTGCAACACAACCTCTTAGCCCCGCAGACAGTAGTCGTCTTTTAACTGTTGTTATTGACACGGGTGTTCCTCGCGTTTCATTCAGAGATGCGGTAATTTGTGGTGCAGTTAAGCGACGATTCCATTTAGAAAGAACTCTGATGAAGTTATCCTCTTGACTTGTAGTGGATTTGGGCCTACCAGACCTTTTTCTATCTTCATTTTTGCCAGTTTCTTTTTTTCTAGCGAGGGTGTAGTGGACACCTTTACAAGAAATTCCGAGTTTTTTTGCGATTTGGCGTTCACTGTAGCCTTCCTCACGCAGAGTACAAATAGCGCTTCGCTGTTCAAGTGTGATTTGCTTGCGTTTTGCCATTTTCAATAAAAAAAGACGGTCAAGGAAGTAGTCGAAATCTTTGGAATACAGACGATGTTAATATCACAACCTTCGCGTTCTAATGCTCAAGTGTGACTAAATAAGGTCCAAAAAAGATAAAACTACAAAATATTTTCAATAAAACCGCATCAATGCATGAAAGAAAGTCCCCGGCGGATGAAGTAATAAAACACGTGTTTCGTCAAAATCCAGGAATTTGTTAAAACTCAAGGAATATGCACTAGTAATCCTTTTGTTTTGTGTTAAAAAATCACAAAAGGTCATAAAACTTTATTTTATTGCTATTATTTACCGCAGGGAGTCGGCAATCTTTTGTTTTGTTTGAAATCAGGTGTGCTTCCAAACTTTTGGACGGTAGTGTATATATATATATATATATATATATATTAATAAATGGGGAATGTTGAATGCGACTGCGACGCTTTCTATTATAGTTTTAAGTGCAAATGAAGACATCAGATTCAGATACCAGAACTAAATTATTTTTCGTACGTACATACGTACATACATAGTGGAGAGAGAATAAGAAGATATGTTATTGTAAAAAATTAAGTATAATTGTGGGACAGTCATGCTTAGGCAAGAATGGGTCGGTTCGAGCGCGGTTCAATGCTTGCAGTAAAAAAAATGTAAAGACTGCGAAAACCAGCACTTGGTATAATGTTGTTCAAAAATTAGTAAACAGTTATATTGTAATTTAAGTGTAATACTGTCCATTACAGTATAATATACTTAAGCAATTTAAATGCAGTCAGTAACAATATAAGTTTCAGGCAATTAAATCACTACAATAGTGTATTAACGCTAAATACAATTGTTGAAAGTCTGTTAATTGCAATTCACTTAGGTACATACATACATATATACTAATGGTCGCAGCGTGATGTTTTGTAACCTCTAGCTACATCGCGAAATCTCAAAAATACAAAGAAGTTATTTGAACATCGGATTGGTAGTTCTTGAGATTAGATCGTTCAAATATACAAACTGCCACTTTATTAGTAATATTAGTATAGATTAAGTAAGTGAAGTATGTTTGTAAAGAACTCTTCGATACAGTACATTTCTGGTGTTTAACTTGTTACAATTATGACACTTTTATTTATTTATACGAAGATGAAATAAAGTATAATAGGTCTGCATCTTCACTAGACATAGCTGGTATATATTAAACTAGCTGTTACCCACGACTTCGTCCGCGTGGTATTTAACAAAAAAGTTATTGTTCAGCTCGCAGAGTTTACGATAACTTATTAATTCTGTATTTAAGAAATTTCTATACTAATTTAAATGAAATTCTTCTTTTAATCGAACATTATAACATTTTAATTGGTTTTAAATTTTTTTTCGTAAGGTCCTATATTTTTTATCTAAATTAAAAGTAGCCTAAGTCGCTCCTTGTTACATCAGCTATCTGCCAGTGAAAGTCCCGCCAAAATCGGTCCAGCCATTTCAGAACAAACAGACAGAGAGACAGACAGACAAAAATTGTAAAAAATGTTGTTTTGGTATATGTACCGTGTATACATCCATATGCAATTAGTAAAAAACGGTTATTTTAATATTACAAACAGACACTCTGATTTAATTTATTTGTATAGATTATCATCTCCTTTACGTTTGGTTATCAAAAAAGGTAATTGAATAGGAGTGAAGGCTTTTTTATTCACATGTATATGAATGAGTACATGTATGTATGATGCTTCTTTTTCACAACCTACAATCTAAACGGCTTGAAGGAATTCGACATTGGAGTTGACATTTAAACCACCCTTATAGTGGGAGTCATTTAGGGTATATTAGTATAAGCTTCAAGAATACGTCACCAAAAAAAAAATTGGAGGGTTGTAATGAAGTCGGGTTTTATTACTTTGCGAAATAAACGTTTTATTCGCTTCGTTACTTTGCAACCTTAACGTATTTTTCTCTACGTTGCGTGGTAATTACGAGACAATTAGAATCTCAAAATGGCACACTAATATATTTTTAATATAACATTATACCTACATAAATTCTAGGTAGAAAGTAGGATAATCCACTTAATTGACGTTGTTGTGAAAGTTACTCGCTGTGAATAACGTTTTCAATTACACGTTCTGTGTGATTCAGTGAGCATATAATAATTTTAATTTATTTTTATCTTATCTTTAGAAGTCAGCAGACAGCATGCAATCGAAAGTTATTTATACATATGTTAGCATGTGTAAAAGTTATAGACCAGATAGATAGTAACAATTTGGGACCGAAAGATTGAAAGAGCCTTGTTGATCCCAAGTCCGACGCCTTAGCCATCACGCTACTTAACTTGAACTTTGATTGTCCTTTGTATGATAATTCTGAAGGAAATATTAAGTTTTTCAAATAATTAATCCTAGCTCGAATGTGTAGTTATTCTCGTAAACAAAAACGAATTACAGTACCTATCGTATTTATTTCAGTGGGTCAAGGTCTGAAATTGCTCTTCAGTTTGCACACTACACATTATACACATTTGTATAAGTAAAGAATGGATGTACTACAGTCTGTTTGTACTCGATTCTTTGTTAAAACCATTTCTAACAAAGAAATGTTCTAAGTAAACAGATGGAGGTTCAGCTGTTGATTAAACGCACGGTCATCTGCCAATTCTCACTGTCGAACGTTCTTAATTCGATTATTGAATGGGGATGATTAACTTCATTCACAGGCCAAACCCAACAGGAAACAATGTTATCTGTTGGGCTGTTTTTAGTAGTCGAATAATCGCCACATTCTGTGTTAATTAATTTAATTTAACAGCAATAGGTTTGATGTACCCTTGTTTACTAATAACGTAATACATAAAGTACTCTATGAGTACAAAAAAACAAAAACGTAAAACCAGCGACACTGTACGAAAGGTTTAGGGTTTGAAAGAGTGATTCTATGTAGCTAGGTCGTTGTGTATATTCAAGAACTTCAATCAAGGTCGCATATAAGTACAAGTTGTATATAAAAAAAGTAACATATAGTATAATTCCAGTGTAATTAGCAATAAATATTTGAAGCAAAAAAATATTTAAATATGAGATGTTAGATAAAAGTCATATTTTTTTATGTATACCATAGTGACTCCACTTTGCCTGATGGAAAACAAAAAGTGGAGTCCAAGAATGGTGGTCACCATCATTGCATGTCTAGTCAATGTTGCATGGTGACCCACACTATGGCGGCCTGGTGAGATGCTTTTTCACGTCCCGCTTAAAAGACCCGAGATCAAAGTGGGAAGGAAACACGTGTGCTGGTAGTATATAATCACAAGCGTTACCAAACATAATAGATAGATATCAAAAGTATGTCACACACATTGAAATTTCGCAAGACAAATTGTTCAATGATTGTACTTTGGACATTAATCAACCATAGTAGCTCCCCGCCTTCGTTGAAGCAAAGTCGGCCGGAAGAGTTACTTGAATAAATGAGGATCATTACGAATAATGTAATATGACCGCCATTTGTGGTTCAACTGTAGACAAGTATATATACCCTGTTCCGATACTATAGACTTTTAGAAAAACTGGTACAAAATAATCTTTCACAAATGCCTACGTTCTTAAAACTAACTCCTGTGCTAATCACCCAAAACTAAATAAAAAGTTAAATACAAATTGCATTTAATTTGTTCAATATCGTTAGCTTACGTTATCACATTTCAAGGAATGGATAAAAAAGTCATTATGACGTTCAAGTAAATCCATCTGTATAATCTAAACTTGTTAGCGAAAGTTGACAACAAAAAACAGTTTCATATAAATAAAACTATAAATAGCATGCCTACGCCGAAACCAAATGTCAACAAATAGAATGAATGCTGATAAGTACCATTTATCAGTTTTAGTATACTTACACTGACTCAATCTAATTACATTATTTCTTGTTTATTTACTTTGTAAAAGAACAAAGTGTTCTCCGAAACTAATACATTATTTTTTAATATCTTTTTATCTCACTTATCTATCACAACTTTACATATACACCTATCACTTCAGGAACTACCTTCGTCAAGTTTTTTCTTGAGCAAAGAGTTCAAAAGTTGATTGACCAAAGAAAGGTCTAAAGTGACAGTGAAACATTAAGATTTGATCACCTATTTGACATTCGACGAATGCATAAGTTCGTTGATCGTTCTATATAATCTCAATCATATACGATCTCTAAAATGACAAGCAATTTACTTCTCATGTACCTAATTACTAAAACATGTTATATTACTAAAGAAATTTATAAATAAACCATAGTTAATAAAATATACATACCATAAAAAATATTTTTCATAAGTAGGTAGATTAGGTTAGGTTTCCGTAGTATTTTAAACCAACAGTTTAAAATTCTACGGAAACCGAGCAAGGCGCATAATGTTCTGTTTACGCCGTTTTTTTCTTTGTTTTGATTTATGACAACTTTGGCAACTTTTCACAACAGACATTTTGCCTTTTAATTGTTCTATTATTTACCTAAATTTTAACATTTTACATAAAAAATCACTTAAATATTTAACGTATTTAACGTTAATTAAATGACTGTTGCCGTTTTCTCACAGCATTCTTTTAGGTTGTATTTCCTAAATTATTTTGTAGTAACTAGTTAAGGTTTTCAATACTGTACGGTTACTGACTACTCCAGTGGTTAAAGATATTTTTTAACCTCGGCATATGTTCTGTCTAACAACTGCTACATTCACCATATCCTGTATCTGCACTCGCGCCATTCTGGAGGGCTCTTGAACTGTTATTTATAGTTTCTAGCTTTACACTTTTTCAACTTGTCCCCATATGAACGGTTCTCCTTGCTTTTCCATAGTACATAGATAACTATGTATTTTTTTGCATATGTACCTTTACTTAGATAGAACTAATCCTAAGAGGGTACTTTTAAATATTCTATTTAAAGTACAGTAAATGTTCAAAAGGTATTAACAGAAAATATGTGGTTAAAAAAAGCTGATGTTCCGTAATAGAGAGAAAAAAAAAGAGACATGTTCGTGTTACAAATACGCAACGGTAGATACGATCATTCTGGGTAGGAATGTATACTTTCACATGGATTTAATACTGTTATATACATATATCGTAAAAAATTTTTAATGTGAGATACTATTATATGTACGTAGAAATATTTTTCTTTAAAAATATTTTGGTTGTATAGAAGATCTTGAAAAAGTTATTGTAGCGAGTAGTCCCAAATACCAAACAATACCAATTACTAACGAATAGTAAACGTACGTTTCATAGTCCCCTTCCAACAAATGGGTTTTAAAATAACAAATTAAGTTGGCTATACATCGATATATAATGACAAAAATATTTATGTGTTGTGTTATAAATATTCAAGTAGTGATTAGGTTCATAGGTTAAATAAGTCGCGTTCTGTTTGTTACATTGTGAGTAGTAATCAGTTGTGCAAAATGTTGATTAGGAACTGACCCAAAAATTACAGTTTATATATTATGGCAACGCGTTTAATCGTGTGATTGTCAGGATTGATGGTATTCCACTAGTTTTACGAAGCGACACTTATTGTTAAACTACCTTTAAATGAGATGACGGTTTGTGGATGCCTTTCAGAAATCCTAAGTGTGGAAATATAAAGGTTTTCTTTACAAATTTCAATTAAGTAATTGTTTATTGTAACGAAGATTCAAGATACGAGTAAGTAGTAGTAAATTTTAAAAGTAAAAAATAATAATGTTTTAGAGGTTTTTAACATGTGGTTATCTAAAAATAGATAGCGGAGAACAAGATACTTGATAACTTCTTTCTTTTGGGGGAAAATTACTTAAAAATACTTAGATATTGTTTCTCAGGAATAAATATTTCGAAGCGATACTTTGCTGAGCAGGATTTTGGATAGTATTTTGTATGTATTGTTAATGGTAAACAACCAAGGACTATTAACGGTATGTTTATTTTAGTCAGATATGAGTACATTGGCATCATGCTGACCATTGACGATCACGTATTATAGTCGTGCGTGACACTATTGATTTGTTTGTTTTACTTACGTTTAGAGTTAATTTTTGATTGAAAATTTTAAAAATGTTATCTTGTTATTATTGTATAATTTAATTTAAATTAATGTGCAGTTTTGTTTTCCTGTAGTGTATGCTATGTTTACTATTAATTAACTTATATATTGCAACAAGCACATAAACACTACTAAGAAATGTACCACCACTGTATGTTACATTTACCCATTTTCACTATAAATAAGTTTGAAAGTAAAAAAAACTAAATATCATTAAAATATTTTTTGAGTTTTATAATAACTACCTTATAATTATTTGTTGAAAGATTTGATAAAAGGGTCATTATTATTATTTTAAATTTATTATTATTATATTACATTAAATAAATATATATATATAAATACTTACAAAGTTTGGCGAAGCAACAGGGTTGGCTTAGACATCTTTAAACAATACATATATTTCCACACTTTCCACTTTTAAAACAAAAGGATTTAATGTGCCAAAGTAGAAATAAATAAAATCACTTTCTCACACAAATAGACATTTTTATTTTCACAGATAACAAAATTAAAAAAAATATTAGCGAAGGACAGTGTTACCGTACGGCCGAGCTACTCGATAATGCATACAGAGATTGTACTCCCGGCGTCTATACTATACTGGTTTGATTAGTGATGTGTATATTTATAGAAATAATATTTGTTTTGTTTTTAAAAGACAACTACCGCATTAGGATTCTTTCCTGTGTCACGGGGGACCTTACATACATTTAAACAACGGACAACAATTTGAGGATTACACAAAGTGTTGTCTCGTGCGGGGATCGAACCCACAACAGTCGGCGCGGTAGCGTGGTGGCGAGGTGACCACTTAAATCGCTACATCATCTGTGCTGGCAAGAGTTTTGAGTTTTTTGAGTCTTTATTTATGATGTTGTGAGTCGGCGCTCGTTACTGATCATCAATTAAAGATCCGGGGGCCTTCTGTCGACTTACTTATATAAAACATAATTTTAAAAATCACTCCTTCGCATAATTCTGTTGGTCACAATGGGATTATTTTGAATGCAGAATTAGAATTTAAAAAGGCTTTGAGCAGTTGGATCCTACGACCATTTATAACAAAAAGTTGTTTTAAAAAAGAAACCAATAGAAAATAGATAAATTCGTTTGATAACTTATTTAGTTAAGTTGTACGAAGAAAAAGAAACAAAAACTACCGAAATAGTTGAAGTTACTAAATGACTATACACGAAGTGTATGAAAGTGTCCATGCACTACTTGTCAGCCCATTTTTGTTTATATTAATTTCAGCTACCGGGCAAAAGGTTATCTTGTATATAGTATTACATTTTATCAGGGCTTCGAATGACAATATTTTGCACTACATTTATGTTATGAGTCAGAGTTTATCGACATGTAAACGATGCAGACGCCCGCAGCACATCACTAGCGCGTGAAGATGCAGTCCTTTGTTTACGTCTCGGATTCACACATTGAACAAATTGTATTCAAGGATACGCGTCTAAGCTATCAAGAGTCAATTTATTGGATTTTTGTATATAGAGTATAGTATATCACGATATTTAAAGTATGAAAAATATTTATTAAAATTGTACTGTTTGAACCTTGTCAACTTCAATTCTAAAATACTCTTAACTAAATTACTTACCACTACATAATATTATTACATAAAGGATATTATTACATAACAATTATACATGTTATTATATAGATGAGATAACGGAGAATGTAAAAATGTTCCTTTAATCTATTGAAGTTCATACCCGTGCTGTCTAATTGTCTATATAACTATATTTCTTTTGTTTAATTCAAATCGAGTTAGTAGTTTGTATAATATGCTAATATTAAATTTCACTTTTTGTGACGTCACTTTACAACATACCCCGCTCTCACTGTAATGTCACTCATTCATTAGTAACGAATATTCCCTGTTCAATTATAATATCGTTTCAAGTTTATGGTATCAATATTTTAACTCACTTTTGACAAAAAAACTGATACACGCTGCTGACTAACTCTTAGAGACCGTTGGAAAGTGACGTCACAGCAGCGGACATTGTTCACCTTGCTAAATGTAATATGTCCAAAAGTATATTATGTATCTATAAGCTTTTAATAGAGTGTGATGGTTATCACACTAGCATCTAAACTAGCTAGACACTAGTTTAGTTATATGTGTACCGAAAATATCAACAGTCACAGCTCAAAAATTAGGTATAAAAACTATTTCAATATACAGTAGTAAAAAAAATGTGTTTGCTTTGATTATGGATATTTTTAAATCAAAGAGTGCTGGATATACCATATTTAAAAAAAATATTATACACATAACATTTATGTTTTAAATCAATCAATGTACATTATGTATTCGTTTTATAATCTCAAAGTAAGTCCTTTGGCATAACACTTAAAATTCGAACATCGAAGAATAGAACATGGCTGCGTGACGTGAGTCTCGTTGCGTTCCTTGAAATATTGGGCGTCGCGGTCACCACGGAGCCAGAAGCTGTGCCTACGTGAGTTATCTGTCGTATTCCGATTTATTTAGCGCACGCTTCGTCCCGATGCGTGCACGGTGAAAAGTGAAAGGTGACCGTTATCTATTGGGATAGTTATAACTAATTACTGCTTTATAGTCTTTAAACCTAACTATGCACGCATTATTAAGTATGTGTTATATTAGTAAAATAGTAAGCTAAAAATAATTGTAAAAACAGTGTAATAATTTTTTATTTTTATTTGTATTATAAAATAGTATTGCAATTAATTTATACAGCATTGAAATAAAATAAATAAATTAAGTGATAATAATATATTCTAAAATATTGTAATATTTATAAGTAGGTATTTTTGTAAAAAAATATAATTTTGGTAAGCAATAGATTTATTATAAACATAGCAACAACATAGCAGGCAGGACATATCTAGTCTGAACTATGATGTAAAAATCTTCATACACCTACATTTGATGCACATTAAACAGTTTGAAGTTTGATTCTGATTGGTGGGCACAGATGATTTATAAAGATATCTTATACTTAAAACTTATACAAATATACGTATGACACTGTCCTCAGATGTATTGCATTGTCCTCACATTTTATTTCCACTTATATACAGTAACAAGAAAATTGTATAAAATATTTGAGAAAGTGTGTCCTTGGAGTTTCTAATCTGATATTCTCTGTAGGATCTAAATTAACTTAATTACTAAACAGGCAACTAAATTCCCGACTGACTCAGTGACTGACTTCTTCTCTTGACAATACAAAAATACATATTTTGGTTATAATTGTAATAAACGGTTTTGATTTTGAGATATTTAGTAGCAGAGATTGAAAATATCGTTATAACTGTTATACACGCGGTGTATATAAGTATGCAATATTAGCCTATAAGTAATTGTTACACCAGCAAATGTTGTTTAGTTAATAAATAGTAACTGTAATATGTAAACAATTGTTGGCTAACCTAAAATAAATAAATAAGTTAATAGTTAACACTTGCAATAGATATTTGTATAAATTGTGTAGAATGCCGTGACTAGATTAGCAATGTGATCTTTACATACAAAAAGACAAAGAAAATGATAAAAACATATAAATATAAGATTCGGCTGCATTATCAAGTTCCTCTCTTCTTCTTAGTAGGAAAAATGAGTCTAAGCTTCTTGAAAGCTTAGACTCATTTTTCCTACTAAGGAAATTTCAATTATATCTCACAAAATACATACATCAAGCTGTCTACGCTGTAGGGCATGACGAAGAAATATCCTCGAAAAACGTACGTAAGTGGAGCGTATTCTCTGAAGCCTATTTAAAAACATATTTTATAATTTTATATTTTTACCTGTAGACCGGTACTGACTTTATAAAGATAATTTATTAACGTTTACACGTGCGTGGTTAAAATCGTGACAATGGGCACCGCACAACGTTGTGTTCAGAGAAATGTATGACGCATTTCTTGAATGTCACAGTATGCCAAATTATCTACCTCTATTTTTGTTGTTTTTATTTTTATAGGTAGTTACCCTATCTATCATCCACCTTCTATTTTTAAAATATGTTAGCATTGATTTAACATAGAGAGATTCGACTTCCCGCAACAGCCAATTGGCGTTATAGGTATGCGACCCTGACTTGCTTGAGCTATACTATACTACCCAATCCTTCTGTATAAGTAATATACTGAGTTCCCTCCCTTGATATCCTCTTTTTCCTGTCTATATACTACAAATTGAGATGATGAAATGTAATAATGATGAATGAGATGATGAGAGAAGAAGGGCTTGCCCCCTATTGCGTGAATGGGACTGGATTATATATGGCAAAATGTGGGCGCCAATTACGCCTCTGCTTACTACACTACAGGTGTGATACAGATTTCTTATTTTATTTTATAAAGTCCCGCTCAAGGAATAATTCTTGTGTCACAGGGGATGTGACAACGGATACAAAGAACACCCAGACAGACTCAGTATCTATTTGTGAACTACACAATGTTTTACACAGTGTGGGGATCGAACCCAGGACTTTTGGCTCTGCAGTCCCTAACCACTGCATATAAGGTTTGAAAGTCGTTATCACGTGTTTACGCACGATATTGTAAAAAGATGGTAGTTTCATTTGCATTTGCATTTTGGAACAGAAAAAGTTATTTAGAACATCACGTCGGACATGAAACATGTTTGATTAGTTTAATTAATCTTTGTGATATTTTTGTTCATGTGTATGTGGTTTAGCGTACGTGTACCTGCATATCGTCATGGATCTTTAACTTAAATGACATTATTGTTTTTATTTCTTTTTTACCACTTTCTTTGTTTTTTATTTATTTATAGTCCTTTGTCGTGAACGTTATATACAACTATTATTAACCAAAACAAATATTTATCGTATTTTAGCAAGTTAGTGTCAAAATGTCGTATGACGCATATGCACATTGTGCGCAATAGAACTTGATGATCTAATCTAAACATTCTAAACCGACGACCACTTCTCCACAACAAGACACACAATTGTCTGAACTCGTACCTTATTTACATTCCCAATGTCAGTACTGTGAACTTTGTTTAGAAGCAATATTGAAGCGAGCTTGATTTAACTATGCCTTACCAAATCCCAGTATGGTGCAATACAGGATCTTGAAGAGTGCAATTAAAAAGGAAATTAGTAATGTGAATACAGAATTCTTATTGCATTTATGGTGGCGGTTTTACAAGCTACAAAAATTGAATTAAATTGAGTTAAAAGTTTAAGGTCAATCTCGATAGATGGCGTTGTATCTTCTATCTGAACCGCGGTATGCATCGGATATCGTGCGTAGTATAAATGTCTGAATATTTTATCAAATAAGCAGCTATTGGCTCAGAATACAGTGGTTTTATTATATTACCTAGTGTTCATATACAGTTCAGTTAAAAAAATGCAGAATGCTTTAAGATTTTCAGGTCTCATTTCTATGTGCATATGACTGTCGATAGAAATACAATTAAATTTAGTATATTTACAATAAGAATAATATTTCAGTGTTCCACGTATTCGTGAACTGAGTTCATTTGTTTTTTTTTTTTATTAAAATCAAATACCGCATTAAGAATGATTCCTGGTTTACGGTTACTTCACATGTGACTGGCCTGTTGGAATAGTGGTTAGTGACACTGACTGCTAAGCTAGAGGTGGTGGGTTCGATGCCCAACCAGGACACATATTACATATTGTGATGAGCATGTCATTTGTTCTGTGTCTGGGTATAATTTATCTATTATAAGTAGACATGCCATGTTGGAATCAAACTTATGCCCTCTGACTTATCAATCACAATCACAAATCACTAGACAGGCCTTAAGAAGAGTTATTATTTTTTCCACCTTTTTATAACGCCTATCTCGATAGGCATAGCAATGTGTATAACACTGAATTAGTGTCGATTACAAGTTTATTAAATTACTCAATTTCGTACGAGGGTCACAAAATACCTTCAAGTTACATGGCACCTTCTGGCTCAGCAGTCCAGGTTACCAAAGTTGGTAGGTGGTGGTAGTTAGTCAAATTACTTATTACATTATTTATAAATAACTAAATGATTTTGTACCACTTGTCATTTGTACAGTTGCAACCGACTGTTTACAGAAATATACTCTATGTATTTTACTTGCATATAAAAAAAAAACAATTGTTTATGATAGTTTTATACATGGTACAAAACACAGATGTACTTGGAACGACAGTTCGTATCCATGCGATCTTCAAGATTCTCAAGCACAAGTTGCATTACGAGCGACGATGTCTTGGCCTCCTAATTGTTATATACAATTACATTTAATTTTTTTTTTCAGTCACCTAACTTCGTCTGCTTGTTTGGCCTCTATTTCTTAAAAACAACTGCCAAATTAATATCTGGGAATTCTGTCTGTCTGTCTGATAGACGGCACCTCCTAGAAAAAGGTCTACTGTGGTCATTTCTTATCTTGTTCTTATGCTACCTTCATTAGGTAAGTAGCAAAATGGATGAATACGATAAATGAAAACGTAAAGTGACGGTAGATACTAATGAGTACTTACCATCAGACGTTTCTCAAAACTTAGTAGGTAGCAGAAGAAAAAGAGCAATGCATAGTTAATATACCGTGTTGTAAATAATTTAACACATTCAATGTTTCGTACTAGTCACAGTTACACATTCACATAAAAAACGAAGTTACGTCTCCAGGGACACATCGCGGCGTTTTGATAAAAGGATTTAAAGAGAAAATGTCCACGAGTAACATTGTAACAGTAAAACAATCTAGCGCGTTATTATTTATTTACATACGTGGTAAAGTTATATCTAAGCGAAGCTGTGCCGTAAACGTGTGTGTGTAAACACTGAAATGAAATATATCGCAATATAAAATTTTCTTTTGACATTTATACTCTCATAATCCCTTTCATACTTATGACGCCTGTCAAACACCTAGCTACAATACTATAGGTCACATAGCGCAAAGTGCTTTGCCCGCCTCTGGTTAAGAATGGAGCATTGGGATAAGGGCAACCCTAGATATTACTCCGAAGAAATATTGAGATCGGAGATCGCTCTGCGTTCTCCAATCCTGCCTGGTCTTTTTGGGCCTGAAGAACAATTATATTCCTAATGTTTACAATACGATGTAAGCTCCAATTTTCCTGCCTATGTACCCTTAATGTAACGAGTCAAATTAAAGTTTCTTCTTAATTTTTCGTGTCTTACGCACGCCTTAACTTTAACTTTTTACCAATAAAATTAAGTAACTTAATATTATTGATAAAAAGTTAAACTTATCCAAACATTTGCTATCTTTTACTCAATTTTTAGAACGTAAAATAGCTTTTTAGGTTTGCGTCTTCAATATCATATCTAAATTGATTTTGCAAATATCTGCGAGTAAACTGTCAAAAACATTTAAATGATCACTGTATGACTTTAGGAATACTTTTATAAGAATATTAATGTAAATAATAACATTTTTATTTATATTTGCTATCGAATAACACTTCTTTTTAAATTACTTAAGACTAAATTACGATTCTAACTAATTTCAAGATTCTAAATTTATGGTGTATGGTGGTAATTCAGTGTTTTATCTATGAAATAATAGTTGAGGTGTTTAATAAATCACATTCTGTAAACTCACATCTTAAAAAACTACGCGACGACGTCTTAAAATAAGTTTTTTTTGTGTATTATCTTTTTTTTTGTAATAAATGTATAATTTCTAAACGTTATTTTGTGTAAAAAAGCTTTGAGTACATAATACATATGTATATATATTTATTGCTTTCCTAGTTCAAGTAATACTATGCGCAATGAAAATAAATAATCTTCAAACTTCCAATACCAGGTTATCTAATCATCAGTACTCTTTAGCAATAACGAAACAATAAATAATAATGATTATCAAGTTTATACATACTATGTAAGGTTGTTAAAAAAAAAACAATAATTACAAAAAAAAAAACAATAAATATATTAGTTATATTTGACTTAATATTTGAGTTACAACATGGTTTAAGGATAAAAGTAAAGTAAGTGTAGCAGTAACTAAACTCCAATCTCGAGAAGTTCTGTCGGCTTTCAGACGAATTCATCGCAACACGACAATGCTTTCATGATTGCGATCGTTTCATCTCATAATAAACTGTAGGCAATCTCTTAAGCCCAACTTTAAGAGCATCGACTCCACTCTTATTTCGTTCGATTTGTCTGTGTCTTTGAGAGAAAGCGCAGGCTTTATAGACATTAATTTACATGTAAGTATCAGTCGGAAACATCTACCGACAGCAATAAAAGCTGAAATATAGAAACTGCTGTGTTAGTTACATTTAGAAATGTACTATTCTTAATTCAGGATATTATGCAGTTTACTTTATATTAGAGTCAGTTAGTTCACCCTTAACGCTACTTGACTAAAATACATATATATTCTCTAGGTTATGTTCCCGAATAGGGTGATAGAAACTCATCAACGCCCATTTTTCCCCATCATAATATAATTTACTGAAACTTACGTAATAGGGCGCAAGCCTATTGCCGTCAACCGGGCCCCGAGCCATTTAGACTTACGGGATGAGACAGGGTGACCCTATTGTACTCCACCGTGAGCCAATTCACGACAAATATTTTTTTAGTTTGTCTGACACAGTGGTACAGCCATGCATAGGTACGAATGGGCCGGCTCGATCGGAATCACGGATCACGGAAGACCGGTTGTGAAGTAACGCTTGTGTTGCATTTCCCCGAAATGAGTGAGGTTTCCGGAAGCCCAACTCCCCCTCTCCCCTTTCCTCTCCCCCATTGCCCCACTCCTCTTTCCTAACTCCTCCCCTCTTCTTCCCCTCCCCGCATCCTCCATCCCTCTTCACCTTCAAAGGCAGGCAGCGCACTTACGACTCTTGAGTTGCAAGTGTCCATGGACGGAGGTTGTCACTTACCATCAGGTGACCCATCTGTTCGTCTGTCCCACTGTAGTATAAAAAAAAAGACACGTACCTCATGTGGAACAGTACAGCGGTATCTAGCTCTAGTATTATGTAGATGAACGATGTTTCTACATATAAACACTTATGTAAAAATTACTTGTATTATCAATTTTAAAACAAATATTTTAATTTAACCGATAATTAAAATAGTATTAACTTATTAACATCTCCTGTACTGTACGTTTCTAAAGTGTTTGATCTGAAGTTGCTGGCGGTACTTATTAGTTTCTTGTTTTTTACCAACACGGTATATTATTCAAAATAAACCACATATTCTAGATATATACATGTTTGACGCATCGAAAAACCCAATACGATTGTCATGCACAGATATAATGAATGAATATATATGTATTATGGATGAATTCCAAAATATTCATATAAACTTTTACATATATTCACTTGATAAATTGTCTCATTTTTATGCGGCGAGTGTAAATCATATTTGACATTTTTCACGAGCCAATCAACACAGCAAACAGAGCGACCAGAGTAAATATATTATACCCACCATCGCTGGCAGCGGCCCCCTGGGAATAGGTTGCAAAATCTTTGGATCGGATTGTGTTTTATCTTAAAAACGCACAAGAATATCGCAAGATTACAGGTCAGCAACAGTACAGATTACAGCTCTAACATCTAGATGCACGAGAAGTAATATGTTGTCTTAATTAAAAAAAAAAACAGGACAAGCGCCCGTCTGACAAGCGTACCGAGGGTTCTGTAAGCCAACAAACCTCTATTTATCTAGCAACAAGTATTATTCATGGTAATAAGCTGTGTTATTCATACCTTAATTTTACATACAAAATATACAAAGGTTAACGTGGCGTATTTTGTTCTAATTTAAACCGGACTACCCTTGAATACATTACAAAGAAATGACGGAGTTATAGCGTAATATGTATTGTTCATTACTTCCTCAGAGGATGAAAAGTGAAATATTTTCTTGAGGTATTCATTTGACTATCCCTGAATAAAATAAATAAAATAAAAAAAAAAGTATGTTAGTATATGTATGTTAGTGTAAAATACCCACAAAATACTCAGTCTAATTTTTATTATTTTTTTCTTTTAATTCCCTCTTTAATTAAAACTTATTTAAACCTCGACTGTATTACATTGATTATCTGTATCTTTAGGTTCTTAAATATTGCATTAAGAACCTAAATAAGTTTATATGCACAAAAAGTTCTAAAGATGTCAAAACGTTTTATTCCGTTTGGATTTTTTACTATATATTTACTTGCTTGTAAAGTTACACCCCAGTGGGGTTGTCTCTTGTTCAATAGGTGGCCAGGTCTGCCGGTGCACAGGGATTCCTTTTAAGAGTACAGCTGAGACCTTGGCGATAAGATGTGACAAAACACTGTGGGGTTTTAGTCGGTTCGAGTCAGAAATACCACCCTATCGGTCTCGGTAAGGTGTTTTCTACACTACTGCCCGTTGGGGGGTTTCTACACGTTAAAAAAAAATATATATATATATACATATATATATGTATATACAACGGGAAGTACTCTATTGGTTATGATTTATGAACAATATTAATTATTATCAAATTTGTTGAAATTGTAAGCTGTAATATCCATATCTTTTGATTGCATTCACTTAATATCATTAAAAAAAGCTGAAGCTTCATTTTTTACATCTCTAACGGACAGCAAACACATATATTTGACGCTAATTTCAACTCTACTAGTTTCGTAGAAAAACGGTCTTGGCAGACATATAGAAAGACAGTTGGACAACCGATCGATCACAAAAGGATTCCTATTTTTTTGTTATGAGGAACGGAACCCCAAAAAAAAAAAACGACGAAGTGCGTAATTATTTAAGTAGAATCGTATCCTATATGGCTTTTATAATTTAAATTAAGTATTAAAGATACAAAATATTTTTCACTGATCGAGCTGCATATCTCTTATATGTGATAGATAACTGATTTAAAATGTTCTAGAATTTATTCGGCCAAGGTACAAAGTGTTGAAAGTTGCAATAATTTATTCGTATCCCGTCTGCCTTCCTACAATCTATACAATTCTGACAAAAAATTATGTACCGTCCTGAGTTATTGTTGAGCTTATGTGTTTTTACAGGCTCCATATGGGATTTGTTTTTATATTTTTATGGCCCTTCCTTCTTTATTGTTATGTATTTTTTAAGACCGTTGACAATACAATTTTTGGGGAGTCTTCTTAAAATGTATGAGATGGCGTCTTTCCTACTAATGATGGTTTTATTTTTTGTGCTAGACACACTATCAGTCACAATTCTAATAAGAACACTGTCGGTGTTAATCGATCAATACGATAGGTAAACAAATTATACGCCTTATCCCATATTACATACCTTATAAAATTAATCTTAAAATAAACCCACATTACAATTATAAGGCATTGCGTGTATGTAGGATTCTTTATATAAGTCTAGGTGTTATTTTTTATAACATGTATGTACATATTTAGAAATATAGTCTGGTTATCATAGTACAAGCTCTGCTGAGTTTAGGATCAGACGACCGCATGTAAGACGTTTGAAGTTATATGTTTATTAATATTGTCATATTTAATAATTATTAAAATGCTCCTTCCTATTGTTGGTGTGGTATGGAATCCTTTTCTGAAAGGAGTCCAAGTGCCGTTCAAGATTACAGATCGATTTAAGGCCGGCAACGCACTTGTGACTCTTGAGTTGCGGGTGTCCATGGGCGGCGGTGGTCACTTACCATCGGGTGACCCGTCTGCTCGTTTGCCCCCTATCGCATAAAAAAAAAAGATTAAATCCAAAACATATAAAACAAAGCTCGAATTTATTATGAAATAAAGCCAATTCTTATGATGACCAACAACATTCTTGATGGCTAGACGTACAAAGTTGATGAATAAATAATGATTATATTAAACTCCCAACACTAAGCTTTAACCTGTTATTATCTTGATTCGCTGAAGAGATTTGAACTTTCACTTTGACGAGTTCCAGTGTTTAGTTTACTTTGGGTTATAGAGGTCTAAAGGACCACTAATGGAATATTTAGCGTGTCCCTTACGTAGCCGAAATGTATTTGTATACGCCACCAGGTTACACAAATTAGGTCAATTTTAGTGCAATTTATTTATTTTAAACTTTATGTACATTAGGTACATAGGCGGACCTAATGCCTAAGGCATTTTCTTCCAGTTAACCTTAGGGGGATTCAAAGAACAGCAGAAGTAGTAGAAGTATTTCACTCGATAATTTTTTTGCTATGATTATGAAAGCAGCCAACAGTTTTGAACCGAAAAAGGGCAACAATCAAAATCAAATTCATTCGTTTAAATTACACCACTTCTTGAATTGTCAGTTGAAGAGTCGCATACCTTAGAACTCGATCTGGCTGACGCCGGGAAGAAAAAGAAAACAAACTGTCAAAAACTTCCTCGAACGGATCTCAGTGAGCAAATTACACATTTCGTTTTTTATGCAACTTTCTAAAGAATAAAACAATTAAAAAATCATTGACTTGTCTTAACTACAAAAGGGATTGAAACTGATTTGACTTGACAATCAAAATCAGCATAACAATTTAAAAAAAAAAACATGTAAGATTAAGACTGGTCTGGCTGGTATTGCAAGCAAGTGAGTTGCTATATTTACTTCTTGGTATAATTTTACCGTTTAAACCTAGATTACATACTAAAATACTAGTAAGAGCAGTTACTTAGAACAAGCTTTTAGAATCAGAGTCAGGTCATGCTTATCACAAAGATGCATTGTCTTGAGAATTGAAGGTGTATGCAAAATTTACGCTCGACGCGACTTCGGGAAGAGGGTCATTTTAAAGTGCAAGATTTTACCCGAACAAACATACATTGCGAGTTTTATAAAAATGGAACGGATATCCTGGGTTGTATTTTATGTTATTTTGTTGCCTGATATTTGTAAAATAATTCATTTTCTTGAAAGTATCCAATTGGTAGAATGCCAACGATATTGTAGTTACCCAGTTATTTAGTCAAATTCAAATTCAAATTCAAATTCAAAGTCAAATTTCTATTAGTTTCTATACACCTTTTCCTATGTAAAATTAAATAAAATTAGGAGCCTGTTGGTATACTTGCACAGTTATCTAACTTTATTTTGTTAACTAGGATCCAAGTATCGATAAAGTCTTCGTTACTACATTTTACAATGCCTGAATTTATGTTTGTTTGCCGGTTATTTTACGGCGGGAGAAGGGCATCAAGGTATTCAGTAACAATTAAAAAACTGTTGTGGCACAGTATTTTTCTCCGGCCCACCGTCTGCAACTTTATAAGACGCAGGTTCGGCCGCACGTGGAATACTGTTTTCATCTCTATGCAGGTGCACCCCAGTACCAGATTCTCCCTCTTGACCGCATTCAACGGAGAGCGACTCGCATCATCGACTGCCAAGATATTTCTGATCGACTTGACACCTTGGCGTTGCGTAGAGATGTAGCTTCACTCTGCATCCTCTATCGCTTGTATCATGGGGAGTGTTCAGAGGAATTGTGCAGACTTATACCGGCTGGAGGACAAAATATCCATCCCCATCACCTGGACGATTGGCACTCCACCACTGTGCGCTTTTTGCCTCGCACAATGGATTTGGATGGAATTTTATGGAACAAATTGTCGCCTGCCGTATTTTCCGAACCGATACGACCTTCAAACCTGAAGGTTTGAAGGTCCTATCGTTTCGGAAAAGAGCGTACTCCTACCTAAAAGGCCGGCAACGCACTTGTGACTCTTGAGTTGCGGGTATCCATTGGCGGCGGAAGTCACTTACCATCAGGTGAGCCGTCTGCTCGGTTGCCCCCTATCGCATAAAATCTCATTTTCTGGTAACATTTAATGATCGCTACTAACGTAAATACTATAAAAACACGTACATAAGTACCTACATTCACGCCTATGTCCTCAAAGGGTTGGGCGAAGGTGCATCAAACGTCCACATTTCGCCAACCATAATTTAGTCTCACTTACATAATATAGGGCGAGGCCAGCCTACTGACGCCAACCGGGAATCGAATACGTGATGTCTGATAGATAACAGTACAATTCCTTAGTCGCCAGTCGATACCCATTAGAAGAAGAAAGAATAGGGTAGGGCTACTCTACTTTACTAATGAATATATATTTTTTTTATGGCATAGAGGGCAAAAGCCCATGGACACATCCCAATGAAGAGTTGTTCATGCGCTGCATACCCTTGATTATGATGAGGGGTTGTTGGTTGTGTTGATTGTTGGGTGGGGGGGGGGGGAGACCTCATTTACTCGGTTAACACAACGCAATTGTAAAAGCTATTTAAAAACAAACACAAAAGTAACTGAATGTTTAACATGGAACCTTTATTTTATTCGCAACATTTGTCTATGGAACCGCTATTAATAAAATACATGTTTAGCCGTTCGAAATGAGAGTCAAATGCAGACTAAGTTTAGTCTAATTAGACCGATACGATTATTTAAAATGAAATGAAAAACCACATTAAATCAAAATGAACAACAAACTAGAGCACTTAAGCAATCGAATTCAGTAACAGTTTTAATTAAATTTGATTTAGTGAATAGAGTGCATATTAGGTTTTGTTTCTTTTTAAAAAAATTTGAAATTGAAAATAACAAGTAAATTATTTTTATGAAAAATAAATTCAAATGAAATATTTTAGTTTTCATATTTTATTATAACATATATATACAGGTGATTCAGTAAGGTTTGGTTATATTCAAGGGTCATTTAGTTGACCCTGTGAATTAAGTAAATCGCTAAAAAATTTTGTAAAAATCGTGTTAATTATAAAAATTATCGACTATACAAGACGCTCCCAAAATTTGACCCCACCTTTCTGAAACACCTGTATATAAGCCATTTATTAGTATTTTTTTATTATAACAAACATTTACACCTAATATGTTTCATATTTAACCAATGAACTATCTTAAAGTGACTTTTGTGCCCCTGTTCAGAAAACTCTTACTGAAAGCAATAAACCCCAAAGGGTTGCGGAGTTGAGAAGAGCTTTTCTGATAGTTAATGTAGTAATAGAGTGGTCGTTAATAAAACATTCTCAAAGAAATCTTTTAGCTAGAAACGTCACACATGAACAAAGTAAGAAGTTCAAAAGGGCCTTTAGTTTATTTGCATATAACTGAATTTAATTGTAACTAATGGGTTATTAGTTGCCGACATTTACTATGTATTATATGCATATTTGCAGTTGTTTTTCAAGCTAAATTATAAGGTCAGGAAGCAAAATTTAAGGGTTCTACCGCAGCAGCTTTGTAGTAAGTTCTCGATGTAGTGGGCTCTGTTAAATGTTCGTGCTCGCGGTACTGTAGGTATAAATTATTCACAAAATCAAATTCATACTCGATACTTGCTGTGACATATTGTGACATAACCTAAAAATGTGTAAGTATTTTGGTAAATTTGTATCTCTCAAGACTGTCCGTAACTGTCATTTACTTTCAATTGAATAAAATATTTATTATGAACTCGATAATGGTTTTTTTATCTTTAGATTTTTAGGCCAAAAATGTATGGCAGCTGCACAATCTCCTTTAGGCAGGTAAAGACTACCACGCGACAGTCTGAATCGAGTAAGAAGTAGTTGATTCGAGAAATTATAGTTATAAGTGAAATGTAAAAAATGAGCTATTTGTAACGAAATAATGTACGTGCGCAGGTGCTCCAAGTTATATCTCATTCCATTTTCATTAGTCATAATTTTGGGAAATTACCCATAAAGCTGTGTAGACAAGGCATTACACCCATGAAGGATTAACCCACGACTGTATGGACTATTATATTTTGGCCGTGGATTTGTGGGAGTTGGGTTTGAACATGATAGTATTGAATCTTTAAAGTTTAAATAACGGAAAATCTGTAACTTCATATGTAGTATAATGTTCAATTTTGTTAATGTCAGATTTAATTTTATTTCAGACAAATTGTATCCATAAACCAGTCTTTGTATACAATATCTAACATTTTAAAATCCATGTTTATTCCTTAATGCTCTTTGTGCAAACATATAATAGCGAGGTTTGACCCAGGCCTGATAGCTCCTGGGAGACTTTTGTTTAACCCAACCTCTACTGAATTTCTTTATGCCATCCGTGGATATTGAATTTTATCCTAAGGAAAACCTCGTTTGTTTTGTAACAATGGTCTTCATTCGTTTTTAATATATAAAATTAGACTTTTGTTTAATAATGTTTATTAACAATTTGGTTCGAAAACAATGAAAATGACATGTTTTTTTGTATTAGTGGACGATATTTGATTCTTGACATAGACGATAGAGTTAAACGACGATGTCTGAGCTTATAAAAAAAGTGTGACAGACAACGACGCCATCCCCTACTATACAGTTTGAACCTTGATAAGGACAGTTACATGGTGTTTGACACTATAATGATGATATATAACAAGTTTGTCATACCATAAATAAAAAAAAATAATAATGTAGGTACATAGGTAATTGTGGGAAATAGAAACAAAATATAAATAAAATGAAAGCATGCAGCACACTATATATATTTCTGTATTTGTAAGTGAGTGGATATGCGAGTGTGTGTATGGTGAATGTGTTTGTATGCGTTAGACTAAAAAAGTGTGAGTTGAAAAAAATGTGATTATTAAACATTTTAATTAAACCCCAAGGGGGTTTAATTAAAAAAAAGTTTATAAGTCTCTTCATATGTAAGTAATTGAAGGCCTTTTATTAGTTTTTTTTTTTACACTTCTGTTTGGGTGAAGAGAAAATTACGTATTTTTATTTAATTTGTTGTAAATAAAGCGCCTCTTTTGCTAAGCGATTAATGTAAATCACCCCTACATTGAGCGCATCAATTTGCTGCTTGACCAAAGCTCATATTAACTCAATGTGATTAAGATCACTATGGTAGGGCGGTAATTACCACAACGCGACCATGATCACCCACAATATTAATATGATATTTGTATCGTTACTATTATTACAGTTTCATTGTAAGATGATTTTAATTTTTTTAAATACTGTTATAACTATGACTCATTATTTTACAAATGCGAAAGAATTACTATTATTATATATTTTTAACAAAAAAGCATTATTTACATATACATACATTTAAAAAAGTTTAATTAGCATACGATTTTGGATATTTCAATCTACCTCCTACTACCAAGAAATTGTGTAAAAGATAACATACATGATTTCAATAAGTGGCCACAATTTAAACAAGGAACACAAGGCAGCGATATTACATAACACATAAATAATAAATAACAAAGTATCAATTTTTCTTTATTTTATACTAATTCATTTATTTAAAAATATATTCTTCTCTGGCTGTACTAAAGCTGTACAGCTCGACATAAAGTCATTTGACGGCTGGTCCTTCCGATACATGATATTGGCAAAATTGTGGCTACTTCACGAAAGCCATTAATCAAAAGTTGAAGTTGAATTTAAATGATACAACTGATTAGAAACTGACATAATATTATTGAAAGGAAAATCAATCTTGTTTTTTTATGATGGCAAATGATCTTTAACCGTAGGGTAGTATACGATATACTTGGCCGATTGTACTTGTTCAAAAAAGATATAAACCTATAGTCCATATTAAAAATATCTTTTACCCAGAAATCGTGATTTGAAGTTGAGTCTCGTCTAAGTATTTTAGTAGAAATCTAAAATAGTCCGAGAGGGATCTTAAAGAATTTGTTCGTAACCCACGTACAAAACCGCTAGATCCTAGATCCTTTTAGTACTATTTTAGATTTCTTGATATACATACATATTTCGTAAATCATTGAACTTAGGTTGTCTGACATTAGTTAAATTCGTGGTTAGCGGTTAGGAGAATACCATGTAAACAGTTCTCAGTTTTATTTTTTATAGTATATACTAGCTGATGCTTGTGGTTTTCGCCTACGTGGATGTCGGTTATAGCGACCAAAAGTAATCATGAAAAAATTGGGTTCCCGCAGCCCATGGAAATCTATTCCAGGTATAAAAAGTAGCCTATGTTTTACTCCAGGCTATAATATATATGTTTATTAGCTAAAAAGTTGGCAATACGGTGCGGGGGAAGGTCGGTGATTGCAACAAGCGAGGCGCTTGAATTTTATTCTCGCGTACGTAATTTTTTTTGCGATAACTCTCAAGATATTCGTTTAAATTGCATGGTGTATAAGAGTAAAATAAAGCGAATGAAATGTTTAAAGTCTCTATTCTTTTTAAAATTAAAAGGATTAATACCGTTTTTGTGTAAATAGCTTTCCAATTACCGCTTTATAATTGACCATTTTTATTAACAGATAGACATATGCCATCACGGAATTTTCTTTAGATAAGACGTGCATAACATACACAATTCCACCTCACATAATTTTATTATATCTCTATGGGTTTAGGCAGTGTTTACGATGAAAGCTCCCAGATGGCTCATTTTGTCCGACACCTCTGACTATTTGTCGGAGGTGTCGGAAAAAAACATCATTCATCAATCATCATTATATTTTAGCCAATGTATAAAAAACTTGACAAATTATATACTTAAACCTTCCTCGAGAACCACTCTTTCTATCGGTGTAAACAGCATCGAAATCGGTGCAGTAGTTTTTGAGTTTATTGTGAACATACAGACAGATGTGACTGATGAATTTCTTAATATGTAGTGATAATAGGAATAATATGTAGTGATACATACTATGCATTTTTTAGACAAACGAGCATACGGGTCACGTGATGGTAAGTGACTTTCGGCGCCTATTAACGCTTGCAACTCATGAGTCACAAGAGTGCTGTCCACCTTTTACGCTAGGAGAAAGGGAGGAGATTAAAGACGAAGGGAAAGGGGTTTGGCCTTCGGTAATCTCACTCACTCGGTCACACAACCCAAGCCGGTTTTCTGCGAGGCCGTGGTACTACTCCGATCGAGCCGGCCCATATGTGCCGAAGCATGGCTCTCCCACGGACATTGGAGAGCCTAAACATATGGAATGTAGGTATATACATATGTACGTATATACTGCTTTTATTACACAAAGGATAATAATAAGAATTATTATTAACGGAGATAAAACAGACACAAAAATTGGAGCAAAAGTATTGAAAGCGAAAGAACTGAGAATAGTGTAGGATCTTAGTGGTTGTCGTAATTACACGTCTCACAAATTAATTATCGCCATCCACTGTTGAGATGACTCGTATTTCGTCCTTTCCTTAAAGGCTCCCTGCAAACTACGCAACTTTTTTTACTAAACATTTTAGTAGCTTGTAATTTATAAATCAACATTTGTACATTAGTTCTTAATCATCTTAAGTAATTTATCACCATTAGTTCATGATCTTAAGTGTAAAAGTATTAAATATTATATGTTGTCATATATATTCATATATATTTTTTATGATATAGGCCAAACGTGCAAACGGCAAATTTTTTGATCGTACATATTTGAACGTTGTTTAACGTCTAAGTTGTGTTTTTTGACATATAGATTAAATGCCACTGAGTGACCTCACTGAATAAACTAAGCATTCCCATTTCGGACCCACTGTTTTAAACCTTAGTAGTATGGATATCGACTTTTAATTAATAACTATATAGGTTAAGGTAGAAGAAAAAGCATGGCACGACAAAGATAAAAATCATGACATGTTTTCCAGGTAGTAAGTACTTGCAATTTTTGTACTGTCACTGTCACTGCCGCATCGGACTGTATAGTCACACATAGCGTGCCGCAAAAACGCTGATCGAATCATCTAGCAAGATGCAAGGGTTATAGGCTTATAGCTTATATCACTGCGCAGATAAAACCGACCACTATAATGGGTTACAAATACATAATGGTAAAATATTAAAATATCAGTATGTGTGTAGCTAGCCTAAATACACATTACGAATTTTCTATTCATTTGTACTGATTCTGAGTAGGTCTTAATTTGTCTGTCTATCTATTTAGTTGATAGACGACGATTTCGTTACACAATTCAATCATGGTACTACTGCTCGCTTTATGAGTTAATTATTGTTAGTGGAATGATTTTAAATACTACTTTTACTTTGTAAATTCATTGTCACCTTTACTTTTAATAGAGTTTTAGTGTTTCTTTTAATTATTTATGGTATAAATTATTTCATTGCTATACTATATTAAGTATATGGCCATTTTTTTTAGAGCAGAAACAGGCATAAAGAGAGTTTAAATCGCGTTGCTCCGTATACGTATACATAAGAAAATTTAAGCACGTTTCTAAAAAATCAAGGCACATTTAATTTTATACACTATAGTTAAAAACTCATCAACTGAACACAATTCTGTAATTTACTTTTATAGACATAATATATTTTATATTTCTGTGTTTTGTCCCATAATAAACCAGTCGTGGGACGAAATACTGAATTAGTCGAATACACTGATTCCAACTTACACATCCACTCACACCTGCGAACTTCATATGAATATTAACACTAACAATACAACTGTAGATAAGTTTTGCCAAAGTTAAATCTTTTTTTAGATGTTTATTCACCATACTGTGGCGACCTCCACATACAAAAAGAAACATATCAACACCATCCATCGAAGACAAGTCGAACTACGTAACAACGACACTGACGGATAATACGATCCTGAATCACGTTAATAAAGTTCTCGTGCTTATTAGTATATATACGACTTCCCAACATCAACCATTGAGCCGCCGTCCGCCAGGCACGATCACCTCGCCTGGTTGGAGGATCCTCCCTTTGTGTTGGAGGGACTTAACATACGTTCCTCTACAATACTAAGTGTTAATATTAAGGTAACGTTCTCTTATTTTAAAGGATCTTCTCCAATTACTTCTAAAACTTGTAAAATCAAAATTATATAGAGAATGTTTTATGTCATATTTACCTGAACTCCATCAATTTGCCATATAAGTGCTTCAATGGCACTCCGATCACGATGAATGGCAATTTGATTTTCTGGTAGAGAAAATTTCCCTTGAATAGGGACTATCAATAAAGTTTATTGTGTTACACGAACAAAATTGGGTATGACGAGGGAGGCCGTAAAGAATAGGTGCGGCCGCGTCTGGGTTATTTGTAAGGTTTCAAAAAATGAGACATTTTAACCGAATTCAAGAAAGGAGGAGTTTGATGTACACTTTTAGTTTCTTTTTAAGTAGGTTCAGCGATTTCCGAGCCAATAGTCGACTGATTTTTTTGTTATTCGTAAGTATCCTGCGGTGGTCCTTGCAACCAAATCAGGATTTAATCATTTGATACCAGGGAAATTACGAATAAGTTATTAAATTGCATGCTTTTCGATTAAGAGTATTGCGCAAAAGACTTAAAATAAAGTATCGAAGGCAGTAATCAACTTTTTTTTTTAAGTTAATTATTAGATTAAAATTAAATTGTTAATTTTCATTAGAAAGTCATTATGGTTTTTGAGCTTTAGTACACACAAAAATACACTCAATCCTCGAAGGAGTTGGCAGAAACGTTATACTTTTTGGCAACCATAATTGAGACCCAGTTACGTAATAGGGGGCCAGTATATTCCCATCTTCCGGACATTGTATGACTGTACATATACTGCATGAGAGATCTGATGCTTTTGTTATCTTTTACCTTTTGAGACCCACGAACCCAGAGACAGGGTGGCCCTACTCTACTTCACCAAGATCCACACTATGGTATAGTTAAATATTTGGGGTCTACTATAGTTACAAGGCCAATTACTTTTGAGTATTTATAAATTGCTGTATTTGCTTATGATATGTACCTCTGAATTGTTCTCGATTTCAATTAAGATAAAAATGTACTGAACATATTATTTTTAAAACTTTGAGTACATATTACTTCTAAAACCTTTGAAATATAACCATTCAATCAGTTGATAATATGATTTAATGTCAAGCTAATGGCCTTTAATATGATAGCGGTATTACATTTGGTATTTGGTTGGCTCGGGCAATTTTAAAATATCTTTGTAGAGTTATTTCTTTAGAGCCTATAATTTTAATTTATTTATATTTGTTTATTAGTTTGAAAACTTTGTTGAAAGACTACTTACTTGCCTTGGGATTGCCTCTACGTGTAAAAGCGTAGTGCTTTAAAAATTTTACATTTAATATCAACTTATCTGTGTTGTCAACAAGCTGCCGCCTGCGATAATTCCGGATCGATACGACCATCAAACTTTCACGAAAAGGGCGTATTCTCACCTCGAAAGCCGGCAACGCCCTTTGGATTCTTGAGTTACAGGTGTCCATCAGCGGTCGTAGTCACTTACCATCAGGTGACCTATCTGCTAAAAAAATCATTAGTCCAGTTTGATTTAACATGCCAATGGTCCAGCAGTCAGTTAAACTGCTCAACCGGAGGACGCTAGTTGGGTTCGATTCCTACCTGTTCTGTGTCTGAGTGTTTATGTATCTATAATACGTACATATGAATTTTGAAATAAATATATATTTATCAGCAGTCTGATTATAGTGCACTACAAACTTTGCTTAGCTGATCCCAATCAGAGAGCCGAGTGTTTATTAAAAGTGAATTGAAGTTTTCAATGAACCATATCAACCATCATACGTCCTACATCATCATCGTACCTACTGGGTTTTTAGACAGTAATGTAGTGGGAAGGTCTCCAAAAAAAATTAAGAACTAGATATGCTTTTTTCGGTAAACGAAAAACTATTACAAACAAATAAAAGCTCTTGTAATAGCCGATGAATCCCACTGCATAATCCCATTCATGTGTCATTATTTATAACATACGGTATTTACTTGTGACACTAAAATTATTCTCGCACAGCTTACTTGCGAGAAAGATGGTGGCGACAACACAACTGACAGAGCCCAAACCAGCGCCACCAGTGTCCAGAAACGTACCTGTATTACAAAAACCCAGCTTTATTGGAGCGTAAGAAAAACTTATACTTTTATTTCTCGTGTGAATATTTAAGAAATAAAAATGTTAACGATAGAAAGCATTGATATAAATTGGTACAGACATCCCTGAATCTATCGCTTAAGAGATTATCGTGAGCTTTATGAGTGTGTAAAGGGGGTTCTCAAATTTTATAACAATCTTATAATACGGCTTGAAGTGTTTTTTTTTTGTTTGATTGTCACTGGTTATGTTTTATTAATTTACATATTGTAAAGCAATTGTTATACCTTGCTTCTCAAGGAATCATAATTTGACAAAAATACAGAATATTCTAATGTAATAGTTAAACAAATTTCATGTGTTTAATAGATGTTTTATTCATTATAAAACGTCTATAGTTACATCATCAATACAATACAATAATCATAACAATTAATTTCAAATATTTTTTTATCCAAAATGTAGATAAATATATTGTAGAGTAAACTAAGAGTAAAAAACAACCGCAAATCATATATACACCAAATAGAGAAAGATTCTACGAAAAATATACTATCCTTCAAGACGGGAGCACATATTTTATAAACAGCGCAATAAGACGTGTCGTGTCGTATTCTGTGTACACCAAAGGGTTACAAAGGAAAGGTAGATGCGAGTGGAGCTGTGGAGCCTTTAATCTTCAAGATGTCATTGTAAATATAACATCTATCTGTTTTGCCGAGCTCTGTCTATTGTTAAAGACTATTGTTGGAAAATGGACTTACAGTTCATTTTGGGCTGAAGAAATGTGGTATATCAGAAATTAAAAATTACTTGTATTCAGTATATAATATAGTACTATTTAATAGTTGAATACTTTGAAGACATACGTAAGTGGATAGGACAGTGACATAACATAATAATTACACAAAAAAGTTTGAAATTCAAGTTATTTTTTACCCCCGACGCAAAAATCATCGTAGCTCTCAAACGGATGGACCGATTTCGATGCGTTTTTTTTTATTTGAAAGCCAGTTTCTTTGCGGTGGTTCTTAACTATGTTTGGTTAATATCAGTGTAACTGATTAGCAGTGTAAGAGTATCAGCTCTTTTCCAAAATGATGTTAGGCATTTTTGGCGTCTGATTATTCGAATTAGTCCTTCACGCGGGCCCATATAATCGTTAAATAACAATTAATTGATAACTTCGACCTGATGCTGCATTCAGAATGGTCTCCAGAGAACCCATTTCTTCGAAAACTCACAGCAGACAAATATTTTTTGCTTTTTAAGGGTTGTTCCCTAAACTATAAGTATTTTTTGCTTAGGAGGATCTTTTACATTTTTTATTTAATTTTTGGAAACTCAATTATGCAACCACATATTTTATTATTATTTATTTCTATTACATAAAACATTAATGTACTGTAATCGTATTTTGATACGTATTTTGATATTTTGACACCTTTTTATTCAAATAATAATCAGTGCGTCTCTTATAGGTTGCAAGTACTAAGTCATCTTTTAAAATTCGCAACATGTTTCTAGGTGCATATAGGTTATATTCATTTCCCGTTCCCAATTCTTTTTTCTGTCACAAAAAGAGGTGGATTCATTGTATCTATCAATCGGGCTGTTGATAGGTATATGAACATTCTACTAATCCCAAACGGATGAAGAGTTTACAAAATTGCATTTAGCCCCATACCTACTCTGTATAATGCTATCATCAACCAAATCCATTTCAATTGCACAAAAATATTTGACATAGATTAGCTCGCAATATTATGTTTTTCTTTTATGGTAAACCTATTTATGGTCAGACTAAGTACTAGCTGTGGCCCACAACTATGATACAACCGATCTATATGTAAGATATTTTGTTCAATGTGGTTCGCGTGGATATTTTAATACGTAGATTTTAGAGAAAAAAAAAAGACGCACATGTGCTATTTAAGGCTATAATCTATATCTGTGTCAAATTTAATTTATATATGTTCAAACATTAAGATTTGTCTATACCATGTAAATATCACGTGACCTCAAATTGATATCGATGTCACAACGCTTTCCCTAATTGTGATGTCACTGACCGGCCAATATCGATCTATATAGCCATTTAAGTCGAACGCAAGACACGGTGTTGAAGTGCTTCGTATATACATATATCGATGCTTGAAAGGCAGTAATTACCAAGTGACATTTGAGCGATATGTTTTATGCAATAAAAGAAAAATAAAGATTTTTCTTGTAACAATATTTAATAGACTAAGTATACATAAACATACACATATGAATATAAAATAGCGATGGTATCTGATGAGATTATAGATATGCTGCAAATATAATATGTTATCTTAATAAATAAATGAAGGAAAAAAAAAGATTTGCATTTGCTTCTTCTACATTAGTAAGTCAGGAAATATGCTTTAAGAGAGGTAACGACTATATTTTTTATATTTATATATAAATTTATAACACATTTTGTTTTGTTTATTGAATTGTTTATATTTACTTTTGTCTATAACTAAATAAAAACCAATAAACATATGCATCGTAAAATATCTATATATACTATACTATACTGGCGGTATTACCACGTTGAATGGCAATGGCAATTCGCTTTGCTTTGCTTTGAAAAGGTCACGAGAAGTTTCGAACAGTCGATTAGCTAGTTCCTTAAAATGTAAACGAGCACTCGGACAACGTCGATGCAGCAGCAGCTCCGGCACATCCAGTTGTACTTGGAAGATGTGACGGTGCAAGGGTGTCGACGCTAGTTGGGTTCCACGCCTAAGGTCTAGCCGTCTTCCATGGTAGTTATTACATACCATTTAGTATCTAGGCTCGCACGACCTGTGCGCTAGCGATGACAAGACGATCATGGATTATGTCAATGATATAGTGTTCGCGACTGTAAACAGATTCTCCATGGTGGCAAAAATGCGGAGAAACATAAGGAGCTTCTAGACGCAGGCAAGTACCCAGTCGGAAAGTGGTATCGTCCAGTAAAGTGCCTATGTTGGGCGATGGGAGCGCCTGAATCCATAGGCCTGATTCATATAGTGATTGAAGATATTGGTTTGTTGCTCTTCTTTACACATAAACTGTAACCAATTAAAATTTCACCTTCTACAACAAGGGTACAAAGAAATCTCTTCACGTAGGTATTAATATACAGATAGTTTTTCTTTTTTCTAGTTTTGTTTTACAAATAAAAGTTTAATCTAGGAAACTTTATATAGCATACCGACCAGCAACAATTATGTCTAAAAGTACTAACCACAGAAGTATCTAGAAGTTCTAACACGAAGTGAACTCATTTAGTAGTCCTCTCATTGTTGCAGGTTGCCCGGCAATTACCTCTACACTTCGGACGTAGAATAAATTTCTAATTCATACAGAGGTGACAGGTTCTTGTGTTTTTACAAAAGCTCAGTTAAGATATACCCGTGAGATGCCAGACTAGTGTTGGGCTCATCTAGGAGCAAAGTGCCAAACGTGCCAACCACGCAGAGTATAACTAATATTTTGTGCTAAACATATAGAAATAGGAGTAATGAAATTTAATGTTGCAATGCATAAAGAAAGGCATAATTAAAAAATATGTACCTACAGTAAAATAACTTATCCAAATAAACAAAGATTTATTTTTTGAAATTGCAATTGATATAGATTATTGGCATTCCAAGAACAGAAGTTAGGGTGATGGATCAACCGCGAATAATATACTGTGACCAAGTTAGTCATGTTCTGAACAAAGGGCAGGTTTAGGATATACCCGAAACGGGCAGATTTCTATAAAATATTTTATGGCAGTAGAGGGTGCTAGAGACACATATGTATGTAAAGAGATGACTAGGCTAGGGTTGTTGCCTCTGGCGACCCGAAGGGAGAAAGACGGCAGTTTATGTATGTATGTAACAAAAAAGAAATACAGTAGTTTTATTTAATAAGGATAGACAATTCTATCAATACAGTATGAAAAAAATGCTACATTAATATGTTGTATAAACGTTGTTTAGATGTGCCAGCTAAGCAATATAGCTAGCACGTCAACTTCAGTGTGGATATATAAGATAATAGGGGTTCCCTCGTTGTTTTTTGACTTATTATTTAATCAAATATGTATGGGAAGTGACTACTAGCGCCTAATATCCAAGCCTGGCAGCTCGTCTTTGGCCGCGGAAGAATGTCATGTCGTGTCGAATTGTCGTGTCGGCAGCAGGTGTGAGGAAGGAACACCGTTAGTGGCGAAGGAGATCCATGAGGATTTATCAAAAAAAAATTTCAGCTCGTCTAGAGCCTCCGAATCCTCTATCGTACGACTATGTAATTATTTCAATTCATAACACAGATTTTCGCTATAACTTAACTATCAAAAAGGAAAAACGGGGGCATCTGGTCTCATGTAGTCATGTTGTACTGGCCAACAATGGATGCCAGTGATCAGTGCAGCGAAAAAAAAAAACTAACTACAACTTTCAATATTATAAAAGCAACAACCAGGGTTGGAATGATATGTCCTGCTATGATTCATTAAAGTAAACGTAATAATTATATTTGTAAGTAAATAATATTAACTTTAAAAGAAAAAAAAGGAAAAATCATTCCTTCTACGTATTAAGTTTAATCTATGGTCTGGTTCATTACACATTCAGAGAAGCGGGTTTGATAAGTATTTTGCGCCCTCCTGATCGTTTCGGACATCTTTATGAGGCAAAGCGGCAACTTAGTACTGCCAAGTGGTTTTACTTTTAGATGCGATTCAAGTAGTTGGTAGTAATTAGAAAATTTGACAATTTAAACTTCTCGTGTGCATTATTATTGATGAATTCGTTGTATTTTTAATAGTTGAGATTATAGAAAAGCATACGGTAATAATTCTATTGGCAAGCGATAACCGGTGCCAGTTTGTCTTATGATAATTTCTGATTACCCGCCATGAGCTCGTTTAAGTCGTATACATGGTACAGATCTATTTAAACTATTTCTTACACTCGACAATCCATCTTCCTCTGCCTGCCCCTTTGGGGATATAGGAGTGAGTTTATGTAGAGAGATCCGTTAATTAGGGATTTTTTTTATATTACACATAAATACGACAGACGAACAGACGGGTCACCTGATGGGAAGTGAGAACCGCGGTCCATGGACACGCGCTGCCAGCCCTTGACGGTGACGAGGGATGGTGGGATGCGGGGAGGGGAAAGGCAAGAGGAGTTGGGCCTCTGGAAACCTCACAAGGGTCTACAAATACAACGCAAGCGTTGCTTCATAACCGGTCTTCTGTGTGGCCGTGGTATCGCACCGGTCGAGCCGGCCCATTCGCGCCAAAGCATGGCTCTACCACGATAAAACTTCCCTAGAAACTTCATCACAATTTCACTGATATAGGCTTATGAACATCTGTATTCTTATTTATATTTTATATCTTTATTTCGCATGATCAGTCAGTGAGGTCGAAGATTTGTTCAGTTCACATAGAAAAAGTCTTTACTCTGTCTTTCTTTAATTTGCAAGTTTCGTCTAAATAATGAATTTATGTGATATCGTACAACAAAAAAGACAAAAGGTTTTCGTTTCCTCGATTAATTATGCGGCATTAACCCCCGTTACCAGTTTTATCTTTACCATATCTTTGTAAAAGTCAGCAGCGGGATGTGCGTAGGGTTTCGTTTATCTATGCTCTTGCTTCCGTCCGCCGGATATTTTGTACGTAATGAAACTGAAGCTTTTTCAGTTGGTTTGTTGATGGTCCCTTTTGCAAGCTGACAAAGTTTTCAAAATACATATAATATATATTTATATATATATATTGGCCTTGTGTAATTAGAAATGGCTTTTAAATTATCTACATTCTTTACTTTCTTACAGTTTTTTATTAAGCTGTACATTATGGAATGTATGACTCTGACGTAGTCTAATTAGTAATTAATGTTATTATTAGTGATTATTAGAACAGGCGTATAAGTAGCTATTAAAAATCGTTATATGATACGTTGCCGTGATTAGTCTATTCAATACTTTATTATATCCTAACTAATATAATTCACTATTATTATTAATGCGAAAATGATTTTATTTATTTTATTTGTTAAACTTATATCTTAAATAATTAATCTTACAATTTATTTTTTACAAACTAGTTACATTATAATTAATCTATTACATAGGTACTACATGAATTCATTCATAGTCAATTCGTTATATTTATTACATATATAAAGTAGCAGAAAAACTTATATTTAAAATTAAATTATAATAAGGCGTCCCCTCGACCAAACGTACCCATGACGCTGGCGGCGTTTCCCCGTTGTACGCATATAGCGATGTTTTGGGTCAGGTATTGAGCAGAGCGTGGGTTCCGTCCCCTACTCCGCAGTCGGCGCCCCAAATCAGCCACGAACCTTTTGGCCTCAGAGCCCCACGGACCTGCCGTCTCCATGGCGAACGGGACGAAGTCATACCCCGCGTCCTCCAGGGCTGCATATTTTCTGTGTTTCCCCAATGCCGCTGACTCGGCCGCCGAACCGGCCGCCCTCAGAGTAGCAGCGAGGTGACAGGACGCATAGGTACAGACGCAAGTAGCGTCCCATATCAGAGAGCGACCTCTCCGCCATGGGACGAGGGTGAGTCCGTCAGGCCGTTTCCCGTCGGATCGCGACAGGCCGGGGGGCTCCAAGACGCAGGGGATATCCGCGGAAACGAGCGCCCTTCTTAATAAGTCGTTAATGGAGTAGTGTCGCGGTCCTCGTCCGGCACTTCGGGTACAACTTAGCCCATGCAGACCATTTGCCTCCACCTTTGCGCCACAAACGCAAGTATGGGGTTCGCAAACAGCGCAGCCAAGTCGGAGTCCGGCTGCCACCCTAAGGGAGTCGTCGTCCAACAGCGTGCCCAAGTTAGGGGATGGTAGGGCATGCAGCCAGGCACCTGACTCCGGCTCAGAGGCGGCACTGAGCCGAGCCAACTCGACTCCGGACGCTCCGCTGCGCAAACAAGCGAGGATGTGAGCCCCAGACACGTCATCCCAACCCCTCTGCGCTCCAGGACTTGTGGGCAGATCGGTATCTGGATAAAGTGTGGTCCAAGTCTCAAGGGCTTCCATAGCATAGGGAATGGCGATATTGTCGCCCACGCGCGACAACAAGCGGCTAACTAACCCTGAAACGCCAAACGAGGAAGCGAGAAAGGCGATCGGGCCGCACTCCTTCAAACGGCGCACTCCCAAACCTCCAAATCTGACCGGCAGGGCAGCCTGGCACCACTGCCGCTCACTTAAGCTGATGTTGAGCATCTCCTCAACAATACGCTGGAGCGCTTCATCGAAGCAGAGGACACCGTCCGGGAACTCCCATGTCGGCGTTGTCCGTATGACGTATGTCAACTTGGGCATCCCGAAACAAAACCTCAAAAGAGACAAAGATACGTGAGCCGGGAGATGGCGAAAGTGAACAGCCAGAGATGCCAGGGACTCCGTTTTTGCGGACAGGCAATCCAGCATAGCTTCAGGGAAAATTGGCGAGCTCAGGATGTAAAGAGTGTCCCGTTCCATGATTCTAAGACCAGGAATAAGGGACATAAACTTAGCAGTCATTTCCGCCGACGCCGGGCCACAGGGGTGAAGCTCGCATTTGGCAGTGTTTACCTCCAGTCCTAACTCCTGCAAGGCGGGGCGTTCAGGGGCTCTGTAATGATTTTACGGCTCTATGAATAGCCATGCTAAAAACGAGTGGGCCCAGAGGGTCCCCCTGTTGTGCTCCAACCTGAGACTATATCGTATCGCCGTTGTATGACAATATATTGCGGGATGCGTAGCATTGGTGTATCTCTGACCTCCGACAGAAGCGCTCCCCTGTCGATGCTGTTGAAGGCGTTGCGTATATCTAATTTTAAAAAGACGTCGCCGCTGCCCCCGCGCTTTGCAAAAGCCCGTACGGCGTGGATGGCTGCCTCGCAGCCTAGGGATGAGCCAAAGCCTAACTGATGGGGCTGTAGATAGGGCGCTATTGTGCCTCGGACCTCCCTGCAACAAAGTTTTGCTACTAACCGCCGGAAGGTGTTGCCCACTGCAATTGGCCTAACACGACCGTCTTTCTTTTGGAGGGCAAAGAGAGATCCCCCGTATAGAAATGGACAGACGTCGTCGTTTAAGCTTCCCTTCAAAACAAAGTTGCAGCGTCGCGAGAGGGATTCCAGAAGTTTTTGACCGTTGTCACCGGCTGACGGGGAGGTCAACTCTTTAAGGTATTCCGGGCGCAACCCATCGATACCAGCTGCCGATCCGCGATGAAACGAATTGAGTGCATCCAACACATCTCCAACGCTAACGACCAAGCAAGGCGAGGAATCAACGTCGGGCGACGGGGGATAACTAGGCGGACGGGCGGGCGTGGGGGGTTTGTCCCTAAGAGTCGCGAGGGTGTCGATACCAGGTGGAGCGAACGAACAATCAGAAGTGAGTAGACGCGCTGCGCCACGAAGGTCCCCCTCGCTGACCTTAGCCTGGACAGACCTATAAAAAGAAGGAGACCTTTGGGGTAGGGGATCTGTAGGGAAAGATAACTGGGTGCTTTTTTTAATATTTTCTTTTACCCTCGTCGTTAGTGACCGACTGTCCACTTCATCAGGCAATCTTAAGGCCGTAAATGCAAAAGACAGCAAATACACCCAATCCCCAACCCCATTTGATCTCAGACACTGTTCGATTAAAGACGACAACCTCTCGGCCGCCAAGCATCTCACCCCTTTGGAAGTTGGCGTGGAACTCGCCATGACAGAGACACGCAAGTCAATTTAAAGGCAAAATGTGACGTATTAAAATTGTATACGAAAAGCGAATTATACATAAAAAAAAAATATGAATATGATTGCTAGTTTGACTGAGTAACAATGACAAAGTATCTGTGTAGTACAATCAATTCTTGCTATTGTTTAAGTGATAAATTACTGGTGTTTATAATTTCAAACAATAAAAACAAATTTCTTATCATTAATTACAAATAATACGACTTACTAATACGTATCGGCTATTATTCTTACTTTTTTCTTTACTTTCTTCTTTTTCCCTTCCCTTTCCCTTTCTTCCTTTTTCTCAATTTGTAACTGTGTCTGAAGGCATTGCATGGATGGCAATGAATGAAGAAAAATTAAATTACAAAAGAAAAATTGTAGTTGCCTAATGTAAGAATATTACTGTCGTTGTAGATTGCGGCTTCATATTTAACCAGTCCGGCATACTCCGCGGCGACAGTCGAATATTTTGCTGAATTACAAGAATGCGTAAATGCCTCGAGAAGAATGTTGTTCGCACGAAATGTCCCCACTGTTGCGACGACGGCATGTCACTCACAAATATTTAAATCCTCCAAAGGTGATCAAGAGTTGGTGGTGGAAAGATATGCTCATTTCTCGTTGGTTCGTCTATCCAACACATGCGTTTCGAGTTCTACGCCTTATCACAAATGCGCCACGCTGATGTTTTATTTGCATTTACAATATGTTCGACAAACGTTTAGAAATCTCAAAAAGTCGTTTGGAGTTCGAGGAGGATCCGAACTCGGAGCACTGAGCCGAAGCTGTCGCCTGTTGTTACAGAACTGATCAAATTGGCCTTCTGTTAGTACAGAGTAGGAATAAAGTTCTTTGGGATGACTAATGCTGCATAAATTTATTTGAGATGCAATGATCCGTCACTTTTAAAATTATTGAACACTTTTCACTTTTTATTTATTTTGAATGTTTTTACGATGTATTGTGCACAAAAACAGCTTTTAAATGTTTTAGTCCCGTTTTACGAAGTTTTTAAAGTGTAGTTGATTGTATTCACTGATACTGTCTTAGCTTTAAATTAAGAATCTGCTTATATTAGATAACTTTGTCACAAGCGATTTGCAAAGTGTACTTCAATTTTATGAACACTTGACTATGTTGAATTACTTGAGATATATTTATTTACAAAAACTTGCGGAGCGCGATGTTTTGTTTTACGTGGTGTTGCCATTATTTCGCCAGTTGCCAGTCTTGGGTTATCGTTTTGATTAAACTTAAAAAAGCAATAATAATAAATAAATTTAGTGACTTGCAGATTTAACCTAGTTTTATATATAGATGTATAAAATGATTTCAGAGCAGAATGATAATTTGTCTATGAAAGATATTATGATCTGGTAATATTTACTATGGCAAAGTGGTGAGACATTTTTATCGTTTCTTGACACTAGTGATAGCTCAGCAATATCGCGGTGAGATTTTCTTAACCGTAAAACCGTTTGGACTTTGATTTTCAAAGAATAAATATTTACGATGGGTAACCTGTTGATTGATACCTGAGGCCTAATCGTAACCACTATTTAAACAAAGAGATTTGCAGGGAGATCTGCACTTGGACTGCTTGAGTATAACTACTCTGAAGAAGAGCGTGGTTAGAGAGCACTACTTACTTACTTAGCAGGGTGAGAACCGTAGCTACACAGGAGTGGGGATAGAGTTAAGCAATAACTTACACAAATGTTCATAAAAATTACGTTTTTTGATAGCGGTCTAACTTGTCAATCAACTTTGATATGTCGAAGATCTTTGCTATGTACTCGTTTATAAAAGTATTCAGTATTTATCCAGAATTCACTTGTTTTAATTGTGCCTAATATTCTCTCCTTTACATGGCGACTCTGCCTAAAGTTTTTTTGTAAAGCGCACGCATTTAAGACGATTGCTCCAATAAGGAACGCATTTCATAAAAGTTAATGTGCTCGTGCAAATTTTAATGATGTTTTAATTCATTATTATTGATTTATTCATTTTGTGAAAATTGGGTTAGACTGAGTCGAAGGAACTTGTAAAAATAGCAGAAATTTTTCATGGAAAACATATACCGTATGTTCATTTTTGTATTCCTGACCACGCGTATGAAAAAAATCATTATGATATGAAAACTTAGATAACAAGCGACATGTTACATTTGTGTTTCTAATAAGTTAAGATAGTAACAAGTATTTATCTCCAGCTTCAAAACTCTTCAAGAGTTTTAACTGTAATTGTTGTTGTTAAGAAATAAAGTAACATTAGTAAAGGTCAAGGTAGCAGCACTCGTGGCGAAAACTAATGTGTATGCTCTAGCTGTTCTGTATTAAATGAGTTCGATAATGCCTGCAGTTGTGGAATACTAATTGTGGAATATAGATCACACAGGGTTATGAATCTTATTGAAGTCATACATCACCGTGATGAGATAATTTGAAATAATTACATATTCATTTTCTTCAGTGGTTGAGCCATACTTAGGCACGAATGGGCCGGCTCGACCGGTGCGATACCACGGCCTTACAGAAAACCGGTTGTGAAGTAACGCTTGGCGTTGCATTTCCCCGAATTGAGTGAGGTTTCCGGAGGCCCATTTCCCCCGCCCCTCTTTTCTCTCCCCTCATCTCCTTTCTCCTTTTTTCCATCTCCTCATCCCCTTCTCTCTTCTTTCCGCTCCCTGCATCCCCTATCCCTCATCACCCTCATTCGTCTGTACCATAAAAAAAAAATCTTATATAATAACCTCTTCCTTTTACGAAGCTTAGCATTGGCGGAGCATAGGGCTGTGTCAACTCTTTAAAGAACTCTTAATAGTAACCCATAGTTTGAGTTGCCACCACCTTTATTAGATTTTTGCAGGGTTCTATATGTGTCTCTCTTTCTAAAGTCGAAAGTTCCATTATATGTAAAATGGGACTCTCATGCAAGTCATGACAAGAACTTTGATCTCGATCGAAGGACCCGTATAAATAGATAGTAATGACTAAGATTAGCCTGACTTGCAATTTATGCGTTATAGAGGTATAAGTAAGGCTTGAAAAAGCAATTGATTCGATAAATAGTTATCTGTATGTAATGATTCATTCTCTATTGCCAATTAATGGTTCTCATTTAAACCAAAGTCTTTTGAGAAAGTATTCCCTGCTAATTGCACTTGGGATCAGTTTATAAACTTAAGGTTTTTATTTGGAAATCTTTTTCAAGCTGCAGTGGATTTATTGAGTTTGAAAGTTAAATAAAAGCAGCTGTACGAAATTGCTATGAAATTAAATTTCAGAAAAATCGAGTGTGAACTTACAACAGAGTTTTATGTAAATTATCTAATAGAAAAAAATTAATATATAAATGATAGGATGTATTAACTCCCACAAACATGTTTTTGAATAATGTGACCAGTCGTGTACTGAAACGCCTTTATCTTTGCAAGATTATGATAGAAAAAATAAGCTTATCATCGTACTATTTGAGTAAGCATTGCACCCAAAATGTGTAAAATTTATGTGTGGGAAATTATCTTAAAGTCAGTCATGTGTTACAAAATTCAATTATAGATAAGAGAGCGTTTTTTGGTTGCCGTTTTTGGGTACGATTTTGAACAGTTATTATATTCCATGCCAAGACGGAGCCATACCAATCCATGTTTAGGTCTATATTCGCGCGCCGGTCCGACTTGACCACGATCTAACAGTTGACTAGTCGTGAGGAACATACACCTCTAAGGCTAGGGGCAACCTCAAAGGTTCGTAACGAACTTGTGTCCATGAACCATAAAAAAATATGACTCTGATTTTCAACGTACAATACATTGTAGATCTGAAGTTTATCTCTTTGCTGGCCAATGCTCGTCCAAAATGAATAGTTATTTTAGACATCAATTGAGACAAAATATAATTAACTTAAAGAATAAAACAATTCTTTTGGGCAATATCATTTGTTCCGTGTCCGTGTGTAATTTTGTTTACACACGGACACGGAACAAATGTTGTTTGTGTTTGAGATCATATGTAAGACGTATCAAGTTATTAATATTATTATAATAGTGTAAATCGCTAAATAATGATTTTCCGTGTATCCTGTGTTCAAATCGAAATTTGTTTATATGTTTTAAATGTTCGAAACAAAAAATGAAATTCGGTCAACAACTGGTTTAGTAATCACTTTACATACATAAAAGAAAGAGATACAGTATTCGTGAGATAAGAAGTAGCTATACAAATTCAGATCATTCCGATTCAGCTAATCTGACTGTGTCTAAAATGTTTCTCGTTTATACGGAGGTTGAAAACTTCGTTGAGAATTACGCTGACCTCTTCCTTTTAAATCACCCAAAGCAAGAAGGATTTAGAGTTGAGACGGTAATGGCCATGACAGGCAAGTGGTGGTAAGATGCGAGCTATTAATCAAATGCGAACAGCGTGAAACAGGATGATACAGGGGCCATTAAATAAGACATTTTTAAACCGTGTTTTTATTTCATTTTGATCGTTTTGTTATTTAATGTTATATATAGTGCAATAGAACAATGAAGGTCTATTATATACAACGTTCATAAATACTACTGTTGAATCTACCGTCTGAAAGTAAGTAGTGATTGAGAGTAAACCAAATGTTCAATTTAATTGTACCGCAACTAATACTAATGCTTATGATACTAATAAAAAAAAGTTGACTTGACTCTAAACAATATCATAAAAATAACTTTCAATAACAAAATACACAAGTTTTCGATTTCTAGTCGCTACTAAGTTATCTGCTTTTTAAAAGTACAACTTTAATAGGTGACCGACTTATATGTCATTTTTAAGTATCCTTATTCTCCAGAATCTAGTTTTAATGTGCTGGAAGAAAGTTATTTTATTTTTTAAAACCTTAGCCAACTAAGGACAACGATGTCTTTCTGGCCCCAAATGATTATCGCTGTGTACAAATGGCCGTCGCTGCATTTGACACTACGAAAAATGCTACACTTTTTCAAGTGAAAATTATTTATTATATATTTAAAAAGTCATTGTGTCAGGGTTTAGATTTTTTATTTACCAGATTTTATCTTTAAAGGTTTAAGAAATAATATGTTTAGCTCATAAACATCTACCTGTGTCAATACTTTCAAAGTTTCTGAGCTAAGATTAAAACTAATAGTACTCTGATAATAAGTATCACGTATTATTAACTCATTATCATCATGTATAACGTTCACTACAATTATTGAATATTTCTATAATACTAAAAAACTGCTTGAAATTAACTTTTCCAGACTGCATGTAACGATTTATATAAACAGTCTCAGAAAATCTACGAATGCGTACGCATAGTAAAATACAAAGTTAAATTAAACATAGATTGTTCCTTATATAAAGATAACCGCTTACAGCGTGAACGAGTAAATATTGCTGATATTATATCGCAAAATATGTAAGTTAAATATATGCACGAGTATAGTCCAGCCGGTGCTGAACATTAACATAACACTTTCATAACAGCGGTTTGTCCCAAAATACTAGTATGAAAGGAATAAATCAGATTCTAATGCAGCATATACTTATGTTACGTTTGACAACTATTTTATGAAAAAAAACAAGACAAAGTGTAATAAAATGTTATGTGTAGGGTATTTATTTCTGTACTAAACGGAAAACTCTGTGCATGTTTGCGATGTAGTATGTTCATCGCAAATATGCATAGATTAATCAGTTCTGCATATATTGTTCATGGTACATAATTACGACAACCGCTTAACATCTGATGGGCCGTATGCTTGTTCGTGCAAGCATACCGACGTAGTATAAGAAAATTAAGTAATGTCGTACAGTATTTCCTATCGAAAGAGGAATTTTCATACTTGCTAGCTATCCCAAAGGGATAGTACAAGTACTTTTATATAAAGTTTGGTTAAGCTCAGATTTGTCAAAAAAAATAGTAAAAAAAAAGATTTGACCTGATTGCAAGTGCCTACTGGATACCCGAAAGTCAAAAGTCACAAGTACGTTACCGGCCTTTTAGGTAGGAGTATGCACTTATCTTGAAGGTACCTAATATTTTTGATGCATGTACATAATTTAAATGTCTTCTTTTAAAGGTTTTATAGTCAATTTACAAAAAATAGAAATATTTGCTGAAGATTAAAATAAATATGTCATTGACAGATAAGAGATGAGGTCTCTGACCCTTCAAACTGTTTAGAACCCCTTGTTTGAAGATATAAACTACTCCCAATTTATATTCCAAGGGCCAACAACATATTGCAAGACCTTCGAAATAGGGACTGTATTTCAAGTTTATTTTTGTTTAGGTGCTTTTACTGTTTGCTCTTTATTGTTGTGTATTCCTGTTATATATTCTCAAACAGCCTTACTAAAATTTTGAAATATTGTTCAAGAAATGTATAGCCACACTTCTGGAACAATAATATTTCAATTTATATTTTCGGTGTGCAACAACAAGGTGGCAGAGACAAGTACAAGAGAAGTTGGGAGAATTTTTGGGACATGTATTAGAGGCATCAAAAGTGTATATTTTATGATAACGGAATAAAAACACAAACGTGGTTGTAGGTTATTGGTTTTCGAGGCCCTTGAAAAGTCCGAGGACATTATGTTTTACGGGCCTCGAAACCTGCGGCCGCTGGACTTCCACATCGTCATCAACGAGTTGCGCATAGCTGTCAAGGACATTAACAAACTGGGTTTGGTCCTTGACAGTCGATGGGACTTCCATAAACATTTCAACCAGCTGTCGATGAAACTGATGAGTACTGCGGCCGCATTGTCTTCGCTGCTTCCCAATCTTAGGATGCCGAGCGTGGCGTGTCGGCATTTATATGTAGGAGTTGTGCGTTTCATGGCCCTTTACGGAGCCCCAATATGGGCCGACCATATGACGGCAGCTATCGTCGCCATACTGCGCAGGCCGCAGCAGGCGATGGCCGTCAGAGTTGTGAGAGGATACCGCAAGATCTCCTTTGAGGCAGCGTGCTTACTGGCTGGATCACTACTCTGGAACCTGGAAGTGACGGCTTTCGCGTCGCTACATTAGTGGCGTGAAGAGGCGCGAGAGCGAGGACTCTGACCGTGGCCTAGAGAGTGCAAGCGGCGGCGGTCCGAACTGAAGGGCGTCCTAGCTGCAGAATGGAGGGCGCGACTACTGCGCCCGTCATATGGCCTCAACACCATCGAGGCCAGTATTCACTGATTGGGTCGAACGGAGGCACGTCTCAATGTCATATAGGGTGACGCAGGGAGCCGGACGCCCGGTGCCCAATGCGTCAATTCCGAGGAAGACACGGCACACAGTACAAGAGTGTACTGCATGGGAAGAGCCGTGCTGTGCCTTACAAACGGAAATAGGAGCTGACCTCTCGATCACAGCGCTTGTGTGCGCCATGGTTGGGAGCGAGAGTAAATAGTTTAATTTTATTTTATATTTCATTCTTACCCTCAAGATTTGATTTTCTCGTTTAATTAAGTAACAAGGAAAAAGGAATCCATAAAAATAATTGAAAGGTTAAAACGTTAAATATATCAAAACTTGACAAGTAATCTGTCATTATACCCGCCAACGAAAAAACGAGAATGGTATCAACCTAAGAGGCCTACATGGCATTTAATTTGCCATTTCACCAATATAGCTTGTACTAACCTGATCTAACTTTAGACTTTTTTTAATTTATCACTTTTTATTTCTCTCTACGTTGTAGGATTTGAAACGAAATTAAGCTCTCCATTTAAAATGTTCGTCAGTATTTAAACAGCTTTTTGTATTTGCGATTTATTAATAAATTTTTATACAACATGCGTAGGCTTTCTAATGTTTTGACAAAGACTAATTTATTCTCTTTTGAATTTGCTTTTATAAATCCAAAGTTAAAAAATAACATCAGATTATGTTCACAGACAAAAACAACAACACAAAATGCTGAAAAAACAGCACCCACCCTACACCCTAGAGACTGAGTAGGTCACTCTTGAATGGCTTTAATCTTGTACGTCCACTCTTTCCACCGACCACTTGTTCCGTAAACTAAATCAGTTTTCATAAGTACTAAGGGATTTTTATTGTTTGGTCTCCAATTTACGGCAAAAATAGAACATACTAGAAAATCTCTTAAATCTCAGATCTTAATCTCTCAGAGAAAACTGCCATTGCTGAACACACAACCTTGTCATCGTAAGTCCGACATCTAAGCCACCACACTTAATCGCTTAGTGAATTTGAAGACTTTTTGAAGCTCATAAATACAAATTGACTTATAAGCTAGTTCAGCGAAAATAAAACAGAGGGAATGCTTTATTTTCAGCAATAATAAAGTCATATTTCATACTCTCTAGTTATTCTGTAAAAACTACAAACATTGGGTTCATTACAAGATCAAGAGATTTATGTTCGTTGTTGGTATTCCAGCGGCGGCAAATAACTTATTAAATAAATAAATGTGTTCTAACTTCCATATTAATTTGTCATTTAATTTTATACTTGACGTATTTATTTGTAATTTTAAACTGTCTTAAGATTTTTATAAATATTTTTTAATAATAAATCTTGTGACAGTTTGCTTTCAATAAAAAAAAACAAAATATAATGTATTAGGATAGTGTTTTAAATTTTAATCGTCCTATTACGCCATTGATTACGTCTAATACGTATCAATGCCTCATTTATTGTCTTGTACTGATGCTACAAACTAGCATGAAAAAAGTTATTTATAATATTTTACAGAGATGTGATTAGATTTTCTAGTAGCAAGCAAATAATAATATTATAAGGATAAACCAGCATATGGGCGAGATGGGCCTTAAATTTACATTATTAAGTGGGTAACTTGGACCACATGATCATTGGTATCCAAGTATCAAGGTACTCAGTTGATTCAATAAGTATTTTTATCTTACTGTTTATTTTAACTAAAATAAAGACAACTGATGATGACTTACAGTCTAAGAAGTGTTGCGTAACATTACAAAGATTAGTATAATTGTTATTGCCATAAGCACATAACTTTATCTGTATCTTACAAATATTATAAATACGAGAGTTCGAATGGATGTTTGTTCACCCAGACTCAACCACACAACTACAGAACGGATCTCTATGAAATTTTGAACATAAATCGATTTTAGTAAGGAATGCTAAAGGTTATTTTTATCACGTAAAAATGTACGGTTCAAATTCCAACCGAACAAAGGCGCAGGTATTTTTACAAATTTGCTCTTTGAATAACTATTTTTTCAATAATTATTTAGTTAATGTTAAAGAAATAATATAACATGAATATCGGACTTTCATCTACTAGACTGTATATATACTTATACTTGTAGTGACCCTCATTAAATGATGGCATGCAAAAATTTGGCGTGTGAGACGCCTCTGCCCATCAATTCGGAAATATATTCGTGAGTGTGAGTGAAAATTTCATAACCAAAAATACAATTCTCTAAGTAAAAGTAGTTTGCCATCACTAAAAGAAGTCCAAGTAGTTTTAATATTGTTGTTGGCTTGCGTTTTCAACGACAAAGTATTGTCTACGTAAGGGTCTTGAGCGGATGTTTGGTTAAACGACTTCTCGGGCAACTGTTGTTCTTACGGCTAGTATTGGGTCACGTGCAAGGAAACTTAACAATAGGCTTAACTGGCGACAGAAGAATTCATTCAATATATAATACAACCAAAACGTAAAGCATAAATAATCAGTCTATGCAACAAACTTTTTAAACAATGTAAAAGATAGATAACTAGTAAGAATTAGGAATCAAACACGATTGCTTTCGTCTCTTTTTCTTCTTTTTATACACTTACCTCAACTTATTATAATCACAAATGTAACTTGCTGTTTGTTACGTACGCTTTCATATCATAAACATTATGAAATTTTCCATACGGGTGGTCAGGAGTACAGAAATGAACATAAGGTTTATTGTATCCATGAAAAAGTACTATTATATTTACAACTTCCTTCGACTCAGTGTTACCCAATTTTTGCATAATTTAAAATGAATAATAAAGAATTAGAACATCTTTAAAATTTGCAATGATTGCACGGATGGAGCCGTTGTATCTTTTACATAGTTTCAAAAGTTTGTTGAATAGAGTGCAAATTCTTTTATATTTGTCTAGCTAGTGTACTGGAAGCTCGACGTGGTGGGGCCATGGGCGGACGTAGTCAATTACCATCAGATGACTCGTCTCCTTGTTTGCCCCTATCCCATAAACGGAGACTAATTCATATTCTTCGCACTTGCACGTCACATCAATTGGTCACCGCTCAGCAATTATGTTGAATGGCACTGGCAAAGGAATTGATGCACGCCAAATAGCGCTGATTTTCACATTTTTCTATATACCTATATATTATTAACAGTGGTAGAGTCATGCCTAGGCACGAATGGGCCGGCTCGACCGGTGCGATACCTCGGCCTCACAGAAAACCGGTTGTAAAGCACGCTTGCGTTGCATTTCCCCGAAATGAGTGAGGTTTCCGGAGGCCCAACTTCCTCTTTCCTCTTTCCTCTCCTCTCATCCACCCACTCTTCCATCCCCTCCCCGCATCCCACTATCCCTCATCACCCTTAAAGGCGAGCAGCGCACTTACGACTCTTGAGTTGCAGGTGTCCATGGACGGCGGTTGTCACTTACCATCAGGTGACCCGTCTGTTCGTCTGTCCCCCTATAGTATAAAAAAAAAACTTTTAATCAGAGTTTTTTTTATCTCTTCATTTTGTGTTTAAATATAAAACGTCTCTTTTAATTTGCTAATAAAAAAAATAAGTCTCGTAGTACCACTTAACTACATACCTTATAATAAGCAATAATGACTGGAGGGTACATCCTTACATCGCATGTGTAAGGAACATATCCATCGCTTCTCCAATCTCCATTTTCTGCGGGACGCCGCAGCTGTTTGCAATATTCACTCAGATGTGAAAGGGCTCTGAACTTTGAACTATTGGATTCATATAACGATGACTCCTTTTGATAGGCTGTTCTTTTTTCTGACCGACCATATTTTTAGAAAATGGAGTTTGTATTGAATGAACATTTAACGTGAAAGATTAGGACAGTACCTATTGCAATTCATCTATGAATATTTATATTTTTTTAAGACATGTTATTTTGAATATCAAATTAAAAGTTTATGTTATAAATAATAATTATAGAACAAGGTATGTAATATACATTTAGAACTTTTACTTTTCTCTCATGGGAGCCTTTTTGTTTCTCATATAAATCGAGATTTGTAGAATTTCTATCCTAGACTATAATTTGTATAAATATATATAAATATATATATATATATATATATTTATATATATATATATATAAATATATATATATATATATATATATATATTTATATATATATATATATATATATAGATATATATACAAACTCAGACGCATATATATACATATTTTATTGTGTGTTACAAATATTATGTATAGGCCATATTTAATATAGCAAAGTGATAAAACATTTTTATTTTGTCTTGACACTAATGATTACTTAGATGTTAGTAAAACTGTTGAGACTGCATTGTTTTGCAAAAAATCAAATAATAAATAATTATTTTTTATTTATTTATTTAAAAACTTCATGCACACGTGTACAAAGGTGGACTTAATGCCTAGGGCATTCTCTACCAGTCAACCTTGAGGTGGTGAAGAAAAGCGATAAGGCAGGTGCAGACATCTGGAATATTGTAATGTATTTTAAAACAACTATAGTTACATATATATATACAAATACATAACAAATATACACATACATAACAATATATTATGAAGAATATATATATATACATATATATATATACACTAACATACACTTATAAATAGGTATACAGTCAAGTGCATTGTGGTTATTCTGCTAATTCAGCGAGAGGAGAAGGAGAGAGGAGAAGTTCACCTACTTTGTTCTTAAACGTTAAACGGCTTTCAGACATTATAAGCTCAAGAGGGAGCGCATTCCATAGAAGAACTGCTTGCACGAAGAAAGATGAGTTGACAAAGTTAGAGCTGTGGGGAGGACATAAGAGGAGCAAATTGTTCGAAGAACGAAGGTCCCTGTCATGAGTGGAGCACAAAAATTTAAAGTAGGGGCTTAAGTAAGAAGGGGGAGACGGGGAGTTCAAGAAGGTGTATAGAAAATTTAGTGCTCGCAAACTGCGGCGTTGCCGAATAGTAAGCCACTTCAATTGGGAACGTAAAGCAGAGACATGGTCATACTTGCGAAGATTGAAAATGAATCGAATGCAGTTATTCAGAAGACGGCCTAGTTTGTTGAGAAGGTCTGCATTCAGGTCAAAATAACACACATCGCCATAATCAATCATGGGAATAATTAGGGAATGCATTAAGGAAGTTTTTGTTTTAATAGGGAGAAAGTTTTTTAGTCGTTATAACGTTCGGAGAGCACCAGTGACTCTCTGACTCACATGTGTAACCTGGGCCCGCCAATCCAGGGTCGAGTCAATAAACAAACCTAGGTCTTTAACTGCTGAACTCACAGATATAGGTGAGCCATCAAAGACTATTGGTATGATAGTCCCAGTGTCGAGCCTGCCCATCATTGGTTTGCTTCCTACGACGATCGCTTGACATTTGGTTGGATTTACTGATAACCCAAATCTCGACGACCAGGATCTTATAGTTTCCAAATCTTTGTTTACCCTATCAATGGCCTCTGATAAGTATTCAACCCTACTCTGGGAGTATATCTGCAGGTCATCAGCATACAGGTGATACGGACACTGAAGGTGTGGCGTTAACTGATTAATAAATAAAGAAAATAGTAAGGGAGATAATATACCGCCTTGAGGAACGCCGCTGCAGAGATCAGTCCAGTTTGATGACGAGTCATCCACCCGAACGCACTGCTGGCGTCCCTGAAGACGAGAACCATTCCAGTTCTTCTGAGGAGATCATAAGATATGAAAGGATGGATAGCAGGACCTCGTGACTGACGGTATTGAAGGCATTCGAGAAATCAACCAGGACTAAGACGGTAACTTTAGTGTTATCCATACCCTCTCTAATATCGCCAGTCACTTTTAGGAGAGCGGACATGGCTCTGTGGCCGGGCCTAAAACCAGACTGTAACGGACTTAGGAGATTATGACGAAATATAAATTGCGAAAGCTGCTTGTTTACACAAGCCTCTAGAATTATTACTAGGCCTGGACTTGTAAAAACTGTTTGACGATAGATAACTTGCCGATTGATAACTAAGGCCTTGTCTTTCCAGAGCCATCAGAGCTGCACAGGCGTGGAATTGATAACATAGAAGCGACAGCAATTTTGTTGTAAATGTTTATAAGAATTAGCTCTTAACCGTGGCCTCAATTATCACGTGTGCGTTATCGACCGGGATTAATTCAGCGAGAATATATACATCAGGTTTACTTCTGAACTCTGAACACGCGTGTAGAAAATTTAATGGTTGTTGTAATACGAAAGCGTACGTAACAAATGCTAACTTACAGTCGTACTTATAATAGGCATAAGTTAACATAATAATCACTTATCGAGCCAAGTTTCTTATCTCCTAAAAAGAATAAAAAGAGACCAAAGCAATCGCCTTTGATTCCTGAATCAGTAAGACTGTCTGTTTATTTCTCTCCAGCTTCACCTGTAAGTTCTAAGGATATAAATAAGGTAAGTTTATCACGTTTCACGGGACACGCGAAGACTATTTGTTACCATTAATGGTTTTATTTGATACTGTTGTCGAATTTAAACAGTGTTTTTGTTGTCTTTGGTTTGTGTTTTCACTTTTTTCTTATACACACATATATTCCCCAAATGTGATCACAAAAAACGTTTTCAACACGCTAACCTCATGAGCTTTTAGTTCGTTTTGAACTTTTTTGTATTGGATTGAGTATTTATTGAAAAATAATATGGGCTGTAAAACAGCACGCTGCGACTCCTAGGAGAGCAGACAAGTAGAAACGCTGGTGACACCGCGAGGACCGGCTAGTATTAAACGTATGAAGTTAGAATAATGTACAATTTCAAAATCACATCACTGACCAAGTCTATATGACCATTTGGTCTACCGATCAGTGATCCTGACTGCTGAGCTAATAGTTGTTTGTATGTTTGTTAAGTCTGCCACAGCAGAGAAATACATTCCTAGTGCGTCTTAAAAAAGCGAAGAATTTACTATCAGGTGACCCGTCTGCTCGTTTGGTCTCTATAATGAAAAAACAAAAAACATCGCCTTTACATTTCCTTAACTATTGTTGTATTCTATGCATTGATACTCTTTTTGTTTAGACTACAAGTCTAAAGAATTAAGAATTTATATTGCGCTAAAATACTTATTTACACTCTTTTCCTTAAAAAAAAAAAACTACATAGAAAATTATTCAGTAAAAAAAAGAAAAGCAAAAAAGGTTTCAGTTCAATGTTCCTTTAAAAAGAACAGAAGACAAAATAAAAGAGTTTTAACTGCAATTGTTTTTGTTAAGAAATAAAATTGTGGTGGCGAAAACCAATCTTTATGCTCTAGCTGTTCAGTATTAGATGAGTTCAACAAACCCTTCAGTTGTGGGACACTAATATAGTTATTAATGCCTTATTAAAGTCTAAAATCGCAGAGAGAAATTTTAACGTAATTTGATATTTTTAAATTTTTTTTAAAAATAATGACGTCCTCCTTTTACGAAATGGCATTGGCGGATCATGGTGTCAACTCTTTAAAGAACTCTTAATATAGTTTGAGTTGCAAACGACTTTGTAAAATTTTGCCGGGTTCTATTTGTGTCTCGCTTTCTAAAGTCTAAAGTTCTATTAGATATAAAGTGGTCTCGTTTGCAACTGTCACAAACGGAACTTTGATCTTGATTGAGGGACCCGTATAAATACTAAACGATTATAACTTAATTTCCAAAAAGTGCTATTTAAAAAGAGTACTCTTTTGAATAAAAATATATTTTGAAATCGGTCTACAATTGGCGGAGAAACCGTATACTAAAGAAAATAGATATATAAACTTGAACAAAATGTCCTCCACTTTTTTTGATGTCAGTTAATAAATAGTGAAAAGTTTGTCAATTATTACAAAGTTTGTCATATCACAAAATAACTGGATACTGGTCGAATTTCAATAAACGTTATTCTACTCATTTGATACAGCTGTTTTACCAATTCAGCTAGTCGGAGCAAATGCGACCGTGTCTAGAACGATCCTTGTTTATTCGGATGTAGATGTTGGTAGTAGTAGTACGTTGAAAAGTACACTGACATCTATCTTTTAAATCATCTAAAGGATTTAAAGTTTGGACAGTAATGGCTATGACAGCGTAGTGGTGTTTAGAGGCGAGGCGAGCTATTAATCAAATGCGAAGGGCGTGAAACTAGGTGATACAGGGGCATTAAGTAAGAAATTTTAAGGCGTTTTTTTTTTTCAATTCATTTTAATCGTTCTATTCCCTAATGTTATATAAAGTGCAACACTGCTGTTACTATTTATATAAATATACGGTTATATAAATTACGGTTACGGTCGTGGCTAGACGACTTACTCCTTGAGAAAGGTCTCCTGTGGGGACCGAAACTAGTCGGGCATCCCGGAAATACACACCTGAGTACACCATTCTTTTTTATTATAAGGGACACACGAACAGACGGGTTACCTGATGGTAAGTGACAAACTCCGTCCATGGACACCTGCAACTGCCCGCCTTTGAATGTGAAGAGGGATGAGGGTATGCGGGGAGAGTAAAGAGACGGGGGTGAGAACATGGGAAAAGGGGCAGGAGGTCAGGGGAGAGGAATAAGGAGAAGGGAGTTGGGCCTAGAAACCCCACAAATTTCGGGGAAATGCAACGTTGCTTCACAACCGGTTTTCTGTGAGGCCGTGATATCGCACCTGTCGAAGCGGCCCATTCGTGCCTAAGCATGGCTCTACCACGTATGTTTAAATAAGTATGAATGTAACTGCTGTTACTGTTACATCTAAATATTGTTGAAAGTAAGTAGAAAGTAAGACTAGACCAGATGCTCAGTTTACATAACTGTACTACAGTAAAATATTAACACTTACAAAAAAGGATGATAGCGAACAATAAATTCCTAATTATTGTCAATTCTTGCCCTCACACTATAAATTAGTATTTTTGTAACAGCTCATAAAACATCTGATTTCTATGTAGAACATAAATACAACTTTAAAAATAACTACACTACTTATATAGTATTCTAAAGTATCCTTATTTTTCAAGACTGACTAAAACTGAGATATGTTATAGTATAGTTATAATATGTTGGGAAAAACTTATTGCATTTGTCATAACCTTAGCCTGTTATGTAGCCTGTACCCAAATGATTATCGCTGTGTACAAATGGCCGACGCTGCATCTGACACTACGAAAAACGCTACACTTTTTTCGAGTGAAAAAGATTTATTACACATTTAAATAGTCATTATTGCTGTTTGATCATAAGGAGTGCAGAGCATTAACCACTTTTCACTTATAAACTTTTGAGTAATAATATGTTTTGGCTCGAAAATATTCACCTGTGTCAATACTTTGAAAGTCTTAAAGTTAAAATTAAAATTAATAGTCCTATGATCATAAGGTGCTGTTTGGATGACCCATATTATGCATGATGATAACATCATCATCATCATGCATAATATGGCTCTTCATCAATACAGATGTAGGTGATGAAATAGATTATTTACTTAAATTGCAATTACTACGATTATTATCTATGTTATTTTGATACGTCCTGCCTCTGTATATACCTCCCCTATTAACAATGTATATCCTTTTTTGTTATTTAGTATATAAATATTTTTTTTTATTATTTAGATTTAGTAAGTTCATGAGTCTAGCAATAAACCAATATTAACGCGTTTGTAATTGCAAAATCGCAATACATAACATTTATCAATTTTTTTCTAAGTATTCTTTAATCCAAAAAGTCTGCTTGAACTTAACGTTTACAGATTTTATGTAAAGATTTATATAAATAATGCTTGGGCCTAGAAACAACTCCAAGCATAGTAAAATACAAAGTTTTATTTAACTTATATAATTCCTTATTCACAGTCACAAAACATAACCGTTTACAGCTCAAATGACTAAATATTGCTGAGATTATATCCCAATATATGTAAGTTAAATGTACGAATATAGTCCTACCGGTGCTGAACATTCATATAATACCTTTATAACAGCATTTTTTCCCAAAATTACTAGTATGAAAGGAATAAATCAAATTCTGATGCAGCTTATACTTATGTTTTTTTTTTTTTTTTTTTTTTTATACTATAGGGGGACAGACGAACAGATGGGTCACCTGATGGTAAGTGACACCGCCGTCCATGGACACTTGCAACTCAAGAGTCGCAAGTGCGCTGCCCGCCTTTGAGGGTGATGAGGGATGGGGGATGCAGGGAGCGGAAAGAAGAGAGGAGGGATGAGGAGATGGAAAAAGGAGAAAGGAGATATGGGAGAGAAAAGGGGGGAGGAGGAATTGGGCCTCCGGAAACCTCACTCAATTCGGGGAAATGCAACGCAAGCGTTACTTCACAACCGGTTTTCTGTGAGGCCGTGGTATCGCACCGGTCGAGCCGGCCCATTCGTGCCTAAGCATGGCTCTACCACTGAAAAAACTGAACTGAAAAACTTTTGACGGCTATTTTATTTAACACAAGACAAAGTGTGATAAAATTTGGGGTTTAGGGCTTTTCTGCACTAAACGGAAAATCTTTCTGAACTGAGTATATGACGATAACCGCTTACAATCAGATTGGCAATTTGCTTCTTTGTTATCGAAGTGGCCTAAAAAATCCAGTCATATATTGGTCAGTGTTAAAAATTTTGTAGTCAGTAGAGTTTTAATAATTGCATTTGGGTCCATCCCTACTTTCTTTAATGCTCTCACAGCTATTCGGTTCTCTTTATCACCCCGCTCTAGAGATTAGCGCGAACATGAGGAAATACAATGAATATTCATATTATGATGACAGATTCCAAATTGAAATGTATGTTATGGTTTTTTTTAATTGTAACAGTATTTATGGCCAGACTAATTTTATCAGTATTTCGTATCGTAATTGTAATTTCAATACATGTTATTTATAGTTTCATAAATTTTTAATGAATCTAATAAATATATAAGGCCAGACTAAAGACCAATCCGTTTGGGATACTATAAGTACTTATCTATATAGTTTGGTTACGGAATAAAATTTAGGTTAGTAACGTATTGACATGATTATCAAGAATCATTTATTGCCTAACACCTTTGGCGTATGTAACAACCTATTAAATTTGCAATTCAAATGTCTTCTTTGAAATGTTTTTTAGTCAATTTATAACTAGTAAAATATTTTCTGGAGAGCAAAATAAATAGGTCATTGACGGAAAAGAGCCGAGGTGCCTGACCCTTCCATCTGTTTACAACCCGTTACTTTAAGATACAAACTACTCCCAATTCGTATTCCAAGGCCCAACAACATATTGCAAGACCTTCGAAATAGGGACTGTATTTCAAGTTTATGTTTGTTTAGGTGCTTTACTATTTGCTCTTTATTGTTGTGAAGCCTAGTTATATTTTCTCAAATATCACTACTAAAATGTTTAAATATTATTTTTCCAGAAATGTGGCTATGCTACCTTTCGTTTCCCGGTATGCTAAAAAAAGGATATTTTGGATATGTATTAGGGACATCGTGAAAACTGTATATTTTATGTTACCCGAATAAAAAACACAAACCTTAATATTTTTAATCAGTGTTTGTTGTGTGTATTTAATACTTTTTATCTAAAAATTGCTGAGGGCGACAATAACCGACCGGGCCGGCCATAGTAATACCAATAAATAGATAGACAAACAATGCTTACACGGTATTGTCGAGTGAGTGAGAGTACCGGAGACCCCTCCTCATCACCCTCAACGGCGGGTAGCACGCTTACGACTTTTGAGTTGCAGTTGTAATGGGCGGCTGTCACTTACCGTCAGGTGACCTGTTCCCATATATCATAAAAAAAACAGAAACCTATAGAGATTTAAGATCAGTGTGCATTGATTTGTTCTCACTTTTAAAGGCCTGCAACGCACATATAACTCTACAGTTACAGGTATCCATGAGCGGCGGTAGTCACTTACGATCCAGTAACCTGGCTGCTTGTTTGCCCCAAACATCACAAAAAAAAAACTGTTATCGAATAAGCTTTTGCAAAGTAGTTCAACGAACAGGAAAATTAATTAACGTGTCCACAGTATAAAAATCTTTTGCAGCAAATTTTGTACGTGCTGACAGTCGAGCCATACAGAGATCGGACAATATACACTTTGTATTATTTGTCTAGATCATTTGTATAGTACGAAGAAAAGCATTTTTTTAAAAAATATTTTATTTTTCATTATTAAATGATAAGAAAAAAGGAATTCATAAAAGTAACTGAAAAGGTTAAATGTTTACAAAACTTGACATGTAATTTATCACTTTACCCGGTAACGAAAAAACCAGAATGGCATCAACCTAAAAGGCCTACATGGCATTTAATTTGCCATTTCGCCGAGATAACGTCGTGTACGCTTAACCTTACCTAATTACGATTTTATATATATTCATATTAATTTCTAAGACGGATTTCGCTTAGTTATATATAGCAGGGTTTTAAACTAAATTAAGCTTTTTATATTTAATGTTCGTGAGCATTTAAACAGCATTCTGTATTAGCGATCTATGAATAAATTCTATAAAACGAAGTGGACTTTTTCTTCTAAAATAAATCTTTATAACCACGTTATTTTAAAATAAATGCGCAGGTTTTTTCATGTTTCGAGAATAATAAGATTAAACATTTAATTTTGCTTTTAAATACATACAATTAAATACATATACATATGTATATTCACGCTTGAACTTCAAGTTTTGTCGATTATAATTTGGTCCCGTTTAGGTAACCAAGCCGGCCAAGTAGGGCAAGCGTTTTGGCGCCTTTTTGGTACTTTTGGGAATTAGATGAAAAAATTAAGGGTGACAGCAAAAGGGAAGATAAAAGGAAGGGGAAGAGATATTGCTTGTACAGATGGATTAGGGAGCAATAGCTCAAGCAAGTCCGTGTCGCATACCTATAACTCGAACTGGCTGGTGCGGGGAAGTCCAAGCCCTCTACCTACATTTATGTGCAACAAAAGAATACAAAAAGATGAAACAACTGCTTAAACCCTAGAGTACTCAGTTTGTCACTGTTGAATCGCTTTAATCTTGTCCATCAAATTAGTCGTCCTAAGGATTTCTTATTGTAAGCACACCAATTTACGACATTAAAAGAAAATACATAAAAATCTTTTTAATTTAAATACGAACACTGCCGTTGCCGAACCCACAGCCATGTAATTAAGTAAGTCCGAATTCTAAGCATCACGCTAAATCGCTTACTAAATTAAACTTATTGAAGCTCATAAACAAAAATTTACTTCTATCCACGTTTAGTAAAAAAAAAAGACATACTTTATTTTCAGCAATAATAAATTCATATTTCATACTCTTGAGTTATTCTGCAAAAACTACAAAACATTGGGTGCTCTGTTCATTATAGGATCATTAGATTTATGTTCGTTGTTGGTATTCTACAGGCGGAAAATAACTGGCCTCATAAATATGTTCTAACTCCATTATAATTTAGTCATTATTTTTATACTTGAATTATAAAAACATAATGGAACAGTATCTCTTTTGTAATTTCAAGTCGTCTTTTCATTAACCAGAATTGGTTACGCCATTGATTATGTTAAAATCAAATCGTCGACCCTAATTAAAAAATAGTTATTTTTAATATTTTACATAGAGATCTGATTGCATTAACTAGAAGCAAGCAAATAATAATACTATAAGATTAAATGGGCATAAGGGCCATATCGGTCTTAGATAGACATAATTATGTGGGTAGCTTCGATCAAATGATCAAAGTGTGGGTAGTATCAAAGTACTCGATTGATTTAATAAGTATTTATTAAGTGTTAATATTTCACCGTAGTTTTAGGGGTATTTAGAGGCGAATAATGTAGTTAATTTACATTATTCGCCTCTAAATACCCATTCGGGGAGTCTTCCGCCCAATATGTTCCACTGTCTTTTCAGCCCATTGAACATATTGGATGGAATACCGGCGTGAAGATATAGATATATTGAACATTTCTAAAAAATAAAATTCCAATGGAACTTTTAAATTTGGCTTAAAGACACTTAACGAAATATGCATTAATATGTAAATAATATTTGAATGTAATATAGTAATATAATATGTAATAATATTTAAATGTAATATATTTATATGTAATAATAAAACTACAAATATTCAACATACAATAATCATGAGTAGATAGCATACATGACGCTACTGACCGAATTGACTTCTTACATCTGACGAAAAATGATTGGAATTTTAAACAAATCGAAGCGCTTTTTGTAGATGGTACATTTTGAATTTGTCTACAAAGGTTTATTCAAGTGCACTTTGCACGCGTATGTAGTTAGCAATGAAGAATACAGTAATGTGGTTCCCGCACTATGTTAAAAATGAAATAAATTAAAAATTATTATTAAATTAAATTAATAATATATATATATATATATATATATATATATATATATATATATATATATATATATATATATATTACTATTAACACTGTGGCGCGGTCACTAACGCCCACCTATGGATGAGGCTTATATGTTCCATGACATTTTTATGTAATACAAAAGAAAACTAACTATGTACATATATAATAATAATAATTTTATATGACTTTAATAAAAGCTAAGTGTGTAGAGTAGAACGATGAGGATTTAAAACAGATTTTTATGTGCATGTGCGTATATGAGTTGCGTGTGTGTGTGTTTGTGAATGGGTATGTGGGTGTGTTTCATTATATAATAGTTATTAAGTCTTCTGTTTCCTTATAGGTTAGGCCAAACAGCCATTCAGTAACTCGTGATTTGCATTCTAGTATATTGTTGGGATAAATGATAAATGTTCAGGATTTTATTCACTCTATTATACAGCGAGGGGGCAAAAAAGTGAAAGTGTCGTTTAGCAAATTACGTTTTACACATTTGTATTGTACAAACTCTGTCCATTCTGCGTTTTTTAGTATTACTAATAAAAGGGAGCTCTGCATGCTTACGAAGTATGACTGTTAATAGGAACAGTTTCCTTACTGTTAGGACTTTTAATTCATGGTACAGCTGAGATGTAGCTAACAAAATAGACTTAAAGGACATAATTTTTAATACTCCTCTATGCGCCCTTTCGAGCGTGAGTAATTTGCTCTTTCCTGTGCAGCCCCAGGCTGCAATACAGTATCCAGCAGCCGACTGTACTAGAGCAAAAAATATAATTTTAAGAGAAGGGAAGTCTAAAACCGAGGTGTAGCTTTTTGAATAGATACATCAATTTTCTAATTTGGCACGTAGTTACTTTAACATGTTCTTTCCAAGAAAGATGATTATGGATCCAAACTCCAAGATATTTGATTTTGGATTCGCAAGCGATCCGCAAACAGTTACAGATGGGTTTTATTCCACAAGACGGTTCATGGGCGACAAGGCTAAAAGAGAGGGGAGGAAGCGAAATTGAGGTGGGTGCGAAAGTAAGACACTTGTTTGTCTACATTCAGTGTCAGAAAATACCTTGAAAGCCAGTGGGTTACTGTAGACAAAGCTGTCTCAGCATGAATTTGGGTGTCATTCCAATTTGCCCCATCCACAAGCAAAACTGTGTCATCAGCGTATGTTATTATCTTTCAATTTTTAATGTGCAATTTGCAAAGGTCGTTGATGTAAATTAGAAACAGGGTAGGTCCTAGGATACTACCCTGGGGTACCCCAAGAAGCAAGGGTTCAGGCGCGCTAATGACACTGTCAATTTTAACGCACTGGGAACGGTTTTCAAAATAGCTTGGGAAGAGATTGTGAACGACGCCTCTAACGCCAATGCATTCCAGCTTTCTGAGTAGGGTGGAAACAGGGACAGTGTTAAAAGCTTTTGAGAGATCTAGAAATACGGCAGCTGATTTAAGGTTTTTATTGAAGTTTATGGTAATAGAATCTGTTAAAGATAGGACAGCATATTCAGTGGATTACCAGCCCTAAAACCAAATTGATTATTTGCAAGCACGATAATAGAATTTAAATACTTTGTTAGTCTATTATTGAATAGTTTTTCCAATATTTTAGAGAAAGTTGTTAGAATTGAAATGGGTCTGTAATTATGGACACTGACACTGTCACCAACCTTGTGTATTGGTAGTACAATTCCAATTTTGAATACATCAGGGAAAACATCCTCCAGAAGACATAGATTAAAAACATGTTCCAGTATAGGTACAAGATTAAAAACATGTTCCAGTATAGGTACAAGAATAGGTCTCGACTGTTTAACAATCGATGCCGGTATATCGTCCCATCAGGTAGATGATGTGTTTTTAAGTCCAACGATGATATTATCAGTCTTCTCACACTCAGTGGCGAGAACAGTCATCGAAGCCAAAAGAGGAGTCGTGACATCGAGTTCAGGGTGAGTAGCGTCAGAAAATGAAATTGGCGCTATTTTAGAAGCCAAATTTTTACCTACGTTAGGAAAATAGTTGTTTATTTTAATCGCAACAACGATCGGGTCTACATTAGAACTTAACAGAGCGTTACAAGACACTCGTTCCTTAATCATGTTCCCATGTTTCTTTATAAGTTCCCACGTAGCCTTCGTGTCCTTACCAACACGCTGAAATTCACTACGTTTGTACTCACTTTTAACCATCTTCAGTAAATTATTACAGAAATTTTTGTAGCGGTTGTAAGTTACAGATGTAATGGTATTTTCAGGATTTTTTTTTTAATTTACGATATAGTTTATCACGATTTTTCATGCAACGTAGAAGACAAGGAGTAACCCAAGGTTTTATATTTTTTTTTTCCTGCTAGTAATAGCTAATGTACGTGTATAATTTCTTACAATATCTGAAATTGTGCGTACCAATTATGACGCTGCTTCATTTGCGTTTCGACATGACAATACAGGATCGAAATTTGCAACTTCCAATTTACTTAAACAAGCATTTATGTCTAGACGCTTGTGGATTTGTTTTATTTGCTTGGATTGGATGTTATTACTACAACTCACGATTACAGGCACATGATCAGTAATACGAGTGTCGAGAACAAGGGTAGTAGCTTTAGATTTGGCTTTTAAAACAACATGATCTAAGCAATTATTATCTCGCAGGTTGTGAGCAGGCATAAGACCATGAAACATCAGTGTATTCAGATATCGATAGTTATCACTGTCGTTACTGTTGGGTGCTATGTTGATATTAATGTCACCGATAATAGCTATGTTTTGAAAGTGTTTTATCGAATTTAGGATGACATTTATGGATTTTGTAAAATTATCGGTACATTTAAAAGATGGTGATCGATAGATAGCAATAAGAGCAAATTGTTCTTTATGTTTCATAATTAAACCATTGTAGTCGGCTAAAGACGGTATTTCTATGGAGCACCTTATTATTATTTTGAAGACGGTAATCTGATGTGAGAAATGTGTAACCTCTTAGTGTTGGGACTATAGGACACTGATTCAAACGACATTCAGTTAGAACTATAATGCCCACTGGTATTTTAATTCTTTGTAATAAAGTTTGGAATTTATCAAAGTTACAAGAAATGCTTCTGATATTAAGCTGAATATTATTAGGGAAGTCACGGTATTATTTAAGTATAGATTACATTGTTCAGAAGTACAAATATAGGACTCGGAGACTTCCATTTGTTCGATGTCATTCAATATATTTAAGCTATCCATAAACTATTTATCAAATAAAGATAACGTATAAATTTTACACTGATGGGGTATGAGTCTTTATGGTGACTGCCATGATATTGAACAGTTAATGTAAATTGGGGCAGTATTCTTATGAACACTAGAATACTATCATGGAATAGATAGTTCTGTCCGATGGTAATTTGACCGCTATAAGTTTATGTGTGGTATGTAAATGAAGTGTAGTTTGATTGTTGTTTGAGTGTAAATTGTAATTTAAGAGTTTAGTGTGGAATGTATATAATAAAAGAGTTAAATTTAAGAGGTATATGAAGTAATGCGAAAGATATAAGCTAATTAACATGTTAAAACCAAGAAATTTAATTACTGTAGGCAGACAATTTTCAAGCTGTAATGATAAGTTCAGATATGGTATTGAAATATAGCAATTTGAAGATAGTGCTCCGAGGTTACAGTGAAGAATCATTAACAAAATTTTTGAAACTAGTTACTTTGGCACCCTGCTCAGTTTATTTTCATCCTTTACTACGTAGTGGGGGGCGCCGTCGATTTTACGTAGGTATATTTTCCCATGTGATGAACCAACAATATTTGTAATTATTCACCTTTGCAAAATCTCGCGACAGGAAGAAGTCTTTTCATTTTTACTAAGAGGTTTTCTGATACAAATATCGGTTTTACAGGCCCGGTTATTTTAAGTGTTTCCGTAGTTAGTGCTGTAGACTTTTTGTACTGCTTGTATAAGGTTATAAACTTTTCCTTCATAATAACACTTGTGAAGTCCACGATAATAGGCTTGTGTTCCGATCCTTTACTTTTTGTACGAAAAACATCCCTCACTTCATGTGGTTGGATAGTTACATTAATTAATTTGCCTAATTTGCCTTTGAAGTTAACCTGGCGTTCCGATTCCAACTTCTCAATTTTTTCCACTACGGAATCTTAAGATTTAGAGAGGAAGTCGGCAGAGGAACAAATATCTGAGTTTTGTTGTTTGATTTCCGCAATAGAGGTATAAATTTGTTCAATTTTTTGCTCCTGTTGGTTCCTGAATTCTATAAACAGTTGTTTTATATCATTCATAAATTCGTAAATGGCGTTATGTGCATTACTAGCAGACAAAAAGCAGAGCACATATGAAATTTTATTTGAAGAAATCAAAGGTAGAGTTCCAGAATAGGAGGCCACTCGCGTCACAATGGATTTTGATGTACATGTTAGTCAGGCCATCATCAAAACAACAGCAGAAGCCAAAAGATATTAGATGTGTCATTGCCTACAAAAATTGAGATTTGAAATATGTTAAGTATTTTTTTAATTATTAGATTGAGTTAGAGTTAACGAATATATGACAATGTGATTATTATAATCATTGTTGCGATAATTAAGAATTTGCAACGTGTTTGAATTTGATAAAAATCATATATTCAAGTAAATTTTGAATATATTATTTTTTTCAAATTCAAACACGTTGCAAATTCTTAATTATCGCATTCGTTTTTTATAGAAAATATGTATTATGAAACTGTCAATCTGTGATTTGATTATTTTTAATTATAGAATATATGTCTTTTATTGTTTAGTAACCATTTGGCTGATTACTAGTGAGTACCTAGTTGTAGTGAAACGAGATTAAAATACCAACCTGTAATTCTTATGATGTTATTTTGTGTGATACTTTTTATTTTTTACTTTACTGTTAATACAGTAAAGTAAAAAATAAAAAAAAAATAGTTATTATAGGTGTTTGAGTTCAATTAGACCTCATTATTAAATTAAACTTTACTTTAATTAAAATAGAATGCAATTTAATTTCCCTAATTTTTGTACCCAACTCTACATACATATTTTATCGGAATAAATCCACCTATAAAAATAAAAACATTAGGTGTCTCGCCCCGTAGGACGTAAAGCCCGATTTTATAGGCGCTATTAGGCGTTTCGGTCCTGTGCGTGCGTAGTGGATCGAAACGCCCCAACTCACTATTTCAATCCGGAAAGTATTCAATTCCAAGCTAACAAAGTCGACGGTTACAGTTTTATTCTAAAAAACAATTCATCGATAGAAAGAAAGAAAGAAAGAAAAAAAGAAAGAAAGAAAGAAAGAAAATATATTTATTAAATGTAGCAAAATATAGCAAATAGCATTTTTTTCTATAAATAACTTATTTAATTTCAAGAAGTAATATGACAAATATACAGTCGTGGTCAACTAATTAAGGACATTCAAGATAGTGGACAGCAATAACCGGCTATGTACATATACATATGTAAATATAAACCCTGTTGATTTCTCAGTAACTATTATTTGCATAATTTGATCCGATTATTATACTATAAATGGCTGTAAATAAAAGATTAAATAAATATAAAAAAGTGTTTAATATCAAAGGTTAACCATGTATTCAATTTAAGGTACAATTCTGTAGCTGGACATTTAATTAAGAACAGTAAAGTAAAATGAAAAATAGAGTTAAACAGAACTAATAATCTGCAGTATTTTAATTTCTTTAACAACTTCATTTTATTACGGGTAAAATCAGTACCCAGTAGCAAAACCTTTGTTAGTAATTACCGCTTGACACCGATGTGGCATAGACATTATCAGTTTCTGACATATTTCAACAGGAATGTTTGCCCATGCCTCACAAAAAGCTTCATTAAGTTCATCTAAAGTTGTGGTACGATAAATGGCAACTATTTTCTTAATTTCGTGCCAAAGGTGCTCGATTGGGTTGAGGTCGGGGCTATTTGCTGGCCAATCTAGCACTGATACCGACTGTCTGTTAAGAAACGACTTGACTGAACGGGCTGTATGTTTTGGGTCGTTATCATGCTGAAAAGTCCATATAATAGGAAGATGTTCCTCAGCATAGGGAAGCATAGTTTCTTCTAATATTGCCTTGTATTGATGTTGGTCTAAGTTACCCTGAACTTTCCTCACAGGTCCCACTCCACGTCCAGAAAATGATCCCCACATTTTAATGTTTCCTCCGCCATGTTTCACCTGCTTTTTTGTGAATCTTGGATTCATTTCCGCTTTTACAGGACGCCGTACGTATTGCCTTCCATCTGAAGAAATCAAATTAACCTTGGTCTCGTCAGAGAATAATACATGTTGCCATTGGTCGTAGGTCCAATGTCCATATTTACGTGCAAACGCCAAACGTGCATTTCTATGCTCTTTCTTTAACAACGGTACTTTGCGAGCCACTCTTCCGAACAACCCTGCTTCTACCGGACGTCGTCGAACTGTCCTCGCTGATACACTGACTCTTTCGTCTGCCCCAAACACTTCATGTTTAATTAAAATAGAGCCTAGAAACGGATCTTTCTTAGCTAACCTGGTTATCATTCTATCTTCTTGCGGAGTTGTTTTTCTCGATCTTTTTTTTCTGGGCACATTTAAAGTTGTGTTATTGCGCCTGAAATGTTGCACTGCATTGCATACCATAGTTTTTGAACAATTTAAATATCCTGCTATCCTTCGGTATGACCAACCACGCTCGACAAACTTCATGATAATTTTTCGTAGTGTTGCATCGCAACTTTTATTTTTGCCCATTGTTCTTCAAAATAACTCTCAAAACTTGAAATTACAAATCTAGATTGCCGCCAAAACTACCACAAAGAATAGGAGAAGAAAGAAAATAATAATTGAGATTCAGATTTTGAAACTAGAACGCAATATCTCAGTGTCCCTAATTAAATGGCCAGCCAGCATTCTTTGAACAAATAGCACTGTGATCATCTATCAGCTATACTGTAAAGAGGTTTAATGTTTAAGAAGTTGTTATTGTTTGTATAATTAGGCACATAAATGACTAATTATACTTACATGTAAAAGATGTGGAATATTGTTTAGACTCGTTGGAAAATAAAAAATAAATTCACAATTTGGATTAACTAGAGAGTGTCCCTAATTAGTTGACTACGACTGTATATAGTAATAATAACTAAAATATGGATGCCAAAAAGTCGTCACGAGACGCCTCTGCCTACTACTACTACCTTCGGGGATATCGGTGCGAGTATGTATGTAAATATGTCTAAAATATAAATATCGAAGTAAAAACTGTCTGCCGTCAGTAATCGCAGTCTAAATAGTTGAAATCTTTTAATATTGTTGATCTTAAGTTTTCAACCATAAATTACTGTCTACGTGAGGGTCTTGAGCGGTTGTTTGGTCGAACGAATTCTTAGACAACCTTGTTACGGATAGTATTGGGTCACGTGCAAAGAAACTTAACAACATGTCTTTACTGGTGACAGAGGAAGTCATTCGATAAATTATACAAACATAATAAGGCTGTGTTTGCCGGTTTACATTGTACACTTATTAAGTATCGTAGAAAATTGTATGAGGTGTAACACCTGTAGGGAAATCAATGAATAAATAAGTAAAAACCTCAAGTATTATAATACACTTGTTTTAACAAAGTTATGACGCAATAAATGAGGTACTTGCGTGTCGAAAGCTCATCGATTGAAGGCAAAATTGTGCACAGTAACGCACAGTAATTTGTACTTAACATGATTTTCTGCCGGGGTAGGGTTTTTCACATCTTGTATCTACGTTCACCAAGGTTTTCAATAAATTGTTGTTAAAGTAGGCCGAATATTGTTTTGATTTATATAAATTATCGTTTAACAAATTTTAGAAATTATTATATCTTGATGCTTTCGGTTAAAGTTTCAAATTGGTTTGCGATGTAGCAATGTGTACAAACACAAACACACACAGCTTTATTGCATTTTTCTTTTTATCTTTTTCTAAACACTGTATTAGCAACGCGAGTCACATATTACTGTAGTATCATGGTTAACCCCTCCAAGTAAGCTGAATAAAGTTGTTCCAAGCAAGTTAAACTAATAGTTCTTATAAAGCCTACGCATGCCACTTATGACCCACTCACAAATAAAAGTAAAAAAACTGTTTTTTCAAATACTTTTTTCTTCCAACAGTGTAATTTTTATCTTCGTTTTCAATTTGCATATAAAACCAAACTTTTAATGGCTACCCTCATTTACCGTTATATATTGGTCTTGCAATATCCGTTACCCTTTAAAAGGACATAATGACTGGAGTATACATCGTTACATCGCATGTGTAGGGAACATTTCCTTCGCTTCTTCAATCTGCATTTCCTACGGGATGCCGCAACCGTTTGCAATATTCACTCAGATGTGAAAGAGCTCTGAACTTTGAACTATATGGATGTTCGGATTGGATTCCAGAGAATCCACCGCTATATGGATTCTTTTGATAGATTTCACTTTTATCTGACTGACACATTTTTATCATAGTAAACGGAGGTTATGTTAACTGAGACACTTGACGTAAATGGTTAGGAGGTTTTTGAAAATATTTTATTTCGAGTATCAACTTAATTCATTCTGGGTTAAAAAATAAGTATGCAACAAAGAATACATAATATTAAATATACCCAACTGTGTGAAATAGAAACTGAATTGTGTACATTAATAATACATATTCCGAAGAGTCTATGTCAAATCTATATTCCGTTGTTCATGACTGAGGATCGTGGTCATCATTGGGTGGTCTGTACCTGGAGTAGATTATATTGACTACTGTCCATTGCATCTCTGACATAATTGTGGAGCCAGGTGACAGATGATTCCTTTATCTGGTCTATTCTATTCAGTCTATTTCCCGAATAACAAGTTATCAATTATACTTCTTACTTTGACGGACAGCATATGTACATTGGGTTAGAGATTGTAAGTATGAATCGGGTATACCTTTAAAGGTAGCAAGTCCTTGCGACCTTTAGACCTATCAAGAACTCAGTAAAAATGCTAAGTTCATAAAGATAAGTTACAGCTAACGATGGGTCGAGAGATTATTCTCTCAATTAGAATATCCTCGTCATTCAACAGGAAAAATGTTCAAACTAAGGGAATTTATGAGACTTATAAAGATAGAAATATAATTACAAAGTGGTTAATACAATATTTTAATGTTGTGTTAAAAGTAAATTTATTATGTTTTATATTTTATTGTTTCTGAAAAACGTTTTGGAGGTTTTAGGTAGGAAATTGTGATTTTAGTTAAGAATGATTTAATTTTCTTTTAATTTACTTTATTATTTTATTTGATTTCATTTTATTGTTTGTTTTTTATTTGTTCTGATTTAAGTAAAATTAGTTTAGTTTATTATATTTTATTATATTTATTTTAATCATTTTTATTATATTTATTCTATTTTATTTCACCCTTTTTTATTTAATTTATTTTATTTAGTATTCTGATTGTTGTGATTGCTTGATAGATAGATGTTTATTTTAAGATTCTGTTTGATTTAATACTTCTTTCTTCAACCATATACTGTATAAATCCAAATCCAATTAAAATTCAACACATAATAGAAAATAATTTAAGAGAATTTATTAGAAATTCCTAGGGAATAATCTCGAGATTATTTTCGGTCGGAAAAGTTAATTGAAAATTTCCTTTATGCAGAAAATTAACAAAATGTAAAATGTAAAGATTTAGATGCACCCCAAACTATTTATGAACAAAAAAATAATGTCAATTTTGTCTACATATTTTTTAATTCTCTTAAGTTTTCTTCAAAGAGAATATTCCCGATAACGTAACAGAAAAGTTTTCGCTGCGAGTTTATTCTCGAGAATTTACCATCACTAGTTATAATTTAAGTTTAAGTTTATTGAAATGATTAATAATGTTATATTACAGATTAATGTTAAATTAAAATTATGTTATTGCAAGGTGTAATTCAACAAAATGTTTTACTATAATTATGTTAGACATACAGTAAAATACAGTAACTCCGTGTGTAGAAGTTTCACGTAGAAAAAAGCTTCTGTAAAAAGGGCAATAATACTAAGTTACAAATGAGTTACTTTATTTAACGGAGGGACTTTGAAACCAACCAAATAGTGTGAAGTTTTCCTCTTATGAGGGTGAGGAGAATAGGTGTTTATCGTTAGAGCCTTACCATTAGAAAACATTGAATGTTGTGTTTTTCTTTAAGAAGTTTCCTGGAACAATAAAATAAACCAAATTACGAACAAATATTACAAATGTTTAGGATAACGCCTTAAAAATGAACAAGAAAATACTGTAAAACATGTTTTCTAAATAAAAAATATACTTTAAACCTTGGAACACTACATGAAGCAGATTTTATTTTTCAGTAGCGTGGTTAACGCTTTTGAGATTTCTAGCCGTAGTATAGGACAGGACTGAGGCAACAATGCAAATTAAATTATCAAAACTGTCATAGCGCTTTGTCGATCCTATTGTCTTCCAAAAGTAACTTTAGTGTCTTTTTACGAAACAAATACCTTCTTTCTTTATCATTTATTCATTCATTCATTCATTTACGGGTTTCCTCACATTTGTATTTCGGGGATGCCCGACTGGTTTTGTACTCTACGGGGACCTTTATTAAGGAGTCAAGCATCCTGCCGCTACGGTGTCACACGTCACATTGACGTAAGAAATTATAAAACTCACAAACACACATACAACATACACACACATATGCACACAGACACGCCGTCTACAATTTTGCTTAAATTGTAAAAGTTTTCATTGTTATATTTATTAGTTTCTATAGCAGAACACTGATCATAGAATTCACGGCTTACACTCTTAATTGTACAAATATTATAAAAAAACAGTGTTGACCTAAATTCTTGCAGCTAGTTTCAAATTGTGAAGGAACATATAAATATGTATGTAGTAATTATTGCTAACCGCTCCGTCCGTGTCCATAGCAAAACAATGTCTTGAAGATAAACGGCTCATGGTTATAATATTACTATTGATTCAATAAGTAGATGTCATGAGCCCAAAGGCTATTTGCGTCGGCTTCCACGAACCGGTACGAAGTCATACCTCGTCCGTTAGTATGTAATTTAATTGAAACTGATAATAAAGAAAGTCAACCTTAAGAACGAATCAACTTAATATGTACTATTTTGGTTCTTTATTAGATGCTATCGTTTATAAAAACAACGTATTCTAATTTTGTAATGGTAGAACTTGTTATTTGTACCTTAAGTGTGCTGTAAGCTCACGGAAACGTTTTTCTTTTGGTTTGATGTTACATTAATATTTAATTAATTGTAGCCGTTGTCTGTATCCATGTTTGTTTATTTTTATCAAACATGATGTGATTGTTCTGTCACAGATCATTCGCAATATTAGTCTGTGAAATGTTTATTTTGAGAGTTGTTGTTGAGAGTAGAGTGAGTGTATTGTTGAGAGTTTTAACTTAACTCTTAACTTAACCGCATTTCATCCTAGTAGACCAGTCTGTTCCGTTATGAGGCTTTTTGCTACGTCTGTCAGGTGAAAGATATTGCTTCAGTATCGATACTAATCATCGCGCGACAACAGGTCAATTCAATTTTGGATATTTCATTTACTGGCACGTCTAATCAGGTAGTTGCAAACACAATTAATTTTTCTATTATATTATGAAAAGATTTGATCCAGTAAATAATCCACCATAGCCCAAAGAGACCTTGAAATACATGAACGAAGGTGAGAGAGCATTTTTAGAAGTTCAATTCGAATTCATACTTCTGGTCAACTTAGTGACCCAATACGACAGGGAGAACCGTAAAATGAGACTTTTCTAATGAAAGAAATCAAAGTAATCGCTAAGTTTCATTAAAAGTCTAGACAGCCAACAGCGACACATATGAAATGTACCGAATGAACTTTATTTCTTGCTGTAAAATAGTGTATATAGCTTGTTAGAATAATAATTTAAAATAAAATACTTTCTGTTCAACTTCGATAGTAATTTATAGACTAGAACAAATATTTTTTTCATTTAACTTCGGTGGTGTAGGTACTGATTCAGGTTTCAGGCACGCCACGATCGGGGCGGTAAGGCCCGTCATGGAGGATTGGCTAGAGAGGAGACATGGTCCCGGTTGACGCAGGTGCTCACCGGACACGGATGTTTCGGAAAGTACCTGTGTCGTATAGGCCGGGAGCCAACGTCTGAGTGCCATCACTGCGGGGGCTGCCGCGAGGACACTGCACTCCACACTTTGGTGGAGTGCTCTGCGTGGGTGCAGCAACGTGCCGATCTCGTGGCAGCTATGGGTGTAGGTAGCCTCTCGCTGGAGATCATGGTCAAGGCCATGGTACAAAGTGAGAGTGCTTGGGTTTCCGCCGCCTCGTACTGCGAGGTAGTGATGTACGCTAAAGAAGCGGCGGAACGGGAGAGAACAAGTTCTGTCCCGTCCCGCAGAAGACGCACCAGGCACCGGAGAGCGCTGACTGATCTCCAGCCTCCATGAGCGCCTGAGGGTAGCGGGCCGGGCTGATCGCTACCCTAGCAGAAGCAGAGAGAAGGGAGGGTATGGCCCTCAAAGTTCACGGCGTGGTCACTTACCAAGGCATGTCGGACTCGAACCGACTAAAACCGTGTGGTTTTAGTCGGTTCGAGTCCGACATGCCACCTCACCCTCAGCTCCGTTGAGGTGATGACCCGTGGGGGTTCCCAGACGAAAAAAAAAAAGCCTTAATAGCCATTACGCTACCACCGCTTAAAATAAGACTGGAACAACGTAAATATAGCGTCGCTTTTGATAGCCATTGATTAATAGTGAAATATTGCTTGTTTTTTTTTTTTTAATTCTTTCAGTCAAAAGAGACGAGACGAATAATAGTTAACTCGTCTAGATTAAAATGTACAACGTATGCACAGATGAGATGAGTATGATTGTTTTATTTTATTAGGTACTGTTTGTTAATATATTCTAAAAATCATAATTCCCTGGTGACTTTCTATACGGTAACTCAGATGTTAGTAACAAGTTTTGTAGTCCGATGTTTCGCCCCGTTTTAAGTTAGCAAGTCTACACCATACATAATAGCCATGTGACATAAAATAAAACTAAAAATAATAAGTGAATTTGCATACTGTAAAAAGGAATATAAATTGAAACGCCTTGGACACCGAGGGTGAATGTGCCGCTTTTTGATGTTGTAGGTATTTCATTTAGGCTTCCAATACTAGTGAATTTTACGTGAAGTTATATATTGAAGATGTATGTCAAACTGAATCGGTTCTTACTTATGAAGAATAGCACCCAGTCAAAAAAAAATAATTAGAGGGAAGATATGCAGTAAGAAGTGATCGTGGTTCAAGACGTAGGTACATGGTTTATTTCTAATAATATCAGCTATAAACTAGTGATTTAAAGGAACTAAAAGAGTTAATAATCCCCTTTAACATGATCTTATATTGTAAAATCTCTTTGGTATGTAGCATAGCAGCTGGTGCTGCCTAAAAAAAATAAATTGCGAAATTTAAATTTCGAACGTTTTGTATTATAGAGTAAATGAGAAACAAAACTGAAAATGGAAAAGTTCAAGTTTAGCCTCAACCTTACAAGTTACGGCATGCCATCCGTTAAATTAATAAAAAACCAGTTAAGTGCGAGTCTCTCTCCGGCACTGAGGGTCCCGTGAACGAACAAACTGCTATCTATCAAAATGGTTCGTATGGCTCAGGAATCGATCGTTGAAGATTTTTGAGAAAGACAAGATTAACTTTGCAGTTCTCCCCGATACGTCAACGTCGCTTTTATCCGCAACATATAATAGGTTTTTTATATGTGATGTAACAGCTAACTAACAATTGTGGGATTTTATCCTTAACTTAAAAAATGTTAAAAGTGTTCTGTTAGTAGCTAGTTTGGGGATAAAAATGCTTGACCAGAATTCATGCCTCAAATTCGGGATCTCCCTACTTTATACAGATTTAGAAGATTTAATAGATATATCGTTTAGATTTTACTTTTTATAAAAGTTTAGAATAAGTCGTTTTCAATTGGGGTATTTCTTATCTACGCATTGATATAATCACCTTTTGTGAACTAGTGCCGAAGCTTATGACACAATAATTTTTGTTGTATTATACAGTTTTAAACGCTTATTATTACTCTGTTCCTTTGCCTAAAACAGATAAAATAAAAATATATTTAAATATGCCCAAACAAGGGAAATGTATGCTAAGAATCTTAAAAAATTAACTAACGGTTATGATTATTTCAATATGTTGTTTAAAAATATTTATTTGTTGTAAATGTTTGTATGAAACGAACCAGCACTTCGGCACAACCATTAATAATTAGGAATATGATAACGATTTTTATATTCCAACATTTTTCAACACAGTCATGTCAACCGGTTGTAAATGCGCAACTCAATCCAAATCATAGTGAAAGAAGTCGATCACTAAGTAATATAATCGTCTCACTAGTAATATATTTTATGATTATTGATTATGTTATGACATTGGCCAATTTCAGAATATTTTTTTTTCACATAATCAACGTTATTATTTGACATATCTAGTTTACTTTTACTTCAAAAATTATTAAATACTATAATTTAATTAAATGACTAGGGCAAGATCAAAATATATATATATTTTTTAATCTATATTATGGATGGATTCTATAAATCGAAATCGATTTTTATTCAGATCACTAATTCGTAGCTCAAGTTGCTGCTGTTACTTCGATAGTTCGTGGAGTACTTTTGCAAATTCTGGACTTTGTGAACTATTTTCATGGTAACCTGGCTTTGATAACGGATATAAGACTTAAGCGTTCAAAATGGAATATTTATTTTATAGTAACGCTAAGCGATTTGCTGCTACTGATTATCACAACTGAAGTTTAAACTATCATAATAGAAAATACTTATTATTGTTTGTAAATATATGTAACGATTGACTTTTTAATAGGTCAGGAATATATAAAAAATGTGTTGGGTTTTCTTATTTATTAAAAACCTACGTACATATACTTTATGTTACTATTTCTCTGTAGAAATACTAATAAATGATATTGATTTGCGCAAAGGTCACCAACGCGACCAACGAGTTCGCCGATTTACTTAATTCGTTGATTATTTAACTCGACGAATGCGTTGGTCCCGTCGTTAGTGACCTTTTTGTTAAGTGTGAGGTTTTGAATTCGATTCCCACTTCGTTCTGTAGATAAGTATCTAAGTATCTAATATCTAAGCTATGCAACTGGGTTGCTGCCTTCCTCCACAAGCGCCGCATTAGGGTTCTCTGTGACGGCGCGGCCTCTGACTTCCAGGAGGTTAGCGCTGGTGTACTTCAGGGCTCCGTCCTATCGCCCACGCTGTTCCTTCTGCATATTAATGATATGTTGGCTCTTGGCAACATACATTGTTATGCAGACGACAGCACAGTACACGGGCGATACTTTGGACATCCTGCTGCCAAGCTAACAGAGTTTGAGGGAAAACGACAGGTGCTTGTCGCTGAGCTCGACCGGGTCTTGAGCCGCATCTCTCAATGGGGTTGTGAGAATCTGGTCGAGTTCAGCGCCAAGAAAACACAGGCTTGCGCGTTTTCAAACAAAAAGTCTCCATTCTTTCCCCTTCCTACTCTTCAGAACACTCAACTGCCACTACAGGATAGGCTCAGTATACTGGGTATGGACATCTGTCGGGATCTCAATCCGCGTGATTACATCGAGAGCGTCACTAAGACGGCCTCGCGGAAGCTCGGTGTATTGAACAAGGTGAGACGGTTCTTCTCGCCCGAGCATTTGTATCTTTTATATAAGACCCAGGTTCGCTCCTGCGTGGAGTACTGCTCTCATCTTTGGGATGGCTATGCGCAGTATCTGCTTGACGCTCTCGATCGGTTGCAGCGTCGCGCAGTCCGTATTATAGACTGTCCTGAGGTCACCCAGTCTCTTGAGCCCCTGCAGTTGCGAAGAGATGTCGCGTCTATGGCAGTTCTCTATCGCCTACATCACGGGGACTGTTCTGACGAGCTCTTCCAATTGGTCCCACCTTCTCCCTTCCTCTACAGGACTACACGTGCTGGCCTGAGGAGTCACCGTTTGCGAGTCGAAGATATGCGATCCCGAACGAAACGGTTTGGCTCTTCTTTCCTGTGCCGATCAGTGAAAGCCTGGAATTCCCTACCAGCGCACGTGTTTCCTTCCCAATTTGATCCCGGGTCTTTTAAGCGGGGCGTGAAAAAGCATCTCACCAGGCCGCCATAGTGTAGGTCACCATGCTGCATTGACTAGACATGCAGTGAGGATGGTGACCACTACTCTTGGACTCCATTTATTGCTTACCATCAGGCAAAGTGGAGTCATTATGGTAGGCTTACAAATAAAAATAAAAAAAAATTGTTTACCTTTAATAGAGTATACTTACCGAATTTGTATATTGTTATTTATTGTCTCGAAATTTATCATTAGTACCTATAAAAAGTATTTAAGACTCAAAATTTATCCTTCAAATACGATCCAATTAAAAAAACTGTTATAATATATTTAAATAATGAATTAATGATTGAACCATAACCTCAAAATGCATTTATTTCATTGCTGGGCTTTACTGCCTAGTCCGTATTTAAAATAAAATGTGAAAAGTATTCAATTATTATTCCAAATATAACAAGCATTCTTCCATTGCTGGTGGTTCACAATGTCCTTTGATCATTAAGTCATGGTTCTTGATTAGTCGATATAAAAGGGTGTTACTACTACTAGTATGACTATGCGGCAAATCAGAATCTTCTAAAGAGTCTCATCTGACAAAAAAAGTTTCAGTAATATTTCACATGCTACCAAATGGTAGGAAAGTATTAAAATATGAAGAAGTTCCAGGACGATATAATGTTGAAGTACGGTGTCACTTTTTTAATCGTCCTATTATTCAATTTCTTTACATTTTTAATATTTATTTTAAAGTTTTTTTTGTTTTAACAATAAATTAGATGCTAATTGTTTAAAAAAATCGGCCAAGTATTAAATTCTATTCAAAAAGCACTTGAACTTGTCTTTTAACAAGGATTAAGAGCCTAAATAAAGATATATTGTCTTGCTTTATTTGCTGACGCTGCCTCGAGCAAATTGTTTGCTCGGTGATATACAAGTGAAGGAATTCTGGAAAGCCGTATTAATGATAAGGGAATTGGTTCATTAATTTCAAAAAGATATAATTAGTCTCACGACGTTGTCGCGGGCATAATTAATTGGCGTAGCTAATATTTGGTTGTACTTATTGAATTAGTTTATTAAAATATATAGCACCCTATTAGTGTTTTCATAATAACGGATTAGAATGAAGAATTTCATCTGCAGTATGGTTTTAAGGGTCGTAAAAAAATGTTATACATCCTATTACTTTCTGGTTTCATTATACATATACGATGTGTTATCTGGTTGTTATATAACCTTCGCTGCCTTACCCTATGCCTAAAGTAATAGTCTAGTAATAATAAAAATAGTCGTAGTCCGCCCACTCAAGGCACTAATATGATAAAAGCTATTTTAATTTTTAATATTTTGTGCACATTTACAATCTTGTTTAGAAATTAAAGGAAAGTAATATAATTTACTACTCACGATTTTTTTTAGGATTTCTAGAAAATGTGTATGTGTTAAAGTTCATGATGATCGGTCAAACATGAACATAAGGCGTGTAAGCATAAACTCCCTTTCTTATTTATATTAGTAGTTGGAATTATTCAAGTTTTTACCAGGTGACTAATCTGTTCGTTTGTACCCCTAGAATATAAAAAAAACACATGTAAAAGTTTTCACGACGAGGCGGTGGGGGATTGCACAGTCATATGTATATTATCTGGATATTTTGTCTATGTATTATACATTTAGATAATAAATCTTAAACAAATATGAGCTTTTTAAACATAACGTATTGAGGTAATATGTTTAAAATTCTGCTATAATGATAACAGTTAACGTAGTTGTAATTTAATACAAACTATATAATATTAATGGTTTGAACATTCTACCGTCAAAGGTCGAGGTTTCATTTTGAGTTCAATATCTTATGTCAATTCTTTTACTTTATTTATTTAATTTTATTAAAACTTTTATAACAGTTCATTACTATTAAGCTAAAATCTAGCTAAGTTTTGAAAACGGTGTAATCTGTTTTTGAATAATAAAGTTATTATTAGGATCCTTCAAAAAAATGTTAAAAGACTACTATTTGCAAGGTAATGTCTAAGATAACTATAGGTATATATTTACTTGTATGTGTAGGTATATGTATGTATGTTTCTATATATATGTAAATACATCAATAATGAATGATCAATACATCTATGTACTTATATTGGGCATATATATATATTTGCCATTAAACTAGCACACATTCCATGACAGTACACCACAGCCACCCATAAGAGATCATTAAAATCCTGTCCATCCAAAGGTTGCCTGTAAGATATTGCTTATTGTAATAAGGCCGCCCATTGTACATTTTATGTGAAAATATCAGATGTATTTTATATGTATAATTGGTGTACAATAAAGAGTACTTACTTACTTACTTACTTAATAATAGTCCAATGCAATAGAGCGGCAATCTACTGCCACACGATAACTAATTACATATAAATGAAAAACAAACTTTGACAGTTTTCTCAAATTACACATAAATATGAATATATTTCAACGACCTGATAAACTTCGTTCAATTTGCGCATTACGTGTTCGATTGGTACGTAATATGTTTAGGTATATTTACATAAAGGGATCTAGGAATGTTTATACATATTCTAAACCAATAATAACTATATATAACTTTGGTCTGGATAATGTCGTGTAATACATCCTAAAGGATTACAATTATTTATCAATGTAACAGTTGGATAACATTTCTTTCCATACGTCACGTTGAATGTCACCCGCCTTTGCCTCTGCAGCTAAACTGGTGTCGTTTACACCTGTATCGTGACAATGGATTATTAATTAGGAGCGCAGATATAGCCTTATAGACTTATACTGATGTAGGCATTATGTTGTGGTTTCCGTGTTTACAAATAATCAGTAGTAAAAATTTAACATTGTTATTAATACTATAAATGCGAATATGAGTTTCTTGTTACGTTTTCCAGCCTTAAAAATGTAGCTAAACTAGTTAAATATACGTTATCTCCGTGTTATATCTCGTAGGTTATGTGGTGACCTACTATTAAGACGATTGTGGCAACCGCACATTTAGAAATCTATCAAGCTGTTGACGACTCGAGGGCGTGCCAGAGAAACAGCATAGTAAATCACATACTTAGATACATACATATATGTACAAACATACATTTATATACAAAAAGGTATGTTAAAAATCTGTCCTTGGGATATGTGACTTGACTGACAATCATCAAATCTACATTAACATGAGAGATAAACAAAAGCTGGTTTTTTTTATAATGAACTGTAGGGACATGTGTGTTTAGCAGAGAGGAAAAATAAAGATATAAAGTCAGGTAAGGTGTGTTATAACAATGGTTCGAGTAAAATTTGCGTAAACTAAATATATATATTGCATATATATATATATATATATACTGTTTAGCCGGGTTTCCGGAAGGGGTAGGCAGAAATGTAGTTAATTCCGTCTCTAATTAAATCTTAATAAAGCTGTTTCCAGATTCCTCCTATTTTAAACGCAGCATGGCACACCGTGGGGTTTTAGTCGGTTCGATTCCGACACACCGTTCAAACAAATAAAAAAGGGGTGGCAAGCTAATCCGTAATCCGGGGATCCGGAGAAAGGTAAGATAGCTATTACATACAAAGGATGTAATTATATTCATAAGTTTCTTATAATACCCCGTAATAAAAGACCAACAAACCACCAAAAAGGACGGCTATATATAATGGCTAAAACAGGTGTTTTCCGGATACGGAAATGTGTTAGTTCTGTTGGGCTTATTATACTTTATGACAATTATAACAGAAAGTAATTAAATTACCATAATACCTTGCTGCCAGTCAAACAGATAGACACGCATTCAAAGCCCTTTGAATTTACATGAAACTTTCTGCTGTTAAACGTTGTACGTTAAGTTAAAGAAGGTCTGGAAATAGTTATTTTCCTTTTCTTTAACTCCAAAGCAATGTTGATGATACTCTTTAAAGACATTATCTGCCAAAATCCGTATAAAATACTACTAAAGAAGCTATCTGACGTCAAATGGTATAATGATGATTTTAAAATCTAAAGGTCGAACTGTCAAGTTTAGATTAGGTTTTATAGGTTTTCAACTTATCACGAGCTCTGCAGGTGGTGGACACTATTAAGTAAAAAAAATCTGACTAAGGGGTTGGATTGTTAATTATCAGACAGTATATATACAGTACTACAGTGGCCGGATATAGATAGTTCATTATCAGACAGTATACATATATATAGTACTACAGTGGCCGGATAACGGGAATAGACTTACACCCTTGCTCTATTGCGTAAGTGGGACTAAATGATTGTTGGCAAAATGTAGGCTTATAAGACACCTCTGTTTACCCCTTATATAGGCATGTTTTTTTTTTATATTATAGGGGAACAGACGAACAGGCGCGTTACCTGATTGTAAATGACAACCGCCGTCCATTGACACCTGCAACTCAAAAGTCGTAAGTGAGCTGCCCGCCTTTGAAGGCGATGAGGGCAGGGGGATGCGAGAAAGGAGAACGAAGAGAAGGGGGATAGGAAAGAGGAAGGAGAGGAGGGATGAAGGGAGAGGAAAGAGGAGAGGGGAAACTGGGCCTCCGGAAACCTCACTAATCTCGGGGAAATGCAACGCAAGCGTTGCTTCACAATCGGTTTCCTGTGAGGCTGCGGTATCGCATTGATCGAGCCCTGCCCATACGTACCTAAACACGGCTCTACCACTGTTAAAAAGCATGTATGTATCTACTGTACTAATATTAACTGTAGGCGCAGGTAATATTAAATTGTAGCGAAAAGTGTAATAGCCTATACGAGAGAAGTAGCTTCAACATACAGTTCGCGGTAAAGCAGCTGAAGAAGGTGAAGTACGAATGATGTTGCTGATGTTGCAACTGCAATTATAAAATGATAAAAACGAAGTTAATATAGCGAAATAATCAAGTATATTTTATTTCGAATTTTCTTTTTGTGTAACGTCTTTTATTTAGTCAAGCAAAATATTCTTAATATACATGTTTAATATGTGTATCAGCAAATAAAGACAAATAATTAAACAGAAAAATACTACTTCACTATTTAAGTCTCTATAAAATATTCATCTGCAGTTGTTAACATTATGGCAATGTTCAGGCAACGGGTGTGGAGTCTGCATTTTGTTTACTCTAGCAATTACTTATAAGAATTAGATAATATAAACCCAAAACTATAAAATTGCTATAAAAATTTAAAAAGGTAAAACTTTATACTTAACTTCTCCAGACATTCCTATACATATGTACATGCATATCTCGGCATCATGCAAACTGTTGGTTTTCACCGACTATTATTAAAAATATAGTCTGGTGTCTAAAGATTTTATTTGAATTTTGATAATACATCGATAAATTTATCTATTTCGGTTGAGTTTTGTCCAGGCTATCTATAACTTCATTTTAGTAAAAAAAAAATCTTTTAATCGCTCTTTTATCGTACGTCTTTAAGTAAATATTTTAATTTACTAATTGGATCCTATAAAAGAAGAAAAGTAGTTAACTAGACAAGCTGTAGAATTATTAGAAAGTTTAAATGTTATGAATAACGTCACAATTTATTCGATTCACGTGTGTAACTCTCTAATTGAAGTTTTAAAACTGCCAGATTTTGTGCTAGGTACTTTCAAAGTAAGCGAAGAAAGTTAAATTAAATTGAGTAGTACCTATGTAATGAGTCTAATAAGCTTAACAAATTTGATCTGCACACTTCGCTTATATATATATGAACTTACTTTAAAAATAGAGCAATGCAAATAAAGATTCATGTCGCCATCGTCGCATCAAATTGTTGTCGTATTGAAAGCGCTTACAACTTAAAGACTTAACAATACATCGACAAACTAGTACAGTTTGTGCATATTGTACTAGCGCTTGCGGGCACATGTGTGAGAAAAAAAGACACCAGAAGTCCGTCCATCAAGAAAGTATAAATATTTTAGTATGTGTAAATATTTTATTGTGTTTCCCTGTATTGTTAGTTAATTATAAACTGTTTTTGTGTTAACCATTATATTCTGACTGTTTTCTGTTATAAATATCTTCCTACTTCTTGCGAGCCTTCCTGCGTGTTGCATTCTATGATTGTGTGTATAGAGTATATTAAGCGTCTCAACTACGAGTCATTTGGCTATTTATTTTACATTATTTACACCATCAGTCATCCGTACATGGAGTATACCAGTCCTTTCATTGCGTTTCCATGTTCTTACATACTCGTGTTCTTTTTACACCTCTGCGTACCCTGTCAGGGATGCAGGCGTGAGCGTATATTTGAATGTATGTACTCTATTATTTCTATTCCCGTGTGTAGGAGTTATTGAATGTATTAGTTTTAAACGAGAATACATTACAATATTCATTTGTATTGGTCTTTAGAAGACATAAGTATTCCCTAATATTTCGAAATTATTGTTCGATACCGTACTAATTTGAAAAGTTTTCCTTCCAATCCTACAACACAAACTTTGCAATAACAACAATCGATCATTTTATTACAAAAGAAAATAAAGATGCTTTAGGAAACTGCACACTTTTAATATTAAATATCTGTGTTAAGAAATATTGTTTGTCTGCGGCCATTTTTCTTGGCATTTGGATTGAAAGTAGGTTATTGGGTTACACGAATCTCGATGTAAGGCTCGGCTTAATGCGCATTGAAGATTACAAGGTCATTTCTCTTGGATAGAGTTAATTTTTGTATTTCTGTATATTTTGTAAAGTAGAACATTTTTTTAGCAATTGAACTACGAAACAAGCTGTATTCAAATACTACATTTTGTTTATTGTCTGATCAACGCCTTTGATTGATGAGGAGAGTGGTGTGATTGCTTGTACCTAGAACCCACTGAATTATTTATAAGCTTTTAGTACATTGTCTACATCCTTTATTTTCAATGAAACCGTTTAATTAAAAAAAATGTTATACCTATCTTTATTTTTATTAACGTTTAATACTTTGACTAGTTAGATTACTTTACAGCAAATCCATTATACCACTACAGCTATATATATATCTGTGTCACGAGACACGTGTTGGTCATATATCGTGTCTGGTGAGGAAGGCCAGACGTTACAGCCCTCATTTGCTGCTTACAATTTCCTACTGAATACTTTAACAGCAAGTGTCAATAGGTTCACATAAATTCTATATTGTAAAGTCCAGAAAATTTATTTTAGTTACCTCGTGGTTTAATGATATGTGATAAATATATTTTTATTGAACTAACTCATGTAAGTAAACAATCACTATATGGCTTTGTGCCTTAAAATTGTATTCAGTAATCTTTTTTAAAAGTAATGTATGAATGGATGTCGAAAATGTGGTCAAAAAAGTTTTATGAAATATTTATTTGAAAAAGGCAAGCGTGACAATGCTCCATCGTATCTTAGTACGTATATAATTTATATCACAAAGACTTGTTTGTATGTGTGTACATACCTTTTTTTTTTTTTTTTTTTTTTTTGTTGACGGGGTGAAAAATCCTTCGGATCTCCAGCTCCTCGGGGACACAGGAGCCAGGAGTATGTGGTGTTTCCACTAAAAAACACCCCGACGGCCGGCCTCTGGCGCCCTACTCGGTGAGGACCCGGACCATGTTATTTCAGGTCCTCCCCGAATTGACGCCGTGCCTTATTATGCCCTGTCCCGGGGGAAAATTATTGTCCCCCCTCGTTCCCAGCGATGTAGGCTGTTTGCATATCTATGCAATCATGCATCCGTCCATCCATTCCGACCGCAGTAATCAATCTGCCTCCAGAGGTCCCCATCCTCTGGCGACCCGCGGTCCCGTCGACGGTTTTTATCGCCGACGTCTCCTTCGCTCGGGATCGGCTCTCTCCCGATCCCGTTCAGCGGTCTCTTTCAGGAGCATAACAGCTTCGCAGAAAGAGACCACTGCGTCCCAGCCCTCCTCATCCGCCAGCATGGCAGCAATAATTGCTGGCGGAGACAGTTCTCGTCCAATTTGGTCAACCAGGGCTTCGCGGTTAGATGCCCATGCAGGGCAGTCCTCCAGCGTGTGCTGGGCGGAGTCCCGGTCAGCTGCGCAGTGGTGGCATTGTGCCGTCTCTTCCCGTCCGATCTTATTCAGATACTCACCGAAGCAACCATGTCCGGTGAGTATCTGCGTCAGTCGGTAGGTAATGTGACCTCCCTCCCTTCCTACCCAAGCTTCGAGGTTAGGCAGAACGGCACCAACAGCGCGTTGGCGCGCATTCTGCGGCTGTTCCAGCCGCGCGCGCCACTGTGCCAATGCCCGTTGGTGAGCGTTCCGCCGCATTTCGAGCTCGTCCTGGTCTTCCCCTCTTTCACCCCGGCGGACAGCACGAATCTGGTCATAGACCTTCGCGTCCATATCCGCCAGGATATCAAAAGGCGGGAAACGAGCCAGGACTGTCGCCGCCTCTGACGAGATGGTGCGGTATCCTCGTACGATCCGAATGGCCGCTACCCGCTGCGCTTGATTGAGCTTAGCTCGGCAGCGGGAGGAGGCCGATAGGCGCTTGGCCCATATCGGCGCTCCATAGAGGGCCATGGATCGTATCACCGCACCGTAGAGGCGGCGAACTTCTTCCTGCGGACCCCCTAAATTAGGCAATAGCCTCTGCAGGGAGCCCGCCACCCCCCGAACTCGGGGGATCATCCGCTCGAAATGCTCCTCGAAGCTCCAGCGGCTATGTGTGTACATACCTAGAGAACCTATTATTGACACTTAAGTCGGTATTTGCTTTAGCAGAGGTCATATTTTGAAAAGATAAAGCTATGCACAGTCACGGCCGATTCAACCGGAGTAATAACACGGCATCATAGAAAACCGTTTATTAAGCAATGCATGCGTTGAGTTTCAGCTAGTAAGTGTCATTACCGGAGGCCCAGTTTCCCTCCAATTTCCCTTCCCCTCCTTGCTCTCCTTTTAAAGGCGGGTAGTGCACTAGCGACTCTTAACTTGTAGGTGTCATATGTTAAAACAGTCGCGAGGTGACTCTTGTCTATAGAGTTCAACGAAAAAGGTGAAACTTGATAGACAAGACTTAATAATTTCTGATTATGGCTTCGCTTAGTCATTATGCTTGTTCTGAAGTATAATCGTTGCCCTGCATTGGAAATTTAGGTAAACATGAGTTATCGCAACTCATAAATTTTTCATTCTATTTACCTATATCTGTCCATCAGAAATTTAAGTGAACGTGCCAGTTATAGTCCCTATTAGGCTGCCTCGAAAACCAGTTATGGACACTACCTTCAGTTAAAAGCAAAAATACTATAAGTGAATATTATTAACGATTGATAAGTTTTTAGCAGATGTTCGACGGATGTTCTTTGTCATAAGTAAGTAAGTCACAAGTTAAGATTGCAATGTGAAATCTTAATATCAATGACTTAATTATGAAATCGTAATTCGGGTAGAAGACATTCACTTCATACATAGGTAGATACATACGCTCAGTCATGTATCCCTTAAGAAGTAGGTGGAGGTAATAAAATACTTACATTTTGCCAATAAGAATTTGGTACCACTAAGGTAATAGGGGTCAAGCCACAAATAAAACAAATTGATATACATTTTTTTTTTCAACCAATTTTGGTGTATTTTGTTTAGTTGCGATTGGTTTTTTTTTTTCACTTCTACGACGCTACTTTATTCTTTCAATATATAATATTAAAATACAAATGAGTATATATATGTATCCTCGAGTGCCTGGATAATGGCAATAGACTTATACCATATTGCTTAAGTGGGACTAACTTATTGTTGGAAAAAAGTTGGCATTTTAGGGCACTTGCCCCTTCAAGGATATAGGCGTGAATATGTAGGCCAATCTAATCAAAGACTAGATCAGACTCAAAAAAACTATAAACAATGAGTATTCCACCCAAGACGGGTTGAGACAGTTAAACTATTTCATCCATCTCCTTCAGTTATTATTAGCTATAGCAAGCACCCACGTCACGACAATAGCATTAACTATCCCATAAAAGCTTTAATGTTATTCGGATTATGGATTTTTCCCAAATACCCGTAGATTTCACGTCGAACGAGCTTCTATGGACGTTATAATTCAAGAGAATTTTAATGTGGAAACCCCAGGGATTACAGATTGTGTCGTATTGTGGAAAGAGATCTTTTCGTTCGAGGTCGTATGTACGTAAGAAATACCAGACGTTATCAGTTAAGAAGCGTTCAATATGTTCGAAGAAAAAAAAATCCTGCTCAAAACACATGTTATAGACAGTCAATGTTAATAACAAAGGGTATCTATGAAAATTCGAAGAGCACTTTAATAAATTATTTATAACTTTATTATTATTTGACTTCTTTTTATTTTCTTAATCAGCAATGTTAACGCTAACAAAGTACAATATAATAAAAAATCCATTGAGCGAAAACTTTTAGTTCATTGTAAAAAACTTTTATAGTGATATTAAAACTTTGAACTTTGCAATGAACTACAAAGTAGCGTCATTAAAAACCTTTTAAGTGTGTGGTTTGAAATAAAGTATCACAGCTTTATTAGAAGTAAAAAATAGGCTATAATTGAATTGATGGACATGTACATTATGTAATCGATGAATTTAAATTGAAAATGTTTTACAAATTTGTGAACAAAATTATTTCATAATGCTACTTCATAATTCTACTAAATCACGCTATATAAACGTAGAAATGAAAAGGTACATCGATACCTGCGACGGTATACTATCGGTATATATCTTGCCTGCAATTTCGTCTATCAATTATAGTATTTCTCGGTAACAGTATTATTTGCCAGATAAAGATACCATGTTCTTTTCTGTATCTCTGAAAACGCATCATTTCAAGCTCATCTGTTGAGAGAAGCATATAAAAGAATAAATTATAATAAATTTTTGACATTATGATACTAGTTAGTTATCATGAAGATCGTTTTCTGAGTTGGTGAAACTTTACAATGATACATCTCCATTAAAAAAACTTGCCACCATTGTATAAAATAGCCATATTGTATTGCCTAAAGTGTAAATTCAATTTAAGTTTATTTTTTTACATTTCCATAGAGCTACAGTCGATATTCTTTAGTTATTCTTTCTAGACAACATGGTTGCTTGAAAGAGATTGAATTAAGCAATAAGGCCGTCCTTTGTACATTATCAAATTGACAAATGCGTTTGTATGAAACTTTTCCTGCAATAGTTGTGTACAAAAAAGTGTTCTATCTGTATATACAATATAAAACAGGCCTTCCTATTCTAGTAGTGGTAGTTATTTTTGCGTTTTTCTCGTTTTAAAGCGACTCAATTCTTAAGGAGCGATGCCGTCAGACAGGCGGTCGACTATGACAGTAACTAGCCAAAACTCGCAATGTACTCGTTGCACCCATTCTAAATAAAATTGGACCAAGGGTAGGACGAAGGACAGTACAGAATAGAAAGAAATATAGTATTTTATTGTACTTCTATATTTATAGATAGTACTTATGCTAATATTAAATGCGTATCAAGAACGATAACAACTGGGTTGACAAGCACAAGCTTTTCGCCGCCCGATTTCTGATTTTGCAAAATTCATTTAGAGCGTCTACAACTTAGGAATAAGATCGTTTCTATTGGATATTAATTGTGCTCTTCAAATATAATCACGTTTCTGAACTCCGTAATACGCTTAAGTGGCTTCGGATTCGATTTCGTCAGTATATTCATAGTATAAGTACTCGTTTTCCATGTACATACATATATGTATGTACATGGAAACGCTCACGCCTGTAAGGTGTAGGCGGAGGTTTAACACTAAGAATTTGTTCCTACTACCATAATAGGCAAGGCTATTGCCGTTAATCGGGCATTTTATGACTGTATAGATACTGTCCGATAGATAACACTCCGATCACTTCGCTTTTTACAACACCCTCGAGATATTTATTTATTTATACAGGGACATAAAACAGTTACACATTGTGTCTTAACATAAAGAAAATTTTACTACATACATATGTTAGGTAAACGTATAACCCACAACAATGTCCTCGGATTTAATAATTGGAGAGTAAACAAAATTTTACATACGCCCAGATATGGAATTTAGAGTGTTTGATAAAAATATCCCAATAGGTGAATTTAAGTAATTTAGACTTATTTGTAAGCAAAAATATCACGTGCTAATCTTTTAAATTTAAATTTTGAAAGAGAAAAAATGTCAAGTTCAGTGAAGTATGTGTTACAGGCATCAACCTTACGGCGCACAGGCGCGCGCACACCAGCATTCAATTTACACCTTGCAGAGTAAAACAGCCGCACGCACGTGCACATCACGCACCCCGCGATGCACTGTTCTGGGGCAACATAATCGACTTGTTAAATCCGGGCAATCGAACTTATTATTACAAAAGCTATGTAGCGTCATAGCCGACAAATGGACACGCCTGGACTCCAAGCTTAATAGGTTATATGTCTGTAACAATTCTGTATATGATAACTTAGGCTGGTGACATCTATAATTAATGGTTCGCAAAAATTTCTTTCGGACCATTTCCAGTCTAATAACATATTTAGCGTAAAAGGGACTCCAAATTTGCACCACGTATTCGAGTTGAGAGAGAATGAGGGTATTAAACAGAAGTAAAAAGGTGGACGCTCTCTTAAAGTCGTTTGTTGATCTCATGACGAAACCGTACATCCTGTAGGCTTTATTAATGATATTGTCAATATGAAATTAGAGTGAAGCCTTGAATCCAGTTAGACACCTAGATCACGGATGGAATCCACTTTATGTTAAGGAACGCCTTGTAAAGTGTAATTAAAAACAATGATATTCCTGTTTCTAGTGAAGCATATAGTATAACATATAGAGAAGCTGAGTTGAAGTCTATTACTAGAGCAGTAGTCGGAGACTCCATTTAAGTAAGAGATATCTCGATTATTACAGATTAGTAGCTACTAATTTGTAATCGCGAATAAGTCGACGTAAAGTTAGGCAACAACACCGCCTTCGCGTGTCGTGAATTATGTTGTGAGAGTATTATAATAAGCAGAAATGGTTTTAGCAATTTAATTCACTATCAGTCTGAGATCAAACTAATTTTACCTAAAGGTCGGCAACACTCTTGTGATTCTTGAATTGCAAGTGTCCAAGGTCTAATCAGGTGACCCGTCTGCTAGTTTGCCCTCTATCTCATGAAAACAACCTTTCTTCTTCAAAAACAATATAACTATCAATATCAATCATAAGATTTATTTTAATTAGGTAAGTAATTAATACTTTTAGATACTTATAATTCAACAAAAAACTCATGAAAACAAAATAATGTTCTGTAACTACAATATTGTTTTAAATCGAGGAACAGACGAACAGACGGGTTACCTGATGGTAAGTGACAACTGCTCTCCATGGACACATGCAACGTAAGAGTCGTAACGCGCTACCCGCCTTTGAGGGTGATGAGGGATTTGGGGATTCGGGGACGGGAAAGAAGAGAGGGAAGATGAAAAGATGGGAAAAAGTAGAGGGGGACAGGCAAGAGGAGAGGGGTAGATAGGAAAGAGGAAGGAGAGGAGGGATGAGGGGCGAGGAAAGAGGAGAGGGGGAGGTGGGCCTCCGGAAACCTCACTAATGTCGGGGAAATGCAACGATAGCGAAAATTAGTAATCAAAGTCAATTGATTATTAAAACAATTTATTTACTAGTCTCATAATCGATTATCAGGCTTAGTAGTTGTAAGTAATTCGATTATAAAAAATAATTCATAATCGCCCGCCACTAGGTGGCTCTATTCTACTACACCGAGAATAACACGGCAAGCAAATGGTTTCCTAATACTACATATGCATTTAATCATAACTGCGTTATAAAGAATATACTATATATATTATATTTTATTAGTTCATATTATATATAAATATATAATATGAACTAATAAAATATAATATATTATCATATATATATATTTTCAGTTCTTCTTTGATAGGCATTTATACAGATACATGTTATGTATCACATCAGTCAGTCAAGTGCAATTAGTCATAATTATATATGATGAATATCGTTTTCACTCCTTGTAACTCGAGTTAGCGATAATTCTTCTCTTTGTACATATATTTATTTGCATAAACACAAATATATAACTCCTAACAAATCGATGTATACATTACTATTATTAACTTTAAAGACCACAATAAAGTGGTTTTTATTTTGTAACCCCTAATGGCTTCATTCCTCGCCTCACACCATCAGCTTACTTACTAGTAAGACCTTACACTACCGGGAAAAAAAAATGTGATACTACACTACCGAATTTTATTCCGTCCCTTTATTACACTTCGACTTCCCTTAATATGGTGAGTAATATATGATATGAAAAGTTACGCGAAGTGTGGTAATAAAATCTATCATGTTTCAAAGAAATCGGCAAATTGCCAACAGCGCCGTGGATACAAGAGTGTGAAATTAGTTGAGTGTGTAATTAAAGCAATACGAGATGAAATAGAGAAGTTGGATGTTGAAAACAGCGATATATGTATATATATGTGTGGTTCCTACACGTGTGACTAAAACTACCAAACATGTCTAATGCCATTTATAGTACATTTTTGGGGTTCTGTTCGAAAAATGAAAAAAGGAAACGTTATAGGAATATTCGGTTGACCGTTTGTCTGTCTGTCAAGACCCTTTTTCTCCGGTAGTAAACCAGGTATCAAGTTGAAATTTTATAAAATACGTATGACTGCTGTCTCTTGAAACTGTAAAAAAATCAAGCTGCCAAGTCAACGCAATCAAAAGATAGAATATAATAAGAAGGACAAAAAGAACTTAAATTTCAAAAAGAAATAACATACATATATATCGATACAAAAGGTATGTGATTTTAGTGATTACAAACTGACATTTTGCCGTCAAAAACGACATCAATGTATGGGAGAGAAATGTAGAGTTAAGTTTGCCTTTCGGAAATAATGGTCAAGTATCTTCGAAGATCAATTCCGAAAATAGAGGAACTATTACCCGACTGCGCTATAAGGAGGGGAGGATGTTCAGATGTATGTAAGCATGTAAGCAAGTATGTGTGTATGCATGATGGTTCCTTGTGACACACCCAAGGAGTCTATATATCTTCATGGATTTTGACATATAAAGTGCCATTTAAATCGACTTGTTAGTGTTAGTGACAAAGGGAATGAGAAAAAAAATGAGGTACAATTAATGTTATCCAGTCGGGTTTCATATAGTTTTAAGTAACTTCAAAAGGGGTTAGGTTCTCTATTCTAAGGATTTTTTACCCGTTATTGTGAACCGATTCCATTTTTTAATATTAATTGGTTCTGTTCAATATTAGTCCTATTTGATTTGAATAGTTTGCACTCAACGTTGATCCAGTTTAAATTAGAAGACCTCAAGTCACCTCTAAAGTGTAAAATTAAGGTATGAAAAACACAGTTAAATAGAATTTATCAAAATAAGCACGATATAGTCGGTAATACATATTCGTTTAAAGTAAGATATGCTAGTTATTAATTATACAGTTGTTAGTTGCTTACGGAACCCTTGGTGCGCGAGTCAGACTTGCATTTTTCTGTTATTTTGACATTCATGTTTTCAGACTTTCAAGAAAAAAGCGTATTCCTACCTAAAGGGCCGGCAACGCACTTATGACTCTCGAGTTGCGGGTATCCAAGGGTGGAGGTAGTCACTTACCCTCAGGTGACCCGTCTGCTCGTTTGACCCATATCCTGTAAAAAAAAATTGCAACTCTCAAATTGTTATTAAATAGAGCAATCTTTAAATAAATAATTAGTATATCTTCCTTACTCTATATGATCTAAATGTGTATATTTAATAGGTAGGTTATCTAAAATAATCCCATAGGATTCTGAAAAAAATTTACGTTGCCTTATAATAAAAGTAAAAGGCCTTGACATTTGAAAAGACTTATGTTACTCAACAACCTCGCTAGTTTCTTAGTATTAAGCGTTCTTGTACTTTTTTAGATTTTTCTTTAGTTGAATTTTCAGGTGATATATAAATTCGTTTCCTAACCGGTTAGGAAGTGTGCATTCTGTACATGACACACTGACTCAATAACAATATCGTATGCCCTGTTTGCGTACATTAATAAATACATCACACCCATACAGTTTAGAGGTAGCAGTATAAGTCGAAGTAGTTTAGAGGTAGTAGAAGAAGTCCCACGAATGTAATATACATATATGAACTGTTTGATGGATAACAGGGCGATCCGTTAGTTAGTTAGTTGACGACACTCACAAGTGGAGACGTGGTACTTCTACTCTACTTCACCGTGAACAATTGTTTAAATTTCGCCCCTATTCCTATTAAAAAACCGATCCTACAATATCCAAGGTTTATTATTATACTTCAGAATTAAAATAACATCTACTTTCATTTAAACAACAGAAGCAAATCTTTATTTAACAAGTTGCTCTTGTTTTGTACCGAAGCTGTGAGAAGTTAATCTCTCTGAAATGTCAAGTTGGTACCTACTCCGTGGCACGCGACGATATCTTCTTGAAACAACTTCACTTTTATTTTGTTTTAATGCTGATCTTTATACTGGAATTACTTGCTTTATGTTAACTTTCGGGCAGATTAATCAATTAAAAAGGAATTAAACTTGAAAAAATAACTTTTGGACGTACAGAGCCGCAGGAAGCTAGTCATTTTTATCAAAAAGAAATATATTTTACAATATTCATAGCTAGTGCTTTACAAATTCATTCGAATTTAACCCGTACACCAGTGAGTCGATAGATGTTATACCAACTTGTTACTACATAATCTACATCACACACAATATAAACAGAAGGAAATTGACTTATATATATATATATATAACTAAACTATTAAATATAATTTTATTTATTTTTTAATTTTAATAAGCATTATCAACTTTATCTACACAATTTAATATAATAACTGCGAGAAGCATTTGCACCGCGAAACCGGTTTGGTAAGTCCTCGCCCGTCCGACCATATAATAAAACTTGTTTTAGTTAGACTTAGCAATGTTAAATACAGATGGCTGTTTTTAGATGCAGTTTTTTAATTTAAATAGTGTTCTCTAATTTTACGTTTGATGTTAATGTAGTAGATTATATATTCATGTTTCTTAAAAATACGCCTACATATATACATACATATATATACAGTAGATTCAAGTCCCGCATAAGACGTGAATAAATTAAACCAAAAGAGCGACCAATCCACTTTATATTTTCCAGACAGTTAATTTTAAATAAGTACGAATCCATATAAGTATATTATGTATGTTGATCCAGGATTGAAAATCTACTGTACTTGTTTCGTTTACCGAACATTCTAAAATAACTGAGACCAGAATTTATTTCTTTAGAAGAAGATTGTTCTACGGGTTGTTTTAAATAATTATTCTTTTTATTTTGATATATCTAGAATTGTAAATGACGTTACTAGTTGATACTGAATTAGTGAGTAATATTAATCGTCAGCGAACCTTTGATAGTAGCCAATAAATCAGGCCTCTTTTCAAATAGTCCTCATATTTAATTACTAGGCTGGCTTGCCAGTTTTGCGGTAGATGACTATAGATATCATTCAAGCTGTTTTCTTTGCTATAATTACTAACTTATTTATTATTATTATTATTAGAACCGCTTCAGTTCAAATTAGAATTCCACCGCGCCGTTTTAGTGCAGAAAAACGGCTTTTGCACCCTCATGCATTTATTTGAAGAAGACATCTAATTAGCCATATGGGACTCCGTTTGCTACTTTTTTAGCTCTAGCGTCACCCTTGGGGTAGCGAGATAAGTAAACAAAGTTGTTACACATTTCAAATTTCTATATCTTTAATGTGTTAAATTAGTAATAGTGATCACTGAATTTTGCACAACTAGTGCTGCCTATATAACATAACCTTCGTTCTTGCACAGTCAGTTAAACGTTTTAATCGACGTGGAAGGATGTTTAAATCAGGAATCAGGCTTTGTGAATTTAAATTCTAACTAGACCACGATGGGGCTTACAAGAGCTCAAAAGTAGGGTGTTGCGTAAGTATGAAAGGGGCAAGTGTATTGCTGTCACCCAGCCACGGGAGAGGGAGTATCAGCAATAGCTCAAGCCAGTCAGGGTCGCGTACCTATAACTAACTGACAACGAAACATACTTACATACATACATACGCTCACGATTGTATACCCTAAGGGGTAGACAGAGATGTATTAAGCAACCTTATTTTGCAAATTTAAATTTGGTCCGTAATAGGGGCAATTCTATTGCCATGAATCGGGCACTGTATGCTTATATATTGTATACATATAAGCAAGCAAAAATATTGTGAAATAAGGTCAAGTCTACTAGAGTATGAAGGTACTTGGGACTTAAGAGCGAATATTAAATTACAATAGTCAGCAATTGCGAAGAGATGTCGCCTCTATGGTAGTCCTCTATCGCCTACATCACGGAGAGTGTTCTGAAGAGCTCTTCCAGTTGGTCCCACCTTCTCCCATCCTCTACACAACTACACGTGCTGGTCTGAGGAGTCACCGTTTGAGAGTCAAAAATATACGATCCCGAACTAAACGGTTTGGCTCTTCTTTCCTGTGCCGATCAGTGAAAGCCTGGAATTCCCTACCAGCGCACGTGTTTCCTTCCCAATTTGATCCCGGGTCTTTTAAGCGGGGCGTGAAAAAGCATCTCACCAGGCCGCCATAGTGTAGGTCACCATGCTGCATTGACTAGACATGCAGTGAGGATGGTGACCACCATTTTTCGACTCCACTTATTGCTTTCCATCAGGCAAAGTGGAGTCACTATGGTAGGCTAAAATAAAAAGCATGGTGACCCACACTATGGCGGCCTGGTGAGATGCTTTTTCACGCCCCGCTTAAAAGACCCGGGATCATAGTGGGAAGGAAACACGTGCGCTGGTAGAGAATTCCAGGCTTTTACCGATCGGCACAAGAAAGAAGAGCCAAACCGTTTAGTTCGGGTACGTATATTTTCGACGCACAAACGGTGACTCCTCAGGCCAGCACGTGTAGTCCTGTGGAGGAAGGGAGAGGGTGGGACCAATTGGAAGAGCTCATCAGAACACTCCCCGTGATGTAGGCGATAGAGGACTGCCATAGAGGTGACATCTCTTCGCAACTGCAGAGGCTCAAGAGACTGGGTGATCTCAGGACAGTCGATAATGCGGACTGAGCGCCGCTGCAACCGATCGAGAGCGTCAAGCAGACACTGCGCATAGCCGTCCCAGAGATGAGAGCAGTACTCCACGCAGGAGCGAACCTGGGTCTTGTACAAAAGACACAGTTGCTCGGGCGAGAAGAACCGTCTCACCTTGTTCAAAACGCCGAGCTTACGCGAAGCCGCCTTAGTGACACTCTCGATGTAATCGCGCGGATTGAGATCCCGGCAAATATCCATACCCAGAATACTAAGCCTATCCTGCAGTGGCAGTTGAGTGCTCTGAAGAGTAGGAAGGGGAAGGAATGGAGACTTTTTGTTAGAGAACACACACGCTTGTGTTTTCTTGGCGCTGAACTCGACCAGATTCTCACAGCCCCATTGGGAAATGCGGCTCAAGACCCGGTCGAGCTCAGCGACAAGCTCCTGTCGTTTTTCCTCAACGTCTGCCAGCTTGGCAGTAGGATGTCCGAAATATCGCCCGTGCACTGTATTGTCGTCTGCATAACAATGTATATTGCCAAGGGTTAACATGTCATTGATATGCAGAAGAAACAGCGTAGGCGATAGGACGGAGCCCTGAGGTACACCAGCGCTTACCTCGTGGAAGTCTGAGGCCGCGCCGTCGCAGAGAACCCTAATGCGGCGCTTTTCGAGGAAGGCAGCAACCCAGTTGCAGAGTTTAGGTGGCAGACCAAATGCAGGAAGTTTGGAGAGAAGCGAGCGGTGCCACACCCTATCGAAGGCCTTGGCAATGTCGAGGCTGATGGCCAAGGACTCCCCATGCCTATCCATAGCCTCACCCCAAAGGTGTGTGACGTACGCTAGAAGATCACCCGTGGATCGGTTCGGCCGAAAACCATATTGCCGATCATTTAACAAGGAGTGATCCTCTAGGTGGCGGATTAGTTGGGTGTTGATGATCCGCTCGAACACCTTACAGAGTATGGAAGTGACGGCTATAGGTCGGTAATTGGCTGGATCGGAGCGGTCGCCTTTTTTGGGAATGGGTTGAACATTCGCTTCTCTCCAGGCCTCCGGAACAATTCCTGAGGAATAGGACAGGCGATACAAGCGCGTTAGTACGGGAGACAACTCAGGTGCACAGTTCTTAAGAACCACCGCCGGAATACCATCGGGTCCACTGGCTTTCCGGACATCGAGTGACCGAAGCTCCGCACGGACATCCCTCTGCCGGATGCGAATATCCCGCATTGCGGAGTCGCAGGACGCAATGGTGGGCGTGTGCGCGCAACGGTCATCGATTCGGGAATTAGCCGCAAAGAGGTCAGCTAGTAGATTCGCTTTCTCTTGCGGCTCGTGGGCCAGTGATCCGTCAGGGTAGTTCAACGGCGGCAGCGAAGGTTGGCAATAGTTGGACTGCACGGCTTTGGCCAATCGCCAAAACTTACGGCTACCCGTAGGGTACGCGACGAGTTCTTGACCAAACCGTGCAATGCGCTGGGCATCTGCTCTGATGTAAGCCCTCTTGCATTCCCTAGTGGCTCTGTTTAGTGCTGCTTTTAGGCGATCAATGTCTGGGTCACAATGTGCGCGGGCCCTGATCCATGCGCGGTAGGCCGACTGCTTTTGAGCAACGGCCCGGATGCACTCGCGATTGAACCAGGGACGGGTCTTCATGCTGGCGACTTCACTGTAGGGGATATAATACTCCATACCGACAGTGATTTCGTCAGTCACGGCAGACACACTTTGCGACAGATCCCTATCTTTAAAGCAGCGTTGAGCCCACGGGATGGATGCAAAATATTCCCGCATTCCATCCCAGTCTGCTGACGAGTAGTGCCATAACCGCCGCCTTGTTACCACAGGTCGTGGAGGCGTAACAAGAGGCACTGAGGTCGACACCAGGCAGTGGTCGGAGGATCCCAGAGGGGCGAGAACCGATACGCTGTACTGCGCTGGGTGATTCGTCAGCAGTAGGTCCAGCAAAGAGGGCGCTTGACCCGTTATGTCTGGTATCCTGGTGGGCTGGAGTACCAGTTGGGTAAGGTCATGCGTGAGAGCAAATGCGTGGGCAGTTCGACCAGCGTGGTCAGTTTTGGAAGATCCCAGCCAGGACTCATGGTGGGCGTTAAAATCTCCCAAAAACACCAGTTCGGCGGTCGGAAACTGCTCCTGCGCTTTATCCGCTGCTTGACTCAGGTGGTCAAAGAGTCGAGTTGTCTCGGAGTCTCCGGAATGGGAGCGATAGAGGCACACGTAAATCCGGCTCGTAGAGCCAAAATCCACGTGGAGCCAAAGGATGGAGAAGGATGTGTCTTCTAGGCAGTGCAGACGGCGACAACAAACATCCGCCCTGATGAAAAGGCACACTCCAGCCCTTGCGAGGAAGCACTCCTCGAGCACGTAGCCGGGATAGTGGAGATATGCCGTGTCGGCAGGGCGGCGTATTTGTGTCTCCGTAAGAAAGAGCATGGCCGGCCGAGCCGTCTCGAGGTGTTGGTGTACGGCGCTGAGGTTTGCATGGAGTCCACGTATGTTAGTGAACTACACCTCAAAAAGCGGGTTGGTGGGAGAGGAGGATGCCGCTGTAAGACCACTTTTCTTTTTTTGTGCTGCCATGATAGAAGAGGAAGGGGGCGTAAAAGGCATGACAGTCATCGTGGCAATGTAAACTGAGACTAAAAATGCTGTGTCATCATGTATCGGTGAAGCATGACGGTGACCGAACCGCCGGACGGAAGGGCCCCCGTACCCTCCCGGAAGTGGTCGGTGGGTCCCACCATCCGGTCACCAACCGGCACGACGAGCCACTCCGTGGATTATGCGCGACCTGACGGGGCAGCCTCCCAGGGTGGTTAGCCGTGGTTGGGCCCCTCTCTATGCCGCGGGCGGCCAGCGGCACCACCGTTTCTACGGGTCTCCCTAGCCGACGGTTCGATCCACGCCACCCTCACAATGACTCTACAGCACTCCACTGCTCACACACATACCACGATAACTGTCACCCCTGCATCGATGGGCCTCCGGTCTCTCACTCACCAGCGAAAGGCGACACCACGAATGTTATCACTTTAGGCTGGTTTTCTGTGAGAGGGTAGTACTGCCCCGGTCGAGCCGGCCCATTCCTGCTGAATAAATCAGCGTGGCTCTACTACCTGTGAAAACTGTACTACCTGTGTGTGTTTAGTGGTTAAACATTAACAAGTACAATAGACTATGCAATAATTCCCATAGTTGTTTATTAACATTGTTATTGATTATTATTAGTTATGTTAAAATCCAGATGGACTGTGATAAAAGCTAGTCAAGTCCTAAAATAGATAATTAATTTTTATTCTTCAATTATTTTGCGTAATTTGTGTCTCCCGTCGGCGTTTTCCCGTTGTATGCAAATTGAAATTAACTATATATATTTTGTTGATTTATATTTTATAAGCTAATTTACACTCAATATTAAAAGTTCGAAAGTCGTTTTCTGCATAAGTGCCAATTGTTGAGATTCTTGTACGATAGTGGTGGTAGACGATACGTATCGATTAGTGTGTCAGTTCATGTCAAGTTCAACAATAAATTTTAATACAAATCGTCAAACGCACGGTTGAACAAACTTCAATGAACCGTTTCTTTACAGCGCGTACATTAATTATGTACGAATCGATATAAGGGCCGATGATCGTTTCATATTGATCTTTTTTTGTCATTGGCATTGACTTTTCTGAAAGAAGGTTCTATTAATGAATGTTTCAGAGGTCGGCTGTTATAGCAGCATATTAGTGTAATGTACATATACATATAATAGATGGTTATCTATAACAATTTGTGTTATGGCTTTCTTTTCGATCGGTATTTTTGTATAATTAAAGTACAGATATTTTGTAGCTACCCTTGTGTGTGTTAATAGTTTATTTATATAACGTTCTATTTGTATAGAAGCAGTTAAAAGTGTTCGATAAAATTTAGGTATAATATAATATAATATATTTCACATAAAACACAATATTATAAATAAACGGGCGAAGTGTAAAATTAAAATAAATCTCTATTTTTCCCTTTTTACATATAACCGACCTTGCTTTTAGATTGCAATATTCATTCAGGCTATATCCGTGGGTTTAGTAACTTAATTTGGAACGAATAAGGTGAAATCTAATTGCGTTCAAAAAAAATTCAATCACTTCCGAACTTTACAAAATTACCTGCTAGACTATGCTAAAGACTCCCTGAAATGTTCATCGAAATCGATCCAGCCGTTTCGGAGTCCATACGGAACATAGGTCGCAGCACACACATACATAGCCTATGTAACGAATGTATATTGAAACGCAATGGTTATAAAATTCGCGCGGGCCGCCTGTCTCCTTTTTAGTTAGCCCAAATAAAGCAGCATTCTGCAGTAAATAGTAAATTTCATCGTCATAAAATTTCCGTGGTGATTAAACTCTTTATTTTATACGGATGCATATAATATATGTTATAAATTTACTTAAACATGTGTTTAGAATTGTTATTCTTCTTTTAACAAAAAATGAGAGTTAGACATATGGTGTCGCGGACTTTATTGTAGATCTACAAGAGACGAACATTTTTCTTTAACATCGTATTTTTTTGTTATTCCTGCCTTTGGAACCGTTTTCCAGCGCACGCCCATGACGCGTATAACTGGTTAATTTTTCTTCGATGTGGTTCGCGAATGCTGAAATTTTACACTGAAATAAGGCGTATATCATAATAAAATGATAAACTTACGGAAGCTATCACTGCCATCAATAATGATTTCATAAATATCAACAAATGGGCGAATTCGTTCGGACTGCTTGTCAATCCTGGCAGGTCTCAAATTCTCATTGTTTATATTATACTCTGTATTATATCTCTCAGTATTATACAACGATATTGTTATTCCTTACATACTGGGGGTTTTGATAGATTGCAATTTGTCCTGTTCTACTCACGTTACTGAGATCAGCAAGAAAGTTTTTGCATCGTATCATTCGCTTAAGCGTCTTCAAAATGTTCTCCCTTTTCAGACTAAGATCTGTCTCTCTCAATCCCTTCTTGACTATGGTGAATTTTTCTATCTCGAAGCTAACGAAGACCTTTGAAATAAACTGGAACTGGCTTCCTATTCGGCGGCGTCGAGACGTCCATATACTTTCTATACTCCATTCTGTTCTTCACAATTCTAATTTTCCACTTTATCTGCGTGAGCGAGTGAGTTTTGGATATCTTGTCCCCAGGAATAAGTCTTGTCGCTCTTCAATCTCTCTTTTGTTAAAAATTCCACCTCATAATTCCACTCGCTACGACTAATCTTTCACTGTTTCTGCGGTACGGCAGTGGAATTCCCTGCCTCACACTATCCGCGATAGCCCTTTTCTTATCGGTTTTTAAGAGAAGAATCAAGGATATTTATCTCTCTCAGCAATGAGTATTGCTACAGACATTATGTATGTATATAATTGTGTATTTATTTTTGTAGGTTTGTGTATATGTTTAGCATATTGTTTATGCTATATTATGTGTTATATATGTATTTTCATAAAGTATGAACTCATTCTTCTAGTATATGTGTAGGTATACTTTATATATTCTTGCTTTAGGTATTTAGGTATATGTGTATATATATATATGTATATGTTTATATCGTGCTACTATGTACACACTTTGACTCTTCATTACTATCCTCTCTTCACTCCCAAGGTTTGCTAGAAGAAAACTCAACTATGGGTTAAGCTCGCCTTTATACATACTATTTTCCTTCTTATGTATAATTTGTTATTTCTCTATGTGTACAATCAAGAATATGAATATGAATAAAAAATAGCTTATGTAGCCCAAAAAGTGTCTAACTTCCTATCATTCAAAACATTTTCAAAAACGATTCTGAACGATCTAGAGATTTCTCCTTACAAACAAACAAACAATTTTACATCTTTATAATATTAGTGTAAATTGTATTCTGAGATGTGTGTTCTAAGCGGCAACGATGACCTCAATAGATTCGAGGTTGTGCAAGAATACATTTACCTTGGCTAAACTATCCAACTCGGCCGCTCGGCCATACCGACATCTCACAGAGAATCAGTACGCTGAAGTGGAAGTGGGCCAGTCATGTTTTAAGGTGGACTGATGGTTGCTGGAGCCGACACGTGTTAGAGTGGAGATATACACCAAAATTTATACAATATACAACGTTGCCAGAGGTACAGTAAAGAACACAGGGCACCTTTTATCTATAAAAAATATAGTTTTTGAAGTATAGATAAAATATTATATAATATAATATAATAATAAACAAGCGAGCGGAGTCGCAGGCTACAAATATATTAAAGTAGACTTGTTATTTCACAGCTAACCCAGTACACAATCTATCTGAGAAAAATCCCTAGAAAACCCGTCTTCGGGCAACACAAGTAGCAACGTCTCTTATCTCTTCCCTGGGGAACTATATATGTAAAATAACTTAACTGTGTATTGTACATTGCTGGTTCCTGCTGCTTTTCAGCTGAGATACCTGGCTCATGTTTATACCCAACTGAGAAAACCCTAAAAGAGGTTTAATTATTTGATTTGTATGGATTAATAAATTCGTTTATTTCCACCCCCGTAACTACTAAATAGTAAGTAGAATTATAAGTAAATATATTCTTATAAAATAAAAAGTGAATAACGAATTTATGTTGCTAAATTGTGGTGTTCAATTTTTTTATTCGTAGACCACCTCATTAGGTATAAACATGAGAGGATTTAGAGGATGAACTGAAATATGAACATTCCGCATATATATTCTATCGTAGACTTATTTTAATGTTTCATGTAATGATTTCTTGTTGAAGATCTGTTAGTTTACAAATCCTTCTTATTTTCGGAATTACAGTAAAGACTACTAGTTAACACTGCAAGTTAGTACGTTCGATCGGGATCTCTTTTATTACATACTAGCTGACCTGACGAACTTCTTAACGGCATATGAACCTCTTTTAACCGACTTCTACTGGGGTCTTAAGTTAAGATTTTCAGTCGGAAGGAAGTATTTCGCCTTTTCAGCTAATGCACCTCACCAAGTAATTTTTCAGAAGGTAAAAAAGGCAAAAAAAGCTGCAAAATATTTTGCGGCTTGCGGTTATTTCCAGTTTTAATAAATTTATATGAAGCCTAATATATCACGTGCAAACGTGACCACAATGAGGCGATATAATTCAAATTTGGAATCAAGCGGGAGCTCTTTATTAAGATAAAACTGTGCATATGTAAACGACAGCTGCGGTATTCAACATTAAATTAAAACAAACCACGCTTATGTTATCCCAATATCAACGCGGTCTCTACGGTATAGCTACGCCAGTGCTACGTCGTAGGCCGGCGCAGCCACACGCCGCGCTTTGCCGCCATTGGCTACGAAGTCCAACACGAAATATTGTTTTAAAAATAATTTTATTATATATATTTTTTTAAATTTTAAATTAAGCTGAAGTGAAGTTTCAGAGAATTCTATAATTTAAAAACTTAAAGTTAATTCGAGCGGTAAAATAAAATGAGTGTAGAACGAATAAATTTATTGAAATATGAAGCAAAGTTTGAACCTGGTAATAAATGTAAGTGAAAACAAAAACATACTTTTTTGTAACATTTATATAATACTTAATTACCATAGATTTTTAAATCTATGGTAATAAAGTATTAGTAAATCCATTTTTAATTTTGTTTCAAGTTTTATTGCGAAACGTTTTTACTTGTCATTATTAACTGAGAAGTATATACATATATATAGTCGAGATATTACATTTTTAGTTTACATATTCCTTGGTCATTACGCATTTAGATCCTAACCTAACTTGATCGTTTATACAAGTTCTTTGAAGCATACTTACGTTCGCACGCAATCTTATTTCAATGTTAGTGCCTCCCTGTTTTTCTTTGACACACATTTTAATTTTTAAATTTAATTAAAATAATAAGTAAATAATTTAATTTAACGTACTTTTAAGTGGGTCTTAATCGCGTATGTATTTAAGGTATAAATACCTGTTAATTGCTCGAAGTTTCTTTATACCGGCCGTGGTCACGAGTTGACCAGCTTGTCATGGCTAGTCAGCTCGTAGTAGCTCTCCCCAGGGTGTAAAAACATTGGAGAATACGAGTTCCTTGTCACCTTTTGTCTTCGTTATTCTGACTTTATTGATTAAGTCTTTTTTTAATTTCATGATTTTCCTTTTTTTTTTCTAAATAAACATTGTAAATAAAACTATTTCTAAAAATATTTTAGCTCCGACGGCATTTTTAACTGCCTCTGTTTACTTTTCGCTGACATTATCTTGAAATGATATACCGTATAACACTGTTAAAAACAAAAAGAAAACGAAAAACAAAAGTTAAAAAAGTATGAACATTTGTAAAGGAAAAAAAAATAAAAAAATAAGCTGATTATGTACATACGTATTATACCGGAGTTTGGAAACTTCATTAAAGTTATTCTAAGCATTAAAGTTCTAATTTTAAACTTTTGTTTTCAAATTTAATTTAAAAAAAGTAAATAATAATGTCGACATATGTTGTCCTTTGCCAGTGAGACACTTCCGATAAAAAACACATGTAATTCTCGGTCGAGTAGTATCTCCCCACATCTTCCCGTGTGTGTCGCAAAAGGCGGATTAGAAATCGGACTGTTATCTATCAGACGGTGTATAGAATGTGTTTAACATCTGAAAATTTACATCTCTACCATGCATTTGCGAAAAAAAAAATAATTAAAAAACAACCCGTGTAAAGTTATGACCGTTTTGATATCCAGGTATTATCACCTGCTACCATTAGTGTGACAAAATTCTGATTGGCAAAATGTGGCTGTACTTTAATATAACTTTGAGTAATCATTAAGGTATACAGGCGTGAGAGTATATTTGTTCGTACGTGTCATTTAGGACTTTAAAATTGATTATTGCTGGTTACAATGACGGTAAATTTTGATGAATGAAACTAGTATTTATTATGTAATACCTAGTTTTAATTAATAGTAAGGTACGATTAAAATCTTAATGCTAAATGTCTGTCTGGTTACGAATGGTTGATGTTCATAATTATTCACAACATCAGGATGTCTAAATAGTTTCTTCTCCCTAAAATATCGTTTGGAATACGTTTAGTTACAACGTATTCCAAACGAAATTTTAGGGAGAAGGCAGGAAGAGTTTCATGTCGACTAGGGAGCCCTAGTCGACATGAAACTCTTCCTGCCTTCTCCTACCATCTCTTTCCATGGATAAAGGAGACTAAGGGATCGGACTGTTATCTATCAGACAGTACAATTACATTCATACAGGGTCCGGATGACGTTAAAAGTCTTATCCCGATTACATATGTTAGCAAAAAGTGGGTATTTGAGACATCTGTCTACCCCCCCCCCTGTATACTTACAATCTATAATACATACATCTGCAAGCAGGGTTTATAACTATTAAAAATCCGGTCGCTTTGTGTAAGTGCGGTATAATTCTGAAGAATTTAATAAAATATACACAGATTGATTGATTGACTCTTTATTGTACAGTCAGATACAATATTAGCTTACTAATACTTAACTAAAAATATATACAATTAGCGGCCTTATAGCAATTAGCAATCTCTTCCAGGCAACCGTTGGATAACAACTTGTTCAGGAAAACCCAACTGAAATAAATTTATAAAAAGCCAGTCTAAAAACGAACAACAAAATAACTTCACCCTGAATCTTATACATACAACCATAAATTCATATACATTAAATAACATTGCCATAGCAACGGTGCCACTAAACCCCACACAGCTGGATCAAAGTTTATGATATCGAACCACATCAAGCTTACAAAATGTTTTATTCAATAGAAATCAATACAGCCATGTGCTTCAAAATAGTATTGATATGTCCACTACCTGTCAAAGAAATCAAAGCATGGAATTGGAAACTAAGTATTGTTAATTTTATATTGACTGCTGCCACGTTTGACTGACTGACCAGCAACTCTTTGTAATCTAAAATACTAAACCTTGGACTGGTTTCACTGAAAACCCCGGTGGAATGACAACGCGGACGGGTTTCCACACGAAAAAAGATAGCCTTGATTTGATAAATGAGGAATCATAGACAATTGTAACAGTTTTAATGATTGTATGTTAAGTTGTGCAAACTAGCCACAATTGTCAAAAAAAAAAAAAAACAACTATAAAAATGTAAAGTAATTTAGATAAAACGATAAAAGAAAAACAAATATTTAGATATACACACTGCAAATGTCTTATACCAACTTTTTTCCGTCCTTTTAAAAAACGGGCAATTCTGGACTGATTCCTGTGTCGCAGGAGTCTTTACAAATATTGAACCAACATAAAGAACAACATATATTTGGAAAAATAAATATCCATTTGTGGATTACACGAATTATGGTCCCGTGTGGGAATTAAACTCATCACTGGGCGAGAGCGCTCAGCCCTCAGGATCACTAAACACTAGACCAACAGGCCTGCATAAAAAAATGTTATTACAGACCACAGATTACAGAGTAGTAGTAGTAGAGAGTCTTTTGTGTTTTCACATATCTAAACTTGGATTACTCTCCAGACAAGAATGCATCGTCTATGTACAGCATCTGAAGTATTATGGATGTCATATACCAACGGCCATGTTTTCGAAAGGGTCGGCAGAGGCATCTCAAAGGGTACTAGTAATCATCAAACGTTGGGATAGTAATAACTACTACAAATACGTTGTACCTAATATGTTCCTGCTAGTTCAGTATCAGCTGTAATCTTGCGGTTCATTATGTCTTGGTAGTTCTTTATTGCAGCATCTATTGTCATCTAGTAATTCCTTTTCCTTCTGAGAAATAATCCATTACAGGCCGTACAATCATTGACTTTATTGAATGAAAACGTACCATTTGTCTTCTTGATATACGAATGTTTTTGTATTAAAATTATGCGGGGTAAATTTATCTTCTTAGAATAAATATTAAAAAAAAGGATAAACCAACTTTAATGCACGTATATCATAAAAAAATGAAATTTATATTATTCTTGATCCCTTCAATTTCCACCCTAAGAGGTAGAATATATTCTTTATATTTTACGTTAAGTGCAATATTTTGATTGTGACATATGGTTCACAAATGGAAAAAAGATATCGAATAAAAACATCATCCTTTTGGAAAACGGTTAAAATAAATTTTCACTATTAACGTGTCACGTTGCGCTATCTTTAATGAGAAATATTTGCGCTTCAACACATACACCTCAAAGTTTGTAGATATTGCTCACGAGATGTTTATTTTAATTCTTATAAAATATTAGCTGATACCCGCGACGTCGTTCGGGTGGAAATTTTAAAACGTACATTTTCCGGAACAAAATCCTTAATTGTTATTCCTTAATCTATCTTTGTTCCATGTTGCATTTATATCCGTTCAGAGTCGTGATTGAGTATGAAATATCCCTCCAAAATTTTCCATTTATATATATAAGATTACCTACCTTAGTTTGAAGTTATCCATTTACTAAACATTACTAAGATAGACACATGCAGCGATGATTTTATACCTTTTAGGGCGAAAAAAAAAAAAAAAAAACTTTCTTTATTCCTTTCAATATTGTTGATCAACAGGTATAATGTGACTAGTTTTGGAATTGAGCCATGTAAATGATTACCAAGTAGTTGCAAACAGAATAACAGTTTATCTAAATGTTTATAGGGAAGAGCATAAATCCACTGTGAAAATCAGAAACAGAACCACAACCGAAATATCATGTTAACAAATTGTTCGTTTGTATTTGACATAGCAATATTTTACTTTAGTACTCAGTCTCTATCGTACTTTGATTCCATTTATTCATGAACTATGCAAACATACTACATCCTACCTCTAGGAGTGCGAGGTTATTACCCTTGAAAGTTAAGTCGAGTTGTTAGAAAAGCATTATGCCCTTATCTTGAATAAACGTAGCTAATACTAACTGTATGTTTTTAAGCAATACAGTTAAGTCTTTTACTTTTTTTAAGAATTTATATAATATATTTGAGTTTTTTTGTTTCTTTCTATTCCGTAAGGGAGATGCGGCACGTTCGGGTAACTGTGTCCAGAAGATAAATAGGATCCTAAATCAACACAACAAATTTTGTTATTCTCGATATAAATTACAATATCACAAGTATCGGTAACGATGTTCCAACAACGACTGGCCAATTTAAGGACTCGTACATCGGACGCGACGCAATGCGACTCTTGTCACTACATTGTGTTTACGTGTAGTATGTTAACGAGAATAGTGCAGTTGTAAGTTGTATGTCCCAGTGAGGCCAGAGATTTTATAAGCATACATTTAGTGACGAAGTGGATACAGGTGTGGTGCAACTGTCAGGAAACCCAATTAATATTTCTATGTAAGAATCGATCCCACTACGATCACAGTGCGGTGCTTATGTCAGATTCATATATTTGTATACCTTCATAATAAAGTTTAGAAATGTACAATGTCAATGTAAAATGTTTTTCAACTATAAACCGATTTGGTGCAATGCAGCAGTATTATTACTGCGTTTTCAACTTCGGCCAAAAAATGTCTTTATGCTCTAACTCTCATAGTACTCGTAAGAAGAAAATAGAATTAATATTCAATTTTTTTCCAAATTTTAAGTGACTAGTTTTTTTTTCGGCTTCGCTAGCGTACAAACTGTAACACGACAGTCCAAAAAAGGAGAGTAAAATTCTTAAGGTTCATGTATGTATGGCGGGTACGTATATTTATGAGTTTCTTTGTTCTACCAAAGCTATATACAACATGTCTAAGCAAACTATTTAGTATAAAGTGTACTGGAAATAAGGAGGTATTCTAAATAAATAATTGACTTTTAATAAAAGTAGGTAACTGCCTTCAATGTGCCTTTTGCATTACGCAATTACGCGCAATAGGTAATTTAAAAATTAATTCCTATTTTGCTGGTATACCAATATCAAATCCTGATTTGGTTAGTCAATCAGATCACCGAAGCTTAAATTCTTTCTGGTAAAAAAACAAAAACTAAAATCGGTCGACAATTCGCTTAACATACATAAAAAAGACACATAAGTCGAAAATAGTACCACCTCCTTTTTTAAGTAGGTTGAAAAATAAATATATTTTCTGTTTTACGATTAACTAAAACTTTTAAATTTGTTATTTATTGTGTATATCAGTCTTGTATAAAGTTAGTCGACGTCTAAAAATATACTGAAGTTAGAAGTTTAAATTACTCTCATACATAATTACATACATACATATATGTACACATTACTTAAGCTAACTTTATATTATTTAAATATATTTAATAAGTTTAGTTTAACTAAAAAAAAAATACAACTGCTTTAAACCTTCAAGAAAAGAGCGTACTCTTACCTAAAAGGCCGGCAACGCACTTGTGACTCTTAGGTTTCGGGTGTCTATAGGCGTCGGTAGTCACTTACCATCATTTGCTCGTTTGCATTGTATCGCATAAATAAAAAAAAAAATACTACATCAACATAATGCAGAAGACGGTTACTTTTTTAAATGTAACTGAATAAAATTTTAATGAGAGAATACTTTTATTCTCTCATTAAACTTATATTCAGGTACAGATTTTGATATCAAAAACAAGTTTACAAATGTTCTTACAAATATAACACACACATGAGGCAACACAAATTCTCGTCAACGAAAAAGGATCTAAATCACAAGTGGATCATCAACAAAAATATCTGGATATTGTGAGTAATATTTTTTAACTTTTATATTATATTTCACGTGTATATTTACTTGAAAGCTTGATTTTTGCACAGCTTTACGGAACCATTAAGCAAAACTTTTACTTATTAATTTCAAGTTGTTACGTCTACAGTTTGCCGAGGAATAGTCCAATCACGAAGTGGTTTTAGAGACTTTCTTTTTACCGTTGAAAATACGAAAAAGGGACATAATGTCATGGTAATATTTTTTTCTAGTAAAAATTTATCGCTTGTGACATTGTAGTTGATATTCACTGATAAATGTGTGTTCATAAATCACACTGTGTTCTCATACGATCACTTACTCACTCTCCCTCGCTCCACATCCCTAACTTGACGTGTAATAAATCTTAAAGTAAGGGACATCGCTTTGTATTTATAGAAAGAAATATGTAGAGACTGTCCTGTGCATCATCTAAATATATTCCTATTTTCATAACAGACTCAACAAACGCCGGCTTACCAGTTTAAATTCTCCTTACATATTATTTAGCTTTAGTTTTTTCGAAAACACGTGAGAACTGTGAGACATGTGTATTGTTTTAGGTATTATACTTGGTACATATATTTTTGGTAGAAGTATGAGTCAGGATTTGAATAATGATTGGTATTATGTTAAAACCCTTCGTCTTATCACCAACTGGTTTTTATTATTTATAGAAGGCAATAAAGTCACCTGCGTCACTATTGTAAACATATTTTATCTGATTTGAACTTTTTTAAATCCTGTGATAAATGACCGATCGCTTCAACTTGTCAGCGATGCGAATCATTGAAGTTTCATACCTAAAAGTCCCTCAGGTTCCGCCTTAGTCAATCCAAATTGCCCTTAGTAGTCCCAGGTGTGTGAATTATTTAGACTATAATGACGGAATGGGCCTTTAAAAAAATATCTTATGAACCCATGCCAATTCAAATACTCTAGAATTGAGCACGTGCTCTGTACTCCCACAGCCAAATGTCATCATGACAATATACAATAACGGCCCTTAGTTTGGCTGCGGCAATCACTATACGCTACTCCTACTCGGGAGTAGCAATATCTATCTAACACGTACTCGAAACTATATGAAGCCACTATTTTACTATGACATTTTTTTGTATGGCGTCTAAAAGTAATTTTTCTGTCCCTCAGATACAATATTAAACGAACAATCACATTTACAGGTATAGTTTTAGGATACAATTATTATAATACTTAGGAAATATGATCGATATCATGGGTTAAATACATTACACGTCTTTAAACTCATACTGTAGTAACACATAACGATTTTTTTTATGCGATACAAACGGGCAGGTGGGTCACCTGATGGTAAGTGACTACCGCTGCCCATGGACACCGGCCGGCAACGCACTTGTGACTCACGTGAGTCACAAGTGCGTTGCCGGCCTTTTAGGAAGGAGTACGCTTACTACGTTTCTTGAATTACAAGAGCAGTTCAATAAAGATTTCAATGTGTAAGCAAATAATAATTAGTAAAAGCAGTCAAGTTATCTGAGTTGAAGTGGCAGACAACTTTATATAAAAATGAGAACTTTTATAATCTTGCCGTTTCTTCATGATCTAAACGAGCCAAATGAAAATGAAATTCTTTTATAAATAACAAATTGGTGGGATTACAAATCATTTGTATGCGGAGAAAACCTTTCTTTTGTTATGTAGGAAGGATCGTGTTCATTGTTAGCAATCATTCACGCTAAAAGACTGGGGACTTTAAGATAGTTTAATGAAAAAAGTTGTGTAACGATTCTCATTACATTGCATATATAAAGACTGAGGTTTTATATTATAATAGTATTTCCCATTCTAGTAGTTTGAACTCGATCTATAATTTGCCTTGCTTTAACAGAGAAAAATAATCAATAACCAAAAATATTGTCGAGAGTTTATTTAAATACGTGTATTGACAAATTTCCGATGACGTTCAATACTTTTTTTTTCTAAAACAAACGGAACACAGCTTGTGGAATTTGACACCAGTAAAGGACAATACAGTAAGTAAGTATAATATGCATGTATCCCCGATACATGCATATTTTTTTTTTAAATTATCGTAAATAGATAGATATAATAGATAGAATAGATAGATAGAATATACATTAACGCGTTCAAATATTTGAATTTTGACAGAATCAAACTTGCGATTACTGATTACACAATAATGTAATAGTGAAGATTGCACATGACATTTTAACAAAATAACTCCTATTTTGTTAAATGGTCATGTTAAAAGCTTGTCATGGAAATAAGCAATACTCGACGAAAACAATAACAGTTGCGATATAGATTATTTGTGTAGGAGTTTCTACGTACTGGAACAGGCAACTAACTAGCTTCATGACTGACTTAGTCTGACCGACTTCCTCTCTTGACAATTCAAAAATACCTATGATTCATTCCTTTGAAATAAATGATTTATTTTGATTTTGCGTTGCTCTCAAAATGCGGCTGCAAAATATTATACTGAATTAGAAGAGATAAGTCAATTAATATAATTATGGATTAATTAGTGTAAAAAAATGAAACAGAGAATAAGAATGGACATAAAACTTACATATTTTTTTTAAACTAATGATATTGCTCCTGTTTGTTAGATATATTTTTATGCTTAATTATATTTTGTTCAATGGTCTCCACCATTAAACATGTATATACTTGGACCCAAACAATCCTTAACTTATAATAAGTTGGCGACCAAAAGAGAAATATCGCAGAACTAACCTTCTTGACCAAATTTATGAAACTTTATCAATTACCTAATTCTAATGTAGTTACAAAATACTGATATTGAGTTTCTAGTCCAGTATTAGTAGTATACAAACAACAACCATTATGTTGTGATATGTTCTCATATGATTAAGCTGATCTTCAGTGTGTGATGGTACCCAAGAAATCCTAGACTGAGTAAAGTAGATAGATCTATTATACTGGGATATTTTTCGTTTAAGCTAGCTCCCCCCTCCCAGTAGGGTCTAACGCCCCAAGTGTAAGTGCATGGGATTCTGCCGCCTCGTTTTGCGAGGAGATGATGTTGGCCAAAGAGGCGGCGGAACGGGAAAGGGATAGGACAAGTACTCTCCCATCCCGCAGAAGACGCACCAGACGTCGGAGAGCAAACACTGATCTCCGACCTCCATAAGCGCTGGCCTGGGGGTATCGGGCTGGGCTGACCGTTATCCCAGCATAAGCAGGCATGAGGGTATCCCGGGTCCCTAGCAATATACGCTCTCATGACGGAACACCGTGTGGTTTAAGTCGGTTCAAGTCCGACATACAACCTCACCGTTAGCTCTGGTGAGGTGATGACCCGTGATACCCGTTTTTTTTTTGTCCACACGACAAAAAAAAAGGTCTAACGCCCCGCCTTATTCTACGTTAGACTGCAATATTCGACACTTGGCTGGACATCTTTCCACTGGCTTTCGATGATTCGGTAAATTCAATAACAAACAACGATAAGAGTGCAGCGTTCAATTATAATTTAGGAACGCACCAGTTGACATAGGTTATGTGTTGTCGACGTCAATATAAAAAACATTATTGCGAATGGAACACTACAAAATATTATAAAAGAGTTTATGTGAAACTGTAATTTAAACAATATAAATATACGTCGTCTTCTATAAATACTGGAGGTTTGATTCGGCGTCTTGAACACCGCCGACCTTTCCCCAAAAGAGGAGTTCAAAACTTTGACTTTTACAATTAACACTAACTTACTTTGACATTTATTTATTTTAATATCCATTCTATCGTATATTTGATCACAGTTATAATCTCAGTTTACCTTCAGAACATTAGCAAGTGGCAGGGATTGAGACCCCGACCTTCCGACTTATCACGGGTGTATTCGTCACTATGCTATCAGCACTCATTAATGCCGAGGGAAGCAAACCCCACGCCAGTTTTGACGGTTTTATTAGTAGTATACGATCGCGGCCTAAGGTTTCAGTGCAGTAGACTGCTCTATACCGACAACACAAAACATACGATACTCATATCGCTAGTCACCCTATAGCTACCCATAACTAATGGTTTACCCGAGATCTGACCGATCCAACCGACCAATCCGACTGAGCTATTGACTACATCTCAAAGACCAACACTTAGCAATGTACACTTTTTGTTTTAATCCTCAATTCTGAAAACTTCAAATTCAAAATAATAATATATAAGAGTTTATGGGGTAAAAGTAACCCTTTTTCATACAGCCATTCTTTTTCTTAAAGGCAATTCCCTCCCGCACTAGGATTAATTCCTGTGTCGCGTGGGACCTTACAAACATTCAAACAACGGAGACTAAGATCACCCAGACTCAGAACAACAATCTAAGGATTACAAAAAGTGTTGTCCTATGCGGGAATCGAACCCTTAACATTTGGCGAGGCATTGGGCCTTATTAGGCCCTTTTGATTAGTATATGACCGGTTAGCACAAGTGGGGAAAATACTATCTCGAGTGATGGTACTGCTTGCAATAAAGTTTATTGTTACTTTGCTTACATACATACATACTTAAGCTAAAGTCTTTCTCCCATTGGAGTAGGCAGAAACAACAGCCCTCAAGAGCTTCCTCTACAATCATCAAACCTATTTTCTCTTGTCCTGTCTTCAAAATATCACCAATTTGATCGGTATACGTTCTGCGTGATTGACCCTTACCAACATTCCCAGTCGCGTCGGCCTTATATACTTAATTTGTCGTTCGTTTCACATTCATTCTTTCTACGTGCCCAAACCACACATCTATACTTTAGTATGTGTTTTGCCATTCCCAATTTTCACTATCATGCATTAAAGTTGTGAAGCATTATGAATAGCATGTTATAAAGCTTAGAATAGAAATATTCACTTGAGATTTGATTTGCCTAGTTTTGTCTTATAGTGTATAGTTTGGTTAAGGTCTATTTATATTTCGTTTATACGTTACACATGTGAATAAACTGCCAGACCCTAATCTAAAAAGTCTAAGTCTTTAAAGGGTATGTGTAATATGTTAATTTGGATCAGTGCATAATCTTTTATTTCTTAGTTTATCCTACGCCCACATATTTTGCGTAACTTTAGACATCTAACACTCGCCGTCTGATTCTTATTCAGGAAAAACCTGTACCAGTACAACCAGGCTGCTGATAAACATACTTATATAGTAGGTACTTAATTCATACTTATTATAGATAAATAACCCTCATACACTGAACAAATGTTCATTCTCGTTATGCAATTAATTGCTGTGAATCCAAGTCATAATCTCTTGCTCAGTAGAACATCACAGGACAACCTTTTTTTCTTCAAAAACGTGTCTAAACCACAAACACTATATTTTATCATTTCATTAAAGGAAAGAAAAATAAACAAAGCGACAAAAGATTGGAATATTTCAAACAAGTTTAGCAACTTATCCCAAGGGAAAACAAACGAACCGTTATATTAAATCGCCATAGCAAAGTTTGTTAGGAGAAAATGTATAACTTCAGTGGTCTATTCCAGTTTGAGGTCAACACTCGTCTGTCCACTGATGAGAGGGACGCTTCTCCAACGCGAGCGGAAAACAACACAGATAATGTTGAAACAAACGAAGATAAGTAATTTTAGACTTTTATTTATGTTTGTGAGGAATTTTCCGTTATTTTACATTTTTTTTTCGTTTAACCAAAATGTGACTTGGTGTTTAACTTCGCCGATTTCTAGATATAAATTAAGCCACGAGAGCCTGAATCAATTACATTAATGTGATTGCATTTATAAAGCCACTATCAAGACACAACCTTATGCCACAATCAAAAAATTTTAAAATTCCTGAAAAATGCAAATCTAAAGTTAAAGTTTAAAAAAACTGCCATCATTCGTGTTCGTATTTCATTAAATACTTCAAATTACAGGAATAAAATATGATTTAAGTGATCTTACAGTAACAAAGGTTCTATTTTTTCATAAATTAATTTGAAAATCTTTTACTCTGAAAGCCAGTAACGTGATAAAGGCGTGTCTAAAAACGGTGTAACCAAAACTTCCGGGATAAAAGCTTTAGCTCTTTCTTTACAAAGCCTGTGCAGCCAGACATGCTACACATGTGTATGGGTGTGTAACCAACGTTTCTACTGATATGAGATTCTGGATAAATTGTGAATTTGTGATTGCTCAGTTACATAACAAATTGTAGAGCTGTCAACGAGTATGTACGCATGCCAGAAAAATATTGAAATACCTACATATACATATGTATATATTTAAATATTCATATTATTTGTTTTTATAAAAAGACAACTCCCTCACTAGGATTAATTGCTGTAATACTGGGGATTTTACAAACATTCGAATAATGGACCCAAAGAACACCCACACTCAACAACAATTTCAGGATTACACAAAGTATTGTCCTGCAGTATAGGAATCAAACCCGTAAAGCTCGGCGCTGCTGCGCCATCCGTGCAGTCAGAAAAAATATATAAAACCGGACAGTATAACACAAGTAGCTTACATACTTTACTCTCAAAATTTATATATGTCACTATTAAGCGATTGTAAGTAGCAAGCACCAAAAACAATTATACCTCCTGGATCAGTCGGGTAAAAAGTTGAGGTTAAAGTTCTATTTTTTACTGTGGTTCAATAAACATTTTCACATATTTGATTTTTACGATAATTACATTGTCGTGGACAGCGATAGTTCGTAAACTATCACGCGAGATTGTAAACCGTCGATAAATTGTGAACTGTATTACGTATTGCTCACAATATCACGTATTCATTTTCGATGGTTTATAATCCCTTTACGTAAAAGCGTCCATTTGTGAAAGAACCTGCACTTACAGACAAGGTTTAAAATCTGTCCGATTGCACCACATGTAAAATTGTACACCGTCCCTCATTGGTCGGTTTTGGCGGTAGCTTATTCTGTGTCCATAGTTTTAGAAAACAAACATAGGAGTCAAATAAAAGAAATGCACGTCTAATTTTATGATAATAACTTCAGAATAACAAAAACTACTATTAATATTTGGATTACGTATATATGATCATGTCTCAGAGTATCGTTCTAAGCTCAAGTGGCTACTTATCCGCTTTCACCGGAATATTCATTTTCTTTCTCTTCTGTACAGTACTCTGATCCATCCAAAATTTCCCACTTTTCTCAAAACACGTTTGAGTTCTTACACAACACTCACTTCCGGCAGTTAAAGATGCGCAGCCCTTCAAGACAAGCCTTTTAAGGTACAAGCGAATGGGCTATAGAATAACTTGCTTGTGTCCGTTCGACAAGCCAAGTGTTGGAAGTATTTTAAAAGTTACTAAAATACTTTTACTAGTCATATTAAATCTGAACTATACCTATTTATACGAGGAATTTACTTTTTCTTTTTTATGGGAAGTGACTTCCGCCGCCCATGAATACTTGCAACTCAAAAATCACAAGAATGCTGTATATGTCTGTATATGTATGTGTCTATGCTTTTAGTGTAAGATAGAGGAAGGAGGGAAAAGAAGGGAAGGGAAAGGGGGTTAGGCCTCCGGTGACCTCACTCGCTGCTCGGTCACACAATGGGAGCATTGTTTAACAGCCGGTTTTCTGTGAGGCCGTGGTAATACTCCGGTCGAGCCGGCCCAATTGTGACGATGCCTCTCCCACGTTAAAAAAAAGTTCCCGGTAATTATATAAAAACCTATAGAACTATTCAAGAAAATATTTTACTTTTCTATATAATCTCCACCTTCTTGGAATTTCACTTTTCAATTTGTTGTATACCAGAACAATCGTGTTCTGAGTCTCATAAAACACCTCCAACGCAGTTATGCCAGCCATTGTTCCCGAACTTGGCGCCTTAGATATGTTCTTTTAGTTTAGAGAAAAGTGGAAACCGCTAGGAGCGACATGTGGTGAATATGGGGGTGTTCCATCAATTCAAACCCTGCATTCATGATGACAGCGAGGGACACATTAAATGTGTGCGGAGGAACGTTATGTTGATGAAACAGAACAAAAGCACGTTTCCCAGTCGTTTCATCTTAATTTCCTCACGTAGTTTTGCATCATTTGCATAATGTTGCATAATAAGGCCCGTTATTGTTCCTCATTTTTCTAAATAATATGAATATGATTCCTCAGCATCCCAAAAGACTAAGGCCATAACATTTTCATTTCATCATTTTCTTCTGAAGTATTGTAAAACATTAAAAATGTATTTCGTATCCTTTTTTCTCGGCAAGTTTTTCAGATTTTTCCATATTTGACTTAGAGCGGTGATTCAAAGATTAAAAAAAATATTATGTTGCACGGAAAGCAATTGTAATATTACACTTTACACTGACAACTACCAATGACAGTCCAAATGAAGTCCAATACATATATAGTGTGTTTATAGTAGTGTAAATTTTACTCTACTATGAAGAATGATAATAAAACCCATATTATTAAGTTTAATATTAACACACTACAGACCGTAAGAACTAATCGTAAAACGTAAGAAATAATCCGTATCAAGGTTATCTTATCTATGTATGGTATGGTAGGTATAAAATATATATATAAAAAAAAATTGTATGAAATTGCCGTGTATGATATAAGACCGCCGATTGTTATACCTAAATATGAAATATGTTACTGTATTGTTTATTACTCAAAGGTGTAGAATAAATAGGTAAATAAATAAAATAAAAATAATTCAGCACAAAATATCACAAATGCTGCTACCATTACTTAATTAGATATGTATACATAACCCATAAAGGAATAGCAACAGAAAATGTAGGCAAAGTGTTAAAATAACTGTAACTACGAATGAAAGCTATACGCCCGCGCTCTGCGATAGTGATAAATCTCTCTTTTAGACAAAATCTTTAGTGAATGAATGAAAAATTAAATGGGCGAAAAATCCCAGATCCGATGAAAGGAGTTTATCGGCTATGAAATATCGTTGGGTACAATCTGTTACCTCATAAATACTGACATTCCAGAAGGTACATACATTCTAGTCTTTTGAAAGATACGTTCTGAATAGTAAACGTACCGTACCAGAAGTATTTCTAGTTAATCTGACTAGTCAATATACTTAATCACGAGATACTTTGTTCACGTCATCGAGGCTACCTTTAATTCAATAGTCTGAGGTTTCAATCAAAGGTTTCCAAATTTTTTTCTTGGTAATACCCACGCTAAATCGATCAGCATCCTAACTGAGCTCTTGTTACTACATTACTAGCCATTCAACGCTGTACCATCTGCGTTTAAGGTCACTGCTCCGCTCCTTGGAGTAGTAGTTTGATATCAGCTAGATTAAACAAAAAAGCTCTTCAGCTTTATTATGATATGATAGATAAAAACCATAACACGTATATCTATTAGAAAAGTGTTCTTAATAATAATAAAAAAAACTTGTATAATATACTTATATATTTTGTATTAAATTGAGCTTCAGTAAAACAAAAAAAAAAAAAAAAAATGAAGTATAAACGGTTATCAATACACTTGCTAGACCAAAAGTGTAACTTGCTCACTGCCAACCATATAATGAAGAGACCCCAGTTATCAGCTGAAGAAATAACGGTAATCTAGTAGTACCCACTGCCTAACTTCTCTTGTTTTCTAGTTTAAACATTGCCTTTTTCTAATTGTGACTACAATCGGGAAAACTATTTATCACGTAAATGGGATGGCAGGATGTGAGTGGTTAATACATGGATACGTCACGGGACCTCACCGTCTCTGGAAAGCTGTAAGCTTTCAAGATGAGCTGGTCCTAAGCGTAATAAACGAATATATGTAAGTAAAATTTACTTATTACAAAAAGTGGTAGTCAAGGATTTTTTTTTTATTATATCGGGAAACAGACGAACTGACGGTTCACCTGATGGTAAGTGGCATGGGCACCTGAAACTCAAAAGTCGTAAGTGCGGGGCCCGCTTTCGAGGGTGTTGAGGGAAAGAGGAAAGAGGAGAGGGGGAGTTCTGCTACGGAAACCTCACTTATTCGGCAATATCTAGTATATAATAAATAAAAAGAAATCGAAAAATATCACTATCAACAATATCACTTACCAATGTACACAACGCTTTCGCACCCAATCATTTTAGTTGCAATAGTAAATAAAAGGAGTACGATTCACTCTTAATCCTATCACTCATCCTCATTTGTTTACATGCTTCGCTTTAAATAAAATAACTAAAGCTACAGATTTCCATATGACAAGCCTAAAAGCCCGAACATACATAAAGTTTAACGTTACTAAACCCTATGTTGACACTGAAAAATTCTTTAAAAATTAACCACTGCAAAATGTATGTCATATGTATAATTATGTATATAAATAGGTGGGGCTAGGGTCTTAGGATAGAATGCACTAGGAGTACAATAAGAGTCGCTATAAATTGATGTTGAAAATAGGGTATTTTAAATATTACGTCTCTAAGGGAAGTGCTAATCTGATTCTCAGTTAGTACTGAGGTGAGTACTGACATTATACTCCGGTTCTTGTAAGCACCAAAGTTTGTTATGAATTGCTGCGTCTATTTTTTCTGAAATACATTATGGTCACTTCCAGGCATTTCCAATAGTTTCTTATTTTTTTACTGTCACTGTCATACAACACGCATCGTCCAAGAGATAATTAGCATTAAAAACGAACGCGGATTACAAACACATTGGTGTAGCAAAAGTCTTCGGTATCGTAACTTAACATTTTGTTGAATTTCGATGTTTGAGACACATGCTAAGGCTCGACCGGAGCATTCTTTTATTATATTGGTAGACAGACGAACTGACGGGTCATATGATAGATCGTGGACACCTGCAACTGGAGAGTCGTAAATGCGCTGTTGACCTTTGAGGGTAATGGGGGAGGAAGGGAGATTAAAGGAATTTTTAGGGGAGAGAAAGAGGATAAGGGAGATGAGGAGATAGGTTAGAAGGGAGGAGGAGTTCTGCCTCAGGTACTCTCACTCACCCGGCAATACAATGCAAACATTGTTTGTCTACCATTGGTTTTGAAGCAATATTTGTGTTGTCTTTTACCGGAGGCCCATCTCCCTGCTTTGCTCTCCTCATTATCCTGTCTCTAAAACGCTGGCAACGTACTTTTGATCTGAGTTACAGGTCTTTGGGTAGTCACCTGCCATCAGGTGACAGGTCTGATCAAATGAAAGAAACTTTAAATCCGATTTTCTTAAAAAATGTTATATATATATAAATATTTACATTTACCTAGAGCTAACATAATAACTTAGCTTGATACATCCCACACACGGCCTTCTGATCCCAAACTAAGCAGAGCTTGTACTATGGTAACCAGACTGCTGATAAACATACTTATGTACTTCTAAATACATACATATTATAGATAAATTATACCCACACACAGAAAAAAATATCATGCTCATCACACAAATATTTGTCCTGGGTGGGAATCGAACCCACGACCTCTGGCTTAGCAGCCAGGGTCACCAACCACTAGAACAGTTAAATAGAGACAATACATGAAAAACAAATATATTAAATTAAATTATAGTAATATTAATTTATTTAATATATTAACTTCGATTATTTGACATTTTTGACGAACATACATACATACATACATTTTAAAGAGAAGCCTTTAGGAAGTGGTAACGAATCTCATTGTTTGCTTCCACTAATTATAAGATTTTAATGCATTTTCCTTTCGTTTTATCATTGTCAATATGGATAGTAAGCATTGAATCGCTTATACTTGTAGTGTGACGTGTCTTTAGATAGAGGCTTTTTATATGGCCTTGGGACGATGGGACAGGAGACCAACCGTGGGAGGACTGTAGTGGAAAATTAGCTATCTACCCACTCCAATGCGAGTGTACAAGACCCAAGGGTTTAGTGAGGAGACTATAGTTAAAACAGAAATGATTTTTTTAAGTGATTTTATACATGATAACTGATAAGCGAATATATAAGCTGTGTGCGACGCGGCTTCGGTCGCTTTTTTGTGAGTATTCTTTTTTCAAAAGTTATTATATAGCATAAGTTACTTCTTATAACATCATCTATCTGTCAGTGAATGTCCATTGAAAATGAGTCCACCAGTTCAAAGGATAAGCTGGACTATATAAACAGACAGCCATTTTTTTAAAATTGTTATATTTTAGTATAATTAAGTAAACTATTATATGGTCATATTAAAAAGCAGTTATTTTGTGCAGGTGTCTATGGCCGGTTTTTTTTATCTATTTAAGCCTACCATAGTGACTCCACTTTGCTCGATGGAAAGCAATATCATATATACAAACATACATATGTAGCAATGTCACTTACCATCAAATAAACAGTCTGTTCGTCTGTCCCCCTATATAATAATAGAAAAAGTATATATTTCTTAATATATTAATATATAAAAAGAAAATGTAATTGTACTATATTTGATACATATTACTGAAGCAAAAAAGCAATTGATGGACTACGCACGACGATGACGATGACGACACCAATTGATGCTTCGCCATTTCTGAGGATGCCTCCTATAGAGATTATTTACGCATTCATGTATTTCTTTATTTAATTTAGATATACAAAACAGAACATAGTACAATAAGGTTAAAATGTATCATAAAATAGTATAAATAATTTAATTTAGGTCCCCTACACTACATGATCCCATAGAATTGATGCTGAAATTTTTTTTTTTAAGATTTTAAGAATATAATATAACAAAGTAACAACACAAGTATAAGTTATACAAAAGCACAGCTCTATAGGTGACATTATATATCTCTATTTTTAAGTTTTGGAAATTTCTTATGATTAATGTTCTTGCAAACTTTTCCCGTGCCTGGCTTTGTAAAGGCCACACATGGTAGCAGACTAAACCATTTGATAACCAAACCTATAGTTGGTTTGCTGGTCAAATCTATGGTAATTTGTTAAGATTTATATCCAGTAATTATGATGGAGGTTGATAGCCTGTTGGCGAATGGAAGATAGATTGTTTAGTCAGTAATGTATTGCTGCAGCGACTAATGCAATGCTTGTCTATTTGGTAATTTACCTGTAAGAGTTAGTTACATCCACTTGCATGAATTACAATTATAAGTTAACCAGAAATACCGCAACCAAGCCAACGATCGATTATTTACTTTTGGGATTTCTCAAAGTCGAAGTTGACAGAGAGAGAATAAATAATGAAGACTAATTGATAAATCGGATCCATCTGGATGTTACTCTGATTTCTAACTGATGCTAAATAGAGTTAATACTGTGAAATACCTGAGGAACTTTTACTTCATTTTGTCTGTGGTAGAGCCATGCTTAGGCACGAATGAGCCGGCTCGACCGGTGCGATACCACGGCTTTCCTCTCCTTTCATCCCCCTCCTGTCTCCCTTCCCCCCTCTTTCCCATTTCCTCATCCCTCCTTTTTCTTACCTCAACGCATCCCCTATCACCCTAAAAGGCGGGTAGCGCACTTACGACTCTTCAGTTGCAGGTGTCCATGGACGGCGGTTGTCATTTACCATCAGGTGGCCCTTTTGTTCGTCTGTCCCCCTGTAGTATAAAAACTGATGGTATAAATAGTTTTAAATATTAGGATTTATATTAAGTAATTCAAGAAACCCTTGTAATTCGCCTTCACTTCTGTCGCATAAAAATGTTAACGAATTTTTTGTATATTTTTTTAAGCTTACTCAAGGTATTGATTGTGAATAAACAACAGACATCCAAGTATAATATACATTATACAAAATATTTTGTTTGTAGAAGTGAGGTTTTAGAGTATTTTTACAGTACTGTGTTTTTAAAAAAAAAGGAGACAGACGAGCAAACGATTTCAAGCCTTATCAGGTAGAATGAAACTATTACCGAATTCATAAAGTCTTGATCTGTCTGCTTGATTCTTAGACCTTTATACAGTGTCTTTGGGTGAAAAAAGAAACACAAATTTACGTTAACGTAACTAAACAGTAAATGGTTATATGTAAATGTTCCTAAATATCTACGTAATACGTCTACCGCAGTCGTAAATAGTCAGTACGTAAATAGTTATGTGTAAATGTATGGAGTACTCTATCAATTTCTCAATTAAATTTCAAGTGGAAGTCGCAATTTCATTTATGTCACAAGGGAGATTTATGTCAACCAACCGAATTTTGAGATAATCAGACAGTCCTTTGTCTACTCAATTGACATTGTCATAATATTATAATTATATATATATTTACTAGTCGTTTTTCGTAGTTTCATTACACGATATTCGTACCTATTTTTCTCTTAAGGGTCATCGCGTCATATTATACAGAATTTCTATTAGTTTCAGAAATTAGACCATTCAACAAAAAAAAAAAAGTTTCAGCTGTAGAATGCCAATGTAAACACAAGGAATTTGAGAAGAAATGGAATCGCCATTTGAAATGTAATGATGCACAAACAAGGTAATAAAAACAGAAAAGCGACACTAAAACGTACATTTAGTTTTAGAGTAAAAGCTGTAGATATAATATTCTTCATAGCGCTATCTACTTGGACCCATAATATGCACAGCTCGTTACACGAATTGTAAACTATGTATACAAATGTTTGTGCTCTCTGAACCCGCGCCCTTGTCACTTTGTAATAAGTTACTAATAAATAATTGATCAGTATATATGAATGCAAATAACACTTTCTAGCTATTATGACAAACGCTTCCAAAATAATTAACACATCAATTCGAAATTCCCATTACGCAACATTTCAACGTTATTTGGCGGCCAATGGATCTGACGGTGCGTAAAGCTATTGATGTGAATGGGTGCAATAAAGGACTATCGTTTATTGGAATACCTACAAATTGTATTTACATTCTCTTTGGGTATTTGTAATGTTTATTGTTTTTGTAAACATTTGTTAATCAATATATGAAAATTGTGACTGTGTATAGTGAAACAAGGAAGGCCTAACAGAAAGAATCTAGTCTGGCTTTCTAATACCTCAAAAGTGTGTATAAATCTGAATATTTAACAACTATTAATACCATTCGCAAAAATATTATTTTAAGATAAAGTACAAGAAAGATATTACACTAATTTAACTAGGACCGACTGTTTTACTATTTAAAAAAACCGGCCAAGTACAAGTTGGACTCGCGCACGAATGGTTCCGTATAAAAACGGCAAAAAAATCATGTTTGTTGCATGGGAGCCCCTATTTTTTTTTTTTGTATTTGATAGCGGCAACAAAAATATAAATAGGATACCGTTTTACACTTTGGGTACCGAACCCTAAAAAAATTACAGGTCTAATAAAATAGACTAGCTTAAATATAATTCGAGATATATTAAAAAAAAATATATGATTAAAACTCCTCATTCTCCTCCTCTTCATTTAACGTAGTTTAAAAACCAATATTGACTCGTATTCGTTAATGGCGTTATGTAATTTTATAAAATTTATCTAGATAAACTCCAGATCATTGCGAAATAGCTCACATTTACAAATCCCATGTCGGTGGTAATTTATATCATGCGCCATTTTCATACACCTATATTAATTATATAGTGCCACGTTGCAATGTTTGTGCAAATATATAACATTTACGACTCATTAATTTTAATTGCTTAAGAGCAATGGTGAGAAAAAATTTAAAGTTGTAAATTCGTGTAATTTATTTCTGAATTACGTGAAAGATTTAAGGTCTTGAGGAATATGTGTACGACCCTGACTTGCTTGAGCTATTGCTTTTACTCCCCAATCCATCTCTATAAGTGATATTATCGCAATAGTTTTATATGATGCTTACTTGTTTCTATTTTAAAATAATAAGCGCTAAGAAGATGGAAGTTGACTTGGGACACTTGACTGCTATTGGTGGTTTTTGTGAGTGCATAAGCAAAAGCGAATTGGGCGGGCTACAAATTTGATAAATCCATTTGTGTACTTAGTTAAGTGGATGGCAAACAGGTTCAAAAGGGTCTTCTTTTCAATAAACTACGTAACGATCAATAAACACCCAAACGCACTCCCTATTCCCTATATATATTTTATAGCATATCGGCTGGCAATAAAGTTACCATTTATACTTTTTATACTATCACTATCATTTATTAAAAATTTCTTTTAATCTTTTTTTTTCATTTTTAATGTTTTTTAGAGTTAGTTAGTGTTTATTACTTCTATCATTTGCAACCTTAGGAACAAATCCAAGCAACACTTGCTATTAATACAAAAACAGCTGCGGTTAGGCCAATTGGCCTCTTCAGAATATCAAATTACAATAAATAATAATAAAGGATTGTGTTATTTCTCTCACTCTTATAAGATCTTGACGATGGCTCACTGTCCGCGAATACCACTTTCAGTGTTAGCATAATACAAGCGCTAGCGCATTATCAAAAGACAATGCTCAGCAATCGACGATTTTTGGCTTATGCAGATGGTAATTTTTTTGTAACGCGTATCTATACTCTTGTTCCTTCGTATGAGTGCAAAATAATTTTGTTTTCTTTCTGTAATCCTTTAATAATAAAAAAGTACTGTTGTGGGAAAAGAAATTTACCGCTGGAAAGCCGGAAGCTAGAAAGCGCTTTTTATAAATAGAAGATCAAAGTTATACAACGGCCTCACAGTAAACTGGTAGAAAATCAATGTTTGCATTGTATTGGCTAGTAAGTAAGGGTACCGGAGGCCCAAACTCTCTTTCTCCTCTTTCCTCTACTCTCACTTCGCCCTCATAAAAATCAATTGTAGGTGTCCATGGGCGGCGGTTTGTTACTTACCATCAGGTAACCCGTCTGTTCGTTCGTCCCCCTATATCATAAAAAAAGATAGTTAATGGAAGATATTGAAGCATCATGAATTAAAAAAAAATGTAATATCGACAGATCAGCATCCATGGGTGTGAAAAAAAGGAGTAATGAAACGTATTATTGTATTTTATATAACGTCTGGAGAGTACAGCGGGTGAGGAAGGACAGCCCAGCCAAGCGAAAGTAATTTTTCACGAGTCGCTTTTGCTGCATGTGGTCGATTTTAAGACGAAAAAAAGGAGTAATGAAACGTATTATTGTATTTTACTTCAAATGTTACCTATAAACTATAACAGTATTGTCTATAATTAGCCAATAACTCGATTCCAGGGGTGGAATTTCGTTCGTCTGGAATGTCTAATTATGAATGTCACGTATATCGACTAGGTATTATAGAGTTGATTCTCTGTCATTAATAAACGTATGTATTAAGTTGGCAACTAATAAACCCACCATCTTTGTACACAAATTTATTAATTTTTTTAAGTACAGTAATACCCCGGACTTACGCGATAGGTGGGACCAAGCGATAGCCGTGTAAGTCGTATTTGCGTAAGTCGGGGTTCAACTTGGTATATAAATACGTATAAAGTTTGTGTAATCGGGACCAGTCTAAAGAAAAAAATAATTTAGAAGATACATGTTTAATAAAATGTTAGATAGTAATAATAATACTTTAATATGAATGAAACAACGTAAACCGTAGTTGTTTTGATGTCGAGTCTTCATATAGTCTAACAATATCGCCTGACGAGTTTTTCTTCTTCTCACGTAAAATTTTCTTGTAACATGATAGTAACTTTTTTATTTCCCGTTTTGTAGCAGAAACTCGCTCTTCATTCGTTTTTTTTTTTTTTTCTAAAATTTGTAACCCCTTTTCAATAGACCGACCGAGGCCTTCTGTTAATTTTGTAAACGTCAATTGATTTTCGGATTCAACTTGGTCTAACATAGGGATAAAACAATTTCACACGGAATACGTTCGAAGTTGTCGTAAACCGAACACGACGATGCGCGCGGTGTTCAAAAAGAAAAACCGCGTAACTCCGAATTCGCGTAAAACGAGGTAGCGTAAGTCGGGGTATTACTGTATACAAAATTATTTCTCAACTATCGCCAACTGTCGCCAACGCGCTGGCAGAGGACATAATGCCTTCCTCCGAGAAGTTTTTAGGCTTTTAATCAAAAAAGGTGGTGAGGTCACTTTTAAGCTGATCTTCATTTTTAAATTTTTATCTGCTAAGTAGTGGGCTAGAGAACGAAATAGATGATAATCTGCTGGCATAACGTCTGGAGAGTACGGCGGGTGAGGAAGGACAGCCCAGCCAAGCGAAAGTAATTTTTCACGAGTCGCTTTTGCTGCATGTGGTCGATTTTGATTGTTCGGTAATCTCGCTGCTACTTTATCCAGTTGGTCACAATAAATATTGGCCGTGATTGTAGTGTTAGATGGCAACAGCTCCCAGTATATAATTCCGTTTATTCCCCACCACACACTTAAAATAACTTTTTTACTCGAGTCAGATTCTGGCGTCGGTACTCCTTCTTCTCCAGGTCCAAGCCACTAGTGCTTACGCGAAAAATTTATGTATATAACCCACTTTTCATCGCCCGTAATTACATCCCTCAGCCATCATTGGTACGATGATAACTAAGTAGTTCCATGCACACGTTATCTCTCTTTTGAAGTTTAAACGGAGTCAACGGCAACCAAACTGAATATTATTCCAGGTCTTTTCTAAAGCGTGGAGTTGATTTTCTACTCCAGTATGAGAACACTGAAGCTGCTCTGCCAGACAACGTGAAGTGAACCTGGGATCCATTTCTATGAGTCTTTTTTACTCATCTACAGCTATTGTAGGAGGTCGTCTAGGATGAGGTTAATCAGATAGGTCATAATTTCTATCCTTAAATCTTCTGAACCAATGTTTGGTGGTATCATAAGAGAACACGCCTTCGCCCATCGTTGCACATATATTGCGCACTGCTTCAGTTCTTTTCGATCTAAGCGAAATTCGTGAAGTAAAAGCAGCCGAAGTTCTCTACGAGAAATATCCATAATTTACTGTAGTTTAACTATTTGAGATCCAGTTGTCAACTGATCTGACATACAACTCTTGTTTTATTTATAAACTACTCCAAGAAATTCGAGATACTTCTATAACGTTTAAGTAACTAATCGAAAAAAGTGGCGGGTTTATTAGTTGCCAACCTTATAATTAGAGGTTCTGTACATTGAATTAACTTGAAGTTTAAGACAAGCTGCTACTGATTTAAATAACTTTTCCTTCATTCAAGTCATCTTAACCTTATATATGTATATGCATTTATAGTTACCAGTGTTCGCCTAGTGGTCGAAATTGGATCCAGTGGATTTGAATGATGGAAAAAGATATTTAAATTTGCTTGTTTTTAACATGCCTTTCTACATTAAATATATCAGAAAACACACATATAAGTTTAGTTTTCAGTTTATTTATATCAGCAAAACATAAGAATCTACAAAATACCAGAAAAATCGGTTGAAAAAAAAACAGGAAAAATAAGTAACTAACCTGTTTTGCCTGCCTTTTCACTAACTCACTTTAAAAAAGAATCTTCACTTCACTTCTATGTTGTCCAAATCATATTTTTTTATATCTGTGCAACAATTTCTCTGCCAAAAGTAGACTGATTTTCGATATTTTAAAAGAATGTACTCCTGCGGTCGCTCCATGGTCACCAAATGAAGATTTATGGAATCGAGGAAATATCTCAAATTTTATAGGCACTAACATTGTTTTCTTTATAATTTTTTAAGATATTAGGATATTGGTGTGTCATGTTACTGAGCTGATGGTGGAAGGTACAACTCTTTTATGGTTAGGAGTTAGGCGCTTATTCTTTAAATAATGTTACGTTACAATTTAAAATTTCAATTATAGTTATTACGATTATTCATAATTACAGACAAATTTGTCATAAAAATCAATTATTATAGAAAAAAAATCATTCAGTATTCAAGTTATGAAGATATACTTGTAATTTACAAATACACCGACCACTAATGAATAGCTTTCATCCTTTGCACATCCGTTAGCTAATACAGAGTAAACTGAGATCTGAAACGACTAAGTAATTAAAGATAATAAAAAAGATAATAAAGATAATACCATTTGTTCGTAAACTTCGTAAGAACAAAAGCTTTCTTCAGAAAGTTATCTGCTGCTTTCTGAAAACAAATAGTTATTTACAAAAAGAATGGAAGAACAGGCGGCAACGGTAATTTCAGATTGTAATTTCGGGTTGCAAAATTTTATGAAGAAAAAAAATTGCTTTAAATGGGACATTTCAAAGAATGTTTACATATTAGCAACAAAATATGGACTACAGCTCAGCATAATGTTGGGCGCAGATGCACCTAGCGCTGGTTTTTAATGTGTAGTCGATAGCCTAGATATAGTTAGCACTGGAAACGAGGGGCAGGAGTCAAAATCGTTGTAGGCCTGGCTGTTAGGCAATATTGGCTCAGCTGACGGTCTCACCCCCATGGAAGGAATAGCTTACAATTGTTTTTATTATTAAGTAACATAAAAGAAATCACCTATAAGTTTCATAGAACCTGACATTATGTATGTAGTATTATGTATAGTTTTTTCAGCTGACTATATGGTATTGTCATTAAATAACTATTAGTTATGCAAATTTTCAATACAGGACTCGGACTTCCCGGCATCAGCCAGTTCAAGTTTAGGTATGCGACCTTACTTGCTTGCTTATACTCCCCAATCCATCTGTGTAAGTCCTCAATTTCCTGTCATCATACTACAAATTATTCAATCTAATTCATAAAAGTGCCTAGTACTATATGGCCGTCATCCGGGATGACGGCAATAGGCCTGTTCCCAATTACGTGAATCGGACTAAATTGTAATCGGCAAAATGTGGGTTTCATTTACGCTTCTGGCTACCCCTCCGCATATCATAGTGTGAGTATATATGTATGAAGGCGTAAGGCCGTCAACTGATTTACATAACTGATATTGTCTCACAGCCATGACTCTTATATATTAGTTAAGAAATCACCAAATGAAATCAATGCGTGTGTCAGTGTCAGTGTCATACTTTAACTGTTGTAAAATGAGTAAACTATAAATAAACATTAAGTTAAAAAACGTTTGTTCCCAGAATTATCAGTAATAATCTGCGTTTTTGGAGTAATTGATGTTAAAATTGTTTTATATTTATTTACCCTAAACAAACACACTAACAGTTTATAAAAATCGCACTCATGCCTTAAAGTGTGATATGCCTTTGCCCACAAGAGGCGTATTAAACGCCCACATTTGGCCTACCATAAATTTGTCCCACTAACGCAATAGAGGCAAGCCTACTGCTATCACCCGGCATATATATGTTGTCAGATAGATAACAGTCCAACTCCTAAATCACCTATGACGACAGCCACAGAAGGAAATGGGGTGGCCCTATTCAACTCCACTGGGAAATCAAATTCCTTAACATCTTTTATGAAAATTATTATTTCGCAAAACATCTACATATTTTATAGTATATAATATGCAGTTCAGTTCGCCCTACTATCTCTCCGCTATAATAGTGTCATAACTGGTAATATCCTTCAAGACGCATCCAGTCTTAGATATTAGAGCATAAAAAATATTATATCCGTTATAAAGCGGAGACTGGCATCACATCAAGTATAACGATCAACGGAGAATGAAATGACAATAGACTAGTTGCTTGGTTGTAATAAGCACAGATGGTATCATGGCCACAGTTTTTTTTTAGAATGTCACGAGACAGACGAACAGACGAGTCACCTGATGGTAAGTGACAATCGAAGTCCATAGACACTTGCAACTCGATAGTCGTAAGTTGAGAGGAGAAAAAGGAGAGGGGCAGTTGGGCCTCACAAATTTCACACATTTTCTGTAAGGAACACAAACCACCAACAGAAAGAGATTATTTATTCTAAGCATGGCTCTACCACACTAAATAAAATAGATAAATAGTATCATAATCAATGTTAGAAAATTGAGAAGAGAATATTGAAGTGGCTAATAGATTTAGGAGTTATTTTTTATCACAGCGTTATTTAAGATCCGATAGAAAACATATTAAATGCTAAAACTGCTGCCAAGTCTCGCATTCATTCGCTGTCAAAAGCTGTAAGATCTTGTTTACAGGCACGTCGCGTATTCTAGATATCTTTCACTGTCTGTCAACCGAATACCCGATTCAGATTCAGATAGTTTATTGTACATGGTATTACAAGAGGAATCTTAATTCTAAAGTACGGAGCACTGTGACATACCATACTAGACGGTGTACAATATTCCATGTCAAACTTAATGATACAGAGGTACGTTTTTAAACACTTATCATAAATTATTACGATACTACTCTACGTATAAGAATATAATAGATAACAGTAAATCTTACAGTTTGTCTTCTAAAAGTATATTAGAGTTTTGATGATCGGTGGGTGAGAGAGTGACTAAATTTAGTATTCCTAACTGAATGACAAGTCCTGAAGGAACATAACTACATAGTAATGTTATGCCTTCTAGATCACAAAAATTCAAGCTTCTATGTTTACTATCAATGAAGTTACAGGGGGGTAGAAAATGTCCTGAATGGCTTCGAGAAAAGGATGGCACCCCGTCCTGCTGCCCCTTTTGCTCGACTGCCTTGCCCCCTGATAGACATGGTAACATACATACATGCGCTCACGTCTCTATCAACGAAGGTGTAGTAGGCAGAAGCACGCCGACATCTTAAACCAGTGACAAAAAAGAGGGCTGTTTTAAATGTTAGTGTGTATCTCCTAAACGGATAAACTGATTAGGTTTACTTCGTTTGACAGGTGTTTTAATCGAGAGAGTGTTTTTAACTTATTACGTTTCGTGAAAATCTACTAATTTTGTCTAAGATACAATTCTTGAAGGGATTTTGTAGTCGGGGTGGGGTATTACCATAAGGAAGTCCTAGTTATACTGTCAATCGTGCACTGTATCAGTGTATGTCTTTAGATAATGTCTGATATATACCAGTCGAATCACCTAGTCGCCTTCTACGTCACCAACAGAAAGAGATTGGTAGGCCTATTTCTATTTCGCCGAGAAACGCATGGCATAAAAACTGTCTTTACTGTATTTTGTTTAAAGTCATTAATTGTTACCAGTGTTACTGAACGTTTAAAAAACTTTCACTTTTTTTAACATTTAGCTACACCCGTAGCCATTATTATATACCTATGAATACAGAACTTTTCAAAGCGGTTAATACTCCAGTAGTGGAAAGTCGTTAGAGGTTGATTATAAACCATTACTTTAAGCAAGTTATGGTTTATAATCAACCTCTAACGACTTTCGACTACTGGAATATTAACCGCTTTAGAATGACCTAAGTAATTTTTGTGTTGTTATTTAGTTATTTGTAGTGTTTCTTAAATATTGTATTTAAATAACATCATAAAAATACCAAATGAACTAAATTAGGTTTACGATCAACAATTAATATTAGCTTCAGGGATTGTTTAGGCACGAGACGGCCCGCCAAAATAACCTTAGCTTTCGTCTTATACAAAGTTTCAAAATGTTTCATAACGTACAGTTACACAACAACACAACAAATTAAATATAAAACATTACAATTTATTTAGCAAAACGATAATATGTAATAAAAATTTGTATATTTAGAATGGTATCTTCTTATAAAAGTATTTATTACACGAGTAGGATAAGATAGAATACGATATATAGGATACTGCTACCGATACTATGGATATGAAAACATATGTCGCTCATGTTTATGTTTTGATATGGTAGGATATCATCTCGCAAGATCAGCATCAGTTCTCTCATCTCCAAAACAAATTCCCAGTTACAAGAAGTGATTAATGAAATGAATGATGTAAGCAATACGATCGGCCTAGAACCAAATGCTTCCAAAACTAAACTCATAAAAACACGCATATTATACCAATAAGGGTAAATAACAATACATTATAATACATTCAAAGTTATATCTATCTAGGACATCAAGTTTTGTACTCTAAGACAAGACACGAAGATGAGCTTGAAAGGAGAGTTAACATAGCGTGGAATAAATTCTGGAGCAATAAAGGAACCCCTAAATCAAAACTCCCATTAAAACTTAAGAAAAAACTATTGGACTCATTTTTTCTACAATGTCTTACGTATGGCTGACAACCATGGATATACCATAAAAACATAAAAAAAAATACAAGTATGCCAGAGAGCCATGGAAAGGAATATACTGAACACACAAAGAAAACATAGAAAAAGAAACACAGAGGAAAGAAAAACGACAAAAATAATAGATGCTTTGGAACATTCTCTAAAAGTAAAAAGTAAAGTAAATGGAAATGAGCGGGTCACATTGCACGTATGGACGAGGACACAGAGAGTAACTACTTCGCAAGGACCATCAAACAAAAGGCAAAGAGGTAGAGAAAAATGGGATAATGATATAATAAGAATAGCTGGTAAAAATTAGATCAGAAAGCAAAGGACAGACAGACGAGGAGCAGAATGCCTTTACTTGATGCCTTTACTCGATAGGTCAATCATCATTAGCCTATCGCAGTCCACTGCTGGACATAGGCCTATTTATTATAATTTCATTATTTACAAATTTGTATAACAGGAAATTATTTAATGTTATTGGAATCTAATACTTATATACTAGTATATAAGTCTTGCTGTAATATTTTATTATTTCATGCATGTATTGATAATAATTCTACGATATATATAAGATCACGAGTTATCACTTTTGTATTGTATATTATTTGTTTTGTAAGCCATTAGCAGTAGTATTAGTAATAGTAATTAGTAGTATTTTATTGTTATCATGAGACCGCGTTACTATATCTGTTTTACCTCGTGTCCATGGTCTTCAGAATTCCACTCTCTTACACTTCCAGACACTTTTGTTTAATAGGATTTTTTTATATACCTAAGAAGCCAGTTCTTATTTACTGAAGAAGTCTGAGAACATGTTGCCAAGTGATGCGAACACTTTCATTTCTAGCAACATGTTAAAATATATAAGCAATTCCAGCTAATAAATTAAGGAATGTTGGACCAAGAATGAATGAGAGCCTTAATGGTCAGCGGTCGCAAACGTGAATGAATGCAGACAATTGCCGACTTGCGTCCCTACACTTGCCTTTATTACTTTGTAGATTTTCTTTATTGCGTCCTCTCACGGCAACAAATTGTATGATAGTTTAATGAAAAATAATGTTACCATTTACAGAAAGATAAGGCAAAAAGTCATTTTACGACGCTAGTTAAGATAGTTAACTGCCTTAGTTTGCCTGTTGCCACTAGTTTATATGATTTTTTTAATAAATAAAATACTTTTAATTTGACTATCCACACGAAACCTTCCAGATGAAGGCTACCTTAAAATTGGCTTGTATACATCAAATTATCTTAAAAATAAAAGCTAAAAGTAACATGCGTTTAACTACAGTAGTTGGCTGGGTCATCGATGATATCGGAAATTGAATTATATTCGTTTGTACATTTATTTTTTCATCAAATAGATGCACCGTTTATTTAGAGAAAGTACTAATCGATTGTATCGCTATGTACTTTTGCAACTCAATCGAATAGATGCGCCCTATTTATCGAGCAATGAAGGCACTTTACAAATGAGATCATGACGGTGTAGGGAGAGCTCTCCACCCTTCTATGAAACGCTAATTGAAAAGCGTAATGAAACATTATTTGCTTATTAATTATTTTGTGAAGTTAATATTATTATTATTTTATTCATTAGTATCTTGTATTTTATACATTTTCTAGTTTTAAACATAACCGATGGAGAGCATGCTTACCAACGAATGGGTTAACCATATTTTTTGTTTGTACTGTATTAGTCTACAATGAAACTGACCTGAACTGTGTTCAAAAGTTCCTTAAAAGTTAAATAAAAAAACAATAGCCTAGCTCGACCAGAGTCCTCCACACCTTCCTCAAAATTAGTGAGGTTTCTGGAGGCCCAACTCCGCCTCTCCTTTTTACTCTCCCCGTCCCCCTCCCGTTTTTTCATCTTATCATCAACCTCTCTTTTTTCCCCTCTTGAGCACCCTACATATTTCCCACGTCACGTGCACGTCAAGTATGCCAAAAAAATATTTCTTTTGTTTAAAGATTCTTTTGTCAGCACCTTATAAGGTTTAAAAATAATGACCTATGCCGCATCTGTCAATAAAACACCTGGGTATCATAAAAAAAAAAAAATTACAATTTTAGTATTTATTTATCAGTTTGCTACTATTGCTTGTTGTGGACATATCATGTGCACTTTGGTGTTTTGTTTAGTAAGATACAAGTGATATAGTTGCAATATGATAAAAAGAAACGAACTTTCAGAACAGAACTCAGAACAACGTATACAGATATAGTGTCCGCATACGCAAGGGAAATCACAGGTAGAGATTTCCAAAAACCGTGATGTTATTGAGCAACTCCCAGCAGTGCAATATGTCATTGAGTGATTTTCTGTTACCGGATAACATCAAAATAGGTACGGAACGGGGTGCAAACGCATCATGACAGATCGTGAGGATTGTCACTTTCTAAGTGAATCATTACTTCTACGTAAAAGGCAAGTCACTTGTGACACTTGAGTTGCATGATGCAATGGGTATCCATGAACAGCGGTAGTCACTTACCATCAGGTGACCCGTCTGCTCGTTTGTCCCCCTATCGCATAAAAAAACGAAAAAAAAATTCTTTTGAGCTTGCTGCTGAGTTGTCGGTAGAAATTAAGGAAACTATTTCTGTTTGAACTACTCGCAGAAGACTTCAGGATGCTAGCCTGAAAGGCTGTAAAGCCAGAAAGAAGACAAACCGTAAAAACGTAGTCTGGGGCTGCATGAGTGATACTGGAGTTAGCGAATTATTTATATGCGAAAGCCGCATCAACTCTACTAAATACATAAATGTTCTTGAATCTCCGTTGCTGCCCCCATTTACTGCGCTTATTGGCAATACGAATATGGATGGCGTTAAATTCCAACGCGCCATGTTATAAACCTGTCTACACTATGGCAAGGAAGAGTTGAAACGCTGCTTGCGCCTGGAATGGAACGCGTAATTGCGTACCGAAGACTGTAATAAGATTATAACGTCAATGCCAAAATTGTTTTTTTGCCGTAATCAAGGCAAAGGGTGCACCATCAAAATATTATTATTTATTAAAAAATACCGATGTAAACATACGTTTAGGCAAGGCTGTGTATATATATATATTATGGGATAGAGGGCAAACGTGTAGACGGGTTACCTGATAATAAGCGACTACAGCTGCCCATTGATACTTGCAGCTCACGGCATGCAAATGCATTGCCGAACCTTTAGGTTAGGAGTGCGATCTTTTCGGTCCGGAAATACGGCAGGTAAATTTGTACCACTATTTGTACAGTACATGTTTTAGTCCAGTAGTTATCATAGTATAGTTTACAGCGAGTGCTAAAATAGGCCGTACTTAACAGTGCATCCTCTCATAATATGACACGTACATATAATGAGACTGCCGGTTAAAATATCTATCGAATAAATTAAATCATTTCCAGTTCTTTACAAGTAAGAATCGATATTTTAGATTGTTATCTAATTAGGTCAACATCTTACATATACAATACGACAACAGGTACTGTAAGAGTCCTATATTGTTTCATTGTATCCGGGTTCAAAGGGCCTTGTGCAGTTTTCACACCTGGCACTATTTGGCTGAACGTGGCGTTATGAACTGTTGTGCCGAACAGTAATTCAACCTTCCGCCGATAATGGCCTCCATAATTTTTACACAAGTGCGACAAATAGGAGTTTCATGATCTTGGAGTTCATTTATTGGGACCTATTTTAAAATATACATGCAATTTAATGTATTCGTAAATATATATATATTTTTAGGTTACATATATATGTTTACATTCAGCTGTAGCTATAACATATAAAATAAAAATAGGGAACTATGTATTTACAAACAGCGTTACAAAATTCCACGGTATCACCGCTTGCTGGTAGCGTTCCTTGAAGGCTGGCAGCATTGTCATGTACCAGAAAAGTTTTCTGGTCACGAGAAGTGTTAAGCTGTCGCTTATCTAGTTTCTTATTTTGTTAAATGCATTTTATTTGGCTGCCAAAAGAAAAAATTTTTCCTTCGTTTATTGTCAGGCCTATCTGCTAATCGACAAGGTATTTAAATAGGACATTTACAATTTACATATTAAACCAAGTGTAATTTTAATTATAACTAATCAAAATCTAGTATTTAAGTTACTGAATTCGAACTGACTTAACGAAGTTCATAATTTAAGTGAGAGACTACTGTCAAATAAAACAGAATGTTATTAAATAGATTACCTATAAGCATCAGCAACTGTATAGATATTAGGAGTAGGCTATCACAACAGTTGACGGCAATTATTGAATGTATCATCATTGTACAGTTGCAAAGAGATGTCAGACTGGGTGGAAGAAATATTGGAACGAATGACAAGGCAAGGCCTTACCGGTCAATCAACGAAATAAACAACACATTAGTGTCCAGCTATTTATGTCCACAACCAAAACTTTTGGTTCTCTTTTCGATCTCGAAAAGATCAAAGAGTTCCATACCCAAACCATTAAATACTGACTACAAAAGATTCAGAGTGAAACTTTGTTAATAAAGTTTGACAGTATAAAACTGTTCTTTTATTGATTTTGAACTTGAAAATGAGTTCTAAAACTTGGTTGAAATCATGAAAACTGACTGAACTGAACACTATGTTCATTTAGGTTTCAAGTGTACCAATTTGTAAGCTGTTTATTAAGTTCTAGGTACCTACAAATTTGCCTCAAGACCACTTAAAATAGAGATATAAAATTTATAACCTTCAAATAAGATTACCTAATAATATCATCCATTTTTGTAATTGCTAGACATTTTAATAAATAGAATGAAGTATATTTTCTTATTTTATCTTAAACTGAAACATGACCAATGTTTTGGAGTAAGTGCAATAAAATGATAAGTATACGTGAGCTTATGTATGCATAAAGGGTCTGGGTTCTTTAGCGGATTAGGTAAATATTTTCATTGGGTTATGCTTCATGAAGCATGGTTTACATTTTGTTAATATTTCTTCATAATATGTTTACATTAAAAATGCTGAATAAAAGTCATATAATAGAAAATCTAACGTATAAACCTGACTATATTACATAGTACAGAAACATCTATCTGAATCCCCACATTTTATCATGATTGCATTAGTCGATGGATCATAAAATTGCATTCTCGCCGAGTGTAAGCTTTGGTATGTAAATTTCTGATACCATAAGATCCAATCTCTCACGATCCAATCATACACTTTGGTTGGTCGACGTAACTACATACTTTGTTGAAAAACAAATACTGTAGCTCAAGTAGGTTTCCTTAGTTTCTGTACTGTCATCCTCAGTTATACGTGTTATTAAATATGAATGCAGTGTATTATATATGTATAACTAATCCAATTAATTAAACACTGCAACTCCTCCTGCCATACATAATCTATCTTTCCGTACAAAGGTTACCTGTAAGAGATAACGATAACGATACAAATCTGTAATTTTTAAGAAAATGTTATGACAATCCTGTATGATATTTTATTTCGAAAATAAAGACTTTATCTGTCTATATACGATACTATACTATTTGCCGAAGTTACAATGGCATGTTCGTTTCACAGTGAGCATGGCTTTGGATACATTAGATATTAGTCTGAATACAAATTATATAACAATAAATTATTGTTATTCAAACACAGTCGGTTAGAGGGCTCGGACTTCCCGGCTTCAGCCAGTTCGAGATACATGGTATGTGACCAGGGTCTGATCTTGTTGTCTTGGTAGCTTGAGCTACTGTGGAGTGATGACAGTAGCCTACACTCCCCCATTCTTACGTATAAACAATATCCCTTTCTATCCTCCGCTTTCCCCTTAATACGCTGCCAATTTTCGCATTTGATACTTATGTAAGTATTGTAAGTATGTTAAGTGTATTTAAACTAATATATTGACGTGTAAATAAGAAATTCAGTTTTTTTAAGTTTAATAGACAGGATGGAAATCACTATCCCGTCTATTAAACACTTTACTAATAAACTTAAATTAAAACAGTAATAATTAGTTAACCACGATCTCCTTAGTTTTGAACTGGCTTAAGTCTTATACTTTCGTAGCTTTAAGTTCACACACAGTTAAATTGTACAGTCTTAAATTGTACAGGCGACTGACCGGAGTATTTCATCGCAATATAACATTAATGGCGAGCATGATACGCTACGGCATTGCTGACTGACGGGTAAATGCTCTTGTAAAGCTCGCCTGTGCTCCATATTTGTATCTGACCTTGCGACGAGCCTCTGAGTTGCACAGATCTATAAAAGCTGTAACTTAACAAAAGCATAAAAGAGATACGGCAAAAAGCGACAATCGGTTGGAAGCACGCTAAGCTCGCGAGAAGCGACAACAAGCTCGATGTACTAACTGTACAAATGCTCGCAAATGTAACGTTAAGATGAGTAGTTTTGATCAGTCGCTACCTTTAACAAAATTTAATTTAAATAGTAGTTACTATTTAAATTAAATTTCTCTCTCTCTTTGAATATGTTCAGATTTACCTAATTTTTTTTCTAGTACATAACTATTTGCAGATGAGATATTGCAAAACTGTCACGTTTCAATAGAGTTTTCTGTGTACATAACATTTTAAAATTAAAAAATCATACCAATGAACATCCCATATAAGTTTTTCCGCGTTTATCTACAAAACCCATATAATAATTGTTATGATCTAATAATGTAGGTCTGATTAATGTCATTATATACGAGTGGTACGACTTATCTTTAGTACTATTATGTGAACAGATACTAAAGTCGCCACTACATTGTAATATCGGGGCAACTTCTATGGCGCATTTACTAAGGTGCTTATAAACTTACTGCTGAGTCCAACTTCTTACTTAACTCCGTCCAACTTGGTAATAACTCTGGACAAGATTATGTATTAATACAGACATTAAACAGAAATATGGAGACCCATTGTTTGTATTTCAAGCGTTATCTGTTTTCGAAATTGGCAAAGGGCATTGACAAAGGGGACTAATTGTTCTGCCAGGAACAAATGCCATTTAAAATTAATGGTTTAATTGTTTGGATGTCACCTCTTTTAACATATTTCATACTACTACATACAACTCACGTTATAAATAATTAGGACTTAACGCGTGTACAACAAAAATGAGCTTTCGTATGGCCAATCATAAAAAAATATTACCTTTTGACATTGGCAATTATGTAATATAAAAATAGTAATCATGTTCGAAGTGTTTGACGTATGTTATTCCATGTTCAAGTTATATTTTAATATGAACGAAATTATTTTGGTTCCAGCCGCCGGAGGTCATTGGTTGAAGAGGAAAGAGGCTTTGCGTGCAAGGAGGGGTCACAATCGACACGGTCAACATAAAATAAGAGCTCGGAGGCAAATTGGTAAGTTGAGTATTGTTTGGGATTATAATGTGTATTATTCTGGAAAAGAAACCTTTAGTTGCTTCCATTTAAATATATAGAGCCAATTACATTTTTTTTACATTTGACAAGACAACAATTTTCTCTCATCATCGTGCAAAAACAAAGCAAAGTTTTTTTTTTTTAAATAAGACATATGAGTGTCATTATTGGCAAACAATGGTTGTCACTTACCATCAGGTGACCCGTCTGTTCGTCTGTCCCCCTATAGTATAAAAAAAAATATTGGGTGAATTTAATTTACACATAATGTACAAATCTTATGGTTTGCAGTTTACAATTCGCACATTTTGTTGAATAATATAAGTCTTATGTGCACCTAACATAAGACTAATGTTATACACAGCTTTCCATCAACCGCCTGTTCTAAGAATTTAATTTATAAACATTTTATAAAAATATTACTTTCATATTTCAAGTTACTGATGAGAATCAGTAAGATAAAATGAAAAGTTTTTGATATCAGTCATAGTATTTGCTATAATACAGAAATTATTAACAATCCGGGGCGAAGTCGGCTCACATCGGCAGAATTGGCGAGAGACTAGTGAGTCTCCCTTCCGGAACTCGTGCATTCTGGTCTCTTGCCAAAGCTGTCCAGGGGAACTTTTGTAAGCCATCCCTTCCACCTCTGCACATAGGAGATAATTCGTTGGCCAACGACGCTAAAGAAAAAGCCGATCTTCTGGGCAAACTCTTTGCATCCAACTCGACCCTGGACGACGGGGGAAACGCACGCCGACCATACCGCAGTGCGAGAGCCGCATGCCGGAAATTCGGTTTACACAAAGGGCAGTGTGTAAAGCGCTTTTTTCCCTCGACGTTCTTAAGTCGAGTGGGCCCGATAAAATCTCTCCTATCGTGCTGAAGACGTGTGCTCTTGAGTTGGCACCGGTTTTAACGCGCCTTTATCGGCTTTCCTATTCTCTTGGTGTAGTCCCGGACTCATGGAAGACAGCTCTAGTGCACCCAATCCCTAAAAAAGGAGATCACACGGATCCGTCCAACTACAGACCCATAGCCATCACCATCAATTATTAACTGCCAGCTCCTCCGGTACTTAGAAGACCACCAGCTCCTCAATGATCGACAATACGGCTTCCGTCGGGGTCGTTCAGCTGGTGATCTTCTTGTTTACTTGACTCACCGGTGGGCACAGGCGATCGAGAACAAGGGGGAAGCGTTGGCCGTTAGTTTGGACGTGGCGAAGGTCTTCGATCGTTTGTGGCACAAAGCGCTCCTTGCGAAGCTTCCTTCCTATGGGCTTCCCGAGAAACTGTGCAATTGGCTCACCAGTTTTCTTACAGACAGAAGCATCAAGGTCGTTGTTGACGGTGCATGCTCCGACTCCACGTCTGTTAATTCTGGTGTCCCACAAGGTTGTGTGCTATCACCCACGCTGTTTCTTCTGCATATCAATGACATGCTGCAGATTAGCAGCATCCATTGCTATTCAGACGATAGCACCAGTGATGCCTTTTACACCGGCCGCGCTAACATTTCTCGGGTAAACGTCATCGAAAGCCGATCCAAACTTGTGTCTGAAATCGAAAATTCTTAAGCAAAATTTTCAGATTGGGGTCGACTTAACCTAGTCCAGTTTAACCCCACGAAGACACAGGTTTGCGCGTTCACCACTAAAAAGATGCCATTGGTCGTATCACCTCAATTTGAGAGCACTTCCCTAACTGCATCAGCCGGTATCGGAATCCTTGGCGTCAATATATCAAGCGAAGTCCAGTTTCGCGGTCACTTAGAGAGTAAGGCCATATTAGCCTCGAAGAAGCTTGGTGTGCTAAACAGATCGAGACAGTATTTTACTCCGACCCACCGCCTGCAACTTTATAAGGCGCAGGTTCGGCCGCATATGGAAAACTGTTCTCATTTCTATGCAGGTGCACCCCAGTACCAGCTTCTCCCTCTTGACCGCATTCAACGGAGAGCGACTCGCATCATCGACTGCCAAGATATTTCTGATCGACTTGACACCTTGGCTTTGCGTAGAGATGTAGCTTCACTCTGCATTCTCTATCGCTAGTATCATGGGGAGTGTTCAGAGGAATTGTTCGGACTTATACCGGCTGCTGGTTTCCGCCATCGTCCTACGCGACAAAATATCCATCCCCATCACCTGGACGATTGGCCCTCCACCACTGTGCGCTTCTCCAGAAGCTTTTTGCCTCGCACAACCAGCTTGTGGAACAAATTGTCGCCTGCCGTATTTCCGAACCGATACGACCTTCAAACCTTCAAGAAAAGAGCGTACTCCTACCTAAAAGGCCGGCAACGCACTTGTGACTCTTGAGTTGCGGGTGTCCAGCGGCGGCGGTAGTCATTTACCATCAGGTGACCCGTCTGCTGGTTTGCCCCCTATCGCATAAAAAAAAAATCCGTTACACAAATATTTTGTTATCTTTTAAACTTGAAATTAACAATTCATATTTCGCGGTGCATGTACGGCATACTTCTTAATTATATGTGAACCCAGAAAATGTTGGATTACGTTCTTCAATTGGAGGCCAAGACTAAATACTAATAGTAAAAAAAGAAATACATTAAAAGCTATATTTTTTTAACAACTTATACCATCATACAGGCAAACAATTTTATAGTCACATCAGTTATCTCTTAAAAATAAACAAGGGATAAAAAATACAAATCGTAAATAGAACAAAGCAGGACCTTGTGAAGTTAAAAAATTAGTAAAAAAATTAGAAAAAAATAATAAAAAATATGCTCAAAAGTGATTGAGCTAAGCCACGTCGAAGATAAATTGTTTATTGCAAGTTGGCTATCTAACTGCAGCCACAACGACTGTCACATGCGATAAATCATGTCAAATATATCAGAATTCGTGTTCACTGTTCGAATGTTGACTCGCAATGAATGACCTTATTTATGGTTCGGATCTTTGGAATGGGCGCGGATATCGTGTGTCACGTAAATATAAAAATTTCATATCTCGTATGTATCCCGATGTGCGCTGGAAAAAATGAGACCCTGAAATCAGATGTACAAACAGTTCGTGAGTTTGTAAATCTGAGTTAAACTCTTTTTGAGACACTCATAAGATGATTTGTTGGGTATATTTAAACACCTTTAGAAAAAAAAAAAACCAAGCAACCAGTCGAACGTTACTAAACGTACTACGAACTATTATATTTTAATTTTAACGGATATCAGCCGTTCTAGTCTATTCTCTTTCTTTTGATATTTCTATCTAGAAATATTCTTACGTTGAAACCAATTTTAAAAGCTAGATAAATTTTACACAACAGATTACTTAAAAAGTACTAGTAGCGTAGATATAACACGTGAGTTAGTTTAGCCTTTATAAAGGGCAGGTTTCCATATAACGCAAAACATAGGTAAATAACTCAAGCCAGCTACCTAGCTAGCGAGAATATACAAGAAGGCAGAGCTGAGCAGCAAAATACATGCTTTGCTTTAATTAAAATACAAATTACAAAATACTATCTCTCGTGAATTTAAAATACAAAATATGCTTAAGAAGTGTATTTACACAGCATTTAAAGAATTTTTAAATAAAATAGAAATTACAAAATACAGTTTATTTCTTTTTACTGCAAGGTTTATTTAACTTCCAATATTTTAAGTAGGTAAGGTAGGTAGGTAAGTTAGGTAAGTATATAGGCTTGGGTCCAAAATGTGTGAGTCATATATTGCAGCCAATGGACTTAGGAATAATGCTGACAAAAGTATGTTAATGATTTTCAGAACAAGTAATAAAACTTACTTCGTACCATCCGTTAAGTTTGAGGGAACTCCACTTGTCTGGGTTAAGGAGTTTAAATACCTTGGTACCTGGGCTGCACAATGTACTGTACATAAAAGTAAAAGTAACCTTATTCCATTCGCACTGAAAGGCCTTGTACTTGTGCAGCCTGTGGGTCAAGTATACGCAGAAGACCTATTAGAGCCGTTATTTTATTGGACCCATAGGGCATTATGCCCTATGGGTCCAATAAAATAACGGCTTTAGGGGCTTACTGGGACTGCCTGGGGCTAGGGCGGCGCATCGCAGATTTAGGTGACTTCTATGCAATCATGTGTAAAAGAATTGCATCCCTGTGGCTTCGGGTGTTGGACAGCACCAACGTTCTGCTGACTGTTGTAGTTGATAACTGTGACGGAGGTATATGGAAACAATGGCTAATTGTCCATAAGCCAGCCACCAGGATAGTCTCCATATAGTATAATTACTCTATTACCTAGTACCTATTGTAAAGCTTCGAATCAAACTTATTATTATATTAATATCCTCAAACAATTGAGAAGAAATTTTGGATACACGTTTTATTTAAATGATGATGTAATACTAAATCCAATATGGTGGACAGCCCAAGATAGCGGAATAGTTATTTTTGTGCACTTCCATTATATGGGTGTCAAATGAGTGAGTTTACTGACAAGAATACGAAAATAAAATAGGTGGTGAGCTAACTATTTTAAGCACTTACATAATATGGGGATCAAATAAAGAGGTTTCACAATAATACTGGGATAACAAATTACAATAAAAAAAAGTTACTTGTGGAAGAACTTTGTTCAATAATAAATAAATCCTAAGTCAATTTCGGTAAATAGCTACACTTCCTTCAGTGACTGGGCCACCATTGGTATTTATAAAAGTAGAAAACGGCTTTATGAACTGTATGAAGAACGGCCTTATATTAACACTGTGGAATATAATTTATATGTAAAGAATTATTCTAAGTTATTTAAAAAAGTTTGTTATTTGGCGAAATCTAGCTACTTAAGTTCAAAAATTAAAAATAGTAATAATATAATTAAAAAATAATATAATTGAAATGACTTGGAATATTATTAAAAGCGAAACGGGAAGGTCTTGCAACCGAACTTGTGATTACAGCCTTGCTGTTGATGACAGTATCATTAAATATCTTTGCAGAGATTCCCGTATCAACTACAAAATGTCTAAATTCATCACCAACTGTTGCAGAAACAATATTTAAAGAAAATGTTCCAGTTTGTGAATTCCAGTTTTATTTCCAATATGTAACTTGTAATGATATAATAAAAACTTTTAAAACTTTAAATATTAAAAAGACTGCAGATCTATGGGGTAATTCTGTTGACGTTGCTAAGTCTATTATAAACATTGTAGCACCAACTTTAACAGTAATCTTTAATAATTGTATAGATTGTGGTGAGTTTCCTGATCTAATGAAATATAGTAAAATAATACCATTGTTTAAATCGGGTAGTACATCAGACCCTTCTAATTATAGACCTATATCAGTGCTACCTACTTTTAGTAAAATTTTTGAGAAACTTATTTTAGATCAAATGCAAAGATATTTTACTAAACATAAATTATTACATAGCAAACAGTTTGGTTTCACAAAGGGTCGTTCAACAACTGATGCTGGTGTTGAACTTTTAGGGCACATTTATAAGGCATGGGGAGATAAATGCGATGCGTTAGGCATTTTATGCGATTTGTCTAAGGCTTTTGATTGCATTCTCCATGATACATTGATCAGGAAGCTGCGCTACTATGGAATCCGGGGCACCTCTCTGGATCTTCTTACTTCATATTTAAGTAATAGGATTCAGAGAGTTGATGTGAACGGTAAAAGATCTCCCGGATCTGTAGTCAGAATAGGGGTTCCCCAAGGCTCTATTCTAGGTCCCTTTTTATTTATAATATATATTAATGACCTGCCGTACCTCATAAAGGATAAACATGATATAGTGTTGTTTGCAGATGACACTTCACTTGTATTTAAACTCAAACGTCAGCAGGTGGTTATTGATGACGTAAATAGTGCCCTTTCAACAGTAGTTAACTGGTTTAATATCAATAATCTTCTCCTTAACGAGAAAAAAACTAAATGTATAAAGTTTACATTGCCTAATGTAACACAGGTGAACACTAGTGTGTCAATAAAGGGCAAAGTGTTAAAACCCGAAGATTTCACAGTGTTCTTAGGCTTAACTTGGGATGCAAAGCTTCAGTGGAGCCCCCATATAGATAAACTGTCCAAAAAGCTTAGTTCTGCATCGTACGCTGTTAGGAAAATTCGTGGTTTAACTGATTTAGAGACAGTCCGTTTAGTATACTTTAGCTATTTTCATAGTGTAATGTCATACGGTATTCTGTTGTGGGGAAATGCCGCCGATATTCAATCTATTTTTGTTTTACAAAAAAGAGCTATACGTGCAATTTATAAATTAAGTCCCAGACACTCCCTCATAGATAAATTTAAAGAGATTAATATTATGACTGTGCCCTCTCAGTATATTTATGAAAATCTCATGTACTCACATAAAAATATTAATCTGTTTAAAAAATACAGTGATATCCATAGTGTAAATACTAGGAACAAAAACAAATTTGTTGTTCCTAAAACCAGGCTCAAGAAAATAGGTGGTTCGTTTAGATGCCAAAGTATACATTTCTATAATAAGCTTCCTAGCCAAATACAAGAACTAAGCAATAATAAATTTAAATCATTTATCAAAACAAAAAACTAAGTCAGAAAGCTTTTTACACAATTAAAGATTACATTGAAGATAAAAAGGCTTGGGAATGAGCTACTTCATTAATGTACATGAGCCTTTGTTTTTCGTTTATACTTTTTCTTTTTTTTTATACACATTGACATTTTACTTTTTGACATGAATACTTACTTTGTTAAGTATTATAATGTTTTTTTTTTATTGTTTTAATCTTTGTACTTTTTGACATGAATACTTTGTTAAGTATAATATATTATATATTTGTTTCTTTTTTTTTTAATTTATAAATTTAATTATTGTAAATGTGAGGACTATGTAGGTTATTTCTTTTTTTTTCTCTTTTCTCCTGTAAGTTTGTTTTTTAACGATGTCTGACTGTTTGAGTACTTTTGGGGCCTACCCAAATGTCCTTGCTTTGGTACTGTTCGTCGGTCCGTTGAGCACCTTAAAGTTCTAAGTTTAGCTACACGATAACTGACAAATGCTTGCACTGTTTGGACAGGTCCACTCAAATGAGCGTGGTCCTTTCTTCAAAAGCTCATCTCAGACGTTCGCGTGCATGGTTCTCATATGTTTTTGACCAGTACATCTGTATGGACTTTAAAACAGACTTTGACCTCTGAGTTTGTTTCGGTGTTTCTTCTCAGGGTAGTCAGCTAGGAAACACCGGCCTCATCTGGCATAAACTAACAGAAAATAAAATATATTGACGTGTAAAAGTGTTGTTATAACCTATTTACAAAATAAAGATCATTTATCATTTATCAAATACTAGCTTTAGTTTAAATTAAGTTTAAATTAATTACACCCACCAATTTATAACATTACACAATTTATATATGTACAGAACTCAATAAATATGCAGAAGATTGCCGAAAATGCCCGTTTAAAAATGAAAATGGCAATCGGCCAAGTACTTGACAATTTGACGCTCAGTTCAGAAATACCAATGACAAATTAAGTTTTTAGAAGGTAATTGAAATACGGTTACCAAACACGACCATCCCATGACCTCTCGCTCTCGACTATGGCGACAGACCAGAGTTCAAGAAGTCGGGCATACCCGAAATACACGCGTGAGTAAAACCGTACTATATATTTAAATAGATGTTACTACTACGAAAATTCAAACTGAATATAGTATTTTTCCTAATTAGGTCAAGACAAAATAGTTCAGTTCCTTTTTGTCTTTTTGTTTATCAATTTACATTTTTGGAGTTCCGTACCTCATTCGGAAACCCTTATAGGACCAATTCTGTCCGATGGTCCGCCTGTCTGTCTGTCAGTATCTTTTTTCTCAAGAACTTATTGAGGTATCAAGCAGAAATTACTGTCAAATAATCAGGTCTGCTACCCCTTAGAGCAGGGACACAAACAAACTTCTCAAGTTAACTCAATGTAAAGAGAAGGCCGTTTGTGCTGCATTTGTGGCGCATATTTTGACGATAGCTCAAAACCATAGGGTACTTCCATAGAAAATTGCCTATAAGAAAGGTTTCATAGTACGTAGAAGCAAATATCCAAAACTTGTCAATTTGTGGTTATATCATATAAGAAAATTTGAAGTACAAACTTATATTTAGCGTTGAAAAAAGAAAAACAATGTAAAGGAACTAACTGCAAAGTTAGGTTTCTTTTTCGAAAATAGCGATCGAATATCTTCGAAGATGATTCCCGACATAGATGAACTGTTTACCCGACTGCGCAATAACTTGGGTTATATTTTTCTGGTATATGGGTAAGTATGTGTGTGTGTATTTTTATTTTATTGTCACAGTAAATATATAAATTAAAACATATCAGCTAACTAAAATCGTCTAAGGGTTTGTGCGGAATGCACTACACTCTATGTACATATGTACGTATGTTTATGTATATATAAGATGTTTCTTGCCACACACTCTGGGAACGTAATCGGCTTGATAGTTTTGGACCTGTATATAAGACAAAAGCAGGGATAGATACAAATTATCTAACAATTAATGTAATTTCACTAATTACTTTAAAACTTACTTCAAAAATTGCCTTTGGAAGTTAGTTCTCTATTAGAATGGCTTTTTCTGTCTATCAAGTTACTCGTTATCTTTTACATTTGTTATCTGATTTCTATTAATTTATATTAATTCTATAATATAAATTAATAGAAATCAGATCTCAAGATCAGAATCAAAAGAATATAAATAATTTATATTCTTTTTTTTGTTGAATTAGTTGTACGCAAGGTTGAGTCAGTTAAAAGTTGAAGATCATAAATCACCTCTAAGGTAGAAAAGTGACGAAAAAAATAGATGTCACAAGATATCTTTGTCATTTGTGAATTGATTTCAATATTTTTTTAATCGAATTGGTTGAACTGACGATTGGTCCAACCAATTATCAAACTGACTGACGACGTCTTCGTTTTCGGTCCGGTTTAAATTAGAAGAAAGTATTCCACCTCTAAAGTGTAACATTGAGGTATGAAAAAGACTGTTAATAAAAATTTAGCATAAATAACGCGGCGAATTGGGTTGTATATTTTTTTATAGTTAAATATACTTATTATTATATACGTGACTTTCATTTGAGTACGGGACCGTCTGTGACTTTTGTGTCGACTTTTTTTTAATAGCGTAGCTTTACATGCACCGGACAGGCGACCTATTTAATAAAAAAAAAAATACTATGCTGGTCGAAAGAACACAGTACCATCGAAATTATCGAATGATAGTTGTTTTATCAACCTGCTAATGCAGGATGAATTGGATTGAGAGGCCCGTTTGTTTGCGAATTAATGGCATTGTATTCATTATTCCTGAGGCAAGACAAGGCTTTAACGCCCTCATTTTGCTGATTATAATGTAGTCCCATTTACGTAATAGTGGGCAATCCTATAGCCGTCACCTGGGCACTTTTTGCATTTAAAGGGAGGATAGAAGAGGAAGGAAAGGGATAGCTCAAGCAAAGGGTCAGGATCGCATTTCTATGACTTAAAACTATATTTTAATGTAAATGTTGACTTTCAAAAGTGCCTTTTGAGCCTATTTGAAATAAAGTATTTGACTTTGACTATGAACATTAAACTGTTATAAATATATTTATCAGATAGATCGCCTAGTATAGGCTATATTCAGTTTGGTGTCCAAACAGTAATATATGTAAATAATAATATGATATCTTACAAATGTATTATTACTTCACTTCGCTTGGGGAATTCCGTTGCAAACGGACCGTTACCTTTAAACCTTTACACAAAGTATAGGTAAATACTCGCACACAATCATGATCATGAAAATTTATCAGTTATTTTGTGCCAAGCTTTTATCTTTTTGTTCTCTCGGGACAACCCTTTCTGGGACGATCCCAAATTAATATATTAATGTGTTTTATATTTGGGTCATGTCAATTAATTGTCTTGTGATATTAAAGGAGTCAGGTGATAAAGAGAACCGAATTGTTATGATAGCATTATACAGAGTAGGTATGGAGCCAAATGCGGTTTTTGAAATTCTCCATCCGCTTGGTATTAGTAGAATGTTTGTGTACAGGGCTATTGATAGGTATGATGAATCTCTCCCTGTTTGTGACAGAAAAAGATATGGTCGTCCATGTAGTATTCGTACGAAAAAGGCGATCAAAGCTCACTGCTTCGAATAATTACTGACGCGATTGTTTTTACTATTGAGCAAAGAGAATGACCGAGTTTATGCTCAATGCTTTATAGAAGCTTCCCAGTTAGTCAGCAGTGTACAACGTAGGCATTATGCGACTTCAGTGATGGTTGGTGAGGTGATAGCTATCAAGAAGTAAATGAGCCATAGTTTTAGCATAAATGTATCCAGATATGATTCTTGAGCCTTATGATTATGATATATGGTCAGTTTTAGAGAGTATGGCATGCTCTAAACGTCATTATAATTTGAAGTAGTTTTATAAAGGTACAAGAAAAAACCGAGCGATCCATTTTATCCAGAAGAAAGTAGTGTTACCGAAAAAACGAAAAATAATTTTCGTAATAATAATTGATTAGAAGGAAATAAAGTGTCTGTTTGATTTTTGTGGGTAATGCGTTGTATAAAACTCCAGATAGTATGTGACTCTAGCTTTATATCACAAAGTTTTATGGAACTTAAGTTTCTAATAAAATCTCATAAGCTTATACATAAATTAGTGAAATAAAAAAATAACTATGGTCGATTGCGAGACTTGTAGTCAGTCGGCCTTGTCCCGCTATCGTGATACGTGACTTCGGCATAAGCCACACCCTCTACAAGCTTCCAGCAGTTCCAGTGTTAAATGTCGTAAGACATCGAGTCTTTAATTTCTTGGAGCTTTTTGTTAAAGAAATTAAGTAAAATTTGGGTTACATTGTCGAGCGTAGATTCATTCTTTAATTTTCGGGGCTTATTTTTGGGTTTATAAAATACATTGACCTTTGAGTTCCTTAAACATTAATCATTTACACACTACTTACTACGCATACATTCTCTAGCTTTTTACCTTAATTGGATATCTGTAGACTCTCAAACAACTGATAACACCTCTTTAGTTTGTAAAAGGTAAGGATTACCAGACTTATATTAGTAAAATATCATACTACAGAAAAGTGACCCAATGCGCACTTTTTCCTACTAAAGCTATCAGTATATAGGTTTAGAACACTGCAGTGAATGTGTTAGCGGATAAGCTGTCAAGTTTTTGTAAGTATATTAAGACTACGCTAATCTACATCTAATTCTATAACTTACTTTCAATACTTGATTTTTTAATGATTATTTATTATTCATAATAATAAAGTGTAATAGTTTTCTCTAATTTCTTGTGTGTAATTTGAATAGATGCAATAGCGCTACATGAATAAAAAGGCCAAAAATCATTAAATGTAAAGGAAAACTATAAATATATATCACATCACGTATCACGAGCGATTTCATGATCATTGTGTACACAGCGATTCTTAGTATTCTATTATTCTATAAGCTTTTGGCAATGAACATTGCCTTAAAATCTATCTTTATATACTTTAATGTCAAAGTACCAAATTCTATTAGAACTTTGACAGTTTTTCCAAAATCATTTTTATCAGTGCTATTTTTTAAAAGAACTTCGTCACCGTCTTTAACAAACTTCGCTTGAAACTTTAGAGACATATATTATTTAATGTCAAGTACGATACGATGACTGGTCACCTGATGGTGACTACTGCTGTAGTAGCCGGTAGTACGTCCCCCAGCCAGATGAAGTGATGACTTAAAGAAGGTAGTTAGGATAGGGACTGGGTTCAAGATATTTATGTAATAACGTACTGTGACGCCACGCAGACGTCAACCGCGCTGATGAACAATCCATAAAAGTTTTTCGAAAAACTTCGAAGCGGTAGTGGCGGGAGCGGTAATGCCGTGAGTTTAGTTGTTGCCGTTGAGTTTATTTACTGAGCCCGGCGGTCTCTATGGGTTTTCTAGTAAAATAGAGTGGTTTTCTTAAAAAAAAAACAATTACAATGGAAAGTACTAGATAAAAAAAAAAATTAATATATAAATAAAGTTTCAAAAGACTATCGAAAAGAACAACGAAATTACAATCGAAATCAGGGGTATAAAAGAAGCTCCAGGGGCCCCTCCAGGGGAGTTCAGTGGAATGTGATCGCAAGTAAAGAACAAGAAGAAGAAGTGAAAAGTGGAAAGGTGAATTGAAACAGTAAAGGTTAAAAGTGGTAAAGTGCCCCTGTTGGACTGGCCTACGTGTAGTCTGCGGGGCAGTGTTGAACAGTGCTATGCGTTTCGTGCAGTGCTACGCGTTCGGTGCAGCGTTACGCGTTCGGTGCAATGTTACGCGCACACACTGTGTAAAGCAAATAGTGCTACTCTCGTCAGAGACATTATTTTCCTTCCAATCCCTGTAACCACTTCCGTAACAGTACTAACGTACTTAGGTACTTATGTACTTACACGAACGATACTAAAATACGAAACCTACTACTACTAACGTAAAGATTTATTATTTCATTATATCCCTGTGTATATGTAGTAATTTGATATATTTTGATAAACATTACGCATGAGTGTTATGTGTATAAATTGGAGGTTCATAATACTAACTTGTTGTGGTATCTTAAATTACGAGATAAGGTTTAGTGGTACTTTTAGACTAAAGACACACTGTTTGTTAGACCATCTGCACCGCTATAATATCTTAATGCAGAAAATCTATCTATCTCTAACTGTTTGTTCTATGCCACTCTCGCTATTGCCTCGTTAAAGTAAGTTAGTAGATTTACGGCACTGAATTAAAAGAAAGGTCTATCTATGCGTTTTTGCTTCCAATACCGAGCTATGAAACTCGGTATATGCTGACGATTAGTTTAAAAGAATAAAAAAAGGAGTGTAGGTGAGTCGCTGAGGACTTCTGCCGAACGAAATTACCTTGTTAAATTGTTATCGTTGTAACTAATAGACATGTAACTAATACAAAAAATATTTTAGTCCTGACCGGTGCTGACGTCACTACGTCCAAATTACACGTGTGCTGGTAATGTATATCGATCAGGCGGAGGCCCTTTTTCGTACTGAATTATTACTTAGACAGCTTGTTTGCCCAGACAGTCTGTAACATCAAAATCGAAGTCGTTTACTTTTTAACCGACATAAAAAGTAGGAGGTGCTATGTTCGACGTATGTATCTTTTTTTAAGCATGTTAGATGATTTCTAAGCATTTTAGATGATTTATAACATGCTTAAAAAAGATACATACATATACAGATTATCATTTTATTATAACCAAGTCAGGGCTTGATCATGGAATCAAAGGGAAATGAGGGACATCCTCATCCTGATAGCGGAAGGTATAACTTCTTAACGGTTAGGAGTCAGAGGAAGAATTTACGATTAAAGGAATTAGAAAGGTGCATTATAAAACGGTTTCTACTTTTTAAAAGTTAGTTATTTTTAATATAAATTAAAATGTATACAATGTATTACGGAAAGGCTTGATGATACTTTAAATGATTAAAGATATAGCTAAAAAATGTCAACGATATATTACGTCTCAAAAAGATCTCTGACATTATTAGTACTGCTTTATTCTCGGCTTATACTTCACGACACTAAATTACAACATATTTTTGTAACACTCTGTATATTTAAATAACAACTTCTTACACCCTTTCTTGTTTATGTAAATCATAACCAACGCAGGTGTTTAATGTATATTTTACATGTGTGATTCGCAACAAAGACAATTCCACGTTCATTCTTAAGTAACAGTAAGGCTTGAACAAAATGCTACTAGAATTGATTTGTACATTCTTGTAATTAATAAATCAATAGTTTAATATGGAGAAAGACAATTATAGAGACACAGTATCGCACTTCGATAGCTCCTTAATCATAACTATTCTGCTAGGCATTTGTAATAGTATTGTAACTGAATTTTGGAACAATACAGTAATTAGTGTGAGTTTAAAGTGTGCATGCATGTTGTTATGAGACAAACATCATTCGAAAAAAAATCCGTACTTGTTTACAAGGAATTATTAATGGCGTCGAAACAAATATAATTTCCTGTTTATTATACGTATTTTACACTGCTGATAGTTCAATTTACATAAAAAAACCATTTACCAGCATGTATTTATGCGTTTGCCACCTTAACACTAGTACGCATTCATTGAACTATTGCATTTTAATTTTCAAGTAATTTTTCAAACCCCACGATTTAATAGAACTACTTAACGAAGAAATTCAATTCAATGAAGCAAGAACTTTGAGTACAAAGACACAAAGAACTCTTGTTGGCAACTCTTGTATTAAATGTGAACTATTTACTTTAAAGTTATCATAAACTTAATAGAATACTATTATTAAAATTTATTTATTACATAAAACCACAGAGCAGGTAATTTTGCGTTCTATCTAAGAATATAACTAATTATTTTGGAATTGTTTTTTCATTTCATTGACATTTAAAACGGTGTCACCATCCAGGTCATGAATATACACTCATGTTTCTTGTACCTACAAATTAAATTGCATACCATGCAGTAGTTAGGGTTAGGGGTTGTGGTAACGTAGATGTAAGCAATTTATTTATACTTCAATAAACTATGTACACAAAAATAACCCATGCCTGGTATAGGGTCATATGAAAAGAAAATTAAATAATAAATATTAAAATAAATAAATGATATATAATCAATACAAAAAAATCCAACATAAAATCTGTAATTCAGTGCGTTATAAACTTCAAATGGCAGTTTGATGTTTCTCCATTGCTCGATAAAAACCCGCCGCCTAAATATAATTAAAAATCAATATCATCTTGGTCACGCTTTTCACGAAAACTTTTTATATAAACTCATTAATGTACGGTTTAAAATATAACTTCTTCGTGTAGGAGACATAAAGATATATAATTTTTTTCATTTCGGGTCGGAGCACTTTGATTCGTATGGTCATGACAAATGGCGTTCAACCGTCTCAGACTGCCCTGGACGGAAATAAGGCCTGAGTATATATGTGTTAAGATTTATTTGAATTGGTGCAAAGACGTTACTTGCACATCTACTAGTTTGGCACAGTTACAATAGGATGCTAGTAAGTGTAAGCTGCCTTTTTTATTTGGTTAAAGTAAAGATTTTGGCAGTAAGCCCTTAGCTGATGCCAACGTTAACGGTTTCAATAAACACTGCATTTGCAATGTTATGCAAATATACTGACTTGTGCTACAAAAGAATTGGTAATAATTTAAAGAATTTCTATAATTACAAACTAATCCCTTTGTTGTAAACATATGTTAACAACCGTTTTATTAAAACGCTATCTGTGTATGATACTAAAAATCTATAAGGTTAGATTTGAAATTACTTTCCTAAAAGCGGGTATGAGCTTGAGCCTCTTGGGTAAACGGGTCTTCAGACTCAAACAAATATTGATCCATTCTCATTTAAAGCAGGCATATTTTTAATTATAAAACAATTGTTTTACATGCGATTTGTTATCAATAACTGCTAAAATTTATGTTCAAGTAGGTAATATGTCGATTCACTGACAGCCGTTAAACTTTTTCTCCTTGCTCAGCATCATATGAAGAAGTATAAGAAAATATATACATTTCGAAAGTATAAAGCAATAATATCAAAAAATAAACTAATACACTGACGCTCTAAATATGACATAGAGAGTGCCCAACAGCGATACAGTAAATGATCTCCGTTCCACTAATTTGTGATACACGACCGAACGGAACGTGATCGTATTTCCTGCTGAGTTTGTTTATTGATGGTGCAATTATATAAATGTTCACCTTGATGACTTAAATAAACAGATTTTCTTTCTTTGTGTTACAGTCGCCTACAAAAGTTTATTTCATTTTATTACATATTTTTATATGCATATTTACAAATAGTCTGAACATAACATGTAGTATTCTTCTGTATTAATTAAATTTGAAAAGTACTTGCTGTGAAATACAACATAATGAATGACTGACACCCACAATGATTTAGTTATATGCGCAAAGAGACACATTAGTACACATAATACGTAATAACAAGAAGTAACTTGTAAATATTAAATACAACTAAAACTAATTAACCAATCATGTAGCTATGTATTTAACGGCCTGTCTAGAAAGGCGTCCAGATGAGTTTCAGTCTAGCGAAGTGCTGGATGCTGGTTTTCATCTGGAACCTGTATTTCACTAATGTTGGTTACTAGATACCCATTTACAACATTTGTCAGGTGTAGCTGTTGTAATGTGTGTAAGTGTATAGTGATAACTAGAAATATGTCATATAGCTAATTAATAAGATGAAAAGTAGAAAATATACCTTACGGCAAACATCCTAATTTTAAACTGATTAATGAATATTTCTCACGGGAGTTAAGTTGTCACGTAACTCACAAAACGTCACCTACCCTAATTGTCCAATTAGATGGAGTGAAAAAGCACAAATTACGAATACAGAATATGGTATAGTATAGTATTTTAGTATTAAGACTTGAAAAAGAAATCGACTAATATAATGTACCATTACATTATATTAGCCAGTCATTTGGGTAGAAGGGGTCGGCCCTTCAGCTACAGTCAGTTCGAGTTATGTGTATGCGATCCCGAAGTCCTCGAGCTGATGCTTACACTTGTCTTTTCTCTCACAATATACTAACAATTTTCCCTTCTTTGATTGATTTGTCTATAATTAACATAAATAAAAAAATATATAACAAAAAACGGGAATAATTACAAACAAGCATCGTTAAATTCTTCCGCATCGTCGCCTACCGGTAGCGTTCCCTCTTGGGAATATAGTATAGTATAGTATTTTAGTATTAGGACTTGAAAAAGAAATCGACTAATATAATGTACCGTTACATTATATTAGTCAGTAATTTGGGTAGAGGGGGTCGGATCTTCCAGCTACAGTCAGTTCGAGTTATGTGTATGCGGTCCCGGCAGCATAAAACGTCGATCAGTGGACTCGTTTAACTAAATTCTATTTTACAAAATATGGGTGTTGTATACACCACGCCTTCATTCAAGGATACCAGCGTGAGCGTTTGCAAGCAGGGAAGTATGATATATAATGAATACTAATATATTGTAAGTAAAGTACGAGGTAATAACATGCCTAGGCAGAACCACCTCGAACTTGTTCGAATCTTGCATTGCATGTTCAAGTTTATGGCACAAAAAATATTGTCTTGTCAAAAAACTCCCGCTTTGAATTTCTAGTCATGAGTTGAAATAAAAATTTTAATGAGTAAAAAAGTTATTAGAAATATATTGTAAGCAACCAAAATTTTACATTAAGTATAACAATTTTTCTTTAAGATCGCCACTTTATCTTTATTTCAACTTACTACTAATTATTTTATTCAGATGCTATAAGGGGAATTTGTTTCACTGTATTTTATATGAATAGTTCTCGCCTCACAGAAAACCCTACTGTTAAACAATTTTTGCATTGTGTGATCGAGTGAGTTAGGTTACCGTATGTACTCCTCCTTTTCTTCTTCTCCCTTACCGTAAAAGGCGGACAGCACTCTTGTGACAGCAATATTGTATTTAAACATAATACCCAACAAAGTACAAGATGCCCTAGGCATAATAATTTAAAGTAATCTGGATAATCTGCTCGTAAATAGTGCGGTTAGGGTAATTAATTTACACTGCGCATATAAGGAACTTTAAATGAGCCGCATACACGATCCGCAAATCAAGCGGAAAATTTTGTAGACTAGCTTTAAACAACCGTAAAAGCAGTTCTATATGCAATAGAGGGCAAGCGAGCAGACGGGTCACCTGATGGTAAGAGACTACCGCCGCTCATGGACACCCGCAACTCAAGATGTGAATCACAAGTGAGTATAACCTAAGCTTTTTATTTGAATATTTTGGAGATTTAAAACGCTGGTTTTTTTAAATAATTAACCAAAACAGTAAAGAAAATATACAGCGTAATACGTATAAACTACATTCGATTTCTAAAAAAATAGTAGGTACCGAGATAATGTTGATAATTTAAGAATCCTATTAATAATAATTTGTAAATTTATAAAGATGTCCAAGCAATTATTGCAGACCTAGAAAATGTCATCTCAATCTAGAAAATGTCAGAATTCATGTTTTTTTTTTCAGACTACCGCAATTGCTTTTTACCTACAACTAAAGTTAAACTTTAAACTTTTTTTCCTTCTGAAATAAAGTATTACAGACAGGATTTTAGATAAAACAGAAATATGTTGTCAAAATGATAAAAATATAGGTACCTACTAGGTACATAATTTTGAATCGGTTCTTTTTTCTTTTTCTTGTAGAAACCATTACGGGTCGTCACCGGAGTTATCGTCGTTCACCATCAGGAAAACTATGCCAGACGTCTACCTTGAGTTGAATGACTATAATTTGAGAATCCAGTCAAAACAGACCAAAAATAAACATGCCTTAACCAAATTAAATATCATATTCCTAAACTAGCACTACTATAGGTATTTTCGTCCCTAACAACCGTCAAACACATAACAGAATTGCATGTAGCTTTAGGCAAAAGCAATTTCATAGAGAAAGCAATTACAAAGCCCGCGTTTACGAATCCTTCAACAATAGTGCACGCAATTATGGTAAGAAAGTTTTCAAAATATAAAAAGTGATGTGCAGTTAACGTAGCTATTATAGTATTGGCTTAAGTCATACCAATACGACGGCTCAGCACTACAGTGCAGTGGAGAGATTATTATCATCTACATTTACTAGTTCTTTCAAGTTCGTTTTTATGAATTGCAACTCATACTATAGTTAGAAATGACTTTGGACCTGAACCAAGTTAGATTTGTTTCTAATGTCGGGGAAAACTCTTTTACATTCCTCGTCGTTAAAAGTATTGTATTTATGATGTTGGAACATGCGTTGATAAATGGAATTGATAGTGAACTGCCACTTGTGTAAGCATTAACATTCGCTTTATTCTTATCTGACCCTAGTAAATATTTCAATTGTGGACAACACTGTACAGAATATGTGGTGCGAAATGTTTTTTTTTTATACTATACTCATACACATACATATACAGAAATGAGAGCATTACAGAATATAGCTGATGTGAAATTGAGTGACGGAGTGAGAAATAGTGTGATAAGGGATCAGTGTGATGTGAAAGTGGATGTAGTGACTAAAATAGAAAAAAGTATGCTGTACTGGTTCGGGCATATCGAAAGGATGAATGAAAGAAGATTGACAAAAGGTATTTATATCGCAGAGGTAAATGGAGCTGTTGGAAGAGGAAGACCTAGGCGAATGTTCTCGGACCAAGTTCAAGAAAATCTAAACAAAGGCCAGGTCAAAAGTACCTTTAACTGACGAGCCTGTATGCGGAACGGAATGAAAGTTAAAGAAGCAAGAAAGGTATGTCAGAATCGTAGCAAATGGAAAGAAGTGGTCTCTGCCTACCCTGACCCTAGCGTGATATTATGTATGTATGTATACACATACGAACAGATATGTCACCTGATGCTAAGTGACAACCGCGGTCCATGGACACCTGCAACTCAAGAGTCGTAAGTGCCCTGCCCGCCTTTGAGGGTAATGAGGAATGGGGGATGCTGGGAGGGGAAAGAAGAGGGGTATGGGGAGGAGGAGAGAGGAAAGGGTATAGGGGGAGTTGGGGCTCCAAAAAGTAAAGTAAGTATCATTAAATTCTACGTGAAAATACTATGTATACAAATATTATGTACATAAAAAAGGTAGAGAAGTAACAGAAATAAATAAACACAAATATAGTAATCAACATGTCGATGTCAAACAAATGAAATGTAAATCTATTTCTGCAACTGAAATAAAATCTTTTTACCTCTAAAAGAACATTTTAAGGAACAGAAATATGATTAATTACTACGCGCGTTAGTAGATAAAGTAGTCATTTATTTAAAACTAAATGTAGTGTAAATAACGTTACTCATATTCAAAATTAACACATACGGCCACGCCTGTAGTTTCATAAGGAGTTAACTTGTTTTAACTAAACAATCAGATGCGATTTACCGGCCTGTAAAATTATTAAAATTAGTAGCTACTGCAAAATATTTCCATAAAAAATCTCTTTTCTATTATGCCCTTTCTGAACCTCATTCTGCGGTCTCCTGTAAAAAGTATTGAAGGTCAATCGTTAAATTACGTTCATTACTAACTTAAATGCATAACTATTACATATTAGAGTTGAAGTGCACGTTGTATTGACAAAACTATATGATGAGGGCAACCTAAGGTCAATCGATACAGCAGACCTATAGACAGGTCGACTACACAATGACATCATTATTTAACATCTGTAAGTTACACATACATATGTATTAAATGACGTAATCAGGTGATTGTGAGGTTTGAAGTTTCATAGAATTTCGCTATTATTTCTATATTATTATTAGTTCATAAATTATTAAAATAAAAGACCTTGAAGTTAAAGAAAAAAAAATGATTCCTAATTTTTTTATTTAATAAATCTCGTCTACAGCTCCTTCTTTTCTTTGCTCTTTCATACATTACGTGGGGTCTCTCCTAGTATGTCTGCGCCAAGATGTTTTGTCGGATTAGGTACTTTATTTTGATCTAAAACTTTGGTCAAAGTAGTCATCCAGTTAGGCACATATCGTGTAGTATAATACTGTCATCATTAATGCATAAATCAAATTGTAATTAATGAAGAGCGGGGTCTCCTGGCACAAGAGTGTGTATAACATACATAAAAGGAGGCAGCAGCAACAAAATTAATGTTTTATATATGATGTTAATGAGTTACTAAATGAAAATGAATAAAGTACTTTGTTTGATAAATGTCGACAAGGTACTGAACCCTCTTTTTTTGCCTTTTTAAGTCTGTACCTGAAACTCACAAGATTCATATTAACAAAATATCCTTTAGTAAGACTAAGATCCTGGATCGCGATCGGTCCGCCAGGTATGATCACCACGCCTGGACGGAGGATTCTGATTGTCTGTTGGAGGGACATATCACCTGTTCCTCTATAAAACAATCACTAAAAGTTCGGTCAAGAAATCGAAGTATGATATTCACATATTTCATTTTCATTACATTTCATTTTAACAGTCTACAGAAAGGGGAGGTTCTAAATTGTCTACAGTTTTTTTGTGGGTATACACGATACTCGCCCAATTGGAATTTTAAATATATATTTTATTTAATTGATTATACTCAAGGTTTTACGAAATTAAATTTGAAGACGTCCCCTATTCCGCCTATAACGTACTTATTACGCTATAACTATACTATTAGAGAATCAATATCAATCATTATTTTTTATGGAATTGGCTGTACTCAAGGTCGGTTAAGTTTAAATTTCAAGACCATAGACAACCTTTTAGGTAGAAAATTAAGGAATGGTGAATAAAGTTTACGCATTATGCGATTGATTTAATATTGTTGGTACTCAAGGTAAGTGCAGTCAAAATTATGTAAAAATTAATTATTCTCCCTCCAACGTATAAAAAGGTGGAATATTAAGGATCATAACATAATATTAAAAATACAGCTTATTACAATGTATTATAATCGCGCATCGAAGTCGCTTATTTAGTTTTTACAATTCAATTATACTTGTAATTACATATGTACATAGAAATTAATTTGTTTACGGAACCCTGGGTGCGCGAGTCAGACTTATCTTGTCTGCTTTTTTATTTATTTATTGTTTTTATTACTTTAAAAACAATAGTATAAATATGTAATACATAAATAAAGACATAGATAAAACTCAAGGATGGGCCGCTTTTGTTGAATCCTTGGTTATGATGTGATGGCTTTATCATTAGTCATATAAATAACGCATCATAAATCGTGTCTGTTCATAAATCATTGCAAGCGATAAGACGGTAATCGCTTTGTATTAAGGGCATCCCTTATTAATATTTTATAAAGTCCATAAATTCCCCACCATTTTGTACACTGGTTCAATGTGGTACACGTGTTAAAATTTCGGCTGCACGGATGGCGCAGTGGTTTAGGTAACCTCGCTACTACGCTGCCACACCGAGTGTTTTAAGTTCAATCCCGACACGGAATAACACTTTGTGTAATTCCAGTTTGAATGTTCTTTGTGTCCATTTAAATGTTTTTAAAGCTTTAAAAGAGTTAATCCTAGTGAGGAAGTTGCCTTTTTCTTAAATATATAAAAAAAGTATATTAATTTGAAAACACACGGACTTAATTCACGGCTTGCGTAATGAGAAGTGATTATTGGTTATTATGAACATGTCAAATACCAGTTATGGTACCTTTCTTTTGTTAACTTTTCAACCAGATGTTCGTGATATAAGATCGTCTACATAAAAACACTACTAACCCTGAAGTTCAATCAGTCCAGTTGGAGAATAAATCTTGTGCCCCCCTGTGTTCATTGTGTTAAGCATAAGTTGTAGAAAATTTCTAGTTAGAGTATTAAATCAAAATAAAGTTCATCAAAGACGATCTTTTCTTTGAGCTACGATTTTTTTTTACGAAAAACTTTTTCAGATCGTCAAAAAATGGCAAGACATGATCCATGACCCAAAAAGTGGTGCGTCTTCCTCATTAACACGCGATAACTATAGGACTTTTTTTTGTTCTTTTATTCGACCTCACGTTATGTTAAACCGACCTGACGTAAGTTGTCGGAAAACACAAAAATGGAAGCGAAATCAATCCAAAAACATATGTCACCGTGGGTGTTCAAGTCAGCAGCTGAAGATTACTCCGGTCTCGAAGAGGGTATCTAGATTCTCATACACTCAACAAAATATTATAATTCTAAAACACCATATGCTCATCTCATATCGAATCTTCGAGATCACGTTACGATTAATGTTCCTATGGTAAGGCTGGTGGTGATTTCATTTACTGAGATGAGTTCTTTTGAAAACTTCGATCAATTGTAATCCTTCGATCAAGTAAACAATAGATAAAGTCTGGTTAAAGTCCCGTTACACCGATACTACACAATATTATTTATATAAAACTTCTTAAGAAAACAGAAGCTTTCAAGCCAAAGTTACTGAAATGCTTTGCGTGTACACTCACAAAAGATTCATAAATTTCACATTTTTATTACTGTGTAACTTCTACTTTCTATTTCTTTTTTACAACAGACAGATAGTATAGTTAGTAAGCCTGTTTCATAGAATTATGTCTAAATATTTTAATTATCTGTATCAGGAAAATGTATATATTAATGTGTTGATACGATATACAAAAGTATGGCATGTAAGCAGCAGTTCTTGATATGCAGATAGATATATATAGAGATATCTATATGCAGATATTTTAGGAACTACTTACTAATATACGGCAATGGCTTAAATTCAATGTACATGCAATAGTACACATATTGTCCACAGTATTCATAGCTTGCCCATGTAAAACTGTGTTGATCTCTTGTGCGTTTATTCACCAATGACCAAGTTTGTCCGAAGTGTGAAATTATAGGGTCTGTACCTACGGCACATACATAACTCCGATCACCTTCAATGTATCATTTCCTCTAGACCCTCGATCCAATAGAGGGTTACTTTTTTCAGTTTATTCAGCATATACCTTTTTTTTTAACGTGTGGAAACCCCCACGGGCCGTCACCCTACCTTTCACGGCTTTCAGTGGGGTGGTGTGTCGGAATTGAACCGACTAAAACCACACGGTGTGCCACATTGCACCTAAAATAGGAGGAATCCGGGAACAACTTTGGTACTCACTCGGTGAATAGGGTCGGAGTGGAGATCTTCATCCGGGGCCCGTTCCGCCGCCTCTTTCCGCGAGATAACATCCTCGCAGAAGAATGCAACCGCGGTAGAACATCTGTCACTGCCGGTCAAGGAGCGTATGACGGCCGGCAGTGACGGATCCTCTCCAATGAGTGAGGGCCCGACGTTGCGTCATCCAGGCTGGGCAATCCGCAAGCGTGTGCTGAGCCGAGTCCTCACTGCAGTTGCAGTGGCAGCTGGCGGGACTCAGTTCCCCCCTAGCAACCGAGTGCAACTACTTGCCGAAGCAATCATGCCCGGAAAACACCTGCGTCAGCCGGAAGGAGAGTCCTGTGCTGCTTCCTGTGCCATAACTTTTTTTCATATTTTTGTAAAGATTCTTAGCTCACGTGGATCCAGATCCTCGCGACTCAAGCGCTGATCTTCGTACGTTTAAAATAATATTCTTTTAGCGTTTTTGATACTTTTATTAAATAAAGAAAGACTCAAAGTAATAATTCATATCTAGGGAGCAGTTATGTTGGCAATAAACTTGGTGCAGATGTTTGCACGTTTTATTAGAAATACAAACTTAACTTTGCAGTTCTAAAAATAGTCTAAACTAAATCAATATAATATACATATGTTAGTTAATTTTCTAATAATGAGTTCATTCAAACTACGGTTATAATCGTAAAAAAAAATCTTTGCTTGAAATCGTATTTATTGCCAAACTTCACGAATCTATAAGTGAATACCTGAATATTATAAGTGTTACAATTATTTAGTAGTTACAATTTATACTGGAGGATATGGTCTTATTCACAGACGGACGGACGGATGGGCCACTAAATGATCCTTTCTTTCCATTTGAGGAGAGGAACCCTAAAAACAGACTATTACAATACCGTAAGTTGTGTGTTAACTTTGAAATGCTGCTAACAAACAAATGTGAATATGTGAGGGCTGCATGCCTTGCATTGTAACTCTCTTGATACATTCCAGCTTTGTAAAGGTATGTTCTGGAATGTAATACAAAGTATATATATGTTTGTGCGTAATTAGTGTTGTGGTATTTGAGTTTTGATATGCAGTATTAACTGTGACCCGTGATCCGAATAAGTGATTTTCAGTTTTGATACCAAAAATAGAAAGTTACCTGTTCTGTTCATATATTAGAAAGACGAAACTAACATACTTGTAGTGTGGTGGCTTCTTGGTTTATAATGTTTTGTAAAGATTCGACAGTGCTGTTAAATGTTTGTTGGCTTTGTTTATTGCTTACAAACATATGGCCTCTTTTACAGTACTTTTATTGAGAAAATGATTAAGTTTTAAACGTATTTCAAGTAAAACTCAAGTTGTAATAAATAGTAATATTTAATCCTACCATTTCTCTCGTTCACAGACCCTATAACGTCCGGTACCATCACATCGGAATTAGCTGAAAAAGTCTCTACGAGGAGAAGTCAGCCACACTCATCGCGCATCACCGCCGGTGAGAGCGGTAAAGCTTCAACTAGTTCATTAGAATATCTCATGCAATCCATTACATTGAACACTATGAATAACTAGTGTATAAAGTGTTGAATAGAGCATACTCATTGAATGACTTTTACGTCATTTCGGAACTCTTGATATTGCTGTTTTGTGAGTTGTGATGTTATTCCATCCGAAGTCATCATAAAACGTTGGAATTCCATGATAGGATGTAAGATTGTTAAAGTAAAAGTGAGACGACGTACTGCCAAGTGGTGTTGAGTGTTTCTAAGTTCCAGTAACCGATAACAACCAAGAAAAAAATATACTGGTTTGCACCACCTAATGATATACATTTTTTTATATTATGCAACTTCAAAGATAATGAAGAAACAAAATAAATATGCCGTCATATGCTTTAAATATGTAATTGCAATTAGATGTACTTATTGACGAAATGCATGACAGGATTTTTCCTTTATTTTTTCTAGACAATTTTGCTTAAGACTTGTCATGATTTATTAATATTATTATTTTAATTTAGTGAATTTATACTCTTTACTTAATTTATAGACAGTAGTAAAAAGTATTTGGGTCTAAGATATCTCAAGTATGTTGTTATTTACTGTTGCGATGAGCTTCAGAAAAAGAAGTGACATTAATATAAAAACATGGGAACCACTTGTGATAATAGACACGCTTTAATAACTTTTATGGTTAGCAGATCTAACCAAAAATCATAATTCTTTACAAAAGTATTAATAAACTGTACTCGTTTCCACAAAAGGATAATCAGACGTGTATTAAAAGTATACGAGGCAAGCTTATGTTCGGCAACAGGACACATTGGGACTTAAATATGGAAAAATTTGGATTGTATTGGCAATTTAAGGACTCAAATATTGCTTATACGGATAGATACGGTCGCAACCGCAACTAGAACTGGATCCAGCTGGGAAGTCCGAGTTCTCCGTCAAAATTGACGACTATGCAGACGATAGCACGAGCGATGCCCTTTACACCGGCCGCGATAACATTTCTCGGGTAAACGTCATCGAAAGCCGATCCAAACTTGTGTCTGAAATCGACACTTTTTATCAAAAGTTTCAGATTGGGGTCGACTTAACCTAGTCCAGTTTAACCTCACGAAGACACAGGTTTGCGCGTTCACCGCTAGAAAGATGCCATTGGTCGTATCACCTCAATTTGAGAGCACTTCCCTAACTGCATCAGCCAGTTCGGAATCCTAGGCGTCGATATATCAAGCGAAGTCCAGTTTCGCGGTCACTTAGAGAGAGTAAGGCCATATTAGCCTCGAAGAAGCTTGGTGTGCTAAACAGATCGAGACATTATTTTACTCCGGCTCACGGCCTGCAACTTTATAAGGCGCAGGTTCGGCCACACATGGAATACTGTTCTCATCTCTATGCAGGTGCACCCCAGTACCAACTTCTCCCTCTTGACCGCAATCAACGGAGAGCGACTCGCATCATCGACTGCCAAGATATTTCTGATCGACTTGACACCTTGGCGTTGCGTAGAGATGTACCTTCACTCTGCATCCTCTATCGCTTGTATCATGGGGAGTGTTCAGAGGAATTGTTCGGACTTATACCGGCTGCAGGTTTCCGCCATCATCCTACGCGACAAAATATCCATCCCCATCCCCTGGACGATTGGCACTCCACCACTGTGCGCTTCTCCAGAAGCATTTTGCTTCGCACAACCAGTTTACGGAACAAATTGTCGCCTGCCGTATTTCCGAATCGATACGACCTTCAAGAAAAGAGCGTACTCCTACCTAAAAGGCCGGCAACGCACTTGTGACTCTTGAGTTGCGGGTGTCCATGGGCGGCGGCAGTCACTTACCATCAGGTGACCCGTCTGCTCGTTTGCCCCCTATCGCTATTGAATTTTATTCCTCACAATTTATTACTATGGTAATATATTCGCATACCTACATTGGCTATATAGTGTATGGTAATGTAATATTTGTGGTTTGCCATTGGTGTCATTTTCTCATTTGAAACGCATAGTACTTATAACCCAAATTTATTCTAACCCACTAGAATTATTTGCAATCACATAAAGTTCAACGAACTATGTGCATTTTGTTTCCTAATTTAGGTCCCACAGGGCTGCGGTAATGTGGCTCTCGGCAACACTGCGGCCAGAATCTAATTATAAAACTCGGAGTTTCGGATTGGATCCAGATAGACAAATTCTCATTTCTAAATGAAGTGGTTATCATTTCATAGAACTGTTGTATTAGCAAAGTCTTCGTTTATTTAGATAACATTGTTTGAACATAACATTGTTACATATGACAATTATCTCTTTCTTAACTAAATTTCAATTGCATGTACCTAATTGATACTAAATTAGGAAGTATTTAAATTCCTTATCTCAGACTTCAAAAGTTTGCTGTTTTCTAATTTACTCTTCGATTAGTTAACGATAATAATGTCACAAAATAACATAAACACTTGAACACGATGAAAGCTTTATTAAAGTCACATTTAAAGACATTGTCGCCTGCCGTATTTCCGAACCGATACGACCTTCAAACCTTCAAGAAGAGAGCGTACCTCTACCTAAAAGGCCGGCAACGCACTTGTGACTCTTGAGTTGCGGGTGTCCATGGGCGGCGGTAGTCACTTACCATCAGGTGACCGTCTGCTCGTTTGCCCCCTATTGCATAAAAAAAAAAAAAAAAAAAAATTCTGCAACTCCGTCTGTTATATCTATCCTGGAACATTTATTTCAGGGAAGTTTACGATTATATTGTTACGGTTAGAATGCACAGTTTGACATTCAGCTGTCGCGTGACACTTGAAGATAATTACAGCCTAATACAAATGTTGTCACAGCTACTTTGTTTTCAAGGACTACGCCGAAATTCAGTTCGATTCGGAATTCTTCGGAACAGACTAATTTCGGTATGTAGGTATCATGGAAAATTTAGAGATATTGGCCTTGATATTAAAATTGTTATACAATACATATTGTATTTAAATATCTCTTATACATTACATAATATAGAAATATAATGTAAATGATGTGTTTTTGTAGTAATTTTTCACTATCAAAAAATAGTACCGTATTCGTTCTTTATGGAAGCTTCAAGTTCTTTATATTATTATTAACATTAGTATTAGTACTTTATATTGAATTAAATTGTACTTAATTATTAACAAAAAGATTAAAAAAAGAAAAAAAAACTACCAATCAGTATCATAAATAGTCGTCGTAAGCATTGTCTTCCCTATCGTGCTGAATATTCCAAAAGCGGCCGTTGCCCACCACCTAGCTTTAATAATAACCTCGAAACCAATGCGGCTAATAATATGAATAGATTTATAGTTACTGCATGGCATTTTTATAGGCAGTGTGCCACAGCGTCACTGCGATAGCGCTTCTGAATTTCAATGTGATTTGTTAGAATTTTATGAGTGTAACATTTGGATTTATAGTGAAAGGTAAATGAAAGTGCGGTTGAAAACCATAAAACTAAAGGGTAGTAGCACAAATATTTGTTCTGAATCTAATTTATGTTGTTCTTATGAAGCCGAGTGTTAAACGCATTAAATTTAAAAATAACTTGTTTAGAGACAACTCGTTTTTTGAGAAAAGCTATTATAATACTACCTTTATCTATTAGCCACATATATGTATATGTACAGTCATGCAGTGCCCGGATGACGGCAATGTAAGTGGAACGAAATTATATTTGGCGGGAGAAGTGAGTGTTTGAGGTGCTTTTTCATTTTGCTCACTCATTGTATTGGTTGTATAAATTTGTTAAATTTCAGTCTTGGGTCGAAACAATCCTACACAAAACTAACTTGTATACTGTCAAATATTTATTTATAAGATTAAACATACTTAATTTATGTAGGTACGAGTACCTGTATACATAAGCTCACGTTGTTTCTTTCTTCAGGATCGGCAGAAACAACAACCCGCCACTTGCTTTTGTCGTTATATATGTACCTCACGAGCTTCCTCAAGTGGTATCACACCTTTCATAGGCTTCGGGAACCTTCTGATTTTCATAACATCATCTATTTGATCAATATATGTATGTTCTACGTGGTCCACAAAATCAAATTAAAATGAAAATGGTTTATTTCAATTGAACCAATCATATGTAGGTATTTTTTAATTGTCAAGAGAGGAAGTCGGTCAGACTAAGTCAGTCATGAAGCTAGTTGAATGTTCTAATACGTAGATCCTATGGAGAAAAACAAGCAAGAAACTCCAAAGACAACAACTATCGGCATTCCAATTGCCGTTCACCTAATTTAATGAATGTAATATGTTATATGGTGTCGCTAATAAGTTAACCATTGTTTAGCTATATCAAATTAATAGTATTGGACATTTTTAATATGTAGGCCATGTTTCTGACATCAGCCTGCAAACTTCGACTAGCCCCGGTGATTTTCGGTTCTTGTTATGCATCGCAACATACTCCGTGCTAATGTATATCCCGCACCGGTAATGCTGCAGCCTATCATGGTTTTCCTTTGCAGGATTAATTGATGTTAATACTGATCTATTCTTTTGTATCCTAGCATATTTTTTTAGGTTTATGGCTTTTCTTGAGAAGAAGTTTATCTATTGCAAGAATTTGCTTGTCGAAAATTTCGTTTTAACAAACACGCTCTTGATTCATAACAGCAGTTACAGATTTTTCAAAGATTACGTTCAAAGCAAAATCCTCGATAAGAGAGCTTTAATTGTCTGCTAGACCAAACTGCACCTAAACCAATGAATTTATGAACCAATGTCCATATTGTCAACTGAGTTCGTATAGGTTAAAGCACTAAGTGTGAGACAATTCATTTTAGATTTTGAACAGAATAAATAATTATACTCTAATATTTTTTTTAGAATGGAGTGGAGCGACGGGGGGACCTCCAGCGGAGGTAGTGTTAAGACTACATCCACCATCGTCCACTTCACATGTAAACGGATCTCTACCTGATATTGGTAAGTCTAGGTTTCTTCGGAAGTAAATTAATATATTTTCATAATAAATAATGTGTGAAATATAATGCTAAGCCATTGATCGACACTTCTCGTGATCAGAAGGTTAGCTCCTTTTTTACAGTGTCCCTAATTGTAATTATTTGGTAAACGTACCCTCCGTAGGAATAGATTAGATTGGGTAAAATAAATTTTCTGTCTTAATTATCTTTTGGTCGGTTGCTTCTTCTGGGTCGACACAGATCGCCCCTAGGCCAAACCGTACCGTTCACTGACAACAAAAGAGAATGAGCTCTGCTCGAGGCGCGTTTGATGAATACAGTTAAAGTGTGATGATATCATAATAAAACGTGAAAGTGAACTTTAATATGGCGATTAAAGAACAATAAATATCTATGTACGCATCAGAGTTCGCATTCACAAAGTATATACATATATGTCTGACTTTACATCTCTGATAAAAAAAAACTAAAGATTATTTTCGTCTAACAGGTGGCAGCGGTGTCGTAGTACGTGCTGAGGAAGCGTTAATAGTCGCTTTTGTCCTTCTCTTATGGGTCGCTGCCATAGCACTGTTTTTCAATCGTTGGGGCAAGATCAGGTGCGTCTATAAACTGTACGTAGTATTATATATTGATTTCATTTCACTGCACCTGTAGGGTCTATACGGCTAAGCAAGGAAGAACTTTACACCTGCCCTTTATAAAAGGAACGGCGTGAAATACTATTACGTGGAACACTGCTTGCAATAACACGGTTATTGAATTGCTGGAAAACTTAAACGAATTTTTGTCTATCATTGTCAGATACATTTAACGATGATGATTCATGAGATTAGTCCATGTAAAATTAACCCTGTTTATGTAGCAGAATCTATCAATCCCAAACCAGATTCGTGTTGTCGGATACGCAATCGTTTTAACCGTTCTTAAACTATTTCACCATTTACTAACATGAGATACATCGTCAAGAGACATCATAATACAGAATTTTAAACGAATATTTTTTAATCAAAGGGCAAGGACGTTCTTCGTTGCTAGGTCGAGTGGTAATTTAGTACAATTAGACAAATATAAATGCTATAAGACTTTATGTTACTGTATTGTAACTCTCTCAATCTTTTTGATATGTAAAGTGTTTATAGTACAAATCATTGAAAGAAACTTAAATAACATTTTATGGTTTTCTTTTTTGAAAGGAGGGACGAAGAGAAAGTAATTGCTTGAAAATATTAAGTTCCGGTTAAATTTTATTATGAATACAAAAATAAACAAAATAACTTTAAAAAACAAGACTTTCTAAGACTAGATATTAATTATATTTCTTTTGCATTGTATCTCCTTCAAATCAACAATAAATTCGGCAAAAGAAATTAAGTCTATGTGTATGCATCATAAAAATTTGGAATTTAGTTCAAACAACATTTGTACAAGAAACCCTAATTTCCTAGAATGCTGGAGCCGTATCAGCCCAAGTTTCAGCAACAGCATCGACAGAGCTGCGTCCTTGCTGAAAATGCTGTATCAGTTCCTCCTCACGTAAGTAATACTTGGTATAATATTAGTTAGCAACACGCTTTGTTATTCAGAGGGTACCCTTTAAACATTTTTAATATTCAGACCTTGAAACCAAAAGTAGTGCTATGGAACTCATCTATATTAAAGTACGATAACTTCTTTCTAGGTCTATGAAGTTAGCATGTTATATTTAATTACAAAATTATTTTTCATTACAGCAAGTTGCAGAAAATGAATGCCTAAATTATAATGATATTGTAAGGTATTTCTTGCTCTTAATTAATCAACACTGAACTGGCAATAGTTTCTGTGAACACTGTTTGATTTACCATTTCTGTGTAGCTTGGCGGACTATCTTTTTTTATTGACGTTCAAAAATTATTTAAATTAGATGATTGAATGATAAAAACAAATTGTCCACCAATTTTTTGAAAAATTACATAATAAGCCTTGGCATCCTTGCAAGATGCTAAAGTTTTTCACTAGCACCCTGAAGTTCCACTTGGGACTTTGCTTGGTAAGAAGTTTCTAGTAAATTTAACACTGCTTTGTACAGCACCGAGCATCACTGTCACGCGGCTGTGTGTCATACGACTGCGGGGCATCATTCCCATCTTATCAACCATATGGGTACCTGCCACATAGACTGCGGCAGGTAAGGACCGTGAACATTATTATACAGTTTGCATAGTAAACATGAAAGTCTTAAATTAAATATTTATATGGCAATAGCTTTTTTAAAAATATATTTTTAAAGGAATTTTACTGTCTCCAAACTCCAGAGCTTTATTACAAACTCACCAGCTTTTAGGGAATAACACATTTTTGAATTATCTAAATAGGCTTTTATTACATCCTAGCGGCATCCATAAATATCTAAGTATTACATATTTATAATGAAACATTTTAGAACTCGGTCTTCGTAAGTAGTATGGGCGGTATGGCACTTATACCTGAAAGTCCCCCTCGACGCTCAAGATCTGCTGCCGACCTTCCAGCACTCGCTCCACCGACAGACCACAATCACTTGACACCCAGATCATCCAGAGCAGCGAGTCTTCACAGTGCAGTAGACTTAAGAGTAGCGCCTTCACCAAGAACGTCAAGAGCTGCAAGTCTACATTCAGCGGTAGATATGCCTCCAGGATCTGTACAAGTTCATGTGCGAGGTTCAGTTTCAAGTGTGAATAGACCGAAGAGTCCAAGACGTCTTACTATAACTAATGTTTAAATTTAAATTGGCATGTTTATGGTTTAAAGGACCAATTTGATTGTGAAAGTCTTTACTTACACAACAATCCCTTTTTTCTACGTTAATTTCGAAAATATTTCTAGAATATGCTCTCATATTTGTAAAATTGTGGATAAGAAACTGGAGTTAAATGGAATTAGGTTTGTCTCAAATTTTAAATAAGTAGCTCAAGTCTATAGCGTTGAGATTGAGAATAATAGATTGTAACTTTACTACTTAACTTAAGAATACTTTGATGCTTTCATTGACAATGCAGTGTGTGATTTGAAAGGTACCAATTAATTAATATAGATTTAAGTCCAATGATATCTTACTGTATTTTCCGTAGTTTAGTCCACTTCTCTTCTCTTCATCATATCTCCCTATTATATACTTAGATGTATGTAGCTCTAATAGAGCGTTATGCGCAAATTTTAGATGTGTGGTGCTATTATAAGTATCAAAATCTTAAATTTTACGGAAATTAAAATAATTATTTCTTTTTTAATTTCATTTTTTTCACTTTTCTCCTTGTGGATATCCGTTTGATAATGTTTTGGTGATCAGGTCAAATTTTTGAATGATTAAAAACGTATTTAAAAAATAAATACTTTGCTGTATTCTTATTTCGGATTTCGAGTTTGCAATCATTATTTAGCCCTATCAATTACGTCCTATGTATTTAATCTATTACTCTTTATGTTGCCTTACGCAGTTTCGATAAGGTTAAAATAATTATAATTTGATGTAATTTAAGTAATATATAAACTTAAAATTATATTACAAAATATTATAGTTATGTACATCTTGTACAAAACATTTTAGTTATGTATTCATTAAAATATTAACATTTTATTACTATTAATTTCCAATCAAACATGTATGTTTCGATTATTCTAAATAAAGTAGAAACATATATTAATGGCCAAATGTTATTAAATCTATGTAAATAGTAGGTTTTAATACAAATTAATTATTATGTATTCCTTTATATCACTTTCGGGTAAATAATATTCAATTAGTTAGTTCCTAACTTGACTGTAAAGTAATGAGTGTAATTATAAACAATACGTGTAATTATGATATATTTACACATCAAATATTTACAAAATTTAAGAGTAGACATAGACGTTTTTAATTTGATGTAACTTTTCAACGCTTATGGGATGTAACGTGATGGGAGAGCCATACTTGGCAAGGATGGACCGGCTCGACCAGTGTGATACGGTGCTCGACCTTACAGAAAACTGGATGTGAAGCAACGCTTGCATTGCATTTTACCGAAATTAGTGAAGTTTCCGGAGGCCCATCTCTTCTCTTTCCCATCTCATCCGCCTCTCTTCTTTCCCCTCCCCGCATCCCCCGACCCATATCACCTTAAAACGCTGGCTGCACACTTGCGGCTCCTGAGATGCAGGTGTCCATGGAGGGCAGTTGTCACTTACTATCGGGTGACCCGACTGTTGGTCTGTCCTCCCATAATATAAAAAGATTAGAGTTTTCAAAGAAACACTCCAGCTTTATAAACTACCTGAAAGCGATGTAATGTAAAAGTTACGTAAGGGCTAAATCAATAACGATATAGCGCAAAGAACCTTCACAAAAGCAAATAATCAACGTGTACAATGTACATCAATTTGAATACACAATACTGTGCTAATAGGAGGGCGCCTACCAATGGATTTTCTTGAAACAAATATTTATTGACCTAAAGATTAAAACATGTGTCATAATTATAAAATGAAATAAAATAATTACGTATTATATGGTACATGTTGTACGTAATATTTTTTTTTTTTGATAAAAAAATATATTTATAAATCAATAGTATCCAATTTCACACACAACTTCTTATGTGATGGATGATGTGTTGTTCTATTTCGATCCAATCGCTGAACAGCTGAAATGACGACATGACGACGCCATGTCATCGGTTTCGGTCGGTCGTCGGTCGGCTGCCACTGTAGTTATAGAATGTAGCTTTACGACAAATGTGAAACTTGTGGTATCGTTAAATAGAATCGATATCGTGGGACTTGACGACAGGATGTTGTTTTAAATGCTAACACTAGCTATTAAGGTAAAACTATATTTGATACTGCCCTCCTTAAATTAGACTTAATGAATAAACCAATTGAGAATCCACCAATCAATTGTGCCTGGAATGTTCTCTCAACTAAAATCTAACTATAATATTAAATATTTTTTGTGCCACTAGCCACTAGTCAATCCAAGGCAAGCAAGATATACTTAAGATTTAAACAGTAAAATCTAGTTTACTATTGAAATTTTATAAATAAGGTTTTCATATTCCGTCCGAATTCGACGTGCATACCTATTTTTTTTTATTCATTTGATCTTCTATCAAAATGATAAAGACGACATGGTTTATTACATTTTCAATGTAATTACTGCTTTTGTGTCGATTCAAAACATTGGAATTTTACTTTATTAATTTGATATCTTCATTGTGTATACATCAATATTTATATCGTAAATAATGGGAAATTAAATTGTATTCTCTTTTAACAATTCAATTATTAGACAAGTATTCTTATATTTTATGATAGTATTATTTCTGTATTACAAATTATTTAAACTACATCTGTTACATTGACAAATGCAATTAAGCTAATTAAATATTTCATTGTTTCAATTTATGTAGAGGTCTTTTATTTTTTCTATACACAGTCTATAACTATGATATATTATTTATATTGATTGACTCTACTGTAAATGTTTATCGTATTCAAATAAAAGACAGTAAAGAAGCAGTCTGTTTAGACGAATAACATTAAAGTGAATTCTACGGATTTATAGGAAAAGATTTAAAAAATTGTTCAATAAATAACTTAAAGTAACCTAAGTATATTTAAAATCAAAGTCCTAAACTCTCTATTATTTGCCGTTCCACGGTGATTGATTTCTTATTATTATGTTTTAATAACGCAGTAAATTAAAAGAACAAAAAACTTTAGTCTGTAAACGATGATGGTGATATCACGCATTTTTCACTTTGCAGCTTGGAAAGCTTCTCCATACCTTTACCTCGTCAGGTATCTTTTTAGGTGACGTTGTTAAAACGATCAGTTGTCCCTTTACCCATTACATACACACGCCTGCATCCCCGAAGAATCAGAGGCGTAATTAAGGCATTTTGATGATTACAATTAGATTTTGTTTAGATGGGAAATTTGGAGTTTATGGATGGACAGGAAAGGGAGAATAAAAAGGGAACGAAAGGGATATTGTTTATGTAGATAGATGGCTTAGTCGGGTGGCTGGGGAGTTAAAGCAATAGCTCAAGCAAATAAGAATCACATTCCTAAAACTTGAACAGGCTGGTACCAGAAAGTCCAAGCCCTCTTTCTTGTGGAAACCCTGACGGGTCGTCACCACACAGTGGATTTCAGTGGGGCGGTGTGTCGGAATTGAACACTCTAAAACCATACGGTGTGCCATACTGCGCCTGAAATAGGAGGAGTCCAGGTACAATTTTAGTAAGACAGCTGGACCCCTCCTAGCACCGGCTGGCGAAGGCGATGCCAGCACCTTAAGGGTAACTTTCAATTAGGCAGTATACAGGCACACGCGGTGCCCTTCTCACATCTGACCACTATAGCTGGTGGAAGGTAAAATTAGCCACGATAACCCATGAGTGCACTCGGGGATAAGCGCTGGAAAACGCGCCTCCGCCACCCGGTTCGCCGGCGGTGAATAGGGTCCGAGTAAATGTTTACCTCTCCAGCCATCCTCGCAGAAAGATACCGCGGTACAACGTCTGCAACTGCCGGCAGTGGAACGTACGACGGCTGCCAGTGACAAATCCTCTCCGGTGACTGCAGTAATAAGTAGTGATGTCTGAGCACTCTAACTTAACTTTAACTCTGTCTTCGTTCTAAATACATTACCAGAATATAAAGAGGTTTAGAAAAGTTATAGGATTGATTATTATCACCAAGCCATGTTACGATCGTAATATAGCTACCATCGTAATTTTGTAGGTAGTTATTGTTGTAGGATGCCTGTTCTTCTTCTGGGATCTATGTATTGGAAGAGGCATATAGCTTCACGACTGACTTAGTCTGACCGACTTCTTCTATTGACTATTTAAAAATACCTGATTGGTTTAATTAATTTTTGATTGGGTTTAATTTTTGATATGATTTGGGTTATGATAAGTATAATATCAAAGATATACACAATTGCAGAACAACATCATTGACTTCTTATTCTAATACTGCAGCTAGTAACAAAGTTGTAGAACTACGTCTTTTTTGGTGTACTCCGGACCCGCATCTTATAAAAAATAAAAGCGGGGAAGGTGTATTACAAACTCCTCTTTACAACCTTAGTCCATCGTAGGTTAACCTGCCTATTTGTTTAGATTATATTACACGTCCTGGGTATCAAACCCAGACATCCATGAACTGCAATTAACATAAAGAACAAACGTTTAGAATGTTATTTTTATCAAATCATCATTTATATGCATTCATATTTATATAATGTACTTATAACGTACATATTATGAGGCACAGTATGTTATTTGCCCTTTTTTTTTTTTATATTAGCCTACCATAGTGACTCCACTTTGCCTGATGGAAAGCAATAGGTGGAGTCAAAGAGTGGTGGTCACCATCCTCATTGCATGTCTAGTCAATGCAGCATGGTGACCCACACTATGGCGGCCTGGTGAGATGCTTTTTCACGCCCCGCTTAAAAGACCCGGGATCAAAGTGGGAAGGAAACACGTGCGCTGGTAGAGAATTCCAGGCTTTTACCGATCGGCACAGGAAAGAAGAGCCAAACCCTTTAGTTCGGGTACGTATATTTTCGACGCACAAACGGTGACTCCTCAGGCCAGCACGTGTAGTCCTGTAGAGGAAGGGAGAAGGTGGGACCAATTGGAAGAGCTCATCAGAACACTCCCGGTGATGTAGGCGATAGAGGACTGCCATAGAGGCGACATCTCTTCGCAACTGCAGAGGCTTAAGAGACTGGGTGATCTTAGGACAGTCGATAATGCGGACTGCGCGCCGCTGCAACCGATCGAGAGCGTCAAGCAAATACTGCTCATAGCCGTCCCAGAGATGAGAGTAGTACTCCACGAAGGAGCGAACCTGAGTCTTGTACAATAGACACAGTTGCTCGGGCGAGAAGAACCGTCTCACCTTGTTCAAAACGCCGAGTTTACGCGAGGCCGCCTTAGTGACACTCTCGATGTAATCGCGCGGATTGAGATCCCGGCAAATATCCATACCCAGAATACTAAGCCTATCCTGCAGTGGCAGTTGAGTGCTCTGAAGAGTAGGAAGGGGAAGGAATTGAGACTTTTTGGTAGAGAACACACACGCTTGTGTTTTCTTGGCGCTGAACTCGACCAGATTCTCACAGCCCCATTGGGAAATGCGGCTCAAGACCCGGTCGAGCTCAGCGACAAGCTCCTGTCGTTTTTCCTCAACGTCTGCCAGCTTGGCAGTAGGATGCCCGAAATATTGCCCGTGCACTGTACTGTCGTCTGCATAACAATGTATATTGCCAAGGGCCAACATGTCATTGATATGCAGAAGAAACAGCGTAGGCGATAGGACGGAGCCCTGAGGTACACCAGCGCTTACTTCGTGGAAGTCTGAGGCCGCGCCGTCGCAGAGAACCCTAATGCGGCGCTTATGGAGGAAGGCAGCAATCCAGTTGCAGAGTTTAGGTGGCAGACCAAATGCAGGAAGTTTGGAGAGAAGCGAGCAGTGCCACACCCTATCGAAGGCCTTGGCAATGTCGAGGCTGATGGCCAAGGACTCCCCATGCCTATCCATAGCCTCACCCCAAAGGTGTGTGACGTACGCTAGAAGATCACCCGTGGATCGGTTCGGCCTAAAACCATATTGCCGATCATTTAACAAGAAGTGATCCTCTAGGTGGCGGATTAGTTGGGTGTTGATGATCCGCTCGAACACCTTACAGCGTATGGAAGTGACGGCTATAGGTCGGTAATTGGCTGGATCGGAGCGTTCGCCTTTTTTGGGAATGGGTTGAACATTCGCTTCTCTCCAGGCCTCCGGAACAATTCCTGAGGAATAGGACAGGCGATACAAGCGCGTTAGTACGGGAGACAACTCAGGTGCTTAGTTCTGAAGAACCACCGCCGGAATACTATCGGGTCCACTGGCTTTCCGGACATCGAGTGACCGAAGCTCCGCACGGACATCCCTCTGCCGGATGCGAATATCCCGCATTGCGGAGTCGCAGGACGCATTGGTGGGCGTGTGCACGCAACGGTCATCGATTTGGGAGTTAGCCGCAAAGAGGTCAGCTAGTAGATTCGCTTTCTCTTGCGGCTCGTGGGCCAGTGATCCGTCAGGGTAGTTCAACGGCGGCAGCGAAGGTTGGCAATAGTTGGACTGCACGGCTTTGGCCAATCGCCAAAACTTACGGCTACCCGTAGGGTACGCGACGAGTTCTTGACCAAACCGTGCAATGCGCTGGGCATCTGCTCTAATGTAAGCCCTCTTGCATTCCCTAGTGGCTTTGTTTAGTGCTGCTTTTAGGCGATCAATGTCTGGGTCACAATGTGCGCGGGCCCTGATACATGCGCGGCAGGCCGACTGCTTTTGAGCAACGGCCCGGATGCACTCGCGATTGAACCAGGGACGGGTCTTCGTGCTGGCGACTTCACTGTAGGGGATATAATACTCCATACCGACAGTGATTTCGTCAGTCATGGCAGACGCACTTTGCGACAGATCCCTGTCTTTTAAGGAGCGTTGAGCCCACGGGATGGATGCAAAATATTCCCGCATTCCATCCCAGTCTGCTGACGAGTAGTGCCATAACCGTCGCCTTGTTACCACAGGTCGTGGAGGCGTAACAAGAGGCACTGAGGTCGACACCAGGCAGTGGTCGGAGGATCCTAGAGGGGCGAGAACCGATACGCTGTACTGCGCTGGGTGATTCGTCAGCAGTAGGTCCAGCAAAGAGGGCGCTTGACCCGATATGTCTGGTATCCTGGTGGGCTGGAGTACCAGTTGGGTAAGGTCATGCGTGAGAGCAAATGCGTGGGCAGTTCGACCAGCGTGGTCAGTTTTGGAAGATCCCAGCCAGGACTCATGGTAGGCGTTAAAATCTCCCAAAAACACCAGTTCGGCGGTCGGAAACTGCTCCTGCGCTTTATCCGCTGCTTGACTCAGGTGGTCAAAGAGTCGAGTTGTCTCGGAGTCTCCGGAATGGGAGCGATAGAGGCACACGTAGATCCGGCTCGTAGAGCCAAAATCTACGTGGAGCCAAAGGATGGAGAAGGATGTGTCTTCTAGGCAGTGCAGACGGCGACAACAAACATCCGCCCTGATGAAAAGGCACACTCTAGCCCTTGCGAGGAAGCACTCCTCGAGCACGTAGCCGGGATAGTGGAGATATGCCGTGTCGGCAGGGCGGCGTATTTGTGTCTCCGTAAGAAAGAGCATGGCCGGCCGAGCCGTCTCGAGGTGTTGGTGTACGGCGCTCATGTTTGCATGGAGTCCACGTATGTTAGTGAACTCCACCTCAAAAAACGGGTTGGTGGGAGAGGAGGATGCCGCTGTAAGACCACTTTTCTTTTTTTGTGCTGCCATGATAGAAGAGGAATCGGGCGTAAAAGGCATGACAGTCATCGTGGCAATGTAAACTGAGACTAAAAATGCTGTGTCATCATGTATCGGTGAATTATGACGGTGACCGAACCGCCGGACGGAAGGGCCCCCGTACCCTCCCGGAAGTGGTCGCCGGGTCCCACCAACCGGTCACCAACCGGCACGACGAGCCACTCCGTGGATTATGCGCGACCTGACGGGGCAGCCTCCCAGGGTGGTTAGCCGTGGTTGGGCCCCTCTCTATGCCGCGGGCGGCCAGCGGCACCACCGTTTCTACGGGTCTCCCTGGCCGACGGTTCGATCCACGCCACCCTCACAATGACTCTACAGCACTCCACTGCTCACACACATACCACGATAACTGTCACCCCTGCATCGATGGGCCTCCGGCCTCTCACTCACCAGCGAAAGGCGACACCACGAATGTTGTCACTTTTGGCTGGTTTTCTGTGAGAGGGTAGTACTGCCCCGGTCGAGCCGGCCCATTCCTGCTGAATAAATCAGCGTGGCTCTACTACCTACTAAGCCCTTAATGGAGGACATTTTCTTTTTCTGTGTATTTTAGATAAATATGTTTAAACTAAAACATTTATTCAACCTTTACCGGTGTTATTTACAATAGGATTACAATTATTTAGAAAATCGATAATTGTCCTCAGAAAACAGAAATCTAATGAAATTTCTATGTTAGTGGTTAGCGATCCTGACTGCTAAGCAAACCCAGGTCAAATATTTGTGCGATGAGCACGATCATTTGTTCTGGGTCCGGGTGTAGTTTATCTATAATCTGTATGTATTTAGAAATATATGTGTTTATCGGCAGTCTGAAAATATTTTCTATGATTAATTAAACATTTCCTCACCTAACCAATATTACACTTGGTCAGCATTTTACCAAAAAAGTGCTATAGCTATAGTTCATAGTTGACCTATGAAGTTTAAATTCCGACCCTGGTTAGAAAATTTTCTGCTTTTAACAAATTCCATTTTGCTAAGCTATTTTAAACTCCATTGTTTCTTTCAAGAAATCTTTAGCTCATTTTTGCCGTACCTTTCCACAAATTAAATTGCTAAAACACTTGAAGAATTTTATTAAGTACTCTAAAACTTGTTTGGACCAAAATATTAATACATATTAGTGTTTCCAATGAGATATAGGTATTACTCAACATTTTGTTCTTTAACTTTTTTAACTCTTTTTTTATATTTCTATACCTAGATAATAAGATGGCTAAGCTATTGTCGGACGACTACGCACGCTACTGGACTCCATGTTCCTTTATAGTACAGAGGTTTTTGAAACAGAAACCCCCATTTTAACTAAACTGCAAACCCGGGTTCGCTTCACGCCCAAACACGGAAAACGGGATTATTTATACTTCAAAACCAATTCTAGTTCACGATAATCTCTTGTTCTATTTCTCAACACTAACTTAACTAAACTGTAATTTTTAAATAATTAGAAAATTATAATATCAATAACTACTATAGTTGTTTAATAAAACTACGTCGATGAAAAGGTACACTGCTCTCCTGACATTAATTTGTTAGTAGTGCATCCTTCCCTTCTTCTAGTTTAACTTAATGTTTATTTATAGAAATAATTTAATCAGTAATCAGTATATCAGATAACTCCATACCTTGTCAAATAAATCCGCTTAAAATACCTTATCAAATGAACATAAATTATAGGTTTAAGGTTTGTATTAAGATTACTACCACTATGAGAGGAAATGAAAAGGTTTTATTAAAATCATTTTCTGATGAAATATAGTTTTATTTTTAAATCTTTTAATTGACTAGTATTTTGCCGGGCCTCCACACGATAAAGACCAAGTTAAAGAGAACCTCTGCAAAATTTTCTTATTTATATTTTAAATTACAATTAAGGCATAAATACAAAATAAGTAGAAAATTTATGTAGGATAAAGGCGGATACTCAGAAGAACCTGATCTTGTGAATATCCGCCTTTATCCTATAAAGTCGACAATTATTTAGCAAAAACAACCTTCAAGAAAACAAGTCATCTCGACGACATCTTTTTTATATCTGGTGTGGACGTTGACATGTAACTGTCTAGTGAATAATAATAATAATAATAAGCCAATAAGCCTGATTGTCGATATTGCTGTTCCTCATGACGATAATCTCGTGAAAGGTGAAATAGATAAACACATAAAATATTTGGATTTGTCTCACGAGATTGTCGATGTTTGGAATATCGATTCGGCGATCATTGTTCCGATAATCATATCTGCTTACGGATTAATAGCTAAGAGCCTCGACCAACACCTTAAGAGGCTCTCGTTAGATGGTTGGATAAAGGGACTGATGCAGAAGGCAGTTCTTCTTGACACGGCCCGCATTGTTAGGAGGTTCCTATCTTTGGAGCCCTAACCACCGGTGTCTTGATCCCTATACCCGGTGTCGGTGGTCTACTATTTTTTATATTTTTAAGTGTATTTTTATTTATATGGTATATTTAAAAATGTAATTTATATGTGTAAATTAACTGGAATAAAGGGAATAATAATAATAGTGTAAAAATTTTGCTTTAGTTAGCTTTTTATTACAAATAATAATTTACTAACTGGCATATGTCTAATGATTTAACTAAATTTCCAAAGTAAGTATAATAAATTTGTTACTTCAGGTGTTTTTAGAAATTTAGGGCATGTTGTAGAAGAATTCTGAAGAAACTACGGTCCAGACCAGCACAACGAATGTGATAATAGTTTGTCGGCCCTGAGTTCACGCAAAGCGAGGTGCCTAAGGTGTAACATGCTCCCAAAAAACTTCCGTGTTCAAGACTATTGAGGGCAGCAATTGTTTGAGTTTTCGTATATCGACTTATAGGCTCCACTAAAATTAATTCTTCATATTTAGCCGCCGCCATCTACAATAGGTACTTTTACCCACCCACCTACCGATTTACATTTCATATGTAACAACTGCAAAAATTATCTACACCTGCCTGGATTATGCAGGGTAGAGTTATTTATTTTAAATACATACATATAGTAATTATGATCAGGGTACCATTCCTTTAGAGTCTGTTGGTCTAGTGGTTAGTCACCTTGATTTCTGAACGTAACGAATCCCACACCGGACACAAATTTGTTTGACCAACAAATAGTTTTGCTGTCTCTGGGCGTTCTTTGTGTCTGTTGATTGAATGTATATAAAGCCTTCCACGACATAGGAATAAATAAATACAAAAGATTATATATAAATAAAGATTAATTGTAAAAGATAAAGATTTTTCAAAAACTATATAATATCACGCTGCCATCGTTAGGTGAGGAGCGGTGATCGTGATTGCTGAAACTGTATACCTACTACTTACTTACCTACTACTACGAAAACAAATTGTGATATCTATCATTTACTTCCCAACAGGTCGTTGGAGTGCCTAGTAGCCCTAGTTCAATATAGACATGACAGAGGTTGCTGTCAAGTATCTCATACTAGTACATTGACAACACGTTCTTAATTATAACGGACGTCGAATGACGTCCTTTGAATACGATCGATTACTATCGACATACATACATGCTAGATGGCGTGCATGTGTGTTGTTTAATTAAAGTTTTCTTTATGAATTTTATTTTACCTAAAAATGTCTTAAATTAAAACAAAAAATTCAATCCTAAAACGTTGTTATTAATACATTTCGAATTCCCCTTCAAAGAGCAAAGGTAAACTGTTATATTATGGAGTGGTGAAAATAATACAACGATAAACACATACAATCGGGAAAGACACGGTTCATTTAACAAAAAACTGTTTTACATTAAAGAGTTTTAATATTTATCTTAGAAGATCTTCACCAGAATAGAATCCTGCTTAGGCACGAATATAGGTTAGAATTTTATGTAAGGGAATTTTGCTGCTAATTCCCACGGGTCCTAAACTGCGTTTATGTCCTATATGACAAGTATGTATTTACACTTTACTATACTTTACAGCTCTCATATGAATACCAGAAAGTTATATAAATTTGTTACTCTTAAACTAAGTGGAGTTTTAATAACAGTAGGTACAATACCGAATTGTGTAAGTTGAGTGCGGTACAATGTACCTATAACAGTTCAACTGTGTGTTTGAGATAAAGTTGTAAGTATCAAAAGTTATAACAATTTGTAGGTTGGGAATTTAGTAACATAAGCGTATTTGAGGAATAATCAGAAGTAGCCGAAACAGTCGAGCTTGTATGAAAGGTTTAATGACAGTAAAGGCAGCTGTGATGTATGTAAGGATAGAAGCAGGTGGCGATCTGTTGTCTCTACCTACCCTGATGGGAGAAAGGCGTGAGCTTATGTATATATATGCATGGAATAGTTTTTCTAGGGTGCATACTTTTAAAATTCATTCAATAATTATGTTATAGACTGAATATAGGTTAGAGTATATCAAAAAGTATTTTTAAGATGCAGAAATCAACTTCAACACAAGCCTAAATAAAAGTAAGTGAAAATCCTGGGAATGATTGTGGATATACAGCTTGCATTTTCAAAATAATGAAAAAAATCCTTTTCAGGATTTTTTTCATTATTTTGAAATTGACATTTGAATAAAGGCACATGTAATGAAGTTGTTGGTAATGTATGATGGACGTCTGTAAAACGCTCAATTTATAAATTTTCAGTGATCATACACCACAGTGCAAGAATATTCGCCGTGAACTAAATTTTTAGCAAACTGCAATCAGTTTTAACAGGTAACAGTCGGGAGTGAAAATATTAAGTCATCCGGCAGCCACTCGACTTGACTTGCGATGAGTGTTTTCCGGTGCAAGCCAAGTAAACTATTATAAAGCAACCGTTTAGCTTAGTGTTAGCGGTTGACAACAATATTAATAGAGTGAATTGGGTAAGTATAAAATATAGTAACTATTCTTCCTTAAGAATAAAAAAAACACAAGTTTGCAGAAATTGACTATATATTTGAAACATTTAGTATTTCTTTTTCTCTTCTCTGATTCTAAATTTTGAGATTAGTTAATAATAATATATGTATTACTTACTACACGTTAGTATTTGAGTACTTATTTAAAAGACTTAGGTGCAGGTCAGAACACGACGAAATTTTTGCAGAAAGTGCAATGTTAATACCATAAATACTACATACTTCTCCCATTTCTAATCATACGATTATCTTAACGGGTCTCTTGAGATGATCAAATCTCAGGATCCGAGATTTTAACAGGCATTTTCGTAAACGAATTACCAATTTTAATCTTACACAATATATTTCATGGTTCATGTTTCATATTTTGAAGAAATTTTAAAATGGATGTCATGTCATTTTTTTTGATTAACAATTTTTTTGAACTGAAATTAAACTCAATCCGTATCATTTCATAGAAACCGCCAAAACTGCGTTTTTATATTAATTTTGTTGTTAGTAATCCTGACTACTAAGCCGAGGTCATGGGTTAGGTTCCCACCCAAGACAAATATTTGTGTGATGAGCATGGCCATTAGTTCTGTGACTGGCTGAAATTTATATATAATATGTATGTATTTAGAAATATATAAGTATGTTTATCAGCACTCTTGTTGGGATCCGACGGCCGTGTGTGAGATGTGTGGAGTTATTAAAAAAAAGGTATCATTGTATTTTAACGTGTAAACACATTTATATATAAATAACTATAGGTTCCGAATCCTTTTTATATTGTGATTGATTTTCTGATTAATTCGTTACACATAGCCCTTAAATCATAATGCACATTGGTAAAGTATTATTATTATCTTAACAGCTGATAATATAATCATACACGACATATTTCAGTAAGTCATTAATGTATTAAAACTGATTACAAAGTATTTTGTAGTCAAATCATGTCAGTAAGTAAGCACCCAGTACAAAATTATAAACTCATTTAACGTAATTGCAGCTCTGTTGAGTGTCAAGGGGAGTGTTAATACTAAAGCCTGTTGGTGCGATTAATGGAGCGTTTTTAACTGCTTTGCGTTTGCACCGATGCCTTTACTCAAAAGAAATTCCTATGATGTGATTAAGTGAATACTTTTATTATAAAGAGCTAAAATGAATTGAGCTATGATTGAGCTATGAGAGTATATATGAGAATACTTTAGTAACTTGTGGGTGTTTACTAAAAATACTTTAAGTTTTTCGAATAACATCACTACGTAACTATAATATTCATATCATAAATGAGTCAGTTTGCATGGTTGTTTGGTACTCAATCACGCCAGGACGGCTAAACGAATCCGGATGAAATTTGGCGAAGAGATAGATTATAATCTGGGATACATAAAAGCTGGGAGGTTCTATTTCCAGAAAATACACGATTTAAAATTTCAAAAAATATGTACATGCGATAGTGTTTGCTTCTTTGAAAATTAAAAAAAAATCTTAATATGTACATATATGCATTATAATTCTTTGTAAATTTTAATTTGCTAAATATTATCATGCGTGCTATTTCAAAATATATCTAATTATCTATTATATTATAAATAAAATTAGCATTCATGTTAAATTAAACAATCTTTCTTATTTTTGAAAAACAAAACCGAAATTACGAAGAGATTTTAATATTTCTAGTATGTGCATTCTATCTTGCATGTATAGTGCATTATTTCAATATAGTCACATTACATTTTATAAAAAGTGTTGGGTCAATAACTTGTTTTTTTTTTTTCATAGACAAATGCAACGTTTTTTTAATATATATTAATGTTTTAGCCTGAAATGGCACTAACAGTAGGCCGGGGCTGAAAATATTAACACTAGCTCATACGAGAATGCTATTAATGTGTTTCTTAACTCGGAAAGGACCAACGAAGGATACATCTCTAAAAAGATCAATAATATAATAAATAAACGTTGTAAAGAATAATACTTATAATAAAAGTATATCAAAATTAATATTTTAATCATCACATATATTACGATAAAATGACAAGAGTAATTCTGTAAATATTATTTACGTTAATAAGTGCAACGGGTACATTCAAAACCAAATACTACAAATAGTATATAGTAAATAGGCAGCTCTGCATTTTTTATTGACAATACAAAACTCCACCTAGTGTCCAGATATGCAAAACTAACATAAAAAAGCCTATCAGTCAAATAAGACTAACCATTTCAGTATGGCTTCAGCGAAACTATAACAATGTAACTTACTTACTACCAAATTTGTGCACGTTGACCTTCCATTTACAAACTGTGTTGTTTTCGACGAAGATATATTAAGCTTCTCCTCTTTAGGTTTTGGCTTATTAAATTTTAAAAAGTTCTCTTCTTCTTCTGCTTCTTTAATTTTTGGACAGTATTTCTTCATACTTAGTACTCATAAAATTAAAACTGTCCTTCAATCCGGAAATCTTATCTTTTATAATTTCCGATTCGGCGTAACTGGAGTCTCAGCAGACGTAAGATTAATGATTTGAGATCAAATCGAACCAGAAAAGCTTTATTATATCTGACAACCCAAACGATAAAAGGAGGCTGAAATGTAGCCGATTGTAAAGTGATTTCCAGCGATGCTTAGCGACAATTTTTGATGTAAATGTAAACGAACATTTTTAAGCTTTCTGTCCTAGAGCTTCTATAGGTCAGCTTTTGTTACAGTAAGGGGGCTCTGTATTTGTAACAAAATTATAAAATGCCTGATGAAAATTGCCAAACTACTACTTTATCTTTAATAATGAAAAAGTAATGTACCTACTTGTGTAAATCACGTACATTGATCTGATGTATCTAAAATTTGTTTTTGGCGGATGAAATTCGACTTTGGGAAGAAAGCAACCACAGTGAACCAACATTACTACTTTAGGACGATATTTTTAAGAAGTTGAGTTTCGGGCGTAAAGGGGCGGCAGTCCTCACTTAAGATCAGATCGTCTGTCTACCTATATCATAAACGTTACGTTAGTCATAGATTTTTGCAATCCCAATGAACTATCCTCAGCCCTATAATGCGTTGTTTCCACGAAGTCACTTTAATGAAAGATATTGCTAAATAAAAAATATTAAGCCGGGTTGAAAATAACAATAAATGACAAAACTTACCATTGATCACTTATTTTTGCACCAACTTTTCGAAATAGCCTGCTAGAATAAAAATCGGCTTTATTTTACTTAAATCGTTGATGGGAATCAATCGAATTGAACCACAGAGAAAAGGGATTGAGAAACGCCTACAGCCATTGATTATATTTGACATTGGTACTAGACGACGCTTCTTCGAATACAGTCGAATACAGTCTTGCCTAGATTGTGACAGTGACATGTTATTATTTATAGGAATGGAGTTCGGCAACAGTGGCATAATAATGTGAAAAAAACCGAATGATTGTTTCTTTTGGTTTGTGAAGCCACCACGCTTGTAAAAGCGCCAGGTCAAACCTACACATCTTAAAACTTATCTTGTTAGTTATCGCCGTAACGTCATAATAAATATAACAAAATTATACATAAAGTTATAAGAGAAAGAGCTTTCGTTTAAAACATTGTTTTTTTTTTTAATTATTACAACGCTACTTTTGCAACAAAAAAAAACGAATTTGAATATCCAACATCATTTGTTTTTCAAAGAAGAAAGACCACGAGTTTCACATTTACAAACTCTGTTTATTACAGTAAATGGGTCTAGGTTTTGCGGTAATTAGCGTCTCTTTGTTTAAAGCTTGTAACAAAAAATAATCCGAATTTTCCTTTAATAATCCATAAGTGGCCATAATAATCCATAAGTCCTTATTTTTATATTTCATTAAAAAAAAGTAGTGGGCTTGTAACTTCTATCTATAGCCAGTTCGAGTTACAAGTATGTGACCCCTAAGTCATCTTTTCTTATGGTCAAAATGTAGGTATATACTATGAGCACCTCTACCTAACCCCTCAGGGATATAGGCGTGAGCGTGTGTATGTATGTTAATTATATTTTAACGTTCTTGTACTCGTTACTATTTTATTCAGTTCGTTATGGCAAACTCATCAACGTAGCTAGTGCAACAGTGCTTATACTGTTGCGTCTAGTACTAATTCAAAAACGACATAATAACTCTTAAAACCATAACTTCTTCTTCTTCATAACTTTATGCCTGAGTATAACATATGAAAAAAAAAAGACTAAGTTACTAGTAGGTACATATGTTGAAGCAAATTATAACATAAGGGCTTTTTGAATGTTGAAAATTATTTCATTGCCATTACAGAAAAAGGAACCCCATTTGATAAATTTTATTTTATCTCTTTTAGAATTAACTTTTTTCATGTTTAGCAAGTAAAAATTTATACAAAATGGAAAAGCGTAAATATAATTAAATTACATCAACATTTCATGTATTTTTATTTTAATATTTTATTTTGTCTTGGTCTGTTTTTGGTACATAAGTACGTACTAACACAAGTACGTAGAGATTCAGATATTATATGTTGTAAATAATTACGATAAAATGAGGATCTCAGGAATGTGACTAGTGTAGGCTAGAAATGGACAGAATAAAGATGAAGCAAGCCAGGGCCAGGAGCTAATATATAGACAAAAAGACTATAACCATTACTAAGTTTGATTTTTTATTACCTCAAGTAGATTAAGTAATACACACTAATGGTAAACTATCAACAATGTCCATAAAAAATCCATGCACTGACGCAACTATTGCAACTTACCCGTAGCAATCATCAGACAATGATAAGTACTAAGTAGCAGAGACACACAACATAGTGCTCTTATATGACAATATAAATAATACTTGCCTCAAGCTTGTGATGATTTAATGAACTTGTTTAATAAAAAAAAACAAAATCCGGGATCTTAGGTAGAAATTTAGACTGAACAATTTGTATTACTAAGTAACTAACCAACTAACCATGCGACCCAGCTCCCAGCTCGAGCACGTCAGCTCAACATATTTACTTATCTTTTATTTGGTAATATAAGAAAAAATATAAGTCTTTCTTGGAAGTATCCCTCCTAGGATATAAACAGGTCCCTAGCAATAGACCCACTTGTGACGGAACACCGTGTGGTTTTAGTCAGTTCGAGTCAACGGACTCGATATGCATTAAGACTTTCAGTTTCATCATATAGTTTATTCGGTTCGTTATTTAGTCGGTTCGAGTCATCGGACTCGAAATGCTTTAAGACCTTTAGTTCTATCATATACTACAGCTCCCTTTTAGCATTGCACCGCACCTTTTTTAGCACACGTACACCATAGTATAGTGTTGCAGTGTAGTATATGATGGAACTGAAGATCTTAAAGCATTTCTCAGAATCTAACACGTATAAGCATAATGAATTCATAAAAATATACATGGTACTAGCACATACTATATAATTACATTATTAATTAAAGGCTAACCAATTACATCCTTCTGTCTGCAACATAATAGTCTGAGCACTTAGCTATCGTGGGCCTCAACTAAGGGAGGCTTTGTCAAGCAATGTAACTGACTAAGAGAGACGTTATCAAAATATTGTTCTAAGAAAAGCTGAATTATAAAGGCTTTGTCCAACGGTATCGTAGACCTATTAACAAACTAATTAATATAACAACAACAATCCTTTGTCTCGGGGGACTTAACAAATATTCATATAACGGACAGAAATAACACCCAGAAACGGAACACTTATTGTGCATCACACAAATTTTCGTCCCATGTGGGAATCGAGCAGGAAGTCGTGACCAGTCAGCCAGTTCAGGTCAGCAGTCAGTGTCGCTAGCCACTAAACCAATAGGCCAGTCTGTATGTCAGTAATGAACTGTTAACTTATGAAGACTTTTAAGTGCATACTTTCGATGTAAAGAAATTGATTGCTAAACATTTAAATGTCAGCAATAAACAACATGTTAAGTAAGATTAAATCAGACAGTCTTTCCTGACCAAAAAAAATATCATGAAGTTTATATTATATTTATAAAACAATTAGAGATCCTCTCCTAAATTAGAACAACGTAACAACGTTGATACCTACATAAAAAAAGATGTTGCCTTCATAAAAGTCTTTATTTTGCTTGAGCTGCAAAAACTATTGACGATATATGAAACAGTATTCTATATATTATTAGTACTCATGACTGCTCACAAAAATGAGCGATGATATAAGCCTAACAAAGATAGTTAAGCCACAAATTAGTTAAGTTCAAATACGGGTGGGATCGAACAGTGGTGATATGATATTGATCCTTATCCATTTAAATGATTTGATAATTGAGTCTGATTATGTAAGTGTAAATTAAGCTAAAAATTATTCAGATCGGACTTTTAGATTAGAGCTTATGACGGCTATCAAAATTCTCAAGTAAGAAAGATGTCACGGTTTGAATAAACTGTCCTACGTTTAGTTCATTAATAAATACTAATTTACATATTTACGTTAAATAATAGTTTTAAAATATGTAACTTTAATTTATTAAGCATATTTTTTATATTAAAAACGATTTATTAAGTAAAATACATAAAAGACGTAGCAAGGATATAGTTGGTTATCCAGACATTAAAAAATGATGCCACTTCAAGAAGAGTCTACGTCACGTATAGAGAGTCTACGTCCTTCCTTATCAGATATTTAGAATATTGCAATTTTTTTTGGATACGCCCGGGTTTGGGAAGATTGCGATAGCAGGTGCGTCATCAAGCATTGCTGCAACTCTCTTAAAAGAAGAAAAAACTGCTCATTTTACTTTTAAACTCCAGCTATAAATATCTCTACAACAACGTTCCACATATTCTATCCGCAAAAATGGGCCTCTTTTTAAATTACTACAAGGATCGTCTTTGGTAATATGGGATTTATTCACCATAAGCCATAGAGCATATGTCGAGGCAGTGGATAGAACCTTAAAGAATCTTAGAAACTCCACTACCGTAATGGATGGGATTGCTTTTGTTTTTGCGGGAGATATCAGTCAGACTCTTCTCGTTATTAATAGAGAAACGCGCGCAAACATTATGAAAGCATGCTTTCTATTCATTTCTTTCTCCTATGAACATGTATTAAAACCTTAAACTCTAACGGACTAATATGAGAGCTCACCGTCGTGGAAATACGCATAGCAATTTCCCACAACAGCTGCTGAATCTTGGAGAAGGAATTCTTCCCCCTTTAAATTTAAGCAGTAGTTATAATGTCCTCTTAGATGAATCATTAAGACTAATAGTCCATGATTTAACATGTTTAATAGATGCCCTATATGCTGATATCGAAAATTTAGACAAAAGAGATTTTCATTGGCTGTGTTCTAGAGCAATAGTGTCAGGTCAAATGAGGAATTTTTAAATGCTCTTAACCTTAATGCTCGTAATGTAATGCACAAGACTTCTTATAAAGGAATTCAGAGACAATATTGTAGCGACGATAATCATTGGCCCTGCAGCTGGTCGGTTAGCGCACGTACCTCGGATACCTATGATCCCTACCGATTTGCCAGTACCTTTCAAACGTTTTCTATTTCCTGTGAAAACATCGTTCGCTTTAACGATTAATAAGTCCCAGGACCAAAGCTTTGACTTAGTAGGTATAGATAGACTTAAGAAAAGAGTTTTTTACTCAATGCCAACTATATTTTGGCGTAACGCGAGTTGAAGCTCCCGAAAAATAATACATTTTACTACCCCATAATAGTATAACATGAAATGTACTTTACAGAGAAGCTCTAAATAATTACATATTATTGATTCTCACGGAATTATACCCGTACTAAGTCGGGGCGGGTTGTTAGTTTAAGATAAAAGAGCCGTATTACCTAATACTGATGGCTCATAAACCTTGAAACTCTAATCAACTAAATTGACTTAAGTAACCAATTAAGCAAAGCTTGTACGTGATAGCTTTCAGCAACGAGCGTGATCAAGTGGACAACGTTTGCAATCAACCTTGACAGTGGATGACGTATTTTTATACTTAATAAGCAAACAGTACGAGCAAAAATTTAAGTAAGAACTATAAATATATTCTTTTTCTTCTTAATGATGCAGTTTTTACAACCAAATACAAGTCAGAACAATATATTAGTAATAGAGTAAAAGAATAGGTGCGAATGGTTAAGATTCTTGTATACATCCATATTTTCATACGGACAAATAATTTGCTTGACTGGTTATTTAAATGTTCCGATATCTAAATACAGCAAATAGCCAATGACAGTGAATATAATGCCATTTTTTTTTATGCGATAAACGAGCAGACGGGTCACCTGATGGTAAGTGACTACCGCCGCCCATGGACATCCGCAACTCAAGAGTCACAAGTGCGTTGCCAGCCTTTTAGGTAGGAGTACGCTCTTTTCTTGAAGGTTTGAAGAAATAAACACTTAAATCACTATAAATAAAAATGAGTCGTGAGGGATCTATGCATCCCCGGTCGGAACGAAGTTCATACACTGCTGTAACTACATGTAACAAGAAGTGTCGGATAAAAGTCTTAATACACCTTTTTCGGTCTCGCTCAGCACAGCGTGTAACAAGCTCTCAACTTTAATATTTAGTTAATAAGCTCAACTAGAGAAAATCTGAGCTATACTGTATATATCTACCTTCTAGATTCACTGTGGTCAAAGTGGCCCTTTGTTTGCAGTGGAGAGTGCTTGTCTGCACCCTGTCGCCTGTTCCCGACAAAGACGCCAAACAATAGTGACACACGGTCGGAATGAACTGCAAACTATGTATGATGTAATTATTGCCACAAGTTATGTCAAAAAGATGGATGTATGTAAACTCCAGTATTATGGGATTCGATTGTTTAGTACGTTCAATGGTAAATGCTCTGTAGACTTATTTTTTTGTTTTTTGGGATTACTACAAATAATGAGACTATAAATAGCAAAAAGTAGATAGATAGAAAAAAAATAAGAGAGCCATTTAGTTGACAGAATTGCATATGTATACTTAAATATGTTTCACTTACGACAACTTACCAAGCAGCTTCAGCGTAATCTTCAAACTGCATTCCGATGATAAACGTGACGTCGTCATATTTAAACATGTGAATCGTGACCGGTTAACTAATGTCTGCCAAGCAATATTCAACTTGCTTGTTAGAGATAGAATTAAATAACCTGTAACGTTCGGCTATTTTCGTATGTTTAGAACCTCTTTAGTGGTTTTTATCGGAACATATTTTAACTAAATGTAATTTACGAAATGTTAACACTTTTTGTTTTATAATCGTTTAGAGTGATTGAGTAACAAACATACAACCTTTTTTAATTACCAATAACAAACTTTACCTGTAAACGTAAAGGTACATTCTTAGTATGTCAAAACAGTAAATAACCGAAAGTTTGGCCCCGTTGGCAGAATATACTTTTTGTTATCTAGAATCACTTTAACTTTGTACATTTACGTACTTACTACTACTGACGGTGAATGCTGTAGGCTGTCACTATAGAGACAAAACCCGCCAATTCGCTGGTGAAACGTAACCTTAATTAAACTTGTTTATATGGGTTGAGCTTTTGTAGCTAACATTTTCATATGTTTAAGCCCCACTTAGATTATAATACCACTTACATTTTTAATAACATTATAATAAGTAATAATGCATATTTCAAATTACGTATTTCTTGCTTACAAAGGTTTGATGTCCAATAAATCGTGTATTGCTTAAAAATACAACAACTATGCGTGCTGTGTAAAATTCCATGGCCATTTTAATATCCATGGTCCAGCAGAGAACGAACATCCTCTACTTGACAATGGCCTGGTATTTATGCTCTGTACGTTTATCTATAATCAAACATCGATGGTAAAATCACCTTTGACTCACCAATTTGCTGATTTCACAAAAAAAAATATATATTATTCTTAATCATCGATCCATTTTAGTTATGTACAATATTATTAAATGAGTACCCGACAGAATTGCACCGAAAGTTTAATTAAAACGATTTCTATGACACATCATGTCGATTACCATAAAGCCGCTTAGGCTCTAGGGCGTACCAAAAATATACTAAAAATACCAATAATATATAGGTACATACACACTCGAAAATGAAATAGTATTGTTAGTAAAATTAACGACAAAGTGTACCTAATGTACTCAAATAACGTGAAAAGAAAGGCTTGCTTTTAACATTTAAAAAAAATGTTAAAAGACTACTATTTGCAAGGTAATGTCTAAAATAACTATAGGTATATATTTACTTGTATGTGTAGGTATGTGTATGTATGTTTCTATATATATGTATTTATTTCTATGTACTTATATTGGGTATTTATATATATTTGCCATTAAACTAGCATACATTACATGACTGTACACCACAGCCACCCATAAGAGACCATTAGAGTCCTGTCCATCCAAAGGTTGCCTGTAAGATATTGCTTGTTGTGATAAGGCCGCCCATTGTACATTTTATGTGAAAATATCAGATGTATTTTATATGTATAATTGGTGTACAATAAAGAGTACTTACTTAAAGAAAGGCTTGCCTATCAATTTCATACACCCGTATGACGTATAAATAATATTCATAAACATTGCCTCAATAAAATAAATAAGAAGAAGCTCGGAAGAGACCACTTACTTAAAACATAAATATTAAATTTATGTTTAAGAAGGAAATTATTTTGGCCCAAACTCCGGCGTAAGCCACATAGAAATTTGGGATCAGAGGTGGGAGTTATATTTAAAATAGAAAGCATATTTAAAGAAAGACCTGAGCTTACTTTTATAGGACGGACCAGAAAAGGAGTGTATTAAATTTTTTATTCATTCATATCCGACAGATTAGAATAAAAACATATTTACCAAATATTAGAAAAAAAAAAAGATTATTGTGGCGTTATAAGCCAATTTTATGATTATCCTCTTTTTATTATAGAAACAAACTTATACGTATACGCTTTATTATATGACTTATATTTTTGTCTATAAATAACAAAATCCGCATGTGGCTCTATTCACTAGTTCAAACCATTTTTTGTATTTCTGGCGCAAGTCGAGAAGTTGTTGGGACTTTCTGAAATGCCCACATGAGATTGGACCCAGGTAAAGAACAAAACACACAAAACTTTCAGTAGTTTGTATTAAGTAAAACTACCTCTTAGGTTAACAAAGGAAATGTTACACACAACTTTTGTGGTTGAAAACAACGTATAATATATTTTTTTATACTATAGGGGGACAGACGAACAGACGGGTAATCACTATGTAAATAATAAGTATATACTACAAATATACTATATTTAGTACTATTGGAATGAGCACTTTTATGTCTTGCTGGTTGGCTTCTGATAATGACCACCGATATTCGACGCTTACTATTAAGCTATTAATAATATTTGCATGAAAGATAACATTTCACATTATATTTATATGACAAATAACGCTTAGGTTAGCTAATCTACAAAAAAGAAGGGAATTGTCTAACATATGTATATCAGAACGTAATATTTTAATCATTATCGGAGTTTAAATAAATTTTAATCTCGCTATACAAACTGTCTTTCTATTAACATGAATCATCATCATCACTACTATTCTTGAATTTCTCTCATATGCGAGCGGGACTGTGTGGAACTCCAGCCACGAGCTGTGTAATCTAAACTAACGTAACGTAGAGGTACGCCCGTTTGTGATTTTTGTTAATTAATATAATGAATTAATTGAAGTAGTTTTATGCTTTTTATACCTATTTATCGTTTTCTTATCTTCTTGCTTCTTTTGCGCTTCATAGACAACGGAAAAGGCTCACTAAATAACTAGTCTCTCAAAATCAGTGTTTATATAATTTATCGTTATAGACATAAATTTATAATTAATTAATGTACTTATAACTAATTGGTTATTATTCAAAGTATGTTTCCTCGTACTTCATGAATCCTACAAGATTTCTAGTACAAAAATTCATAGCAATATTATCGTAAATACTCAGAAAACATTTCTTGAACGTTCCAACTTGATGAATTATTTTACAGCGCTACATTGTTGAAGTTCGAGAAGTACAAGAAAACGATTTCTGACTACATAGTTAAGTACTTCCGAACTAATTGCATTCTTCTCATGATACCGTTTGAAAAATGGCTGCCTGAAATTTGTTTGGTAAGTTACGTCTTCTTTAAACCAGTTGCGTGTCTTACTCACTATTAGAACATCGACCAGGATGGTTTCTATGGTTTTTTGATTTGTGCATTTGTGGGTATACCTGTTCACTCAATATGACAAACAACAAAAAATATAGAATAGATATATTTTTTATTAATAAAGTAGACACTGCTTCTACATAGTGCATAAATTCTGTAAAATATGAAAATTTTCGTTTTTAATTTATTATATACATGTAAAGGAACGTATTTAGTCTCCTAACGTTGGCATTCCACAAATATATTAACACCCTGTTTATGTGATTTTATGCAATGTTTTGAGTCAGCACATAATTATATGAACGTTCAAACTGATATTTAAACTATGTTAGCGTTACGCTTTGCTTAGTCAAAGATGATGAGCACAGCGATTTTCACACTCTGTGCCGTCGAGTACGTTTAAGGGTTTGTTTATCCGGCCGTATATTCTGAAACCTTTCGTTTTGCATTGTACTATCACACATCAGCAGCAGTGCTCTCATTCTGCGTTGATTCATCGTATACCTATTTTTATAACTTATAAACCGAAGTTATATGTTTCTTTATTTTGGATTCAAAGCAGTAGTTAAAAATACTTTACCGATATCTTTTTCACTTTTCAATAGCTTAAAATTAATACGACTCTAGGTAGAGAAGATTTGTTGACACATCAAAGATTTATAGTGAAGGTGGCGAAAACACAATGCCAAATGTATACCAAATAATGTTGAATACAGTCAGCACTGCAAACCTTTCTAGGTTTGTTGATATTTAGATTTAATAGATTTATAAGAATTTTCTAGGTGCTATCGTTATTTTGATACGTGCTGAAACATGAACCCGCTTTATTTAAGACAATTATTAGCTAAATAATTATCAAAATGGATAACTACTAAAAAAACTAAAAAAAATCGTGGCACCAACATATACACCGTCATTTCATGAACCGTTAAACGATAAACAGGCATTACTGAAGACTGGAATTGTGGAAGAGTAACTACAGTTTTTTTTACATTTTAACAATACTTGTTATAAATATAAAAACGGCAAGGTGCCTGTACGATCTTTCACGGTTATAATCTCTGTGCTATGGCTGTTCAAGTTATACTGGCCAATAAAATAAACCAAAATATAATTTAGTGAATTATGGTAGAATTTCGGCCACCAGGCGCTCTCCAGTATTAATTAATCTCCAGCTATACTTGATGGTGACCACGCGTTGCACATGTACAATTTTTTTTTCTTTAAACCTTTTTTCTTCTTCTAATATAAAACTTGTGTTATTTAAACCTTCTTTTCTTCCATCACTACACCAGCTTCAGTAAGACACTTGAAAAGTACTATAACATCTTCGAAGTGAATCAATCCAACAAAGATTGTAGCATATTCGCAATCGTGTGGTTTTCCTCACTATTTACTTATATGGAATTAGCGAATCACATTTCGTTACTGATAAATCAATATTTGTCTCTTTTAGAACAAAATACATAATTCTACTAAATAATGCATGAATGCACTTAACCACTCTATGTATGTATATATCGTCTTCCGACGCTCGGGACATACGACCGTTGCCGAACAGTGACGAAGATTTCTATGCACATTATTACTTTGGGAGACCTGTAAGTACTATTGCTATTGAATTCCTCTGTGGGGACTCAGTTTAACAGTTGTAATATATGATTTGTAAAACCATGACGACTACAAAAAAAATATAACAAAACTGGTATATAAGTAAAACAAAAATGCAAGTACTGAAAAATATGTATACCACGATACTTTAACGTCAACCTGATGTTGGCGTATAGTATTAGTAATATAGGACTACATATAAAGGTGTAGCTGTGCGGTAAAGGCTCAAAATAAAAATACCATCAAAAGATAAGATTGTTACAAATTAAATTTGAAATATTCCAATAATACTCAACTTTAAAAATAATTTATTTAGGGATATTCAACATTAATATAACCAACACAAATACTTTCTCCGAGGGAGGGAGACGATAACCAAACTCTAAATAAAAAAAGTTAAAATATTTGTGCGTTAAATACTATAGCATTTAATATAAAGGGATCGGCCTATTGTCTATGTATGAAATGTTGTCCTGTAGCGGGTGGAGAAGTTGAACGGCTATTGTAATCTTGGTTTCAATTCACGGTTAATTCCACTTGTTATCTTATTCCTGCTATATATTTCTTTTCAAATCTAGAATGTACCCGTAGAAAGCATGTATGTTAAGCTCTTTTTACTTCTATTGAAATAAACAATAGGCGAAAAATAAGTATAAAATACGTTCATACAATAATTTCCGAATGTTGCCGTTGTTATTGCAACGGTCGTCAGAAGTTAATTAGTGAAATTTAAATATATATAAAGTCCCCAGTTACGGCAAATTGGTAGATAAACATTTTACTATCTGCCAATGAACTTTCAGTTAAACCGACTGACAAATTATATACGAAGTTTCATTGTTTGGCCAGGAGCAGTGAGAAGCTGAATTTGTGCATCGATTTTTGTTGTGTCGGACATTTTGCCAGGTTTTCTAATTCCTGCAATATGTAAGTAATACGCATTTAATTGATTTTGTGTGCAGCTTGTAGTGCAACGTATGCTCAGATTTGGTTTATATAACGCTGTGTCCTAGAGTAGTATTACTTATCAAAAAAAAACTGGGCATATCTTTAAATTGGCCGACCAAGATCTGCCTGAGCATTTCATGCTTAAGTCAAGCATATTATTATGTGTTCAACAAAAAATTTACGGTGACAGCAATATATTTGTCGATTCACTTAACTAGTCACTCGGACACATCTAGATTTGGTTGAACGCATCGTAACCACAATTAGTCCAACTATTGTACATATTTTCTGAATAATAATGGTTTTTATTCATAATGTTATACTGGTACAACGTGATCAGTGAAAAGTGAGAGAAATAAATAAATTCGTTTAACGTTGCACTCTTAACTTCATGCAATGGCAACATTTTAGGCTTTCAGTGGTAAAATTAACGCATTCTGAACAGCAACAGTGCTTATATCCTTTGATTTTTACCAAACTCCTTTGATTTTTTGTGAGCATCGGTTTAGATTTTACGATCACTAACATAATAATGGGCTTGCCTATTGCCGTCAACCGGTCACTGTATATTGAAGAGCTCGAATATATACAGACAAAACAAATTATATAAATCCCAACTTAAATCCAAAAAAATCTTTAGAATAACAACAAAACTTGTAAGTACTTACACCGAATGCCATTCAAAAAACATCTAACTTCATCACTGAAATCTCGAAATTTATGATTATTTTTAATTTTTAATTTATGATTTAATAGAAGGAACTATGATATAAACTGTTTACCTATCCAATCAAATACTGAAAGTATTATTATTTTTATATTGTATCTCTTTTAGGGGTATATTAGACTTTTTTATTTATACCGAAACTGACCAGTTCGACGAACACTGCGAGTTTGATATAAGATACTCGTGGTTAGAGACAGATGATAAAATAACAGAAGTAAATAATTGGGTAACAGTTGAGAAATTATAATATGTAGTTCAGAAAATATACCATCTTTGAAAATATACCATGATGGCACTAGGCTTAATAAGCTTATGACCTAAATTGATACAGCTTTTTAAATAGTTATCTCTATGGGTTTTGATACTCAAGAAGGATTAGGTATAGTAAATATAGGCAGTTTTTTTTATTTTTTTCTCTACCTTTAGCTTTCAGGATTCCATATGTAGGGCAACGCTTCGAAAAGTATAACATTTTACTGGCATCGTAATAGCTCTTTTAAGGTTAAATAAACTCATATGTCATAGACCATTTCTATCTACATAATGGCTAATATTTACTAATTCTAAACTTAAAATAGTCCCCTGATCATAATTATCTGCCATTCTCGCTTACTAACCGAAGCAAGCTGTTATAATTAATAGTAAATATAGCTCGTTTAATCAACACTGCATTTGATTAAACTGATTAAGATATTGCTAACATTGTATCAATTTGGGCTTCTTATTTACTGAAGGATGATCACCGCTAATACAAATATTGTTGTGGGGTTGGGAAAGTTAAGGCGAAATATTAATGTAGTTTGAATTAGAAATAGAACTAAGACAGGGTTAGATGATAGAAGACTATTGCTTGACTTGGAGCTACCTGTCTATCTTTACACTTCTAAAGACAAAGATTAACTAGCACTACCAGCTTAGTCTTCTATTAGCACTCCTTGTTATATAGCCAAAATAAAAAACAAGTAAGGGAGGACATCATCAAGAGGTCCAGCTTAGTTCAACTCACTCGCATCCTCAGCGTAATGAGATATTGATTTCACAGAAGTAAGGCTAAGAGAATCATTTGTCTAAGTAACGTCACAAAACTTTGGATAACTGTCTTTCTGAAAATTTGCAATAGCCTCAAACCTGAGCCTCAAACCTCAGTATGTGCTGCTAACCCTTAGTAATTTTTGAGTTTCCAAAACTTAGGTATTATATTGAGGGCCGCTTTATATAAATTAATCAAAATCAATTTATAGCCCAATAGGCCTTAATCCATGCGCTGGAGTAATATTTCATATTGTACAGTAGCAGTTTCATATATTCATATAGCCTATAGTTTACCTCAATAAAGATTTTTTTTTCAAAGCACATCAGTAGTTCCTGAGATAAGCGCGTCCAAACAAAAAAACAAACAACAATTCGATATATTCAAGTTGGGGAGTTTATTATGTTTAATGGGGAATCGAGCATCGTGGGGACTCATTAGATTTTGTAGTTTGATAATAAAAAGTTATATAATGTTTTCCCTTTCAGTGGTAGCTTCTAAAGACTTTCAAAGATGTATAAGAAATAATTACATAGAACTTCTTTAGCGCGTCATATATTCCTAGATGTTAAGTCAACCCAAAAAATACTCTCATTTGAACCCTTAATAGGGCGGAGATCAAAGTTATTGAAAAACCAAATTTTGTGTTATTATTTATACGTTTATTAGGACCCTTTTTAACATTATTTATGAAAATCTAAAAATATATAATCACAAGTACGCGAAAATTCGGTGGTAATCATTTTACCATCGCCCGTTTACGTTTCGGTGTTGGTGGTAATTATTTGACCTTAGCCCGTTAAGGTACTAGAAGCAGAGCTGCTACAGTCCATAGCCTCTCCTTCACCTGGAGCAATATGAAAGCTTTTGAAGCATGGTGTAGCACATAAAGCTACTTTGCAGACATCGCAAATGATCCTTGATCGCTTTTGAGTATTTTTCGTGCTGCAAAATCGGCATCTAGTAAATTTCCCTTGGTCTTCTGGGTAGTGTGGCATAGAAGAGCGTCTGATTTCAGCGGGTACCCCGAAATTTCCACCTTGTTTGTTCCTGAAAATAATATTAGTAGTTCTTTTTTTGCCTGTGAATCCATCTATAAGACTGCGAGCCAAACGGAGCCTAAGTTCTCGATGTGTGTGAACCGTTTGCTTGTGAATTTGAATGTAGGCTATGTACGCGTTGATGATAGCTGCATCAAACATGAAATAAAATAGGCGTAACCAGTTGCGTCTCGATTTTCGCCCGATTGGATACCAGGCACGGAATTGATCAAAATGATCTACACCTCCCATGTTCACAGTATATTCGGAAATAGCAGTAGGGATAGTAATATCTTTCTTGGGACCATCCTTCTGTGTTCGTTTGACCGTAGACACAGATTTTGGGTTATGTGCTGTTTCAAAATATTCACCAGTTGAGTATCCATCCACTGTATAGCAGAAACGGGAGCTTTGCTTTTATACATGAACTCGTGCTTTTCAAGTTTTTCCTTCTTTAGTTTATTTTTGGGCAACAACTTTTCTGGTAAACCTTTTCGGTTCAAACGCACGGTACCAACGGCATATATTCCTTTCTTTATCAGCAAATCATTCATTATTGGAATGCCAGTGAAGGAGTTGTCGAAAGCTACAAGAGTATTGCGTGGAACACCTTGACATAGTTTCATTATGACATTATATCCTAAGCCTTCCTCACTTGATGCACTTTGTCTGCTTTGCCGATATAGATATCGAAGACATACATGTATCCGGTCTTAGCATGACACCGGGCCCATACTTTATAACCCTTCTTTATGGGTTTTTTTCATGTATTGTTTTAGTGTGCTTTTGCCCTTGAACTTTACCATGCTTTCGTCCACCGATTGGGTGCTTGATTGAGAACATTGAGTCTGGAATACTTCGTTTAGTTTTGTTATCATAGGACGTATTTTATAAAGCCTATCATGATCTGGCGTATCTCTTGCGGGTTCTTTGGTATTATCATTCAAGTGAATGTTTTCAGTCAGTTTTTTGAATCTCTTTTGAGTGAAAGTTTGGGCAATATCAGCATTTCTATAAAAAGTATCAGTTGACCAATACAGATTGACATCAGGTAAGGGGTGCAGACCCATCATTATCAAGATACCAAGATATGCACGCATTTCAGCTACAAATGTTGGAGTCCAGTGAGGCGTTTGCTTTTGTGCCGCAAAAATGTTTGTTTGTTCTACCAGCAACTCTACGAGATCACGAGGGAAGTAATTGTCGAAAAATTCAATAGGCTGTGTTTTATGAGTGACGTGCATGTTTACAGTCAGCCGTTTATCAAGCTTTGGTATACTATGTTTTGGAACCTTATCTGACCAGTTTTGTGCCACACGTATAGGTCTATTTACTGTGTTTGTGCTCGCCGCTTCATTAGGCTGCGCTAAGTCAGACTGAGCTGAAGATGGGTAGCTTGGTTCAGAAAGAGTGCCAAAAATGATGTATGAATCATGTTCATTTCGCGTACTTACCTCCCTCACCGGTTCTTCAGTGACTGGTTCAATGCTTTCTTGATATTCTACCGAAACACGTGGCCCGGGAGGGTCATGAAAATTCTCTAATCCTCTCGTCTCCAACTCATGCTCTTCACCAAATATTCTTGAAAGACCTCGTGAAATTTCATCGTCGTAATCCAGTACGTAATCAAAAGTGGTTCTTCCGAAACACTTTCGTCGCTATTTTCAATAGCGGAGAGATCATCTTCTAGAATACTGACGATAGTACTATCAGATAACTTCGTTTTCTTCGACATTCTGCTGAAATAATAAGCACGCTAATGGGTAACGGTAACTATATTACCACCAAATACAACTATGTTGATGTTACCGGGCAAAGGTAAGAGTTTTACCACCGATTTTATGACGATTTTCTAATTATGTAGTTCGTTTCATTTCAAAAGGTATTCTACGGGTCATATAGGATAATAATATAATCAATTGTCTTACCAAATATCACAAAACCACTTGCCGGATTCCCGTTACAACTAAATTTCAATCAGCCAAACACCTCCGATTTTCAAAATTCTTCGCTATTTTTATTTGAATGTTGGTAGTTCGCAAACTTTGACAGTTAGCGTAATTGCCAGTACTAATAAAACTTTTAAGGGTCTTCACGCATTGTAAATATTGTTTATAAGAAAGTGTACAAAGAACGACTCTTGCTCTATGGTCAAAAAGCTGAGGTGGTAAGGAATTGCCCTTTGCCCTATTAAGGGTTAAAGACTAAAGTTTCGAAAGTGACGCATTGTAGTGACGGTAGTAGCGAATTTTAGAATATGTAAAACATTTTTTTTTAGAATATAGCAATACTAAAGTGTGACAGATTTTTATACAAAACGTTTAGCTTGATGTTCCAGTCATGGTAGCCTAAAATCTGACGATTATTTTGAGGGGTATTCTTAATATGTATTATTATTTTATTTTTACAGCCTTATACTTATTTTTACAGCCTGATAGCTGTAAAAATAAGTATGATTTTTTCAAAAACCATAAAATGTGACGAATTGAAGCACTTATAATTATTTAGATATTTAGACATTTTATTTTTTCAAATATAATATAAACATTTGTTTCAATCGTCATTTTGATCCGAAGAATTATCATACGCTAAATCTGATAATTCAATTTGTTCTGCATTTTCCGTATTAGTAAGAAGAAATCGTTATAACTTTTAACGATATCTTATTGATTGCATGAGTAACATGTTATCAAAGTGTTCAAAAGAAATATACCTACGCTCTAATCTTCATTGACGATTTTTATTACTTCGGTTCGTGGTACATTACATGTTCGTGTACATTATTCCCCCTTCACAAATAAAAAATCAACCGCGCTCGAGAATGTCAAGACAACGTTTTTTTGCCACTTTTACCAGATTAACCAGAATGTACACTTTTTAGGTAGTAATTAACCGATCGCACCTTAATCTGCCACGCTTCAATATTTCTGACGATCGTGTCTTTCTACTAATTAGATAAGTTCTATACGCACGGCTTTATATAATGGGCTTATATATGGTGGAGGTCAACAGCATGCAAGGTCACCCCCTTTATTCATCAGCCGCGCTGGAGTAAAAAACACATAGGGCTCCCCTACAGTAGTATCTATAACTAAATTTAAACAAAAACTTTTTTTTTAAATGCTTTAAAAAAAAGTTTTTTTCCAATAAAGGGGGACAGACAAACAGAACCGTCACTTGATAGTAAGTGACCACCGCTGTCCAATGACACCTGCAACTCACTAGTTATAAGTGTAGTAGTAAGAGATTTCAATTACAAGCATTTGGAGGTGTCGGAAAAAATAAGCCGTCTGGGAGCTTTCAACCGTTTGATATATAACAAAATGATGTCTGGTGGAATTGTGTATCTTATATAGGTCTACAGAAAAGTCCGCGATGACATATGTCTATCTTTTAAGTATATCATACTATTTCCATTTAAATATTTGAAAAATGGGCAATTATAAAGCGGTAATTCGAAAGCTTTTACACATATACGGTATTAAGCCTTATCATTTTAATTAAGTTAATATAAAATAAAATTAACGCGAAAATAAAATTCAAGCGCCTCGCTTCGCTTGATGCAGTCGCCAACCCTCGCCCCGCGCCGTCTTGCCTACTGTTTAGCTAATAATAGGCTTCGTTTTATCCCTGAAATAGGTTCAAAATTTCATGAACTTACATAAGCCACTTTTGGTCGTGATAACCGACATCCACGCGGGCGAAGCTGCGGGCATCAGCTAGTACACAATATAAATAGATATGCCCAGTTTAAAATCTTTCAACTGTTTATGAAATCTCTAGTGAGTGCACTCTTAGTGGTACTTATAATACAAGTCTAAATTAGGGTTATTAAATCTATAGCAATACCGTGGGAAGAAGCATATTTTTCTATATTCAGTGTGGCTGGGTAGGTTGTGAAGAAGTGTTGGCTTCTTCTTCTTCTTTAATCTTCATGTCGGACTTGTAAGAGTAATCTTGCAGAGGAGATCCGGACTGTCAACAATACCCTGCGCGATCCTCATTAAAAAGCTAACATCAGAAATATCCCATCTAAAAGTAGAAGAATGAATTTTTTGCAACGCTCTTTGTAGTCTAGATATGGTAATGTAAATTAAAACGTTAAGAACTGGGTAAATTTCCTTTTTTTTTCTCAATACAGTCCGTTTAAATACAATAACATAGGTTTCATACCTGAGACGCGTATTCTAGGTGACTACGAACATACGCACAGTACTATATTTTTATTGTTTCAAGTTTTTAGATGCTCTAATCACAAATCCTATAGTTTTATAAGAATAATCGACAACAGCAAAAACGTGTTGATCAAACAAAAACTTGAAGTCATGGATAACTCCTAGGTCTCTGCTAGATGTAATAAATTTTAGGGATTGATATTATGCTATGCATATATTACTTATCTACCGGACACGCACTTGGAGTCATATTTAAAGATGGATTTATTAAACCTGTAACTTATTAACTCATACTATGGTAAAATATTGCAAAATTACATAACTAAGTAATCTAGTCACTGCAAAACATTAAAACAACATATAGCTTCATAATAATATATGACCAGGACCGCAGAGGCTCACAGCACAGAACAATAGCGCAGTTACGTGTGAATGCATTTTGGCAGCTTTGTCTATATTTATGGGTGTAGTTGGCACAATTTGCGACCTATTCTGAGGAACATATTTCGTAAATTGTTGATGATTGTCTTGGTTTATTAATTTATGATTTACTTAGAAGAGCCGGACTTTCCGTCAGTAGCCAGTTTGTTACAGCTTCGCGACACTTACTTGCTTCAGCTATTGCTTAAACTCACCAATAGCAATAGCAGTATCTCTTTCCTAAATGTATTTTTCGCCTGCGTTACGATACACATAAAAGTTATTTTGTCTATACCTCAGGAATAATGCTTTTATCTGGATGAAAGGTACCCTAAGTCGAATGTCAAATTTCAGAACGTTCTGTTCCAGTTATAAGGACGTGAAAGTATCAAAGAGTGATTGAGATAACTTAGCTTTAAATAGTGATTTTACAGTTCATAATCTGGAAATATCGTGAACATCTGTCAACCGATCGATTCATTTGTCGATTCTGTAAAGCTTCGATAACATAATGGAGAAATCCTTGAGAGTTCTGTATAACTGCATATTATGAGGTTGTGACGAGTACTACCTTTCAAGTAGTACTCGTACTAAAAAAAAAAAAATAATAGAATTTACATGTAGGTTAAATCCTATTTAATACTTTGAATTAATGTCTAATTGCTGTTGCAATAATTAATGTGCAGAGATAGAAAAGTATAGTTTGCAGTAGATAAATAGAACAAGCCAACATTTAAATATCGCCGAATGCACGAAATGTTACAATTGAAAAAAGCGCTTCCTATATTTATGAATTTACAAAGCTATATACCACTGCGAATTGTAGTGAGTGCAGAGTTTTAGAAGCAATTATGTAAATTAAGCTTTTCAACTCGCTACTTAAGGGTTTTATAGAGCACCGTTTATATTGTAATATATAATAATGATTGAAGAATATTTCTACAGTATTTGTCCTCTTCTTTTAATAATTAATCTGATGTACAATAAGAAGATTTACTGGATTTTCGGGGAGAGAATGAGGTATCTATCGCTAAGCAAGATTCCTAATTTTAAGGTGTTCATGGAGGATGGTGAAAACTGCCTGTAATCCAATCTTTAGTTCAGCCTAAATTTCTTGATGTGTAATGAAGGTGAAAGCTTATAAAGGTAAATGTTATAATTTCTTAGTTTTAGCTAGGTCGTTGCATTTGAAAAATATTTATTTTTGAATCTTGAAAATTATTGTAAACAAGTTAATGCCGAGTTCTCATACCAGGCACAAGAAACACTCTCCTCAGCCTTTGTCTATAATAAAATGCAAGATTTTTCTTCTATTCACACCTTACCTTGTTCATTCATGCTGACAAAATAACAGATAAATTACACGGTTCATAAAATTAATGACGTGAAGACTGCGATTTCACCACATGGAAGTTTTCAAGGAATTACTATTTTCTTGTATTAGCTAGTTCTACATAAATGCCTTATCTTCGGCAAAGATGATGGTCGGACCGTCCGATAAAAGTGACGGCCAATTCATGCCTTTCACTACGACACATATTTTCTTATATGTTAATCTTAGGCTTATCGTTTTCATCAAACCCTTACTGTTACAATGGGTCATGAATTCGTTTCACAAAGAATCAAGATGTTTTTCGAATTTGACATGATTTGGAAACTAGGTAGTTTTTTTTATATACTATATATGCATATATATCAATAAACACAGTACTACAAACTAAACAGTATATATACGGTTTTTATAAAACGTTCAAGCGTTGGAACGTTTTTTACAGCGTGTTTATCCGGTAAATTTGTTCCATTACATCACATTTGTCGCTGTAAATAAAAACATATAACCGAGGAAGAAAAACCTTGATTTTAGTGACAAAAAAACGCCGGATCGAAATAGAATGAAGATGAGTTTGGTATGTTGTGAGTTATCGGATTGCGGCATATTTCATCCTCCAGTACCTATTTTTATATATTTCAATATAGTGTCGTAAGAATAATAGAATAGACTTTATGTAGTGCAATGTATTTACTTTTAAATGCAGCACTATCGTAAATAATCAATCGTTCCATTCACTTTTCAAAGTACAGGTAACAAAAAAGTATTAGACACAGTACAGAGATCAATTCTAAAGAACGACTTCTGGCCTCTTTCCCTGACCCCTTTCATTTTATTCAATGAATGAATGAATGAATACCCTACTTCATTAACGATCCTTTATAAACTTAATACTGTTCGGAAATGAGACTTTAATTTTTTTAGAGATAACTCTGAAGAGACGAATGGCAAGAGCCCGGTCAATTTAAAAAGAGCCTACACTAAGATTTATCGAGTCATTATATATCGATTAGAACTAAAAAAAGTGAAATTGTGGCTCTTAACAAATACGTGAATATAATATAATACTATTAATGTATCTAGCTACATGTGCTAGTAATAAAATATAAAAACATTGCGTCATTTACTTGATCTCTTATACTTTATAAGTTTGACTCAGGATACAAGTTTGACCTGCATGTATGTATGTATGTGCCCTAGTGACAACAAACCGGTTGCACTAATTTTGATGGACGATATTACCTTAGATTCGTCTTTAATGCGCAAGTGTCAATGGGTATAATAAACTAAAACAAAATTTTAGCAGACAATCTATTTTTCTTCGTTCTGTTTTTCATTAGTTCTCTACTTTTATAAAACATTATGTAAATACTTTTATAAAAATATCTTCCATGTCTTCGACAAGTATTCTGTAGACGGTGCCAGTTTTTATACACAAACGCTAAGACATGAACACTTACAGATGTAAGCGTTCATGTCTTAGCGTTGTTCACTGTTCACTTGTTTTTGTGAGTGATCACTTTTTACGCTGTTTTTTTACGTAACATAATAAACTATACACAAGGTGAAAATCACATTCTTACGCTCACCAGCCTAAATATTATCTTAAAAATTCTAAGACCGTGCAAAAAATATTTCGGTATTTCTTGTTTACCGTTTCGTGAATCCCGGTTTTGCCGCCTGCCTCGCGAATGTTAGTAATAAATAAATTGTTGAATACACATGTTCTTCACCAGTTGTATTACGAATTCCATTTGAGAAACTCTAATATGCAAGAATTAAAAAATACAATATGTGGAACGTAACTAGACAAGGAAATAACTCAGTAGGAGTATTTGATATGAGGCCTTGATTTTTAAGAAGTTTTGGGTGAAAATCGAACCCAATTCCTACCATAATCCGGTAATAAGAAAACGTGCAGGGTATTACTCGTCAGCTCTGATGTTTCATTATATAGGTTAGTTTAAAATAATAGGAATTAATATTAAATTAAACATTCTAATTGAAATGAAATGAAATGTAATTGTTATTCTGATAAAACATTTATTCTTTTAGTTACATTATACTATAAACATTATACACGATCAAAAATTACTACTCGTATTCAAAGAAAAAACTCAACTAAATGTGACGCATATACCATCCATTTTTAACAAGCCAGGCTCGATGAACGCCGACCGGCGGCATATTAATTCGATAAGCCACCAATACATTATACACTTTAATAAAACATTAGTTTTGATGTTAATGTACCTGTGACGCAATACGGTACAGGGTATGGGCATTGTCCTCTAAACAGATGTTAGTTATAAATTTATTTGATGAAAATGATTTGGAGTTCTATTGGAAGTCGATAGTTGTAAACGATCTGAACTTAAATACAGTGCGTAATCTCTGCAGAGGCCCTTAATTAAACCAATTAGTGCGTTTAACAGCCTGTTTAATATTATCTTCAACAAAATGAAACAATGTCACAAAAACGAACCAATTTTAAACAAAAAAAAATTACACACTTAAATAGACATTGTAAACTAAAGACATTTCTTTCAAGATAAAATGTAGCGAATAGAAAAACCTAGAAAACTATATAAACGTCACATTATGCGCGACAAAATGTGATTTAGAAAAAATAAAGGTTTAGTTCTACTTCATAGGTCTTGCAGCAAGATAACCCTAATTAGGGCCTAGGTATTATAATAACTAGTAGTCAATATCAAACGTCGGAGAAAATTATGCATAGCTAAGTTCGCTACTACACTTATACTACCTAAACTACGAGGATTTGCTAAACGATTTACCAAATATCATTCGGGTTCGTGGCATTCAAGATGTCAAAATCAAAATCAAAATGGTTTATTTCAACCGAACCATTAATTGGTATTTATGAACTGTCAAGAGAGGAAGTCGGTCAGACTAAGTCAGTCAAAAAAATAGTTGCCTGTTTCAATACGTAGATCGTATCAAGAAAAACAAGCAAGAAACTCCAAGGACACTTGTTAATGTTTAAGAAAAAAATAGTCAAGTGTAACTGTAACTGTAATAAGTGTGTCCTAAATAACAATGGCTTAAAGCATGTAAAGCTGTGAAGCATAATCTTTTTTTAACAAAGATACCGTTTTACGGGAGAATTCTAATTGTCTATGCATAACAGGACGTTCGAATACATGTCACAGGGTCTTGTAGAGGCTGTAGAGTAATGCGGTCGGTGCTTTATTTGCTCGTTGAAGTGGCAGACCTTATTAAGTTTTATAACATGATGTTAATGATGTTTTTGACGACTTAAGCATAGAAAAATTATTACCTTTATGTTAAAAAGCAGTCACAGCGGACCGAGTATTTTTCTTTATTACTATTTTAAAATGAAAAGTAGTCCTCACATATTAAATCTTTACTCAAAAACGCATGTTTCAACAAAATCTTCAAAAGAGTTTCTCATTTTGAATATGCGAATATGTATAGAGATAGATTATTTATCTATATATATATTATATATATATATATATATATTATATATATATACTTCAATAAACATTGGTTTGTGTATTTTTTTCGCTCGTAAATGGATATATTCAGACTGATGCTATCTAAAAATATTCTATCTAAATATAATATATATATATATATATATATATATTATATTTAGATAGAATATTTTTAGATAGCATCAGTATATATATATATATTATATTTAGATAGAATATTTTTAGATAGCATCAGTCTGAATATATCCATTTACGAGCGAAAAAAATACACAAACCAATGTTTATTGAAGTTGAAATTCAAGTGAAACGTCGATATTTTAAAACATATTTTGCTCCTATATAATATATAATATTATGATTTTATGCTTTAGGATCTAGTGCCATCACATTACATGAAATGCGTGTTTATTATATCTAAAATTTATGATTTATATGATGATGTGTGACATGTGATACTATACAAGTTAGGCAGTTGCAATTTGTGAAAACTTTTGTTATAGCATGCCTTCTTTGTAAAATATGATATTATTTAATCTTTATTTTTTGAGATATTTCTAAGAGTTTACGTTTGCATACATTATTATCTAAAAGTATTTTTTCATTCACAAAACCCTAAAAAATGTGTATTCATTTGGAGAACGTACTAATTTGACTAGGGCTATTTCTTTTGGGGTTCATAAAAAAATGCGCGTTAATTAATTCTGAACAAACTTGATAGAGTAAATGTAGATTTTACTCATTTGATTTATTTTTCTTTTGAGGTTATACCTTTTTTAAACGCGTGCTCAAAAAAGATTGTTATATTTTTCAAATCTGTATATACACATGTATGTGTATAATTAGAATAATCTTAGCCGCTGTTTGTATAATAATTAAAAAAAAATACTGCACATTGGTTTGTTGTTAGCAGAATGTAGGCGTGGCGTGAGTGTGTCTATGAATTTAGTCCTACTGACGTAAGAGCGGGCAAGTCGTCAGAACGACACTGGTAATAACTGGCATTTTTAAAAATGAAATAAGAGAATCTGACAGTACAATAATATTAAAGCAAAGTGCGAGACCAGAATTTTGTTTGTGCATATCATTCATCAAAAAAGAAGAAAAATAACTACCTTTATTTAGTTTTTAATGTGAAAACACAATTTGTTGTATAAAATCGATTGATAGACATTACAATACATTACATAGATTGTAACTTAATCTCCTTAGAACCTAAATCACCCAACACTATGAATGTCATATGACAGGCCAAGGGCAATATTTTAATGATTCGAATGGTCTATTAACTCTCATACAATGGTAATGGTGTTATAATTGCAATTCTTATATACATATTTAACAAGTTTTATTTAACAATTTATTCATGACTTTAAGTAATCCTCTTGTTGCGACGTGTTCATGATTACAGTTCCCCGCTATGACAGTGTACTTTTTGTTTTATGTAATTCATGTGTTGTAACCATTAGCCGTTATTATTCGAATATTAACTACATAATAATTAACCAGCAACATAGCAATAAACCGTCTTATCAAAACCACTCAGTATCGTTCTGTTTTAGTATCAAAACATTTGATCTACGTATCTGATATCAGGTACAGTATACTAATGCGACTAACAATAACACCAATAAAACATACATATTATAAATACGTTTTAAACCATGCAGTGAAAGTTCTTATTACACAAACAATTAAATAAACAACAAGTAACTTGGTTATATATAATTAGGATTGCTTGGATCTTGTGCACAGATTAAAAAGTTTGTACAAACTTCGTTTTGCTTTGTGGTATCAAGTCTATTATAAAACCGTTTGAGGAGCAAACAGGAATTAATTCAAAGCGGAGTGAGCTTCCTAGACAACTGCAGTAGTAAGAAATTATATTAATGAAAATATATTATTACGTGCAGGCAACGTTCCGGATGAAAATACTACTCAGTAAAGAGATAGGGAATAAGATCTCTTTACATAGTATTAACTTACAATATTTTGACGTATATAATACTTATAAGATAATGCTTTAAAGGTTTACAAAGCGATCCTTTACTAGGTAATATGTGTTTTAAAAACACACGATTTCTTACTTTAGTAATCACAATAAAACGATTATTGAGATGCAGATTTGTAACTGCTACTTCCGCCTTTTTTGTATAATAAGAACAGTTTATTCACTCAGAGTAGTTAATGTACAAAATTTAATGTTTTATTTGCTAACCTAAAAAGAAGCTGCTGATGGACTAGAAAAAAACGTAGTAACGACGCGACAATCTGTAATGGTGGATTGTTGCTAGATATAATGTAAAAAATATTTAGTTAGTAGTTGTTAGATATAATAAAAATAAATAAAATATTGTCATTACTCCATTAATGTATATAGCATTCTACGATATAGTTATAAATACATACATACATACACGCTTACCAACCATAATTTAGTCCACTAACTAATTACTAAGAAGGGCAAATGCCCATTGCCATCATACGGGCCCTGTATGACTGTATCCCCCATTAGTCTCCTTTTACGACACCCACGGGAAGATGGGGGTGGCCCTTTTTTATTTAAAATCCACCCAGAACTACATGGCTACTATCAAATAATTAGGGATTTAATAAATTTATGCTGAAGTTACTGTTTCAGCCATATCAGCAACATTTGGGTAGGACTTCATAAATTGATTTTAAACTTCGAGAAATACGATGAAATATTTATTAAGTTACATAACCTAAAATTTCCTATAAAAATAGGTGGGATTGACGACGTTGTAATATCAATACGACTGCGATAGTATCTTTATATTGTGTCAATGTTACAGGGACTTAAACATAAGTTTTACAGCTTTTTATATTATAGATACGAATATCCTTTTGATGATCCTTTTGTTTTATTCCGTAAATGTTATTGAAGTTTCACGAGGAACGACAAATAGTGTCACGTGAAAAGAATTAAAATATTGTAGTCTTACTTAACACAAAACTATATGGGGTTATAATATTTTTTCTTTAATAGTTCACTGTTACTATGAAGTATTTTCGAATATAAATGAAGTTAAATAGGCAATTGAAAGCACATATTTAATAACATTAGGTTGGAACGACACGGTTAAAATATACGATAAGTAATTCTCTGCTGCTTGTGTGCCAAAAATAATATGTCCCTATGAAATAGCAGCTAAAAGTGATAGACAACAGCAAGTTCAGATCAATGGTGTAATTTTTTGGGATCAATAATAAAAATGGGTGTTCCGCAGGGATCTATATTGGGCCCCTTTTCTCTTTCTAGTATATATTAATGGTCTCCCCTAGTTACTGGACAGCCAACTCAAAATAGTATTATTTGCTGATGACACTTCATTGATTTTTAGGGAAGATAGACATGGCAATAACTTTGACGATATAAATAATATTATTCAACGAGTACATAATTGGTTTACTGCCAATATTTTAGTACTTAATGAAAAAAAAAAAAAACAAAAATTTTAAGATTCTCTTTATCTAACGTTAGACATGGTGCATGTAAAGTTTTACTGAATAAGGAAAAACTAGAATTTGTAAATAAAAAGGTTTTCTTAGGGATAACGCTAGATTCAAGATTACAATGGGGCCCTCAATTAACATCTCTTTCACAGAGACTCAGTTCTGCAGCATATGCCGTAAGGAAGGTCCGCCAATCAACAGACATGGATACTGCAAGACTAGTTTACTTTGTTATTTCGATAGTATTATGTCTTATGGTATTTTACTGCGGGGGCAGGCTGCAGATATAGAATCAATCTTCATTCTACAAAAAGGGCCATTAGAGCCATTTATAATCTACGTACTCGCGAATCCCTTAGGAACCTATTAAAGGAAATTAGCATCCTGATGATGCCTTGTCAGTATATTTATGAAAATATTATGTACGTAAGAAAAAATCTGCACCTATTTATAAAACTATTCGAGAGACATAACTAGATTACGAAAGAACTAAATAAATTAGTTCAACCAAAATTTAGATTTGCAAAAGTACAAACATCTTTTATGGGGTACTGTGTTAAAATATATAAACAAATACCTTCTGATCTGGGTCAACTTAACTCGAACTAATTTAAAAATTGCATAAAACGCTTAACTTGCTAAACGCACGCTTTGTTAACAAGCATATTACAAAGTGGACGATTATTTGGTTCACAAAAATGCTTCGCAACTTGCTGGTCCTGCTCCACAGCCACACTGTACATAACTAGTTTTACTGTATTCGTGTTTTTAACACTCTTGGTTTTATTATTTGACATGTATTCATTGTTGATGTTTTCAATTATTACTATTAACATATATACTAATTATACGATATGGACATGAGTAATTTACATAGGTATTTTATGAATAACATATTTTTTTGAGTTGTACATGTGAGAACTGTGTCAATTATTTAGGTTTATTTTTTGTGTCTCTTCTTCGAGCATGACATACTTAGAACTGCCGTTCTAAGTATGTCATGGTCGCCTCAAAGTCCTGCCGATAGTCGCGTATGTGTCGGGTCGTTTCGTCGGCTTCCTTTAATATGGTTGAGATGGATGATGGCTGGCGCATGCGCCATGCGCGTGAACGAGTGCCGTTGATCGGGGCTGGTCACCACCGGACTGCTATTACTTAACAAAAAATAGTAATAAACGCTATTTTACAATGATGTACCGCATTGGACAATGCAGTACAACAATCATAATTACAATCACATATCTTATCCTATTTTATTTTATGTACACTTATGAACTGTTACAAAATAACAAAACAATAACAAAAACAAAATATAATGCAAAATATTTGAAAAAAGTGTACTTGTAGTTTTTTGTTTGTTCTTCTCCATACTACAGAGACTACGGCAACTAGTTTCATGCCTGACTTAGTCTGACCGACTTCCTTTTTTGACCAATTCAATTAATTTGATTTGATTTTGATTGAAACAACAACAACAACTAAAAATATTTATAGATTTATATATTTAAAGATATAATACAAATATTTGAATAAGTAATTTATAGTCCTATAATACAATTATTTGAAAAAGTAATTTATGGTACATACTCGTACAATTATATTTTTTAGATAACACCAACAGGAAAATTCTGAGAAATTACAATATCGTTATTGGAACTAAGCCTTAAACATAATATTACACGCTAAAGACAGTTTAATTTAAGTTATTAATATTTTATAAAAATCTTTTAAGCAGAGAACACATCGTTGATAAGCATAGATAATTCTAAGAAGGGATTTAATTAAAACAATCGATACACAAATTTCAAACCCACTAAGGGCATGCTACAACATTGTATATGATGATAACATAACACATACAAATGTTTTTCATTTCTAAATAATTTGACAAGAAACCTACATGCATTGGGTTAAGTTTAAAGTCAGTTACGACACCATTAATCAGGAGATACAATAAGATAAGTGTAACTAAGTAGGAAACTGGATGGCATCCGTAAACTTGGCACAACCACAGCGAATTGATGACAAGAGCTCAGATGCTCAGAGCTAGATGACAAGATTCAGCTCATTTTGAATTAATTTATAATATACTCCTCCTATTTATTTATAAACAAGAATAACATCAGAATATGAATTAATTTTTTTAATACATACATATGTATTATATGTCAGTCTGTCGGTATTACGGGGTAGGTAGAGGCGTTTAAAACAATTACATTTTGCTGACTATAGTACCATTTACGTGAAAGACGGCAAATCTAATTGCAGTCAACGGGGCGCTTTGGAAATTAAATGGGAAATTCTGGAATATACTGAAAAGGACATGAAAGACAGGAAGGGAAAAAATGAGATATTGCTTATACGGGTGGATTTGGGAGTGTAATAAAATAAGTAATAGCTCAAGAATGTCAGGGTCGCATACCATCTAACTCGAACTGACTAATGCCGTGAACTGATCAAACCGATTCCATAACATATAATTTAAAAATATCGAATTTTGACAGTAGTTTAGCCATATCTAAGCACGAATAGTATAACGGGCTCGACCGGTGCGATACCACGCCATCACAGTAAACCGGCTGTGAAGCAACAACAAGCGCGGCATTTCCCCGAAATTTGTGAGGTTTCAAGAGGTCCACTCCCCATCCCCCTCTCGAGTTGCAGATGTCCATGGACGGCGTTTGTCACTTACCATCAGGCGACCCGTGTGTTCGTCTGTCCTACTACAATATAAAAATATATAAATAAATGAATGTCAGAACTGACACGAAAGCTCTATTTTCAAGGGCGACCATTAATAACAAACAGACAAACTATACTGATAAAATATGTATGTATATACAGCACCTAACAAGAAAATTCTAACAAAATAATATAAACTCAGAATGCAAAATTACACAAAGACCACACCATTCTGTAATTATGCATTTCATTTATATATCAGCTTATGATTACTGCTCCTCAAATAGCTCTTTGTCGACCCTATTCTTGTCAAGTTTATTGCCTATTAATAAAACCAATTATTTTTACTACCTAGCCGCCTGTTGCGATTCCCATGACCATTCCACCATCATAAAAGCTGTAATAACGTTAAATCTGGAGCTCTATTCCGAGGTATGCTTTGTAATAAATAAAATTATAGAAAGAAAAGAATATTCTAAAACATATGAAAGAATACTTCAAGCATTTATATACCTAATTATAGTAGCTCCAAATTATTAACAAAAATCACGTCCATTCCTTAAACAGGGAACAGGGCGCGGTAGTAAAATATCTTATCACTTGAATGGCTTGAGCGTCCTTCTACGACATATTGCCTCTTCGGGTTCGACTTTATGGACCCATAAACCCTAAACAGTGCGATTGGCTTCGTTTAGGTGTCCTTAATAAAAAAAGGTTCTCGTTACTTGATCCCGCAAAACTTCCGACTTCATTACTAATGAGGGCAGCGAATTCTATCCGTATTCCGAGATATTGGTTCCACCAAAATGACCTGACCAAATATATGGGTCACTTGTTCATGTTTAGTCACTGTCTATAATATAATATTCATTAAAAAAAAAAAAACAAAAAAATTAAGGCAAGAATAGCTATTATTTTAAATTTAATAAGTAAAACTGGTAAAAAAAATATATATTTTAAGTATGTAGAGTTATTTAACTTAAATACTTATTGTGATCAAGGTACTGTTTATTTTACTAAAGATCTATTTGATAATAATAAAGATTTAAAATAATCTAGACTTCGGACCTTAAAACTAAATCTTCTATTAATCAAACCATTTGCAAGGAGTTATGGATATCTATATTAATGAAGCTAAAGAGTTATTGTTTGTTAGTTTGTTTAAACGCATTAATCTCTGGAACTATCAGTAGGATTTCAATGAATACAATTTGTATCACTGTTTAATTCAGCGAAATGGCTTCTGGACTGGAAAGACTGCTGATATTGCACAACATGTATTCAGTTATGGTTCGTTCTTCTTTCGTTATGCCCATATTCACCGACGCACACACTAACATAATGTCAACTGCAAACAGCACGCAAAAAATTATCTCCTGTAGGCTCTTCCTGTATGTCCGCTGTCAGAGCATTTGTCATTAACAATAGGAGATACGGACTTAGAGCCCAACCCTGGTTGCAGGCCCACAGAGACACAGAATTGTTTCTTTTTTCAGCAAATATGTTAAAATAAATATCTAATAGCAAAAATCTTTTCGGGTGGTAGTGACCTAAACGGTAACTTATATGTCAATATTTAATTCAAGGGAAAATTTTGGTCATATCCTACTATACAGATATTTACACTTTCTTAGATTCTACAGAATATTATATTAATTTGTATATTATATTAAAAAGAAACTTCAAACTAAGTAAAATTTGAATAAAATTTTATGATATTTGAGGGCCCGCACAGTGTACAATAGGTCAACTGTATATTTGAGGTAACATTGTAACCATCAATATTTATAATAATTTGAATATTGCGAATTTGGTATTGTTGCCTATATTACCAATTATACTTATATTTTCAAATATTGGTGTGGAAATGTTTTTCCCGAGTACACACTGTTAGAAGTCATTCAGTAATTATATTATCGAATGAATATAGGTGTATATAGCGTATATTAAACAATATTTTTAAGAAGAAAAATTGATTTAATTGAAGTACTTGTGTGTTATGGAAATACAACTTGAATTTTTAAAAATGGAAAATCCAACTCGGAGCAAATAAAAAAAAACAACCCTTGTTTGTAATTTATAGGGACCGGAGCCCAGGCATGAAAAAATAAATTCATTGAGTATAGACTAATGTAATGAATTGATGGAAGTCTTTGACGTACGTCTGGACAATGCTCAATCTAGAAATTTTCGTTAATCACAAACTATCTTACAACACATCGGCTGTTAAATAAGTTCTTCACAAATTGTAATCAGCTTTCACAGGTCGGTCGCTTTTGCACTCGGAATAGAAAATACTCAATCATCCGGCAGACACTCGACGTGACAAGCGATAAGTATTTTCCACCACACTATTATAAAACAGCCACGTACGCTATTATAAAACAAGCACTTAGATTAGTTTTAGAATTTGACAAGAATATTAGCAAAGTGCATTGTGTTTTACAACCAATGTTCATAATTATTAGAATAAAAACTTTTATGAGCTACATTCATATTTATTTAAACATACGGTATATTTAAATAAATGTTCATAAAGTACGTGATTACTATAAATACGACATGCCTCTCCCATTTCTGATCATACGATTATGTTAATGGGTCTCTTGAGATGATAATATCTCAGAATCCGAGATCTTAAGAGGCGTTTCCGTATACGAATTGCTCATTTTATCTTACAGAAGATATTTTGTGATTCATGTTTTATATCTTGAAGATTTTTTAAAATGAGTGTTGTTGCATTTTTAAGCTTTTAGAACTGAGATTTAATAACGTTAGTTAATCCTAGTTTTTTAACGTCACGATATGCTTGCCTAATCAATTTTAAATAAGGTACTCTCAAAACATATATTTTAAGTAATTCGTGTTAAGCAGCATAATTACAGCATCCAAGTTTTAATTAAATAAAATTAGGGACGTATTTGCAGGTACTGATTGATTTATAGTTTAATTAAAGGGTTGCAATTATTAATAATTGTGTTTTAATAAGTGAACAAGAATTGATAGTGAAGTAAGTATACGTTTAGAAAACTTTCTTACACTGTGATAGATTTCTTGATAAACCCGTTAGACATTTCAGTGTGCATATTGATTAAATTTAGTGTGTATAATGATAATTGCATATTTATTGTTACGATTTTAAAAAAATTCATTAAGTCATTAATGATTTAGAAGAGATTCGAAAGTCTTTTCTAGTCAAATCATGTCAGTAAGGAAGCACCCAACACAAAATTACAAACTTATTTAAGGTAATTTTAGCTCTGTTGAATGTCAAGGGGAATGAATTATAGCTGAAGCCTCTTGGTGCGATTAATGGAGCGTTTTTAACTGCTTTGCGCTTAGCTCTTAAGAACAATGCCTTTTCGCAGAAGGAATCCTATGATGTGATTTAAAGTGACTACTTTTATTATAAAGAGATATACCCATTATAAAGAGCTTATATGAATTAGTCATATAAGCAGTAACTGTAGGTAGTTCAGTCTCTGTAACTGTTCGGTGTTTAGTAGAAACAGTTTAAGTTTTTTAATAATAACACTACGGAACTATAATAATATATTTTTTATTAATCTTTCTATTTTAATTAATGCGTCAGTTTGCATGACTGGTTGATACTCAATAAAGACAGGACGGCTAAACGAATCCTGATGTAGTAGTTGTCCCGGAAAATCTACGGTTCAAAATTTTCACGCAAACAAAGTCGCACGCGACAGCCAATAATTTAATGCGATAGTGAGTTTGTTTATTTGTTACGCTTTCATGCCTTAACTACTCAACCGATCTTAATAAAATATTGCATATACGTTTCCAGAAATGCGTAAAAGCACGCAGGATGCCGAGGGTGATTACTAGTTCTTTTTAGAAACATAAACATAATTACCGGTTGTGAAGTAACGCTTGCGTTGCATTTCCCCGAATTGAGTGAGGTTTCCGGAGGCCCAATTCCCCCGCCCCCCTTTTCTCTCCTCATCTCCTTTGTCCTTTTTCCATCTCCTCATCCCTCCTCTCTTCTTTCCGCTCCTTGCATCCCCTATCCCTCATCACCCTCAAAGGCGGCCAGCGCACTTGCGACTCTTGAGTTGCAAGTGTCCATGGACGGCGGTGTCACTTACCATCAGGTGACCCGTCTGTTCGTCTGTCCCCCTATATTATAAAAAAAAAAAAAAAAAAAAAAAAAAAAAACTTCTTATGTTAACTATACGTTTACGTATAACAATATTGAAGCAAACTTTGCATGCATGACATGTCCCGATCATAATAGGTTTTATTCCTGTAAATACTCTCCAAACCACTTGCAACCAAACGATACTCAATTTCCTGTAGGAGTGGTTGACTGATTTTTGGCAACTAAAACATAACTTACTCATTTCCTTACGATTTGTGTGCTTCCGCTATTTATTTCAAGAAATAACTGTTCCATACATTTTATCCAATGACTAAAAGTTTGTTATAATAGGGTCTTTTTATTATAAAAATATAAGTAGATAGTTTAAGTTAGATAAAATAATCTTATTGTTGTCTATTCAGATAATAAGTTAGCAATGTTGATGGTACAAAATTAACAAAATATTTTTTTTTATAAACAGACCTTTTTGTCATGTACCAATCTACAAATTTAATTCAATCTTCGATTTAACTTCCTGTGGTGACCAGCCTTTTAAAATCAGATTATTTTGGAGAACTCTGTGATTTATTAAGGGAATATTGTAATTTCATCGTAATAAAAGGAAACGTTGTACTTATGATTCGCTGCCCGTCACAATAACTTTGCGTGTCTGGTTCAGTGCCACTGTGAGGAATTGGGTTTGATTAATATATTTACCTTTTACGTAGCTTTTAGTGCTGGTAATTCGGCTCTTGTTACGTAAGCAAAATCAGCTGGTTAAATACAGTTGGCCAAAGTAAGTCGTAGAAGAACAGAGTAGTTATATTAACTGTATTTACTATAGTTGATGACTCAATCTCTTGATTCAACAAGTGTGATGAGATGTCCCCTGATAAGCATAATGAGCTTTCCCCAAGTTCTCCTTACCGTATCCAATCTATTATATTATGTAAATTGTTGTGAGGCTTATCAACTACATACATACATAAGCTCACATAAAAGCATACCCTAAGGGGTAGGCAGAAATGTATTAGACACCACACATTAAAAATATGTACAAAATAAGTATAACAAGATAGCATAATATACTTTATTATATTATATAGAAAACATTTCAGGAAAAATAATATTTTAGCTAAATTTTAATGTTAAATACATTAAAATTTAGCTAAAATATTATTTTTTCCAATACATATAACTACATTCTTAGACAAGATATTGATACACATTTTTTGTAACATTTAAGTCTGTTATCTTTTAAACAACTTAATTGTTTGTCAACATGATTTCATAGAAACATCATAACTTATAAGTACCAAACAAGAAGTATACCTCACCTAAGAGAGGCGGTATGTCAGACTTAATTTAAAAACTTAATTAGAAAATAAAATAATTGCATTGAAATCATTAGGTTTTTTATGATCTTTGGAATGAAATCAGTTTACGATCGTAACGTGCTTTAAGCAGAAATCAACAAGATGTTATTTAACTTGTATTTTCTTAAATTAAATTATACACAGTCTCATGGAATTAAAAGTTATAATAAGTTTATTATAATTTTTTATTTGACACGGTAGGGATTGCATTTTTTCAAAGTAGTCACATAAAGTTTTAAAAAATGTTAAGTGTATCACTTACTCTTTTTTTTTATAGAAAATCGTTACGTATTATTTTATTTATTTATACGTCAGCCTGAGATAGCACTGACAATAAGCCGGGGCTAAAAAGGCTACAGCTTGCCGCTATGTGTTATCATATTACAAGGGAAGTTATCTTTTGCAAACCCACAAATGCCATAATTTTAAATGTATAACTTTGAAATAAACAACCTACGTACATTAGACATTTTCTATACATATTCAAACGTCAAACATCATTCCTCCCTATTAGCTGAGGACCTGATCCATCAGCAGCATAACAATAAAGTATAAGAAGCATTTATTATCTACAGACTCCTATTTTTATTAGTTAAACAAATCGAGTTAAAACTATTTCGTAAACCAAAAACTAGCTTTGCGTGTCTGAATACAATATACATACTTTTATATTTTATCATTATAGAATTAGCGTCATTTGGTGAATCTGTTATCTGTTTAAGTACTCCATTGATTCGTAATTGACTTAGAAGAATTAAGACGTTGTCATATTTGTCATCATTATCATATGATGTATGTCATCAACATATGAATGATTGGTAAATAATTTTCGTTTACTACATATTCCAATTTCAGATTTACACAACACACACTAAGTCACTTTTTGCACAATCCTTTAATTTATAAAAAAAATATTTTATATTAATTTAGTATCACAGTACAATAGATACGGGCGTAAAAATGATAAAAGCTTCGCATCTTCAACGTCCCGAGAGCTAATTAAGCAATTAACTTTTTCGCTTATCCAGCGTTCTGCCAAACGAGGTTCATTTCAAAAGCGACAAGCATAAAGCATAATTTACTGGTAAATCTGCTTGTAGCATTTCTGGTAAAAATCCCTCAATTTAAACCGTTCACTGTTATTTTCATATAAACGTGATTTGGACGATAGAAATGAATATACTCCTATGAATTACCCATTTATAAAACTAAGTGAAGGGCTAGAAATAATAAAAAGATATAAGACCCTGAAGCTCCCCAATCTATCTCGTATAAGCATCTATTTCCTTCTTTTTTTATTTCGAGCAAAATTTCTTTATCGGTAGAGCTGATATTGTACGCTTTTAATGGCGACTTGGTACAGAGTATGGAAAGTACGATGGACAGATACGCCATATTTGGTATACTTCAGAAAGCTTTAATTCACATAATGACGTAAGTATTTTTAATTTCAGTAGTGGTATTTGATATTGCTTTTAATATTGGGTGTTCTGTGTGTGTGTGGATGTTTGTAAAGTCCCCGGGACACAAGAATTAATCCTAGTGCGGGAGTTGTCATAAAAAAATAACAAATAATATAATCTAGAAAATGTATGTACTCTGATATGGATAACTATTATCGCGTAAAAATATGGACTATCTAATTGTCCACTTTGTGTTATATTTGGTAGGTCAATCGCACTGAAAAAACTACAATTAATACATTTCTAGTTAGTTACACGAAACTTAAAGTTCAATACGGTGTATTCGGGTGGAAATCGCACCCAGGGGTTAGAACACTAGACCAAAAGACCAGTCTAATTTGCTTGCTATTATGTTTGGCACCGTTTGGAAATGATTTAGGTATTATATTATGATAGGGGTTTAGTTAGGTTTCTTATACTATTTTCATTTTCTATTTCCTTCCTTCTTCATTTGGCTTTATTTTTGTTTATTTTTTATTGCTTTAAAAGATTTTAGTTTATTAACTAAATATAAAATCACTATTCAGGTGGTTAATGCCTATTTTCATATTTTCCTGTTATATTTTGTTCATTTTTTATACTATACTAGATATGTACATGTGTGTAACTTTCGAAAGTACACAAAGAACAACATATGTAAGTGTCCAAGCATTTAATTAAGTATAAAAATACATACGCAAAACACACCTATCAGCTCAGGTTAATATGGAGCGAAACACACATAAAATATCTCTATTCACTCTCAATAGTGTCATGTTACGATACTCGTATATCCGGATGGTGGAACAGTAGGTGCCCTCCATTACAGTGTAACACAATATTTCAAGGCATTCAACGGAGAGGTATAATATGGGAGATCGATTGTACTCTTTAAACCAACTAAAATATTAGGCCATGCTAAGAAAAGCGTTATTTCTTGGAAATAAAAACGTGAACTGAATAGTGTTATATTTTAATAGTTCTTTTAGTAACAAATTCGAATTAAAAATTGTTAATTGAACATACCATATGCATAACATAACATAGTAACAATACATACCACAATTAAAAAAAGATAATTCAAGGTTAATTCAAGTCGATACAGATAAGTCGCTAAATCATTGACAGCCCCATACGAAACAGATGATCAAGGAGCTTTTTTGTAAGCTTGGCCATAACTTAAGCACTATTTACTATCTTAACCGAACAAAAGTATCTGAGGGACCATGGATATGTGTAGCGTAAACACAAATTTAATAAATACAATTTAGGTATGGTGAAACCTTCGAAATCATATTACAGGTAGTTAACACCTTTTTTTTTGTGTGGAAACCCCCACGGGTCATCACCTCACCGGGGCCTTAAGGTGAGATGGTATGTCGGACTCGAACCGACTAAAACCACACAGTGTTCCAGCATGAGATCTACTGGCCGAGGCCTCAGGTGTACAATAGAAAGGATCGCTTATTGGAAGCGACCCCGCTATGGATAGGTAGGTAACACTTATGTATTTTTTTGAGCATTGCATACTATGAATAAATTTCTTATATTAGGGAAGCGTATAATATAATATAATATAATATACGAAGATTAAAAAAATTAAATGTAACAAATATATTGTTAAATATTTATTATTGTTTAAAAAAATTAAAGCATCATGTCATTTAAAAAAGAGGGATTTTAGGATAGTTATATAATTGTATACCAACTAATCTACTAAATAACTTTTATAGAACTTTTAGAGACTTTAAGATTCAGTTAGTTTTCGCTAGATGGCGTCATATCGTACTTGAGTTCCGAAAGTTCTCTTTTACACAATGTTTACATCCAAGATTAAATCCCACATGTATTTAGAACACACTTATATAAATTTGGGCCTTAAAACTCCAAAAGCTGAAAGGCAAACAATATGTAATTTTTTCCACATTGGATAAGGTCGCCCCATACAGAACATAAGTGAATTGCGTTTGATACGTGTTTGGAGTGCCAAAATCTTACAAAATCGGGTAAAAAACAAAGTCTTGCCTAAAAAGTGTTTATCAGAAATTCTTTCAAACTTACATTAAGAATAGAACAAACCATTATAGGTAAAATAAAATTATGACTTTAGTTGAAATGTATTGAGGGAACATACAAAACAAACGAACATAAAAATATGTGGAAAAAATGTGTTTTCAAGAATTTTCGTCAAGTTCAAGATTTCGTCCTTAAATTATTTCAATGCAATAGTTCTGTGTGACGCAACAACATTCGGTTTTATTTGCTTCGATTCCTACATAACACGGTTTCGTTTCACATGCCTGAATAGCATCTGATTCTATAAATCTTTAAAACAGTTGTAAGAACAAAAAGTTATTAAAACAGAACCGTATTAGCCATTGAATGATTTTTTTCAAAAACAATTTTTCTCATTAATATTCTTGATTAAAATTACAGTGCGCAACTTAATATCAATCACATACATACTTACTAGGAATTGATTTAGGTATTCCTAAAAATCCATCACTCCCTATTGACATCAGTAATTAAATAATAACATAATATTAATCAATCCCACATCTGCTACACGCTTGTTAGGTTCAAATACACTCGGTTCAGATGGAAATAATTTAATCATGGGTTGTGGAAAAGTTGTCTCGTTTTTTGTTCGTATATCTCTTATCGTGGCACTCGTTTCTCCTGATTAGTAATCTCAAGTAAAAAAAAGAATAGAAAGACAGATGAAACTCTTAATTGTACAACAAAGAAACGTATTAAGTACAGATTAAATACATATAGAATATTACGCTAAATCGTGAGTACAATTAAATAAAAACTATAGTTAATTTATAGTTACTTATTATAAGATCATGTCAGGGAATAAAAGAGAAAGAACAAATTGGAACGAACTAGTTCGTCCGGAGGCAAGCGACATAGCATTTTGTTTTGTTGAACATAGATTTTTTAATATTACGTTACATTGGTAGATGCAGTCATCCGGTTGCTTTAACTTTTGTATCTGCTTTGATTTGGCAAAACTACTATTTACCTCTCAATTATGTAATTCTTAAAACCTGAAAATTATTTTAAGTTTCCCGTAAATCTTATAATATACGGGCAAGTAGGTCACGAGTAAAGTTTTAAAAACAACGGTTTCATAGATAAAGTACTTTTTAAAATCTGAAATGTATAACTTTAGCTAAAAATGGACAAAACACACGAACTTTAGTTGTAAGTGTCCATCGACGGCGATAGTCACTTAGTGCCAACAAAACAATACAAGTGAAGAATATTGTAATAATCACGAAAAAAAGTAATATAAAATAAAAATAAAAAAATAAAGTAATAATTCCGTAATGAATACTATCTGTGCTGATAAAAGGTTGGGCTTTGCCCTTCTATACCACCGCCTATCTAAAGTCCGTTTAATTCTTCTCGTTCATTCTTCTGATATATCTCTCCATATAATAGATCTCTTTTTAAATATATGCATCGTCAGCATAGTTTTGTCAACCCTACTCCATAATAAAACTACATTAACTTACATACAGTATAGCATACTGGATCGCGTTCTTATATAGAACAATATATAACGCAGTCCCTAGTCGAGTAACTTGAATTGGGAAGGAATAAAGTTCAAAATATCAATCAAGTAGGCTACCATTTTGGCTAGTCACATTTTCTAAAAAATATAACCAATCAAATAAGCAACTAACTTCTGTTCTTCCTAGTTAATAAGCATAGTTGATTATACATATATGCTATAACATACGGAATTACGAAATAACTAATAATAATACTACATCGCACAACAAAAGCTCTAGTACTGATTATTATATAACTTCTTACCATCAACCGTTAAGTTTTAACAGTGGTAGAGCCATGGTTAGGCACGAATGGGCCGGCTCGACCGGATGTGATGCAACGTTGCATTTTCTCAAAATTAGGGCCCCCTCTCCGCTTTCCTTTCCCTGCATCCCCCATCTTCTTTCCAGCTCTCTTCATTCCCCATCACGCGTCCTCCCATCCCTCATCACTCTCAAAGGCAGGCAGTTCACTTACGACTCTTGAATTTATTTATTTATTTATTTTATTTAAAAACTTCATGCACACGTGTACAAAGGCGGACTTAATGCCTAGGGCATTCTCTACCAGTCAACCTTGAGGTGGTGAAGAAAAGCGATAAGGTAGGTGCAGACATCTGGAATTTACTGTATTGTAATGTATTTTAAAACAACTATAGTTACATATATATATACAAATACATAACAAATATACACATACATAAACATATATAATGAAGAATATATATATATATATACTAACATACACTTATAAATAGGTATACAGTCAAGTGCATTGTGGTTATTCTGCTAATTCAGCGAGGAGAAGTTCACGTACTTTGTTCTTAAACGTTAAACGGCTTTCAGACATTCTAAGCTCAAGAGGGAGCGCATTCCATAGAAGAACTGCTTGCACGAAGAAAGATGAGTTGACAAAGTTAGAGCTGTGGGGAGGACATAAGAGGAGCAAATTGTTCGAAGAACGAAGGTCCCTGTCATGAGTGGAGCACAAAAATTTAAAGTAGGGTCTTAAGTAAGAAGGGGGAGACGGGGAGTTCAAGAAGGTGTATAGAAAATTTAGTGCTCGCAAACTGCGACGTTGCCGAATAGGAAGCCACTTCAATTGGGAACGTAAAGCAGAGACATGGTCATACTTGCGAAGATTGAAAATGAATCGAATGCAGTTATTCAGAAGACGGTCTAGTTTGTTGAGAAGGTCTGCATTCAGGTCAAAATAACACACATCGCCATAATCAATCATGGAAATAATTAGGGAATGCATTAAGGAAGTTTTTGTTTTAATAGGGAGGAAGTTTTTGAGACGGTATAACGTTCGGAGAGCACCAGTGACTCTCTGACTCACATGTGTAACCTGGGCCCGCCAATCCAGGGTCGAGTCAATAAACAAACCTAGGTCTTTAACTGCTGAACTCACAGATATAGGTGAGCCATCAAAGACTATTGGTATGAGAGTTCCAGTGTCGAGCCTGCCCATCATTGGTTTGCTTCCTACGACGATCGCTTGACATTTGGTTGGATTTACTGATAATCCAAATCTCGACGACCAGGATCTTATAGTTTCCAAATCTTTGTTTACCTTATCAATGGCCTCTGATAAGTATTCAACCCTACTCTGGGAGTATATCTGCAGGTCATCAGCATACAGGTGATACGGACACTGAAGGTGTGGCGTTAACTGATTAATAAATAAAGAAAATAGTAAGGGAGATAATATACCGCCTTGAGGGACGCCGCTGCAGAGATCAGTCCAGTTTGATGACGAGTCATCCACCCGAACGCACTGCTGGCGTCCCTGAAGATAAGACGAGAACCATTCCAGTGCTTCTGAGGAGATCATAAGATATGAAAGGATGGATAGCAGGACCTCGTGACTGACGGTATTGAAGGCATTCGAGAAATCAACCAGGACTAAGACGGTAACTTTAGTGTTATCCATACCCTCTCTAATATCGCCAGTCACTTTTAGGAGAGCGGACATGGTGCTGTGGCCGGGCCTAAAACCAGACTGTAACGGACTCAGGAGATTATGACGAAATATAAATTGCGAAAGCTGCTTGTTTACACAAGCCTCTAGAACTTTAGACAGGAAGGGGAGAATAGAAATAGGACGAAAGTGGTGTGGAAGAGAAGGGTTACTTGTTTTGGGCAAAGGTATGATATAAGCTTTACGCCAGAGGCAGGGAAAGGTTCCAGAGTCAAGGGAAAAGTTGATTATATGGGAAATGACATGGATAATATGATCTAGGATGGGGACAACCATGCGTCGACTGATGCCATCACAGCCCACGGCATTGGAGCGAATGGACAGGATAATCTTTTTAATATCCTCAGGAGGAACTGGAGAAAAAGTAAATGCGTCAGTAGTGGGACTTGGTAAACTACCTATATAGCTTAAGGTCTGACATTTGGTTTGATGATCTAGGTGAGTTGTGGATGTGAAATGTCGATTGATGTCATTCAAACCGATTGTCTTTTGAACTACTGGATGATGTTGTTTGCCGATACCCAGAGTTTTTAGAAACTTCCAGATACATGATTGCAATGAATGAATTGCAGGACGGCGGTTGTCATTTACCATCAGGTGACCCCTCTGTTCGTCTGTCTCTCTATATTATAAAAAAAAAAGGTCCACCTACATAATTCACCTTACTTGGTTGCAGTATCCTCTAATCTAATCTATCTAATCTAAATAGTTGGAATAATAATTAAGGGACATATTGTTAGAGCAATACTAATACAAAATTCAAGCTACTTTTAAGTACCCGAACGCGTGATGAAGCATTTGGCATTGTGCCAGTGACTACTGACATTGGCTTGTTCGAGAGCCATCATGATTTCTGCTATGGATTTTGATTGGAGCAAATCGAATTTGTAATTTTTGGTACATGTATCAAACAAATGTATCGATTAAGCATCCAGCTTAATGACTTTACATTATAAGTACGTGGTCATGGTTTGTTGCTTTATATAGCCTAACTCCTTTCGCAATAAACTCACTATCTAATGCTAAAATAAATGATAAAGAAGGTAATTCGTCAACCTCATTTACGAGTATTATCGTTCTCTTGATATTATTTTAAGTAGTTAGCTAAGTGACTGTATAAACTACATATGAAGAAAGTGTTTTGAAATGGTGCGAAACCGTTAAGTGTTGCTTGCTAAAAAGGTATCAATGAGTATTAAATCACAAAAATAAAACCCTGTAACCGTGTATGTGTGCACCTACATTAGGGGTCACACAGAAAGTTTATACAAAATAATCGGACATTAAAAAAGTAGACAACCGACTTCAATGCATCTATCATAAAATTTAAAACTATCATTTTTTTTTTTATTCATGGATGCCATAGTCACAACTGGACCAAACTCTCATCCAACTACCCTTGAAGTACATCCTTTATAATAAAAAAAAAATCATCGAAATCGGTTTGCGTGATATTGAGTTACTCGTCCATTTGTCGCGCACATGGTTAATGCAAATTTAAGACTTGTATGGTCTTCTCATAGATGCCATTGTCAGAACTGGACCAAAAAAAATGTCGAAATTGGTTCACGCAGTCGAAAGTTCTGAGGTAACAAACATAAAAAAAAATACTGTCGAATTGAGAACCTCCTCCTTTGTGAATTCAGTTGATAAAAACGCATTGATAAGCCTGTGAGTACTTTATTGTGTGTACTTTATTGCTTTTCGAAGTAGTCTCCGTTACTTTCTAATCATCATGGCTTGTGATGGAACAATTAACTGAAGCAGTGAACCCAAATCTTTAGGATCTCTTCCAAGCATTTTTCATAGGCAGCCACGGCATCTTTAGAGTTCATAAAACAAATTACTGTAAGTTTATCTATTATTTTCAGAAATAAATAAATGTCACAAAATGTCAGGTTTCAACTGTAAGGAAGATGACTCACTCTCTCCACACCTTCGATATACAAATATTCGATAGTCGGTCTGGCGGAGTGAGCTGGAGCGTTGTCGTGGTGGAGGAGGCTCCTGCTTCGTGGGAGCTGCTGTCTTACGTTTAAGACAACTGGCAAACAATGGCTGACATAAAAATCTGCATTAACAGTAATTTTATCTTCTAGAATAATTGTTGCGAATGAATGAATGAGGCAATCATATTTTTGCCGTCGTAACAATATATTCAGCTTTTATCACCTGTGACGATGTCTTATGCAGCATCCCAGTCACCACAGTCATTTTTTCAAGCGTGTGGAAACCTCCACAGGCCGTAGCCCCACCGGGGCTTTTAGTGGGGCGGTGTGTCGGAATTGAACCGACTAAAACCACACGGTGTGCCGTATTGCGCCTGAAGTAGGAGGAGTCGGGGAACAACTTTAGTAAGAGATCCGGACCTCCTGCCCACAAAAGCGCGGGCACCACCTTCGTGTGTCCCTCAATTAGGCGGCATCCAGGCACACGAGGACGTCGCCTCCTCGAGGCTGGCCGATACGGCGGGCGGAAGGGAAACAAGGGCCACACTCAGGGCGGCATGAGCCGCTGGAAAGCGGTTCGCTGGCGGCGAATTGGGTACGAGTGAAGGCTTTCTTCCTGGGCCCGTTCCGCCACCTCCTTCTGCGAGATGACATCTTCGCAGAAGGATGCGACCACGGTAAAATATCTGTCACTGTCGGCCATGGAGCGTATGACGGCCGGTAGTGACAGATCCTCTCCGATGACTGCAGTAAGGTCCCGTCGCTGCTTTACCCAAGCTGGGCAAACTGCAAGCGTGTGCTGGGCCGAGTACTCACTGCGGTCGCAGTGGCGGCAGGCGGGACTCAATTCCCTCCTGGCAACCGAGTGCAGGTACTTGCCAAAGCAACCATGCCCGGAAAGCACCTGCGTCAGCCGGAAGGAAAGGGTCCCGTGCTGCCTCCCTGCCCACTCGATGATGACCGCCAGCCAAAAGCCAGCACGTGGAGCCTCCAGCCGGGACGACCAACGACCCATCGTGGCTCGGCGGGCGGCCTCACGCCACTCGCGTACCTCTTCGGACGGGGCGTTAAGCGGCACCAATCCTAACGTCAGTATTTTTGATATTCCGAAAATTATGAGGTATCTACTGGTATTTATTTTTTTGCCAATTTAAAACAACCGTCACCCCTACCCAATTCCCTGCTGTGTTTGAGGCAGGATCCACGTGACTCGCTCAATACCGTGAATAATTATTTCGCCAATATTGGCTCTACATTAGCAAACGCTATTTTATCCAGACACACTTCTCATGGGGCGAACAACACACAAACCTACATAATGAGTTTCATTCAATCAGAGACTCTATTATAGGCGTTATTTGACACGGACTGCTGTGAGATTGAGACCATCATCTTAAGCTTAAAAATCGATACTGCAACAGGCATCAGAGACTCTATGGCGTTATTTGACACGGACTGCTGTGAGATTGAGACCATCATCTTAAGCTTAAAAATCGATACTGCAACAGGCATAGATAATATACCGGGCAAGGTGATCAGGGATTCTAGGAATAGTTTAGTACCACCACTAACATTTGCCTTTAACTTATGTCTGAGAACTGGTACTTTTCCACATATTTTAAAAAAGGCTCTTGTGCACCCTATCCATAAAAGTGGCAACAGAGACAGTGTCGATAACTATAGACCGATATCCGTATTAACTGTGTTGTCCAAAATACTTGAGAAACTCTTAAACAGTAGACTCACGAAATATCTTCAAAATAACAATCTCATTGCCCCAAACCAATTTGGTTTTATCAAAGGTAAGTCTACGGAGGATGCAACTTTACATTTATTGACGAGCCTGTTGGTGTAGTGTGTTAGTGACTTAATCTGAGGTCGTTGGTTGATTCCCACACGGGACAAGAAATTTTGAGATCCACAAATAATTGTCCATAGTCTGGGTGTTCTTTGTGTCCGTTAATTGAATGTTTGTAATGTCCCTCGCGAGTTGTCTTTAAAAAAATATCTTAAGTCTAACATGGATTTTAATGGAAATCCATGATTATTAGCCAATATTTTAAAGATGTAATTAAGAAATCACCTTGAATTTTAGTTCGTTTTATATTATGTAAGAACAATTTTAATTATTAAAATACGAACGCTAAACTTTATTTAAGAAAATAATTTTGACAAACAGACTAAAAAAGCTGTTCGTTATAGCGTATGATGTCTGACTATCTGTAATATAATATCAGCTTATACGATCACGGTCACTGTGATCTCATGTGTCAATACAGACCTTTTTTCTCCATGTATACAGTCCAGTTGTTAGAATTATACCATGGAATGTTTATCTAAAGATTTTTTCGAGATCTCTCTAAACACAATAGCTTTATTTGAAATGTCTCAATAAATATAATTAAACGCTTAGATGCAAAAAAAATAGTAGACGAGAAAATGAAAAAAAAAAAGTAAATTTGTAAGTATTTGTTACATTAAATAATTTAAAAACATTTAATTAATGTAAGATTGACATTGTAAAACCATTCTGTATACTAATAAACTCAGTGCTTAAAATTGCGGCATGTTCTACATTGACACGTCATCAACTACTCTAGTTGTCTAAGTAGGTTTTATGATTACACTTACTGCTTTCTACTATTAAGTATAACCACAATAAGAGATTTTTGTAGATATTATTTATTTATACATATATTGTTTATTTAAAGAAGTCAATTACTTTTAATGATATAAAAACCGTTAGTTTACCAGCAAGCACTCTTCATAGAACGACACAATTCACCCATTATCATTACTCTACCGTCAGTCTTAATTAGATATACTTGCAATTTCCCTATATGTATTAAGGTGTTTATTATTTGAAAATCTTTTAGTTTTTACAAATTTAGTTAATATCGAGTTAACCAGGCCTTAACAACCGGAAAAATAAAAGTTTATAACTTTATAACTTTTCTCAATTGATGAAAGTTATGTTTAAGAAACGATTGTAAAATTTAAGATAAATATCGCAAAAAAATATGGCATATTTTCTCTTGACATAATCTTTTCAGTAAATATTGTATGTCAAACAATTGTTCTAATATTTGCCGTACGCAATCTAAAAATAAAAGGACTGACGGACTACGCCGAGGCAAATCCACTTCTGAAAATGTTTCAACTAACTAACTACCTCTAACTTGTCAAGTATTTAGTTTAAAATAAATGTGGAGATGTTTTCAATATTACTTTGAATATAAATATGAACAACCAAAATTGATATAAAAGATCCGATTAATGTATGTGTATCTTAAAAATAATCAAAAAAAAATACCTATAACCAATTTAAATTTTGTGAATCAAATCGCACACCATGATCAGTTAAGACTTACGACATTTTTCAAGGCTGTATTTTGTCGCCTCTACATCGGTCACGCAAAGGAAATAACATTGCCCTGCATCCGCTATACCTAGAGATTTATCATCATGCTATAACCGGGAAGTGGGCACTAAAATAGTTATTTATATTTGTTCGATCGTAAAACTGACGCGTTCAAACGAGAAGTATATCAGGGGATTTAGCTTTATGATGATAATTTTATGAATTGAGCAGTTTCTGTAGTGTAATGGCATAACATAAGTATTGTGGTATTAAAAATACTAATGGTTATGGAAAGAGCAATATAATATTGGTTTTGAAGCTTGAATATTTAAGGCCTCGAGCTTCGAGACCTCGCTTGAATATTTAAGTGAAAATAATTGCATAAGGTAAATAATTACGTAAATTAGTAAGAAAATAGTATGTTATGAAATTAATAACTTGTGCAAACAGTCAAATGACGGTCGAGGAACAACCTATGAACTTCCCGTACGCTCAACCCCTCAGTTAATTATAGTAATTTATTAATAATTTACTTATTTGTATATTATACTAGTACCTTATTTCTATGTCGTTAGGGACTAAAGTCTAAGAACTTCCAAATATTCTTATAGTAAATATTGTTGATTGGGTCCACAAAGAAAATACCATTTTATTATATATTTAAAAGGAAAACACAAGCAAATCACGTCAGAAGAAGTGAACCGTTTACAACTGTAATCAATTATTCTTTAACGAATAATCGCATTATCTTAAAACGTGATCCGTCTTAAGATAATGCGATTATTCGTTATTAGGTCAATGTATCGTCTATAAAATCATTTTGGGTTAAAATGAACAATTAAAATTTCAAATTAACAGGCTTATGCTACTAAAGAGTTATGAAAAAAAGTTATAAGAAAATAATTGTTAAGTTAAACCAATAAAATGATATTTTTAAAACAAACACTCAAATACACGCTCTTTTTACATACTTATTCTTAGCTTATTCATATTAACAAATACTTCAACATATCGATTAATTAAGATATTATGTAGTGTTTCTTCTTCTTTTGGTTTCATTTCATTGAAATTATTTTTTAATTAAATTAAAGAAAACCATTAGAAGATAGACTATCCACGAAATCCTTTACTAAGTACCTAATACGTAAATTCTTCTCAAAGAATATTTTGCTGAAAACGTTCCTGTTCTAGCAACGATTGATGATTTGAGACTAAAATCGAACCGGAGAAACCTTCCTTTTTATATCTGTCAACCCCAGAACGATAAAAGGAGGCTAAAATGTAGCGACGTTTGGAAAGTGATTTCCAACGACGCTTATGAACAATTTTTGTTGTAGGCGGACATTTGGGATGCTTTTCACGCTTGAGATATTATGTCTTTTTAGGTCAGCTTTCCTATGGCACGATGGTTCTGTATTTGTAATAAAATGATAAAATGTTTAATGGTAATTAACAAACTACCTTTTTATTTTAATTGTACAATCTAAAGTTCGAAGATTATTCAATAAATTATGTATAACAATAGCATATCTCAGGATAAACATATTATCATGTTTGTTGTTCGTCAATAGCTAAACATAAAATCGGAACAAATTTCTAATTATGATAGACCTTAAAAATTGTGCGATATCGTGAAGAAAGCTACCACAATTAGCTTACATCACTACTTTAATATTTTATTGCTACAAAGTCATGTCAATAAGCGATTTTGCTACGTCAAAAATAATAAGCTCGATTGATAATGAGATTAAAATACAAAACTTACCCACGGTCAGTTATTTTTGTCGATCGTGTTCTCGATAGAAGTTTTCGGCACCAACTACTCGAAGTAACCTCCTAGAATAAAAACCGGCTTTATTTTACTTAAGCAATTGAGATTCGTAATCGTTGCGTTGTTTACACGGCCTTTGGCTATAGATTATATTGTATGTACATTTTAGCTTGACACTTCGATGACTTCGTTTTGACTAGGATGATATAGGTAATAAAATAATAGCATACGATATATACAGTGACAACTCATTTATCAGAATGGCATTTTGCAACATCTACAGTGGCATATTAATGTGAAAAACCCGAATGACTATGTTTCTTTTGGTTAGTAAAGTCACCATGCGAAGCAAAAGCTCACGTTTCTAACCTTTCTACACATCTACAAACTTACATTGTTAGTGATTGACCTAACAACAATATAAATAACAAACTTTCACCTCAAAATAAAAAGAAAGCCCTTCATTTAAAATATTGTTATTGACCGGCCTGTTGGTCTAATGGTTAGACTGCTGTGTTGTGGTTGTGGGTTCGATTACCACAAGATACAAAAACTTGTGTGGTCCACAAATATTTGTTTAGAGTTTGGGTGTTTTTTGTGTGTGTGATTTTTCGTATGTTTGTGAAGTCCCCCGCGGCGCAGGAAAAAAAGGTTACTTTTTCAATCATTGTACACTTTGTACTAACGATTTTGTTCTAAAAGTGCATTTATTTTGTTTTATTTTTTAAAAAAGAAGGAGCTGCTTATTGTTTTACATACTTCTTTATTACAGCAACTACCTTTAATAATCCACTACCTTAATATAATGTATAGGTATGATAAGTTCTACAAAACAATATTTTTATCCCTTTCTAAGCTTCGACTTGTCGTAGTTGAATTGAATGAGGTTAGATTTTAAAATCATTTAAAAGTTAAATAAAATAAGTGGCATGCCAGTCATACTTCTTTTAATTATTCTTATAGAATACTCAAAATTAATTCAGTCAGTTGGCTGTGCTAAACTTACCAACTTCGTGGTTTTAGGATTCATTATAACATACAAACATTTGAATTAGTACTAAACACAAAAGTGCCTATGTTTGGTTATTTTTCTTTATACTTGTATTTTAAAACGAGTTAGTTATAAAGGCTTTTTGAATTTCATTCAAGAAATAACACAGAACATCACTTGATATGTTTTATACAACATAAGTTTTCAATTAAGTTTTTTCTAAGTTGATAAAGAAAATAAAATGTTATGCTTTCTAAAAAAGCGTAAATATATTTGAATAAACCGTAGTCATTAAGTCATCATTTTATGTACATTTCTCTTACTGATCCATTATTTTTTGATCTTTTTGTACTTGTTTATGACTTAAAAACTCATATAAGTAGTTACATTCTATATATAATTCAGATATTATATATAGAATGTAACTAGGTATAAAGATGAAATTAGCACGAACTGGAGTTTATATAAATAGACAAAAAGGCAACAATCGTTACCAAATTTACATTTTTTTATTATTATTACGTCAAGTTCCTATATCATTCAATAGAATAGTCACACACACACACAGATACTATTATATTAACGAGATTGCTGTAAAATGCATGCAATGTAAAATATTTATTAGAAGATATAATGTTCTCACAAAAACACATCTTGGTATGCTGCCATTAGTGATGAATCGTAACTCTCCGCAACGATCCCATCTCCTACAAAAACGCATTAAATGACAACGCCAGTTAAAAGACTTATCTATCATTAAGACGAGAAGGTCGGCCAGAGACGAACTCACTTTTATTAATAGAATCCTTCGTATTACAAAAGGACGCAAAGTTCTTATTTTAATTGGTAAAGACAAACGCCAGAAAAACTACAAAATACTATTATATCTTTTGATAACCATTCACTACTGACAGTATACTCTGACTGTCATAAAAACGCAACATCAGACTACTTACAGCAAAAAAAATTTGATTCCATTGCTTTTATCCGTCCTTTTGTGAAATTACCAATTTTATGAAATTAACTTTTACGGTAAGTGTACCGTAAAAGCTAATTATCGTAAAGTTTTGGTTGTCCAAGTTAGTCTTTTTGTACATAGCGATATACAGCTTCATTAGGATATGTATTTATGTAAATTATATTTTTTGTTGGTGTTCATGTTTTTAATTCACTAAGTGAAGCAGTATATCGTATATACATATGTACAAAAAAGACTAAATTCGAAAACCAAAACTTTAAAAGCAATTTGGATTTAGAGTATGGAGTATGGTGTGGTCAGCATATTTAAGTATTTATCTGAATTTAACATATTTAAAAAAATATACGTACTCAATTATTATAATATAAAATAAATTAAATAGTAACCAACTCCATCCCTGTTCTCCTCGACATGATAGTCTGAATACTTAGCTATCGTGGGCCTCAACTGAGAGGCTTTGTCAAGCAATGTGACTGACTAAGAGAGACTTTATCAAGTTATTATACAAAGTAAAGCTGAATTATAATATCTTTGTCCAACGCTATCGTAGACCTCTTAACACCTAATGAACTGTTAACTTTTAAAGGTTTTTTACTGTATAATTTTATTGTAAATAAATCTATTAGGAAGAATCAAATGTTGCAGAAAGACTGCCTTAGAAGGCAATGTAGAATTTCTCATGAAGTTAAATGTAACACAAGTTGAGGCAAAACTTAGCTCAATTTTTAATATTCTTGTTTCAGTCAAGTCATAGTGTCCGTCATGTAATTTTCACCACAGAGCATCAAACTTCAATTTATTATATGGCAATAAAACTCTGCATACCATTGATTTAAATTAAAACGTTTTATGCTTCACAATATATTTACTAACAGAAATTTAGAGTTCTCCTTTTAAGTATTTGAATAACTTCAAATTGCCCCATCTTCAATGTCTAAGGTACCTATTTAAATATTTACTGTTACCCGTGTCTTAATACTAGGCTCTTTTGCTTTTTTCCATAATATAGGCAGACAGACGAATAGACGGGTCACCTGATGGTAAGTGACACACGCCCTGACGCTTTGTTTTATTACAATCGCTTCATTTACAATACGTAATCGAATGTAAGTAGTCTCACGGTTCGAGGTTGCAAATATCCCACGGTCCTGAGAACTTGTCGTTTGGTACGCGTGTCCCCATGACCGCGGGTAGATAAAACGACCGAACCTTTATTTCGTCGCTCAGTATGATAAGAAAGCAGTATCCTGACGTAAAATTTATGGATGATCCTTCGCAGAATAAAGCAATCTTGGTCCCCTTATGCAAAGAAGACCTTAAAGAAGGTTTTCATTTCGTTCCATAAAATTTGTTTGTGTTTATTCTTTACATTTAAAGAGGCTCGCCTAATTATAAAACGCTTGTGCTATAAACGTTAAAAGCTGCTGTTTATAAAACCTTTTTTGAAGATGAAAGATATGTCTTTAACTAATACTGAGGACTCATGGCTTATAAACATTGTAACTCCAATCAACTAAGTTGACCTAAGTAACCAATTAAGCGAATCTTGTACGTGATAGCTCTCAGCAACGGGCGGAATCAAGCTGACATCGTTTGTGATCAACCTTGACACCGGAGGCTTCTTATTAAACGTATTTTTTATATTTAAGGAAGAACTTTACCAACTGGCGTATGTTTATTTACAAGCACACATTAATATCTGGTTTTCCATTCTCTTTACACTAAACTCCAGAAGCATGAATTCATATAGTATATTTTTATGTGCGGCACAAACACCATCCTTCCGGGTCGCTTCATCTCTTGATATAGATCTGAGTAAAACCGGATGTTCCTTAATAAATATATTTTAAGAGGATTATTTATCCTTTTAATTATTATATTTCCTAATTTAGAACACATAGACATTTACCCACTATTACATCTATGCACGTCATGGCATTTACTTTTTCCAACAATATAATAATTATAAAAAAATAGACGCACACGCATTAGTGAAAAAGTCGTGAGCATATGCATGTTTAAATAAATAATCAGAGCCGTCGTGTATCGTAATCGTGGGAGCCATGCTTAGGCACGAAAAGGCCGGCTCGACCGAAATGAGTGAGGGTACCAGAAACCCAAGTCCCCCTGTCCTCTTTTCCCTCCCCGCATCACCCTCAAAGGTGAGCAGCACACTTACGACTCTTGAGGTCTCTCTCCCTGAAAATAATTATATCCTAAGTGCTTAAACTGATACCAAAATATTTATTTGATAGGCTAAACTAGAGAGATTCTGGGCTATACTGTGCAGAACTGCAGACTTTTTACATTCACCGTGTTCAAAGTGGCCCTTTGTTTGTAGTTGAGAGTGCTTGTCTGTACCTTGTCGCCTGATCCCCACAATGACGACAAACAATAGTGACATACGGTCGGAATGAACTGCCAACTATGTATGTTGTAAACATTGGCATTTTTGTTTTTAAGTTATATCAGAAAGATGGGTGTAGGTCACCAAATGTTCTAAAAGCAAGATGGGCCTGTAGTATTTAGAATAGAATACAATAGAAATAAAATGTGTTGCACACCAATTACAAATCTTTACACGGAAATAACAAATACGATATGTACAAGGGGCGGCCTTATCGCTAAAATCAATTTCTTACAGGCAACCTTTGGATGAACATCGACGAGAGTAACTAAAAGAAATAATAGGTGATTTGGTGTAACAGAGCAGCAGCAGTACTATTTCAATATACCTATGTTCGTTCATTGTAATAGTGTTAGAATAAAGTAGTAAAGTATTTAGTACGTTTAATATCAACAACGCTATGTCATTTTTTTATTCAATGGAGCCTTTTGCATATCACGTCCCAAATAATCTGTCAAATACAATATAGATATTTATAGATAATCCTTTGATTGGGCTACAAATAAATGTTGACAGTGTAAATGGCAAATAAGAGTAAGAGAGCCACTTAGTTGGTAGACTTCTATATCAATATGTTTCGACTTACGTTAACGCCCTACCAAGCGCTTACCAAGCAGCGTCAGCGTAATCAAGTTGCATTCCGCTGATATATGTGAAGTCATAGTCATGAACATGTGAATCGTGAACGGTTGCCTGCCGTATGCCTACCAAACAATATTCAACGTACTGTTTGCTGCTGATATAGACCTAATTTATATTTTAGAAAACGGAATGCAATGTCCTGGTTTTAGAACCTGTTTAGTTTTTCAACTTTTAACTAAATATAATTTACGAAATGTTACTAGAATCGGTGGTCGTCAGTTGTTTCTTGTTTTTAAGTGATTGATTCACAAATTTTCATAACTAAGACCTTATATAGTAAAGAATAAATTAATTAAAAATGTAAATTTCCAGTTTGTCATACAAATTAATCCCCTTCTTAATGCTTAGCCCTCAGGCTTACTTACCTTTACTATGAATATTAGGCTGTCATCTTAGAGGCAAAAACCCGGTTTTCTCCTAATTTGCGGGTAAACCTAATCTTAACTAACGCTTGCTTATATGAGCTGAGCTTGTACTTGAGCTTTTGTACCTAAAATTTTGTTACGTTTACGTATTATCAAAACGGCTTAAATTTTTACTAACATTATTATAAGTGTTCCGCGTCTGATTGTACTAAGATTCTGTTAATCAACGGGAGATAGAAAATTACATAATATAATTAGTAGGTGTATGCACTAACCACCATCTGTAACCTTTTACAGTATTCTTGTGTAGTGTAAAATCGTAAGGTTTGTTTATTACTTGCTAGTAAAAGCGAATCACGAGATTACAGTAAATAAACGGTTCAGATTTACGACAACTACCTGCCACTGACTTTATATACGTTGCTTTAAAACGACTAGCGCTTGCTGCTTTACGTTTAATTTGGAGTTAAGAGTTTATTGTGTATTGCGATGATTAAAAACCTATCTTGTATTGTTTACAATATACAACAATTATGTGTGCTATGGTGAAGTCCTACATAAAATACCTATTATATTCTATTACATACCTAGTCTGGCCATAAACTGTCAGAATTAAATTTAAAAAAAAACAATATTACATCTATTACATTTGGAGTCTGTCATTCTTATATGAATATTGATTGTGTTTTCTCATTTTCGGGCCAACCGGTCTTAAATATGTTTGTGATATTAAAGGAGTGGGTTGATAAAGAGAACCGAATTGCTTTTATAGAATTAAACAAAGAGGTATGGAGCAGTTTTTGAATCTCTCCATCCTCACTTGGTATTAGTCATTCGACTCGGTCGCTGGTGTGCCGGGATATTGATAGGTACAATAAAACCTCCTCTGTTTGTAACAGAAAAAGATTTGGCCGTCCACGATATATTTGTTCGAAAAAGGCGACCAAAGCAGTGAAGGAAAGAATCGGAAGAAATCCTGTCCGAAAGCAAAATATTTTATTTCGGGAAATGAATATAGCACCTAGAACCATGTCGCGTATTTTAAAAGATGACTTAGTATTTGCAGCCTATTAGCAACGCATAGGTTCTATATATCATATATTATTCACCTAATAACTTAAAAATAAATAAGTAAAATCAAAACAACTTCTTAAGCGGTACTGTTTATGCGGTTTAGAGAGGGGGGGACGAGTAAAGGACCCTCACTCACTCAGCAAACCAATGCAAGCATTGTTAGACTACCGGTTTTCTGTAAGGCCGTGGTATTACACAAGTTAAGTCAGCCCATATTGCCTAAACCTAAGCACAGTTCTACTACGGAATAAGCTCCCACCATTGAATAAATTAAAATAAAACGTAATATTAACTACACATCGACCATAAAATCCACGATACAAAACACAAACACGACAAGCATTCATTAATTTGCAGATTTCAGTACAATTCATATATAATAGAATTCATTTAAAAAATGTTTTATTTTAATACGTCTACCCATTTAAATCACAATTTTTAAATAAATTTAAAACCAGAATTGAATTGAAGGTGTCCATGGGCAGCGGAAGTCACTTGCCATTGGTTACGTTTTCTCGTTCTCAAAGTAAAAGCCTAGACTTGAAAAACCATCTTTCAGGCACAGTCAGGTAAAAATGAAATAGTATTTTTAGTACAATCATCGACTAATTGCAACTAATGTATTTAAACGACTGGAGAAAGAAGCCCTGACTTTCAAGTTTTAACACACATAAAGATCCTCTGAATGGTATTTAAAGCCATTGCCTAATAAGAGAAATAAGGAGCTCGGAAGAAGACAACTTACTTTAAACATAAATTTAATGAACTAGGAAATTATTTTGGAGTAAATTCCGGCGCTAGCCACGTTGAAATTTGAAAGCGGAAGGAATTATAATTTAATATAGGAAGTATACTTAAACGTTGGCCTACACGACTGGCCAAAAAAGGAGTGTACCTTGTTTTCTTCATACTCAAATGAATGATTGAATAAATGATTTAAAACTTTAAAGGAGAGAAAAATATATCGCAATAATAAAATTGACCAATTTCGTTATAGGAACAAACGAGACATGTCTAACTAAAGGATTTTCATTTATTATATGACTTCTATTTGTGTCTACATACATACATACTTACATATATAAGCTCACTCCTGTATCCTCTAAGAGGTAGGCATAGGTGTACTACACACCCACATTTTGCCCATTTGAACTTGTTCCTACCAACATAATAGAAGCCTATTGCCGTCAACCGGGCTCTGTATGACTGTACACATACTTTCTGACAGATAACAGTCCGATCCCTTAGTCGCCTTTAACGATATCTCGGATGGGGGAGATAGGAGGGCTCTATTCTATACCACTGTGAACCACACCACTATTTGTGTCTATTAACTACAAAACGCGCATGTGGCAACGTTTACTTGTTAAAAGCCATTCTTTGCATTTTGTAAGCACGAATGCGCCGGCTTCACCGGTGCTATACCACGGCCTCACAACCGGTTGTGAAGTAACGCTTGTGTTGCATTTCCCCGAAATGAGTGAGGTTTACGGAGGCCCAACTCCCCCTCAACCCTTTCTTCTCCTCCCATCGCCACCCTCCACTTTCCAAACTCCTCTTCTCATGTTTCCCCTCCCCGCATCCCCCATCCCTTATCGCCCTCAAAGGCGGGCATCGCACTTACGACTCTTGAGTTGCAGGTGTCCATGGACGGCGGTTGTCACTTACCATCAGGTCTTTTCCCCCTATAGTATAAAAAAAAACTTTCTAAAAATCCCCACACAGTGTAAAGAACATAGCAAAATATTACCTACTAAAACTCCCTTGTAGGTTAGTCAAGGAAACGTTGCATAATTAATGGACTAACTTTTAGTGTAAGCACAACGTATACATTCTGATGTATAAAATAAATTTAAATACTAAATTATATCTTTAAGTTAGTTAGTTAGTTTACCACTTATTAAATTTACTACTTTTTACCACTTATTAAATTTACTAACCCAATTTAAAATATGGATGCACAGAGATGAATCTCTTATTTTAGCGAACAGATTACAAATATGCTATTCTGCTTTTACGTCAAATTAAATTTAGGTTTCAACATGACATCTCTTTATTTGAAATTGACATCACTAAAAGTTGAGTACGAAGATATTAACACTACTTTAAAATAAAGAATGAATGATAAAGAGTTTAGTAACGAATTCTCCTCAAACTACATTTTCTTGCATGCCGGTGAATGTTTGTTTACGCATAATATAACACTTGTAGCAAAAGAAGTGTTAGTTTTGTTGCTCAAAGCTGAGAAAATACAGAGTTACGGTTCAAATACTAGCAACCCACCATTTAACATTTTTGTTACTAACTGTCTGTACAAATCTATTAAGATCTGATATAAATGGATCCGAAATAAATAAATACGTACCCAGTGCCTACATTTGTTCATTTGTACCCCTAAAATATAAAACTAAATGTGCAACGCCTTCACATTAATATGGAAATTGCGAGAGGTAAGAAATCATTCATTTGCTGAGTGATATTATTGATAACTCTATGTTGTTAAAGCTCCAATATTAATTAAAATATTTGTGTTTTACTTGCTTCCATTGTACTTTCCCAAGTGTTTCAAGTATTCTTATTATTAGGCAATCAGGCAGACAACTTAGGCTGTAATAGGACAATACAGCAGCGGCAGCATATAAGTCTCTTCAGTTAACAGCATTAAGCCATACATTCTTAAGCATTATGATTTATAAATCATTTATTTTTAGTTTTTAGCTTTGGAGTGTATATGTGTTTAAAGTGAAAACTAAAGCTCGTAAGGTGCGTGAATCAGTAAGGTCAACAGAAGTATGACCTAACTAATATAGAAAGAAACCTGCATTTGAATTGCTGCTCCCTGTACAGTCTCCTTGGAAGCCTCAAGAGGTACAGGAGTCACAGTAACCTACAGATATCTTGGCAGAACATGGACCAATATGCCAATAAATCTAGCCAAGACACCGCAGCATGCCTAGACCTCATCGGCCTCCTGCTTATAATAATTTAAAGATTGCTCAACAAGAAAGCAATTGTAGGTTACAAGACACACTTGTTGATAGTGCTCAGGATATAGCAGCAGCTATCTCAAGCCATAAACATATAAATCAATAATAAAAATTTCATCATTGAGCAATATTTTTCTCTAGTCAAATCCATTTCGATGCAGACACAACAATAAAAAGTAGGAGGGAACGTCTAAATTAGATAACTTCGTAATATCGTAATAATTAAGGAGTTTGATTAAAGTTTAATTTAAAAAAAAAATACAAATTGCGCAACTAAACGTTTTTACAAATATTTTGTTAAGTGGCTTAGAATTAATTGCATTCTTCTTATCATACCTTTTGAAAAATGGCTTAGTCATTTCTTTTAAAACGAGTTGCGTCTCGCTGGTAGATCTCTTGCCAGGCAGTAATTTCTCTCTCTATGCTTTAAAATTTGAGCAATGCCCATGTAGTCAATGTGTTAAACAACGAAAAAAAATAACATTTTTTATAATAAGTAAAGTAGTCAATAATTTTATATGGTGTGATAAAATCTGATTTGCTCAGAATACATTATCAGACTTTTTATTTATATATAAAAATAGGAATATATTCCGCTTCCAAACGCAGGCAATCCACAATATTTATAAGAATTTGCGTAATAATTTGAGATTGTCTACATCTTAAATATCATGTCAACGTTTGTTTAGTCAAAGCTTCGTTCAAAGGTTTGTTCATCCACCCGCATATACTCAAAGCTTTTGTTTTGCATTGTCCGTCTGCCTGCCATACGATAACAGTAGTTTCCCTTTCTGTTTCTGTTAATCGTATCCCTACTCTCACATTTTATAAACGGAATTTATACGTATTTCATCATGGGGTTCAAACATTTCAAATTTCATTGGGTTCAAAACAGTCATTTTAAAATACCTCTCATATTATTATATGTATATTTTCAATCGTTAACGTGCATCTCTGAATGCATGTATACATATATCCAATACAGTAGTGGAAGTCGCGTTAGCGTTTACTCCCATCAAAACAATGTCGAGTATACACACACCCGAATAATATTGACTTTACAGTCGGTACTACAAACGCTTCCAGGTCCGTTTATATTAAGATGGAACAGTTATAACAATTTACTAGTGCTATGTGCTGAAACGTGAACCTGTTGATTCTGTCTTTTTTAGCCTTTTTTTTATATGTGCGTCTGTAAGGGGAAGCAGAGTTACATAGAACACGTACATTTTGCTAACTAGAATTTGGTCCCTCTAACGTAGTAGAGGTAAGGCTATAGCCGTCAACCATGAACCTTAGGAATTAAAGATAGAAAAATTGGGAGTACATTGAAAGGCCATTCCCTTTCCTAAGTGGTGGTGATAGTTGTGGCCGGAAGGTAACAGTGGTAGAGCCATGCTTAGGTACCAATGGGCCGGCTCGACCGGTGCGATACTACGGCCTCACAGAAAACCGGTTGTTCGTTTGCGATGCATTTCCCCGAAATGAGTGAGGTTTCCGGCGGCCCAACTCTTCCTCTCCTCTCGCCTCATCCAACTTGCGACACACACAACGTGCGACTCTTGAGTTGCAGGTGTCCATGGGGTTGTGAGTTACCATCAAGTGACCCGTCTGTTCGTCTATCCCCCTATACTATAAAAAAAAGTCTGAGACCTCTGTCTAAGAAATTACATATAAAATAACTTAATGGAGTGTATATGCCTACCCAATACATTCAGGCTCTTTCCTTGTAACTAAAATATGTATTTTATTATATTTAGCTACCTTAGCTTGTAAAAAGGTTGCCGGTATGAGATAACTTATAATGATAAAGTCGATTTTATGTGTATCTTTTTTTTAACTATATTACATAATAAAAAAGTTTTTGATACAGATTATGCATAGTCTTCGTTTCTAAAGTTTAATTTTTATAAAATTACTGTTACTGCTACCTTTTTACAGATGTATTCACAACTGTTAGCTAGCCATTTCAAACGAAAATAAACTTAACGAAACCGTTGAACTGTTCCCTCGATATTTTTTAGTAGGTGATGCATTTTTATTTCTTTTCACCAGCCGCAGCGGTGTACAAAGCCGCAGTATTGCTGAACGGTTTATTCGTTACATACGGCAATAAACTTCAACTTCAACGCGACGCTATAAAAAAATATTTAGCATGGTTTACGCTTGCTTTTTAATATGGGTTCTTAAAAGAAGAAAGCGTTTTATTTGTCATCGACAGTTCACGTGAATGTTCAAAAAAATGTACTGTTTTATACGTACATAGTACATAGGTACATACGCTCACACCTGTATCCCCTTAGGGGTAGGCAGTGGTGTATTAAACAATATTATTATTGTTATTATAACTTATATTTATAACCCTCAGACATTTTTTGGCAACGGCAATAGTCTTGTTTTATTTAATCACGTAGTTTAAGTCTCAAATATGTAAATTTGCTGTTCCCATGGTAAAACGGATAACAGCATTCTGGGCACAACAGGTACATAGAAAATTTCATGAACGGTTGAACGAGTACTAGGGAGTACCTGTCATGGTGCCAACGATTGCGATTTGATTCCCGTGCGGAGTAAGTTTAACAGTTGTCATATTCAATTTGTTAAACCGTGAGTAATAGTAATTTGTTCTACGAGCACTCGTATATAAGCAACACACGAATGCAAATACTTAAAGATAAATATACTACATGATTCTGTAATGCCAACTCCAGGGACTACATTTTAAGGTCTATCCAGGATGCTTAAGCTTATAGAATTTATTTTACCTTAAATAACACAACTTCATACAATGGTCGTCTAGAACGTTTAGATATTTAATGAAAGTACCTAGTCTTGCAATAAACATTGTTACAAGGAAAAATATTTTTTTCCTATAAATAATGTATAAACTAGCACTAGTTTATACATTAATATAATAGCATCAAAAAGATATGAAGCTCATTCAAAATGATCTCCATCGGCTTTAATACAGCCCTTCTGTGGCGTGGCGCGACGTGTTCCGCACGTGCCTCTCTAAATCAGAGATAGGATCACACCATAGCGGGGTCGCCTTATTAAGAGGCGGCCAAGTCTGCCAGGGTCACAGGGTTTTCCTTTCTAGGGTATACCTAAGGTCCCGGCTACAAGGCGCGATGATGGAACACTGTGTGGTTTTAGTTCGAGTCCGACATACCACCTTGGACAAGGTAAGGTGACGACCCGCTTTCCACACAAAAAAAGGCATTTCATATTACCATGGCATTTACAGTATGCTATACACTCTAAAACAGACCATATATCATAATCGATTATGATCGGGACTAGTTGACGGCCAGTCTTGAGCTCAGAAACGTTCGATTCCGACCACGCTTGCATCAATCGAGCTGACTGACCCGGTGCTGAGTCTTGGTGAAAGGACTATTCTTGGTAATAGAACATGGTGTTGTCAAGAGAACTAACCACTTTCTCAAGAATCGTATCTAGATACACTTGTGCCAATGTTTTGACACCTCTTTCACTCCCCACCAAACCATCACTGAAGTCGTATAGTGTCCACGTTGTACTCTGCTGATATTATACTACACTCTACTATACTATATTATAATTGAGAAGCTTCTATAGAGCTTTGAGCATACTTGGTCATTGCGCTTGTGTTAAAATATTGCTCAAAAGTAAAAAAAAATCTCGACAGTTAATTATATTTTTTTGTAACCGCCCTTTGCGTACCGCTTAAGAAGTTAAGTTAGTGTTGTAGATTTCTCCAGCCTATTATTATTTAACTTATAATTTAAAAATGAATAAGGATGTAAAATCAAAACAACAACAACCAGTGCGTATATTATAATCTGCAAATCCTAAGTCATCTTTTAAAATACGCTCTCTCTAGGTCTCTCTAGGTGCTATATTCACTTCCCGAGATAAAATCTTTTGCTTTCACGACTAGAGTCAGATGATATCAAAACTCTAAATCAAAAATGTCAAATGAAAGGAGTATGCATTCAATATTTTAATATTTAAAAGATAGGTTACTTAACACACTTCCATACGAGTCGAGAATCAGTTCTAATAGAGAAATGAAACATTTTGCCTGTAGCGGATGGAGAAGTTGAACGGGTACTGTAATCAGTTTCAATTCACGTTTCAGTCAACTTGTTATCTTATTTCAGTTATTTCGTTCCAATCCAGTATACGTATTGAAATAAGCAATAAGCAGAAAACACGTTTATCATCATTCATCACAATCATTTCCGAATGTTCCCGTTAATATTGAAAAGGTCGTCAGGATTTAAATATTTAAAATGGTTCCCAGTTACGGCAAATTTGTAGATAAACATTTTATTTTCCCTCAATGAACTTTCAGTTAAACAAACATGTTGAGGTGACAAATTAAATACGAAGTTTTATAGATTGAAGGCCGGTAGCAGTGGGAAGCTGAATTTGTGCATCGTTTTTTGTTGTTCGACTTTTGGCCGACATTTTATTTCTGTAATGTGTGTATTTGCTGTAAGTTAAACGTGTTCAATTGATTTTATCGCCAGCTTTTAGTGCAAACTATTATACTGGTACAACGTGATCTGTAAAAACTGAAAGAAATAAAATGCAAAAAGTGCTGAGTATTCATACGCACTCCATTACCTAATGTCGAAGTCTCGACTTAAAGCAATGACAACATCTTAAACTTTTAAAGACTAAATGAATGCATTCCGTACAATAGGAGTGCTTTTAAGCGTATCCCTTTTTAGCGTATGTCTGAGAACCAATAGCAGTTTAGACTTTAATAACTACGACAACGAGAAGAGATATTTACAGACAACAAAACTATATTTTATTCTAACACTTTACCTGAAAGATATCAAAAAATCGTTAAGAGTAACAATCAAATATGTACCGTAAAGTCACCCATTTTGCAGCCGTCATTACTGAAATCTCGATATTAATGATAATTAATTTCTTTTTAGGAAGCTGTATTGTGCAAATCATACCGCGTACCTAATAAAAAGCTAAAACAAGAAAATTCGTAACTAGTAACCATCATAACTCTTTAAATAACAGTTAACAGTGGTAGAGCCATGCTTAGGCACGAATGGGACCACGGACGGCGGTTGTCCCTGTTTGTCTGTCCCCCTGTTCGCCATATTATTATTAAAAAAAAAACTCGTACCAAAGCATATTCATCTAGTTAAAAGATATGTATGTTATATATGTGTGCATCTTTTGTACACATTTCAATGAGTTTACGGCAAAATTAAATTAACACGGATGAACAATCCCGTCCGGTATAAAAATCTGTTGAGGATCAAGTCAAAATGCTGTGAAGAGTTTACAAATTGACACAATATTATTTTTAACGTTCAACCGAAGCCCGACCATCTGGACGGTTAAGGACGGAGTAGTTCTATCAGTTTTAATGAAGACTGTACTGTTAAGTAAGTTAAGTTGAGGGACATAAAATACTGTTGGTTGAAGATAGATTTGATAAATAAATTTATTAACTAATGAGAAGCTTGTGACTGTTCTGAAAATACTCGGGGTGTCTCTAGAGACACGAAGATTCTAGAATCTTCTACTCTAAATCAGTATATGATGTACATACGTACTCAAAGATTAGTTAATATCAAATTAACAACTGTAGAGGATTACTTTCTAACCCTGTTATTAAATATTTCACTTATGGAGAACTTCATAAATACAGTCTCTTATTTGCAATTGGTATCTCTTTCCATTTGGATACCTTTGAGGATTCCATGTAAGTCAAAGCTCTTAAAAGTCCTATGTTCACGCTTGGAGATAGACCTCGTACTAAATAAGCTCATATATCCTCCTACCAGCTATCCTCCTTTTTTTTTTTTTTTTTCGTGTGCCCCCTCGGGCCGTCATTCCACCCGGCTTTTCGGTGGAACGGTCTGTCGGAATCGAACCGACTAAAACCACACGGTGTGCCATACTGCGCTTATAATAGGAGGAATCCGGGAACAGCTTTATGAAGACATCCGGATCCCTCCTAGCGCTTGCCCGCACTATGCGGGCACCACCAGCTATCCTCCTAGCTAGACCGTTTAACCTTTTTTTTATGTGTATACTCCCACGGGACATCACCTCACCGGGGCCATACGGTGAGATGGTATGTCGGACTCAAACCTACTAAAACCACACAGTGTTCCGCCATGAAATCTCTGTGAACCTAGAAATGAAATCCCTGTGAACCCCGACAGACCTGTCCGCCTGTTGGAGGCGACTCCGCTATGGTTTAATGCTCTAATTTAGGTGAGTACCTGCGTCATCCGGTAGGAGCACCATATCGCCTCTCCAGCCAATCCTCCATGACGGGTCTTACCTCTATAACTCTCTGCAATTCTCGTTTATTAATCTAAGCAACCTTTTATAATTAATAGAAATTTCTCGAAATTTGATAAGTAAATTTGGCTCGTTTAATCAACTTTGCATTTGATTAAACTAATTAGAATATTACTGAAATACTTGGACTACGGAGTTTGATACGTAGTATCAATTTGTGTTTATCTTAAGGCTTCGTATTTCCTCAAGGATGAGAACCGTAAATGAAATACAGACAGGGTTAGAGAAGATTACTGTTTGACTTGGAGCCGCCTGTCTAGTGCACCACCTATACCCTTCGGAAGACAAAGATTAACTAACACTAACAGCTTAATATTCTACGACCTCTTTTTTTATTTATGCGATCCATCTTAGTTGAACTGACTGGCATCCTTAGCGTAATTAAATTTAATAAAACTTAAATAATGTAAGACTAACATAGTCATTTGCCTACGTAACATCCCAAACCTTTAGATAACTGCATTATCTAGAATTTTTTCTGGCTTAATTTAAGACAGTAAGCACGTACTACTCCGAGCCAATGGTTCTTAAGTTCTTAAGTTGCCAAAACTTAGGCATGATATTAAGGAACGTTTTATATATATTTTTTACTGTTATTAACTCGTATTATAGTAAAATATTGCAAAATTAAATAACTGTCTAACATAGCCACTGCAAACAATTAAACAACAATATAATATATGGCTACACAATAATATATATACATATGACTAGGACAGTAGCGGCTTACAACACATAACAATTTCTTTTTTTCAACTTTTATCTTTATTGGAAAAAATATGTAATACATTTACATTTGTTACAATTATACCTACACGCGCGTAATAATCATCACCGTAGTTGTACAACATTACAAAATGATATGTATCAATTATAACGTGAAAATAACAAACAGCGATTAAGACAGTCAGGACTTGTCGCAATAATATTTAAATAATGATTTTATTGTTCACATTTTGGATACATCATGACACAATAACATAATGGAGACATCCCTGAGAGTTCTGAAGAACTGCTTATTTTGCGGGTGTCCTGACAATACTACATTTTCCGTAAATTTATATATTTTAACCTTCACATCTTAATTTTAACTTTTATTTTAGATCACGTTGAATTCAAATTCGATTCAATTTAATTTGACGGGCCTGTTGGTATAGTGGTTATTGCTGAGGCGGAGGTTGTGGGTTCAATTCCCATACAGGACATAATTTGTGTTTCCACAAATGGTTGTGGCGAGTCTGGTTGTTCTATGTGTCCGTTGTTTGTATGTTTGTTAAATCCTCCGCGGCACAGGAATCAGTTCGTAATACAGAAGTTCTCTATAAAAAAATGCGTACACAAAATTTTACTGGAATGAACAATAACAATTTATTTAAGCGAAATAAATTGCTAACACAATATTTAACCCGCTTGCTATCAATTTACTGTAAATAAAAAAAAAACAACTATAAATTCTTTAAATTTACCTGAACTCTTTTCTATATTTAAAACTTCAAATTTATGTTCAAGTATCTACTAACATGGTAAAAATAGTCATGGACTAAAACCAGAGGAAAATAAAATAATATAGGTACTAGGTAAACAAAAAAAAGTGTAAACAAACTACTACGAGAATTTTCAATTTGCTTATTTTTTTGCCATCATGGTACCTAAAATATTCCTTTCTACATATCAGAATACAAATGGGGATATTCCCTATTAGATTTACAGTTTTAAAAGATATTCACATCATGGAAAAATCTAAAACACCATTTTATAGATATTGTCTCGTACCGATGTGCAAATACATTATTATAAGTACACCACATAAAGTGCTTTTTCCTGTTCCACAAGTTGCGATGCGAACACAAAAACAAAGCTTTGACAAAGCCACTTTCAGTCATCGTCCTAAATGATTTAATGCTACTAGAATTTGCAATAGCTAATGAAAAACACCATAAATAAAAACTATTTTTCTTTCAGACACCATTTAAACAGCAACTCCTATAAATCCGATTACATGGTATGTGACGTCACTTTCGGTTCGAGCAATGGTGATGCGTTTCCCTAAATCGAATTTCCCTTGCTTATTTTGTATTTTTAAATTAACATTTTATACAATTAAAAAAAAACTAAATAGGAAAATAGTGGTTTAGATACAATTTCAGAACAATATGGATTCAGGGGAAAAAATCATATAAATTTAAACCGTATGCATATTCTGCAATAAATAGGATAAACTTAATAATATATCCTAAAATCAATATGCACACATACATACATATATCAACTGATCAAATGACTCTTATAGTTAACAAAGCGCTATATTTATTAACCTTCCTACCGTACATATGTATGTATATACAGAGATTTTTTATTATTGTTATACATTTTATCATACCAAGAGTCAATTATTGAGTCATTCTAACTCACAAAATTACTGCTTTGCGTTCCTTGTAAACAGTAACCAATAAAATAGTGAGCACAAAGACAGGGCGGTTATTCAGTATTTGATAACAAACATCAGCAAATGCGTCCCTGAACAAATTTGTGTAATCCACAAAAAGTCGTTCCAAGTCTGGGTGTTCTGTGTGCCCGTAGATTAAATGTTTGTAATGCCGGCGATACAGGAATTATTAATCATGCGGGAGTAGTTTAAAAAAAACTGACTGGTATCTACAGATCAGACAGTCATACAGTGCCTGGTTGACGGCAATAGGCTGGCCCCCTGTTACATTAGTGGAACCAAGTTCTAATTGGCAAATTTTGCGAGTTTAATACACGCCTGCCTACTCCTTGGGGAAACAGGTGTGGGCGTATGTATTTGAGTGTATATTATTATTATTATTTTTGAATCTTTAAAATGAAAAGCAACACACGCATTAGCATCTGTAGATAAGAAAATGCTACATTTTCTCCTCTTCATCCCTTGCCCTGTTCATCCATGCTCACAAAGTAACAGATAAATTACACGGTTCATATATTTCATGCCCTCAAAATTATGATAACATCACATATATTTTGTACCATATCTTTGGTAATGAGGTAGGTCAAACCGTCCGATAAAAGTGATGGTTCATGCCTACGGTATGTTTTGTTGGATGTGGATTAATAGATTTATCGTTTCCATCGTGCCTAACCTTGGCTCTACAGTGGTAGAGCCATGGTTAGGTAAGAATAGGTCGGCTAGATCAGCTCTGAAAAACGGGTGTGAAGCAACGCTTGCGTTGCATTTCCCTGAAATTATTAAGGTTTCTGGAATCCCAACTCCCCCACTCCATCCACTAACAATCAGGTAATACTTATGTCAGTCTGTCCCCTAATTATAAAAAAAGACATTACGGTTTAACTTGATATGATTTAAAAACTAGCACTACATAAATATATTACAATGTAAAGATGATGAAGCTGAAAAGCTGAAATGTGAAATCCATCAATCAGTCAAATCTTTTGTTTTTATTTAATTCTGTGAAATCAGCTTGGTCAAACCGCTTTAATATACACGATGGCCAGTGCAAAGATGGAAGCGACAGTCCACTATCTCCAATGCTTTTACTGCCAACTTCTAAAACACGAGCGCCTCCGGGGTAAACGGTTGAGAAAACCAATTCTTACCAATGATAGGGGTCGTGTTTAGGAAGTTTCATGGAACATGGAAATACTCTGTCTACCTCTCTAGTTTGTAACTGCGCTAGGAGATACTTGCTTACGTCATTCTTAACAAACAGTCCCTCAAAACATAAAGTTTTCCTTTGGTAAACATCAAAATGCATTTGCAAAAACCACAATAGCTATATAAATTTGCATTTAAACTACATATACATCTCAATAAACCCAAACTATTAAGACAAGTAATATTACTTGACGGTTTCTATAAAACGTTCTAGCGATTTAACGTTTTCCACGGCATGTTTATTTGGTAAATTTGTTCCATTACACCACATTTGTTGAGGTGTTATAAAACATATAACCGAAGAAGAAAAACCTTGATTTTTCTGAGGAAAAAACGACGAATCAAAATAGAATGAAGATGAGTTTGGTAACTTGTGATTTACCGAAGCACGAGATATTCTTTCAAACAGTATCTATTTTTGTGGAATTGAATGTTTTTATGAAACTGGTCATTTCTGGATGGATATTAGATGTTTTAGTAAAGAAAACGTGCGATTTTTTCAACTGATCTTTATCTACAATTATAATTAAAAAACTAATAACTATGTCATTTCTACATTTCGGTTCTCGTAATTTTAAATGTAAATATTACCGTATATGTAGATATTACGGTATTTAGTGGATAGTAAGAGAACACTCTTTTGTCGTGTGATATTATGGTACTGATAAATAATATCAAGCTCTTTTTAAAATAAACTTAAAAAGAAAGAAAACCATTTATTTCAATTACCAATTATAGGTATTTTTAAAATGTCAAGGGAAAAAGTCAGTCGTGAAGCTAGTTGCCTGTTCCAAAATGATAGAGCCGAGAAATAGAATATCTAACTGTTCAATTCCAAGCATTTTTATCCCCCGTATAATCCACCACTGATCTTAAAGGGACAACTTTAGTTTTACTGTGGACTTAAGTTTATTTATACTTAAAATTTGTTAAAGAGTGTACATCACTGTCTTTAATAAAGTGATCTTTAGTTTAATGAAATTTGATCAAGTTCATAGATATACTGTCATGCCATCATTATCTTTATTTCTATGAATTTCTGTCGCAGCAAATACGATTATATAAATTATAAATTGCGTTGATAGTCCTCTTCTGAAACACAAAGACAAAATGAAGTCAGTTCACGATTTTTCTTGGACTGTTTATCAATATGTAGGCCCTTTGAAGCTTGGAATCAAGAAAAGTAATTTGTTAACGTTAAATCAATGAACCCCTCTGGAAAATCGTCAAAATTTATAGTACTACGTTTCAGTTTAAACAAGAATGAAGGATCATCTGCAAACAATACTATATCGTGGTGGTTATTAACAAGATGGTATCGATCATTATTATAAATTAAAAATAAAGTCCTGGTATAGAACCCTAGTGGAACTCAGATTTTGACTAAAAACCCTGGAGATAGATTCCCATTAATATCGACCTTCTGCATCCTTTTTACGACGAACTCTAATAGCAAGCTATTGCTTATCTTTATATATATAATTCTTCTGTGAGTGTGTATGTCACTGAACTACTCTCAAACGACTGGACGGATTTTGATGAAATTTTTTGTGTGTGCTCAAGGGGATCTGGGAATGGTTTAGATTCACAAATCAGCCCGGCAGATGGCGCTGCAGTCGGTATCTAGGTTATTTGAAATATCACGCAGGACAACGTCTGTCGGGTCCGCTAGTGCCTACATATAAACCCTTGTTTGCAAAACTCGTAAGTTTCTTCTGACAACGGTAGGTCCCGAGTATGTGTAATATTTAATATGAGGTATATGTCATATTACTGATATTCATTCACAAAAGCAAAGAAAATTTCACTCTCCTATAAATTAAAGAGGTCACAAAATATGAAGAACCTGAAGGAAGACCTGCTAGTAGTTGGAGGTTTTATCTACTTACTTCACGCGTTCATGGGTCTTATACTAGAAACTCAATAAATTTTTAGGCTTCACAGTAATATAGCAAAGGATTCTGTATTGTTTCCTTTTTCTAGTTCGTAATTAATATTACGAACTAGAAAAAGGAAACAGAATTCCAAATTAAAATTGCCTGTCGAGCAACTAAGTTACGTGAATCCAGATATTGTATAATTGTACATTATGCAAGTGCAATACCTCTTCGATTAGGCGCACTATAATTGTGTTTAATACATATCTACGGTGCACATCAGAGCCATTGCCGCAGAATACGGCAGCAATCTGATTGGTTATCTGCTCCGCATTAACTCACGCATTGTTGGGCAAAGTACATAATTTATTATGTACGTATTATGTCTCCCCGAAATCTGCGTCTATGTAAATTGTGTTTTATCACTGCCCGTTTCTCAACGCATATATAGACAATTTCAATTATTTTAACTTATGCAACGCGATGGAACTTGTGTTCAAGTGCTTGCGGGATCGTATCCCACTACAAAAAAAGTATTATTAATTTCTGTTTAGTTACAATTTCTGACGTCTACAGTTAAAGAATTGTGAGTAGAACATTTTAACCAGGGGACTTCTTTTCAAACATACAAGGTAATATATCTAGTTTATTACCCCAAAAGTAATTGAGGCTCACTCACATCACGTTTTATATGAATTATTTTGTACTTCGTTCTTTCGTGTATCTTCGTACGTGCCATTTTATTCACAATGTGTACAATAACTGTACTTAATTTAAATTAACCATTTAAGTAGCAGAATTGATGTTCTGCTTCATTGCGTCATAAATATATGTGTTATGTGATAAATGGTATCCGAATATTTAATTACACATTTTGGCTCCTATCCAGTTGTATTTTTTTTTTATGCGATAGGGGGAAAACGAGCAGACGGGTCACCTGATGGAAAGTGACTACCGCCGCCCATGGACACCCGCAACTCAAGAGTCACAAGTGCGTTGCCGGCCTTTTAGGTAGGAATATGCTCTTTTCTTGAAGGTTTGAAGGTCGTATCGGTTCGGAAATACGGCAGGCGACAATTTGTTCCATAAGCTGGTTGTGCGAGGCAAAAAGCTTCTTGAGAAGCGCACAGTGGTGGTGTGATAATTGTCCAGGTGATGGGGATGGATATTTTGTCACGTAGGATGATGGCGGAAACCTGCAGCCGGTATAAGTCTGAACAATTCCTCTGAACACTCCCCATGATACAAGCGATAGAGAATGCAGAGTGAAGCTACATCTCTACGCAACGCCAAGGTGTCAATTCGATCAGAAATATCTTGGCAGTCGATGATGCGTGTCGCTCTCCGTTGAATGCGGTCAAGAGGGAAAAGCTGGTACTGGGGTGCCAGGTGCACCCCAGTACCAGCCTTTCCCTCCTTCCTGAACCTGCGCCTTATATGTTGCAGGCGGTGGGCCGGAGTAAAATAATGTCTCGATCTGTTTAGCACACCAAGCTTCTTCGAGGCTACTATGGCCTTACTCTCTAAGTGACTGCGAAACTGGACTTCGCTTAATATATCGACGCCAAGGATTCCGATACTGGCTGATGCAGTTAAGGAAGTGCTCTCAAATTGAGGTGATACGACCAATGGCATCTTTTTAGCGGTGAACGCGCAAACCTTCGTGGGGTTAAACTGGGCTAGGTTAAGTTGACCCCAATCTGAAACTTTATTAAGATGATTAAGCGTGATGACTCTCTAAATTCGTTCACATATCTTTGCCTCTCAATTACTACCAGTAATAACTAATTAACAGTTCTCTTTTGAATAAATATGTTTTTGTTCTAGATCAATATAGATAGATACTCAATAAATAAAAATATATCAAACAATTTCAATAAAAATAACTCAATAAATAAATAATCTTCTGATATGCACAAAAATAAGCCTTTACCTAAATGCTTACATATATATGTACATATAAAAGTATTTAGTTCAAATTATTTATTCTTGCGAACCGGTATCTGACGGTAATTTACGTGCAAAACAAGAATTCAGGAATCACAACTTCTACTTTAAGTTTCCCTGTTTTCAAATATAAATACTAGACTAGACGCAAACAAGGTAGATAGACTAGACTCGAAAAAAGAAGGTAGGTTGATATTTAATTACATGGTATTATACTTTTTAAGAAGTATAATACCATGAAAATAACTTAATGTCGGATTCTAACATTTTATACACTATACATTTGTATTTTTATTATATTTTATAGTTATTGCTATAGTTGTTATATTGAAGTGGTTATATCAAGATAGATTCTGTTAAAAACAAACCGTGTCATACAGATACATATACCTATAGCTAAAACATTGATCAGTAAACTGCGGAAAATAGTAGAATGACCAAACAACCATTTGCATAAATCCTACCATTTAAATATGAGATGTTGATTAAATGCCGTACTTTAACCAACATAGTACTATGCATACTATGCAAGGAATTCCAATTTTGGATCTAAGTATTTTAAGGCTGGACTTAGGAGGTCTGCTTTTCAAACTGGGTTACTTAACATAAAATATTAGGTTGGCAAAGTACAGTTTAAGTAAGTATAATATATTTAGTAAGTGTAGTAAAGTTTAAGTAAGTATACAAAATCAAATTATTTCTTAACTATATAAGCACCGTCGTTTTCTATTACACGCAAGACAACGCGCTGGCTCGTAGAAGTTTTTAGGCTTTTGATCAAAAAAGGTGGTAAGGTCACTTTTAAGCTGCTCTTCATTTTTAATTTTTTTATCTTCTAAGTAGTTGGCTAGAGGACGAAATAGATTTTAATCTGACTGCATGTCTGGAGAGTACGGTGGGTGAGTAAGGACAGCCCAGCCAAGCGAAAGTAATTTTTCACGAGTCGCTTTTGCTACATGCGGTCGAGCATAATCGTGCAAAAAGTATACTTTATTTTGATTTTTCGGTAACCTCGCTGCTATTTTATGCAGTTGGTCACAATAAATATTGGCCGTGATTTTAGTGTTAGATAGCAACAGCTGCCAGTATAAAAAACCGTTTATTCCCCACCACACACTTAAAATAACTTTTTTACTCGTGTCAGATTTGGGAGTCAGTGCTCCTGCTTCTCCAGGTCCAAGCCACAGGCGCTTACGCGAGAAATTTACGTACAAACCACTTTTCATCACCCGTAATTGCATCCCTCAGCCACTCATTGGTAGGATGATAACTAAGTAGTTCCATGCACACGTTAGCTCTCTTCTGAATTTGAAATGGCGTCAACTAATGTGGCAACCAAACTGAACATTTCCAGGTCTTTTCTAAAGCACTTTTTCTACTGCAGTACTGCAGTAGGAGGTCCTCCTGGATGAGGTTCATCAGATAGGTCATAATTTCCATCCTTACATCTTCTGAACCAACGTTTGGTGGTATCGTAAGAGAGCACGCCATCGCCATTGCCATCCATAATTTACTGTAGTTTTACTATTCGAGATCTAGTTGTCAACTGATCTGACATACAAATCTTGCTTTATTTATATACTACTCCAAAAAACTCGAAATAGTTCTATAACTGACACTGATCAGTTTCTGACATTTTAGAAACTGATCGAAAAAAGTGGCGGGTTTATTAGTTGCCAACCTGGTAATAATAAAATTATTTTAGAATGATGTATATTGCGTTGTCCTCACATATTTTATTTTATGTACACTTATGTTACAAAAAACGTATGTAAAATATTTGAAAAAGAGTGTCCTTTTAGTTTCTAGCTTGTTTTTCTCCACAGGATCTACGTATTGAAACAGGGAACAAGCTTCCTGACTGACGTAGTCTGACTTCCTCTCTTGACAATTCAAAAGTACCTATGATTGGTTCAGTTGAAATAAACGATTTAGATTTTGATTGATTATGATTTTGATGAGGCCATTTAATAGAGATAGAGACGATGTTGAGCGCAACAACTTTCATTCCACCGGGGTTTTCGGTGGAACGGTGTGTCGGAATTTTCAGTGGTAGAGCCATGCTTAGGCACGAATGGGCCGGCTCCTTCTGTGGGATGACCTCCTCACAGAAGGTTGCGACCGCGATAAAATTCCTGTCACTGCCGACCATTTAGAGAGCAATGAGAGCCCGACGCTGCGCCGCCCAATCGGGGCAGTCCGCGAGCGTGTGCTGGGCCGAGTCCTCACTTCAGTCGCAGTGGTGACAGGCGGGAGTCAATTCTCTTCTAGCGACCGATTGCAGGTACTTTCCGAAGCAACCGTGCCGGGAAATAACCTGCGTTAGTCGGAAAGAAAGAATCCCGTGCTGCCGCCCTGCCCACTCGACTATGACCGGTTGAAGCGCCTCCACGGTGGCTAAGCCAGCACGTGGAGCCTCCGGCCGGGACGACCATCGAGCCATAGTGGCTCTGCGAGCGGCCTCACGCAACTTGCATACCTCTTTTCCACCCGGACTGGACCACCAGTGAGGCTCCTCTGGTAGCCAGGCGCGCCGCCTCTTGAAAGTTCGACCCCCTGGCTGTGACCAGAGTGTCATCGGCGTAACGTGAGCGCAACAACTGATTCAAAACAAATTGTAAATAATTGCAAGGCTATGCTTGGAAATATCGTTCGTGTAAACGGTAGTTTTATTCTATCCCTTGTTAATAAGACTTATTTTCCTGGACGAAACTTGTTTCTTTATCCTCTGTTAACAACATGTGGAACATTTTGTAACGATCGGATGAAAAAATATACTAACTTAAACAGGATGGGTGTCCGTGCGGACAATAGCGTTTAGAAGTAATAATAATAAATCTCTTTAGTGTACATCAGGTTAATAATACAATTTATAACTTCTAGCTAAAGTTATTTGTAAAATTAGCAGCTTTATCGAGCAATCTCTTACAAGCAACCATGGGATGGAGTGAAAACGTGATTATAAGAAGGTATTGGGCAGTTTCTGGTGTACAGAAAGGGAGACTATTTTTACTATTGCTATTATTATTATTTACTATTTTTAATATGTCTTACATATTAAAAATAGTAATAGGAATAATAGATAATATGTCAAAATATTGATAGCAGACAGTTAGCTATTATTTACTGCCATGAGTTATATGCATAATCTTTATATACATACATATATAATTCTTCTGTGAGTGTGTATGTCACTTAACTACACTCAAACGACTGGACGGATTTTGATGAAATTTTTTGTGTGTGTTCAAGGGGATCTGGGAATGGTTTAGATTCACAAATCAGCCCGGCAGATGGCGCTGCAGTCGGTATCTAGGTTATTTATCTATATTGATCCTAATCGCTTGAAATATCATGCAGGACAACGTCTGTCGGGTCCGCTAGTAATAATATAATAATTTAAAATTTACTATAGAGAGAAAAGTTTAAAACTTGTCATAAAAGTACATAATATGTACATTCGCTATATAGTGATATTAAGTTAAGTAAGTATAATAGACTATAGTGTAAAGTATTTACTCTTAAAGACTTCACCACCGTAAATAAGAAATTCGCTCCATTCACTATTCAAAGTACAGGTAAACACAAAAGTCCCAGGCACAGTAAAGAGATCAAATCTATATAACGACTTTTGGCCTCTTTCAACCCTTTATATTTTATTCACTGAATACCCTACTTCATTAACAACCCTTTACAAACTTGTTACTGTTCGGATATGAAACTTTAATGTTTTTCGTGATGCCTCGAAAGAGGAGAATGGCAACAGCCTGCTCGTCATAAATGGATCCTTTACTAAGATTTAAATCCAGTAATTATATATCGATTAAGTCACACTTAAGAAAGTTAGGGTGTGTCATAGTAAAGAAGTAAATAATATACATACTGTGTATTCAAGCTGTGTATGCAAGCTAACACAACGTACCACACTAAGTTCTTTATAAGTACATTATTACTTTTTACTACACGAATTGAGTTTTTGAATGACCGAAATCATGCTCAAAACTCTGTAGAAGCTTCCGAATTAGTATTATTAGTAATTAGTGGTATAATTAGTAATTAGTAGAGTACAACGTCGGCATTATTCGACTTCAGTGATGGTTTGGTGAGGTATCAAGGAGGAAGAAATTTTAGGAATGTAACCATTGGCTGCTTTTCCTACTGATATATTCTGGAAACTTTCAGAGTGACCCACGTACATAAGCACCATAATTCACCGTACGAGGATGGGTAAAAATGTTTTTCGGCTATGTTACAAATCCTATTTTATTATTTCAAGTAAAGATTTAAATTTCTCAAGCTTTTAATGGTGATACTTAAATAAACAGTGGACAGTACAACCTATTTAAAGATTTAACCTAAATAAAGCATAGTAATTCAATCTGCAGAGGCCATTAATTATTCCAATTAAGGCGAACAACAGTCCCTTTGATTTTCTACAACATAATTAAACAATGTCGCAGTAACGAACCAATTTAGAACTGTTGAAAAAAATTATAATTGGCACACGTGAGTAGACATCGTCAACAAGGCATTTATTTTTTAAAAATGTCGCGAATTACAAATTAGGAAAACAATTTAAACATTGCATGAGCGACAAAATGTGATTTAGAAAAAATATTATAGAATAAGGTCTGATACAGATCTTGCAGCAAGACAACGCTAATTTGGGTCTAGATATTATAAAAACTAGTAGTAAATAGCAAACGTCACATAAGATTTTGTTTAAGTAAGTTTGTAACGAAACTTATACACATAACTAATCTACAAGGTTTAGGATAAAAAAACGTTGCATTCAAGATGTTGTTTTTGACTTTTATTTGTTGAATGAACAACAAAAAGAGTTTTATCAAGAAGAAGTCGGATAGATTTTGATAAGATTCTTATTAAAGAAGTCTTATCTAGTAGGCACACGGTAAAAATAATACAGATTGTTTTTAAGTTGGACCTTTAAAATCGCAACTGAAGTACATTGCTGGCTTACACGTGTAAATAAACGATATCCGGTTTTTTCGGGTAGGTGTTGAAAAAGTTGACACACTTTTTTAAGAGCTCTGTATAATTTAAATGATTTATTTAATAATTTTACGGATATAAACTTTTAAATAATATTTATATCTACTGTGCTTACAGTTAATACACTGTATTTATGAATTAGAGTAGCAAGTAGTTAAACCACCTGCCGGTATATTGACATATTTTCATAATTTCACTACAATACTTTAAATTGTTCATCTGAATCTTCAAGAACTATGTCCCAACTTGCTGAGATTGAAATGGCTCAGACCACCCTAGAGGAGAGCTTTTCCAGAAGAATGGCTGAATTAGAAGCACAGCTACACAGTGGAGCTCACTCCAAGGAAACAGTGGCCAGGGTTGCTGATGAATTCCGGACATTCCGAGAACTGATGTTCAGTATGTTGGGTCTTCTTGGGCAGCAAATCAATGAGTGTACTAGGATGATTGATGTGATGGAGACTCGGCACAGACAAAAGGCACTCATTTTCCTAGGAGTACCTGAGGCTGTCAAGGAAGAGTGTGATAAGACTTTGCTTGATATTATCAACAACAAGATGGGTCTCAAGGATATAAACACGACAAATATCAGGCTTTGTTATCGCATTGGGGCCCCATCAAGGGAACATCGTCGCCCTATGCTGGTGAGATTTACAACAGCTGATGTTAGGTATGTCGTCTGGAAGGCGAAGACTTCTTTGAAGGGTTCCGGCTTTTCGGTAAGAGAATTTCTGACTAAAATCAGACAATCAGCTTTTAGTATAGCTCGGCAACATTTTAGCATGCTTTCTTGTTGAACCCAGGATGGGACCATAGTCATCAAAACACCCGACAACTCCCGCCATAAGATAACATCCCCGGACGAACTCAAACCTTTGATAACAAAGTTTCCAAAGGTGACTCCCGCTAACAAGAGCAACACTAGTAACGCGAGTTCAATCACAAACACGAAAACTTCAAGAACAATATAATTATCTTATTTCGAGAGTCAGCTGCCGGCTGCACTATATTGTTATTATTAGATAGATCATAGTATATTGCATATCCAGCTCATCTAGTTATGATTCACTTATGCAACTACTCACAATTGCTTTACAAATAATACTTATGTTATTATGTAAAAAATTTAACTTTTTATAGTTTACCTTCATAAGTAAAAAACATAGTGAGTCACTCAATGTTAGTGACAGCTAGGACATCTGTCAATTCTTTTCTTTGATGCGTTCGGAAACTTGTTTAAGTAATATCAACTTATGTGCAGTAATGACTTTTATACGATTTTTTTGGTATAATGTCTTCTTTTTGCTTTACATATCCTTTTCTTACAGTATTTATATGTCTGTATAGGCCGGCGGGTGGTGTAGAAATACGACCTACGAGCCAAGGCTTACTTTTATTTGTTATATTAAGTTTTTTTTTCTTTTTTTGCTTGGTATACTTAGATTATATCTAATTAGAGTATTTATTTTTATGATCTATAGTTTGTTTAATATTTTTTTAGTAGTTTTTAATGATCGCTGATGGTGATGAAGTATATTTTTCAGCTAATGAATTTTCCGATGAGGATAGTTTTAGTTCGTTAACATACACTTTGGGTGACCGATTACGGCAAGCTTTTAACAATGGCACTCGGTCGAACCTTCACGTATGCCACATAAACGCTCAGAGTGTTCCCAGTCATTATAGTGATTTGACCGAGACTTTCACTGACAGTGACATTCATGCTATTTTGATATCTGAAACCTGGTTCAAATCAAACCTCCCTTCGACTTCATATCCTCTCACAGGCTTTGTTCTCATTCGTAATGATCGACTAGACAAAAGAGGTGGAGGAGTCGCTATCTACCTTCGCAGCTTCTTAGCCTATAAAATTCTTGCCTCTTCCTCTTCCAGCTCGTCTGCCACTGCCGAATATTTATTTCTTGAGGTTTATGTTAAGGGAGCCGATATTAGGTGTAGTGTATTGTCCTCCAGGTGATAACTACTTCTCCAGTCTGGAAACAGTTCTGGAATCTATAGGGCCTGAATACTCACATCACATCATCATGGGAGATTTTAACACCGACCTCCTTGCACTCAATTCTCCACGAACACGTAATCTTCTTCAGATCGTTCAATCTACCAGTCTCCATGTCCTGCCCCTTCAAGCAACGCACCACAACATTGAGCATCAGGATACCTGGCTGGACTTGATACTAACCTCTGCTCCTAACCTTATCTCCTCCCATGGCCAATATCCTGCTCCCGGTTTCTCCCATCACGATTTGATCTTCCTTTCCTATGCCCTGAAACCACCTAAACCCCCTCCAAAAATTCTTCATGTCCGAAGTTATGGACGAATGGATGTCAAAAAACTATGTGCTGATGCTTCTGAAATAGATTGGAAGAGTGTAGCAGTAGTCACCAACGTAGATGACAAGGTCAGAATTTTTAATGACAATATTGTTAGGTTGTACGACACACACGCTCCTGTTAGGAAGGTAAAATTAAAGCGTCCACCGGCACCATGGATGACGGAGGAGGTGAGAATTGCCATGAGACGAAGGGACCAGACTTTTCTGCGGTTCAAGCGGGATCGTTCTGAAATTAATTGGAACCTTTTTAAGGTGGCTAGGAATCGGTGTAATCAGGTGATACGCAACGCAAAACGCCGACACATCCTTCAACACATAGAGGCTTCATCCCCTACTTGTATCTGGAAGTTTCTATAAACTCTGGGTATCGGCAAACAACATCATCCAGTAGTTCAAAAGACAATCGGTTTGAATGACATCAATCGACATTTCACATCCACAACTCACCTAGATCATCAAACCAAATGTCAGACCTTAAGCTATATATGTAGGTAGTTTAACAAGTCCCACTACTGACGCATTTACTTTTTCTCCAGTTCCTCCTGAGGATATTAAAAAGATTATCCTGTCCATTCGCTCCAATGCCGTGGGCTGTGATAGCATCAGTCGACGCATGGTTGTCCCCATCCTAGATCATATTATCCATGTCATTTCCCATATAATCAACTTTTCCCTTGACTCTGGAACCTTTCCCTGCCTCTGGCGTAAAGCTTATATTATACCTTTGCCCAAAACAAGTAACCCTTTTCTGCCACACCACTTTCGTCCTATTTCTATTCTCCCCTTCCTGTCTAAAGTTCTAGAGGCTTGTGTAAACAAGCAGCTTTCGCAATTTATATTTCGTCATAATCTCCTGAGTCCGTTACAATCTGGGTTTAGGCCCGGCCACAGCACCATGCCCGCTCTCCTAAAAGTGACTGGCGATATTAGAGAGGGTATGGATAACACTAAAGTTACCGTCTTAGTCCTGGTTGATTTCTCGAATGCCTTCAATACCGTCAGACACGAGGTCCTGCTATCCATCCTTTCATATCTTATGATTTCCTCAGAAGCACTGGAATGGTTCTCGTCTTATCTTCAGGGACGTCAGCAGTGCGTTCGGGTGGATGACTCGTCATCAAACTGGACTGATCTCTGCAGCGACGTCCCTCAAGGCGGTATATTATCTCCCTTACTATTTTCTTTATTTATTAATAAGTTAACGCCACACCTTCAGTGTCCGTATCACCTGTATGCTGATGACCTGCAGATATACTCCCAGAGTAGGGTTGAATACTTATCAGAGGCCATTGATAAGGTAAACAAAGATTTGGAAACTATAAGATCCTGGTCGTCGAGATTTGGATTATCAGTAAATCCAACCAAATGTCAGGCGATCGTCGTAGGAAGCAAACCAATGATGGGCAGGCTCGACACTGGGTTGGCGGGCCCCAGTTACACATGTGAGTCAGAGAGTCACTGGTGCTCTCCGAACGTTATACCGTCTAAACAACTTCCTTCCTATTAAAATCAAAACTTCCTTAATGCATTCCCTAATTATTCCCATGATTGATTATAGCGATATGTGTTATTTTGACCTGAATGCAGACCTTCTCAACAAACTAGACCGTCTTCTGAATAACTGCATTCGATTCATTTTCAATCTTCGCAAGTATGACCATATCTCTGCTTTACGTTCCCAATTGAAGTGGCTCCCTATTCGGCAACGTCGCAGTTTGCGAGCACTAAATTTTCTATACACCTTCTTGAACTCCCCGTCTCCCCCTTCTTACTTAAGTCCCTACTTTCAATTTTTGTGCTCTACTCATGACAGGGACCTTCGTTCTTCGAACAATTTGCTCCTCTTATGTCCTCCCCACAGCTCTAACTTTGTCAACTCATCTTTCTTCGTGCAAGCAGTTCTTCTATGGAATGCGCTTCCTCTTGAGCTTAGATGTCTGCACCTACCTTATCGCTTTTCTTCACCACCTCAAGGTTGACTGGTAGAGAATGCCCTAGGCATTAAGTCCGCCTTTGTACACGTGTGCATGAAGTTTTTAAATAAATAAATAAAATATCCAGATATACTCGTACAAAAGTCAATCTAGTTCTATTTTAACAAAGTAAACAAAGTCTAACAAAATCATTTACACAAAGTGAGCGGCACTTATAGAGGCCACGTAAATTAGACAATTACTTGATTAAATGTATTTAATTAGTGACACAACTGTGTACTGTACAACACAATATAAAATAAACATTTTTTTATTTATTGTAACAACCGCCGATAATGGAACTTGAAGTTCAAAAGTCGTAAGTGCGCAGCCTGCCTGTAAGGGGCAAGGGAAAAGAGGGCAGGGGGCAAGAGGGAAGGGAAAGGAGAAGAGGGACGTTAGATCTCCTTTAACCTCGCTCACCCGCGGGAAACAAAAAACAAGCATAGTTTAACAACTGGTTTCTGTGAAGTCGTGTTAACACTCCGTAAAGTGGTTGTTGTTTAATAAATTTTAAATATTATCGATCACTTTAAATACTAGCACAAATGTCAATGTTTACATACATATGTATATATGTTATTAGTTATAGCAGGAACAGATCTAGATCCTCTTCATCACTGAAGCTAATATTTTTATTAGATAATAAAAAAAATAATGGTCACTATTACTATGAACAAGCAAAACTATGACCGATTAATGAAACAATATTGTGATCACTGAACAACATAGTGGATTGAAGCAGGCGCTTTCTAACATGTTTGTAATCATCTAGAGTAGCTATTGTAAATTACTTACGTAATCATACGATATTTAATATTCATACTTTATCGGCTGCCGTAAAATGAATTAACAACATATATCATAGAACCTATATGAGCCTACTTTACACCAGCCTATTAAAACACAGAAAACTTAGTTTATTTACTTCTAGGGTTTTACCTACGACTAAAATCAAAGTCGCTGTTGAACGCCTAATTGTTTTAAATAATGGCCTCTGCAAATTGAATTTCCCTTTGTTTTTAGTTGAGTAAATCTAGAATCTCTCTAAATAGGTTAAAATGTCCACTTTTTATTAAAGTATCTTAATTTCAAGCTTGAAAATAGATAGTTCAGTTAAAATTATTTACAAAGTCTTTGAATCGAACTTATTATATTTATAGATTTTTTTATGGGATAGAGGGGGAAACGAGCAGAATCACAAGTGCGTTGCAGTTTTAGGCAGGAATACGCTTTTATTGAAGGTCTGAAGGTCGTATCGGTCTGGAAAAACAGCAGGCCACAATTTGTTCCACAGGCTAGTTGTGCGAGGCAAAAAGCCTGTGGAGAAGCGCACAGTCGTGGAGTGACAATCATCAAGGTGATGGGGACAGATAAATTGTTGCGCAAGAATGGCGGGAACCTGCGGCCGGTATAGGTCTGAACAATTCCTCTGAACACTCCCCGCACCGCTCCACAAACGATAGAGAATGCAAATTGAAGCTACATCTCTCCGCAACGCCAAGATGTCAAGCCGATCAGAAATATCCTGGCAATTGATGATGCGAGTCGCTCTCCGTTGAATACGGTCAAGAAGGAGAACTGGAACTTAAAATATAATCCGTTATAAAACTGGTGAAAGAACGTGTGTATTTTAGATTTGATTAACTGCTAACATTCGCGAGGCCATCGGAAATAAACCGAGATTTACGAGAAAGTAAGGAGGCAAGAAACAACGAAATATTTTTGCCGTTTCTTAAAAATAATTCTTTTAGAATTTTTTAGGTAATATTTAGGGTTGTGAAGTTCGTTTATGTAATCTGCGCCTTGTTTTTAATCTATTATTAAAACGTAGAAAAACAGCGTAGGAAGCTTTCATTACAATAAGGATTTTGTTTTTGTAATATTTTATTACATTTATCATAATAATTGACAAAGCATAAACAGAACCAAAGTCAGGAGACTCAGGTGGTACAGGCAAATATACTTTTATACCATCTGGGATTCAAACTCATACGTCGCCTCGACCGCACTCGATGTCGATCTGGTTTCTAACTCATTTTCTTTTTTTGGAACGAAGTCCTAATCCCTAATTACACGCTCTGAGTGGATGGAAGCGAGACCGAAAAAGGTGTAATAAAACTAATCCGACATTGCTACAATTAAAACCGCGTATGAACTTCGTTATGCCCGAATGCATACACCCCTCACGCCCTTTTTTGTTTAAAGGGACAACAATGCGGGAGCATTGGGAATAAAACATCTGTCGCGGGTGACTTTACAAACATTCATACAACGGACATAAATGACACTCAGACTCGGGACAATTAACTGCGGTTCACACAAATTTTCTTCACGTATGAAACCAACCACCTCTGGCTCAGCAGTCAGTGTCACTGATTACTAGACCAACAGGGCAGTCAATTTGTCAGCAATATTGAATTCATACGATGTAGTTACTTCCACCAGTAGGTTGACATTCATTGCAACTGAATTTTCGACACCCTAAATTCCTAAAAACCAGATATACCTACTCATGAATAGCGTTACGGGGACTAATGGATTAGATAAATATTCGTTCTGATTTGTCTACCATATTAATAAACTTAAGAACTGACTAGACCATACCTATAAAGCAATCTACTATAACCAATATCTCAAGTAGTCTCTTATGTGACATTATACCAACGACAAAATATTTACTAAGGCCATTCAATTTAATTTAACAACGTATCATACATCCATTATGATGGCATGTTTACATATGTACCTAAGATATGTTGACCGTGGTACTAAAGTAAATTAGTTAGGGTTCTGTCCTGTCAAAATATTACACAGCAAATTAGTTAATATACTTACCCGATATAGTCTTCGGTTCCTTCGGCGTCGCCTAGGCTTTATAAACTTATGAAAAATATTTGTGAATGGACATTGGCATTGCAGCCATGGCAGCATGGCTAGCTTTCGAGTCTATGACCTATTTTCAATCTATCTAGGTTTGTTCGAAAAGATTGGCCATTCTAAGGCCAATATTATCTAAGGTCAACAACTTTTTTGCACGACTTAAAATAATTTAGGTGTAATATCTTCAATGATCCACTGGGGTTGACCGTACGCCGTATTCGATTATTATTGCGAATTTGATTCATTATTAGTATACAATAATTACTGATTAAAATATCATTTTTAATTAATACTTTAAATACAGGTACTCTCATGAAATAACAAATTCAGCCTAAAAACACTATTTAGGGCTAATATTTCGTAAAGGAAATTAAAGTGAAAGAAAATGCCACCTAAAAGGTGTCTGCTATCTTTGTCTTTATCTTCACTTTGCATCAAGTGAGTTTGTGGAATTTAATATACATTACAAATAAAAAAAAATAACTGGCCGAGTGCGAGTCTTCTATATACATATATCTGTTATGATTAAAGGCAGAAAACGCTCACTAAGCGAAAAAACAGCTCACAACGCTTTGTGGTCACTATAAAACATCCACATCCAAATTCTCTCACAAAAACACTCACGATGCGTTGTGATAATCTTAGTTGATCTCAGAGCGAAATTTGTGTCGTATCATGCCACATGAGCACAACGTGCTGGGCTAATGCAGATAAGTCATGAAGTGTATTGGAACCATATATGGATATGTCGCACAGTGATTTTCGATATAGAATCCTCCTAGTCTCAAAATTTGTTGAAAAACATCCTTAGGAAATATGCATTTCTTTCTCTATAACAGCTTAGTCCTTAATGCTTGTGTATTGCATAGTGGTCGGTTTATGTAATATTTATCTTTTTGAATAGAGCTCACTAACAACATCTATAAAAAGATTGTTATCGTTACATGTCGATGTCGATGTCGACGGCATAGAAGATATTTTGAAGACTCTTCGTGAACACTTTAAATAACTACTTAACACTACTTCAAATCATAAAAAAACACAGAAACCCAAATTGCGTTAAAAACATAAACGGACTTAATTTTTATTTTTATTTAATATACCAAGTGACACTTACACATTAAAGACGAATCTATCGTACATCAAAATCAGTCTGAAAACTTCGTTTATTTGCTTATGTAGGTTCTTATCTACGTAAGCAAATAAACGAAGTTTAAGGGGAAGGACTTATATTAAATTATTGGAAGTGTTTATAATGATGTCAATTATTTATAATGATGTCAAATATTCTCACTAAACGGCTACTTATCATCGTTAAAAGTTTTAAAGTAAAAGTTCGTCATTAAAAGTTTTTCAAATAAATATTCGACGGTAACCGTTTGGCACGAGGCATTTCCCAAAACGACCTTTATTACAGTATATTCCCGTGTATTTACCGTGATGAAATAACTTGGTTTACTTAGGTGTGCATGTGTAAAATTAATTTGTTTTAGTCTTGAAATGAATATGAACAGGTACAAGAATCGTCTTAAGAGTACAAACTCTTAGGACGATTCGTATGCCTGTTCGTTTGTCCGCCTACAACAAAAAAAGTCCTAAGTCTAGCTAAGAAGTCAAAATATGCCGTGTGATTCGGTAATGTGGAATAAAGCCAACTTCTCTTCCCATGGGTGTCGTCGTAAAAGGCAACTAAGGGTCGGACTGCTTTCAGTGCTTGGTTATAGGCGTGAGCTTATGTATGTATGTAAATCGGATGAGTAGATCGAAAATCGCGGACATAGATGTGTATACGGTTCAACAATAGAACCTCCTTTTTTTGAAGTCGGTTAAAATGTAATGAAATACAGCATTATACTTTTTAAACATATTTTGCAAGCTGAATAATTTATATTCACGAAGAATATCCATAAATCGGTCGATCTAGTAGGAGAGAATTCTAATTGTGTATGCGTAACGGGTGGTTCGAATACGTGTCATAGGGTCTTGTAGAGGCTGTAGAGTAATGCTACCAGTGCCTATTTCCTCATTGAAGTGACAGTGACACATTATTAAGTTTATAGTACATAACGTAGTAAAATCAATCATTTTATGTTGAAAAGCAGTCACTGATAAATAAAAGTGTTACATATTCTATTTTTATTAAAAAAAACGACTAGAATTTTTAACAAAATCTTAAAAAGAATTTCTCATTTCGAACATGCGAATAATTGTAGACATTATATTTTGAGATAGCATTAGTTTGAATACAACTTATTCAAGAGCATCGTCAAGAAATAACCAAAAAAAAAATTACTTTTGAAAGCGACATTGACGTGAAAGGTTGATATTTATATACACAGATACATACTTAGTACCTAGAGTAGTATATGATTTTATATATTCATAATATGTAGACATTATCTTTGAATTGATAATAATTAACACTAGACTAGACAAATCTACGAATTGACACTATAATCTGTTATCTAGCCACTACGAAACCGAATAAAATAAAATAAATAATTAAAAAAAAGAACAATAAACCCTACTGCAAAAAAAAAAAACAACTTATAAGCAATGCACTCAAAAGACCAAAACAAGATTGAGAATAGAAAACAAAACAAAGGGAATTACACTTAAGTTTAATAGGCTACATTATGAGCTTAAATTACCCGCATTAAGTTTGGTACGGTTGGCACGAGGGACCAATTTGCAAATTATATAAACCGAAAGAAAATCAATGATTTATTTTATTTTCGACTTTTTAGTATTCCTGCACACACACACACACACTTGCAGATTCTTACGCTCCAAAAACTATAAATACAACCATTTGAATGCATCGTTTGCCAATTTATTATTCCTAATTATATTTAAACATGGCCCTCTGAGTGTACAGTCCTAAGACTGTTGTATAATAATTACTTGAAAGACAATTTTCATTAAAAATCTGAATACATGGGGCTTACCGAGTTCGAAAGAACAGTGTTTCTCATTGTTCAATCTTCTTTGATTCAAAAACACTGTATATATAGGAGATGGGGTTTCCTTACAAAATCAAGGGTAATAATTATTGAAAACGTTGCTTAAAAATTATACTTGTTCGGCGAATTCCACATTACGTTTACAAACCGACTGTATTTCTAAACCTATATAATTGACAAATGTTTTGAATTGACCGATACAGCAAATATTTATATAATTATATAACAGAAAAGGTCTGACTTGAATATAACTATAATTATAATTATATATGCCAAAGATGTTGATAGAAAGTCCTGATTTATTCGAAAGTAGAGCATAATAAAACAACATAAAAGGAAAGGGTTTTCCAAACAAAATTAAAAATATATTAAATATATTCTTTATAGGTTATATAACTAAATACTTATATGCCTATTGTTATAAATTAAACATCACAAAAATTATATGCATATCACGAAAGCCTTAAAACAATTTAACATACATATAATCTTGATAATAGATAGAAATTTCGTTAGTAATAACATTTTTACAAGACGAGGAACGAAAAGCTTACTTTGGTTGGTCAAATACTTATCAAGTTCGAAGGATGGTTTGTTTCATATTTCTGTTTGTGCTCTCTAAATAAGTTTTGCAAAATTACTTTTCAAATAATTTATTCGGTCTAAACTGTGACGTATTCACAGTTTAGACCGAATAAATTATTTAAAAATTTAAAGGCAAGAAATTAACGATGCTCTAGATTTGAGAAGAGTTTAGTGTAAATTCAAAATTAAACAAATTAACAATTTGTTTGATCCTTGTAAACAATTTAAATAGAATGTCCTTGGCATCTGGCTCTCCTGTGCCTGACCTTCATAGCCACTATATCACCTATTTACATCTTCAGCTCCAACAGAAATCCAACAAACATCAAATGTGTTTATATGTATATACATAATTATAGATATTTCATATTATACTTGAAAAACAAAGTTATACTTCACTTTCCCAAGAGGCAAATAAAGATTGTAATTTCTTAGTTCCAGACTGTACTAAACTGTAATTCTATGTATTTCGAAGCTTTGAATGAATAGCCATAATTATATATTAAAGCGATACATAATAAAAATAGTATCAATTAATCTATGTTAATTGTTATTTCTGTTATTATATGGCTACAAGAATGTTATGAGAGTAATATAATTTTAGAGAAACATTTCTGCTCACTATGTCTCCGAAGGTCACAATGAAATTATAAGGGTATACCTAAACGGAGCTAGTTGCCAACTTGTTTAAACTTAGTGTATGTGATAGTGACCGCAGGACCTTAAGCCCGGCACACTGTGTGTAAGTGAACAGGCTGTAACAGTTACTTGTCTGCACTATTTTAAAGTTTCACTGTGATAAGCAATTAGTAATTATTTAGGCATTAAGCTGCTAAGATTATCATCATGATCATTAGCCTACTGCCGTTCCCTACGGGACAAAGGCCTTTTTTTTTTTTTTTTTTTAACGTGTGGAAACCCCCTCGGGCCGTCATCCCACCGGGGTTTTCGGTGGAACGGTGTGTCGGAATCGGACCGACTAAAACCACACGGTGTGCCATCCTGCGCCTAAAATAGGAGGAATCCGGGAACAGCTTTGGTATGACATCCGGACCCCTCCTAGCGCCTGTTGCCAGCAACAGTGCGGGCACCACCTTCTGATAACTCTCAATTAGGCAACGTCCAGACACACCAGGACGTCGCCTCCTCGCGGCTGGCCATATGGCGGATGGAGGGGAAAACCCGTCCCGACCACCCGCGGCCACACTCAGGGCGGCATGAGGCGCTGGTAAGAGCGCCTACGCCGCCCGGTTCACCGGCGGCGAGTTGGGTCCGAGTGGAGATCGTCCTCCCGGGCCCGCTCCGCCGCCTCCTTCTGCGAGATAACCTCCTCACAGAAGGTTGTGACCGCGGTGAAATTCCTGTCGCTACCGGCCATGGAGCGTATAACGGCCGGTAGCGAGAGATCCTCTCCGATGACTGCAGTGAGGACCCGACGCTGCGCCGCCCAAGCGGGGCAGTCTGCGAGCGTATGTTGAGCCGAGTCCTCACTGCAGTCGCAGTGGTGGCAGGCGGGACATAATTCTCTCCTAGCGACCGAGTGCAGGTACTTTCCGAAGCAGCCGTGCCCGGAAAGAACCTGCGTTAGGCGGAAAGAAAGAGTCCCGTGCTGCCGCTCTGCCCATTCGACGATGACCGGCTGGAGCGCCTCCACATCGGCAAAGCCAGCACGTGGAGCCTCCAGCTCCGATAAACTTCGGCGAGCACTTCCGCCTCCAAATCCCACGGGGGAGTTCCGGCCAACGCGCACGCCGCCTCCGTCGACACGGTGCGATAACCACGTATAGCTCTAACCGCCATAACCCTCTGAGGGCGCCAAAGGCGTGCCCTATTCTGGCGGTTAGAGCCTCCGCCCACACCGGTGCACCGACCAGCTTTGGAGCAAGCTGCCGAAAGTGCTCGTCGAAGAGCCACCTCCCGTCAAGGATCAGGCCCAGATATTTAATGTGGGCCCGAACCGGTACAAGGACCGAGTTGACCATGATTGAAGCGCCAGGGGGCGGACCACGACGGGGCCCATGAAATAAAAGGGCCTCCGTCTTGTCCAGGGCCACCCGAAAGCCCAGCGCCTCGATGCGCCTGACCACCATTGAGGCTCCTCTGGTGGCCAGGTGCACAGCCTCTTGAAAGTTCACCCCCCGAGCTGTGACCAAAGTGTCATCAGCGTAACAAATTACGCCCAGCCCTGGGGGGAAGTCATCTCGGAGGACCCAGTCATATCCCATGTTCCACAGGAGGGGTCCAAGAACAGACCCCTGTGGAACACCGCACGACATGGGCCGACGTCTCAGATTTCCCTCTCGGTCCTCGTACATGACGGTACGCTCCTCTAAATAGTCTGCCACTAGCCGCCTCAGGTACTGTGGCACCCCGTGATAGCGGAGCGCTTCCCTGATGCAGCTGAATGGCAGGCTATTGAATGCGTTGGCGATGTCCAAAGACACCGCCAACAGCACGCCGCCACAGCTCACCGCCTCTTCAGTCACGGCCCGCAGACGCAACACAGCCCCAACTGTTGAACGACCCGTTCGGAAACCGAATTGGGCGTCCGACAAATCGGGGCCGACCTCGTCCAGGTGCTGGACGATGCGGGCAGAGAGTACTCTCTCAAACAGTATTCCCGCCTCATCCAGCAGCACAATGTCTGTAGGCCGCTACCGAATCGGCAGGCCGTCCCGGCTTCCTTAAAAGTACCAGCTTCCCGCTTTTCCAGCAATCAGGAAAGCGTCCGGACACCAAGCTAGCGTTGAACACCTCCCTGAGGCGGTCTACCAAACGGTCAAGGGCCAGGGCCAAGACTCGGGCAGGGATCCCGTCTGGCCCAGGGGCGGTGTTTTTGGAGCGGATCCGTAGAACAGCCGCCCCTATCTCCGCCTCGGTGACGGGTGGAAAATCCTCTTCCTCGAACTCCCCGTCGTCTCCGGCCAAGGCGGCCATCGACGGGGGTGAGTACTCCACCCGTTGCGGGAAAAGGCCCTCAACCACTTCCTGCAGGAAGCTGGGCTGGAGAGTCTCAGTAAGGGGGGGGCCCAACGCGCGGAGCTTTTGTTGCACCGCACGATAAGGGCGACCCCAGGGGTCACGATCTAGACCCTCCAGCATCTCCTTTCTCTTTACTTCTTTGGCACGGCTAATGGCCAGCTTCAGAGTACTCCGTGCCTCTCGGTACTCTTCATGAAGCCGGTCCTCTTCCCGCTCTTGGCGGTGACGCCGACGACTGCGGGTGTAGGACCTCCGGGCACGAATGCAGGCCGCGCGGAGGTCCGCCAACTCCTGGGACCACCAGTAGACCTCCTTCCTTGGAGGCCGACGACCTTTAATGCGGGGCATGGCCGCATCGCATATCTGCGTAATCGCATTGCGAAAACGACCCGCCCCCATGTCTACCTCCTCGGTCGGAGGCTGCGGAGACAGCCAAGAGTAAACGATGGCTGCCTCCTCTAGTAGATCCCTATCTAATTTAGATACAGCCCACCGCGGAAAGCGGGATGAAAGCCGCGCCGTGTGACCCCTTCTGGGGTCCTGGGTCCGGGAGAGCTCAAATCGGATGTAGAGATGATCCGAGAGCGTCTCAACCTCTACCAGGACACGCCAGTTCCTTACACGTGTAACGAGAGCAGGGGTAGCGAACGAAAGGTCCACTATCGACCCCCCCTGCTGTCGCACACACGTGTTGGTTCAACCTCTGTTTAGGAGACAGAGGCCCACCGATGCTGCCCACTCCTCTACAGCGTCGCCCCGTGCGTCCGTCCTGGGGGAACCCCACGCAACGGACTTGGCGTTAAAGTCCCCCAGCACTAGAACGTGCCCAGACGCTAGTCGCCGCATCGAGGTCTCCAGGTTATTGAGGAAAACCTCGAAATCACTCAGACTCCGGTTGGGGGAGAAGTAGACACCATAAATGGTAATCCCCCCCCACTCAGCGGCAACATATCCAGTACCCATGTCCCTTAACGACAAGGGCGGGGAATGAGCCGCCGTAGAGCCGATGACTGCCACGGAACCGTCCCGATCACCTAGCCAGTTTGGACGGGGAGGAACATAATAGGGCTCCGCGGCTACGGCCACACCAATAGACCACTCTGCCATGGTTTGCAGGAAGAGATCCTGCGCACCGGCACAGTGGTTCAGGTTCGTCTGGACAAGGAGGCTGGAGACGTGGTCCATTATTGGATCGTCTCTACAGCCTCCTCCATGGGCGACGGCGATAGTGCTCGATTGGCATCGGAGGCAGCCCGAGCCGACTGGCTAGCCACCGATGTTTGCGGAGAAGTCCGGGGAGGCTTGCAGCCCCCCTGTCCCATCTGGTGATTGGCGGGCAAATTACCCGCCGCACACGCTGGGCAGTGAGGGGGGGCGGAACATTCCGCCGCTTTGTGCCCCGGTCGACCACAGCGGAAACAGAGTCCGCTGCAGTCAAAGCAGCTGCCGCACTTGGCGCGGGTGTGCCCCGATCCTAGGCATTTAAAACATCTCATCGGTCTTGCCGCCAGGACTGTGACTCTGGCGTTCACAAAACCGATGAGGACCTTGCCAGCGTCGCCCAAGATTTTGGCCGACGCTATGGGACAACTTGCCCACACCGCGCCAAGACCGCCTGGACCGGGTCGGATGGTGCCAACCCTAATGTTGTCCGCGTTGCACCCCGTCTTTTCGCGAATTGCAACCCGGACATCATCGACTGTAACGGAGTCGTCCAGGCCCGAAATGCGCAGCTCCGCGCTCTTTGTGGGCCTGGCAACCTTCACACCATCCGTCCCAGCAAATAGTTCCCGCAGCTTCTCCGCTAGGACATCCGCCGTGTTTGCACCTTCGGCCCCGGGGAACTCTAAGACTCGAGCCCCCGTCTGGGCGAGGCGTAGCTTCACGCCTGAGGCCCCGAATCGAGTGCCGAGGCTATCCCGGACCTTCTTAAAAACGGTCGCGTAAGATAGCCCTCCGCTTGCCGCCTCCGTCGATGAGGTGACCACCACAGCCGCCGTTTTGGGCGCCTCCAGTTTCCTTGCATTCTTGTTTGTGGAGGACGCTGCCATTGAGGACGTCTGAGGTGGAGAGACTCCATTTTTGGCCTTCTTGTTCCTGTTTCGGGACCTCTTCTTCTTGCCTCCCTCAACATTTTGCCACCCATCATTGGAGGGGGAGGACGAGGAGGGAGGGACAGCTTCAGCAGCAGCACAAGGGGCACTCGTATCTCGCAGCGATGGAGAGGGGAGCGGAGGGAACTTCGTTATTGCCCCTGTCCTGGCCTTAGCCGGCCGCTTGGTGGCGGTGGCCGCTGCAGCGTACGAAACAACGCGGCCACCCGAGACCTGGCGCGGCATCGGAGTCGTCGCGCCCCCTAAACTTATCCGCAGCGAGCGGCGGCCGAACGATGGGCGCTGGAGGCAGCCTAGCCTCCAGGCCCGCGAGGCGCCCGTCCATCATCCTCCACACTGCGGCAATGATTTCGCGCAGGTGGGAATCCGTGACATCAGGCACCCCGGGGGTTGGTGGGATGGGAGCCGGCCGCGCAACTGGGATTTGGCGCTCAGGACCGTCCGACCTCACCCGAAATTGGGCAAACTGTGTGCTGAGTTCGGCCACCTGCTGGGTCAGACGGTCGTTTGCCGCTTGAAGCCGCGCGACGTCTGTAATTAATGTCCCAACGACCCCAGAGACGGCGGAGGAGGAGTCCTTAAGGGCCTTTACAAAAGTACCCTTAAGATTTTTGGATTTGGTGACCACTTTGTGAATGATGGCCACCGCTGCGTTCGCTCTCTCCTGCATAATTAATGGTGTTTGAGGAGCTGAATCCCCCACCTCAGGCTCACGAATTTTTTGCAGGAGATCTGCAATCTCCTCCTCCGCTAAGTTTTCGCCCTCCTCTCTAGCACGGACTTGAGCTCCTCTCCGAGAGAAGGGGGAGCTTGTCTGGGCCGAGATCGGCGTCCGCAACCTGCCTCGCTGGCTGCTGGGAACCTTGGGTGGCAACATATCCGCCGACGTGTCGCCATCAGAGTCTTTAGAGCGCCCGCGCTTGCGACTCTCGGTGTCGCGAGGCTCCAACTCCATTTCTTCGCCTGAGTCTGCTCCCAGAAGACAAATTGACTTCTGGGAGCTCCTGCGAGGTAGGCGTTCCTAATAGAACACCCTCGACATAAGACGAAGCGACATCTGCCTCGCTTAACTTTTCCTTTCCTTCCCCTTCTCTTCTTCCTCTATTTTTGTTTATTTGGCTGCAATTCATAATTAGACCCACGAGTGGGGGAGAACTAAAGGTCCACCCGGGCAGAGATCCCCCAATACCCGGGCAAGCGTAGATTTATGCCCAACCGAGGGGTCCGCAGTTACCCCGGCTGGGAGTGCGCTTGCGACTGAACCACCCATCAGCCATGCATCCCATGGTCACGCACCAGAACACGAGATTCGGGGTAATTTTTTATAGAGGTATTCTTCCTCGCGGTCCGGGCGGTTAAGCCAAGACCCTCGCCCCCGATCAGAGCCGCGAGACTTAACCACGACACTCCTTTCGGGATTACGATATGCCGACGGTGGCATCGAGATAAATCTCCAGATGCCTGCTCGGTGGCAGTGCGAGTGCACGCCGAGCCCGTCCTCTTTCCCCACTGTAGTCAGTGGAGAAACACCGACCCGTGAACGGGTCCCACTTTGGTGATTTTTTATTGAGGTTGCCTTCCTCACAGCTCCGAAGAGCGAAGAGCCAACAGCGGGATGTGCATACAAGCCCGCTCTGTTGGGCCAAGCCTCGACCGAGTGGCCGAAGAAAGATGGCCACCTCTTCTAGCCAGAAGATTAGCCGTTGGCGATGACGCCCTCCTCGAAAGCTGAGGAGGTGGCGTCAAGGCCGACGTTGCCCAGGGTGCACCACGTGGAGGTTTTCTAGCCAGCACCCCACGGGACAAAGGCCTAGCCCAAGGAGCGCCAACTATCTCGGTCTCGGTTAGTCCGCATCAATTCGTACAGATATGCTATGTACGAAACATGGACGGGACAGGACGAAACTCTTTCGAGTTGATAAATTCAAAAGGTTTAAGAATCGTTACTTCATATTTACAATTACAAATGCAAAAGTAAGTGTTTTTGTTTTATTTGTGTGTTTTTTAAATCATCATGTTATTTTACTTACACATTTTTAAGTCGACAGGGGGTAGAAATGAACATAAGAAAACTTTATAAAATTAGTTACAGGAAAAGGTACTGTACCCGAGAGACACTGTACATATATTATGCAAATGATACTATCGTTCTGATACAAGTGATCGTTCTGTTACCTACCTTCCATTGAAGGATTTAATACTTGTCTGAAAAAGTCACGTAGTATTTGGACAGACATGATTATAATATTGTATGTCTAACCTATCTCAAAAGAATAAAAGGTTTTAATATTCATGACGCCCTCCTCGAAAGCTGAGGAGGTGGCGTCAAGGCCGACGTTGCCCAGGGTGCACAACGTGGAGGTTTTCTAGCCAGCACCCCACGGGACAAAGGCCTAGCCCAAGGAGCGCCAACTATCTCGGTCTCGGTTAGTCCGCATCAATTCGTACAGATATGCTATGTACGAAACATGGACGGGACAGGACGAAACTCTTTCGAGTTGATAAATTCAAAAGGTTTAAGAATCGTTACTTCATATTTACAATTACAAATGCAAAAGTAAGTGTTTTTGTTTTATTTGTGTGTTTTTTAAATCATCATGTTATTTTACTTACACATTTTTAAGTAGACAGGGGGTAGAAATGAACATAAGAAAACTTTATAAAATTAGTTACAGGAAAAGGTACTGTACCCGAGAGACACTGTACATATATTATGCAAATGATACTATCGTTCTGATACAAGTGATCGTTCTGTTACCTACCTTCCATTGAAGGATTTAATACTTGTCTGAAAAAGTCACGTAGTATTTGGACAGACATGATTATAATATTGTATGTCTAACCTATCTCAAAAGAATAAAAGGTTTTAATATTCAGCCAGGAACTTCTTTTGAATAAATATGAGACCCTTTCTTCTAAGCGGCTATTTTACGAAATATCCCTAACAAAAAATTCGAATAATTCTACAGTCAAAAATAATTTTATTGATATTGTGAGGGATAATAATCAAACGTCTAGTCAGGTTCCATGTATTTAAATTTATGTATATATCTTATATATCTATTTTAGTATCAATATTATTATTTATTACTTCCAAATGAAAATTAGGGATAACCATTAGCAATTTTAAGAAACTATTTATTTTTTCTATAATGTCTGAAATAAGGGCTGCACAGAGACAGATCTATTATTATAGATATATTATACATAATAGATATATTATATTCAATTAGAATAGCTAAGATAAATCGAATTTAGGTTGCGCTGAAAACACACAACAAGAATACTATCAAACGAACGAACGCCTTAAGCGTGCGTTCAAAAGTTGGCAACACTACATCGTTATGGCGGGCTGCGGGACTTCCCCGTTTTACTTACTTCATCTTCAACTCAGCGGGGAATCCCCGGGAATCCTTCATCGATATCGCGATGTACGTGTACGTTGTTGTACTTTGCATTGGATGTTAAACCACGGAGTGCAGTGCACTGTTTATTTACGCGCTTTATATAAATGTGCATTACATTGTAATTCAGTACAAACAATATTGTTCTTCTGGTTTAGCAGTATTAGTAACTAATTGTAAAATAAATGAGTGAAAGAAAAAGAGATTATCCCAGCGGCGCTGAGAAAAGAAAAATTAAACAGAAAAGGGACGAGGTTATAAAAAAAGTGCCCAAAATTTCTTCATTTTTTCAGAGACAAGATACTGTGAGTGATTTAGATTGGAAAGGTAAGTACTACACTACTACCCAACCCATTTATTAGGGGCCCGTAGTGATAAACAAGGAAATCTTTTAATTTCGGTCTGTCCATCTGTCCGTCACAAAAAGTTGTCTCCCCCCTCGATTTTCACAATTATACTGTTTTTAGGGTTCCGTGCCTAGTTTAAAAAAAACAAAATTCTAACTTATCTATAGGATCGATTTGTTTTGTTGTTTGTTTATCAATCCGTATCGTATCGTTAATTGCGTGTTGAGAACTTCAGATGTGCAGACTCGCTTTCGGGTTCTCGTTTTGTATGGCCACTACACTACGCGCTGCGTTTAAATAGCACGCAGGTGTATAGTAATGCACGGACGGGCTGCAGGTGATTTTGTATCTACTAATAGGTACGAGCACAATCCGCGTAGAATCTGTGTGCGTCTGAACTGAACACTCTCTAACTGTGACCCTTAGTAACGTTATTTATTTATATATAACTCTTTTTAGTTTAGTATCAAAGCATTCGTATTTATTTTTTAACAATTACTCGTTTATTTTTAGATTCTTCTGAAGCATGTTCTTCGTCACATATCCATCCGGAAATAGAAGAAAGCCAAGCACATACTTTATCGGATGTCCATCCAGAAATCGAGGAACCCCAAGTCAACGATTCTGATATATCTGCAGATAATGCAGATTGTAATATAATTTCATCAGATAGAGGAAATTTTGGTGACAATTTAACTGAATGCGAACGAAAAATAATTTTAAAATTGGGTCCATTTAAACCACAAGGACCATTTCCAAAAGTTTCAGAAAATAACCGACCTTTTTCAGCTTATTATTATTCATATTTCAATCAGGCAGGCATAAAAATTATAAGACCATGGTTATGTTATTCTAACATTTTAAACAAACCGTACTGTCACTTCTGTTGGTTATTAGCAGATCGTCAAAACAAATCGTACTCCTCTGCTTGGGTTAACGGTGTTTCGGTTAGAAGCAATTTCACACAAACTATTCTTGACCATGAAAAGTCACAGCAGCATATTAGTGCCTCACTCTCTTATAATAATTGGTTGCAAGGAAATACCATCGATACTCTATTGAAAAGTGAAATCGATAGTAAAATTACATTCTGGAGAGATGTACTGCATCGTATAATTAATGTTATAATTACTTTAGTATCTTGTAATCTACCTTTGAGGGGGCATGATTCTGATTCTGGCAATTTTATGGCAATTTCACGTCTGCTATCTAACTATGATGCAACTTTAAAAGAACTTTCTAAAACCGAAAGGTGAAATAAATTATTTAAGCCCTACGATTCAAAACGAAATTATTAGTTTGCTTGGTACTAACGTTAGGAACAGTATTATCTCAGAAATTAAAAAGCTCCATTTCTGACAATAATTCTGGATACAACACAAGACTTGTCAAAAATTGACCAACTATCTGTAGTTTTTCGATATATCTCGGTTACAGAAAATGATGATAATGTGCCTAAAGAAATAAAAATCTGTGAGTCCTTTTTAGGATTCATAGCAGTAACCGATTGCAGTGCTGCAGGTCTGAAAACTGTCATTTTAAATTTGACTAAAGAATATGGAATTGATTTGACTAAATGTAGAGGACAGGGATACGATGGAGCAGATGTTATGTCGGGTGTGTATGGAGGATTACAAACCCTAATAAAAGAGCATGCTCCAAATGCCGATTATGTTCATTGTGCTGCGCACGCTTTAAACTTGGTTTTGAACGATGCTGCGAGACATGTTTGTGAAGTATCGACTTTTTTCGATAATTTAGAAAAAATATATACTTTTTTTGGCAATAGTATAAAACGCTGGGCTATGCTAAGTGACGATTCATCTGAAAAATATTTGATTACCCTTAAAAAGGTATGTCCTACCAGATGGTCTTCTAGGAACGACGCTTTATTAGCAGTAAAGAAAAATTTTTTACTAATCATGAAAACTTTGTACCAACTAAATTTAATTTCAAATAAAAAAGATGAACGTGAAGAATGTAAAAGTATAATTAATATTTTAGAGAGTTTTGATTTCTTAGTGCTCGTTACATTTTTTTCTTCACTATTTGAAATTATTAATCCTGTTTCTAAAGCTCTACAGTATGAAAATTATGACTTACAGAAATCTAGTATTTTATTAAGTAATCTTTTAAATAGACTGTGCCAATTAAGAAATCAGAATTCATTTAATAGTTTGCTAAATGAATCCAAAGATTTAGCAAAAAAGTGGGGGGTAACAACTGTTTTTAAAAACAGTAGGCGAAAGATAACGAAGCGTTTTTTTGATGAGTTATCACAAGATGAGAGAATTTCCGACCCGGAATCCTATTTCAAAGTCAATGTATACTATTGCTGTTTAGATATATTAATTTCTCAAACTAAAGAAAGATTTCAGAGCCTTTGCAACCTGAGTAGTATATTCGAAATATTACAACCGGAGAAACTCCTATCTTCTTCAAGCGAAGAGATATTAAACGCTTCCGGAAAACTGTCTGCTAAATACAGTAAAGACATCTCACTTAATCTTTGTGACCAATTAAAGGCTCTAAAAACATGCTTAAATTCTAAAATTAAAAAAAATTATTCCATTAAAGAACTCATTGAATTATTGCTAGTAAAATTCAATAGTCTTGCATCCAGTTTTCCCGAGGTAATCACAGCATGCTTTTTATTCTTGACCCTTCCAGTTACAACCGCAACGGCAGAAAGAAGTTTTTCAAAATTAAAACTAATAAAAAATTACTTAAGAACTTCGATGGGACAAGAACGGCTGTCAGACATCTCACTATTGTCCATAGAGGCAGAAACTTTAGAAAAACTAAAATCATCATCAGCCATAAATGATTTAATAAATCAGTTTGCCGATAAAAAGGCAAGGAGAGTGAATATTTAAAATTCGATTTTTATTTGTAAAATGGGTAAATTATGTGATAAATAAATATTACTTCTCACAATATTTTTTTTCTTTTATGAAAAATCTTTGCCTCCATATAAGGGCCTCCAAAAAAATTTTTATACGGGGCCCCGACAAGGCACGCTACGCCACTGTATACAGTTTTACATTTGTTTAAACCCTTTTGACCTCGACTGTTCGAGGTAGGTTTATATATGCACTACAATACCGTGACGTATAAATTAATATTTGCATTCTACTCATTTCAGAATCGGGTCTGTGTATATAAAGTACAAACATACATATTTTATCAGCTTCGCCCGTGCAGTGCAGCTCATGTAAGATGAATAAATGCGTTATCTAATTAAATCTCTATATTAACAGAATACTTAAGTTATGTAATAATTAATCAACATATCAAGTACGTTTGAACCAATACAGGTTAATTTAAAGCGTTAAAAGATTGTTCTTAAAAGTAGTGTCAATCACAAACTGACGTACCTCCAGGGCCTCAATTCTGCTATTTAAAGTTAATGTACAAGCCGCTGTCAATCCATTGACACTCCATTGACATGCCATTGTCATTGATAAAACAACGGTCCTCTATAAATATAAACTCACAGTGACAATAGGGTGGCAATATAATGGCAATAACTCATCAGTGGTGCTGACAATAACATTGCCATTTCGGGAAAACAAATATATCATTTCAATATAAATTCAAAATGCATTACGTTTTTAAAATTTGTTGCTAAAAATAGTTAATTTTATATGGATTTATCATATTTATAGATACAAGAGTATAAAACATGATAAAAACCACTTAATTCACTTTAAACACGAAATTATCAATGTACTTGCTACAGCCAAACGAAAAAAAGTGAGACTGACACTGAATCACGGAATTGACAAATTGAAAAAAAAAAAAAAAACAAAGAACGAAGCGGCAAAATTTTGAAAATTTTCGTAGTAACTCTAATTGAAGAATATACATACTTAAATTAAAAGGAGATAGATGTCATTGGTAAAATAACATTATCTATTTAGAACTTCTGTAACTGAATAAAGAGATAGATTATTTTTTTATTTTGTCGTTATTTGATTGTAGAAACTGTGTGTGCACGTCGTATCATTTACTTGGAGTCTTCATTATACAAACTTCCCGTAAGTTGCAAAATAGCAGAATTAAGGCCCTGGCTACGTTAGTTTAGTTTACAGTACATGTAAGTTTAGGAGATGATTCGTGTAAAAACAAAGACACACATTTTGTGTTGCTATATTAAAATTTATTTAAACTCCTTAATGATTAAAGTATTAAGTTCTGAAATATTTTGGACAACTGCCTCTTTTTGTAGGTTAGTTAGGTCGCTGTTAAAGGATCCTTGGGGGAGGCCCTACCTTATGGTTTGGGGAAAACTAAGACTCAGCTGCTTGAGGGGGTCATTGGCTCCCTGTTTCCATCGCGCGAGGAACCAATACCTCCATCGATGGCTCCTCCAGAAGTACCCGACGCGGAGGACAACGACGACGTGCCCGAAGTTACTGGGGTAGAACTAAGGGCGGCGGTACAGCGGCTTCAAGCTAAGAATACCGCCCCAGGACCCGATGGCATACCTGGCCAAGCATGGGTCCTAGCCCTTCAAGCTCTCGGGCCCCGACTTCAAGGGCTCTTCAGTGCATGCTTAGAGCGGGGACAGTTTCCGAGAATCTGGAAAACCGGAAATTTGGTCCTCATTCGAAAAGTAGGGCGTCCGGCGGACTCACCGGACCTAGCGGATAACCAATTTGGTTTCCGCTGGGGGCGCTCTACTATAGATGCAGCTTTGCGCGTTAGAGTTCTGGCGGAGGAAGCAGTGTCCCGGGGTGAGGTGATGTCGGCAGTGTCTCTCGACATTGCCAACGCTTTTAATACCTTGTCCTGGAGTTCTATTAGGGAGGCACTTCGTTATCACAATGTGCCCCCGTACCTCCGCCGTATTGTCGGGGCATACCTAACACAGAGAGCTGTGACCTACCCTAGTCGGGCAGGACACGGTCGGCGCGAAATGTCGTGCGGTGTTCCACAGGGATCGGTATTAGGCCCAATCCTCTGGAACATCGGCTATGACTGGGTGCTGCGCGGTGCGTTTCTCAATGGGGTCGCTGTAATATGTTACGCTGACGACACGCTCGTGACAGCAAGGGGCAAGACGCACCGCGAAGCAGCTATTAAGGCCACGGCCGGAGTCGCCCATGTGGTTCTAAGAATACGGCGACTAGGTCTTGAGGTGGCTTTACACAAATCCGAGGCCGTTTGCTTCCATGGGCCTCGGAATAAGCCACCTGTAGGATCTAGGCTAACAGTAGGAGGCATCAGCATCGGCATCGAACCGACAATGAAGTATCTGGGACTTGTACTCGATAGCCGATGGGACTTCGGACCTCACTTCCGAAGTCTGGCTCCCAAACTTATGGGGACGGCGGCCGCACTCTCGCTGCTGCTACCAAACATAAGAGGGCCCGATGCCTCCTGCAGGAGACTCTACCTGGGGATTGTGCGATCTATGGCCCTTTATGGGGCTCCAATCTGGGCAGGAACCCTGACGGATGGTAACCTCGCATTACTTCGACGCCCGCAGCGGGTGATGTCCGTCAGGGTTATAAGGAGATATCGCACGATCTCTTTTGAAGCGGCGAGTCTCCTAGCCGGCACTATGCCATGGGACCTGGAAGCAAAAGCCCTTGCATCCTCATACCAATGGCAAAAGGAGATGCTGGCGTAATCAAGGCTCAGAGGTTCCAGGTCCACCAGGTACTCATGGCTGAGTGGAAAGAGCGACTTGGGCGACCAATTGCTGGACACGCCACAATTCTGGCTGTAAGGCCGGTCATGGATGAATGGCTTGAGAGGCATCATGGCAGCCTCTCTTACCGGCTGACACAGGTGCTTACTGGCCATGGCTGCTTCGGGAAGTACCTGTGTCGCATAGGCCGGGAGCCAACGCCTGCGTGCCACCACTGCGGAGGCTGTTCAGAGGATACTGCAATACTCACACTGGTGGCCTGTCCAGCGTGGAGTCAACAACTCCACGTCCTCGAGACAGCTATAGGTGTGATATAGGTGTGATGAGACCATGGTGTTAGCCATGGTACAAAGTGAGAGCGCGTGGGATTCCGCCGCCTCATATTGCGAGGAGGTTATGTACGCCAAAGAGGTGGCGGAAAGGGAACGGGACAGGTCTAGCACTCTCCCGTCCCGCAGAGGACGCTCCAGGCGCCGTAGAGACGATCTACGGCCTCCATGATAGCTGGCCTGAAGAAGACGAAACGTGGCGTGACGCGATCTGCGCGCGCCCAAGGAAATTCCTAACATGTTTCGAGACCACATGTTTTATAAACAGGTGGTCACGTCTGTCGGGGGTCGAGGGACATCCTTCCTAGGTTATACTTTAACCCCCGACTACAGACATTTGTGTCGGAACACCGTGTGGTTTTAGTCGGTTCGATTCCGACATAGCAACTACATCGAGTTTTACTCGATGAGGTGGTACCCGGGGGGGGGGGGGTATCCACACTTAAATTGTCTAATAAATATAATGTTAAATAAATATATCTAATATTTTATGCAAGAATTTATAGTTGAAGAAGAATATAAAGCAAATAGTAAGTTATGATTTCTAATGATAAAGTAACTCTACTAAACCTTACAAAACAAGGAACAATCAGAAAACGTAAGAAGTGAGATCAATCACTGGCAAACAGAAGAGAAATGATAAACTAAAATATATAGAATCTAAATACAAATATCATGTACAAAGGCGAGCTTAACCCATAGTTGAGTTTTCTTCCAGCAAAACTTTTGTGTGAAGAGAGGATAGTAACGAAAAGTCAAAGTATGTACATAGTATTAGTAAATGAGATATACCTTCACGTATACAAGAAGAAAAAGTGCATACTCCATATAGATACGTATATAACACATAATATAGCGTAAGCAATATGTTAAACATATACATGTGTGCCTACACACATATATTCTTTTATACATACATTTTATATGTATCCTTGACTCTTCCCATAAAAACGATAAGAGAAGGGCTATCGCGTATAGTGTAATTTCACTGCCATACCGCAGAAACATTGAAAGATTTGTCGTAGCAAGTAGAATTGTGATGTGGAATTTGTAGCAAAAGAGAAGATGAGAAGCGACAATGTTTACTCCTGTGATAATAATTAGAATTGTGAAGAACGGAACTTCCTATTTGGCAGCGTCGAGACCATATACTTTCTTTACTCTATTCTGTTCTTCACAATTCAAACAAAGAGTTGCTTTCGGGATTCGGAAACATAATCACATTTCCATAAACCGAAAATGAAACGGATACAGAGATTTTGCAACCAGTTTCAGTTTATTCTAAAGGTTAGCGTCAAGAAAGGAAACATCACCATAGTCAAGAAGATGAAGGAGAAGGGATTGAGAGAGACAGATCTTAATCTGAAAAGGGAGAACATTTTAAAAAATATGTTAATGCGAATGATATGATGTAGTCTATGAAAACCCCCAGATTATTTATATCAAACGTACACGTCTGTTATGAAAAATCTAGGGATCATACCTTGAGTATCGTTACAACGATTGGGGGAAAGTACTATATGATTCATTTAAAAAGGAATTCCCCTTTTTTTGCGATTATAAATATCTACATAACAACTGTTTACCTTTTTTCTTCTATTTAATAAGAATTTATGTAATTCTTCAGCTGTCATAGTATTCCTGATTACAATTTAATTAAGAATTAATAAAACTTTTAAAACCTTTTTCTTTTCTTTTTGAAAGAAATTTCAATGTTATTTTTAAATAGTTTTACTTAATTGTATGTTTTTTTAAATTTTATTCTTTATTATATCAAAATCTTTATCCATTTAAAAATAGCACGATTACCCATCGGTATTTACGCAGGTAACTAATATTTTCATTTAACTAAGATGAATCGCAGTATAGGTGGAGAAACGCCTTTTCATTTTATGTTACTAGAAGTTGATAACGCAATTAAACTAAGCAAGAAAGACGTATGAAAAATTACTATGTTGCAAAGACGTTTCTAGTTACAAATATCTTTTCATTATAGTATTAGGTGTTTCTTTACAGTTTTTGTACTACAATGAAAAGGAAAATGTGAATTATTTCGTACATACATTTTTTTGTTTAATTTTATATAAATAATTCCATCTTTGATACAGCCATCAGCACAAAAAATCTTAAAATTTATTATTTTCCCTCATACAGCAAATTTGTCAATTTATAAAATACTAAAAAAAAATTCTCCTTCTAACATTTTATGTAGATGCGTTTTTTTTTTGGTTATGGCGGCAGAGTACTAAACATGGTATTTTCGTACATACTTCCTTCTTTAATTGAGCAACTTTTCTTTGCTGAACTATTTTACTATCACTTTGTTTGGGCTATATTGTATAGTAATATTACTATCGGTCCTGTTAAAGTGAGTGTTACTGTGTTACTGTAATCCCTGATCACTTTAAAAATTATGAAAATTTAAAGCTGACTTACACCTAGCTTATTGTTTAGATACAAAACAAGAGTTGTTAACAAAAACAATAATTATACTCCAAAGCTTTAGCTAATAAATTCTTTATCACAAGTATACACGTTAGAGTCCAAAATTCGCGGGATTAGCTATGATGTCAGTACATAGTTGCTAGGTTGAGATTTCTGATGATATTGCCCTTTTCGCTAACTGACAGATTAGTTAAATACCGAGACGGTAGACTTGCTACTAATTCGTTTTCTATGTGGGTTCATGTCGATTGACATTGTTTAGATTCTGAAGGTTGAGTAAAGGCGTGTGTACTGCTCTGTGCACCCATAATTTAAATTAAATATCTCCTAATAGTCGTAATAATAGTAAACTTAAGACTAACCGTAACTTAGACTGTAAATTAGAGACTAACGAACTTATGTATATGTTAATTTAAGTACGAATGGTAGTCAGGATTTAGTTTTTAAATTTATTTTAATACGTTGTTTTCTATTAAAAGTTTGTCTTTTAATCGTGCACTTTGTTACCTACAAGGTAGTTTTAGCTAATACAAACTTTCAGTGTGTTATTTACACTGAGCCCAATCTAATGTTCGCATTTAAGAAAGGTCCAACGACGTCTCGACTAGCGCACGAAATACAAAGAATGGCTTGAACAAGTGAATAGGGCCATATACATAGGGTTTTGTAATTTATAGGCACAAATATAAGTCTTTATTAGAATAAAAACTTTCGTGAGTTATATTCATATTTATTTAAACGTACTGTTTAAAGAAATAGGAATACTAGTTTCGGTCCCGACAGGAGAACTTTCCCAGCGAGTAAGTCGTCCAGCCGCGACGGTACCGGACGTCACACCCCCGTAATGCACGTGAGTAAAACCGTATTTTTAAATAAATACATAGATATTTAAATAGATACATAGTCATGTAGTAAATGTTTCTTCTCCTTCAGTCTTTTAGTCAGAAGTTTGTTTCTATAATAAAAAGATCATAGAATTGCCTAATAACAGCACAGATATTATCGCACATTAATTTCTTTTGTTTAAATTTGGTAAATATATCTTTAGTCTGATCTTCTGTCGGGTATGAAAAAATTTAGATACACTCCTTTTCTGGCCAGTCGTATAAAAGTAAGCTCAGGACATTGTTTAAATATGCTTTCTATATTAATTACGATTCCCACAGTTCATTCCAAATTTCCATGTGGCTTACACCGGAGTTTTCGCCGTAATAATTTCCTACTTCATTAAGTTTATGTTTTAAGTAAGTGGTTTTAAGTAAGTAGCCTTCCTTCGAGCTCGTTCTTGAATATTATTTATAATATTCAAGAACATTGTCTGAATAAAATAAATAAGAAGGAATAATACTGTGTAAGAAATTGATAGTCAAGCCTTTTGTTCTCAAGTCATTTAAGTGTTTTAGTTTAATAGTATTTCATTTTTATCCGACTGGGTACTGGGGACTCGGTGGACAAAGAGAGTTTATTTTCGAGTGTATATATCAAATGTCTTTTTGGTATGGGCATAGCCTAAACGGCCTAATGGTATTCGACACAAGGTGTGATTTGAATCGCTTTAATTATAAGTAGCAGATAATTTCATGTAAATAATCCGTCTCGTCTATGGTATATAACACACTACATTCACAAGACACAGTTCAAACCTTGTGAAAATATTTACTGTATAACTATTAATAAAAATAATTGAAATATCGGTATCGGACATAATATCAGTAGCACCTTGCTATAACACGAATACAATTATGTACTAAGTAATGTTATGCATTGTTTTGAATAAAGTAACCGGCTAACTTGCTACCCAAATTAATTCTAAAGACAGCATGTTATTATGTTTTACAAACATTGCAACCCTAGAAAATTATTTACCGTTGAAAATGTTTATTTCATTTCAAGTCATTAGCTCAGGTATAATTTCAGCTTATCCCGAGAAAACGAACAAGTTAATGTAGATAATAAAATAATATGTGTTATAATTTTTATAGTGCCTTATTCAGAGTCCAAAGTTACACAGTTATGATAATTATTTCATCGTATTTACTTAGAAATGGTTAGGTTCAGTATTCAACTACATGTATATTCGCTATTAACTCAAAAACTACTGATAGGATTTGGGACAGAGTTTACGATATTTAATAATTAACATTAAATGATCCGCGATAACTGTAATCATATTTCTATGTGTATCTTTTTTACCACTCCATAACATCTTATCTTTTGAGGGTGACAAAGATGTATAACCTGCCTATAACCTATAACCTTTATATCGCCACAGATCCGATTGAATGGGTATTTCGCAATTCGACTTCATATTTTTAAAGGATATATTTTAGTATATAGTAGATCAGTGTCAAAACTAAGAAAATATTCCCTTCCCTAAAAATATGACCGTATTCACACCATTCAAATGCCTATGAACCGTCCATAACGTTGGCAATTAGAGTTCACCTAAATTAAAAGCGAAAATATAGAAGAATAATAAATAGAGCCGGCGAAGAATTCGAACCCACGACCTCTGGCTTAGCAGTCAGGATCACTTACCATGAAACCAGTAGGTCAGTCAACAATACAGCCATTCGTAAATCATAAATACGCCCAGTTTATTATAACATCAACTAAATTTATCAGATCAGTCTTAGTTATCTTTGACCATTTTTAAACAATACTAGTCTTTGAGCTCTTCTGATAGAGAGTACATTTCAATTGAGTTATATATATTTTTTAGGAATTTTAATTATTGTGGCTTTTTTTTATGCGATAGGGGGCAAACGAGCAGACGGGTCCCCTGATGGTAAGTGACTACCGCCGCCCATGGACACCCGCAACTCAAGAGTCACAAGTGCGTTGCCGGCCTTTTAGGTAGAGGTACGTTCTCTTCTTGAAGGTTTGAAGGTCGTCTATAACTATATATAGGCTATTATTAACATTCTTCAATATTGCGCTATTTCCTTGCAAAATACAAAAGGTATTAAGGAATATGTTACGTAAGAAACCTTTATACCCACTGCGAACTTATTAGTAATCAGGCTATTAATTTGTTTGTGAAATTTGATGTTCAAACCACCATATAAGCCGTGGCCAATCAAGTAAGAAAAATAGAAAAATATATATGAAATACTAATAATAGGTACGCAATATTTCAACACCAAAAGGCATTAAAATCACATGTTAAAGCCCAACTCAGAATCGGTGTGCATTCATGGTAACTGTTCAATGCTCAAAAATATGCTTTACACTGTTCTTGAAGTCTAAGCCTAACACAAATAAAATAGAAGCCTAGTAACTGTTAATAGTACCAAACATTTCTATAAAAGTTTCAGGCTGAAAACATTTATAAAACTTTCTCTTAAGGCAGGATTGTTACATACGGCAGCGAAAAATATGTATATGTAATAAGTACTTTATGAGTTTTTCTCAAGCTTAAGACGTTCTTATATATACATATATGGAAAAGTACTTAGCACAAGGTGTTACCAGGCGAGTAAAGTTACTTTAACTATATCATTCAGCTTTTTTCTTCTTTGCTGTTTTTGTGTGGTTTTATTAAAGGCCTACGCCAAATATTTGTTAAAATATTTTAATAGTAAAAATCTTAAATTTTCCTAACTCTATAGCAGTAAATTATTCTAACACAGTAAACGACTCTGCAATGTGACCTGATGGTATGGAAATATATAATAATACTCTTTTTGGTACACCAGGTATAAAATATAATAAAAATACTTTAAAATATACACACACACAACCACAGAATAGACAGATTATGTTATAAAGAAGAGTTGGGGGGCAGTGTCTGGTGCATTGAAACAAAATAGAAACAAAAAAATATGCATATACATCATATATATTTTTTTTTTATACCATTGGGGGACAGACGAACAGACGGGTCACCTGATGGTAAGTGACACCGCCGTCCCTTTGCAACTCAAGAGTCGCAAGTGCGCTTCCCGCTTTTGAGGGTGATGAGGGATAGGGGATGCAGGGAGCGGAAAGAAGAGAGGAGGGATGAGGAGATGGAAAAAAGGGGAAAGGAGATGAGGGGAGACAAAAGGGGGGCGGGGGAATTGGGCCTCCGGAAACCTCACTCAATTCGTGGAAATGCAACGCAAGCGTTACTTCACAACCGGTTTTCTGTGAGGCCGTGGTATCGCACCGGTCGAGCCGGCCCATTCGTGCCTAAGCATAACTCTACCACCGAAAAAAATATACGTAAAAGATGCATACATATAGCATATGAATATAATAAAAGAATAAATTCCTAAGGTTGGAGATGGGGTTCCTCGTATAACTAAAATGTGACTATAGTTTTTGCAGATACTATGCTTTCACTTCCCTTCGCACAGGCAATGAATTCCACAATTTAACAGATCGAAAAAAAAAAATTTGTCTGAAAATTTTATAAAGTATAGATTAGTAAACTTTATAAACAGACGGATAACAAAGCCATCGATTCAACGGTAGATCAGGTTTTGATTCCAAAGTTTAATAAGCTAGTTGGCTTGTCTTACATTTACTGTATGCTCAATAGTTATCTAACTACGTAAGACCAAAAGAGGTCTTACATCTGGTGCCTGCTATATTTAGCAAGCATAATAGCATACATGGCTTGATTAATTCCAGTCTTAGATACTTTACTGCACATAGTCCGCCCTAAAACTCATTATTTCCCTGGAGAGACAAGGCTTACTTATTAGTTCCTTGGCCTTCTTTCTATATGTAAAGGTGTTCCCAAATTAAACTATCATGATTTAAGAAGACATTTCTATTGACGATCTTAATGATAGTAGATTATAATATTACTCGATACATAAATATAACCTAATTATGTCTTGAATAAAAAAAAATTGAAACCTTTTTACATTTTTATGAGACTTATCCTTTTTTTTTGCTCTTAAATTACGATCTTTCTCAGTTAATTTTATTTTGTAAAACAAAATTCGTCAAATAACATACTCAATCGACTTAGATTAAAATAAACAACAGGTCAAGTGAATTAAGTCACTGTAAAATTTAAAACTTTCCTACCTACCTCCCTAACCTACTCACTAAATGTTTTCAAAGTTTTTTATTGTAAATTTTATTATTATTCTGTACCTAAACCCTACAGAAACCAACAATACTGCTACTCTGTGTTCTGTGCGGTTCTTCTCTGTTTTAAGGTCAACAGAGCTCTGCAGAGGCAACGCAAAAATACACGAAAAGTCATCCGCTTACTTTCAGAGGATGACGTTGGGGTTTTAATAGTAAATACCATCTTCTCAACTTAGTTACGCAATATGTACATTATTGCCCAGTCTATAGTACTACGTTTACAACTACATATGTGTAGATGGAATACGATACGAATACTTTTAGAATAGAACTCCTATTTTAATACTTTATCCGCAACTAAGAAACATCCTATATATGTATGTATGTAATGTAAAGGGACTTTGGTCCCAGATTAACGGGAAAATAAACTTTACGCCGAAATTAACACTTTTCCCAGAAATAATTAGACAAAGGATATCTTGATTAGCCGTACGTTAACTTGATTCTGCGGTTCGGGTTAAACTTTAAGGACTTCCCTAAGGACTTATGGTTTAATCTCGAAAAGTCTATTCGCCGGAAGGTGATTTGTAAAATATTAAAGCACGTTCTTGGTGTAAAAAATAAATTGGTAGTACGCAAAGTTGATCAATTTACTATGACTGGGTGGTATTATGGGTGGCGTAGTGTTTTGGGTTCGATCCCAGCACGGGACAATACGTTGTGTAAACCTTGAATTGTTATTCTAAGCCGGGGTGTTCTTTGTATTCTTTATTTGAATTTTTATAAAGTACCCAGCGATGCAGTAATTAATCCTAGTGCGAGAGTTGTGTTTAAATAATAATATGTACGGGGGACGCTATTTTTTATATTTTTAAACATATTTTGTTTTTACATTAAAAAATAATAATTTATGTTTGTTTTATTAAATAAAGAGAATAATAATATTAATAAGTATAAGAACTAGAGATTGCCTGTTCATCGATACTTCGGTATCGGTTTTACTTCATTTCATTGTTCCAGTATAACTTGAACGATAACTTGATGGGCGAAACAGTTCTTTATATCAGTATAAGGCTATAAATTATGTCTCTTCAGTCTATATAAAAGAAGCATTTACCAAAAAAGAAAAGAAAAGCATTTAACTATACTTACTTTAAGTATACACTATATATAAAAAAAACGGATCTAATTCTCTCATATCTATAAATAAAACCTGTAGATTTTTGTAAATATTTTTGCAATATTGAAAAGGACAATATTATCATTTTATTTTTATTTTGATAAACAAGTAAAGAAAATATAAATATTTTTTTATATTATTAGAATAGACAGTTGTCTATTCTAAATGTTTTTTATTATTCCGAACGTGGGAGTTCCACATTCGGAATAATTTCTGTGTCGCAGGGGTCTTTACAACATTCAATAAACGGTCACAAAGAACACCCAAACTCGGGACAACTAATGGAGGGTTTAGCCGTAAGGGTCACTAACCACTAGAACAACGGGCCCGTCAATACAGGAGAAAATGGTTCAGAACCGTTTCGTCTTGCCTATTAATATACTTTACAAATACTATTTATTATATGGACTTGCTCTAGTAAAGCCAAGACCTATCTACGACTATATTTACCAATAAAAACATCCACGTACAAGTGCTATTGACGGCATTCACGCACGTGCTCAGAGAGGGCTACAAGCTCCACGGGGAAACAAGTCACGTGGTCTATTTCCAGGTTAACCCTGACACGCTTGTGCGTGTTTATGAATTTTGCGAGTTAAATGGCCCGTAATGGAGTGTTCAGGTAGTTATATTTGGGTTTACTACGTGTTATTATTGTAACACTTGTCTATTTTGCTATGGGACTGACTGACATGTTTTGTTGAGTTTGAGGTTTTTTCCACATAGTGAAGTTGGTCTAAGAGTTGGTTTAAGAACACATGTATTAATTTAAGGAATCAGTTATCTAAAAATAACAAACCGGCAGCATGTTTTGGTAATAATACCACTATTATCATGTGTTTCTTAGTATTTTTTGATAATTCGCATTAGCTTCAATTCGTTTTCTGCTAGAGTATCTTACAATACATTACTTACGAGTACTTTTCTTAAAGGTTGTCATTTCCGAGAAAGGAGCTTTAAGATTCACTGCTCTATGGTCACTTTTAGATGAGTGTCAGATATTATTTTTTTATAAAATAGCATGTCCACAATGAGATATTCGCTAATCTAAACCGTACAATCTCCAATGAAATACTATATCCTATTACAAGGGCCCCGTCGGTCAAAAATCAATTAACTTGTATGTATAGGACCTCCGTCGTGTAGGTCTATACCCTTAATAGTTATGTCAACGGCATTGCCATTTTAAAAGAAAGGAATATACAATTATAGCGGTATTTAGCTTAAAAAATATCAGCCTGTCAAAAATGCTTTTGCCTAGAGTTCGAGAGTAAAATTATACTCAGTAAAGTACGATGAAGAAGAGATAACTATGAAGAAGTGGGGCCGATTGCCGTGAATGCTACGTGGATCACACTGAAAATTTTTAGAAGAGGTCCGCAGGGAAAGCTACGATTGAAATTAAATTTCGAATTAAGAACTCTTCTGGAATCTGTAGATGTGTAATGAATTCATACCTCTTTTTTTTAACAAATTGAGGGCAATTTAAAAAGTGTCTGTCGTGCATCGAAATGGATTTGACTAGAGAAATTTTTTCGCTCAATAATATATTACGACATTCGCTGCAGTCTTACTCAACAACAATGTTACAAAAGACTTCAATTATCATTTCATTTACAGCCCTATCTCGTGCAACTAGTTTCAACTAGTTTAATGAGTTTAAACGTGGTCGAAGCAAACTCAAATGCTGTATATGACATCATCCCAGGTGACAGAAGCTGGATATATAATTACAAACCCGACACCAAAAGATAATCTGCACAATGGTACATCCATTGTGCAGATTATCTTTCACTGATCTTTACTGACTTTACTGACTTTAAATTTTTCTTATCTTTTCTCCATTCGAAGATTTCCTGACAGAAGTAAAGCAGGGCAGAAGTCAAGGGAAAAAGATGATTGCCTCATTCTTTGGACGAACGTCATTGCGCAAAAATCATTCTAGAAGATAAAAGGATTGTTACTACAGATTGGTATGTCAGTTGGAAAACGTAGCAGCGCCTAAGAAGGTAGTTCCTCTTCCACCAAGACAACGCTCCAGCTCACTCTGCCAGACGGACTATCGAAAATGTCTATAGAAGGTGTGGAGTTATTGAGTCATCTTCCTTACAGTCTCGACCTGGGACTTTGTGGCTTTTATTTATTTTGAAACATGAAGGATTCTTTTATTATTGATATTTAAATGTTTAGGGTGACATTTTCATTCCACTCATTTCAAAACTGGTAGGTTTTTAACACTATGAAATCCGATACTATGAGTTTCTCCGTCGTGGCAATTTTTACTCACCATACAAGGTTCGACTACTAGCGATTAAGGCACAAGTTTATGTATGTATGGAATCTTTTGTAGCGATATTTTGGATATCCTGCTGCCAAGCTAGCAGACCATAAGGGAAAACGACAGGAGCTTGTCGCTGAGCTCAACCGGGTCTTGAGCGGCATTTCTCAATGGGGTTGTGGGAACCTGGTAGAGTTCAGCGCCAAGAAAACACAGGCGTGCTCGTTTTCTAATAAAAAGTCTCCATTCCTTCCCCTTCTTACTCTTTAGAACACTCAACTGCTACTACAGGATAGGCTTAGTATCCTGGTTATGGACATTTGTCGGGATCTCAATCCGCGTGATTACATCGAGAGCGTCACTAAGGTGGCCTCGCGGAAGCTCGGTGTATTGAATAAGGTGAGACGGTTCTTCTCGGTCGAGCAAGGCCCAGGTTCGCTCCAGCGTGGAGTACTGCTCTTATCTTTGGGACGGCTATGCGCAGTATTTGCTTGACGCTTTTGATCGGTTGCAGCGGCGAGCAGTCCGCATTATCGACTGTCCTGAGATCACCCAGTCTCTTGAGCCTCTGCAGTTGCGAAGAGATTAGGCGGTCCTCTATCGCCTACATCACGTAGAGTGTTCTGACGAGCTCTTAAAATTGGTCCCACCTTCTCCCTTCCTCTATACGACTACACATGCTAACCTAAGTCACCGTTTGAGAGTCGAAAATCTACGATCTCGAACTAAACGGTTTGGCCCTTTTTTGCTGTGCCGATCGGTAAAAGCCTGGAATTCACTACCAGCGCACGTGCTTCCTTCAAACTTTGATCCCAGGTCTTTTAAGCGGGGCGTGAAAAAGCATCTCACCAGGCCGCGATAGTGTGGGTCATCATGCTGCATTGACTAGACATGCAATGAGGATGGGGACCACCACTCTTAGACTCCACTTATTGCTTTCCATCAGGCAAAGTGGAGTCACTATGGTAGGCTAATATTAAAAAAAGATAATTAGTGGTTATCAAAATTATTCAAGCATACAATTATTGGATAATTTTGATAACCGCTAATTTTCGATTCGATTTCAATTCAATTAAATGTCCATGATGAAAATAGAACGCTTTTAGTGTTACAGAAAGTTTTTTATTGTACAACACGAAATTAAACAAACACAAAGTTAAAAACAGTTGATACAAGGTGGCATGTATGTACAATGGGCGGTCTTATCGTTAAGAGCGATGTTTTCCAGACAATCTTTGTACGGAAACAACGGAAAGCAAAAAGCGGTAGATGGTGGCGTACTATAGATGTTAAGGGATTGAGCGATAATACAACAAATATGGAGATACATAGAGTATTTAAATACACATTTAAAACATACCAATATGTATAAATACACACAAATATATACTAATATATATTCATATACACACATGTAGATATATACATATATACAGACACACATACATACATATATAGTTATAACAAGGTACTAATAAGTCACAGTAGCGGAGCGGACTTACAGTGCCAGGTAGCACTTTTTTACTAGTGATTTAAAGGTGCATAGACTTTGAGCTTGTCTTATTTCCACTGGTAGTGCATTCCACAAACGGATTGCAGTAACCGTAAAGGATTTATCTAGGAACGAAGTAGTATGAGCAGGTACTTTCAGTTGTAGGTTGTTTCAGATGACCTTAAAGATCATAAATGTGTACAGTGGAGAAACTCGAATCGTTCTTTGAGGTAAGAGGGTAACGACGGGTTAAAAAAAAAGCATATGAGTGTTCCGGCAAAGGCAAATAGATAACCACTTCAGTTGTTTTCGAAATTTAGAAATATGGTCGTATTTACGCAACCCAAATATGAATCTGATGCAGAAGTTTTGTAGTCTCTCAAGTTTATATAGTTGGTTCTCGGTGATATCGGGATAGCTGGCATCTACATAGTCTAAGATTGGAAGAAGAAGAGAGTTAGCAAGTGCAATGTTGGAAGCGGTTGGAAGAAAATTCCGTAGTCTTTTCAAGAATTTCCTGAATCTGTGCAGTCCAAGTTAATTCCCTGTCGATAAGTATACCCAAGTTTTTCGCTACTTGACTGATATTGATGACAGAGCCATCAAACAGGACCTGTGGAATTAGTGTCCACTCAATGTTATATTATCATTGAATTTAAAGTACAGCAACTAACTAACTAATTAATAATATAAACGATTTTATTTCACGACCTCGTTTTATGGCAGTTCTAGAAGCATCTAGCATTTCATAAACACAACTAATATAAACAAAAAAATCATAAATTTAATTGAAATCGCATTAGACCTTGCAAGCTCTGACGGACGACAAACTTATTATTTACCTTTGTCCTCGACAACTTAATTAAAAAAAAAATGCCGGATATCTTAAGTATAAATTAATTGTGTTAGGAACAAATCTTGTAAAAACCAACGTACCTGAATAAATCAAGTTTTTAAAAAACCTGTATCCTTGCACGAAATGAAACTCATACTAGGGACACTATAATCTATCCACGATTTTTTTTTTTAATTTATAAAAAAAATTGATTTTAATGAAATAATGCAGCTGTTTTATGTGTTATATACGATTTACCTTTTATTAACTCGGCTATACTCAAGTACTACATTGACGTTATGGACTGTTCTTCGAATTAACTACGGTTAGTTAAAGTATTTTAGTAAAAGTCAAAGTTAAGTTCAGCTATAAATATGTATGTTATTTACCAAGTTATTAATGTATGTCAGTGATAGCAGAGTGGTTTAATAAACTTCTCGTTATGTCGGCAAGGATAGGGACTTCATAATTGAAAATTATTCACACAGGCTACAATCTTCATTAAGCTTTTTTAACTAAATGTAAATCTTAAAATTAACGTAATATGTAAAAAATTATGTAATATGTAGAAACTCGTAGTTTTTACTGCGCAGTATAATAACAAATGTTAAAAGAAAAAAAACTTAAATAGAAAATGGTAAAACTTGATAGCCTAACTAAGTTAATATATAGTAATATAAATACCAAAATAATTTTGAGACGGCGCCAAAAATACAAACAAAAAATAAATATTAATAAAACTATACATGTAAAACATTGTCGCTGAAGTAATTGGATGGAATATATTTATCCCCTGTTTTTTAACAAAATCATACTATCCTGTATGTTTAACGTCTGTAAGAAGTTCTACATGGTCATATAAATTAAAAACGATGCGGGTGGTTTTAACTCCTCCGTTTTTTGGTTGAAAAATATGGAATATAAATAACTTACATATTAAAAAGCATTTTTTTGAAAATCCTCTTAAAATTATGTTCTAATTCTACCTACAAAATTATTACTACATACCAAATCATGGCATACGTCCGTACCGTTCATATGCGAGTATATTAAGCGTAGCTAACTAGCTAACTTTATATGAGCAATTCCTTTACATATATTCCTTTATACACGGCAAACATTCCTTTTTCCAACAGAATAAAAGACAATACGTTAGTTTTGATAGCAGATAAACCCTAGTATAAGTACATGCATCGCCATAAACAGAACTAAAATGCTAATCATGCCAAACGGTCTTGCTTTTAAAGCATTTTCGCACACTAAAACACCTTAATATTTCTTAATACTATACCCGTCCGTTCAGAAAAGAGTTCTGAACGGACGGGTAGAGTATTAAGAAATATTCATTCGTCCGTTCTGAATTCTTTTTTGAACTGACGAGTAAGTATACTTATCTAAGAAAAATATGAGGTGGTAGTTGACTATAAATAGGTGATTATGATTATTTGTAATATGTAGAAGTGCTCATCTTAGTCACAGTTGCTACGGAAACCATCATTTTTTGCGAGCTTCGCTAATGTTGTCTACATTGTTTCACTAATCTACTACTTCCATCTATCATTTACTTTGTTATTCCATGTATCCTCTGATTTGTAGAAGGTTAAGTAGAGAAACAGCGGTGAAGCGTGAGCTGGTCTAAGGTTCATTTCAGAACGGTGAACATGTCCTTACAGGGCCTTTCGGGTCAAGCCCTAAGCCTGACTGAAACAAGGAAGTGTTAGTTTTTCGAGGATTGAGGGTGAAACGCACGAACGGGCCGGCTCGACCGGTGCGATACCACGGCCTCACAGATAACCGGTTGTGAAGTGACGCTTCCCCGAAATGAGTGAGGTTTCCGGAGGCCCAACTCCCCCTCTCCTTTGTCCTCTCCCCTGATCCCCCTTTCTTCTTTCCCCTACCAGCGTCCCCCTATCCCTGTTCACCCTCAAAGGAGAGGTGTCCATAGACGGCGGTTGTCACTTACTCAGGTTCATCAGGTGACCCGTCTGTTCGTCTGTCCCCTATAGTATAAAAAAGAACACCCCTGGGTCAAAATTGTCCACGCAGCCAGAGCCTATAAGAAAACTTTGCTATCAGCTATTTACTGTGAAGAGAAAAATAAACATTTTGAATTTTAACGATAACAAAACTTTATGTAAGTTGAGAGTTTAAAATACAAACAAGTTATACTATATACATACTTTTATTATTGAGCGAAGAAATTGATGCCTTCACCTCAAAGGGTTAACCACTACAGATTAATTACTGAAAGAACTTTCTTACCTGAACTTGAAAATTTAATCTGTTTACTACAAAATCTTATCTGAGGTATTACTTTCCAATTTTCTATAGTAGACCTCTACGACAATTGCCAGCCATTTCCGTTATACCTAAGAAAAAGATAGATTCGAAGAGACTTATCGTATACATATAAAACTTGAATCAGCAGCATAGTCAACTTTCTAAAAAAAACGAACCAACAATTTTTTTTTTTTTTGAGATGGGGCCTACAAATATGTATATCTCTATCTATCCTATCTATTTAGAAGACCACCAGCCGATGAACAGGTCATATACACATACGCAGCCCATAACTTTCAATAAACCAGTTTTTATACAAATACTTCAAACTACTATTCGGTCACGAATGAAGTAAGAAAAAATCTTAAGTAAAGTGCTAGGTTTCATAATCTTTGGCATAGTGCCAAATAAGTGCTTTTAAGTAGGGCGAGTGCATTGTTTGTTTACTCGCACGAAAATGTAGATAAGCGTTTCATTGAACAAATATAACTTTTTCCATTATTCATAATTAATGATTTTTGGTTTCCGTGTTCCTGTTAAATTCCTGACAAATCTACCGAGAAAATAAATACTTAGTAATTTAAGTGGGTAGTTTAGAAAAGTAGTCCAACACGAACACTGCTGTTATTAGTAACTTATAACATGGGTTACTGATAACGAAAGAAAATGGTAATGTAAGGGTTAGAGTGACTCTCCGGCAGTAGGCAGTTCGAGTTACAAGTATGCGACCCTGACCTATATGAGCTAGTGCCTAAACTCGCGAATCCGTCCTTGCCTGGTCGGTAGTAATAGATTTGTCTCGTATTAAGTTAGTGAGACAGAACTCTAGTTAGTAAAATGTGGGTGTTTAATTAATCATCTTTACCTCTTCCTTCGGGAGCGCAGGCATGGATTTGATGAGGATATTCAGTCAGCACATACCAAATTTTAGATCACATCACAGGCAGTTTTCAATTATAATAAAACTAACCCTTTTCGTTTCAGAGTTCCTCACCAATAATAAAACCTTAAAAGTATTGTTAAAGAAGCTCAAAACAAAATGTGTCAGACCTTTATTAAAAAGTTATTGATTGTTGTACAAGCTATTTTTTTCATATTATTGTTTTTAAGCAGTTAATAGATAAATTAATTTATAGGTAGTAAGTATGTGTTAAACTGAAGTGACGAAAGACTCAGGGTCACCAAATAACTTGTGTGTGTTGTGTGTAAAGTGATTTCTTGATGTCAAATCTTACTCCAAAAAAGGAACTCCAGAAAAATGGATTATGAGAGTTCAATTCTTGTCACTGTTTATATGTATGACTTTATTTTTACTTTTTGTGAATAAACTAAGACAAAAAAAGGATGAATTTATTAAATACTGAATACAGTTAGGGAAAATGGTATGAGTTTATGTACCTACATATGTGTATGCATCTAATAAGTAAAAAATACTTACATGGTCTGTACTTTAAAGTATGTACAATCACAGCTTCAAAGACTTATATTTGGGATTATGAGCATTGCTGACAAAGCAGAACATCTCAAAGTCAGCAAAAGTTGTTGAAGTGGAATTGATTTCTGAAAAATTACATAGATAAATAATGTATTCATCTAATTATGTAAGTAGATAATTAGGTAATAGAACATCTACCTATTTGGTACTTATTAACTAGTTCCGTCTCTGATAATGATAATCTAAAGCAGGTGTGATAATTAGAGACAATTCTCAAATTGAAATAACAACATCTACTATCATTAGTTAGTCTACTGGGTAAGCTTGCAGTGAAAGTACATGTCGTTGAGAGCTGTTGTTACAATCATCGTCATCATCAACACCTATAAATAACCCAAATGCCTTCATTCCTATGTAGAGCAAAGGGTTTATTTATACCGTCCGTATATACAAACGAATTAAGCTAACCTAGAACTTTCACACCTTGGACATTATATCTGATAATCTAAATGCATGTACTTACCTTTTAGTTACTTCTCTTGAGAATAGTCTTTAGTAGTAGTCCGAGTCGCTGTTGGACGTTAGAATTTTTAAATTTCTTTTCCTTTATTACAATTCTAACGTTCCCGCCAAAATTTTAAGTCACAACAAGAACAATATTGCCAACTTTATAATACGTTGTACCGTAGAATTCTAAGAAAATACATTTGAACACAAGATATGCAGCTAGAGATATTTGTTTATCGTTTATTTACGTGAAGGTTACCGCACTGATTCACATTTGTAATGCCAGAAGACGAAAGTTCTAACCGAATACTCTACATCAGGGGTGCTCACGGTCGATCGCGAGTGCTTTTTGAGTAGATCTTGAGAAGAAAAAATTTTTAATAAGTAGGTAACTAAACTACAAAAATTTATTACGTAATAACACTGCTTGCGGCAAAAGGCGGCTTTATCAAAGGAACGCGCGATACTTGTCAAAGAAAAGCCGCGTTGTTTCTAGACTAGACTGTACTAGACCATTTCGGGCGGCGCGTTTGACGGGAACATTCGAGACTTTCGTTCACGCCGATATAAATGTTGCGCCTGCAGGAATTGGAGTCATTCTGAATTGTAACTTGAAGGCGATACTACGTCGATACAAAGTTTATTAATAAATAGTGCGAAATGAGTGCAGTGAAGAAATCTAAAACGTATTATTTTAATAACGATTGGGAGGAAGAATTTTTCTTTTGTATGGTGAAGGATAAGTGCATTTGTGTTATTTGTCGTGCGTCAGTTGCAATACCTAAGCGTGGTAACTTAGAGAGGCATCATAAAACGGTTCATAAAAACTATGAAAAGGATTTTCCGCCACAGAGTGAATTAAGAAAACGAAAAGTAAGTAATTTGATATCTTGTTTGAAAAAAGAACAAACCATGTTCACAAGACCAGCCAAACAATCAAAAGCTGCTACAATCGCGTCATTTAAAATATCTCATATATTGGCGAAACACAAGAAACCATTCGAAGATGGATCGGTTGTGAAGGAAGCATTTATTGAAGCGGGTGAGACTTTATTTGGAGATTTTAAAAATAAAACAGAAATCATGTCTGCTATTAGAGACCTTCAGTTATCTCGTCCGACTGTCACAAGGCGTATTGAAGTCATGAGTCAGGACATCGCAGATAAACTAAAACATGATATCATGGAATGTACATACTTTTCTTTACAGTTCGACGAATCCACCGATATGACAGACACTGCTCAGCTGTGTATTTTTATTCGGATGGTATTCAATGACATGTTGGCTAAGGAAGAATTTTTGACAATCATTCCTCTGAAGGGGAAGACCCGTGGCGAAGATATATATGACGTTTTTATCAATTTTGTAAAAAACTACAAGCTACCAATATATAAATTAGTGTGCATTACAACCGATGGAGCACTAGCAATGACTGGAAACAAGAACGGTTTTGTGGCATTGTGTCGAGCTAATGAAGAATTCCCTTCATTTTTTTCATTCCATTGCATTATACATCAACAAGTTTTGTGTTCAAAAGTTTTAAACACGGAGGAAATTATGGGCATTGCAACAAAAATTGTGAATTCCATCCGTGCACGTAGCTTGCAACGGCGGCTCTTTAAGTTGCAGTTGGAAGATAGGGAGTCAGCTGAACACACTGATTTAGTTCTTCACACGGACGTCAGGTGGTTGAGTCGCGGAAAATTCCTAGAAAGGTTTCAAGAATTATTGCCCGAAATAACAGCTTTTCTAGACGAAAGAGGTGATGACACTGAGATGTTGAAAAACGAAAAATGGCTGACTGATTTGGCATTTTTGACTGACATCACAATGCACTTAAACACCATTAACTTGGAGCTTCAAGGTAAAGGAAAAACTATTATTGAGATGATTAGCGCAGTAAACGCATTCATAAGTAAATTGCAACTTATGATATATCAACTGAAAATAAAGGATCTGAAACATTTTCCGTCTTTGAAAGCAAGGATTCCTCAGTTGAATTATGATACGTATGAGGCTGAATTATCAAATATTTTGGGACAATTCGAAATGCGTTTTTATGATTGCAGTAAATTGGCAAATATAGAGATTATTTTATGAGTTATCCTTTTTCATGTAAAAACATTGAGGAATTAACCACTGAAGTAGCAAGTCAGTTTAATATGAACTCATGTTCTGTTGAAAATGAGTTGGTGCAGATTATATCAGATATACATCTCAAAGCTACAGCATCTGATACAAATTTCTGGTGTTTTATATCTGAAGATAAATATCCGAATCTAAGGCAAATCGCCCTTCAACTGACGGCAATGTTTGGGTCAACTTACTTGTGCGAGTCTGCATTTTCTGAAATGAAGATAATTAAGTCAAAATATCGCAATCGACTAACTGACGATCATATGTCATCATGCTTGCGATTGGCACTCAGTGGTTACGCACCATCTTATGAAAAGTATGCTGAGGACATGCAGTGCCACGCTTCAAGATCCAAAGTCACTCCTTAGTTGAGTTTAACACCATATGTAACTCTTTTGTTTTGTAACAACGAATAAACTCGCAATTTTGAATAACTAGGAGTTTTTTCATTGATATTGTAGAGAAGAACTTAAGTAAACCTAACCCAAACCTTGACTAAGATAATGTAAATTGTGCGGAAAGCTAATATCTATATATGCTACGGTACACCCTACCTAGGTAGGTAGGGTGTATCGTGTATGTACGACAACCCTGCATCACACATACTTGCAGCCTCTCAAGTCGATCGTAAGTAGTCTAAAAATATTGAGGTAGATCGCCAGCAGTTCAAGTTTGAGCATCCCTGCTCTACATAATATAATGTCACGCCATAGAGGTTGTCAAAATATAAAATTTAAAAATGTATCAAAAGTATTTTTAGCATGAACATTTGAACACCTTGATAAACAAAACAAGTAAATGAAACGCAATTAAAGGTAAGTAAAAGCCCCCAAGCCTAAAACGGGTCTTTTTATAACAGACGAATTAAAAGAAGTCCGAATCAAAGTAGAGACGTATTAATGAATGATTTTCAAGTTGTCTGTAAGAAGATCAATGAAGGTAACAACAAAATATTATATAGGTAATATCAATATAGCATTATGTAACCTAAAAAGAACTTATTACGAGATGGTGCTAAGCAGTGATCCGTATGCACCTCTCAGAGGAATGCACCTGAAGGGTGACGGTCTCACCGGGTGTCGGGACTCATCTTTTTTTTGTCAAATTTACGGTGACAGATGAACAGACTGGTTATCTGATGGTAAGTGACAACTGCCGTCCATAGACCTGCAACTTTAGAGTCGTAAGTGCGCTGCCCGCCTTTGTAGGTGGTGAGGGGATGTAGAGAGGGTCAAAAAGAGAGGGGGTATGAAGAGATACACCGGTCCTGCCGGCCTATTCGTGCCTAAGCATGGCTCACCCCCTGTTAACGTCTTAGGTGAGTTGGGTATATAACTTAGAGAATAGCAGAAGTGAAACGCCGGCATGTTTTGTAGTCAATAACAGTCCGTCGGAGCCCTTCCTCCTCTAATTTGCGAAGGAAAACCATAAGAATCTAGCACCTGGTCACCATAAAAAATCCTCGGTTAAGATCTTTAGCTAAAAAGGAATACAAAGCAAAATTATAAATATATGTCTCAAAATGATCTCTCAAGTCTTATAAATTTATATTTTAAGTAATTAACTAGTAATAACTATGATTTAACTATTAAATGAATATAAGAAATTTATTATTAGACAGTTCATAATTATAAATTTATATACATAGTTTTCATTGCTTACCAAATTTTACAAAACCACTGGGATACGATAAATGGTTACAAAGGTACAACTGGTGATCCCGTCGCAGGTTGTGATTACTTACAGAACAGTCAGACAGTCTATTTTTTGCTACAGGACAGAAATTAGGCCGAAACCGAGATTCGCCGAACGCCGAAGCCTAAGATTCCAGATTGATTTTTGTTGCCGTCGGAAACTACTAGTAATGTCACGCAAAGTACCAACATTGCATCACACATCCACAAGATGTTGCGTACAGCTGTAGATTTTTATTTGATTAATGAGATTTACAGGTATAATACATTTATCTAAATAAACCAATACAATTGTCTAATCACCTAGTAATTATATCTATCACCTAGTAATTATATCCTTATTTATTCACAAATAAATAGTATTTTGTTGGTCCACACTTTGCCATAATTACGCCAGAAATTCTTTTTGGCATTGAATCGCATTCCATTTTAGGGGCAGACAGTGTTTCAGACTGTATTGGGGTTCAGGTCTGGTGACTGGGCAGGCCAGACTAGAAACTCAATATTGTTTTAACGAAATCATGCCATAGTGTAGACAGATTTATGACATGTCTCGTTATCCTGCTGGAACTTAACGCAATCTATGTTCGTATCATCAAAAAGTGCCGTAAATGAGGGCAGCAACGCACATTCTAGTTTGTTTATGTATTTAGTAGATTTCACGTGACCTTCGCATACCTATGATTCGCCTTCTTCTTCTCCTTCAGTATCAGTATCAGTCATGCAGCCCCAGACCATTATGCTGACATGTTTTACGATAGGTACTACACACTCCGGCTTAAATTCTTCGCTTATCCGGAGACTCACAAAAGTCACACCAGGTGTTACTTAAATCTGCAATTAAGAGAGAAATATTGAGTCCCGGAAACTAAAGCCTCTATATCTAACTAAGCCGTAGGTTTAAGCAGGCAGGAGTGATCGCTGCAGGCGGGTGGTATTTCCTGTTGAGGCTGAAAATGATCGCTGGCTGGGACTTGATTACAGCTCATTGCTGTAGGAGTGTGCTTGATGGTGGCGATGATGATGGTGCTGTTCAGCTTTCGTGAAGGTTGCTTCCAATCACGTCGGGGTCACCACTGTGAAGGAAAGGGTGTTATGTCACTCCAACACAAAGGGAGGATCCTCGAACCAGGCGAGGGGATCATGCCTGGTGGACCGCGGCCAAACGGTTGATATTGGGAAGTCGTATATATACTTATCGCTGAGAGAACTTTATTTTAGTGATTCAGGATCGTACTACGCCATTAGAGTCGTTGCTACGTAGTTCGACTTGTTTTCGCTAGATAGAGTTAACATGTGTTTTTCAGTATGTGGAGAGGTAGCAACAGTTCGTTTCGTTTTGGCATATTACAACGATATCACTTATATCTAATCTTAATAATCTTTTTAAGCCTTTTTAGATGAAGACAAAATAATCTTTAAACAAAAGATATATTTTTTAGATATTCTTTAAGCGCACCTGCGAAATGTGCAATAGTTTTGTACAAGGCTTTGTATATAAAATTAAGATTTAATATTAAAGTATTTCAGGTTAATGACAAAATCACAAGTTGGCAACTCTGTCTTTTGGTGATCACTTTCACCAAAAGACAGAGTTGCCAACGTCAGACGTTAACATCAGCTGTTGTTAATGTCAATGTCAAAATAATAAGTTACTTAATTTGTTTTAATTTTATTTTCCACGTAATATAATTTTCTGAATTGCCGCAAACAATGAATTTCAAAAGCATATACTACATATGTTGGTAACAGTTCAACGTAATGTCAGTCCTAATATAATATGTAGATATCAGCCATGGGCGAATATAGCAAAGCTCTTCGGATAGACTGGTTCGATGGCACCCTAATAGATGTTATACCTACAACCTCATCTATCACAGACTTCGCAGATGAAGAACAACCAGAACCTAAGAAACCAGATAAACCGCAATATACAGAAAAGAAACCAATTGGTTTTAAGAGACTATACGATATTTCATCATTAAAACCTCCTATTTTAAATTTAGAAGTTTCCAATCGACCTGGTTTCTGGAATTTGCTTGATGAAAATGAATTGAAAGGCGATTTCATAGTACTAATAGTAAAAATATTGGCTAGCGTATATAAATCTTTAGAGCCTGGCGAAAATTCGAAACTTGTAAAAATGTTAAAAAATAGATTTCAAAATTCGAACTTTTTAGTTAATTTAAAAAACTATTTGGATGAATTACCTAGTGTTAGAATTTCAGAAAAAAAGTTGAATTCTCTTTTATGGGATGATGCTGAATCATTTTATGTTACTGTAATTAATTTATGTGAGGGAATAATATGTTTTGATAGTAAAAATGAAGAGTTCATTAAAGAAATATTAGATTTATTAGAAGTAATTGAAGTGAGTGCTATTGGTGTTCGTGAAGAGCATACTGAGCGCTTCAGTGATGAGTTATTTATGAAAATTGAAACTTTGAAGTTGGAAGCAATGTCATTACTAAAGAATCAGGTTATATAGATAACATTACTAAGTATTTTTTTATACTGTACACTTTACACTTAAGCACTGTAGTTTTATTATTGCTGGTCTTTAAAACCTAATTAATGCAGTTAGACAGAGACATAATCAATTCAATGATTGTCTCTGTTAAATCAGTCATGCTGTTATACATAGATTAACTTTGAAGTGGGACTAACATGGCGTTCATATTTTTATAGGCTTTTTTTTTTCTTGAAATACTTAACATTGGTGGAATCTCTGCGTTGAGAGAGAGTCTATATATAACAAATAATAATAAATAACCTTAAAGTGTTATACCCACAGAAGTTATACAAAGAATTCTTGTTTAAAGGTTTGACCCTACTTTATATAATAATTATTGGAGTCCTATATGTTAAAATGTCTGTATTTCTGTTTCAGAGTATGAGTGAATTTACTATGCAGCGGCCAACACAAAATGATGACAAGAACTACTTCAAGAATCTAAACATATTTCCTACACAACATGACTTGTTATTGGACAGTGAAGTCCCAATAGAACCAAACATAATAAATGGAGCGTACCCAAGTGTAGAACATTATTTAGATATACAGTTTAAACTATTTCGAGAGGATTATTTTGGACCATTAAGAGAAGGAATATGTTAGTAAAACTATATGTTTAAATGTTGTATTAGTATTGTAAAGTATTGTAATGTGTTTATTTCACAGGTAAATATTTGGAGAACCCAACAAAGAGAAGGCATGAGCATATCAGGTTAGCTTCTGCTACTTTATGTTGCTGTTTGAACATTAGATCATTTAAACAACTTAGGAATAGATATACACAAAATTCAATTACATTTGGTTACAGATTATAATAAAAATCTGCAACAGCAATTGTGCAGCATCATAGAAAATATCCTGTTTATTTAATTGATATAAATTTTCAGAGTATACCCAAAAGTTCGTATTATACGTAATTATGTAAGCAACAACAAAGTGGGACATCTAGTTGACATAGCATATCAGGAGAGAATTAATAGAGGTGGCATTAATACAAAAAGATATTCATACAACAAACAGCTTATGTTTGGCTCTTTATTACTATTCACTTGTGATAACTTTGAGACCATTCTTTGTGCAACTGTATTAGATTCTAATTTTAATTTACTAAGTGAAGGATATGTAAGTATTTTATTGAGCCTAAAATACCCTAATATATTTTCTTCTAAAAAAAATAACTAGTAATTATACTATAATATTTATACTATTTAAATTATCTAGTTATTTGGAACAACACAATAACAACCCTTATGAAGCTCTAAAGGCCGTAGACATGAAATTTTTCTTATTAACAGATTTGCAATCTTCTGTATATTTTTTCTTTTCTCATTTACTTAAATATTTCTTTCAATCAATATTTAAAACAACCAAAAAATGGGAATATTTGTTGTATAACAATTTCCTTCTTTTTACTCTTGTTGGTTTATAATTTTATTGTTACAATTTTAAAACAAAGTTGAACTGGTTAATGTTTGGTTGAAAAGTTAGTTTAGCAAATATATTAACTTGTACAAGATGTTCTAATTTTATTTTAAATTTAATCTTGTGTATAAGTAGTAACATTCAATCTGTTTTCTAGGTTGCAGTATCCTTTCAAAACCCAACATCAAAGAGCATATTCTTAGAGTCATATCTCATGGTGGAAAGTGAAGTCTTCTTTGAACCTTACCATCGAGTTCTAAAAGTGCTGCAAGACTCTAGACTGGATGATTTGCCCATGAAGAGGTATATTGTTGACGTTCAGGTAGGTTTGTACAGTGCTGTTGAACTAAGCTCAAAATAAATAATGGTGCATGCCACCTCATTTCATACCTATATGTATGTATGTATGCACCTGTACAAGCTTTCATATACATGCTCTTATAAGCTAATAGTTATAACCTCTCTTTTTGGTGTGTCTCTTAAGATACAGTACCCGTACAATACAGGTACCTAATAGTATACCTAATGTTATAGTGTCGTACAAATAAAGTGTTCTCTATCTATCTATACATCCTCATCTTCTCGTGATTGCCAAGGGTTCCGTGATCGGCAAGGGTTCTCGTGATCGCCAAGGGTTCTGTGATCGGTAAGGGTTCGCGTGATCGGCAATTAAGCGGCGGTAGCGTGACGGCTGAGGCGTCGGACTTGCGATCAAGTGGTTGCGGGTTCAAACCCCACTCAGTACACTACTGTCGTAAACCCCCCCTAACACAAGCGTGTAGCTTAGCTGGGGGGGCTAACAAGAATACTAGTAATGTGTGACCACCACGTTGCTAGTATTCTTTATTAAATAAAAAGAAAATGTTTTCTCGTAATCGCCAAGGGTTCTCGTGATCGGCAAGTTATTTTTCCAACACTTTAAAAATCAAACTTAATTTGGTATGAGAGTTTATCCCATAAAAAAATGTTAAAAGCCCTGAGCCTTTGCTTTTTTTAAAGAGCTATCTTTAATAACTAGTTTCTTATTTTATTCTATTTCTTTTTCTTGTTATTAAATGACTTATACTATAATTATTATTAAAAATATTCCAGACCGAAACTCGAGCTCCATCTTATTTATCAGAAGAAACTATATATACTATTACTCATGACAGAGAAGAAATACCATTTCCGGTTCTAGATACAAACCAATGGCCTGAGACATTATTCGGACTGGATAATTCCCAAATGGAAGCCTTTAAGTTTGCTATCACCAGAGAGTTTGCCGTCATTCAAGGTCCACCGGGTACAGGTAAAACCTACATAGGAGTCAAAATCGCATCTACATTACTCAGAAATCTGTCACTTGAAGGTTCACCGATGTTAATAATATGTTACACTAATCACGCTCTAGATCAGTTTCTAGAAGGAATCTTAGATGTAACCGAAAATATAGTCAGACTTGGCAGCCAAAGTAAAAGTCCTGATTTAGAGAAGTATACTTTAAATAAATTAAGAACAAAAGTGAAGTCGAAATATTCGTATCTGTATGCTAAGAAGAGAACAGAATTAGAAACTATATTTAAACAAATGACAGAAATTCAAAGCGAAATTGAGAAGTGTGAAAAAGAGCTCGTTTCGTACAAAAGTTTGAAACCTTATCTTAAAATAGGTGAAAAGAATTACGAACTCAAAAGTTTTAAAGAAGATAGTATACTTAATTGGCTTTTCAGTCATTTAGAGGAAGAGGCCGAAAATAAAGAGTTGGAAGACTCAGAAGAAATAGAAGATTGGGAGAAGTTTGATGATATGACAGTTACAGAAGAAATAGAGACATGTTTCTCTGAGAAATGGGGTTTGAAAGAAATAGAATCATTGTTAAATAGTATGAAGTATGTAAAGGATGTAACTGATGATCAGTCCGAACTAGAAAAGATGACGGACCGGTTTGAGAAAGAAATTAAAAGAGTTAGAAGAAGAGTGAACTGCTGGAAAGTAAGTACATAATATGTATAAATGATCGCCAAACCAACTGCGTTTAGTATTAGGATTATATCTTAAGATTTTTTTATGTATTCTATAAACATGTGATTTGTATTGTATACTATGGGAGAGCCATGCTATGCTACACGCTAAATACTACGGCCTTCTAGAAAATTGGTTGTCTATGTAACAATGCTTCCCTTGTAGTTACCGAGTGTGTGAGGGTACCGAGGGTTCCGGGTGAGTGAGAGTGTTTTAAGATTGTTTTTGGGTTTTATGACACCATCAGAAGGTAGAAAAAGTTTTCTATGTTATGTTATACAGCAAAAGATACTTTTTAGGGTCCCGTACCCAAAGGATAAAACGGGACGGATTTCTGACGGTCCGTCTGTCACCAGGTTGTTTCTCATGAACCGTGATAGTTTGATAGTAGAAATTTTCACAGATGATGTATTTCTGTTGCTGCTAAAACAACAAATACAAGAATAACAATAAAATAAATACTTAAGGGGGCTCCCATACAATAAACGTGATTTTTTTGCTCGGTTTTGCTCGATATTGATAACGGCAACAGGTAGACGCTTGAAATATTCATAGAATATTTAGTTATATATTCATTTTATAAATAAATTAAATTAAAATAAAACAAATTTTTAAGGGGGGTTCCCATACAACAGACATGATTTTTGGTCGTTTTCATTGATAATGGTGCCCTTCGTGATCGAGTCCGACTCGCTCTTCACCGGTTTTATTAACATCGATTGTGAACATTTCTGTATCAGAATTTTAGTATTTTCCTGGAACCAGTACAAAAAAACCCGATTCCTCGAATTTATTACATTAGAAGTGATAGTTTATCTAGAAACAGGTCTAATAGAAAAAAAAACGAATTATGACGGATATTTAATTACCTACTATAGAAATACCGAGCGCTACAGAATAGCCTCAAAGAAGAAAACACTTTGGAACAAGTAAATGATGTTTACAATTTGAATACGGAACAGAGATGGCGGCTCTATTACCATGCCGTTGGGCTTTTAAAGAATGAATTATTGATCAAAATGAATGCTTTGTTGGTATGTAAATTTGACGATGTAATATTTATTTTCATTTTTTTGTATAAAACTAAACTGAAACAAGTTTCTTAGTGTCTGACATCATATAATTTTTTTAACGATTTTCGCTTCTCTTTCCTTAAAATAATATGAAAGGAACCGTCACCAACACTACTTGTTCATATTAACGACGGCAACGAATAATATATAAAAAAAATTGACTTTATTCTTAAGAAAGCGTATGCCCATTTTCTTAAGAATAAAGGCTTGCATCCTTTTTGTAGCAATTTCCTTTTTCAACCGACTTCAAAAAGGAGGAGGTTCTCATTTCGACTGTATTTTTTTTTTTACCGGTTCTGTTGATTCCTCCCGTATGGTCCCATTTCAATATGGTCCAGTTCTGACAACGGCATCCATGAGAAAATCGTATAAGTCTTAAATTAGCATTAAGCATGTGCGCGACAAATGAACGAATAACTCAATATCACGCCAAGTAATTTCGATAATTCTGTTTTTATTAGAAAGAATGTACTTCTAAGGCTCTGACAATGGCAGCCATGAGAAAACCATGTAAGTTCTAAATTTTATGATAGACGCATTGAAGTCTGTTGTCTACTTTTGACGTGACAACTTCTAATAAATCGATGAACGCCGGCTGCACGCACGAAAAAGGATGACTCATTGTCCCGTTACGCTCATTGTACACTTGCGCCGCATCTATCTCTCTTCCACTCGATTGGCCTATGCGTCCGAGGAGAAGAAAGACACACATGTTTTGTTATGACGTTGTCACGTTAAACTATCGTCCGTAAACCGACTTTACAGACAACCAATTTTTTTTAGAGTGATTGATATTAATCGTTGCCGTCGTTAATGTGAACAAGTAGTGTTAGTGACGGTTCCTTTCATATTAAGTATTTTAAATATTTCTTACTTTCTGCTGTCCACGACTTAGCATATTAGCCTACGTACTCTTTTTGACTGTAATCTACTTCTGTGCTAAATTTCATCTAGATCCGATCAGCATTTTAGGTGTGATTGAGTACCTAACATTAATATTATGAAGCAGACATTCGTTTAATAAAAAAACTAAAACTGTTATTGAAGCTGTATCCAATATGCGGAATAATTAGTAAAATAATAATTTACATGATTAAAGGAAGAACATAATACGGCGAATCAAGAGCTGAACGAGGTAGCTACATCTATAGACGGTGACGTGATGAAAACTGTAAGAGTTGTAGGAGTCACCACCACTACTGCGGCCAGGAGACATGACCTCATGAGGAAACTCTTGTCTCCTATAGGTAGGTGACCCAAGTTCTATCCATTTCCTCTGTTTACAATCAATTCTGGTATTACCTAGTCTTGCTATAAATATCGTTATGAGGAACAATCTTTTTTTCCTTGTAACATAAAACATTTGTTACTGTATTGTTTGTTAGTTTACATGTAATAGTATCATTAATATATGAAGTTCATAAATGATCTCCATTGGCTTTAAACATTGAGACCAGTTATCAATAGAAACACGCACTCTATTCATGTAAAAATTCTTAATTACTAATATTATAGATTGTTTTATTGACTCCAAATTATCATGGCTTTTAGAGAATGCCATACTCTCTAAAACCACCCATATATCATAATCCGGGGGATTAAGATCGGGATTTGATGAGGACCAGTATTCAGCTCTGATAAAAAATTAAAAAGAAGTAGAGGAAAGAAGGGAAGGGTAAGGGGGTTGGACCTCCGGTAACCTCACTCACTCGGACACACAACGCAGGCATTGCTTAACAGCCGCTTTGCTTTTCTGTGAGGCCGTGGTAATACTCCGGTCGAGTCGGCCCATACGTGCAGAAGCATGGCTTTCCCACGTTAAAATATCTACTTATTAAAATATTGCTCAATAGTAAAAAAAAACTCGTCATTAAATAAAAAAAATCAGTGAAGTAGTTTTGATTTTACCACCGTATTCATTATCAGTAAAATAATGACCAATATAGGTGCACCTATTATATATCATTTCCCGAGATAAAATCTTTTGCTTTCGGACAGGATTTGATTTGACTCCATACCTACTTTGTAAAATGAGATCACAGCAATTCGGTACTCTTTATCACTCCATTTCATTTTAATATCACAATAATATTTATCACCTTGGCATGAAAATGAGAAAACACAATTATTATTCACATAAGAAAGACCGATTTCATCTTCACATTTAATATTGTTTTTTTTTTGTTAATTGTAACAGTATTTATGACCCGTTTAAGTACATATATAGAAACTACGTAATATTTGACTGTATTTTTGTAAAACATCTCGGAAGATACATTAATGTAAGAATATGGACTTTTTTTTTAAATATTAATACTTTTCAGTGATCGTAGAGGAAGCGGCCGAAGTTTTAGAGGCACACATAGTTTCATCTTTGACCCAGCACTGCCAACATCTGATACTCATTGGTATGACACGTTATACGTAGTAGACATATAGAGTAAGATTGACAGAAGAGATAACATATAGAGAAGACAGAGAAGATAACATATAGAGAACCTATGTCCTACCTAGTGCAACTTGTTTTTTTTTTCATACTAGCATTCCAATGTTTATAATTTGGAGCCTTTTCTATTCTATATCATTTATACCAGTTCTCGCTTGTATGCCTCTCGCACTTTTATTCTGCACACTTATTCTTTCTTACATTCAACCTTGAGGTGGGATTCCTGCTATTCAATTCTACTCTACTACTATATTATTTTTATTGTTTTGATCTTGGGGTAATCTGAGACTTGTTTTTTTTTTTGTGTGCAGTTAATCTGTTACATTATAAATGTCTAATTACAATATCTTATCATCCTATCAGTTACATAGTCAATAACAGTATTGGGGAGTGGGTTTTTCTTTATTTTAAATTACTAAGATAAAATTTTTATTTTTCTTATGCTAACCACAATTTTCTTATTTACCAATTGTATTACAGTTTCTACCATACTATAATTACAGTTTTTATTAACTAGGTTATTATGATAAACATTAATAATACTACATTATTATGTTATCATACAGTTTTAGTCTATCTTATTTCTATTATTTACAATTCTAGCTATATTAGTACAGTAATTTAGGAACTTATATCTATGTTTACTTATCATTATTTTACTTAAGTTGTCTTTTTTTATATATAGTTAACATACAGACATACACTCACGCCTGTATTCCCTAAAGGATAGTAAGAGGTGTCTCAAACACTCAAAATTTCGCCAGTAAGAATTTATTGTAGTTAACAATCGCTGTTTCTTCTGCATATCAACGACATGCTGCAGATTAGCAGCATCCATTGCTATGCAGACGATAGCACGAGTGATGCCCTTTACACCGGCCGCGCTAACATTTCTCGGGTAAACGTCATCGAAAGCCGATCCAAACTTGTGTCTGAAATCGAAACTTCTTTATCAAAAGTTTCAGATTGGGGTCGACTTAACCTAGTCCAATTTAACCCCACAAAGACACAGGTTTGCGCGTTCACCGCTAAAAAGATGCCATTGGTCGTATCACCTCAATTTGAGAGCACTTCCCTAACTGCATCAGCCAGTATCGGAATCCTTGGCGTCGATATATCAAGCGAAGTCCAGTTTCGCGGTCACTTAGAGAGTAAGGCCATATTAGCCTCGAAGAAGCTTGGTGTGCTAAACAGATCGAGACAGTATTTTACTCCGGCCCACCGCCTGCAACTTTATAAGGCGCAGGTTCGGCCGCACATGGAATACTGTTCTCATCTCTATTCAGGTGCACCCCAGTACCAACTTCTGCCTCTTGACCGCATTCAACGGAGAGCGACTCGCATCATCGACTGCCAAGATATTTCTGATCGACTTGACACCTTGGCGTTGCGTAGAGATGTAGCTTCACTCTGCATCCTCTATCGCTTGTATCATGGGGAGTGTTCAGAGGAATTGTTCGGACTTATACCGGCTGCTGGTTTCCGCCATCGTCCTACGCGACAAAATATCCATCCCCATCACCTGGACGATTGGCACTCCACCACTGTGCGCTTCTCCAGAAGCTTTTTGCCTCGCACAACCAGCTTATGGAACAAATTGTCGCCTGCCGTATTTCCGAACCGATACGACCTTCAAACCTTCAAGAAGAGAGCGTACCTCTACCTAAAAGGCCGGCAACGCACTTGTGACTCTTGAGTTGCGGGTGTCCATGGGCGGCGGTAGTCACTTACCATCAGGTGACCCGTCTGCTCGTTTGCCCCCTATCGCATAAAAAAAAAAAAAAAAAAAAAAATGAATATATAATATGGATATACTCTATTGTTTACCAGGTGACCATAAACAACTTCGTCCGACAGCGGCTCACTACAAACTAGCTAAGGACTATAATCTAGAAATATCTCTCTTTGAACGAATGATACGGAACGGTGTCCACTCTAAAACTCTTACCACCCAAAGGAGAATGAGGCCTAACTTTGTACCGTTGATTGTACCAGCCATATACGACAGCCTGCATTGTCATAGTAGCGTGTATGACTACCCTGATGTAAGAGGAATGAGGGATAATTTGTATTTCTATACACATGATGTGTTTGAAGACTCTGAGGTGAGTAAGTATTGTCCAATCATTGCGGTATAGGATTCAACTATTCGTCCAGTGAGTTAACCCAATAGGGGTTACTTTTTTAACTATCATACATTAGATCTGCAATTTAACTATTAAATTTATGTTCCTACTCTTAAAATTAATGGAGTGGAAGTATGTTTGTAATGTCAACATAACAGCTGTTTTATAAAAGTATTATTCTTGAGGGAAATAAAAATAATTCTACCATTTTTGATTGATACACATTGTGTTAAACTAAGTTTGTATTTTAATAAATAATGATTTCCATTTCTAGGGTATGGAAGACAGTTGGAGTCACAGAAACACTCTAGAAGCGAAGTGGTGCGTCGCATTAGCGAATTACTTACGAAATTCTATGTATCGCTCTGATGAGATCACTATACTGTCTACTTATACCGGACAAGTTTCCCTTATTAAAGATGTAAGTAAGGTTTATGTCTATTCCGGATGATGCAGGAACTTAAAAAAGTATTATAGAAACCTACTGCACTATTAATTCTTTCTATTTACATTATCTTGAATTTTTTTTTTTTTTTTTTTATGCGATAGGGGGCAAACGAGCAGACGGGTCACCTGATGGTAAGTGACTACCGCCGCCCATGGACACCCGCAACTCAAGAGTCACAAGTGCGTTGCCGGCCTTTTAGGTAGAGGTACGCTCTCTTCTTGAAGGTTTGAAGGTCGTATCGGTTCGGAAATACGGCAGGCGACAATTTGTTCCATAAGCTGGTTGTGCGAGGCAAAAAGCTTCTGGAGAAGCGCACAGTGGTGGAGTGCCAATCGTCCAGGTGATGGGGATGGATATTTTGTCGCGTAGGACGATGGCGGAAACCAGCAGCCGGTATAAGTCCGAACAATTCCTCTGAACACTCCCCATGATACAAGTGATAGAGAATGCAGAGTGAAGCTACATCTCTACGCAACGCCAAGGTGTCAAGTCGATCAGAAATATCTTGGCAGTCGATGATGCGAGTCGCTCTCCGTTGAATGCGGTCAAGAGGCAGAAGTTGGTACTGGGGTGCACCTGCATAGAGATGAGAACAGTATTCCATGTGCGGCCGAACCTGCGCCTTATAAAGTTGCAGGCGGTGGGCCGGAGTAAAATACTGTCTCGATCTGTTTAGCACACCAAGCTTCTTCGAGGCTAATATGGCCTTACTCTCTAAGTGACCGCGAAACTGGACTTCGCTTGATATATCGACGCCAAGGATTCCGATACTGGCTGATGCAGTTAGGGAAGTGCTCTCAAATTGAGGTGATACGACCAATGGCATCTTTTTAGCGGTGAACGCGCAAACCTGTGTCTTTGTGGGGTTAAATTGGACTAGGTTAAGTCGACCCCAATCTGAAACTTTTGATAAAGAAGTTTCGATTTCAGACACAAGTTTGGATCGGCTTTCGATGACGTTTACCCGAGAAATGTTAGCGCGGCCAGTGTAAAGGGCATCACTCGTGCTATCGTCTGCATAGCAATGGATGCTGCTAATCTGCAGCATGTCGTTGATATGCAGAAGAAACAGCGTGGGTGATAGCACACAGCCTTGTGGGACACCAGAATTAACAGACTTCGAGTCGGAGCATGCACCGTCAACAACGACCTTGATGCTTCTGTCTGTAAGAAAACTGGTGAGCCAATTGCACAGTTTCTTGGGAAGCCCATAGGAAGGAAGCTTCGCAAGGAGCGCTTTGTGCCAGACCCGATCGAAGGCCTTCGCCACGTCCAAACTAACGGCCAACGCTTCCCCCTTGGTCTCGATCGCCTGTGCCCACCGGTGAGTCAAGTATACGAGAAGATCACCAGCTGAACGACCCTGACGGAAGCCGTATTGTCGATCATTGAGGAGCTGGTGGTCTTCTATGTACCGGAGGAGCTGGCAGTTAACAATGGATTCCATTATCTTGGAGAACAAGGAGGTGATGGCTATGGGTCTGTAGTTGGACGGATCCGAGCGATCTCCTTTTTTAGGGATTGGGTGCACTAGAGCTGTCTTCCATGAGTTCGGGACTACGCCAAGAGAGTAGGAAAGCCGATAAAGGCGCGTTAAAACCGGTGCTAACTCTGGAGCACACGTCTTCAGCACGATAGGAGAGATTCTATCGGGCCCACTCGACTTATGAACGTCGAGGGAAAGAAGCGCTTTACGCACTGCCCTTTGTGTAAACCGGACTTCCGGCATGCGGGTCTCGCACTGCGGTATGGTCGGCGGTGCGTTTCCCCCGTCGTCCAGGGTCGAGTTGGACGCAAAGAGTTTGCCCAGAAGATCGGCTTTTTCTTTAGCGTCGTGGGCCAACGAATTATCTCCTATGCGCAGAGGTGGAAGGGATGGCTTACAAAAGTTCCCCTGGACAGCTTTGGCAAGAGACCAGAATGCACGAGTTCCGGAGGGGAGACTAACTAGTCTCTCGCAAATTCTGCCGATGTGAGCCGACTTCGCCACAGCAATTACTCTTTTGAGGGACCTGGAGGCAAAGTTAAATTGCTTCTTTAATGTGCTGGTCTTTACATCCCGTGCTGTCGCTGCATTAGCCCATGCTTGGTAACATTCCTGCTTTCGGCGGGACGCCGCTTTGCAGGTTCGACCAAACCAAGGCTGGGACTTGCCACCTGTGGGAATCAGGGAGAATGGAATGAAAAGTTCCATACCCTGAAGCACAACATCCGCGACAGAGTCAGCAACGACATTGGGATCATCCGGCGAGAAGCAAACCTGCCTCCATGGGTAGGATGCAAAGAATGTTCTCATTCCATCCCAGTCTGCTGACCTATAGTGCCATACGCGGCGACTGCCTGTAACACGCGGCCGCAGCGAGTGAACGAGTGGCACCATACTCCTAATCAGGCAATGGTCCGAAGAGCCAAGAGGGGCCTCAACGGATACTTTGTAGCCGTCAGGATGTGAGGTCAGCAGAAGATCCAACAGTGAAGGCACGTGGCTTTCTGCATCTGGGATTCGCGTAGGCGTTGCTACCAGCTGCGTCAAGCCATATGCCAAGGCGAAATCGTGAATAGATCTTCCCGCATGATCGGTTTTGCGCGAACCAAGCCATTCGGCGTGATGGGCGTTAAAGTCGCCAAGAATCACGATCTCTGCGGATGGGACCTGCTGGAGCACTGAGTCTGTAGCCATTTGGACGTGGTCGATGAGTCGGTCCGTTTCGGCATCACCGCTATGGGACCTGTAGAGGCATAGGTAGATGCGGGGATGGTCGTCGCAGTCTACACGTAGCCATAAGATGGAGAGGTCCCTACCTTCAAGATTGCCGAGGCGGCGAGAAGTGATATCATCTCTAACGTACACGCATACACCAGCCTTAGGAACAAAGGGGTGTTCCAGTCCGTACCCAGGGTAGCAGAGGTAGGATGTGTCCGCTGGAGATGATATCTGCGTCTCGGTTAAAAAGAGCAAGGCCGGCTTTGCTGTCTCAAGGTGGTGGTGGACAGTGTCGAGGTTCGAATGTAAGCCCCTAATGTTGCAAAAATCCACGGTAAACGTGACAGGGGGTGCCATGGTATGCCTTCTCTTGCCCCGAGCAGATTTTGAGAGCGCAGTTGAGCCCCCCCCAGAGTACGAGGGGCAGCCTGGGCGTCCACGCTCAGGCATAATCCGTACTGAGGGTGGACGTCCAGGGGGGGATTCTCCAACGCTAGCGCTGGTACCCCCCTGGGGTATCCTTTTCGTTAACAGCGCTATCATTAGGGGGGTGGGGGATTTTGGGACTCCGGAGACCTCACTCATTTCGGGGAAATGCAACGCAAGCGTTACTTCACAACCGGTTTTCTGTGAGGCCGTGGTATCACACCGGTCGAGCCGGCCCATTCGTGCTTAAGCAAGCATGGCTCTACCACTACAAAAATGAATGTTGAATGTTATACCAATTCCACTTTTATAGTGCTTTAAATGACAGTATCAAAATGTCTAGACTTGTCAGAAAGATCATACATACAAACAGTTATACACTCAAAACCATAACCCTCCTTCATGTGTGTTAGGAAAAAATATGGTTTTAAATAATTGTTCATTCAATAAAGATATTTGAATTTAAATATAAGAAGTGGCCTTTGCATCTATTTCAGTTGTTCAAAACTGTGTGCGAATGTTGCAAACACTTATTATGTATATAATGATATAATATTCATTAATACATTATGTGATTGGAATATAATTGTGAACTATATAACTTACAGCTGAGTAGAAAACATACGTTACTAAGCGGCGTGCGGATTACAGCAGTAGACAATTATCAAGGAGAAGAGAATTGTATAATTATATTGTCTTTGGTAAGGAGTAACAGAGACAATAAGATTGGATTTTTGAACGCGCCCAATAGAATCTGTGTTGCTTTATCGAGAGCTAAAGAAGGTACCTATAATCACTACTAATACGTATTAAAATGCTAAATTGACTTGAATTGATTAGACATACAGCTAAATAATTATGTATGTTTCAACAATTTTATATATTTTGGTATAAAAATATATGGATCCTTGGATAAGGACGAAGCTATTTTTTGTCTTACAAACAAATGTGAAAGGCATTGAGTTGTATGGGACATTGTTGTTAAGAAACAATGCATTAAGTTGCATATAATTTCGCTATTTTTATTCTCTCTGTCATGAACGTCCGTTTGGTAATGTCATAAGTTAAATGTATTTTTTTGAAGATGTGTATTATTATATCCTTTATTAAATACATATATACCCATAAAGTGTCCTAATTGTGTTGTAATTCTGATCAAGTATAAGAGGATAACTGTACCTACCTATATTAATCCATGTTTTTGTTTTAACAGGCTTTTATATATTTGGTAATATGAAGGTTCTTAAATCTGCAAGTAATATTTGGAAGCAAATCAACGATAAACTGTCAGAACAAAATTCAATTGGAACTAAACTCAGCCTCTACTGTAGTCAACATGAAAGTAGTCTCGATGTAAGTGTTTACTTTTCACCCGACTTCAAAAAAGGAGGAGGTTCTCAATTCGACTTTTTTTTAATGTTTGTTACTTCAGAACTTTCGACTGGGTGAACCGATTTCGATCATTTTTTATTTGAAAGCTGGTGCTTACCGTGTGGTCCTATATCAATATGGTTCCATTCTAACAATGGCATCCTTGAGAAGATCATATAAGTCTTAAATTTGCATTAAGCATGTTCGCGACAAATGGACGAATAACTCAATATCACGCCTACCGATGATTCTTTTTTCATTGGAAAGGATGTACTTCAATGGTAGTTAGATGAGAGTTTGGTCCAGTTGTGACAATGGCATCCATGAGAAAACCAAGCAAATCTTTTTTATAATAGATGCATTGAAGTCGGTTGTTATAATAATTCACTTTTTACCAAGGCGTAAATTTTTAGTTGAAAGAGACATGCTTAGGCACGCATGGGCCAGCCTTACAGAAAACCGGCCTTGTAATAAATACTATTGGTGTGTTTTTACAATTAAACCCCCTCGAGAGGCGGTATAACTGCAAAGGCCGGCAATGCACGTGCGACTCTTGACTTGACGGTGTACACGGGAAGCGTTAGTCACTTACCATCATCAGTCCGTCCATATACGACATGCTCCAAAATTATTTACATGTCTCAATCTACTATTTCCCTGGTGTACCTATTCGTTCACACCCTATTAAAGTCATACCTACCACTAGCAACAAACCCAGTCGTGGTAGAATAGCGAGCAGTTATTATTACTGCAGCTATGAAGCTGCTTTTGGTTAACTGATTATTCTAAATAAACATTTACATTGAAGGTGATCGGTGTGCTGTATTGTGCGTGTGATTTAAGACTGAGGACATTTAACCCTTACAAGAATCAAATATGCACAGTTGTGACGGGAATATTGGTCCAGTGGTTAGTGACCCTGACTGCTGAACTGGAGGCCCTGGTTTCGATACCTGTACGGGACAAAAGTTTGTGTGATCCACAAATAGTTGTCTTGAGTCTGGGTGTTCTTTGTATCCGTCGATTGAATGTTTGTAAAACAACCCGCGATACAGGAATTGTCTTTAAAAAAATTTAAAGAAATCAGAACGTAGCTGGGTCACTTGATATTATTATGGTAACTATTAAATTCTAATAACTATTATTTTGTTTACAGATTGTAAATGTGGATGATTTTGAGTCTTGTCGTCGCCCTGGAAGCTATGGTACTTGCATAAGAACTTGTCCAATGAAATAACAGAAGACAGATTAACATTTTTATTTAACTTTATTAACATTATAATTTTGTCAACAAATTGACTTTTCTTAATAAATATGATGATACAAATGAAATGTTTTTTACGATTTTAATATTCATATCGATATACATCCGGAACCAGCCAGTGTAGCATTCATATTTATTTAAAAATACGGTTTTACTCACGTTTGTATTTTGGGGATGCCCGACTAGTTTCATGCATGCATAGTCCGGTTCCGTCGCGGCTGGACGACTTACTCCTTGAAAAAGGCCTCCTTTCGAGACCAAAACTACTCGGGCATCCCCAAAATACACACGTGAGTAAAAACCGTATATTTAAATAAATATAAATCTAATTTACGAAAGTTTTTATTCTAATAGTGTGGCATTCATTACAAAAATAAGTATTCTTATCGACTACATAGGTACATCTACAATATTACAACAAATCAATTGGTCTGGAATGAACTATTTATTAAAATAATAATAACTACAATAGATAACATTTGACAGATTAAATATTTCTTTTAGTCGATCATCGTCGATTCGTCGATCCCTTTAGGATGATCCTTGTAAGAGATGATTTTGAAAATATAAGCGCAAAAATGTTATTGAATTGATCCTTTTGTAATTTGTCTAAAATATCGAATTGAGTTATTAGTTCGAAGTAACAATCAAAATCTATCTTAGCCATTAGCCGTTTTAGGAACTTGACAGTCCAGGGAGTATGATGGAATGTCCAGCACCAAGATATTCAGTTTTAATATAATTTGAAAGATAATATTCATAATCAATCCTTAACCTTATTACTTTTTCCTAAAAAAGGGTTTGTTCCTTCCATATTTGGACTTTTTCATCGCTATACCATTGCCATATTGGTTTTTTTTTTTTTTTTTTTTTATTCGTAAGCCTACCATAATGACTCCACTTTGCCTGATGGTAAGCAATAAATGGAGTCCAAGAGTGGTGGTCATCATCCTCATTGCATGTCTAGTCAATGCAGCATGGTGACCCACACTATGGCGGCCTGGTGAGATGCTTTTTCACGCCCCGCTTAAAAGACCCGGGATCAAATTGGGAAGGAAACACGTGCGCTGGTAGGGAATTCCAGGCTTTCACTGATCGGCACAGGAAAGAAGAGCCAAACCGTTTCGTTCAGGATCCATATCTTCGACTCGCAAACGGTGACTCCTCAGGCCAGCACGTGTAGTCCTGTAGAGGAAGGGAGAAGGTGGGACCAATTGGAAGAGCTCGTCAGAACACTCCCCGTGATGTAGGCGATAGAGAACTGCCATAGAGGCGACATCTCTTCGCAACTGCAGGGGCTCAAGAGACTGGGTGACCTCAGGACAGTCTATAATACGGACTGCGCGTCGCTGCAACCGATCGAGAGCGTCAAGCAGATACTGCGCATAGCTATCCCAAAGATGAGAGCAGTACTCCACGCAGGAGCGAACCTGAGTCTTATATAAAAGACACAGATGCTCGGGCGAGAAGAACCGTCTCACCTTGTTCAATACACCGAGCTTCCGCGAGGCCGCCTTAGTGACGCTCTCGATGTTATCACGCGGATTGAGATCCCGACAGATGTCCATACCCAGTATACTAAGCCTATCCTGTAGTGGCAGTTGAGTGTTCTGAAGAGTAGGAAGGGGAAGGAATGGAGACTTTTTGTTTGAAAACGCGCACGCCTGTGTTTTCTTGGCACTGAACTCGACCAGATTCTCACAACCCCATTGAGAGATGCGGCTCAGGACCCGGTCGAGCTCAGCAACAAGCTCCTGTCGTTTTCCCTCAACGTCTGCTAGCTTGGCAGCAGGATGTCCAAAGTATCGCCCGTGTACTGTGCTGTCGTCTGCATAACAATGTATGTTGCCAAGAGCCAACATATCATTGATATGCAGAAGGAACAGCGTGGGCGATAGGACGGAGCCCTGAGGTACACCAGCGCTAACCTCCTGGAAGTTATTATGTTTATATTTTTAAATGACCTGTCATCGATTTTGTTACTGAAAAGACTGCAAGTATCTTTACTCATAAATTTATTAAAGATAATTTTAGAGAATTTAACACGTGGTGCTAAAATATTTATACTTCGATATCTACCGGAATTAAATAAAAATGTTTTATTCATAAAATTCAACGTACGTACATAAGACGTATCAACATTATCTGAATTATTACTAGAGTCGACTCAGTTAAGTACCTAAATAAAATAAATTTGAAATGTCTTTCACGTATTGAATAAGTAGTACTTGGGTAATATTGATTAAATGTACATATATTTATAAGATAGTTGTTATAGAAACGACTTTGGGTTGAGCAAAATTTGCAGCCCGTCTTTGTAAATAAATAATAATACATATCTTACACCATTACGTAAATTAGCATCGTGTGCAACTGAATATAGCAATAGATGCGGACTCGACTGGAAACCTTTATGCCACTACTGCTGTTTTAACAACCTAGCAAAGTCAGAGTAAACAGAGGCAAAGCACGTCATCAAACTAGCTTAGCTAAGAACAATAAGAAATAAAATTTAAATATATTTTATAAAGATATACTGCGGGTTCAAAAGTGCAAGGTCAATGGCTCATACTGAACGTACAATCTTGTATATCAATCGAATTACATTAGTACACCATGGATTATAAAAAAGAAACGACTTAATAGACGGAACATTTGTCTCTCGAACATTCCAGGTGTGTATTAGACTAGCATCTAGAATAAATATCCCAAATAAACATATTTAGGTACGAGCTGTTTTTTATTCTGATGACGAGTAAATCCATTTTTTATCCTTATGACGACAATATTAATTATTGACATTGTAACGTTATATATAACGCTAATTTACTATACTTAAAAACTAATATACAGGCAGAAAATATAACACAACAGTTAAAGTGCAATTAACTTTAAACCCAGACGAGTGACGTCTGAGCTAACTGCTTACACTGTAGCGCTTGTGTGATAACATATTGAGTGTTTATTTTCAATCTAATCGTGAGTATTAAGGTTACATGAATGTATTTTGCAATTTAGGATAAATTTAAACAATTTCAGAAAATAAGTCGGAAGTTTAAAGAAAACACCTGTCTATAGATTGAGTCCTTGTTAGGAACTATGTGCAAAAATATTCTATTAACAAACGTCCTAATATTATGAAGATAGTGATCGTGATGCAAATAGCTTCAGTGTGTTCACATTAAGTAAATTATTCTAAAGCCAAAACGTTATTATGTCTACTTACTATTACATAAACTACAAGCGGTTTAACAAAGAAAACTATTTAAATACAGTTTCACATTCAATTGTCATCAATGAACATTATACGATATTCTCAATATTTAGCAGGACCGTGTCATTAATATGAATAAAATTGTATTATGTTTTCTATATGAAGAAACTTCCTAAAAAGAAACATACAGGAATCGTCGTTAAAAGTTTACACTTTATAGTATGAGTATATTAATTAAATATGCCGCATCACAAGGTTTAATAACACTTCATATTACTGAATATTTTACAAACAAACAGCGAAATTAAGGCCTCTGTAGTACCTACAAACAGCTTGATTTTTGTGGCTAAGAACGTATTCTGTTTTTGCCGTCAGCAGTACATTGAACTAAACCTTGAGATCTTTAGTTTGTGGAATTATTTTTTGCGTGTTATATGAACCTGTGGCATATTTTTTATATTATAATAACACTAGCAATTTAAATGGCGTTAAGAGTGTTTTTTTACATACAACGCTGATTATCTCATTGTTAGGTAATTAAAAAAGAGAAGCTTTAAGCTGTTATCGATATTTTACCGAACCGTTGGGTAGTAGTTAAATTACAACAATATTACGTATTGGTTTTCATTATTTAACTCCTTATATTCCGCATATATTCAACGAATTCATAAAAAAATACTGAAATATGATCATTAAATTATTTCTGTAGAACAAATTAAAATGTCATTGCCATCTATGAGAGGTATTGTTATTCCTTAAAGTGAATATAAACAGAGACATAGAATTAGGTTTATGAACATTTCAAATACCCTAATTAACACCTTATATTAATATTTTAATAAATACACCACAGTTCGTTAAATTAACAATTATATATAACATTACCCTGGAAAAAATGTTTTCCAAATCGTGTTTTACTTAGTTGTCATAATTTCGGTACTGTACGGTAACTGCTCACTAGTGACCGTGTGCTTCTTTGCCAACTTAATTGTACAAAAATATTGCACGAGCAACTGCAAAAATGTGATAGAAGTAACATTTCTAAGTATTTCTAAGTTAAATATTAATTTTTACTAGTGTAACAAAATGTGTGTGTATGTGTGTGTGACGTTATCGAGCTGCCATTAAAAGTCATGCTTTAAACGAGTTTAAAGCATGACTTTTAATTAAGATAACTACCTAATATGTAGTGTCATGTAACATTACCACTCAGTCTAACGGAGTGCTCAACTAATAACTCAATTATCATTTATATGAGACGGCAGATTGATATCACGTAGTTCGTAAGACGCCACTAGACTGTATTAAAAAATGTGAAAACGTCATGTTTCTTTAACAAATATCTAGTTTCTCTAATTATCTATGAGGAACTTCTAAACAAGAATTTGCTTCTAATATTTATACTTTTAAAGCATTTTTTTTAGTTTTTCTTCGTAACAATTACGATTTTAGTGTTCATAACACTATAAGTAACATACGAAACTAGCGATACTCGGCTGTGTGCTACTACGCTAAAAACCGAATGTGCCTAATGCATTGTTCTAGTGGTCTAAAACCATCTTTACATTATTTTTCGCCATTAAATTAAACCGGCTTGGGGCAAAACGGTTGAATGGTTTTAAAGTCTAAAACGAACATAGGTAGAAATAATTTTTGTGTTTTGTATAAGTATATAGTTTAAAGCTATTGTTATCCTCTGAGGCAGGAAGTATAAGGGTTTAAGTCGTTATTTTGATGACAAACTTTTAGAGACGTAGTTTTCTTTCTACTTTTAATTTACAATTATTAAAATAAAATTCACTTATAAAAATATTTTCAGTAACACAGTCCCCATTCGATATGTCTATCGTCATAAAAAAATGTATGTCAAAAATGTTAATTCAATAATAAATTAGTATGAGCAGAATCTAAGATAGAAATAAGTATATTTTACAAGATGGGATTGAAATAATTAAAGATTATTACGCGAATTCAGCGTGCTCTAGCGCTAAGGCATCAAACAGTTGTGCACTACACCTATATCTACGAAAGCATCACAATAAGATATCACGTCAACAATAAAGCTAAAATTAATTTAATATTCTTCTAAGAATTCTTCTATAATACGAGCTATATTTTGAGGAGCTTCTAATTGTACATGATGTGTACCTTCGACCTCGACGTACTGGACATCAGCAGTTTCCTTCAATTTTTCTATAACGCTCAGATAATAATCTAACCTCTCCCACTTTTGCCCCGGCAACGCCCTAATATTCAATACTTTACACTTAACTTTACTGGCGTATTCTAAAGCTGTTTCTATCGACATCATAGCCAAACCAGACACTTTCAATTTCAGGTCTCTTTTGAACAAATACCCTCGCTTTTTCATATGTGCTGGAGTTGGAGTCATTCCTCTCTTCATTAAAATCTTACAATTTTCCTTTGAAATAGAACCTTTATACGCATCACAGACTATATTAATCATTTCGTCGTAATCATAGCACGGGATTTTATTTTCTGACAGATGCTCGTATTCTAGCAGTTTATCGATACCTGCTCCTGTGCTGTTGACCATAACAGAAGGTTCCCTGACAGCTGGACTGGCTATATCAACGCAAATAATTTTTTCAGTGTCGTCAGGGAATGACGCTGCATACATAAAGCTTATAGCACCTCCAAGGGAATGTCCCATTAAAGTAACCTTACTCCATTTGAAATGTTTCACTATTCTTCTTAATAGAACAATGCCATCCCAGAAAATGTAGTACAACATTCCAGGAGGATAGTGAGTTGAAAGCCCGTGCCCAGGAAGGTCTATGCACAGTACTGAAGTAGTAACAGGCAACAGCGGAATGAGATTATCCCATGTGCCGGCGTTGTCTTGCCAACCGTGGATGGCGATGATTGGCTGCTTATCTCTCGGACCCCACCACCTGCCAGCCACGTGCCCCCAAGGCACTGGTATTTCGATCTCTTCTACCTTGTAGCCTTGTGGTAATACTGAAAAATAAGTAGCCTGTGTCAAAATTGTGTTTGATATTTGAGAGAAAATTATATAGTTGTTAGATTTCACAAGCATTAGATTTCTCCCTTAACTTAAACTTGTGTATAAAAATATACATATTTTTAAATACGACACCCTATTTTTAACTGCAATCTATGCAGATGATAAATATAGGACACCGGTGATTCTTGATTGAGTGAAAAATATCCGTCGAAACTTTCATACATACATACATACACCCACAACTTTATCCCCGACGTGGTTGAGGCGTAAATCACGCCCACATTTTGCCGATTATAATCTATATAACCCATTGCCGTCATCCAGGCTCTTTTGAAAAAATGATGGGAAAATCTTAAGTATATTGACAGGAAATTGAGGATAGAAATTAAAGAAAAGGGATATACAGATGGATTGGGGAGTATAAGCTGAAGCAAGTATAACTTTATAATATTATATTTACAATTATTATATATCAATTATTACTAAGTATAGCAAATTCTTTCACAATTTTTGAAGGATCTTAATCCTCTGATCATTCGGTCATTAGCGTTGTTACGAACAACGATGATGAACGACGACACAAATTACACCACAAACACCACAGCTAATCGGTCGTGGTCAAGGACAGTGTGCCCGTGACCACGACCGATCGATCTATGCTATTTATTTAAATCGAGCACTAAAAGCGATTCAGGCTTGTAGTAACTAATTTCATATAATTATAACAATTTATAAAAAGGGAAAAGACGAGATAAAGAAATGTAAATAGGAATTTTACTTTTTATTTATTTTTATTTTTTTTAGAAGTATAAATTAGACGAGGTAACACTCTCTTCACCTACACATTTAACAAGTAATAGAAAAGTTACCTATACGGAACGTTATCTTTTTTATACACGTTTTGATAAACTTGACCTGCCGATGTACGGTACCTATCTATTTGTCAATGAATGTAACGGAATTTTACAACTAACTTTAATATATCGATAACTAAATTCGGACTCCAAGTCTTAGTTTAAGTAGCTGCGAATTGAACCCTATCCGATACATATTCGACGTAAATCCACTCCTAGCAGAAGTAGATACATAGCTTAGCTAAGGGGGTTACCAAGGTCAATAGAAATGTGTGTGACCAACATGTACACCAGTAGTCTCTGATAAAAAGTTTCTTTATAAGTTGGCGCAAAAATTTGATTGCACATTGCCCTGTTAAAGCGATAATCCTGCGATAAGCTTATCACTACCCGTTATATACGACGTCGATAAAGAAATGTCTCGTCTACTTTAACAAGCGATAACATACAAACGGACACATGGCCTATGAGTAAGTCTTCTGAGACACAAGTATAGTAAACTTATAAGATATTTAACACGCCTTTATTAGCTTCATGCGTATGTATGTTAATATGTAATGGAAACTTTGTGACATAATTTTGAACCCCTTCAAAACGTCGGATTAACTTGAAATTTGGCATAATTATCAAGGACCGATGACAATTCAATATTTTAAACAGTTAGACCCGTTATCCATACTAGGATAATCAGAATTAACTATTTTTTGTTTTCCTAAAACTGGTAGTCTTTTAAGATAAAAATTAAACAGTTTTATAGAAAATCCAATTAAGAAACGAAAAATATATAATATTAAAAAAAAACTAAAAAACACGCTTTTATAGAAAACCAAACTGAAAAATGAAAGTGAAGTAAAGTTGAAGTAAACGCTTTTTTACAGTTACATTTATTTTATATTTGCACTGTTCTTACTTTATATTTATTAAAAAAAAATACACTATTCCTAACTCAAATTTATAAAAAAAATATTTTCCAATTTTTAGTTTGGTTTTCTATAAAAGCGCGTTTTTTAGTTTTTTTTTTAAATCTTATTTATTAATTGTACATTACTATAAACGATCTCAACACGGTAAACGTAACGTATGTCAGATATTGCCGTACCATATTGACAGTGGTAGAGCCGTGCTTAGGCGCGAGTGGGCCGGCTCGACAGGTGGGATATCACGGCCTCACAGAAAACCAGTTGTGAAGCAACGTTGCATTTCGCCGAAAAAAGTTAGGTTTCCGGAGGCCCAACTCCCTCCTCCTCCCCTCCCCCCTTTTCCAATCTCCTCATCTCCCTCTCTTCTTTCCCCTCCTCGCATCATATCATACCTCATAACCCTCAAAGACAGCAGCACACTTACGACTCTAGAGTTGCAGGTGCCCATGGACGGACGTTACCACTTACCATCAGGTGAATTATCTTTCCCGCTTTAATATAAAAAAAAAATTAAGTTAATAAGTCGAAAAGGCATACTTTTCAGGGCATTTTAGGTTTACGGTTAACCTGTAAATTTTATATATTCTATATCACTCTATAAATAAAGCAATCCTAGCCAATTATGATGTAAAAAAAGAATACATGCAAGTCAGCCTATTCACGCCTGCTACGGATGATCATACGAAGACTTAAAGAAAGTACCTGATGCGGATGCGGTATGATTTTCAGCAGCCCAAATCCGTAGTAGTAGGCCTAAATAGTGATTATTTCAAAAGGTGGTGAATGCTAAGTTAGAATAAAAACTTGCGTGAGGTACATTAATTGCTGTTTTAATAAACGGTTTTACTCACATGAGTATTTCGGGGATACTTGTTTACCCGTCGGGACCGTAACTAGTCTTGTGAAATAAACATGTGAGTTAAATCTTTTATTAAAATAACTATAAACTGCTAAATTAGCAAAAGAATTTGATTAGAAAATTATTGAAGTTGCAGCTAATTGAATTGTTAACAACCTTACAAATAATCAGATATAAGAATCACATCCTGCTTTACTTTACATGTGCTGAAAATAACACCATAAGTTGTGTTAAAACTATGTTACCCCCTCTGTCCATAATATTTACCAAAGGGTGATTCTAGTTTTTATGAAATATTTAGGCACAGATCTATTAGAATAGTGAATATTACCATCATAAATACTTTCATTAGGTAAGAAAAAACTCTTTCTTGTAATAGTGCAAATATTCGTTTGAAAATATCACCTACTAACGTAAAGTAAAAAAAAACTCCAACTGTGGCTCACTATCACCTTGATTCAGTAGTAGCTGTGCCTTTCATCTTGCTCCCGATAGGTAAAAAAGAATTCTTCGGGCTAATCAAACGAATTGAAGTGAACTGGGATGAAGTGGATAAATTAGCATGTCACCCATTGTACGCGTACTTTGCGTTACTTGCACCTAATTAAAGCTTCAAATTAACGGTGGCTTACAATTAAAATAACAGTGTAGTTTCGTTTGCATACGAGATATTCAAATAGGTGCGCATGACTTGTTTATATTTTAAAAATGTCACTACAATTATATATCCACGCTTCTCGTACTACTGATCAACTTAAATACTTAACTAAATAAACTTGATAATTCAGGATACAGCACTATTTTTACATTACTATTTTTTCTTTTGTGTGGAAACCCCCACGGGTTATCACCTTACCGGGGCTAATGAGTAAGGTGGTATGTCGGACTCGAACCGACTAAAATCACACAGTTTTCCGATAACGGGTCTTATGGCCCGGGCCTCAGTTGTACCATAGAAAGGATGTCCCTGTGTACCCTGCTGACCTGGCCGCCTTTTTAACCAGGCGACCCCAATTTTTTTTTTTTTTTTTTTTATACTATAGGGGGACAGACGAACAGACGGGTCACCTGATGGTAAGTGACACCGCCGTCCATGGACACTTGCAACTCAAGAGTCGCAAGTGCGCTGCCCGCCTTTGAGGGTGATGAGGGATGGGGGATGCAGGGAGCGGAAAGAAGAGAGGAGGGATGAGGAGATGGAAAAAAGGAGAAAGAAGATGGAAAAAAGGAGGAATTGGGCCTCCGGAAACCTCACTCAATTCGGGGAAATGCAACGCAAGCGTTACTTCACAACCGGTTTTCTGTGAGGCCGTGGTATCGCAACGGTCGAGCCGGCCCATTCGTGCCTAAGCATGGCTCTACCACTGGCACGTGCGGGTTCCGCCCGTGGAACCTCGTGCCGTGCCGTCTCGGGCCTGCTTCTGCTAGAGCGATAGATAGCCAAGTCTGTCGCCCTCAGGCCATCGCAGATGGAGGCCGGAGGTCATTTTGCACTCTCCCGCGCCTTGTGCGTCTTTTGCGGGACGGAAGAGTACTAACTCTCTCCCGTTCCCTTTCCGCCGCTTCTTGTTATATTACTATAACCAAATGTCATATACACAAGAATACAGAATATACAAAATATTTATAAAGGTTTACAATTATCTAAAATTCTATTCAAATAGGATGGATCCCGTTTGAATTAAATTTTAGATACACTGGATCTTTCGGGGTCTTTTGAAAATTTTGTCTATTTTTGACGTAAAAATCGGCTCTAGGCATAATACGTAAATCAACTATGTGAGTCAATTAAAAGGATAACTCTTAAACCGCCATATTGCTTCTCAGTTGGTGAATGTACGGTTAGAAACTAAAATAAGCAAATGCATAATACACGGAGACGCTTGTGTCCCCGAGGGGGTAGGCAGATGAGTAAATAGAGAGCAGGAAGTATGCCTTGAACTGATGTGTATATATACTCGTCTATAGTACACCTACCTATGTATATCTACTATAAAAATCATGATAAGGAATATACTATAACATAATTGTGATTTATGGTCAGGTCTGCTTAACAAATGTTTTTATTCGTATTTCTACTCATGACAACATTGAATAGCATTACAAAGTAAATAAAAACTAATAGTACTTTAATAATGGTAATTTATAACATGAATCATTATTGATTAACAACAAAATAAAGATTACAAATTCGTAATGAAAACGTTAAACGTTCGTAATAAAAAAAGTAGGTATGTACATAAGATTTTAATTACTTTATTGGCATTTATATGTTTGTATCTTAATAAAACAATGAACTTTTATAGTACCTACATTAATTTATACTAATTATTTTAATTCTCAAACATTTTTTTTTAAAAAGGAGCACTGCCCAAGGAGCGTGAGCGGAGGGGAAATAGCAGAGAGGGAGTTGGGCTTCCGGTACCCTAACTCACTCGGAAATAAAATACAAGCATTGTTTCTATACCGGTTTTCTCTGAGGCCGTGACATTACTCCGGTCAATCCAACCCATTTTTTTTTTATTATATAGAGGGACAAACGAACAGACGGGTCACCTCATGGTAAGTGACAATCGCCGCCCATGGACATCTGTAACTCGAAGAGTCGAGGGTGCTGCCCGCCTTGAGGGTGTTGAGGGGGAGTGAGGGGGGAAAGTAGAGACTCAATTTCTCTCAGCAATACAATACAACATTGTCTACCGGTTTTCTCCGATCGTGGTATTACTCCGGTCAAGCCGGCCCATTCGTGCCTACCTCTCACGGTGGGTATGTATCTTATCCTATATGTATCGTTGTATGTCCAAGGTTTTCTCAAAACCTACTGATCCGATTTGGATGCAATTTTGATTGCTGAATGAATATTTTTAAGGATATATTTTTATATTTATACTAATTTGATGAAGAGCTCCGGAAACAGACAACTTAACTCTTCAGTAACAGCAAATACCCGCAATTGATGTAACTGTTTGTTTCACCATTTCATAACAAGGCACCTCGGCTGAACGTTTTTGAGGGGTAAGGATTTAAGGAATATTATACAAAAATAGTAGTACCCTTATATTCAAACATATACTTTACGAATTTAAATGGGTCTTTCACTATCTGCCGAAGTCTATCTGTGAAGTCGTTTTATTTTTACCCGTCTGCGCAAAATGTTTTTGTCACGCCTAGATGACTTGATCGATTTCGTCATGTATGGAGTCATTTGAATCGCTTGATAGTAAGAATGTCATAAGGTATTATAGGCTTTATGATAATATTAGCAAAACAGTTGAAGATTGTAATGCATCAGGGTTTTATATTTGTTTAATTTGGTACCTATTTCCTTTTTTATATGTTTTATTGCATTTATATTACTTTGGTTTATTTTATTGACTTTTGATTTTTCAATATAATTAAATCGAAGCACAAATATTGCAGGTTAATTTCTTTTGTATTAATGTTTTACATTAACGTTGTCATGTTTCAGGTGTAGATAAAAAAAAAAACAAAACTCTACTATAAAAAATATTTAAAAAAATCGATGTATATCGCAGTTCCATTTTAATGATAACTTTGATGTTTTAAAGTGTAATAATGACACTGTTACTAATGGTTGCTTCTTTCAATTCAGCTTGCGTACCTATCCTTTACATTTTCGCTAAATTGCAAGTAAATTGTGTACTAAAAGTACACTACGTTGTTGTCTTCTCCCTTTTTTTTATAATATAAGGGGACAGACGAACAGACGGGTCACCTGATGAAGAAGTTTTTTGTATCAAACCATCTTGTTTGTTGGGTTTTTCATCAGAATGGATATTAAATATCGTGATTAGTGTGTAAGCAAAACAAAATAATATTTTTGTAGTTTTATTATATACGATATAAAAATCGGACACCTGGAGGTTTTCCCTATTCAGATTATGCTATGCCTATTTTAAGCGACATATTATTATTTTTTGACATAAGCGTACGAAGTCACTTGCACAGTATGTTCTGTATAAAATTATGAATGTTACTACCCGTCCCATACAGTATTATTTCAATCAGTTTACACAATCTTATCAGTAAGAATCAATATTACTCGTATATTTAACTTTGCAGACTTTGTACCGCAAGTCCAAAAAAATATTGTTGTTATGACGTTAAATGATTTTATAAATGTGATAAGTATCCTATTGTTGATTAATGTTTATCGTCGTACCACCACAAGGATATATGTAGATAAGTATATTTTGTGGCCAGATTATAGAATTCGTCACTTCATAGTGTTCAAACCTAACCACATCGTTAAAACGTCAACGTTTCATGAAATGACCACGTTCACGTTTTGTCATATCAATAATTTAGAATCTCCATCTGTCTCTCCATATCCATTAAAGATTTAAAACAAATTTTAAATATCTAAGTTGTCTGTCTAAGTTTTCGTAAAAATATTTCACCGCAATTTGATTTGCTATTTGGACATAATTATTCGCTTTCAAAACAAAATTACTACAGCCTCCATGATGCATTACAAAAACCAAACGACACGTATCTTGGTCTAATTAACTACTATTTTTGTAATTTATGCACTTAGTTTCACCATTTTTACGACTTTTGTATAGTAGATAAATTGCACATTGGTCGTAGACGAGTAGACAAATGATCTTAAAGAAAAAGGAAATAAATTTGTGAAAAATATTTAAAAAATGTATGGCGTTTCTTCAGCTATGATAAGGTAAGGACAAGGAAAGACAATCAGGCGACCAAAGTCTGCAGGGGTTCTCGGAAGCTTCCTTCTTAGGGTATACCCGGGTCCTCTACAATAGACTCGTGACGGAACACCTCATGGTTTTAGGCGGTTCGAGTCCGACATACCACTTCGCTGTTGGCTCCAGTGAGGTGATGACCTGTGAGGGTTTCTACACAAAAAAAAAGGAAAAACCTTTAAGGTTATAACAACAATATATTTTTGAACTTGTGGTACAAAGTCTGCAAAGCTGAATATACGAGTAATATTCTTACTGATAAGATTGCGTGTGCAAAATCATTGAAATAAAAATCATAGATTATTTCATGGGACGGGTAGTCACATTCATAATTTTATACAGCACATGCTGTGCCCACAAATCCATCAGCGCTTATGTCAAAAAATAATAATATGTCACTTAAAATAGGCGTAGCATAATCTGAATAGGGAAAACCTCCAGGTGTCCGATGTTACACAGTACACAATAAAACTAAAAACATGATTTTTGTTTTGCTAACATACTAATCAAGATATTTGATATCCATTCTCATGAAAAACCTGACCAACGACATAGTTTGATAGCAAAGACTTCAATGTATAGCGTTTGTTTGTTACAACAGCGTAATGTAAGTACTGTTAGTACACAATTAACTTGCAATTTTGCGAAAGAGTGAAAAGGATGGGTACGCAAGCTGAATTAAAAGAAACAACTCTTAGTAACAGCGTCATTATTACACTTTAAAACATCAAAGTTATCATAAAATAGAACTGCGATACACATACATTTTTTTATATTTTTGAAAGTAAAGTCTTGCTTTTTTATCTACACCTAAAACAAACAAGCGTATCCTTCGATAATATTTACTAATTAAAGAAAATGCAAATCATTAATACAAAAGAAATTGACCAGCAATATTTGTGCTTCGATTTAATTTCATTGAAAAATAACATGACCAAAGTCGGTGCAATAAAACCATTCAATGAAATAATTCTTATAATTGGAAAAAAATCGTTAAAAAAAAAGACAGCCTCTGTATTTGTTTTGGTACCCCTCTTTTGTTTCTATATATGGTGTTTCATGGTCAATTCAGACAGTAATGTTAGAAACTACAACCCCTTAATCAAGTCGACTGAACCTGTAACCCTGTATATAAATAAATGTTTGTGTCTGAACTTATGATCCGAGTGTGTTGGTACATGATCAATCACAATACCTAGAGCGCTTCTAATAATAAGGATATTGACTGCCACTGCAAAATCGTGTAATAGATATTAAATTCAAACAAAGACAAAAGCCTATTAAAAATAATAATAATAAGACTATTATTATTATTTTTGCGGTAAGACTACCGCTACCGTATAAAACGCTAGCTCTCAGTCGTACTAGTTAAACTACAGAATTTTAACAGCAAACTATGTAGGTGAAAAATATAACAAACCAACATTCTAAATTAAACAAACTATCCCAAGTACATACTTATATTTTTTTCACATAGGAAATATAGCTTGCCCCCTAAGGTTCAGAATGTTAAGTTTAACTTAACATTTAAACTAATTCCTATGTTAAACTTAACAACTCATCCTAATATCTTGTAAAATGGAAGACAAAGTGCAATTTTTGTAAATTGTGGGAAATTAACCTAAGTAAATAACGTCAATTAAATTGCAAAAAATGGCAAAAAAGAGTGTATTAAACATTTTTATTGTAAAGAAAAAAAAACGACGTTACGACTCTAGCAGTGTGTGAACGAACGTGACGGGTTTGTCGTACATTAGTCAAAACTACTAGAAACGAATCACGCAACCGGCTTCGCAAAGGGGTGATCATGTCTGAAAAAAACCTCTCTACATAAATCTGAGCATTGAGGTTGCCCTGATCCAAATGAGATTGGTTATTCCACAGATCCAAAAACTGTCCCAAATCACTATTGTTACCCCTCCTGAAATTATCTAGTTGTTCAGAGTTTCTTCAAACTCGAGCACGTCTTGTATCCGGCCTCATACCGAAACGAGATACATCTGAAAGGCAATCACAACGCAAGTCTTCTTCCTCCCAATTTCTGTGTTCGCGAGCCCATTCTAATCGGCCTACGAATGCGGCTCTCAACGGCCTTCGGGAACGCAGGCCCAATGTATGTAAACGATTTTGGTTGCTATGATAAAGTTAACAGCATGGGCTGGTCTGAAGCTAAGCCAAATGACGTCCTGCCATGGAGGCAAAGTCTGTCGAGGGTTGAGCGGTAATCATTCTAGGGCATACCTTGAAACGGGCCAAGTACGAGTCGGACTCACGCACGAAGGGTTCCGTTACGTTTGTTGTATGGGGGCCCCCTTAAAAATTTATTTTATTGTTTTTTAGTATTTGTTGTTATAGCGGCAACAGAAATATGTTCACAGACGGACAGACGGACAGCGGAGTCTCAGTAAGAAAGTCCCGTTTTACCCTTTGGGTACGGAATCCTAAAAAAGGTACAGCATAATTAATACTAACAGAACGCTTTAAAATATACATAAGTAATGTTATTCAAATTATCACCCGTGTGCATATAAATAATATATATGTAAAGTATTAATATGCTATTTTTCATTTAAAACGACTGGACAATCTCGAAAATGGAAGATGATTAACTGTCCGTGTCGTACGAATGTTTATACTATTGGACAACTTTTGAAATGGTTTTGCTGCCATTTTAAGTAAAGAATTAAGGGATCAAAGCAGTGTTCTTAAAGGATTCTCAAGGAATGTCTAAAGAAAAGTCGTTCGTTCTGACATTCATAAAAACCATGAGTCAGTCTACCTATACCTATAAACACATAATAAATGTAACATGCACATTACAGACTTAGACATTTGTAAATATATAGAGGTGCATATAAAAACTATGGTTGTGTCCATTATCGTAATAAGTACACTCATGGGACGACGGAGAACAACAGAGGAAACAATTGAGATGGTCTTAAGGTCAACGAGTAAAGCAGTCCGCGTAAGGCTACCCCGAAACTGTTTTTTTTATTTATTTATTTTTTCTACTCCGGCACTAGGATTAATTTCTGTGTCGCGGGAGACTTTACAAAACATTCAAACAACGGACACAAAGAACACCCAGACTCGAAACAAAAATTTGAGGATTACACAAAGTGTTGTCCCGTGCGGGGATCGAACCCACTTCACTCGGCACGGCAGCCTAGTGGTAGACCTGGAGGTGAACACTTAAACCGCTACGCCATCCGTGCAGTCAATTGAATCTGACTAGCACAGCACAGACTACAGATTTCCTAGACTTTACAGTAAAACTGTTTAGTCACAGGGTTTATATTTCTACTATTATTCTCCTATATATTCTTAATTTCAATGCATCCCAATACCGAAACATCTTATGGTTTATTAAACCTGGTGGAGTGATAACTAATTAGTAGACAAAAGTGAAAAATCGCGGCTTAGTCAAGAATTACCTAGTTACATGTAAATAATATATTTAACTAGGTAGCAAGTTAACATACGAAAGTCAGAAGCCACATTTACATTTGGTGCCGTGTCACATAAAAATATATATTAGGTGTCACAACGATGCAGCGCAATGAACAAAAATAGTGGACGTGAACTCAGTTAATAACTGTTTGAAACCGACAGTAGACACATTAATTGTATCTCTATTTTTTTTTAAATTCTATGTCACTATACAGCCATTTTCGAAAGACAAAACTCAACTTAGCATTTCTCTTGCATATATCGACTTTGTTTTGACCGCAAAATATAAGTTTGTAATACCTAAAAGTATATTTTTTAACGCAATTTTTACCACAAAATTGCGTTATAAAATATACTTTTAGGTATTTGGTTGGTTTTTTGAATATGATAAAACAAATTAACGATATGCAGATTCTTCCCTTTACCTGAACCTGTGGCCAAGTGTAGTATTTTGAATACTCACTCAAAACGTTATGTTCTCTAAACAGTACTACATACAATTTTTAATTTCGATATAATAAAGTACAAACATAATATATAAATTTTGCTATTTCAAATGGTTTAATCGGGATCCTGAGACTAAAACACTTTGTAATTGAATTCTTCATGAAAAATATAGTTTAAACAATTAAGTGTTAGGTACTACGAAGATGACTAATTTTTATGTGATTACATGACAAAAGAAGTTTTGATTATCATAGATACATGAGTCACACTGATAGTTTTTAGAATAGGCCAATAAGAAAAGCAGCCGATAAATAAATAATTTAAATCTCGAATTAGGAACTCTTTGGGAGTCTGTAGATATGTAATGAATTCTTAAGTCAATTGTTTTTACAAATTTGCGGCAATTTAAAAAGTGACTGTCATGCATAGGGTTGACATCCGTCCGGGTTTCACGGATTTATCCTAGTTTATAGGACATCCGGGGAGCGTCCGGGCGAGGCTTCATTTGTAGTCCGGGTTAATTTAAAGTCTAGGGTCGCCCGCGACATACGCTCTACGTTTAAATAACCTGTTGACATTTCCGGGTTCTAGGCTCTAAAATCCTGGGTTTTCACGCGTCTTGTCCTGGTTGCCATATTTTAGGGCTGGCACCCTAGTCATGCATCGAAATGGATTTTTTTGTTTTTATATTTCAGCCTACCATAATGACTCCACTCTGCCTGATGGAAAGCAATAAGTGGAGTCAAAGAGTGGTAGTCACATCCTCATTGTAAGTGTAGTCAATGCAGCATGGCGACCCACACTACATGTATGCGATACAGGATTGCCATAGAGGCAGAATATTAGACTATAACTAGAGAAAAAAAAATGGAAGGAAGTGGTCTCTGCCTACCCCTATGGGAAAGAGGCGTGATATTATGTATGTATGTATGTATGCAACTAGAGAAAATGTTCACTTAATGATTTATTACGGCGTTCGTTGCGGCCTCAGTCTCAACAATGTTACGGTAGACTTCGATTGGCATTACATTACGAAGCCCCATCTCGCGCCAGTTTACAACTGGTTTAATGAGTTTAAATTGATCGAGGCAAACTCATTGATGATTCTCGAGAAGGACGTCCTTCAACGGCGACTACTGAACGTGACGTGAATGCTGTGCGGCTAATGATAGAAGCTGATAGAAGAGCGACATATCAACAGATTAAGACAGCTTTCGGCATTGGTATAAGTAAGTACAAAAAGTTTTACATGAACATTTACGTGTCAAAAAGCTTTGTACTAAATGGATACCTCATAATTTAACGGAGGATGAAAAATTCCGTCATTTGGATTGATGCCGCTCAATGCATGTAAAGGTAGTTGTGGAAGTGACGCGCATGCTGTATATCACATCGCCACAAAAGAAACCAAAAGACAATCTCAATCTCTCAAATGATTTTGCCATTCGAATATTTGCCGACAAAGGTAAGGAAGGGCAGAAGTCAAGGGAAAAAGATGATTGACTAAAGAAGAGTGGGCTCAGTGCTTCAGTTACGGTTCCATCGCATGCGACGGACATGCGATGGAACCATAACTGAACTACATAGCATAATATATAAAACCTATTAGAGTGTTTGTTCGGGGTTAAGCACCTTTAACCGGTTAGCGCTTTTGAAAGAACTGGTCATAAGATGATGACTGATGTTGAATACTGTGTTGTTTTAGTCAGTTTGACTTCAACATCACTTAATCAATGAAAACTGTCACTGATCTGCCAAATTATTTTTCTTGTAAAGCAGAAAATATATACATATGCTCACGCCTTATTCCCGTCCAGGGTTAGCAGAGACGGTGGATCGTCGATTACGGGTGTGATTAATTTTGCCTAAAAAGGCCTGGAAAAGGGTTTTCAGCTGCTATAATTGGTTTAAAAGAAAATTATATAACCATCTTCAATACCTACAATGGTGAATCGTAAAATGTGCAATTTAAAGACACATTGGTAACATTTTTTTAAAGATTTTTTTTAATTCTCTAACTCCTAAATGTTCAAGAGTTGTACTTTTCATAATAGGCCCAACAACATGAGATGCCAATATCTTAATAGCTTCACAAAGTAAATATTAAACATTCATAGTTTTCTTCAATTTGTGTGAAATCCCATCATCAAATCCTGACTTGGTGACCTGTATATATAATGTATTGTTGGTGACCTGTGTATGTGTAATATATAATTTGAATTGAAGATTTATTGACAACAATAATTAACATTGTAAAAAAATATTGTTGCATATGAAATATTTTTATTTTTGGACAGTGATTTGTTACTTAAAGCTTGATGATGCCAGCAACACTATCAACAAACTCAAGGATTCCAAGTGATATGAACTCAAATTGTGCAAGTGTCATGAAGATGTATTTTATGGCAGTCCATATACAAAAGAACTGTTACAATTTCGAGGTGACCAGTCACAATACCCAATATGAGTTGGTAGTAACCAGACTATAAGTTGGTAGTCAGGGAAAACAACTGTATTTTAGGGTGATATAAAGCTAAAGTCCACTACAAAAGTCATACAAAGAGTGTGCCATTAAAGTACTCAAATGAAGTAGTACTACAATACAATTATAGCATTACAAATGCTACTAAACATATTTTTGGTAAATTTTCATATACTTAGATGTATAAGTAATAGAACAGAAGTAATTTAAACTGAACAATTTTTTTTGTGGTATCAACTGATTCAAATTCAAAAGAAGCTGTATTCTTTATTCATTGGATATTTAAACCTTAAGATCCTTTTTTTTTCTAAGTCAGTTAAAAATATATATATGTGTTCAATGGTGCTGTGGCTATTTATCATAATCAGCGATTGCACATGCTATGAGTCCTAGACCAGATACAAGTATAGCAATATACATTTTAATGAATACCAATTTTTGCACTGAGGAGGAATTTCTTCTTTTTGACATTGCTATTGAACGCTGTATTGCAACGCATCTTAATTATTTATTTTTTATCAACCAGGTGAAAACTTACAACAAAGTAGTGTACCAAGTAGCACAAGATTCAGAAGCCGTTCTTGAGAATATTTTAGATTTAGAGTTTGGATAGTAAACTTCCTGTTATATTAAGTAGGTATTTGTTTACTCTTCTGTGGCAATTTAATCATTTTTTAACAAAGACTATGTATCTGAAATAACAGATTTACAGTGATGCTGAGAAAACATTTAGATAAAAGGAAACAAATAAAAATTAATTTCAATCTTTTTTTTTTTTGCGAAAATGCAATTTATTTATTTACAATATTTAACAAATCAATGGTTATGTAAAAAAGGCAATCAGTGCTCAACTTATTATTATTATTAACTCCTGCTTGAGGGTGTCTAAACACTTAAAAAAAGAATATAAATATTTATTACCTTCTTGAACATGATGTCCATTTACACCGATTTGAGACATTTTGACGACAATATTCCAGTTAATTCAATCACACAGTGATCTATCCGAAACTTATGATTCGCAAAACTAAATAATCGCAAAAATATGTGTAAATACTGACGTAAAGCGATAATTACATGAAATTAGGTTTTGATTTCAGAAGGTGACCGCAAACGTTACATTAAGGTTAATCTTTAAACAGCCATATAGCACACTATACAAATTATACAAGCACCGACTGCCGCAGTCTTATGAAATGAAACTAGACTAAAATTATCGATTACGAATAGTTTGTCACCTGTTTCTGACATTGACAGCTGTCAGCATAAAGAAAAGACTTTCCAATACTTGCCAAGATAAAAAAATAAAGTTGTATTCCTGCCGTGTATACAGGACATTGCAGACACCTGATTTCATATCGTACATTCATTCATTCTCTTATTAATTCATATTCACTTATTATGGTGACTTGTCAACAAAAAGTGTCAGCGTCAGAGAAACAAGAAAAGTGGTAATTATTTCCAGAAAATAAGACTTCTTCGTTTAAATTAAATTATAATGGCAGACAAAAGGAAAACTAAAAAGCGCAAAGAGGTAAGTTATCTTAGCGTACATATTATCGTAGTACTTAGATTTTTTCATTGTTTTTATCTACGTTTCCATATTGCTGATGCGGCGTGTGAATTTTAACATTTAATAAAAGATTTGTCATTATTCTGAAATGCCTAATAAAGTCTGTATCTAGTTTAGTAATACATTTTCAGGAAATTACTGTTTTACCTCAGAATTTTAGAGTTAGTCGTGGTATTTATCGAATGACGCATTCATTTCGATTTTATGTTTAGTTTAGTGGCTGGCTGAAAACCAACCTGTTTTATGCGTAGTTCATTTTCAGCGTCATTGCTAAAGCGCACTGTCAGTCATTTTAGGAATCCTTTGGCACACAGATTACTTTCTAATAAACAGTTTCATAGATCACACATAAATTAGTTGTACATCTCAGATAAACATGTTTTTTTATACCTGTGTAAAATGTTGCTCCTCTTAATATTATGTAGTTCATTAAGTTGAATGGTTGTTATTCAGCGAGGCAAATTGATTTTTATCATTGCATGCATAAGCTTATTAATTATGTTTGTTTTTTACAGCGAAAAAAGGTTTGAACATTTTATAATTTTTTTTTTGCACATTTACAATAATATTTAGTTATTTGCAATTCTTTTTATATATGAGTAGTGTAAATTTGTGTTAGGTTTGTTATTTATTTTGGTTCTTAAGTATTTTCACAGATGCACATTTACTAACCCAAAATCTAAATTAGTTAACACTTACTTATATAGGTATTGGTGTAAAAATATCTAGTATTTTCTCTATTATTAGCACTGAATATATTGAAAGGAATACAATAGATGATAAAAGTAGTTAGTGGTTAGTAGTTCTCTTGAAATGTTCATTTCCACCAATTTCTGATTATTATTAGAATTACCTAATAGGTATTGTATTGTTAAAAATTTTATACACAAAAATTTTTATTTTGATAAGATTTACATATGATACATACATATAGCACAATTATACAATTAGAAGAAAGACAGTTCAAATATAAGGCAAACTTGATTGGGAATGCTGGCAGGACAGACCATGCGGACATACACCATTCAAATTGGTGGTCTGAAGTACCCAAAACTAATGGGCTTGCATGAAAGGTTTTAGAAGCTTGTGAAGTTTGTAAGGAAGGGACAAGTGGCCGGCTGTTGTCTCTACCTACTATGAGCTTATGTGTGTGTTAGGCTCTGCATGGATTTCCACCACCTTTTATGTAAGGCAGTGATGCATGCCAAAGAAGTGGCAGAAAGGGAATGGGAGAAGATGCACTTTCCCATCCTGTAGAAGACCTACCAGGCGCCAGGGTCTCCTATCTCTATGAGTGCAGGCCCTAGGGGTAGCGGGTAGAGCAGACCACTACCGAGTGGGACAGGTTCCCGAAGGTCTCTCTTAGAGCATCCCAGTTTCCCTGCAATAGACTTATAGTGATGATAGTTCCCTTACATAATTTGCTTTAATTCTTATAAATTATTATCATCATTTTCTTCTTTTTATTTTGGAAAGAGTTTGGCAAGGGATACTGCACATCTCAGCCTCAGAGGTCACACTAACTCACCTTAGCCACTAGGACGGGAAAACCTGCTGATACTTTTCTCAAATTTTTAAATTGTAATGCCTAATGTGCGGGAAGTCACACACCCCAGATTGAAACTAGGAGAAAATATAAAGTAACAATGTATTGTATTGACAATACTTTATTAGCAGCTAAAAATAAACCAATAATAATAAAGACTAAGACAAAAGTAACAAAATGTGTTGAATGAATTAAGGACATTACACAATGGGTGTAGTAGATAAGGACTGGTGAATATGTATGTGAAGTAAATACTTTTTTAGGTAGCTTATTTAATTTTATCTGCCATTGTGACATAACAATGTAAAAGTATTTAACGCTCCAAATTACTGTAATTTATATATAATGTTATGGGTTCCTTTGTCCAGTTTGTACTGTGTTGGCCTATTTTGTTTAGTCATATAAATGTCAAGATCTAATACTTAATAGATTATAGTAAATTGAAATACCTATGGTCTAAAAATTACGACACACCTGTTTTCTATGGAAAATAGAAGAGCAATAATACTTTAGTTTATAAGTAGTGGAATTTTATGTATATATACATAAGTTAGTTAGTTATTGGGAATTAGTTACTTTGACTGGCCTATTGGTTGTAGTGGTTAGTGACCCTGACTGCTAAGCCTGAGGATGTGGGCTCAATTCGAAAATTGTGTTCCATAAACATTTGTCCCGAATCAGGGTGTTCTTTGTGTCCATTGTTTGTATGTTTATAATGTCCCTACGACAGGTATAATTCCTAGTGGGAGTTGTCCATTAAAAAAAGTTATATTTAGGTCTGGGTGAAAGATATTTATGTAAGCTGTTTGAAAAAATATTATGAATTATTCTTGCTGCCAATTTAGCCAACCTTTAACACAAATGGTAGGACACAGTATTTTAATAACTTCTCTTAAAGACTGGTCACAGTTAAAATAAGCTATATGAATAAAAAGGCTTACACTAGTAGCAGCAAAAATATAATTTGTAAACATTGAGAAAATATGTATTCTCTACCCACATTCGCATCCTTTTATTTTGAAGGTTTGATGATTTTAAGTTTTATATTTTACATTTTACATACATTAGCTACAGTGGCTAGTCGGAAGCTTCCTTCCTGGGGTATACCCGGGTTCTCTATCATAGACCCACTCATGACGGAACACACACACCGTGTGATTTCCGACATACCACTTCACTTTTAGCTCCGTGGGGATTCCCTCACGATTAAAAAAAAGCTACAGTGGCTATCTTTGTTATTGTTTCCTATCTTAAAATTGCCTACATTTGATTTCCTTTATTTTCATACCATTGAGAGGATCAATAGTTAGTATGTTCGTTTCACTAGCAAAACTGATTTATAACTTGTTTCGTCAGTGTGGTGACCATAATCAAAACTTTTCATCCTATCTGATATATTATTGTGTTAAAATTTCTTAATCTTTAAAGACGAAAATGCCTCGTTCTGCTCTGCTGCATCTCAGTAAAATTTCTGGCTGATACTTCCATCATGATGACACGATACTGCAATGTGATGTATATTAATTTTCGTTTAAAGTAAACAGTAAAACGAGTGCGAAAAATTTACTGAAATGTGTAAACAATATCATTTTCATTCAAGAATCATTAACTTCAGCTAAACATTACACGTCAGTTTCAGATATAGATAAATATATATTTCCAGTAGCATAAATAGAACAAAACTGAAACTCGTTCAAAGTAATACTTAGTAGAAGTTTTGGCACAGGATTGTTTTGAACAATAACTGTATATGTATCTTCATAAGCTGTTACAGTACCTGCACAAGTCGAGGCTGTCGGTAATTTGCTAAGTACTTAGTTGCTTTCTAATGTTGGTATCCCATAGAAGCTGTGTATTTTATAAAGTTCTGCTGCTTTAAGTGTTATTCACGGCGTTTTAGCCACAAGTAGCATTCGAGCATAAATACATATTATTACAACTTGAACTAGATGCATGCTATGAATACCAACTATGACTGATTGAGTGACTATATCTTATAATTGCATTCTTTGTATATTGATTTAATATTCAGATAAGAATATCAAATTATATTTTAATAATCAGATTCTATTCACAGCCCGTCCCTCTTATGAAAAAAGGTAATTTTTTGAAATGTTAAAGTGTCATGGATGACGTAATATCATAGTATACATAAATCGTTATCATCTTTTTTAGGAATTGTATTGAACAACCGAGGTTTTGGTAGTCGTTTTATTTCTGCTATAATAGTTAAACGGTTTTATTAAAAATAGAGATTATAATGATGTAGATAATGTACTAAAAGCTAGTGTTGTCATCTGAACCAAAGATTGATTTTAAATTTGGTACACACCAAATATCAGAACAATCTGTTAACAGGAAGAGGTTACAATTTTAACTGCTAAATTTGACCCAATCAAAAAACGAACAGGTCAAGCTAAATAAAACCGTTTAAATACAGAGCAAAACTTTCGCTAGTTGACTGCAGATAGATACTTCAGACCGACTCCGATGTTTTTATAGTATGTTTTACGTTGTAAAGTTCGTTTCACAAACGCGAAGTAATGTTATTCGGCAGTATCACTTGTTAGTAAGTACCAGTTTTACTGGAAACATGCCCAGGTATATTTTAATTCCCCCTTCGCTACTATAAAAAGCAGTTTTGAACGAAACTAAAATTACGTGGGACCTATGTATATTTGGTTAAATAATATTATCGAAACCAGTTTTTATGACTGCTGTTCCTTCACACATTTAACTTATTTTAAAATAAGATACCTACTGAACGACTATATGATCAATTACAAACTAAGTAGTTATAATAAATCTAGATCTTTCCATTATAAGTTGTCGTAATATTTTCGCTATTAGAAGAAATGTTTTGTATTAATTCGTTCCATAGCTGTGCGCCCTACTTTCACCTGGCCATAGTCAGAACTATCACTATAGTGTAAGGTGTGTATACTTGCGGTAGTGTTGTGTTAAAATGAGGGATTTCGTAAGTAAATATATTTATATTCTTAATATAAAGTGATGTGTATAGTTGTGATATTAGCCATTGATTTTAAATAACCAATATGAGGTAACGGTATATACGGTACTCCTCGAACCGGTAAGCTTTTCTCCGTTTGAAATAACTTGTATATTCCTGTCAAGTTCTATATTTCTAGTCCAAATGAGTTAAGTTAGTATAGTATATAGTGGTTACATGCCCCCACCGGACAGAATATTGTGTGAATATTGTCCCAAGTCTAGTTGTTTGAATTAATTATTTATATATTTTTAAAGTCCACACAGGAATAATTGAAAATGTGAGGTTGTCATTTCAAAATATTTTGTAAAAAAAATAATGAATAGGTATATATTCATTATATATTTTTCCACGTGTACAATATAACGTTCGTTGGGAAATATGGAAAACAAGCGTAATTTACGTAGGTACCTACTGTTCTTGTCGAATCAGCGACTTTTTTTTATAAGTTTTCATGACATCATTCTGTATACTACACGTCATCCAACCAACCACTTTATTTTCTTTCTTGTTCATTCCGACAACCATACGTCATTCATCGCCGGCACCAGCAGGTCAACGTCCCTATTTTAAAGAAAGTAGTCCAGTATTGTATCAGAATCAGATATAATGTGACCTACACGTTATATCTGATCTTCGCTTACACAAAATGGTTTTCCTTTGTTCATTCTTGTTCAGAAGTTCATGGGCAAGGCCAATCTCATGGCCGCATTTTACATAACAAGATAATGACGAAAATACTTAATGTTTTGTACCATAGATTGGTACAAAACATTAAGTATGTATGTATGTCAGTCTGATATTCTACAATATACATACTGTTAATTGTTAATATTACATGTTAATTTGGAATCTGTCATTATTTCATGAATATTCATTGTTTTCTAATTTTCGCGCCAATCGATGTTATTTTTTTTTTGTGATAATAATATGGAATCTAGTGGTTAAGCCTCTTGACAACACCATATCCAAGGATGGTCCTTTCAACAAGACTCAGCACCGGCTCATAAAGCTCGATCCACCCATGCGTGGTTAGAAACCTACGTTTCTGACGTCATCAGATATTAATCAGTTGGATAATGATTTTGAGTCAGGTTTAGAGAATATGGCACACTAAACGCAATGATATTTAATTTTAAGGCCCTAAAACAATCCATAAGATTGGCAGAATTGTCCCACGGAGAGAATGCATGTTTCTATTGATAACTGGTCTCAAAGTTTGAAGGCCTGTACTGGAGCCAATAGATGATTTTGTATGAGCTTCATTATTTTTAATGTTATTATATTAATGTATAAAGTACACACATTACAGTAATAAATTTATGCAGTAGACTTGTCGCACAGTTTTTAAGATATCACATAATCCTTGTCGGTAAATTATCAAATGAGTAATTATAATCACGATCTTAATCTCAATCTTAAAGCTTGCATGGGTCAGTCTCAGTACTGCTACAATTAGGTGGTGTAGTTCTTGGTCTTGCCAAAATTCAAGAACAGTGCCAAGACTGCAAAACCAAGACCGATTTTGGGCAGCACTAATTGATTAGTATACTTCTTTGGGATTGGGCTCTGATGATGTTTTATTTAGTATTTCATGTGTAAGATCTTTGTTCAGTTTTCATTAATTAATTTTCTTTAAGAGGTGTGTATGTAGTTCATACTGCCAAGTTCTAGTTCATAAGAGTACTAACTTGTGACTGTAGTTCTACACTGTGTGTCCTTGGGTTAGGCTTTTAATGATTTTTTTTTTACATACAAGGGGCATACACTAACATAAAAAAAATATATTTCATATCTTTTAAATAACAGAAGCTGGGACTGCAATACTTCAATGAAGGATTGAAGCAGTATGTGCCAGTCATTGTGTGGTACCATTTTATATAAAGAACCTAAACGTAAATAAAAAAGAACCTATTTATAAAATGCGTCATTATATGCAACAACTTGTGAATCCTGACAGACATTATTTATGATTATAAGACATGTGGCAAACCTTTCTTAAAGTTGTTGCTAAAATTATTTCTACCAATGTTTTTTTTAAGAACTAACAAATCGTGTTCCTGACAAACTGACTGAATTGTGAAATTAAAAAGAAATTATCAAAAGATCTTTGTACCTGAACCTACTTCAATATCGCTTTGTGTTCTGATACTCGGTTAGTTAATTAGTTAACGAAACCTGTACTTAATTCAAAAAGGTGTTTATAAAAAGCCTCTTTCAAATATAAAGAATTGAAAATATAAATTTTTATAAAACCGTATTTATGAAATATTTAATAAGAGCTCATTTTCTATTCATTAAACACCCTCAAAAGCTCCCAACACTTTACGGACCTCCCGGCAACAGCTAGTTCGAGTTATAAGTACGAGACGTTCAATCCGTATAAGCAAAATCGCTTTCCTTATTACCCCTCCCTTGGAATACACGGACTCCCTCCCATCCTAAGTTCAGTTGACGGCAATATTACGTTATTGTGGCAGAATTCTACATTTTGTGTTATACATACACAAAATTTAGAATTGTAGTAGTAGGCAGAGGTACTGCCTACCCCGTCAAGGATACAGGAGTCAGCTTATTTTTTTTTTTGCAATTGAAAGTCATATTTATAGTGTTTAAAAAGTATTAGATAAATTATTTTTGCTCAGTGACAATAGTTACTAGCAAGACACCCTTTCTTTGTTCTCCTGTCCTGCGCTGTCCCAAGAGTGAAGTGGTATGTCGGACTCGAAACTACTAATTCCACACTGTTTCGTCACGATTTGGTTTATTGTATCTTTAACTTTGGGAAGATTTACTACATTAACATAAATACTACATGGTAATGTTTAATCAACATTTTGTTATTAATACCAATATTATATTGCAATTTTTTATCGGTTTTCAGGAGTTTGGGGAGCCTCCCGAGTCGGAAAAGCCTACGAGCGAAGAGTATTCTGTCGCAAAATGGTTGAAAGCCAACGTGCCAACCAAGAAGACAAAGTTCTTGAATCATCATGTGGAATACTTCACTGGTAGGATGTTTTCCTCTTTATAAAATTCTATTAGCTCAAGGTCTATGTTTAGTCAGGTAGCTCATCGTTAAACGTGCCTTTAACAGAATATAATTTCCGATTTTATTATTGAATTGTAGTTATATTAATTCTGAAAAGATCACAATAGATTTCTAGACCTGTTTACGAATTAGCAAATCCAACATTATTTAATAAAATAAAATAAAATAAATAAAAAAATATATTAAAGAGAAACAAAGAAAATGCCAGGAACCAGGCATTTCTCCTGTAAACCCTAAGTACCTTTAATTTTTTTTTTTGTTTAAAAATCAATTACTATTGTTGTTCACAAAGTGTTATTCCAGTGCTCAAGAAAAACGCGTTCTCTAATATGGAATAAAATGAAAAAAATGGTAATGATGGTCCATAAATAAGTGTGTATATTTAAATTTTTACAGTTTCACATTTGATGGCTAGATGCCAAAACTGCATTTCCTTTATGTTTACAGTGAGTATTCGATCACCCGAAGAGCTTCCGTTAGGCACCAAAATATAACGAAGAATTTTAATGGCCAATGTGTTTATTTTTTATTTTTCTATACACAGTATTTTATTGTTGAAATGAATATGAACAGTCTGATATTATTAACCTCTGTAAAAATAAATTAATGTTCGAATGCTCTTAGTTGTAAACAGTAGTGTGAGGCAGAAACATTTAATGTCTAACTAGTCTGTTTTGCTATTTATGATGTCACTTATTTTGATTTAATTGTGAGCACGTAACCTCGTCAACTGCGTTTAGATATTATGTATTTTCTGTGTCAGATTGATTTAAATGGTCACCTCGCCAAATATCAATGCGTCGAACGGGGACGGACGTGGTTATATCCCTAATATAAAATATTTTTTACTATTCACATATAACTTATTCTAAGTGGGAGGAGTGTTATGAAATATATTAATTGAAAATGCAGCAAATGCTATCAAAACAAGAATGTGGGATACGTCACCAGACGTTATTCGCGGGTTGTATATACGATCAGTTGTGCAGTACAACACAGTAAACAAACAACAATCAAATCTAAATAGATTACGAATGATTTTGAATGTTGTTCGATGTGAAAGTCAAATGACATTACGAAGTATGTCCTAATAGCTTATATCGCAATGTCTCATGTCTGAGACAGGTCATCGGCCTTTAAACGAATGACCTGTCACGACAACTCGCCTCCAACACCGTAGCAGTGCCCCAAATTCTTCAGCATGTCTATAGTCTGATTTTAAATTCGTTTATTAGTTACTTTAAAATAAAAATACGTTATGCTTTAAATGCTTTACAATAAAATTACTTTATTAACTTTAAGCTAAAATTTTGAACGACTTTTATCAGTATTTTTGCTGTCTAAGTTTTGGTTTATTAATATCCAGTCATATCATATAGTATGTAATAGTAGTTGCTATCAATACTACCCTAGGGGACACTAAACCTTATGTTATATTTGTATGAATAGGTCGTTTACTTTAAATCACAGCCACGATTAACATGACCCATATTTGTAATTTAGCTTATCGTTTGTCCAGCAAATGTTTATAAATCATTCGCATGTGGAAAAAAATATTATGTTTTATATGTGATCTGGTGTGACTGTAGCGAATCCTTCATGATTTCTATAAATATTAGCTGTTGTTTGTTGCATTAGCAGGATTAATTTTAAACTGCACTTGTTCTTAGAATATATCCTAGGACAAAATGCTATTAATAGTATTTTCTTATTGTTTCGATCCAACGTCACACTGCAAAATCTAATATAAACGATTACAATATATGTCTCCCAATTACTAAGATTAACTCCGACGGTTTGATGGTTGAGAATCAATGGAAAGACACATATGTGATTGAACGCTTGATATTCTCAACATTTCCATGACGACAAATTTTGCGTTTTTATCGGGCACTTCTTTAATATATTTTAAGATATAGTCCAACAACATCATAGAGAATAAACTATACCTACTATTTTAAAGTCTGCCGTATGTTATTGCAGGTGTAAAAGCAGTGGACGCATTGCTCACCTCAAAATGGGCTACAGGCAAGAATCCAATTTTCACAACGAGGCATGAAGTCACAGATTACCTGCATCAGATGCTTCTACACAAGTTGTTCCACAGAGCTAAAAAGGTCAGTGGTCTGTAGCAAACTTGTGATGGTACATTAGTGTTGTCTCTGCTAACTGCAATTCAATCGTAAAAATCACAGACTATGTACCTTGGTACGACTTGTAAGGAATTAGATGAAGAAGCAAGCTACGTATGGACTGTTTAACGACAAGAAAGGCAGCACGAATTGTTTGTCTAATAAGTAGTTAGAATTAAGATCTCACTCCCAATTATCTATTTTACGTCGATGTAATGTTAAATATTTTAGCAGTAGCTTAGTTTTTCGTATTAGTTTACTATGTACAATATTCGTTCTTACTTACTTACGTAAGAAGCGTTATCTCTTACACAATGATAACGTGAACTTTAGTATCACTAAAACCGGTACTACTGACGTTGCCGGTAAAGAAACAGATAGCGGGAGATGTAGTTGTACCAACCATGTGTTTTTAATTACATTATAATTTTATCTTAACGCATGTCGATGTAGTTCATTCATTCGTTCATTAATCAGAATACTTTGTTCCACGTGCTCCTAATACAGTTGTGCTACACACCAATGCCATAGACTACTTTATATTTGTGATATTTTTTTTTTTTTTTTTTTTTATATTAGCCTACCATAGTGACTCCACTTTGCCTGATGGAAAGCAATAGGTGGAGTCAAAGAGTGGTGGTCACCATCCTCATTGCATGTCTAGTCAATGCAGCATGGTGACCCACACTATGGCGGCCTGGTGAGATGCTTTTTCACGCCCCGCTTAAAAGACCCGGGATCATAGTGGGAAGGAAACACGTGCGCTGGTAGAGAATTCCAGGCTTTTACCGATCGGCACAAGAAAGAAGAGCCAAACCGTTTAGTTCGGGTACGTATATTTTCGACGCACAAACGGTGACTCCTCAAGCCAGCACGTGTAGTCCTGTAGAGGAAGGGAGAAGGTGGGACCAATTGGAAGAGCTCATCAGAACACTCCCCGTGATGTAGGCGATAGAGGACTGCCATAGAGGCGACATCTCTTCGCAACTGCAGAGGCTCAAGAGACTGGGTGATCTCAGGACAGTCGATAATGCGGACTGCGCGCCGCTGCAACCGATCGAGAGCGTCAAGCAAATACTGCGCATAGCCGTCCCAGAGATGAGAGCAGTACTCCACGCAGGAGCGAACCTGGGTCTTGTACAAAAGACACTTCTTGTTTAAAACGCCGAGCTTACGCGAGGCCGCCTTAGTGACACTCTCGATGTAATCGCGCGGATTGAGATCCCGGCAAATATCCATACCCAGAATACTAAGCCTATCCTGCAGTGGCAGTTGAGTGCTCTGAAGAGTAGGAAGGGGAAGGAATGGAGACTTTTTGGTAGAGAACACACACGCTTGTGTTTTCTTGGCGCTGAACTCGACCAGATTCTCACAGCCCCATTGGGAAATGCAGCTCAAGACCCGGTCGAGCTCAGCGACAAGCTCCTGTCGTTTTTCCTCAACGTCTGCCAGCTTGGCAGTAGGATGCCCGAAATATCGCCCGTGCACTGTACTGTCGTCTGCATAACAATGTATATTGCCAAGGGCCAACATGTCATTGATATGCAGAAGAAACAGCGTAGGCGATAGGACGGAGCCCTGAGGTACACCAGCGCTTACCTCGTGGAAGTCTGAGGCCGCGCCGTCGCAGAGAACCCTAATGCGGCGCTTTTCGAGGAAGGCAGCAACCCAGTTGCAGAGTTTAGGTGGCAGACCAAATGCAGGAAGTTTGGAGAGAAGCGAGCGGTGCCACACCCTATCGAAGGCCTTGGCAATGTCGAGGCTGATGGCCAAGGACTCCCCATGCCTATCCATAGCCTCACCCCAAAGGTGTGTGACGTACGCTAGAAGATCACCCGTGGATCGGTTCGGCCGAAAACCATATTGCCGATCATTTAACAAGGAGTGATCCTCTAGGTGGCGGATTAGTTGGGTGTTGATGATCCGCTCGAACACCTTACAGAGTATGGAAGTGACGGCTATAGGTCGGTAATTGGCTGGATCGGAGCGGTCGCCTTTTTTGGGAATGGGTTGAACATTCGCTTCTCTCCAGGCCTCCGGAACAATTCCTGAGGAATAGGACAGGCGATACAAGCGCGTTAGTACGGGAGACAACTCAGGTGCACAGTTCTTAAGAACCACCGCCGGAATACCATCGGGTCCACTGGCTTTCCGGACATCGAGTGACCGAAGCTCCGCACGGACATCCCTCTGCCGGATGCGAATATCCCGCATTGCGGAGTCGCAGGACGCAATGGTGGGCGTGTGCGCGCAACGGTCATCGATTCGGGAGTTAGCCGCAAAGAGGTCAGCTAGTAGATTCGCTTTCTCTTGCGGCTCGTGGGCCAGTGATCCGTCAGGGTAGTTCAACGGCGGCAGCGAAGGTTGGCAATAGTTGGACTGCACGGCTTTGGCCAATCGCCAAAACTTACGGCTACCCGTAGGGTACGCGACGAGTTCTTGACCAAACCGTGCAATGCGCTGGGCATCTGCTCTGATGTAAGCCCTCTTGCATTCCCTAGTGGCTCTGTTTAGTGCTGCTTTTAGGCGATCAATGTCTGGGTCACAATGTGCGCGGGCCCTGATCCATGCGCGGTAGGCCGACTGCTTTTGAGCAACGGCCCGGATGCACTCGCGATTGAACCAGGGACGGGTCTTCGTGCTGGCGACTTCACTGTAGGGGATATAATACTCCATACCGACAGTGATTTCGTCAGTCACGGCAGACACACTTTGCGACAGATCCCTATCTTTAAAGCAGCGTTGAGCCCACGGGATGGATGCAAAATATTCCCGCATTCCATCCCAGTCTGCTGACGAGTAGTGCCATAACCGCCGCCTTGTTACCACAGGTCGTGGAGGCGTAACTAGAGGCACTGAGGTCGACACCAGGCAGTGGTCGGAGGATCCCAGAGGGGCGAGAACCGATACGCTGTACTGCGCTGGGTGATTCGTCAACAGTAGGTCCAGCAAAGAGGGCGCTTGACCCGTTATGTCTGGTATCCTGGTGGGCTGGAGTACCAGTTGGGTAAGGTCATGCGTGAGAGCAAATGCGTGGGCAGTTCGACCAGCGTGGTCAGTTTTGGAAGATCCCAGCCAGGACTCATGGTGGGCGTTAAAATCTCCCAAAAACACCAGTTCGGCGGTCGGAAACTGCTCCTGCGCTTTATCCGCTGCTTGACTCAGGTGGTCAAAGAGTCGAGTTGTCTCGGAGTCTCCGGAATGGGAGCGATAGAGGCACACGTAAATCCGGCTCGTAGAGCCAAAATCCACGTGGAGCCAAAGGATGGAGAAGGATGTGTCTTCTAGGCAGTGCAGACGGCGACAACAAACATCCGCCCTGATGAAAAGGCACACTCCAGCCCTTGCGAGGAAGCACTCCTCGAGCACGTAGCCGGGATAGTGGAGATATGCCGTGTCGGCAGGGCGGCGTATTTGTGTCTCCGTAAGAAAGAGCATGGCCGGCCGAGCCGTCTCGAGGTGTTGGTGTACGGCGCTGAGGTTTGCATGGAGTCCACGTATGTTAGTGAACTCCACCTCAAAAAGCGGGTTGGTGGGAGAGGAGGATGCCGCTGTAGGACCACTTTTCTTTTTTTGTGCTGCCATGATAGAAGAGGAAGGGGGCGTAAAAGGCATGACAGTCATCGTGGCAATGTAAACTGAGACTAAAAATGCTGTGTCATCATGTATCGGTGAAGCATGACGGTGACCGAACCGCCGGACGGAAGGGCCCCCGTACCCTCCCGGAAGTGGTCGCCGGGTCCCACCATCCGGTCACCAACCGGCACGACGAGCCACTCCGTGGATTATGCGCGACCTGACGGGGCAGCCTCCCAGGGTGGTTAGCCGTGGTTGGGCCCCTCTCTATGCCGCGGGCGGCCAGCGGCACCACCGTTTCTACGGGTCTCCCTGGCCGACGGTTCGATCCACGCCACCCTCACAATGACTCTACAGCACTCCACTGCTCACACACATACCACGATAACTGTCACCCCTGCATCGATGGGCCTCCGGTCTCTCACTCACCAGCGAAAGGCGACACCACGAATGTTGTCACTTTAGGCTGGTTTTCTGTGAGTGGGTAGTACTGCCCCGGTCGAGCCGGCCCATTCCTGCTGAATAAATCAGCGTGGCTCTACTACCTTATAAATATATATAATATGTTGGTTTACATTGAACGATTACATTCAACGAGGTTTAATGAAAAATATACCCTATAGAACACACAAACATGAGATCGTTTTTAGGGTCGTGTCTTTGGTTAACTTTTACTGACGAACAAAACTTTTTTTTTTTTACTATTTAGGTTCCTGTGTCCGAACAAGAATTGAAAGGGAAGAAGAAAAAGGAAATAGAGAAGACGAGTAAAAGTGGAGACGAAAAGGATGGAGATAAGAGTCAAGCAAGTGCTTGTGAAGGAAAGGTAAGGTATCATTTACTGGGAACTGTTATAATTATACTGCAACAAGTATTTTTTCTTTTCTTAATTTTTTAAAAGACAACTCCCGCAAAAAGATTAATTCCTGTGTCGCGGGGGACTTTACAAACATTCGAACAACGGATACAAAGAACACCCAGACTTAGAACAACAATTTGAGGATTATACAAAGTGTTTGTCCCGTGCGGGGATCGAACCCACAACACTCGGCGACATTCGAACAACGAACACAAAGAACACCCAGACTCAGAACAATAATTTGAGGATTACACAAAGCGTTGTTCCGTGCGGGGATCGAACCCACAGCACTCGGCGCGGTAGCGCTTTGTTGAGGTGGCCACCAAAACCGCTACGCCATCCGTGCAGTCAAAAATTCTCAACGATAGTTGCTCGTGAGAGGATTAGCCTAGTGTAAAGATTATATTAGAAACTCGAAAATTAATATTTATTGATTTTGTAATTTTACCAAAAACCACTAAATCTATGCACAGTGAAAGGTATTTCACTGTGCATAGATATTCCCACACACATTTATTTTTTATATGCATTACAGTCCACGTCTTATAAATATTTATTCACTATTAATATTTGTCTTTATACTAATCTCTCTTTATACTTTAGTTGGCACAAGTTTACGCTTATGTTACCATGCGATAGCGCTCGGCATCGAACCCTCGATGAGATATCTTGGGCTCTAGCTCGACAGTCGTTGAGATTTCTTAAATCATTGCCGAAATCTGGCCCCCAAGCTTATAATGATAGCAGCTGCGTTGTCAAGGCTGCTGCCCAGCTTAAAAGGGCCCGACACCTCCTGCTGGAGGCTCTAGAATCGTGAGGTCGATGGCGCTCTACGGGGCCCCTATTTGGGCGGAGTTCTTGACGGTCAATAATGCCGCGATATTGCGGCAATATATATGTACATATATATAAAGCAAATGCCGTCAGAATCATAAGGGGTTTCCTTCGAAGCACTTCCTTCGTACCTAACTGCTATAATGATATGGTATTTACAATAAACTTATAAACATTCCAGGACACAAAAGAAGTGAAAGAGAAAGAAAAAAAGAAACGCAAGATTCGTCTGGAGATGCACATGGAGCAGTTGTTCCTGGACACGGTGGACGCGTACGTGTGGATCTACGACCCGAAGCCCTGGTACTACTGGCTCGCGGGGGCGCTCGTCGTCTGCGGGACCATCATCGTCTGCATGTTCCCGCTCTGGCCCGCTACTGTCAGGTAACCTAGTTATTATCTACTATGCGCAACTTTGTTCAGGAACTGAAGTAACTTTTACATTTCAATTTTGTGAGAAATCGCATTTATGTAACTTATTTAAGAAACGGATAAAATTTTATAAAATATTATCATATTTTTATCTCTAGATAATATTATAATATGTATAACTTACTTAATAAAGAAGTATTTAGAAACTATATAAATGTTCACTTTTAACTGAATTCTGTAATCAAATAATTTTGTTTTACGTACGTGAAATATTTAGATTTATTGCGACATTTCCATACACAAAAGAATATAAAATAACTATCTGATACTAAAATATCGGATTATTCTGGTTAATTTTAGTCTTTTAAAATGAAGTACTGATGAAGTTATTTAGTAAATTAGGTATTACGGGTGCAAATAGTTTTTTTTTAAGGTAAATGAAACTGTATCTTTTTCTGAACTTTTTAAACTGGCATTTATAATTTATATTAATACCTAAAGCAAAACCTTTGTGCACTTTTTTATGAAAATTACGCAGAGGGAGAAGTATCATATTTGGTACAGTTAAAGTATATATGGAGTAGAAGTGCTGATATTTTTGTATATTAATACATAAGAAATACATTAAAGTAATAAGAAAAAAAACATTAGACACCAAAAAGCGTTTGACGCACACTGTTTACGTCCATACTGTCGAAAACATAATTGTCTGTGGTCAAACAACCGCAGAGTTCTTATTTCTCTAAGACAGAGTTGAGATTTTATAAATTCTTTATCGACAAAACCGTAATCACGTTCCAACTTATTTTTTTTATAAATTTTACTATAATTTCTACTGTAGGGTCGATCGAATCGATGAAAGCTTCTATTTCTAATCTATATTTCATTGCCAATAAAAAAGCCGAATTGTTTTTAAGGAAGCTATTGAATATCACTAAACAATCCTTTAACTGTGAGTAGACTATTTGACGTCACAGTTTTAAATCAAAACATTGTAAGTTTTTAATGTTACCATACAGATCATAATACCTTTTTAGGGTGTTCTGTGTGTCCTTTGTTTGAATGTTTGTAAAGTGCCCCGCGACACAGGAGTTAACCCTAGTGCGGGAGTTGTCTTTTTAAAAACAAAAAAAAAATGCACTCCGGGAGTGCCGACAAAAGTGAAAACCTTTTTTTGGCGCGTTAGACATCTTTTAGATATGTACTAGGGTTATTGGGTAATGAATTGCATTTTATTTATAAATTGTATTTTATTAATTATTAGAAACTTTAAAATACATTTAATATTCTTTTATGAATCATCGTTAACAATTTCGACAACTCTTGTATCATCATCGTTATCATTAAAATTATTACAATCTAAAATACAAACTACAGGTTCATGATAACTAAAATAGGAAATAAACAATTTTGATTCGAAGTTGTTTAAATATCTCGTGAATACCGCATCGGTTGTAATTTTATATCTCGTTGTGCTAATATTACGTTGATTAGACATATGCGTCTCGTAACGGTGTCGCGAGTCCATAGATTTTATCTCATCTAAAAATATGCTAACCGCTCTAAAAGAAGTTTACACTTCAAAAAACTGTATTGCGTATCCTATGTACGAGCAATTCAGTTCCATACCTGTCATGCTGGGCCGGTTTTATAGATGTCCTGAAGATAGAAATAGTTCTGTGTTAGTGTGAAGTGCAAGTGTAAAGTGTGTGGCAGGAAGGGCGTGTACTACCTGAGCATCGCGGCGGCGGCGTTCTTGGTGCTGATCATAGCGCTAACGGTGCTGCGCGTGCTGGTGTTCTGCGGCGTGTGGCTGCTCACGCTATCGCGCCATCATCTGTGGCTGCTGCCCAACCTCACCGAGGACGTCGGCTTCTTCGCCTCCTTCTGGCCGCTGTACAAGGTTCGTCTTTAGCTTACCAGTATTTTTCATTTGAAATTATCTTTTTCCCGTGGCTTTCTAGAATTTAGACGGGCTTATTTGTCTAGTGGTTAGTGATCTTAACTGCTGAGCCTGAGGTACCGTGTAACAGTGGTAGAGCCATGCTTAGGCACGAATGGGCCGGGTCGACCGGTGCGATACCACGGCCTCACAGAAAACCGGTTGTGAAGTGACACTTGTGTTGCATTTCCCCGAAATGAGTGAGGTTTCCGGAGGCCAAACTCCCCCTCTCCTCTTTCCCCTCCCCCATCGCCATTTCCTAACTCCTCCTTTCTTCTTTCCCCTCCCCGCTCTTGAGTTGCAGGTGTCCATGGATGGCAGTTGTCACTTACCATCAGGTGGCCCGTCTGTTCGTCTGTCCCCCTTTAGTATAAAAATAAAAATAAAAATAACCGAATCAGGGTATTCTTTGTGTCTGTTTGTCGAGTCCCTTGCGACACAAAAATTATTCCTAATGCACTCCCTTTGTTTTGAAAACCCCTGCAAATTATTCCTTGTGTTATAATTTTGAAAAGAAATGGGTGGAAAACGTCTGTATTTAGTCTTCATAGATTTTGAAAAAAATTAGATAACTGGGACGCAGACAACTCCAATCAATCAAAGATTTATATAGATTAGTCCACCCGAACATAACTCATAAATTATGTAGTTAGTCCAACTCATTTTTAATACATATAGATAAAAAAAATATACTATTACTACTACTAACTTATCCAATTTTTATTCCTGAATTGGACTGATTCCGATTTCATTAAAATATTTCTGTTTTCTCTTCTGATTACTATTAAAGAATTGAATTAGAATTAAAGCAAAATTATAAATAGACCACAATTTGTTTCATTAAAAAGTAACTAATTTCAGTATGAATACCGTGGACCGGGTTCCGAGAGCGACAAAGCGTCTAAAAACAAGAAGAAACGCAAGAAAGACAAAAATTCTGACGATGAGAGCGAGAAGGCGCCCTTGCTGCAGGAGAAGCCAGATGTTGAACCTAGTGCCGAACGAGTCGACACGCAAGAAGAGCCTCTCGTTGACACTAAGTAAGTTCATACAATATAAATATTGTTAAAAGACAAATTTCAACCGTGTATTTTAGCAGTTAGAAGTAATTCCATGGTTGAATTCAGTGACAAACCATGTACTAGTGATCTGCTTGCCAGAACTTGTTTTCGAAATACCAACCAGCATATATAATCATAGGAATTGCGTATTTAATAAAAACCGAATCCCTTATAACACAGGACATACCTAAGTAATTTTTTTTTAATCTCGGAGCTTATATTACTTGTCCGTGTGAGATCGTCGTGAGCTTATATTCTACAGTTTATAAACTGTAGAATATTAAGAGTGTACTTAATACTAATTAGATTAGCTTGATTAGTTGGCGTTGAGTACAATTGTAGCTTCAGGAGTAACTCAGTAGAATTGTTATACCGGGCGCAGGTTTCCGCTATCGTCCCTACGATGCGACAAAATTTCCATCCACATCACCTGGATGATTGTCACTCTACTACTGTTCGCTTCTCCAGAAGCTTTTGCCTCACATAACCAGTCTCTGGAACAAATTTTCGTCTGCCATATTTCCGGACCGATACGACCATCAAATCTTCAAGAAAAGTGTTCTAAATAGAAGGCCAGCAACGCATTAGCGAGTCTTGTGTTGTCCGCAGTGTGTCCATGGGCGGCGGAAGTCACATACCGTCACGTGGCCCGACTGCTCGTTTGGCCACTATTCCATAAAAAAAAAACTTAAGTAAAAATACTAATTGTTAACTCATTAGATCTTAGTTGTTTACTTTCAACACTTGTTTTCTAGATCTGAACAAGACACATCAACGCCTCCCGCAGACAAACAATCAGAGTCAGAATCTGAGAACAGTCAGCGCTCGTCAACAGACAGAGACTTCGAAATCGTGGAGCAAGCTGATGTTGAGCCGGACAAGGAGGACGCGTAGATATAATGTTGTATGGCCATGGCCTCACTGGGTGTATTTGTATGGGTTACATATTATTAAAACACTACATACAAACAGATCAAATATAAAAGAAATTTACTCCTCTATGTCATGATGGCGTGTTAGATGAGGCAGGCTGGATATTATGACTGGCGATTTAAAAGCCGTATCAAGACATTTTTAATGATGTTTACAGAAATCAAAAGTATTTTCTTTTAATTTAATTTAGCATTTACTAGGTTGTAACGTTTTAATATCATTTCTTTCTACATACAATGTCTGTTTCTGTAAATCAATTTGACGAATGCGATGCCAAGTCTGTGACAGAACCATCCCATTCTTTGTAAAGCTGGTTCTGTTCAACCTAGGTTCAGTGTGTTTTTTTTGTACTAAAAATATTTGGCTATAACTCCGCGAGCTATGACCAAAGTTGACAAAAATGAGTATATAGTCAAATATACTTCGTTACAGTTGATTTAAATAATAATTTATTTTATTTAGTGTATTTAAAGAAGTAAAACTTACGCCCTTTACAAATACATCCAACTTGTTTGACAAAATATCAGACTGTAAACACAGTTAGGTAACTGTAAGTTAAATTCCTAAGTATTTCAGGGATATTGTCACTTATCCAATGATGTCGTAACACTAAATTAATATTATATCGAACGATGTGCTGTTCGTAGTGATAATAACATTAATAATGCTGTTTCATTACAAAAGTTGATAATACCAAATATTCGTTTTAGAGATCTGATCAACAAAAAAGAAATGCTTTGAATTTCGTTCGATTGACTGACTTATTTAATTTTGAGCATCGTGCGCTACACTGACGAACTAAATTTATTCAAGTCCTTTTCAATCAATTTAGTTTCAGTTTGATTATTGTCAAAATTAAAAAGCATATTCTTTTCTGTACACGTGCTAAGTGAAAAGAAATTAATATTTATTTTAAAAGTATTGTACAGTACAGTACATTGACAGTTCGCCAATTATTATGACAACTATATTTGTTTGTATTTTTATTTATCCTTGATATATAAGTAATAATCCAGTGTAGTGCTCTGATTTACCTAAAATATGAACTCACTGTATTTGTTTTTTTTTAAATCATACATTAAGGACTAATCCTAAATATAGCTCGAAATATGTTCTAGTAGTGTTAGATTTTAGTCAGTCAGTTGGACATTTTAATTGTTTAGATGCATTTACCTTGTCTCGCTTCATTCGTTTCTTAATATAAAGAAGAATGAATGAACGATATTGCAAATAAGGCATAAAAAGTCTCGACACAGCGTCTGTGACGTAATTGATTTTCGACATTTTATTAAACACTCCCATACACTGAATTCGAAACATCGTCAGTCACCAACATCGATAGTTACCAAAATTACTATTTTAAGATCGGGTAACTTTGACTGTCATCCGTCATACGCGATTGGGAGGCGTCTATGCGATAAAGTTAATTATTGCATTAATTTTATTCATGTTTATTACGTACGTCGGATTTCGTAATAATGTCCGATTTGGATGACGATACGTTACACGAAAAGTATAGTTATTATAATTTAGTTGCTTCCTAAATGACTAATATCATTCGTTTCATATCGCATTGTGTATATATTTTCATTGGTCATCATAATCATTTCCTTTATAATATATATCTATCAGTATACAATGCGTCTTTTAATTTTTGATGGGTTTTCTACTATTTTCGTGTATTCTGTCTCTCCAGCTTTAATATTTTGGTGCTGTCGACAAATTTGTGAAAATAAAGATTTATTTAGTCGCGTTGAACCGCGACATTTTCGATTTGTGTTTTATGATTATTTTTCACAAATAAATTTTGTAAATACGCAGTCACTCGTATCAAAATCTTTTTGATGTAATGACGAGGTGTATCATGTTAATCAATGGTATTTCAATAAAATGATACTCTTTTTATATTGGTTTTATTTAAGAATGGTTTGGTAAACGTAAGTAATAGTACAGTACTTTCTTAATTATGATTATTATTAAATTTCTCATCTTCAGTAAGTTTCATATTTACAAAAAATATATCTAAACCATGATAATATATCATACATATATCAAAGACTACAATGATTCGTTTTACACCTAGACATAGAAAAAACTTCTTAGAAAAAGTGTTTGTCTTTTCAACAATAAGTGAACCTTAATAAAAACTTAACGATTAAGTTATAAATTGCCACGTTTCTCCTGCTCTTGTTCGATTGACTCGAAGAGGGTCTTGAAGTTGCCAGCACCAAAACCCTGAAAATGAAAGAAAACATAACAATAAACAATACACTTTTTTTCTTAAATCAAACTTTAAAAATGCAGAAAATTGAAAATTACAAATATTTACTGGAAATATGTCAAAATTTTCTTTCCAACACGCTCTTCCTTAAAACGACAACTGTAACCTGAACTCTTGAGTTAGGTTACAACTTATAGAATGAAATCATTCAGTGTCTTTTCATAATATACTCACATTATGGTTTCTCCTCTGGATGACCTCTAAGAACAGCGTAGGTCTGTCTTGTGTGTTTTTCGTAAAGATTTGCAGTAAGTATCCATCGTCGTCATAATCAATGAGTATGTTCAACCTTTCCAAAGCGTCAATGCTCTCGGCTACCTTCACTTTGCTATGCTGAAGCCGTTCCCTAATAAGCTTGTAGTACTGCGATGGAATGGAAAGGAATTCTACACCTCGGGCGCGAAGGTTTTCGATCTGTAAAAGATTTTTTTGTATGACTAAGGCGAGGGACTTATGCGATTAAATGTAAGTCATTGAATTTGTATAAGTGTTTTAATAAGAATGAAAGGTGTTAGCTTAACACAGGTAACAGGTAAACGTCAAAACGGTAGGTGTGGTACATTTTTGTAGAATATACTTATAAATGTATGGGACCAACATGGCGATCATATTTTTATACTGTTTCTTTTTGCTTTCGAAATACTTTAACATTGACGGAATCTCTGCGTTAAATATACACGCGAGATAGAGTCCATAAACAACTATTAATAATAATTCATTTTTGTTTGAAGTAAGTAAGTGAGACGTCACAGATATGTATAGGCAATTCATTTCTATTTAATGTTAATTTGATGAATAAAACATAAGTTAAAAACGTTACAGTAAAACAGAACGACAACTTAGTCACATATCTTCAATACTCTTATTGCCCCACTTAGTGTATATAGTAGTAATTGAAATATAGTCATGTACCCAATTAACAAAACTGCATAAGCAAACATATTTAAAAAGAATGTTAAAACTGAAACTACATTTAAAATAGTTAACATAGTGTCGTGCCATACTAACATAGTTCTAAAAACAATTATTTTCTTGTTTTATGTGTAGGTACCTAAATATATAAATACCTACCGAAGCTGGTATAGAAAAACCGGCTTTCGAGCGGAACTCAGAACGAGGTTTCAAGGCTGCTAGTTGTTACGACTACACGACAATATTATTGTTAGTAAGTAGTAGTACTAATTTGTCCCAATAATCTTCTTACAGAGTAGAGATAAGTTTGCGCCTGGTGAAATTGGTATAGCAATTCCTGAGTGAATTGCAAACTTTATGACCCATACATACTTATTAAAGAGCGTGGGTAGCACCCATATAAACATAACCCTTCTGTTAATATAAATAGAGCGGACTATAACCTACTATCCAGAATATGCTATAACGGCGGACTTGGAGCAAATTAGGTACAACCATGTCACTTATTACACAAATATATGAGTTTCTAATAAAAATAACAAACAAACGATTTTTTTTTCTTATAACACAACTCCCGCACTAGGATTAATTCCTGTGTTGCGGGGGACTTCACAAACATTTAAACAACGGACAGAAAGAAAACCCTGACTCCGAACAACAATTTGAGGATTACACAAAGTGTTGTGCCGTGCGGAGTACGAACCCACAACACGCGGTGCGGCACCGTAGTGGCGAGCTGACCACTTAAACCGCTACGCGATCCGTGCAGTCTATATTAAACAACAAGCAAACATAACAAAACTCACGGCGGTAATTATATCCTCAGTATTGAGAGCGATGTGTTGAACACCAGCCCCGCCATGATACTCCACGTACTCTTGGATCTGACTCTTCCGTTTACCTGCGGCTGGCTCGTTGATAGGCATCTTGACTGTCTCCTCATAGTTTGCCATCACAATGGAACGGAGGGCGGAGTACTCTGTGCATACTTGCTTGTCATCGACTGACCAGAATCTATGACAAAAACAGAAGAAATACGAATAATGGGTTGAAGCTTACTACCTATCTTGGGTCGTCTTGAAAGAATCTTGACACAAAACGCAGAGATCGAACTTTTCGTAATAACGGCGACAACGTTAGAATTAAGAAACTAAGTACCTAAACTATGTATATTTGGTATATTTTAGTATTTACATTTATCTATAACTTAATTAAAAGAATATATATATATATATGTATGTATGTACACCAGGAGTGGTATATCAGAATTACTTGATAGTTGAAACAGATAAAATAGTTTATGTATTGGACAAATATTGGACTTGTATTTAACTCGGTTATAACAAGTCTTCGGTAGTATAGTGGTCAGTATCCCCGCCTGTCACGCGGGAGACCGGGGTTCGATTCCCCGCCGGAGAGGTTTCTTTTGTATTTTCTTTTTTTACATTGATTTTAATCTCTTACATTTTTATTTTAAATAGAATTTTCTTCGAAGCTTACCTGTGGAACTGCAGACATCTTTCGTACCAAGATGCAGCTGCTTCCATTCTATTGTCCGGCTGGTTGCCCACCACGTGATCGATAAAGTTTATTTCCACTTTTGGCCTGTAAAACAAAGTGCAGATACAAACTGATTGGTAAATCTACTGAAATCACATTTTTGTCCTAGTGTTGCTAATAATCTTGCAGTATTTTACATGGAAAATCTGAATGCAGTCTTGTACAACAGACTTAGTCATATGAGAAGCGAGAGCGAAGCGAAGCAAAGAGAACCGAGTACTATTGGATAATAGTACTCGGTTCTCTTTGCTAATCTAAAAGAAAGGGTAATAGTAGAATTTGTGAAAGATATATATATAGATAAAACATATTTTTAAGTAAATTCATTTTAATCGATAAAAACTCTTTTATCAAAGATTGCATACTTTCCGTATATCAGCTCCGTCAGTGTGATCAGGGTCGCAAAAGTAAATCTGAATAATACCTCGACACATGTACACTTACAAAAACTTGTTGATAACATCTTTGTCCAAGGCCTGATATCCTGGCAGGAATGCTCCGGTGTATTTTGTTCGGTCCACTAATGTGTGAGTATTGTCTCCATACTGTTAAATAAGCAGTAGAAATTATAACTAAAAATACCTCGGGTACAAGAGACAGACAAAAAAGAACGTCTGTGGTCAGGTGAAGATTTGTTAAGTCCGCTTAGTTAAATAATTTAAAATCATGATGTAAGTAATCTGTGCTTCAGCGTACAGAAGACAGAATATTGATTAAAGAGTATGTAATGAGCATAAGCTTCGTGATGGATATAATATTGGTAGTGTGAAAACTGGTGTTGCACGTTTCAAATGTTTATAGTCACTAACTAACAATTCAGAGGTATTTTAATTATGTTAGTTAAATATTTACCGTCTTCAATGTTGCCATTCTCACAACTCCAAACTCATCTTTTTCCTCCCACAAATCTCGGACGACTTCAGCGCCTTGCTTCTTCGCGTACTCTAAGATGTAGTCCAGATTTTCTACTTGGAAAGCCACGTCTTTTACGAAGTCGCCGTGGTAAGCCACCTCGTTCACGAAATCTGTTTCTACAGGCTCATACTGCGCCCGGAGCACAAAGACAATCTGACGAAGAAGGTATGACAGTTATTAATGGGTTGTTCATTACTTGAAAATATTAATTTTAAAGGAATATAATTAAGTAATGGTGCATCCTTTTTAGTGTTTTGTGCCTTCAAAGTATACAAGGGGTTCCTTTTTTAGGAGCTCTTAGTGGCACGTCTTTCAAGATCCTTCGGCATCAGAATGCGTGAAGATATATCGTTGAAATTAACATCAAATACTTACTGACTTGACTGGTCAGGTAAGTAGCGATTAAAGATATTTATATAATATACATATATATATATCCTTTTATTAATAATAAGAACTTAACTTTGTAAAGTAACAAGGCTAGGTATTATGAACATTTTGTAGTGTAAAATATTTCTCTCTCATGGATGTAATAAAATAAAATGTCGAACGGAGGCTCAATCAAATGATGAAGCTTTAATACCAGTTCACCTTATTCAGTCTGACGGCGTAAGAAGCCGTTTTCCGCGAGCCAGTTTCCAGTCCACTGTAAGCCACCGGTTCGAAGCCGAAACGTGTAACATAATAACTTGCTGCCTAAAACAAGAATGTTTAATTAATACACCAAATAATAAATTAATATTCTTTTAATTATACTAATTGGCGTAATTAAAATAGATGAAAATGAATGTTGCAATGAAAGTCTATAGGATCTTTAATTTGATTACCAAAACTAGAAGAAACTAATACCTAATAGTTTATTAACAGGTTGTTCTGAAATAGTGACCTGAATAGAAACTTGGATATTGGATAACTTAAGTAAAGCTAACCTGTTTTGCGTTCGAAACCCAGAATGTGAGATGATCGAAAGCAAGAAAACGTCCGGCTTCTGGTTTTTTCCCCTTGTCTGTGTAAGACGTCTGAAAAAAAAAAAATATATATAAAAATTATGTATCAAAAGTAAAACCTCATGATTCCCATGTAACTAGAGTAGCAATGTTCGTCGTTTCAGAAGATCGCACTTCACCCCAGTACAGTTTCAAGAGCTGTATGGAACCGACTATTTAACCTGGTTCATTACTCTTCTTACACCAGTGGTTACAAGAGCTTCAGACCGAACACGATATGCAAATGTCCCGGGGCTATACCCGATAAGGCTATCTAGAGGGTTAGGCCAAAATCGCCTAGTCCTAGAGTCTTTGCCGCTTTTCTGTATTTTGTGGTAGTAGATATTAGCATTTTTTCTCATATTTACCTTCGCTTCTTTAGCGTTTTTATATCCTTGACATGTCTCATCTCATCCACATCATGAACATAACCATGGTCTCAATATTATTATGTCCGTTAAATACCATACTTCTCCAGCCAATCCGTCAGGACGGGTCTTATTGTCGTAATTGTTATTTGGCATTATAATGAATTTTGACAATATAATTAATTCTTATAAGTGTTTACTCAGTAAAATAATATATTACTAGCTGAATCCTTAAATAATATATTTTAACAGGGTACGTACCATTTCGGTGCTCAACAAACAAATATAACAATAACGTAATGAATAATCCTGACACTGTGACACTGTGACGTTATACCGAGTGATGTATTTAAACTAAAACGTTGTAGAACAAGCTCTTGCTTATATTGAAGTCAGAAATGCGAACCTATAATAAAGTTTTGTAAGAAAACAAGATAGAAAATAGGCCGTGTTCACAACAAATTGAGGATTCCTCAAGCAATCGAAGGGCGCCGCTAAGGAATCAAAAATACAAGATTGTTTTGTTAAGTAAGGATATAACCTTTTATTGTAAGGCTACTCTTAAGTAAAAGCATAAACCCTTCCATTCATAATCAAACCTAATTTTATTTGTAATTGCTTTGCCCCAGGTGTTAACATTTAATAAGTAATTTTATAAGACACAGACACCAAAAACTTGACCATTTCCCTGTAGGTCTTTGCCTACAGGTTGATATGGTTGTCTCCAGGATGGCATTCTAAGAATCTAACCAAACTCTCATCTAACTGACGACGACCCCTGAAGTACATCCTTTCCAATAAAAAAGACATAAGTCAACTTATGAATAGTTAGCCATTTTGCTTATCAACTCTTCTGTCAAAGACCTGTCTATTTATTGAAATAGCGGCGTTAGTAAAAAAGTCACCGGTACCTTGCGATCACTCTATCGTCAAAAGACCCTTTACCCGACCAGCACTAAATTGATACTTGTATAGGCACTATACTACAGAGAGAGAAGAAGCTGTAGAAACCTTGGTTTAGATTTCTGGGAGACTAAAGCAAAGTGAGATTATTAAAAAGTAAGATAATTAAACTAGGGTCACGCATACATACATACATATGTAGCTATCACTGTGAACACATGTTAGTTCAGAAGTAACCGTGGCAAGCTGTCGCGTCAACAACAAGTCGAGCCTCCACTGCACAGTGTTTTACAGGAAACTTTCTTGTGGGTCTCAATTATAGGCCAAGTTTTCAAGAAGAGTAATAAAGACGCTTAGTTAGTATATTAAAACATGAATTAAAAATATGTTATGCCCTTTAAAGAGCCTCATAATATTTTTTTTAGAAATGCTTAGAAAACGTTATCTACCTAAAGCTCTAGTACGTATACTGGTGTTTGAAACCCTAGAAACGCCAAGGTTTAAGATCTCGTCGCTAAGTAATAAATCCCTGAGGCAGAGGTATGTTATTTGTTATTTAGGTCCTACTAATGAAATTAGAGGATGTCGAGTTTATTACCGTTAATCGGACCCTTATTTATTTTAGAAAGAATTCGTAGGATGTTCAAGGGAAATGTAGAAATAAGGATTGGCAGTGAAAAGAAAAGAACAATGCTTTTACAGAGTATACCCAAAATGTCCAGGGCGTCAGAGTCGCATACCTGTAACTCGAACTGACTGTTTAAGAGAATCCGAACCCTCGACCTACATTATCGTAATTCATTAGCGTATTTGCATATTATTCTGAACGTCGCAATTTTTCTCTGACGCGTTGTTTACTAAAGTAATCTGCGCATTGCAATGTTATTAATAAACAACATTTTACAACATTAGACCAACAACGGCAAGTAATAACCACTGTCCGTGGTAAACAAAATGCAAATGAGATTGGATATAGAAAACTGGCTTTATCGCATCATGTAGCACAGAAACGGGGTGAAGTAGACGTCATGAGAGCACTGTTAGTTGAGTGAATCTTAATGTAACCCACTAGATAATAACATTAAACTTGTTATGCTGCATGATGCTTAATGGCATACACATGATATCGTTGGTCTTCTGTGATTTACGGCTTCATGTTGTCTGCATTAATAAATAATGACTAAATCCTGTAGTAGACAATAAGCAAAAAACTTGAAATCCTATTTGTGTCCTAAAATGTCTACTAACAACATGCTCCACCGCTAATCCTGCAGTGCTGGCTGATAAGACAAACAAAGAATATCATGTTTTCCTTTATAAGAAGTATTCTATTTTTTTTCTACTAAACTATATCCAAACTTATTTTTTTTTAGTTCGGGTTTGGTATTCAATCTACCTGAGTACACACCTGGGTTTTAGATTATTACCAGACTACAGAAAAGTGAAGTTGAGGGTACGTATGTGCATACTGGTCATAAATCATAACTTTTATATTATCATAGTTTATAGTTTTAAATTATTATGGAGTAGACTCTGTACGATAACATCAATGAGGCTAGCAAACAATGACTTCACTCATTCAGAATATTAAATACAACTCTTGGTCGTAAGCGGACTCTACCCCACGTTAGTAGTGGTTCCAGCCTCAGACCGGTCAGTTGCCGTTTAGCATATCGGACCACTTATTATAAAACATTGTGCAATACTTTACCTTCTAGAAGATTCCGTGACATTTTAAACTTTACTATTTTATTCATTATTTTAAATAGTAGACAAGTATATTCAAAATAATGATATTTACAAATAAAAAAAAATCCAAAGGAAAGTAATGATGTTATGAGTATAGTTTTAACAATAAATATCTTGAGGGATGTACTGTATTTGTTCCTAGAAGCTTCTCTTCTAACATACCACTTATTACCCACCGTTAGCTCCTTTGAGGTGACACCCCGGGGGTGTTTAAACTACAAAAGGGGTGTACTGTATTAAGGCCCGCTTGTAGAGCTGCGTGTAGGCAGGCATGAATTACGTTACCTCGTTCCCCCACAAGATATATCGACGCAGCGTGAGGCAAACAAGGCGTGCGTGAGTCGATCGCTTAGACCGTGCTACTCGCTATACATACATACATTTATATACATAGTTTGCGCTTGCATAGCGTCACAGTGCGTTATGTAAGGTATAACTTTATTATTGTGGGTACGGAACAAAAATATAGTTGATTTCGTTTATAGTATGTATACTTCTGTAAAATGTTACAATAATCAGTCGGAAGAAGAAAAGCTTTCATGTGCAAAATGACCATTTCTATTCGCGGCTAAGAGGTGACCCAATGATCACCACCGCCGCACCTTAGTATTATTATCAATGTAATATCCAAGTGAAGTTTGATATTATAACTTCTTTTTTTATTTTTCAGACTACGCCAAATTATGCCCATAAATATTTATGTCTTATAACTAATAGGCAAAGGAATATATATATATTAGGTTGGCAACTAATAAACCCGCCACTTTTTTCGATCAGTTTCTAAATCGTTATAGAACTATCTCGTATTACTTGGAGTAGTATATAAATAAAGCAAGAGTTGTATGTCAGATGAGTTGACAACTGGATCTCGAATAGTTAAACTACAGTAAATTATGGATATTTCTCGTAGAGAACTTCGGCTGCTTTTACTTCACGAATTTTGCTTAGGTCGAAAGCGACTGAAGCAGTGCGCAATATATGTATGTGCAACGATGGGCGAAAGCGTGCTCTCTTACGATACCACCAAACATTAGGTTCAGAAGATTTAAGGATTGAAATTATGACCTATCTGATGAACCTCATCCAGGAGTCTTTTATTGAAAAAGTATATTATTGTGTATTTATTTTCTTTTTTTTTTTCTTTGAAAAAGTATATTATTGTGTATTTATTTATGTATTTTATTTTCTTTATCACCTCCGCACCCGTGAAGCTAAGAAATTGCGAAGCTGACAAAGAAAATAAGTTTTCAGTTCAGTTTTAATAAAATAACTTTTCATGGTGTTCTTATATTTGTGGATTTTTAGATTTTTAGAAAATTTCAATAGATACGACTTTTTGGTAGGCTAGGTTTCTATTTGTAAGTACACAAAAGGTGAAGCAAATGTGCTAATTATTTTGCTTTTGTAAGGCACTCGTCGTTTCACGCAGTTGTATAATGTATAATAATATGTGAGGGTAGTGTGTGTAATGTAATAATAATAATAACTTAACACAACTCACACACGGCCGTCTGATCCCAAACTAAGTAGAGCTTGTACTATGGTAACCAGTATGCTGATAAATATACTTATATACTTCTAAACACATACACATTATAGATAAATGACACCCAGACACAGAACAAATGATCATGCTCATCATAACAATATTTGTCCTGTGATGAATAGTGTATCTACACATATTACACACACAAACGTGTGTTATATGTGTATCTTTTCTTTAAAAAAATGAAAATCAATGGCATTTTTGAAATTCTTACTATTATTTAATTTATATATAGAAACAAACACTTGATTTTTAAATACATCAATATAAAAGAAAAAAAACATGACATACAGTGCTACATCTAAAGTAATTATTTAATTCTTAAATTATCAATTATATAACATTTTTGTAAAATATAAATATATATATGTATATCTTGAGCGACAGAGAAACCCCTGTTGTTTTAGCAGAACAACTTGAATCGTAAAACAACCTTTTAGCAGTACTTCCATCATTGGTATTATATGGTTTTTTAAAGCTAGTTATATACAGGTCTGAAGTATTGTATAAAGAAGAGTTTTCATTAGTAGCTGATCATAAGCAAGCATAATGAAGACGACTGGCAGTCTCAAATGCATATTAAAGTTTTCCCTTAAAACTTTTACTATCAACTTAAAACGTCATTACACAACACAACGTGTCATTGACACACACCATGTTATAAATGCGCTACATTCAAGTACTCATATTTACTTAGTCTGAAAATAATTTGTATAATGATGTTTTAAGTTAATAATAAAAGTTTTAAGGGAAAAGTTTATATTAATCTTTTTTGCGCATTTAATAAAATCTTGTTTAAAAAAATACTCTTAATTTATCTAACACGCTTTTATTAAATTCATTTGTAACTAACTACATACCTATATACCGAAACAAATCTCGGTACTCAATTTTAATAGTTTTTTTTTTGTTTCTTATAACTGTCATTATCGGTACGATCCGTTTCATGAGAAGTTTGTATCTAGTAGAGCTCTTCAATGCTTCCCTCGATTTTGGAGTCATTTATTTTGCTTTAACAAGTTAAAAGAAAAAAAAATCGCACTGGCTTGTTAGTTTTTCACTACGTTCATTATTTTTATTTTTACATTACGAGTAACAATGCTGCTGCGAGTACCAATGTAAATGAATATCAAGTCTGACATTACCATGTGATTAAAAATACATATACGTGCAAGCTGCAATTGACTTCATATAACAACCGGTTAAATAATTTGTGACTTCATCATGAACTTAATTTTGAACTATTATTAATACTTCAACTATTTATAGGGTAATGACATTTAGATATTAATTAAGGATTGTAATGAACAACATAATGACGAGGCAACTACCACAGACTTCTGCAGGGATATCGTTATCTTGTTTATTATATTAGTTCCATTGTCTGCTACTATTCGATTCTTTATTCATATGTAACCTGTAAATTGTTATAAGCTTCAGATCTAACAAATAAATTAGATAGAAGCTTGTGCACTTTTTTCTCACTCATATACGAGTACATATGTACATAATAATATGACAAGTACTTCAAAATTGCTCATTTCTGGGTGCTCGTTGCTTAATGACGTTGAATTGCTGGCTAACATATAATTTCAAAAAAAAATATATGTTAGCCAGTACCTTTTACCATTGGAGACAGTAATAGATGAGCTATAGGGTCTAATGATGAATCTAAAATATATATATTTTTAATTGTATCATTATTTTTTGGTTAAAGGGTGACTCCTTATCAACTGTAATTATTACAACTGCTAATTAGTTTTAACTGTATCATTGTACCGACGTAGATATAAATGAGCATCCAAAATAATTCGTTTTGATATTCAGCATCCTGACAATTTTTTTTTTCTTCCACTATTATTGTCATGCTCTTAATTATCAATTGGTTACAAATGTATGTAAAATTAAGAATAACATTTAATATCACGGAACGTTACTTTAAGTATCCATTTAATCTCAAATGCATAATTATGGTAGGTAGACAATTGGCGGTAAGACCCGTTATGGAGGATTGGCTGGAGATGCGACATGGTAGCCTCTCCTGCCGGATGACGCAGGTACTTGCCGGACATTTCTGCTTCGGGAAGTACCTGTGTCGAATAGGCCAGGAGCCAACGTCTGTTTGCCATCACTGCGGGGGCACTGCACTGCACACTAGTGGAGCGCCCTGCGTGGATGCAGGAACGTGAGGAGTTCACGGCGGCCATAGGTGTAGGTAGCCCCTCGTTGGAGACCATGACTATGTCCATAGTCTTTAGCGAGAGTGCGTGGGATTCTGTTGCCTCATTTTGTGAGGAGGTGATGCTCGCCAAGGAGGTGTCGGAAAGGGAACGGGAGGGGTCTAGTGCTCTCCCATTCCGCAGAAGACGCACCAGACGCCGGACAGCGCAAGCTGATTTAAGGCCTGCATAAGCGCTGGCATGAGGGCGACTGATAGGGCTATCCGCCGCTCTAGCAGAAGCTTTGAATAGTGAAGCTACACCACAGTGGGGTCGTCTGTTGTTCAATAGGCGGCAAAGTCTGCCGGGGTGCACAGGGATTTCCTTTGAAGGATACACCTGAGACCCCGGCAACAGGACTATGTGACGGAACACCGTGTGGTTTTAGTCGGTTCGACATACCCCCCTACTGGTCCCAGGAGGGTGATGACCCGTGGGAGTTTCCACAAGTTAAAAAAAAAATGGTAGGTAGACAACAAGAATTCACTATTCAGGACCTACGTATTTTAGGATTTTTTGATAACTTTTTAGTTTTAGTTTCTCTTATATCGCTATTAGTTGGGTGAAATAATTATTTGTATTTTTATGAATCTAAACATTTATTTATTTAGTATCGCTTAACCATTTCTAGGGGTCAGCAAGACACAAGCTTATAGGTAAAGTTGCCGGCGATGTAATCGTCTGTCTAAACCCCTATTAAGTATAAAGCGTATTAAGGTGGAGTTACTGCGATTGCATGATGGAGTATTGACGTATCTCAACATTGTCATTCACTGGAACTGATGCTAAACATAAAAGAGGTTAATAGTGAGCGGTTTTACTAAACTATTATTAAATTGTTAGTATTAAGTGATCATTAGGCCCCAGATTATATATTGCCACGTTTCTCTTGTTCCGTTTCTAAGGACTCGAATAATGCCTTCACGTTACCAACTCCGAAACCCTGAAATCATAGAAATATATAACTTTTGCTATTGTACTTGACATCAGGCTCGAGTTTTCTTTAAAAAAAATATTAGGCGTTTATGATTTTAGAGATTCATTTAATAAAAACCAAAATGATCTGCAATTTTCTTCTTATCTCAAATGATAAATAATATAATCATACCTTTTCAGACTGTAGTTAATTAGGATTTAATGTAATTGTTAAATGTGGTAAAATTGACAGGACGCCGTACTTAGACAACTTTGTGAAAGTTTCCATTACAAATAATACTACTTACATTATGATTCCTTCTCTGAATGACTTCAATGAACAGCGTGGGCCTATCCTGCGTGTTCTTGGTAAAGATTTGTAGTAAATATCCTTCGTCGTCGTAGTCTATGAGGATATGCAACCTTTCTAAGGCGTCAATGCTCTCGTCCACTTTGACTTTGCTATTATGGAGTCGTTCCCTGATGAGTTTGTAATACTTTGGCGGTATGGTGAGGAATTCGACGCCACGCGTGCGGAGGTTTTCCACCTGTAAAAAGAGGTTTACGGTTAAAGAAATATATTGAAGTGTTGTATCAGCTTTTACTCCCGTCATTAATTCGTAAGAAGATAATTAATTCAAAGTTGGATGTTTATCACAAGTTACCACTTTGATCTCTGGTGGACTTACAAATTAGATTATGATTTGAGCAAAAAAGTTATTAATATTTAATTAATTGTTCTAATTTATTTTTAAAAGTACAGCAACGTATGTGTCCATACCGAAACAGTAATTTGTTAAATGGGCCAAATAGATTTACGGGCAAAATGTCCGGCCTCTTTTGGGGTACACATTCATATTCTATTTTATCTCACCTGTAAATGAACTACATCCACCTACTGTCTACAAGTTTATTCTACATCTACAAGTTTTTAAACTTCATGTATACTTTAACATTTTTTAATTGACCCTTTTCTATCAAAAGGAATTCTGTCTATCCCTCGGGTAAAAAGCTAAAAACGCCTAAATTTGGAAATACATACATAGGTTTAGATTAGAGTATATTTAAATGTCAATACGAGAAGTCAAAGCCAAATAAATGTCTTTTTTTTTTCTAAATCAAATTAAGTTATAACTTTGTGAATCATTAAGTAGTAAAATAAGTCTTAATCCAAGTTTTGGAAGAACTTGTTCACTTAGGAAAATTGATTTTTTTTTGAATATGAAGACTTCTGTATAGAAAGAACAAGAGGAAGAGCTCAAATTTCTAAAACAAAGTACAAGTGTGACTGGTGGCCATATCTGAAGGTGAAATATTTGAGAATTTACTTTCTACAGCCGAACTACTAGCAGTAAGAAAACTGAAACTATAATTCTGAAATAAAATTGGTAGAAAGGTAGTATTTTCACATGTTTCAAAGAATCTACTTATCTTTCAGTGCGCTGGTTGCTGGTAATTCGGTCATCTTTTTTAAATTTGGACTCACCAAAAATAATTTTTACCCTAAATACGGACAAAAACATCTCAGTTGTGGATAAGATTTCAATTGCCTTAATTGTAAAGGACCTCATATAACCATAGACAAAACATGTCCTAAGTATTTAAAGAAAAATAAAATCAGAGAAATAAAATTCAAGAGAATATATCATATAGAAAAGCTACTATGATATAATGTGGAGAGTCGGTTGGTGCCTGACCGGCCTTGATGGTGGGCCGGTCTAATACACCGTCAACCTCAAGCCCAGACGCGCCAAGACACGAGCCGAACTAGTTTAATTACTTAACGGACTTACACAAGAATGATTAAAGGAACTATTTAAATAATCCAATGTTGATCAAGTAAGAAACAACAAGAAAAGAAAAGAACCTGCACATGTACAGAAAAATTTCTTCATGTGTTTCAGTTCAGCAAAGAATAATGCTAAATGGATGAGTATAGAGGACATGTTTCGTCTTGAGTTGGACGACAATAATGAAGAAAAGGAGAGGCTGAAGTCCAATTATAGCACCGCTTTTTTCTAACAAAAAGACAGGAAACAATGCACAGAACGTGTACAATAACAACCGTACCAAAAACCAGCATCAAATACAAGAAACAACCCGGGAAGCATTTGTATACAAAATAGGAAAAATTCAAAGCCTGGAGAGAAAAAAAGCGTTTACAAAAGTTACGATACAAATCAGAGCATCATTTTGTCAACAAATTCTTTTGAAGTTTAGTTGTATGTTTGTTTGTTGTGTTTATGTTTGTAATTGTGTTAAACAATCATGTTTTAAAATCATATTAAATATGATTGATAGATATATAATTTACTGCAACAAGACTATATGCAATTTGTAGAAATATTTAAACAATATTTTTTATCTATAGATAGTAATCATGCAAATAAATAGAAGAAAAAAATTACTTTATGATAACTGTCAGAGCAATGAGAAAAGGAGAAACAGAAATGATGGTTGACGGACTTGCTGGTCTAGTGGTTAGTGATTATGCTAGGAGGGTTCCGGATGTCTTAACAAAGCTGTGCCCGGATTCCTCCTATTTTAAGCGCAGAATGGCACAGTGTGTGGTTTTAGTCGGTTCGATTTCGACACACCGTTCCACCGAAAACCCCGGTGGAATGACAGCCCGAGGGGGTGTCCAGATGAAAAATAAAGAACAAAAAAGTGGTTAGTGATCATAAACCAGAGGTTCTAGGTTTCGATTCCCACCCAGGGGAAATATTGTGTGATGAGTATGGTTATATGTTGTGTCTGCGTGTAATTTATTAATAAGAGCATGCATATCAACAGTCTGGTTACCACAGTGCAAGTTTTGCTTAATATGGGATTAAATGTGAAGATATTATATTATTATTGAATACGGAGTATGCATAACATTAGTAAATAAAGTAACGCCTGTCTATTTTTTTATAGCAATATCGCAAAAACCTATATATAAAAGTACACGTCTTGCTCTATAGTTAAAATAATATTCACTATTAAGACAGACAGAAAGATAACAGAACTTCAATTATATATCTGTAGTAATTATATTGACTGCATATTTATCACAATTTTCACTACAAAAAAGCGAATAAAAGGCGTAGCATTTGATGCCAATCGAATTATTATTCTAATCGCACCATAGCCCGTTATAATAACTCACAGTGCTAATAATGTTATCAGTGTAGAGTGCGACGTGCTGGATACCAGCCCCGCCATGATACTCCACGTACTCTTGGACTTGACTCTGGCGTTCAGCAGGAACTGGCTCGTTGATTGGGATCTTGACTGTCTCTTCCCAGTTTGATACAACCAGGGAACGGAATGCTCTGAACTCTGAACGCACCTGCTTATCATCTACTGACCAAAATCTAAGAAAAATGATAAAGTAAGTCTAAATATTGTGTACTTAAGTCACGTTAATAGTAAACACCATTAAACATTTAGTGTCATACAAAGCTATTTTATTATTAAAGAAAAACAATAAAAAAATCTTATTAGGTAAGTGACATAAACGGTTTTACTTAATTGAAACAAAATTAATGCGTATAAGTTCATAACTTGTGACATGTAACAAATGAAGATATATTTCAAACTCAAACGATAAGTCTTCGGTAGTATAGTGGTCAGTATCCCCGCCTGTCACGCGGGAGACCGGGGTTCGATTCCCCGCCGGAGAGTAAGTCATTTTGTTTTTTTTTACTGTTCTTCCATTTTATAGTTTTTTTGTATTTTTTTTTATTAAATACAACTTAATTCAATCAAATGATTACCTGTGGAACTGTAAACATTTTGAATACCAATTTGCGGCGTCTTCCATTCCATTTTCGGTCATATTACCCACTACATGATCGATCGATATTAATTCCACATTTGGCCTGTTAAAAAGAGGAACAATAGTAAGTGTACCCACTTTTATGATATTTTAAATATGATAACAATATTATAATAGCTACATAAAAATTATAACATTAAAAATTACATATATGTGAGTATTTTTTCTATAAAAAAAATAGAGGCTTTGAGATCTTATTAACACAATGCAAAGAGATTTTATTAGTCCATGGAGTTTATTGAATTTAATTTCCATTAGCTAACTGCTTACTTATATAACAAATGCAAACTATGGTAACGCATTCAATGAAAGTATGTATGTATAGCCCTTATAAAATATATATAAATTAAGAAGTGTTACTATAAAAAAAAGTTATATTGTAAACACACCACTATTTACAATTAAACCATTAGTTTAATTTGATAAAATATTTAAAAAAACGTTGTTTGTAAGCATTACCTATATTTCATAATAATATGATCTAATTTACCACATTATTATGAGATGTCAAATTTGAAATTCAAATTGCAAAAGAATATAAAATACGTTTACAACATTTTATAAATTAAAAATAAATACAGTTTGGGTTGAAATCATTCATGACACATATAATAAAAGAGATTATTGGGTTTTACAGTTTGAGAACACTGCACCCGCATATCATTGATGAAAACTGATAGTGATTGAATTACTTACAAGAGCTTGCTAATAGGATCGGGGTTCAAAGTCTGGTATCCTGGCAGAAATACTCCTCGATATTTGGATCTGTCCACTAACGTATGTGTGTTGTCGCCAAACTGTCGACAAATACTTTAAAAATTAAATACATACATAATAGCAAAAATGTGTGCTCATGCTACCTTTAACAGTAGTTGTCAGTTTCATTTGGTTAACACGGCTTTGTTTCTTTTTATTTGTTCTCGAAGTAACAATATAAATGCAAGTGAAAACTTAAACTATAATGTTATAAAGCTCCATTAGGAAATTTATTCTAACGATGTTCGAGACTTTCTTGACGTTTTATGTGATGAAAGATAAAAATTGAGTAGTAAAGTTAAGGAACTTTCCTTCTCAATTTGTATCTTTCAGTCAACAGATTTTCTTTAAATGAAAGCTTACAGCCATTGATAATTGTTCACCGTTTTAATAGTGGCCATCCTCACTACTCCAAACTCATCATTTTCCTCCCAAAGATCCTGGACAACTATAGCACCCTGCTTCCTCGCATACTCTAAGATGTAGTCCAAATTCTCCACTTCGAAGGCGACGTCTTTAACGAAATCGCCGTGGTAAGCCACCTCGTTGACAAACTCTGTCTCTTCAGGTTCATATTGCGCACGGAGCACGAAGGTAATCTAGAAAATATAATAAATAAAGTGTAAATAATAACAAGTACAAACTAAGACAAACTTTGTCTTAGTTTGTACCTACACATATGTTGCTAAGTTGATATCGATATTAATTCTGAAGTAGGCATAAGAAGCCTTCGCAACACTTAAATTATTGTCGGTTAAAGCTTACCCTACTAACAACTATAACATTAATGAATACTGGTTTACCTTATTCAATCTGACGGCGTAAGATACGGTTTTTCGTGATCCAGTTTCCAGTCCACTGTAAGCCACAGGTTCGAAGCCGAAACGAGTTACATAATAACTTGCTGCCTACAATTTTACACAAATATTCGTATCAGCATACATAACCTACAATCATACAAGATATCCGGAAAGATGATCTCAGAAAATAATAGGCTAGGCCTTTGGGCTTGAAGTGCTTTTTCAAGGATAAAAAAATCTCGCTCAGTTAGTAAAATTAAGTAATTCTTTTAATTTATGCCCCTGGATTGAAAATATAATGGATCTGAGTTTAAAAGTTTAGAGAGCATTCAAACATATAATTTAGTTTATTAAATTTTTACTAAGTACTTAAAGTAGTTAAAATAAATATACTGATCTCAATGATTATTCTCATGGATTATTTCAGTTATGCTTGCATCTCAAGGTATATCTCTAACTAAACTGTGCCATCGCCTACTGATATGACTGTGAACATTAGTAAAAGTACTATTTACCTAAATTAAATTTACGCCCTAATTATGAGAACTAAGAGTAAATGAAGGGTTCATTTCAATTCAATCAAAGTAAAGCTCACCTGTTTGGCGTTCGATACCCAGAATGTGACGTGGTCGAATGCTAGGAATCGACCGGCCTCTGGTCTTTTGCCCTTGTTCAAATAAGCCGTCTGGAAAATAAAAAGAAATCGTTCAAGTTCAATTTGATCCCGGGTCTTTTAAGCGGGGCGTGAAAAAGCATCTCACCAGGCCGCCATAGTGTGGGTCACCATGCTGCATTGACTAGACATGCAATGAGGATGGTGACCACCACTCTTGGACTCCATTTATTGCTTACCATCAGGCAAAGTGGAGTCATTATGGTAGGCTTACGAATAAAAAAAAAAAAAAAAAAAGTCGAACTCCTGCGCCGAGGGTTCCGTACCTACCCGTTATACCGCCATAATAAAATTGATATCATTTTTATTTGGATTCACAAATTGGGAAGTGCATAGTGAAACGATCGCTTTAGTCCTTACTGTAAAATGTTCTGCGCACACGAGCATAATGTTGCAATAAATATGTTCTTTTATTTTCTTTCACACACCTTATTTGAGGTTGGTGCCAATTAAGCTGGTCCTCCAAATTGTATGGGGCCCATACAACACAGAGGACTATCCTAAGCGGTTTCACCTATGTTTGTTGGGGGGTGTCCCCATACATACATAGGTTTATTTTAATTTTAATTTTAGTTTTCTGAATGTCATATTTACTTGTGCTATAAGACTATGCTTTTAACCAATATTGACAATTCTTGTACTTTAGTTTTGGGTCGAAAACCTATATGGTAGTTCCCATTGACCTAGAATCACGAAATTTGGCATAAAGTAAGGTAAGCACAAATAAAGGAAACATTCCAAAAATTAAAAAAATAATGAAAAGTACAGGGTAAGAGATTAAAGGTTAATTTTGGTACTTACAAGTTTTTATCGTGTTGACTCAGGATCTTGATTTGACACCTATTCTATTCTATATTGATTCTATAGTACCTATGTACAACCCAACTACAAATTTCAACTTGATAGGTCTACCCGTGCCTGAGAAAATCGGTCTTTACATACGGACAGACGTACAAGAGAGTGATCTTATAAGGGTTCCCTTTTTATCTTTTGAGGTACGGAACCCTAAAAACGCGCAATTAAAGTATAATAGCCCATTTGGAAGGCCCACTGATGGAAGGCAATAGGTGGAGTCAAAGAGTGGTGGTCACCATCCTCATTGCATGTCTAGTCAATGCAGCATGGTGACCCACACTATGGCGGCCTGGTGAGATGCTTTTTCACGCCCCGCTTAAAAGACCCGGGATCAAAGTGGGAAGGAAACACGTGCGCTGGTAGAGAATTCCAGGCTTTTACCGATACCGCACAAGAAAGAAGAGCCAAACCGTTTAGTTCGGGTACGTAAATTTTCGACGCACAAACGGTGACTCCTCAGGCCAGCACGTGTAGTCCTGTAGAGGAAGGGAGAAGGTAGGACCAATTGGAAGAGCTCATCAGAACACTCCCCGTGATGTAGGCGATAGAGGACTGCCATAGAGGCGACATCTCTTCGCAACTGCAGAGGCTCAAGAGACTGGGTGATCTCAGGACAGTCAATAATGCGGACTGCGCGCCGCTGCAACCGATCGAGAGCGTCAAGCAAATACTGCGCATAGCCGTCCCAGAGATGAGAGCAGTACTCCACGCAGGAGCGAACCTGGGTCTTGTACAAAAGACACAGTTGCTCGGGCGAGAAGAACCGTCTCACCTTGTTCAAAACGCCGAGCTTACGCGAGGCCGCCTTAGTGACACTCTCGATGTAATCGCGTGGATTGAGATCCCGACAAATATCCATACCCAGAATACTAAGCCTATCCTGCAGTGGCAGTTGAGTGCTCTGAAGAGTAGGAAGTGGAAGGAATGGACACTTTTTGGTAGAGAACACACACGCTTGTGTTTTCTTGGCGCTGAACTCGACCAGATTCTCACAGCCCCATTGGGAAATGCGGCTCAAGACCCGGTCGAGCTCAGCGACAAGCTCCTGTCGTTTTTCCTCAACGTCTGCCAGCTTGGCAGTAGGATGCCCGAAATATCTGCATAACAATGTATATTGCCAATGGCCAACATGTCATTGATATGCAGAAGAAACAGCGTAGGCGATAGGACGGAGCCCTGAGGTACACCAGCGCTTACCTCATGGAAGTCTGAGGCCGCGCAGAGAACCCTAATGCGACGCTTATGGAGGAAGGCAGCAACCCAGTTGCAGAGTTTAGGTGGCAGACCAAATGCAGGAAGTTTGGAGAGAAGCGAGCGGTGCCACACCCTATCGAAGGCCTTGGCAATGTCGAGGCTGATGGCCAAGGACTCCCCATGCCTATCCATAGCCTCACCCCAAAGGTGTGTGACGTACGCTAGAAGATCACCCGTGGATCGGTTCGGCCTAAAACCATATTGCCGATCATTTAACAAGGAGTGATCCTCTAGGTGGCGGATTAGTTGGGTGTTTATGATCCGCTCGAACACCTTACAGAGTATGGCAGTGACGGCTATAGGTCAGTAATTGGCTGGATCGGAGCGGTCGCCTTTTTTGGGAATGGGTTGAACATTCGCTTGTCTCCAGGCCTCCGGAACAATTCCTGAGGAATAGGACAGGCGATACAAGCGCGTTAGTACGGGAGACAACTCAGGTGCACAGTTCTTAAGAACCACCGCCGGAATACCATCGGGTCAACTGGCTTTCCGGGCATCGAGTGACCGAAGCTCCGCACGGACATCCCTCTGCCGGATGCGAATATCCCGCATTGCGGAGTCGCAGGACGCAATGGTGGGCGTGTGCGCGCAACGGTCATCGATTCGGGAGTTAGCCGCAAAGAGGGCAGCTAGTAGATTCGCTTTCTCTTGCGGTTCGTGGGCCAGTGATCCGTCAGGGTAGTTCAACGGCGGCAGCGAAGGTTGGCAATAGTTGGACTGCACGGCTTTGGCCAATCGCCAAAACTTACGGCTACCCGTAGGGTACGCGATGAGTTCTTGACCAAACCGTGCAATGCGCTGGGCATCTGCTATGATGTAAGCCCTCTTGCATTCCCTAGTGGCTCTGTTTAGTGCTGCTTTTAGGCGATCAATGTCTGGGTCACAATGTGCGCGGGCCCTGATCCATGCGCAATAGGCCGACTGCTTTTGAGCAACGGCCCGGATGCACTCGCGATTGAACCAGGGACGGGTCTTCGTGCTGGCGACTTCACTGTAGGGGATATAATACTCCATACCGACAGTGATTTCGTCAGTCACGGCAGACACACTTTGCGACAGATCCGTGTCTTTAAAGCAGCGTTGAGCCCACGGGATAGATGCAAAATATTCCCGCATTCCATCCCAGTCTGCTAACGAGTGGTGCCATAACCGCCGCCTTGTTACCACAGGTCGTGGAGGCGTAACAAGAGGCACTGAGGTCGACACCAGGCAGTGGTCGGAGGATCCTAGAGGGGCGAGAACCGATACGCTGTACTGCGGTGGGTGATTCGTCAGCATTAGGTCCAGCAAAGAGGGCGCTTGACCCGTTATGTCTGGTATCCTGGTGGGCTGGAGTACCAGTTGGGTAAGGTCATGCGTGAGAGTGGTCAGTTTTGGAAGATCCCAGCCAGGACTCATGGTGGGCGTTAAAATCTCCCAAAAACACCAGTTCGGCGGTCGGAAACTGCTCCTGCGCTTTATCCGCTGCTTGACTCAGGTGGTCAAAGAGTCTCCGGTGCGACGCCGGACGCACCGGAACCGATGGACACCGAGGCAGACGGCCGTAAGCGCGGACGCCCCCAAGGTTGCGAGAGTGACATCGCTCAGGAGATGTTGCCTCCTAAGGTGGTAAGCAGCCATAGGGGGCGCTCGCGTACCCCGGTGTCAGCCCCGTCAGGTTCCGTCTTTAGCAAGGTGGAATCCTATAGGCGGGCCAGAGCCGACGGCGAACTGCAGGCGGAAGAGGAGATCGCTGGTCTCCTGCTAACAATCAGGGAGCCGGTGGAGGGGGATTCAGTGCCCCAATCACCGGCCTCTTTGCAGGAGAGGGCGCACGCGGCAGTGGCCATCATAAAGAAGGTGGCCACCAAGTCCGTAAACCTTAAGGGTCCCTTTGTCAGGGCCCTTAAGGACTCCTCTTCCGCAGTGGCGGGGGTCATAGAGACCCTAATCGGGGACGTGTCTCGCCTCCAGTCGGCCAACCATCACCTGACGGGGCAGGTGGCGGAGCTGAGCGTCCAGTTCGCCCAATTCAGGGCGGAGAACCCTGAGCGAGAGAACCCGGCTCCGTCAGCGTCCCAGCCGGCCCCGTCTGCGTCCCAGCCGGCCCCGTCTGCGTCCCGGCCGGCCCCGTCTGCATCCCAGCCGGCCCCGTCTGCGTCCCAGCCAGCCCCGTTTACGTCTCAGCCGGCCCCTATTGTCACCGGAGTTTCCGAAGACGTCCCGACGATGCTACAGTACATGCTGCAGGCGATGGGAAATCTGGTGGACGGGCGAATTGCGGGTCTGGAGGCGAGGCTGCCTCCGGCCCCTGTTGTTCGGCTGCCGCTTGCGGCGCCGAGGCCGCAGGCCGCGTCGGCGCCGACCACATTTCCCGTGGTAGAGGGTCGAGTGTCCTACGCGGCGGCGACGTCGGTCCCGGGTTCTGCCGCCGCTCGCAAGACGCGGCGGGGGGCGAAAGCTCCAGCCGGGACTGCTGCACCGAAGACGGGATCCAAGACGGTGGCTACGGCTGGAGCGGAGCTGCCTCCGCCCCCCACTCCAACACCTCTGCCTGGACCCTCCACATCTGCCCCCTCCAATGAGGGTTGGCAGGTAGTAGGGGGGCCAAAGTCGAAAAAGTCCCGACAGCGGGCCAAGAAGGCTGCCGAAAAGGCGGCCTCTGGCCCGCAGTCGTCGTCGGTGGCGGTGGCCAGAAAAAAGCCGCGGAAGCTACAGCCGCCTAAAACCGCGGCTGTTGTAGTCACCGTGTCGCCAGAGGCGTCTACCGGCGGGCTGTCCTACGCGGCCGTCTTTAAGACGGCACGGGACTGTCTCGCCGGCAATTTTGGGACGGCAGGGGTCCGCTTGCGCCTAGCCCAGACGGGAGCTCGGGTCCTCGAGTTCCCTGGGGCCGACGGCGCAAAGACGGCGGATACCTTCGCCGAGAAGCTGAGGGGAGTCTTCGCAGCCACGGATGGTGTGAAGATCTCCAGGCCCACGAGGTGCGCATTTCGGGCCTGGACGACTCCGTCACTACCGATGATGTCCGCGTTGCAGTCCAGGAAAGGACGCAGTGCAACGCGGAAAACATCAAAGTCGGCACCATCCGCCCCGGTCCGGGAGGCCTTGGTGCGGTGTGGATCAGCTGTCCCGTAGCGTCGGCCAAAATTTTGGGCGACGCCGGCAGGATCCTCATCGGTTTCGTTAGCGCCAGAGTTACAGTTCTGGCGGCGAGACCGATGAGGTGTTACAAATGCCTGGTTGCGGGACACACCCGCATCAAATGTGGCAGCTGCTTCGACTGCAGCGGATTATGTTTCCGCTGCGGTCGACCGGGGCACAAGGCGGCAGAGTGCTCTGCCGCCCCTCACTGCCCTATGTGTGCGGCGGGCAATAAGCCCGCCAATCACCAGATGGGGCAGGGGGGCTGCAAGCCTTCCCGCGCTTCTCGGCAGACGTCGGGGACTAGCCTAGCGGCCCAGGCTGTCTCCGACGTTGTCCGTCTGTCCACGTCGACGTCCATGGAGGTTGTAGAGACGATCCAGTAATGGACCACGTCTCCAACCTCCTTGTCCAGACGAACCTAAACCACTGCGCCGCGGCGCAGGATCTCTTCCTGCAAACCATGGCGCAGTGGTCGATCGGTGTTGCCGTAGTCGCGGAGCCCTACTTCGTTCCTCCCCGTCCAAACTGGATGGGTGACTGGGACGGCTCCGTGGCAGTCGTGGGTTCCGCGGCGGCTCATTCCCCGCCCTTGTCGCTTAGAGACAAGGGCTCTGGATATGTTGCCGCCGAGTGGGGGGGGATCACCGTTTACGGTGTATACTTCTCCCCCAACCGGAGTTTGAGCGACTTCGAGGTCTTCCTTAACAGCTTGGAGACCTCGATGCGGCGATTAGCGTCTGGGCACGTCCTCGTGCTGGGGGACTTCAACGCAAAATCCATTGCATGGGGGTCCCCCGGGACGGACGCCAAGGGCGAGGCCGTCGAGGAGTGGGCGGCTTCGGTGGGCCTCTGTTTACTAAACAGAGGCTCCACCAACACGTGCGTGCGACAGCAGGGTGGGTCGATAGTGGACCTTTCGTTCGCTACCCCTGCTGTTGCCGCACGAGTAAGGAACTGGCGTGTCCTGGAAGAGGTTGAGACGCTCTCGGATCACCTGTATATCCGATTTGAGCTCTCCCGGTCCCAGGGCCCCAGTAGGGGTCACGCGGCGCGGCGTAATTCCCGTTTTCCGCGGTGGGCTGTTGCCAAGCTGGACAGGGACCTACTAGAGGAGGCGGCCATTATTCACTCTTGGCTGTCTCCGCAGGCCCCGACCGAGGAGGTCGATGCGGGGGCTGGCCGCTTTCGCGATGCGATTACGCAGATTTGCGATGCGGCCATGCCCCGTATCCAGGGTCGTTGGCCTCCAAGGAAGGAGGTCTACTGGTGGTCCCAGGAGTTGGCGGACCTCCGTGCGGCTTGTACTCGTGCCCGGAGGTCCTACACTCACAGCCGGCGGCGTCACCGCGGAGACGGTGAGGAGGACCAGCTTCACGAGGAGTACCGCGAAGCGCGGAAAACTCTGAAGCTGGCCATTTGCCGCGCCAAGGACGCAAAGAGAAAGGAGATGCTGGAGAGTCTCGACCGTGACCCCTGGGGTCGCCCATACCGTGCGGTGCGTCAGAAGCTCCGCACGTCGGGCCCCCCCCTTACCGAGACTCTCCAGCCCAGCTTCCTGCAGGAAGTGGTCGAGGGCCTTTTCCCGCAGCGGGCGGAGCACACACCCCCGTCGATGGCCTACGCGGTCGGAGACGACGGGGGTAGAGAGGACGATATGCCGCCCGTTAGGGAATCGGAGGTTGGGGCGGCTGTTCTACGGATCCGTTCCAAGAACACCGCCCCCGGGCCGGACGGGGTACCAGCCCGAGTGATGGCCCGAGCCCTCGACCATATGTCGGACCGCCTCAGGGAAGTATTAGACGCTAGCCTGGCGTCCGGACGCTTCCCAGAGTGCTGGAAATGCGGGAAGCTGGTCCTGTTGAGGAAGCCGGGACGGCCTGCCGATTCGGCCGCGGCCTATAGGCCCATCGTGTTGCTGGACGAGGCGAGTAAACTTTTTGAGAGGATACTCTCTGCCCGCATCGTCCGGCACCTCAGCGAGGTGGGCCCCGATCTGTCGGACGCCCAATTCGGGTTCCGGGAGGGGCGTTCGACGGTCGATGCCGTGATGCGCCTTAGGGCCTTGACCGGAGAGGCAGTGAGCTGTGGCGGCGTGCTGTTGGCGGTGTCTCTGGACATCGCCAACGCATTCAATAGTCTGCCATTCAGCTGCATCAGGGAAGCACTCCAATACCACGGGGTGCCAGAGTACCTGAGGCGGCTGGTGGCAGACTATTTAGAGGAGCGTACCGTCGTGTACGAGGACCGAGAGGGAGTCTTGAGACGGCGACCCATGTCGTGCGGCGTTCCGCAGGGGTCTGTCCTTGGACCACTCCTGTGGAACGTGGGGTACGACTGGGTCCTACGAGGTCGCCTCCCCCCCGGGCTGGGCGTAATTTGCTACGCTGATGACACATTGGTCACAGCCCGGGGGGCGAACTTCCAAGAGGCGGCGCGCCTGGCCACCAGGGGTGTTTCTTTGGTGGTCGGGCGCATCGAGGCACTGGGCTTACGGGTGGCCCTGGACAAGACGGAGGCCCTTTTGTTCCATGGGCCTCGTCGTGGTCCACCCGCCGGTGCCTTCATCGAGGTTAACTCGGTCCTCGTCCCGGTTCGGGCCCAGATGAGGTATCTGGGCCTGATACTCGACGGTAGGTGGCTCTTCGACGAGCACTTCCGACAGCTTGGTCCGAAGCTGGTCGACGCTGCCTCTGCCCTTGGGCGACTTTTGCCCAACTTGGGTGGAGCCAGCGTCGCAACGCGACACCTCTACACGGGGGTGGTCCGGTCGATGGCGCTGTATGGGGCACCGGTGTGGGTGGTGGCTCTGACCGCCCAGAATAAGGCGCGCCTCTGGCGGCCTCAAAGGGTATTGGCGGTCAGAGCCATACGCGGATACCGCACGGTGTCCACCGAGGCGGCGTGCGCCTTGGCTGGAACACCCCCGTGGGATTTGGAGGCGGAAGTGCTCGCCGAAGTTTATCGACGGGTGGCTGAATATCGGGCGGAGTATGGCTTTCGCCCTCCGCCCGAAGAGGTACGCGAGTGGCGTGAAGCCGCCCGTCGAGCCACGATGGCTAGTTGGTCGTTCCGGCTGGAGACTCCGCGCGCTGGCTTTGCCGCCGTGGAGGCTCTCCAGCCGGTCATCCTCGAGTGGGCAGGGCGGCAGCACGGGACCCTTTCGTTCCGGCTGACGCAGGTGCTTTCCGGGCATGGTTGCTTCGGGAAGTACCTGCACTCGGTCGCCAGGAGGGAACTGAGTCCCGCCTGCCACCACTGCGACTGCAGTGAAGACTCGGCCCAGCACACGCTGGCGATCTGCCCCGCTTGGGAGTCGCAGCGCCGGGCCCTCACTGCAGTCATCGGAGGAGATCTCTCGCTACCGGCCGTCATACGCTCCATGGCCGGTAGCGATAGCAGTTTTACCGCGGTCGCAACCTTCTGTGAAGATGTCATCTCGCAGAAGGAGGCGGCGGAGAAGGCCCGGGAGGACGATATCCACTCGGACCCAATCCGCCGCCGGCGAACTGGGCGGCGTAGGCGCGCCTATCAGCGCCTCATGCCGCCCTGAGTGTGGCCGCGGATGGTCGGGACGGGTTTTCCCCTCCATCCGCTCTAGTAGCCACCCGCGAGGGGGTGACGTACGCGTGTGCCGTACGTCGCCTAATTAGAGAGTTTAACAGCAGACGGTGCCCGCTTCAGTGCGGGCAAGCGCTGGGAGGGGTCCGGATGTCTTAATATCAGCAGTTCCCGGATCCCTTCCGTCTCAGGCGCAGAGTGGCACACCGTGTGGTTTTAGTCGGTTCGATTCCGACACACCGCCCCGCCGCAAACCCCGGCGGGGTGACGGTCCGAGGGGATTTCCACACGTTAAAAAAAAAAAAAAAGGTGGTCAAAGAGTCGAGTTGTCTCGGAGTCTCCAGAATGGGAGCGATAGAGGCACACGTAAATCCGGCTCGTAGAGCCAAAATCCACGTGGAGCCAAAGGATGGAGAAGGATGTGTCTTCTAGGCAGTGCAAAAGGCGACAACAAACATCCGATCTGATGAAAAGGCACACTCCAGCCCTTGCGAGGAAGCACTCCTCGAGCACGTAGCCGGGATAGTGGAGATATGCCGTGTCGGCAGGGCGGCGTATTTGTGTCTCCGTAAGAAAGAGCATGGCCGACCGAGCCGTCTCGAGGTGTTGGTGTACGGCGCTGAGGTTTGCATGGAGTCCACGTATGTTAGTGAACTCCACCTCAAGAAGCGGGTTGGTGGGAGAGGAGGATGCCGCTGTAAGACCACTTTTCTTTTTTTGTGCTGCCATGATAGAAGAGGAAGGGGGCGTAAAAGGCATGACAGTCATCGTGGCAATGTAAACTGAGACAAAAACCGCCGGACGGAAGGGCCCCCGTACCCTCCCGGAAGTGGTCGCCGGGTCCCACCATCCGGTCACCAACCGGCACGAAGAGCCACTCCGTGGATTATGCGCGCCCGTGGTTGGGCCCCTCTCTATGCCGCGGGCGGCCAGCGGCACCACCGTTTCTACGGGTCTCCCTGGCCGACGGTTCGATCCACGCCACCCTCACAATGACTCTACAGCACTCCACTGCTCACACACATACCACGATAACTGTCACCCCTGCATCGATGGGCCTCCGGTCTCTCACTCACCAGCGAAAGGCGACACCACGAATGTTGTCACTTTAGGCTGGTTTTCTGTGAGAGGGTAGTACTGCCCCGGTCGAGCCGGCCCATTCCTGCTGAATAAATCAGCGTGGCTCTACTACCTGTTAAATATAGTATAATTTAACACGATGTTTTTTTTTCTAATTTAAAAAGACAACTCCCGCAGTAGGATTATTTCCTGTGTAGCGGGTTATATACGTTTTGTAAAGTATGTTCGAGAAATTTATAACTTTTAAGTTGCTTTGAGGTTTTTTAATAAAAAAAGGAAAAATACGGATTGACTTAAGAATTTCCTTAGTTTTTAAAACGGAAACACGATGTATAACTGTTTAGATGAAGATGAAGAATAATTAAAACTGTAGGTGTACGGCATCTTAGCTTCTCAATGGACAAACCATTTTTTTTAAAAAAGCTACTTATAACCTGTAACCTATATAATTTCAATAACATTTTAATAATACTAAACAAGTTTGTGTACTTGTTAAGTATTATTAAAATTTTACTAAGCAAAATGTAAATATACAAATATGTAAATGAAAACGAGTTGTTTATTACACAAAACAAAACTATCAATATATACGAAAGGTTAATTTTCTTTATTCAAAAGTGCATATTCTTGCATTTAGATATTTCCAATGAGAAACCGACTTCAAAAGGTGGTACTCAATTCTACTGAATGTCTATTGTGTATATACTTACGCCTATATCTCTGCCTACCCCTATTGGAAAGAGGCGTGATATTATGTATGTATGTATTTATATATCCACGAATGGGTAGGCAGAGCTGACATGAACGGCTACATTTAGCCTATTAGAATTTAGTCTCATTTACGTTGTCTTTTTATTGAAAAAGTTTTAACTAAGATGGGTAGGTCCAATTTAAATTTGAAAATATTTTGAGTTGCCTGGCTTTTGACGATTGCCTAGACAACCTTCCACGGGCTATCGGTGATCGCTGAGAGCTCTTAACAGATTGAAAATATGTGGTATATCTCAAAGGGTAAAAATTAAAAATATGTATTAAGCTTTTAAATCAACGATATCAAAATATAGGTAACGTGAGACCGACTTACTGAAAATAAGTCTTATTTAAAAAATATATAGTATTATACCCAGGAGTTCATTTTAGTTCGTGTTATACTTAGCCAAACGAGGGTAACTAACTGAGAGTACTCCGGCCCAACACCGGTTTGTATGTATATGTGTGAGAATGTATTGTATATGGATATGAACTATTCAAGAATGTTACCAAATAGGCGCAGTATTGCAATTGCAAGATCATTATTAAAAGAGACTTTATGTATAAATTATCATCTTTAGACATCTAAGTATGAGCTAATATAAGATTAAACTATCTAGTCATTTGAAGATAAATATGTTTTAGTTAATTTAGATTTTGACCAAAATTTACAAATAATAATGTATAAACTATTTCAATAGGAAAATGACAAAAACGATTCAAACAAAAACACAAATTCTACTAATTTATTTCGTATATAGTTTTATTACTTCAATGTTTATTACAAATTTTATTGCAAGCAAAAAACAACGCCGTGTGTATTGTAGTGTAGTATTGCCTCTTCGGCCGTCTTTCCATATACATATGTACATAGTTACAACGGTTTTCTTTTCTATGGCATAAATCATTTATTACTGTTAAATACTTATATGCGTTAGTTTTTATACATTAATATAATAGCACTAAAATACATATGAAGCTGAAGAAGGAAAAATTCTTCACTGCAAATCTTATAGATTGTTTTAGGGACTCCAAATTATCATGGCGTTTATAGCATGCAATACTCTATAAAACTGACTGTCATTTTTCACAAAAACATGTCTCATTCACTTCTTGACTACCCACACCAAACCATCACTGATAATGTAATTGCAGATAATGTCCAAGTTGTACTTTGCGGACTAATTGAGAAACTCCTACATTCTGCTTGTTTAGATATAGCTTAAAAAAAATTCGTTGTAAAGTTTTGTTTTCTGTAACCTCCCTTTGCGTACTGCTTGAGAAGTTGTTTTTATTTTACCACCCTCTTAATTTTTTTATTATTCACTGCTTAGATCGTCATTTTCGTACCAAAAACTACGTGCACGGTCAGATCTTTTCTGTGACAAACAGATATTTCATTGTACTATCGCTATCACAGAAAAGCAGTTGTGAAGTAACGCTTGCGTTACATTTCCCCGAATTGAGTGAGGTTTCCGGAGGTCCAATCCCCCTATCCACTTTCCTCACCCCACACCCCGCCTCTCCTCTTTCCCATCTAATAATACTCTTTCTCTTGTTTCCCCTCCCCGTGTCATCCCTCATCGCCCTCGAAAGCAGGCAGCGCACTTATGACTCTCGAGTTGCAGGTGTCCATGGACGGAGGTTGTCACTTACCATCAGGTGATCCGTCTGTTCGTCAGGTGTTCGTGACCGTGGAATTAGACTGCGCTCGATATAACGAAGCGAGAGGACACGACAAACGGTATCTCTTTAGCGGTGAAGGCGCAAACTTGTATATCATGAAGGATTTGTTTGCGGCACTGCCGAAATCTGGAAAGGGGGCATCAGTAAAGGGGGAACCCCCTACGCATTCATTGAAAGGGGATAAAAAAGGGGTTAGTATCTTTAAATACTAAGCTACAGAAAATATAAAAATAATAACTCTAGAAAATAATTCGCTAAATATTAATAAAGACCCACTAATGCGGGAGTAGTCTTTTTATAAATAATAAAGCAAAGCTATAATATAACCAGGTATAAATATGAATTTAATTCATTTTAAATAATTTACACAACTAAGCTGAAAAGGTTGGCTTTTCGGCTGGACACGCTTAGCAGCAGCAACAGAAGTTATACATTGTGTTATTAAATAAATGAATACAAAAAGTAAAAAAACAGTAACACAAACAAGAATTCGAGAGCTATTAAAAAATAATTTATTTCACTGCTACATAATATGGTATGTATCTCCCTGTTGTAATGGAGGCTTTTAAAAAACTTTGTTTTTGCGGTTGCTTAGGCACTTCTTTTCTGTCCATTGTACATCACATAAATCCTGCCACAATTGATCATTTTTACATAACAGTTTATTTGGTTAGTGAGTCGGTCAAAGAGACATATAGTGTCGTCCAAAAAGTGTAGAACCGCTTATGATATTTACAAATTCTTTTATGTAAACACAGCGAAGAGTAAATAAAAATGTATGTAATATAGATGAAGGACTTTTAAATAATGGTTAAAAAACAGCTTTTCAATTTCCTTTTGTTATTTTGCACCACTATATTGTTTAAATTCCGATATTGTTAGTTGTGAATTTAATATAGAGTCCAGTGAAGTTTAAAATTATTAGATACATACCATTTTGTTCTTTGTCAACGAATACCAGCAGTAAATATATATACTTAAGCACTGAATAAGGTGTGACAGTGACGTTACATCGAGAGATGGATTTAGATTAAAACGAAGTAGAACGATCTCTTGCTTATATTGAACGCCAACAATTTCGTTACCAAGGCTGTCACGTTTAACGTTTTATACTAACGCGATGTCTCGAGGAAATTCTTCGAGACATCTTAAGAGGCCTTTGCGCACGAGGTGCTGGGTTTTTTTTTTCTTTTTTATTTATTTATTAGCCTACCATAGTGACTCCACTTTGCCTGATGGAAAGCAATAAATGGAGTCAAAGAGTGGTGGTCACCATCCTCATTGCATGTCTAGTCAATCCAGCATAGTGACCCACATTATGG